>CM038670.1:720066591-722623816 GCA_021605145.1 Aegilops bicornis | reverse complement strand
TTGTGAGCTATTTTTAGGCTGCGAGCCTCACTTGAGTTATGGAAGGAGCTGTTCGCCTTGTCCCCGCAGCCAGGAGAATCCCTATGTCGGGTGGGGCGGGGCGAAGTATAGGCGCATTCTTGAGACCCAGATACCTTTCCGGCACTCCCAAGAAGGCACCAGAGAACTGGCCTTCAGAGTGGTTCTACATTGACGACGTTCCCCTTCCGGATCCAGTCCAGACAGGTCTCCGCCAGTTCAGTAACGCCCCGCCGAGAGCATGTCTAAGCTGGCACCCCCGAGGCCCCCAAGAGGAGGATACCAGGGAAATATATTACCTGATGAGCAGGATAAAGTTACTGGCCAACTCCAGACTAACGATAGTCGAGGTTATGGCAATATGCATAATACGGGGAGTGCAACCACTTCAATATCGGGGGAAGCCCATGTGGCATTTCAACAGGGAAGATGATGCCACCCGCTGTGGCCGTAAGGGTCCGGACTCCGCCACTGCTCTGGCAAGGATATCGTCCGATTTATACAAAGGCGAAGAGGAGGAATTCATTCACGTCAAACCACGAGATGGATTCTCCATGTACAACCCTCCGAATTGGGTAAGTTGTCATTCCTTTCCCTACGTCACTTATTGTGGCGTTCTTCGCTAAGATCATCTGCCTTGATATTTCCAAGCAGGCGGGGAGGGCCGTGAAGGAATCTCCGGCCCCTCCTGCAGCCTGGAAGGACCGGAAGGGCCCTAGATCCAGGTCTCGAAGAAGATCCGGATATTACCGTGGAGCTCATCAACGGGATATTTTATCAAGAGAGCTGCGATGGCACCTCAGTGGCCATTATTGCCGACTATCCCGGACCGCTTCCTACGTCGCGCGTAAGCCAAGTCGAAAAACCCTATCCTCCGAAGAGGACTTCCTTCAGATGTCATGCCTTACCCTTGAAGTGTTATATTTTTGCAGAGAGGACGGTCGGAGCATGGGGCCGAGCCCCTAGGGACTCGTCGGCCAAGGGCGTCAGGATCGGGCAGGCTCAAGAGGAAGGCGGTAAGGGTCGACTCGCCGCTACAGAGGTAAGGCAAAAACTTGTGCTGTGATTAAGGTATTTTGAAGTATGACAGCACCCTTTGTGTCCTGGCAGGAAGAGGAGCAGCCGGACTATATCTGGGGATCCTGCCAACCACGCATCCACCAGCCGGATTCCAGAACCGGCTTCGAGAGCGGAGACGGGAGCGGGGCCGATAACACATAGTTCTCCAACAGAGAATGCAGATATGCTCTCAGCCACGAATTCCGAAGTAGAGAGCGCCATGAATCACCGGCACCGACGGGCCGTACTTCAGAACAACATCTTTTCCGAAGAGGCATTTAACGCCTTCAATTCGGGAGACGCATACATCCGAGCTGCTCAAGGCGGGCTTGCCCAAGCGACGGACCAGTATACCAAAGATATACGGGTAAGAAAATTTGATAAGCATGTGTAGCAGTAGCCCCTGAGACTTGAAACGGTTGGAACAACTGTTTTAAGGATCAATTTATGCACAGATCCTTGTAGATAAGAACGAGCAATTGTCTCGGGAGCTGGACGAATGCAAGGCCGAACTAAGGGCCGCAGTTGCCAAGCTAGAGGAATCCCAAAAGCCCTCCTCTGGTAACAGTTGTCGCAATTGTACGAAGGTGCTACAATTAGTAAATGGCTGATATGACAAGTCTAACAGAAAATTCTGCAGACAATCCCGGGGTGAATCCGGAGGACATAAGAGAGGACGCATCGCATCTCAAAAGGCAGCTGGAGGCTGGCGAGCGCATTCTTACGCGAGTTAGGCAGGAGAAGAACAATCTTCAAGATGCCAACGTCCGGTGAGCGTGGAGTTAAAAGATCTCCGCGCTCGGTGGCGGACTCCGTGAAGAAGGAGAACAAAAGGCTTCGACGCGGCATTTACGGTAAGTGCCTAGACGAACTGTAGTATAGTTCGGCGAGGACGTATATTGAAAGAATTTTGCTTGTAGGACTGTTAACAGGTCGCCCTGAGGAGGAGATGCCCTCATCTGGAAGTGATTTACTGCAAGACCTTTCGCAATTGCACGAGCGAGATCGGCAAGTGATGCAGGGTGTAGCTCAGGCTTTGTGGCCATCAAGCTTCTTGCCCGAATGGCATGGGGGAGCTTGTGGATATGCTTCAAGGAGCGCGGCGGCGCTTCCGACCGTGGAAAATGTCCGCTTGCTGGCAAGGCGCAAGAGAAGCCTGGGCTATGGTGAAGACGCGCTACACCAAGCTGGACCCGAACCATATGGCCGAAGTAGGACCGACGGGGCCCGATGGGCAAGAAATTCCCGTGAGTCTGGTATATGACCAGGTGGCGTTAGCATAAAGTATTCTCAACAGGATTGTAAGGTAGATAGCATGTTGGATGGTATAGAGGAGGAATATAGTCAGTCCAAGTGACTGTGTAATTCAATGGACATAAGTAGTCCCTAGCCGGATTAAAATCATTTGTCATGGCGGACCTTTTCGCTTCAGCCCCCGGATCCTATAGTCCGGGGTGTGTCCGAATACCCACTCGGTTATACAAAACCGGGGTATGCGTGGACACCAGGCGTAGGGGTCATAAGTGCTTGAACAGACAAGTACCCAACTAGTTATGTTATATTACATGGATAGTAAGAAACATCTTCCAGGGAGAATAGTTCCGTTAGGGGTTCCTTTCCCTGGGTAAGCATGTGACAATGCACATGTCCGGACTACGAACGATTGCGCAGGATACAAAACTTCTGGGGATTTGTGTGATAATAAACGAATACATCTTCTGTTCACTGACCGAATATTCTCTTAAGGAAGCTAGCTTTCGGCTTCAGATAGTCTGAGGTACACATCCGGCTGAATCGGCAGTAACAATCGCAGATGTGCTCCCCTTATGCCCTAGCCGAATTAACGGGAACGTAGGGCATAAAAACAAGAGCCAGGCAACCCATCTTGGCAACATCTTAAGTCATATCGATGCATATAATGGCGAAGAAAAGGCACATATGGAAAAAGAATGCATATGCGACGGGCAGAAAGCCATGTGAGTAATTATTTTTAGCTTCCGTATAGGAAGCCCCGAATATTAACACACACTTAGTGCGGCCGGAGTGATCCGAAAATCCGCATTGTATTGAATACTTTGTGGGAAGAGAGAAAAAGGTCGAGAAAGGAAAAAGGGATGGAGCATAATTAAAAAGGAGGGGTTAGGAGACAAACATTGAGTTTGGCGTTAGGCGTAGAATCTCCGGAGTCTGGCCGCGTTCCATGGGTTCGGCTCGAGTCTGTTATCGGATGCATTACGTAAGCGGTACGCTCCTTCGTTGAGAACTTTGTCAATGACGAAGGGACCCTCCCACTTGGGTTTGAGCTTGTCCTTCTTCTTCTCCGGTAGGCGTAGAACGAGCTCGCCAATATTGTAAGTTTTGGCCCGCACTTCTCTGCTTTGATATCGTCGAGCCTGCTGCTGATAGAATGCGGAGCGGGCTTTTGCGACGTCACGCTCCTCCTCCAGGGCGTCCAAGTTATCCTGCCGATCTAACTCGGCTTCCTTCTCTTCGTACATGTGTACGCGTGGCGAATCATGTATTATGTCGCAGGGTAATACCGCTTCTGCGCCGTACACCATAAACAATGGTGTATATCCGGTGGTGCGATTTGGCGTGGTCCGCAGCCCCCAGAGTACGGAGTCGAGCTCCTCGACCCAGTGCATATCCGACTCTATCAAGGATCGTACTATTATGGGTTTGATGCCGCTCATGATGAGACCATTTGCCCACTCTACCTGGCCGTTTGTTTGGGGATGGTAGACGGAAGCATAATCAAGCTTAATGCCCATTTTTGCGCACCAAGTTTTCACTTCGTCGGCTGTAAAATTTAAGCCATTATCAGTGATGATGCTGTGGGGGACACCGTATCGGTGTACGACCCCGGATATGAAGTCTATTACTGGTCCGGATTCGGCCGTTTTGACTGGTTTGGCTTCTATCCATTTGGTGAATTTGTCCACTGTCGGTGTCAAAACCGGCGGATCTCGGGTAGGGGGTCCCGAACTGTGCGTCAAGGCGGATGGTAACAGGAGACAAGGACACGATGTTTTTACCCAGGTTCGGGCCCTCTCGATGGAGGGAAAACCCTACTCCTGCTTGATTAATATTGATGATATGGGTAGTACAAGAGTGGATCTACCACGAGATCGAGAGGCTAAACCCTAGAAGCTAGCCTATGGTATGATTCTTGTTCGCCCTCTGGACTAAAACCCTCCGGTTTATATAGGCACCGAAGAGGGTTAGGGTTACCTGAGTCGGTTACAATGGTAGGAGATCTACATATCCGTATCGCCAAGATTGCCTTCCACGCCAAGGAAAGTCCCATCCGGACACGGGACGAAGTCTTCAATCTTGTATCTTCAAAGTCCAGGAGTCCGGCCAAAGGCGATAGTCCGGCTATCCGGACACCCCCTAATCCAGGACTCCCTCGGTAGCCCCTGAACCAGGCTTCAATGACGACAAGTCCGGCGCGCATATTGTCTTCGGCATTGCAAGGCGGGTTCCTCCTCCGAATACTTCATAGAAGATTTTGAACACAAGGATAGTGTCCGCTCGCAAAATAAGTCCCACATACCACCTTAGAGAGAATAATATTTACACAAGTTCAATCTGGCCGACGTATTCCGCAGCGTGACATCACACCACGGCCAAGCCTTTATTCGAATCGTTTTCTTGTCCCACCTTAAGCGCGTTTAGCGAGGCGGTTTCCTTGGCACGTCTTGTCAAAGCAGAGATCGTGTCCCCTTATTCCGGGATTCTCATTAATACGGGCGTGGGTAACCCAGTCGTGCCCGTTGGCACGCCTCCTCTATCGAAGGCGAGTCCCGAATGGTCACGGGGAGGGCTCCTGGTATTCAACCCCTTTATAAAGAGACCAGGGCCCCGCTCTTTTTTCTCAATCTCAATCGAATCCGCCCCTCGCTTCGAGTCACAACACCCAAAGCTCCAGATTCAGGTGCTTCGGACCTTCGATGATGTCCGGCTCCGACCTTCAAGGCCGGTGGATGCCTTCCTCCATCACAGAAGAAGACGTCCTAAAGCTAAGAGATGCCAGGTATCTAACCGGCGAAATCTCGCATAGTCTGCCTGCCCGAGGGCAGGTTATTCCCACTCCCAAGCCCGGTGAAAGCGTGGTGTTCGCGTCTCACTTCCTTCGGGGGCTAGGCTTCCCGACAGACCCCTTCGTGAGGGGGCTCATGCTTTATTACGGGCTGGAATTTCACGACTTGGATCCGGAGTCCATCCTCAACATCTCATCGTTCATCATCGTGTGCGAAGCCTTCCTCCGCATTACCCCTCACTTCGGATTGTGGCTCAAGACCTTCAAGGTGGAGCCGAAGATGATCAAGTGGCAACAGGCAGAGTGCGGAGGGGCCGTTATAAGTAAGAATGCTGACGCTCCATGGCCCAAGGGCTCTTTTCAAGAGGAGCTCAGTCTATGGCAACAAGAGTGGTTTTATATCACAGCTCCCAGGGGCACCAAATGGGTGGCGCCACCTGCCTTTCGCTCGGTCCTCCATCGCGGCTGGCGTAATGGGTCAATAAAGGGCTTGACTGGGGGCCGTTCAAGGACGTGCCCTTGTTGCAGGGCCATATTCGAGACCTCCTAGAGAGAGAGATCAATCTGGTTGTAGTAGCGCAGGTCATGCTGATTCGTTGCATCCTGCCCTGCAAACGTCGCCCCCTCCGCCTGTGGGAGTTCAATCCGGAGGGACCACGAGCCCTCCAACATTTTGTGGGCGCAATGCCCGTGAAGATGTACAAACTGTTCTTCGAATCACAAGCAATGTGTCCGGACTTGACCGAGGACGCAGGTCTGAGCTGCAACCGCCCGGATGCTCAAGTAAGTAGTCCCGTACCCGGACACGCTATCCGTATATTTATTATAAACTTGCCCTTAAAAGAGTTGTCCCTTAAACAGGAGTGGATAGCGAAAGCAAAACTAATCAGGTGTCCGACCCCCCCTCCCTGAGACCACGTCGGATCCCGTGTTAACCAGGATGCTGGAGGCTGCGCGTTTAGAAGAAGGCGAAGGGGGGAACAAGGAAGCTACTACCTCCGCGAAGGAGGTTATCAAGAGAGGAGGGATCGAGAATCCCTCCATCCAAGGGGAGAAGAGGACCGCCTCTGAAGATCCGGAGACCAAGGCCTCAAAGCGCGGGAGGAAATCTTCGCCAGAGGGTCCTGCGCCTGAAGATGCCCCGACCGCATTATTTCCCCAAGGAGATCAGCCCTCCAGTGAGCCGTAAGTAGAGAGGGGAGTTTTTTAAAATAAGAGACATCCCTGTTTTGTTTCTGAGGATGACCAAAATTTTACCTTGTAGTTCGGATCTCAGCCCTTCTCGTGAGCTCGTCTTGAGGATCTTCGTCCGGAGATGATGGAGAGCGGAACGCCTCCCGCTGCCGTACCACCTAGCGAGGCGGACGATCCTGAGGTGTCATCGCGGAGGGTTTCCCCGAATCCGGCAGGGGTGGAGGGCGGTCGTAGGGCCCCCCAGAGCCCTCTGTGTCCGGCCTTCGAAAAAGGCCATCAGACGAGTCCGGCACCTCCTGGTGCACGGTCGGAGGAGTTGAAGGGTCTGCTCGGGCGAGTGTCTATCTCAGAGGATCACCGTGCATTGATGGGTACGGTGATTGAAAAGATTTCGTCCGCGGAAAGCAGGTTATGCGAGGCCGCCGAAGTTTCTTGTGAGGTTTTGAGGTATGTGCAATGATGTACCTTTTGATGGTTCTGCATATATAAGATGCGCCTGTGTAGATAGTAGCCCTGAGACTCAAAAGTGCGTTTGTCAACAATGACAGCGTGCCGAGGATCATAATCCTAGGTTATAATATGTCACTCTTCCTATGTAGGTGGCGGAGCGTCCGGTGGTTAGCCAGACTGGTGAATTTGCCGAACTAAAGCGGCAACTTGACGTGGCGGATGCTGACATCGCGCTTGTCAATAAGCAGCTTGACGAGTCACAAGGTATGTGGTTTCTCCGCGGACACCTGGTAAGGGAGCTTGATGCCCGTGCCTTACAACATGTATGCTTGATGCAGATGGTGCCGCTGCCATGGAGAACCTTCGGGCGGAGCTTGCCCGAGCCAAGGAGTAGGCCAGAAGAAGTGATGCTGCTGCCTTAAAGGCGGCCGAAGAGTTAAAAGCCGAACAAGCTGCTCACTGCCGAAGCAAGAAGGAAATGGCCGAGATGGCCGTGAAGTTGAAGAATGCTACCGACCGCTGCGAGCGTCTTGAAAAAGAAGGTCGAGCGGAGCAAGAGGACCTGAAGAAGGCCACCACCGAGGCCAAGGATGCTCGCTTCTGCGATGAGAGCTATGAAGGAGGAGCTACGTCGGGCGGAGATATCGCACCGGAAAGCCCTTTCGCTGCGGAGGAGGTTCACGGATCCTAAATATGCTCGATTGGACCGGTGTGGAGTAGTGAGGATGCTTATCTGGACTTGGCGGCGAGTGCGGACGCGTCAACACTTCGGAGATCAAAAGGATCACGAGATGGAAGAGCTTTTTGGTCGCGATTCCGTAATCGGGCGTCCTCTTCCATTAACCGATCATTTGGCCGAATGGGCCGAGCTGAATAGGTTGTCCGGACTTGCCATGAAGAATGTCGTGACTCATTTGTGGCCGAAAAGGCCCGAGCCGAAGAGTTATTTTGGCTTGGTGCAGCAGTTCCTTGGTGCGGTGCCGCATATCAAAGCAATGAGGCGGTCAGCATGCATAGAGGGTGCACGGATGGCTCTTGCCCATGTCAAGACATACTGGGAGGAGATGAAGGCCACCGATGTTGCATCCCAAGATTCGGACGGAAGCCGAGTACCTGTCGAGCACTATTTTCAGGAAGTTCTGCAGGGCACTCGTTTAATAGAGACGCAGTGCTCGAAGGATATTATGTTCGAATAACATGTATTATTGTGAAACAATGTTTCGATGGAATATAAAAGCTTTTTATACTTGTGCCTTCAAGAATTAAAATACCTCATGTGCGGCCGTTAATGTATATGTGTATATAACCTGAAAGATGGCAGTCTTTGGCTTCAGCCCCCACGCATATAATATGGGGGTGTTTGCTGAAAGCGCCTTTTCACACTTGATCCAACGTCTTGGTCCTACAAAGGAGGTGATGGCGCAGCAAACTCGGCAACCAGACTATAATGCTTTATCACTTTCACTTAGCCATAGGAGTTCGACAGTGGGGCTACTATATAGCCCCTAGGGGCACCACGCTCACCCGAGTTCGGGGCGCGTATGTGCCTGGCCGGGAAACGGCCCTTCGTCAATGCGGAGGAATTCTAAAGATTTCAGCGGGTCATCGAGTGGTTGACCAGTCTCACGCTATATCATGACAATCAGTTTTCGGCTTTCTCTACTGAGGTGCTCGCCTGGCCGAACCGGGGCACAATCGCAGTAGTTCTCCTGGTGCCGCATTAGCCGATAGAGCGGAACGTAAGGCAGCAAAACACATGAGCCGAGCAAACCCAACATTTGACCAAAGACATGATTCGGAGCTGATGCATATAAGGCCTAACTCGAGACGCCGAACACTCCCTAAGGTATTCGGTATTCATGAAAACGGATCGAACAATCTCCCTTGGTAATAAGCCCCTGGTGTCCAGGTACACGCGAAATTCTGACGTGGCCTATGCCAAAACGCCAGCCTCCTCCTCGGTTATAGCAAGAAACCGGGGGATGTGTATCAACAAGAGACAGTGAAAAAGGTTTACGGAGGGTCTTAATCTGAAAAGAATCCTTGCGACGGGTCCCTACTGCACGTCTGCGCATGTGTCTCTGTTGTACCGTATCATGGACAGGTGTAGCACGATGTTCATCTGTAAAAGAGAGGAACTTAGTTGAAAAAGGTCGTGCGAAAATGTACGTTATATTAAATAAACGAAGTACAATTCAAAAAAATGAATAAAATTGAGTTTTATGGTCTCTTGTTGCGGAGCCCCTTATGCGGGGCATATGTCTAGTAAGCCTTTGTATGTTTACGCCGGACTCGTCCAGCCGTGTCCGGGGTCTGGACGACCTGTCTAAGTGCTTTTATTGGTGAAGCCGATTTATTGTGTGGCTGTCAAGGCAGCCGCACGATTTTCCGGACTCGAGGAACCCTCGATGTTTCCTTTTAACGAGATGATGCCGCGTGGACCGGGCATTTTAAGTGTAAGGGATGCATAATGCGGTATTATGCGTTAAAAGCGGTAGCTTGGCGCCCCAATAGTGCTTGATAGCTACTTGTAAATGGGGCGAGATGGAAGGTTAACTTGTCACGGCGGAAGTTGTCGGGTGAGACGAACACAACTTCTAGCAGTAGAGAGCCCGTACAATGGGCATATGGGCCTGGCATTACCCCTTGAAAGGAAGTGTTGCTATGGCGAAATTTGGTTGGGTCTATCCCCATTTTGCGGATTGTGTCCTGATATAGCAGGTTTAGATCACTGCCGCCGTCCATTAGGACTTGTGAAAATTGGAGTCCGCCAATTATCGAATCTAATATCAAGGCAGTCCAACCTGCATTCCATATACTTCTAGGGTAATCCCAATGGTCGAAGGTGATTGGTTTTAACAAACAGTGGCGGGACTCCTCCGGGATAGGCTGTATGGCGCGTACCTCTATGGGCGCCGCTCTATTTTCCCCCTTTTGTCATGTGAAGTGAGTTTACTGTTTTGATTTCTTGTGGGAAATTCTTTTGTTTTCAGGTGCTCTGCTTTTTGGGGTGCATCGCCGTCCTCGCTTGGTGTGTCGAGCCCCTTGTGTTCGGCGTTGAGTTTGCGGACTGCTTGAAGACCCAACAATCTCTGTGGGTATGGTTTGCGAGCTTCCGGAGTAATCTTGTGGATTTGGCATATCTTGTCCAAGATTTTGTTTATGTTAGATAGCTCGTCCCTGTTATCCTTAAGGGGCAGCTTTTTATGAATATGCCGAGAGCTTTTGAATCCGGCGTTAAGTGTTGTGCTCTTCGGGCTATTTCCCTTTGTCCGACGTTGGTCCTTGTTGCGTCGTGGTTTCCCGTTTCCATCCCTGACTTCGGATGTACTTGGGTCGCTGGTGCTGCATCTTGCCAGCCAGCTATCCTCTCCCGCGCAATAGCGGGTCATGAGGCTTGTTAATGCGGCCATTGTTCTTGGCTTTTCTTGGCCGAGGTGTCTGGCGAGCCATTCCTCTCGGACGTTGTGTTTGAAAGCTGCTAAGGCTTCGGCGTCCGGACAGTCGACTATTTGATTCTTTTTAGTAAGGAATCTGTTCCAAAATTTCCGGGCTGACTCTCCGGGTTGTTGAGTTATGTGACTTAAATCGTCGGCATCCGGAGGTCAGACATAGGTCCCTTGAAAAGCATCCTCGAGCTCCTCCCAACTTCCAATGGTGTTTTCGGGAAGGCTTTTAAGCCAATGCTGGGCTGGCCCTTTGAGCTTGAGGGGTAAGTATTTTATGGCGTGGAGATCATCTCCTCTAGCCATGTGTATGTGGAGGATGTAATCCTCAATCCGAGACTCGAGGTCTGTTGTTACGTCAGATGCCTCTATGTTTACGGGCTTGAATCGGCTGAAATTCATAATCCAGCACCTCATCGGTGAAACATAGGGGGTGTGCGGCACCCCTATATCTAGGTGTACCGTGATGTTCGAATACTTGATGTGTTGCATTGCTTAATGGAGCTTGCTTTCTTGGCCCGTAGATGGATCTAACTGGGCCATCTTTTTTATGCGAATCCCTGTGCGGATCGCGTGCCGGATTGTGTGCGGCACCGTTTGCCGCTCTCTGTTTGCCATGGGGTCGTCCATCCGACCGGGTGGCCTCTTTGTTTTTTGATTATGGGGCTCTCGGCCTCCTCATCAAATTCAGGCAGTGAGTTTTCGCTTTGGGTAGCTCTTTGTTCGCGATCGCCGCCATATTTGTCTCATGGTGTTGAGTACTTTGCTCCATCTGATTCTGAGTGCATCTTCCGCTGTTTTGAGCTTCCGCTTATGCTTTTTCAGGCTACGTGCAGTGGCGACGAGCCTTTTGTGGAGGTTCTTCTGCTCCAGCAAATTGTCCGACGTGAGATCGTCTGAACTGTTATTTTCGCCGGGGACGGGTTGTTTATCCAGATTTTCCTATTTGGATGGTTGCTCGATAGCATGTTCGTCGTCCACCGGTTCGCCCTGCTCTATGGCTGGGTCTGTATGGCTATTGTCTTTGTCGAGGCAGGACTTTGAGCGGCGCTTACGTCGCCGTTTTGACTGCTTTTCGAGGGAATGATCCTTCGTAGCGTCCCGTTGTTCCTCATAGTTGCTTCCTTTAGGTGTGTCCACCATGTATACATCATGGGATGAGGTGGTTCTCCCGTGCCCTATATGTGCTGGGTCATGTTCCTCCCCTACATCGTCGTCAATGCCGTCGATGTCTTCGGAGTTGAAGTCGATCATGTCGGTTAAATCATCGACAGTGGCTACGAAGTGGGTGGTGGGTGGGCTTTGAATTTCTTCGTCGTCCGCATCCCAACCTTCCTGACCATAATCCGGGCAGGGCTCTCCTGATAAAGAGAGAGACTTTAGTGAATTCAGGATGTCGCCAAAGGGCGAGTGCTGAAAGATGTCCGCGGCAGCAAATTCCATGATCGGCGCCCAATCAGATTCGATTGGCGGGGGCGCGGAAGGCTCGGAGTCCAGAGAGGAGTCCGGCACCTTGGAATTACGAGCTTCGCAAAGGACGGGGTAGGTGTACGGCTCAATCGCCGTAGAGATTGCAGCCCCCGAGGCGGTGTCTAGCCACCTGTCCTTGATCGGCGCAGTCGGCTCCGAGCTAAAGGTCGGAGCGGATACTGGTGCGGCCTCCAGGACCTTTGTTGCGAGCTAGATCATGCCCCTCGTGACAGTGCGGCACGCTTGGCTGTGGCTCGAACCCGTCGAAGATCAAGTCTCCGCGGACGTCAGCCGTGTAGTTCAAACTTCCAAATCTGACCTGGTGGCCAGGGGCGTAGCTTTCAATCTGCTCCAGATGGCCAAGCGAATTGGCCCGCAGTGCAAAGCCGCCGAATACGAAGATCTGTCCGGGGAGAAAAGTCTCACCTGAGGCGTATAAATCGTTGATGATCGGAGGAGCCATCGGGCCTAAAGATGACGACACGAGGAACTCTCAATGAAAGCACCAATGTCGGTGTCAAACCGGCGGATCTCGGTAGGGGTCCCGAACTGTGCGTCTAGGCGGATGGTAACAGGAGACAAGGGACACGATGTTTTTACCCAGGTTCGGGCCCTCTCGATGGAGGTAATACCCTACTCCTGCTTGATTAATATTGATGATATGGGTAGTACAAGAGTAGATCTACCACGAGATCAGAGAGGCTAAACCCTAGAAGCTAGCCTATGGTATGATTGTTGTTCGTCCTACGGACTAAAAACCTCCGGTTTATATAGGCAACGAAGAGGGTTAGGGTTACACAGAATCGGTTACAATGGTAGGAGATCTACATATCCGTATCGCCAAGCTTGCCTTCCGCGCCAAGGAAAGTCCCATCCGGACACGGGACGAAGTCTTCAATCTTGTATCTTCAAAGTCCAGGAGTCCGGCCAAAGGCTATAGTCCGGCTATCCGGACACCCCTTAATCCAGGACTCCCTCATCCACCATGAGCAGTAAGTATTTTTTCTTATGGCTTCCCCCTTTATGAGGTCCAACCATATCCAGCTCCCAGACCACAAAGGGCCAAGTAAGGGGATTGTTTGCAGAGCGGTAGGGGGCATATGACTCTGATTGGCAAAGAGCTGGCAACCAACGCAATGTTGGACAAGGTCCTGTGCGTCTGCTCGGGCCATCGGCCAGTAGAAACCTGTACGGGAGGCCGTGCTGACTAATGCTCTAGCCACGGCGTGGTGCCCGCCCAGTCCGGCATGGATTTCAGCCAAGAGTTGCCGCCCTTCCTCTTCGGAGATGCATCTTTGGAGTACTCCGGTAGCGCTTTTCTTGTAGAGTTCCCCTTTGTAGACTTTGTAAGCTTTAGAGCGTCGGACGATGCAGCGTGCTTCATTTTGGTCTTCGGGGAGCTCCTGCCTATTTAGGTAGGCCAAGAAAGGCTCGGTCCATAGGGCGATTACAGCCATGATTTCATGGGCCGAGGGCGTTATTTCGGTGGTAGAACCTCCGACTATGTCTGATAGTTCGGAATCTGGGCGTGTATTCGGATCCGTGCTAGTATTGCCGGACTCCCCTTCCCATACTACGGATGGCTTGAACAGCCGTTCCAAGAATATGTCAAGTGGGACAGGGTCGCGTTTAGCGCCGATGTGAGCGAGGACGTCCGCCACTTGATTGTTTTCTCGAGCCACATGGTGGAATTCGAGCCCCTCGAACCGAGCTGACATTTTGAGGACGGCATTACGGTAGGCCGCCATTTTCGGGTCCTTGGCATCAAAATCTCAATTTATTTGTGATATTGCGATGTTTGAATCCCCGCGCACTTCTAGGCGTTGAATGCCCATATAGACTGCCATCCGAAGACCATGCAACAGAGCCTCGTATTCGGCTGCATTGTTGGAGTCTGTGTATAATATTTGGAGGACGTACTGGACCGTGTCTCCGGTGAGAGACGTCAGGACTACACCTGCTCCCAATCCGGCCAGCATTTTAGAGCCGTCGAAGTGCATGATCCAGTTTGAGTATGCGCCGTACTCTTTAGGGAGTTAAACGTCATTCATTCGCGACGAAGTCAGCCAATACTTGCGACTTGATGGCCCGCCGAGGTTTGTATGTTATGTCGAACGGAAGGAGCTCAATGGCCCATTTGGCAATCCGGCCCGTAGCATCGCAGTTATTTATTATGTCATTTAGTGGTACTTCGAAGGCCACCGTAATCGAACACTCTTGAAAGTAGTGTCGTAGCTTCTGGGATGCCATGAACACCGCGTATGATATTTTTTGATAGTGTGGGTATCGGGATTTGCATGGGGTTAGGACCATGGACACGTAGTAAACTGGCTTCTGGAGCGGGTATTTGTATCCATCAGCCTCTCGTTCAACGACGAGTACTGCGCTTACAACTTGATGTGTTGCAGCTATGTACAGCAGCATAGGTTCGTCGATATTCGGCGTTGTTAGTACTGGATTACTGGCCAAAAGTCGTTATTTCATCCAGTCCGGCCGCGGCTGCATCCTTCCACACGAAGTGTTCGGTGCGCCGAAGAAGGCTGTAAAGAGGTAATGCCTTTTCTCCTAACCTAGAGATAAAGCGGCTTAGAGCAGCCACGCATCCGGCTAGTTTCTGGATGTGCTTGAGGTCTGTTCGTATAGCCAACTGTGACAGAGCTCGGATTTTTGCCGGATTCACTTCAATTCCTCTATTGGAAACGATGAAGCCGAGTAGTTTCCCCGAGGGGACGCCAAAAACGCATTTTTCTGGGTTCAGCCTGATGTCATATGTCCGGATATTGTCAAATGTAAGCCTCAAGTCATCTATCAGGGTTTCGACGTGTCTTGTTTTTATGACCACGTCGTCCACGTATGCCTCCACTGTTTTGCCGATTTGCTTTTCCAGGCATGTTTGAATCATGCATTGGTAGGTTGCGCCGGCGTTCTTAAGCCCGAAAGGCATAGTGTTGAAGCAGAAAGGGCCATATGGCGTTATGAAGGCTGTTGCAGCTTGGTCAGACTCTGCCATCTTTATTTGATGGTATCCAGAGTATCGTCGAGGAAACACAATGACTCGTGTCCTGCCGTGGCATCAATGATTTGATCGATGCGAGGAGGGAAAGGGATCCTTGGGGCAAGCCTTGTT
Source organism: Aegilops bicornis (assembly GCA_021605145.1). Taxonomy (NCBI): domain Eukaryota; kingdom Viridiplantae; phylum Streptophyta; class Magnoliopsida; order Poales; family Poaceae; genus Aegilops; species Aegilops bicornis. Next base: position 722,609,010 of record CM038670.1, on the reverse strand, counting down.
GAGGTCTTTAAAGTCGACACATAGGCGCCAGGATTTGTCCTTCTTTGGTACCATTACCAGGTTTGCCAGGCAATCCGGATGCTTGATATCTCTGATGATTTCGGCCTCGAGTAGTTTGGCTAGCTCTTCCCCCATGGCCTGCCGTTTGGGCTCTGAAAACCGTCTTAGAGTTTGCTTGACCGGTTTGTATCCTTTTAGTATATTGAAGCTGTGTTCAGCCAATCTGCGTGGGATGCCTAGCATGTCCGATGGGTGCCACACGAAGATGTCCCAATTCTCGCGTAAGAAGTCTCGCAGTGTGGCGTCCATCATGGGGCTCAGCTGTGTCCCTACGGAAGCTGTCTTCGTGGGGTCCGTTGGATGGACTTGGAATTTGACTATCTCGTCTGCGGGTTTAAATGAGGTGGACTTGGGTCGCTTGTCGAGTATCACGTCGTCCCTGTCCATGGTGGCCCGCAGTGTTGTTAATTCTTCGGCTGCTAGGGCCTCAGATAATGCCTCTAGGGCTAGTGTCGCGGTTTTGTTTTCGGTGCGAAGTGCGACGTCCGGATGACTAGCTAGAGTGATGATTCCATTGGGCCCGGGCATTTTAAGCTTCATGTACCCGTATTGGGGTATAGCTTGAAAGCTTGCAAACGCGTCCCGCCCTAAAAGGGCGTGGTATCCGCTGCTAAAAGGGGCCACTTGGAATGTGATTTCTTCGGACCTATAATTTTCCGGGGTGCCGAATACCACATCGAGTGTGATTTTTCCTGCACACCGCGCTTCCCGACTAGGGATAATTCCCCTGAAGGTTGTGCCGCTTTTTTCAATGCGGCCGTTGTCAATTTCCATCTTGCTGAGTGTCTCTTCATAGATCAAGTTTAATCCGCTTCCGCCATCCATGAGCACTTTAGTGAGCCGAAAGTCGTCCATGATTGGTCTAAGAACCAGAGCGGCTGGTGTCGGATTTCGGGTTCCGGCAGACCCTTGAGGTTCAAACACTGGGGTGCGCGCGGAGATTCGCCCTCTACCTACCTGTACCCCGCCGCCTCGCTAAGATCTAAGCTATGAAAGGAACAACACAAGAGACACAAGGTTTATACTAGTTCGGGCCACCATTGTGGTGTAATACCCTACTCTAGTTTGTGGTGTGGTGGATTGCCTCTTGGGCTGATGGTGATGAACAATACAAGGAAGAACAGCCTCGCGAGGGTCTGTTCTTGGCCGGGGCGATGAACTGCTTGGGGGAGTTCAGTCGCCTTCTCTCTTGCTCTCTCTAGATCGGATCAAGGTCGGAATCCCCTAGCTCTGGGTGTGGCTAATCCTATTTGTAGGCAAAGGCCCTGGGCCTCTTCCCAAATATTGAGCGTGAAGGGCACCAACAATTGGCCCTTTTAAAGGGGAACATCTGGTACACTTATCCTGACTAAAGTTGGTCCTCGCCTGTCAAAGGCTCTGGTGGTGACGCCGGCTTGGGCTCCACAATGACTTCCTTCCTGCCGTTGGACTGGTCTTGGTCTTGTTGCCTTTGAAATGGATGCCTTTGCTTGATGCTCTACTGCGCTTGCTCCCTTTGCACCAAAGAGGAAAGGAGGACACTGCGCGGGCTGGCGCCCTTGGTCGTCATGGCTTGCGTCATGGGCACCTCGTGAGGTACCCCGCCTTGATTTCTCCGCCTCCTCGCGAGCCAGCCTGATGAGGTCGTGCCTGAGGAAGCTCCCTGTCGTCCGCCCCGCGAGGCTTGGCCCCTCGCGAGGGTCTCGATCTTGTGTTGATGAAGATGGTCCGTGATGGGCCCCCCTTTGAGCCACGCCACAGGCCGCAGGCAGGCAAGTCTGGGGACCCCCGTTCCCATAACACCGACAGTAGCCCCCGGGCCCAAGGCGTGCCCGGACTTAGCCGAGTAGAGAGGCGAAGGGGCAAGTGCGAAGCGCTGCGGGCCCTAACAGCCTGCGGCCTTGGGCGCCGTGTGGCGGTTGATTGGACGTGGGCGTCTCCACTTCCCCATGATTCCTCGGCAACTGCCCGAATTGACAAGTCCCTGCATGCAAATTGGGTTATGATTATGTGCGATCGTGGAGGCCGGCAGTTGGCCTCCTCTGGCTTTAAGTACGGAACGGCGAGCGCTCCTCCAGTCTGTTCCTTCTCGCTTCTCCTTCTTCCCGGTCCTTGCTCCATCTTGCTGCAATGGCTCTGATTCGCCGGTTCTCCGCGGCAGAGAAGGGAAAGGCTCCCCGAGAGGGTCCTGACCCGCTCCCACCGAAGAAACGGCTAACCCTCTGCCATCGAAATGAGGGTGCCCACCAGGTGGTGTCGAGGCCCTGGTGCGAGCGGCCTCCATCGGGGTTCCCGCTTCCATTGTACGCCCAGATCAAGGGCTCTGAAGGGGTTGATGCCGAGCGCCACGGGCGACGCTGCCGTCGGCGCCGGCGGGTCACGAAGGTGTGCGTCGTTCCCCTTGGAGTCCACGCCGAGGGCTCCGACTCCTCCTGGGAGTTCGTACTCCAAGCCGCCATGCCTCCAAGGTCTTGGATTCGCCTTCCTCCCTTCTTCGCCTCTGCGATTCCGTGGGGAGGACCCCTGGAGCTCTGGCTGCAGCACGCCGGCTGCAGCACTCTCGCAACCGGGGCAGAGGTTGAAGTCGTTGCCCCGGGCGAGGTCTTCATGACTCGAGGCTGGGGCGAGATCGCCCGGGTCTGCGGGACAAGGGGCGCCCTCGCGATCCACCTGGAATACGACGGCGCTTCGGTCATGCTCTTCAAGGTCTTCGATGCGGAAGGGTGCCGACTGGAGTGCTGCCCCGGGAGAGGTGATCGAGGCCCTGCCACGGCGAGGGCCAGGCTCGCCGGCCACTCCCTCGGCAGCTCCTCAGGCGGTGGAGGCATCGAAGGATCCAGCGACTCCGCCGAGCTCTTCGCGACTCCGGAGACGAGCGACGACAGCTACGAGCCCCCAAGCCTGCACCGCTCTCGGAGTAGGGCTGGCTCGGCAGGCCGGCGCCGCCCCTGATCTGGGTAGGGTTGGTGCCGGCGCCCGACGGCCCACTGTTGATGATGGCGTCTTTTGCTGGAGCGCGTGTAGTTAGCGTCCTTTAGGATCCATTCCCTGCGAGGAATCAAAAGTGCGCCCCGTGGGGGCTTGTAAGGTGCCTGTGATCCTGTTTGTTAATATGATCCTTGTTGTGAAACAGCGCGAGTTGCTCATTCCACCTTAGCTCAGTTTTCCCTTTCGAACCTTGCGAGGGCTTGACGCTCTGCGCTGACAGGTCCCAGTCCCAAGGCAAGCTTCAGCCATCGCTGGTATGCCAGGCCGCGATGCCGTGGTCAAGGCCAGGAGGTGAGTGGCCCGGGGTCCGGTAAGAGCCGCTGAGTCGCGATGCCCAGGAGGTCCCCCTTAGCGCTCAAGCAGCCATCGTTCGGTGAGAAAGGAGAACGACGTTGCTAACACGGGATTGCGTTGGGTGAGGGGACGGTGCCGTGTTAGTTAGTGCTTCCGGAGGGTGACTTATCTCGAGAATCAGGAGTCGCTTCCTGGTGTGTTGCCGGATCCGTGTATCGGCAGGCGAGGGGTCGTTTGGCGAGGTCCTCACGTGTTTCTCCCCTCTCGCCTTTGCTCCCCTTTCTACTCTACGTCCTCGGGTCCCAGCCCTCGAGCGAGTCTCAGCCGTCGCTGGTATGCCAGGTCACGATGCCGTGGTCAAGGCCAGAGGGTGAGGGCTGGAGAGCCAGTAGGAGCCCTGAGTCGCGATGCTCAGGCACCCCCCCTTTAACGTGCAAGCGGTTCGCGCGGATGAGAGTGAAGGAGACGCCGTGGGGGCCTCGCCTGACGCTGCTCCTTGAAGAGATCCTGCAGGCTCATGATAGAAAGAACGAAAGTTCGCCGTGACAATCGACGGTCAGCAGTTGGTTGCCCCGGAGGGGTGACGAGGCACTGAAGGCGTGACGAGGTAGCGCTATGCGGGGCTGCCGTGGCCAGAGCTCAGCCATTCAGGTTTGTCGGTGTTGCAGGGACGGACCCATGCGCAAGCGTCGTGCCGTTAGGGAGCAGCTCCATCAGTTGGTGTCAGTTGAGCGGGCAACTAGGTAAAGCATGTTAATCGCGAAGGAGCAAGTCCATTTAGATAAGCGCAAAGAAGGCAAACATCACCGGGTCGGACCCGAGCGACCTGGGGATGATGCAGCCCGGGGGGCGCCCCCAACAAGATAAGCTAGGAACATGAAGTAAAAAGGGATACACGCGCGAGGGGCGAACCCACGCGGCACAGGAATAATGCAGCCACAGGCGCTCCAAATGAAATGAAACTTGAAAGATGTCACCTGGTAGCGTTGAAGACGAAAGGGTGTTGGTGCAGCAGACTCGGTGGGCTGCAGGAGCCGATCCTCACGAGCCCCCAGGACCGGGGGCCTCGGGAGGCTCCGGAGGCGCTGGTGGCTCCTCGTGGACCATCTCCATCTCCGCCAGGGCTGCGGAACGCCTGGCCTCTTGAGCCTTCAGGATGTACCTCATGAGGCGCTGGTACGTGGCGACCACGTTCGGCAGGCCGTAAGGCATGCGAATGTAGCTGTGGGGTGGACCTTCGCAGCGCCCCGCGCGAGAGGGCCAGAGGCGCTCCTGAGAGGCGGCTCGGTTGAGCCCTGGTATGTCGATGCAGACGCGCAGCCCACCAACCTCGCCTGGATGGGGAGCCACGGCAGGCAGGCGGCGGCTGCCACTCATGACTCTTGACTCCTGCAGCTCCTGAATGATCTTGCTGACGAACTCCTGAGGGTTTGGCCCTCCTTTCCTTGCTCCTTCTTGAGGGAAACGTGCCTCGAAACACGCCTCCAAGTGATGCCCAAGCACCTTCCTCGTGACCTTAGCAAGGTCGGTGGCCCTCCAGGGAGGAGCCCCCAAGCCCTGCCTGAGGAGGGCGCCGGGCGCGCTTTCCTATGCGATGGAAGGAGGTTCCCCGCTGAGCGGGCGCGGGCCCTGAGGGGCCTGCCTCCTGAGGGGCCGGGCCGGACGATGTCTTCTTCTTCTTGGGGGCGGTCTTGGGAAGCCTCCTGCTTCCGTGATCCGGGTCTTCCAGTGATACAGCCTGAAAGGCTCGCTCCAGGGAGCACACCGCGTCTCTCTCTTCGCAGGGCACCGTGATGACTCCGCTGCTTCCTGGCATCTTGAGGACGTTGTAGCCATGGTGGGTTACGGCCATGAACTTGGCCAGCGCTGGGTACCCGAGGATGGCGTTGTATGGCAAGCGAATGTGGGCGATGTCGAAGTCGATGAGCTCGGTGCGTTAGTTGTCGCGTCTTGAAGGTGACAGGGAGGCGAACCTGCCCGATCGGGACTGTGGAGCCGTCGGTGACCCCGAAGAAAGGCTTGGTTGGCTGAAGCTGATTGTAAGGCACTTGGAGATTGTTGAATGTTTCCCACAGACGGGACGTTGAGCCCTGCCCGCCATCGGCGAGGGTCTTGGTGACTAACACGTTGCTAATGATTGGGAAGCGAGCATCGGGAGGACTCCGGCTGTGGCCGCACACTTGAGCTGATCCGCTGAGCTGAGCGTGATGGCGCACGCTAACCACCGAGGCGTGTGGCTTCAAGCTTGGGGAGGACTGCATTCACTTGTGGCGAACTGCTTGAAGATGCGTTGAGAGGTCGGGATTGAGCTCCGCCAGGATACAAAGCGATCGCGCTGCTCCTCGGAAGCCCCCAGCCCCTCGTCACGATGATGGTCTTCATTTCTCCTTGGCTGCGGTGGCAGAGGAGGGAGGCCTGCGTTGCCTTGCGGGCGATCCTCGCGAGGCTGATCCCTCCAGCCTCCCTCGCGAGGCGGGTCTTGCCAGCGATCCTCGCGAGGTTGGTCGCGCCACCCTTGGCGAGGGCCACGGTCTTCCCAGCGTCCTGCGTTCCTTCCTCCTCCTCGGCCGTAGCCCCGGTCGCTGCGGTCGGGACGTCGGCCGATCCTCCCTTCTCGCCGCGGCTCGGAGCTCTTGACATTCGCTGCTGTTGTGGGTGTGGAGGTCGTGGTACACGCAATCGCTGCCCTTGGAGGACTCGGGCTGATCTCTGCCCGCTTGGTGTCACGGATTACGCATGAGCACGGCAGCCCCTTGCTCTTCACGTGCTTGGCCTTGGATTTCTTCTCTTACGGGTCTGCGGCGGGCATCGAGGAGGAGAGACGCCCTTCCTCAGCCTGGCGCACTTGGTCGCCAAGTTGAAAAGCTCCAAGGAAGTGCACAAGTCTTCATGCATCGCCAGCTCCTCCTTCATCTAGATGTTGCGCACACCGTCGGAGAAGACGGAGATGATGGCCTCCTCGGTCACCTTGGGAATCTTGAGGCGTCCATTGTTGAAGCGCTGGATGTACTTGCGAGGTCTCCACAGGTGCTGCTTGATGCGGCGCATGTCGCTCATGGTGGGTGGCAGTCCACGAGTACCTTGGAAGTTGGCGATGAAGCGAGTGCGCATCTCGTCGAGGAGGAGATCGTGCACAGGGCCAGGTTCGAGAGCCAGTGCGGGCCCGTCCTTGGCGCCATGGAAACCAGTTCGCCATGACCTTCTCAGCTCCGTTGGCGGCTTCGATGCCCAGCTCGTAGAGCTAGAGGAACTCTGCGGGGTCGGCCGTACCGTCGTAGCGAGGAGGCAGGTCCGGCTTGAACTTGCCGGGCCACGCGACACTGCGCAGTTCGGGGGTGAAGGCGCGGCAGCCTGCTATGGACACGGGAGGCCTTGGCTGGCTAAGAGCTTGGTCTTGCGGGTCCCCATGCGCTGCGGCTGGGAGCAGCGCGGGGTCTTGACGTGCCGGAGTAGGAGCGTGGTCGCGACGAGCTGGAGTGGGGAGCACTCGGGCAGCTTCTTGCGGGCGAGGGACCTCCTGGCAGCTCTGCTCTTGCCGCGCTAGGGCCGGACGGAGTGGGTTCCACCCGGGGGCCACGCGCCTTGGGGCTAGGGCGCCTTCTTGAGGGGGAGGCGGCCGAGGCGCCCCCGGAGCTTCGTCGCCCGCGCAGGACGGCGTGCGGTGCAGCGGGACAGACGGTGCGGGGGAGCCCCCTGCGGCGCGGACAAGCTCGACGACGCGGTCGAGCCACTCTTCGTAGACATCGTCGATGGGACGGTAGCACAGGAGTTCATTTCCCGCGATGAGCGCAGCTCGAGCCTCCATGGGCGCGCGGAATGCGCGGGATGAAGAACCAGCCGGGGCAAGTGAGGGGGTAGCAGTGCGGCCGTCTTGCCTCACGGAGGATCTTTGGGGCGATGCTTGCTTTCGTTCCCGCCCGGGCGGTGGCGGCGTTGACAGCGAGCAATGGGGAACGACGAGGGCGCCCGCCGACAGGAGCCGTCTGAAGCGACAGAAGCGAGCGGCTCGGCGCTCAGCCTTGGCCCGACGAGCGTCAGACATTGATGCGGTGGTCGCTGGAGAACAGGGCAGCGGAAGACGAATTCCGCCGCACCCCTACCTGGCGCGCCAAATGTCGGATTTCGGGTTCCGGCAGACCATTGAGGTTCGAACACTGGGGTGCGCGCGGAGATTCGCCCTCTACCTACCTGTACCCCACCGCCTCGCTAAGATCTAAGCTATGAAAGGAACAACACAAGAGACACAAGGTTTATACTAGTTCGGGCCACCATTGTGGTGTAATACCCTACTCTAGTTTGTGGTGTGGTGGATTGCCTCTTGGGCTGATGGTGATGAACAATACAAGGAAGAACAACCTCGCGAGGGTCTGTTCTTGGCCGGGGCGATGAACTGCTTGGGGGAGTTCAGTCGCCTTCTCTCTTGCTCTCTCTAGATCGGATCAAGGTCGGAATCCCCTAGCTCTGGGTGTGGCTAGTCCTATTTATAGGCAAAGGCCCTGGGCCTCTTCCCAAATATTGAGCGGGAAGGGCGCCAACAATTGGCCCTTTTGAAGGGGAACATATGGTACACATATCCAGAATAAAGTTGGTCTTCGACTGTCAAAGTCTCTGGTGGTGACGCCTTGACTTGGGCTCCTAATGACTTCCTTCCTGCCGTTGGACTGGTCTTGGTCTTGTTGCACCTAAATGGATGCCTTTGCTTGATGCTCTCGCTGCGCTTGCTCCCTTTGCACCAAAGAGGAAAGGAGGACCTTCTGCGGGCTGGCGCCCTTGGCGCCCTCGGTCGTCTTGGCTTGCGTCATGGGCACCTCGTGAGGTACCCCGCCTTGATTTCTCCGCCTCCTCGCGAGCTAGCCTGATGAGGCCGTGCCTGAGGAAGCTCCCTGTCGTCCGCACTGCGAGGCTTGGCCCCTCGCTAGGGTATCGATCTTGTGTTGATGAAGATGGGCCGTGATGGGCCCCCCTTTGAGCCACGCCGCAGGCCGCAGGCAGGCAAGTCTGGGGACCCCGTTCCCGAGCGCCGACAGTAGTGCCGGACAGTCCGGGATCGAGGTTTGTCACCGCATTAGAAGTTATAGCGATGTCGTTCAGGGTTTATTTTGGCCATATGGCAAATTTCCGTGGAGCTTCGATGAGCTCGCTTGCGCCTATTGTTTGAGGCAAAACTCTCGAAGACTGTTAGTACCGTATTGTGCTCGTTGGCGGGATGTTGTTCTGTAAGAAGGTCCTCGCCACCTTTTGCAACCTGCCAGAGTATCCAACATGCCCTAAGGCTATGAGTTGGTGCTGTGTCCGGAGTGCCGTGGAGTTTACATGGCCCATTGAGCCATTTTTCCAATAAGGTTCCCTGCCCTGGGGTGGGCTTTGGTTTCTTGGGGATTGGATTGGCCGACTTACGAGAGTTCGCCCGTTTAGTTCGGACAAAGGCTTTGGTGAAAGCCGGACTGTCCCAAAATTCAGCTTGAGTTTTCCAGACGCTTTCCTTCGCACAGTACTTCTGTACTATGATTGCTAAGTCTGCAAAGCGTACTATGTCATGGCGACTTATAGCATTAAGGATTCCTTTGTCCGTGCAGTTTTTACAGAAGAGCGAGACTACGTCCTCCTCGTGGCAGTCCTCGACTTTGTTTAGCGCAAGGAGAATCTGGCCCGATAATGATGTCTTGTCTCCTGGGGCTCTTGCACGATATGGGAGAGACGATTTAAGTCCGCATGGGTGGTTATAGCTGAATCCTGATTACGATCCGATCTAGCACCCGAGGCATGGAAGCTTCCGAGTTCAACAGCTCGGGATTCGGGGCCTTCTTAATTTCTCCGGCCCCGGGCCCGGTTCTACGTCCGGGACCCGGGTCATATTATCCCCCGTGCGGGTGTCCGGCTACGGGAGATCGGCGATCCGGACATAATTCGTCCTCAAAATAGAGGGATACTCCTTGTGTGGTTCCTCCGATACCGCTCCCTTTGGTCGGGTTTAAGCCTGATCCGGTCATAGTCCGTTGCGCCTCCCAAAGCGGCGATGCGATCCAAGAGCTCATTAAGAGAAGAGAGCTCTATCGGATCCATCTGTTCGGCGAGTTCCGAATTGATGTGAAGTTTATGCGTGATGACCCGAGAGGCCATCGTCGGTGCGACAGCCGATGGGGCGGCCATGACGAAGCTGCCTAGTCGGAGAGTTTGGCCTATAGCCAGAGCTCCCCCCGCGGTAATGTTGTCCCTGACGACGAGATGAGCCATAGAGCCTTGCAGCGACGACACAGAGGAATTCTCAATGAAAGCACCAATGTCGGTGTCAAAACCGGCGGATCTCGGGTAGGGAGTCCCGATCTGTGCGTCAAGGCTGATGGTAACAGGAAGCAAGGGACACAGATGTTTACCCAGGTTCGGGCCGTCTCGATGGAGGTAAAACCCTACTTCCTACTTGATTAATATTGAAGATATGGGTAATAAAAGAGTAGATCTACCACGAGATCGTAGAGGCTAAACCCTAGAAGCTAGCCTATGATGGTATGATTGTAATTGTGATCGCCCTTCTAAGGACCAACCTCTCCGGTTTATATAGACATCGGAGAGGGCTAGGGTTTACACGCAGTCGGTTACAAGGAAGGAAATATAATATCCGGATCGTCAAGCTTGCCTTCCACGCCAAGGAAAGTCCCATCCGGACACAGGTCGAAGTCTTGAGTCTTGTATCTTCACGCTTCAATAGTCCGGACGATGTATATTGTCCGGCGGTCCAGATACCCCCTAATCCAGGACTCCCTCAGGGGGCACCTCTAGAACACACAACATTGATTCCTAGCCGTGTGCGGTGCCCCCCTACACAGTTTACGCCTCCGGTCATATTCTCGTGATGCTTAGGTGAAGCCCTGCGTGGATCACTTCACCATCACCGTCACCACGTCGTCGTGCTGACGAAACTCTCCCTTGACACTTTCCAAGATCAAGAGTTCGAGGGACGTCATCGAGCTGAACGTGTGCAGAACTCGTAGGTGTCGTACGTTCGGTGCTTGATCGGTCAGAACGAGAAGAAGTTCGACTACATCAACTGCGTTGTCAAACGCTTCTGCTTTCGGTCTATGATGGTACGTGGACACACTCTCCCCCTCTCGTTGCTATGCATCTCCTAGATAGATCTTGTGTGAGCGTAGGAATTTTTTTTTAAAATTTTATGCTACGTTTCCCAACAGTGGCATCCGAGCCAGGTCTATGCATAGACGATATGCACGAGTAGAACACAAAGAGTTGTCGGCGGTGATAGTCATACTACTTACCACCAACGTCTTATTTTGAATCGGCGGTATTATTGGATGAAGCGGCCCAAACTGACCTGAAGGAAATGTGCCCTATAGGCAATAATAAAGTTATTATTTATTTCCTCATATCATGATTAATTTTTATTATTCATGCTAGAATTGTATTAACCGGAGAAATAATACATGTGTGAATACATAGACAAACATAGTGTCACTAGTATGCCTCTACTTGACTAGCTCGTTGATCAAAGATGGTTAAGTTTCCTAGCCATAGACATGAGTTGTCATTTGATTAACGAGATCACATCATTAGGAGAACTAGCAGTGTGACCCGCACATTTGTGCGGCTAGATTTCTATTTATAACTTCTATATTTAGCCAGTACTTTCCTTGTTAGTATTTTATCATCACATCCGGTTATAAAGATAAAAAACATGATAGTTGCATTAAACCAACAATAGCCAACAGGTAGGCATTAACCTGCTCTCCTTGTTGGTGATATAAGTTTTATTCCATGTATTATTTTGGAGAAATCGATAAAAAGAAGAAAGCTGCTAATAAACTGTTTTAAAGATCATGATATATTAAAATTTATGGATTTCACTATAAGATACTCTCCTTGACAATATTTGATCATCATGTCCGGTCATAAACATAGTGAAAGATGGTCTTCTCTAGTGCATAGCCCTAATGAGTTCCTTGGTGCACGGTCAAACTAAATTAGAAAGATGGAAACACAAAATCAAGTAAGCTCTGACATTTCTCCCAAGAAAAAGTAAGTCTGCCATCATATACAATGTCATCCTCTGTTGCTGCAGGGAGTCCTATCTTGCCGCCATGGCTTGCTATATGAACACTTCTTTCTGCAGTAGTTTTCGAGACAGATATGTGCTTTTTTTCTCATGATTTTCAGGAACATTTTAACTTAAAAGCTCAAAATGTTTGCACGTATGTAATATGACATGTACTCATACCTGCTTATACATGACCTAGTTGACTGTTGTACTGATCATTTCTTGACGTTGTGCTGATCATTGTTTTGCATAATATTGGAGTCTAATAAATATGGGTGTCATATTTGTACTACTATGCCAACCTCTCTCGCTTACCTTATTTTGGTTAAATGCGTTTTATTTTCATGTTGATTTTTCAATATGCTCATTCCTGTAAAAAATACACAGAATTTGGCTCACTTGATTGATTTATGTGGAACCTATATCAATTCCAAATTGCTAAAAATCTGCAAAAATCAGTGCCAGGGAATAATAAGAGAGAGGTATAAATTAAACAATATGCGCACCTGACATGAATGATAGTTCACGTATCCAAATATAATCCTATTCGTGAGAATAAAATAAATGTGGTACCTAGTTTTCTTTATGATGGTGTACATCAAGGCGTGAATTACGTAAGTTATAAAAATTTATAGGCTTGTCAAGACATCATATATACATGGTTATTTGTTTCACAATGCTGATGTTGAGAAGCTGAATTATGTTGCTAAAAAATCAGTAAAAAAATCAGTGTTAGGGAATAATAAAAGAGAGGGGTATAAATTAAACAATACGCTCACCTGACATGAATGATAGTTCACGTATCTAAATATAATCCTATTCGTGCGACGAAAATAAATGTGATACCTAGGTTTTTTTATACATCAAGACATAGTTAAGTAAGTTATAAAAATTTATAGGCTTGTCAAGACATCATATATACACGGTTATTTATTTCACAATGCTGATGTTGAGATGTTGAAATATATTATATAGACTATGTTGTATTATACTGAAATAGGTGTGTTAAAAGAATATATACATGTTATGTTCCAGTACGTACCTACATATCCGAAAAATAAAAAATAGGTATACCTAGCTAGCTATGGCTATGATGATCTTGTTTCTGTTGATTGCAAGGCAAGTCTTCTACTCCCTCCGTTCCAAAATAGATGACTCGACTTTGTACTAACTTTAGTAAAGTTAGTACAAAGTCTAGTCATGTATTTTGGAACGGAGGGAGCGTCCATCTTATACCGTCTCGTAAAAAGTACGTACCTAGGTAGCTCTTGCTTTGATCGATCTTGTTGCTGCTGATGGCAAGGCAAGTCTTCCATCCATCTTATACCTATCTCCATGCTGAACGGGATCTATGCATGAGGTGAGTTTGAAACTTCAAGTTGTCTATGCATAGCACATGGTAGATGATTGATTGACCTGCGAACGGCACCTAGGTGTACTTGCAGCGTCAGTGCCGTCGGCGGCGGCGGCCAGGACGTAACTCTGAGACGCGGTGCAAGCCAAGGCTGCCGATGTGCATACATGCATGGGAGTTGCGAGGCTGTGTCGGCGACGGCCGGCGAGGATATGGATTGGGAGTACGTAACCCTACTTATATTTCTTTTTGTTGTTTGTGTTTTGCTAAGACTTGACCTTTTGTTGGATCGGAGAGAAGGAAAACTAATCTATGGCATTTAAAGGATTTGTTCTGGGCGTTGCCGGCCAATCACAAATCTGTTTTTGTTTTTTCTGTTATTTTCCATGGAAGAGTCCGTGTTTGTTTTTTCCTCTTTGCTTGGAAGAGTCCGAGTACGTATGGCATTGGGAGGCCTGCCGTACTTATGGCTGCACGCAATATCTGCTTTTGGTTATGCTTGAAAAAATTGTACATGTCACGTTCAATTTTTCTACATAACATTATTTGTATGTAACGTTTATATATTTAATCTCAGCCCTTGATATCTAAAATTAATGGGCAAGATAATTTAATCTGTGTGGATGAACATAATGGCTTGTTTGCCTCTTGTCTTAATTATATAATTTTCATGGAAGAGTCCGTGTTTGTTTTTTTCCTCTTTGCTTGGAAGAGTCCGAGTACGTATGGCATTGGGAGGCCTGCCTTACTTATGGCTGCACGCAATATCGTACTTGCAGCGTCAGTGCCGTCGGCGGCGGCGGCCAGGACGTAACTCTGAGACGCGGTGCAAGCCAAGGCTGCCGATGTGCATACATGCATGGGAGTTGCGAGGCTGTGTCGGCGACGGCCGGCGAGGATATGGATTGGGAGTACGTAACCCTACTTATATTTCTTTTTGTTGTTTGTGTTTTGCTAAGACTTGACCTTTTGTTGGATCGGAGAGAAGGAAAACTAATCTATGGCATTTAAAGGATTTGTTCTGGGCGTTGCCGGCCAATCACAAATCTGTTTTTGTTTTTCTATTATTTTCCATGGAAGAGTCCGTGTTTGTTTTTTCCTCTTTGCTTGGAAGAGTCCGAGTACGTATGGCATTGGGAGGCCTGCCGTACTTATGGCTGCACGCAATATCTGCTTTTGGTTATGCTTGAAAAAATTGTACATGTCACGTTCAATTTTTTCTACATAACATTATTTGTATGTAACGTTTATATATTTAATCTCAGCCCTTGATATCTAAAATTAATGGGCAAGATAATTTAATCTGTGTGGATGAACATAATGGCTTGTTTGCCTCTTGTCTTAATTATATAATTTTCATGGAAGAGTCCGTGTTTGTTTTTTTCCTCTTTGCTTGGAAGAGTCCGAGTACGTATGGCATTGGGAGGCCTGCCTTACTTATGGCTGCACGCAATATCTGCTTTTGGTTATGCTTGAAAAAAATTGTACATGTCACGTTCAATTTTTTCTACATAACATTATTTGTATGTAACGTTTATATCTTTAATCTCAGCCCTTGATATCTAAAATTAATGGGCAAGATAATTTAATCTGTGTGGATGAACATAATGGCTTGTTTGCCTCTTGTCTTAATTATATAATAGATGATGTGATTGACATGACCCATTTCGTTAGCTTAGCATTTGATAATTTTAGTTTACTGCTATTGCTTTCTTAATGACTTATACATGTTCCTATGACTATGAGATTATGCAACTCTCGAATACCGGACGAACACTTTGTGTGCTACCAAACGTCACAACATAACTGGGTGATTATAAAGGTGCTCTACAGGTGTCTCCGATGCTGTTCGTTGAGTTGGCATAGATCGAGAATAGGATTTGTCACTCCGATTGTCGGAGAGGTATCTCTGGGCCCTCTCGGTAATGCACATCACTATAAGCCTTGCAAGCAATATGACTAATGAGTTAGTTACGGGATGATGTGCTACGGAATGAGTAAAGAGACTTACCGGTAACGAGATTGAGCTAGGTATTGAGATACCGGCGATCGAATCTCGGGCAAGTAACATACCGATGACAAAGGGAACAAGGTATGCTGTTACGCGGTTTGACCGATAAAGATCTTCATAGAATATGTAGGAACCAATATCAGCATCCAGGTTCCGCTATTGGTTATTGACCGGAGACGAGTCTCCGTCATGTCTACATAGTTCTCAAACTCGTAGGGTCCGCACGCTTAACGCTAGGTGACGATCAGTATTATGAGTTTATGTGATTTGATGCACCGAAGATAGTTCGGAGTCCCGGATATGATCACGGACGTGACGAGGAGTCTTGAAATGGTCGAGAAATAAAGATCGATATATTGGACGAGTATATTTGGACATCGGAATGGTTCCGGGTGAAATCGGGATTTTACCGGAGTACCGGGAGGTTACCGGAACCCCCCGGTAAATGTATGGGCCTTATTGGGCCATAGTGGAGAGAGAGAGAGAGGAGTCCAGGGCAGGCCACGTGCCCCCTCCCCCTCTGGTCCGAATTGGACTAGGAGGGGGGCGGCACCCCCCTTTCCTTCCTCCCTCTCTCCCCCTTCCTTCTCTCCTAGTCCAACTAGGGAAGGGGTCCTACTCCCGGTGGGAGTAGGACTCCTCCAGGGCGCGCCATAGAGGGCCGGACCTCCCCAACCTCCACTCCCTTTATATACGGGAGGGGGGCACCCCATGAACACACAAGTTGATCATTGATCTCTCTTAGCCGTGTGCGGTGCCCCCCTCCACCATAATCCACCTTGGTCATATCGTAGCGGTGCTTAGGCGAAGCCGTGCGTCGGTAACTTCATCATCATCGTCTTCACACCATCGTGCTGACGAAACTCTCCCTTGAAGCTCTAATGGATCATGAGTTTGCGGGACATCACCGAGCTGAACGTGTGCTGAACACGGAGGTGGCGTACGTTCGGTACTGAGGATCGGTCGAACGTTAAGATGTATGACTACATCAACCGCGTTGTCATAATGCTTCTGCTTTCGGTCTACGAGGGTACGTGGATGACACTCTCCCCTCTTGTTGCTATGCGTCACCATGATCTTGCATGTGCGTAGGAGTTTCTTTGAAATTGATACGTTCCCCAACAGTGGCATCCGAGCCAGGTTTATGCGTAGATGTTATATGCACGAGTAGAATACAAATGAGTTGTGGGGCGATACTAGTCATACTGCATACCAGCATGTCATACTTTGGTTTGGCGGTATTGTTGGATGAAGCGGCCCGGACCGACATTACGCGTCCGCTTACGCGAGACTGGTTCTACCGACTTCGCACACAGGTGGCTGGCGGGTGTCAGTTTCTCCAACTTTAGTTGAACCAAGTGTGACTATGCCCGGTCCTTGTTGAAGGTTAAAACAACACTAACTTGACGAAATATCGTTGTGGTTTTGATGCGTAGGTAAGAACGGTTCTTGCTCAGCCTGTAGCAGCCACGCAAAACTTGCAACAACAAAGTAGAGGACGTCTAACTTGTTTTTGCAGGGCATGTTGTGATGTGATATGGTCAAGGCATGATGCTATATTTTATTGTATGAGATGATCATGTTTCGTAACAGAGTTATCGGCAACTGGCAGGAGCCATATGGTTGTTGCTTTATTGTATGAAATGCAAACGCCCTATAATTGCTTTACTTTATCACTAAGCGGTAGCGATAGTCATAGAAGCAATAGTTGGCGAGACGAAAACGATGCTACGATGGAGATCAAGGTGTCGCGCGGGTGATGATGGTGATCATGACGGTGCTTTGGAGATGGAGATCAATGGCACAAGATGATGATGGCCATACCATATCACTTATATTGATTGCATGTGATGTTTATCCTTTATGCATCTTTTTCTGCTTTGATTGACGGTAGCATTATAAGATGATCTCTCACTAAAAATTTCAAGGTACAAGTGTTCTCCCTGAGTATGCACCGTTGCCAAAGTTCATCGTGCCGAGACACCACGTGATGATCGGGTGTGATAAGCTCAAAAATTCTTATACAACGGGTGCAAGCCAGTTTTGCACACTCAGAATACTCGGGTTAAACTTGTCGAGCCTAGCATATGCAGATATGGCCTCGGAACACTAAGACCGAAAGGTCGAACGTGAATCATATAGTAGATATGATCAACATAGTGATGTTTACCATTGAAAAGTACTCCATTTCACGTGATGATCGGTTATGGTTTAGTTGATTTGGATCACGTGATCACTTAGATGATTAATTAGAGGGATGTCTATCTAAGTGGGAGTTCTTAAGTAATATGATTAATTGAACTTAAATTTACCATGAACTTAGTACCTGATAGTATTTTGCTTGTCTATGTTGTTGTAGATAAATGGCCCGTGCTGTTGTTCCGTTGAATTTTAATGCGTTCCTTGAGAAAGCTATGTTGAAAGATGATGGTAGCAATTACACGGACTGGGTCCGTAACTTGAGGATTATCCTCATTGTTGCACTGAAGAATTACGTCTTGGAAGCACCGCAGGGTGCCAGACCTGCTGCAGATGCAACTGATGATGTTAAGAACGTCTGGCAGAGCAAAACTGATGACTACTCGATAGTTCAGTGTGCCATGCTTTACGGCTTAGAACCGGGACTTCAACCACGTTTGGAACATCATGGAGCATATGAGATGTTCCAGGAGTTGAAGTTAGTATTTCAAGAAAATGCCCGGATGGAGAGATATGAAGTCTCCAACAAGTTCTACAGCTGTAAGATGGAGGAGAATAGTTCGGTCAGTGAACATATACTCAAAATGTCTGGGTATAATAATCACTTGAGTCAACTGGGAGTTAATCTTCCGGATGATAGTGTCAATGACAGAATTCTTCAATCACTGCCACCAAGCTACAAGAGCTTTGTGATGAACTATAATATGCAAGGGATGGATAAGACAATTCCCGAGCTCTTCGCAATGCTAAAGGCTGCGGAGGTAGAAATCAAGAAGGAGCATCAAGTGTTGATGGTCAACAAGACCACCAGTTTCAAGAAATAGGGTAAAGGGAAGAAGAAAGGGAACTTCAAGAAGAACGGCAAACAAGTTGCTGCTCAAGAGAAGAAACCCAAGTCTGGACCTAAACCTGAGACAGAGTGCTTCTAGTGCAAAGGGACTGGTCACTGGAAGCGGAACTGCCCCAAGTATTTGGCGGATAAGAAGGATGGCAAGGTGAACAAAGGTATATGTGATATACATGTTATTGATGTGTACCTTACTAAAGCTCGTAGTAGCACCTGGGTATTTGATACTGGTTCTGTTGCTAATATTTGCAACTCGAAACAGGGACTACAGATTGAGCGAAGATTGGCTAAGGACGAGGTGACGATGCGCGTGGGAAATGGTTCCAAAGTCGATGTGATCGCCGTCGGCACGCTACCTCTACATCTACCTCCGTGATTAGTTTTAGACCTGAATAATTGTTATTTGGTGCCAGCGTTAAGCATGAACATTATATCTGGATCTTGTTTGATGCGAGACGGTTATTCATTTAAATCTGAGAATAATGGTTGTTCTATTTATATGAGTAATATCTTTTATGGTCATGCACCCTTAAAGAGTGGTCTATTTGTGTTGAATATCGATAGTAGTAATACACATATTCATAATGTTGAAGCCAAAAGATGCAGAGATGTTAATGATAGTGCAACTTATTTGTGGCACTGCCGTTTGGGTCATATTGGTGTAAAGCGCATGAAGAAACTCCATATTGATGGACTTCTGGAATCACTTGATTGTGAATCACTAGGTACTTGCGAACCATGCCTCATGGGCAAGATGACTAAAACGCCATTCTCCGGAATAATGGAGCGAGCAACGGATTTGTTGGAAATCATACATACTGATGTATGTGGTCGAATGAATATTGAGGCTCACGGTGGGTATCGTTATTTTCTCACCTTCACAGATGATTTGAGCAGATATGGGTATATCTACTTAATGAAACATAAGTCTGAAACATTTGAAAAGTTCAAAGAATTTCAGAGTGAAGTGGAAAATCATCGTAACAAGAAAATAAAGTTTCTACGATCTGATCGTGGAGGAGAATATTTGAGTTACGAGTTTGGTTTACATTTGAAACAATGCAGAATAGTTTCGCAACTCACGCCACCCGGAACACCACAGCGTAATGGTGTGTCTGAACGTCGTAATTGTACTTTACTAGATATGGTGCGGTCTATGATGTCTCTTACTGATTTAGCGCTATCGTTTTCGGGTTATGCTTTAGAGAGGGCTGCATTCACGTTAAATAGGGCACCATCAAAATCCGTTGAGATGACGCCTTATGAACTGTGGTTTAGCAAGAAACCAAAGTTGTCGTTTCTTAAAGTTTGGGGCTGCGATGCTTATGTGAAAAAGCTTCAACCTGATAAGCTCGAACCCAAATCGGAGAAATGTGTCTTCATAGGATACCCAAAGGAAACTGTTGGGTACACCTTCTATCACAGATCCAAAGGCAAAACATTTGTTGCTAAGAATGGATCCTTTCTAGAGAAGGAGTTTCTGTCGAAAGAAGTGAGTGGGAGGAAAGTTGAACTTGATGAGGTAACTGTATCTGCTCCCTTATTGGAAAGTAGTTCATCAGAGAAACCGGTTTCTATGACACCTACACCAATTAGTGAGGAAGCTAATGATA
Organism: Aegilops bicornis; assembly: GCA_021605145.1. Classification (NCBI taxonomy): domain Eukaryota; kingdom Viridiplantae; phylum Streptophyta; class Magnoliopsida; order Poales; family Poaceae; genus Aegilops; species Aegilops bicornis. The sequence continues at coordinate 722,589,618 of CM038670.1, read as the reverse complement.
TTGATCATGAATCTTCAGATCAAGTTACTACTGAACCTCGTAGGTCAACCAGAGTAAGATCCGCACCAGTGATGCAGTATTCCTATTCTGGAAGTCATGTTACTTGACCATGGCGAACCTACGAACTATGAAGAAGCGATTGTGAGCCTAGATTCCGCAAAATGGCTTGAAGCCATGAAATCTGAGATGGGATCCATGTATGAGAACAAAGTGTGGACTTTGGTTGACTTTCCCGATGATCGGCAAGCCATAGAGAATAAATGGATCTTCAAGAAGAACACTGACGTTGATGGTAATGTTACTGTCTACAAAGCTCGACCTGTTGCGAAAGGTTTTCGACAAGTTCAAGGGGTTAACTATGATGAGACTTTCTCACCCATAGCAATGCTTAAGTCCGTCCGAATCATGTTAGCAATTGCCGCATTTTATGATTATGAAATTTGGCAAATGGATGTCAAAACTGCATTGCTGAATGGATTTCTGGAAGAAGAGTTGTATATGATGCAACCAGAAGGTTTTGTCGATCCAAAGGGTGCTAACAAAGTGTGCAAGCTCCAGCGATCCATTTGTGGACTGGTGCAAGCCTCTCGGAGTTGGAATAAACATTTTGATAGTGTGATCAAATCATATGGTTTCATACAGACTTTTGTAGAAGCCTGTATTTACAAGAAAGTGAGTGGGAGCTCTGTAGCATTTCCAATATTATATGTGGATGACATATTGTTGACTGGAAATGATATAGAATTTCTAGATAGCATAAAAGGATACTTGAATAAGAGTTTTTCAATGAAAGACCTCGGTGAAGCTACTTACATATTGGGCATCAAGATCTATAGAGATAGATCAAGACGCTTAATTGGACTTTCACAAAGCATGTACCTTGACAAAGTTTTGAAAAAGTTCAAAATGATCAAGCAAAGAAAGGGTTCTTGCCTGTGTTACAAGGTGTGAAGTTGAGTCAGACTCAATGCCCGACCACTGCAGAAGATAGAGAGAAAATGAAAAGTGTTCCCTATGCTTCAGCCATAGGCTCTATCATGTATGCAATGTTGTGTACCAGACCTGATGTGTGCCTTGCTATTAGCTTAGCAGGGAGGTACCAAAGTAATCCAGGAGTGGATCATTGTACATCGGTCAAGAACATCCTGAAATACCTTTAAAGGACTAAGGATATGTTTCTCGTTTACGGAGGTGACAAATAGCTCATCGTAAATGGTTACGTCGATGCATGCTTTTACACTTATCCGGACGATTCTAAATCGCAAACCGGATACGTGTTTATATTGAATTGTGGAGCTTTCAGTTGGTAAAGTTCTAAACAAAGCATCGTGGCGGGATCTATGTGTGAAGCGGAGTACATAGCTGCTTCGGAAGCAGCAAATGAAGGAGTCTGGATGAAGGAGTTCATATCCGATCTAGGTGTCATACCAAGTGCATCGGGTCCAATGAAAATCTTTTGTGACAATACTGGTGCAATTGCCTTAGCAAAGGAATCCAGATTTCACAAGAGAACCAAACACATCAAGAGACGCTTCAATTCCATCCAGGATCAAGTCCAGGTGGGAGACATAGAGATTTTGAAGATACATACGGATCTGAATGTTGCAGAACCATTGACAAAGCCACTTCCACGAGCAAAACATGATCAGCACCAAGACTCCATGGGTGTTAGAATCATTACTGTGTAATCTAGATTATTGACTCTAGTGCAAGTGGGAGACTGAAGGAAATATGCCCTAGAGGCAAAAATAAAGTTATTATTTATTTCCTCATATCATGATAAATGTTTATTATTCATGCTAGAATTGTATTAACCGGAAATATAATACATGTGTGAATACATAGACAAACATAGTGTCACTAGTATGCCTCTACTTGACTAGATCGTTGATCAAAGATGGTTAAGTTTCCTAGCCATAGACATGAGTTGTCATTTGATTAACGGGATCACATCATTAGGAGAATGGTGTGATTGACATGACCCATTTCCTTAGCTTAGCACTTGATCGTTTTAGTTTACTGCTATTGCTTTCTCCATGACTTATACATGTTCCTATGACTATGAGATTTTGCAACTCCCGAATACCGAAGGAACACTTTGTGTGCTACCAAACGTCACAACGTAACTGGGTGATTATAAAGGTGCTCTATTGGTGTCTCCGATGGTGTTCGTTGAGTTGGCATCGATCGAGAATAGGATTTGTCACTCCGGTTGTCGGAGAGGTATCTCTGGGCCCTCTCGGTAATGCACATCACTATAAGCCTTGCAAGCAATGTGACTAATGAGTTAGTTACGGGATGATGCACCACGGAACGAGTAAAGAGACTTACCGGTAACGAGATTGAGCTAGGTATTGAGATACCGACGATCGAATCTCGGGCAAGTAACATACTGATGACAAAGGTAACAACGAATGTTGTTATGCGGTTTGATCGATAAAGATCTTCCTAGAATATGTAGGAACCAATATGAGCATCCAGGTTCCGCTATTGGTTATTGACCGGAGATGAGTCTCGGTCATGTCTACATAGTTCTCGAACCCGTAGGGTCCGCACGCTTAACGCTAGGTGATGATCGGTATTATGAGTTTATGTGATTTGATGTACCGAAGGTAGTTCAGAGTCCCGGATATGATCACGGATGTGACAAGGAGTCTCGAAATGGTCGAGACATAAAGATCCATATATTGGACGACTATATTTGGACGTCGGAATGGTTCCGGGTGAAATCAGGATTTTACCGGAGTACCGGGAGGTTACCGGAACCCCCCGGTAAATGTATGGGCCTTATTGGGCCATAGTGGAGAGAGAGAGAGAGAGAGAGAGAGAGAGAGGAGGCCAGGGCAGGCCGCGCGGCCCCTCCCCCTCTGGTCCGAATTGGACTCGGAGGGGGACGGCACCCCCCTTTCCTTCCTCCCTCTCCCCCCCCTTCCTTCTCTCCTAGTCCAACTAGGGAAGGGGTCCTACTCCCGGTGGGAGTAGGACTCCTCCAGGGCGCGCCATAGAGGGTCGGCCCTCCCCCTCCTCCAGACCTTTATATACGGGGGAGGGGGGCCACCCCATGAACACATAAGTTGATCTTGATCTCTCTTAGCCGTGTGCGGTGCCCCCCTCCACCATAATCCACCTCGGTCATATCGTAGCGGTGCTTAGGTGAAGCCCTGCATCGATAACTTCATCATCACCGTCATCACGTCGTCGTGCTGACGAAACTCTCCCTCGAAGCTCTACTGGATCATGAGTTCGCGGGATGTCACCGAGCTGAAGGTGTGCTGAACACGGAGGTGCCGTACGTTAGGTACTGAGGATCGGTCAAATGTGAAGACGTATGACTACATCAACCGCGTTGTCATAACGTTTCCGCTTTCGGTCTACGAGGGTACATGGACGACACTATCCCCTCTCGTTGCTATGCGTCACCATGATCTTTCGTGTGCGTAGGAAATTTTTTGAAATTACTACATTCCCCAACATAACCTTACATGAACATGTTCATGAGACCGGTTCCACCGACAGACATGCAACTAGTTTTGCATAAAGGTGGCTGGCGGGTGTTTGTTTCTCCAACTTTAGTTGAATCAAATATGACTGCGGCCGGTCTTGTTGAAGGTTAAAACAACAAACTTGACGAAACACCGTTGTGGTTTTGATGCGTAGGTAAGAATGGTTCTTGCTAGAAGCCCGTAGCAGCCACGTAAAACTTGCAACAACAAAGTAGAGGACGTCTAACTTGTTTTTGCAAGGCATGTTGTGATGTGATATGGTCAAAGACATGATGTGATACACGTTGTTGTATGAGATGATCATGCTTTTGTAAAAGTTATCGGCAACTGGCAGGAGCCTTATGGTTGTCGCTTTATTGTATGAAATGCAAACGCCATGTAATTGCTTTACTTTATCATTATGCGTTAGCGATAGTTGTAGAAGCAATAGTTGGTGAGACGACTACGATGCTATGATGGAGATCAAGGTGTCAAGACGGTGATGATGGAGATCATGACGGTGCTTTGGAGATGGAGATCAAAAGCACAAGATGATGATGGCCATATCATGTCACATATTTTGATTGCATGTGATGTTTATCTTTTATATGCATCTTATTTTTCTTAGTACGGCGGTAGCATTATAAGATGGCCTCATACTAAAATTTCAAGGTATAAGTGTTCTCCCTGAGTATGCATGTTGTGACAGTTCGTCGTGCCGAGACACCACGTGATGATCGGGTGTGATAAGTGAAGGAAATATGCCCTAGAGGCAATAATAAAGTTACTATTTATTTCCTTATTTCATGATAAATGTTTATTATTCATGCTAGAATTGTATTAACCGGAAACTTAGTACATGTGTGAATACATAGACAAACATAGTGTCACGAGGATGCCTCTACTTGACTAGCTCATTAATCAAAGATGGTTAAGTTTCCTAGCCATAGACACAAGTTGTCATTTGATTAACGGGATACATCATTAGGAGAATAATGTGATTGACTTGACCCATTCCGTTAGCTTAGCACTTGATCATTTAGTATGTAGCTATTGCTTTCTTCATGACTTATACATGTTGCTATGACTATGAGATTATGAAACTCCCATTTACCGGAGGAACACTTTGTGTGCTACCAAACATCACAACGTAACTGGGTGATTATAAAGGTGCTCTCTGTGTGTCTCCGAAGGTACTTGTTGAGTTGGTGTATTTCGAGATTAGGATTTGTCACTCTGATTGTCGGAGAGGAATCTCTGGGCCCACACGGTAATGCACATAAAAATAAGCCTTCCAAGCATTTAAAATAATGAGTTAGTTGCGGGATGATGTATTACAGAGCGAGTAAAGAGACTTGCCGTAACGAGATTGACCTAGGTATTGAGATACCAACGATCGAATCTCGCAAGTAACATACCGATGACAAAGGGAACAACGTATGTTGTTATGCGGTTTGACCGATAAAGATCTTCGTAGAATATGTGGGAGCCAATATGAGCATCCAGGTTCCGCTATTGGTTATTGACCGGAGAAGTGTCTCGGTCATGTCTACATAGTTATCGAACCCGTAGGGTCCGCACCCTTAAAGTTCGGTGACAATTTGTATTATGAGTATATGTGTTTTGATGTACCGAAGGCCGTTCGGAGTCCCGGATGAAATCGAGGACATGACGAGGAGTATCGAAATGGTCGAGACGTAAAGACCGATATATTGGACGACTATATTCGGACATCGGAAAGATTCTGAGTGATTCGGGTATTTTTCGGAGTACCGGAGAGTTACGGGAATTCATATTGGGCCTTAATAGGCCATACGGGAAAGGAGAGAAAGGCCTTAAAGGGTGGCCGCACCCCTTACCATGGACTGGTCCGAATTGGACTAGGGAGGGGGGCGCCCCTACCTTCCTTCTCCTTCTCCCTTCCCTTTTTCCTATTCCATGTGGGAGGAGGAATCCTACTAGGACAAGGGAGTCCTAGTAGGACTCCACACTTGGGCGCTCCCTATAAGGGCCGGCCTCCTCCTCCCTCCATCCTTTATATACGTGGCCAGGGGGCACCCCATAGAGACAACAATTGAACTCTTGATCTCTTAGCCGTGTGCGGTGACACCCTCCACCATAATCCACCTTGATCATATCGTAGTGGTGCTTAGGCGAAGCCCTGCGTCAGTAGCAACATCATCACTGTCTTCACGCCGGCGTGCTGACGGAACTCTCCCTCAAAGCTTGGCTGGATCGGAGTTCGAGGGACGTCATCGAGCTGAACGTGTGCCGAACTCGGAGGTGCCGTACTTTCGGTACTTGGATCGGTCGGATCGTGAAGACGTGCGACTACATCAACCGTGTTGCGCTAACGCTTCCGCTTTCGGTCTACAAGGGTATGTGGACACACTCTCCCCTCTTGTTGCTATGCATCACCATGATCCTTTGTGTGAGTAGGAATTTTTTTGAAATTACTACGTTCCCCAACAGTGGCATCCGAGCCAGGTTTTATGTGTAATGTTATATGCACGAGTAGAACTCAAGTGAGTTGTGGGCGATACAAGTCATACTGCTTACCAGCATGTCATACTTTGGTTCGATGGTATTGTTGGATGAAGCAGCCCGGACCGACATTACGTGTACGCTTACGCGAGACTGGTTCTACCGACGTGCTTTGCACACAGGTGGCTGGCGGGTGTCAGTTTCTCTAGCTTTAGTTGAACCGAGTGTGACTACGCCCGGTCTTGAGAAGGTTAAAACAACACTAACTTGACGAACTATCGTTGTGGTTTTGATGCGTAGGTAAGAATGGTTCTTGCTCAGCCCGTAGCAGCCACGTAAAACTTGCAACAACAAAGTAGAGGACGTCTAACTTGTTTTTGCAGGGCATGTTGTGATGTGATATGGTCAAGGCATGATGCTATATTTTATTGTATGAGATGATCATGTTTTGTAACCGAGTTGTCGGCAACTGGCAGGAGCCATATGGTTATCGCTTGATTGTATGCAATGCAATCGCCCTTTAATTGCTTTACTTTATCACTAAGCGGTAGCGATAGTCGTAGAAGCAATAGTTGGCGAGACGACAATGATGCTACGATGGAGATCAAGATGTCGCGCCGTGATCATGACGGTGCTTTAGAGATGGAGATCAAAGGAACAAGATGATGATGGACATATCATATCACTTATATTGATTGCATGTGATGTTTAACTTTTATGCATCTTATTTTGCTTTGATTGACGGTAGCATTATAAGATGGTATCTCACTAAAATTTCAAGATAAAAGTGTTCTCCCTGAGTATGCACCGTTGCCAAAGATCGTCGTGCCGAGACACCACGTGATGATCGGGTGTGATAAGCTCTACGTTCATCTACAACGGGTGCAAGCCAGATTTTGCACACGCAGAATACTCGGGTTAAACTTGACGAGCCTAGCATATGAAGATATGGCCTCGGAACACTGAGATCGAAAGGTCGAGCGTGAATCATATAGTAGATATGATCAACATAGTGATGTTCACCATTGAAAACTACTCCATCTCACGTGATGATCGGACATGGTTTAGTTGATTTGGATCACGTGATCACTTAGATGATTATAGAGATGTCTATATAAGTGGAAGTTCTTAAGTAATATGATTAATTGAACTTTAATTTATCATGAACTTAGTCCTGGCAGTATTAGCATATCTATGTTGTAGATCAATAGCTCGCGTTTAGCTCCCCTGTTTTATTTTGGTATGTTCCTAGAGAAAACTAAGTTGAAAGATGTTAGTAGCAATGATGCGGATTGGATCCGTGATCTGAGGTTTATCCTCATTGCTGCACAGAAGAATTATGTCCTTGATGCACCGCTAGGTGACAGACCTATTGCAGGAGCACATGCGGATATTATGAACGTTTTGGCTAGCTCAATATGATGACTACTTGATAGTTTAGTGCACCATGCTTAACGGCTTAGAATCGGGACTTCAAAGACGTTTTGAACGTCATGGACCATATAAGATCTTCCAGGAGTTGAAGTTAATATTTCGAGCAAACACCCGAGTTGAGAGAATGAAGTCTCCAACAAGTTCTATAGCTAAAGATGGAGGAGAATTGCTCAACTAGTGAGCATGTGCTCATATTGTCTGGGTACTACAATCACTTGAATCAAGTGGGAGTTCATCTTCCAGATAAAATAGTGATTGATAGAATTCTCTAGTCACCATCACCAAGTTAGTACAACTTCGTGATGAACTATAGTATGAAAGGGATGACAAAAACGATTCTCGAGCTTTTCATGATGATGAAATCGATGAAGGTGGAAATCAAGAAAGAGCATCAAGTGTTTATGATTAACAAGACCACTAGTTTCAAGAAAAGGGCAAAAGGAAAGAAAGGGAACTTCATGTAGAATGGCAAGCAAGTTGTCACTTCCGGGAAGAAGCCCAAAGCTAGACTAAAGCCTGAAACTGAGTGCTTCTACTTCAAAGGAAATGGTCACTGGAAGCGGAAATGCCCTGAATATTTGGTGGATAAGAAGGATGGCAAAGTGAACAAGGGTATATTTGATATACAGGTTATTGATGTGTACCTTACTAGTGTTTATAGTAGCCCCTGGGTATTTGATACTTGTTTGGTTGCTAAGATTAGTAACTTGAAACAGGAGTTACAGAATGAACAACGACTAGTTAAAGGTGAAGTGACGATGTGTGTTGGAAATGGTTTCAAGATTGATATGATCATCATCGCACACTCCCTATACTTTCGGGATCAGTGTTGAAACTAAATAAGTGTTATTTGGTGTTTGCATTGAGCATGAATATGATTTGATCATGTTTATTGCAATACGGTTATTCATTTAAGTTAGAGAATAATTGTTGTTCTGTTTACATGAATAAAACCTTCTATGGTCATACACCCAATGGTTTGTTGGATCTCGATCATAGTAATACACATATTCATAATATTGAAGCCAAAAGATGGAAAGTTAATAATGATAGTGCAACTTATTTGTGGCACTGCCATTTAGGTCATATTGGTGTAAAGCGCATGAAGAAAATCCATGCTGATGGGCTTTTGGAATCATTTGATTATGAATCAGTTGATGCTTGCAAACCATGCCTCATGGGCAAGATGACTAAGACTCCGTTCTCCGGAACAATGGAGCAAGCAACTGACTTATTGGAAATAATACATACTGATGTATGCGGTCTAATGAGTGTTGAAGCTCACGGCAAGTATCGTTATTTTCTGACCTTCACAGATGATTTGAGCAGATATGGGTATATTTAATTGATGAAACATAAGTCTGAAACAATTGAAAGGTTCAAAGAATTTCAGAGTGAAGTGGAAAATCATCGTAACAAGAAAATAAAGTTTCTACGATCTGATCGTGGAGATGAATATTTGAGTTACGAGTTTGGCCTTCAGTTAAAACAATGTGGAATAGTTTCACAAACTCATGCCACCTGGAACACCACAGCGTAACAGTGTGTCCGAACGTCATAACCGCACTTTTATTTGATATGGTGTGACCAATGATGTCTCTTACCGATTTACCAATATCGTTTTGGGGTTATGCATTAGAGATAGCTACATTCACTTTAAATAGGGCACCATCAAAATCCGTTGAGATGACGCCTTATGAACTGTGGTTTGGCAAGAAACCAAAGTTGTCGTTTCTTAAAGTTTGGGGCTACGATGCTTATGTGAAAAAGTTTCAACCTGATAAGCTCAAACCCAAATCGGAGAAGTGCGTCTTCATAGAATACCCAAAGGAAGCTGTTGGGTACACCTTCTATCACAAATCCGAAGGCAAGATATTTGTTGCTAAGATGGATCCTTTCTATAGAAGGATTTTCTCTTGAAAGAAGTGAGTGGGAGGAAAGTAGAGCTTGATAAGGTAATTGTACCTTTTCCCGAATTGGAAACTAGTTCATCATAGAAATCAGTTCTAGTGATTCCTACACCAATTAGTGAGGAAGCTAATGATGATGATCATGAAACTTCAGATTAAGTTACTACAGAACCTCGTAGGTCTTCCAAAGTACAATCCGCACCAGAGTGGTACGGTAATCCTATTCTGGAAATCATGATACTAGACCATGATGAACCTCCGAACTATGAGGAAGTGATGATGAGCCCAGATTCCGCGAAATGGCTTGAAGGCCATGAAATCTGATATGGGATTCATGTATGAGAACAAAGTGTGGACTTTGGTTGACTTGCCTAATGATCGGCAAGCAATAGAAAATAAATGGATCTTCAAGAGGAAGAGATACGCTGATAGTAGTGTTACTATCTACAAAGCTCGACTTGTCGCAAAAAGTTTTTCGACAAGTTCAAGGTGTTGAATACGATGATATTTTCTCACTTGTATCGATGCTTAAGTCTGTCCGAATCATGTTAGCAATTGCCACATTTTATGAAATCTGGCAAATGGATGTCAAAACTGCATTCCTTAATGGATTTATTAAAGAAGAGTTGTATATGATGCAACCAAAAGGTTTTGGCAATCCTAAAGGTGCTAACAAAATGTGCAAGCTCCAGTGATCCATCTATGGACTGGTGCAAGCATCTCGGAGTTGGAATATATGCTTTGATGAGTTGATCAAAGCATATGGTTTTATACAGACTTTTGGAGAAGCCTGTATTTACAAGAAAGTGAGTGGGAGCTTTGTAGAATTTCTAATACTATATGTAGATGACATATTATTGATTGGAAATGATATAGAAATTCTGGATAGCATAAAAGGATACTTGAATAAGAGTTTTTCAAAGAAAGACCTCGATGAAGCTGCTTACACATTGAGCATCAAGATCTATAAAGATAGATCAAGACTTGATAAGTTTTTTCAATGAGTACATACCTTGATAAGATTTTGAAGTAGTTCAAAATGGAACAGTCAAAGAAGGAGTTCTTTCCTGTGTTGCAAGGTGTGAAGTTGAGTAAGACTCAAAACCCGACCATGGCAGAAAATAGAAAAAGAATGAAAAGTCATTCCCTATGCCTCAGTCATAGGTTCTATAAAGTATGTTATGCTGTGTACCAGACTATTGTATACCTTGCTCTGAATTTGGCAAGGGAGTGCAATTTTGATCTACTAGTAGATCACTGGACAGTGGTCAAGAATATCCTTAGTGAGGATTAAGGAAATGCTTCTCGATTACGGAGGTGATAAAAGAGTTCGTCGTAAAGAGTTACATCGGTGCAAGCTTTTACAACAATCCATATGACTCTTAAGTCTCAATATGGATACATATTTAAAGTGGGAGCAATTAGCTAGAGTAGCTCCGTGCAGAGCATTGTAGACATAGAATATTTGCAAAATACATACGGCTCTTAATGTGACAGACCCGTTGACTAAACTTCTCTCACGAGCAAAACATGATCATACCTTAGAAATCTTTGGGTGTTAATCACGTAGCGATGTGAACTAGATTATTGACTCTAGTAAACCCTTTGGGTGTTGGTCACATGACGATGTGAACTATGGGTGTTAATCATATACAGATATGAATATTGGTGTTAAATCACATGATGATGTGAACTAGATTATTGACTCTAGTGCAAGTGGGAGACTGAAGGAAATATGCCCTAGAGGCAATAATAAAGTTATTATTTATTTCCTTATTTCATGATAAATGTTTATTATTCATGCTAGAATTGTATTAACCGGAAACTTAGTACATGTGTGAATACATAGACAAACATAGTGTCACTAATAGGCCTCTACTTGACTAGCTCATTAATCAAAGATGGTTATGTTTCCTAGCCATAGACATGAGTTGTCATTTGATTAATGGGATCACATCATTAGGAGAATGATGTGATTGACTTGACCCATTCCGTTAGCTTAGCACTTGATCGTTTAGTATGTTGCTATTGCTTTCTTCATGACTTATATATGTTCCTATGACTATGAGATTATGCAACTCTCGTTTACCGGAGGAACACTTTGTGTGCTACCAAACGTCACAACGTAACTGGGTGATTATAAAGGTGCTCTCCAGATGTCTCTGAAGGTACTTGTTGGGTTGGCGTATTTCGAGATTAGGATTTGTCACTCCGATTGTCGGAGAGGTATCTCTGGGCCCACTCGGTAATGCACATCACTATAAGCCTTGCAAGCATTGTAACTAATGAGTTAGTTGCGGGATGTTGTATTACTGAACAAGTAAAGAGACTTGCCGGTAACGAGATTGAACTAGGTATGGAGATACCTACGATCGAATCTTGGGCAAGTAACATACTTATAACAAAGGGAACAACGTATGTTGTTATGCTGTTTCACCGACAAAGATCTTCGTGGAATATGTGGGAGCCAATATGAGCATCCAGGTTCCTCTATTGGTTATTGACTGGAGAAGTGTCTCGGTCATGTCTACATAGTTCTCGAACCCGTAGGGTCCGCACGCTTAGAGTTCGGTGACAATTTGTATTATGAGTTTATGTGTTTTGATGTACTGAAGGTAGTTCGGAGTCCCGGATGAGATCAAGGACATGACGAGGAGTCTCAAAATGTCGAGACGTAAAGATCGATATATTGGACGACTATATTCGGACATCGGAAAGGTTCCGAGTGATTCGGGTATTTTTCGGAGTACCGAAAAGTTACGGGAATTCGTATTAAGCCTTAATGGGCCATACGGAAAAGGAGTGAAAGGCCTCAAAGGGTGGCCGCACCCCTTCCCATGGACTGGTCCGAATTGGACTAGGGAGGGGAGTGCCCCCTTCCTTCCTTCTCCTTCTCCCTTCCATTTTTCCTATTACATGTGGGAGCAGGAATCCTACTAGGACTAGGGACTCCTAGTAGGACTCCACACTTGGGCGCGCCCTATGAGGGCCGGCCTCCTCCTCCCTCCATCCTTTATATACGAGGCCAGGGGGCACCCCATAGACACAACAATTGGTTTCTTGATCTCTTAGCCGTGTGCGGTGCCCCCCTCCACCATAATCCACCTCGATCATATTGTAGCGGTGCTTAGGCGAAGCCCTACATCGGTAGCAACATCATCACCGTCATCACGCCGTCGTGTTGACGGAACTCTCCCTCAAAGCTCGGCTGGATCAGAGTTCGAGGGACATCATCAAGCTGAACGTGTGCTGAACTTGGAGGTGATGTACTTTCGGTACTTGGATCGGTCGGATCGTGACGACGTACGACTACATCAACCGTGTTGTGCTAACACTTCCGCTTTCGGTCTACGAGGGTATGTGGACACACTCTCCCCTCTCGTTGCTATGCATCACCATGATCCTGTGTGTGCGTAGGATTTTTTTTGAAATTACTACGTTCCCCAACAATAAGCTCTACGTTCACATACAATGGGTGCAAGACAGTTTTGCACATGCAGAATACTCGGGTTAAACTTGACGAGCCTAGCATGTACAGACATGGCCTCAGAACGCTGGAGACCGAAAGGTCGAACGTGAATCATATAGTAGATATGATCAACATAGAGATGTTCACCATTGAAGACTACTCCATCTCACGTGATGAGCGGACATGGTTTAGTTGATATGGATCATGTGATCATTTAGATGACTCGAGGATGTCTATCTGAGTGGGAGTTCTTAAGTAATATGATTAATTGAACTTAATTTTGTTGGGGAACGTAGTAATTTCAAAAAAAAAAATCCTACGCACACGCAAGATCATGGTGATGGCATAGCAACGAGAGGGGAGAGTATTGTCCACGTACCCTCGTAGACCGTAAGCGGAAGCGTTATGACAACGCTGATTGATGTAGTCGTCGTCTTCACGATCCGACCGATCCAAGTACCGAACGACGGCACCTCCGAGTTCAGCACATGTTTAGCTCGATGACGATCCCGGACTCGATCCAGCAAAGTGTCGGGATGATTTCACAAGACGACGGCGCGTGGTGACGATGATGATGCTCTACCGGCGCAGGGCTTCGCCTAAACTCTGCGACGATATGACCGAGGTGGAATATGGTGGAGGGGGGCACCGCACACGGCTAAGGAACGATCCGTAGATCAACTTGTGTGTCCTGGGGTGCTCCCCTGCCCCCGTATATAAAGGAGGGAGGGGGAGGTGCGGCCGGCCCCCAAGGGGTGCGCCTGGAGGAGTCCTACTCCCACCGGGAGTAGGACTCCCCCCCTCTTGCCTTGTTGGAGAAGGAAAGGGGGAAGGGGAAAGAGGAACGGGGGCGCCGCCTCTCCTTGTCCTATTCGGACTAGGGGAGGGCGCTGCCTGCCCTGGCCGGCCCTCCTCTTCTCCCATATGGCCCACTAAGGCCCATTAACCCTCGGAGGGTTCCAGTAACCCCAGTGTTCCAAAGAAAATCCCGATTTCACCCGGAACCATTCCGATATCCAAATATAGGCTTCCAATATATCAAACTTTATGTCTCGACCATTCCGAGACTCCTCGTCATGTCCGTGATCACATCTGGGACTCCGAACAAACTTCGGTACATCAAAACTTGTAAACTCGTAATAAAACTGTCATCGTAACGTTAAGCGTGCGGACCCTACGGGTTCGAGAACTATGTAGACATGACCTAGAACTATTCTTGGTCAATAACCAATAGCGGAACCTGGATGCCCATATTGGTTCCTACATATTCTACGAAGATCTTTATCGGTCAAACCGCATAACGACATACGTTGTTCCCTTTGTCATCGGTATGTTACTTGCCCGAGATTCGATCGTCGGTATCCAATACCTAGTTCTATCTCGTTCATCGCAAGTCTCTTTACTCGTTCCGTAATACATCATCTCGCAACTAACTTATTAGTTGCAGTGCTTGCAAGGCTTATGTGATGTGTATTACCGAGAAGGCCCAGAGATACCTCTCCGACAATCGGAGTGACAAAACCTAATATCGAAATACGCCAACCCAACATGTACCTTTGGAGACACCTGTAGTACTCCTTTATAATCACCCAGTTACGTTGTGACGCTTTGGTAGCACCCAAAGTGTTCCTCCGTAAACGGAGTTGCATAATCTCATAGTTACCGGAACATGTATAAGTCATGAAGAAAGCAATAGCAATATACTAAACGATCAAGTGCTAGGCTAACGGAATGGGTCATGTCAATCACATCATTCTCCTAATGATGTGATCCCATTAATCAAATAACAACACATGTCTATGATTAGGAAACATAACCATCTTTGATTAATGAGCTAGTCAAGTAGAGGCATACTAGTGACTTATATGTTTGTCTATGTATTCACACATGTATCATGTTTCCGTTAATACAATTCTAGCATGAATAATAAACATTTATCATGATATGAGGAAATAAATAATAACTTTGTTATTGCCTCTAGGGCATATTTCCTTCAGTCTCCCACTTGCAGTAGAGTCAATAATCTAGATTACACAGTAATGATTCTAACACCCATGGAGTCTTGGTGCTGATCATGTTTACCTCGTGGAAGAGGCTTAGTCAACGGGTCTGCAACATTCAGATCCGTATGTATCTTTCAAATCTCTATGTCTCCCACCTGGACTTGGTCCCGGATGGAATTGAAGCATCTCTTGATATGCTTGGTCCTCTTATGAAATCTGGATTCCTTTGCCAAGGCAATTGCACCAGTATTGTCACATAAGATCTTCATTGGTCCCGATGCACTAGGTATGACACCTAGATCGGAAATGAACTCTTTCATCCAGACTCCTTCATTTGCTGCTTCCAAGCAGCTATGTACTCCGCTTCACATGTAGATCCCGCCACGGCGCTTTGTTTAGAACTGCACCAACCGACAGCTCCACCGCTTAATAAAAACACGTATCCGGTTTGCGATTTAGAATCGTCTCGATCGGTGTCAAAGCTTGCATCGACGTAACCATTTACGACTAGCTCTTTGTCACCTCCATATACGAGAAACATATCCTTAGTCCTCTTCGTGTATTTCAGGATGTTCTTGACCGCTGTCCATGATCCACTCTGGATTACTTTGGTACCATCCTGCCAAGCTTATTGCTAAGCATACGTCAGTCCGGTACACAAGATTGCATACATGATAGAGCCTATGGCTGAAGCATAGGAACATCCTTCATTTTCTCTCTATCTTCTGCAGTGGTCGGGCATTGAGTCCGACTCAATTTCACACCTTGTAATACGTAAAAATCCTTTCTTTGCCTGATCCATTTTGAACCTTTTCAAAACTTTATCAAGGTATGTGCTTTGTGAAAGTCCAATTAAGCGTCTTGATCTATCTCTATAGATCTTGATGCCCAATATGTAAGCAGCTTCACCGAGGTCTTTCATTGAAAAACTTCGCTTAAGTATCCTTTTATGCTATCCAGAAATTCTATATCATTTCCAATTAATAATATGTCCCACATATAATATCGTAAATGCTACGGAGCTCCCACTCACTTTCTTGTAAATACAAAGCTTCTCCAAAAGTCTCAGATAAAACCATATGCTTTGATCACACTATCAAAGCGTTTATTCCAACTCCGAGAAGCTTGCACCAGACCATAAATTGATCACTGGAGCTTGCACACTTTGTTAGCACCTTTTGGAGCAACAAAACCTTCTGGTTGCATCATATACAACTCTTCTTCTAGAAATCCATTCAAGAATGCAGTTTTGACATCCATTTGCCAAATTTCATAATCATAAAATGCAGCAATTGCTAACATGATTCGGACAGACTTTAGCATCGCTACGGGTGAGAAAGTCTCATCGTAGTCAGCCCCTTGAACTTGTCGAAAACCTTTCGCAACAAGTCAAGCTTTATAGACAGTTACATTACCATCAGCGTCAGTCTTCTTCTTAAAGATCCATTTATTCTCAATGGCTTGCCGATCATCGGGCAAGTCAACCAAAGTCCATACTTTGTTTTCATACATGGATCCCATCTCAGATTTCATGGCTTCCAGCCATTTTGCGAATCTGGGCTCACCATCGCTTCTTCATAGTTTGTAGGTTCACCATAGTCAAGTAACATGACTTCCGTAATAGGATTACCGTACCACTGCAGTGCGGATCTTACTCTAGTTGACCTCACGTAGTTCAAGAGAAACTTGATCTCAAGCTTCATGATCATCATCATTAACTTCCTCACTAGTTGGTGTAGGTGTCACAGAACCGATTTACGTGATGAACCATTTTCCAATAAGGGAGCTGGTATGTAACCTCATCAAGTTCCACTTCTCTCCACTCACTTCTTTCGAGAGAAACTCCTTCTCTAGAAAGGATCCATTCTTAGCAACGAATGTCTTGCCTTCGGATCTGTGATAGAAGGTGTACCCAACTGTTTCCTTTGGGTATCCTATGAAGACACATTTTCTGATTTGGGTTCAAGCTTATCAGGTTGAAGTTTTTTCACATAAGCATCGCAACCCCAAACTTTCGGAAACGACAACTTTGGTTTCTTGCCAAACCATAGTTCATAAGGAGTCGTCTTAACGGATTTTGATGGTGCCCTATTTAACGTGAATGCGGCCGCCTCTAAAGCATAACCCCAAAACGATAGCGGTAAATCGGTAAGAGACATCATAGACCGCACCATATCTAGTAAAGTACGACACGACGTTCGGACACACCATTACGTTGTGGTGTTCCAGGTGGCGTTAGTTGCGAAACTATTCCACAATTTTTCAAATGTAGACCAAACGCGTAACTCAAATATTCTCCTCCACGATCAGATCATAGAAACTTTATTTTCTTGTTACGATGATTTTCAACTTCACTCTGAAATTCTTTGAACTTTTCAAATGTTTCAGATTTATGTTTCATTAAGAAGATATACCCATATCTGCTTAAATCATCTGTGAAGGTGAGAAAATAACGATATCCGCCACGAGCTTCAACATTCATCGGACCACATACATCGGTATGTATGATTTCCAACAAATCTGTTGCTCTCTCCATAGAACCGAGAACGGTGTTTTAGTCATCTTGCCTATGAGGCACGGTTCACAAGTACCAAGTGATTCATAATCAAGTGATTCCAAAAAGTCCATCAAGATGGAGTTTCTTCATGCGCTTTACACCGATATGACCTAAACGGCAATTACCACAAATAAGTTGCACTATCATTATTAACTTTGCATCTTTTGGCTTCGACATTATGAATATGTGTATTACTACTATCGAGATTTAATAAAAATAGACCACTCTTCAAGGGTGCATGACCATAAAAGATATTACTCATATAAATAGAACAACCATTATTCTCTGATTTAAATGAATAACCGTCTTGCATCAAACAAGATCCAGATATAATGTTCATGCTCAACGCGGCACCAAATAACAATTATTTAGGTCTAAAACTAATCCCGAAGGTAGATGTAGAGGTAGCGTGCCGACCGCGATCACATCGACTTTGGAACCGCTTTCCACGCCGCATCGTCACCTCGTCCCTGGCGATGCTCGGTTATTCCAGTAGTCCCTGTTTTGAGTTGCAAATATTAGCAATGTAACCAAGATATCAAATACCCAGTGCTACTACGAGCTCTAGTAAGGTACACATCAATAACATGTATATCACATATACCTTTGTTCACCTTGCCATCCTTCTTATCCGCCAAATACTTGGGGCAGTTCCGCTTCCAAAGGACCAGTTTGCTTGCAGTAGAAACACTCAGTTTCAGGCTTAGGTCCAGACTTGGGTTTCTTCTCTTGAGCAGCAACTTTTCTTGCTGTTCTTTTTGAAGTTCCCCTTCTTCTTCCCTTTACCCTTTTTCTTGAAACTAGTGGTCTTGTTGACCATCAACACTTTATGCTCTTTCTTGATTTCTACTTCCGCAGCTTTTAGCATTGCGAAGAGCTCGGGAATTGTTTTGGTCATCCCTTGCATATTATAGTTCATCACGAAGCTCTTGTAGCTTGGTGGCGATGATTGGAGAATTTCATCAATGACACTATCATCCGGAAGATTAACTCCAGCTTGAATCAAGTGATTATTATACCCGCACATTTTGAGTATATGCTCACCGACAGAACTATTCTCCTCCATCTTGCAGCTATAGAACTTATTGGAGACTTCATATCTCTCAATCCGCATTTGCTTGAAACATTAACTTCAACTCTTGGAACATCTCATATGCTCCATGACGCTCAAAACGCCGTTGAAGACCCGGTTCTAAGCCGTAAAGCATGGCACATCGAACTATAGAGTAGTCATCAGCTTTGCTCGCCAGACGTTCACAACTTCGGCGTTGCTCTCTGACAGGCACGGCACCCAGCCGGTGCTTCCAGGACGTAATTCTTCCGTGCAGCAATGAGGATAATCCTCAAGTTACGGACCCGATCCGTAATTGCTACCATCATCTTTCAATTTTGCTTTCTCAAGGAACGCATTAAAATTCAACGGAACAACGGACGAGCCATCTATCTACAAACATAGATAATCAAAATACTATCAGTACTAAGTTCATGATAAATTTAAGTTCAATTAATCATATTACTCAAGAACTCCCACTTAGACAGACATCTCTCTAGTCATCTAAGTGATCACGTGATCCAAATCAACTAAACCATAACCGATCATCACGTGAGATGGAGTAGTTTTCAATGGTGAACATCACTATGTTGATCATATCTACTATATGATTCACGCTCGACCTTTCGGTCTCCGTGTTCCAAGGCCATATCTGCATATGCTAGGCTCGTCAAGTTTAACCTAAGTATTCTCAAGGTGCAAAACTGGCGTTCACCAGTGGTAGATGGTCGTAGAGCTTATCACTCACGATCATCTAGTGGTGTCTGGTCACGACGAACTTTGGCAACGGTGCATACTTAGGGAGAACACGTATTGATAATTTTTAGTGAGAGATCATCTTAAAATGCTACCGTCAATCAAAGCAAGATAAGATGCATAAAGGATAAACATCACATGCAATCAATATAAGTGATATGATATGGCCATCATAATCTTGTACTTGTGATCTCCATCTCTGAAGCACCGTCGTGATCACCATCGTCACCGGCGCGACACCTTGATCTCCATCGTAGCATCGTTGTCGTCTCACCAACTATTGCTTCTACGACTATCGCTACTGCTTAGTGATAAAGTAAAGCAATTACATGGCGTTTGCATTTCATACAATAAAGCGACAACCATATGGCTCCTGCCAGCCACGATAACTCGGTTACAAAACATGATCATCTCATACAATAAAATATAGCATCACGTCTTGACCATATCACATCACAACATGCCCTGCAAAAACAAGTTAGACGTCCTCTACTTTGTTGTTGCAAGTTTTACGTGGCTGCTACGGGCTGAGCAAGAACCGTTCTTACCTACGCATCAAAACCACAACGATAGTTTGTCAAGTTGGTGCTGTTTTAACCTTCGCAAGGACCGGGCGTAGCCACACTCAGTTCAACTAAAGTGAGAGAGACAGACACCCGCCACCACCTTTAAGCAACGAGTGCTCGCAGCGGTGAAACCAGTCTCGCAGATGCGTACGCGTAATGTCGGTCCGGGCCGCTTCATCTCACAATACCGCCGAACCAAAGTATGACATGCTGGTAAGCAGTATGACTTGTATCGCCCACAATTCACTTGTGTTCTACTCGTGCATATAACATCAACGCATAAAACCAGGCTCGGATGCCACTGTTGGGGAACGTAGTAATTTCAAAAAAAAATCCTACGCACACGCAAGATCATGGTGATGGCATAGCAACGAGAGGGGAGAGTATTGTCCACGCACTCGTGAGACCGTAAGCGAAGCGTTATGACAACGTGGTTGATGTAGTCGCACGTCTTCACGATCCGACCGATCCAAGTACCGAACGTATGGCACCTCCGAGTTCGCACACGTTCAGCTCGATGACGATCCCGGACTCCGATCCAGCAAAGTGTCGGGATGAGTTCCACAAGACGACGGCGTGGTGACGATGATGATGTTCTATCGGCGCAGGCTTCGCCTAAACTCCATGACGATATGACCGAGGTGGAATATGGTGGAAGGGGCACCGATACGGCTAAGGAACGATCCGTAGATCAACTTGTGTGTCATGGGGTGCTCCCTGCCTCAGATATAACGGAGGGTGGGGGCGGTGCGGCCGGCCCCCAAGGGGCGCGCCTGGAGGAGTCCTACTCCCAGCGGAAGTAGGACTCCCCCCTCTTGCCTTGTTGGAGATGGAATGGGGGGAGGGGAAAGAGGAAGGGGGCGCCGCCTCTCCTCCTGTCCTATTCGGACTAGGGGAGGGCGCGCCTGCCCTGGCCGGCCCTCCTCTTCTCCCATATGGCCCACTAAGGCCCATTAACCCTTGGGAGGGTTCCGGTAACCCCCCGGTGTTCCGGTAAAATCCCGATTTCACCCGGAACCATTCCGATATCCAAATATAGGCTTCCAATATATCAATCTTTATGTGTCGACCATTCCGAGACTCCTCGTCATGTCCGTTTTCACATCTGGGACTCCGAACAAACTTCGGTACATCAAAACTTGTAAACTCGTAATAAAACTGTCATCGTAACGTTAAGCGTGCGGACCCTACGGGTTCGAGAACTATGTAGACATGACCTAGAACTATTCTTGGTCAATAACCAATAGCGGAACCTGGATGCCCATATTGGTTCCTACATATTCTACGAAGATCTTTATCGGTCAAACCGCATAACGACATACGTTGTTCCTTTGTCATCGGTATGTTACTTGCCCGAGATTCGATCGTCGGTATCCAATACCTAGTTCAATCTCGTTACCGGCAAGTATCTTTACTCGTTCCGTAATACATCATCTCGCAACTAACTTATTAGTTGCAGTGCTTGCAAGGCTTATGTGATGTGTATTACCGAGAAGGCCCAGAGATACCTCTCCGACAATCAAAGTGACAAAACCTAATCTCGAAATACGCCAACGATCAAGTGCTAGGCTAACGGAATGGGTCATGTCAATCACATCATTCTCCTAATGATGTGATCCCATTAATCAAATAACAACACATGTCTATGATTAGGAAACATAACCATCTTTGATTAATGAGCTAGTCAAGTAGAGGCATACTAGTGACTTATATGTTTGTCTATGTATTCACACATGTATCATGTTTCCGGTTAATACAATTCTAGCATGAATAATAAACATTTATCATGATATGAGGAAATAAATAATAACTTTATTATTGCCTCTAGGGCATATTTCCTTCAAATTTATCATGCACTTAGTCCTGATAGTATTTTTAAATTATGTTGTAGATCAATAGCTCGCGATGTAGCTCCCCGTTTATTTTTGATATGTTCGTAGAGAAAAATAAGTTGAAAGGTGATAGTAGCAATGATGCGGACTGGGTCCCTAATCTAAGGATTATCCTCATTACTGCACAGAAGAATTATGTCCTTTATGCACCGCTAGGTGACAGACCTATTGCATGAGCAGATGTAGACATTATGAACGTTTGGCAAGCTCAATATGATGAATACTTTATAGTTTAGTGCACCATGCTTTACGAGTTAGAACCGGGACTTCAAAAATGTTTTGAACGCCATGAAGCATATAAGATGTTCCAAGAGCTGAAATTGGTATTTCAGACTCATGCCCATGTTGAGAGGTATGAGACCTCTGACAAGTACTTTGCCTACAAGATGGAGGACAATAGCTCAGCCAGTGAGCATGTGCTCAGAATGTCTGGGTACTACAATCGCTTGAATCAAGTGGGAGTTAATCTTCCAGATATGATAGTGATTGACATAGTTCTCTAGTCACTATCACCAAGCTACTAGAACTTCGTGATGAACTATAATATGCAAGGGATGACGAAAATGATTCTCGAGCTCTTCGCGATGCTGGAATCAGCGAAGGTGGAAATCAAGAAAGAGCATCAAGTGTTGATGGTTAACAAGACCACTAGTTTGAAGAAAAAGGGCAAGGGAAAGAAAGGGAACTTCAAGAAGAATGGCAAGTATGTTGCCGCTCCCATGAAGAAGCCCAAAACTAGACCTAAGCCTGAAACTGAGTGCTTCTACTGCAAAGGGAATGATGACTAGAAGCGGAACTACCCCAAATACTTGGCGGATAAGAAAGATGGCAAAGTGAACAAAGGTATATTTGATATACATGTTATTGATGTGTACTTTACTAGTGTTCATAGTAACCCTTGGGTATTTTATACCAGTTCAGTTGCTAAGATTAATAACTCGAAACAAGAGTTGCAAAATGAATAGAGACTAGTTAAGGGTGAGGTGACGATGAGTGTTGGAATTGATTCCAAGGTTGATATGATCAACATCGCACACTCCCTCTACCTTCGGGATTAGTGTTGAACCTAAATAAATGTTATTTGGTGTTTGCGTTGAGCATGAATATGATTAGATCATGTTTATTGCAATACATTTATTCATTTAAGTTAGAGAATAATTGTTGTTCTGTTTACATGAATAAAACCTTCTATGGTCATACACCCAATGTGAATGGTTTATTGAATCTCGATCGTAGTGATACACATATTCATAATATTGATGCCAAAAGATGCAAAGTTGATAATGATAGTGCAACATATTTGTAGCACTGCCGTTTAGGTCATATTGGTGTAAAGCACATGAAGAAACTCCATGCAAATGGACTTTTGGAATCACTTGATTATGAATCATTTGATACTTGTGAACCATGCCTCATGGGCAAGATGACTAAAAACTCCATTCTCTGGAACAATGGAGCGAACCAATGACTTATTGGAAATAATACATACCTATTTATGCGGTCCGATGAGTGTTGAGGCTCACAGTGGGTATCGTTATTTTCTAACCTTCACGGATGATTTGAGCAGATATGGGTATATCTACTTGATGAAACACAAGTCTGAAACATTTGAAAAGTTCAAGGAATTTCAGAGTGAAGCGGAGAATCATCGTAACAAGAAAATAAAGTTTCTATGATCTGATCGCGGAGGTGAATATTTGAGTTAAGAGTTTGTCCTTCATTTAAAACAATGTGGAATAGTTACACAACTCACGCCACCTGGAACACCACAGCGTAATGGTGTGTCCGAATGTCGTGACTGTACTTTATTAGATATGGTGTGATCTATGATGTCTCTTACCAATTTACCAATATCATTTTGGGGTTATGCATTAGAGACAACCGCATTCACATTAAATAGGGCACCGTCTAAATCCGTTGAGACGACATCGTATGAACTATGGTTTGGCAAGAAATCTAAGCTGTCGTTTCTTAAAAGTTTGGGTTTGCGACACTTATGTCAAAAGGCTTCAGCCTGATAAGCTCGAAACCAAATCGGAGAAGTGCATCTTCATAGGATACCCTAAAGAAACAATTGGGTAAACCTTCTACCACAGATCTGAAGGCAAGCTTTTTGTTGCTAAGAATAGAACCTTTCTTGAGAAGGAGTTTCTCTTGAAAGAAGTGAGTGGGAGGAAAGTAGAACTTGATGAGGTAATTCTACCTTCTCTCGAATTGGAAAGTAGCACATTAGTGAAATCCGTTCCCGTGATGCCTACACCAACTAGAGAGGAAGCTAACAATGATGATCATGAAACTTCAGATCAAGTTACTACCGAACCTCGTAGGTCAACCAGAGCACGTTGCGCACCAGAGTAGTACGGTAATCCTGTCCTGGAAGTCATGTTACTAGACCATGACAAATCTACGAACTATGAGGAAGCGATGATGAGCCCAGATTCCGATAAATGGTTTGAGGCCATGAAATCTGAGATAGGGTCCATATATAAGAACAAAGTGTGGACTTTGGTTGACTTGCCCGATGATCGGCAAGCCATTGAGAATAAATGGATTTTCAAGAGGAAGACGGATGCTGATGGTAGTATTACTATCTTCAAAGCTCTAATTGTCGAAAAAGGTTTTCGACAAGTTCAAGGTGTTGACTACGATGAGATTTTCTCACACATAGCGATGCTTAAGTCTGTCCAAGTCATGTTAGAAATTGCCGCATTTTATGAAATCTGGCAAATGGATGTCAAAACTGCATTCCTTAATGGATTTCTTAAATAAGTGTTGTACATGATGCAACCAAAAGGTTTTGTCGATCCTAAAGGTGCTAACAAAGTATGCAAACTCCAGCGATCCATCTTTGGACTGGTGCAAGCATCTCGGAGTTGGAATATACAGACTTATGGTGAAGCCTGTATTTACAAGAAAGTGAGTGGGAGCTCTATAGCATTTCTGATATTATATGTGGATGACATATTATTGATTGGAAATGGTATAGAATTTCTAGATAGCATAAAAGGATACTTGAATAAGAATTTTTCAATAAAAGACCTCGGTAAAGCTACTTATGTATTGGATCTATAGAGATAGATCGGGACGCTTAATAAGACTTTCACGAAGCACACACCTTGACAATATTTTGAAGGAATTGAAAATGGATCAGTCAAAGAAGGAGTTCTAGCCTGTATTGTAAAGTGTGAAGTTGAGTAAGACTTAAAGCCCGACCACGGTAGAAGATAGAAAGGGAATGAAAGTCATTCCCTATGCCTCAACCATAGCTTCTATAAAGTATGACGTGCTATGTACCAGACTTGTTGTGTGCCTTGCTATGAGTTTGGCAAGAGGGTACAATAGTGATCCAGGAGTAGGTCACTGGACAGCGGTCAAAATTATCCTTTGAGGACTAAGGAAATGTTTCTTGGTTATGGAGGTGATAAAGGGTTCGTCGTAAAAGGTTACGATGATGCAAGCTTTAACACTAATCTAGATGACTCTGAGTCTCAATCTGGAAACGTATTGAAAGTGGGAGCAATTAGCTAGAGTAGCTCCATGAGGAGCATTGTAGACATAGAAATTTGCAAAATACATATGGATCTGAATGTGTCAGACCCGTTGACTAAACTTCTCTCACAAGCAAAACATGATCACACCTTAGTACTCTTTGGGTGTTAATCACATAGTGATGTGAACTAGATTATTGACTCTAGTAAACTCTTTGGGTATTGGTCACATGGCGATGTGAACTATGGGTGTTAATCACATAAAGATGTGAACTATTAAGATGTGAACTATTGGTGTTAAATCACATGGCGATGTGAACTGGATTATTGACTCTAGTGCAAGTGGGAGACTGACGGAAATATGCCCTAGAGGCAATAATAAAGTTGTTATTTTATATTTCCTTATATCATGATAAATGTTTATTATTCATGCTAGAATTGTATTAACCGGAAACTTGATACATGTGTGGATACATAGACAAAACACCATGTCCCTAGTAAGCCTCTACTAGACTAGCTCGTTAATCAAAGATGGTTAAGTTTCCTAACGATAGACATGTGTTATCATTTGATGAACGGGATCACATCATTAGGATAATGATGTGATGGACAAGAGCCATCCATTAGCTTAGCATAATGATCGTTAAGTTTTATTGTTATTGCTTTCTTCATGGCATATACATATTCCTTTGACTATGAGATTATGCAAATCCCGGATACCGGAGGAATACCTTGTGTGCTATCAAACATCACAATGTAACTGGGTGATTATAAAGATGCGCTACAGGTATCTTCGAAGGTGTTTGTTGGGTTGGCATAGATCCAGATTAGGATTTGTCACTCCGAGTATCGGAGAGGTATCTCTGGGCTCTCTCGATAATGGACATCATAATAAGCCTTGCATGCAATGTGACTAATGAGTTAGTTGCGGGATGATGCATTAAAAAACGAGTAAAGGTACTTGCCGGTAACGAGATTGAACTACGTATGAAGATGCCGACGATCGAATCTCGGGTAAGTAACATACCAATGACAAAGGGAATAACGTATGTTTTCATAACGGTTCGACCGATAAAGAACTTCATAGAATATGTGGGAGCCAATATGAGCATCTAGGTTCCGCTATTGGTTATTGACCGGAAAGGAGTCTCGGTCATGTCTACATAGTTCTTGAACACGTAGGGTCCGCACGCTTAATGTTCGATGACGATTTGTATTATATGAGTTATGTGATTTGGTGACCAAAAGTTGTTCGGAGTCCTGGATGAGATCACGGACATGACGAGGAGTCTCGAAATGGTCGAGAGGTAAAGATTCATATATAGGACGATAGTATTCGGACAATGGAAGTGTTCCGGGGGTACCGGGTACGTATCGGGCTTACGGAAGGGGTTCCGGGCACCCCCCGGCAAAGATATGGGCCTTATTGGGCCAAGGGCGGGACAGACCAGCCCCTAGTGGGATGGTGCTCCCCCATATAGGCTGATTAGGAGGAGATGGAAGGAGGGGAAGGGAGAGAGGAAAGGGAAGGATTCGGCCCCCCCTTTCCTTCTCTCCCCTCTCTCTTTCCTTCCCTCTCCGACACTTATGGAAGGGGGGGAGGCCGAATTGGAGGAGGCGCCCAAGTAGGATTACTCCTACTTGGGGCGCCCCTTCCTGCTCCTCTCCCTCTCCCGCCTATATATATGTGGGGGGGGGCGCTAGAACACACAACATTGATTCCTAGACGTGTGTGATAACCCGCAAGTATGCGGGATAGTTGTAGCCTCTTTCGATAAGTAAGAGTGTCAAACCCAACGAGGAGCTAAAGGCAGAAAAATACTCTCTCAAGTCCTATCGGCCACTGATATGACTCTACGCACGCTTGACGTTCACTTTACCTACAACAAGTATGAAACTAGAGGTACTTTGTAGGTGTGATAGGATAGGTTTGCAAGATAATAAAGAACATGTAAATAAAAAGTAGGGGATGTTTAGATAAAGATGCAATAAAGTAAATAAATCAAGTGTGGAAAATTGGTGGTAGGAGTTGTGAAATTGTCCCTAAGCAATTGACTACGTTACTAGACCGATAGCAAGTATTATGTGGGAGAGGCCACTGCTAGCATGTCATCCCTGACTTGGAATTCTATGCACTTATGATTGGAACTATTAGCAAGCAGTCCGCAACTACTAACGTTCATTAAGGTAAAACCCAACCATAGCATTAAGATATATTGGTCCCCCTTCAATCCCGTATGTATCAATTTCTATGCTAGGCTGAAGCTTCTGTCACTCTTGCCCTCCAATACATAGTCATATCAACATAAAACTAACCCTATGGTGTGATCCACACGCGCACTCATATGATGGGCACCAAAGGATAGCAACATAACCACAAGCAAATTAAATCAATCATAGCAATTCATCAACCACCAATAGGATAATGAAAATCTACTCAGACATCATAGGATGGCAACACATCATTGGAAAATAATATGAAGCATAAAGCACCATGTTCAAGTAGAGGGTACAGCGGGTTGCGGGAGAGTGGACCGCTGTAGATAGAGGGGGGAAGGTGATGGAGATGTTGGTGAAGATGGTGGAGGTGTTGGTGAAG
Organism: Aegilops bicornis; assembly: GCA_021605145.1. Lineage (NCBI taxonomy): Eukaryota > Viridiplantae > Streptophyta > Magnoliopsida > Poales > Poaceae > Aegilops > Aegilops bicornis. Next base: position 722,561,927 of record CM038670.1, on the reverse strand, counting down.
ATCGCGGTAATGATGATGGCCCCCGGCGGCGTTCCGGCGCCACCGGAAGCAAAGGGGGAGAGAGCCCCCCTTCTTCTTCTTCTTCTTCCTTGACCTTCTCCCTAGATGGGACAAGGGTTTCCCCTCTGGTCCTTGGCTCCCATGACTTGGGAGGGGCGAGAGCCCCTCCAAGATTGGATCTATCTCTCTGCTTCGCGTTCTTAGATTCTTACCTTCACCGTTTCTTTTATATCTGGAGATCCGTAACTTCGATTGGGGTGAATCTTTCGCCCAGATTTTTCTCGTAAAATTAGCTTTCTTGCAGCAAAATAAGAGCGGCAACCGCCTTACGGGTGGCCTACGAGAGTCCAGGGCGCGCCCAGGGGGGAGGGCGCGCCCCCTGTCTCGTGGCCACCCCGGACACCGTTTCGCGTTGATTGGCGCGCCCCCTGTCTCGTGGCCACCCCGGACAGCGTTTCGCGTTGATTGTTCCTCCGGAAAATCCCAAATATTCCGAAACAATTCTCCGTCCGTTTTTATCCCGTTTGGATTCCGTTTGATATTGGGTTTCTGCGAAACATAAAACATGCAACATGCATGTGAACTGCACCGGCCTTTGGACCAATATGTTAGTCCCAAAATAGTATAAAAAGTTGCCAAAAGTATATGAAAGTTGAAGAATATTGGCATGGAACAATCAAAAATTATAGATACGACGGGGACGTATCAACATCCCCAAGCTTAATTCCTGCTCGTCCTCGAGTAGGTAAATGATAAAAAAGATAATTTTTGATGTGGAATGCTGCCTAGCATAATCTTGATCATGTATCTAATCATGGCATGAATATTAAGACACGAGTGATTCAAGGCAATAGTTATCATTTGACATAAAAACAATAATACTTCAAGCATACCAACCAAGCAATTATGTCTTACCGAAATAACATAGCCAAGGAAAGCTCATCCCTACAAAATCATATAGTCTGGCTATGCTCCATCTTCACCACACAAAGCATTCAAATCATGCACAACCCCGATGACAAGCCGAGCAATTGGTTCATACTTTTTAACGCGCTTCAGCCTTTTCAACCCTCACGCAATACATGAGCGCAAGCCATGGATATAGCACTATAGGTGGAATAGTATATGATGGTGGGGGTTTATGTGGAGAAGACAAAAAGGAAGAAAGTCTCACATCGACGCAGCTAATCAACGGGCTATGGAGATGCCCATCAATTGATGTCAATGCGAGGAGTAGGGATTGCCATGCAATGGATGCACTAAGAGCTATAAGCATATAAAAGCTCAAACTGAAACTAAGTGGGCGTGCATCCAACTTGCTTGCTCATGAAGACCTCAGGCATTTGAGGAAGCCCATCATCGGAATATACAAGCCAAGTTCTATAATGAAAATTCCCACTAGTATATGAAAGTGAAAGCATAGGAGACTCTCTCTATGAAGAACATGGTGCTACTCTGAAGCACAAGTGTGTTAAAAGGATAGTAACATTGCCCCTTCTCTCTTTTTCTCTCATTTTTTTAATTTTCTTTTCTTTTTTTCTCTTTTTTTAATTTTTGGTGGGCTTCTTTGGCCTCTTTTTTTATTTTGGGCTTCTTTGGCCTCTTTTATTTATTTTTAAAGTCCGGAGTCTTATCCCGACTTGTGGGGGAATCATCGTCTCCATCATCCTTTCCTCACTGGGGCAATGCTCTAATAATGATGATCATCACACTTCTATTTATTTACAAATCAATATTACAACTCGATATCTAGAACAAAGGGATGACTCTATATGAATGCCTCCGTGATGTACCGGATGTGCAATGATCTAGCGTAGAAATGACATCAAAAACGGACAAGCCATGAAAACATCATGCTAGCTATCTTACGATCATGCAAAGAAATATGACAAGAAATGCTCAAGTCATGTATATGATGATGATGGAAGTTGCATGGCAATATATCTCGGAATGGCTATGGAAATGCCATGATAGGTAGGTATGGTGGCTGTTTTGAGGAAGATATAATGAGGCTTATGTGTGATAGAGCGTATTGTATCACGGGGTTTGGATGCACCGGCGAAGTTTGCACCAACTCTCGAGGTGAGAAAGGGCAATGCACGGTATCGAAGAGGCTAGAAAATTGTGGAAGGTTGAGTGTGCGTATAATCCATGGACTGACATTTGTCATAAAGAACTCATATACTTATTGCAAAAGTTTATTAGCCCTCGAAGCAAAGTACTACTACGCATGCCCCTAGGGGGATAGATTGGTGGGAAAAGACCATCGCTCGTCCCCGACCGCCACTCATAAGGAAAGCAATGAAAGAACACCTCATGCTCCGACTTTGTTACACAACGGTTCACCATACGTGCATGCTACAGGACTTGCAAACCTCAACACAAGTATTTCTCAATTTCACAATTACTCAACTAGCACGACTCTAATATCACCACCTTTATATCGCAAAACTATTGCAAGGAATCAAACATATCATATTCAGTGACCTACAAGTTTATGTAGGATTTTATGACTAACTATGTGAATGACCAATTCCTGTCATCTCTCTAAATAGATATAAGTGAAGTAAGAGAGTTTAATTCTTTCTACAAAAGATATGCCCACGCTCTAACAAATATAAGTGAAGCAAAAGAGCATTCTACAAATGGCGGTTTCCTATGTGAAGAGAAACAGGCAAGCCAAACTTCAAATGATATAACTGAAGCACATGAAGCATTCTATAAAGCCATACTCAAAAGATTTAAGTGAAGTGCAAGGAGCATTCTATAAATCAACCAAGGACTATCTAATACCAGCATGGTGCATAAAATAAAAGTGAAAACTAATGCAAAAGACGCTTCAAGACTTGCACATAATGCATGAACAAAACGAATTCAAAAACATACCGATACTTGTTGAAGAAAGAGGGGATGCCTTCCGGGGCATCCCCAAGCTTAGACGCTTGAGTCTCCTTGAATATTTACTTGGGGTGCCTCGGGCATCCCCAAGCTTGATCTCTTGCCTCTCTTCCTTTTCCTCATATCGAGACATCCTCGATTAGACACTACATCCACACAAAACTTCAACAGAAAACTCGGTAAGATCCGTTAGTATAATAAAGCAAATCACCACTCTAAGTACTGTTGCAAACCAATTAATATTTTGTTTTTCCATTGTGTCTACTGTAATATAGCTTTTCCATGGCTTAATCCACTAATATAACTTGATAGTTTCATCAAAACAAGCAAACTATGCATCAAAAACAGAATCTGTCAAAAACAGAACAGTCTGTAGAAATCTGAACATCCACCATACTTATGTTACCCCAAAAATTGTTCCAAAATTAGGAAAAATAAACAAGTTGTATAGCAATACAGTACAAAAGGAATCAGAACCAATTTACGTTCCAGTCAAAAATGTAAAATTGCGCACTACAGCCAAAGTTTCTGTCCTGCACCGTACAAACCAACAAGCATTGTAAACATCCTAAAGGAAAACCTTGGCACATTATTTTTGTAATACAATGGAATTATACAAGGGGATAATTATTTTTTATGAAAAGTTTCTGTAATCAAGATTCACGAAGTTTCTGTGAGCATGAACAAAGTTCAAGGCTAGCTCCCACTTCAACAATGCTTGTCTTTCTCACTTTCACTTTCCATTTTGAAAATTTTTGGGTTCCCTCTTTATTTTTTTGTTTTTAAACTATATAAAAGCACTCAACAGAAATAAATGACTCTCTAAAACTTCCGGGTTGTCTCCCGGCAGCGCTTTCTTTAAAGTCATTAAGCTAGGCATATAGTGCTCAAGTAATGGATCCACCCGATCCTGTGGTATATCAAAGCCAATTTTAATTAACAATGATTTGTAATTTAGCAGTGAGCACAAAGTAACATATATCAAGCAATGACGAAGCCTAACTCTCTTCCTATGCATCGTCATGTCATAAAAGAACAATTCATGCACACCAAGTAAAGGCCAATGCATAATATAAGCAGTTTCTTGCGATTCTATCGTATTGGAAACATAGAGAGGTGGATATATAGTTCCTCTCTCATAATAATTGCAAGTAGGAGCAGCAAGCACATGCATATTACATTCATCAAAATCATCATGTGCAATGGTAAAAGGCAACACATCAATATAATCCTTAATAAGCACAAATTTCTCCGATATAGTGTAGTTTGGAGAATTCAAAAAGATAATAGGACCATCATGCGTGGGTGCAATAGCAACAATTTCATGTCTAACATAAGGAACTATAGCAAGTTCATCTCCATAAGCATAATTCATATTGGCATCTTGGCCACAAGCATAGAAAGCATCATCAAAAAGGGATATTTCAAACAAATTCAAGGGATCATAGCAATCCTCATAGCAATCATCCTTCGGTAAGCACGAAGGGGAATTAAGTAATGTATGAGTTGGAGGGTTACTCTCATTAGAAGGTGGGCACGGGTAGCTAATCCGCTCTTCCTCCTTTTGTTCTCGCTCTCCTCATCATCTTTTTCATCCAATGAGCTCACTGTTTCATCAATTTCTTCTTCCATAGCTTCCTGCAAAATATTAGTGTCTTCTTGGACAGCAGAGACTTTCTCAATAAATGCATTAATATAGTAATTGTATTCATAATTTTCATAGCAATATCTAAGTATAGCAAGATTTTCGTGCCTATAAACACCATCATCATCAAAAGCTTCATACTTTTCAAACAAAGATTCAATTTCATAAGCAGCCTTAAAAGCAACAAATTCTTCTACTTGTTCCACATCATAGTAATCATATATACCATTAGCATAAGAAGCTAAGATTTCATTATCATTAAATTTGCATGAAAAGGGAAGGTGTGGAGCCTTCATCCTAGAGCAACAAGTAATATCATATCTCAAGCATAGATCCCGGGCATACCAACGCAACATAATAAATTGATCCCATAATAGTTTCCCTTTTTGTGTCGAGCGATAATCCCTAAAGTATTCACGTTGATCCAACATGTCTCCCATTATAAAGTTGAATGGGGTTTTCTCAGGATTACCAAAGTAGTACATGATATCTTTCACATAATGAGAATCGAGGGTTTTAGGAGTTACCCCATCTCTATGAGTTGCAAGTACACCTAATTTTTTTGGTATTTTGTGTTCCATATCCATAACTAAAGATAGATAACAACTAAGAACAGCAAATAAAAATTACTTAGTGATAAAGCAAACAAGCACGCACGAGAATATTCACCCCACGCTATGACTCCCAGGCAACGGTGCCAGAAAAAGGTCTTGATAACCCGCAAGTATACGGGATAATTGTAGCCTCTTTTGATAAGTAAGAGTGTCGAACCCAACGAGGAGCTAAAGGCAGAACAAATACTCTCTCAAGTCCTACCGGCCACTGATATGACTCTATGCACGCTTGACGTTCGCTTTACCTAGAACAAGTATGAAACTAGAGGTACTTTGTAGGTGTGATAGGATAGGTCTGCAAGATAATAAAGAACACGTAAATTAAAAGTAGGGGCTGTTTAGATAAAGATGCAATAAAGTAAATAAAGCCAGTGTGGAAAAGTGGTGGTAGGAGTTGTGAAATTGTCCCTAAGCAATTGACTACGTTACTAGACCGATAGCAAGTATTATGTGGGAGAGGCCACTGCTAGCATGTCATCCCTGACTTGGAATTCTATGCACTTATGATTGGAACTATTAGCAAGCAGTCGACAACTACTAACGTTCATTACGGTAAAACCCAACCATAGCATTAAGATATATTGGTCCCCCTTCAATCCCGTATGTATCAATTTCTATGCTAGGCTGAAGCTTCTGTCACTCTTGCCCTCCAATACACAGTCCTATCAACATACAACTAACCCTATGGTGTGATCCACGCGCGCGCTCATATGATGGGCATCAAAGGACAACAACATAACCACAAGCAAATTAAATCAATCCTAGAAATTCATCAACCACCAATAGGACAACGAAAATCTACTCAGACATCATAGGATGGCAACACATCATTGGAAAATAATATGAAGCATAAAGCACCATGTTCAAGTAGAGGGTACAGCAGGTTGCGGGAGAGTGGACCGCTGTAGATAGAGGGGAAGGTGATGGAGATGTTGGTGAAGATGGCGGAGGTGTTGGTGTAGATCGCGGTGATGATGATGGCCCCCGGCAGCGCTCTGGCGCCACCGGAAGCAAGGGGAGAGAGCCTGTGACGCCCCCGATTCAATCGTACACTAATCATGCACGCAAATGTGTACGATCAAGATCAGGGACTCACGGGAAGATATCACAACACAACTCTAAAACATAAATAAGTCATACAAGCATCATAATACAAGCCAGGGCCTCGAGGGCTCGAATACAAGTGCTCGATCATAGACGAGTCAGCGGAAGCAACAATATCTCGAGTACGCATATAAGTTAAAACAAGTTTGCCTTAAGAAGGCTAGCACAAACCGGGATACAGATCGAAGAGGAGCAGGCCTCCTGCAGGATCCTCCTAAACTACTCCCGGTCGCCGCCGGGCTGCACATAGTAGTAGGCACCTCCGATGTAGTAGTCGCCATCGCTTGGTGGCGTCTCGCTCCCGGCTCCATCGTCAAGTTGCAGCAATCGAGTAGAGATAGGGGGAAAAGGGGAAACAATGCAACCGTGAGTACTCATCCAAAGTACTGCAAGCAAGGAGCTACACTACATATGCATGGATATATGTGTAAAGGGCCATATCGGTGGACCGAATCAGAATGCCGTAATAAGAGGGGAAAGCTAGTCTTAGCGAAGACTACGCTCGTCACCTCCGCCTTGCAATGTAGAAGAGGGTAGGTTGAAGTCCTCCAAGAAACATCACATAGCAATAATCCTACCCGCGATCCCTCCTCATTGCCACGAGAGAGAGCGACCACCGGTTGTATCTGCACTTGGAAGGGTGTGTTTTATCAAGTATCCGGTTCTAGTTGTCATAAGCTCAAGGTACAACTCCAAGTCGCCCCTGCTATCAAGATCACGGCTATTCAATAGATTAACTTCACTGCAGGGTGCACCATCTTACCCAAAGACGCTTGATCCCATTTGGCCGGACACACTTTCCAGGTCATGCCCGCCGCGGAAGATCAACACGCCGCAGCCCACCTAGGCTCAACAGAGAGGCCAAGCGCCGGTCTAAACCTAAGCGCCACAGGGTTCCGGGCCCATCGCCCAATGCACACCTCAAGACGTTGAACGCGGCCGAAGCGTAACTAGCCCCTTAATACAAGAGCAGGCTTATGTTCCAATCCGCGCGCGCCACTCGATTCTTGCCGACGCCACGGCGTTTCGGCTGATACCACGACGCCGGGATACCCATAACTACTCCCGCGTAGATGGTTAGTGCGTATAGGCTCAGAGCCAACCCGGATCAAATACCAAGATCTCGTTAAGCGTGTTAAGTAACCGCGAACGCCGAACAGGCTGTGCCCACCTCTCTCCTAGGCGGTCTCAACTCGCCTGCCGCTCCACCTCAAAGATCCACTCATGGTGCTCCACCAGCCGACCCGACTTTAGTCTCCACATGTATCATGTATAAAGTATATAGTATTTACCCGTGATCACCTCCCGAGTGATCACGGCCCAATAGTATAGCACGGCAGACGGACAAGAATGTAGGGCCACAGATGAAAGTACTAGCATCCTATACTAAGCATATAGGATTGCGTAAGGTAACAACAAGAGTAACAAGGACAAAGGCTATGCAGCAAAGATAGGAGTATCTGAAAGCGAGAACATGCTACACTACTCTAATGCAAGCAGATAGAGAAGAGTAGGCGATATCTGGTGATCAAGGGGGGGCTTGCCTGGTTGCTCCGCAAGAGAGAGGGGTCACAACACCGTAGTCGAACCGGGCAGCAGCAGCCGGTCTCAGTAGTCTACCGGAGAGAAGAGGGGGAAGAAACAATGAATAACATGTAAACAGATGCATATAGATGCATGACATGACAAGTAACGATGCTAGGCGTGCCCTAACGTGGTATGAGGTGGTACTGGTTAAGGGGGGAAACATCCGGGAAAGTATTCCCGGTGTTTCGTGATTTCGGGCAGAGGAGCCGGAGGGGGAAAGTTGCAGGTTCGATAGGTTAGGGGGGTGTGGCGGACGAACGGACTGCGTATCCGGATTCGTCTCGTCGTTCTGAGCAACTTTCATGTTGAAAATATTTTAATCCGAGTTACGGATTAAAAGATATGATTTTCTAAAGGTTTTATTAATTTCTGGAATTTAATTAATTAATTAATTAATTCGAAAAATGAATTTATGACATCAGCATGATGTCATGCTGACGTCAGCAGTCAACAGAGTTGACTTGTTCAACCTGTCATGTGGGTCCCGTTCGTCAGTGACTGTTAGTTAATTAACAGTAGTTAATTAAGTTAATTAGCCATTAGGTTAATTAATCAGATTAATTAAATTAATTATTTACTTAATTAATTAATTAACTTTTTAATTATCATTTATTTTTATTTTAACGTTTTGGGGTGGGACCCCATGTCATTGACATGGTCGGTCCAACAAGATGGTCGACCGGTCAACAGTGCCGGTCGCCCCTAGGGCCCACGGTCGCTGACCTGTGGTGGCTATGTGGATGCCACGCCGACACCGGCCGGAGACACGCCGAGTCGACTCCGTGAGCCAAACGCGGCACGGCCGAGGGACGCGGGTTTCGCCTGGGGTCTGGCTGCCGGCGCGTTCGACGCGGGCCTGCGTCGCGCAGACGAGAGGTGGTGGCCTGAGGGGTTGGGAACGACGGAGGCGAAGGCCTGAAGCTTCGCCGGCGCAGGTGCTTCGTGAGGTTCGAACGGGCTACGGACGCAGGGGGCGGGCAGACGGGCGAGAGGGAGGCGCGGTGCGCGGCAAAGGCGCAACCCGGGCGTGGCGGCGACGGGCCCTCGGCGCAGCGTGCTCGCCGGGCCGCGGTTCGGTGGTGGCGAAAAGGTTCGGCACGGGCTACCGAGCGGCGCCGAGGAAGAGAGAGGGAGGCCGGACGGAGCGGCCCGGGCCAAGCGGGGAAGAGGGGCCTCGACGAGCGGAGGAGGCGCGAGGAGGGTATGGGCGCCGGAACAGCGACGGAGAGAGGGGAAGAGCGGGCGATGCTCACGGTGGGGGAGTCGTGTAGGGTCTCGGCGGGCTCGGGGCGGTCAAGGCGTCCGGCGGGGAGGAGGTCGCGGCGGCGACCGTCCGGCGAGGTGGATCCGGCGAGGTGGGCGTCGGGTGCGGTTCCGAGGCGACGAGGGGCGCGTCGGGCGTGCGGCGAGGGGGGGCGCCGGCGTCCTTCATGCCGGTCGGGAGGAGGGGAGGAGTACGAAAGGCGTGGGTGGGGCACCGGCGTCAGGGCGACGGGATCAGGCGGATCCCGATCCAGATCGGCAGGGGAGGAGAAGGGATCGGGGAAGTGGGTGTCGGCTAGGGTTTCCGCCGAGTTATGGGAGTGAGGGGTGGGCGGATGGCCATGGGCTGGCCGGTGGGCTGTGTGGGCTTGGCCCGATTTGGCCCTGTGGGGTTTTTCTTCCTCTCCTTTTGTTTTATTTTATTTTATTTTATTTTTTTTCCTTTTCTGTTTTAATTTATTTTAAAATACTCAGACACTTTAGAAAAATATGTGCACTCCACCATAATTAACTTTGTAATATCTGACAACCCCCGAACATTTTAGTTTTAATTTTTGAAAACTTTTTATTGCCATCATAATTTTGAATTGAATTTCGAATCCGTTTTGATTTAACCCGTGATTAACTACAGTGACAGAGGTGACGTGGCACCGTCAACGCGAGATTACTGTAGCATGATTATCCGGGCGTTACAAATCTCCTCCACTACAAGAAATCTCGTCCCGAGATTTAGGAGGTAGAAGGAAACAGTGCGGGGTATTCATCACGAAGACGATCCTCGCGTTCCCAGGTGGCTTCGTCTTCAGAGTGATTTGACCACTGGACTTTGAGGAACTTGATCGCCTTCTGACGTGTGCGGCATTCAGCTTGGTCGAGAATGCGGACCGGATGCTCTTTATAGGAGAGGTCCTGTTGCAATTCGAGCACTTCATGGTCCACTGCTCGGATTGGGTCCTTGAAGCAGCGTCGGAGTTGTGACACGTGGAACACATCGTGAACTGTGAAAGGTTCGACGGAAGCTCCAGCTTGATATGCCACTTTTCCACGCCTTTCCGTAATAGTGAATGGGCCAATATAGCGAGGAGCTAGCTTGCCCTTGATCCCGGCGGTGAGCACCCTTCATTGGTGTAACGCGAAGATAGGCCTTTTGCCGAGTTGATAGACCATGTCTTTGTGATGACGGTCATAATTACTCTTTTGACGTGGATCGAGCGGTCTTGAGATTCTCGCGAATAATGCGGACTTGTTCTTCGGCATGTTGGATAATATCCGGACCGAAGAGTGGACGTTGCCCAGTTTCTGACCAGTTCAGAGGAGTTCGGCACTTTCGTCCATATAACACTTCGAAGGGGGCCATCTTCAGACTAGCTTGATAGCTATTATTATAAGAGAACTCCGCATACGGGAGAGATTCCTCCACTTCTTGCGAGCGAAATAACACAAGCTCGAAGCATGTCTTCGAGAACTTGGTTGACACGTTCAACTTGCCCTTGTGATCGCGGATGAAACGCAAGATCGAAAGATAAATGAGTACCCATAGCTTCTTGAAAACTTTCCCTAATCTTGAAGTGAATAAGCTGCCACGGTCCGAATCGATAACCGGTGGAATACCGTGAAGTGAAACAATTCTGGACATATAGAGAGTTGCAAGCTGACTAGCGATGATCGCTTCTTTGACCGCCAGAAAATGTGCAACTTTAGAAAGCCGGTCTATGACGACAAGAATAGCATCATTACCTTTACGTGATTTGGGAAATCCGATGGCGAAGTCCATTTCAACATGGTCCCATTTCCATTCGGTGAATAGAGATAGGTTGCGAGTTCCAGCAGGTCTTTGATTTTACGCTTTGATACGACGGCAAACGTCACACTCGTAAACATAGCGAGCAATGTCTTGCTTCACATTAGACCACCGTAATCTCGGCGAATGTCTTGATACATCTTTGTACTACCGGGATGGATACATAGAGGCGTATCATGAGCTTCTTTCATAACCTTCGAGTCATATTCAGGTTTTCCTTCTTACACGGCACCACTAGGCGGCCTTTGAAGTACAAAGGCGCCATCATCGGTAATAGTGAAGAATGAGGATTTCCTTCTTTGAGGTCGCGCTTAATCTTGTAGACTTCAGTGGTCAAATACTGCATTGTCTTTATGGTGCCCACGAGATCGGGTTCAACAGCCAGGTATAGAGGGAACCTCGGGAAACAACACGGAGATTCATCTTGCGGAACTCCGGAGGAGGGGAGCGAAGTGCACCCAGAGGAACAATATGGAGGTTCAGCTTTCAATTCTTCAACAAGTGAGGGCTGAACTTTGTGAACTCAAGGTGGTTGCAAAATGAGACTTATGCTCAAGGCATCAGCCATTACATTAGCCTTGCCCGGCGTATAGGAAATACCCAAATCAAAGTCTGCAACAGTCTCCATCCATCTCTCACGACGGAGGTTCAGGTTCTGGCTGAGTAAACAGATACTTTGACTTTGGTGGTCGGTGAAGATCTCGCAACGATTACCGAGAAGGTAATGTCGCCACCGCTTTAGCGCATGAATGACAAAGCAAGCTCGAGGTCGTGAACTGGGTAGTTCTCTTCGTGAGGCGCAATTGTCGAGAGGCATAAGCAACCACTTTGCGCTCTTGCATTAGGGCGCCGCCTAATCCTTGACGGAAGCGTCGCGATAAATGACGAAGTCCTTCTTAGTATCGTGGAGGAGCTAGCATCGGGCGAAGTCAACTTGTCTTTGAGTGCCCTGGAAACTTTCCCGACATTTATCATCCATTGGAATTTGACGCCCTTATGCAACGGGTTAGTCGAGGCTCGGCAATCTTGGAGAAGTTCTCGGCGAATCGGCGGCAATAGTGGCGAGACCGAAAACTTCCGACTTGCTTGACATTCTTCGGAGGAGTCCAATCGAGAATAGCCTGAACTCGTTCAGGTTGACGGCAATACCATCCTTAGAGATGACATGCCCGAGATAGGTCACTTGAAGCCAAAATTCACACTTGGAGAACTTGGCATATAGTCGATGCTCTCGTAGCTTTTCCAAAGATAAGACGAAGATGTTCAAAGATGCTCTTCTTCGTTCTTAGAAAATATCAGGATATCATCTAGATAAACCACGGCGAACTTGTCGAGGTAATCCATGAATATATAGTTCATCAAAGCGAGAGAAGGTGGCTGGAGCATTGGTTAAGCCGAAGGACATGACGGTGTACTCGTATGAACCATAACGAGTCACAAAGGCGGTTTTGGGGATATCCTCCTCACGAACACGGATCTGGTGGTAACCCAACCTCAAGTCGAGTTTCGAGAACACTGACGAACCAGCCAGTTGATCATAAAGATCATTGATCCGAGGAAGAGGATACTTATTCTAAATGGTAGCTTGATTTATAGGACGGTAGTCTTGGACCAACCGGTTTGTCCCATCCTTCTTCTTGACAAAGAGAGAAGGTGCTCCCCAAGGAGAGCAACTTGGGCGAATGAAACCACTTTGAAGAGATTTGTCGATTTCCTCCTTGAGCTCAAGGAGTTCATGCGGCGGCATCTTGTAGGGTCGCCAGCTATAGGAGTGGTGCCTGGTTTCAAGTCGATGACGAATTCGACGGCTCTAGCAGGGGGAATCCCTGGAAGTTCTTCAGGAAAAACGTCCTGGAAGTCGCGAACGACAGGAATGTGTTCAATACCCTCGAGTGGTGCAGCGTTCAATGCATTCAATGCATAGAGCCTTGCCTCGGCATTTTGCACCAGATGAGCTTGGTAAGTGACTATTTCATCTGAAGGGTGCAGCAGATGGACGGTCTTAGTGGCGCAAACTATAGAAGCAGTATGCGCCTTTAACCAATTCATTCCCAGAATGAGGTCAATGCTACAAGACTTCAGTACGATGGGTGAGACAAGGAATTCCAGTCCTTCGATTTCGACGGGAACGTCGTGACTAATCATAGAGGTTTGACATTGACCCATTTGGAGTGTGCACTACTAGCGCGGTGTTCATCTCTTCATATTTAATGCCATGCATGAATGCAAACTCTGCTGATATGAATGAATGTGATGCTCCCGAATCGAATAAAACAGATGCCGGTCTTGAATTTACGAGGAGTGTACCCATCACAAGATGGCAGGCTGGTCTTGAGCTTCGTTCGGATCAACGTGGTTGGCATGAACTCGACCATAAGGCTTGGCATTGTTGTTGCGGGACTGGTTGCTTCCACGGCCGATTCTTTGGAAGTGCCGATTGATTCGATTCGATTGCAATCCCTAGCACGGTGACTGGTTGACCACACCTGTAGCAGACCATTATTGGGAGTGGGAACAGAGCTTGGGGTGGTGGAGCTGGAAGCTTTGGCTGCCTATTTGGAGTAGGCGACGAGGTGCAAGATAGCTCGTCTTGGAGCAGTGCATTAATTTGGTACATGCTGTTGGGAATCCATATCTTACGCAACCTGCGAGGACGGGCTCAAGATGAGCCCGTGTCACGGTTCGCTGTTAGAGCTCTGGTATTCCTGCAGACCAGTTTCGACATTGATAGCTTTGTTCACCAAGGTGGCGAAATCAGCAAAGTCGTGCACTAGAAGTGCGAGCTCGATGTCAGCTTGAAGGCCGTCATGGAACTTCTCTTGTCTGCGTGCATCAGTTGCAATATCCTCTTCAAAGATAGCGAGACAAGTCCAGAACTCTCACCGATAAGCTTCAACAGTCTTGTTGCCTTGGGTGAGGTTATGAACTCACGCTTCTTCCGTCCATGACTCCTTGAGGATGAAGCGGGCACGGAAAGCAGCTTGGAAGTCCGGCGGTGATGATTGTTCCAATCGGCGGAAATGTACGCCTGTGGCTGTCCCACCATTGAGTCAGCTGGTCCCTTCAGAAGAAGGAAGCAAAAGTGACATAGTCATGGCGAGGCTACATCAGCAGACTCCATCTCATAGGTGATGTCACGGAGCTACCATCAAGATCCAAATGGCCGGGTTGAGCTACGGTACACACTTGGGTTGAGGCGTATGAAATCCTGCAGAGTTGTTGTGTTTGGCTCAGGTTCATATTGGGGCGAGGAAACTGAGCCATCATGTTCTCCATGAACTGGCTATTCATCTCAAGTCGTTGGATCATACCAGCCATGTACTCAAAGCGGTGGTGGGAAGTTGCCACCACGACCACGACCAGCTGGTCTAACCATCCCGCTAATATATAACAGGTAGTTCGGCATTTGAGAAATTATGCAAAGGACAAGAATCATTCATGATGAAACATGCATAATGAAAGCGACGATAGAAACCACATAGCGATCGGCATATCTTACAAAAGGGATCATGCATAGAGTTCGATACGAGTTCAAGACATAGACTAAGACATCATAGGCGGCACGCAGCTCATGGCGAATGCATCTAACACTAACAAGCAAGCCTACATCAGTCCACGCAGTGATCGCGGAGGTAGTCAGAAGCTGAAAAGCTGGTAGTGTGACAGCGGATAGTCCTCCACGCCGGTGACACAGGGCCGCGGATACTCGGTGTCTTGAACCCGACGTCCAAGTGGCGGAGAGGGCCAAGTCGGGAGAATAGCCTCCCACGTCACGCCAACCGACACCACAGGGCATCACGGTCTGGCTGGGTAGATCGCAGAGCAGCGGCTCTCTGGATCGGACAAAGGGTGCGATGGCGTCGAGCACGGTAAAGGTGCCGACGGGTGATCTACAACTCGTGGCGAAGAGCTCGGTTAGCTCGATCCAGCCCATCAACATGCGTAACAAAGTTACGATGGTAGAAGGCTCTCTGGTGACAAAGGAGTAGGCAGCGGTGTAGTAACCCTCCTCACCCACATCGACGCGATAGCAATGTGCTCGAAGGGGAGGTGTCCAACTCCCGATACTCTCCACGAAGACGTGTCGAGCAGCATAAGCGACATCATGGACCGCCATATCGATAGTCACCCCAACACCATGTGCGGTGTGCGGACAAGAGTGGAGTCATACTCCCGAGAGTAGAGGTGGACGATGGCTCGGCATCGCTTCCCCGGTTGAAGTCCCGTACTCCTCAAAGACGGTGTACTCAGGGTGCCGGCGATAACCAGATAGGTCATCATCTCTCGCTAGCACCGCAGGTGATCCCGAGGCACCAATGGCCGTCGTGTGGCGCACGACCTGCCTCATGGGTTCCATCTGAAACAAAGACGTTTCAAAGGAGTCAAATGACAGTGTGGAAATTGATCAAAATACAATTCCAAGAAACAACTATGGCTTTATCCAACTTTGGGGTGAATGTGGTCACGGGATCCTAGTGTTAGTTAGTAAAATCGTTTAAGCCGAGTAGAAAAGAGTTCAGAGTCCCAGTAAAGGTCGAGGAGTAAAAAGATCCTAGTACCACCCGATGGCGACGTGGGCCCGTAAGGCACACAGCCAAGTTAGTAAAAGTTTTTGCAATGTCTAGACTCGACTTGACCAAGGAGTGTGGAAGGGGATTCCCTGAGCAATCGGCCCTAATACCAACTTGTGGCGCCCCGATTCAATCGTACACTAATCATGCACGCAAATGTGTACGATCAAGATCGAGGACTCACGGAAGATATCACAACACAACTCTAAAACATAAATAAGTCATACAAGCATCATAATACAAGCCAGGGCCTCGAGGGCTCGAATACAAGTGCTCGATCATAGGCAGTCGATTGGAAGCAACAATATCTGAGTACGCATATAAGTGAAACAAGTTTGCCTTAAGAAGGCTAGCACAAACCGGGATACAGATCGAAGAGGAGCAGGCCTCCTGCTCGGATCCTCCTAAACTACTTCCCGGTCGCCGTCGCCGGCTGCACGTAGTAGTAGGCACCTCCAGTGTAGTAGTCGCCATTGTCGGTGGCGTCGGCTCTGGGCTCCATCGTCTGCAGTTGCAGCAATCGAGTAGAGATAGGGGAAAAGGGAAACAATGCAACCGTGAGTACTCATCCAAAGTACTCGCAAGCAAGGAGCTACACTACATATGCATGGATATATGTGTAAAGGGCCATATCGATGGACCGAATCGCAGAATGCCGTAATAAGAGGGGAAAGCTAGTCTTAGCGAAGACTACGCTTAGTCACCTCCGCCTTGCAATGTAGAAGAGGGTAGGTTGAAGTCCTCCAAGTAACATTACATAGCAATAATCCTACCCGCGATCCCTCCTCATTGCTTACGAGAGAGAGCGACCACCGGTTGTATCTCGCACTTGGAAGGGTGTGTTTTATCAAGTATCCGGTTCTAGTTGTCATAAGCTCAAGGTACAACTCCAAGTCGCCCCTGCATCAAGATCACGGCTATTCGAATAGATTAACTTCCTGCAGGGGTGCACCATCTTACCCAGCACGCTTGATCCCATTTGGCCGGACACACTTTCCTGGGTCATGCCCGGCCGCGGAAGATCAACACGTCGCAGCCCCACCTAGGCTCAACAGAGAGGCCAGCACGCCGGTCTAAACCTAAGCGCCACAGTGCAGGCCCATCGCCCAATGCACACCGCACGCTATAACGCGGCCGGAAGCGTAACTAGCCCCTTAATACAAGAGCGAGCTTACGTTCCAATCCGCGCCGCCACTCGATTCTTGTCGACGCCACGGCAAGCTTTACCGATACCACGACGCCGGGATACCCATAACTACTCCCGCGTAGATGGTTAGTGCGTATAGGCTCGTAGCCAACTCAGATCAAATACCAAGATCTCGTTAAGCGTGTTAAGTAACCGCGAACGCCGAACAGGGCCAGGCCCACCTCTCTCCTAGGCGGTCTCAACCTGCCCTGTCGCTCCACCTCAAAGATCCACTCATGGTGCTCCACCACCGACCCGACTTTAGTCTCCACATGTATCATGTATAAAGTATATAGTATTTACCCGTGATCACCTCCCGAGTGATCACGGCCCAATAGTATAGCACGCGCAGACGGACAAGAATGTAGGGCCACAGATGAAAGTACTAGCATCCTATACTAAGCATATAGGATTGCGTAAGGTAACAACAAGAGTAACAAGGACAAAGCTATGCAAAGAGATTTGAGTATCTCAAAAGCAAGAATATGCTACACTACTCTAATGCAAGCAGTATAGAGAAGAGTAGGCGATATCCGGTGATCAAGGGGGCTTGCCTGGTTGCTCGCAAGAGAGAGGGGTCGCCAACACCGTAGTCGAATCGGCAAGCAGCAGCAGCCGGTCTCGTAGTCTAACGGAGAGAAGAGGGGAAGAAACAATGAATAACATGTAAACAGATGCATATAGATGCATGACATGACAAGTAACGATGCTAGGCGTGCCCTAACGTGGTATGAGGTGGTACTGGTTAAGGGGGGAAACATCCAGGAAAGTATTCCCGGTGTTTCGTGATTTTGGGCAGAGGAGCCGGAGGGGGAAAGTTGCAGGTTCGATAGGTTAGGGGGTGTGGCGGACGAGCGGAATTGCGTGATCCGGATTCGCCTCGTCGCTCGAGCAACTTTCATGTTGAAAATATTTTAATCCGAAGTTACGGATTAAAAGATATGATTTTCTAAAGGTTTTATTAATTTACGGAATTTAATTAATTAATTATTTAATTTGAAAAATGAATTTATGACGTCGAGATGATGTCATGCTGACGTCAGCAGTCAACAGAGTTGACTTGGTCAACCTGTCATGTGGGTCCCGTTCGTCAGTGACTATTAGTTAATTAACAGTAGTTAATTAAGTTAATTAGCCATTAGGTTAACTAATCAGGATTAATTAAATTAATTATTTACTTAATTAATTAATTAACTTTTTAATTATCATTTATTTTTATTTTAACGTTTTGGGGGTGGGACCCCCATGTCATTGACATGGCCGGTCTAATCAGCATGGCTGACCGGGTCAACAGGCCGGCCGGGCCCCTAGGGCCCACGGGTCGGTGACTCAGGGGGTGGCCATGTGGATGCCACGCCGGACACCGGCCGGAGACACGCCGGAGTCGACTCCCATGAGCCAAACGCGCGGCGCGTGAGGGACGCGGGTTTCGCGCCTAGGGGTCTGGCTGGCCGTGGTCTGCTGTCGACGCCGCTCAGCCGTCAAGGCCGAGAGGTGGTGGGCAGAGGGTTGGGAACGACGAGGCGAAGGCATGAGCTTCACGGTGGCGAGGTGCCAGTGAGGTTCGAACTGCCACGGGACCTGTGGGGCGGCAGACGGGCGAGAGGAGGCTGGGGCGCGGCAGTGCGCAACCCGGCGTGGCGGCGACGGCGGCCCTCGGGCGCGGCGTGCTCGCCTGGGCCGCGGTTCGGTGGTGGCGAAAAGGGGGCGCGGTTCGGCATGGGGCTACCCGAGCGGCGCCGAGGAAGAGAGAGGGAGGGGCCGGAGGCGGCGCGGGGGGAGAGGGCCTCGGCCGAGCGGAGGAGGCGCGAGAGGGGTACGGGCGCTGCCGAACCGCGACGGAGAGAGGGGAAGAGCGGGCGATTCTCACGGCGGGGAGTCGCGTAGGGTCTCGGAAGCGGGCTCGGGGCGGTCGGGGCGTCCGTGAGGAGGAGGTCGAGGCGGGCCGTCCGTGATGTGGATCCGGCGAGGTGGGAGTCGGGCGGTTCGAGGCGACGAGGGGAGCGTCGGGCGTGCGGCGAGGGGGGGCGCCGGCGTCCTTCGCGGCCGGTCGGGGAGGAGGGGAGGAGGACGAGCGTCGGTGGGGTGGGGCGCCGGCGTCGGGGGCGATGGGATCGGGCGAATCCCGATCCAGATCGGCGGGGGGGGGGGGGAGGAGAAGGGGATCGGGGGGAAGTGGGTGTCGGCTAGGGTTTCCGCCCCAAGAGGTTATGAGAGAGCGAGGGGTGGGCGGATGGCCATGGGCTGGCCGGCTGGGCCAGGTGGGCTTGGCCCAGTTGGCCTGGGGGGTTTCCTTCCTCTCCTTTTGTTTTATTTTTTTTCCTTTTTTTCCTTTTCTGTTTTAATTTATTTTAAAATACTCAGACACTTTATAAAAATGTGTGCACTCCATCATAATTAACTTTGTAATATCCGACAACCCCGAACATTTTAGTTTTAATTTTGAAAACTTTTATTGCCATCATAATTTTGAATTGAATTTCGAATCCGTTTTGATTTAACCCGTGATTAACTACAGTTACAGAGGTGACGTGGCACCGTCAACGCGAGATTACTGTAGCATGATTATCCGGGCGTTACAAGCCCCCCCTTCTTCTTCTTCTTCCTTGACCTTCTCCCTAGATGGGAGAAGGGTTTCCCCTCTGGTCCTTGGCTCCCATGGCTTGGGAGGGGTGAGAGCCCCTCCGAGATTGGATCTATCTCTCTGTTTCTGCGTTCTCAGATTCTTCCCCTTCACCGTTTCTTTTATATCTGAAGATCCGTAACTCTAATTGGGGTGAATCTTTCGCCCAGATTTTTCTCGTAAAATTAGCTTTCTTGCGGCAAAAGAAGGGCGTCAACTGCCTTACGGGTGGCACATGAGAGTCCAAGGCGCGCCCAGGGGGGAGGGCGCGCCCCCCTGTCTCATGGCCACCTCGGACACCGTTTCGCGTTGATTCTTCCTCCGGAAAATCCCAAATATTCCAAAATAATTCTCCGTCAATTTTTATACCATTTGGATTCCGTTTGATATTGGGTTTCTGCGAAACATAAAACATGCAATGCATGTGAACCGCACTGGGCAATCGGATCAATATGTTAGTCCCAAAAATAGTATAAAAAGTTGCCAAAGTATATGAAAGTTGAAGAATATTGGCATGGAACAATAAAAAATTATAGATACGACGGAGACGTATCAGTGTGCGCCCCCCCCCCTCCACAGTTTACACCTCCGGCCATATTCTCGTAGTGCTTAGGCGAAGCCCTGCATGGATCACTTCACCATCACCGTCACCACGCCGTCGTGCTAACGAAACCCTCCCTCGACACTTTGCTGGATCAAGAGTTCGAGGGACGTCATTGAGTTGAACGTGTGCGTAACTTCGGAGGTGCCAGACGTTGATTGCTTGATCAGTCGGAACGAGAAGAAGTTCGACTACATCAATCGCGTTGTCAAACGCTTCCGCTTTTGGTCTACGAGGGTACATGGAAACACTCTCCCCCTCTCGTTGCTATGCATCTCCTAGATAGATCTTGCGTGAGCGTAGAATTTTTTTTTGAAATTGCATGCTACGTTTCCCAACAGTGGCATCCGAGCCAGGTCTATGCGTAGATGATATGCACGAGTAGAACACAAAGAGTTGTGGGCGGTGATAGTCATACTGCTTACCACCAACGTCTTATTTTTATTCGCGGTATTGTTGGATGAAGCGGCCCGGACCAACCTTACATGACCACGTTCATGAGACCGGTTCCACCGACAGACATGCAACTAGTTTTGCATAAAGGTGGCTAGCGGGTGTCTGTTTCTCCAACTTTAATTGAATCAAATTTGACTGCGGCCGGTCCTTGTTGAAGGTTAAAACAACAAACCTGACGAAACACCGTTGTGGTTGTGATGCGTAGGTAAGAACGGTTCTTGCTAGAAGCTCGTAGCAACCACGTAAAACTTGCAGTAACAAAGTAGAGGACGTCTAACTTATTTTTGCAGGGCATGTTGTGATGTGATATGGTCAAGACATGATGTGATATATGTTGTTGTATGAGATGATCATGTTTTTGTAAAAGTTATCGGCAACTGGCAGGAGCCTTATGGCTGTCGCTTTATTATATGAAATGCAAAGGCCATGTAATTGCTTTACTTTATCACTATGCGTTAGCGATAGTTATAGAAGCAATAGTTGGTGAGACAACCACGACGCTACGATGGAGATCAAGGTGTCAAGCCGGTGACGATAGAGATCATGACGGTGCTTTGGAGATGGAGATCAAAACACAAGATGATGATGGCCATATCATGTCACAGATTTTGATTGCATGTGATGTTTATCTTTTATATGCATCTTATTTTGCTTAGTACGGCGGTAGCATTATAAGATGATACCTTACTAAAATTTCAAGGTATAAGTGTTCTCCCTGAGTATGCACCGTTGCGACAGTTCGTCGTGCCGAGACACCACGTGATGATCGGGTTAATAAGCTCTACGTTCACATACAACGGGTGCAAGACAGTTTTGCACATGCGAAATACTCGGGTAAAACTTGACGAGCCTAGCATGTACAGACATGGCCTCGGAACACTGGAGACCGAAAGGTCGAACGTGAATCATATAGTAGATATGATCAACATAGAGATGTTCACCATTGAAGACTACTCCATCTCACGTGATGATCGGACGTGGTTTAGTTGATATGGATCACGTGATCATTTTGATGACTCGAGGGATGTCTATCTAAATGGGAGTTCTTAAGTAATATGACTACATAGATAGATAGATCATGAAACAAGCACTATAAACTAGATCATACTAAACCTTTATTCTTTTAAATCACGAAATAACTAAGGATCGAACTAAGATAGATAACGGTAGTAAAAGTGCTGGTGATATGATACCGGGGCACCTCCCCCAAGCTTGGAACAAGCCAATGGTGGTGCCCGCACCTGTGTACTCAAGTTTCTTTCTTCGGTGATGGTGGTGATGAAGTGGTAGGCTTGTCCTCCTTCTTCCAAGGCATAGGTTCTCCATCATAAAAGGATGAACATGTCTCCGGAGTCCTGAAATTTGCAGCTAAACTCATACCTTTAAACCTGGCTTCATACTCAAAATTTTGGTTTTGCAAGTCATAAAGTTTGAGCCGAAGATGATCAATCTGGTGATTGAGCTTGAAGATGACGTCCTTAATGTATCAAAAATTTAAATTGCATTAATATTCTTCTAAATGTAACAAAATATTTTTTGAAACACGTGAACATTTTTAAATGTTACAAACATTATTTTTGACTAATACTACCATTTAAAAAAATGTGGGAACAATTCTTTTATCGTGCGTTAACATTTTTCTTAAATGCGCAATGAACATTTTCAAAAAAAATTAATAGACTAACTTTGAAGTGCATCTATTTTCTTAAAATATAAACAAAAATCAACCAACCAAAGAAACAAATGAAGTGACGCAAATTGCTAGCTCAATACAGCGGTTCATTGAGGCGAGTGGCTATTCGGCCTTGCGCGAGGTGAGACATAGCTAGTTCGCTTCATGTCGTCATTGCCCGTATGTTGTTTGTTTGGTTGCTGTCAAAAGCCTTGAGTTGCCTGCCTAGAACTGTACATACATGATTGGCCTGGATGGAGGTGGATAGAGATGCCAGACAAAGGGGGTTAGCCTGACTCAAGCGTCAAATTTCAGCGCCTGGCAAGCCATGATGGCTGCCTGGGATTGCAAGTACAAAGTTGTTCGTGATAGATGTGCTCATGATTCATTTTTTTAAGTTCAATGGCTCTCCAGGCCCGGCCCAAAACCAAACACCTTCGCACCCACACTACATGACACGCAACAATATGTCCAAAAGTGAAGTCCAGGCCTGGCGGTGCTTTTTCCAAGGCACGTAGATGTGGACATGAACCAAACTAGCCTTATATCTCGGCTATTGCAAGATATAGCCTGGCGTCCAAAACTGAAGTCCAGACCAAATACATAATTAACTTTTTTTGTATGTATTGTAAATTTTCTAATACATCTTAAATATTTTTCAAACTCATTTAGCATTTTCAAATACATGACTTTTTTGAAATATATTTTTTCATGTCTACTATTTTTCATACACATCGTACATTTTCCATATATAGCTAAAACAATTTCTATAAATGTTTAATAATTTTCATATTCATGATTAATATTTTTCAAACACATGGTTTTCAACATTTTTACAAATGCAAATTTAAGAAATTGAAATACACGTTGAATTTTTTTAATCATACAATTTTTTTCTTAAATTATGCGAACTTTTTCTGAAAAATGGCACAAACATTAATTTGAAATGCGCGAACATTGTCTTCATTGTAACGTACTCCTACATTTTTTCCAATGGTATGAAATATTTTTTAAATTCATGGTTTATATAATTTTTATGTAAAATTTAGTTTTGGAATAATTTTATTTTCAACTTTTTAAAAAAAATATGAGAAAAGAAAAACAAACGGATGGAAAAATAGAGTAGGAAAACTAACAAGTTGGTTTAGCATATTAGGCCGGCCCAACAATCTCGCGCTTGAGGCGACACTCCTGTACATACAACCCGCTAAAAGCGCGCGAATGCTATTTCTCGCATTCAGGAAGACCATAGGAACGGTACTAGCCATCGGGCTAGCGTCGGGATTCTGATCAAATAGTAGGGTGAGATGTACTAGAGCAAAATGAGCCCGGGTCTCACTGTTTTTCTTTCTTTCTTCCGGGGTGTTCCATTTCTTTTTCCTTCTCTTTTTTTCCATTCTTTTTTCATTTGTTTCTTTGATTTTATTTATCATTTTTTTGGTTTATTTTTTTTCTTTTTAGGGTTCATTTTTTTGGTTTTCTTTGTTTTATCTGGTTTTCATTATAAATTTTTTGTATATGTCAACAACATTTTTAATACATGTTTAATATTTTTCTAATACAAATATAATACATTTTTATTACATAGTCAACATTTTTGAATACACATTTTAAGCATTTTTCAAATGCTTGATTAACATTTTTCAAATACAAGATTAACCGTATTTCTATAGGTATTCAATTTGTTTCCTATACGCACTTCAAACTATTTTCAAATGCTTAATTAACATTTTTAAAATACATTGTCAACATTTTTATATGAACATTTAACACTTTTGAGTTGCTTTATCAACATGTTCAAAAGATTAACATTTTTTTAATGCATGGTCAACATTTTTATTTACACATTTAACACTTTCCAAATGCTTGATAAAAAATTTAAATATTTTTAATTTTTGATAAGTGCTTGATTAATATATTCATATACATGACCAACAGATTTAATCTTTTTTTCATACATGGTCAATAGTTTTTCTATACACATTCAATATTTTTCAAATGGTTGATTAAAATTTTTCAAACACTTGCTTAACACATTTTAATAACATGATCAAGTTTTTTCACACCGATTGTATATTTTTTGTATACATGCTCAACATTTTTTGTATACACATTTAATATTTTTCAAATGCATGATTAGATTTTAAAAAAACTGTAATATATGTTTAGAATTTTGGAAGTGTAGACAAAAGTAAAAAATAAAAGAAATAAAAAATGGAAAACAAAAGGTCAAACAAAAAATGAGGCAGTGGCCTCACGCGAGCTGGGCGGGCCTATTAAGGCGGATGCCTTCAGTGAGAGCTGACTGTGTCTCGCTTGCAGCGAGACATAGTTGCATCCCTAAAAGCGAGACATAGCTTCGCCTGCGGCGCTCGTGCGGTATTTGTCGTCTCGTTGTGTTTTCTTTGCTTGTACGAACTAACAACCAGACTAAAAAAAGTCCAAGCCATGAAGCAAAAGAATGACACATTGAAGGCCCCCTTCTACATCTAGATGAGTGCAATCATACATGAGATGTGAAAAGAAGAGGAAACCATTCTTGTGATTAATTCGGAGCTCACTCCGGCCATGGCCACTGGTGCCTGAGGTGGTCACTAGGTGCTGCCTCTAACTAAGCTTCCAGGCTTTGCCCGCTTTCATGCTGAACTTTTTCAGCCTCCCGAAGAGCATGACAAGAATTAGGATGAGTTTGCCGGAATCGCTCCACCTCCCAGCAAAGCCGGTCCACCTGTCAGTGCACAGCCGGTCCGGGCTGATCTGCCTACTGCAGCTGTAGCCCATGGAGAATCCCACATTTCCATAAGCGCTGCAGAACGTTACACTGGAAAATGTCAGCTTCCTGAAGGATGCGACTTGCAGTTCTTATCGTGTATATACTTTTTGACTAGAATTGTTATTTCCTTGTTGAGGCTTTGAATTGCTTAGAGTTAAAGGGGACTTGCCTGGCGACTTCGACGACGATGCTGAGCAAGTTGAAGTTGAGGGGGTCCTCCTTGAGCTTTTCCCTCTCGGTGATGCAGATGACGATGACAAAGATGGCAAGGTAGGAGAGTTGTGAGAGAAGCGTGCTCTTGAGCAACCTCACCCCCTGGGTCTCCTCCGTGGGATGATCCTTCACGCTGGAGCTCTCTCCAAATGGAAACCATGTCGTGTATGGAGGCAGGTACCTGCAAGGAAGCAAGCAAGAAGAAGCAGAACGTGAGTGATGATAATGTGTAGCTACAAAGACTGCACTGACGCACTTTATCTACTTGAGG
Organism: Aegilops bicornis; assembly: GCA_021605145.1. Classification (NCBI taxonomy): domain Eukaryota; kingdom Viridiplantae; phylum Streptophyta; class Magnoliopsida; order Poales; family Poaceae; genus Aegilops; species Aegilops bicornis. The sequence continues at coordinate 722,536,649 of CM038670.1, read as the reverse complement.
TACCAGAAACTCGTTGAAAAATGCGCTGGGATTGTGTGGTTCGTGAGGATAATGAGAAGAGCGTCCAATTGTGTAGTTCTACTTACTCTTCTGAATATGTGATATCCCAAAAATGGCACCTACTACCAGACTTTCAGTCTCCAGACGTCGACGCGCAAGGACATTCCGGCGAGCGGAAACCATTCTCAGGGAATGGCACATATACTGGTCCGGATTCGCTGCCTATATACACACGGTCACGATTTCTCATGGACCACTGCACCATGCATGTATGGAATTCAGAGAACAATGTGGTGGAGAAGCTACTACGACGGTGCGAACTGAATTGGACATGTGAATGATGCACGGGGCCTCGCTCTGAATGGAGACCTGGAGACTACGTTGGAATATGTTTGGATCAGCATTCTGATCTCCGATTCTCAACTCGTGTGGATGCTGCTGGTTGGTTCTGGGTGACTGGGGCGGTTTTTCTTCCGGCCGGGCAAGGTGCGGTCAGCCAGCGCGTGCAAGTGCCTGTCGACTCGCGGTTGACGAGCTCGAATAATTTTCACAGGAGGGAAGATTCCTCTACCTCTCCGATCAACTTTTTTTTTTGAAAGCGCGACCACAATGGCCAACCGCCTGCAGGGCACCTCGCGCACCCATGTTTGCACTGCTACTTGGCACGGAGTATGTTCAGCAATGATTGAGTATATAGAATTTGGACGACAAATCAATTAAGGCCAACTAAGAAAGAATGCCGATTACTATATACACCCGTTACTACCTCCGTCTTGGTTTACTAGTCCCCTTCATACTTTGGGTCAAAGTTTGACCACATATTTAACTAACTAACAAAATGTTAATACTGCATGTCTTTGAAAACTATATTGTTTAATTCAGATTTAAATGCAGTTTTCAATTATAGTATTTTTAGACATATTTTTTACCATAGTTTTAATTTACAATATGTCCCAAAGCATGAAGGGACCACGGAACGGAGGTAGTACAACACAAATACGTGACCACCTCTTGGATGATATTTCCACTATGAGATGTCACTTTGGCAATTAGCTACTTCCTATTCTAGTATACTTAATTTTGAGACAAACTGTATAAATGATTTTCAAGAATTTAAGTCTCAATATTTGAGGCGTTTAAAAAATGTGAAGGAAGTTGTTAAAAGTTTGACTACAGTATAGAAATTGTTAACAGTTTGACTACAGTCATGTCCAAATGTCACCTATTTACGTAATATTATTCTTTCGCGTGGGTAGTGAAAGCTTAGCCTGGAATTGTTGAAAATCCCTGCTAATCCCATGTAAAAGAAAATAATATCTCTCTGCAAAGCCTGAAGTTGTTCTCTGCAATTTTAGTGAAATACTCGTGCCAAATTTTAGTTTGTAGATGAGGATGATTGGGTGTTCATCAAACGCTTAGAAATATGACTAAGATTTAAGGGAGTTTTAGGCAACCTCATGAATGATCGGTGCCAAACATATACTCCCTCTGTACAGACTTATAAGAATATTTAGATCATTAAAGTAGTGATCTAAACACGCTTATGTATTTCTTTACGGAGGGAGTACTAGCTTAAGGGGGTACAATCTTAAACGTATACCAGGCGGTGGTGTTCCTTACGAGGATTTTATTTTCTTGTGCTTAAGGGATTCGAGAGTAGTTGAGAAGCACAGGAAAATGCTAAAATCTTAGAGTAAAAAACGCTCTTATATTATATTATGGGATGGGGGAGTAGTAGCTTCTACTACCTTCTAGAGTCTGGCTGGCGTTTAACGTAGGGAACTCAGGTATGGCATTCTCGTAAGCATCGACCGACAGCGCGGAGAAAGAGAGAGACAGGACAGATCAAGGAGGACTCACATCATGAGCACGAAGAGCACGAGGATGGCCGGCGCGAGGGTGGAGAGGTCGAGGGTCGACTCGCCGGTGTGCCGGGAGTTCACCGCCAGGAACACCGCGCTGGACACCTTCTCCCACGGGCTCATCCCCCGCAGCGCGCCGCCCCACTCCATGCCGCACAGCATCGCCACCTGCACAGTGAGGAAGCCCACCACCGTCGCCGCCAGCATCGCGCACCGCCGCGCCGGGAGCAGGTGGTAGTACCCCGTCAGCTCCCGCCCCCTCTTCGCCGTCTCCTTGAGCTCCACGCGCCTGGTCGCCGCGGCGGCGGCGCGCACGCACGCGGCCAGCAGAGGAGGGAACAGCGTGTTCCCGGCCAGCGCCTGTGGCACGAGTAGCAGCTGCAGCCCGGTGTCCCGCTTGAAGACGATCATGTTCTCGTTCGTCGGCATGTACCCGCAGCTCGAGAACGTGGACACCGTCGTGAACACGGCGAAGGTCCACACGTTCAGGGCCTTGCCCCGCAGCGTCCGCCTCGCCGCCGGCGACGCGTGCAAGATGTACGCCGCGATGGCCCCGGCGCCGAGGACGTGCACCGCCAGGAGGATGGCGAGGACGACGAAGAAGAGCGACAGCACCGCGTCGCGCCGCAGCCTGGTATCGTGCGAGTGGCCCAACGGCTTGCTTATCTCATCATCGGCGGTCGATGTCATCGACGTTGGTTTGTCGAATTCGGTGGCGGCGTCCACCGGCGGCATCTCAAGCTCGGCGACGTGGTGGATCTCGACGCACCGGGATGATTTGTGAATTTGCTTCCTCAGCTTGGACCACTTGGACGCGAGGCCTAGGAGCGACAAAAACACCTCGCCACCGACGAACATGAGGACAGTCAGGACGAGGAGCTGGCCATTGGAGAACACCTCCATCTCGACAGTGGACATGCTTGACACCGTCGCGGCCGAGACGGCGGTGAAGAACAGGTCGATGCCGCGGGGCCGCCTCGTCCCGTCGCCGCCGGCGCGGAACCTGAGCTGCGCGAGGAGGAGGTAACCGAGCCAGGAGACGGCGAGGAAGTACGCGACGTGGACGAGCAGCGAGCCGGGTCGTCGCCAGAACCGCCCGGCGAGAGCGCGCCGCAACCGCGCCACCGGCTCCTTGACGACGTGGTGCTGCACGTATGACCAGGACGAAGGCGATGACAGGAGGGACAATGCCTTGTCGAGCGCGGCCGTCGACAGTCGCCGTGCGTGGCGCAACAGCTCGGCGACCTTATGACGAGCTCCGGCCATGTTTGATGTAGTGATGTCTACTCTGTATTGTGTGGACGCATTGGGATGTGCATGCATGCATAGGCTGCGTACTGTCTGTGAGAACTGAGGCGTACGACGCCCACATATATAGCCATGAACGTGCTAGCGAGAGTGCATTTTCTACCATGCACCGTATATACCATGTATTGATCTGCCGCTTAATTATTTCAGGGTCCTAAAGAAATCACAATGTACTAACCTACTGTACGTCTCACTTTTCTCCACCTTTCTGTCACATGGTCAGTTTGTGTGTGTCAGTCATTTTTAAATAGTGTCCTTCCGTTTGAATGCCTCCCACAGAAATATATTTTCTCTTTCTATTTAACGATTTAGATGCTTGATATCTTCTGAAATACTGCCTCCATCCAAAAATACTTATCATCAAAATAGATAAGAGGGGATGTATCTAACAGTTTGTGTTATATTCTATTTGGACAAATGTGTTTATACCGACGAGATATTTTAAACAAGACCTGTAGAAAACTCGATGAAACTTGGTATGCATACAATATTTTTTTCAGTTTCGTAAGATCTCTCCACGTTTCACATTTGAATTTTATAATTTGTGAAAATATATTCAGAAGTGATGTTATTTCGATGTTTTCTTCACAAGGAACATAAATATGCAAATGTATCATAAATCAAACTTACAGTTCAAAACATAAAATAAATTTAAATTTTAGAATCGTTTGGAGAAAAAAAACGTGCGTGTAGTACTGCTCTTCTCTACTCCTCAGATGTGCATTTATCAAAAAACATAGCTCCTCAGATGTGGCTGGCAGTGGCGGGCGGTGTAGAGTGCTTGGCCGCCGTCGGTGGTGATTGGTTGTGGTGAGCTCCTGGTGAAAGCCTAGCTCGACCTCGGTCGATGCCGACGTCGACGGCGTCCTAGGACGTCGTTCCCTTGTTGGAGGCAGCGTCGTGGAGCCCCTTCTCCTCCCTCGTCATCTCAACCACGGGCTCTTCGGGTGAAAACCCAAACTTCAGCCTTGGCCGAAGTGGGCGTCGACGGCGTTCCTCGTCGCTTCCCTCTTGGGGGCGACGCCTTTGGAGGTCCAGTCCTTCATCTGCTGGAGGTGGCTCTGTGGCTTTGCATCTTCGTCATCGGCTAGGCGAGTGCGCGGCCTCGGGGCCGGCGTGGAAGTCGGAGCGGCGGCTCCGGGTATCTCCTATGTGTTGTGGTTGGCTTTGGTCGCCAGGGCGACATGGTCATCGACTAGGTGGGTTCGCGGCTTCGAGGCCGGAGTGGAAGTCGGTGCGGCGACACCGGAGATCTCGTGTGCGTAGGGTGTTGGCTTTGGCCTCTAGGGCGGCGGAGCCATCGACTAGGCTGGTGCGTGGCCTCGGGGCCGGTGTGGATGTCGGAGCGGCGGCTCCGGAGCGCAGTGTTCTGTTGTAGGGTGTCGTCTCTGGTCAATTTGGATGACAGTGTCGTCGACTCGAGTGGTGCGCAGCCTCGGGGCTGGCGTGTGCGTGTATCGCAGATGTATCGGTTTTCGGCCAGTTTTCCTTATAAACTGATCAATTCTCTTCTTCTTAATGAAAAGGCAGAGCTCCTGCCGGTTGCTAAAAAAAACATAACTCGCATAGAAAAATAAAACATGAGTTCACTCATTAGTTGATTTTCTATATAAAAAAGAAGGCCGCTTATAAAAATGGTGACAGTACGCATCCGCCGGCGGATAGAATGAAAACGTCCGTCTCCAGGACCATCCGACTGACGCAAAAATAGCCATCAGATCTCTTCAAACTTGTGCGTCCTGGATTTCAACAAGCTGTTTGTTGCGATGCTCACTCTGCAACAGAGGCTTCATTGTAAAACCACTTGAAGCGTTTTTTTAGCTTGAAGCATTATTTCCTTGAGCATTCATTTTTTGCAACAAAGATATTTGCAACAGAGGTTGTGTTGCAGATTTTTTTTTGTCTTTCACCTTTTTGCAACTTAGATGATATTGCGGAAGGATTTTTTGCAACATGGATGATGTTGCAGACTTTTTTTCAATGAAGAAAATGATCAAGTTATATACACGATGTCTATGTGTCGGGGCTTTGTATGTTTGCATCATGGCATCTTGTGGTTGCAACATGCCCAATGTTGTAAACTTGTTGGTCCATCTAGCATAGCGCTACGCATCGTATGTCCGTATGATTAAAATCAAATACGATGGCTATGGAGGTGGCGGATACGCACGAGTCATCAGCCGGTTGAAAGCTAGCATTTCCGTTATAAAAAGGAAGGGTACTTGAGGAATAGATCGTTTGGCGAGAAGTTAGCAAACACCTCTTGTAAATGATCAGATTTATTTCTTCTATAGAGCTATAGTAATCTCCCCAAAAAAAAGAGCAGAGCTTTTGCTAACGTTTAGCTCAATGTGTGTATTGCACAGTTCCATACCATCCATGTCACCGTCTAGGTATCTTCTCCACCCCAGGATGAATATGTAAGGAACCTTCCCATAGTAAAACAAAGCGTGTATCAAAAGTGGGTTGTCGGCGTGAAAAAAAGTGTCAGATCTTGCAATGCAAGGGAAAGTAAGAGACCAAATACTTAGAAGTACAGAAAATAATACTACAGTAATGCACCAGGGCCCCCATGCATAGCATAGTGGTCGCTTTGGGTCGTTGGTACAATGTGGCAATGCTAGCTAGTTTAGGAATGGATGACCCCAGTGGCGGAGCTAGCCAGAATCTATTGGGGGGGGGGGGCAAAAGGGAGAAAATGAGTGTTTGGGGGGGGGGGGGGGCAAAAGCTAAAAAAGTTCTCATTTAAGCCCTCACAATTTTTTCCTTCACAAGTTGTAGCAATATTGGGGGGGGGGGGGGGGGCACAGCCACCCCAGGAGCCTACATAGCTCCGCCACTTGTTGACCCAAATCTCCACATAGTTTGACCATCATGTTCATATTAATTTGGAATGATAAAACTTAGCGCTCCTCGCCAAGAACGTGATGTTTATTCTGACAGAACTTTTGGTTTCATTCTGAACATTTTGCATAAATGTAGTGAATTGGGGGTTGGTTGGCACCCAAGCTGGATCACAACATCAGCATTTTTCTTCGAAGTGTGTTTTTTGTGGAAAAGGTATGTCCATATTCGTATCGTGCGAGAAAGACAAGTGATGAATGGCTAATGTAGGCATACTAAATATTTTCTTCCACTTCACACACTAGTAGAAAAACGACTTTTAGTACTGGTTCGTAAGGACCTTCAGTACCGGTTCTGGAACCGGCACTAAAGAGTGGGGACTAAAGGTCCCCCCTTTAGTCCCGGTTCAACACGAACCGGGACCAAAGGCCCACCACGTGGCACGAGACGCTCCGTGGTCTGGGGGACCTTTAGTCCCGGTTGGTAAGGATTTTTTTATTTTTATTTTTGAAATAAAGCAAAAACAGCCCGCCTACTGGGCCGGCACGGCCTACATACGACTAGAAATCCACTCTTTAGTTGGGCCAGGATGCAGGCCCGTGCGGCCCAGTAGGCCCCACGGGGCAGAAGACTTGCAATATGCGCACAAAGGCCTGCTTAGAGAGGAGCTCGACACGGTAGCCGTGTCGGGGCTTATAAACCGGTGCGAGCTCCTCTCAACTAGCGAGGTGGGACTAAACATTGTGCATCAAGGGTGGCAAGATCGGCTTTTAGTACCGGTTGGTGGCTCCAACCGGTACTAAAGACCCCCCTTTAGTACCGGTTGAAGCCACCAACCCGTACTAAAGGCCACCACCTTTTTAGTACCGGTTCGTGGCACGAACCGGTACTAATGAGCGCAGCCCGCCTGGCCGTTGGAACCGGCACTAATGGTCACACTAGTGCCGGTTCAATTGCAAACCGAGACTAATGAGTTTCATATTAGACTCTTTTTCTACTAGTGACAGGGCATAAAAATATAATGTCTCATATATGTTTACATGGTATCACAAATATGTGTGTGAATTTTTGGTATTACAAATATGTGTGAATTCTCTCACCATCGGAATCGCACCCTATGCCGACGGCCAGGTCCGTCGGCATAGCCCTGACTAGCCGTCGGGACAGGCCTATGCCGACGGCCCCCGTCGGCATAGGGCCGTCGGCAACATATCCGTCGGCGTAGCCAGGATGACCGTCGGCATAGGCCCTATCCCGACGGTGGCCGTACATCTATGCCGACGGCCCTGACCGTCGGCAACGTTATCGCCTAACGGCGGCCGCCGTCAAGTGTTGTCCAGTGCCTGCTTGCCATGTGGCAGGTCTATGCCGACGGACCAGCCATCGGCATAGTTCCAAACTAAGCCGACGGCTGGGCCGTCGGCATAGACCTGCCACGTGGCAAGCAGGCGTCACCCCTGAGGCAGGTCTATGCCGACGGCCTAGCCGTCGGCATAGATCCAAACTAAGTCGACGGCTAGGCTGTCGGCATAGCCCTGCCACGCGACAGCCACTGGGAGCTCCTGGAGCAGGTCTATGCCGACGGCAAGGCCGTCGGCATAGACGTGCCACGTGTCAGCCACTGGGAGCTCACGCCAGGTCTATGTCGACGGCCTTGCCGTCGACATAGTTTCTGTCTTTTTTTTTCTTTTTTCTGTTTTTCAGCTCAATTCATTTGAATATATACAACATATATAAGAATCATACAACAATATATGCATCATGTAACAATAAGGAGCAGCATCACACAACAAATTCATCATCACACATCATAAGAAGCATCACAAAGCATGAACATATAAGTATCATCACCACCAAGCATATAAGAATCTTAGAAACAACAATAAGATAAGAAACATCACAAGCATATAAGTATCATCACCACCAAGACCGCCACAATGTGACCCAAAGGCTTAAGCGCCAGGACGTCGAGCATCGCGGAGGTCGTTACCGCCAAGACCGCCGAAGCCCAGGTCGTCACTGCTAGCGGCAGCGCTACCGCCAAGACCGCCTCCACCTCCGCCTCAGCCTATGTGGATCGGAGTGGTCGGGCTCTGTGACTCGGGAGTGCTGCGAAGACCACCGCCAACGGTTGATCCACCGGTTCCCTGGATGTTGAAAATACATATTAACGGGATACATGACTGTGTTGAAAGGCATGATATGCTTTGAGTGAATAGATTGGGGATGAACTAACCGGCGAGGGGCCAGTGTTTTGTGCCACAAACTCCTCAAAGGTCAGCAACATTGGTTGTGCTGGAGGACCCTCTGCTATGGCCATTGAGGACACCTGCCGGCCGCCATTTCCTGAAAAGCGTGCTGCATCTGACGATCCCTCTGCTGATGGTATGCATGAAGGCTCTCGTGCCACGCCATGGTCTCCTGGCGTGTGTACTCCATGTAGGCCTACTGTATGACATGATGGAACTCATAAAACTACTAAATGCGGAAAATAAAGTGAGCAATGAAGATAAGAGGGAAAATACTTACGCTTTGCCGCCTCTGAAAGAGGGGCGTGTGATTACCTTGCTGCTCATGGGCGTGCTTTCGTCTTGGCTCGAGCTCTCGGGTCGATCCGACGGAGCTATGTGTAGAGATAGTAGGAGTGATCACAGCATCGAGAACCACCTCCCGGCCGTGCTCCTTCGGCCCCATGCCCACCACCACCCTTTCGTCCAGATCCGCCGCAATGGGTTCAGGTGTGTCAGGATGTAACCTCAGATACCCATCGGAGTAGGCCTTGTTGGCGAACGTAGTAATTTCAAAATTTTCCTACGCACACGCAAGATCATGGTGATGCATAGCAACGAGAGGGGAGAGTGTTGTCCACGTACCCTCATAGACCGAAAGCGGAAGCGTTAGAACAACGCGGTTGATGTAGTAAATGCGTCTTCACGGCCCGACCGATCAAGCACCGAAACTACGACAGCTCCGAGTTCTAGCACACGTTCAGCTCGATGACGATCCCCGGACTCCGATCCAGCAAAGTGTCGGGGAAGAGTTCCGTCAGCACGACGGCGTGGTGACGGTGATGATGTTCTACCGACGCAGGGCTTCGCCTAAGCACCGCTACGATATGACCGAGGTGGAATATGGTGGAGGGGGGGCACCGCACACGGCTAAGGAACGATCACGAAGATCAACTTGTGTGTCTCTGGGGTGCCCCCCTGCCCCCGTATATAAATGAGCAAGGGAGGAGGAGGCCGGCCCTAGAAGAGGGCGCGCCAAGTGTGGAGTCCTACTAGGACTCCCTAGTCCTAGTAGGATTCCACCTCCCATATGGAATAGGAAAATAGGAAGGGAAAAGGAGAAGGAAGGAAGGGGGCGCCCCCCTTCCCTAGTCCAATTCGGACCAGACCAAGGGGAGGGGTGCGCCACCCTTGAGGCCCTTTTCCTTCTTTCCCGTATGGCCCAATAAGGCCCAATACGTATTCCCGTAACTCTCCGGTACTCCGAAAAATACCCGAATCACTCGGATCATTTCCGATGTCCGAATATAGTCGTCCAATATATCGATCTTTACGTCTCGACCATTTCGAGACTCCTCGTCATGTCCCCGATCTCATCTGGGACTCCGAACTCCTTCGGTACATCAAAATTCATAAACTCGTAATAAAACTGTCATCGAAACCTTAAGCGTGCGGACCCTACCGGTTCGAGAACAATGTAGACATGACTGAGACACGTCTCTGGTCAATAACCAATAGCGGAACCTGGATGCTCATATTGGCTCCCACATATTCTACGAAGATCTTTACCGGTCAAACCGCATAACAACATACGTTGTTCCCTTTGTCATCGGTATGTTACTTGCAGAGATTCGATCGTCGGTATCTCAATACCTAGTTCAATCTCGTTACCGGCAAGTCTCTTTACTCGTTATGTAATGCATCATTCCGTAACTAACTCATTAGTTAAATTGCTTGCAAGGCTTATAGTGATGTGCATTACCGAGAGGGCCCGGAGATACCTCTCCGACAATCAGAGTGACAAATCCTAATCTCGAAATACGCCAACCCAACATGTACCTTCGGAGACACCTGTAGAGCTCCTTTATAATCACCCAGTTACGTTGTGATGTTTGGTAGCACACAAAGTGTTCCTCCGGTAAACGGGAGTTGCATACTAAACGATCAAGTGCTAAGCTAACAGAATGGGTCAAGTCAATCACATCATTCTTCTAATGATGTGATCCCGTTAATCAAATGATAACTCATGTCTATGGTTAGGAAACTTAACCATCTTTGATTAACGAGCTAGTCAAGTAGAGGCATACTAGTGACACTATGATTGTCTATGTATTCACACATGTATTATGTTTCCGGTTAATACAATTCTAGAATTAATAATAAACATTTATCATGAAATAAGGAAATAAATAATAACTTTATTATTGTCTCTAGGGCATATTTCCTTCAGTCTCCCACTTGCACTAGAGTCAATAATCTAGTTCACATCGCCATGTGATTTAACACCAATATTCATATCTGTATATGATTAACACCCATAGTTCACATTGTCATGTGACCAACACCCAAAGGGTTTACTAGAGTCAATAATCTGGTTCACATCGCTATGTGATTAACACCCAAAGAGTACTAAGGTGTGATCATGTTTTGCTCGTGAGAGAAGCTTAGTCAACGGGTCTCATCACGCCAGAGCCGTATGTATTTTGCAAATATTCTATGTCTACAATGCTCTGCAGACGAGCTACTCTAGCTAATTGCTTCCACTTTCAATATGTATCCAGATTGAGACTTAGAGTCATCTGGATCGGTGTAAAAGCTTTGCACCGATGTAACTATTTACGACGGGCTCTTTTATGACATCCATAATCGAGAAATTTTTCCTTAGTCCTCACTAAGGATATTCTTGACCAATGTCCAGTGATCTACTCCTAGATCAGTATTGTATTCCCTTACCAAATTCAGAACAAGGTATACAATAGGTCTGGTACATAGCATAGCATACTTTATAGAACCTATGACCGAGGCATAGGGAATGACTTTCATTCTCTTTTCTATTTTCTGCCGTGGTCGGGATTTGAGTCTTACTCAATTTCACACCTTTGCAACACAGACAAGAACTCTTTCTTTGACTGTTCCATTTTGAACTACTTCAAAATCTTGACAAGGTATGTACTTATTGAAAAACTTATCAAGCGTCTTGATCTATCTCAATAGATTTTGATGCTCAATATGTAAGTAGCTTTACTGAGGTCTTTCTTTTAAAGAACTCCTTTCAAATACTCCTTTATGCTTTCCGGAAAAATTCTACATCATTTCGATCAATAATATGTTACTCACATATATTTATCGTAAAGGCGGTAGTGCTCCCACTCACTTTATTGTAAATGCAGGCTTCACCGCAAGTCTCAGATAAAACTATATGCTTTGATCAACTTATCAAAGCGTATATTCCAACTCTAAGATGCTTGCACCAGTCCATAGATGGATCGCTGGAGTTTGCACATTTTGTTAGCACCTTTAGGATTGACAAAACCTTCTAGTTGCATCATATACAACTCTTTTTTAAGATAACCATTAAGGAATGCAGTTTTGACATCCATTTGCCAGATTTCATAAAATGTGGCAATTGCTAACATGATTCGGTCAGACTTAAGCATCGCTACAGTTGAGAAAATCCCATTGTAGTCAACACCTTGAACTTGTCGAAAACCTTTTTGCGACAAGTCGATCTTTGTAGATAGTAATACTACTATCAACATCTGTCTTCCTCTTGAATATCCATTTATACAATATGGCTTGTCGATCATCGGGCAACTCCACCAAAGTCCACACTTTGTTCTCATACATGGATCCCATCTCAAATTTCATGGCCTCAAGCCATTTCGCGGAATCTGGGCTCATCATCGCTTCCTCATAGTTCGTAGGTTTATCATGGTCTAGTAACATGACTTTCGTAACAGGATTACCGTACCACTGCAGTGCGGACTGCATTGGAAAACCTACGAGGTTCTATAGTAACTTGATCTGAAGTTTCCTGATCATCATCATTAGCTTCCTCACTAATTGGTGTAGGAATCACTGGAACTGATTTATGTGATGAACTACTTTCCAATTCGGGAGAAGGTACAAATTACCTTATCAAGCTCTACTTTCCTCCCACTCACTTCTTTTGAGAGAAACTCCTTCTCTAGAAAGGATCCATTCTTAGCAATGAATGTTTTGCCTTCGGATCTGTGATAGAAGGTGTACCCAACAGTTTCCTTTTGGGTATTCTATGAAGACGCACTTCTCCGATTTGGGTTTGAGCTTATCAGGTTGAAACTTTTTCACATAAGCATCGTAGTAACTTAGTTCATCACTTGCAATACTATAGTTCATCACGAAGTTTTCGTCATCCCTTGCATACTATAGTTCATCACGAAGTTCTAGTAACTTAGTGATGGTGACTAGAGAATTCTGTCAATCACTATTTTATCTGGAAGATTAACTCCCACTTGATTCAAGCGATTGAAGTACCCAGACAATATGAGCACATGCTCACTAGTTGAGCGATTCTCCTCCATCTTTTAGCTATAGAACTTGTTGGAGACTTCATATCTCTCAACTCGGGTATTTGCTAGAAATATTAACTTCAATTCCTGGAACATCTCATATGGTCCATGACGTTCAAAACGTCTTTGAAGTCCCGATTATAAGTCGTTAAGCATGGTGCACTAAACTATCAAGTAGTCATCATATTGAGCTAACCAAACGTTCATAACATCTGCATCTGCTCCTGCAATAGGTCTATCACCTAGCGGTGCATTAAGGACATAATTCTTCTGTGCAGCAATGAGGATAAACCTCAGATCACGGATCCAACCCGCATCATTGGTACTAACATCTTTCAACACAGTTTTCTCTAGGAACATATCAAAATAAACATATGAAAGCAACAACGCGAGCTATTGATCTACAACATAATTTGCAAAATACTACCAGGACTAAGTTCATGATAAATTTAAGTTCAATTTATCATATTACTTAAGAACTCCCACTTAGACAAACATCTCTCTAGTCATCTAAGTGATCACGTGATCCAAATTAACTAAACCATGTCTGATCATCACGTGAGATGGAGTAGTTTTCAATGGTGAACATCACTATGTTGATCATATCTACTATATGATTCACACTCAACCTTTCAGTCTCCGTGTTCCGAGGCCATATCTGTATATGCTAGGCTCGTCAAGTTTAACGTAGTATTCGCGTGTGCAACTGTTTTGCACCCGTTGTATTTGAACGTAGAGCCTATCACACCCGATCATCACGTGGTGTCTCAAAGACGAAGAACTTTCATAGCGGTGCATAATCAGGGAGAACACTTCTTGATAATTAGTGAGAGATCATCTTAAAATGCTACCGTCAAACTAAGCAAAATAAGATGTATAAAAGATAAACATCATATGCAAAAATATGTGACATGATATGGCCATGATCATCTTGCGCCTTTGATCTCCATCTCCAAAGTACTATCATGATTTCTATCATCACCGGCACGACACCATGATCTCCATCATCTTGATCTATATCAATGTGTCGTCACATGGTCGTCTCGCCAACTATTGCTCTTGCAACTATTGCTATCGCATAGCGATAAAGTAAAGCAATTATTTGGCGATTGCATCTTATGCAATAAAGAGACAACTGTCGGTGTCAAAACCGGCGGATCTCGGGTAGGGGGTCCCGAACTGTGCGTCTAGGCGGATGGTAACAGGAGACAAGGGACACGATGTTTTTACCCAGGTTTGGGCCCTCTCGATGGAGGTAATACCCTACTCACTGCTTGATTAATATTGATGATATGGGTAGTACAAGAGTAGATCTACCACGAGATCGAGAGGCTAAACCCTAGAAGCTAGCCTATGGTATGATTGTTGTTGTCCTCTGGGACTAAAACCCTCCGGTTTATATAGACACCGGATAGGTTAGGGTTACACAAAGTCGGTTACAATTGTAGGAGATCTACATATCCGTATCGCCAAGCTTGCCTTCCACGCCAAGGAAAGTCCCATCCGGACACGGGACGAAGTCTTCACTCTTGTATCTTCATAGTCTAGGAGTCCGGCCGAAGATAGTTCGGCTATCCGGACACCCCCTAATCCGGGACTCCCTCAGTAGCCCCCGAACCAGGCTTCAATGACGATGAGTCCGGCGTGTTGATTGTCTTCGGCATTGCGAGGCGGGTTCTTCTCCAAATTCCATATACTTGTCGAATAGTGTCTGACTTTTAATAAATGCTGCGCTCCTTGGCTTCTATGCCCAATAATGGCCATCTTCCACGTGTTTGAATGAATGCGAAAAGCCAGGGTATTTTTACACTTACCCCCCTAGCTGCGCAAATGAGCCGCCCATAAAAGGGGCAAGGATCTAGATCTGAGTCTCACCATCCTCCCTCCGCAAGCTTTCATCGGAGCACCTCCGACAAAAAACCCATTCCATCATGGACAGTCGACGTGGCTCCTCCTCTCGTGCTCCCAGCCCTCAGCCTTAAAATTGGGAGATATGCTCAGTCCCGCATAGCGAGCTAGTTATACTCCAAACCAAGGGATTTCTTCCCCCGGCCTTCATGGTTCCGGTTCGAGACGGACTTGCCACCTACAAGGGCGGAAAGCAAGCGGAGAGTGTCCCCAGTCCCTCTAAAGGAGAGCGGGTATGCTTCGTATCTTATCTAGTAAGAGGACTCGGATTTCCAATTCATCCGTTTCTCTGGGGGCTCTTGGAGTTCTATGGCCTCCAGTTGCACCACCTTACGCCTGCCTCTATTTTACACGCCGCGAGCTTCGTGGCCCTTTGTGAACTGTTCTTGGGTATTGAGGCTCATTTTGCGCTGTGGAAGAGATTATTCTGCCTAGTGCCCCATTCTCATGAGGGGTCAATATATCAAGTGGGCGGAGCCGAACTATCCGGAACCCCGAAGAAGGCGTCCGAAGACTGGCCTTCGGAATGGTTTTACATGGAGGACGTCCCGCTGCCGGACCCTGTTCGGATCGGCCTTCCGGAGTTTAGCAATGCTCCCCTGAAGAAGCGCCTAAGTTGGCGTCCGCGAAGCCCCCAGAGGGAAAATGACCGGGACGTCCTTTACTTGATAAGCCGAATAAGATTACTGGCTCATGCCGGATTGACCATGCCAGGAGTCATGGCAATCTGCATTATGAGGGGAGTGCAGCCGCTCCAGTATAGGGGCCACCCCATGTGGGATTTCAACGGGGAGGACGATGCCACCCGCCATGGCCGCAAAGGGCCAGGATCGGTCACTGAACTGGTGAAGACCTTGTCTGCCATGTATAAAGGGGAGGAGGAGGATTTTCTCCACGTCAATCCACTGAATGAGTTTTCTTCAAATAATCCTCGAAGTTGGGTAAGCAAACACCTTAGTGGCCTGTCCGATCCATGTTCCCATGGTTAAATATCTCATTTCATGGTTTCTATGCAGGAACTGCGCCGGGCCATGGAGAAGATACACAGCCCGTCCCCACAACCCGAGGATCCGGAAAGGTCCCTCGATCCAGCCTCCGAAGAGGATCCGTATATAAAGGTGGAGTTGATCGACGGGGTGTTCCACCAACTCAGCATCGACAATGCTTTGGTCGCCATTACGGCTGATTACCCCGGAATACTTCCAGCCTCGCATGTAACTGAGACCGAGGTCCCAATACTCTGATAATGTCCTATCCGTGCTTATTTCTTGATCACCGTATACCAATGGTGTTCCGCAGGGGCTACCTTTGAGGCAGGAAGCCGAACCCGCGGCGGCTAGACAACAAGGGGCAGTACGACCCCGCAGGCTGAAACGAAGTGCGGTCCGGATCGAAACTCCGCCGCAACGGTATGGCGTGTCACCATATTCCCAGGATTGATTCCGGAGAGGTGTGCTAACGCTGGTGCTCCTTTCAGGAAAAAGAGCGCTCGCCGGACTGAGTCCGGAGAGATTGCCAATCGAACCTCCTCCGGCCGGGCTCCAAAGCCGGGTCCGGAAGCGGAGGCGAGCATGAGGCGTGCGTCGGATGCTCCTCCGGCAGAGGATGCCGACAGATTGTCCGCCACCAGCTCCGAGGTGGAGAGCGCCATGAATCACAGGCGCCGTCGGACAGTTCTTTAGACGATGTTTCTCCCAAGAGGCATTGAATGCCTTCAATTGGGAGATGCGCACCTCCGTGCCGCTCAAGATGGTCTAGCGAGCCACGGAGCGGTATGTAAAGGACATACGGGTAAGGAAATTTGATGATTATATATGCCAAGAGCCCCGAGACTTAAAATAGTTAAACTAACTGATTTAAGGATCATTTGTTATGCAGGATCTTACAAAAAGGAATACCCAACTGTCCCAGGAGCTTGAAGAATGCAAGGCCCAACTTGAGGCCACACTAGCCGCTACAGGGGGAGCCACAGAGACCCCCTCTGGTAATATATGCTTCAAAAGATAAATAAGTTAGGAAGTGCGGCGTGTGTGTAAATCTGACAATAATATTGCAGATGGCGCCGGACTAGATCCGGACAAGCAACAGCTCCTGCGCCAGCTAAAGGCCGGCGAGAGCGTGCTTACGAGGGTGCGGCAGGAGAAAAATAGCCTCCAAGATGCCAACACCCAACTGGGTGAGGAACTAAAGGATGTTCGTGCTCAGTTGTCCGACTCCATAAAGGAGAATCGACGGCTTCGTCAGCGGCATTTTCGATAAGTGCTTGAGCGAACTTTGAAAGAGTTCGCGAGGAAGGCGACTAACATAAACATGTATGTAGGTTTGCTCACAGGTCGTCCAGGAAGAGGAGATGCCTAGTTCTTCGGGTGATCTTCTTCCCGAATCATGCGCCACCGCATTTAACGAAGTTCGGCAGGTGATGAAGGGTGTCGGCCAGGCCTTGTGGCCATCTATCTCCCCGCTCAAGGCATTGGAGAGCTGGCGAGCGGCTTCAAGGAGCACGGTGGCGCTCCGGCTATGGATTTATATCGGCCTGCTGCCGTCGCCAGGAGGCTGGGCCATGGTGAAGACACGGTACATGAAGGCTGACCCAAACCACATGGCCGAGGTCGGACGTGTGGGACCTGATGGGAAGGAGATCCCTGTAAGCTTAGTGTACGGCCAAGTTGAATTGGCCGCCAAGTATTCCCAGCAAGATTGTAAATTAGATAGCCTATTAGATGGCATTGAGGAGGAATACAATGAGTCGAGTTGACTATGTAATTAAATATGACATGAAAAATGTCTTCTAGCCGGATTGTAGATCGTTTGTCATAGCGGACCTTTTCGCTTCAACCTCGGGACCCAATAGTCCGGGGTGTGTCCGAATACCCTCGTGGTTATATAAGAACCGGGGCATGCGTGGAGACAAGGCGTAGGGGTCATTATTGCTGTATCATACAAGTGCCCAACTAGTTATGTTATATTACATGGATAGTAAGAAACATCTTCCAGGGAGAATAGTTCTGTTAGGGGTTCCTTTCGCTGGGATGCATGCCCTAAAGTGCATGTCAAAACTGCTAAGAAAGCGTAAAATCATCTGGGGCAGATGGATAAATAGTTAAAAATTATCTTTCAATTCATCGACCGAATATTCCCTTACGAACGCTAGCTTTCGGCTTCACCCGATCTGAGGTACACATCCGGTGACCCGGCAGTAACAATCGCAGAGGTGCTCCCTTTACCACCTAGCCGAACAATCGGGAACGTAGGGGTAAGCACAGGAGCCAGGCAACCCAACTTGGCCAAAACTTAAGTCATATCGATGCATATAATGGTGAATAAAAGGTACATGCGGAAGTTTGACATGTAATGGGCATGAAGCCCGTACAAATAAGCTTATGTTAAAGAAGCCCCTAGGTATAATGAGCGCGGACAGCGCGTCAACTATGTGCGAACAAAGCGCGAGCGAGCCTCTTAACGGCTTTTAAAAAGAAAGGGGAGGAAGGAGAGAAATAAAAGACATCAAAAATAGAAAATGTGGACGGAGGAAGGAGACGAACTTGGAGTCCGGCGCCTAGGCGTAGAATCTTCGTAGACGGGCTGCATTCCATGGGTTCGGCTCGAGTCGGTTATCCGATGCGTTTCACAGACGGTATGCTCCGCCGGTCAGGACCTGGTCGATGATGAAGGGACCTTCCCATTTGGGCTTGAGTTTTTCCTTTTTCTTGTCCGGCAGGCGTAGAAC
Organism: Aegilops bicornis; assembly: GCA_021605145.1. Lineage (NCBI taxonomy): Eukaryota > Viridiplantae > Streptophyta > Magnoliopsida > Poales > Poaceae > Aegilops > Aegilops bicornis. The sequence continues at coordinate 722,518,441 of CM038670.1, read as the reverse complement.
TAGTTCGCCAACGTTGTAGGCTTTGGCCCGCATTTCCTCGCTTTGATATCTTCGAGCCTGCTGTTGATAAAATGCGGAACGAGCTTTTGCCACGTCGCGCTCCTCCTCCAATGCGTCCAAGTTGTCCTGCCGATCGAGCTCAGCTTCTCTTTCTTCATACATGAGCACGCGAGGTGAGTCATGAATTATGTCGCAGGGCAAGACCGCCTCTGCGCCGTACACCATAAAAAATGGTGTGAATCCGGTAGTACGATTCGGCGTGGTCCGCAGCCCCCAGAGTACGGAGTCGAGCTCCTCGACCCAGTGTGTGTTAGATTCCTTGAGGGACCGCACTAGTCTGGGTTTAATGCCGCTCATGATTAAACCGTTTGCTCGTTCGACTTGACCGTTTGTTTGAGGGTGATAGACTGAGGCGTAATCGAGCTTGATGCTCATGTTTTTGCACCATAATTTGACCTCATCGGTCGTGAAGTTGGTGCCGTTATCAGTGATGATACTGTGGGGGACACCGTAATGGTGCACTACCCCTGATATGAAGTCTATCATAGGTCCGGATTCGGCCGTTTTAACAGGCTTGGCCTCTATCCATTTGGTGAATTTATCCACCATGACCAATAGGTATTTTTGCTTGTGGGTTCCTCCCTTAAGGGGTCCAACCATGTCAAGCCCCCAGACCACGAACGGCCAGGTGATGGGTATAGTTTTGAGGGCGGTGGGTGGCATGTGGCTTTGATTAGCAAAAAGCTGGCAACCGACGCATCGTTGGACTAAATCCTGCGCATCTGCCCGGGCCGTCGGCCAATAAAATCTTGTACGGAAGGCCTTGCCTACAAGGGCCCGGGCTGCGGCGTGGTGCCCACCCAGTCCGGCATGAATTTCAGCCAGGAGGTTGCGCCCTTCTTCTTCGGAGATACACCTTTGAAGGACTCCTGTTGTGCTTTTCTTATAAAGCTCTCCCTCATGGACTTTATAGGCTTTGGATCGCCGTACTATGCAGCGGGCCTCATTTTGGTCTTCGGGGAGTTCCTGCCTAGTTAGGTAGGCTAGGAATGGTTCCGTCCACGGGGCGATGACCGCCAGTATTTCGTGGGCGGACGGTGTTGTTTCGTTGGCAGAGCCTCCGATTGTGTCAGAATGTTCGGTGTCAGGCGGTGCGGTTGGGTCCGGATTGTTATTTCCGGACTCCCCTTCCCATAGTACGGATGGCTTGAACAGCCGTTCCAGGAAGATGTTGGGCGGGACGGCATCGCGTTTTGCGCTGATGCGTGCCAATACGTCCGCCGCCTGGTTGTTATCCCGGGCTATATGATGAAATTCGAGCCCTTCGAACCGTGCTGACATTTTTAGGACCGCATTGCGGTACGCTGCCATTTTCGGATCTTTGGCATCAAAGTCTCCGTTGATTTGAGATATCGCGAGGTTCGAATCTCGCGCACCTCTAGGCGTTTAATGCCCATGGAGACTGCCATCCGGAAGCCATGCGTAAGGGCCTCGTATTCGATCGCGTTGTTGGAGTCCGTATACATTATTTGAAGGACGTATTGGACTGTGTCCCGGTTGGGGACGTCAAGATGACGCCAGCCCCGTGCCGCCAACATTTTGGAGCCGTCAAAGTGCATGATCCAATTGGAGTATGCGCCGTACTCTTTAGGGAGTTCGGCTTCAGTCCATTCGGCCACGAAGTCGGCCAAGACCTGCGACTTAATAGATCGTCGTGGCTTATAGTTTATGTCGAATGGAAGGAGCTCTATGGCCCATTTAGCAATCCGGCCTGTTGCGTCGCGGTTGTTTATAATGTCATTGAGAGGTACTTCGGAGGCTACCGTTATCGAACACTCTTGAAAGTAGTGTCGCAGCTTCCGGGATGCCATGAACACCACGTATGCTATCTTTTGATAATGTGGGTACCGGGATTTGCATGGAGTGAGGACAGTGGACACATAATAAACCGGTCTTTGAAGAGGGAACCGGTGTCCGTCCGTTTCTCGTTCGACGACGAGCACCGCGCTAACAACTTGATGTGTTGTGGCGATATATAATAGCATTGGTTCGCCCATGTTGGGCGCGGCCAGGACCGGATTTGTTGCCAATATGGCTTTTATTTCTTCGAGTCCGGCCGTGGCTGCATCCGTCCACTCGAAGTGATCGGTGCACCGGAGGAGGCGGTAAAGGGGTAACGCCTTTTCTCCCAAACGGGAAATAAAGCGGCTTAGAGCCGCTACGCATCCAGTCAATTTTTGTATTTGCTTGAGGTCTTTTGGAATATCCAATTGTGACAGAGCTCGGATCTTGGCTGGGTTTGCTTCAATTCCTCTACTGGACACAATGAAGCCCAAGAGCTTTTCGGCTGAGACGCCGAAGACGCATTTTTTCGGATTGAGCTTAATGTCATATTTGCGGAGATTGTCGAATGTGAGCCTCAAGTCATCTACTAGAGTTTCGACATGCTTGGATTTGACGACCACGTCATCTACATATGCTTCTACTGTTTTGCCGATCTGGTTTGCCGGACATATACGAATCATGCTACCGATATGTAGCGCCGGCGTTTTTGAGCCCAAAGGGAATTGTGTTGAAGCAGAATGGGCCGTATGGAGTGATGAATGCTGTAGCCAGAGTACGCGTCGACGAAGCACAATGAGTCGTGTCCTGCTGTGGCGTCGATAATTTGATCAATTCGAGGGAGGGGGAAGGGATCCTTTGGGAAAGCCTTATTAAGGTCTTTGAAATCAACACATAGGCGCCAGGATTTATCCTTCTTTGGTACCATCACCAGATTTGCTAGCCATTCCGGATGTTTTATATCTCTGATGAATCCGGCTTCCAGGAGTTTGGCTAGCTCCTCTCCCATGGCATGTCTCTTGGGTTCGAAAAGCGCCAAGAGCCTGTTTGATCGCTTGAATCCTTTTAGGATATTTAGGCTGTGCTCGGCCACCGGACGTGGGATTCTGGCATGTCCAAGGGTGCCAGGAAAAAATGTCCCAGCTTTTCTAGTAGAAATTCTCGTGGTCTTGCGTCTACATCGTGGTTTAATTTTGCCCCAATGGAGGCCGTCTTTGCGGGGTCCATTGGGTGGACTTGGAATTTGACTATTTCATCCGCTGGTTTGAAAGAGGTGGACTTGGATCTTTATCAAGTATCACATCGTCCCTGTTTCACCGTGGACCGCATCGCGATGAGTTCCTCGGCCGCTAGGGCTTCGGATAGTGCCTCGAGGGCTAGTGCGGCTGCCTTGTTTTCGGCACGGAGTGCTATGTTCGGATCACTAGCGAGAGTGATGATTCCGTTAGGTCCGGGCATTTTAAGCTTCATGTACCCATAATGGGGTATAGCTTGAAAAATTGTGAATGCCTCTCGCCCTAATAAAGCGTGATATCCGCTGCTGAACAGGGACACTTGAAATGTGACCTCCTCGGACCTGTAATTGTCCGGCGAGCCAAACACTACGTCTAGTGTGATTTTTCCTGTGCAGCATGCTTCCCGGCTAGGGATTATTCCTCTAAAGGTTGTGCTGCTTCGCTCAATGCGGTTCCAGTCTATTTCCATTTTTCGGAGGGTTTCCTCGTAGATGAGGTTTAGTCCGTTGCCGCCATCCATGAGTACCTTGGTAAGGCAAAAGCCGTCCGCTATTGGACTGAGGACCAGTGCGGCTGGTGCTCGGGCTGTTCGGAATTTAGGTTCATCACTGGCATTAAATGTAATAGCCGTGCCACTCCATGGATGTATTGTTGCTAATTGGTAGACTTCGGCAAGGTTGCGGAGTGTTCATTTCCGCATGTTATTTGATGCGAAAGTCTCAAAGACTATTAACACCGTACTGGTATTGCTGGGCTGGGATTCTGAAGCTAGAAGCTCTTCGCCACTTTTGGCCACCTGCAGTAGTATCCAACATGCTCGAAGGCTATGAGTTGGAGTGGTGCCCTTTGTGCTATGAATTTTGCAGGGTCCGTTTAGCCAACCCTCCAAGACGGTTCCGCACTTTTAGGGGTTTTTGTTTTTTGATGTTTAATACAGGTGCTTGGTGATGAAGCACCCTTTTATTCCGGACTAGGGATGTATTCGGGGCCGGATTATCCCAAAATTGACTTTTGGTTTTCCAAGCACTCTCCATGGCACAGTACTTTTGTACTATGGTCCCCGAGTCATCAAAGCGTGTAATTTTGCGACGACTTATGGCGTTTAGGATTCCTTTGTCCGTGCAATTATTGCAAAAAAGTGAGATTGCGTCCTCCTCACGGCAGTCCTTTATCCTGTCCATAACCAGGAGGAATCGCCCAAGAATGATGTAATCGCTTCGATTGGCTCTTGCCGAATTCGGGATAGATCGCTAATGTTTGGGTGGGCGGGTGGAACTAGATCCGGAACCCCGTCCAATTTAAGACTCAGGGGCTGAGAAGTTTCCGAACTCGGAAGATTGGATTTTTGAATGCTATCCAATGAGTCCGACCCGCCGCCTGACTTTAAGTTCAGGGCCTGATCGACATTCGTCCCTCTGCGGGAATCCGGCATGGAGGGATCGGGAATCCGGACGTAGCTAGTCCTTAAGATAGAAGAAGAATCGCCGCATTGCTCCTCTATCACAGCAACATGATGGGTAGCCTGGGGAGAGTTGATCTCTCTCAGATCGGTTTTAGGCCCGATCCGGTCGTAGTCTGTGGCGACTCCCAGGGCGGCGATGAGATCCAAGAGCTCGTTCTGGAGGAGAGCTCGATCGGATCTAACTGTTCGCAAGTTCGAATTAACGCAGATTGGTTTCGATGACCCGAGAAGTCATCGTCGCTGTGGCTTAACTGGCGGTCATGAGAAAACCACCCAGCCGAAGAGTTTGGCCGATAGCCAAAGCTCCTTTAGCAACAGAGTCGTCTTTAAAGACGGGATGAGGCATCCCTCCTGATGGCGACAACACAGCGGAACTCTCAATGAAAGCACCAATGTCGGTGTCAAAACCGACGGATCTCGGGTAGGGGGTCCCGAACTGTGCGTCTAGGCGGATGGTAACAGGAGACAAGGGACACGATGTTTTTACCCAGGTTTAGGCCCTCTCGATGGAGGTAATACCCTACTCCTGCTTGATTAATATTGATGATATGGGTAGTACAAGAGTAGATCTACCACGAGATCAGATAGGCTAAACCCTAGAAGCTAGCCTATGGTATGATTGTTGTTGTCCTATGGACTAAAACCCTCCGGTTTATATAGACACCGGATAGGTTAGGGTTACACAAAGTCGGTTACAATGGTAGGAGATCTACATATCCAGACGCCAAGCTTGCCTTCCACGCCAAGGAAAGTCCCATCCGGACACGGGACGAAGTCTTCAATCTTGTATCTTCATAGTCTAGGAGTCCGGCCGAAGATAGTTCGGCTATCCGGACACCCCCTAATCCGGGACTCCCTCAACAACCATAAGACTTCTGCCAGTTGCCAATAACTTCAACAAAACATGATCATCTCATACAACAACTTATATCTCATCACGTCTTGACCATATCACATCACAACATGCCCTGCAAAAACAAGTTAGACGTCCTCTACTTTTTTGTTGTAAGTTTTACGTGGCTGCTACGGGCTTAGCAAGAACCGTTCTTACCTACGCATCAAAACCACAACGATAGTTTGTCAAGTTGGTCCTGTTTTAACCTTCGCAAGGACCGGGCGTAGCCACACTCGGTTCAACTAAAGTTGGAGAAACTGACACCCGCCAGCCACCTGTGTGCAAAGCACGTCGGTAGAACCAGTCTCGCGTAAGTGTACGCGTAATGTCGGTCCGGGCCGCTTCATACAACAATACCGCCGAACCAAAGTATGACATGCTGGTAAGCAGTATGACTTATATCGTCCACAACTCACTTGTGTTCTACTCGTACATATAACATCAACGCATAAAACCTGGCTCGGATGCCACTATTGGGGAACGTAGTAATTTCAAAATTTTCCTACGCACACGCAAGATCATGGTGATGCATAGCAACGAGAGGGGAGAGTGTTGTCTACGCACTCGTGAGACCGAAAGCGGAAGCGTTAGACCAACGCGGTTGATGTAGTCGTACGTCTTCACGGCCCGACCGATCAAGCACCAAAACTACGGCACCTCCGAGTTCTAGCACACGTTCAGCTCGATGACGATCCCCGGACTCCGATCCAGCAAAGTGTCGGGGAATAGTTCCGTCAGCACGACGGCGTGGTGACGGTGATGATTTTCTACCGACGCAGGGCTTCGCCTAAGCACCGCTACGACATGACCGAGGTGGAATATGGTGGAGGGGGGCACCGCACATGGCTAAGGAACGATCACGAAGATCAACTTGTGTGTCTCTGGGGTGCCCCCCTGCCCCCGTATATTAAGGAGCAAGGGAGGAGGAGGCTGGCCCTAGGAGGGGGCGCGCCAAGTGTGGAGTCCTACTAGGACTCCCTAGTCCTAGTAGGATTCCACCTCCCATATGGAATAGGAAAAGTGGAAGGGAAAAGGAGAAGGAAGGAAGGGGCGCCCCCCTTCCCTAGTCCAATTCGGACCAGACCAAGGGGAGGGGTGCGGCCACCCTTGAGGCCCTTTTCCTTATTTCCCGTATGGCCCAATAAGGCCCAAAACGTATTCCCATAACTCGCCGCTACTCCGAAAAATACCCGAATCACTCGGAACCTTTCCGATGTCCGAATATAGTCGTCCAATATATTGATCTTTACATCTCGACCATTTTGAGACTCCTCGTCATGTCCCCGATCTCATCCGTGACTCTGAACTCCTTCGGTACATCAAAACTCATAAACTCATAATAAAACTGTCATCGAAACCTTAAGCGTGCGGAACCTACGGGTTCGAGAACAACGTAGACATGACCGAGACACGTCTCTGGTGAATAACCAATAGCGGAACCTGGATGCTCATATTGGCTCCCACATATTCTACGAAGATCTTTATCGGTCAAACCGCATAACAACATACGTTGTTCCCTTTGTCATTGGTATGTTACTTGCCCGAGATTCGATCGTCGGTATCTCAATACCTAGTTCAATCTCGTTACCGGCAAGTCTCTTTACTCGTTATGTAATGCATCATTCCGTAAATAACTCATTAGTTACATTGCTTGCAAGGCTTATAGTGATGTGTATTACCGAGAGGGCCCAGAGATACCTCTCCGACAATCGGAGTGACAAATCCTAATCTCGAAATACGCAACCCAACATGTACCTTCGGAGACACCTATAGAGCTCCTTTATAATCACCCAGTTACGTTGTGACGTTTGGTAGCACACAAAGTGTTCCTCCGGTAAACGGGAGTTGCATAATCTCATAGTTGTAGGAACATGTATAAGTCATGAAGAAAGCAATAGCAACATACTAAACGATCAAGTGCTAAGCTAACAGAATGGGTCAAGTCAATCACATCATTTTCCTAATGATGTGATCCCGTTAATCAAATGATAACTCATGTCTATGGTTAGGAAACTTAACCATCTTTGATTAACGAGCTAGTCAAGTAGAGGCATACTAGTGACACTATGTTTGTCTATGTATTCACACATGTATTATGTTTCCGGTTAATACAATTCTAGCATGAATAATAAACATTTATCATGAAATAAGGAAATAAATAATAACTTTATTATTGCCTCTAGGGCATATTTCCTTCAGGCCTTCTTCCTATGCGCGGTCTTCTTGTCGTAGTACTTGGGCTCGCCAGGCATGGGTGAAAAATCGTGGATGTCGCCTAGAGGGGGGGGGGGTGAATAGGCGCTTTATAATAATTACGGTTGAGGCTTGAACAAATGCGGAATAAACCTAGCGGTTAATTTGTCAAGCACAAAACCTACAACAACTAGGCTCACCTATGTGCACCAACAACTTATGCTAAGAAACAAAAACTACTTAGGTGATAGCAAGATATATGACAAGAAACAATATGGCTATCAGAAAGTAAAGTGCATAAGTAAAGGGCTCGGGTAAGAGATAACCGAGGCACGCGGAGACGACGATGTATCCCGAAGTTCACACCCTTGCGGATGCTAATCTCCGTTTGGAGCGGTGTGGAGACATAATGCTCCCCAAGAAGCCACTAGGGCCGTCGTAATCTCCTCACGCCCTCGCACAATGCAAGATGCCGTGATTCAACTAAGGGACCCTTGAGGGTAGTCACCGAACCCGTACAAATGGTAACCCTTGGGGGCGGTCACCGAACCCGTACACTTTGTCAACCCTTGGGGGCGGTCACCGGTACCCGTCAAATTGCTCGGGGCGATCTCCACAACCTAATTGGAGACCCCGACGCTTGCCCGGAGCTTTACACCACAATGATTGAGCTCCGAACACCACCAACCGTCTAGGGTGCCCAAGCACCCAAGAGGAACAAGCTCAAGGGCACCAAGCACCCAAGAGTAATAAGCTTCTCAACTTGTAACTTCCACATATCACCGTGGAGAACTCAAACCGATGCACCAAATGCAATGGCAAGGGCACAAGGAGTGCCCAAGTCCTTCTCTCTCAAATCCCACCGAGGCAACTAATGCTAGGGAAGAAAATGAGAGGAAGAATAAGAAGGAGAACACCAAGAACTCCAAGATCTAGATCCAAGGGGTTCCCCTCACATAGAGGAGAAAGTGATTGGTGGAAATGTGGATCTAGATCTCCTCTCTTTTCCCTCAAAAACTAGCAAGAATCCATGGAGGGATTGAGAGTTAGCAAGCTCGAAGAAGGTCAACAATGTGGGAAGAACATGAGCTCAAAGGATAAGGTTCATTGGGGAAGAAGACCCCCTTTTATAGGAGGGGGAAAATCCAACCGTTATGTGCTCAGCCCGCACACGAGCGGTACTACCGCTCGGGCGGAGAAGCAGGGAAAAGGAGTAACAAAACATGAACCTTGGGGCGGTAGTACTGCTTATAAGCGGTACTACCGCACACCCCAGCGGTACAACCGCTGGAGGAGCAGAAGTGGGACCAAAAAGAGAGAGGGCAAAGCAGAGTACAGCAGCAGTAATGCAGTAGCGGTACTACCGCCCGACGGAGCGGTACTACCGCTTTTAGGCGGTACTACCACCCAATAGGGGCGGTACTACCGCTTATAGGCGGAACTGCCGTGCCTTACTGCCGTGCAACTACTGCTAAACCCGACACGAAAAGAGCAGGACCCAAAATCAAGGCGGTAGTAGAGCGGTACTGGAGCGGTACTACCGCTCGACGCTATAAGCGGTACTATCACGACGATCAAGTACTACCGCAGGGAGAAAACCAGAACTGCCATAACTTCTTCATAAGAACTCCGAATTGAGCAAACTCAAGCTTGTTGGATACAAGACGACGAGTAGCATCAAAACAGTGATAGAGGAGTGAAACCTCCAACAGAGAAGAACGGGCATAACCTCCAACATCAAAAACATCATAGAAGATGCATGTGAACTCCGTTTTCGATGAACTTGAGCTTGTCATGAAAATGACCATAAGCTCCAAAACTCACAAGGAGAAGAACCAAACAAGACCCAACAAGAAGATGCAAGGATGCAATGGTTTGAGATCTCTACGAACGATACGATTAAGATACTCATCGAGAGCCCCCCTTGATAGTATGGCAATCGATCCTATAACCCGGTCTCCCACAACTACCATGAGACCGGTAAAATAGAAAACCTATCAAGGGAAAACCTTTGCCTTGCACATGATCCACTTGAGCTAGATGATGATGATCTTGACTCCCTCAAGTTGGACCACCTTTCTTGATTGCGATGGCTCGATGAAGACTAGATGATTGCTCCCCCATAGTCCACTATGGGTGAGCCACTCTTCGGCTCATCTTCACAAGTCCATTGTCACCACAATGGACGACAAGCTTCAAGCACTTGATCTCTTCGTGATGCATCACTTGAACTTGCACACCGCATCCTAACCCCACAAAGAACTCTCACAAGGACCATGGGTTAGTACACAAAGCGTATTTGACAATGCTTACCATACCATGGGATCGCTTGATCCCTCTCGGTACATCTTCTACGCTTTGTGTGTTGATCAACTTGATTCACTCTTTTACTTAGTCTTGATCAACCTCTCACGAGACCAATCTTTAGGTAGTTCCATGAATAGCACCTTGGTCATCACAAACTCTCCTTGAAACCAACAAATGTACTCCAAGAAGAGCCTATGGACAAAACCTTCAAATATAACTCAAGGCAACCATTAGTCCATAGAGATTGTCATCAATTACCAAAACCAAACATGGGGGCAGCGCATGTTCTTTCAATGGGGTCCTTCCGCGTATGGGCGATCTCCCACGCCTGCATGTGTGAGAGCGGCCGCTTCAGTTTCTCCTCCTGCACCACCAAACAGAGGTTAGTCATACATAAGAAAGTGATGGTAAATAGAAGAAGAAGAATGTTTAATGGGGTTAGTCATACATTAACTGTCTTGTGGATATAGTGGTTTCGGTTTCCCTGAGCATGTACTCCCTCCTTCCCTCGGTTAGCCTTGTTTTTTACTTTCATAGCCTGTGCTCCAGCCTCATCACACCAAAGATCCACCAATGCCGCCCAGGACTCGTCTTTTCCATAACACCAATTTGGACACACCTACATAATGAAAGCATAATGGCATGTCAACACGAAACGGTGAAATGTACCACAAGGTAATGAAAGCATAATGAAAAATCTTTTATACTTACCTTCAAGAACTCGTCCCTCTCCAAGGTAATGCCCATCCTCCGCGCTTCTTCCTTGGTCATCTTCACAACAAGATAGTTGTGATAGTATGTCGAGATGGCCACATAGCGCACCTCGTACTGCATCCGGCGGGCCTTCTTCTTGCATTGGCGCAACACGATCTAGTCCGCTCTAGCCCTGTGCTCCGGAAGAACTCGATAGAATTTCTACAATCATGCATGAAACAAGAATGGAAGAAGCCATGAGTTAAATCATTCATGAAACTAGAATGGAGTTGTGCTTCTGAAGAGAACTCACTCAGAAAGTGGTGATCACGGCCTTGGCATGGGTCCCATGGTCCGCATGGAGGGCCGCTTCCTAGTGCTCCCAACTCGTGGCCAAGACCCGATGGTCCTGGTGCCTGACTGGATCCGGAAAGTACAACCCCGGCCAGTGTAACTTCAGTAAGACGGTGATGAGGCCGTTGGGAATACAGACCCCTTTAGAATATATCCAGTTGCTGCAAAAGAATGAACTATTAGCATGTGACAAGCAAAATAAATAACAACCGGAATGAGCATGTGACAAGCAAAATAATGAAATTATTATAAAGTGGCACTTACTTTTTCCCCGTGGGCTCAATGGGCCACTTCTGCTCCTCAGTAGCAGGAACCTGCTTTGGTAGCTTTGCGTTACCATGCAGCCACCCCTTGTTGTCAACCCCCTCCCCGCCACCACCATCATCCCCGCCACCACCCTCCTCCTCGCCTGCCTCCCCCTCCCCAACCTCCTCCTCATCCTGCGTTTTGGATCTGGGCCGTCGGCATAAAACCACTGTACATCCACTGATTATCTGCCATCCTCTGCTTTTTTGCAAGCCACACAACATAATTAAGGATTCACTTAAATTAATCACATCAAATTTTCAGTTTCTACCGCGTTGAATCCACCTACATCTGTAATAGGTAAAGATGGGTCCTAATACCACCCGAGGATGTGTAGATTGAGTACGTTCTCCATTCTACCCCGTTCCGAGACAAAATTTCGGCAGCACCTCCCCGCTGTTCTCTAGATACACATCTCGGCAAATAGCCGAGAGAATGTGCTCCGGAGAACAATGGGGAGGCGCCGCCGAAATCCTGTCTCGGAACAGGGTAGAACATGGAGAACATACCCAATCTACACATCCTCGGGCTGTCCGTGGAAAACGCTGGACAATCCGAAAGAGATGTGGTGATAAATATGCAATTGAATGCATATTTATGGATGCAACCCTTTCGGACGGGAGACGCCTAAGTTACGCCAGTTGACTTGAGAATGAAATATAATGACATGATTCGTAGCTCACCCTCGGTTGTAGAGGAAGTAGTCGAACAACGGAGGGACAATCGGGGTCCAACAGCTCTCCACGATTTATCACTCCACTGAGATGGAACACCACAGAACCTGCACCGTATCATCATCAATATCATCATCATCTATCATCATGTAACAATCATCAAAGCATAAAAAAATCATCATCATCATCATTTATCATGATCCAACAATCATCATCATTTATCATCTCTTCCGCAAAAAAAATTGAAATCTATCATCATCATCATCTAAAAATTATCAAGGCATAAAAAAGCATTATCATCTATCATCAACATCATCATCTATCATCATCAACATCATAATCTATCATCATCAACATCATCATGTATCATCTATTTTTTTGTGTTTCTTGCATTTCCCACAGTTCTAACTATCATCATACATAATGCATGCATCCATCCCTCTAACCATCTATCATCATACATAATGCATCCATCCATCTATCATCTAACTAAATTAAAAAAATTGCTTCAAAGAGGGAGGGAAGGAGCTCACTGTGTGGGAGGGCTGCCTGGGGGGGAGGGCACGGAGGGGGAGGCGGAGGGGAGCTCGGGCTCGGGCTAGGCCGACCGGAGCAGCGGCAGAGGAGGGCCGGTGCAGCCTAGCCGACGGTCGGGCGACGGTGAGGGAGGAGTGGGCTCGGGGAGGTCCGGCCGGACCGCGCTTGACGAGGGCGCGGCCGGGGAGGAGTCCACACGCCCCATTGTGGCAAGGGAAGGGCAGCGGCGGCGCGAGCCGAGATGACGAGGCCGGGGCAGAGCACGGGTGGGGCGGTTGCAGCGAGTGGCGAGCGAAGGGCGGCGGCGGCCCCGAGCGCGGTGGGGCGGCGATGGAGCAGGGCGAGGGAAGGGCGGCGGTAGTGACCGGAGCAGAAGGGCAGCGGTGGACGGAGCAGAGGATCTGGCGGCGGCGGGGGTGTGGGTCGGGGGGAAGGGGAGATGGGGAATGGGTGGTGGGGGCGAACCGTAGCGGATAAGGCAATCCTATGCCGACAGCCAAACCATCGGCATAGGCCTGGCCCTTTGCCACATCATCGATCCGTGGTCGTGTGCGCAGCTATGCCGACGGCCTTGCCGTCAACATATCTCAATTTTTTAAATTTTTAAATTTTTAAATTTTGTTTAATTTTTTATTTATATTATTTATTATTTTTGTTTTTCACAACATAAATGTGCCTTATCTAAACAAAAAACATACCCCGATGGTATATCGATTGCCCCCATCATGGACGTTGCTGCCGCCGTACCTTGGGGGGGGGTAGTAATGCCACCAGAGCGTCACACCGAGACCTCATACATGCCGTACGGTGTGGTGGCATGTCCGAAGAGGCGGCACGCGTCTCCGGGGTGTGCCCCCCTGCTACGTCTTGAGCTTGCGTCGGTTTTCCTCGAAGAGGAGAGGGTGATGCAGCAAAGTGTAGCGTAAGTATTTCCCTCAGTTTTGAGAACCAAGGTATCAATCCAGTAGGAGGCTCCTCAAAAGTCCCACACACCTACACAAACAAACTGAGAACTCGCAACCAATGCAATAAAGGGGTTGTTAATCCCTTCACGTCCACTTGCGAAAGTGAGATCTAATAAAGATAGTAAATAATATATTTGGTATTTTTGGTATAGATGCAAAAAGTAAAGATGCAAATAAAAGTAAATTGAAAGCAAATATGATAAGAGATAGACCCGGGGGCCATAGGTTTCACTAGAGGCTTCTCTCGAGATAGCATAAATATTACGGTGGGTGAACAAATTACTGTCGAGAAATTGATAGAAAAGCGCATAGTTATGAGATTATCTATGCATGATCATGTATATAGGCATCACGTCCATAACAAGTAGGCCGATTCCTGCCTGCATCTACTACTATTACTCCACACATCGACCGCTATCCAGCATACGTCTAGAGTATTAAGTTCATAAGAACAGAGTAACACATTAAGCAAGATGACATGATGTAGAGGGATAAACTCATGCAATATGATATAAACCCCATCTTGTTATCCTCGATGGCAACAATACAATACGTGCCTTGCAACCCTTTCTGTCATTGGGTAAGGACACCGCAAGATTGAACCCAAAGCTAAGCACTTCTCCCATGGCAAGAAAGATCAATCTAGTAGGCCAAACTAAACCGATAATTCGAAGAGACTTGCAAAGATAACTCAATCATACATAAAAGAATTCAGAGAGGATTCAAATATTATTCATAGATAAACTTAATCATAAACCCACAATTCATCGGATCTCGACAAACACACCGCAAAAAGAGATTACATCGAATAGATCTCCACAAGAGAGGGGGAGAACATTGAATTGAGATCCAAAAAGAGAGAAGAAGCCATCTAGCTAATAACTATGGACCCGTAGGTCTGTGGTAAACTACTCACAACTCATCGAAGGGGCAAGGATGTTGATGTAGAGGCCCCCCGTGCTTGATTTCCCCTCCGGCAGAGTGCCAGCGAAGGCTCCAAGATGGGATCTCGCGGATACAGAAGGTTATGGTGGTGGAAATTGTGTTTCGTGGTGCCCCTGGATGTTTTCGGGGTACGTAGGTGTAAGGGCATATTTATCCCTTAGGTGTTTTGGTGATTGATGACAATGCTTTTGCGGACTAATCGTGTGCCTTGAGTTTCTCAGACGTTTCATCACTAGGCACGAGACGATTCGCTGCCCTCGAAGACTATTGAAGACGGCGTTGTTCTACGCTTTCTCTTTGGTGGATTTGAGTCGAGGAGAGCCAGATTATTAAGAGGGGGTCCGCGTCAGAAAGGTTTGGGTGGAATCATCACGTACACATGTCTTTCCTTTCCGTTGCACTTTGGAGCGTCTCACCGTTTTCCTAATTGTGCTTGATCTGACGGCTACTGCTGTTCTTGCGGTAGTACTGCTCTATGGAGCGGTAGTACCGCAAGCACTTGCGATAGTACCGCTGGGGGTCACGGTAGTACCGCTCCTCTGGAGCCTTAGTACCGTAGCCCCGTGCCTAGTGCTGCTCGATGCGGTAGTAGGGGCGGATGTAATTTTTACATCCGCTACCGCACGGTAGTATCAAGACGTCAGGCGCGGTAGTATAGCTGGTGGCCACGATAGTACGCTTCCCTTGGAGTCGTAGTACCGCGGGCCCTCATACCTTGTACCGCTGCGTCGCGACAGTAGGAGCGGATGTATGTTTTACATCCGCGCCTCAACGGTAGTACCGCGCCTCGTGCGCGGTAGTACCGCGTCGGGTTTTTGCACTGTTTCTTTTTCAGCGGAAGTAGGCACGGATGTATTTTATTTCATCCGCGCTCTTCGTAGGCTTTGACTTCCCTGCCTTGCGGTAGTACCGCAAGGGGGAGCGGTAGTACCGCGCAAGCGGTAGTACTGCTCTCAGTCAGGCTAGTCCCGGCCTCTGCTATTGCCGTGGAAGTACCGTGGCCCTCCACGGTAGTATCACGTGGCCTTGCGGTAGTATCGCGCTCCTGGAGCGGTAGTACCGCATGTCGCAGGCTGAACTTGTGGATAACGGTTGGATCTCTTCCATGACTATAAAAGGGGCGTCTCCTACCTCAAGTTGACTACCTCTTCCATTTCTAAGCTCCATTGTTGCTCCAAGCTCCATTTTAGCCCGATCTCTCTCCCTAGCCAATCAAACTTGTTGATTTGCTCGGGATTGGGTGACAAGGGCCCGATCTACACTTCCACCAAGAGATATTCGATTCCCCCCACTTATCCCTAGCGGATCTTGTTACTCTTGGGTGTTTGAGCACCCTAGACGGTTGAGGTCACCTCGAAGCCATACTCCATTGTGGTGAAGATCCGCGGTGGTGTTGGGAGCCTCCAAGTGTTGTGGAGATTGCCCCAACCTTGTTTGTAAAGGTTCAGTCGCCGCCTTCAAGGGCACCAATAGTGGAATCACGGCATCTCGCATTGTGTGAGGGCGTGAGGAGATTACGGTGGCCCTAGTGGCTTCTTGTGGAGCATTGTGCCTCCAGACCGCTCTAACGGAGACGTACTTCCCTTTAAAAGGAAGGAACTTCGGTAACACATCCTCGTCTTCACCGGCTCCACTCTTGGTTATTTCGTGCCTTTACTTTTGCAAGCTTACTTGTTTTGTATCTTTTGCTTGCTTATGTGCTAGTTGTGTTTGCATCATATAGGTTGTCCACTTAGTTGCATATCTAGACAACCTATTTTGTCGCAAGGTTTAAATTGTTAAAGAAAAGCTTAAAAATTGTTAGTTGCCTATTCACCCCCCTCTAGTCAACCATATCAATCCTTTCAATTGGTATCGAGCCTCGTCTCTTTATTAAGGACTTTACCGTCCAAGAGTATGGTTGACACCCCCGATGGTGCGGAGGAGCACTCCGGTGTGAATCCTATCTCGTCTACGGTCGATGGGGGAACCTCGGTCTCTCGTGAGGAATTCAATGTGGCTCTTGACACATTGAAAGACTCCATGACGACCAAGATTGAAAGCATTCTTACTAAATTTCTTGAAGGGCTTAAACTGTCCACCTCGCCGATGAAAGTGGGTGATCCCACTAACAAGGTGATGGATGCTACCTCCGACAAGGGGGAAGCTAATAGTGAAAAGAGTCCTTCTACTAGTGGTAGAAATGGCACCGGCATCTTTGCCCATGTGGAACCTCCAATTTATGGAGGACCGATTCCCTCTACTCATTTAAATCATGCCGATCCTCCTCCTAAGATTGTGAAAAATGAGGATTTTGATTCTTGGGTGTATCGTTTCAAGCGCCATTTAAAACATGTGAATACTAACCTTTGGAGAATCATTGAAGAAGGTTTCTATCCACATGACCCAAACAACTTCACCCCTCGAGAAGCCCTGGATAATCAATTCAATGAGAGTGCTCTCTTCATCATCCAAGATGCAATCCTTCCCAAAGATCTCCCTCACCTTCGACCTCATGCCATGGCCAAAGACGCGTGGCAATGCGTTGTGTCTCTCTATCGAGGAAGTGCTAGCATTCAACACTCCAACTATGAAGTGGTACAAGATGAAGCCGATGAGTTTGCAATGAAAGAAGATGAAGAACCCCGTGAGCTCTTTCGAAGAGTGACCAAACTCGCGGTCTCACTACGAGATCATGGGAGCAAGGACACTGATGACAATTGGATCAAGCGCAAGTTCCTCAAGTCCATGATGCCCTACAACAAGGCCATGTCCTCCGTAATTCGTCAAAGACCGGACTTCCACTCCATGACCTCAACTGAAGTGTTGGATGAGTTCGTTGCAATGAGCATCTTGGACAAGACCGCCGATAATGTGGTGCTCCGTTCTCAAAGGGCAAAGAAGCCCAACCTTGCTTTGAAGGCCAAGGTTAGTATGGAAGAAGAGGAGGAAGAAGGAGATGAGGAGAGCAACCCCGAAGACACGAAATATGATTATCATGAGCACATGGCTCTTGCCTCAAGACAATTTTGGAGCAAGAAGAATACAAGACCCAACTTCAACAAGAACAGCTCAAGTGGCCTCAAGGGCAAGCAACGAGTGAGAACTTGTTTCAACTGTGGCAATGTGAGCCATTTCGCTATGGATTGCCCTTACGAGAAGCGGGAAGACAATGGTGGCAAGTTCATCCGAAAAGACAAGGACAAGTCCTTCCCCAACAAGAACAACTTCACCAAGAAGACTCCTACTCGCGGGTTGGTGGTTCAAGAAGAATACTGTGAGGATGACGATGATGATGAAGATAGTGAAGCAATGGCCATGGCATCTGTTGCCATTGCCACAACTCCCCGGGTGTCTCTCTTCGATTCACCCAACGAGAACATCACCGCCAAGTGTCTCATGGCTAAAGCCACCAACAAGGTAACCCCCAACATCAAAACCACCATTATTCCTAATCCTTCTTTGACGGTTGGCTTTGATGATGGTAAGGAGTCTAATGAGGAGGTAAATGAATTTGAGTCCTTCATGAGTAAGCTCAAGGGAAAATCCAAGAAGCACTTCGTTGCTCTCTTGGAACAACTTGGTGAAGCCAATGACATGATCAAGGCTCACGAAGAAACCATCTCTAAGATGGAAGGTCATAGTCGTGACTATGCCGATGAGATATCGGATCTCTCTAATTCTCTTGAGGAAGAGCGTGGACATCGTTTGGCTCTTGAGGAGTCACACAATGATGACCATGCCAAATTAAAGAAAGATCTTGATCATGCTCTTGTTGTGTCTCGTGTACTAACTTCCGAGAAGGCTAACCTTGGGGTTGATCATGCTAGACTCAAGGAGGAGTTTGATGTACTTGACAAGGCCCATAAGGTCTTGAAAGGTGCTCATGCAAACCTCAAGGAGTCTCATGCTCAACTCCAAGTTAAGCTAACCAAGGAAAAGGCCACATTTCCTCACATGGCCTTAATTGATAATGCAAATGATACTAACCCATGTTGTGAGCATGTGCATCTTGTGGAGGAGAATGCCAAGTTGAAGGGACAACTCGAGAAAGGTCTTGTGTCATGCATACAAGGTGAGAAGAACCTAA
Source organism: Aegilops bicornis (assembly GCA_021605145.1). Lineage (NCBI taxonomy): Eukaryota > Viridiplantae > Streptophyta > Magnoliopsida > Poales > Poaceae > Aegilops > Aegilops bicornis. The sequence goes on along the minus strand of CM038670.1, from coordinate 722,499,964 downwards.
ATGACCTTTTGAGCAATCAAAAGGAAGTTGTGGGCAAGGAGGGAGTTGGGTTCTCACCCAAGTCCACGAACAAGAAGAAGGAAGAGAAGAAGAATAACAAGACCAAACGACCTCCCCCGCCGAAGCAAACTTTTGTGAAAGAGGGAGAGGGCGCTCTTAAGGAGAAGAAGAACAATGCTAAGAGTGGTGATGCCAAAAGGGGCAAAGCTATCTCTCCCAATAAAGCCGGCGACTTTAACCCCTCTTATGTGTTGTGCCGTGCTAGCGATGGGCATGTTTATGCTAAATTTGTCGGTTCTTCTTATGAGTACATTGAATGGTCTATTTGGGTTCCTAAGACCCTTGTTACTAACATCAAAGGACCCATTACTAAATGGGTACCTAAAACCAAGCATTGATCTCTTGTAGGTGTTTGCTTCCGGTGGGGGATCATGGTTGCTTGATAGTGGAGCAACAAATCATATGACCGGAAGCAAGGACTTGGTGGTGGACGTGCAAAAGATTCCATCTATGCCCACCAATGTCGAGCGGGTGATGCCTCACATTCTAAGGTATTGGGTCTTGGCAAGGTTGTCATTTCTCATGATCTAACGATCGAGAAAGTCATGCTTGTTGAGTCCCTTGCATACAATTTACTTTCCGTTCATTAACTTGCACTCATGGGCTTTGCCACCTTCTTTGACATTGATACCGTGGCCCTCTTCTGGAGCAAGACTCTTAAAGTAGCCTTTGTTGGGCATGTCGAGAACGGTCTCTATGTGATAAACTTTTCGGAGCGATCCACTAAGACCGCGACATGCCTAATGGCTAAAGTTAACGTGGGATGGCTTTGGCATCACCGTTTAGCCCACGTCAATATGAGATCTTTGCAAAGTCTTCTCAAGGGGGACCATGTCCGTGGACTAACAAATGTTAGTTTTGCTAAAGATCGTGCTTGCAGTGCTTGTATTGAAGGAAAGCTTCATGAGACGGCTCACCCTCCCACGACTATCATATACTCGAAGAGACCCTTGGAGCTCCTGCACATGGACCTCTTTGGGCCTCCATCCTTTGATAGTCTTGGGGGTAGAAAGTATTGCTTGGTGATTGTGGATGATTATTCAAGATACACTTGGGTATACTTCTTCAAGAGGAAGAGTGAGACTCAACAAACCGTCATCGACTGTGCAAATGAAGCTCAACATCAACATAATGCAAAGATCTTGACAATAAGAAGTGACAACGGCACCGAGTTCAAGAACTACACCTTGGATGAGTTTCTTAGTGATGAGGGGATCAAGCATCAATATTCTGCACCATATACCCCTCAACAAAATGGTGTTGCAGAGAGGAAGAATCGGACGTTGATGGATGCGGCAAGGACCATGATGGCGGAGTTCAAGTCTCCATACAACTTTTGGGCCGAAGCCATCAACACCGCATGTCATGCATCCAATCGGCTCTATCTCCGCAAAGGGTTGAACAAGACTCCTTATGAGATACTCACCAGAAACAAGCCCAATCTCAAGTACTTCCGGTGTTCGGGTGTAAGTGTTTCATTCTCAAGAAAGGTGTTCGCTTGTCTAAATTTGAGGCTAGAGATTATGAGGGCATATTTGTTGGTTATGCTACAAACTCTCATGCTTACCGTGTTCTCAACAAGTCCACCGGACTCATTGAGGAGACGTGTAACATGGAGTTTGACGAAAATAATAGATTCCAAGTGGAGCAAAGTGGTACTTGTGATGTAGGTGATGATATTCCTCCCCAAGCCATAAGAAGAATGGGTATTGGTCATATTCTACCCATTGAGGAACCCCTTGTGGCCGAAGGAGAAGGAAAATGCTCCACTCATGTGGAGCCATCACCTACTCAAGACCCACACGCTCAAGAACAAAGTGAAGGCCCTCAACCTCGTGAACAAGACCAAGGGCAAGATCAATCTCAAGATGGTGGTGAACCTCCAAATGATGCCCAAGGTCAAGTCCCTCCCCCCGAGCAAGTTCAAGATCATGAAGAAGCTCAAGATCAAGATCAAGCTTAAGACGACGCTCAAGATTATCAAGTTAACCCTCCTCCTTCCACATCCGAGGAGGAATTAGAGCATCGTGCCGTGAAGATTGCTTCCAAACTCACCACCAAAGGCCATCTCATGGAGAATGTGGTTGGAATCCTAAGAAAGGGGGTAAGCACTCGTAGACAATTGGCAAACTATTGTGAACATCACGCGTTTGTCTCTTGTGTTGAACCCCAAAAGGTCTATGAGGCGCTCGAAGACTCGGATTGGCTCAATGCCATGCATGAAGAACTCAACAACTTCGAGTACAACAAGGTGTGGAGATTGGTGCCAAGGCCTTCGGGGAACCACAACGTCATTGGAACCAAGTGGATTTTCAAGAACAAGCAAGATGCTCATGAGAACATCATTTGCAACAAGGCCAGATTGGTAGCACAAGGCTACTCCCAAGTCGAGGGTATCGACTACGGTGAAACCTTTGCTCCCGTTGCTCACCTTTAATCCATTCGTTTGTTGATTGCTTATGCTTCCCATCACAACTTTAAGTTGCAACAAATGGATGTGAAAAGTGCTTTTCTTAATGGTACTATTAATGAGTTGGTCTATGTCAAGCAACCCCCCGGGTTCAAGGACCCCTACTTCCCGGATCATGTGTATCAACTCGATAAGGCACTCTATGGCCTTAAACAAGCCCCACGTGCGTGGTATGACCACCTTACCGAGTTGCTACAAGATCATGGATTTGAGGTGGGGCAAATCGATCCCACTCTTTTTACTAAGAAGGTCAAAGGAGTTGTTTGTATGCCAACTATATGTTGATGATATTATCTTTGGTTCCCCTAACAAAGCTTTCAATGAGGAATTTGCCGCTCTCATGACCTCCAAGTTCAAGATGTCTTTGATGGGAGAGTTGAAGTTCTTCCTTGGTTTTGATATCAAACAAAGAAGAGAAGGAACCTTCATCAACCAAGCCAAATATACTCAAGACATTCTAAAAAGATTCAAGCTAAGTGATGTCAAGCCGGCTTCTACTCCAATGCCTACCAAGTGCCAACTTGACATTGATCCCAATGGTAAAGCGGTGGATCAAAAGGTATATCGCTCCATGATTGGCTCCTTGCTTTACCTTTGTGCATCTAGAGCGGATATCATGTTGAGTGTGGGAATGTGTGCATGGTTTCAAGCCGCACCGAAGTAAAGTCACTATGTGGCGGTCAAGCGAATCTTTCGATATTTGGCTCATACCCCAAACTTTGGCTTATGGTATCCAAGAGGGGCAAACTTCAAGCTTGAAGATTATAAGGATTCCGATTGGGCGGGAGACAAAGTGGATAGGAAGTCCACCTCTGGAGGGTGCCAATTTCTTGGTTGCTCTTTGGTGAGTTGGTCTTCTAAGAAGCAAAGTTGTGTGTCTCTCTCGTCCACCGAAGCGGAGTATGTGGCAGCCGGTAGTAGTTGTGCACAACTCTTATGGATGAGACTAACTTTAAAGGAGTACGGTGTCACTTGTGACAAAGTGCCTCTTTGGTGTGACAATGAAAGTGCCATCAAGATTTCTCTCAACCCGGTGCAACACTTCAAGACGAAGCATATTTAGATTCGGTATCACTTCATTCGGGATCACATTAGGCGAGGGGAGATCGAGCTCAAGTATGTCAACACTCACGATAACCTTGCAGATATCTTCACGAAGCCCTTGGATGAAGCAAGATTTCGTGAGTTAAGGCATGAGCTAAATATCATTGATTCGAGCAATGTGACTTGAACGCTTGCACCCCTCACCACACTCAACTTGTTATCTAGTTTAGGTGTAGGCATGGACATAGGGGGAGTGTTGTTCTCTCAATGAACTCTCCCTCCCCTCATTATGCATAAATAGATCAACTCTTTCACGTTAGCCATTTTTTATGGTACTTGTGCTTCAAAGACGAGTTTTGGTCATGGGCCCAAGGATAATTCTTCGCGGTGCCATACCATCTAACTCAAACATAGGTGGCTCCGGCCACCGCCCTCTCCCTTTGAGAGGTTGTGTCGCATGGTATTTTCTTGTTGTCTTTATGCCTTTGGTTTGTGCGTGTTCCGGTGGTATCCTTTGTGTGAAAAGTTTCCTTTGCAAAGACCTTCTTCTCGTGTTGAAACCTGCTGTGTTTTGCACTCACGGTACTACCGCGGCCAGCTACGATACTACCGCAGCCAGCCACGGTACTACCGCGTGTGGGGAGCACAGTACTACCGCCCCCACGTGGCAGTAATTTTTTACTACCGCCTGGGTGAGCGGTACTACCGCTACGGTGTGGTACTTCCGCCCGAGCGGTACTACCGCGATGATCTGCTGTACTACCGTGCCACAAGGGCGCGTGGGGATAAGGACGGGCAGGGGGAGTTCTAACTCCCCCATACCCATTCGCAGTTCCCCTCCCCACGTCGTCTCTCTCTCCCACGCTCAAGATCGGAGACGGCGTCGCCAGATCTCCTCCTCCGGCTGCCCTCCCGTGATTCCGTCCGGTGGGATCTTTCCCCACAACGTGCTCTTGCTATGGACCCAGGTTTTTCCCCAACCTCTTCTCGTTTTGTTGAGTTCTTTGCCTCTAGGTTTTTGGGGGAGACTTGTGTGTTCTAGAGATTCTTAGGCTCTTTTATGCAAGAGTAGGATGAAGGAGAGTAGCTTTGCGTAGGAATTATACTTGTATTTTTGTCCTGTGCTAGATTTGATCATCGTAGCACCGCCATAGTTTCGCGGTTTTTTCAGATTCGAACTGACGTTTGGATCTGACGCGACGCGGTTCTACCACCCGCCTGGCACGGAACTACCGCTAGTCCGGTACTACCGCCCGTCTGGCGCGGTACTACCGCTACCATCGGCACTAACACTTTACTACCGCTCCAACCACGGTACTATCATACCGCACGCGGTACTATCATGACTTGGAGCGGTACTAAAATTTTAGTACCGCAGGCTCTGGCAGTACTACCGTGGCTCACATTTATCTCATGGAAACTTTCACGTATACTTTCTATGTGTTTCTTGTGCTTTGACGTGGTCTTTGCATTGATCCTCTTTGCGTTTCATTGGTGTTTTGCGTGTGTGTCTCAGGTGGTGGTTCTCGCCGTTCCAATCCCAGTCGTGACACCGGCTCCAAGCGTCACAAGAACCTGTGTGAAGCACCGGAGGGCTCCTCTGCTTCAAGCGCCATGTCAAGACATCAGCTAGCAAGAACAAGGAGCCCGCTAAGGGCATGGACGAGATACCCCAATCTGAAAGTATCGTCCGTCTCGTGCAACTCCATCCGTATGTGACCCCTCGTTCTTCCTCAGGAGGTTGTGAGCTGTTTTGGAACAAGCAACAGACTCTCACCTATTTGGATGTCATAAAAAACAAGCAGAATACCTACGTGGATGTGAAATGGATTGATATGCATCACATGCGGAAGGACAAGTTCAGTGCATACTTTGGAGAGGCTCCGGACTTGGTGGAGCAGTTTGGTATTGAGCATGTGATATCCTTTCACCTTGATTATGACCCCGAGCTTATCTCACGCTTCTTTGCCTCAGTATACTTTCACTCGATGAGGAGTGGAGGATGACCTGGATGACCAATGGCTGTAAGTCGATCGCTACCGGAAGGAGTTCATGGATTTTCTCCAGTTCTCGATGACGGGCTCGACACTCCTGCGGGTGTTCGCCCCATGCCAATTCTGTGCCTGCCAACAAGGACAAGCTTGCGCCCTACTATGTTGAGAAGGCGCTCGCCAATGGCAAGACGGGGTTGGTGCTCAACTCCTTTCTGGATATCATGTATCGCATCTTCCGCAACTCCTTGTTCCCTCGCATTGGTGACAAGGACAAGGTTCATGCTTATATGGTGGATATGATGCTCATTTGCGAGGAGGCTCGTTTGTCTCAGACTCAGCCACTTGATATCTCACACATCATGTGGTGTGAGCTTCGGTTTGCGGTGTTCAATCGCAAGGTGCCTATCTATGGGCCCTATCTGTTTCTGCTGATCTCGAAGACTTGGGAGAAGATGTTCCCTGGTGAGGAGTTTCTTGCTCCAGACTGGATTCTCCATGAATCCATCTGTCTGCGTGTCAAGCCCAACTGGGCCAACACTACTACTCGTGCTGAGGCGTCTGCTGCTAGGGCTGCTGTTGGTGCTCAACTCCTTTCTGGATATCATGTATCGCATCTTCCGCAACTCCTTGTTCCCTCGCATTGGTGACAAGGACAAGGTTCATGCTTATATGGTGGATATGATGCTCATTTGCGAGGAGGCTCGTTTGTCTCGTGACTCAGCCACTTGATATCTCACACATCATGTGGTGTGAGCTTCGGTTTTGCGGTGTTCAATCGCAAGGTGCCTATCTATGGGCCCTATCTGCTTCTTGATCTCAAGACTTGGGAGAAGATGTTCCTGGTGAGGAGTTTCTTGCTCCGCATCGATTCTCCATGAATCCATCTGTCTGCGTGTCAAGCCCAACTGGGCCAACACTACTACTCGTGCTGAGGCGTCTGCTGCTAGGGCTGCTGTTGATGAGGAGGATGCTGGCGCCGAGGATGTTGCTGCGGGCCGTGATGCTAGGCCTTCCCATCCTCTATGCCTTCGTGGGCCAAGAAGCTGAAGGACAAGATGAAGACTCTTTTCTGCATGCAAGCCAAGGGACAGTACAGGACTCACGTGGCTTCTAAGGAGAGTCGCCGCCGGGACAAGAAGATCTTGCAGCTGTACAATGAGGACGTGTCTAGTGGTTCTGAGGATCATATCACTCCAGTGGCCGAGTGGATGGAGAAGCAAGGCTACAGGTGGACCGATTCTGAGGAGGACGTCGAGGAGACCATCCCTGCTACCGAGGAGTCCGACGGAGAGGGTTGGGATGAGTTCCCTACTGCTTGGGTCACCTCTTGTGTGTAGGTGTCCTCTCTGCCTTTTTGGCGTCTCGATGCCAAAGGGGGAGAGAGTGTAGGGATTTGCGAGTCGTGTGTCGTCGTTCGTGTTTGGTGTGTTTGTTGCTTTCTCGTTCTCGTTTGAACCTCGTTTCAGTTGCTTTTTCTTCATATGGTGTAAGACATATGCACTCTATATATCTTAGCTAGCTTGTGATATATTGTGCTACCTTTGTGCTATGATATGCGATGTTAATTATCGTGCCTTTGTCTCTAAAATACAGGGGGAGTGGTGATCCTAGCTTGTGTGCTATGCAGTCCAAAGCATCCATCCAGGTTGCACACATCTAGGGGAGCCGTCTATATTCTAGAGAGGAGGGTTTGCCCTTGCTTAATATTATCTCATCTATGTGCAAATCCCGTATTGTCATCAATCCACCAAAAAGGGGGAGATTGTAAGGGCATATTTATCCCTTAGGTGTTTTGGTGATTGATGACAATGCTTTTGCAGACTAATCGTGTGCCTTGAGTTTCTCAGACGCTTCATCACTAGGCACGAGACGATTAGATGCCCCTCGAAGACTATTGAAGACGGTGTTGTTCTACGTTTCTCTTTGGTGGATTTGAGTCGTAGGAGAGCCGTACTATTAAGAGGGGGTCCGCGTCGGAAAGGTTCGGGTGGAATCATCACGTACACATGTGTTTCCTTTCTGTTGCACTTTGGAGCGTCTCACCGTTTTCCTAGTTGTGCTTGATCTGACGGCTACTTCTGTTCTTGCGGTAGTACTGCTCTATGGAGCGGTAGTACCGCAAGCACTTGCGGTAGTACCCGATGGGGGTCACGGTAGTACCGCTCCTATGGAGCCTTAGTACCGTAGCCCCCAGGCCTAGTGCTACTCCGGTACGGTAGTAGGGGCGGATGTAATTTTTTACATCCGCGCCCGCACGGTAGTATCAAGACGTCACGTCTGGATAGTACATGGTGGCCACGGTAGTACCGCTCCCTTGGAGTCGTAGTACCGCGGGCCCTCATACCTTGTACCGCCAAGCGTCATGGCGAGTAGGGAGCGGATGTATGTTTTACATCCGTGCCTCAATGGTAGTACCACCGCGGCGCCGTAGTACCGCTGTCGGGTTTTTGCAATCGCTTTCTTTTTCAGCGGAAGTAGGCACGGATGTATTTTATTTCATCCGCGCTCTTCGTAGGCTTTGACTTCCCTGCCTTGCAGTAGTACCCCAAGGGGGAGCGGTAGTACTGCGCAAGCGGTAGTACTGCTCTCAGTCAGGCTAGTCCCGGCCTCTGCTGCTGCCGCGGAAGTACCGTGGCCCTCCACGGTAGTACCGCATGACCTTGCGTTAGTACCGCGCTCCTGGAGCGGTAGTACCGCATGTCGCAGGCTGAACTTGTGGATAACGGTTGGATCTCTTCCATGGCTATAAAAGGGGCGTCTCCTACCTCAAGTTGACTACCTCTTCCATTTCTAAGCTCCATTGTTGCTCCAAGCTCCATTTTAGCCCGATCTCTCTCCCTAGCCAATCAAACTTGTTGATTTGCTCGGGATTGGGTGACAAGGGCCCGATCTACACTTGCACCAAGAGATATTCGATCCCCCCCCCCACTTATCCCTAGCGGATCTTGTTACTCTTGGGTGTTTGAGCACCCTAGATGGTTGAGGTCACCACGAAGCCATACTCCATTGTGGTGAAGCTTCGCGGTGGTGTTGGGAGCCTCCAAGTGTTGTGGAGATTGCCCCAACCTTGTTTGTAAAGGTTCGGTCGCCGCCTTCAAGGGCAACAATAGTGGAATCACGACATCTCGCATTATGTGAGGGCGTGAGGAGATTACGTTGGCCCTATTGGCTTCTTGGGGAGCATTGTGCCTCCACACCGCTCTAACGGAGACGTACTTCCCTTTAAAAGGAAGGAACTTCGGTAACACATCCTCGTCTTCACCGGCTCCACTCTTGGTTATTTCGTGCCTTTACTTTTGCAAGCTTACTTGTGTTGTATCTTTTGCTTGCTTGTGTGCTAGTTGTGTTTGCATCATATAGGTTGTCCACTTAGTTGCATATCTAGACAACCTATTTTGTCGCAAGGTTTAAATTGTTAAAGAAAAGCTTAAAAATTGTTAGTTGCCTATTCACCCCCCTCTAGTCAACCATATCGATCCTTTCAGTAGGTATATATAGGAAGAAGAAGTACGCCGGTGGCCGCCCGAGGGGCCCACGAGACAAGGGGGCGCACCCTATAGCGGTGGGGGCGCCCTCCTATCTCGTGGAGGCTCCGGTTGCTTATTGACTTGCGCTCCAAGTTCTCTGGATCACATTCGGCGAGAAAATCACGTTCCCGAAGGTTTCATTCCGTTTGGACTCCGTTTGATATTCCTTTTCTTCGAAATACTGAAATAGGCAAAAAATAGCAATTCTGGGCTGGGCCTCCGGTTAATAGGTTAGTCCCAAAAGTAATATAAAAGTGGAAAATAAAGCCCAATAAATCCTAAAACACTAGATAAAGTAGCATTGAGCCATCAAAAATTATAGATACGTTGGAGACGTATCAGGCATCCCCTAGCTTAATTCCTGCTCGTCCTCGAGTAGGTAAATGATAAGAAGAGAATTTTTGATGCGGAGTGATACTTTGGCATAATTTCAATGTAAATCCTCTTAATTTTGGTATGAATATTCAGATCCGAAAGATTCAAGACAAAAGTTCATATTGACATAAAAATAGTAATACTTCAAGCATACTAACTAAGCAATCATGTCTTCTCAAAATAACATGGCCAAAGAAAGTTATCCCTACAAAATCATTGTCGGTGTACTAGAGTAGGGGTACCCTAGTATCCCGTACACGTGCACGGACAGTTGCAGCACCCCGCGGCAAGGCTTGCCTCGTCACCGCCAAGGTCCTCCGTGGCTCCTTTGGAGCCATTCAAGAACAAAGTATTAGATTGAGAAGACAAGGCCCCGACAAGAGGAGCTTGTCGGGAAGGCCACTCGAGCACGCAGGAGACAAGGCCCGGCAAGAGGACCTTGCCGGAAGGCCCGAGCGCGACAAGCCTCCGGCGCGACAAGATTCGGCCGCTGCAAGGCGCTTGCCGCTGCATGCAACTCCTCTCCGTCTCCGCTCCAGCTCACCCAGCGACGTGTCGCCATGGGACCGTTCCATGGGCGCGTGTCGAGCAGCTGTGCAGCCAGCGGAGAGCAGCGATAAGCGGCGCTGACAGGCTCGCCATCGTGGCGAGCGGAGGTGCACTGACGGTCTCTGTTACCTTTGTTTGGGCGACAGTGACGGGCATTTATTGCTTTTGTCCCTTGCCGCCGAGTTAGGTATTTTGCACTGCATAATCGCTCAAGTAGGTGTACCAACTCCTGTTTTTACATTTGTACCCCGCCTATGTTGCCACCGCCGGAGACCCTTGAGCATATAAAAGGAGGCCCGAGTGCAACGTAGAAGAGGTTCGCGAGGTTCGGCTGGTTCGGTTCATTCGACCCACTCGAGACCCAAGACACTCACGCTTAGGTTTTGTAGCTCGCATTGCTCCCCTCGGCAAGAACACAATAGATCAGACAAGCAGCAGAAGGAGTTTTATCTCTCCGGAGAGCTCCGAAGCTGGGTAAAACTGCTCGTGTGCCTCGCCTCGATCCGCTCTTCGTGCGATCTCCGCCCCCCTCCAAACCACAAAGGGGCCCGGTCCGCCAGCCCCATAGGTGTCCGCGGGTACGATCAGCCTCCCCGACATCTTTGGCGCGCCAGGTAGGGGGCGTCGAGGCCGTGTGAATCTGATCCAGCGTTCACACGAGCAGCGTCATCAACATCTTCCTCAACATGCCATCGAAGAAGAAAGCTTCGGCGGCAGCAGAGCCGTCCGCGTCGTACCCACCCTCACCTCAGCAAACGGGTGGTGGGGCAGACGCTGGCGGAGGAACGGGCGCCGACGAAGGTGTTCGCGACGTTGCCAAGTCCAAGGACAAGGCCCCGCAAACCTTGGCGTCCGTGCATCCCCCGCGCCCATCTCAGAGACGCGGGACCAACAACGCCATGGCGCCCACAACGCCATACGCTCGCTGGATCAAGACCCTCAAGACCAGCATGCGCGCCAACATGCCGGGCACGAGTGAGATACGGTCGCCGACGGGCGCTGCTCCTTCTAACGTAGTTAGAAGTCCGAGTGTGTCCCGCCTCGCACCGCTTCTCCAATGCCGCCTACTACTCGGCGAAGCTCTGGCGAGAGCTCAGCTGCTCCTCGACTACCCTCCAACGGCCGACAAGGTCGGGCGAGTGGAGGGCCACTATCCGTAGCCTCATCGGCTTTGCTAACGGCGACGCCCGCGGCAACCAACGCCATCATTGCCGCGGCGTGACGACAAGGCACGAGCCGATGGCGACGAGACTATCGGAGGTGCAACCACCGTGCACTCTCCGCCAAGAAGGCCAAGATCGCCGACTCACCGGATCAACCTCGACAGCGACTCCACTGCGTCGTCGGATCCGCGAGCTCGTCGCGATCAGCGCCAAGTTCTTCATGAGCGACAACAAGAGGACGCTCGAACTCGTGACGAGCGCCGAAGAGAAGCGCGACGTCGATCCGACAAGCCGCTGGGCCTTCTGCTGACATGCACGCGCTGGAGGGGCCAGCGACTTGTCAGACGCGGTAGGTTGCCCTGCGTTCACTGCGTGAGCTGCGGCAAGTCCAGTGGCCCAGCCAGAAAAACTTCAAACCCGACGCGTGCGGAGAAGTATGATGGCCGGACGCATCCGTCGAAGTTCCTCGGCATCTACACCATCGCGGTGCAGGCTGCGGGGGCGGGACGACAAGATCCTCGCCAACTACTTCCCGCCGTCCTCAAGCCCAACGCCGATCTTGGCTCATGCACTTGCCGGACAGCTCCATATCCTCTTGGGCAGATTCAGGCCATCAGTTTGTCGGCGCCTTCACAGCGGCCACAAACCTCATGGCCAAGAGAGTGACCTTCACTTGCTCGCCTGTAAGGAAGGAGAGTCCTGCGCAAGTTCATTCAGAGATTCAGCCAGTGCACTACAACATCCCGTGACGTCCACCCTGCCAAGGTGATCAGCGCATTCCATCGTAATGTGCGGAACCGCAGGATGAGGAGGAGATGGCGATGTGCAAAGTCAAGGACGCCGGTGAGCTGTACGCCTTGGCCGACAAGTGTGCACGCTACCGAGGAAGGGAGGAGACTCCCAGGAGAGAATGCAGAAGCAGGATCTGACAGTGAGGACACCGCCCCGGCAAAGAAGGGCCGGCGGCGAGGAAACAGGAAGAAGAAAGCTAGAGAAGTGCTAGCAGTCGAGCAGTCCGGCAATGGAGGTGGCGACAAGAACGCCAAGGCGGGTACCTCCGGCAAGGAGGTTGCCACTGACGCCAACCACCAGTCGGTGGCGGCCGCCGACAAGCAGGACAGCTCCGGCAAGCAATACTGCAAGATCCACCGCACCAAGGGCCACGACCTCCAGAGCTGCAAGAAAGTCGAGCAGCTCGTCGAACAGACAGAGCTGAGTACGAGCGGCGCGACAAGGAGAAGGCCCAGAAGGTGCTTTGGAGGAGCAAGCAAGAAACGTCCCGGCCGAGGAGGACGCCGCGGCAAGGCCAAGCAGCGACAAGGAGATCGACCTCCCCGCGGCCGCGACAAGGACGAAGATGATGACGACGATGAAGATATGGAAGACGCAGCGGCCGACGAGCAGGAGTTTCGAGAAAGCCATAGAGGTCCTTTGCGTTGACGGAGGTGCTTCCTGCATACCTCCCACCGCCAACTCAAGCAATGGATGCGGAGGTCAATGCAGCGGAACCATCCGTAGAGTCACGCAAGCCTCTCAAGTGGTCCAGCACGCCTATCATTTTTGACATTGAGGACCACCCTGATCGCATAACTGCGGTCGGGTGCTTGCCGATGTTGATCTCACCAACCATCCGCAACCTCAAGGTCAAAAAAATGTTAGTTGACGGCGGGGCCGGCTTGAATCTGATCTCCTCCGCGGTGCTCCAGAAGCTTCAAATCCTTGACAGCGAGCTCGAAGAGACCGGAACCTTCCAAGGAATCAATCCGGGAAGGAGCAAGCCGAAGGGGAAGATTACGTTGCCGGTGACATTTGGCAGCAAGCTGAACTTGAGGACTGAGAGGGTCACATTCGACGTTGCCGATTTCCCGTTGCCTTACAATGGGATACTTGGCCGTCCAGCACTCGCCAAGTTCATGGCAGCCTCTCACTACGCCTACAACCTACTCAAGATGCCAGGCCCGATAAGCGTCATCTCTGTCCATGGCGACAAGAAGGATGCCCTTATCTATGCCGACAAGATCTACCGAGATGCAGCAGCCGCGACAGACTGCAAAACACTTGCCGCTGAAGCTCCCGGGGGGAAGAAGACCAAGTCCAAGTCCGGCAAGGGCTCTGATGCTCACTCTGGCAAGCGCACCTCTTCGGAGTGCTGCGCTACCGTCGAGGACGCACCATCGAGCTCCACCGGCAAGTGCAAGAAGATGGTGGCTCCGCCGAAGACCAAGAGGGTGCCCGCCAAGGAGGACGGCACTGGTGGTACCTTCACCATCAGCGCCTCCCTCGACCCTAAATAGGAAGAAGGCGCCGTTGCTTTCCTGCGGCGAATGTCGACGTGTTTGCATGGCAACCGTCTGATATCCCCGTGTTCCTGTGAAAGTGATTGAGCACCGCCGCCGCTTGTCCTCATGCGCGCCCGTCAAGCAAAAAGTCGAAAGCAAGCAGTGGGCGCCAAGAATTCATAGTCAAGAGATCAAGAACCGGAAGCAACAGGCCTCGTCGAGGAGTGCTCCATCCTACGTGGTTGGCCAATCAGAAGTCGCGGCGCAAGGCAAATGGAAAGTGGAGACTTTGTATTAACTTCACGGATGTTAATAAAGCTTGTCCCAAAGATCCATTTCCCTTGCCGCGCAGTGACCAGATTGTTGACTCCACGGCTGGATGTGATTTGCTTTCGTTTCTTGATGCATACTCAAGATACCATCAGATCTTCATGGCTGAAGAAGATGAAGAGAAGACCGCATTCATCACACCATGTGGCACATACTGTTTCATACGGATGCCTTTCGGTTTGAAGAATGCTGGTTCAACATTTGCAAGGGTAGTCCATGACGCTTTTGAGCTGCAAATGCACAGAAATGTAGAAGCCTACATGGATGACATAGTGGTCAAAAGCAAGGACAAAGCAACTCTGGTTCAAGATTTGGACGAGACCTTTGCAAATCTGCGCAAGATCAACCTCAAGCTCAACCCTGAGAAGTGCGTGTTTGGAGTCCCTTCCGGCAAGCTTCTCGGGTTCTTCGTGTCTCAGCGAGGGATTGAAGCTAATCCCGACAAGATCAAGGTCATTGAGCAGATTGAAGCACCAAGGCGCGTCAAGGATGTAAGAAGACTTGCCGGTTGCGTGGCGGCTCTCAGCAGGTTTATTTCTAGGTCTGCTGAGCGCCTCGCCATTTTCAAGATTTTGAAAAAGGCAGGTCCAATGAAATGGACTCGAAGCGGAGGCTGCGCTGCAGACTTGAAGAGATACCTGTCCTCCACTCCAACACTTGTTGCACCTAGGCCACAAGAGAAGTTGTCGCTATATATAGCGGCAACCAATCAAGTGGTTAGTGCTGCGTTAGTGGCGGAGAGGGAGGCGGATGACGAGCCAAAGAACCGCGGCAAGCACATCCAAAGGACAAGCAGGGGCTTCACGACAAGCTCTGGTCCCGACAAGGACGAGTCCGCGAAGACGCATGAGCAGACATGTAAAAGGATGGTGCAGCGCCCAGTCTACTTTGTCGGCCTTCCCTCTGCAGGGGCTAGGTCAAGGTACTCCGTGTGCAGAAGCTGCTTTTCGGCCTCCTCATGGCCTCGAGAAAGCTGCGCCATTACTTCCAAGCACACGAAATCACAGTTGTCACTCGCTTTCCGCTGAAGAGGATACTGCAGAATCCAGAAGCGACAGGCAGATTGTCGAGTGGGCACTGGAGCTGTCAAGCTTTGGTCTTAAGTTTGAAAGCACACCAACCATCCAAAGTAGAGCGTTGGTAGAATTCATAGCAGAATGGACGCCAACACCAGATGAAGAGATTCCGGAGACGAGCATTCCTGTCAAAGAAGCAAGCAAAGAGTGGCTGATGTACTTTGATGGTGCCTTCTCGCTGCAAGGCGCCGGTGACGGCGTGCTGCTTATCGCACCCACCGGAGAGCACCTCAAGTACGTCGTCCAGATGCACTTTCCCAAGGAGAAAGCGACAAACAATCTTGTAGAGTATGAGGGTTTGCTTGCCGGTCTCGAGATCGCAGTGGACCTTGGGATCAAGAAGCTTATTGTCGTGGTGACTCGCAACTTGTCGTCCGACAAGTGAACAAAGATTACCAGAGTCCGTTGATGGAAGCCTACGTTGATGAAGTGAGGAAGCTGGAAGAGCGCTTTGACGGCCTGCAAATGGAACATGTTCCAAGAGCTCAGAATGATATTGCTGACGGCCTGTCAAAGTGCGCTGCACTTAAGTTACCTGTGGAACCAGGGATTTTCATGCTCAAGCTGACTCAACCAACCGTAACACCATCAACAGGACAAAGCAAGAAGAGGAAGTTGGCCTCTGGTGACTATTTTCCGACAGAGCTTCCCGAAGCCGTCGTTGCAAAGGTCCCCAAGATCAACACCAACAAGTCTTTGAGGAGCAGTCTGCTCCGGCTGCACACCGTGGTTTGTTTCGTTGAAGCAGACGCTCCCGACAAGTCTTGCTCCGGCAAGCTTGTCGGGGAGCATCAAGCCCGGCAGGGCCGCAGGTTCTTGCCGTGGAAGCTGATGTTCCCGCAGCAGCAGATGTGCCTTTAGTCCTCGTTGTCGAGCCGCAAGCTCCAAAGATGGGCGCAGCCGATTGTCCTTTTCCTTCAGACAGGAGAACTTCCCGAAGAGCAAGAAGAAGCGGAAAGAGTAGCCCGGCAGTCAAGTATGTACCAGTTTGTCGATAGCATACTGTACAGAAGAAGACTCAACGGTGTGAAATTGAAGTGTATTGCCAGGGAAGATGGACATAAGCTGTTGGCAGAGATACACGGAGGCATATGTGGTCACCACATTGGCGCAAGAGCACTTGCCGGCAAAGCTTTCCGGCAAGGTTTCTTCTAGCCGACAGCCCTCCGTGATGCAATCGCACAAGTAACCAAGTGTGAAGCGTGCGGTTCCATTCCAAACAGATACACCAGCCAGCTCAAGCTCTCCAGACGATCCCTTTATCCTGGCCATTTTCGGTCCTGGGCTCGACATCCTCGGCCCCTTCCCCGAGCTGTCGGGGCTTTGAGTACTTGTACATCGCCATTGACAAGTTCACAAAGTGGCCGGAAGTGGAAGCGATGAGGAAGGTGGCACACGGTCAGCTATCAAGTTCTTCAGTCAATTGTTTGTCGTTTCGGAATCCCTAACCGGATCATCACCGACAACGGCACACAATTTACGAGTCGCACCTTCATGCAGTACGTCCAAGACCTTGACGCCAAGGTCTGCTTTGCTTCTGTCGCCAAAGATGTCGGGGAGGCTGATCGTACCCGCGAACACCTATGGGGCCGGCGGACCGGGCCCCTTGTGGTCCGGAGGGGGGCGGAGATCGCACGAAGAGCGGATCGAGGCGAGGCACACGAGCCGATTACCCAGCTTCGGAGCTCTCCGGAGAGATAAAACTCCTACTGCTGCTTGTTTGATCTATTGTGTTCTTGCCAGGGAGCAATGCGAGCTACAAAACCTAGCGTGAGTGTCTTGGGTCTCGAGTGGGTCGAATGAACCGAACCAGCCGAACCTCGCGAACCCCTCTCTACGTTGCACCCGGGCCTCCTTTTATATGCTCAAGGGGTCTTCGACAGGTGGCAACATAGGCGGGGGTACAAATGTAAAAACAGGAGTTGGTACACCTACTTGAACAATTATGCAAAGGCAAAATACCTAACTCGACGGCAAGGGACAAAAGCAATAAATGCCCGTCGTTGTCGCCCAAACAAAGGTAATGAGAGACCGTCAGGTGCACCTCCGCCGCCACGATGGCGAGCCTGTCAGCCGCTTATCGCTGCTCTCCGCTGGCTGCAGCTGCTCGACACGCGCCCATGGAACGGTCCCATGGCGACACGTCGCTGGGTGAGCTGGAGCGGAGACGGAGAGGAGTTGCATGCCGCGGCAAGCGCCTTGCCGCGGCCGAATCCTTGTCGCGCCTGGAGGCTTGTCGCGCTCCGGGCCTTCCCGGCAAGGTCCTCTTGCCGGGGCCTTGTCTCCTGCTTGCCTGGAGTGGCCTTCCCGACAAGCTCCTCTTGTCGGGGCCTTGTCTTCTCAATCTAATACTTTGTGCCTAGAGAGGCCTTCCCGGCAAGCTCCTCTTGCCGGGGTCTTGTCTTCTGAAAGGCTTCGGAGGGTCTTGGCGGACGCCCGGCGAGGCTTGCCACGGGGACGCTGCGACTGCCCGTGCACAAGTTCGGGTACTAAGGTACCCCTACTTTAGTACACCGACAGAGCCCCGGTCTGGGCCATACAGTCTTGCGCTGTTGGGCCAGGCCCAAAACAGGCTGCAGACACGCGGCCTGGGTCCAAACCAAACCCACTCCGTATCCGCCGCGTTCCCCCGTAACGGCACGCGCCAATTGCGGCGTCGTGGGGGAAGTGGGCGGCGTGCGGGGTCGCTTCACCCGTCGCCTCAGTTCTGCATCCCCGCCACGTGGTTCCCATGCTCTTGGGGTCGCGGACGGTGGAAGTGGAAAACTGGGCCGTTACGAGCAGAGGCAGCAGGTCGGCCCCGATTCCCTGCTCTTCCTATGCCCTGATTTGTCGACGGGGCGGTCGAGCCCCACCTTGCTTCCTTAAAAAGAGCGGAAGGGGAGCGCAGAAGCCCGCACTCTCCCATCTCCTCATTTCCTCAGTTTCTGCTCCCCTTTCTCTCATTCGTCATGGAGAAAAGGGACCTTGGTTCTTCATCGGTGGCGGCGAGGGTCGCCGCTAGACAGCGCTCCCCTCCCAACCCCACGCCCGGGGTGGCAGAGCCAGCCACAAGAGGAAGAGGGAGGGGGCGAGGTCATGGACGAGGTCGAGGCGCTCGGGGAAGAGGCGGACGGGGCGGCGCCGTCTCCGCTTCCGCCGGCGGTTCCTCCCTCAAGCGGTCCATACAGGGACGACCCTTGCGAAGTTCTTCGTCAGGCTGCGCTGGCGCCTCGTCGTCGCCTCCGGCTTCCAGCTCCGTCATGAGCGCGATGGAGTCGGATCCGCCCAGACACTGAGACTGCACATGAGGGGCTGTGGAATCAGCGGCATGCGAGTCTGTGTTGTATTCCCAGCCCCTAATGTGATGTATCTTGATCGTGGGTGGAAGACGTTCACTCGCATCCACAGCCTGAGGGCGGGGTTTACCCTCCATTTTAAGTTAATGGAGGGTGATCGAGAAGCAACGGTCAAGCGGAGAGGGCAAATGCTGAAGTGCTGCGCGGGCTCAAGACCAGAACTTTCGACAGGCTGCACAAGTGCGGAAGAAACTGGATCGAGGAGCTGCCAGTGGTTCTTTGGTCGATCAGGACGACGCCAAATCGAGCCACTGGCCGCACACCCTTTGCTCTAGTCTATGGAGCAGAGGCAGTTCTCCCACGGAACTTCGTGATAACGGATCGCCTCGAGTACTCGCTTATGATGAGCTTGAGCAAGAGCAGCTGCGACAAGATGACGCGCTGCTCCTCGAGGAGGATCGTCTTCAAAGCCGTGCGAGCCGCCGCTACCAACAAGCTCTGCGCCGCTACCATAGCCGCAGGGTTAATGCCGAAGTCTCGAGGAAGGCGACCTTGTTCTTGGCGCGTTCAGTCCGCCAAGAATTCAAACAAGTTGACGCCTTGAAGTGGGAAGGCCCTTATCGGGTGAAACGAGTCACTAGGTCTGGCGCTGTCCGCCAGAGACCGAAGATGGCATTCCGTGAGCAACTCCTGGAACATTGAGCATCTTCGTAAGTTTTACCCATAGGGCGCGGTTGTCGGAACCCGTTCCGCAACCACCTTTTGTACAAGTCTTGCCGCAGCTTGCATGTAGTCCTTTGTACAAAGCCGGGCGCAGACCCCGTGCATCAGTAAAAGCTCATGTGTTGCGCACAACTTGTCAAGTTCATGCTTTCATCAATTTATTGCATGCTTTGGCTAACACTTTGTGCAGCAACCACACCCGGTAAGCAGAATCGAGCCGCTGGGCTCCATAACGTTATTTCCTCTTCTTTTTCTTTTCTCAAAGAAAGGAAAGCTCCCTCGCGCACAAGTTAACCAGGGGGGAAGGAGGAGATAATACTATGGACCAGACACCGCTCGAGGAAGATTCACCTCATCGGGAAGCAAGAGACAGAAAAGCTAAGTTGCCAAAGTTTGAGCAATCAGTTTTTAAAATTTTTAAGTTATCTTCCTCGAACGATAAGTACTTTGTATGGAGAACTCATGCGCGAGAGGAACCAACTCGCCGACTAGTCGCGCCCTTACTTTGTTTCGAGTCCGCTCAACAACTTAAGTGAGCTGCGGCTAGTCGCGACAAGGTTGCTTGTCGGAGGCGGCACTGCCAGCAGGCTGCTGACGTTCCGCACTCAGCGCTCGCGGCAAAAGTGCCCGCACCGACAAGTCCCCCAAATGCGTAAGGCAGAAACGTACAAAGGAAGGAATCAAGTAGAGGAAATAACGTTGCATTGATCAATTCACCTAAGATAGAGTATATTACAGAATAACTTGTCGCTGATCTAACAAAGTTTTCTAAACATGATCAGCAGCGACAAGGGAAAGATAAGGTTGGCGGCCTAGTCCACGCGGTCGCCCTCAATCCGCTTGATCTTGTTCACCTTGTCCACAATGGGTGCGACAAGGGCTTTGAGTTCCTCCATGTTGGCTTCGGGCGGCAAGGATCTGAGGACGCCGTTAAGGTTGAGGCCGGGTTGCGGAAGGCCACCTTCATCAACACCTTCTCGAGGCCCCTGCACAAACCTGGCACGATTCCTCGGCAAGCTGCTTCGGGACCTCCTCCCGGAGTCGCTGCAGGCCCGTCGCCACGCCTTTGAAGAACAAGCTGAGCTTGGCGCTGGGTTGGAGATGCTCGTCGGAGGAGTACGCAAGGTCCGCCATCCCAAGCTCCATCAGCTCGTTGTGGATGTCGGCGGCGGTGTCCACAAGACCTTCGGTCCAGTGCTCCACGCTCTCCCTCAAGGTGTTCTGGACGGAGACAGCATTCGCCAGCAGCTCCTCCTTGGCCTTGATCGCCTCCAACAAGCCCACCTCCCGCTCTCTGGCGCCATCCAACGTCTGCGTCAGAGTGGTCAGCTTCAGCTCCAGATCTGCCTTGGAATCCTTGGCGGCGTCGAGCTCCTTGGCCCTGTCAGCGAGACGGCTCTGCAGCTCGCCAAGGGTGTAAGCGTCCTTCTCGCGCTCACGCTTGAGCACGGCAAGCTCTTCGCCGCTCTTCTTGAGGGTGGCCTCCAGCTGCGCCACCTTCGCCTTCAGCTCTTCCTTGGCGGCCTCGGCGGCTGCGGCAGCGTCCTTCGCTTCCTGAAGCGCCCCGCCAAGCGACTCCTCGCGCGTGACAAGGTCCTCTTCGTGGCTGTCCAGATTGACCTTCCGCTGCGCCAGCTCGCTTTCCTGCGCGGCGAGCTTCTCGGCAGCCAGCCGCTGCTCCTCATCAGCTGCGGCCTTCTCAAGGATGAAGGTCGTGCGCTCTTCTGCGAGCTGCGCCACAGCGTCCGCCACGTCGCGGAGGGCTTCTTTGTTGGCGCCCGAGCTCCTCGGCGCGCTTCTCCATATCCGCTCCTGCCCTCGCGAAAAGGGCTTCCCGGGTCTCTAACTTGGCCTGCCGGGTGCGGTAGAGCGACAGCAGCTTCTTCAGCAGCTGTTCCTCCTCAGACTCGCCGCTGCTGTTGCTTGGCGCGTCCACCAGCGTCAGCCCAGCGGAGGCGAGTAGCTTGCCATCGAAGGTCTCGCCCTCGACCGGCGCCCTGGAGCTCGGTTCCCAGGGGAGCTTGATGAAGACGCCTTCACCGGCCCTCAGGTAGGCACCGGGCTGGGGCTCCTCGAACTGGCCGCGCAGCGGCGGGGGAGTCGGCTGTCGGTGTAGCGTTTGCCGCTCCTGCGGCCTCAGGGCCGCCAGTACGATCGCCCGACCCCTCACCGGCCTCCGCGTCGGCAGCCTCGGTGGCCTCCTCGCCAACAGGCTCATCGGCGACGGCCTCTTCTTCCACGACGATGACCTCTTCTTCTTCGACGGCGGCCTCGTCGGTGTTGTCGTGCGTTTCCCCCTCGCCGGTGGCCTCGACCTCCATCGGGTCTGCGTCAGACGAAGAAGGGGCAGTCAAGCAGATGTTCAAAAAAGAGAAACGAAAGAAAACAAGCCCAAGGGAGACTTTCGCCTAAGGGAGTTACCTGCAACGGGGTCCGCAGCCGTGGCCTCGACCGCTGGAGGGTCACCGGCGCCGTCCCTTGCCGGGGTAGCCTCCCTTGCCGGAGTGGCCTCCCTTGCCGGGGTGGCCTCCCTTGTCGGAGGGAGCTCCCTTGCCGGGGAGTCTTCCCTTGGCGGCGTAGTGGCAGCAGGCAGGATCTCGGAGGCGGCTTCCGAGCCCTCCTGATGAGGCTGCTCTGCTCCTACACAAGCACACAGTAAGATATCAACAATGAAGGAGCACCCCTGCACACCTAATAGTAAGAAGAAAACTGCACACTTACTGGGGTCAGGCTGGGGCTGCTGCTCAAGGAGGGTTGCTGGTCCGCAAGGCGGTCTCGGACGCGTCCCCCGTCGCCACGGGAGAATCGTCCTCAATGACGACCGTCGGGATCTTGGCCCTCTTCGCCGCTCTCTGGGCCAGCGTCCTGAAAAGGAAAGAGTCCAGAACGAAGCAAATCAGATTCAAGATGAAGCAATAAAAATTGAAGAAATACAAGCACAAGTCTCAAGGGCTTACTCTTCGCCCTCCTCGAGCTGAGCACGGAGAAGTCAAACTCCGCCCGCCTCCCGGTGCGATGAGGCGGGGAGTGGGGCTCTCTTGGCCGCTTAAGCGGAGGCGTCAGCGGTGGCCCGAGAAGATTCCGCCCAGCTTGTCGCTGCAGTGTGGGGCGCCTGCTGCAACCTCGCTTGCCGCGGTGGAGCGCTGGGCCGAGCGCGCTGCCATGTGGGCGATCTGCCGCCCGACTGCGTCTCCAACCTCGCGGAGACGCCTCCTCTGAGCCGGGGCTCCGCTGGCGGCAAGTCGCTTGGCGGTGGGAAGAAGCGCCTCGGCGGGTCCACTCGACCTGGCCTCGGGCTCGACAAGCTCGTCCTCCTCACCGGGCGACCTCCCTCGCTCGGCAGAGCTTGCCGCCTCGCCGCGTCCGCCTCCTCCACGGTGAACCCGAAGGCTCCAGCCGGCAGCTGCTGCCGCCGCCTCCACCCCCTGGTGGCGATCCTCGCCATCTCCCTGGTCGGTGGTGTCGCTGGTGAGCCTCTTCGCTCGTCGACGCCGGATCGGCACTTCTTGCAAGTCATCAAAGAATTGCTGCACGACCTCGCCGGGGGCTCCTGCCACGCTGGGACGATTCCGCGGAGTCGCACAGTGGCATCATGGCGCGGATGCGATCGAGCGCCGAGTTGTTGCACAGTGGGACGACCCCTCGCGGCAACCTGAACCACTCTGGATGTTCGGGGTCGTTCTTGAACAGCTCGAGCAGCACTGAATCCAGCTCCATGACAGTGAAGTTCCAATTCAGGCCCGGGCGCAGCCTCATGATATCCGCCGCATTCTGGAACTCCCAAGCAGGCCTCCTCCTTTCCTGCAAGGGAGCGATGCGGCGGCGAATGAAGTCTGCGCCAACTGCGCCAACAGTCAACCCGGCAAGCCTGAGGCGCAGAATTCGGGTCACAGCTATCTTCAGCTTCGCGTCTTCCAGTGCCAAGTTACTCCAATCCTTGCCGCGCATTATTGGGGTTTGGCGCACGGCGGTGAAAGGCTGTGGGTTCTCCTCTACGACCCAGCACCAGTTGGCTCTCCACTCCTCCCACTTGTTCCGGAACTCCCCTTCTAGGTAGGCCTCTTTCTTGCCGATCCTAGAGACCTGTGCTATTCCCCGGCAAGTGGCTCTCCTCTCGACGCTGGGACCAAAGAAATGGCGGAAGAGTGCCACATTCGGGTGGACTCCGACAAAGTTTTCGCACAAATGTGCGAAAACGGCCATGGTCAAGATAGCGTTGGGGGTGAAATCAAGGAGGCGGAGGCTAAAGGTGTTCATTATGTCGCAAAAGAACTCGGAATACGGCGGGCAAAGACCACAATAGAACAAAATGGCAAAAAAAGGGTACCCTGTTGGGGCCAGATCAGCGGCGGAGGCGGGGAGCACCCTCGTGAGCGGATGCGCACGAGTATCCGTCGACCAGAAAAGGTAGAAGACGTCCCGCAGCTCCCATGCGCCGAGCTGCGGGGGGGAAGATGGCTCGCTCCTTGCGCAGCGCCGCGAGCCGCTGCGCCTCGGCCGACTTGACGCCTTCTCCTTGTCGGCTCTCGGAGCCATGGCGAGGGGGGGCGGAGGAGGCCGACGGCGGTGAGTGTGCTTGTGGCGGAAGGGGCGGGCGCTGCTCTTCGCACCGGAGAAGAAGAGGGAGCGGCGGTGGTTTCTTGACAAGACAGCAATGGCAGGGGTGGTCGGCCCACCTCTGTTTCCTCCGCTTATAAAGGGGAGGAGGGGCGGACGCCCGCTTATATTAATAAAGAACCCCCACGACCGCGCCCACGATCTCTTCGCACGACGCCACGTCCGTGCGTGCTGCTAGTGGAGATCGTGGTGGGTCCGGGCGAAGTTGCAGCGTTATCGAGGCCACGCGTGTCCGCACAGATTCTGGGCCTGGCCCGACAAGCGCTTCGGCACGATGTGCGGCCCAGGCCCGGGGGCTCCTGCCGATTGTACTAGAGAAGGGTACCCTAGTATCCCAGACTGCAGCACGGACAGTTGCAGCACCTCGCTGCAAGGCTTGCCTCGTCACCGCTTAAGGTCCTCCGTGGCTCCTTTGGAGCCATTCAAGAACAAAGTATTAGATTGAGAAGACAAGGCCCCGACAAGAGGAGCTTGTCGGAAGGCCACCTGTGCACGCAGGAGACAAGGCCCGGCAAGAGGACCTTGTCGGGAAGGCCCGAGCGCGACAAGCCTCCGGGCGCGACAAGATTCGCCGCGGCAAGGCGCTTGCCGCGGCATGCAACTTCTCTCCGTCTCCGCTCCAGCTCACCCAGCGACGTGTCGCCATGGGACCGTTCCATGGGCGCGTGTCGAGCAGCTGTGCAGCCAGCGGAGAGCAGCGATAAGCGGCGCTGACAGGCTCGCCATCGTGGCGAGCGGAGGCGCACCTGACGGTCTCTGTTACATCGCTTTGGGGCGACAAAGTGACGGGCATTTATTGCTTTTGTCCCTTGCCGCCGAGTTAGGTATTTTGCAATCGCATACACTTTGTTCAAGTAGGTGTACCAACTCCTGTTTTTACATTTGTACCCCCGCCTATGTTGCCACCTGTCGGAGACCCCTTGAGCATATAAAAGGAGGCCCGAGTGCAACGTAGAAGAGGTTCGCGAGGTTCGGCTGGTTCGGTTCATTCGACCCACTCGAGACCCAAGACACTCACGCTAGGTTTTGAAGCTCGCATTGCTCCCTGGCAAGAACACAATAGATCAAACAAGCAGCAGTAGGAGTTTTATCTCTCCGGAGAGCTCCGAAGCTGGGTAAACTGCTCGTGTGCATCGCCTCGATCCGCTCTTCGTGCGATCTCCGCCCCCCTCCGAACCACAAGGGGCCCGCTCCGCCGGCCCCATAGGTGTCCGTGGGTACGATCAGCCTCCCCGACAATCATATAGTCTGGCTATGCTCCATCTTCCCCACACAAAATATTTAAATCATGCACAACCCCGATGACAAGCCAAGCAATTGTTTCATACTTTAACATTTTCAAAACTTTTTCAATCTTCACACAATACATGAGCGTGAAACATGGATATAGCACTATATGTGGAATAGAATGGTGGTTGTGGAGAAGACAAAAAGGGAGAAGATAGTCTCACATCAATTAGGCGTATCAACGGGCTATGGAGATGCCCATCAATAGATATCAATGTGAGTGAGTAGGGATTGCCATGCAACGGATGCACTAGAGCTATAAGTATATGAAAGCTCAACGAAAGAAACTAAGTGGGTGTGCATCCAACTCGCTTGCTCACGAAGACCTAGGGCATTTGAGGAACCCCATCATTGGAATATACAAGACAAGTTCAATAATGAAAAATTCCCACTAGTATATGAAAGTGACAAAATGAGAGACTCTCTATCATGAAGATCTTGGTTCTACTTTGAAGCACAAGTGTGGTAAAAGGATAGTAGCATTGTCCCTTCTCTCTTTTCTCTCAATTTTTTTTCTTTGGGCCTTTTCTCTCTTTTTTATGGCCTATTTTTTTATTTTTATTTTATTTTTCGTCCGGAGTCTCATCCCGACTTGTGGGGGAATCATAGTCTCCATCATCCTTTCCTCACTGGGACAATGCTCTAATAATGATGATCATCACACTTTTATTTTCTTACAACTCAAGAATTACAACTCAATACTTAGAACAAAATATGACTCTATATGAATGCCTCCGGCGGTGTACCGGGATATGCAATGAAACATGAGTGACATGTATCAAAGAATTATGAACGGTGACTTTGCCACAAATACGATGTCAACTACATGATCATGCTAGCAATATGACAATGATGGAGCATGTCATAATAAACGGAACGGTGGAAAGTTGCATGGCAATATATCTCGGAATGGCTATGGAAATGCCATAATAGGTAGGTATGGTGGCTGTTTTGAGGAAGATATATGGTGGGTGTATGATACCGCGAAAAGTGCGCGGTATTAGAGAGGCTAGCAATGGTGGAAGGATGGGAAAAAGTGCGTATAATCCATGGACTCAACATTAGTCATAAAGAACTCATATACTTATTGCAAAAATCTAGAAGTTATCAAAGCAAAGTATTACGCGCATGCTCCTAGGGGGATAGATTGGTAGGAAAAGACCATCGCTCGTTCCCGACCGCCACTCATAAGGAAGACAATCAATAAATAAATCATGCTCCGAGTTCATCACATAACGGTTGACCATACGTGCATGCTACGGGAATCACAAACTTCAACGCAAGTATTCTTTAAATTCACAACTACTCAACTAGAATGAATCTAATATCACCATCTTCATATCTCAAAACCATTATCAAGCATCAAACTTATCTTAATATTCAACGCACCCAAAAGAAAGTTTCACATATCTTGAATACCAAGTATATTAACATTAAGCAAATTACCATGCTACTAACGACTATCAAAATAATCTAAGTGAAGCATGAGATATCAATAGTTTCTTTAAAACAAATATACCACCGTGCTCTAAAAGATCTAAGTGAAGCACTGGAGCAAAAAATATCACGCTCAAAAGATATAAGTGAAGCACTATGAGCAAAATTATCAAGCTCAAAAGATATAAGTGAAGCACATAGAGTATTCTATCAAATTCCAATTCATGTATGGCTTTCTCAAAAGGTGTGTACAGCAAGTATGATTGTGGTAAACTAACAAGCAAAGACGCAAATAATACAAGACGCTCCAAGCAAAACACTTATCATGTGGTGAATAAAAATATAGCCCCAAGTAAAGTTACCAATGAACGAAGACGAAAGAGGGGATGCCTTCCCGGGGCATCCCCAAGCTTAGGCTTTTGGCTATTCTTGAATATATTGGGGTGCCTTGGGCATCCCCAAGCTTAGGCTCTTGGCACCCTTTATTCCATAGTCCATAAAAGCTTTACCCAAAACTTGAAAACTTCACAACACAAAACTCAATAGAAATCTCGTGAGCTCCGTTAGAGAAAGAAAACAAAAGACTACTTTAAGATACTGTAATGAACTCCTTCTTTATTTATATTTGTGTTAAACCTACTGTATTCCAACTTCTCTATGGATTATAAACTAATTTATTGGCCATAGATTCATCAAAATAAGCAAACAACACACGAAAAACATAATCTGTCAAAAACAGAACAGTCTGTAGTAATCTGTAACTAACGCAAACTTCTGGAACTCAACAAATCTACCAAAATTAGACAACCTAGACAATTTGTTTATTGATCAGCAGCAATTGGAATCACTATTTTATCACGTTCTGGTGATTTTTAACAATTCGGTCACTGAGCGCAAAGTTTCTGGAAATTACAGCAAGATCAAATAATTATCATCCAAGAAGATCCAATAGGTTTAACTTGGCACAAGCACTAATTAAAAGATAAAACCACATCTAAACAGAGGCTAGATGGATTATTTATTCCCAAACATAAAAAAAATTGGGTTGCCTCCCAACGAGCGCTATCGTTTAACGCCCCTAGCTAGGCATAAAAGCGAGGATAGATCTAACGAGTGCCATCTTTGGCACTAAACTCATAAGTAGCACGCATGATAGATTCATAAGGTAATTTAACTTTCTTTCTTGTAAAGTGCTTCATGCCTTTCTTTAAGGGAAATTGGAATATAATATTCCCTTCCTTCATATCAATAATCGCACCAATCGTTTTAAGGAAAGGTCTACCAAGAATAATAGGACAAGAAAGATTGCAATCTATATCAAGAACGATAAAATATACGGGCACCAAATTTCTATTTGCAACGATAAGAACATCATTGATCCTTCCCATAGGCTTTTTAATGGTGGAATCCGTAAGGTGCAAATTTAACGAACAATCATCAAGATCATGGAAACCTAGAATATCACATAAAGTTTTCGGAATCGTGGAAACACCAGCACCCAAATCACACAAAGCAAAACACTCGTAATCTTTAATTCTAATCTTTATAGTAGGTTCCCATTCATCATTAAGCTTTCTAGGTATAGAAATTTCCAAATTAAGTTTCTCATCATAAGATTGCATCAAGGCATCAACAATATGCTTAGTAAAAGCTTTATTTTGACTATAAGCATGAGGAGAATTAACAACGGCTTGCAACAAGGAAATACAACCTTTTAAAGAGCAATTATCATAATTAAATTCCTTGAAGTCCGACATAGTGGGTTCAACATTATTAGAAGTTGAGGATTCTCCAATCTCACTTTTACCAAATTTATCATTAAGATCTAAAGATTCTGAATTCTTGGGACGCCTTCTAGGAAAAGTTGATTTATCATCAGTCCCATAATCATCAAAGTTCATATTGCAAAACATAGAACTAATCGGAGATGCATCAATAACTTTAAGATCCTCATCATTATTTTCATGGAAACTAGAGGAACATGCTTTTATAAAGCTTTCTTTCTTAGCACGCAATCTAGCGGTTCTTTCCTTGCACTCGTCAATGGAAATTCTCATTACTTTGAGAGACACATTGATATCATGCTTAGGAGAAGAAGATCCAAGTTTAAGAGAATTAACATCTAGCGAAAGTCTATCAACGTTCCTAGCTAAATCATCAACTTTTGAGAGATCATAAATTCTTTCACACTATTCTCAAAATCAGAGGGCATCTTATTAAAATTACCATAAGAATTATTGTAGGAATTTCCATAATTATTAGAGGAGTTACTAGGGAACGGTCTAGCATTAAAATTTCCTCCATAAGCATTGTTTCCAAAACTATTCCTACCAACAAAATTCACATCCATAGATTCATTATTATTCTCAATCAAGGAAGAGAAAGGCATATCATTGGGATCAAGAGGAGTATTTTTAGTAGCAAGCATCTTCATAAGTTCATCCATCTTTCCACTCAAAACATTGATTTCTTCTATAGCATGCACTTCTTTACTAGAAGATCTTTCGGTGTGCCATTGAGAATAATTAGCCATAATATTATCAAGAAGTTTAGTAGTCTCCTAACGTGATATCCATAAACGTGCCTCCCGCGGCCGAATCTAAGAGATTTCTAT
The DNA here is from genome assembly GCA_021605145.1 of Aegilops bicornis. NCBI lineage: Eukaryota > Viridiplantae > Streptophyta > Magnoliopsida > Poales > Poaceae > Aegilops > Aegilops bicornis. Next base: position 722,471,141 of record CM038670.1, on the reverse strand, counting down.
AAGCAAAATTCAAACCGGCATAAAAAATTTGTATGATCATCCATAAATTCAAACCATGAGTAGGGCAATTACGAAGCATCAATTTCATTCTTTCCCAAGATTGGGCAACATGCTCATGATCAAGTTGTTTAAAATTCATAATATCGCTCCTAAGAGTGATGATCTTAGCGGAGGAAAATACTTAGAGATAAAAGCATCTTTGCACTTGTTCCAAGAATCAATACTATTTTTAGGCAAAGACGAGAACCAAACTTTAGCACGATCTCTAAGTGAAAACGGAAATAACTTCAATTTGACAACATTGTTATCTGTATCTTTCTTCTTTTGCATATCACACAAATCAACAAAGTTGTTTAGATGAGTAGCGGCATCTTTGCTAGGAAGGACGGCAATTGATCTTTCATAACAAGATTCAGCAAAGCGGTATTGATTTCACAAGACTCATCATTATTAAGAGGAGCAATCGGAGTACTAAGGAAATCATTGTTATTCGTATTCGAGAAGTCACACAATTTGGTATTATCTTGCGCCATGGCAACAAGTAATCCAACACACAAGCAAACAAACGGACGAGGAAAAGGCAACGGGAAAAGAGGAGGGGATTGGGAAAGAGAGGGTGAATAAAATGGCAAGGGTGAAGTGGGGGAGAGGAAAACGAGAGGCAAATGGCAAATAATGTAAATGCGAGGGAGATAGGTTTGTGATGGGTACTTGGTATGTCTTGACTTGAGTGAAGACCTCCCCGGCAACGGCGCCAGAAATCGCACGTTGGCGGGAGGTCGAATCTTGACTTGACTTGGTGGAAGCCTCCCCGGCAATGACGCCAGAAATCCTTCTTGCTACGTCTTGAGCTTGGCGTTGGTTTTCCTCGAAGAGGAGAGGGTGATGCATCAAAGTGTAGCGTAAGTATTTCTGTCAGTTTTGAGAACCAAGGTATCAATCCAGTAGGAGGCTCCTCAAAAGTCCCACGCACCATACACAAACAAACTGAGAACTCGCAACCAACGCAATAAAGGGATTGTCAATCCCTTCACGGCCACTTGCGAAAGTGAGATCTAATAAAGATAGTAAATAATATTTTTTGTATTTTTGGTATAGATGCAAAATGTAAAGATGCAAAATGTAAAGATGCAAATAAAAGTAAATTGAAAGCAAATATGATAAGAGATAGACCCGGGGGCCATAGGTTTCACTAGAGGCTTCTCTCGGGATAGCATAAATATTACGGTGGGTGAACAAATTATTGTCGAGCAATTGATAGAAAAGCGCATAGTTATGAGATTATCTAGGCATGATCATGTATATAGGCATCACGTCCATAACAAGTAGACCGACTCCTGCCTGCATCTACTAATATTACTCCACACATCGACTGCTATCCAACATGCATCTAGAGTATTAAGTTCATAAGAACAGAGTAACGCATTAAGCAAGATGACATGATGTAGAGGGATAAACTCATGCAATATGATATAAACCCCATCTTGTTATCCTCGATGGCAACAATACAATACGTGGCTTGCAACCCTTTACATCCTTTGGTAAGGACACCGCAAGATTGAACCCAAAGCTAAGCACTTGTCCCATGGCAAGAAAGATCAATCTAGTAGGCCAAACTAAACCGATAATTCAAAGAGACTTGCAAAGATAACTCAATCATACATAAAAGAATTCAGATAGGATTCAAATATTATTCATATATAAACTTAATCATAAACCCACAATTCATCGGATCTCGACAAACACACCGCAAAAAGAGATTACATCGAATAGATCTCCACAAGAGAGGGGGAGAACATTGTATTGAGATCCAAAAAGAGAGAAGAAGTCATCTAGCTAATAATTATGGACCCGTAGGTCTGTGGTAAACTACTCACAACTCATCGGAGGGGCAAGGATGTTGATGTAGAGGCCCCCTGCTTGATTCCTCCTCCAGAAAGTGCCGACGAAGGCTCCAAGGTGGGATCTCGCGGATCTGAGAAGGTTACGGTGGTGGAAATTGTGTTTCGTGGTGCCCCGGATGTTTTCGGCACGAGGTATATATAGGAAGAAGAAGTACGCCGGTGGCGTCAAGGGGCCCACGAGACAGGCGCGCCTATAGGGGGCGCCTCCTATCTCGTGGAGGCCCCGGTTGCTTCTTGACTTGCACTCCAAGTTCTCTGGATCACGTTCGGCGAGAAAATCACGTTCCCGAAGGTTTCATTCCGTTTGGACTTAGTTTGATATTCCTTTTCTTCGAAATACTAAAAAGAACAATTCTGGGTTGGGCCTTCGGTTAACAGGTTAGTCCCAAAAGTAATATAAAAGTGGAAAATAAAGCCCAATAAAGCCTAAAACAGTAGATAAAGTAGCATGGAGCAATCAAAAATTATAGATACGTTGGAGACGTATCACCCCCCCTCCACGGACGGCGCCGGCGCCGGCACCTGGAGGGGGGAAACGGATGCGTCGGGTCTACACGGAGGGGATCTTGCTGTGGCTTTGGCCCGGATGTTGCTCCAAAGTTTTCCTATAGGCTGAACTAACACAACCGGGTGGAGAGGTCCACTGGTCAAAGCCAGTCCGTGCAAAGTCAAAGGGCTAGATCCCGTCACTACTAGAAAAACCGCTACTAATGGCGCACCTAATTTGGCCATTAATGGCGCATCACTGGTGCGCCATTACTAGCACGCCATTAGTAACTTTTACTAATGGCGCACCAGTGGTGCGCCATTAGTATCTCAGATACTAATGGCGCACCACCGGTGCGCCATTAGTATAGGCTACGATGCGCCATTAGTATGCCTCCCAGGGCCATGTATAGCTGTGCTTTGGCATACTAATGGCGCATTTACCGTGAGATGCGCCATTAGTAACCATGGCATACTAATGGCGCATCGACAAGTGATGCGCCATTAGTATGCTTTGTCATACTAATGACGCATCGTCATGTGATGCGCCATTAGTATGAATATTAGGTTTTTTATTTTTTATTTTCTGTTTTTGCACAGGTTGCAAATTGTATAATTTGACAAAATATAGACAACACACATCAACAACAGATTCATCGAATACAATAGAAGATTAGTCTTTGAATACAATTCATCATATTAGTCTCCGAATACAATTCATCATATTAGTCTCCGAATTGAAAAGACCGAACAAAGATAGAACATTATATTACAAGTCTCGAGACCGCGAGTAGCGAGTTTGTCTTCACATTACAAGTCGATATCGATCATCTAAACTACCATCACATAGAAGAGAGCTGCGGTCATCACGATGAAACTTCGTCTTCATCCGGTTCCTCCAACGCTCCTCCCTCTCCCGCTAGATAGCGGGCGTATCTAGATTCGGCCTCGGCCCTAGTGGTGTACCCTTTGTAATCTGTTATCACTGAATCGGTGAACCTGTCTCCGACACTCCTCCCAGTCATCGAGACTCCGAACCTTACCCTTGTACATGACATACGTCGGCATCGCTATGCACTAGCCAAACGTAAACGTTAGTACCAATTCACGCATAATACATAAGCAATATATAAGTATGCAACATAACGATCGGAAGAGAAAAGCAAGACATTAATAGCATCGATTACATCTAAGTTGAATGACTCTCGAAACCAAAGAGACATACTACAAGTTCATTAAAGTTTAATTACAACATGAGCCAATCGATGTTTCGTAATCTAGACACAGCATCACCGCTTTCGACTCGACTCAAGGGACCGAAGCGTGGATGAAGCCGCCTTCTATCGTGGGAGTCATGAAAGAACGGGCGTTGTCACCGCATTTGTAGCATTGTGTCGATGTCACCGTTGGACGGTTGATTTACGAGGTAGAACTGCCCCGAGGTACGAAGGACATCTTGATGGATGATTTCCGCAAACTCCGATCGATGCGAAAGAATTCTTGTCCGATGTCCGTGTCCTGGATTGCCGACACGCCGCGCCCAATCTTTGAGTTTACTCGGTAGCGAAGTTGATGATGGTCCCGCACGATCGCCTCGCATGTGATGGATGGCATAGTAGGCACCCTTATGACCGCCAGCGGCTTCTTGACGCAGCAGTAACGTCAGATTGTGGGAGAACACGTGCTTGCCGTGATTTACGAATAGGCCTGGTGAAGGTGCCTCCAGTTAGGCGTGGCTGGGAGAACATCATCAAGAACCTTCTTGAAATTTGTGTAGTCTACCTTCGACTGACGGTCGGGGTCGAAATACGTGGCCATGGAATATTTGGGGCTTAGGAGGATGAGCGTGCAATGTGTGTCACTACAGAAAACACGGAATGTTAAAAGAAAAACGATCGAAATCTAAGAATTCATATGTTACGGGCCGGATGAGGGGAGGACTTACTCGGGAAAGGAAGGCACGAGGAAGTTATCCTTATCTGGGTTTGCCAGAGTGACGCCTTCGAGGTATGAACTCGCGACTTGCCGGTTCCCAGCGCTGCCCAAGATCTTGGCATGCATGTAGAAGGGGTCGACTATCACGATGTCCGGGATCTTGTCTCTAATGATCCGCATCTCCATACTCAGCGAAAATAGCCGAACGAAGGTGTAGTGCAGCGGATGAAGGTTAAACATAGCGTGGATGTCATCAAACCGCAGGACGATCGTCGCCCGATGGAGTTATCCACAAAGCCCTTGCCCTCCGGCACCTTGGCCACGAAAACCGGTATGCCACATCCTTCTCTCTCGAGACGCCGCTTCTCCAAAGAAAGAACACTGTCATGCAGACTCCGCATAGCACCGGTTGCAGCATTGAGCATATTTGTCGGTAACATCGCCCTACCCGCCACATGCACCCTCCTCGAGATATCCTCGGTGAAGGTGGCCCGCCCCGAGCACGGATCGTGACTTTGTGCGGCTGGCCCGCACTTGTTATTCTTTCTTTATGCGTGCCTTCTTCTTCTCCTGTAATGGGTCCGAGTTCTGCTCATCGACCGCCTTCTTGAGTGTGTTGGGGCTGATAATATTTCGCACCTCGCCTATCTCGAGGCTCGGTGAAGTCGGCAGCCGGAGGCGTCTCCGAGAGCTGAACGGCAGACGACGCCTGTTTAACTTGGCTTCTCCGCGGTACCAGCTAGATCGCGCACGTCTTTTGTTGGGTTGGGTTCTTGAGAAGGAGGCCCCATGAAGTTGCCACCGTACCCATGATCGGCAAAGTACTGATCGACGTTGGCAAATGTATCGTCGTCGTCGTCATTCTGATCCTGTGCCATATGCATGTTTGGATCCAGTGGCATAGGGATGTCCGGCCCCGTTCTGGCGGCGGTCTTGCCATGGGGCCGACTTGGCGGCATTTACACGACCGGGCGGTGTTGTCTTTGGGGTGGTGTCCCACGCCCAAACGAATCTGGCTCTTCGCCAAAGCAGGGCCAGCTCAGAAGGCGCCGAGGGTCATCACGTCATCATCGCCGGCCCCGACGGGTCGAATCGGAGGTAACACCTCGTCGCAGCTCGGCAGCACCCGAACCAGTTCAACCCTAAACAAGTTGGGTGGCATCTGGGTACCGTGGAACAAGGTTGCCCGGTTGAACGATTTTGCCCTTGGCGACATCGACCAACTCATTGTTCACGGCGCAGGAGAGTGCACGGAACGTCGGGCGCCGCAAAAACATGTAGGGCGTCGAGGATGCCCAGTCAAAGGCAAGGAGATGAAGTCCTCGACCGAGAGAGGCTTAATTAGTTACCATGATGATGGCGCCGAGCTCGGCTAATGTCGAGGCACCGCCAACGGCGGGCGTCAGCGATGACGGAGGGGCCGCTTACGCAGAGGTGCCGGCGGTGTACACCCGGTGCATTAAGCTCCGTGCGGCGCCGGAGACACCAATGCCGCCCGCCGGAGACACCAATGGCACCGCCATCGCATTCTGCGAGTTGCTGGCCGTGAAGCTAGGAATCGGGGGCGGCCCCTGTTGGCCGCCCGCAATCCACGCACTCAACCCCTGGATCAAGGTAGGCACAATGGCGGTGATCGTTGGATTCCCGTCGGAGTCCACTTCAGTAACTTCCTCCTTGAGGGTGCGGAGCACGGTCGGGCGCCGGTCCTTCCGTTGCCTCTTCTGTTGGCTGCCATCTGTGCGTGCGCCGCCATCATCAGTGGTGGCATCCTCGGCGGCACCATCACTGGTGGCATCAGTGGGGTCATCCTCGGCGGTACCATCAGTGGTCTCAGGATCGGTGGGGAAGGCGGCGTCCTCATACAAGTGAGGTTGTTCCTCCATCTCCTGGGACAGCTCCCATAATGCCTTGCCGCCCGAACCCCCGGCCTCATCGTTGTGGGCCATGTTTCTCTCTAAATAGAAACAAAGTTTGGTCAAAAAGTTGGTTATTGTCAAGGAACAAGATCATGGTCTCATCATTTAGGGTTTGTCGACACCGAGGCATCCTAAAATCTAAGCTTTTATCATTGAGGGTTTTTCGACGCCGAGGCACCCTAAAAGCCTAACCTTTCATCATTAGTCACAAGTACCCCATATGTCCTATTTTAGCAAAGTCATGCTGAAATTCACGGAAAATTTCAGCATGACCTTTGCTGAAAATAGGACATATGGAGTACCCAATTTGCTGGAACGGAAATTAATCGACATTCCGGCAAACTCAAGGGCCTCTCGGTGGACAAGGCAAAAAGCCTCCATCACAACAAAGCAAATCATTGCATGGGCATACAGATGCTTTGAAGTAAGAACGCCGTATAGCATTAAACCATTTCCACAGTACTATGGTGATTTGAGATCATCTATTTATGTTCGCAAAGAGTAGTTTATGATCTAAGACTAAAAGGAAATGCACCAAAGAAGATTAAATTGTCGTTCTGTCTCAAAAACTGATCCCAAAATTTTAAACAGTCCCTAGCTAGGCTAGATAATTAATAAAAAACAACTCTACTAATCCATCTTAAGTTGTAGTGCACTAATTAAGTTGCTCGTACTAAACATAACATGTCGCATGGAATATACCAGCTACCTCAGTTTATCTTAACTGTTGCCAAGTGTAATAGTTCGCACATAATGTATGATGGTTAGCTGCTTTTGTTACTGTTTTATTTCCTTAAACGTCTCATAATGAATCAGCCACACGCCAAGACAGTTTACATGTGATGACTACAGAGAGAGAGAGAGAGAGAGAGAGAGAGAGAGAGAGAGACGATGAGACCGAGAGTGGTAGGTGGAAATGTGAAAGAGTTGCACAGGGACGCATTTGTTAGCACTAAAGTGTCCTGCCCACTATACAATGTATTCGCTTTTGGTATCTATTGTTTATCCATGATGTATGTATCTCGTATTTATTAAATGCTATATTAACCACAGATCTCAAAGGCAAAACTAATGGTCCAGATATGATCCTCGTATGAACCATGTCTCAAAAATCCGCCGCTATTAACACTACTAGATAAGGTAAAGTCAATTCTTCAATTCAAAGAATGGGACATGAGTCATATAACTTGCAAACAATTGAGTAATAAGAATAAGAAGAACCAAGAGATAAATAAAATAAGACAAAGCAAAGTCAATTCCTCAAATTTCAAAGAGAATAGACACATGATGCAGATTAGTTGGCAAACATTTGATGATCTCAAATTTTGTACCTGCTGCTCAATAGTTCATTCACTTACCTATGTTACTTTCAACTATTGTTCTCTGCATATTTTCAACTTGTTTCCTAGTACAATCGAATGAACATCATAATATGTATGTAAATGTACAGCCCGGCCAGCAAAATGTGTAAAAAACTACATAAGCCATTTAGAGACAAAGAACAAAAGAAAGTGTGTCCGAAATATGTATATCAATGGTGTTGCAGATTGCGTCCTAAAGATTCGAGAAATACAAGGAACATGTTACAAATGCAACTAGTACTAGGGTTGAAAAGTAGACATCGACATCATTATCCATAAACCTGCTCGACTAGTACTAGGGTCGTTGAAGAATAGTTGAAAGTAATGTTGTACCAATAATCTTCAACTAATCGAACAAACTGTTATTTTTTAAGAAAACAACTGATACACTAATTGAATTAATTGATGATCTCAATGGCACAACGCAGACTTCAAGTTTCCATCAGTTTGATAAGATTCCAACCTAGAATAGAAGCTAACTCAGGATTGGCGTGTTCGGATACATCCCTACAAGCTCACCGCTGCTACAATAAACAAAAGGCAATGCGATGCTGAAGGGTAAACTACAGCTTCACAAGGGCTCAACGTCCAATGGCACAATCGTTTCTCGTGAGAACAAAAAGGACTCCTTAGTAAGTTGTGCATGGATCTTCATTTTGCTCGCTCAACAGCAAAGACTACTTTCAACTCCAACCTATGTTACTTCCAACAGCTGCTCTGTGCTAACTTTTGCCGCACTAAATAGGATAAAAACAGCTCAGACCAAATGCATTCTATAAATAGGAAATAAAACACCTGCCACTGCCAGGCAAAAGTATGTAAAGAATCTAACATTCCCCTTAAGAGACTGCAACTGCCAACCATGTCACAAATATTTATCGTTGGTAATCTGCTATGTATGTGGCTTCTTTGCTAGTGGTCTAGTTTCAGGTTTGGTAACAGGTTTGTAGAGTGAGGGGGAGAGGGGGAGAGGGGGAGAGGAGGAGGGGGAGCTCACGGGGGCGACGAGGTGGGGCGACAAGGTCCGGGTGGTGGTGTGGGTGCTCCGGCGACGGTGGTGTGTGAAGGAAATATGCCCTAGAGGCAATAATAAAGTTATTATTTATTTCCTTATTTCATGATAAATGTTTATTGTTCATGCTAGAATTGTATTAACCAGAAACATAATACATGTGTGAATACATAGACAAACAGAGTGTCACTAGTATGCCTCTACTAGACTAGCTTATTAATCAAAGATGGTTATGTTTCCTAACCATAGACAAAGGAGTTGTCATTTGATTAACAAGGTCACATCATTGGTTGAATGATCTGATTGACATGACCCATTCCATTAGCTTAGCACCCGATCGCTTAGTATGTTGCTATTGCTTTTATCCATGACTTATGCATGTTCCTATAACTATGAGAATATGCAACTCCTGCCACCGGAGGAACACTTTGGTACTACCAAACGTCCACAACGTAATCGGGTGATTATAAAGGAGTACTACAGGTGTCTCCAAAGGCAGATGTTGGGTTGGCGTATTTCGAGATTAGGATTTGTCACTCCGATTGTTGGAGAGGTATCTCTGGGCCCTCTCGGTAATACACATCACTAAGCCTTGCAAGCATTACAACTAATGAGTTAGCTGTGAGATGATGTATTATGGAACGAGTAAAGAGACTTGCCAAGAACGAGATTGAACTAGGTATTGGATACCGACGATCGAATCTCGGGCAAGTAACATACCGATGACAAAGGGAACAACGTATGTTGTTATGCGGTCTCGACCGATAAAGATCTTCAGAGAATATGTAGGAGCCAATATGGGCATCCGTGTCCCGCTATTGGTTATTGACCGGAGACGTGTCTCGGTCATGTCTACATTGTTCTCGAACCGTAGGGTCCGCACGCTTAAGGTTTCGATGATGCTTATATTATGAGTTTACATGTTTTTGATGTACCGAAGGAGTTCGGAGTCCCGGATGAGATCGGGGACATGACAAGGAGTCTCGAAATGGTCGAGACGTAAAGATTCATATATTGGATGATATGTTTAGGCCAAGGGGTCAAGCCCATGAGGCTTTAGGTCGGTGCAAAAGGAGTTTTATGGAGGCCGGGGCCAAACGTCGGAGACCACTGGCGTCTGCCCTGGGCCGACGCCGAGGCTCATGGCGTCTGGGCGAGACGCCAAGGATTGTGGCGTTTGGTCCTGGAGTCCGAGTGGGACTCTTGCCTTCGGCAAAACCGACTTTGAGGAGGCTTTTGCTCCAAGTTTCGACCACAGGGCTCAACATATAAATAGAGGGCAGGGCTAGCACCAAAGACACAACAATTGATCTCTTGGATCTCTTAGCCGTGTCTTGGTGCCCCTCCACCATATTCCACCTCGGTCATATCAGAAGCGGTGCTTAGGCGAAGCCTCGTGTCGGTAGAACATCAAGATCGCCACCACGCCGTCGTCGACGGAACTCTCTCTCCGGAGCTTTGCAGGATCGGAGCTCGAGGAGCGCCACCGAGCTGAACGTGTGCCAAGAACTTCGGAGGCGCCGTAGTAACGGCGCTGGGATCGGTTGGATCGCGAGGAGAACGTCGACTACTTCCTCTACGCCAGATCGCTTCCGCTTGGTCTCACGAGGGTACGTAGACAACACTCTCCCTCTCGCTGCAATGCATCACCATGATCTTGCGTGTGCGTAGGAAATTTTTTGAAATTACTACGTTCCCCAACAGTGGCATCCGAGCCTAGGTTTTTATGGTTTGATGTTTTGCACGAGTAGAACACAAGTGAGTTGTGGGCGATACAAGTCATACTGCCTACCACTATGTCATACTTTGGTTCAGCGGTATTGTGAGATGAAGCGGCCCGGACCGACATTACGCCAGACGCTTACGCGAGACTGGTTTCACCGCTTCTGAGCACTCGTGCTTAAAGGTGGCTGGCGGGTGTCTGTCTCTCACTTTAGTTGAACTGAGTGGCTACGCCGGTCCTTGAGAAGGTTAAACGGAGTCTATTTGACGAAGTATCGTTGTGGTCTTGATGCGTAGGTGAGATTGGTTCTTGCTTAAGCCCGTAGCAGCCACGTAAAATTTGCAACAACAAAGTAGAAGACGTCTAACTTGTTTTTGCAGGGCATGTTGTGATGTGATATGGTCAAGACGTGATGCTATATTTTATTGTATGAGATGATCATGTTTTGTAACCGGTTATCGACAATCGGCTGGAGCCATATGGTTGTCGCTTATTGTATGAAATGCAACGCCCTGTAATTGCTTTACTTTATCACTAAGCGGTAGCGATAGTCGTAGAAGCAATAGATGGCGTAACGACAACGATGCTACGATGGAGATCAAGGTGTCGCTACCGGTGACGATGGTGATCACGATGGTGCTTCGGAGATGGAGATCACAAGCACAAGATGATGATGGCCATATCATATCACTTATATTGATTGCATGTGATGTTTATCCTTTATGCATCTTATTTTGCTTTGATTGGCGGTAGCATTTTAAGATGATCTCTCACTAAAATTATCAAGTAGTGTTCTCCCGAGTATGCACCGCTGCCAAAGTTCGTCGTGTCGAGACACCACGTGATGATCGGGTGTGATAAGCTCTACATCCATCTACAACGGGTGCAAGCCAATTTTGCACACGCAGAATACTCAGGTTATACTTGACGAGCCTAGCATATGCAGATATGGCCTCGGAACACGGAGACCGAAAGGTCGAGCGTGAATCATATAGTAGATATGATCAACATAAGATGTTCACCATTGAAAACTACTCCATCTCATGTGATGATCGGTTATGGTTTAGTTGATTTGGATCACGTGATCACTTAGATGACTAGAGAGATGTCTGTCTAAGTGGGAGTTCTTAAGTAATATGATTAATTGAACTTAAATTTATCATGAACTTAGTACCGATAGTATCTTGCTTGTCTATGTTTGTTTATAGATAGATGGCTCGTCTTTGTTGTTCCGTTGAATTTTAATGCGTTCCTTGAGAAAGCAAAGTTGAAAGATGATGGTAGCAATTACATGCATCGGGTCCGTAACTCGAGGATTATCCTCATTGCTGCACGTAAGAGTTACGCCCCGGATGCACCGCTAGGTGCCAGTTCCTTCGATGATGCAACCGACGACGTTAAGAACGCTCGCGTGAGCAAAGCCGATGACTACTCTATAGTTCAAAGTGCCATGCTTTACGGCTTAGAACCGGGTCTTCAACGACGTTTTGAACGTCATGGAGCATATGAGATGTTCCAGGAGTTGAAGTTGATATTTCAATGTAATGCCCGGATTGAGAGATATGAAGTCTCCAATAAGTTCTATAGCTGCAAGATGGAGGAGAATGGGTCTGTCGGTGAGCACATACTCGTAATGTCCGGTATTACAATCACTTGACTCAACCGGGAGTTGATCTTCCGGATGATTGTGTCATTGATGTAATTCTTCAATCAACGCCACCAAGCTACAAAGGCTTCGTGATGAACTATAATATGCAAGGGTTAGTAAAGACTATGCCGGAGCTCTTCGCAATGCTAAAGGTCATGGAGGTAGAAATCAAGAAGGAGCATCAAGTGTTGATGGTCAATAAGACCACTAGTTTCAAGAATAAAGGCAAAGGGAAGAAGAAGGAACTTCAAGAAGAACAAAGAAACAAGTTGCTGCTCAGAGAAGAAACCCAAGTCTGGACCTAAACCTGAAATCGAGTGCTTCTACCGCAAGGCATCGTCCTTTGGAAGCGGAACTGCCCCAAGTATTTGGCGGATAAGAAGGATGGCAAGGTGAACAAAGGTATATGTGATATACATGTTATTGATGTGTACCTTACTAGAGCTCGCAGAGCACTGGTATTTGATAATCGGTTACATTGCTAATATTTGCAACTCAAACAGGGACTACGGATTGCTTAACACCGCAAAGGACGAGGTGACGATGCACGTGGGAAATGGTTCCAAAGTCGATGTGATCGCGGTCGGCACGCTACCTCTACATCTACCTTCGGGATTAGTTTTAGACCTAAATAATTGTTATTTGGTGCCAGCGTTGAGCTTGAACATTATATCTGGATCTTGTTTGATGCGAGACGGTTATTTATTTAAATCAGAGAATAATGGTTGTTCTATTTATATGAATAATATCTTTTATGGTCATGCACCCTTGAAGAGTGGTCTATTTTTAATGAATCTCGATAGTAGTGATACACATATTCATAATGTTGAAACCAAAAGATGCAGAGTTGATAAGGATAGTGCAACTTATTTGTGGTACTGCCGTTTAGGTCATATCGGTATAAAGCGCATGAAGAAACTCCATACTGATGGACTTTTGGAGTCACTTGATTATGAATCACTTGGCACTTGCGAACCGTGCCTCATGGGCAAGATGACTAAAACCCCGTTCTCCGGTACTATGGAGAGAGCAACAGATTTGTTGGAAATCATACATACAGATGTGTGTGGTCCAATGAATGTTGAGGCTCGTGGCGGATATCGTTATTTTCTCACCTTCACAGATGATTTAAGCAGATATGGGTATATCTACTTAATGAAACATAAGTCTGAAACATTTGAAAAGTTCAAAGAATTTCAGAGTGAAGTTGAAAATCATCGTAATAAGAAAATAAAGTTTCTACGATCTGATCGTGGAGGCGAATATTTGAGTTACGAGTTTGGTCTACATTTGAAACAATGCGGAATAGTTTTCAAGCAACTCACGACACCGGAACACCACAGCGCAATGGAGTGTCCCAACGTCGAAATCTCACTTTACTAGATATGGTGCGATCTATGATGTCTCTTACAGATTTACCGCTATCATTTTGGGGTTATGCTCTTGAGACGGCCGCATTCACGCTGAATAGAACACCGTCAAAATCCGTTGAGACGACACCTTATGAACTATGGTTTAGCAAGAAACCAAAGTTGTCGCTTTCTTAAAGTTTGGGGATGCGATGCTTATGTGAAAAAGCTTCAACCCGATAAGCTCGAACCTAAATCGGAGAAATGTGTCTTCATAGGATACCCAAAGGAGACAGTTGGGTACACCTTCTATCACAGATCCGAAGGCAAGACATTTGTTGCTAAGAATGGATCCTTTCTAGAGAAGGAGTTTCTCTCGAAAGAAGTGAGTGGGAGGAAAGTAGAACTTGATGAGGTAATCTGTACCTTCTCCCTTATTTGAAAGTAGTTTATCACGTAAACCGGTTTAGCGACATCTACACCAAATAGTGAGGAAGTTGATGATGTTGATCATGAAACTTCAGATCAAGTTACTACAAGAACCTCGTAGATCAACCAGAGTAAGATCCGCACTGCAGTGGTACGGGTAATCATGTTCGAAGTCATGCTACTAGATCATGATGAACCTACGAACTATGAAGAAGCGATGGTGAGCCCAGATTCCGCAAATGGCTTGAGGCCATGAAATCTGAGATAGGATCCATGTATGAAAACAAAGTGTGGACTTTGGTTGACTTGCCCGAGGGTCGGCAAGCAATAGAAAACAAGTGGATCTTCAAGAAGAAGACCGACGACGACGGTAATATTATCGTCTACAAAGCTCGACTTGTCGCAAAGGGTTTTCGACAAGTTCAAGGGATTGACTACGATGAGACCTTCTCACCAGAAGCGATGCTTAAGTCTGTCTCAATCATGTTAGCAATTGCCTCCTTTTATGAGTAAGAAATTTGGCACCTGGATGTGAAGTCTGCATTCCTGAATGGATTTCTGGAAGAAGAGTTGTATATGATTCAACCTGTAAGGTTTTATCGTTCCAATGGGAGCTAAAAAAGTGTGCAAGCTCCATGATCCATTTATGGACTGGTGCAAGCATCTCGGAGTTGGAATAAACGCTTTGATAGTGTGATCAAAGCATTTGGGTTTATATGCACTTTTGGAGAAGCCTATATTTACAAGAAAGTGAGTGGGAGCTCAGTAGCATTTCTGATATTATATGTAGATGACATATTACTAATCGGAAATGATATAGAATTCTGGATAGCATAAAGGGATACTTGAATAAGAGTTTTTCGATGAAGGACCTCGGTGAAGCTGCTTACATATTGGGCATCAAAATCTATAGAGATAGATCAAGACGCTTAATTGGACTTTCACAAAGCACATACCTTGACAAAATTTTGAAGAAGTTCAAAATGGATCAAGCAAAGAAAGGGTTCTTGCCTGTGTTACAAGGTGTGAAGTTGAGTAAGACTCAATGCCCACCACCGCAGAAGATAGAGAGAAAATGAAAGATGTTCCCTATGCCTCAGCCATAGGCTCTATCATGTATGAAATGCTGTGTACCAGACCTGATGTGTGCCTTGCTATAAGCTTAGCAGGGAGGTACCAAAGTGATCCAGGAGTGGATCACTGGACAGCGGTCAAGAACATCCTGAAATACCTGAAAAGGACAAAGGATATGTTTCTCGTATATGGAGGTGACAAAGAGCTCATCGTAAACGGTTACGTTGATGCAAGCTTTGACGCTGATCCGGACGATTCTAAATCGCAAACCGGATAATGATTTACACTAAACGGAGGAGCTGTCGGTTGGTGCAGTTCTAAACAAAGCGTCAGAAGGGATCTACATGTGAAGCGGAATACATAGCAGCTTCGAAGCAGCTAATGAAGGAGTCCGGATGAAGGAGTTCATATCCGATCTAGGTGTCATACCTAGTGCATCGGGTCCAATGAAAATCTTTTGTGACAATATCGAGCAATTGCTTTAGCAAAGGAATCCAGATTTCACAAGAGAACCAAACACATCAAGAGACGCTTCAATTCCATCCGGACTTAGCCCTGTGGGAGACATAGAGATTTGCAAGATACATACGGATCTGAATGTAGCGAGACCGTTGACTAAGCCTCTTCCACGAGCAAAACATGATCGCACAAAGACTCCATGGGTGTTAGAATCATTACTATGTAATCTAGATTATTGACTCTAGTGCAAGTGGGAGACTGAAGGAAATATGCCCTAGAGGCAATAATAAAGTTATTATTTATTTCCTTATTTCATGATAAATGTTTATTGTTCATGCTAGAATTGTATTAACCGTAAACATAATACATGTGTGAATACATAGACAAACAGAGTGTCACTAGTATGCCTCTACTAGACTAGCTTATTAATCAAAGATGGTTATGTTTCCTAACCATAGACAAAGGAGTTGTCATTTGATTAACAAGGTCACATCATTGGTTGAATGATCTGATTGACATGACCCATTCCATTAGCTTAGCACCCAATCGCTTAGTATGTTGCTATTGCTTTTATCCATGACTTATGCATGTTCCTATAACTATGAGAATATGCAACTCCGTTTACCGGAGGAACACTTTAGGTACTACCAAACGTCACAACGTAATCGGGTGATTATAAAGGAGTACTACAGGTGTCTTCAAAGGCAGATGTTGGGTTGGCGATTTCGAGATTAGGATTTGTCACTCCGATTGCTCGGAGAGGTATCTCTGGGCCCTCTCGGTAATACACATCACTAAGCCTTGCTAGCATTACAACTAATGAGTTAGCTATGAGATGATGTATTACGGAACGAGTAAAGAGACTTGCCAAGAATGAGATTGAACTAGGTATTGGATACCGACGATCGAATCTCGCAAGTAACATACCGATGACAAAGGGAACAACGTATGTTGTTATGCGGTCTCGATCGATAAAGATCTTCGTAGAATATGTAGGAGCCAATATGGGCATCCAGGTCCCGCTATTGGTTATTGACCGGAGACGTGTCTCGGTCATGTCTACATTGTTCTCGAACCGTAGGGTCCGCACGCTTAAGGTTTCGATGACAGTTATATTATGAGTTTACATGTTTTTGATGTACCGAAGGAGTTCGGAGTCCCGGATGAGATCGGGGACATGACGAGGAGTCTCGAAATGGTCGAGACGTAAAGATTCATATATTGGATGATATGTTTAGGCTAAGGGTCAAGCCCATGAGGCTTTAGGTCGGTGCAAAAGGAGTTTTATGGAGGCCGAGGGCCAAACGCCGGAGACCTCGGCGTCTGGCCTGGGCCGACGCCGAGGCCCATGGCGTTCGGGCCAGACGCCAAGGATTGTGGCGTTTGGTCCTGGAGTCCGAGTGGGACTCTTGCCTTTCGGCAAAACCGACTTTGAGGAGGCTTTTGCTCCAAGTTTCACCCCGGGCTCAACATATAAATAGAGGGGCAGGGCTAGCACCAAAGACACAACAATTGATCTCTTGGATCTCTTAGCCGTGTCTGGTGCCCCCTCCACCATATTCCACCTCGGTCATATCAGAAGCGGTGCTTAGGCGAAGCCCTGCCGGTAGAACATCAAGATCGCCACCACGCCGTCGTCGACGGAACTCTCTCTCCCGAGCTTTGGCCGGATCGGAGCTCGAGGAGCGCCACCGAGCTGAACGTGTGCCAAGAACTTCGGAGGCGCCGATGTAACGGGCGCTGGGATCGGTTGGATCGCGAGGAACGTCGACTACTTCCTCTACGTTGTGATCGGTTCCGCTTTGGTCTCACGAGGGTACGTAGACAACACTCTCCCCTCTCGTTGCTATGCATCACCATGATCTTGCGTGTGCGTAGGAAAATTTTTGAAATTACTACGTTCCCCAACAGTGTGGACGGGGCGGCGTCCGGGCCACCGGCGACGAGGGCGGCGGGGCGATGGCGAGTCGGCCGGGCCACCGGAGTCGGCCGGGCGAGGTCAACGGCGAGCGCCCCCTCTTCCTCCTCCTTCTCCGCGGGGAAAGCGGCGGGGCGGCGGCGTCGGGAGAGGAGAGGGCGGCGTCACGGCGCGCCTCGCGTCGGCCGGGCGCCGGGTGGAGACGAGGACGATGGGCGGCGTCAAGGCGTGGGCGGCGTCGAGGCGGCGGGCAAGCGGCGTCGGAGAGGAGAGGAGAGGAAGGGATCGAGGCGAGGCGAGAAGGGGATCGAGGGCCGGGAGGAAAAATATGGATGGGGGCACAATACTAATGGCGCACCACCCTCGGTGCGCCTATAAGTATATCCACACTAATGGCGCACCTCACCCAGTGCGCCATTAGTATTTTTTTTATTTCTGCCGAGCCAACAGGTTATCTCCCACTGACCTGATCCACACCAAGTTCCCTCTACTAGCTCGATTGGTCAAGACCGGTTCTCACACCAGGAGGTCCTGGGTTCGATTCCCAGGCTCCACAAATTTTTTTATGCATTAAAAATGCTGTTTGATACTTACTTGTGTTTAAATATGTTCAAACTTGTTTAAATCATAACATTAATATTTTTTTTATAAGACAGTAATATTTTTTAAAAAATTATCATCAAACAGTAATGCCGGTGGAGCGGGGAGGGTGCGGGTGCGGGGGTCGGCGCGGCGGTTGAGTAGGGGAGGGTGCGGGGTCGCCGGCGGTTGAGTAGGGGAGGGGTGCGGGGGATCGGCGGCGGCGGTTGAGTAGGGGAATCGAGGGTGCGGGCGGTCGGCGGCGGCGGCCGGTGGACTGGATCTGGCGAGGTGGGATAGCGATCGAGATGGAGGGGGATCGAGATGGAGGGGGATCGAGTGTCCATGAAATTAAAAAATATTCATGATAGTTCAAAAAGTGCCCATGAAATACAATCGAGAAATGAAGTCTACGATTTAAATACAATCGATCTTAGCTAGCTATCTCTTCACAATCTTCTTGCCCTTCTTTTTCGCAAATGGAGTTCTTCTATGGAACGGACGTCCTTTAGGTAGGGTGGTCCCGCTTCTTCTTGTGGTGTATGCTGCTACTTCATCATCGCCGTCATGTTCGATCCTCGGTCGCCAGACTTGTCGAAGTCTTGCTCATTGGCTACTCCATCCATTCCGATGATCTTCCTTTTGCCTCTCCTCACGACAACACGACCGGCTTTGGCGGGTCGGTAATGAAGAAGCATTGGTCCACTTGGGAAGCCAGTACCCATGGCTCATTTTTCACGGTGACGTTTGCGCTCGCGGTCTTGGATTTGGCTTCGGGTATAACCATGGTGGTGAAATACCGGTCTTCTTTTATGACGTTCTTGGCCCATCTGACACGGAACATCGGGACCTTCTCTCCAGTGTAGCTCAGCTCCCAGATCTCCTCGATCCTTCCGTAGTATCTGTCCTTGTCGTTACCAGTGTAGGATTCCATCGTTACCCCGGAGTTCTGATAACCATCGCTCTTCATGTCCTTGGCCTCGAGTAGAATGTGTAGTCATTGATATCGTGACGCCTCATAGGTCATCGAGGTTGTGCTCGGCGCCACAGCGACAAGGCGAATATGAGTTGTTCTTCCGCGGAAGAATCCTCATGTAAAGGGTAATGGCTGTAAGCTTCTGCTTGAACCAACGCGTGATACATGAGTTGTGCTCTTTGATTATATCTCCGTCCGTCCTCTGTTGGCCTCGGTCATTGTACGTCTTCTTAATAAAGGTTCTGTGTTGTACCACCCAAGGATCGACCACGTCCATGTGTTGTAGCGCGACTAGGTTTGCTCTTTCAAAGTCGGCGAGTCGACCCTCGAAGTCGACATGCATTTCGCGCGACCCTCACGGTAACCCCATCCAGCGAGCCTGCCGAGGTGCTCGCTGATGACGGGCAGACCAACGGGTTCTCGATGCCTAGATAATTCGTGCAAGAGGAGATGCACTCTTGATCGAAGCCCCTGGCTATGCTTCCTTCCGACGTGACATGTTGCGAACGTATCCTTTGATGACACCATTCATCCTTTCGAACGACATCATGCTGTGCAGAACGCCGCCCGAGTTGGATGATATCCTCCACTATATGGACCAGCAGATGCACCATAACGTCAAGAATGCGGGCGGAAAGTACATCTCAAGCTCGCATAGTATCACCACGATCTCTTCCTCGTAGCCTTCGAGTTGCCTCACGCCAATCGACTTCCGAGAGATGACGTCGAAGAAGTTGCATAGGCCAAATAGCATTTCACGGACGTGCGTGTCCATGATCCCACGGATTGCAATCGAAGTATCTGCGTCATCGGACGTGATGTCGTGAGACTTCATCCCGCTGAACTTCGCTTCACCGGGTCTAGGTATCTCGCTTATCTTCCCAGCGTAATCAGAAGGGAAGTTTTACTCCTAGGAGGTAGGTGAAAAACTGCTCGATCTCCTCCTGACTTAGAGTGAAGCACGCGGGAGGGTAGTCATTTCCGGTCTTCTTGGCCTTTTTGCCTTTGCGACGACTTTCTGTGTCATCCATGCACCTTACGCATCCAGAAAATCCGTGGACTACCTGCCCCGCGAGATATCCGTAACCGAGATAGTCGTGCACCGTCGTGAGCAGTGCGGCTCTCATAGGGAAATATTCTTTCTCCAAGGCGTCCCATGTATTGGCTGGCGTTTTCCACAGCGTGTCAAGCTCCTCTTCAAAGAGCCCAGATATGATTGATGTCGCTCCCTGGTTGTTTCAGCCCTTCAATTAGCATACTCATGTGAATGTACTTCCTCTTCATGCACAACCAGGGGAAGGTTGTACATCCACACAAACACGGGCCAGTGCTATGTGTGCTTCTCCGCTGCCAAACGGATTGACTCCATCGGTGCTCACGCCCAAAGACGATGTTCCTTGGATCGCTCCCAAATTCTCGAGTCTTCGGTTCAACGCTTGCCACCGCTCGCATCCTTAGGGTGACTCAACATCTTGTCTTTTTATCTATCTCCGGATCATTTGCGTCATCTTCTCGCTTCTTCTCCTCCCAATCCGCGTGCGAACGCAGGAGCTTTGCTACCTTAGGGTCCGCGAAATACCGCTGCAGACGAGGAGTGATCGGAAAGTACCACACCACTTTTCGAGGAGCTTTCTTCCTCTTCTTGTATCGAGTGACGCCGCACACCGGACATATGGTAGACTCCGCGTGCTCGTCCGATAAATGATGCAATTGTTCATGCACACATGGTATTTCACGCGGTAAATCGAGAGGACACACGATTTTCTTCGCCTCCTCCAAACTGGTCGGGCACTTGTTCCCTTTGGGAAGACGTTCGTGCTGTAATGACATGTTCTCGCCGAAGCATCGTCGGTCATTTTGTGTTTTACCTTCATCTCCGAGCCATGAGCGTTACTTTCAAAGCGGTATCCTCGGCCTGCATCCTTCATACAATGGAGTAACCGCGTCTAACTCAAGTTGATCCATCTTGGCTTTCTCTCGGGCGGCAGCTCAAGGCGTTATCCGTCCGCTTGAGAAGCAGCTCTTGAATATGAGGGTCCCGCACCCAGCCCATCGATGGTCCAGCGTCTGCTCGCTCCGGCATCATCATCTTCATGATCATGCCCGTCATCTGCTCCGCATCTTCCTCATCATCATGTCCTGCATCTTCTACATGATGATCGTGGTACAAGATCACCGTCGTGATCATCTCCTCGGGATTCTTCGCCTTCTCGCCCGCCCGAGCCGCGGTGGTTGTCTTGCTGCCCTTCCTCATTTCTTGCCGGCCCCCTTGGACGTCTTCGTAGTCATCTTCATCACCTTGCCTCCGATAGCCATCCATGAAACCACGCAAGAGCAGGTGGTCCCGCACCTGCCCGGAATCCGGCTCCGCAATAAGGCTCTTCATCTTGCATCTTCGACACGGACATCTTATCTTCGACACGGACATCTTATCTCCGTCTCGTTCTTTTGAAGCATCTCGGCCTTCGCGGACCTCAAAAACCTATTCACGATGCCTTCGGTCATCGTGCGGACCATGGTCGTCATGGGTAGAGCAAAACGATATTTTAGAACCAAACAAAAATTTGGCATGACTTTCCTAAAAATAGGACCAAAAGAATGCTTAATGCCAAAATTCTCGCCGAAACGGAAATGAATCAACATTCCGGTAAAATATTGGCAACTATCGCATTTCAAATACCGGTACACCTCCAAACACAAACACATATGCAACACCACAAACATATGCAACACCACGAACATACATAGATCTAGCTAGGCCATAAAAAGTGCATGTGCACATTGTTGTAGGGAGAACAACATAAATATAGCTTCCCCTTACTTACCTATTAAAACAAGGTAATTTAACCACTTAATTTGAATGAATCTATGGTGGAAATGAGGTGTAAAAGAGGAGGCACCCGAGACAAGGAGGAGGTGGAGAGAATGAAGTGGGGAGAAAGTGAGTGTGGGTAGGAGAGGCTGTCCAAAATATCTAGTTGCTGCCCACTTACTAATGGCGCACTAGCAACAAATGCGCCATTAGTAATCCAGGTTACTAATGGCGCACCTTCGCAGCGCCATTAGTAGTGTTGCAAAAAAATACTAATGGCGCACCATTGGGGCGGTGCGCCATTAGTAGTTACAACTACTAATGGCGCACTTCATCCTAATGCGTCATTAGTATGTTTGGACAAAGCGCACTAGTTCAAAAAAATAATTTTCTATACTAATGGCGCACCTATCGGTGCGCCATTAGTAGTTACAACTACTAATGGCGCACTTAAGAAGGATGCGCCATTAGTATGTTTGGACAGCGCACTAGTTCAAAATTGATACTAATGGCGCACCTTTGCATGGTGCGCCATTAGTAGTTTCAACACTAATGGCGCATGAGAAGGTGGTGCGCCATTAGTATATACTAATGGCGCACCAACTTTCTGGTGCGCCATTAGTGTCAATCCCATCTATAGCCCTTTTTCTAGTAGTGCGTGGTCAAACGCTACAGGGTTAGGCGGGACGGAGGCCCTAGGGGGGGGGGGTAGCAATGCCACCGGAGCGTCGCACCGGGACCTCATACATGTGGGGTGTTGTGGTGGCATGTCCGAAGAGGTGGCACGCGTCTCCGGAGTGTGCGCCCCTCCCGGACGGCGCCGCCGCCGGCACCTGAAGGGGGGAAACGGACGCGTCGGGTCTACACAGAGGGTATCTTGCTGTGGGTCTCGCCCGGATGTTGCTCCAAAGTGTTCCTATGTGCTGACCAAACACAACTGGGTGGAGAGGTCCACTGGTCAAAGCCCGTCCGTGCAAAGTCAAAGGGCTAGATCCTGTGGTCAAACGCTACAGGGTTAGGTGGGACAGGGGCCCTGGGGGGTAGCAATGCCACCGGAGCGGCGCACCGGGACCTCATACATGTCGTACGGTGTGGTGGCATGTCCAAAGAGGCGGCACGCATCTCCGGGGTGTGGCCCCCCTCACAGACGGCGATGACACGGTAGTAGACGTTCTGCGGTAACGATGCGGCGTGAATATTATTGAATACTCGGAGCGCAATAAAATCATGAGTTTTTTACACGACGTGGGCACATGTTCTGTATGACAGATGGTAATTTTTCATAATTTTTGGTGATGGAGAAGTATCTGAACACTTCCCTCTACGCGGATTGCTCTCCGCGTGTCTACGACTGTGGCCGGCGGCCTCCGGGGGCTCGCATGCCGCCAAATCTTGCGTAGATGGCCTCTCACAAGTCTGGAAGTGTTGTGGCGGTTATAAATGCCCGGCACGCGTCTCCGGGGTGTGCCCCCCTCACGGACGGCGGCGCCACGCAAGACCAATGACGGCGGCGTGAGGGGGGCACTCCTCAGCGGCGTGTCGGGTGCCCTACGCCGCCACCATGTGTCGACAACCGTAGGAGGGCCCACCGCAACACCCGGCGTTGTTACCCCAGTACCCAAATTCCGCCTAACCTCGACAGCACGATCGCCGGGTCTAGCCCTTTGACTTTCGCCGGATGGGGTTTGGACCGGTGGACCTTTTCACCGTTGTCATAGCCCAGCCCATAGCTAGACCCCCCCCCCCCCCCCAACACCGTCCTGGCCCAACCCACCCCAAGATTCCCTCCGTGTCGGCCCGACGTGGTCCCCCCCTCCGTGACACGATGGCAGCGACGCCCGTGAGGGGGGCACACCCCGGAGCCGCGTGTTGGGTGCCTGAGCCTGCCAATAGAGATATGTTTTCTATACATAAGGCACATTTAAGTTAATCTAATTATTTTGGGAAAAAATAAAAAGGAAAAAAGAGAAAATAAATAAAATAAATAAAATATGAAAAAATATTAGAAATATATGCCTACGGCTATGCCGTCGGCATAGCTACAGCCGCGGAAGGGTAGAGCCCTGGATCGATGACGTGGCGTATGGCGCGGATCGATGACGTGGCACCGTCCATGGTTGTGCCTATGCCGACGGCAAGGCGGTCGGCATCGATATGCCACCCCACGGACCGGTGAGCGTTTCAGATCATTGACGTGGCGGATCACGCGGATCGATGACGTCGGCATAGCTATGCCGACGGCCTTGCTGTCGGCATAGCTATGCCGACAGCCACCGTTAGGCCCCGTCGGCGTAGGCTTCATGCCGTCAAAGGATGTCGCTGCCCGGGTAGCCGGGCCCATAGATACGCCGATGACCGCCTCTATGTCGACGGCCGCCTAGGCATATTGACTGGGATGCCGACGGCAGATCTGTGCCGACGGCCCCCGTCGGCATAGGTTGGTGTATGCCGACGGCCTGACCTGGGCCGTCGGGATACATCCATCTATGCCGACGGGGGCCGTCGGCATAGATTTGGCCGTCGGCAATTGGGTAAATTCTGGTAGTCTCTCTCTCTCTCTCACACACACACACGCACACACAGAGAGCATCTCGCCCCTATGGGTTTTGGTGATTAATGACAAGACAATTGATAGGGCTAGTGTTTTCATTAAGTATGTTTCAGGTTTAATCCTATTGTTAAGTGAAATTCGTGTGTGGTGACCCCTACTTTCTGTTCTCAAGATTATTTTAGTCCAAAGTCCTCAATTTCTAATTTTCTAGGATTTAAGTGGGTCAAATATTCCAAATCAAGTCTAAGGACAACAATGATGTAAAGAGGGGCACACGCAAAAGTTCTAGAGGTGGCCACTTTATCAAGAATTCCAAGCAATCCCTTCGAACTCTCATTTCCACTAACTTAAACAATCTCGGTATCTGCGGACTAGTCGGCCGGTTGTGCCGAGCCTGGTGAGCAAAGAGTGTTACGCTGGGCAAACTTGCATCTTCTCTAAGTTTTCTTCGGAACCGCCGAGCAATCCTCTAGTACCCCAAGCTATTTCTAGTTACATACCTTTCTTTGTTATTCGGCGTCTCCGAACTAATTATTGTTCGATGCTTCCGAGTCATTTGATTCAAAGATAGAAATTTTAAAGATGTCTTTCCTAAGAATTATTAATTTTGCACTCTATTTTGTAGGGATTTTACCATCAGCTCAAACCTATTTTTATAATTATTTGTGTCTGTGGTGTGTCCGGTATTTCTTATGTTAATTTATGTACTTTCCAATCGTCTAGATTTAAGAGTACATAACAGTCAATTTTGCATTTATATTGGGAACTTTAATTAATCAGATCATCTTTATCAAGATGGTACCGCCACACAAGTGTTTATCCCCTGCATACTAAGATGCACAATGTCAAAACAGAAAAAGTCTCAAGCTCCCTGTCAAAGAACGACATGTTTCACGATGACAGGGCTCTATTCGTTGCTTTGTTTTTTGTGTGTCTTGTTAAGCTCGGGTGGTCAAACATAATGAAATGGATATACCTACGATCAATATACGTCAGTAGTATGTTAGTCGCATGATTGCATAGAAGAATCTGACCAATAGGTTTGCAGGATGAGTGTCCATGTGGTTATACTCCAATCAGTCCATCCATGATCCATAGGCGGCCCGCCCTTTCTTTTCAGAGCTAGTAGATCTGAAAATGATTGACTATCCCAGCAATTATTGCCATAAAGAATTTGCTAGCTTTATTTTTAATTATCTACGTATTCTACTATTTGCACTGGATCGTTCGGTCATTATGTGTGTTGGAGCTGCTAAGCATTTTTTTTAGAGCAAATGGGCTTTTCACTCCGATTCCATTTAAGAAACCATACGAGTACAGATAGAGTACCTTCAATTCAAGATCAAGTTGGCTCGATTTACAAGAAGAAGAAGAAAATTAATGAACATTCGATAAAAAAACATTGTGTGCAATCATCTTTAAGCTAGATTCCGCAAGTGAAACATCGCTTGACCAAATTCTCATAAAATAACCAGTGAAGCAACCTCTAGCCATATAAATCAAGCTACACACAATGGTTAATCCATCGGAACTGGAACGCCAAACCTCTAGCCACACAACACAAGTGTGCAGCTTAGCTAAGTAGGAGTACGTTATTGGTCGGAGTAGCCATTGCTAGCTACTCTATAGTAGATTTACCTTCCTTGGCGTTAGCCATGACAAACGGAGGATTATAAAACCCTAATCATGGGTTCAAAGCGACATGCACTCCGCGTCTGGACCATGAGGATGAAGCGCACGACTTGTCTGCCATTTTCTATGCCCAATAATTGTGACAGTTGTTCCACAAAAATGTAGTTCTGTCAGTTAAGGTTCTACTCCACAATATCTATACACTGATTAACAGCCACAATTAGGGATAGTGCATACGTACCTGGTGTCATACATCTATCATAGATTGCCGTTTTATATATAGATCGCCGTTTCATATAAATACTGGTAATAATTGAGTAAACTAGCAGTACTATGAAGAACTGAGGGCGGGAGTCGTGTTGAAATTTAGCCAGTTGGAGACATCCTTTTCTGGTATTAGGTCAAAACTTGTCCAGATGTTTCAGGTGACCATGGAAGCCAAAGCCAATATGGTTTCGACACCTCGTGGATCTGAAAATAGTAAGCATGGTGAATGATTAATTGAGCAGGTGATGATCATCCCACGGTAGTTTCTCAGAAGGCGCATTATCTTGTCTGCAGTTGTTTGCTATCATACTCCTGGACAAAGAATTTAACAGGTGGGCCTCCAGTTAATTAGGAAGTTTTCTAGGGCTGGAGGAGGCACAGTGACTTAAGCTAAGAGGGTGCTTGGATACGTTTTAGTCCCATGACTAAAAGTAGCGGGACTAAAACTTACTAGCCTCACCCATGCTTGGATCCAAATACTAAAAAGACTAAAATCAAGTTATTGAGCGTTTATTATCCTTCAAACCCTCCAATCCAGAACTCGCATGTGTTAAAGGAGAGAAATTAAATAAGGAGAGAGAGAGGGCTAATACATATTTTAATAGGTTTCCTATGACTAAAAAATTTTAGCCTCAATACTAGTCCTAGCCTTTCTTTAATCAAGGGTGCTTGGAACTTTAACCTCTAAAAAAGATTATTTTTAGTCAGACTAAAAATAGTCCCTTGGATCCAAGCATCCTCTAAAGCTATGGCCTTGAAACTATGACTAGGCTAAGTATACATATTTCAGTCAACTCAATCGAATACTAAACTGAACATTATTGCATAGTACGTAGGACGTATGACCTCCCACAAGCCTAATGATTGCTGAAATATGCGGTCCGTAGTTCCGTACACCCATTCCTCATGGCATCCAAATCAACCGACTCCAACTATGAGCTCATCTTGTAACAGGTGGAGGTTTCTGCAGATGTAGATATATGAATTCCTACTACACGACTAATCTTAACGAGGAGTTTACGCATGTGATCCCTAGGATTTTTCTGTTCTTAGCACCAGCAGGAGCTCTGACACCTCATTAAGTACTACTACCTCCAATTTAAAATAAGTGTCGCAGCTTTTGAACAGGGTTAGTACAAAAGAATGACACTTATTTTGAATCTGAGGGTGTAAGTAGAATACGAATTGATCAAACTGACTAGTGCGACAGTGCGTTGCATGTAGTCCTGGCCATCTCAGTCCCGGCCATGTTAGCCCACCCAGGCCCGGCCCTAAAATCCAAGGCCTAGGCCCGATGGGCTTGCCCGTGGGCCGGGCTTGGGCCTGAGTTTTGAGCCAACCAGCAGGGCATGTACGGGCTTGGGCTTGGCATATTGGCATTTTAAGGAAGAAGCCCGGCCCATGGCCCTAAGCCCTGAGGGCTTTTCAGGGCTTTTTACCATATGGGCCGGGCTTGGGCTTGAAAAGTAGGCTTGATGATAGGGCTTGGGAGGGCCTGGGCCTTAGTTTTCTGCCGTGGGCTTTTCAGGCCCGGCCCAAGCCTGGCCCGGCCCGGCCCATGGCCAGATATAGTTGCATGTATATGTACGATGCTTCGTTCTTCTCCGTTCAGCTAACTATAAGCTCAAATGATACTGGCAAACTCTAAAAATTGGATCGATTGGGCATCCTGCGTACTTGAACTTCACAATGTACTTTTCGTTCTTCTGATTTAGGACGAGCTAGCAAATTAATGGATTCAGCTGGCTTGTGATCAGTCACCTGTGTGCATGAATCAGATGAGGCGCGAGAAGCCGAGAACATGGCTGCCCCTGCCGAACTAATCATCCATTAATATGCATGGTTTATTGATTAAGGAGTAGTATATGTGTGTAATGACACCCTATTTTTTGAATTTCTAATGACACCCTTTGAATCCTTTCTGGGCTTGAAGGGACACCACGGTCAGCCGGGCGCCGGCCGTACTCGTACATGTGTCCACCTTCCCTCAGCTAGTCAACTCCCTGCTGCACCAGATTCCTCGCTACTTATTTGTTCGCTCTATGATTCAGTGTTATCCGAGGCACAATAATGTGCTTTTTTAACTCCAAATGAGTACGGACCGCCACCGTCCGTAGCACTGGACAGGTGTAGCAACCTGGTCCACTTCTTTAGCCTAATCTTTTTCCTAACCTGAGTTCGGATGTACCTGTGTGTCTGTGTTTCAGAACTGCTCTTGAACAATGTTGTCATAGTTTCAGTCTGTCAGAACTCAGAACACTCACAATGCAGGATTTGTTGTTGCCTACACTATGTTTGATATTGTTGGGCACATGAATTTCAGAATTTGCTGACAATTTTGTCAAGCATGTTGTGTTAGTTCCCCTTGACCATGCCTTTGATGTTCGGATTGTTGCTGGTTATCAATATGAAAGTGGTCTTGTTGCTACCATTATTATTAAATAGGTTATTTAACTTGTTCTCTTATAATGTATTTCTTTTTTAAAATTGGTTACCAGCCTATACCGGTAAAGATATGGCTGTGGGGGCCGTTGGTGCTTCTGCCTTAATTTGGACTATTTGGAAAACAAGACATAAATTTTGTTTTCAACGTGTGATTCCTATCGAACCTACTAATGTAATTTTTACTCTGTGCTCTTTGTTGGACTCTTGGGTCGTCCTACAGCAAAGAGGAGTATAAAAAATGCTTGACGCGGTATCTAAAGGACTCTTTCAGCAGGTGGCAAGCGAGGTCTTTAGGCGGGCGCACGGTTGGGGGCCTGTTGTTCGAAGAATTTGCTGTTAAAGTCCGAGTTAGCCTATGATATAAATATGCTACTTGTCGAGTGTGTAGAACTGGTGTTGTTGGTCTGGTTTCTTTAGTGGAGTTGATGTGTTTAACATCCTTAGGGTGTGGTTTAGATATCCAGGGATGTAGGCTTTTTTCTTTTGCTCCTATCTTATTGTGTGAGTTTTTGGTCTGTACTGCTTCACTGTATTGGCCTACAAAAGTAGTTGTACCCCCAAACTCCATTTTCGTAATGAAAATGGTGGGGGTCGTGTGGCCCCTTTGCTTGAATTTTTTTTTAAAAATTGGTTCAACTTTGTTTGACCTATGTGTTTGAAGGTGAATGAGCTCGTGGCATGTGTTCTTGACTAGGACTTATATCTTCATATAAGGACTATTTTAGCTCCTCCTCCTCCTGTTGATGGTTCTGATGATGATATTGGAGGTTCTGCTAGTGGGACCGAATGTTATAGTTTGTTAGTTCCTCTTTTGTAAGGTCTATGTCGAATATTTCGAATTCTCTGTTTGTTCAAGCCGGTTTAGTTTAAAATTAGTCCTTTTAGTAATAGTTGTGTGATGTTTTAAAATATGTTTTAGTTCAAGTTCAATTTCAGGTAATTGTGCTTTCTGCTTCATGCAAATCTTGCTTCTTTTATATTTTTATCTAAAGATCGTGTTTCTTTGCTTAGTTTACACATCACACATGTGCTTATGTTGGACCAGAGCAATTGAAACTTAATTTCTCTCCTTAACTAGCAGATTGTTGTGCACGAACAAGAGGCAAAATTTTGTTTCTCTCGCCCCTTAACTAGGAGTATTAAAACTTATTTGCCATAAGCAAACCAATATATATGATGCACACAGAATTGTGCTCGAAATAGAGGCAATGTTGTGCTTCTGTTGCAATTAATGTGGAAGCACGCATGTGCTTATGTTGGATACACGGTTGTGCCTAGTTAGAGGCACAAATATTCTTTTCCCCTCCCGAACTAGGATTAATCCAACTTAAAACTGATAAGCACACCCGTTCCTCTATTGTGTATATTAGTGTTTGTTTAGGAGAGGCATAGTTGTGCTTTTGGTTGCATTTTACCTAGAAGCACTTATGTACCTCTGTTGTAGATAGAATTGTGGCTCGGCAGAGGGACATTTCTGCGTCTGGTTGCGTTAGACCTAGAAACACAGCTATACCTCTGCTGCACATAGAGTTGTGCTTGGACCAAAGGCGTAGTTGTGCTTCTAGTTGCATTTAACTCAGAAGCACACTTGTGCCTCTACTGGAGACATACATGTGCCACAATATACAAACAATTGTGCTTCTAGTTGCATTTTAAATGGAAATACCCTTGCGCCTCCGTTGTACACAAAATGGTGGCCCAACAGAGTAACATTTGTGCTTCTGGTTGCATTATACCTAGAAGCATGGCCGTGCCTATGGTGCACATAGAAAATGTGCTTGCACTAGAGGCATAGGTGAGCTTCTCGTTGCATTTAATTCGGAAGCACACTTGTGCCTCTGCTAGAGAAACATCTATGCTGCAACATACGAACAATTGTGCTTCTGGTTGCATTTAACTCAGAAGCACACTTATGCCTCTTTTGGAGACACGGTTGTGTGCCACAACAGGCAAACAATTGTGCTTCTGGTTGCATCTTAGCGACAAGCACCCATGTGCCTCTGTTGTAGACAGAACGGTGATCCAGTAGAGTAACATCGGTGCTTTTGGTTGCACTATACCTATAAGCACAATCATGCCTTTGTGTCATGTAGAAACAATGCTTGAGCCAGAGGCATAGCTACGCTTCTAGTTGCTTTTAACTCAGAAGCACATAGATGCCTCTTTTATCATAAAATTGTTCCCAACAAAGGAAGAGTTGCGCTTCTGGTTTGCTAGAAGCATACATGTGCCCCTGCTAGAGACAAAACGGAACCACAACAGAGGAACAACTGGTTGCATTTCAACTGATAAGCACAGTTGTGTTTCTTCTTGAGACACAACTTTGCCTCAAGTAGAGGCATAATTGTGTTATTCCCACTTGAAAATGAGAAGCACATATGTGCCTTTGCTGCACCTAAATTTGTGCCTATACTAGTGGCAACTTTGTGCTTCTCCATGGAAATAATTCACTATCTCACATGGTTGAAAATTTAATTTTAAATCATTTAATTACAACGCCACGAGAAAAAAAGTCTAGCCCTGTTCTGCTTTACCTATTTTTGTTGTACTTGTCCTTTACTTAATATTTCTGAGCCTTCTGCATAGTCTTGTTTTGAATCTTCATTTCTTCATTCTCCTTTCTTCACCTTTCAGCGTAGTATCTCATCCTTCTTTGTTGTGGTGTTATTATATACAACATTAAAAAAATTAAGGAAATTGTCATGGAATTGTTGTTTCTAGTTTTACAGTCTTAATGAAAGTTTTTTAAGCTACCTCTTTACCTTTAACTTTTCCATTTGTACTTTTTTGGTATGAAATAGTTTCCATTCTATTCTATAAGTAGCTTCTTGATACGCCTCCAAAGTATCTATAATCTTTGCTTGTGCCAGGCTGTTATATTATCATTTTTGGATGTTTTACAATCATTTTATAGCAACTTTATATCATTTTTTGGGACTAACTTATTGACATAGTGCCCAGTGCTAGTTGTTGTTTTTTCCTTGTATTTTTACTTTGCAGAAAATCAATACCAAACGCAGAGAAACTTTTTGGAGAATTTTTCTGGACCAGAAGGAACAAGATGGGCCAACGAAGTACCAGAGGGGTGCCCTGAGGGGGGCACAACCCACCTGGGCGCGCCTGGGAGGTCGGACGCGCCCTGGTGGGTTGTGCCCACCTTGGTGGCCTCCCGCACCACCTCTTCGCCCTATAAATACCCAAATATTCCAAAAACCCTGGGGGAGTTGACGAAACACAATTCCTGCCACTGCAAGTTCCAAAACCACGAGATCCAATCTAGACACCATCACAGAGGGGTTCATCATCCTCATTGGTGCCTCTCCGATGATGCGTGAGTAGTTCATTGTAGACCTACGGGTCCGTAGGCAGTAGCTAGATGGCTTCTTCTCTCTCCTTTTTTGATTCTCAATACAATGGTCTCTTGGAGATCTATTTGATGTAACTCTTTTTGCGGTGTGTTTGCTGGGATCCCATGAACTTTGAGTTTATGATCAGATCTATATATCCATGAAAGTTATTTGAGTTCTCTGATCTCTTTGATGCATGACTACTTATAGCCTCGTATCTTCGAATCTTTGGTTTAGGTAGGCCAACTAGATCGATTTGTCTTGCCATGGAAAGAGGTGCTTTGTGATGGGTTTGATCATGCGGTGTTCTTTCCCAGTGATAGAAGGGGCAACAAGACACGTATGTGTCGTTTCTATTAAGGATAACATGCTGGGATCTATTCCTACATGAATATATCTTGTCTACATCATGTGATCATTCTTATTGCATTACTTCGTTTCTCCATGAACTTCATACGCTAGATGCATGCTGGATAGGGGTTGATGTGTGGAGTAATAGTAGTAGATGCAGGCAGGAGTCGGTCTACTAATCTTGGACGTGATGCCTATATAATGATCATTGCCTGTACATTGTCATAATTATTTGAGGTTTTATCAATTGCCAAACAGTAATTTGTTTACCCGCCGTATGTTATTTTCTTGAGAGAAGCCACTAGTGAAATCTACGGTCCCCGGGTCTCTTCTTTATCATATTTGCTTTCCAATATATTATTTTCCACTTTTATTTTTAGATCTATTGTTCCAAAAACCCAAAAATACCTTGCTGCACTTTTTTGCTATTTATTTTATTTCACGTCTTACCGGGATCTATTTATCCAATCTATCACAATTTTATCCCGTCAACTTGATAATTTCCTACGTCGTTACCCGTAAGAGGGATTGACAATCCCTCATAAGCGTCGGGTTGCAAGTATGGTTCTCCTACTGGATTAATAACCTTGGTTTCATAATTGAGGGAAATACCTATCGTAGTTGTGTTGCATCATTCCTTCCTCTTTAAAGAAATACCAACATAGCTTCAAGCGACATCAAAAGGAATTTCTGGCGCCATTGCCGGGGAGGATCAAGTCAAGATAGTCTCCTGTCAACGTGCGAATTTCTGGCGCCGTTGCCAGGGAGACATGATCAACATCTATCAGGTTCCTAAAACACAAATCTCATCTCCTTGAAATTTACATTATTTGCCATTTACCTCTCGTTTTGATCTCCCCCACTTCACAAAAATTCGTCGTTTTATTCGCCCTCTTTTTCGTTCGCTATTTTCTCGCCAGATCTATCTTGGGCCATTTACATCTGTGCCCCTAACTCGAACCCACTACTCAGATTTACCCCTAATTTCGAAGCATGCTCAAATTTGCCCCTCCGCCGTTAGGTAACCTTACAGAAATTCCCTTCCGTTCCGTTTCCATTTGGTCAAAGCCATTTGACCTCTATCTGGTCGTTTCCTTCACATTTTTGCTCCTATCTCGATGTCTCACTTACTGGTGGGGACATTCTCAAAAAATAAAATAGAACATCCCTTTCTCTCACCCCTCTCTCACACACACACTTACAGGTGGACCCAAGTAGAAAAAATAATAAAAAAGAAAAAGGAAAAACTATTTCTCTCTCTCTCACGTCTCTCTCCCTGCCCAACGATGGGCAGACGACCAATCTCTCTCTGTCAACTCCGGCGAGGGTGTTGAACTGGCGCCGCCTCCGTCGCTGGTCCTTCCTGACACCACTACCCTCTCGCCCTCGTTCTCTCTCTGCCCCTCGCCCTTTTTCTCTATCCCGTCCTCTAGCCCTCTCCCGCAAGCCAACCAGAGGCTGCCCCGTCGTCGTCGTCTGTCCAGCACATGGCCAACGGCAACCCCAAGCGTCGCTACCTCGCCAGGGTGCTCTTACGACATGACATCATCGCCCCAGACGACAACTTTGACCAGAGAAGTCCAGGACCGAGCGCCAGGATGCATCTGCCCCGCCTCCATCCTCTGACCGCCGCCTTCGATTTGCGTTGTAGCACGCCGGTGGATCCCAGCCGCTCCCAGGGCATCATGGTGTACAACAGAAGACGTGGGCGTCCTCCATAGCAAGCCCCATACCCTCTCCCTCCCCCTCACATGGTAGCTCTCCATCTTGCGCCGCCCAGAGCCACCGCGTGAATGGTTGCCGCCGTTTGCTCCGGCGACTATATGGTCTGAAGAAGCCATCCATGGACACGGTACAACTAGATATATCGCCTGGTTCCCTCCGTTGACATCCCCGCGGCCTTATGGCGTACGTCCACTGAAGAATTTGGTCGCCGCCGGTGACCCATGGCCTAATATACTGCTAATTAAAACAATGTATTTTAGAAATAAATAATAAGACAATGACATGTGGGCCGGATATCTAGTTTGACCAGTCCTTATCTAGTTTTATTTTTTCTTTTTATTGGTTGGGGCCCACATGTCAGTGTCTGTGAGTGAGGGGTGAGAGAAAGTTTTTTTTTCTTGAGTGGGTCCCACATGTAAGTGACACATGGAGGCAGGGGCAAAATGTCCAATAGATGCCCCGTTGACGGTCAAACAGCTTTGACTAAACGGAAATGGAACGAAGGGGCATTTCTATAAGGTCACCTAACGGCAGAGGGGCAAATTTGAGCATGCTTCGAAATTAGGGGTAAATCTAAGTAGTGGGATCGAGTTAGGGGCATAAATGTAAATGGCCCATCTATCTTTTTGCTTGAACTTGTCATCATGAGTGATTTGGTATTGCAGAAACAGATGATGGCCTAACTCCTAAAATTGAACGATCCGGCAATCTGGATGCTAAAACTTTTGTTTTGGGGCAAGGGAATATTATGGGAAAATAACATATCCAAGAATTTTTCAATTGTGTTGGAAATTTGACTCTTGATGATGCCCCTATACTTAAAAGGACTAAATCTTATGCGGAAGCTATTCAGCACTAGTTCTGAAACTTGAAAATAAATTTATCCGTACCCATCCTACCTTGCAAAGATTTTTTAATGAGCTACCCGTTATAACGAATCCCAAAGCTAAAAAGTTAGCTACCCTTGCTCTTATGAATGAATTTGATTACATAATACGGGAAGCTAGGGAAATTGTTGATTTTTATTGTATGAACCGTGAAAACCCGGTGATAGATGAGATCCTTTATAATCGGTGTTAGATGAAATCCTTTATAATAGTGATTATATGTTGAGACATTTGCTTGGAAATAATCAAATTTTTTATGAGAAACTCAAAAAGGAAATCCCCGTTTTAGATATAATCCAACAAGTTTTCAGTAATGTTAATCAACATTATTCTTGGATTGTTGCCGGAAACCAATGGCGATATGTTGATAAACAACTTGATAATGCTAAAGTTTCTATAGATAATGTGTTTAAAGTTACTTTTGCAACAAAAATGCATCTAAGGAAAATTAGGAGAAAGATGAAAATACTTAGATCTATGCATTATGCCTAGCTAGGGGCATAAAACGATAGCGCTTGTTGGGAGGCAACCCAATAAATAAATTTTATTTTTGTCTTTTTCTTTCTCCTCTTGAGTGTTTGCACAATTATGATACATTTATGATTGTTTTTTTTATATTTTAATTAGTGTTTGTACCAAGTAAAGCCTTTGGGATCATGTTGGGTGATAGTTGTTTTGATCTTGTTGAAAAACAAAAACTTTTGCGTCCAGTAAAACAATTTTTTAAAATCACGAAAGAGCGATAAAATTCGGATTTTTCTACACAAGATTTATATACAAATTTCCTACGTTGTCCTAATTTTTCAGAATTTTTGATGTTACAGAAGTACTCGAAGTTTTCAGATTGCTACATACTGTTCTGTTTTCAACTGATTATGTTTTCTTTGTGTTGTGTGCTTATTTGATGAATCCATGGGTTGTATCGGGGGGTATGAACCATAGAAAAGTTGGAATACAGTATATATAATGCAAAAATAAAATATGAATGGCTTTGCAACAGTACTTAGAGTGGTGATTTGTGATGCGGCTTGAAGCTACGTCGGTATTTCCCCAAAGAGAAAGGGATGATGCAGCACAATGGCGGTTGGTATTTCCCTCAGTGATGAGACCAAGATTATCGAACTACTAGGATAACCAAGCAACACAACGTAAACATCACCTGCACACAAATAACAAATGCTCGCAACCCGACGTGTAAAAGGGGTTGTCAATCCCTTTCGGGTAGCGGCGCCCAAGATAGGCAAACAGACGTGAATAAATTTGTCATAGATTGATAGATCGAACACCAAATAAAATAAATAAGAATAAATTTCAGCAATGTATTTTTGTATTTTTGGTTTAATAAATCTGAAAATAAAAGCAAAGGAAAAGTAGATCGCAAAGGCAAATATATGAGAAAGAGACCTGGGGCCGTAGGTTTCACTAGTGGCTTCTCTCGAAAAAAATAGCAAACGGTGGGTAAACAATTATTGCTGGGCAATTGATAGAACTTCAAATAATCATGACAATATCCAGGCAATTATCATTATATAAGCATCACGTCTAAGATTAGTAGACTGACTCCTGCCTGCATCTACTACTATTACTGCACACATCGACCGCTATCCAGCATGCATCTAGTGTATTAAGTTCATGGAGAAACGGAGTAATGCAATAAGAACGATGACATGATGTAGACAAGACCTATTTATGTAGAAATAGACCCCCGTCATTTTATCCGTAGTAGCAACTATACATACGTGTCGGTTCCCCTTCTATCACTGGGATCAAGCACCGTAAGATTGAACCCAGTACAAGCACCTCTTCCCGTTGCACGATAAATAGATCAAGTTGGCCAAACAAAAGCCAAATATCGGAGAAGAAAAAATACGAGGCTATAAGCAATCATGCATATAAGAGATCAAAGAAACTCAAATAACTTTCATGGATATAAAAGATAGATATGATCATAAACTCAAAGTTCATCCGATCCCAACAAACACGTCGCAAAAAGAGTTACATCATATGGATCTCAAAGAGACCATTGCATTGATAATCGAGAGAGAGAGAGAGAGAGAGAGAGAGAGAGAGAGAGAGAGAGGAAGCCATCTAGCTACTAACTACGGACCCGTAGGTCTACAGAGAACTACTCACGCATCATCGGAGAGGCACCAATGGAAGTGGTGAACCCCTCCGTGATGGTGTCTAGATTGGATCTGGTGTCTCTGGACTCTGCGGCGGCTGGAATTGATTTTCGTCGACTCCCCTAGGGTTTCTGGAATATTGGGGTATTTATAGAGTAAAGAGGCAGTCCGGGGGCACCCGTGGTGGGCACTGATGACCCACAAGTATAGGGGATCAATTGTATCACTTTTCGATAAGTAAGAGTGTCGAACCCAATGAGGAGAAGAAGGAAATGAAAAGTAGTTTTCAGTAAGGTAATGTCTGCAAGTGCTGAAATTGTAAGTAGCGAGTAGTTTGATAGCAAGGTAATTTGTAACAGGCAAGTGATGATAATTGTAACAAGTATGTAGCAAGGTAGCCCAATCCTCTTGAGGCAAAGGACAGGCCAAAACAGTCTCTTATAATAATCGAAGTGTTCTTGAGGGTACACGGGAATTTCATCTTGTCACTTTCATCATGTTGGTTTGATTTGCGTTCGCTACTTTGATAATTTGATATGTGGGTGGACCAGTGCTTAGGTGTTGTTCTTACTTGAACAAACCTCCTACTTATGATTAACCCTCCCGCAAGCATCCGCAACTATGACAAAAGTATTAAGAATAAATTCTAACCATAGCATTAAACTCTAGGATCCAATCGGTCCCTTACGGAATAGTGCATAAACTGGGGTTTAAGTTTCTGTCACTCTTGCAACCCACCATCTATTTACTACTCCACAATGCATTCCCTTAGGACCAAATATGGTGAAGTGTCATGTAGTCGACGTTCACATGACACCACTAAGGGAATCACAACATACATACCATCAAAATATCGAACACATATCAAATTCACATGATTACTTGCAACATGATTTATCCCGTGACCTCAAGAACGAAAATAACTACTCACAAACAATAAACATGCTCATGATCAGAGGGGTATTAATATGCATAATGGATCTGAACATATAATCTTCCACCAAATAAACCATATAGTAATCAACTACAAGATGTAATCAACACTACTAGTCACCCCCTAGCAACAATCTATAGTTCCGGTAACAAGATTGAATACAAGAGATGAACTAGGGTTTGAGATGAGATGGTGCTAGTGAACATGTTGATGGAGATTGCCCTCCCCAAGATGGGAGAGTTGTTGTTGATGATGATGATGACGATGATTTCCCCCTCAGGGAGGGAAGTTCCCTCCGCAGAATCGCTTCGTCGGAGGGCAAAAGTGCTCCTGCCCAAGTTCCGCCTCGAGACAGTGGTGCTCCGTCCCGAAAGTATTCTCTTTATTTTGTAGATCAAAATGACTTATATACCAGAAGATGGGCACCGGAGGTGGGCCGAGGAGGCCACAACCCACTAGG
Organism: Aegilops bicornis; assembly: GCA_021605145.1. Lineage (NCBI taxonomy): Eukaryota > Viridiplantae > Streptophyta > Magnoliopsida > Poales > Poaceae > Aegilops > Aegilops bicornis. The sequence continues at coordinate 722,432,838 of CM038670.1, read as the reverse complement.
GCGCGCCAGGGGGGCCTGGCGCGCCCAGGTTGGTTGTGCACACCTGGTGGCCCCCCTGTGGTGTTTATTGGCCCAGTATTTCTTAAATACTAGTTGACCCGTTGCGCCAAATGGCGCAGAGACCTGCTGAAGACATGTTGTCGATGAAAATAGTTTCATGCTGCAAGAACCTTCAACTAAATCATGCGATTTTGTAAACATGTTTATTACGTTGTTAAATAATAGTCTGGGAAAAGGGAAATTTTGCATGATATGAATATGTTCAGTTTGAAAATATGGCCAGTATGATGAGAGAGTAAAGTTGGCATGGTTGTATTTTTTTAGCAAGTTTGAAAACATGGTTATCATGATGAGAAACCCGTCCATGCATATATTTCCTGCAAAAAAAGAGGGGAAAAGATAAGAAACCTAAGAAAAAAACATGTCTTTGTTGTGCATATAGGGAGATATAGGGATCAGGAGGTATTAGAATAGCCCATATATTATTTAGCCCAGCCCACGTAGAGCGATGTTTGTGGCCCGTGCGGAGCTGAATATGAAGCGGCAGGGGCGAGCCGAATCTGTGTATCCCCTTCCTTTCTTTCTCGTTTCCTCAGCTGGGTGACAGAGGCGTTTCGTCAGCCGCGACCGGTGCGATTTCTCACCTCTTTTGATTTCGGATTTGTCTGCGCATGGATTTACTTTCCATCTATCTCGATCTTGCATGTCCCCTCTTTTTTGTGGCGATTCCCACTCCTTTTGGCTCGTTTTTTAGGCATTATAGATCTTGTGTTGCGATCCTTTCTGTTTAGGGATGCACTCATATGGAAGTAAATTGATGGTTATTTATAAGCTGCCATTGTTTTGATTGAGAATCGATGGTGTCGTAGGTCAGTGCGACAGTTGAGCATGAGGGAATCTCGAACTGAGCCTGTGGATATCAGTTCTGATGGAAGCGCCGACAATGGCTCTCACGAAAACTCAGACAGCAGCTCAGATGGATCCGGTGATAGTTCCTCTTATGAAGGAGCGTCCATGAGCTCCGATGGAGTGGTGTACATACGATAACAATTTTAACCCCCTATAATAATAATAATAATAATAATAATAATAATAATAATAATAATAGGCCAGTTGTCTACAATAGCATTTATAAACACATTTCAATTTGCTAGCGTAAAGTCTCATCAGAAACCACATTGTGTTGAAAAATATGTGCATTTTTTGGTAGTATTTTGTTTGAGGAAGCAAGCATAGTAAGAATTTAGATCCCTTTGTATAAAAATATATACATATCATTTTGCTTAATAACATGCTTATACTTAACACGACGTATAAAACAAGTTAAGGAGGCCTTATTTTGCTTTAGAAATTGGTGTTTCTATCAATATATTAAGAACACATCTAAGAAATCAAATCACACGAACGCGACACAACAGCAGTCACACCCGAACCAGTGAGGCCTTATCTACTTCCATGACAAAAGGAGTGAAATGCACGAAAATGCATAGGAGCTCTCGGGTGCTACGCCCCCCTATATTCCCTATAGGGGGTGGCACTAGTAGAAAAACACCTATTAGTCCCGGTTCGTAAGGGCCTTTAGTCCCGGTTCATGAACCGGGACTAATGGGTCATTACTAATACCTCCACCCATTAGTCCCGGTTCAAACACGAACCGGGACAGATGTTCTCCACGTGACCCGGTCCATGAGCCCAGTCAGTGGGGCCTTTGGTCCCGGTTGGTGGCACCAACCGGGACCAAAAGTCCATGTTTTTTTAGAAAAGTGGCTGCTTTAGGTGTTTGGGGGTTATTTTTAGCTTGTTATTAGCTAGCTAATAGAGAGAAGTGTCCTCTCTTATATCTTCGTCCTTGGTTTATCAACGTTGCTGCTATGTTCATTTCACCCGCTGATATAACATGCTTTTGCATGCTCGCATCATACATCATCATATATAATAACAAGTCCTACTAATCATGCATCATCATACAACTTCTACTCGTTATTAATAATAAGTCATACGATCATCATCCTCATAGTCATCGAACCCAACCCTACATAATTGTTCATAGCACATGATCATCAGTATCAGGTATAGGAACTAACTAAAAACCCTTAAGGTAAAATAGCATAAAACAATATAGACCCTGACTCTCCATTATGAAGAATGGAGATCATCCTATCTCCAATTCTTGCGCTTCGCTTCCTTTTGCTTCCAAGAAGCTCCTTACGACTGTCCATACATTTTTTCCATTCTTTGATTGTCATGTCTCCACTTCTTTTAGAAATCCGGTATGGACAGCTTGAGATTCAGAGGATGACCTGGATATATGTTCAAAAAAGGCTGCCATTCTCATACATCAAATGAGGCACACAATCCTCTCGATTCTCTGTTGAAAAACATAGTAATAACTTCGTAGTTAGCAATGATGTACTAGTTTTAGAAGTATGCAAAAGATGCACGCATGTCGTAATAGTAAAAAATCTTACCAGGTATCTCCATGGTAGTTATCAGAGTTCAACACGTGCACTAGTGGCACGTATTGACCATAATGTTGAGGAGTTCGATTGTAGACATTGTAATTCTCAAGATCCCTACAAAATGCGATCAGATGATTTTTCTCCTTATAAGTTAATTCGGAGCCATCGGTGTAGTGGGTTTTGTCTACCATCTTCCGCACATTCTTTGAACAATCAAAATAAGCTGTCAATGGAAATAAGCTGTCAACAATTTTGAAATAAACAATATAAATTACTTAATAACTATGTTAAGCTCACATGGGGGAAGAATTGGAGGTGTATCCACAAGGACCCAAATCGAAGGTGTCTCTTGCTTGATTGTAGGATCACCAAGATCCATGGTGACAAGCATACCCTCATCAAGACCATACATCTTGCAAAGTGCTTCCCAATTTTTGCAACCAAAATGGGTTACACTCTCAGCATTGTACAGCTTTACTTGAAAATCCACACCATGATGGCTCGAGCAAAACTTTCATGGTCTTCAAAACCCATCCTCTCCAAGACATAGCGTCTTGCAAAGCATGGGATAAGCTAGTCGAATTGGAAAAGATGAAAAATATTGTCATGATTAAAATAGTTGAAGTCATGATTAATTACGAAAAAATATTGTCGCTGCTATGCATCAGTATGAACATCGAAGCTCTCATCGAGCTTAATGCTGAAGCGCCGATCTTTGTCCAGCTCAATGAACTGTCGCAGATACCTCGGTCGTCGTGGCACCAACAGCACTCCCAGGCGGTTTTCGTCGTCCGAGTACGACATTTCCGGCCTATATTCATAATTCAAATGAAGGAGAACTTATCCAATATGAGCATTCAATAAGGAAAACCAAATATAAAATAAGCAAAACCAAATCATAAAATAAAGTAGTATTCAAATTAGCATGCATTCAATAATTATAAGCGAAAGTACATCATCTCTTGGTGTTCGTACATCGTCGAATATTATCACTAATATAGCATCACTAATTCAACTAGAACCGTGGCGCCCGACGGTATCGACGCAGGCGGTGGACACTAAGATAAGGAACCATCACAGGATCATAGCTCCGGTGAGATCCCTCAAGAACCTGCGGTATTGTCGAACCTGCCCTCCAATGCAACCATGTAGCGACGGACGTGCTCGTCCTCCTCATCGACACGGTGACGTACCACCTCCAGCGGTGTCCGTAAGCCTCGGCACCATCATCGCCCACGCGACCGCCACCAAACAAGGATCGGGTCAACAACGGGCTGCCTCCTCACCAACCCACGTCCCCGGAAGGTAGCACCTCCCAATACCAGCCCGACGGAGCCCAGGTCCGAACATGGCCCTGATCAAGCAAGCCTCCACCGCCGAGTCGGCGGCAGCGAGGATGCGGGATAGGCATCGCCGACGTCAATGCGGGAACTACTTCTATATATAGTTAAATAAAGTAGTTTTATTAATTAAATCAACTATGTAGTTCAACTACTATACTAACCATTTACTATAAATAAATAAATTATTACTTATTATAAATAAATAAAGTAGCACTTATTATAAATAAATAAAGTAGCACGAACTACAAACTACTTCTATATATAGTTAAATAAAGTAGTTTTATTAATTAAATCAACTATCTAGTTCAACTATACTAAGCACTTATTACTATAAATAAATAAAGTAGTACTTACTAAAAACAAAGTAGCACTTACTATATAGTACTTACTAAAAATAAACTAGTATTTTTCTAACTAACTCATATTTTTCTAACTAATTATATTACCAAAAAATCTAAATAAAATAGTAATTATATTTTTCTAACTAGCTAGTTCAATTATAGTACTTACTAACACAATCTAAATATCACCAAACATATTATGAACAAATTAATAGGAAAAAAATCTATTAACAGAAAAAAAATCTAACACAATATGAACAAATTAATTACACCAAAATCTAACACAATACAACAAATTAATTACAAAATCTAAATTAACATACTATGAACTAATTCTATTAGTAAAATTTTAATTAGATGATCAAATCTCATGTACCTAAATTTTCTTACTAATTCAACTCAGCACTTACTAATTCAACTAATTAAGCACTTATTAATTTTCTTACTAATTTAACTAAGCACTTACTAATTCGTCTAACATTAATATATCTAATTCATCTAATACAGAAAATACGGGGCGGCGACGGGTCGGGGCGACGGGCGGCGACGACGGGCGGAGGCGCGAGACGGTGATTTGCGTAGAGGCGGCGGGCGACGGCGCAGACGGTGGCGTGTGGACGGGGCGACGATGGGGACGGCGACGGGCGGGCGGGCGGCGAGGGCGTCGGCGGGCGGGCGGCGACGGCCGGGCGGGCGGGCGGCAATGGCGTCGGGGCGGGTTTAGGACGGCGACGGCAGGCGGGCGACGCGGAAGCGGGCGGCGACGGCGCTGTGTCGGGAGATCGAGGAGGAGAGATCGGTGGGGATGCGGTTCTGAAATTTCCCTTATATAGCAAAGTCTTTGGTCCCGGTTTGTCCCACCAACCGGGACCAATGCACCCTTTAGTCCCGGTTGGTATCACCAACCGGGACCAAAGGGCTCTTTTCAGCAGCCCAAAGGGCGGGAAGGAGAGGGCTTTGGTCCCGGTTGGTGCCATCAACCGGGACTAAAGGGTGGGCATTGGTCCCGGTTGGGGCCACGAACCGGGACCAATGTCTTTGTGCTTTGCACGGTGATCTTGACGAAAGTTTAGTCCCACCTCGCTAGCTGAGAGGGGCGCAGTGGTTTATAAGCCCCACTGCCGCTCCCCTCTCGAGCTCCTCACCACTGCAGGCTTACGGGCCTACTTACTACTGCTTTGCCTGATGGTCCTAATGGGCCACCTGCGGGCCTGAATCCTGGCCCATGGTTGGTTTCTAGTCATATCCAGGCCGTGGGGGCCCGATGGGAGGCATTTTTTACTTATTTATTTTATGTCGATGTTTTTAGTCCCACCTCGCCAAGCGAGAGGCACTCGCAATCGTTTATAAACCCTGAGTGCAGAGACGACGAAGAAGAGGCTCAATGCTCACGTTGGTTCGCTTCAAGCCTTGAGGAATAGGGTAGACTGCACGGAGCTATGTGAAGTGCAGTTTACACTATTCTGAAAGGCTTGAAGCGAATTAACTAGCATTGCGCCTCTTTTTTATTTTTAATGACTTATTACCACACAGAAATAAAAAGAAAAAAATAAATATAGCAGAAAAGAAAAAAAACTATATAAAAACTACTCCAAAATAAATAGAAGAAAAAATAGTTGTGATTAACTTTACTAAATAATGAGCATAGATGCTTATTTTTAATGACTTATTACAATTCAGAAATAAATAGAAGAAAAAATAGTTGTGATTAAATTTACTAAAAAATGAGCATAGATGCTTATTTTTAATGACTTATTACAACTCACAAATAAAAAGATGAAAAAATAGTTGTGATTAACTTTACTAAATAATGAGCATAGATGCTTCTTTTTAATGACTTATTACAACTCACAAATAAAAAGAAAAATAGTTGTGATTAACTTTACTAAATAATGAGCATAGATGCTTATTTTAATGACTTATTACAACTCATAAATAAAAAGAAAAAAATAGTTGTGATTAACTTTACTAAATAATGAGCATAGATGCTTATTTTTAATGACTTATTACAATTCAGAAATAAATAGAAGAAAAAATAGTTGTGATTAACTTTACTAAGAAATGAGCATAGATGCTTATTTTTATTGACTTATTACCACACAGAAATAAATAGAAGAAAATAAATATAGCAGAAAAGAAAAAAAACTATATAAAAAACTACTCATAAATGAGCATAGATGCGCTTATAGAGAAAATTCAACCTAAATTCATAATAAATTTCTACTTACTTCAGAGAAATTCAGTATGCATTTAGGTTAAATTCTAATATAAGGGCATCTATTTTCATTTTGAGAGGAGCTCAACATGGCAGAGAGGGAGGGGCTTATAAACCGGTTTGATTCCCCTTCGGTTGGCGAGGTAGGACTAAACTCTGGGCGCAACGAGGACCAACCTTTAGTCCCGGTTGGTGGCATGAACCGGGACTAAAGGGGAGCCTTTGGTCCCGGTTCAAGCCGCCAACCGGGACCGATGGTTGTGGGCCAGGAGCGGGGGCCAATGGTCCCGGTTCGTCCCACCAACCGGACCAATAGGTCCAGACGAACCGGGACCAATGACCCACGTGGCCCGGCCGGCCCCTGGGGCTCATGAACCGGGTCCAGTGCCCCCATTGGTCCCGGTTCTGGATTGAACCGGGACTAATGGGCTGGCTGGGCCTGGACCATTGCCCTGTTTTCTACTAGTGTGGAGCACCCAAGTGCTCCTAATTCGCTTCCTGAAATACATCGCAATATTAAAAGTTTTTTCCATCAGATGCATTTTTTTAGATACAAAATACAATCAGATTTAACTGCCCCATGTAGCTCCGCTGGGATATCTGCAATCTTGAGTATGTTCTCTTTAGTTCTGGCACACACACCAAGGGCATGGGCGATGGTATACTGGTTCATTGCGGGACTTGGACAGAATGTAAGAACAGCTGGTCTTAATGTCGCATGAAGTTGGGAAATAGACATTTTTGTACATAGATGTCAGAGCTGTCAATCCATCTAGCATCGCCTGAGCCTCAGCCTCTTCCACAGATCTACATTTTCGTGCAATGAGAAGAAATATTAAAGTTACTCCAATGAACTGGAATCAACAGCAGAAAGGCTTGAGCAAATTGATTTATTTTCTGAAGGGACAAATAAATTGAGCAGTATGTGTACATGATATAGGCTTGCGACCAAACAAATAAAGTGAGCAGTATTTTTCACCACCCCATTCACAAAGCTAGTTAATTAACATCTTGAGCACCACTCGGATTTCATACAGTGAGCTCTGAATAATAAGTAAATGTATAGTTTCCACGGAAAAAAATGTGAATGTATAGTTTTTTCTTGTGAAGTATGTGTTCATGATACAGGCTTGCGCCCAAACTAACACAAGACATACTTTATTTTTTTAAAGAAAGCCAACTTAAGTATCAGTATCATTGATATCCGAGTGGATCAAATCCTACCATGAGAACCCACCTGCACCGATCAACGTCAAAACTAAGATAACTCTGTAGCAACACATGTTTTAGTGTTTGCAAACCACAAAGGTACAAGTCGAGGTCATTCAGCGATATAGATATATACCATGCAGATCATTCAGAGGCCAATACATTAAAAAAACAGAAATTAAAGACATTTTGTGTGTGTGAGAGAGAGAGTATTGAAAAACACTTGATTAGGCTATGAAACTGAATACTTCTAAACAAAAAGCATACAATAAATGTACTCCACGTGCATATAACTGCTAGGACATGATCTTCTTCACCTACAACTTGTCAGAGACTGCTTTAAGATTTCAAACCAAATTTGCATATAGTCAATCAGATTATTGTTTATATATTTGCAACAAATGAACCACACAAAAATCTAATATATGGATACATAAGGAACATCCAAGGGGGAAACCTTATTCTAATACAGATTTGAATATGCTAAAAAAATCCTAGCCATGAAAGCTAGCACCTGTAACATAGATGCAAATGTATGAATAATTAAGAAACCTGAAAAGTAATGAACTAACACCTATATATTTTTCCTGACCTTCGATTCCGTCGAAATCGAATGAACCGAAACACATGCCCAAAACCGCATTCTACTGTCAAAATCCAAATCAGCAAGATCAAAATGAACACCCTATTTTCACTGCCTGTACAAAACATGCCTTACCATGTGAGGCCGAGTCATTGGAGTTGAAATATAAGGATAATTAGATTTAATCCGCGTAGAACTCCAGCCACATTAAGTTTTTCATTTCCTGAATCGACATTACACAAATAGATGTAAGGAACTGATAAAGTTACCACGACATGTGCTTCATTTGATCAGGAAAAGAGATGAGATATGCATGACTATGTATCATATAAATGTGGATATATCAAATACTTCTTGTGAATTCTTGAAATATCACAGTCCTATACTATTTTTTGCAGGAAATCACAGTCCTATACTACAAAGCTAATCTCCAAATAAGTCAATAAGTTATTTCTTTCTTATACATCATATCAATATACAAAATCCTTACCCACAAATAAAAATTCTCAGATACGTAGATATCATGTTTAAAAAAACATATATTAACAAATTTAAATGTGAGTGATGTACAAAGTGATAGCAGAATAGAGTTAGTACCATCATATGGCACCTTCTAAATAAAAGCCAAGAAAAATAACATGGGCTCTTTAACCTGCCCCATAAAAAATGCACTATAATTAACAAACGGGTTGAAAGACAAGTAACCTGCAACATAAATGTGAGGATGATATAAAGGCTAGTAAAACTTGAGCCGAAACCAAGTTGCGTTCTTACCTGCCCATATCATATACATATTGAAAAAGTGTCCAAATTGAAGCATATTCAAAAGGTCTACAACTCCTTCAAAGAATACCCTTCTCCATAGCAGCCAAGCAACAAGCCTGTTGTATGGAAGTAAAACACTGGAATCAAATATGAATTGAATAATTTATATCTACTCGAGCTCTAGGTATTGCATAGTACCCCTTTGATGTGCTTCATATTTTTTGACCAACTCAATCACTCTGAAAGTTAACCCATATCTTCTTCTCTTCATCCTCAGATCTGTACACATCATGCTTAGACTTTAGGAAACCAATATTAGTAAATTTAAATGTGAATGATGGAGAAAGTAATAGGAAAATAGAGAGGATCACCTCGGCAAGATTTCATCATCATCTTCTTCTTATTTCAACTTCGATGATGTCATGGAATGCAAAAGGCAGCCAAAAGCATGACCCATCAAGGGTCTACAACAAACAGCAAGTAAACATCAGCGGCTTTGCCTATTTAGCTAAAAAAAATCTCGTTGTTCTTTTCTTTCTTCTCGGTTTCATAAAAGAACAAGAATCAATTACAAAAACAGTCAGCAACATATAAAATAGACTTACAGAAAAAGAACTCACCCATACAGATAATTCCAAAACCCTCAGCCTCCCATAAAACAAAAGCATTTGAAAAGAAAAACACAACAACTAAGTTAACATAAAACTTTGAATAGATGAGTTATACATAAAATCAATCCATCAACAGTAGTTAACATATCTTCCGGAGCTGTCTTCGGCACACAGCAAGGCAGAGGCAAACTATGACCACCGTCAGCTCCTTCCTCCTGTTGTCCGGCCATCGCTTGATCTTTGCGTTCCTCTCTCCAAATTTTGTCCTGATAAATATAGGAAAATATAGGGGCATCGTGAGGAGTGGAACGCAAAGATCAAGAGATGGTCGGACAACAGGAGGAAAATATAGCAGCTCCCCAATAGATGAAGTGTTTGAAATACTTGTATATCAATTCAAAGAATTTCCAGTGCAGAATTAAGTAAGGTACATACCCTTGCCTCAAGGGCAGAGGGGAGTGAGGTTGGGACGACTGCGATGACAAGTGAGGTGGCGACAAGGCCTGTCTCACAGCAGCAGAATAATAAAGCAGGCACATAGGATCTATAGCAAAGACAGAAACCAAAGATCAATAGGAGTGGTAATTGGCCAAAATCACAACTTTAAAAATGTAGATACACCTTTCAGATTAACATAATGTCGGCAAAGCTTTGCCATTGGTCATTAAATAGATTTGTAAACCTAACATCTTTCAGTATGTATAATTGACATTGGTTGCAAGGTATAATAGCAAGCTCACATGAGCACAAGGATACTCCAGTTTTATGCAGTATGCAAACACTGAAGGATACTCCAGTTTTATGCAGTATGCAAACACTGAAGGTAGACCATAAGGTCCATTTTCTGAATTTACACCTGTAGTATCACATATATACCAAAATGGATGCAGTCTTTACATGGAGTAATTATACTTTTGAAAATCAAGGCAAGGGAGTCCAAAGGTGTCCCTTTCAGTATGTATGGCTGCTAAATCTAAAGCACACACTCTCTAGGCTGCAGTATCTTGAGATAACATGAATAGCTAAATCATAAAGAGGATAATGTAATTTTAAGAAGGAGACAAAGAGAAACCTGAGAACCGGAATTAGAGTCTTCATCATAACCATTCTCCGCTAACTCGAGGGCCATGGCTCTGAGAACACAGCGGAGGGCGTGTTCCTTGTCTTTATGCAGATAATGCCCATCTTGGTTTATTTCTCCGGGAAGTCTATATACATGATTGTTGATAGTTAGTTCAATAATCAAATAAGGTAATGCAAATGTATGCTTTGGAGGGTGGGTGCCTACAATATTGTCCGATACTATTGGGAAAAATATTCCGAGTCACAGTTGATCATATTGGAGTCAAAGAAATTTTTATGGGTTAAAAATATAACCCATTCAGTCCAGAGAATCCAAAATACAAAAATCCATTGCATCCCCTTATAAGATTGTCTACCCATCTGATAAGCATAGAAGGGAAAATAGCAATGGAAAGATAACTAAAAATTGAATAATTTCCCTGAAATATACAAATGACAACTAAATGAGGTATACCAAGACAAAATATAATCATGTTTTGACTGTGTTCCTTTTACTGATGGTCATGATTACTTTAGTGTATGTCAGAATAAAAAAATCAAATAAACACATTCCTTGCATATTAGAATGTCACTACCTGGACAGATGGCCTAAAAATATCATATATGCCCTCTTTCTCATCTCGATCAAAGAAGACCCAACAACACCAAATGACTTGAGTTTCAGATAAAGCATGATACACCTCGGATGGAACAGGCCAAAGCCCTGAGCCCGATGTATACATCATAGGAAAATGAAAGTGGAGTCAAGCATATGAAATAGATAAGGATACTACATACTCACACCAAGAATCGATCCGCCGAATCGATCTACACATCTCAAACCCTGTGAGAACCAAAACTGTTAACAAGGCATGAAAAAAAAGGCAAGTTGCCATCCTAAAACTAACATACACCAATGTAGGTTTACATGTTTAAAATAATTCATACAATTCATGAAGAGTGTCAAGGTGAACATAATAAGTGAATACTCACTATGCCTACCTAGTAGTATTGACACCTTAGCCATGATGATGCAGCAATTTGTTAGCAGTTTTACCCATAACATCGATTATGATCCATGCTCCTTCTCCTAGTCGTTGGCCTCCTCCCCCTCCCACTAACATGGTAGAAAGCATTCATCAACAGAGCTTAAAACAGAATGGAAGGTGAAAAAAGCTTGTCAAATTGAACCCATAAGTATGGACGCTATACTATATTAAAAGAAAAGGCATGGAAAATGTCACAGCTAGTAGAGCAGGAAACCCATTGCTACTAAAATGTAAAATCTAAAAAATAGTGGATTACAACTCAGATCGCATAAAATGTCACAACATTGAAGCTAATATGAACATCAATCTCACTGTAACTACCTTTATGAGCATCTTTGGCGGATGGAGCAGACGGCTTCGGTGTCCGTCAAACCTTGTCATGAGAAGAGAGGAGCAAAGAAAAGAACAATGGCTCACCATGGGCAAGCAGGCCACCACCACCTCGTCGGAGTGGTTGTGCACTTTCTGTGACTTGCTGCCGGCCCCCATGCGTTCCAGCACCACCTCGCTCGTGTACCTCAGCCACCACCTGATTTTGCTGGCCCAGCGCCGCCACCTAGAGTGCCGCCTTCTCTCCTCTCTAGAGCACTTGCCGCTGACCTCCGTGCGCTCGTCTCCCGCGGGCTTGCTTACCTGTCGAACTGGTGAGGTACGGGCGAGTCGAGGACCTGCACGAACCCCACGCGCCGCTGCTCATCGTCTTCAGCTCCCCGTCACCCTCAAGGGCGCAGATCTAGTGGAGGCGCGAGGGCCGTGTGGCGGCAAGCACGTGAGAGGAGGTGTGGCGGCTGTGTTGACGAAGGGAAGGGGAGGAAAGGGTGAAACACCTATGGATCGGGGGTAGGGTTTGTGCGGTGCCACACACCGTGTGCCGCGCGTGAGGGGAGGATTGGCTCGCACGTCAAAATGTCTCACCCGGCCAATAGACGTGAGCAACGAGCCCACCAGTCATAGGCTACGGAGAACTACCGACGGGTGAAAATCAGATTGACTGTAGGTAAAGATCTGACGTATGAGAAGAGCCAGAAGACTAGATTGACTATGATTGAACAGTCAGAAGTGCATCAAATCGAGGGAGCTCCGTGGAGGCAAGTCGGCTAGCATCCTTTTATGTTAAAATTCCATAAAAAATCCTCGTGGAGTTTCAGCTCATTTGGAGTTGTGCAGAATAGGTGGCCTAACGTAGCTTTTTCACGTCCAGATTTCCAGCTGCCAGAATTCTCCCTCTTGGTGTGTACCTTGAAATTTATGAGAGAAAAGGCATTAGAATTACTCCAAAAAGCATTATTATGGATAAAAACATTGTAAATAACAATAAGAAAACGTGATGCAAAATGGACGTATCAGGCACAACCCACCAAGGCGCGCCTGGGCCTCCAGGCACACCTTGGTGGGTTGTGCTCCCCTCGGAGCAGCCCCCAGGTGCTTCTTCGACCCACTGGATGTCTTCTGGTCCAAAAAAAATCTCCAAAAAGTTTCGCTGCGTTTGGACTCCGTTTGGTATTGATTTCCTGCGATGTAAAAAGATGCGTAAAACAAGAATCGCACTTGGCACTATGTCAATAGGTTAGTACCAAAAAATGATATAAAATGATTATAAAACATCCAAGATTGATAATATAACAGCATGGAACAATAAAAAATTATAGATACGTTGGAGACGTATTAATTCCTGCTCGTCCTCGAGTAGGTAAATGATAAAAACATAATTTTTGATGTGGAATGCTACCTAGCATAATTCTCAATGTATTTTTTCTTTATTGTGGCATGATTGTTCAGATCCAAATGGTTCAAGATAAAAGCTTATAAAACATAAAAATAGTAATACTTCGAAGCATACTAACAAACAATCATGTCTTATCAAAATAGCATAGCCAAAGAAAGCTTATCCCTACAAAATCATATAGTTAGGCCATGCTTCATTTTCATTACACAAAATACTCCCATCATGCACAACCCCGATGACGAGACGAGCAATTGGTTCATACTTTTTAATGCGCTTCAGCTGTTTCAACTCTTACGCAATACATGAGTGCAAGCCATGGACATAGCACTATGGTGGTATATGGTGGTGGTTGTGAAGACAAAAAAGGAGAAGATAGTCTCACATCAACTAGGTGTATCAACGGGCTATGGAGATGCCCATCAATAGATATCAATGTGAGTGAGTAGGGATTGCCATTCAACGGATGCACTAGAATATAAATGTATGAAAGCTCAACAAAAGAAACTAACACTACAAAAAAATACACTTCCGTGATGATACGTGTTTGTCACAGTAGGTCGCGTTTTTGTCATGCATGTACATCCATGACAAATTTATGACAAAATCGAGATAGTCATACCTGTGCTGTCGTAGAAGTGTTCAATGACATTACCAAAATTATCATCACGGAAGTGTCCACTTCCATGACGATAAATCGCGCGTCACGTAAGTGCTTTTCGTCAAGGGTGACCGACACGTGGCATCCACCGTAACGGAACGCCGTTAAGCTATCGGGTCGGGTTTTGGATCCCAGAATCCGTTAACAGCCCGACCAATGGGGATTTTCCACGGTAAAATCATCATTGGCTGGAGGAAACACGATGTCGGCTCATTGTTGGGACAGATGTCATCCACTCATTGGATGTATACGCCTATGATATGTCGACACGTGGCACGACCCAACAGAGGCCCATTCCTGTGAAAAGGTCGGCCCATTTGACTTGGTTAAAAGGTGACGGGCCGGCCCATGGAAAGCATGTTAACGGCTTGTTCGCATATAGCCCATTTACAGCTCGCTAACCCAAGGCCCGTTACGCCCTATCCGAATTAGGCCCAGTAGCGTCATCTGGGCCATCCAATATGATTCCAAATTTCATTTTCACTTCCGCCCATGTATGGCCCATGACGCCTTTCGCCCATATGAGGCCCTATGTAACTCTTGGCCTATTAACGACCGTGGTGAAACCGCCCGCGATGAACAAAGGTATTACTTTAGACCCATTAACGGCCCTTGGTGAAACTGGCCCGTAATGAACAGTGTATCGTTTTATACCCATTAAGGGCCCGTTATACAGTTGGGCCGTTTACAGCCCATGTTATGTTTAGGCCTTCTCACAGCCCATTTATTCTTGGGCTTATTTGCGAGATTCGTTACTTACGGCCCACATCGCTATTTTCGCCAGGGCCAAATTGAGCCCGTCGTTACAGTCGGCGAGTTTGTGGTGCGTTAGTCTGTTGGGCAATTTTCATAGCATCACCAACACGGCCTATTAACGGCCCGTTATGGTCAGCCAATAAACGTACGATTTCCATTATAGGTCTGCTTCACGGCCCATTAAAGGCCAGTACAAGACCCATAAATGAGTCGGCGGCCCATGGATCCTACGTGACATAGAAGGCCCATGGATCCTGCGAGACGTAGAAGGCCCATGGACACTGCGAGACGTAGAAGGCCCATGGATCCTGCGAGACGTAGAAGTCCCATGGATCCTACGAGACATAGAAGGCCCATGTATCCTACGAGACGTAGAAGGCCCATGGTCGGGTGAGTTGGCCCCCGTTTGAACGATATAGCATATTCAAAGAATTATCCTACTCAATACTATCACCTCTAAAAAGCATACACTATACAACAAAGAGATCAAGGCATAGAAAGGTAGAATAATCCTACACTATACAATAAATAAATTACAGCCGATTATACCCACTGGGCATTATGGTATGGCACAGGTGATAATAAAGCATACACAAACAGCAAATTACATACACTGGGCAAATACGGCTCATACATCATGGACGCTGATACGTCTCCAACGTATCTATAATTTTTGATTGCTCCACGCTACTTTATCTATTGTTTTGGACTATAATGGGCTTTATTTTCCACTTTTATATTACTTTTGGGACTAACCTCTTAACTGGAGGCCCGCCGTAATTGTTGTTTTTGCCTATTTCAAAGTGTTTCAAGAAAGCGGAATATCGAACGGACTCCAAACGGAATGAAACCTTCGAACATGATTTTCCAACCGAACGTGATCCGTGAGACTTGGACCCTACTCCAAGAAGTGCAGGCGGTCACGAGGTGGAGGGCGCCTGGCGCGCCCCCTACCTCGTGGGCCCCCGACGCCTCCACCGACGCATTCTTCCTCCTATATATACCTCGTACTCCCAAACGATCGTAACAGGAGCCAAAACCTAATTCCACCGCCGCAACTTCCTGTATCCACGAGATCCCATCTTGGGGCCTGTTCGGAGCTCCACGGAGGGGCATCCACCACGGAGGGCTTCTACATCAACACCATAGCCCCTCCGATGAAGTGTGAGTAGTTTACTTGCACCTTCGGGTCCATAGCTAGTAGCTAGATGGCTTCTTCTCTCTTTTTGGATCTCAATACAATGTTCTCCCCCTCTCTCGTGGAGATCTATTCGATGTAATCTTCTTTTTGCGGTGTGTTTATTGAGACCGATGAATTGTGGGTTTATGATCCAGTATTATCTACGGAAAATATTTGATTCTTCTCTGAATTCTTTTATGTATGATTAAGTTATCTTTGCAAGTCTCTTCGAATTATCCATTTGGTTTGGCCAACTAGATTGGTAGTTCTTGCAATGGGAGAAGTGCTTAGCTTTGGGTTCAATCTTGTGATGTCCTTACCCAAAGGATGTAAAGGGTTGCAAGGCACGTATTGTATTGTTGCCATCGAGGATAACAAGATGGGGTTTTTATCATATTGCATGAATTTATCCGTCTACATCATGTCATCTTGCTTAAGGCGTTACTCTTTTTTTAACTTAATACTCTAGATGCATGCTGGATAGCGGTCGATGAGTGGAGTAATAGTAGTAGATGCAGAATCGTTTCGATCTACTTGTCTCGTTAATAGCATGGTAATTTGCTTAATGTTAATATACCTGGTATTCAAGATATGTGAAACTTTCTTTTGAGTGCGTTGAATACTAAGATAAGTTTGATGTTTGATAATTGTTTTGAGATATGAAGATGGTGATATTAGAGTTATGCTAGTTGAGTAGTTGTGAATTTAAAGAATACCTGTGTTGAAGTTTATGAGTCCCGTAGCATGCATGTATGGTGAACCGTTATGTGATGAACTCAGAGCATGATTTATTTATTGATTGTCTTCCTTATGAGTGGCGGTCGGGGACGAGCGATGGTCTTTTCCTACCAATCTATCCCCTAGGAGCATGCGCGTAATACTTTGCTTTGATAACTTCTAGATTTTTGCAATAAGTATATGAGTTCTTTATGACTAATGTTGAGTCCATGGATCATACGCACTTTTTCCCATCCTTCCACCATTGCTAGCCTCTCTAATACCGCGCACTTTTCGTTGGTATCATACACCCACCATATACCTTTCTCATAACAGCCACCATACCTACCTATCATGGCATTTCCATAGCCATTCCGAGATATATTGCCATGCAACTTTCCACCGTTCCGTTTATTATGACACGCTCCATCATTGTCATATTGCTTAGCATGATCATGTAGTTGACATTGTATTTGTGGCAAAGCCACTGTTCATAATTCTTTCATACACGGTACACCGCCGGAGGCATTCATATAGAGTAATATTTTGTTCTAAGTATCGAGTTGTAATTGTTGAGTTGTAAGAAAAATAAAAGTGTGATGATCATCATTATTAGAACATTGTCCCAAGTGAGGAAAGGATGATGGAGACTATGATTCCCCCACAAGTATGAGACTCCGGACAACAAATAAAAAAAATAACAGAGGCAAAAAAGAGAAAAGGCCCAAAAATGAGAGAAAAAGAGAGAAGGGACAATGTTACTATCCTTTTACCACACTTGTGCTTCAAAGTAGCACCTTGATCTTCATGATAGAGAGTCTCTCATTTTGTCACTTTCATATACTAGTGGGAATTTTTCATTATAGAACTTGGCTTGTATATTCAAATGATGGGCTTCCTCAAATGCCCTAAGTCTTCGTGAGCAAGCGAGTTGGATGCACACCCACTTAGTTTCTTTTGTTGAGATTTCATATACTTATAGCTCTAGTGCATCCGTTGCATGGCAATCCCTACTCACTCACATTGATATCTATTGATGGGCATCTCCATAGCCCATTGATACGCCTAGTTGATGTTAGACTATCTTCCCTCCTTTTTGTCTTCTCCACAACCACCATTCTATTCCACATATAGTGCTATATCCATGGCTCATGCTCATGTATTGCGTGAAGATTGAAAAAGTTTTGACAATGTTAAAGTATGAAACAATTGCTTGGCTTGTCATCGGGTTGTGCATGATTTAAATACTTTGTGTGGGGAAGATGGAGCATAGCCGCACCATATGATTTTGTAGGGATAACTTTCTTTGGCCATGTTATTTTGAGAAGACATAATTGCTTTGTTAGTATGCTTGAAGTATTATTATTTTTGTGTCAATATGAACTTTTGTCTTGAATCTTTCGGATCTGAATATTCATACCATGATTAAGAAGATTTACATTTAAATTATGCCAAAGTATCACTCCGCATCAAAAATTCTCTTTTTATCATTTACCTACTCGAGGACGAGCAGGAATTAAGCTTGGGGATGCCTGATACATCTCCAACGTATCTATAATTTTTGATTGCTTCATGCTACTTTATCAATTGTTTTGGACTATAATGGGCTTTATTTTCCACTTTTATATTACTTTTGGGACTAACCTATTAACCGGAGGCCCAGCCCAATTGCTGTTTTTGCCTATTTCGGTGTTTCAAGAAACAGAATATCAAACGGAGTCCAAACGGAATGAAACCTTCGGGAACGTGATTTTCCAACCGAGCGTGATCCGTGAGACTTGGACCCTACTCCAAGAAGTGCCAGAGGCGGTCACGAGGGTGGAGGGCGCCTCACCTCGTGGGCCCCTAACGCTCCACCGACGCGTACTCCTTCCTCCTATATATACCCTCACGCACTTCAACCGATCGTAACAGGAGCCAAAAACCTAATTCCACCGCCGCAACTTCCTGTATCCACGAGATCCCATCTTGGGGCCTGTTAGGAGTCTCACTGGAGGGGCATCCACCACGGAGGGCTTCTACATCAACACCATAGCCCCTCCGATGAAGTGTGAGTAGTTTGCTTTACCTTCGGGTCCATAGCTAGTAGCTAGAGGGCTTCTTCTCTCTTTTTGGATCTCAATACAATGTTCTCCCCCTCTCGTGGAGATCTATTCGATGTAATCTTCTTTCTGCGGTGTGTTTGTTGAGACCCATGAATTGTGGGTTTATGATCCAGTATTATCTATGGAAAATATTTGATTCTTCAACGAATTCTTTTATGTATGATTAAGTTATCTTTGCAAGTCTCTTCGAATTATCCGTTTGGTTTGGCCAACTAGATTGGTAGTTCTTGCAATGGGAGAAGTGCTTAGCTTTGGGTTCAATCTTGCGGTGTCCTTACCCAGGATGTAAAGGGTTGCAAGGCACGTATTGTATTGTTGCCATCGAGGATAACAAGATGGGGTTTTTATCACATTGCATGAATTTATCCCTCTACATCATGTCATCTTGCTTAAGGCGTTACTCTGTTTTTAACTTAATACTCTAGATGCATGCTGGATAGCGGTCGATGAGTGGAGTAATAGTAGTAGATGCAGAATCGTTTCGATCTAGTTGTCTCGGACGTGATGCCTATATACATGATCATTGCCTAGATATACTCATAACTATGCTCAATTCTGGCAATTGCTCAACAGTAATTTGTTCACCCACCGTAGAATACTTATGCTCTTGAGAGAAGCCACTAGTGAAACCTATGGCCCCCGGGTGTATTCTCATCATATCAATCTCTATCACTTTATTTACTTGTTTGTTTTTACTTTGCTTTTACTTTTTACTTTGCATCTTTATACCAAAAACTAGCGGGGCCACCCGCGCATTTGCGCGGCTAGACTTGCATATGTGGTCATATCGTTGTTTTTTCTCAGAATGTTGATTAGTTTTATAAGAAACTATTATTGTAGTTAACTTGTTGCTACATCTGCATTGATGTACAGGAACCATAGGTAAAATGTGCATTTGTTGCTTTGCAACCTTTTTGCTAATCAAACATTGTCAATTACATCTCTTATCTTCTAGTTAAATTTGTTTTTGGTTCACCTATTAGTATTTTCCCCCAAGGCCAAAGTGTTGAAGTGTTTAATTTGATCCCCTATTAGCATTTATATTATATCCTAAATGTTAGAATCAAGATACATGTTTGGACCTTAGCTAAAAAGTCCGTGTAAACGCATTGGTATTGGTGGTACAAAAATCAGCATGATATTTTTTTGAGACAAATCAACATGATATATGGATGGCTAATGGACACTAATTAATAGCCCAAACATGAAAAAAAAAACCAATCCCGCTCTAACCTCTATTTTTTTTTAATATGCTTGTCACCCACTTTTTCTCTGTTCACATGTATAATCTTTCTAGAAACTTTCTATTAATAATAAAATATAAATTCATAGTCTGTAATATTTGTATCAAAAAATGATGAAACATTCCCACTAACTCACCTCGTTTAATTTGCATCACTTATATTTTTATATACTGAAATTTAGACTAATAATCTTGTTTTAATTTTTATTTCAACATTTATTTTATTTTGAGTTATATCTAAATTTAAGACCCTTGAAAAAATGTATCTATACTTGCAAGAATTTATCTATTTATGAGGTTCACATGGAGTAGGCATGCAAGGTGGTAATTTGTTATGCCTGTTATAATTTTTTTTTTGTGAGGAAATATGTTAAGTGTGGTAAGAGTTGTATCTACACCCTAAAAAAAGAGTTGTATCTACAACAATATGTTTGCCTATGCATTGTAATAACACCTTATCAAGTGCGTTGCTTCACTCATTATCTGCTCGCCTAGGGTTGGTTGGCATTGTTGTCGGCAAGCACTTCCCTTGTCGATTGGGGCCTCCAACGTTGTCACTTATCACTTGATGCCGTACGTGCTGGCGTGAGGCTGCGAGATTTAATGGAACTCCAGCTCTTGGATCTGTGGCTCTTAGGTTGTATGTCATTTTCTTGTGGGCAATGGTCAAACAGACCCAAGTATTAGTGATTTCCTATCGACGGTCATTAATGTTGGCTTCCAAAGTCGCATCATTGGCTTGTTCAAGGTAGAATACATCAATGTATTTTATCTTTTATATTTTTCAAGGTCATTTTAATACTCAGTATGGTTAAGATATGTGGTCCCTATGTTTAGGAGGGTCCTGTTCTAAAAAAGTTTAGGAGGGTCCTGCGGTCAACTATGGGTTTAGCTTTGGTCATGCGGCAACTCCATGGTTGTCACGTGGAAAGCGAAGATATGAGAATATCTATCACGTATCATACCAATTGTACGTGTCAAAAAAGGGGGCTGTATCATGCGGCAACTCCATGGTTTTTTTTACGTGAAAACATGGCTTGAATTTTAATGAAAATGATATGGTTACATAGGTTCTGGTATACGTGTCCAAGTATCATGCAACCCGTTTGTAACAAAAAGGAAAGTGTTTTTTGGATGAGAAACAAAAGTGTTTGTTGTACGTGTCCTACTATAAAATCAATGACTACTGGTGATGCGCCTGTCTATCCTAGTACGCCGGTCAAAAACATGTACGTGTGCCTTTAGGACTCCTTGATTAGTGCAAATATAAGCGTGTGCCTCTTGGACTCCTCCGAGCTCACGACGTGCATACGGACTTGAAAAGGAATCAATTGATATTCTTGCTTTAAGCTAATCCTGGCCGTTCTTTTAAGCTCTTTTTTTACTGTTACATCTCAGTCGTTCGTTTTCTATCGTTTTAAGTATATAATAGATACCAAAAATATTATCTCTATCAGATCTCACTCTCGTAAGTGACAGTGAAGGGATTGACAACCACTAATCGCGTTGGTTGCGAGTAGCTATCGTTTTGTGCAGGTACAAGGGACTTGCGCGTGGCCTCCTACTGGATTGATACCTTGGTTCTCAAAAACTGAGGGAAATACTTACGCCATCATGCTGCATCATCCTCTCCTCTTCGGGAAAACCAACGCAAGCTCAAGACATAGCAAGAAGGATTTTTGGCGCCGTTGTCGGGAGTCTACATAAAGTCAACATACCAAGTACCCATCACAATCCCTATCTCTCGCATTACATTATTTGCCATTTGCCTCTCGTTTTCATCTCCCCCACTTCACCCTTGCCGTTTTATTCGCCCTCTCTTTCCCAATCTCCTCCTCTTTTCCCGTTGCCTTTCTGTTTGCTTGTGTGTTGGATTGCTTGTTGCCATGGCACAAGATAATACCAAATTGTGTGATTTCTCGAATACCAATAATAATGATTTCCTTAGCACTCCGATTGCTCCTCTTAATAATGATGAGTCTTGTGAAATCAATACCGCTTTGCTGAATCTTGTTATGAAAGAGCAATTTGCCGGCCTTCCTAGTGAAGATGCCGCTACTCATCTGAATAATTTTGTTGATTTGTGTGATATGCAAAAGAAGAAATATATGGATAACAATATTGTCAAATTGAAGTTATTTCGGTTTTTACTTAGAGAACGTGTTAAAGTTTGGTTCTCATCTTTGCCTAAAAATAGTATTGATTCTTGGAACAAGTGCAAAGATGCTTTTATCTCTAAGTATTTTCCTCCCGCTAAGATTATCACTCTTAGGAACGATATCATGAATTTTAAACAACTTGATCATGAGCATGTTGCCCAATCTTGGGAAAGAATGAAATTAATGCTTCGCAATTGCCCTACTCATGGTTTGAATTTATGGATGATCATACAAAATTTCTATGCCGGCTTGAATTTTGCTTCTAGAAATCTTTTAGATTCGGCCGCGGGAGGCACTTTTATGGAAATTACATTAGGAGATGCTACCAAATTGCTTGATAATATTATGGCTAATTATTCTCAGTGGCACACCGAAAGATCTTCTAGTAAAAAAGTGCATGCTATAGAAGAAATCAATGTTTTGAGTGAAAAGATGGATGAACTTATGAAGATGTTTGCTCCTAAAAATACTCCTCTTGATCTTAATGATATGCCTTTATCTACTTTGCTAGTGAATAATAATGAATCTATGGATGTGAATTTTGTTCATAGGAATAGTTTTGGAAACAACGCGTATAGAGGGAATTTTAATCCTAGGCCTTATCCTAGTAATCCTTCTAATAATTATGGAAATTCCTACAACAACTCTTATGGTAATTTTAATAATATGCCCTCTGAATTTGAGAGTAGTGTTAAAGAGTTTATGAATTCACAAAAGAACTTTAATGCTTTGCTTGAAGAGAAATTGCTTAAAGTTGATGATTTGGCTCGGAACGTTGATAGAATTTCTCTTGAGATTGATTCTTTAAAGCTTAGATCTATTCCTCCTAAGCATGATATCAATGAGTCTCTCAAAGACATGAGAATTTCCATTGATGAGTGCAAGGAAAGAACCGCTACGATATGTGCTTCCAAAGATGCCTTTATTAAAGCGTGTTCTTCCAATTCCTACGAAAATCAAGATGAATATCTAAAAGTTATTGATGTGTCCCCTATTAAATCTTTGTTTTGCAATATGAATCTTGAGGAAACTGAATATGATCTTCCTTTACCTAGAAGGCGTTCTAAGAATTCGGAGTTTTTAGATCACGATAATGAAATTGATAAAAGTGGGATTGAAAGAAATAGAAATCTAGATGTTGCTAAACCCACTATTTTGGATCTCAAGGAATTTAATTATGAAAATTTCTCTTTGATTGGTTGTATTTCCTTGTTGCAATCCGTGCTAGATTCTCCTCATGCTTATAGTCAAAATAAGGCCTTTACCGAACACATTGTTGATGCCTTGATGCAATCTTATGAAGAAAAACTTGAGTTGGAAGTTTCTAGCCCTAGAAAACTCTATGACGAGTGGGAACCTTTCATTAAAATTAAAATTAAATATTATGAGTTTCATGCTTTGTGTGATTTGGGTGCTAGTGTCTCTACTATTCCCAAAACTTTATGTGATTTGCTAGATTTCCTTAATTTTGATGATTGCTCTCTAAACTTGCATCTTGCGGATTCCACTATTAAAAAGCCTAAGGGAAAATTAATGATGTTCTTATTGTTGCAGATAGGAATTATGTGCCCGTAGATTTTATCGTTCTTGATATATATTGCAATCCTTCATGTCCTATTATTCTTGGTAGACCTTTCCTTAGAACGATTGGTGCAATTATTGATATGAAGGAAGGAAACATTAGATTCCAATTTCCCTTAAAGAAGGGTATGGAACACTTCCCTAGAAAGAAAATAAAATTACCATATGAATCTATCATGAGAGCCACTTATGGATTGCCTACCAAAGATGGCACCTAGATCTATCCTTGCTTTTATGCCTAGCTAGGGGCGTTAAACGATAGCGCTTGTTGGGAGGCAACCCAATTTTATTTTTGTGTTTTTTGTTTTTGCTTCTGTTTAGGAATAAATAATCCATCTAGCCTATGTTTATATGTGGTTTTATCTTTTAATTAGTGTTTGTGCCAAGCTAGACCTATTGGATCTTCTTGGATAATAGTTATTTGATCTTGCTGTAATTTTCAGAAACTTTGCGCTCAGTGCGCGAATTGTTAAAAATCACCAGAACGTGATAAAATATTGATTCCAATTTATGCTGATCAATAAACAAATTTTCCAGGTCTTCTAATTTTGGTAGAATTTTTTGGGTTCCAGAAGTTTGCGTTAGTTACAGATTACTACAGACTGTTCTGTTTTTGACAGATTCTGTTTTGCGTGTGTTGTTTGCTTATTTTGATGAATCTATGGCTAGTAAAATAGTTTATGATCCATAGAGAAGTTGGAATACAGTAGATTTAACACCAATATAAATAAAGAATGTGTTCATTACAGTACCTTAAAGTAGTCTTTTGTTTTCTTTCTCTAACGGAGCTCATGAGATTTCTATTGAGTTTTGTGTTGTGAAGTTTTCAAGTTTTGGGTGAATTCTTTTGATGGATTATGGAACAAGGAGTGGAAAGATCCTAAGCTTTGGGATGCCCATGGCACCCCCAAGATAATCCAAGGACACCAAAAACTCAAAGCTTGGGGATGCCCCGGAAGGCATCCCCTCTTTAAATCCACTTCCATCGGTAATTTACTTGGAGCTATATTTTATTCACCACATGATATGTGTTTTGCTTGGAGCGTCTTGTATTATTTGTGTCTTTTCTTGTTAGTTTACCACAATCATCCTTGCTGTACACATCTTTTGAGAGAGCCATATATGAATTGTAATTTGATAGAATACTCTATGTGCTTCACTTATATCTTTTGAGCTTGATAGTTTTTGCTCATAGTGCTTCACTTATATCTTTTGAGCGTGATAATTTTTGCTCTAGTGCTTCACTTAGATCTTTTAGAGCATGGTGGTGGATTTGTTTTAAAGAAACTTGATCTCTCATGCTACACTTAGATTATTTTGAGAGTCGTTAATAGAATGGTAATTTGCTTAATGTTAATATACTTGGTATTCAAGATATGTGAAACTTTCTTTTGAGTGCGTTGAATACTAAGATAAGTTTGATGTTTGATAATTGTTTTGAGATATGAAGATGGTGATATTAGAGTTATGCTAGTTGAGTAGTTGTGAACTTAAAGAATACTTGTGTTGAAGTTTGTGATTCCCGTATCATGCACGTATGGTGAACCGTTATGTGATGAACTCGGAGCATGATTTATTTATTGATTGTCTTCCTTATGAGTGGCGGTCGGGGACGAGCGATGGTCTTTACCTACAAATCTATCCCCCTAGGAGCATGCACGTAATACTTTGCTTTGATAACTTCTAGTTTTTTGCAATAAGTATATGAGTTCTTTATGACTAATGTTGAGTCCATGGATCATACGCACTTTTTCCCATCCTTCCACCATTGCTAGCCTCTCTAATATCGCGCACTTTTTGCCGGTATCATACACCCACCACATACCTTCCTCAAAACAGCCACCATACCTACCTATCATGTCATTTCCATAGCCATTCCGAGATATATTGCCATGCAACTTTCCACCGTTCCGTTTATTATGACACGCTCCATCATTGTCATATTGCTTAGCATGATCATGTAGTGGACATTGTATTTGTGGCAAAGCCACCATTCATAATTATTTCATACATGTCACTCATGAATCATTGCATATCCTGGTACACCGCCGGAGGCATTCATATAGAGTCATATTTTGTTCTAAGTATCGAGTTGTAATTGTTGAGTTGTAAGAAAAATAAAAGTGTGATGATCATCATTATTAGAACATTGTCCCAAGTGAGGAAAGGATGATGGAGACTATGATTCCCCCACAAGTATGAGACTCCGGACAACAAATAAAAAAAAGAGGCAAAAAAAGAGAAAAGGCCCAAAAAATGAGAGAAAAAAAGAGAAGGGACAATGTTACTATACTTTTACCACACTTGTGCTTCAAAGTAGCACCTTGATCTTCATGATAGAGAGTCTCTCATTTTGTCACTTTCATAGACTAGTCTGATTTTTTCATTATAGAACTTGGCTTGTATGTTCCAATGATGGGCTTCCTCAAATGCCCTAGGTCTTCGTGAGCAAGCGAGTTGGATGCACACCCACTTAGTTTCTTTTGTTGAGCTTTCATATACTTATAGCTCTAGTGCATCCGTTGCATAGCAAGCCCTACTCACTCACATTGATATCTATTGATGGGCATCTCCATAGCCCATTGATACGCCTAGTTGATGTGAGACTATCTTACCTCCTTTTTGTCTTCTCCACAACCACCATTCCATTCCACATATAGTGCTATATCCATGGCTCACGCTCATGTATTGCGTGAAGATTGAAAAAGTTTTGAAAATGTTAAAGTATGAAACAA
Organism: Aegilops bicornis; assembly: GCA_021605145.1. Classification (NCBI taxonomy): domain Eukaryota; kingdom Viridiplantae; phylum Streptophyta; class Magnoliopsida; order Poales; family Poaceae; genus Aegilops; species Aegilops bicornis. Next base: position 722,406,341 of record CM038670.1, on the reverse strand, counting down.
TTGCTTGGCTTGTCATCGGGGTTGTGCATGATTTAAATACTTTGTGTGGGGAAGATGGAGAATAGCCAGACCATATGATTTTGTAGGGATAACTTTCTTTGGCCATGTTATTTTGAGAAGACATAATTGCTTTGTTAGTATGCTTGAAGTATTATTATTTTTGTGTCAATATGAACTTTTGTCTTGAATCTTTCAGATCTGAATATTCATACCATGATTAAGAAGATTTTCATTTAAATTGTGCCAAAGTATCACTCCGCATCAAAAATTCTCTTTTTATCATTTACCTACTCGAGGACGAGCAGGAATTAAGCTTGGGGATGCCTGATACGTCTCCAACGTATCTATAATTTTTGATTTCTCCATGCTACTTTATCTATTGTTTTGGACTATAATGGGCTTTATTTTCCACTTTTATATTACTTTTGGGACTAACCTATTAACCGGAGGCCCATCCCAGAATTGATGTTTTTTGCCTATTTCAGTGTTTCGAAGAAACGGAATATCAAACGGAGTCCAAATGGAATGAAACCTTCGGGAACGTGATTTTCCAACCGAACGTGATCCAGGAGACTTGGACCCTACTCCAAGAAGTGCCAGAGGCGGTCACGAGGGTGGAGGGCCCCCCCTAGGCGCACCTCTCTACCTCGTGGGCCCCCCTGACGCTCCACCGACGTACTCCTTCCTCCTATATATACCCACGCACTTCAAACGATCGTAATAGGAGCCAAAACCTAATTCCACCGCCGCAACTTCCTCAGATCCATGAGATCCCATCTTGGGGCCTGTTAGGAGCTCACGGAGGGGGCATCCACCATGGAGGGCTTCTACATCAACACCATAGCCCCTCCGATGAAGTGTGAGTAGTTTACTTCAGACCTTCGGTCCATAGCTAGTAGCTAGATGGCTTCTTCTCTCTTTTTGATCTCAATTCAATGTTCTCCCCTCTCTCGTGGAGATCTATTCGATGTAATCTTCTTTTTGCGGTGTGTTTGTTGAGACCGATGAATTGTGGGTTTATGATCCAGTATTATCTATGGAAAATATTTGATTCTTCTCCGAATTCTTTTATGTATGATTAAGTTGTCTTTGCAAGTCTCTTCGAATTATCCGTTTGGTTTGGCCAACTAGATTGGTAGTTCTTGCAATGGGAGAAGTGCTTAGCTTTGGGTTTAATCTTGTGGTGTCCTTACCTAGTGACAGAAAGGGTTGCAAGACACGAATTGTATTGTTGCCATCAAGGATAACAAGATGGGGTTTTTATCATATTGCATGAATTTATCTCTCTACATCATGTCATCTTGCTTAAGGCGTTACTCTGTTTTTAACTTAATACTCTAGATGCATGCTGGATAGCGGTCAATGAGTGGAGTAATAGTAGTAGATGCAGAATCGTTTCGATCTACTTGTCTCGGACGTGATGCCTATATACATGATCATTGCCTAGATATACTCATAACTATGCTCAGTTCTGTCAATTGCTCAACAGTAATTTGTTCACCCACCGTAGAATACTTATGCTCTTGAGAGAAGCCACTAGTGAAACCTATGGCCCCCGGGTGTATTCTCATCATATCAATCTCTATGACTTTATTTACTTGTTTGTTTTTACTTTGATTTTACTTCTTACTTTGCATCTTTATACGAAAAATACCAAAAATATTATCTCTATCAGATCTCACTCTCGTAAGTGACCGTGAAGGGATTGACAACCCCTAATCGCATTGGTTGCGAGTAGCTATCGTTTTGTGCAGGTACGTGGGACTTGCGCGTGGCCTCCTACTGGATTGATACCTTGGTTCTCAAAAACTAAGGGAAATACTTACGCTATTGTGCTGCATCATCCTCTCCTCTTCGAGGAAAACCAACGCAAGCTCAAGACGTAGCAGACGCGCATCAACTTAACTCCATTTGAACTATAATCTCTTCAGAAAATAGGATTGGCCGGATTCAGATAGCACAAATTTCAGTCTGCAAAATCTCCAATTCCTTCATGGTTACCTCGGTGTCTTGTTTCATTTTTTTGACTCCTGCATCTAATACTTGCATGTCCAGTCTCAACTTGTTGATTATACGTTGACAATCATGTACACGTTGTCTTGCCACCTCCAGTTGATGCTCGAGAACATCAGCACATTCCAATTCCAATCCATAATCATTCGGTAACGGCCATGCCGCACTGCTCGCAGATCTTTGTGTTGATGTCACTTCATCCTGAAATGTTTCTGTAAGTACACAAGACTAGGGCAAAAATATAGTTACAATGATGAAGCGGACAAGACACTATTTTGTACTACATGGCAAAACAGGACTAACAATAATGTTACACGTCACTTTCAAAAAAAATGTTACATGTCATGAAGCATAAGCAGGTGATATTTTAAAAATTATAAAAAGATAGTCTGTGCAGCATGCATACAGAAATCCCTCTTAGCTCACCAGAGGAGCATGATGTTGGTGCCCAATCGAAAACACAGACAAGTTATAAATTTAGACAACACGTTGCGTATAAGTAAGCAAGCAGTTGGCCATTCTGTACCTCAATTAAAGTCTTAGGGAGCACAATGAACAGCAGAGGGTTTCATACAAACATACTACAACAGGCAAAACTATGCAATCATTAGCATAGTATAAACTAGATTGTGAGCCTCATGCAATAATAGTTGGTTAATAGACTTCAAAGCTTCAGCACACTTGGCAGAGTAATTAAATGGTAAGGCCTTTAATTATGTCAACTAATAGTGATACAAGTACCGAACATCGTGCATAATTATTTGGGCATCTCATTAAGTGAGGACAAATAAAGCAATTAAAAAGAGAAAATTAACTATGCCGTAAACAAACAAGGAATTGAACTGTTGAGTTGCATACGGTGACTTACCTTAGCAGGTTGAAGAGGCTCGGTAGCAGCTCCTACTTCTCTTGCAAGGATCCTTCCTAACATCTTGTACTTGGAAATCCTCAATCGTATCTTCATTGCACCCCCTCTGCAAGGTGACACAAACTAGTTACTCGTCTCCTTGGAAGATAAATATGCATACTTTCCAATGTGAACACAAAAGGATGAGATTATAACAAAACAACACCACATAATGAAACATGCCGCATCTCTTGCACTTGCACACAATGAAATGTGCATTTACTATGTCTGCACTATGTAAAAACTAGGCATACCTTCGAACTAGATCTCCAGGTACTCTTGGAGAGCCTACTGTAGTGTACAGCCAAACCTTTATTCACCTATGAGTTAGACAAGGCCCCACTACAGCAGCCCTTAGTGTTTAAATCGTTGACAAGCTCTGTTAGAGTGTTAGGTCAAGAACAGCAAGTAATCAAAGCAAACAGTCCTAGTATGGCTGGCTGATGCAAACAAGCAATTGAACAGATGTGTGAGAAAATCTTACATATCAAGAAAAGAAGCAAAGAAGGAGGCTTAAAGACCATCACTTGACTGACCAGATTTAAGGGCATTTAAACATCATGTGCAACGATGAACTAACATAAACATTGCATATTCCAGATTCTACAATGGAATGCACATGTATTAGGTTATGCCATGTATGATGATGCCTAAATGTACAGATAGCGGTGCAGGAGTGATTCATCATTGCACGCACAATTGAATTGCAGTGTTAAGGGCCAGTTCGATTCCGCCTTTTCAGGGTATATTGTCAAAATAAGCCATAAAAGATGTAAAGAAGTCATTTTTGAGTTATGGGCTTGGGCTTAACTAATTTCGCTTTGGAGGGGGGTGTTTCGGCTAGAACCTCACTAAAAATTGAAGGGAAAGGGAATAGTGAAATGACTCTGTTGTCTGCCTATATTACACTCAAAATGCAACTGCTGACGCATGTGTCACACCTGACCCTCAAGTAAAAACAAACACGCAAGCATTCATTGCCTGCTCGCTTGCATCTCCTCTCCCTTTCCCTCTACTCGATCCCCGCCTGCAAAGACTAGGGTTCCTCCAGCGAGCTGTCACCAATGGTACCATCTGGCCTGGTCCTCGACGATGCTATGTCCAGCTAGGCTACATGGCCGGCGGGTAAGGGCAAACCTCCCTGGCTGCTCCTCCCTTTGGCGCCGCCCCTCATTCTCATGGTCTCCAGCTGCTCCACCGTGGTTCGTCCAACGCACTACTCCAGTGAGCGCCGCACAACTACGGCCGATGCCACATCATGCGAAGGCACCTTGTTCCCCTCCTCCTCCCGTGCCATGGCCCTGAGGTGTTGTTGAAGGATGAATTGCTATGAGCTGCTGCTGGTATATGATGAATTGCGCATCGTCTTTGTTGTATGATGAGTTGCTATGAGCTGCTGCTTTCTGCTATATGATGCTTTCGGTGGTCTTTGCTATATGATAATAACCAGCCACTTGGACCATCAATTTCAACAAATAATTGTTCTTCATTTAAATGTGGGTCATGTGTTCTTCGTTTAAATTAGGCAATGGGATCTCTATGGAAAACATTGACCAAAGTAGATTGTGCCAAGTAGATGGTATCTTTGTATTTGCATTTTGAGCAAATAGTGATGGTCTGTTTTCCTATCATATTAATTACTGCACTGGTTTCAATTTGTGATGTTTGCAAGTCAAATTAATTTCCATATGTGCAGCAAAATGAAAAATATATATAATGCAATCTAGACTTTCCAATCGATCATACCAAAGATAAGCTGAAAATGCAATGAATGTAACTGGTTGGCGTATTACATGGAGCTTATATTCACAGGTGCTTATTTTCTTAGGATAACTCGTAATAACTGTCCCTAAGAAACTTGGCCAATAGAACTGACATACAAATAACATGTCACGATGATTGCAATGGAGAAGTGACCTACCATAGCACACTGTACAGGCTCACCGCTGCCTCTCCTTTTTTGCGATGTTCCATGAAATTGCCACATACATCTTGTACCTTTTCATTGTGTAACCCTATCTGCAAGTTGACACGGCTAATTTCAGACATCTCTACACGATACTACATTGCATATCCCTTGCGCATATTTAAACCACCAATTAATGATTGTGTGCGTACCATAAACTAGCCATGACTCGTATCTTTGGTGGCGGGCACTCTAAGGGAGCCTAATGTAGTAATCGGAATTCCTACATGCCACCTACGATTTTGTGTAATGTCTTGCCTGTTCCTAAATATATGTCTTTGTAGAGATTCCAAGATGGACCACATACAAATGTATATAGATGCATTTTCGAGTGTAGATTCACTCATTTTGCTCCATATGTAGCCTATAGTGGAATCTCTAGAAAGACTTATATTTAGGAACGGAGGTACGAGGTAGTATCATGTATGACATCTACATATCTAATTTAGCAGCCAGTAGTAGAAATCATTGTCTGCACAAAGGGATTATTGGTCGAAAATCCTAGCAAAGCACGGCATAGAACAATACAAGAGAGAGAGACGCGCTTACAAGATCATAGCAATGCCTCGGTCCAGGATCTTGGTTGGCCAAGCTGTTAGATCCGTAAGAAACACATCCTTGTAGTTTTTGCCACCGGATAATGAGTAACAAAGAACCGTTAGTATATTTGAAGTACATCGGGCAGGTGATGTTGGACGGGTTTAAAGGTGACAAGTACCTAGGCCGTGGCGGGTGCTTGGCATCTCTCGAGCAGTGGGAATCAGGTTAGAAACGCCGAGGGTGATGACGTTGTCTTTGGCTGTCGGGTCCGGTAAGGAGATCTAGAACCGTCGAGTAGGGTGTTTGTGGAGCGGCTCCGGTAGGGTGGACTATGGTGTGGGCGAAGCGGATCTATGGCCGTGGACGAGGGCGTAGGTGAAGCTGCTCCGGTGGTTGGGTTAAGGATGATGTCGACGACACGGATCTGCGGCCGTGGACGGGGTGTCAGAAGCTGCTCCGGTGGTTGGGTTAAGGATGGTGTCGACGATGCGGATCTGCGGCCGTGGACGGGGCGTCAGAAGTTGCTCCGGTGGTTGGGTTAAGAGTGGTGTCGATGATGCGGATCTGCGGCCGTGGACGGGGCGTCAGAAGCTGCTCCGGTAAGTTGGATGAGGGTGCGAGGAAGCGGATACGAGGCCGTGGACTTGTGAGTTGGCAAAGCGGCCCCGGTAGGGTTGAGAATGGTATAGGCGAAGCTACTCCGGTAGGGTTGACGCTGGTGTCGGCGAAGCGGCTCCGGTAGGGTTGAGGAAGGTGTCGGCGAAGCGCCTCCGGTAGGGTTGAGGAAGGTGTCGGCGAAGAGGATCAGAGGCCGTCGACGGGGGCGTCGGTGGGGCGGCTCCGGGGGGTGTGGACGAAGCGTCTCCGGTGGGGAGTACGAATGAGCTGCTGCAGATGCGCGGCGGTTGACGAGAGTACCGGCGAAGCAGATCCGGCGCCGTGGACAAGGCCGGCACTGAATGGGCTGTGGTACAATGGTGGATGAGCAGTCTACTTGTTTCTAGGGGAGGTGGGAGGGGTAGATGTGCCTGCAGAAGCAGAATCCGGCGAGGTGGACGCCCGGCGATGAATGGGCTATGATCGCCGGTGGATGAGCAGTCTAGGGTTTCGAGAGGGAGGGAGAAAGAGGCGATGAAGTACGGACGGCGTGATGTAAGATGCTCTGGTCTTTGTGGAGTTAGTCGTTTTATGGAGGAGGAGAGGAAATGGGGTGGCGTGTAGTGGGGGCAACCGGAAATTACCAAAGCAGCCCAGACCTATCATGTAGATGAGGGCGGTATTGTAACTGTTGGTCTCCATGCACCAAGGACAAAAGAGGGATTTCGCATGCTAAAGACTAAGGTGGCGGAAATTTTAGAAGGAGGCGGGAGATTTTGCCGCCAAGGATCGTTCGTATCCAGTTTCAACTAATTTTGGACCGTGCTAGCGGGAAGGTCATGCTAGACTGTGTACACGGGGCACGGTCAGCAATTAATAACTGGTGTGAAGTCCACCCCAGAAAAAAAGACAATAACTCGGGATGATGTGCCGATAACTTGGCCATTCACACGGGCGCGGCCAATCGTACGGGTGTAGTGGCGCGTTCACAAAAAAGGGATCAAACGCTCAGCCTATGTATTTCTCGTGTAAATAGATAATTTAGTGCCATTGGTTATTTACTTTAAACATAATGCATTGACGTGTTAGTGTAAAGGCGCACAAAAAGAAATGGATATTGTAGTTAGCTACTTAAAAGTGTTACCTCATATGATTACATAGCCTCCATTTCATAAATTATGCGTAACCGTTGAATTCATATATGAATATTACATATATATTACTTCAAAATAGAAACTTAAATCATCCAAGACTAATTAATTTGAATGCAAGAGTAACAATGGTGCATGTGCATGATAGCTACATTGGTTGTTTGAAGAAACATCACTGTAACTTTGGCATGCACAACTGAAAAAGGTTTATTTAAATAGAAAAAAAATGTGATATGTGAGTGTCCAATATTTATAGCGTTGAATCGATATTGTACCTTTGGCCACGATACGAAGTAGATATTGACTTATGTTCAAGCGATGCATGTCCACAGTCGCTAGATAGTGATACATGAATGAATTGTGCAATCTCTCTCACACGCATACATATCTCATTTCCCTATGGGCATCGGAATCACACAAGCGCACTTCGTGTATTTCTCTCCCTCCGTCAGGGTTAAATTCGTCTTTCTACCCCATCCTACAAGTCTCTCACACAGAAACACACACGCTCTTTATGTCTAACACGCCCACCCCTTTAATTCCGCCCACCCACAGCCACTAATGTCTCAAAGTATAATAATGTCTCTCACACATATGCTATCTACCTATCCCTTAATATAGCTAGATGTGTGTCACACAAACTCCTTCTCCCTACTAGCAAGATGCCCATGTGCGTTGCACGGAACATCAAGATGCATTTGTATGAGAAGTTTATCTTGTGGGGGAAAAGGATGAACGAGGGTATGCCTTATTTGCAAATGCGGAGAGGGGTGTGGGTATCTTTTTGCAAAATTGACATACTTTCCTTCATGTCCGTCGGATATAAATCGGATGGCCTATATTGCAGGATGGCAGGAACACCATCATCACCAACTCTGTTTTTTTATAAGAGTAGACCCCCCCACACACACACTTCCCAACACCGAAGGAGTAGGGTGACACCTCGATCTTGATACTAATCTATCGACTGGCTTCTCTCTCAAACATACACACACACACACACACTACCCGGCACCGAAGGAGTAGGGTGACACCTCGATCTTGATACTAATCTATCGACTGGATTCTCTCTCAAACATACACACACACACACTACCCGGCACTGAAGGAGTAGGGTGGCACATCAATCTTGATAATAATCTATCGACTCCTCTTTCAAACACACACACACACACTCGCTAGTTGTGCCTCTGTGCCTACCGCGCACACTCTCGATACGTATTTCTCTCCCCCCCCCAACAATGACAACAGAAGGGTGACAACTCAATCTGATCATAATATGTCAATTGGTTTCTCTCTCAAACATTGTGTCTCGGTGCCTCGCTCGGTAGCCCCCTCGATACGTAGACTTCTCGCGCGCGCACAAATGTAGTGACGATGACGCTGAACCTAGTGCGCCTTGTTTTTACCGGCCTCATGTGATAGTTTTCACCCTATTTTCTGTTAATTAACAAGGCAACCTTTTCTTTGTTACTACTCCCTCCGTTCCAAAATAGATGACTCAACTTTGTACTAACTTTAGTATAAAGTTGGGTCATCTATTTTGGAATGGAGGGAGTACTAGTGAATCTGAAATCATTCGGGGCGGACATAAAACATATCACTTCAACCCAATTATCGCAGCAACTACTTTAAAAGAAATTAGCTAGCTGCCCATGCGTTGCACGGAACATCAAGATGCATTTTGTATGAGTAGTTTATCTTGTGAAAGAAAAGGCTGAACGAGGGAAGGCCTTATTTGCGAACATGGAGAGACGTGTGGGTATATTTTTGCAAAATTGCCATAGTTTCTTTCCTATCCGTTAGATATAAATCCGACGGCCTATATTGCAGGATGGCACGCACACCATCATCACCAACTCTATTTTCTACTCCCTCCGTCCAAAAATACTTGTCATCAAAATGGATAAAAATAGATGTATCTAAAACTAAAATACGTCTAGATACATTTCCTTTTATCCATTTTGATGACAAGTATTTCCGGACGGAGGGAGTATTTGTCTTTTTAGAGATTTCAACAAGTGACTATGACCGGACCTTACCAACATACTCAAAAATTAGTCCATAATTTTGATGTTACCCTCTTTTCTTGGCGGTGCAGTGCCATCTGGATACCTCATAAATAAATCAAGGACAAATCTGACCCCTTCCTGAAAATACATACGTAGCAAAATGAGTGAATCTACACTCTAAAATATGTCTACATACACATCCGTATGTGGTAGTCCATTTGAAATCTGAAAAGACAAATATTTAGGAACGAATGGAGTATATATAAGAGTAGACATGGAGATATATCTCCAGCATGGTCTACAACAAAAATGAGCTGGGCTGGTTAGCACCGGATGCTCGCAACGCGATGACATGAGTTCGAATTCTATCTTTTAACTTTAGATTTGTATATTATATATTACTCTACTTATTTAATATACTTCTTTCGCTACTATACTGACAGTGGAACCCACAGAATACTTAGAATATTAAGGATGGACTTGTTTCTTTTTAACTTTCTGTACGAAGCTATAGCCACCCTGCAAGTCACGTGTACATTGTACATGCAATTAACTTTTTATAGAGGGACAATCATACAGGCAATTAACTCAAATGGATTGGATGTTACTCTATTATTTCCAGCATAAAGAGCATCTCCAATGGCAGCCGGCAAATTTCCTCCCGCTTCCTTTCGCAGAGGACGACATCAAACGCCAGCGGCATACATTTTTACAACTCTAACCAACCAGATGAAATTAGTGCAAATTTCATATAAGCATGAAGGATTTCGTATAAAAAACCCGGATCTTCATATAAACATGATGGATTTCATTACATTTACATGAACTAAGAGGTGCCAATCCGGCTCTCTTGTATAATTAATACTCCCTCCGTCCGGAAATACTTGTCCTAGAAATGGATATATCTAGACTTATTTTAGTTCTAAATGGCCGCCCGTGGATCCCTTTGTCTTCCTCATGTCCGTCAGACACTTCGGGGTCGACGAAGGTCCTCGGAAGAGACGAAGCAGCAAAGAAACCACCTGAATCCGCGGTCGTCGCCACGGCGGTGGCCTTCATGGGTCCTGAGGGAGTCCTGGACTAGGGGGTGTCCGGATAGCCGGACTATCATCACGGCCGGACTCCAAGACTATGAAGATACAAGATTGAAGACTTCGTCCCGTGTCCGGATGGGACTTTCCTTGGCGTGGAAGGCAAGCTTGGCGATACGGATATGTAGATCTCCTACCATTGTAACCGACTCTGTGTAACCCTATCCTATCCGGTGTCTATATAAACCGGAGGGTTTTAGTCCGTAGGACACAAAAACAATCATACCATAGGCTAGCTTCTAGGGTTTAGCCTCCTTGATCTCGTGGTAGATCTACTCTTGTACTACCGATATCATCAATATTAATCAAGCGAGGAGTAGGGTATTACCTCCGTCGAGAGGGCCCGAACCTGGGTAAAAACATCGTGTCCCTTGTCTCCTGTTACCATCCGCCTAGACGCACAGTTCAGGACCCCCTACCCGAGATCCGCCGGTTTTGACACCGACAGGTGCCAAGTGGCGGCGGCCTCCCGTGTTCTACTTCTCCTCGATGATGGCGGCGGACAGGGAGAAGCTGGCCACCGACTGGTCGCTCTCCACGCACCAGGCTTCTGTCTCTGCCTGCATGGCGCTGCCGCAGGCACGGGAGGCGCGCCCACAGACACGGGAGGCGCGGCCACCGCAGACACTGGTGGCGCGGTACGACGCGGCAGCGACGGCGCCCGTACCAGCGTGCTCGCCGCCGTGCCGGCGTGGAGCAACTCGCCACTCCTCATCGAGCTGAACTGGAGCGGCGAGTTGCTGAACCACGCGCCTGCTTGGGGCGGCAACTGGCTCCGTCGGGCCAAGCGAGGTTGGTGAAGCACCAGCGGCCTCGCCCGTATCCGGAGGGCTCGGCGGGCCACCCAGCCGGGTAATATGCCGAGAAACGGCTCGCCGGAAGCCATCGGAAGGGTGGAGAAAATGGTGAAGGAGGAGATGGGGAGCGGCGGAGGGTGCGATTCTTGCCGTTATGCATGCGGCCTCGTGTAAATAGTGGGCGGACGGTACGAGCTTGGCCAGCGTCTGGCCTCGTTTAAACTGAGGGCGGACGGGAGGAGCTCGGCCGGTGTTGCGTTTAATTCTGGCCCGCTCATGAACGGACGTGTGGCCGGAGTAGGATTCTCGGTTTGCATGCGGGTTTAACGGAGGGGTTTAATGGAGGCGTCGGGCGTGCAGCGGGCGGCGCAGTACTATTCGATTTGACAACATTAATGAGCCGTCAAATCACAAAGGCCCTCGCCTCTCGTGAAACCGACCGAGCTAGACTGCCCCGCCCTCTAGCCTTTTAAAAAATGTATATACTCCACTTTTGTACAGTAGTAGTATCGATGGATTGCGCCATGGAGCAAAACTTGAAATTTTAAAAAAAGTGGTACATATAGAGAGCGCTCGTGAACTATGTGTCATACATGGCAATAAATAAAGTACTACATGATACTTATATGATACATGGCGCAGGAGTACTAAGTATTATTAATAAAGTTTTGCTAGAACTCATCTAGATGAGATATAATTTGGTCTCATTCATCTTTTATAGCCATTGGATGTGATGCTATAAGATGCGTGTGTGTTGACGTGGGTTGTATTTGTTCTTGTGCAACGAACTGACCACTGCATGTCATGTTTGATAGTCTCAAGTCATTAAAAGCATACAAGCCCCACATCTCTTCTTGGTTGATTCCTCTATTTATGTCAAAAAATAAGAAACAACGTGAGAGTTAATGCACCACGCCTATGTATTAGACTAGTCACAATGGTGAGTAACATACACTAGTAACATACACATATCCCTAGACTATGTTACTACCTTCATAGTGGGTACTACCTCCGTCCTGGTTTATAGGTCCCTTTTATAGTTTGTGCCAAATTTTGACTAAGGATTTAACTAACAAAATGTTAATGCATGTCAAGAAAAATTATCTCATTGGATTCGTCTTTGAACATAGTTTTGAAAAATATAATGTTTGGTGACATGTGTGAACATTTTCTTAGTTTAATCTATGGTCAAAATTTGGCACGAAATACAATGGGGACCAAAATTTGGCATCACTGTAACTAGTACTCCATCCGTCAATTTATAAGTTGTGCTTACCTTTTCCATCAACTTCGTGCAACGCGCGGGCATCTTGCTAGAAACACTAGAATATGTCTATATAATCCGTATGTGATAGTCCATTTGAAATCTCAAAAAAGACAAATATTTAGGTACGGAGGGAGTAATATATTAGGAGTATATCAAAACAATAGTGATTTCTTTCAAGCTTGTGAACAAATACTACTATTCTACTACTTTGGATCCGTCGCAACGCACGGGCACATTGCTAGTAAAAGGAAAAGGCCTGCCACGTTCGCGTCGCACCCCCACATGCCCGGGAATCGGGAGTACAACACGGCCCATCCGGCACGACACATAGCTTAGGGAAGGCGTGTTGCCTAGCAGTGGCGGAGCTTGAAGCAAAACGTTGGGCGTGCCAGTCTAGCCAGGCTATAGAAATTAGCCTTGCGTTGATGTTCCATGCCTCAAAACTGGATGTACAACTACGAAAATCCTGCTAGGTTGGGCGGGCCAGGGCACGTGTTGGCCCTCACGTAGCTCCGCCCCTGTGCCTAGCATTTTCACTTTCATGTGGGACCGCCCGTTGAGAAAACCGACACCCCTCCCGCCGCCGGGTTGGTAAACAGAAACAAGGGGAAGATCTAGCTGTAGCACGGAAGCCAAGAAATTTTGTGTCAGATGGGGCTCGTTGATAGAGTAGGAGCATTCCGTATTAGTACCACTCCGACCAAGTTTGTACTCCTAATAATATTATATTACTAGTACTACCACTATACAACTAGTAGATACGTGCACGGCACAACATCGTAGGAACAAAAAACGGGAAGATCTTGTTTTGGGTGATTTATCTTTTTTTCAATCAACGTAGTATGGATAATATGATGTGGGGGGCACCCATGAAGCTTATGTGGCTTGGTTGCATGGCTATGGAATGTTAGAGAAAAATAAATAGATAATGTGTTTAGAGTGCACTCCACTAAATAGTTATACTTTGGATCCATTGCAATGGACCGACACATCTATATCTATACCATTGGAAGCTGGGAAGAGCTCGAGGACGCGTTTCGGGAAAATTTTCAGGGGACCTATGTCCGCCCTCCGGATGCAGACGATTTAAGTCACATAACTCAACAGCCCGGAGAGTCAGCCCGGAAATTCTGGAACAGGTTCCCTACTAAAAAGAACCAAATACTCGACTGTCCGGACGCCGAAGCCTTAGCAGCTTTCAAACACAACGTCCGAGACGAATGGCTCGCCAGACACCTCGGCCAAGAAAAGCCGAGAACCATGGCCGCATTAACAAGCCTCATGACCCGCTTTTATACTGAGAGGATAGCTGGCTAGCAAGATGCAGCACCAGCGACCCAAGTACATCCGAAGTTAGGGATGGAAACGGGAAACCACGGCGCAACAAGGACCAGCGCCGGATTAAAAGGAACGGTCCAAAGAGCGAGGCAGTCAACGCTCGATTCAAAAGCTCACGGCAGAACAACAAAAAACTGCCCCTCAAGGACAATAGCGATGAGCTATCCAACTTTCACAAAATCTTGGACAAGATATGTCAAATCCACAGTACTCCTGGGAGGCCTGCAAACCATACCCACAGAAATTGTTGGGTCTTCAAACAGTCCGGCAGACTCAACGCCGAACACAAGGGGCTCGACACACCAAGCAAAGATGATGACGAGCACCACAAGCAGAGCCCCAGAAAACAAAGGAATTTCCCACACGAGGTTAATACAGTAAACTCACTTCACGTGCTCAAAGGGAAAAACAGAGCGGCACCCACTAAAATGCGCGCCGCACACTGGTTGTCAAAACCAATCACCTTCGACTATCAGGACTATTCCGAAAGTATCCGGAACGCAGGATGGACTGCCTTGATATTGGATCCCATAATCAACGGATTCCAATTTACACAAGTCCTCATGGATGGCGGCAGTAACATAAACCTGATATATCAGGATACAATCCGCAGGATGGGGATAAACCCAGCCAAAATTCGCCGTAGCAACACCTCCTTTAAAGGAGTAACGCCAGGCCCATATGGCCATTGTACAGGCTCCATACTGTTAGAAGTTGTGTTCGGTTCATCCGACAACTTCCGTCGCGAAAGGTTAATCTTCCATGTCGCCCCCTTCAAAAGTAGCCATCAAGCACTATTGGGACGCGAAGCTTTCGCCCCCTTTAACGCAATACCGCATTATGCATCTCTCACACTTAAAATGCTCGGTCCACGCGGCATCATCTCATTAAAAGGGAGTATTAAGTGTTACTTGAGCACGGAGGAATGGGAGACTGCCTTGACAGCCTCACACCTATCCGGCACCACTAGTCAAAGAACCTGAATAGGTAATTCGAACCCCGGACACGGAAATACGAGTCCGGCGCCTGATAGCGGCACACCCCCATGCGAGGGGCTGCACGCATGTATCACACAAGACACTAAAGCTCAATTTTATTAACTTCTTCGAATCGTACTCTGTTTATTTACTATAAAGTACATCTTTCGCACGATCCTTTTTCTTTTAAAACTAAGTTCTCTCTTTTACAGATGAACAACGTGCTACACCCGTCCAGGATATGGCACAACGGAGACACAGGCGCAGACGTGCAGTAGGGACCCGTTGCAAGGATTCTTATCAGATTAAGACCCTGCGTAAACCTTTTTTACTGTCTCTTGTTGATATACATCCCCCGGTTTCTTACTATAAACGAGGAGGAGGCTGGCGTTTTGGCATTGTCCGCACCAGAATTTTTGCACGTACCTTGACACAAGGGGCTTAGGGCACTATTCTGCCCGTTTTTATAAAGACCGAATACCTTAGGGAGTGTTCGGCGTCTCGAGTTAGGCCTTATATGCATCAGCTCCGAATCATGTCTTTGGTCAAATGTTGGGTTGCCCGGCTCACGTGTTTTGCTGCCTTACGCTTTCGTTTTCACGGCTAACGCGGCACCGGAGAACTATCGCGATCGTGCCCGGTTCGCCGAGTGAGCACCTCGAGAGAAAGCCCAAAACTGACTGTCATGATATAGCGAGAGACTGGTCAACCACTCGATGACTCACAGGAATGTTTAGGATTCCTCCGCATTAACGAAGGACCGGTTTTCGGTCAGGCACATACGCACCCCAAATTCGGGAGAGTGCGGTGCCCCCAGGGGCTATATAGTAGCCCCACCCTCGAACTCCCATGGCTAAGTGAAAGTGATAAAGTATTATAGTCCGGTTGCCTAGTTTGCTACGCTATCACCTCCTTAACAGGACTAAGACGTTGGATTAAGTGTGAAAAAGCGCTTTCTTTGCAAACACCCCCGCACTATGTGCGTGGGGCTGAAGCCAAGGACTGCCATCTTTCAGGTTATATACACATATACATAAACGGCCGCACAGGGAGTAGTTTACTACTTGAACACGCAAGTATAAAAAGCTCTTATATTATATTGAAACATTGTTTTCACAAATCATACATGTCATTTAAACATAATATCCTTCGAGCATCGCGCCTCTATTAAACGAGCGCCTGCGAGACTTCTTCAAAGTAGTGCTCGGCAGGTACTCGACTTCTGTCCGAATCTTGGGATGCAACGTCGGTGGCCTTCATCTCTGCCCAGTATGTCTTGACACGGGCCAGAGCCATCCGCGCTCCCTCAATACACGCCGACCGCCTCATTGCGTCGATACGTGGTACCGCGCCAAGGAACTGCTGCACTAAACCAAAATAACTCTTCGGCTGGGCTCCGCCCGGCCACAAATGAGTCATGACATGCTTCATGGCAAGTCCGGATAGTCAGTTCAGCTCAGCCCATTCGGCCAACCGATCGGTTAACGGAAGAAGACGCTCTGGACTATGGAACTGCGACCAATATAGCTCTTCCCTTCTGTGCCCCTTCTGGCCCCGGAAGTGCTCAACTGCGTCTGCAGCGCTCGCCGCCAAGTCCAGATAAGCATCCTCCGAACTCCACAACTTGTCAAACTGAGCATATTTTGGATCCGTATATTTCCTCCGCAGCAAAAACGGTTTCCCAGGCGCAATAGCCCCGGCTTGACTCAGCTCCTCCTTGGCAGCTCTCAAAGCGGAACGGGCATCCTTGGATTCGGCGGTGGCCTTTTTCAGGCCCTCTTGCTCCACTTGACGTTCTTTTTCAAGAACCTCGCAGTGGTCGGTAATATTCTTCAACTTTCTGGCCATATCGGCCATTTCCTCCCTGCTTCGGCAGTGAGCAGCCCATTTGGCTTTAGCTCTTCGGCCGCCTTTAAAGCGGCCGCATTACTGACCCTGGCTTGCTCTTTCGCTCGGGTGAGTTCCGCCCGCAGCTCCTCCACGACAGCGGCACCATCTGCATTAAGCATACGAATAGTAAGACATGGGCGTCAAGCTCCCTTACAAGGTGTCCGCATAGAAGTCGCATACCTTATGACTCGTCAAACCGTTTATTGACCAGCGCGATGTCTGCATCCGCCTCGTCAAGTTGTCGCTTTAGTTCGGCATATTCATTAGTCCGGCTGGCCTCCGGACGCCCCGCCACCTGTTTAGGAGCAGCGACATGTTATAACTGAGAATTTGATCCTCGGCACGTTGTCAATTTTGACAACATACCGAGTCTCAGGGGCTACTATCTATACAAGGCGCATTTTATATGCATAACTGTCAGAAGGTACATCATTTTTGCGTACCTCAAACCCCGTCAGTAAGCTTCTGACGGCTTCATGCAATCCACTCTCCGCGGATGCAATTTTTTCAATCACCGTACCCATTAGAGCACGGTGGTCTTCTGATATAGCCGCTCGCCCAAGCAGATCCTTCAGCTCCTCCGACCACACACCCCTTGGCGCCGGACCTTCTGGCCCCGCCGGACTTGGGGGAACCCTGCGCGACGACACCTCAGGGTCGTCCGCCTCGCATGAGGGTGCGACAGGTGGAGGCGTTTCGCTCTCCATCATCTCCGGAAGAAGATCCCCCGAAGACGAGCTCTGCTGAGAAGGGCTGAGATCCGAACTACAAGGTACAATTTCGGTTATCTTCAGAAATAAATACAGGGATGTTCCTTATTTACAAGACCCCTACTTTTCACTTACGGCTCACTGGAGGGCTGATGCCCTTGCGGAAATAGTGCGGCTGGGCTACTCCCCAGCGCCGGACTCTCCGACGAAGATTTCTTCCCCCTCTTCGAGGCCTTGACCTCCAGATCTTCCGAAGCGGTCCTCTTCTCTCCCTCCTCAAAGACCTCCTTCATGGAGGCAGTTGCCTCCCCGCTCCCCTCGCCTTCTTTAAAAGGCGCGGCCTGCAACATCTTAGCCAGCATGGGGTCCGGCGTGTTCTCTGGGAGGGGAGCTGGACACCTTATTAACTTTGCTTTGGCTATCCACTCCTGTTCAAAAAACGGCTCCTTTAAAGGGCATATACATGTGATAAATAAATGAACAGCTTGTCCGGTTACAGGACTACTTACTTGAGTATCTGGGCAATTGCAGCTTAGTCCTGCATCCTCAGTCAAGTCCGGACACTTCTCTTGTGATCCGAAGAACAGTTTATACATCTCCACGGGCATTATGCCCATAAAGTTTTGGAGAGCTCGTGGTCCCTCCGGATTAAATTCCCACAGGCGCAGGGGGCGACGTTTGCAGGGCTGAAGGCGCCGGATCAACATGACCTGTGCTACTGCAACTAGATTGATCTCTCTTTCTTGGAGGTCTCGAATACGGCCCTGCAGCAAAGGAACGTCTTTGGACGGCCCCCAGTCGAGTCCCTTGTTGACCCATGACGCCAGCCGCTGTGGTGGACCTGAGCGAAAGGCGGAAAGTGCCGCCCATTTGGTGCCCCTAGGAGCGGTAATATAAAACCACTCTTGTTGCCACAAACCAAGCTCCTTTTGAAAAGATCCTTCGAGCCACGGAGCATCAGCACATTTGCTTATGACCGCCCCTCCGCTTTTCTGCTTGTCGCCCCTCGATTGTCTTTGGCTCCACCTTGAAGGTCTTGAGCCACAACCCAAAGTGAGGGGTAATATGGAGGAAGGCCTCACATATGACAATGAATGACGAGATATGGAGGATGGACTCCGGATTCAAGTCATGGAAATCAAGCCCATAATAAAACATGAGCCCCCGCACAAAGGGATCCGTCGGGAAGCCTAAACCCCGAAGGAGGTGGGACACGAACACCACGTTCTCGCCGGGCTCAGGAGTGGGAATGACCTGCCCTGGAGCAGGCAGCCTATGCGAGATCTCGACGGTTAGATACCTGGCGTCCCGCAGCTTTAGCGCATCTTCCTCTGTGACGGAGGAAGGCATCCATCGGCCGTGCTGGTCAGAACCGGACATTGTCGAAGGTCCAAAGCGTCTGAATCTGAAGCTTTGGGTGTTGGAACTCGAAGCGCAAGGCGAACTCGATGGAGGGTGTAAAAAGAACAAGGCCTTGGTCTCATTATAAAGAGGTTGAATACCAAGATCCCACCCCGTGGCCGATTAGGACTCGCCTTTGATAGAGGAGGCATGCCAACGGGCGCGGTTGGGTTACCCATGTCCGTATTGATGAGAATCCCGGAATAAGGAAGCACGATCTATGCTTTGATAAGACGTGCCAAGGAAACTGCCTCGCTAAACGCGCTAAGGTGGAAACAGTAAAAAACGGTTCATATAAAGGCCTGGCCGTGGTGTGATGTCACACCGCGGAGTACGTCAGCAGATCTGTGCAAAAGTTATTCTCTCTACGGTGGTATGTGGAACTTGTTTTGCAGAGCCGGACACTATCCTGGTGTTCAAAACCTTCTATAAAGTATTCGGAGGAGGAACCCACCTTGCAATGCCGAAGACAATATGCGCGCCGGACTCGTCGTCATTGAAGCCTGGTTTAGGGGCTACTGAGGGAGTCCTGGACTAGGGGGTGTCCGGATAGCGGACTATCATCACGGCCGGACTCCAAGACTATGAAGATACAAGATTGAAGACTTCGTCCCGTGTCCGAATGGGACTTTCCTTGGCGTGGAAGGCAAGCTTGGTGATACGGATATGTAGATCTCCTACCATTGTAACCGACTTTGTGTAACCCTAACCTGTCCGGTGTCTATATAAACCGGAGGGTTTTAGTCCGTAGGACACAACAACAATCATACCATAGGCTAGCTTCTAGGGTTTAGCCTCCTTGATCTCGTGGTAGATCTACTCTTGTACTACCCATATCATCAATATTAATCAAGCGGAGTAGGGTATTACCTCCATCGAGAGGGCCCGAACCTGGGTAAAAACATCATGTCCCTTGTCTCCTGTTACCATCCGCCTAGACGCACAGTTTGGGACCCCCTACCCGAGATCCGCCGGTTTTGACACCGACAGGTCCCAAGTGGCGGCGGCCTCCCGTGTTCTACTTCTCCTCGATGATGGCGGCGGACAGGGACAAGCTGGCCACCGACTGGTCGCTCTCCACGCACCCGGCTTCTGTCTCTGCCTGCATGGCGCTGCCGCAGGCACGGGAGGCGCGGCCACCGCGGACATTGGTGGCGCGGTACGACGCGGCAGCGACGGTGCCCGTACTAGCGTGCTCGCCGCCATGCCGGCGTGGAGCAAATCGCCACTCCTCATCGAGCTGAACTGGAGCGTCGAGTTGCCGAACCACGCTACCGCTTGCCGGCAAGCGCTCCGGCCGGGCCAAGCGAGGTTGGTGAAGCACCGAGCGGCCTCGCCCGTATTCGGAGGGCTCGGCGGGCCACCCAACCGGGTAATATGCCGGAGAACGGCTCATCGGAAGCCATCGGAAGGGTGGAGAAAATGGTGAAGGAGGAGATGGGGAGTGGCGGAGGGTGCGATTCTTGCCCATTGTCTGCGGCCTCGTGTAAATAGAGGGCGGATGGTAGGAGCTTAAGCCGGCATCTCGGCCTCGTTTAAAGCGAGGGCGGACGGGAGGAGCTCGGCGGTGTTGCGTTTAATTCCGGCCCGCTCATGAGCAGACGTGTGGCGGAGTAGAATTCTCGGTTTGCATGCAGGTTTAACGGAGGGTTTAATGGGCGTCAGGCGTGCAGCGGCGGGCCTTGATACTATTCGGTTTGACAACATCAATGAGCCGTCAAATCACAAAGGCCCTCGCCTCTCGTGAAACTGACCGAGCTAGACTGCCCCGCCCTCTAGCCTTTTAAAAATGTATATACTCCACTTTTGTACAGTAGTAGTATCGATGGATTGCGCCATGGAGCAAAACTTGAAATTAAAAAAAAGTGGTACATATAGAGAGCGCTCATGAACTATGTGTCATACATGGCAATAAATAAAGTACTACATGATACTTATATGATACATGGCGCAGGAGTACTAAGTATTATTAATAAAGTTTTGCTAGAACTCATCTAGATGAGATATAATTTGGTCTCATTCATCTTTTATAGCCATTGGATGTGATGCTATAAGATGCGTGTGTGTTGGCGTGGGTTGTATTTGTTCTTGTGCAACGAACTGACCACTGCATGTCATGTTTGATAGTCTCAAGTCATTAAAAGCATACAAGCCCCACATCTCTTCTTGGTTGATTCCTCTATTTATGTCAAAAATAAGAAACAACGTGAGAGTTAATGCACCACGCCTATGTGTTAGACTAGTCACAATGGTGAGTAACATACACTAGTAACATACACATATCCCTAGACTATGTTACTACCTTCATAGTGGGTACTACCTCCGTCCTGGTTTATAGGTCCCTTTTATAGTTTGTGCCAAATTTTGACTAAGGATTTAACTAACAAAATGTTAATGCATGTCAAGAAAAATTATCTCATTGGATTCGTCTTTGAACATAGTTTTGAAAAAATATAATGTTTGGTGACATGTGTGAACATTTTCTTAGTTTAATCTATGGTCAAAATTTGGCACGAAATACAATGGGGACCAAAATTTGGCATCACTATAACTAGTACTCCATCCGTCAATTTATAAGTTGTGCTTACCTTTTCCATCAACTTAGGTACAGCAGCGGGCATCTTGCTAGAAACACTAGAATATGTCTATATAATTGTATGTGATAGTCCATTTGAAATCTCAAAAGACAAATATTTAGGTGCGGAGGAGTAATATATTAGAGTATATCAAAACAATAGTGATTTCTTTCAAGCTTGTGAACAAATACTACTATTCTACTACTTTGGATCCGTCATAGCGCACGGGCACATTGCTAGTAAAAGGAAAAGGCCTGCCACGTTAAGTGTCGCACCCCCACATGCCCGGAATCGGAGTACAACACGGCCCGGCCCAAAGACGACACATAGCTTAGGGAAGGCGTGTTGCCTAGCGATGGCGGAGCTTGAAGCAAAAGCGTTGGGTGTGCTAGTCTAGCAGGCTATAGAAATTACCCTTGCGTTGACGTTCCATGCCTCAAAACTGGATGTACAACTACGAAAATCCTGCTAGGTTAGGCGGGCCAGGCACGTGTTGGCCCTCACGTTGCTCGCCCTGTGCCTAGCATTTTCACTTTCATGTGGGACCTTTGTTGAGAAAACCGGCGCCCGCCCGCCGGGTTGGAAAACAGAAACAAGGGGAAGATCTAGCTGTAGCACGGAAGCCAAGAAATTTTGTTTCAGACGGGGCTCGTTGATAGAGTAGAAGCATTCCGTATTAGTACCACTCCTACCAAGTTTGTACTCCTAATAATATTATATTACTAGTACTACCACTATACAACTAGTAGATACGTGCGGCACAACATCGTAGGAACAAAAGCGGGAAGATCTTGTTTTGGGTGATTTATCTTTTTTTCAATCAACGTAGTATGGATAATATGATGTGGGGGGCACCCATGAAGCTTATGTGGCTTGGTTGCATGGCTACGGAATGTTAGAGAAAAATAAATAGATAATGTGTTTAGAGTGCACTCCACTAAATAGATATACTTTGGATCCATTGCAACGGACCGGCACATCTATATCTATACCCCCTACATAGTGTGTGAAAAACTTTGAAAGTTGGTCGTTGGATGAAGCTAATCCGACGGTACAAAGATGGCAAATCCGAGCACTACTAGCCATTGGATATCATCCACCAGATTCTGCCAATGTATAATCTAGAACACTCCATGGTTGAACTTAATTCATGACTAAATTTTCCACAACTAAGCTCAGGCAAAGTTATTAATAAGTTCTTCAAAATGAGAGCCACAAGTTGGCAAGCCTAAGGGAATCTTGCCACATTTTTGTGTGTATGTCATGTGGGGCCAGTGTGGCTTGCCTAAGGTGTGGCTTGAACCAAACACTCACCTGAGTTAATTAAACTTGCCTAACCTTACATTCCACCAAATTTTGCCACAAGTTGGAAAGCCTAAGGGAATCTTGCCACATTTTTTGTGTGTATGTCATGTGGGGCCAGTGTGGCTTGCCTAAGGTGTGGCTTGAACCAAACACTCACCTAAGTTAATCAAACTTGCCTAACCTTACATTCCACCAAATTTTGCCACATGTTAGAATCCAGAAAACTCCACATGTAGAAGCATAATGCACAAACCACCAGAATCTCATGCGTGCAATGCACGTGTACCTTCCTACTACTAGTACTAGTAGTAGTAAGAAACAAATTCCAGTTTTGGCACAAGCTCGTACTGCGGGAGCACCACAAGGCCTGCTGCAGGAGTTACATTTTCCTCTCGGGGCCCACGGGACCGAACTTCAGTGGCTTAGTGCCCGGCCTATGAGTCAGTGACATATGGGCCTTAAATGCGGCTGGCCCACATGTCATTCTTGTGGTGGTGACGTGGTTCGCCACTCACTCGTTCGAGATGAACCGGCCGATGGTGGCGTGGCCGTGGCGAGGATACCACAGGCGTCGAGGCGTTCTGGCGTAGATGGCCACACCGGCGGTACTACCTGTAGTACATAAGTACTCCAGCTGAGGATTGATGCCCGGGACGAAATGTGTCACAGCCGCTGGATGAAAATTCGATGGTGCGGGAGTACGGATCGGAGCACATCAACGGAGCAGGCAAACCGCGTCCAATCGGGTGTGTATGTGGTAGAAAGTTGATGGTCGCCGCAGTTAAGCTAGCCCGCATGTCATGCACACAAAGGCAGAGGAGCTGTGGGGCCGAGAGGGATGAGGGGAACGAACAATCCTACCATTACATCAGCGACATGTGGGACCCATAAGCGTGGGTCCCACCCGGCGAAGGAAAAAGCGGTGGCAAGGCGGTGATAGCCACGTCGGAGGATCCATGTCCACGTCGGGGACGCCGTGGCCGTGGGTTGGAGCGGCGTCGTGGGAATCGCGTGTGGGTGTGGCGATGGTAGAAACAAGAAGCGTGATGGTCGCCGTGGTTCAACTTCCATGGACAAGTTGTCGTGTCTGGCCGACACATGTATATCAAAACTAGAGTGTTTATATTTCAAGCACATGAACAAGTATTATTCTACTAGTTTGGATCCATTGCAGCGCCAGACGGCGCATTGGTAGTAGTAGTGTCCGTCTCTATCTCTAGAGGCCTTCCTCGTTCATCCTTTTCTCTCACAAGATAAACTACTCATACAAATGCATCTTGATGTTTCGTGGAACATACGAGGATGTTTCCTTGGGGGTCTCTCCGGTAGCGTGGCCGTGAAGTTGCAAGTTGACGCCCTTGAGATGCCGGCGTCGAGGGGCACTTTCAGTTCCTCCGATGAGCAGGTAAGATGAGTTTGATCACATAGTAAATGCATTCTAAAGACTACTTCCGTGTCCATTTCCTAATTCTCCCCCGCCCTTGCTGTTTCACAGGCTAGGCTCGGTCAGTGGAGATTGGCTTGCATATGTACGGGAGGGTACCAACATCAATTTGCACAACATTTACAACAGTGACACCGTTCCCTTAGAACCTTTGTCCAACATTGGGATCAGCCATGCAACGGGCCACCGCATGAATTGGTACGATGGAACCACGGTGAGATTGAATAAAAGATAGCACGAACCTTGCACATGGCGGTCAAAGGCGGACCATGCTATCTGCGGCCGATTTGTTGCCGTACGAGTAGGAAGACGCTGTGCTCCTTTCTAACCGCATCTTCGCGGTGACAAACCAGGGGACTTATTTTATATGGAACACATCCTACGATATACTCCCTCTCTCCCAGTTTATTTGTTTTGAATCTTTTCATTTTATAAGTTTCAAATTCAAATTTAGAGCTCCCCATCACATGTTGAGATTACAATGTCCATTAAATTGTTGAGTGCATGTATAGTAAAGAAACAAATCTCGAGTTTGGCACGAGTTCGTGCTGCGGGAGCACCACAAGCCTGGCGCAGGAGTTACATTTCCTCTCGTGGTCGCTGGACCGAGCTTCAGCGCTTTAGGACACCTACCTTTGAGTCAATAACATGTGGACCCGATAGGTGACTGGTCCACATGTAATGCTCTGACGGAGGCGATGGGGCCAAGAGGGGTGAGCCTTGGTCGGGGACGTGTGGCTTCATGGATTCGAGCGGCGTCGTGGGAATCGCGGGTGGCTGTGGTAGAAACTTGATGCTCGCCGCATTTTAGGTGGCCCACATGTCATGCACACAAAGGCAGAGGTCCGGTGCGGCCGAGAGGGGTGAGGCGCACGTCGGGGGGCGTGGTGCCGTGGGTTGGAGAGGCGTCGTGGGAATCGCGAGATGAAACGTGATGGTCGCCGTAGTTGAACTTCCATGGACAAGCTTTCATGTCTACGGACACATGCACTGTATACCGATCCTTTGGAAGGAGTAGCAGAAAGCTATATATGCAGATAAATAGTTCCTTATAGTCAAGTGGACCCATGCTACTACTCTGTTCCAAAGACATGCACACCATCGAAATAGTCCATCTATATCAATATACACCGAGAGGGAATAATTTTTTTTTACAAGAGGGGAAATAGTTCATCCATCCATAACGCCCTCCTATTTGGTGCAGCGTCTTCTTCTTCTTCTTCTTCTTCTTCTTCTTCTTCTTCTTCTTCTTCTTCTTCTTCTTCTTCTTCTTCTTCTTCTTCTTCTTCTTCTTCTTCTTCTTCTTCTTCTTCTTCTTCTTCTTCTTCTTCTTCTTCTTCTTCTTCTTCTTCTTCTTCTTCTTCTTCTTCTTCTTCTTCTTCTTCTTCTTCTTCTTCTTCTTCTTCTTCTTCTTCTTCTTCTTCTTCTTCTTCTTCTTCTTCTTCTTCTTCTTCTTCTTCTTCTTCTTCTTCTTCTTCTTCTTCTTCTTCTTCTTCTTCTTCTTCTTCTTCTTCTTGTTCTCATTCTCTCTGTGGGAGACGGCTTGCAACAAGCTCTTTGGACCTTGCAGCTATCTCAAACTCACACGAGCATCGAGGGCAGCATATTTTATCCGGCCAAATCGTCAAGGGATAATCCTCCCATCCAGACAACCTTAATGCCACCGTCTCGTCACCCTTCTGAAGATTTGTACCGAGCACAAAAGTTGCTACATCGAATAGGGATGGTGTCTGTTTAGCACAATCTTCTACAGGAATTTTGATTCTGGTTAGGTCAGCGATGCTTTTCAAATCAAGGTTGTATGGCTCCGACACTGTTTGTCCCCTTCGATGGCTGCCCCACGTAAGTATACGTCCTCCCATGACAAGAAATCGTGAAGCTCACACGGTATGGAGGGCGAGTGTATGATGTGGTACACCAAAACATCATCTTCGAGGCACACGGTGAAGGACGGTGGCGTCTTTGGATCTTCCAGGGCACGCGCTCCGTGTACTCTGCGTCGAGACCGATGACCCTCGTCTCTACCTTTTTGAGGGAGTTGGATACATTGTTGATCCACTGCCGAACAACCCTTGGGTGGACGGTGACGGTGGCAACTATGCGCATCGAGCCTTCGACGAGGACATGTTGGACGCTAAAAACCTGCATCTCAATCTCTTTCGCCATTTGGAACCGCTGGAACGGAGGGCTATGGTTTGGAGAATTAGGATTAGATGGCTAGTCTAATCAAGTAGTAGATGATTATTTAAAGAGGTTAAAACAATGTGAGCAGCGATGGGGTTTGGATGCAAATGAAGACGAAGGGAGGTGAAGAAGCCGAGGCGAATGGTTCCCGATGGAGAAGTAAATGGGAGAAGTGGCGTGCAAGCAGTTGATTAGGCGGCTAGGTAGACTAAGCGAAAAGGCTATGCGGGTAGGCGAGGAGTCGCACTGTTCGTATGCGTGCCCATCCTTCCCGATAGGTGGGACCTATGCACCTGAGATAAAAAATGTGTCGTAGCTTTTTTTTAGCCCGTGAGTGGGAGACACAACATTCTCTGGTTAAGGAATACTCCCTCTATTTAGGTGAGTATAAGTCACCTTATGAAAATCAGGTTTTCCCAAAACCTTTAGGCGTGGAGCATTAACTTCCTGCTCGATCCCCTCCAAGCCTTGTTAGCCAACGTTCTCTTCCTCTGCTGCCGCATTCTACCTTTCCATTTTTCCTCTTCTCAAGTGTGGAACGATCTGCATGCCGTCCTTGATGCACCAGAACGACCACTGCATGCATCACGGCAGGGCGTTGATTGGGCATGCACAAGAATTTGGTTACGCTTTCATAATATGGATGATACCTGAACGATGAAGTGAACAGGCATGCTAGCACGGGAGACCTATTTCCGCTATACAATACTGGAGTACTCATGTTCCTACTAGTAGTAGTAGTAGTACAACTGTGGTACACTTGATGGTCAAAATACTATTCATCCGGTCCTCACAGTGAAGTGACAACAGCCTGCGCCTGACACTAGTCCAGGCGGCGGCGTGTTCGGGTTACCAAAGTCAGCCTCACCACAATGCCTTTGTGCGATCTGTCACCTTGTTGTACAACACATTGGCGCCTCGCCTCGTCTCCCTCTCCGCTCCCGTAGCACCACTCCATCTCCATCTCCTTCTTCGTCTCCGTCTCCGTCTCCATCTCACTGTGCCCCCGTGTACCATCGCCTCACTCGCCTCCCCCGGTACCACTATTCCCTCGCTAGCCGCTCCAACACCGACATCCTTCTCCCCCGTAAATCAAGCCCCCTTCCAAACTCCACCATGGCCGAATGCGAACTGCGCAGCATCCATATGAGCCGCGATTGGAGCAATCTCCCCAGTGACATCCTCGACCTATGTTGTTCGTGTATGGATATGTTGACCGCCCTGCGGCTGGCTACATGCTCGAGGGTCATGCACACGGCCATTGTCGAAGCGAGGCCTAAGCTTTTCAAGACACCCTGCTTGCTGCTATCTGGTCTTGCGAGATTGGCTCACCATGATACGGAGGCGTGCATGATGCCCCTCGACTTCAATCCGATCTCCATTAGCCGAAACTTCTTTGCAGGTATGTAGTGTGTCGCCGTACATCATTTCCCTTGACATCGATCCGATCACCATCGCCCGAAACTTCTTGGCAGGTATGTACTGGGTCGGCATGAACTCCCACTGGATGGCTGCCTTCAGAGAAGACGGTAAAAAGTTGGTGCTCGTGAACTTCCAAACCTCCCATGAGATTATCCTTCCTCCGTTGGATTATATAGAGTATTACCATCGTGGTCCAAGTCATCTAGATTACTACGCCGCTTGGACGGACCTTGTTTTGCGTAAGATTGTAATCTGCCAAGTACCCACACGATATGCAAATTACGCAGACTTCAAGCTAATTGCCTTGTTCGACCGCGGACTCGCCTATCTTTACGCCGGTGCCTTTTCTAGCTGGAGACAACTCGGCTCGCAGTGGATCATTGTCAAAGCTGATACACACTTCTGTGATGCTATTGAACACAATGGCATCATCTACGCGATCGACAAAGCAGATGGCACCACGTATTCTTTGGGACAGCAGCGTGTAAGTTGTTTCCGTCTCATGTTAATGATGACGCCATGACACTGCTTTGAACTTTTTTGATGATTGGCATATCCCTGTTTGAGCAGAATTTGAGTAGAACTATGGCAATATATTAGAGACGCCGTAAATCGGCTATATTTGGAATGAGTTAATTCATGCGATTGTGACCATGTCATTACAACCAATTTGTACCCTGAATAATCAAACGGTTAGGAATATATGGATATTATCCTTATTTTACATTAATCTATATACTACTACTAAATATGAGTGTGTATCAATGGCCATGTTAGTTTCCTCATTTTCATGATGTAGAAACATGCACCACACTGTTGGTTTCATCTAACCATACATTAGGGAAGTAAATGTGCATATGGAGAACTCTATATTTGGAAGTAGTGAAATCCTGCAATGCTTACCATGTGTACATACCTATATTCGCCCTTCAGCAATCAATGACTAGAATAATATCCTCACAATTTTTTTCCCATAGAACACGAGTATATAACAATGCATGGTCTGTTAGTTACCTTGAAGAATTTGTTTATGAGGACAGAACATGATTACATAACATGCATGACATGGTAGTTTCCTGTGAAGAATCGATTGCGAGATAACAAGAGTATAACCATGCATGGCACTTCTATATTTTCGAACCCAGTATACATTTCCCTGTATTTTCCTCCTAGTTCCAACAGGGACATATCAATGTTGTTTCTTGCATTATCCTACTCATACTCTAAACAATGTTGATCTTACATTAACAATGCCTGTCCTTTTTGATATGATGCAGTGTCCCTACAGTTACTGCCCTTTGTAATTACACCACCTTTGCCAAAAACAGGGAAGCACAACTGGTTCCTCGCTCGATCAGACGACGGCAAAAGACTGATGATCATTCGGACACATGAGCCGAAAAAGTTCTATTGCAAAAAACCCACTGTATACAAGCACCGTGTAATACGTGAGTATCCGGGCAGTGGTTGTTACGTCTATGAGCAGGATACCAGCTTGTTGGGGCCTTTAGGATTTTTTAGTTGGAGGCGGGTAAACAGCCTTGGTTCACACTCTCTGTTTCTCGGACTCAATTATCCGATTAACCAGGAGATCACCGTTGGCAAGGACCTTGATGGCAGAGAGGCTCTGTTTGCTATGGAAAACTGTGTCTACACGGCGATCCCTAGGAGTTCGGGAGCATACTCCCCTGATTGTCAATGATACAGCCTGCAGCCAAAAGAAGGTGAGAATGACAAAGGCATCCGGATTAACTTTGATCCTTGGATATCTCAATTACGATAGACAGTGATGTGGTTCAAGCCTTCAGGTTGATAGGTAATTGGGCTATTGCGTCGAAAGGGTGGAGTACTGGTGTCTCCGGATCACTGGTCGCTGAAGCGGGGCTGCAAATTATGATGGTGTTGGATCATCTCTTCGAATGGCTTTGTTGTCTTTGCTGCTGGTTCTGGATGGGTAGTTCTTTCTTTTGTTATGCATATTCCTTGTCATTTGGTCATCCTCGTCGATGTCACTCTTTCTATGTAATAGTTGCTTCTGTTTAGAATGTCATTCTCGTCTGGATCACGGGAGTCTGAGCGCTGCAGATGGGTACGTTTTGGTGGTGTAGCAACTTCTTATGAACTATCATGTCTTGCTGTTTATGTCAGTAGTAGTCGCTAGTCAGTGTTTGAATGTTGTATATATAGTTGTTTCGAACTGTTTATTGTCTCGAACTACTGGTGGGCTAAATGAGGGCATCACCATTCTCCAGTGTTTAGAGTATATCTCCTTTTTTCAAGTTATATAATTTGAGCTCACTGTCTTTTCGATGATGTACACTTGTTTGGGCCAGTGAGGTGTCGTTGAATATGGGCCGAGTAGTAACGCAATGCCAAACAGGTCAATTATGACTCTTGGGCCGGGCTCTCAAAAGATCCTGGAAAAAAAGGTCGGGCTCTCCAAAAAAGAAAGAATAAGGACTCTTAGGCCGACATGTGGGCGCCACCGGTGTTTTCGTGCGCTTGCGTGCCGAGAGCATATTGGTGCGTGCTCGAAATTCATGCTACCTTTTCATCCGCAGTCTCCCGCCCCTCTCCCACATCTGGAATCTCGATTCCTACTCCAGTTACCCCAAATCCCCCTCCTGTACTCCCTGTACTCAAGCGCACTATCATGTCGCCGGTCAACGCGGATCTCTGAGACGGAGATCCTGAGGTCTGTCCTGCCTTCGTCGCTGCGTGATGTCGCTCAACAGTGGCATGGCGGCGCTTGACGCACCGATTTGCGGCAAAGTGTCGATGGTAACCATCAACGGCGACCGGTCTCCCGTCTCGCTGGACGACCTTGTCAAAGCTCTTGGCATTGCGCACGGCATCCAAATAAGTGACTTGCTCGTCGAAGTCTATCCGCCACCGACTGATTTCTTTGTCAGGTTCCAAACAACTTTCGACTGCAGTCGTGTGTTTGAATCTTCCCGGCGTTTGTTTTGCAATGGCGCGCTGGTGAGGTTTGATCGGTGGCACCCAGGATGGGGCTCGGTGCCGTCTGAGCTTGCGTTTTCAACAAAGCTTACCTTCCACGGCATGCCTCGACGTGCTTGGAACAGCGAGTCCATGAACGAGCTTATCAACGACCTTGGAGGTGAGCTCGTAAGTATGTTTGTTCCTCCAGACAGCTGGGCTCTGACGGTTATGGCATGGATAAAGAAGCCATCCACCATACCGAAGGTGATTGGTGTTGAGATACCGGTGCAGGAACCGGGGTTGTACTATTCATTGCCACCAAGGACACCGCGGACCACGTTAGGGATGTACCTGTATCGAGTGTTCGTGCATGTCGAAGAAGTGGTCAATCCATGAATCGAAGTCCTGCCGCCCCCGCTGGTGCCAGGGTCCGTCGACGACGTCCATTACAGGAGTCAACGCCGACTTTCCCGTGTTGCTCGGAACGATGGATGGCACATGGCCTACTCCATCGGCGTGGCGGAGGCCATCGCTTCTTTGGGAGAAGAGGCGGGGCTGGCTGCTGGATGTGCTCTAATTTGAGGTAACAACTGAATCTTGTCGATAGTACTAGTTAAATCCGAGCTATGGGTGCGAAGCAGCGATATGCCAAGACATTTGATTGTGACATGTTCTAATTTTGTACCTGAACTTTTTTTAGAAAGGGTTGTACGTCAACTTAATGTGCTAGCAGAACTTATTGTGTTGTCTGTATGTTTTCTTTGCACAACATTCAAGATATTTCCCCGTCATTTATAAAGACGATGAACCGTTATGTACGACTTCGTTGGTTTCAACATAGCCCTTCCCGTAGCGATCCACTGCTTCCATCCTGATTGTGCTGCCTACGTGAAATTTTTGTATGCAAGTTCAGTGTGCTATGATGTTATATATGATTGTGTCAACTATATAAGTTTTCTTGAGCATCGCAATGCATATGGCTGAAAGATGTATTCTGAGCATCAACCGATGGGTCTCTCTCTCTGTATCTCTCTCTCTCACACACGCACACACACGCACTTTACGCACAAGTGGGACCCGTTGAATTATTTATTTGCTCGTGACAACTTTTAATTAGGTTCCACCGTAATCTAACTTTTTCTTAAGTTATTAATTGAGCTCAGTGACTTCAAAAAGTTGTACAGAAGCCTTGTTTGGGCCTTTCCGGCGTCCCTGAATGTGGGCTGAGTAACCATGTTAGGTTGTACTGTACTACACATGCCTTTTTTTCAACATCAGCAATGCAACTGGGCCGACAGTTGTACACAATATCCGGGTCAACTTGTTATCTGCCCCGCTGGGCTGCAAAGTTTCCTAGGAGGTATGCATTAGGCTTAACAAGAAAATGGACTTTAAGAAATAATAAATGGGATGTAATTATAATAACTGGGCAATTACTATGCACCAAACACGTAATTAGTTTGAAAAATATATTATTTTTGGAATTTAGAAATTTTAATTTCATTACTTGTTGTGCGCGCAATATTTCGTTAGATTTTAACGTGATACAACTTTATTTTGAAATTATATTTAACCTGACTAGAAATTTCGGAAAAAAATATTTCGGATCCCATCAAAATGTGGGAATTTTATTTTGAATTATTTTTTGAGCGGTTGTTTGAAATTATTAATCGTTGTCCTACCTAGAAGTTGGGCTGTACTTTTAACAAACCCGTAAATGGGCTGTAGTAAATTCCATTAGAATTGAAAAATGGGTTGTACATTCTTACAAATCGCAAATGGGCTATATGTTCTCTGCCAAATCCGAGTTGTGGGCCTACTAAGTTGACGCGTACCAAGGGCTTTGTCAACTTAGTCAATATAGACAATTCTAGCTATAGTGATCGTACGATGTCCATCCAACGGCCGTAGTGCTTCTTTAACCTCTGGTCTTCTTGCTCCAGCCGCCCAAAGCAGCGTCGGTCGTGTCGCGTGCTCCTGCCTCCCGTGGCCGGCTGTGATGCCGCGGAGGCCTCACCGCCCGCATTACTCCCACCGCTGGCGTGCCATCCTCTACTCACCCACCCCTGTTATTCTGCGGTGACGGCAGCCGAACCAGTGAACCCTCGTACTCCTCTCCGCGTGGGCTACCACTGCTGCGTCTTCCCCGGCTCCCCGTCGTCTCCTTCCTAGGCCTCGTCGTCGTCCAGACCACCGTCGTGGTGCTCTCGGCGCGGCGTGGTCAACGTGGTCAACGACCGACTTCCATCGGAAGAGTAATCAGACGTGGAGAGGCGGCAATTTGGGTCCAGGCGGCCGCAAGGAAGTGCCTCCTTATTACGCGCAACATAATTATTCCTCCACCTGACAGGTGGGACCCATCGGACGGGCCACCTTATTTTGCGAAAAAAAACATTTCCCCCCTGACTGCTGGGACCCATCGGACGGGTCAGCGTATTTCAGGAAAAAACGTTCCCCGCGCTGTCAGCTCGGAACCACCGGAAGTGCCTCCTTATTATGCACAAAAAAAATGAATACTCCCCTGCTAGCTGGGACCCACCATGGTGGGAGGCTGACTTGTGGACCTACTAAGTTGACTGGGACGGGGGCCTTTGTCAACTTTAGTCAATATGAACGATTCTAGCTCCAGTGACCGTACGATGGCCATCCAACGGCCGTAGTGCTTATTCAACCTCTGGTGTTCTTGCTCTAGCTGCCCAAAGCAGCGCCGGTCGTGTCGCATGCTCTCCTGCCTCCGCTGGCCGGGTCAGGTTGCCGCGGAGGCCTCACCGCCCCCTACTATTCCCACCGCTGGCCAGGCCCTGCGGTGACGGCAGCCTCACACCGCAGCCGAACCAGTGAACCCTCGTACTCCTCTCCGCACGGGCTTCCACTGCCGCGTCTTCCCCGGCTCCCTGTCGTCCCCTTCCTAGGCCTCGCCGTCGTCCACCGCCGTGGTGCTCTCGGCGCGGCGTGGTCAATGTGGTTAACGACCGACTTCCATCGGAAGAGTATCAGACGTGGAGAGGCCGACAATTTGGGTCCACGGCAGCCGCAAGGAAGTGCCTCCTTATTACGCTGAAAATAATTATTCCTCCACTTGACAAATAGGGACCCAACGGACGGGTCACCAAGATTTCGCGAAAAAACATTTCCCACACTTTGGGACCCACAGACGGGCCACCGTCTGTGAAAAACGTTCCCCCTGCTGTCAGCTCGGACCCACCGGAAGTGCCTCCTTATTACGCACAAAAAAATGAATACCCCCTGCTAGCTGGGACCAACCTTGGTGGGAGGCTGACTTGTGGGCCTACTAAGTTGATCGACGGAGGCCTTTGTCAACTTTAGTCAATATATGAACGATTCTAGCTCCAAAGGATGACGATGTCCATCCAACGGCCGTAGTGCATCTTCAACCTCTGGTCTTCTTGCTCCAGCCGCCCAAAGCAGCGTCGGTCGTGCCGCCTGCTCCTGCCGCCCATGGCCGGCTGTGATGCCGCGGAGGCTCACCGGCCCCTACTACTCCCACCGTTGGCCAGGCCATCCCTCTACGCACCCACACCCCATGTTATTCTGCGGCGATGGCAGCCTCACACCGCAGCCGAACGAGTGAACCCTCATACTCCTCTCTGGCGTGGGCATCCATCGCCGCGTCTTCCCGGCTCGCGTCGACCCTTCCTAGGCCTCGCCGTCGTCCACCGCCTGGTGCTCTCGGCACGGCGTGGTCAACGTGGTCAAGGAATGGCTTCCATCGGACGTGGATCATGCGTGGAGAGGCTGATACCGGGTCCATGACCGCAGCAAGGAAGTGCCTCCTTATTACGTGCAAAATAATTATTCCTCCACCGACAATGGGACCCACCGGACGGGCCACCGTGATTTAGCGAAAAACACATTTCCCCCTGTCTGCTAGGACCCACCAATTACATATTCGCACGCAAGGAAGTGCATAAAAAAATGATTCGCGCCCCTGACTGCTGGGACCCACCAGCTACATCTTCGCACGCAAGGAAGTGCTTGACAGTCGGGACCCACATGGTTGAAGCGTACGTAGCGTTGTCATTCTGGTCGCGAACGTGTACGTACATATATCGGTGGATGTAGAGGCGCCGCGACGTGTCGTAGTAGAGGCGCGCACGTAGCATGTACACGTACGTATAGCAGCAAGGGTGCAAGAAAGAAAATACGGCCACATACGTACATACGGGCAGGGTCTCTAACGCCTATCGCGCATACGTACATGGCTGGGTCGGAACGGAGAAACAACATCGTTGTCGTGTTCATGGGGAGCCAACCGGCTGGGTCGGAACGGAATGCGTGGCCGTGTTCATCGGGAGGGCTTGGGCGGAACAGGCTATGGAAACGAGGCCTGGCGTACCGCACAACGAAGGAAACGGCCTTGTGTTCGATCGGCCATGTTCAAAACGGGGTCCTGTTGATCGGGAGGGGCCTGGCGTACCGCAAAACGGAGGAAACGGACCTCCTACGGTCGAAACAGGGGTCCTGTTGATCGGGAGGGGTGTGGCGTACCACAAAACGGACGAAACGGACTTGTGTTGGAGCGCTACGGTCGAAACGGGGGTCCTGTTCATCAGGAGGGGTGTGGCGTACCGCAAAACGGACGAAACGGACTTGTGTTGGAGCGCTACGGTCGAAACGGGGGGGGGGAGGGGTGTGGCGTACCGCAAAACGGGACTCCATGGGATACTGTTCATCTCCACCGTCGACCTCCTCTAGCCTCCACGGGCGACCGTTGACCTCCTCCAGCCTCCACGGGCTCCTGTTCATCCAGCCTCCACCACGCCGCTTACTCCACCGGCTCATCGCTCAACCACCCTCCACGGGCACCCCTCCACCATGTACTGTTCATCCAGCCCTCCACACCACGGGGTCCTGTTCAACCACCCCTCCACGGCCACCCCTCACCTTCTACTGTTCATCCAGCCCTCCAGACCACGTGTTCTTGTTCATCCAGAGGCAACGCCACCGCTCATCGCTCATCCAACCCCCCCATAACACTCCTTTGTTCATCCAATCGATCGGCTTGATTAGCGGCGATGGCGGCGAATCGCTCCATCGGGTTCGATTAACAGCCATCGATCGATCGCCGGGTTCGATAACGCCGTAGCTCGCAATGCAACCGCCGGGTTCGATTAGAGCCCAACGCCTCGCCGGCTTTAGTTAGAGCCAACGCCGCACACACGCCACAGACGTACGAGAAACGCGATCGCTTCGCCCCGACCTCCCACCGTAATCGCAACGCCCGAAATTTTCCTCCCTCGCTTCTACCACGGTTTTTCCGTCATGGACGGCCCAAAGAATGTCATGCAGCTGCGTCGCCGTGACGAAAAGCCCATTTTCTGTCATGATTTTTTGTCATAGAAGTAGGAGCCCACCACATCTATGATGATACCGGGTTTTGTCACAATTATCGTCATAGAAGTGTTATATGTATGACAGAAAAAAAAATTGTTCGGCCCAAAATGTCACGGATGTGTCTTATTTTTGTAGTGTAAGTGGGTGTGCATCTAACTCGCTTGCTCACGAAGACCTAGGGAATTTTGAGGAAGTCCATCATTGGAATATACAAGCCAAGTTCTATAATGAAAAATTCCCACTAGTATATGAAAGTGAAAACATAAGAGACTCTCTATCATGAAGATCATGGTGCTACTTTGAAGCACAAGTGTGGAAAAGAGATAGTAGCATTGTCCCTTCTCTCTTTTTCTCTCATTCTTTTTTTTATTTTTTTATTTGGTGGGCTCTTTGGCCTCTCTTTTTTCTTTCTTTTTTTTCCTTTTTTTAAAGTCCGAAGTCTCATCCCTATTTGTGGGGGAATCATAGTCTTCATCATCCTTTCCTCACTTGGGGCAATGCTCTAATAATGAAGATCATCACACCTTTATTTAATTTACAACTCAATACTGAGAACAAAACATGACTCTATATGAATGCCTCCGGCGGTGTACCGGGATATGCAATGAATCAAGAGTGACATGTATGAAAAATTATGAAGGTGGCCTTGCCACAAATACGATGTCAACTACATGATCATGCAAAGAGCAATATGACAATGATGGAGCGTGTCATAATAAACGGAACGATGGAAAGTTGCATGTCAATATATCTCGGAATGGCTATGGAAATGCCATAATAGGTAGGTATGGTGGCTGTTTTGAGGAAGGTAAATAATGGTTGCATGATGCCGGCGAAAGTTGCGCGGCATAATAGAGGCTAGCAAAGTGGAAGGGTGAGTGTGCGATATCCATGGACTCACATTAGTCATAAAGAACTCATATACTTATTGCAAAAGTTTACTTAGCCCTCAAGCAAAGTACTACTACGCATGCCCCTAGAGGGATAGATTGGTAGGAAAAGACCATCGCTCGTCCCCGACTGCCACTCATAAGGAAGACAATCAAAAGAGCACCTCATGCAACAAATTTGTCACACAACTTTTACCATACGTGCATGCTACGGGACTTGCCAACTTCAACACAAGTATTTCTCAGTTTCATAATTACCCAACTAGCATGACTCTAGCATTACCACCTTTACATCTCAAAACAATTATCAAGCATCAAATTGATCCTAGTGTTTAATGCACTTTCTACGATAGTTTTTATTATACCCAACTTGGATGCTCATCATTCTAGGACCAAATTTATAACCATAGCAAATACCATGCTGTTCTAAAAGACTCTCAAAATAATATAAGTGAAGCATGAGAGATCAACAATTTCTTCAAAATTAAGCCACCGCCGTGCTCTAAAAGATTTAAGTGAAGCACTAGAGCAAAAACTATCTAGCTCAAATGATATAAGTGAAGCACATAGAGTATTCTCATAAATTCTAATCATGTTGGTTTCTCCCAAAAGGTGTGTACAGCAAGGATGATTTTGGTATACTAAAAATCAAATACTAATATCATACAAGACGCTCCAAGCAAAACACATATCATGTGGTGAATAAAAATATAGCTCCAAGTAAAGTTACCGATAAACGAAGATGAAAGAGGGGATGCCTTCCCGGGGCATCCCCAAGCTTAGGCTTTTGGCTATTCTTGAATATCTTGGGGTGCCACGGGCATCCCCAATCTTAGGCTCTTGCTAATCCTTATTCCATAGTCCATCAAATCTTTACCCAAAACTTGAAAACTTCACAACACAAAACTCAATGTAAAATCTCGTAAGCTCAAGTTAGCGAAGAAAAGAAAACACCACTTCAAGGTACTGTAATGAACTCATTATTTATTTATATTGGTGTTAAACCTACTATATTCCAACTTATCTATGGTTTATAAACTATTTTACTAGCCATAGATTCACAAAAATAAGCAAACAACACACGAAAAACAGAATCTGTCAAAAACAGAACAATCTGTAGTAATCTGTAACTAACGCAAATTCTGGAACTCCAAAAATTCTACCAAAATAGGTAGGAGTCCTAGGAAATTTGTCTATTGATCTACAGCAAAAAGAATCAACGCAAAAGCACGTTTTTGTGATTTACTTAATTTATTTTTGTGCGCGCAAAGTTTCTGTTTTTTCAGCAGAATCAAATTAACTATCACCATAGGTTATCCTATAGGTTCTACTTGGCACAAACACTAATTAAAACATAAAAACACATCTAAACAGAAGGTAGATGAAACATTTATTAATAAACAGAAACAAAAACAAAAAACAAAGATAAAATTGGGTTGCCTCCCAACTAGCGCTATTGTTTAACGCCCCAAGCTAGGCATTGAGATTTTTAATGATGCTCATATGAAAGATAGCAATTGAAACACGAAGAGAGCATCATGAAACATGTGACAAACAAACTTAAGTATAACATACTTCCTATGCATAGGCATCTTATAGGCAAACAAATTATCATAGGAAGCAAAAACTAGCATATGCAAGGAAGTGGAAGGAAACAATAGCAATCTCAACATAACGAGACCTAAATTTGTAACATGAAAATTTCTACAACCATATTTTCCTCTCTCATAATAATTACATGTAGGATCATAGGCAAATTCAACAAAATAGCTATCACATAACATATTCTCAACACGATCCACATGCATACGAAGTTGACACTCTTCCAAAATAGTGGGATTATCATTAACTAAAGTCATGACCTCTCCAAACCCACTTTTATCAAAAATTTCATAAGATTGATCAAAATCCAAATATGTGGGATCTAAAGTTGACACTCTTCCAAACCCACTTCCAATAATATTGCAAACACTATTATCAATCTCATATTCATCACGGGGGTTAAGTAAATTTTCAAGATCAAAAGAAGAATCACCCCAATCATGATCATTGCAACAAGTAGTAGACATAGCAAAACTAGCATCCCCAAGCTTAGGGTTTTGCATATTATTAGCACAATTGACATCAAAAGAATTTATAGTAACATCATTGCAATCATGCTTTTCATTGAAGGAACTATCAAGTATGGGTGCAATAGCAACGATCTCATGTTTAACATAAGTAAATATAACAAATTCATCTTCATAAATATTGGCATCATGGCCACAAGAATAGCAAGCATCATGTTCATCAAGGGATATTTCAATCAAATCATCGGAATCATTATCTATAGATTCATGCATATCATTATTTTCTTCCAAAGCAACAGTCATTCTCTCAATAAATTCTTTGACATAGACATTATGAGCATAGTTTTCATAGCAATATATAAGTATGTCAAAATTTTCAGATTCGTAGAGAGTAATATCATACTTCTCAATCAAAGAAGCAACTTCATAAGCACCCTTAAAAGCAACAAATTCTTCAATTTGTTCGACATCATAGTAACTATAAACACCCTTTGCAAAAGAAGATAAGATTTCATTATCATTAAACTCACATAGGTAGGGAAGGTGTTTTTTAGGGTTCTTAGAGCAACAAGTAAAATCACAAATTTCACAAAGATTCCAAGGATAACACAATAAACAGTTTATTTGATCCCATAAGAGTACCCCTTTTTGATACACACGATGAGGCACAAAATGAGCATGCTCATCTAAAGATTTCCCATCAACTAGGCTAGTTGGGGTTTCAGCACGAGCGCATAAGGACCAAGTACAACACTTTAAGTGGATCCATATCAATAGAGTTTTAGCGAGCAAAGATGCAAGCACATAGAAGGCACATGGCAACACAAGCAAACGGAAAAGACGAACGGAAGAGGGGCGAATAAAACGGCAAGGGTGAAGTGGGGGAGAGGAAAACAAGAGGCAAATGGCAAATAATGTAATGCGAGGGAGATGATTTTGTGATGGGTACTTGGTATGTCTTGACTTGAGCGAAGACCTCCCCGGCAACGGCGCCAAAAATCCTTCTTGCTACGTCTTGAACTTGCATTGGTTTTCCTTGAAGAGGAAAGGGTGATGCAGCAATAGTAGCGTAAGTATTTCCCTCAGTTTTTGAGAACCAAGGTATCAATCCAAAGAGGAGGCTCCTCAAAAGTCCACGCACCTACACAAACAAACAAGAACTCGCAACCAACGCAATAAAGGGGTTGTCAATCCCTTCACGGCCACTTCATGAAAGTGAGATCTGATAGAGATAATATGATAAGATAAATATATTTTTGGTATTTTATAATATAGATTGCAAAAGTAAAGATGCAAATAAAAGTAGATTGAAAGCTTTATATGATAAAAGATAGACCCGGGGGCCATAGGTTTCACTAGTGGCTTCTCTCAAGATAGCATAAG
The DNA here is from genome assembly GCA_021605145.1 of Aegilops bicornis. Lineage (NCBI taxonomy): Eukaryota > Viridiplantae > Streptophyta > Magnoliopsida > Poales > Poaceae > Aegilops > Aegilops bicornis. The sequence continues at coordinate 722,366,113 of CM038670.1, read as the reverse complement.
TATTAGGGTTTGTGAACAAATTACTGTCGAGCAATTGATAGAAAAGCGAATAATTATGAGATTATCTAGGCATGATCATGTATATAGGCATCAGGTCCGTGACAACTAGACCAAAACGATTCTGCACATGATGCCTATATACATGATCATAAAGAACAGAGTAACACATTAAGAAAGATGACATGATGTAGAGGGATAAACTCATGCAATATGATATAAACCCCATTTTTTTATCCTCGATGGCAACAATACAATATGTGCCTTGCTGCCCCTGCTGTCACTAGAAAAGGACACCGCAAGATTGAACCCAAAGCTAAGCACTTCTCCCATTGCAAGAAAGATCAATCTAGTATGCCAAACCAAACTAATAATTTGAAGAGACTTACAAAGATAACTTAATCACACATAAAAGAATTCAGAGGGGATTCAAATATTTCTCATAGATAAACTTGATCATAAACCCACAATTCATCGGATCTCGACAAACACACCACAAAAAGAGTTACATCAAATAGATCTCCAAGAAGATCGAGGAGAACTTTGTATTGAGATTCAAAGAGAGAGAAGAAGCCATCTAGCTAATAACTATGGACCCGAAGGTCTGTGGTAAACTACTCACAACTCATCGGAAGGGCTATGGTGTTGATGTAGAATCCCTCCATGATTGATTCCCCCTCCGACAGAGTGCCGGCGAAGGCTCCAAGATGGGATCTCGCGGATACATAAGGTTACGGCGGTGGAAATAGTTTTTCGTGGCTGCTTCTGATGTTTTCGGGGTACATGGGTATATATAGGAGGAAGAAGTAGGTCAATGGATGCTCGAGGGGTCCACGAGACACGGGGGCGCGCCCTCCACCCTCGTGGCCGCCTCGTTTGTTTCTTGACTTCCACTCCAAGTCCTTTGGATCACGTTTGTTCCAAAAAGATCGCTCCAGAAGGTTTCATTCCGTTTGGACTCCGTTTGATATTCCTTTTCTTCAAAACACTGAAATAGGCAAAAAAAAACATGTCTGAAATTTGGGCCTCCGGTTAGTAGGTTAGTCCCAAAAATGGTATAAAAGTGTAAAATAAAGCCCATAAACATCCAAAACAAGTAATATAATAGCATGGAACAATCACAAATTATAGATACATTGGAGACGTATCACGTATCAGCATCCCCAAGCTTAATTCCTGCTCGTCCTCGTGTAAGTAAATGATAAAAACAGAATTTTTGATGTGGAATGCTGCCTAACATATCATCTCATATTCTTTTCTTTATAGCATGGACATTTGTACTTTTATATTGTTCAAAGCAATAGTCTAGTTTTGACATGATAACTTAAATACTCAAGCATACCAACAAGCAACCATGTCTTTCAAAATATCAACGCTAAAATAAGTTATCCCTAGCCCATCATGCTTAATCATTGATCCATTCATGAAACACACTCGCATATTAGCTACACCCAATACTAAAGTATGACCATAGTGCCTCCAAGTTGGTGCCTTTATAAGAGAAGATGGAGACTCAAATTGGAAATAAAAATTGCATAAAGTAAAAGAAAGGCCCTTCGCAAAGGGAAGTAGGGATTTGTAGAGGTGCTAGAGCTCACAGCGAAAATTGAGAGATAAAAAACATTTTGGGAGGTGTGTCTTTCCCACCAACGAAAACGACTTAGAGTTTCCAACACTTTCCATGCTAGATATATCATAGGCGGTTCCCAAACAGAAAATAAAGTTTATTCCTTTTTCAACCATACTTTCACTTTTCATGGCTAACCGTATCCACGGGTGCCCTCCATACCAGCACTTTCCAAGGAATTTATTATTTGACAACATAAAGTAAATTCATTTTTCATTTCGGGACTGGGCATACCTAATACCTTTGCCTTACTCTCGTGCAATGACAAGTGAATAAACACTCATCGTGAGAATAACACATCTAGCATGGAAAATATTAGCCATCCCTCACCGCTCCGCGAGCGGTACGAACACACAAAAGAGAAGTTTATTTTGAAAATTAGAGATGGAAGATACAAATTTGCTTATAACGGCAAAAGAATACCGCATATAGGTAGATATAGTGGACTCATGTGGAAAACTGGTTTAAAAAGGATTTTGGATGCACAAGTAGAGATCATACTTAGTGCAAAATGAAGGCTAGCAAAAGATTGAGAAGCGACCAATCAAGAAATGAATAATCTCATAAGTGAGCATTAAACATAATTAACACCGAATAATGCACCACAAGTAGGATATAATTTCATTGCATGACTATTGACTTTCATGCTTGCATAGCGAATCACAAACCTTAACACCAATATTCTTACGAAAGCATAATTACTCATCAACATGACTCACATATCACATCATCATATCTCAAAAATATTACTAAGAATCAAGTTTACTTTGTCCAATGATCTTCATGAAAGTTTTTATTATATCCTTCTTGGATATCTATCACTTTGGAACTAATTTTCATGTGTTGCTTTTGATAAGCTCAAACAAATATAAGTGAAGATCATGAGCATAATATTTATTTCTCTAAAATCAATTTAAGTGAAGCATGAGATAATTTGTTCAAAAATAACTAAAGCACACCGTGCTCAAAAAGATATAAGTGAAGCACTAGAGCAAACTCATAGCTCATAAAAATTTAAGTGAAGCATAGAGAGTAATTCTAACAAGTCATGGCATAATTTTGGCTCTCTCAAATAGGTGTGTCCAGCAAGGAATCAAGACTAAAAACACAAAATAAAACAAGCATAGACTCATATCATACAAGACGCTCCAAGCAAAACACATAGTATGTGATGAATAAAAATATAGTTTCGAGTAAAATACCAATGGTCGTTAGAAGAAAGAGGGGATGCCACTCAGGGCATCCCAAAGCTTAGTTAATTTCTCCCTTTTGGATAATAGCTTGGGATGCCGGGGCATCCACAATCTTAGGCTCTTCTTACTCCTTATTCTTTCATCCATCGTAAGATAACTCAAAACTTGAAAACTTCAATCACACAAAACTCCAACAAAACCTTCGTGAGATCCGTTAGTATAAGAAAATAAATCACTACTATAAGCCCTGTTCAAGAATTCATCCGATTAACCAGTTAACTTGCCGATTAATCCCTACTCGTAGGGTCACCGAGTAGCTTATAAACCGATAAATCGTCCGATTTATTGATTAAATGGCCGATTAACTTGCCGATTAGCCGATTAATCCCCTACTCACCAGCCAACCGAGCAGCTACCAGTTAACGATTTCCTCAACAATGACTATAAGTACTATTGCAACCTATTCATATTTTATTCTTGCATTATATCTACTGTATTCCAACTTTTCTATGGCAAAAACTCATCAAATAAAACCATAGAATCATCAAAACAAGCACACAACGCAAAGAAAACAGAATCTGTCAAAAACGGAACAGACTGTAGTAATCTGAATATTTCGAATACTTATGAAACTCCAAAAATTCTGAACAATTAGGATGACCTGAGAAATTTATATATTAATCTTATGCAAAAAGAATTGGTATTTTATCACGCTCTGGTTAAAAACAAGAATTGTTTTCGTGAGCGCAAAATTTTCTGTTTTTCAGCAAGATCAAACAACTATCACCCAAGAAGATCCTAAAGGCTTTACTTGGCACAAACACTAACTAAAACACAAAAAACACAATCATAACAGTAGCATAATTGTGCAAACACTCAAGAACAGAAAGCAAAAAAGCAAAAATAAATTTTATTCATTGGGTTGACTCCCAACAAGCGCTATAGTTTTACGCCCTTAGCTAGGCATAAAACAAAGGATCTAAGTTTTGTCATCTTTGTCCAAGTCCTCAATAAAACACTTAGAATTCTTCAGAGATTTAGAATAAAGATTTTAAATAATACTATTTCAAGGAACAATTTTAAAGAATTCATTTTTGCCAAAGGGATCTCTTAAGTTCAACAAAATCCGGGTGAATGCTAATCGTCTTAAGATCTTCATTATTATTACTAGAAGTCGCACCTTTATTCTTGGTAACTTGGGTAGTCTTACCAATTTTTATGGGAGTTTTTTCAAAAGTTTTAGCGGAAGCAAAGGCCGTCCTCAAATTACTAAAGATTTCTTCCAGTTTATCAATCCGAGACGGACTTTCCTCAATTCTTTCGTGGATTACGGTTCCCTTTTCTTTTACGAACTTAAAAACTTCTCCCGCTTTTGACCCAATTTTAGTAGTAAAATTATGCATATTTTTATCCAAATTTTCAATATGCTCTTCAGTAAGCATTTTCTTTTCAATAGCATCTAACCTTTCCATGACATGCTCAAGAGTCAAAGATGTTTCATTAATCAAAAGAGGTGGTGAGCCAACCAAATTTCCCATAGCATTAAAAGCATCAAGAGAGGGGCACATCAAGAAATTTCCACTAGTAATCGTATCAAGGACGAATCTATACCAAGTGGTGATGCCCACATAAAAGCAACGAAGAAGAACAACGGTAGATTGCTTACGGAAAGATCTATTATGAGCATTGCAAATTCTATACCAAGCATTTTTAAATTTTCTCCTCCCCTTTGTTTAAAGTTGAGAACCTCATTCTCGGGAGTGCATGCAATAGACGAAGGAATGTCCATGACGATAATAACAGCAAACAAGATTGCACACAAAAACAGATCCGGCAAGAAAACGGCGAACGAAAAAGAGAGGACGAATAAAACAACAAATTTTTGTGAAGTGGGGGAGAGAAAAATGAGAAGCAAATGGCAAATAATGTAAATTGCGAGGAGATGAGATTTGTGATTAGGAACCTAGTATATGTTGAAGATCCTCCCTGGCAACGGCGCCAAAAATTCCTTTTGATGCGGCTTGAAGCTACGTCGGTATTTCCCCAAAGAGGAAGGGATGATGCAGCACAGCGGTGGTAGGTATTTCCCTCAGTGATGAGACCAAGGTTATCGAACCAGTAGGATAACCAAGCAACACAACATAAACAACACCTGCACTTAAATAACAAATACTCGCAACCCGACGTGTAAAAGGGGTTGTCAATCCCTTTCAGGTAGCGGCACCCAAGATAGGCAAACGGCGTGAATAAATTTGTAGTAGATTGATAGATCGAAAGCCAAATAAAATAAATAAGAATAAATTGCAGCAAGGTAATTTCCTATTTTTGGTTTAATATATCTGAAAAATAAAAGCAAAGGAAAAGTAGATCACGAAGGTAAATATATGAGAAAGAGACCCAGGGGCCATAGGTTTCACTAGTGGCTTCTCTCGAGAAAAATAGCAAACGGTGGGTAAACAATTATTGTTGGGAAATTGATAGAACATTAAATAATCATGGCGATATCCAGGCAATGATCATTATATAGGCATCACGTCCAAGATTAGTAGACCGACTCCTGCCTGCATCTACTACTATTACTCCACACATCGACCGCTATCCAGCATGCATCTAGTGTATTAAGTTCATGGAGAAATGGAGTAATGCAATAAGAACGATGACATCATGTAGACAAGATCTATTTATGTAGAAATAGAGCCCATCGTTTTATCCTTAGTAGTAACGACACATATGTGTCGGTTCCCCTTCTGTCACTAGGATCAAGCACCATAAGATCGAACCCACTACAAAGCACCTCTTCCCGTTGCAAGATAAGTAGATCAAGTTGGCCAAACAAAACCCAAATATCGGAGAAGAAATACGAGGCTATAAGCAATCATGCATATAAGATATCAAAGAAACTCAAAAAACTTTCATGGATATAAAAAGATAGATCTGATCATAAACTCAAAGTTCATCCAATCCCAACAAACACACCGCCAAAAGAGTTACATCATGTGGATCTCCAAGAGATCATTGTGTTGATATCAAGGGGGAGAGAGAGAGAGAGAGAGAGAGAGAGTAAGTCATCTAGCTACTAACTAGGGACCCATAGGTCTACAAAGAACTACTCACGCATCATCGGAGAGGCACCAATGGAAGTGGTGAACCCCTCCGTGATGGTGTCTAGATTGTATCTGGTGGCTCTGGACTCTGCGGCGGCTAGAATTGATTTTTGTCGACTCCCCTAAGATTTCTGAAATATTGGGGTATTTATAGAGTAAAGAGGCGGTCCGAGGGGCACCCAAGGTTGGCACAACCCACCAGGGCGCGCCTGGGCCTCCACACGCGTGATACATCTCCGTCCTATCTATAATTTTTGATTGTTTCATGCCAATATTATACAAGTTTTACATACTTTTGGCAACTTTTTAGTGATTTATTGGACTAACCTATTGATCCAGTGCCAAGTGCCAGTTCCTATTTTCTGCATGTTTTTTGTATCGCAGAGTATCCATATCAACAAAGTCCAAATGCAATAAAATTTCACGGAGAATTATTTTTGAATATATGTGATTTTTGGGAGTTGGAATCACCGCAAACGGTGGCCATTGGTGGGCACAACCCACCAAGGCGCGCCAGAGGAGCCAGGCGTGCCGTGGTGAGTTGTGCTCACCTCGTACGTCGGTTGGGGCTCTACTTCGGGTGCAAGGAAGCTTATATACGGAAAAAATCATGTTAAAATCTCAGCGCAATCAGAGTTACGGATCTCCGGGAATATAAGAAACAGTTTTCGGTCAGATCTGGAGAAGGCGAAACAGAAGAGAATAGAGAGGGAGATCCAATCTCGGAGGGGCTCCCGCCCCTCCGCCGCCATGGAGACCAAGGACCAGAGGGGGAACTCTCCTCCCCATCTAGGTGGGGAGGCCAAGGATGAAGAAGTAGGGGGGCTCTCTCCCCCTCACTTCCGGTGGCGCCGGAGTGCCACCGGGGCAACGATCGGGACGGCGATCTACATCAACAATCTTGCTACCGTCCACACCAACCTTCTCCCCCTCTATGCAACGGTGTAACACCTCTTCCCCCCGCTGTAATCTCTACTTAAACATGGTGCTCAACTCCATATATTATTTCCCAATGATCTATGGTTATCCTATGATGTTTGAGTAGATCCCTTTTTTCCTGTGGGTTAATCGTGATCTTGGTTGGTATGATTGTATATTTTATTTATGGTGTTGTCCTACGGTGCCCTTCGTTCTTGCGCAAACGTGAGGGGCCCTCACTGTAGGGTGTTGCAATATGTTCATGGTTTGCTTATGGTGGGTTGCGAGAGTGACAGAAACTTAAACCCGAGTAGGTGGGGTATGACGTATGGGAATAAAGAGGACTTGATACTTAATGCTATGGTTGGGTTTCATGACCTTAATGATCTTTAGTAGTTGTGGATGCTTGCTAGAGTTCCAATCATAAGTGCATATGATCCAAGTAGATAAAGTATGTTAGCTCATGCCTCTCTCTCATATAAAATTACAAGAATGATTACCGGTACTTGTTATCGATTGCCTAGGGACAAATAACTTTCTTGTTGACACAAACCCTTTTACTAAACACCTAACTTTTATTATCTTGCAAAGTTCTTCTAGTTTTATTCTTGCACAGTAGTTCTAGCATCACTCTTACAAAATAGTTTCATACTTGTTTCCGGTAAAGCGAACGTCAAGTGTGCGTAGATTTGTATCGGTGGTCGATAGAACTTGAGGAATATTTGTTCTACCTTGAGATCCTCGTTGGGTTCAACACTCTTATTTATCGAAGAAGGCTACAAACAATCTGCTATACTTGTGGGTTACCAGCGCGCCCTGGTGGGTTGTGCTCCCCTCGAAGCAGCCCCCAGGTGCTTCTTCGGCCCACTGGATGTCTTCTGGTCCAAAAAAAATCTCCAAAAATTCACTACTAGGGAAAAGCCTATACACAGAATCTTACCAGCAGCGCGATTTAAAATAAGGCGCTGCTGCTATATAGCAGTAGTGCGCTCTAGCAGAACGCGCTGCTGAAATAAAAGTAGCAGTAGCGCGGCGCGCTACTGCTACAATTGCCACGACCCCGCCACGAAGCTAGTTCTAGCAGCAGCGCGTTAATATGAAGAGCGCTACTGCTATAGATCATAGCAGTAGCGCATTCCCGTAATACCCGCTACCGCTAAGTTTACTAAAAAAATTAGTCCCACCTCGCTCCACGAAGAGGGTTTCTACCACCTTAAATATGTTACTTCTCGAACTATCACAAGCACTTGGTCTTCATTGAACTCTATGTGTAAGATCTGTGGCCGCAATAGGAATCTTCGCCGGTTCCTAAAAAGTGGGGAAGATTCCTATTGACAATTTAGATTCTACACAAAAAGATCATTGATGACTAATGTATTTTTGATGTTTATTTTTACATGCTGACACGTAGCAGTAGCGTGTTCTGAGTGAAAGGCGTACTGCTAGGCCGTTTAGCAGTAACGCCTTTTCCTATAGCGCGCTATTGCTAAGCCATTCTATCTTACACCCCTCACTATCCTCTCTCCGATCCACTCACACTCACACTCACTCGATCTCCCCCCTAAACCCCCCCCCCCCCGCGCCGTTCCTCCCCCGCCGGCCGCCCTCGCCTACCCCTCCTCCCTCTGCGCCGCCGTCACCTCCTCCTCCTTGATGGACTCGGTACCGCCCTCCTCCTCCGTCCTCCCTCCACTCCCCCGCTCACCGCCGGCCGGCCCCTCCTCGCTCCGCCTTCCTCCTCCGTTCTACTCTCTCCTCCTTCCTCCAGTCACCCCTCCTTCTCCCTCCTCCCTCCTCCATCCACAACCCCTCCTCCCTGCTACATTTTTATTTAGTAGGCTAGTTCATATGCAACATTTTGATTTAGTTGATTTAGTAGGCTAGTTGATTTAGAACATTTTGATTTAGTTTATTTAGTAGGCTAGTTGATTTAATTGATTTAGTAGGCTAGTTGATTTAGTTGATTTATAGAACATTTTGATTTAGTTGATTTAGTACGCTAGTTGATAGTTCTAAAGATTTGGCATGACCTAGCTAGATGCTTGGAAAGAAATGCACCATTTTATTGTTATTTTTTCTGTACATGGATAGCTAGATGCTTTGTTTTTCTGTAATATAGAATCTCTTCATCTAGAGATATCAGTGATATATACACAAGATTTGGCATTTGCCTGCTAGCTGTTGGTTCTATTCTGGAAGGTGTTATTAAGCTATGAAAATATAACTGAAGAAGAACCAAAAATATCACATGCTACTGTTTTTCTTTCCTGTGAAGTGGATCGTTAATCGTTTGCTCATATTGCTTTAGGAAAATGGCGCCACCACCACCACCATGTCGACTGTGCAAATCAAGGTGCGCCAGCAGCCTTGCAACTGGCAAGCTATTCGGTATCTACTTCCAGCCGAGTTTTCGTCATGCGGCGGTAGCAAATTATATGAAATGTAACAACTATTTTATTTTTAGTGTTGGCATTACTGCATTGTGTCATTTTGCTTTTTTACACATATCGCCCCATGCAATGTGAGGTTGAAATTCAACAAGCTGACAGGAGACACTGTGACATTTGAGGCTCCTGGGGAGTCGTACACTATGGAGGTCGAGAAAGGACGCAATATGTCGCAGATTGGAGGAGATGGATGGGCCCGTTCCTCGCTCGCATGCATCTTACTGGTGGTGAGTTGATCAGCTTCTCCTTCAGAGCAGAAAGACCCAAGCTGGCTGTCATTTATATCAACCTGGTGGAAGATGATGAAGATAATGAGGACCCACCCGATGAAGATGAAGAGGACCCACTTCATGAAGCCATCGTAGCTCAAAGAATGAGGCTGAGCGAGGAGGAGGTGTGCAACCTATGGGACATAATTCCGCCACGTGATGACTTTATCGGGGTGCCATTCGTGGACCGCCTGACAAGTACCATGGTCGATCGGCATGATATGGTATGTTATACTTACAAATGCAAATTATCCGATGATATGCTTAGTGTAGAGTCCAATATGCTGTGTGGAATCTAGTCGATGATATGCTTTAGTGTAGAGTCCGATCACATGCTTATTAGTGTCGAATCCAAGTAACTATTAGTAGTGTAGATAATCCATATATACTTATTAGTAGAATTTATGCTTAGTAGAAATGTGTAGTACTATGTCTTTTGATAGTGTAGAAATATATACTTAGTAGAAATATATTTGCAAGAGTATGTGCGAGGATACTTATTAATTGATATGTTTTTCTTATTCAGAAATTGCCAAAGAGCCTATCTATGAGTTGTGGTATCGAGCCTGATGAAGAAGGCTCAGCTGGACTACGCCTTAGCGCAAGGGGCTCCGTCACCACCTGTACTTACCGCATGGACACGGGCGGTCGCACACACTTAAACTCGGTTGGGTGGAAGAGATTCCTTGTTGGCAAGAATCTTCGTGTTGGACAGGCCATCCTAATTACTATCAGGAACACCCACCGCCCAGGCTTGAGGATGATGATCATCGTCGATATCATCTAGAACTACATATGTGTGTGTACCTATATCATCTACAACTGCATATGATGATCGTCGTCAATATCATGTAGAACTACATATGATGACCATCGTCGATATCATCTAGAACTACATATGATGATCGTCGTTGATATCACCTAGTACTGCTTGAGGATGCATGTTGACTATATATGAAATTGTTATCTAGTACTCCCTCCGTTCCAAATTACTCGTCGTGGTTTTATTTCAAATTTGAACTAAAACCACGACGAGTAATTTGGAACGGAGGGAGTACTACCTAGTACCTATAATGCTTTATGAAATTGATATCTAGTAGTACCTAGTATCTGGAAATTGCAGTTTATTGAAACTGAAACGGGGTAGGAAGCGCGGGGGTGGGGGTGATGAAAGATATAGTAGTAGTGCGGGGCTAGGAAACCGCTACAGCTAATTAATAGTAGCGCATTACGGAAAAGCGCTGCTGATATAGTCAGTAGTAGTAGCTCGGGTGCAGACCTCGCTACTACTAACAGTTAGCTGTAGCGCCATAGTAGTAGCGCAGCTGCCCGCGCTGCTGATAGCCTCAAAACCCGCGCTACTACTAGGGTTTTCCCTAGTAGTGAGTTTTGTTGCATTTGGACTCCATTTGGTATTGATTTCCTGCGATGTAAAAAACATGCAGAAAACAGCAACTGGCACTTGGCACTATGTCAATAGGTTAGTACCAAAAAATGATATAAAATGATTATAAAACATCCAAGATTGATAATGTAACAGCATGGAACAATCAAAAATTATAGATATGTTGCAGACATATCAATTTGCTTTGTTATAATAACAGATCTCATGAAGGTTTAGATGAGTTTTGTGTGATTGAAGTTTTCAAGTTTTGGGTGAGATCACGATGGATGAAGGAATAAGCAGTAAGAAGAGTCTAAGCTTGGGGATGCCCATGGCACCCCATGTTATTATCCAAGGAGAAACGAGAAACTAAGCTTGGGGATGCCCCGAGTGGCATCCCCTCTTACTTCTAACGATCATCGGTATTTTACTTGGAGCTATATTTTTATTCGTCACATATCATGAGCTTGGCTTGGAGAGTCTTGTATTATATGAGTCTTTGCTTGTTTTGCTTTTTAGTTTGTGTCATCTATCCTTGTTGGACACACTTATTTGAGAGAGCCAAATTTATTGTATGATTTGTTAGAATTGCTCTTCATGCTTCATTTAAAAAAAATTAGCTATGGAATTGCTCTAGTGCTTCACTTATATATTTTTTAGCACGGTGTGCTTTAATATTTTTTTAAGAAATGCTCTCATGCTTCACTTAGATTTATTTGAGAGTTAGTAAATTTCTGAAGAAATTCTCTCATGTTTCACTTATATTATTTTGAGAGACGAAATTTTTTATGATCATGTTCTTCACTTAGATTTGTTTGAGCTTATCAAAAGCAACACATGAAACTAGTCCCAACGTGATAGATATGAGGGATATAATAAAAACTTTCATGAAGATCATTGGGCAAAATAAACTTGATTCTTTGTAATAGTTTTGCGATATGATGATAGTGATATGTGAGTCATGTTGGTGAGTAATTATGCTTCAGTAAGAATATTGGTGTTAAGGTTTGTGATTCCCTATGCAAGCACGAAAGTCAATAATTATGCAATGAAATTACATCCTACTTGCGGTGCATTATTCGGTGTTAGTTATGCTTAATGCTTGTTTATGTGTTTTCTTTCTTTCTTGGTTGGTTGCTTCTCAATATTTTTGCTAGCCTCCACTAGTACTAAGTAGAGATACTACTTGTGCATCTAAAATCCTTTAAACCAGTTTTGCCACATGAGTCCACCATACCTACCTATATGCGGTATTCTCGTGCCGTTCTAATCAAATTTGTATGTGCCATCTCTAATATTCAAAATAAATTTCCTTTTTGTGTGCTTGTACCACTCATGAAGCGGCTGGGGGTGGCCAATATTTTCCATGCTACTCCCTCCGTTCCAAAATAGATGACCCAACTTTGTACTATAGTTAGTATAAAGTTGGGTCATCTATTTTGGAACGGAGGGAGTAGATGTGTTATTCTCAAGATGAGTGTTTGATTACTTGTCATTGCATGAGAGTGTGGCGGTAATAGGGATGCCCAGTCCCTAAATGAAAATGAATTTACTTTACGTTGTCAAATAATAAATTCCTTGGGAAGTGTTGGTATGGACGGTACCCGTGGATACGGCTAGTCGTGGAATGTAAAAGAATGGTGGAAAAGGGAATAAACTTTATTTTCTGTTTGGGAACCGCCTATGGTATATCTAGCATGGAAAGTGTTGGGAATTACTCGGTCGTTTTGGTTGATGGGAAAATTATGCCTCTCAAAAAAATCTCTCAATTTAAGCTTTGAGCTCTGCCACATCTACAAATCCCTACTTCCCTCTGCGAGGGCCTTTCTATTTACTTTATCCCTACTTCCCTCTGCGAGTGTGTTTCATGAATGGATCAATGATTGAGCATGATGGGCTAGGGATAACTTTCTTTAGTGTTGATATTTTGAAATACATGGTTGCTTGTTGATATGCTTGAGTATTGAAATCTTCATGTCAAAACTAGACTATTGCTTTGAACCATATAAAAGTCCATATGTCCATGCTACAAAATAAAAGAATATGTGATGAACATGTTAGGCAGCATTCCACATCAAAAATTCTGTTTTTATCATTTACCTACTCGAGGATGAGTAGGAGTTAAGCTCGGGGATGCTGATACGTCTCCAACGTACCTATAATTTTTGCTTGTTCCATGTTGTTATATTATCATTCTTGAATGTTTTACAATCATTTTATAGCAACTTTACATCATTCTTTGGGGCTAACCTATTGACATAGTACCCAGTGCTAGTTGCTGTTTTTTGCTTGTTTTTTACTTCGCAGAAAATCAATACCAAACGGAGCCCAAACATAGCGAAACTTTTTGGAGATTTTTTTCTGGACAAGAAGGAACTAGATGGGCCAAAGAAGTACCATAGGGGTGCCCTGAGGGGGGGGCACAACCTGAAGGAAATATGCCCTAGAGGCAATAATAAAGTTATTATTTATTTCCTTATATCATGATAAAGGTTTATTATTCATGCTAGAATTGTATTAACCGGAAACATAATACATGTGTGTGAATATATAGACAAAGCAGTATGTCACTAGTATGCCTCTACTTGACTAGCTTGTTAATCAAAGATGGTTATGTTTCCTAACCATGAACAAAGAGTTGTTATTTGATTAACAAGGTCACATCATTAGTTGAATGATCTGATTGACATGACCCATTCCGTTAGCTTAACACTTGATCGTTTAGTATGTTAATGCTTTCTTCATGACCCATACATGTTCCTATAACTATGAGATTATGCAACTCCGTTTACCGGAGGAACACTTTGGTACTACCAAAGCGTCCACAACGTAATCGGGTGATTATAAAGGAGTACTACAGGTGTCTCCAAAGGTACTTGTTGGGTTGGCGTATTTCGAGATTAGGTTTTGTCACTCCGATTGTGGGAGAGGTATCTCTAGGCCTTCTCGGTAATACACATCACTTAAGCCTTGCAAGCATTACAACTAATGAGTTAGTTGTGAGATGATGTATTACGGAACGAGTAAAGAGACTTACCGTAACGAGATTGAACTAGGTATTGGATACCGACGATCGAATCTCGGGTAAGTAACATACCGATGACAAAGGGAACAACGTATGTCGTTATGCGGTTTGACCGATAAAGATCTTCGTAGAATATGTAGGAACCAATATGGGCATCCAGGTTCCGCTATTGGTTATTGACCGAGAATGGTTCTAGGTCATGTCTACATAGTTCTCGAACCCGTAGGGTCCGCACGCTTAACGCTTCGATGACGATTCATAATGAGTTTATAAGTATTGATGCAATCGAAGGTTGTTCGAGTCCCGGATGTGATCACGGACATGACGAGGAGTCTCGAAATGGTCGAGACATAAAGATTGATATATTGGAAGCCTATGTTTGGACTTCGGAAGGGTTCCGAGTGAAAACAGGAAGTTACCGGAACACCGGGAGGTTACCGGAACCCCCCGGGAGGTCCATGGGCCTTAATGGGCCATAGGAGAAGAGGAAGGGCAGGCCAAGGTGGGCTGCACGCCCCCCTCCCCCCTCTAGTCCGAATAGGACAAGGAAGGGGGCGGCGCCCCTTCCCTCTTTCCCTCCTCCAATCCTATTCCAAATAGGAGAGAGTCCTACTCCGGTGGGAGTAGGACTCCTCCTTGCGCGCCTCCCCTAGGGCGGCCACCTCCCCTTGGCTCCTTATATACGGGCCGGGGCACCCCAATACACACAAGTTGATCTACGGATCTTTCCTTAGCCGCAGTGCGGTGCCCCCTTCCACCATATTCCACTTGGTCATATCGTCATGAGCTTAAGCGAAGCCTGCGCCGGAGAAGTCATATCGTCAGCGGAGCTTAAGCGAAGCCCTGCGTCGGTGGAGCATCAACATCGTCCTGCACGCCGTCGTCTTGACGGAACTCATCCCCGACACTTTGCTTTGGATCGAGTCCGGGGATGCGTCATCGAGCTGAGCGTGTGCGAGAACTCGGAGGTGCCGTCGTTCGGTGCTTGGATCGGTCGGATCGTGAAGGCGTCTGACTACATCAACCGCGTTGTTATAACGCTTCGCTTTCGGTCTCACGAGTGCGTGGGCGGACACTCTCCCCTCTCGTTGCTATGCCATCACCATGGTCTTGCGTGATCGTAGGAAAATTTTGAAATTACTACGTTCCCCAACGGTGGTATCAGAGCCAGGTTTTATGCGTTGATGTCATATGCACGAGTAGAACACAAGTGAGTTGTGGACGATACAAGTCATCGCCTACCGGCATGTCATACTTTGGTTCAGCGGTATTGTTGGGCCAGACGATCCGGACCAACCTTACGCGTACTCTTCTGTGAGACCGGTTCCCTCGGCGTGCTTTGCACATAGATGGCTTGCGGAAGACTGTCTCTCCAACTTTAGTTGAACCGAGTGTGGCTACGCCCGGTCCTTGAGAAGGTTAAAAGCGGAGTCTATTTGTGAAGTATCGTTGTGGTTTTGATGCGTAGGTAAGAACGGTTCTTGCTCAGCCCGTAGCAGCCACGTAAAACTTGCAACAACAAAGTAGAGGGCGTCTAACTTGTTTTTGCAGGCATGTTGTGATGTGATATGGTCAAGACGTGATGCTATATTTTATTGTATGAGATGATCATGTTTTGTAACCGAGTTATCGGCAATCGGCGAGAGCCATATGGTTGTCGCTTTATTGTATGAAATGCAACGCCATGTAATTGCTTTACTTTATCACTAAGGAGTAGCGATAGTCGTAGAAGCAATAATTGGCGAGGCGACAACGATGCTACGATGGAGATCAAGGTGTCGCGCCCGGTGGCGATGGTGATCATGGCGGTGCTTGGCGATGGAGATCACAAGCACAAGATGATGATGACCATATCATATCACTTATATTGATTGCATGTGATGTTTATCCTTTATACATCTTATCTTGCTTTGATTGACGGTAGCATTATAAGATGATCTCTCACTAAAAATTATCAAGAAGTGTTCTCCTTGAGTATGCACCGTTGCCAAAGTTCGTAGTACCCGGACACCACGTGATGATCGGGTGTGATAAGTTCTCGTCCATCTACAACGGGTGCAAAAGCAGTTGCACACGCGGAATACTCAGGTTAAACTTGATGAGCCTAGCATATAACAGATATGGCCTCGGAACACGGAGACCGAAAGGTCGAGCGTGAATCATATAGTAGATATGATCAACATAGTGACGTTCACCATTTAAACTACTCCGTCTCACGTGATGATCGGACATGGTTTAGTTAATATGGATCACGTGATCACTTAGATGACCGGAGAGATGTCTGTCTAAGTGGGAGTTTTTAATATGATTAATTAAACTTAAATTTATCATGAACTTAGTACCTGATAGTATTTTGCTTGTCTATGTTTCTTTGTAGATAGATGGCTCGTCTTTGTTGTTCCGTTGAATTTTAATGCGTTCCTTGAGAAAGCAAAGTTGAAAGATGATGGTAGCAATTACACGGATCGGGTCCGTAATTTGAGGATTATCCTCATTGCTTTACGTAAAAATTAAATCTGGAAGCACCGCGGGTAGCGAACTGCTGCAGAATCTTGAGCGAGAAGTTGTGAACGTCTGCAAAGCGGTGATGACTACTCTATAGTTCGATTGTGCCATGCTTTACGGCTTAGAACCGGGTCTTCAACGACGTTTTGAACGTCATGGAGCATATGAGATGTTCCAGAGTTGAAGTTAATATTTCAAGAAAATGCCCGGATTGAGAGATATGAAGTCTCCAATAAGTTCTATAGCTGCAAGATGGAGGAGAATAGTTACATCGGTGAGCACATACTCAAAATGTGGGTATAACAATCACTTAATTCAGCTGGGAGTTAATCTTCCGGATGATAGTGTCATTGATGAAATTCTCTAATCATCGCCACCAAGCTACAAGAGCTTTGTGATGAACTATAATATGCAAGGGATGACTAAGACAATTCTGAGCTCTTCGCAATGCTAAAAAGCATGGAGGTAGAAATCAAGAAAGAGCATCAAGTGTTGATGGTCAACAAGACCACTAGTTTCAAGAAAAAGGGCAAAGGGAAGAAGAAGGAAACTTCAAAAGAACAGCAAGAAAGTTGCTGATCAAGAGAAGAAACCCAAGTCTGGACCTAAGCCTGAAATCGAGTGTTTTTACTGCCAAGCAGACCGGACACCTTTGAAGCGGAACTGCCCCAAGTATTTGGCGGATAAAAAGGATGGCAAGGTGAACAAAGGTATATGTGATATACATGTTATTGATGTGTACCTTACTAGAGCTCGTAGTAGCACACTGGTATTTGATATGGTTACATTGCTAATATTTGCAACTCGAAGCAGGGACTACGGAATAGACGAGCACCGGCAAAGGGCGAGGTGACGATCTTGGCGTGGGAAATGGTTCCAAAGTCAATGTGATCGCGGTCGGCACGCTACCTCTACATCTACCTTCGGATTAGTTTTAGACCTAAATAATTGTTATTTGGTGCCAGCCGTTGAGCATGAACATTATATCTGGATCTTGTTTAATGCGAGACGGTTATTCATTTAAATCAGAGAATAATGGTTGTTCTATTTATATGAGTAATATCTTTTATGGTCATGCACCCTTGAAGAATGGTCTATTCTTGTTGAATCTCGACGGTAGTGATACACATATTCATAATGTTGAAGCCAAAAGATGCAGAGTTGATAATGATAGTGCAACTTATTTGTGGCACCGCCGTTTAGGTCATATTGGTGTAAAACGCATGAAGAAACTCCATCTTGATGGGCTTCTAGAATCACTTGATTATGAATCACTTGGTACTTATGTAACCGTGCCTCATGGGCAAAATGACCAAAACGCCGTTCTCGGAACTATGGAGCGAGCAAGCTGATTTGTTGGAAATCATACATACCGATGTTTGTGGTCCAATGAATGTTGAGGCACTTGTGGCGGGTATCGTTATTTTCTCACCTTCACAGATGATTTGAGCAGATATGGGTATATCTACTTAATGAAACACAAATCTGAAACATTTGAAAAGTTCAAAGAATTTCAGAGTGAAGTGGAAAATCATCGTAACAAGAAAATGAAGTTTCTACGATCTGATCGTGGAGGAGAATATTTGAGTTACGAGTTTGGTTTACATTTGAAACAATGTGGAATAGTTTTCAACTCACGCCACCCGGAACACCACGGAGAAATGGTGTGTCCGAACGTCAGTGTCGTACTTTACTAGATATGGTGCGATCTATGATGTCGATTTCCGATTTACCGCTATCGTTTTGGGGTTATGCTTTAGAGACGGCCGCATTCACGTTGAATAGGACACCGTCAAAATCCGTTGAGACGACGCCTTATGAACTGTGGTTTGGCAAGAAACCAAAGTTGTCGTTTCTTAAAGTTTGGGGCTGCGATGCTTATGTAAAGAAACTTCAACCGGATAAGCTCGAACCCAAATCGGAAAAATGTGTCTTCATAGGATACCCAAAAGAGACTGTTGGGTACACCTTCTATCACAGATCTGAAGGCAAGATTTTCGTTGCTAAATTCGGGTCCTTTCTAGAGAAGGAGTTTCTCTCGAAAGAAGTGAGTGGGAGGAAAGTAGAACTTGATGAGATAATCAGATCTGCTCCCTTATTGGAAAGTAGTTCATCACAATAAATGGTTACTGTGACATCTACAACAATTAGTGAGGAAACTAATGATGATGATCATAAAGATTCAGATCAAGTTGCTTCTGAACCTCTTAGGTCTACCAGAGTAATATTCGCACCAGTGTGGTACGGTAATCTTATTCGGAAGTCATGATTCTTGACCATGGCGAACCTACAAACTATGAAGAAGCGATGGTGAGCCCAGATTCCATAAAATGGCTGGAAGCCATGAAATCTGAGATGGGATCCATGTATGAGAACAAAGTATGGACTTTGGTTGACTTGCCCGATGGTCGGCAAGCCATTGAAAATAAATGGATCTTTAAGAAGAAGATGACGCCGATGGTAATGTAACTGTCTACAAAGCTCGACTTGTTGCGAAAGGTTTTCGACAAGTTCAAGGGGTTGACTACGATGAGACTTTCTCACCCGTGGCGATGCTTAAGTCTGTCCGAATCATGTTAGCAATTGCCGCATTTTATGATTATGAAATTTGGCAAATGGATGTAAAACTGCATTCTTGAATGGATTTCTAGAAGAAGAGTTGTATATGATGCAACCAGAAGGTTTTGTCGATCCAAAAGGTGCTAACAAAGTGTGCAAGCTCCAGCGATCAATTTATGGTGCAGTGCAAGCCTCTCGGAGTTGGAATAAACACTTTGATAGTGTGATCAAAGCATATGGGTTTGTATAGACTTTTGGAGAAGACTGTATTTACAAGAAAGTGAGTGGGAGCTCAGAGCATTTACGATATTATATGTGGACGACATATTATTGATTGGAAATGATATAGAATTTCTGGATAGCATAAAAGGATACTTGAATAAAAGTTTTTCAATGAAAGACCTCGGTGAAGCTGCTTACATATTGGGCATCAAGATCTATAGAGATAGATCAAGGCGCTTAATTGGACTTTCACAAAGCACATACCTTGATAAAGTTTTGAAAAAGTTCAAAATGGATCGAGCAAAGAAAGGTTTTTACGTGTTGCAAGGTGTAAGATTGAGTCGAGACTCAATGCCCGACCACAATGAAGATAGAGAAAATGAAAGATGTTCCCTATGCTTCAGCCATAGGCTCTATCATGTATGCAATGTTGTGTACCGGACACGACATATGCTTAGGCTGTAAGCTTGGCAGGTAGGTACCAAAGTAATCCAGGAATGGATCCATGGACAGCGGTCAAAACATCCTGAAATACGAAAAGGACTAAGGATATGTTTCTCATATATGGAGGTGACAAAGAGCTAGTCGTAAATGGTTACGTCGATGCAAGCTTTGACACTGATCCCGGACGATTCTAAATCGCAAACCGGATACGTGTTTTTATTAAGCGGTGGAGCTGTCGGTTGGTGCAGTTCTAAACAAAGCGTCGTGGCGGGATCTACATGTGAAGCGGAGTACATAGCTGCTTGAAGCGGCGAATGAAGGAGTCTGGATGAAAGAGTTCATTTCCGATCTAGGTGTCATACCTAGTGCATCGGGACCGATGAAGATCTTACGTGACAATACTTTGGTGCAATTGCCTTGGCAAAGGAATCCAGATTTCACAAGAGGACCAAGCATATCAAGAGGCGCTTCAATTCCATTCGGGACCAAGTCCAAGTGGGAGACATAGAGATTTGCAAAATACATACGGATCTGAATGTTGCGGACCGTTGACTAAGCCTCTTCCACGAGCAAAACATGATCAGCACCAAGACTCCATGGGTGTTAGGATCATTACTTTGTAATCTAGATTATTGACTCTAGTGCAAGTGGGAGACTGAAGGAAATATGCCCTAGAGGCAATAATAAAGTTATTATTTATTTCCTTATATCATGATAAAGGTTTATTATTCATGCTAGAATTGTATTAACCGGAAACATAATACATGTGTGTGAATATATAGACAAACAGTATGTCACTAGTATGCCTCTACTTGACTAGCTTGTTAATCAAAGATGGTTATGTTTCCTAACCATGAACAAAGAGTTGTTATTTGATTAACAAGGTCACATCATTAGTTGAATGATCTGATTGACATGACCCATTCCGTTAGCTTAACACTTGATCGTTTAGTATGTTAATGCTTTCTTCATGACCCATACATGTTCCTATAACTATGAGATTATGCAACTCCGTTTACGGAGGAACACTTTGGGTACTACCAAAGCGTCACAACATAACTGGGTGATTATAAAGGAGTACTACAGGTGTCTCCAAAGGTACTTGTTGGGTTGGCGTATTTCGAGATTAGGTTTTGTCACTCCGATTGTGGGAGAGGTATCTCTAGGCCTTCTCGGTAATACACATCACTTAAGCCTTGCAAGCATTACAACTAATGAGTTAGTTGTGAGATGATGTATTACGGAACGAGTAAAGAGACTTACCGGTAACGAGATTGAACTAGGTATTGGATACCGACGATCGAATCTCGGGTAAGTAACATACCGATGACAAAGGGAACAACGTATGTCGTTATGCGGTTTGACCGATAAAGATCTTCGTAGAATATGTAGGAACCAATATGGGCATCCAGGTTCCGCTATTGGTTATTGACCGAGAATGGTTCTAGGTCATGTCTACATAGTTCTCGAACCCGTAGGGTCCATACGCTTAACGCTTCGATGACAGTTCATAATGAGTTTATAAGTATTGATGCACGAAGGTTGTTCGAGTCCCGGATGTGATCACGGACATGACGAGGAGTCTCGAAATGGTCGAGACATAAAGATTGATATATTGGAAGCCTATGTTTGGACTTGGAAGGGTTCCGAGTGAAAACAGGAAGTTAGGAACACCGGAGGTTACCGGAACCCCGGGAGGTCCATGGGCCTTAATGGGCCATAGGAGAAGAGGAAGGGCAGGCCAAGGTGGGCTGCGCCCCCTCCCCTCTAGTCCGAATAGGACAAGGAAGGGGCGGCGCCTTCCCTCTTTCCTCCTCCAATCCTAGTCCAACTAGGAGGGGGAGTCCTACTCGGTGGGAGTAGGACTCCTCCTTGGTGCGCCTCCCCTAGGGCGGCCACCTCCCCTTGGCTCCTTTATATCACGGGGCGAGGGCACCCCAATACACACAAGTTGATCTACGGATCTTTCCTTAGCCGTGTCGGTGCCCCTTCCACCATATTCCACTTCGGTCATATCGTCAGCGGAGCTTAGGCGAAGCCCTGCGCCGGAGAAGTCATATCGTCGCGGAGCTTAGGCGAAGCCCTGCGTCGGTGGAGCATCAACATCGTCCCACGCCGTCGTCTTGTGGAACTCATCCCGACACTTTGCCGGATCGAGTCAGGGATCGTCATCGAAAGCTGAGCGTGTCTGCGAGAACTCGGAGGTGCCGTCGTTCGGTGCTTGGATCGGTCGGATCGTGAAGGCGTCTGACTACATCAACCGCGTTGTTATAACGCTTCCGCTTTCGGTCTCACGAGTGCGTGGACGGACACTCTCCCCTCTCGTTGCTATGCCATCACCATGGTCTTGCGTGATCGTAGGAAAATTTTGAAATTACTACGTTCCCCAACACAACCCACCTGGGCGCGCCTGGGAGCCTAGGCGCGACCTGATGGGTTGTGCACACTCCGGTGGCCTCCTGCACCATCTCTTCGCCCTATAAATACCCAAATATTCCGAAAACCCTAGTGGAGTCGACGAAACACGATTGCAGCCACCGCAAGTTCTAGAACCACGAGATCCAATCTAGACACCATCACGGAGGGTGTCGGATTTCTGGTTCCGGCAGACCCTTGAGGTTCGAACACTGGGGTGCGCACGGAATCTCGCCCTCTACCTACCTGCACCCCGCCGCCTCGCTAGGATCTGAACTACGAAAGGAACAGCACAAGAGACACAGGGTTTATACTAGTTCGGGCCACCATTGTGGTGTAATACCCAACTCTATTTTGTGGTGTGGTGGATTGCCTCTTGGGCTGATGGTGATGAACAATACAAAGAAGAACAGCCTCGCGAGGGTCTGTTCTTGGCTGGTGCGATGAACTGCTAGGGGGAGTTCAGTCGCTTCTCTCTATCTCTCTGCCGATTCCAGATCTCCTTTTACTACGGTGGCTAGCTCTACTTATATAGGCAGAGGCCCTGGGCCTCTTCCCAAATAATGAGCGGGAAGGGCGCCAACAATTGGCCATTTTGAAGGGGAACATCTGGTACACTTATCCTGACTAAAGTTGGTCCTCGCCGTCAAAGGCTCTGGTGAGTGGCCTTGGCTTGGGCTCCACAATGACTTCCTTCCTGCCGTTGCGACGGTCTTGGTCTTGTTGCACCGAAATGGATGCCTTTGCTTGATGCTCTCGCCTGCGCTTGCTCCCTTTGCACCAAAGAGGAAAGGAGGACACTAGCGCCCTTGGTCGTCATGGCTTTCGTCATGGGCACCTCGTGAGGTACCCCGCCTTGATCTCTCTGCCTCCTCGCGAGCCAGCCTGATGAGGCCGTGCCTGAGGAAGCTCCTTGTCGTCCGCCCCGCGAGGCTTGGCCCCTCGTGAGGGTCTTGAGCTTCGTGTTGATGAAGATGGGCCGTGATGGGCCCCCTTTGAGCCACGCCACAGCCGCAGTGCAAGTCTGGGACCCCCGTTCCCGGCAGCCGACAAGTAGCCCCCGGGCCCAAAGCGCGCCCGGACTTGGCCGAGCGAGAGGCGAAGGGCAAGTGGCGTCGCTGAGCCCCTAACAGCCTGCGGCCTTGGGCGCCGCGTGGCGGTTGATTGGACGTGGGTGCCTCCACTTCCCCACGATGCCTCGGCAACTGCACGAATTGACAAGTCCCTGCATGCAGAGCGGGTCATGATTGCCTGCGATCGTGGAGGTCGGCGGTTGGCCTTCCCCGGCTATAAGTACGGGACAGCGCCTGCCCTTCTAGTCCATCTCCTCCTTGCTTCTTCTTCTTCCCCATGGCTCCGCCGAAGAGGTTCTCGGCCGCAGAGAAGGGGAAGGCTCGCCAGGTAGGGCCTGACTCTCCCCCGCCCAAGCGCGGTCGTGGCCGTCCTCGCAAACACCCCGTGGATCCCATGGTGGCTCCTCGCGGTCATGGAGGTGACCTCCCGCGCGGTGGCGGGCGGCAGGCCACTGCTGGGGGTGCGCTACGGCTGCGCGCCCCCCTAGGCCGCGCTTCCACTCGGCAGAGGTGCTGCCGGAGTTTGTGGTGTGGTCAGCGGAGCCGACCGGCACCCGGCTCCAGCTCCCTCGCTTCCTCCTAGGTGAGCTTCCGGCCGGTGCCCAGGCGGTCTCGCTTCAGGCGGATGGTTGCTGCGATCGGGCCTCCACGGGCTTGGAGGTCTCTGCAGCCGGGAGCTGGCCACGGCCGCGGTGGCAACGCGTTGCCAGCCTTGGTCTGAGCCGGCAATGCACCCTGCACTTCAAGTTCGACGGTGATGCCACCCTCTACGTGAGGGTGTTTGGGGAAGATGGTCGCCGCGCTGGGTGCTGCCCTGAGAACGACGACCGTGGCATGGGTTCAGCCTCGGCGACGATGAAGACGACGGCGCTGCGTGGTCGGCAACGCCCGGGGCTCGTCGAGCCGACGGCTCTTCTTCGGGCAGCGGCTCCTCCAGCGGTGGTCGCGATCAGCCTCCGCGCCGCCGCGCCTGCCTGGAGGGAGGTAGCGAGTCCGCCTGCCGTCTTGCCCCGGTGAAGCGCGAGAGGGAGTCCGCCTGAGCTCCGGAGGCGATTCGAGTCTCCCATGAAGTTGGTGTCAGGCGAGCCGCGCCTGTTTTGTCCTTTTTCCTTTTCCTGCGCAAAGAAACAGTAGCGTAGGGCCCCGCGTGGGCATGCTTGGACTATTGTTGTTAGTTATCGTATTGTTTCTGCCATCTCGGTATTATGCCCTTGTGCTACACGCTCGCGCGTAGAAATTACTTAGCTCGGGGGCGCCTGTCGTGGCCCTCGTTGAATGCTTCATGTCCTGCGAAGGTTAGTCTGGAGAGGTAGCTCCCGGCCTCAGCTGTGGAGGCGACCGACCCAGGTCCTGTGTTCGTGTCGCGGTGCCCGTGAGGCGTGGACTGGAGGGGTGCTCCTGTAGTGGACCGGGTAGGGAAACCTCGAACAATAAGGGCAGAGAACACTCGCGGGGGCGCCCAGGCTGCCCCCCTCGCGTGACCTGGCGTGAGAGAAATCGAGGTAAGAGGGCGAAAGGTCGAAGAGCCACAAGTCAAAAACGACAACAGCTTTGATAAAACCTCAAATGAGAATGAACAAGCCAACTGCAAAAAGCAAATGAAAAAGCCGCGTCCGGCACCTAATCTAGTCTTCGACGTCTTCTCACCAAATAAGGAGCTCGGTCGCACTGGAGGCGTGGAGGGAGCCCCAGGGCCTGAGGCCGGCGCTCCTGAGGCTCCGGGGCGTGTACAGCCCCAAATCGTTATTACATGAGAGTGTCACGGGCGGCGAGCTTCACAGGCGTTGGCCTTCTTCACAGGCTCCGGGCCTTTCTTGGGGGAAGCAAGCTTCACGGGCATTGGCCCTCTTCACATGCTCCGGGCCTTTTCCAAAAAGGCAGCTTCACAGGCATTCGCCTTCTTCACAGGCTCTGGGCCTTTTCCAAAAGGACAGCTTGACAGGCATTCGCCGTCTTCACAGGCTCTGGGCCTTTTCCAAAAAGACAGCTTCACAGGCATTCGCCTTCTTCACAGGCCCTAGGCCTTTTCCAAAAATACAGCTTCACAGGCATTCGCCTTCTTCACAGGCTCTGGGCCTTTTCCAAAAAGGCAGCTTCACAGGCATTCGCCTTCTTCACAGGCTCTGGGCCTTTTCCAAAAAGGCAGCTTCACAGGCATTCGCCTTCTTCACAGGCTCTGGGCCTTGTCAGGGGTCAAACCTCCCGAGGTGCTGGATGTTCCACGCGTTAGACTGCACCCCTCCCGAGTCTCCAAGCGGCGGGCCGGGCCTGGAAACATGAACAACCTTGAACGGGCCCTCCCACATGGGAGAGAGCTTATACAACCCTTCCCTGGAGAGAACCCGCCAGAGCACGAGGTCCCCTACCTCGAGAGTTCTGGGGCGGATGTTGCGGCAGTGGTATCATCGTAGTGCTTGTTGGTACCTTGCTGCTCGCAACACAGCTTCTCGATGGCGCTCCTCCTCCAGCACGAGATCCGTCCCCCGCATGGCGTCCTGCTGCGCCTCGTCGAACGCCAGGACCCGTGCGGAACGACGTCTGACCTCGTGAGGAAGGACCGCTTCGGCTCCATAGACCAGGAAGAACGGGGTCTCTCCAGTTGGCTTGGTTATGGTTGTGCAGATGGACCACATCACAGACTGAAGCTCGTCGTACCAACCCCTGCCGCAAGCCTCCAGTTTCTTCCTGAATGTTCTGGTTTTGAGGCCCCTCAGGACCTCTGCGTTGGCCCGCTCGGCCTGGCCGTTGCTTGAAGTGCGCCACCGAGCGTAGCATATCTGCATTCGAGTTAGCACAATATGTTTTGAAGAGGTTCTTGGTGAATCGCGAACCGTTGTCGATGATGATGCGGTTCGGCACCCGAACCGGCTCACGAGGCCCTTGATTTAACTTGACCGCAGAACACTGCGGGGATGGTGCGGACGGCTTCCACTTCAGCCCACTTGGTGAACTTGTCCATGGCGGCGTAGAGGTAGCGATAGCCCCTGGCGCCCGAGGAAACGGGCCTGTGATATCCAGCCCCAATTGCGAATGGCCACGAGAGGGGTATAGTTTGTAGGCCTCTGCCGGTGATGGATCTGCTTGGCATGGAATTGGCGAGCCGCGAAGCCTTCACTAGCTCTACGGCGTCGTTGAGCGCAGTAGGCCAATAGAAACTGCTCCGGAATGCCTTGCCCGCGAGGGTTCTTGATGACGAGTGATGCCCACAGTCTCCATCGTGTATATCCGCCAGCAATTATTTCCCTTGCTTCCTGGAGATGCAGCGCAGTGCCACATCATTCGGCCGCTTTCGATAGAGCTCTCCATCCCTGATACAGTATGTTGTGGCTTTCCGCACCACGCGATCCGCTTCCTCCTCCTTCTCCGGCAGGGTCCCTTGCGTTAAGTAGCTCCGGAGTTACGTGATCCAGCACCCTCCCGAGGCTCCATCGTCGAGGAGCGTAGCGCTCTGAGGCCGGGCCACGGTCGGGGCTCTGAGGCGGTGTGGTGGGGAGCTCCTCCCGAGGCTGCGCCGTGTTTGATAGTGATGGCATGGCAAAGGGCTTGAAAAGCCGCTCCTCGAACACGCCAGGATCCTGAGGTAACTGCCTGGATGCTCATTTGGCGATGTCGTCGGCCTCCTGATTGGTGCCGCGCGGCACATGCTGCAACTCCAACCCCCAGAACTGCTTCTCCATCCTGCGGACCTCCGCAAGGTAGGCTTCCATGTGCTCATCTTTTGGCTCGTACACCTTGTCGGAGAAATTGACAAGGAGCTGCGAATCGCCCTTGATGGTAAGGCGCTTCACCCCCAGGGTTGCTGCGGCCTTCAAGCCCGCTATTAGACCTTCATACTCCGCTATGTTGTTGGAGACCTTTTCACCTTGCTGGAAACAGAGCTGCACAGCGTAGTAGAGCTTGTCCTGAGTGGGAGATATGAGCACCACCCAGCCCCAGCGCCATGCCTGGAGAACGCCCCATCGAAGTACATGACCCAGCCTTCCGTAACCGCTTCCCGGAGAGAGGGACCGATCCTCGTTGGCCTTGAGGCCGGTGCCTCCGTCCATTCCGCCACAAAATCCGCTTCTTGCCCCCTTGATGACTCTGGTCGTGCTGAATTCGAGCTGAACGCTTGCAGTTCAATGTTCCACTCAGCGACCCTTCCGGCTGAGTTAGGGCTCCTGAGCACCCTTTCCAAGGGGTATGCTGAGTCGACCTTGATGGGGTGAGCCTGAAAATAGTGCCGCAGCTTGCGTGAGGCCACCAATAGCGCGAGGAGGAGTTTCTGAGGCATGGGGTACCGCGCCCTCGCATCCCGCAGCACCGTGCTGACGAAGTATACTGGGTGCTCAACCAGGTTTGGAGCGCCAGTGCCGCTGGCGCCTCGGGACCGTGGCGCCTCGAGGCGGTGGGGCCTCCAGAGGTGGTAGTCCGGGAGGGACCTCTTCCTCCCCAAAGACGCTCTCCCACGGCGGTGACCCTTCTCGGCCATGGCAAGGTTTCTGTGGGTCTTCCTTGTTCCTGCTTTGCCTTGACCTGGGCTGCTGCTGTGGCTTTGGTCTGACGCTCTTCCTTAACCGCCACCAGAGCTGCGCTAGCGGAGTAGGGAGTGGCGGCGAGGTAGAGCACCAGTGGTTCCTGCGGGCGTGGGGCCACCATGACCGGAGGGCTGGTCAGGTACCTCTTGAGATCTTGGAACGCCTCGTCGGCTTCTTCAGTCCATTCAAAAGGCCCCTTTTTCTTCATTAGCTGGAAGAAAGGCAGCGCTTCGTTCCCCAACTTGGAGATGAAGCGCCCTAAGCGCGATCCACGCGCCCAGTGAGCTTCTGCATTTCCCTGAGGGTCTTTGGCGGGCTCATGTCCTCGACCGCCTTGACCTTTTCTGGGTTAGCCTCGATGCCTCGGTGGGATACGAGGAAGCCCAAGAGCTTGCCCGAGGGGACTCCAAACACACATTTCTTCGGGTTGAGCCGTAGGCTCACTGCGTCGAGGCTCGTGAAGGTTTCCTACAGGTCTTGTATCAGGGTTCTGGCCTCCTGAGACTTCACCACAATGTCATCGACGTAAGCCTCAACATTCTTCCCGAGCTGCAGACCCAGGGTGATGTGCATCAGCCGCTGGAAGGTCGCCCCAGCGTTGCGCAGCCCGAATGGCATGCACGTGTAGCAGTACACCCCGCACGGGGTCAGAAAGGCCGTCTTCTCCACGTCCTCTACCGCCATCTTGATCTGGTGGTACCCGGAGAAGGCATCCAAGAAGCATAACAGGTCGCACTCAGCGGTGGAATCGACGATCTGGTCAATGCGAGGAAGCGGGAACTGATCTTGCGGGCATGCCTTGTTGAGGTTGGTGAAGTCGACACACATGCGCTCCTTCCCTCCCTTGTTTGGTACAACAACAGGGTTGGCCAACCAATCCGGGTACCGGACCTCGCGAATGACCCCAGCCTTCTAGTTTGCGGGTCTCCGGACGATGAAGGCTTGCTTTTCGTGGACTGCCGCCTCGCTTTACATTTTCACGGGCGTGCGTTGGGGCACGTGGAGGTGATGCTCGATTACGCCCCTAGGGATCCCCGTCAACTGATCAGGCTCCTAGGCAAATACCTTTCTTATTTTCGCGCAGGAACTTGACCAGGGCCTCCTCCTGCTCGGGCTCGAGGTTGGCGCCTATGGTGAAAGTGGCGTCAGTGGACCCGTCCTCGTCGACGGGTATTTGATTGGTCTCTGCCTTGTCTTGGGTGAACAACTGTTTCTTCTTGGTTGGTGCAGCCCCTTGGGCTCGGGGGTCTCTCGTCGGCGGGTTCTTACTGGCGCCCGCCTTGAAGGCGAAGCTTGAGCACTCATGGCGCATCTCCGGTGTCCCCGGCACGGTGAGGACGCCGTTGCTCCCGGGCATCTTCATGAGGTTGTACGCCAGGTGAGTCGCGGCCATGAACTGGGCCAGTGCTGGGTAGCCGAGGATAGCGTTGTAGGGGAGGCCGATGGGAGCGATGTCGAAATCGACCTGCTCCATGCGGAAGTTGTCGTAGGTGCCAAAAGTTACCGGGAGCCGGATCAGTCCAAAGGAGCTGGATGATCCGCCCCCGACGCCCAAGAAAGGCCGGCTGGGCTGCAGTCGCTCCCGGGGTATGCAGAGGAGGTTGAAGGCCTCGACTGAGAGCACGTTGAGGCCCGCGCCGCCGTCGATGAGAGTCTGGTGACGGCCACTGGCAGATGGTGGGGGTGCACAAGATGGGGAGCGCACCAGCAGGCTGAGTTGGAGGGGTGGTCTTCGAGCTGAAGGTCGCTAGCCTTGGGCGCCGACCGGTCTGGGGCCTCTGCTGCGTGGAGACAGCGCCGACCCGGCCGGACGAACGGCTTGATGTGGTGACTCGAGGCGGCGCCCGCGAGCCGCCAGAGGGCCGCGACGAAGCGGGCGCCAGCGTGGTGGGTGAGGAAGAGGCGGAGCTCTTCCCAAGAGGCCACAGAGGCTGCCGGAAGGTGGAGCAGCCACGCTGGGAGCGTCGGTGAGGGCCATAGGGAGCCAGTTGGCCATGACCCTGTCATCACCTCCAGCTTCGAGGACGGCTTCCTCGTACGCCAGCAGGAAAGCCATCGGATCGGTCGCGCCCGTTGCGCCAGCGCGTCGTTGGCTTGAACTTGTCCGCCACCGCACCTGCCGTTGCAAGGCCGGGGACAGGGCTCGAGCCCTCGCCTCTGGCCAAGGCCCGTCGAGCGGGCGGCGCGCTGCTCATCGCGAGGCGGGCCGCGCGGTGGCGGAAGAGAAACTCCGGCGCACTTCTACTGCGCGCCAAATGTCGGATTTCGGGTTCGGCAGACCCTTGAGGTTCGAACACCGGGTGCGCGGAATCTCGCCCTCTACCTACCTGCACCCCGCCGCCTCGCTAGGATCTGAACTACGAAAGGAACAGCACAAGAGACACAGGGTTTATACTAGTTCGGGCCACCATTGTGGTGTAATACCCTACTCTAGTTTGTGGTGTGGTGGATTGCCTCTTGAGCTGATGGCGATGAACAATACAAAGAAGAACAGCCTCGCGAGGGTCTGTTCTTGGCTGGTGCGATGAACTGCTAGGGGGACTTCAGTCGCTTCTCTCTATCTCTCTGCCGATTCCAGATATCTTTTTACTACGGTGGCTAGCTCTACTTATATAGGCAGAGGCCCTGGGCCTCTTCCCAAATATTGGGCGGGAAGGGCGCCAACAATTGGCCATTTTGAAGGGGAACATCTGGTACACTTATCCTGACTAAAGTTGGTCCTCGCCTGTCAAAGGCTCTGGTGGTGACGCCGGCTTGGGCTTCACAATGACTTCCTTCTTGCCGTTGGACTGGTCTTGATCTTGTTGCACCAAAATGGACGCCTTTGCTTGATGCTCTCGCTTGCGCTTGCTCCCTTTGCACCAAAGAGGAAAGGAGGACACTGCGCGGGCTGGCGCCCGCTTGGCGCCCTTAGTCGTCATGGCTTGCATCATGGGCACCTCGTGAGGTACCCCGCCTTGATCTCTCCGCCTCCTCGCGAGCCAGCCTGATGAGGCCGTGCCTGAGGAAGCTCCCTGTCGTCCGCCCCACGAGGCTTGGCCCTTCGCGAGGGTCTTGAGCTCGTGTTGATGAAGATGGGCCGTGATGGGCCACCCTTTGATCCACGCCGCAGGCTGCAGGCAGGCAAGTCTGGGGACCCCCGTTCCCAGAACGCCGACAGAGGGGTTCATCATCTCATTGGTGCCTCTCCGATGATGCATGAGTAGTCCATTGTAGACCTACGGGTCCGTAGGCAGTAGCTAGATGGCTTATTCTCTCTCTTTTTTGATTCTCAATACAATGGTCTCTTGGAGATCTATTTGTTGTAACACTTTTTCGGTGTGTTTGTTGGGATCCGATGAACTTTGAGTTTATGATCAGATCTATATATCCATGAAAGTTATTTGAGTTCTCTGATCTCTTTTATGCATGATTACTTATAGCCTCGTATTTATTCTTTAAATCTTTGGTTTAGGTAGGCCAACTAGATTGATTTTTCTTGCCATGGGAAGAGGTGCTTTGTGATGGGTTCGATCATGCGGTGTTCTTTCCGAGTGACAAAAGGGGCAGCAAGACACGTATGTATCGTTTCTATTAAGGATAACAAGATGGGATCTATTCCTACATGAATAGATCTTGTCTACATCATGTCATCGTTCTTATTGCATTACTCCGTTTCTCCATGAACTTCATGCACTAGATGCATGCTGGATAGCGGTCGATGTGTGGAGTAATAGTAGTAGATGCAGGCAGGAGTCGGTCTATTAATCTTGGATGTGATGCTTATATAATGATGATTGTCTGGATATCGTCATAATTATTTGAGGTTTTATCAATTGCCCACCAGTAAATTTTTTAAGCGTCGTATGCTATTTCTTGAGAGAAGCCTCTAGTGAAATCTACGACCCCGGGTCTCTTCTTTATCATATTTGCTTTCCGATCTATTATTTGCCACCTTTATTTTCAGATCTATTATTCCAAAACCCAGAAAATACCTTTCTGCACTTTTTTGCTATTTTTTTTCGCGTCTTACCGAGATCTATTTATCTAATCTATCTGAATTTTATCCCGTCAACTTGACAATTTCCTATGTTGTTACTCGTAAGAGGGATTGAAAATCCCTCATAAGCGTCGGGTTGTAAGTATTTGTTCTTTGTGTGCATGTACCGTTTACATAGCGTTGCTTGATTCTCCATACCTGCCGTAGTTATGCTGCTTCATCCGTTCCTCTTTGGGGAAATACTGACGTAGCTTCAAGCGACATCACTTCTTCATATGCATATGTTGTCTTTGAGTGCGATTTTTCTAGTGTACCTTATTCTGAGCTTGTCTGCGCATATTTTCTCTGCCTGGCCTCTATGATATTAGATTGTAGTTTTGTCGAAGGATTGGTTTATGTATGCTGTTGTTAGTGGTGTTGTTGGCGTTATTGGTGCTTGTTGTCCTCAGGTTGGAGTCTGTTCTCTGTTTGATTTTGATGGTGCCATCTATGTTCTGGGCTATTTGATTGCTTTTGTTATCTGCTCATGTTGCATATTCCACTTCTCCTCTTTAATCCTCATTTTTTTCTATTACTGTTGGGTTTTGCAGACAGCTGGTTTTCGTGTGTCCTTTAGTTTTACAACTGCCGCACCTGGCCGCGGCCCTATTGCATTTTCACTTCTTCTCTGATCATGCTTTGGTCCGGTCTCCTTTTCTGTGCCCTTTGAGTTGCTCATAGGAGGGTTTTTGAGAGTTTTAGAAAGGTTGCTTATGCTGGGTTCTTCTCTCTGCTCGTTTTCTTCATCAGCAAGTCTTGCCATGACTTTAATTTTAATGTCTTGCATACACTCCATTAGCACTTTGTATGTTTTGTCTTCTTTGTTACAGTGTGAGCAGATTTCTGCCATTTCTGTGTACGCTAGGCTGAATCTCATGCTTTCGTCATCTATTGCTGGCATGCTCTTCTCTTGACTAGTAGTCAGTGCTTTCATGCTCTGTACTATGTTATTTGTCCATCTAGGGTTGATAGAAGTTTTTGCCAGTTGGTCCAGCATTCCTATATGGTACATTACCTTAAGTACGTGGCAACACCGTATGTCATCCCTTTGCATCTTCTTAAAGGTGCACTTGTATTTTTCCTTTTCGTCATCGATATCTACTATGAATTCTGAGCTGTGGAATTCTTGACCTTCGTATGGTTTCCCCCTTCCATTTCAATCCTTTTTAAGAGATATTGTCTCCCTCGTGCCAGGTCATGGTAGTATGTTATGTTCTTTAGCTCTAGCTGGAAGTTCCTAAATATACCGTTTGTGTATATTTGGCTTGCTTCTCGTTCGACTAGGAAGCCAGTCTCCGTTGATGATGTCTTCTCTATTGCTCGGTATCTTTTCTTGTCGCGGGTGGCAAGGTAACTTTGCTGTATGTATTTGTAAGCCTCAAAAAAGTTTGTTATGGCGTCTTTGTGGTTCACGTAATTTTTCGAGAGAGTTTGTTCTCTCGTTCTGTGGTTGTTGTTGGAGTGAATTATAAAAAACCACTACAATTGGGGCTTCATCCGCGGAAAACCACCAGGTCATTAATTTTTTGCAAAAATCACCACGGATTCGGTAAACATTTTGCAAATAGCACTGATCAGGTGATTTGGCTCATCTGATTACTTTCTGACAAGTGGGACCAAATTGTAAGGAGCTGACTTGGCATAACATTTACATACACACCCTTAGATCTAAAAAGAAAAAGCAATCAACCCCTCTTTTGCACAACTGCCAGGAGCGACTTGGTGCCCGCCGTCCACGGTGCCGGGCAGACCTCGCAACTTGCTCCGTCGCCGCGTCGCAGCCGTCTCCGCCCGCCTCCCCCGACGCTGAGGCGACCTCCCTCTGTTCGCTGCTCACCGCCGACCACACTCCATGGTCGCGGCTCGCGATCTGGGAAGACGGGGTGGTGCGGCGACCAGCAGCTCGGTGGCCTCGACCTTCGACCGTGCCCGCCTACGCGAGGCCTGTGGCTTTGGCGACGCCGCAGAGAGAGGAGAGGAGGAGGCGTTCCCCGGCGAGGCCAACCACGTCTGCGCAGACGGCCGCGCAGTGGAGGAGGTCCCTGCGTTGAGCTCCTCGACGGTGCCGGCCGGGTTGGGCCCGTGCGCCGCAACGCGGTTGGAGCCGGGCGATTGCTCGGCCATGGCCTCGGCCGTGCTTGGAGAGCAGCGGGGGCCACGGGCCGCCGCAGATTCCGATGTCGTCGACATGGCCGTGGCTGCCAACGGCTAGGCTAGGTAGGGGCGAGGTGCGAGTCGTCCCAGAGGAGAAGGAAAGAAATGGGAGGAGGATGGCGGGGCAGCGGTGGTTGCAGGCGTGCTTGTCGGCTACGGCGAGGTCGCCGAAGTGGCGCGGGGGTTGGGCAGCTCGGTGCCTCTCCCGATCCAGACTGGATCGAGGCAGGGGGGAGGAGGGTCTGATTGCTTTTTTTTGCAGTTCAAGGGTGTGTCAGTCAAAACTTTACCAAGTCAGCTCCTTACAATCTGGTCCCACTTGTCAAAAAGTGATCAAATGAGCCAAATCATCTGATCAGTGCTATTTGCAAAATGTTTACCGAATCCACGGTGATTTTTGCAAAAAATTAGTGACCTGGTGGATTTCCGCAAACGATGCCCAAATGTGGTGGTTTTTTTGCAATTCACTCTTGTTGTTGAGAATGGGTAGAAATAGTCCTTGAAGTAGGTTGACACCCAGAATGAGCGGAGTTCCATGATGGGTTAAAGTGTTCGTTTCCTTCTGCTTTATATCTTAAAATTGCTGCTTTGCATGATCTTTTGAACTCATCTGAATCTAGGAGTTTTTGCTTATTAGAGTGAGTTCTTCGTACATTGCTGGATGTTGTGCAAACACTGTTGCGTTGTTTTCCTTCGTGTTCTTTCTAATATGTCATCAGCAGAACTTGTGCTTGGTGTTTGGAAGTGCGTTCTCTATTCCTTCTTCATCGCCTTGTCTTGGTTTTGGTTCCTTTCCTCTCATTGCCTTGACAAATGTGCTTAGCAATCATTTGAATGACCCTATTATCTTGTTTTTTAGATGGCCTACTCTGAATAGGACGGTTGACCCATGATTGTCAACCCCTATGATTGGTACAAACGGTAGACCATAGATGTCTGTAGAGAATTGGGTAGCTAATTAGCAAGCCTTGATAATTCTATGATCAACTTTCGTTATCTAATCTAAAACCAGCAGCGCTTATAGGTGAGTCTACAGGGATGACACATTGAAGGCTCCCTTCTTCTGCATCTAAAAAGAATACAGCCATACAGAAGGGGTGAAAAGAAGTGGGGAGCATCCCATCTCGTGTCTAACTCGGAGCTCACTCCATGACCATCGGTGCCTGCAATTAATGATCACCTGGTGCGTGGTGGTACTTCTTCTAACTTCTTTTTTAGTGCTGGTACTTCTTCTAACTAAGCTTCCAGGCTTTGCCCGCTTTCATGCTGAACTTTTTCAGCCTCCCGAAGAGCATCACAAGAATGAGGATGAGTTTGCCGGAATCGCTCCACCTCCCAGCAAAGCCGGTCCACCTGTCAGTGCACGTCCCGTCCGGGCTGATCTGCCTACTGCAGCTGTAGCCCATGGAGAAGCCCACATTCCCATAAGCGCTGCAGAACGTTACACTGAAAAATGTCAGCTTCCCTCAAGGATGCGACTTGCAGTTCTTATCGTGTACTCTCTCCGTTCGGAATTACTTGTCTCGGAAATGGATGTATCTAAAACTAAAATACGTCTAGATACATCCATTTCTGCGATAAGTAATTCCGAACAGAGAGAGTAGTATATACTTGACAAAGGAGTATATTGTTATTTCCTTTTTAAGGCTTTGAATTGCTTAGAGGCTTAAGAGTTAGAGGCGACTTGCCTGACGACTTCGACGACGATGTTGAGCAAGTTGAAGTTGAGGGGATCCTCCTTGAGCTTTTCCCTCTCGGTGATGCAGATGGCAATGACAAAGATGGCGAGGTAGGAGAGTTGTGACAGAAGCGTGCTCTTGAGCAGCCTGACACCCGGGGTCTCCTCCGCGGGGTGGCCCTTCACGCTGGAGCTCTCTCCAAATGGAAACCATGTCGTGTATGGAGGTAGGTACCTGGAAGCAAGCAAGAGGAAAGAGAACGTGAGTGAGACGACCAAGACGGCAAGCCTGGCTACAAAGACTTTCAGTTCTACCAACTCTTCCGAATCCCAAAAATGGCACGTACTACCAAACTTTCAGTGTCCAAACGCTGACGTGCAACAACATATATTCTGGTGAGTGGAAATATTCCCATGAAATGAACGGCACATATATAGGTCCGGATTCGCTGCCTATATAGAGATTTCTCATGGACCACTCCACCATATATGCATGGAATTCAGAGAACAATGTACTCCCACCGTCTTAAAATTCTTGTCTTGAATCTGTTTAAATACGGATGTATCAAGTCACGTTTTAATATTAGGTATAACTGCATCTAGACAAATCTAAGACAAGAATTTTAGGGCGGAAGGAGTAGTACTAGTGGAGAAGATGCTACGACGGTGCGGACTGAATTGGCGGAAGGCAAACAATATTCTCAGTTACAGCTACGTAGTATACGTGAGGAGCACGCGATGCACACACGATGCATGGGGCCTCGCTTTGAATGGAGACCCGGAGACTACGTTGGAATGTGTTTCGATCGGCATTCCGATTCTCAACTTGCGGCGATGCTGGTGGCCGGCCCAAGATTTTCTTTGGGTGTTGGGGAAGGTTTTTCTTCCGGCCGAGGTGCCGCCAGCCAGCGCGTGCACGTGCCTGTGGGCTCGTGGATGGCAAATGCTGTTGCGGGGAGGTTGACGATCTAGAAATTCTTTCCGCAGCGAGGGACAGATTCCTCTGCCCTCTCCGTTCAATTATTGAACGGAATTTCCTTCAGAAACGAGGTCCACAACCACAACCACAATGGCCAACCGCCTGCAGTGCACCTGGCCACCCAGGTTGGACTAGTAGGGGTACTTGGTACGGAGTATATTCAACAACGTCCACAAATTAATTAAGGCGAATTAAGGGCACTGACTACCTACCTTGGTTTATTGGTCATCTAAGTGCAAACGCTCTTATATTTTTTTATGGGAAGAGTATTACTCCTTCTATTCCTAAATAATTATCTTTCTAGCCATCTTAAATGGACTATAACATACGGATGTATATAGACATGTTTTAGAGTGTAGGTTCACTCATTTTGCTCCGTATGTAGTCATTTGTTGAAATCTCTACAAAGACAATTATTTAGAAACGGAGGGAGTATTATTTTGGTTCAAGACATTTCAGATTTGGACCCTTATACTTTGAAAAGATTTGGACCCTCTAAACAGGAAGGGAGGGAGTACTATACAGTATACACCCATTACGGTCCTCGCATACAAATAGCCAAATTGGTAATCTCTTGGGCATTTTTTTTATGGGGTGATCTCTTGGACATTCGCACTCTGAGATGTAACTTTGGCAATTCTAGTTTACACCTGTAACGCCCCAACAAAATATTAGTACTCCCACTCTAAGAAGTACTCTACAACACTTCAAGACAAATCTGTATTAATTATTTTTAAATCTCAATATTTGAACGCTCACAAGTTTTTTTGTGAAGAAATTGTGAAAAGTTTGACTACAGTCCTGTCCAAATGTCACTCATTCATTATTCTTTGGGAGGGTAGTGAAAGCTTAGCCCATAACAACATTTACCTGAGGCTGAAATTGTTGAAAATACATCTCTGCAAAGCCTGAGGCTGTTCTTGAAGGTGCGAAATTTTAGTGAGATGCTCGTGCCAATTTTTGGTTTGTAGAGGTTGAAAGTGGGATGAGGATGATTGGGAGTTGAGCAAATGCTTAGAAATGTGACCAAGATTTAAGGAAGCTTTGTGGAGTAAATTGCAAAAAACCATTACAACTGAGGACCTTAATTCAAAAAACCGCCACCATTCGTTTTATTTTCAAAAAAACCACCAATATTGTGGTGACAGTTTTCAAAAAAACGCTGATAGACTGATTAAAGCAGTTTGATGCAAAATTTGACAGGTGGGTCCCATTCTCAGGTGCCACGTTGGCTTGGGTGAAGACGTTGCCCGTCACGCACGTACTCGCATCTCACGGTGCAAATGTTGACCAGTTCACGTTAAAAAAAAGATTTCACCAATCCAAATCCCAACCACAGCGCCACAGCACCCGACGGCGAGCTCGCCTTTGCGCCGCCGACCTGCGCCAGCCGGCGGGTTCGCTTAGCAACACCGCCCGTCCGCCATGTCGGGCCGTTCCATCACCACCGCCTCCTTCTCCGAGGCACGCCGTCGCCACCTACTCGAGCCGAGCCACCGGCGCCGTGGAGCTCGCTCGAACCACCGCCGACGCGACCAGCGGTAGCAACGCCGCTGCCTCCAGCCGCCAAGCCTTCCTCGCCTCCGTCGAGAAACACGGGCACCACCGGCTGCCCGGCTTGGGAAGGGGAAAGAGGGAGCACGGGAACCGCCGACAACCGTGGCTGCTCGGCGGCCCGACCTCGCCAGCGGGGAGGCGACGGAGATTGACCAAGTGTGTGCGCCGCCGCTGACGGCTGCCATTGACCGTCGATGGAGGCGGGTAGGTGGAAGGCGGCGAGGAGCACCTCGTGACGGGATGGGCGCGGTGCGACTCCTCGTCCGAGCTGGACCAGACCACGCCGCTGTGACTCCGATGTGGAGCTCCTCCACGACGCCGGTCTGCATCATTAACCACCGTAGCTGCCATGCCCATGGGTGAGGCGGTGAGCCACGCTGCCGGCAGCGAGCTCTCCGGTGAGCTCGTGAACTGTTCGACAGAATGCCAGAGAAGGGGTGGAGAGAGACGGGAGATGCTGACAAGTGGGCCTATATCAATTTAATAATCCATGGAAACGTTGTGGACTTTTCTTGCCATGTCATCACTTACATGCGGCCCCAGATGTCAGGTTTTCATTGAAACTGCACTAATCACTCAATCAGCGTTACTATCACCATAATATTGGTGGTCTTTAAAAAAAACTAAATGATGGCGGTTTTTTGAATTAGGGTCCTCAATTGTGGTGGTTTTTTTCAATTTACTCAAGCTTTGTGCAACCTCATGAGTCATGAATGATCATTGCCAAACATTGTCAACCTCATGAGTCATGAATGATGGAGTAGTTGAGAAGCACAAGAAAATAAGATCCTAGCAGCTTCTGGAATCTAGCTGGCGTTGAACGTAGGGAACTCAGTTATGGCATTCTCGTAGGCATCGACCGGCCACTGATAGCGAGGAGAAAGAAAGAGGGACAGACCGAGGAGGAGAGGACTCACATCATGAGCACGAAGAGGACGAGGATGGCCGGCGCGAGGGTGGAGAGGTCGAGGGTCGACTCGCCGGTGTGCCGGGAGTTCACTGCCAGGAACACCGCGTTCGACACCTTCTCCCACGGGCTCATCCCCCGCAACGCGCCGCCCCACTCCATGCCGCACAGCATCGCCACCTGCACGGCGAGGAAGCCCACCAC
Source organism: Aegilops bicornis (assembly GCA_021605145.1). NCBI lineage: Eukaryota > Viridiplantae > Streptophyta > Magnoliopsida > Poales > Poaceae > Aegilops > Aegilops bicornis. Next base: position 722,326,917 of record CM038670.1, on the reverse strand, counting down.
CGTCGCCGCCAGCATCGCGCACCGCCGCGCCGGGAGCAGGTGGTAGTACCCCGTCAGTTCCCGCCCCTTCTTCGCCGTCTCCTTGAGTTCCACGCGCCTGGTCGCCGCGGCGGCCGCGCGCACGCACGCGGCCAGCAGCGGCGGGAACAGCGTGTTCCCGACCAGCGCCTGCGGCACGAGCAGCAGCTGCAACCCGGTTTCCCGCTTGAAGACGATCATGTTCTCGTTGTTCGGCATGTACCCGCAGCTCGAGAACGTGGACACCGTCGTAAACACGGCGAAGGTCCACACGTTCAGAGCCTTGTCCCGCAGCGTCCGCCTCGCCGCCGGCGACGCGTGCACGATGTACGCCACGATGGCGCCGGCACCGAGGACGTGCACCGCCAGGAGGATGGCGAGGACGACGAACAAGAGCGACAGCACCGCGTCGCGCCGCAGCCTCGTGTCATCGAAGTGGTCCAACGGCTTGCTCATCTCATCATCGACGGTCGATGTCGTCGACGTTGGATTGTCCAATTCGGTGGCGGCGTCCACCGGCGGCATCTCAAGCTCGGGGACGTCGAGGTTGTCGACGCGCCGGGATGATTTGTGAACAGTTTGCTTCCTCAGCTTGGACCACTTGGACGCGAGGCCTAGGAGCGACAAAAACACCTCGCCGCCGACGAACATCAGTACGGTCAGGACGAGGAGCTGGCCATTGGAGAACACCTCCATCTCGACAGTGGACATGCTTGACACCGTCGCGGCCGAGACGGCAGTGAAGAACAGGTCGATGCCGCGGGGCCGCCTCGTGCCGTCGCCGCCGGCGCGGAACCTGAGCTGCGCGAGGAGGAGGTAACCGAGCCAGGAGACGGCGAGGAAGTACGCGACGTGGACGAGCAGCGAGCCGAGTCGTCGCCAGAACCGCCCGGCGAGAGCGCGCCGCAACCGCGCCACCGGCTCCTTGACGACGTGGTGCTGCACGTATGACCAGGACGAAGGCGATGGCAGGAGGGACAATGCCTTGTCGAGCGCGGCCGTCGACCGTCGCCGTGCGTGGCGCAACAGCTCGGCGACCTTATGACGAGCTCCGGCCATGTTTGATGTAGTGATGTCTACTCTGTATTGTGTGGACGCGTTGGGATGTGCATGCATGCATAGGCTGCGTACTGTCTGTGAGAACTGAGGCGTACGACGCCCACATATATAGCCATGAACGTGCTGGCGAGAGTGCATTTTCTACCGTGCACCGTATATACCGTGTATTGATCTGCCGCTTAATTATTTCAGGGTCCTAAAAAAATCACAATGTACTAACCTTTCTCCACCTTTCTGTCACATGGTCAGTTTGTGTGTGTCAGTCATTTTTAGGTAGCGTCCTTCCGTTTGAATGCCTCCCACAAAAATATATTTTCTCTTTCTATTTAACGATTTAGATGCTTGATATCTTCTGAAATACTGCCTCCATTCAAAATACTTATCATCAAAATAGATAAGAGGGGATGTATCTAACAGTTTGTGTTATATTATATTTGGACAAATGTGTTTACACCGACGAGATATTTTAAACAAGACCTGTAGAAAACTCGATGAAACTTGGTATGCATACAGTATTTTTTTCAGTTTCGTAAGATCTCTCCACGTTTCACATTTGAATTTTATAATTTTGTGAAAATAAATTCAGGAGTGATCTTATTTTGATGTTCTCTTCACAAGGAACATAAATATGCAAATGTATCATAAATCAAACTTACAGTTCAAAACATAAAATAAATTTAAATTTTAGAATCGTTTGGAGAAAAAAAAACGTGCGTGTAGTACTGCTCTTCTCTACTCCTCAGATGTGCATTTATCAAAAAAACATAGCTCCTCAGATGTGGTTGGCGGTGGCGGGCGGTGTAGAGTGCTTGGTCGCCGTCGGTGGTGATTGGTTGTGGTGAGCTCCGGGTGAAAGCCTAGCTCGACCTCGGTCGATGCCGGCGTCGACAGCGTCCTAGGACGTCGTTCCCTTGTTGGAGGCGGCGTCGTGGAGCCCCTTCACCTCCCTCGTCATCTCAGCCACGGGCTCTTCGGGTGAAAACCCAAACTTCGGCCTTGGCCGAAGTGGGCGTCGGCAGCGTTCCTCGTCGCTTCCCTCTTGGGGGCGACGCCTTTGGAGGTCCGGTCCTTCATCTGCTGGAGGTGGCTCTGTGGCTTTGCATCTTTGTCGTCGGCTAGGCGAGTGCGCGGCCTCGGGGCCGGCATGGAAGTCGGAGCGGCGTTCCGGGTATCTCCTATGTGTGGTGGTTGGCTTTGGTCGCCAGGGCGACATGGTCATCGACTAGGTGGGTTCGCGGCCTCGGGGCCGGAGTGGAAGTCGGTGTGGCGGCGCCGGAGATCTCGTGTGCGTAGGGTGTTGGCTTTGGCCTCTAGGACGGCGGAGCCATCGACTAGGCTGGTGCGTGGCCTCGGGGCCGTTGTGGATGTCGGAGCGGCGGCTCCGAAACCCGGTGTTCTATTGTAGGGTGTCGTCTCTGGTCAATTTGGGTGACAGTGTCGTTGACTCGAGTGGTGCGCAGCCTCAGGGCTGGCGTGTGCGTGTATCGCAGATGTATCGATTTTCGGTCAGTTTTCCTTATAAACTGGTCAATTCTCTTCTTCTTAATGAAAAGGCAGAGCTCCTGCCGGTTGCTCGAAAAAAAACATAGCTCGCTGTGATGCCCGGATAATTAGGCTACAGTAATCCCGCGTTAACGATGCCACGTCACCTCGGTTACTGTTGATAATCTCGCGTTAGTTCGAAACGGATTCAAATTCAAAATTTGAATTAAAGTTTTCAAAAGTTAAAACTAAAATGTTCGGAGCGGGCCAATAAATGTCTAGATATTTATGGTGAAAGAACCATGTTTTATAAAAAGCCTACATATTTAAAATAAGAGGAAAACAGGAAAGAAAAATAAAGAAAAAAAGGCAAAGATAAAAAAGCAGAAAACAAAACAGAAAGAAAAGGGAAACCCCCAATCCCCCCGGGCCAACCGGCCCAGCCGGCCGGTCCATCTGGCCCAGGCCGCCCCCACAATCCCCTTATCCCCCGAAACCCTAACCCACTGCTACCCCCACGCACTCTCCCCCCACTCTCCTCGATCCCCTTCTGGATCGGGGCAACCTCCGCCGTGTCTCCCTCTGCTTCTCCTGCTGCAGAGCATCGCCGCTGCCGCGAGTTTCCCCTCCATCATCACGTCTCCTCCGCCCCGTCGCCGTCTTCCCCGCTCCGTCTAGGCCGCCAACCGCCAGCACCGAAGGCCGCCCCACTCCACGGCCTCCTCATCGCGGCTCCTCTTCCTCCGCACCTTTGTTGGAAATATGCCCTAGAGGCAATAATAAAAGGATTATTATTATATTTCCTTGTTCGTGATAATTGTCTTTTATTCATGCTATAATTGTATTATCCGGAAATCGTAATACACGTGTGAATACATAGACCACAATATGTCCCTAGTGAGCCTCTAGTTGACTAGCTCGTTGATCAATAGATAGTCATGGTTTCTGAATATGGACATTGGATGTCATTGATAACGGGATCACATCATTAGGAGAATGATGTGATGGACAAGACCCAATCCTAAGCATAGCACAAGATCGTGTAGTTCGCTTTGCTAGAGCTTTTCCAATGTCAAGTATCTCTTCCTTAGACCATGAGATCGTGTAACTCCCGGACACCGTAAGAGTGCTTTGGGTGTACTAAACGTCTAGCAACGTAATCGGGTGACTATAAAGGTGCACTACTGGTATCTCCGAAAGTATCATTGGGTTGACACGGATCGAGACTGGATTTGTCACTCCGTTTACGGAGAGGTATCACCGGGCCCACTCGGTAGTGCATCATCATAATGAGCTCAAAGTGACCAAGTGTCCGGTCACGGGATCATGCATTACGGTCTGAGTAAAGTGACTTGCGATGCGAGATTGAACGAGGTATTGGGATACCGACGATCGAATCTCGGGCAAGTAACATACCGTCTGACAAAGGGAATTGTATACGTGGTTGTTTGAATCCTCGACATCGTGGTTCATCCGATGAGATCATCGAGGAGCATGTGGGAGCTAACATGGGTATCCAGATCCCGCTGTTGGTTATTGCCCGAGAGCCGTCTCGGTCATGTCTACGTGTCTCCCGAACCCGTAGGGTCTACACACTTAAGGTTCGGTGACGCTAGGGTTGTATGAATATGAATATTGAGCAAACCAAATGTTGTTCAGAGTCCCAGATGAGATCCCGAACGTCATGAGGAGTTCCGGAATGGTCCGGAGGTAAAGAATTATATATAGGAAGTGCTGTTTCAGCCATCGGGAAAGTTTCGGGGGTCACCGGTATTGTCTGGGACCACGGAAGGGTCGAGGTCCACCAGATGGGGCCACCCATCCCGGAGGGCCCCATGGGCTGAAGTGGGGAGGGGAACCAGCCCATAGTGGGCTGGTGCGCCCCCCTTGGCCCACCGCCTGCGCCTAGGGTTGAAACCCTAGGGTGGGGGGGCGCCCCACTTGCCTTGGGGGGCAAGCCTCCCCCCTTGGCCGCCGCACCCCTTGGGAGATCAGATCTCCAAGGGCCGCCCCCCAGGGGGCCTATATAAAGGGGGAGGGAGGGGGCAGCCGCACCCCTTGCATCTTGGCGCCTCCTCTCACTACTACACCTCTCCTCCTCCGTCACGTGCTTGGCGAAGCCTGCCGAGTGTCGCTTCTCCACCAACACCACTGCCGTCGTCTTGCTGCTGGAGCCATCTTCCTCAACCTCTCCTTCCCCTTGCTGGATCAAGAAGGAGGAGGCGTCATCCGCCTCCGTGTGTGTTGAACGCGGAGGTGCCATCCGTTCGGCACTCGGTCATCGGTGATTTGGATCACGGCGAGTATGACTCCATCATCCACGTTCTAGTGAACGCTTCCGCACGCGATCTACAAGTGGTATGTAGATGCAATCTCTCTCCCATGACTCGTTGCTTAGATGAACTCATAGATGGATCTTGGTGAAACCGTAGGAAATTTTTTAATTTTCTGCAACGTTCCCCAACAGTGGCATCATGAGCTAGGTCTATGCGTAGTTCTCTATTGCACGAGTAGAACACAATTTTGTTGTGGGCGTAGATCTTGTCAACTTGCTTGCCTCTACTAGTCTTATCTTGCTTCAGCGGTATTGTGGGATGAAGCGGCCCGGACCAACCTTACACGTACGCTTACGTGAGACCGGTTCCACCGATTGACATGCACTAGTTGCATAAGGTGGCTGGCGGGTGTCTGTCTTTCCCACTTTAGTTGGAGCGGATTCGATGAAAAGGGTCCTTATGAAGGGTAAATAGAAGTTGACAAAATTACGTTGTGGTTATTCGTAGGTAAGAAAACGTTCTTGCTAGAACCCAATTGCAGCCACGTAAAAGATGCAACAACAATTAGAGGACGTCTAACTTGTTTTTGCAGCAATTGTCATGTGATGTGATATGGCCGAAGTTGTGATGAATGATGAATGATATATTGTGATGTATGAGATCATGTTCTTGTAATAGGAATCACGACTTGCATGTCGATGAGTATGACAACCGGCAGGAGCCATAGGAGTTGTCTTTATTTTTTGTATGACCTGCGTGTCATTGAAGAACGCCATGTAAATTACTTTACTTTATTGCTAAACGCGTTAGCCATAGAAGTAGAAGTAGTCGTTGGCGTGACAACTTCATGAAGACACAATGATGGAGATCATGGTGTCATGCGGTGACGAAGATGATCATGGAGCCCCGAAGATGGAGATCGAAGGAGCTATATGATATTGGCCATATCATGTCACTACTATATAATTGCATGTGATGTTTATTATGTTTTATGCATCTTGTTTATTTAGAATGGCGGTAGTAAATAAGATGATCCCTTATAATAATTTCAAGAAAGTGTTCCCCCTAACTGTGCCTTTGTTGCTAAAGTTAAATGCGTTTCGAAGCACCACGTGATGATCGGGTGTGATAGATCCTTACGTTCACATACAACGGGTGTAAGACAGATTTACACATGCAGAACACTTAGGGTTAACTTGACGAGCCTAGCATGTACAGACATGGCCTCGGAACACAAGAGACCGAAAGGTCGAACATGAGTCGTATGGAAGATACGATCAACATGGAGATGTTCACCGATGATGACTAGTCCGTCTCACGTGATGATCGAACACGGCCTAGTCGACTCGGATCGTGTAACACTTAGATGACTAGAGGGATGTCAAATCTGAGTGGGAGTTCATTAAATAATTTGATTAGATGAACTTAATTATCATGAACTTAGTCTAAAGTCTTTGCGAAATATGTCTTGTAGATCAAATGGCCAACGCTCATGTCAACATGAACTTCAACGCGTTCCTAGAGAAAACCAAGCTGAAAGATGATGGCAGCAACTATTCGGACTAGGTCCTAACACGAGGATCATCCTCATAGCAGCCAAGAAACAATATGTCCTAGAAGAACCGCTAGGTGATGCACCCATCCTGAAGAACCAAGACATTATGAATGCTTGGCAGTCTCGTCTTGATGATTACTCCCTCGTTCAAGGCGGCATGCTTTACAGACTTAGAACCGGGGCTCCAAAAGCGTTTTGAGCAACACGGAGCATATGAGATGTTCGAGGAGCTGAAAATGGTTTTTCAAGCTCATGCCCGGTCGAGAGATATGAAGTCTCCGACAAGTTCTATAGTTGTAAGATGGAGGAAAACAGTTACATCGGTGAGCACATACTCAAAATGCAGGTTGCACAACCGCCTGTCCCAGCTGGACATTAACCTCCGGACGAGGCGGTCATTGACAGAATCCTTGATCGCTCCCACCAAGCTACAAGAGCTTTGTGATGAACTACAATATACAGGGGATGGTGAAGACCATTCTGAAGTATTCTCAATGCTAAAGTCAGCAGAGGTTGAAATCAAGAAAGAACATCAAGTGTTGATGGTCAATAAAACCACTAAGTTCAAAAAGGGCAAGGGTAAGAAGAACTTCAAGAAGGACGGCAAGGATGTTGCCGCACCCGGTAAGCAAGCTGTCGGGAAGAAGTCAAAGAATGGACCCAAACCTGAGACAGAGTGCTTTTATTGCAAAGGGAAGGGCCACTGGAAGCGGAACTGCCCCAAATACTTAGCGGACAAGAAGGCCGGCAACACTAAAGGTATATTTGATATACAAGTAATTGATGTGTACCTTACCAGTACTCATAGTAACTCCTGGGTATTTGATACCGGTGTCGTTGCTCATATTTGTAACTCACAGCAGGAGCTGCGGAATAAACGGAGACTGGCGAAGGACGAGGTGACGATGCGCGTCGGGAATGGTTCCAAGGTCGATGTGATCGCCGTCGGCATGCCTCTACATTTACCTACGGGATTAGTTTTAAACCTCAATAATTGTTATTTAGTGCCAAGTTTGAGCATGAACATTGTATCGTGATCTCGTTTAATGCGAGATGGCTACTCATTTAAATCCGAGAATAATGGTTGTTCTATTTATATGAGAGATATGTTTTATGGTCATGCTCCGATGGTCAATGGTTTATTCTTAATGAATCTCGAACGTAATATTACACATATTCATAGTGTGAATACCAAAAGATGTAAAGTTGATAACGATAGTCCCACATACTTGTGGTAATCGCCGCCTTTGGTCACATTGGTGTCAAGCGCATGAAGAAGCTCCATTCTGATGGACTTTTAGAGTCTCTCGATTATGAATCATTTGACACATGCGAACCACGCCTTATGGGAAAAATGACCAAGACCCCGTTCTCCGGAACAATGGAGCGAGCAACCAACTTGTTGGAAATCATACATACCGACGTGTGCGGTCCAATGAACGTTGGGGCTCGCGGAGGATATCGTTATGTTCTCACTCTCACGCATTTACTTAAGTAGATATGGGTATGTCTACTTGATGAAACACAAGTCCGAGACCTTTGAAAAGTTCAAGGAATTTCAGAATGAGGTGGAGAATCAACGTGACCGAAAAATAAAGTTCTTACGATCGGATCGTGGAGGAGAATATTTAAGTCACGAATTTGGTACACACTTAAGGAAATGTGGAATCGTTTCACAACTCACGCCGCTGGAACACCTCGGTAATAGCGGTGTGTCCGAACATCGTAATCGCACTCTATTGGATATGGTGCGATCTATGATGTCTCTTACCGATTTACCGCTATCATTTTGGGGATACGCTCGAAAAGATGCTACTTTCACTTTAAATAGGGCACCGTCTAAATCCGTTGAGACGACACCGTATGAATTATGGTTTGGGAAGAAACCTAAGCTGTCGTTTCTAAAAGTTTGGGGATGCGATGCTTATGTCAAGAAACTTCAACCTGAAAAGCTCGAACCCAAGTCGGAAAATGCGTCTTCATAGGATACCCTAAGGAGACCATTGGGTATACCTTCTACCTTAGATCCGAAGGCAAGATCTTTGTTGCCAGAACGGATCCTTTCTTGAAAAAGAGTTTCTCTCGAAAGGAGTAAGTGGGAGGAAAGTAGAACTTCGATGAAGTACTACCTCTTGAACCGGAAAGTAGTGCAGCTCGGGAAAATGTTCTTGTGGTGCCTACACCCACCGGAGAGGAAATTAATGATGATGATCAAGGTACTTCAGATCAAGTTGCTATTGAACTCAGAGGTCCACAAGGACACGTTCCACACCAGAGTGGTATGGCAACCCTGTCCTGGAAATCATGTTGTTAGACAACGGTGAACCTTCGAACTATGAAGAAGCGATGGCGGGCCCAGATTCCAATAAATGGCTAGAAGCCATGTAATCCGAGATAGAATCCATGTATGAAAACAAAGTATGGACTTTGGTGACTTGCCGATGATCGGCGGCGATAGAAAACAAATGGATCTTTAAGAAGAAGACGGACGCGGATGGTAATGTCACCATCTATAAAGCTCGACTTGTCGCTAAGGGTTATCGGCAAGTTCAAGGGATTGACTACGATGAGACTTTCTCTCCCGTAGCGAAGCTTAAGTCCGTCCGAATCGTGTTAGCAATTGCCGCATACTATGATTATGAGATATGGCAGATGGACGTCAAAACGGCATTCCTTCACGGTTACCTTAAGGAAGAGTCAGATATGATGCAGCCGGAAGGTTTTGTCGATCCTAAGAATGCTAACAAAGTATGCAAGCTCCAAATGATCCATTTATGGGCTGGTGCAAGCATCTCGGAGTTGGAACATTCGCTTTGATGAGATGATCAAAGCGTTTGGGTTTATACTGAGACTTATGGAGAAGCCTGCATTTACAAGAAAGTGAGTGGGAGCTCAGAGCATTTCTCATATTATATGTAGATGACATACTTTTGATGGGAAATGATATAGAAATCTTGGACAGCATTAAGGCCTACTTGAATAAAAGTTTTTCAATGAAGGACCTTGGAGAAGTTGCTTATATATTAGGCATCAAGATCTATAGGGATAGATCGAGACGCCTCATAGGTCTTTCACAAAGCACATACCTTGATAAGATTTTGAAGAAGTTCAAAATGGATCAGTCCAAGAAAGGGTTCTTACCTGCATCGCAAGGTGTGAGATTGAGCTCGGCTCAATGTCCCACCACGGCAAAAGATAAAGAAGAGATGAGCATCATCCCCTATGCCTCAACCATAGGATCTATTATGTATGCCATCTTTGTGTACCAGACCTGATGTAAACCTTGTCTTAAGTTTGGTAGGAATGTACCAAAGTAATCCCGGCATGGAACACTGGACAGCGGTCAAGAATATCCTGACGTACCTGAAAAGGACAAAGGACATGTTTCTCGTTGAGGGAGGTGACGAAGAGCTCGTCAGAAGGGTTACGTCGACGCTTAGCTTCGACACAGATCTGGATGACTCTAAGTCACAAACCGGATACGTGTATATGTTGAATGGTGGAGCAAGAAGCATGCAGCTGCAAGCAGAGCGTCATGGCGGGATCTACGTGTGAAGCAGAGTACATGGCAACCTCGGAGGCAGCGCATGAAGCAATTTGGGTGAAGGAGTTCATCACCGACCTAGGAGTTATACCCAATGCGTCGGGGCCAATCAAACTCTTCTGTGACAACACTGGAGCTATTGCACTTGCCAAGGAGCCTGTGTTTCACAAGAAGACCAGCACATCAAGCGTCGCTTCAACTCCATCCGTGAAAATGTTCAAGATGGAGACATAGAAATTTGCAAAGTGCATACGAATCTGAATGTCGCAGATCCGTTGACTAAACCTCTTCCATGAAAGCAAAACATGATCAACACCGAACTCTATGGGTGTTCGGTTCATCACAATGTAACTAGATTATTGACTCTAGTGCAAGTGGGAGACTGTTGGAAATATGCCCTAGAGGCAATAATAAAAGGACTATTATTATATTTCCTTGTTCGTGATAATTGTCTTTTATTCATGCTATAATTGTATTATCCGGAAATCATAATACACGTGTGAATACATAGACCACAATATGTCCCTAGTGAGCCTCTAGTTGACTAGCTCGTTGATCAATAGATAGTCATGGTTTCCGACTATGGACATTGGATGTCATTGATAACGGGATCACATCATTAGGAGAATGATGTGATGGACAAGACCCAATCCTAAGAATAGCACAAGATCGTGTAGTTCGCTTTTGCTAGAGCTTTTCCAATGTCAAGTATCTCTTCCTTAGACCATGAGATCGTGTAACTCCCGGACACCGTAAGAGTGCTTTGGGTGTACCAAACGTCCACAACGTAATCGGGTGACTATAAAGGTGCACTATAGGTATCTCCGAAAGTATCACATTGGATTGACACGGATCGAGATCGGATTTGTCACTCCGTGTTACGGAGAGGTATCACCGGGCCCACTCGGTAGTGCATCATCATAATGAGCTCAAAGTGACCAAGTGTCCGTCACGGATCATGCATTATGGTACGAGTAAAGTGACTTGCCGTAACGAGATTGAACGAGGTATTGGGATACCGACGATCGAATCTCGGCAAGTAACATACCGTCTGACAAAGGGAATTGTATACGGGGTTGTTTGAATCCTCGACATCGTGGTTCATCCGATGAGATCATCGAGGAGCATGTGGGAGCCAACATGGGTATCCAGATCCCGTTGTTGGTTATTGCCCGAGAGCCGTCTTGGTCATGTCTACGTGTCTCCCGAACCCGTAGGGTCTACACACTTAAGGTTCGGTGATGCTAGGGTTGTATGAATATGAATATGCAGCCAACCGAATGTTGTTCAGAGCCCCAGATGAGATCCCGGACGTCACGAGGAGTTCCGGAATGGTTCGGAGGTAAAGAATTATATATAGGAAGTGCTGTTTCGGCCATCGAGAAAGTTTCGGGGGTCACCGGTATTGTACCGGGACCACCGGAAGGGTCCCGGGGGTCCACCGGGTGGGGCCACCCATCCCGGAGGGCCCCATGGGCTGAAGTGGGGAGGGGAACCAGCCCATAGTGGGCTGGTGCGCCCTTGGCCCACCCCGCGCCTAGGGTTGAAACCCTAGGGTGGGGCGCCCACTTGCCTTGGGGGCAAGCCTCCCCCTTGGCCGCCGCCCCTTTGGGAGATCAGATCTCCAGGGTCGGCGGCCCCAGGCCTATATAAAGGGGAGGGAGGCAGCCGCACCCTTGCATCTTGGCGCCTCCTCTCCCTCGCTACACCTCTCCTCCTCCGTCACGTGCTTGGCGAAGCCTCGCCGAGTGTCGCTTCTCCACCAACACCACGTCGTCGTGCTGCTGCTGGAGCCATCTTCCTCAACCTCTCCTTCCCCCTTGCTGGATCAATAAGGAGGAGACGTCATTCGCTCCGTACGTGTGTTGAACGCGGAGGTGCCGTCCGTTCGGCACTCGGTCATCGGTGATTTGGATCACGGCGAGTACGACTTCATCCACGTTCTAGTGAACGCTTCCGCACGCGATCTACAAGTGGTATGTAGATGCAATCTCTCTCCCATGACTCGTTGCTTAGATGAACTCATAGAAGGATCTTGGTGAAACCGTAGGAAATTTTTTTAATTTTCTGCAACGTTCCCCAACAACCTCTACTTCACCCTCGCGCCCGCCGGGCCGTCCGGCCAGCGGACCTCGTCGGCAGGGTCCCGCCGGCCTCCCCGAGCGCTTCCCCGACACGTCCCGAGCTCGCCCCTGCGCTCCATGTGAGCAACCAGCACGATTCCCCTTCCCCCCAGATTTCCCCTCTTCTCAGACGTGATAGTGCCGCGCACGCCTTCCCCGTGCTCACGCCGACCGCGCCCAACGCACGCCAGCCCTGCCTGCCACCCTCGCCGCTTAGCTCGACCAGCGCGCTACCACGCCCGCTGCCAATCACAGGCGCATCAAGGCCGCCGTCTGTGGACATTGTCGTAGTTCCTGGCCATCCCCGACCACACCGACACCGTAGATAGATGCACCGCGCCGTCCGCATCGCGTGGAGCCTCACGGCCGTCAAGTTAGTCACTGGAGACGTCGTCGGCGTTCCTCCGTTGCACTCTGTGGCCGCCGGCATTCGAACAGTCGGGTGTGTCACCGACGCGTGGGCCCATGCTGACGAGTTACGTATTAGTTTGGGCCTAATCTTGTTTAGTGCTAAACCATAACCTTAAGCACTCACTGTCCTCTAGGTCTGCAAGTTAACTAATTTAACTATAACTATTAAAAACCCATGTTAAAATGTGTACCTATGACACATGGGTTCCACTGGTCCCATTGACCAGTCAAACCGCTGACTGGGATAACCCAGTCAATGACATGCGGGTCCCACAAACACTGTTCACTGTTTGACCAAGTCAATAGTCAATGCTGAGTCAGCAGTTGACTAGGCCCACTGTCAGCCTCACTAGGACATCCCTGGGTACACTTCTCTATGTATCCATAGCAATTAAGTAATTATTGTTTTTCGAATTAAATTAAATCTGGTAATTAGAAAATCATTTTAAAACTTCAAAAATTAATAGAAAATTAACCGTAAGTCAGATGAAAATACTTCGTACATGAAAGTTGCTCAGAACGACGAGACGATTTGGAATACGCAGTCTGTTCGTTCACCACACGTCCCTAGCATAGTGGACATGCAACAATCCACCTTTATTTCATTTGTCCGAAAACGTCAAACACCGGGAATACTTTCCCGGATGTTTTCCCCCTTCGCCGGTAACACCTAGTACTGCGATAGGTCACCCTAGCACCGTGTATTGCCATGTTATGCTTTGTGATACTTTGATTGGTCTGTTATTTATGGTGTTCCCCTCCGTTACTTCTTTTCGGTAGGCCCCGAGACCGCGGTTGAACCAGTGATCGACTAGTTCACCTTCGAGGGTCCGTTTCTGTCTGCAGATCAACCAGGCTACTGCTGTTGTTACCCTTACCTGCTATCCTAATGCTTAGTATAGGATGCTAGTGTTCCATCAGTGGCCCTACACTCTTGTCCGTCTGCCATGCTATACTACTGGGCCGTGATCACTTCGGGAGGTGATCACGGGCATATGCTATATACTTGTTACATTACTTATGATATCGTTAGGAGATGGGGGTCAAGGCGGTGGCTCCATCCCGGTAGAGGTGGGCCTGGGTTCCCACGGCCCCCGATCGTTAGTTTGTGGCGGCAGACAGGCAAGTTGAGACCACCTAGGAGAGAGGTGGGTCCGGCCCTGGTCGGCGTTCGCGGATACTTCAGTTAACACGCTTAACGAGATCTTGGTATTTGATCTGAGTCTGGCCACTGGCCTATACGCACTAACCAACTACACGGGAACAGTTATGGGCACTTGACATCGTGGTATCAGCCGAAGCCTTCGTGACGTTAGCGACTGAGCGACGCGCGCCGGGTTGGACCACGTAACGCAACTTAATTCCTTTGTAATGGAGGTTGCTAGGTCTGCTCACCGGCCGCTTACGCAACGTGCAGGTGTGCAATGGGCGATGGGCCCAAACCCCTGCGCCATAGGATTTAGACCGACGTGCTGACCTCTCTGTTGTGCTTAGGTAGGGCTGCGACGTGTTGATCTTTCGAGGCCGGGCATGACTCAGGAAAGTGTGTCCGACCAAATGGGATCGAGCGTGTTGGGTTATGTGGTGCACCCCTGCAGGGAAGTTTATCTATTCGAATAGTCGTGTCCCTCGGTAAAAGGACGACCCGGAGTTGTACCTTGACCTTATGACAACTAGAACCAGATACTTAATAAAACACACCCTTCCAAGTGCCAGATACAACCCGGTGATCGCTATCTCACAGGTCGACGAGGAGAGGATCGTCGGGTAGGATTATGCTATGCGATGCTACTTGGAGGACTTCAATCTACTCTCTTCTACATGCTGCAAGACGGAGACTGCCAGAAGCGTAGTCTTCGATAAGACTAGCTATCCCCCTCTTATTCTGGCATTCTGCAATTCAGTCCACCGATATTGCCTCTTTACACATATACCCATGCATATGTAGTGTAGATCCTTGCTTGCGAGTACTTTGGATGAGTACTCACGGTTGCTTTTCTCCCCCTTTTCCCCCTTTCCTTTCTTCCTGGTTGTCGCAACCAGATGCGGGAGCCCAGGAGCCGGACGCCAGCGTCGATTTACTCTCCTACTACATCGAGGTGCCTACTATCAAGTGCCACCGACGCATTTACCACTGTGAGTAGTTTAGGAGGATCCCAGGCAGGAGGCATGCGCCTCTTTCGATCTGTATTCCAGTTTGTGCTAGCCTTCTTAAGGCAAACTTGTTTAACTTATGTCTGTACTCAGATATTGTTGCTTCCGCTGACTCGCCTATGATCGAGCACTTGTATTCGAGCCCTCGAGGCCTCTGGCTTGTATTATGATGTTTGTATGACTTATTTTATTTTTAGAGTTGTGTTGTGATATCTTCCCGTGAGTTTGCAATGGGAAGGTTCCTTGCATATTCATCCTGGGGTGAAAAAAGCGTCAGATCTTGCAATGCAAGGGAAAGTAAGAGACCAAATACTTAGAAGTACAGAAAATAATACTACAGTAATGCACCAGGGCCCCATGCATAGCATGGTGGTCGCTTTGGGTCGTTGATACAATGTGGCAATGCTAGCTAGTTTAGGAATGGATGACCCCAGTGGTGGAGCTAGCCAAAATCCACTGGGGGGCAAAAGGTAAAATATGAGTGTTTGGGGCGGGGGCAAAAGCTAAAAAAGTTTTCATTTAAGCCCTCGCAATTTTTTCCTTCACAAGTTGCAGCAATGTTGGGGGGCCACAGCCAGCCCAGGAGCAGGGCCGGGCCGACAAAATATGGGGCCCTGTGCCAAACTCTAAAACAAGGCCTACCGCACTAGAAAAATAGACCTATAATAGTAATATATAGGCTATAATGTGTTACATAGTAGGAATATAATATATCAAGAATCGCACTTATTCATTGAAAAACTTGTTTTCAGTTTAAACTACTTTTCTAGCTCGCAGCAGGGGCGGTAAGCAATATTGAAATCAATGTTCAAACAAAGATTAACTACTTTTCTAGATGAAATCTTAGCACACAAACAACACACGAATTTTGGCATTAAATTGAAACAAAATAACCTGGAGGATTGAGTTAGGCGTGCGATCCCCCCTTTGACCACTCTGCTGCTAGGTAATCCCCTTGTCTTTGGAACCCCTAGATCTCCCTTTTCCCTTCAAGTTTATGGAGAATATGGTTATAAGAAGACTATAGAGTCAAATTGACTGAAGAAAAATAGATTAACCCAGGGATTATAGAAAGAGCATTTTACATATCATTGAAACTTGAGAAGAAATTTGTTGGGAATGAGCAAATCGTGATCTCCTCCTCTTGTTGGAACTGTCACGGTCGCTGATCAATCCGACGATCCCATTTTCAGTCCAGCGGCGGCCTGAGGAGCGTCCCTGACAATGTGACGATCCCGTTTCCTGTAGGCTGTAGCGACGCATAGGCGAGTGTTTTGTGATTTTGCCTTTTGAGATCGACCCGATTACTCCCGATGATCCCGTTTCCTCTTTTTTAGGGCACCTACGATCCTGTTTCCGATTGATTGATCAGGAGATTTGCTGACGCGCTAGCGGGAGCGGCCCAGCGACATGAGAGGCCCATCGTGCAGGAGCAGTTTTTTTAGAAGTACATACTAGGCTTATTTAAATTTTTGGGGCCCCTGAAATTTATGGGCCCTGTGCGGGCCACACAGTTTATACAACTGTGGACCCAGCCCTGCCCAGGAGCCTACATAGCTCCGCCACTGGATGGCCCAAATCTCCACATAGTTTGACCATCATGTTCATATTAATTTGGACTGATAAAACTTAGCGCTCCTCGCCAAGAACGTGATGTTTATTCTGACAGAACTTTTGGTTTCATTCTGAACATTTTGGGTGTCCACCGCCCGCGCCGATACCCGTCGGGCGCTACGGTTCTAGCTGTATTAGCGATGCTATATGTATGATAGTATTCGAGGTGTATTAATTAGTGATAATATTCAACGATGTACGGACGCAAGAGATGATGTAGTTTTGCTTATAATTGAATGCATGCTAATTTGAATACTACTTTATTTTACGATTGGTTTTGCTTATTGAATGCTCAAATTGGAAAAGTACTCCTACTTTGAACGCTAAAATTGGAGAGCACTATGCAAGGCGTATGCATTTGATTACTTGATAGTTTATAGGGTTTTTGTTTTTATAAAAATCTAGGAGCCCCCTCCATCATCCGCGCCGTCGTCACCGTCACCGACCCCCCTCCGACCTCGAGGTGAGACCAGCCAAATCTCCATGTCAATATGAGTCCTATAATATGAGTCCTCGGGTTGACTGTAAGTCTGTCGAGTCTCCACCATATATAAGAGGACGAAGAATCCTGACTGTTGTCGTGGGGGTAGCTTCTCCTTCATTCCCGTGGGGGTAGCTTCTCCTTCATTCCCGTGGGGGTAGCTTCTCCATCATATATTTAATTGTAAAAGTTTAATATTTGAATTATGAACATAGGAAATGTCGTACTCGGACGACGAAAACCGCTCGGGGGAGTGCGACTGGTGCCACGACGACCGAGGTATGTGCGACATGCCTCACCTTGACGAAGATGGTGCTTCAGCATTAAGCTGGAGGAGACCTTCGATGTTGAAACGGTACGCAACAACGACAAGTGTTATTTTTTTCATAATTAAGCACGACTTCAAATATTTCAACGTGTACTTTTCATCTTTTACAATTTGACTAGCTTATCCCATGCCATGCAAGACGCTATGTCTTGGAGAGGATGGGTTTTGAAGACCATGAAAGTTTTGAAACAAAGACAATTCACCTAAGGACCCATCATGGTGTGGATTTTGAAGTAAAGTTGTATAATTCTGAGAGCGTAACCCATTTTTGTTGCAAAAAATGTGAAACACTTTGCAAAATGTATGGTTTTGATGAGGGTATGCTTGTCACCATGGATCTTGGTGATCCTGACATCGAGCAAGACAATATGGACATTTGGGTCCTTGTTGATACGCCTCCAATTCTACCGCTATGTGAGTTTCTCAAACATAGTTATTAACTAATTTATATTGTTCATTTCAAAATAGTTGACAGCTTATTTTGATTGTTCAAACAATGTGCGGAACATGGTAGACAGAACCTACTACACCGATGGCTCTGAGTTAACTTATAAGGAGAAAAATCATCTGGTCGGATTTTGTACTGATCTTGAGAATTACAATATCTATTGTAAAACTCCTCCATATTATGGTCAATACGTGCCACTAGTGCATGTGTTGAACTACGATAACTATTATGAAGATACCCTGGTAAGATTTTTTACTATTACGACATCCGTACATCTTTTGCATACTTCTAAAACTAGTACATCATTTCTAACTATGAAGTTATTACTATGTTTTTCAAAAGATAATCCCAGAGGATTGTGTGCCTCATTTGATGTATCAGAGTGGTCGCCTTAATGTTTTGAACATACGTCATCCTACGAATCTCAACAGTCCATACCAGATTTCTAAAAGAAGTGGAGACATGCAAATCAAGGAATGCAAAAAATGTATGGACAATCGTAAGGAGGTTCTTGGAAGCAAAAGGAAGCGAAGCGCAAGAATTGGAGACAGAATGATCTCCATTCTC
Source organism: Aegilops bicornis (assembly GCA_021605145.1). Lineage (NCBI taxonomy): Eukaryota > Viridiplantae > Streptophyta > Magnoliopsida > Poales > Poaceae > Aegilops > Aegilops bicornis. The sequence goes on along the minus strand of CM038670.1, from coordinate 722,308,857 downwards.
CATAATGGAGAGTCAGGTTCTATATTGTTTTATGCTATTTTACCTTAAAGATGGTATTTCAGTCCTACCTAATACTGATGATCATGTGCTAAGAACAATTAAGTAGGGTTGGTTCGATGACTATGAGGATGATGATCGTATGACTTGTTATTAATAACGAGTAGAAGTTGTATGATGATGATTAGTAGGACTTGTTATTATATATGATGATGCATGATGCGAGCATGAAGAGTTATTATATATCAGCGGGTGAAATAAACATGGATTGGATTGAAGTGAAGGCAACATGCATGTGGTGCATGTCGAAAGTAGTACAATCTAAACTTGATCAAGTTAGGATTAGTATTACTTTCGACATGCACCACATGTTGCCTTCACTTCAATCTAAGCCATGTTTAGGCATAGCAGTACGTAGCGTTGGTAAACCAAGCACGGAGATATAAGAGAGGACACTTCTCTCTAATAGCTACCTAATAACAACATAAATTAACCCTCAAAACCCCTAAATCAGCCCTTTTCAAAAAAAAAAACTCAGCTCCAGCCAGATGCTGACGCATGGATGCCTATTAGTCCCGGTTGGTGTCACCAACCGGGACCAAAGGCCCCCCTGCCTGGGCTGGCCGCAGCGGCCACGTGGAGGACCATCTGTCCCGGTTCATGTACGAACCTAAACTAAAGGCCAAGGGCATTAGTAACGACCTTTTAGTCTCGGTTCATAAACCGGGACAGAAGGCCCTCACGAACCGCCAGCACCACGCAGCCGAGGCGCTTCAATTCCGCAGCTCGCCGACCGACGAAATCCTCACCACCCGAGACCGTCGCCACCATGCCATCACCAGGAAACGACGCCGCGGAACACCGAGCCACCGGCCCACCCAAACCCAGATGGGGCCCAAAGGGCCCAGATTCTGGTCAAGGGCGGGCGCCGCCACCACTGGGCCGCCACTGCCGCCCACGGCTAACGGCCGCACCGCTGCGGGCACGCGCATCGCCGCTAACGGGCCACACCGACGCCGCCGAGGAGCACTGCCGCCAGCCCCCACCGCCGGGCATGGGGAGCCGCCACAGGATGGCAGGCCGCCGCCAAAGACCACGCAATGCCGAGGTTCCGGCGGCGCACGGGCGGGCGGGAGGAAGGAGATGCGAGGAGAGAGCCCGGAGGGAGCGCCGAAGGTTTTCGCCGCCGCCGCCGAGGAGGCGACGCTTGTACGGGAAGGGAGGGCGGGGAGAGAGAGGCGTCTGGCGGCGACGGGCTCCGGCCGTGGCCGCTGGCTCACATGGGAGCGCCCGGCGGCGCAGGAACCCTAGGCGGAGGAGGGAGCTCGGGGTCGGGAGCTAGATACTCTATAGTAGATTTACTTTCCTTGGCGTTAGCCATGACAAACGGAGGATTATAAAACCCTAATCATCGGTTCAACGCGACATGCACTCCGCGTCTAGACCGGGCGGATGAAGCGCACGACTTGTCTGCCATTTTCTATGCCCAATAATTGTGTCAGTTGTTCCTCAAAAATATATTTCTGTCAGTTAAGGTTCTACTCCACAATATCTTTAACTGATTAACAGCCATAATTAGGGATAGTGCGTACGTACCTGGTGTCATACATCTATCATAGATTGCCGTTTCATATATAGATCGCCGTTTCATAAAAATACTGGTAATAATTGAGTAAACTAGCAGTACTATGAAGAACTGAGGGCGGGAGTCGTGTTGAAATTTAGCCAGTTGGAGATATCCTTTTCTGGTATTTGGTCAAAACTTGTCCAGAGGTTTCAGGTGACCATGGAAGCCAAAGCCAATATGGTATTCGACACCTCTTGGATCTGAAATTAGTAAGCATGGTGAATGATTAATTGAGCAGGTGATGATCATCCCACGGTAGTTTAGCAGAAGGCGCATTATCTTGTCTGCAGATGTTCATGCTTTACTCGTTTTGCTATCATGCATGGCTTCCTGGACGAAGAATTTAGCAGGTGGGCCACCGGTTAATTAGGAAGTTTTCCAAGGCTTCAGGAGGCACAGTGACTTAAGTTAAAGCTGTGGCCTTTGACACTATGACTAGGCTAAGTATACATATTTCAGTCAACTCAATCGAATACTAAACTGAACATTATTGCATAGTACGTAGGGCGTATGACCTGCCACAAGCTTAATGATTGCCGAAATATGCGGTCCGTAGTTCCGTACACCCATTCCTCATGGCATCCAAATTAACAAACTCCAATTATGAACCCATCTCGTAACAGGTGGAGGTTTCTGCAGGTGTAGATCAACTATATGAATTCATACTGCATGACTAAAATCTTAATGAGGAGTTTACGCATGTGATTCCTAAGATTTTTTCTTTTCTTAATTTTCTTAGCCACCAGCAGGAGCTCTGACTCCTCATTAAGTAGAGTAAGATTTGATCAAGCTGACCAGTGCGTTGCATGTGTATGCATGATGCTTCATTCTTCTTCGTTCAGCTAGCATGTGATTCCTAAGATTTTTTCTCTTCTTAATTTTCTTAGCCACCAGCAGGAGCTCTGACTCCTCATTAAGTAGAGTAAGTTTTGATCAAGCTGACCAGTGCGTTGCATGTGTATGCATGATGCTTCATTCTTCTTCGTTCAGCTAACTATAAGCTCAAATGATTCTGACAAACTCTAGAAAACTAATTGATTGGGTGTCCTTCGTATTATGGGAGAAGCGGTACCCTTACCTCAACGACCTTAACTTCACAATGTACTGGGACGAACTAGCAAATTAATGGATTCAGCTGGCTTGTGATGAATCAGACGAGGCGCGAGAACATGGCCGCCCCTGCCGAACTAATCATCCAATAACATGCATGGTTTATTGGTTAAGGAGTAGTATATGTGCGTAACGATACCCTTTGAACCCTTTCAGGGATCGAAGGGACACCACGGTACGTACGTCCGCCGGGCGCCGGCCGGCCGTATGTTGTCGCCCTACACGTGTCCACCTTCCCTCGGCTCTCTATGATTCAGTGTTATCGGAGGCGCAATAATGTGCCTTGTTAACTCAATATTTGGTATGCCAATTTTTAGCATCAAACCAATCATACTCTATATGCCGTACTGCACCACTCGCCTGGTTCGTTTCATCACCTGCGCCATCTGATCAATCAGCGTTGCACAGGTGTAGCAACCTGGTCAACTTCTTTTGCCTAATATTTTTCCTAATCTGAGTTACGGATGGTACCCATGTGTCAGAGTTGCTCCTAAATGATTGCAAACATGCCTTTTTAGGGCATCTTCAACGCGAACCTGCAAATTGTTCCCATGTCCGTCCGCGGAAAGGGACCAATTCACGAACACGGATGTGGGAGCTGGCCATCCAACATTATCCGTATGCAATTCAATTCAAACAGGGTTTCAACAAATTGGACAGAATTTAAACAAACTCGGCCGATTTCATTCAAGTTCAGACATAATTTGCATAAAAAGGTCGATATTTTGACCGTTTAGATAAAAACTAAAAAAAACAAACCCTATATTGGACAACCACCTCTTAGGCATGGCCCTCCATGCCGTCCGTCATCACTCCAGCGGTGGAAGGGTGCCGGAGGACCGCAGCAGCCTTGTTCGAAAGATGTGTGTTATTCGCGAAGGAGCCGTCTCGCCTCCTGCTGTGCGGTGCGAAGGGCCGCCGCGGCCAATGACGACAAGGCTCGTGGGGCTCTGATGGCGGGCTTGACCATGGCGGCGTTGGCGGAGGAGTCGCTAAGCAACCACTCGTCGTCGATCTTGGCGAATTCACCATCAAGACGGCGACAGCGCCTGGGGGGCGTCTCCGCGGTGGTGATGGAGCGGTCGAGGGCCCAAGTGGCGGCAAGGTCTGAGTCATTGCGGACCTATTCCACCGCCGTGTCAGACTTGATGAACGCCAAGCGGCGGGTGGCATTACGCCAATCGTACCTAGCGTGTTGCCGCACCACATGCTCCTCCTCGGAGACAAAGGCCCTCAAGCCCGAGGGACCACCGACACCGCCGCCTCTGAGGTAATGGAGGACGCGGCCCCGCGCCTTCTTGATCGCCGATGGTAGCTCCTCCTTGATGGGGTGGAGGTTGCGGTGGGGCGGCGACGCAGGGTCGTCCTCGACTGGACGTCGCAGTTGCGCGGGGCGACTCCGGCTCCTCCTTGACGCGGCGCACAATCTGGACGTCGCGGTTGCACTGGTGCGACGTCGGCTCCTCCTTGACCCATCCGAGTGGGGACTTCGGCTCGTGCTTCACGCGGTAGCGCAGTGGGGACGGTGGCTCCTCCTTGACGCGTGCCGGGATGGTGGCGCTGGGCCCATCTGACGGAGCAAATGCTCCTTCATTATCTCCATCTGACGGACGTTCTTCGTCAGTCAGAGCAGCCTCCGTGAGGAGGCATGGCCACTGCTCCAGCTGCTGTTGCGGCGTTTGGTCCTCCTCGTTGCCAGAGGAGCCGGCCGCCGTGGATGCTAAGGGGTCGGGAGAGCGACGGGGGGCTCGAAGAGGAGGAGCTCAGAGAGGGCAAAGGGCTCAGAGAGGAGATGTGTATGTGCGTTTCCGATGCGGCCACGGCCACGTAGTCAGCCCGCTCCAATGCAGTGCAACGCCCAAAGGCGGTGACTCCCGAGAGGTCGCATCCGTCAGCATTGCCCTCATGCCCGGTCTTGTCGTGCAGCATCAACGATGGCCGTTGCATGCTATGCATCAGCATGAATGCAGCGCGGCAAGCGACACAGGCATCCGATGGAAAGCACGGAAGAGGCATGTGGTTTTCTTTTTATGGACCAGGGTAGTCAGGAACAGTCGTGGCAATGGTCAAACGCCCACACCACACGTCTCCTGTTTGCAGGAAAAAGACATGTCCAGACCGGCGCGTAGGCCGATACAGGCCCGCGTTGGCGCAGTCCAGACGGTTCCGCGTTGGAGATGCCTTTACACCTTTGAGAGAGAACCTTTGCATTACTGATTATTGCTTACGTGGAAAAGAATGAATCAAATGGTTCCACACATACATAGATGAGCTATCTGGGAGCTCGGCTGAGTTCAGTTCATACACAACAGCGCTAGTCTCGTCTTATAGAACTATATAAATGTCTAAAACTTTGACGGTGGAGTTCCAGATGGACGAGGACGTACGGATTCTGCACGTGTCGGCCTTCTCACCTTCACAAAGTCCCTCATGACTGCAATATGACGCGCGCGGAGTCCCCGGGCTCGCAGACCAGCACGCGACGATCCGCGGGGATCTTGCTCACCAGCTCTGGCTGGGCCTTCTCGTACTCGGCGCCAACGTACGCCGCCGCCTCCTCCGCACTGTCCCCGTCGACGATGGCGAGGCAGCAGCCTCTGAAGCCAGCGCCGCTGAACCGCGCGCCGAGGACCCCTGGCGCCTTCAGGAGGATCTCGTACAGCTGTATCATCTCTTTGCTCCCGGCAAGTTTGGGACTTCCGTCACATACGACCGTTCACCCGCAAAAAAAAAAAGTACTCCCTCCGTCCCGTAATGTAAGACGTTTTTGTGTCGAAAAAACATCTTACATTATGGGACAGAGGGAGTAGTAGCATTCGTTCTGTCCAGGACTGCTAGCGACATGAAAAAGGAATTGTGACCTGAAACTGAATGTCGCAGTGGATCCTGAAGTGTTTCAGTGGACATACCGCATTCATAGTTGACTATGGAGCTGTGGCCAGATGCAGAGATCAGCTGTCCGAATTCTTGTAGGTCTCCACGAGCCCATGCCTCTCTTCCTGAACACGGATTAACCACAACGAAACTATTAGTTGAAACTTCAGTGGAGATACGACAGAGTCAGTGGACCGTCAAATGTTAACTGTAAGTCTGTAACCTTCTGTCTAGCAGGTCCAGTCAAATACTACTCCCTCCGTTCACTTTTATAAGTCATTCCAGACAAGTGAAAATGGGCTACTTTGCACACTGTCTTAAATGTCTTCAGCGCCTTATAAAAGTGAACAGAGGAAGTAGTAAATATGGTGAATGAGAAATACCAGGTAAACCACCTCTTTCTTTTGGACGTGCATAGACTGAGATAGATGCAACCCCAGTATTTTCATGAAGAATACAAAGTACTACTCCATACAGTTCATGTATGCCCAACAAAAAGGTCGAGAAACACTGGTTTATTTTTGGACATGCAATGAGTAGTACAAATATGGTGAACTATGGATTTGATATTCCTGTGTTAAAAAAAATGGATTTGATATTCCTGTGCATGGAAACTTGTCAAGGAGGAATTCAAGTTGCAGAATCAAATACATTGAAGGGCGTACATGAAACATACGATAAGCTTACCCTTAACAACTCGCTTCATTTCAGAGAAATAGTGCTCAGCTCTCTTGGCAAGATTTTCATCTAATATACACTGCACGAAATGTTATTGTCAAAATGCGCTATATTCAAGGTCTGCTACCAGTAATAAGATATCTAGGAAATGGAGCTGGAATTGGTAGGGTACCTTTTGGGCCTCATATACACCTGGATCAACTGCAATAACAGGAAAAGTGATATCAGACTTGTTAGATTTGATGAATGGGTCACAACGAACCAATGTAAATTAGATATTTTACCTTTACGAAGTATTGGTGCATCTTCAGAGCCTGATGCACTGGGAATTCAAGTAGCGAATGATGATTAAACTTTTGTTATGTTATATGAGAAAGGAAGCTACTAACAGAGACTGCACAGGGATCATGAACTTCAGTTCTTTAAAATTGAACATGCCATCTGTTTGCATGACTAAACTGAAATACTCGATCATGGAACTCACCATAAAAGAGCACGTGCAGCCTCTTTGCACTCGAAGACTCGCATATTATACCCACGCGACTTGGGTAGGTTATGTTGCAAACCTGAAAATGCCAACAAAATCTTGAATGGTGGCCGACCTTGAGGTTGCTGGCTTTTACTTAGTTCCGAGAAGTAGACGTAGGAAGGTGAGGCAGTCTACAAAATCGAGTCTCAGTCACTACAAAAATACTAACAGACAACATTGCAACTAACATTTCCCAGCAAAATCTGGGCGTGAACGACACAAAATAAGGAAAGGGATGCTAGGGTGAGTTGACATGTTTGAATAGCCCCAATACTGCAGTTTGATCAAAAATTTGAACTAAAAGGCACTTTTTCTTCTTCTTTTTTTGCGGGTGAAAAGGCACTTTTTCTAATATCATAACAACAGCCTTAAGATGTTAAAAAAATCAATCATACTGGCTGGACAAATAAACATACTCCCTCCAACCCAAATTAATGTACAGAGGCTGCATCGGAGGGAGTAATAAACTTTGAGAAAAAATAAAAGCGAAGTGTTACCTTGCAATCCATGAAGGTGAGGTAGCCATATCGAGACAATAAAATGGCTGATGGATCTAGAATGCCATTTTCAAGACCCAAATATCTATTTTCAATGGACCTGACAAACAGGATGCACATTGTTCTAAGTCATTCCATGGTTAGCAACAGCAAGTTCAACAAACATACTGGGGGGTTGAAACTACTTTGGTCCTTCCTATAGTATAGAGAATTGGAGATGGAAAGGAAACAAACTTACTTGTCCAACTGAATGTTATCAACTGGTGATAAAACCAGATCATTTACATTTTCTAAAGCCAGCAAATAGGCGATGCCAACCTGACGAGGATTGTACAGAGAAAAGTATATTAATATGTGCTCTTGCACAATGCTGTTATGAACTCCAAGTAAAATAATGTACAGATGGGGGCATAGAAAAAGTTAAGAACATATGTTGTTGTGCATGATCTATGCTAGCAAAGTTACATCAGGTTTTAACTATAATTACAGCATAATAAAAAGTTGTAGCTAGGACCTGTATTAATTCCATGTTAGCTTTCAACACATGATAATGCATATAAGGTATAACATATCAGTTAGCTTACAGCTGCAGACGAACTAAGCCCTGAACTGTCAAGTCCATTCACTCCAGAAATATAACCTATTATACCCTGTAAAGAAGCTATTCGTCAACAGTTTTCTGAAACCTAGGATAATCTGGACTGTTACATCGTTGAAATGGAGATACCTTTCTGAGATCATATCCACTATTTTGCAGGGCATAAACTGCACCTCTTGCATAGCTTTCCCAAGTTATGTTTCCTCGGTCCTCAATAGGCTTTTGCAAGTCATCAACTCTGTTAAAAGTGATGGAGCATGCAAGTTCTGACTTTAGCTCTCTCACATTGAAGATTTAACAGAACCTGAATTTAGGGATAGAAACAACAGCTATCATAAAATAGGGCTATCTTTCCTAGCAAGGTAATGTGTTCATCACGAACTAGCTAGAGGTAACAGAATGAAGTGACTACAGGTTAATACTTAGTCATCACAAAAAACAATGAGACGGCACTCAAAGTTTTCCCCGGTGAACCCACGTGGCTAGAGTATTCGATATTTGATAGGGTGGAAACTGTATTTGAAGAGATGTGGTGTGTATGGCCCTACCTGAATTGAGTAATGCCTTTAAATTGACCAGACTGGAGTACAACCTGAAAAAGGAAAGGAGGTTTACCAATAGCAAATATGCATAACACTATTGCCATAGTGTGATACAATTGATTATACGAGTGTGAATGCATAACTAATAACTTGAAAGAAGACCTCATTTTCCACATGTGGTGGTTTTAGCAAACATATAAACTAGATTAAGAAACAAGATTCAGAAGGTGGTGCAATCGATTATTTGTGCAAAAATAATTAGTTAGGTTACAATATCAGAGTCCTCACAGAAATATATATGGAATATCAGAGAACCTACAGAAAAACTGCTTCAGTATATTTACCCACCTCAGCATCATCAGAGGGCACAAAGCCAAGAAGTACTCCATAATTGATTGTCATAGCAGTCACTATTCCGCCCTGCCAGTTTGCAGAACAGATTTTCATAGTGGTACTCCAAGTCAGTTAGCAGATCCTCGTATTGCTAGAGACAACAAAATAGACAAAACTAACTTACAGCATAATAGATAAGTTTTCATCAGAACAAAATCACCGAGTATTATGCACCCCAAATCACAAGAACTAGCTGTCTATATAGCCATTTGCGAAAAGCTAGATTCATGCAACACCATTGACTTGTCCAAGAGTGGAAGATACTACAATGGCTATTCCAAGCAGGCTTGCATTAGTTTACAGTCAGCTGGACCTTGTACCGTTAGCCGTTGGCAGCACTGAATTGGTATGTTACCTGCTGACAACAGGGTCATTCCCACCATAACTCCGTAAAACAGCAGTTTATGCACATTTTGTCCTTCCTCTAAATATGATTATGAAACAATGTCCTTCTTAGCGAAAAACTAAACATGAAATCGAAACCAATGTTGCTGGAGCTTATTCATAACTCTGAAGTAATTCATGCTACAGCCCTAATAAGAAATATCTGGAGTTATCACACCTTTCCAAATAAGGCCAAACTGATATTTCTGGTTATTAGCAAGAACCAGTAATCGCCATTATGTCTAACTTGCTAGCGCTGCTTTACAAAGATTTCTGCAACTTTCAAACATTTGCAGGGGGGACATCTAGTAACCAGACATGTTACCATCTGCTAGCCAATTATTATCCTAAAAACTATCAAGGCCGATCAATATTGCTGGTACCACTTGGTCCACACATCTTATCCAACAATTTTCTAGTCATGTAGCTACAATATGACTTGCAGCACATCGTATACAATCAAAGCTGTGTGAATAGCAAGGCATGCTGGATGCACAACTGAATTCTAGCTTTCAGTTCCAGTGCTGCAGTATGATATATTGCATATCGACAGTAAGTATAACCATGACTTAACGGTTATCAAGTAGTGGCAGTTACCTGATGATCAATGTGGGCCCCCAAAGGACAAATCCTGTAGGGGCAAGCAACCACCCTAACCTCTCTCGCATCTCTTCCACTAATCTCGACCACATTCTTCCGCACAATGTCAAGCTGCATTGCCAGAAACAGTATAAATATACCTGAGGCTCATACACATCAATAAGATAAGATGAACTTAAGTTGGCAACCTAACCTAACATGTAAGTTAACCAGTATAATTGCATAACTAAAATGCATCATGCGGATGTCACTGAAACGACTGAATTTCGTTCGTCTGATTAGCTATAGCGAAACTTGAGCTGATGGGATCTCAAAAATCTCCAGCCGTTCAGAGAGTACAGCAGATTGTGGTCCTACTGGAGCCATCCACATCAGCAATTACCACGTAACCGAAAAAAACAAGTGCAGATCCTTACGTTCCCTCTCCCACAGGTCTTCGGCAAAGCTCCACCTTATATCCCCAAAAAATAGATTAATTCAGAAATAACCGCCACTCGGCACCACATTAATTCCGAGCAATCAGTGCACCGATACTATCGACCGCATATAAATCCGTTGGGGAAAAATTCTGACAGTAGAAGTTCCTTCTCGACGCCCACGCTAGAGAAATGGAAAGGCAATTAAACTGGACAGTTTGTCAAGTACGCAGTTCAGACGTCAAGCGGTGGCTAAACAAATGGGGACACGCGGATGAGTGCCTGCGATTCGAGGCTTGAACCCTAGATAAGTCCCCAAACATCCCGAAGTCTACGGGGCCGCGAGATCGAGAGCACCGACCGCCCCTCTCCCTCTATCGATCATCCAGGCAATGCGGGTGGGGGCGGGGGTGGGGGCCTTTCCTTACCTCCTCCTCCGATGGCCACCGCGACGGCGACCCTCCTCCCGCGGGCGCCACCATTCCTCCGCCCGCCGCCGATCTCGCCGCTCGCCGCCTAGCAGGTGGTGGCGGTGGTGGTGGCCGTATGCGAGTGGCGCGGCCGCAGTGTGCGCGGGGCGGCGTGAGGTGGCGTGTGCGTGTTTGTTTCTTTCCGGCTTCGATCGAGCGCGCGTGAGTTGTTTATCTCTGGCTGGCTGGCCCCGTCGTCGCGCTGTCAGTCAGGCGAAGGGGATGGCGATTTGTTGGTTGTTGATCACGGGATCGCCGCCGTTCACGTCCGCACGGACGGACGGATGGATTGTGTGCGGATCTGTGACAGCTGCGTCCAACCGCTGCGATTTTCTGAACGAACGACAGTGATCTGCGTTGCGGGCGCACCAAAATAGGTTACACTGTTTTTTTTTCTGAGGGTACGGAAATACTGGTACACAGGGGGACAATAATGATTTTCCGGAGGACCGTGTGAGGGACCACACCGGGCCGATCTGTGTCGGTACGTTCCTGTAGCTGAACGCTGCATGCATGTGCGCGAGGGGTCACGGACTCACTGCCTTGTCTTTAGCGTACGTGCTACCGGACAAAATGGAAGCCACGGTCGGTACATGTTGTTCGTGAACTCATAGCCAGATGAATCTCCCAAGTGAACCCTCAAAGCAGACCTGGCCAAACGGGCCGGCCCGGCCTGTGCTAATCATGCCTGGCTCGCCACGGCACGTTTAATAGTCGGGCCATGCCGTGCCGGCCCATGGGCGCTGCTCCTGGCCCAGGCACGGCCTGATTAGTAAACGGGTTGGCCCGATGGCTCGTTTAGCACGCTGGGATGCACATCTTCAGCCTGCTGGGCTGGATTTTTAGACCTATTGAACTATATTTTAGGTATATAAATATAAAAAATCTACAAAATATATATAAAAAATAAACTGGTCATGTCGTGCCGGCCCGCGTGCCTAGGCTCCAGGCCCAGGCACGGCCCAAGGCGTGCCGGGCATGACCCGTTTAGCCCGTGTCGTGCCGGCGTGCTCGCGAGCTGGCCTGTTTGGCCAGCTATACCTCAAAGCGTGCATACGTTCGACAAAACTATTTGGACGTAGCTTGTCATTCATCACGGTGCCTCACAGTCCATGGATCAGCATAGTTATTCGAATTTCATGAGCCGGAGGAAAATCAGGGGTTGCGAGCGGCCGGGCCACTACCATGTACGGCGTCCGCCACCTCGGACCAACACAAACACTCCCGTGCACTGATGACCCACAAGTATAGGGGATCAATTGTAAATCTTTTCGATAAGTAAGAGTGTCGAACCCAACGAGCAGCAGAAGGAAATGGCAAGTAGTTTTTCAGTAAGATAATGTCTGCAAGTGCTGAAATTGTAAGTAGCGGAATATTTGATAGCAAGATAATTTGTAACGAGCAAGTAACGATAGTAGTAACAAAAGTGCAGCAAGGTAGCCCAATCCTTTTGAGGCAAAGGACAGGCCAAAACGGTCTCTTATGATAAGCAAAGCGTTCTTGAGGGTGCACAGGAATTTTATCTAGTCACTTTCATCATGTTGGTTTGATTTGTGTTCGGTACTTTGATAATTTGATATGTGGGTGGACCGGTGCTTAGGTGTTGTTCTTACTTGAACAAACCTCCTACTTATGATTAACCCTCCCGCAAGCATCCGCAACTACGAGAAAAATATTAAGAATAAATTCTAACCATAGTATTAAATTTTTGGATCCAATCGGTCCCTTATGGAATAGCGCATAAACTGGGGTTTAAGCTTTTGTCACTCTCGCAACCCATCATCTAATTGCTACTCCACAATGCATTCCTTTAGGCCCAAATATGGTGAAGTGTCATGTAGTCGACGTTCACATGACACCACTAAAGGAATCACAACATACATACTATCAAAATATCGAACACATATCAAGTTCACATGATTACTTGCAACTAGATTTCTCCCGTGACCTCAAGAACAAAAGTAACTACTCACAAATAATAATCATGCTTATGATCAGAGGAGTATTAAATAGCATATTGGATTTGAACATATAATCTTCCACCTAATAAACCATATAGTAATAAACTACAAGACTAGGGTGGGCGTTCGGTATAAACCGAAAATTCGGTTTCTACCATTCGGTTTTTCTTCAAATTTCGTTAGTAAAACCAAAAACCAAAAATGGTAGGTGCAAATTGCTAACCGAAAATTCGGTTAACCTAATATTCGGTGCGGTTTTCGGTTTTATACCGAAGGAACACGCTTGAAGTACTTGCGCTTGAAATTGCAGCAGCAGCGGCGCCCTCTTATATAGGCAAACATACTTGGCTCATCTCCTAGGTCGGGCGAGGTGGGACTAAAAAGGAACAAACTGTCCTGGTGAGATGTATCCTCGCACGACCGTACACATCATTGACCAAAGAGCCCACGTGAGTTGGGCCTTGCATGTTTCGTCTGGTAAGCCCACGTAATGCGAGACGCGCAGTGCGTATGATCGTGGGAACTTCAAAAATAATGCGATCGTGGGCGAGCTCTTCAAGGGATCGTGGCCGTGACTCCCGGGCGTGACTCTCGCGAGACGTTTGATGTGCCTGTTTTTGCGTTGTTCTTTACGTTTATAGCCGCTGACTCGTATTATTCGGTTGTTGTTCGGTTAACCGGGAAGAAAACCGAACTGACCGAACTCTGTTCGGTTAGTGGACCTGAAAATCGAATTTTCCTGTGACTGTAGAAAAAACTGAAAATTCAGTTTGTTCGGCTTCGTAATTGGTTCGGCATTCGGTTCGTCGGTTTTTATGCCCACCCATACTACAAGATGCAATCAACACTACTAGTCACCCACAAGCACCAATCTATAGTTTCGGTAACAAGATTGAACACAAGAGATGAACTAGGGTTTGAGATGAGATGGTGTTGTTGAAGATGTTGACGGAGATTGCCCTCCGCAAGATGGGAGAGTTGTTGGTGATGACGACAACGATGATTTCCCCCTCCAGGAGGGAAGTTCCCCCGGCGGAATCGCTCCGCCGGAGGGCAAAAGTGCTCCTGCCCAAGTTTCGCCTCGAGGCGGCGGCGCTCCGTCCCGAAAGTCCCCCTCCCCCTATTTTTCTCTAGGTCAAAATGACCTATATACCAGAAGATGGGCACCGGAGGTGGGCCTGGGTGAGCACAACCCACAAGGGCGCGCCCAGGTGGGTTGTGCCCTGATACGTCTCCAACGTATCTATAATTTTTTATTGTTCCATGCTGTTATATTATCAATCTTGGATGTTTTATAATCATTTTATAGTAATTTTATATCATTTTTTGGTACTAACCTATTAACATAGTGCCAAGCGCCAGTTGTTGTTTTCTGCATGTTTTTTACATCGCAGGAAATCAATATCTGATGGAGTCCAAATGCAACGAAACTTCACGGAGATTTTTTATGGACCAGAAGACACATAATGGGCCCTGGCTGCGCCTGGGGGTGCTCCGAGGAGAGCACAGCCCACTAGGGCGCGCCCTGGTGGGTTGTGTCCACCTCGGGTGCCCCCCGGACCGCCTCTTTGCTTTATAAATACCCCAATATTCCCAAAATCCTAGGGGAGTCAACGAAATACTGATTCAACCGCCGCAGAGTCTAGAACCACCAGATCCAATCTAGACACCATCACAAATGGGGTTCACCACCTCCATTGGTGCCTCTCCGATGATGCGTGAGTTGTTCTTTGTAGACCTTTGGGTCCGTAGTTAGTAGCTAGATGGCTTCCTCTCTCTCGCTGAATTCTCAATACAATTGTCGGTGTCAAAACCGGCGGATCTCGGGTAGGGGGTCCCGAACTGTGCGTCTAAGGTGGATGGTAACAGGAGGCAAGGGACACGATGTTTACCCAGGTTCGGGCCCTCTCTATGGAGGTAATACCCTACTTCCTGCTTGATTGATCTTCATGAATATGAGTATTACAAGAATTGATCTACCACGAGATCGCAGAGGCTAAACCCTAGAAGCTAGCCTATGGTATGATTGTTGTTGTCCTACGGACTAAACCCTCCGGTTTATATAGACACTCTAGGGGGCTAGGGTTACACAGAGTCGGTTACAACAGAAGGAGATCTACATATCCGTATCGCCAAGCTTGCCTTCCACGCCAAGAGAGTCCCATCCGGACACGAGACAAAGTCTTCAATCTTGTATCTTGATAGTCCAACAAGACGCTAAAGGATATAGTCCGCTGTCCGGATACCCCTAATCCAGACTCCCTCAAGAGCCCACGAACCAGGCTTCAATGACGATGAGTCCGGCGCGCAGATTGTCTTCGGCATTGCAAGGCGGGTTCCTGCTCCGAATACTCCTTAGAAGATCTTGAACACAAGGATAGTGTCTGGCTCTACAAAACAATATCCACATTCCACTGTAGAGAGAATAATATTCACAAATCCGACCTGCTGACGTATTTGACACCATGACATCATGCTATGGCCCGGTTATTATCGAACCATGTTTTTCAACCAGCATTGGCGCATATCACGAGGCGGTTTCCTTGGCACGTCTTGTCGAAGCAGAGATCATGTCCCCTTATCACGGGATTCTCATCAATACGGGTGTGGGTAACCCAATCGTGCCCGTTGGTATGACTCCTCGATTATAGACAAGTCCCAAACGGTCACGAGGAGGACGCTTGGTATTCACCCTCTTTATAAAGAGACCAAGGCCTATCCTTTTTATTCCTCGAACTCAATCGAATCCCTCCCCTCTCGAGTTCCAACACCCAAAGCCCGTGTCAGCGCCGGACCTTCAACCATGTCCGGATCCAACCTTCAAGGTTGGTGGATGCCCTCCTCCGTCACGGAGGAAGACGTCAGAAAGTTAAGAGAGGCCAGGTTCTTGACCGGCGAGATTGCGCACCGGCTGCCTGCTCAAGGGTAGGTCATACCTACTCCCGAACCCGGCGAGAGCGTAGTATTCATATCTCACTTCCTTCGAGGGCTAGGCCTGGCTTTGGATCCCTTCGTGAGGGGGCTCATGTTCTATTACGGGCTGGACTTCCGTGATTTAGCTCCGGATTCTATTCTCCACGTCTCGTCTTTTATCGTCGTGTGCGAAGCTTTTCTCCGCATCACCCCTCACTTCGGCTTGTGGCTCAAGACCTTCCAAGTGGAGCCAAGATGATCGAGGGAGGTATGCGTAATCTTGGAGGTGCTGTAATAAGCAAAAGTGCCGATGCCCCATGGCCCAAAGGTTCTTTCCAGGAGGTATTCAACTTATGGCAACAAGAATGGTTTTATGTCACAGCTCCCAGGGGTACCAAATGGGTGACCCCATCTGCCTTTCGCTCGGGTCACCCTCCACGACTAACGTCATGGATCAACAAGGGGCTAGACTGGGGGCCAGTGAAGGACGTGCCCATACTGCACGGCCGCATCTGAGATCTCCTCGAAAGAGATATTGGTCTCGTTACAGTAACGCAAGTAATGTTACTTCGCCAAACCCTGCCCTGTAAACGTCGTCCCCTTCGTCTGTGGGAATTCAATTCGGAGGGACCGTGAGGTATTCAGCACTTCCTCGGCATAACGCCCGAGGAGATGTACAAATTGTACTTCGGACCACAAGCAATGTGTCCGGATTCCACCGAGGACGCAGGACTGGGCTGCAATCGTCCAGATACCCAAGTAAGTTGCCCTATGGCCGAACACGTTGTATTTCTATTCATCACGACATCATTCTGAAAAGTCGCCCTCTGACTAGGACTGGATAACAAAGGCGAAGATGATCAGGTGTCCGGCCCCCCTCCCCGAGGTCTCACCGGATCCGGTACTAGTCCGGATGTTGGAGCTTGCGCCCTACCAAGCACCCTCAGGGGAGGATAAAGGTGGGAAGAAAGAGGCCGAAGCCTCCGCGAAGGCGGACAACCGGGGAGAAGAAGCCAAAGCTCCCTCTCCCCAAGGAAGGAAAAGGACCGCCTCTGAAGGCCCGGAGACAATAGTCTCTAAATGGGGGAAGAAATCTTCACCAGAGGGTCCTGGCCCAGGAGATATCCCGGCCGTACAGTGACCGCAAGGGGATCAGCCCTCCATCGAGCTGTATGTAAAAGAAAGGGTTTAATAGTAAAAAACATCCTACTTTACTTCTGAGGAAAATAACCGAAATATCCGTCTTGTAGTCCGGATCGTGGCCCTTCTCGGCAGAGTTCGTCTTCTGGGGATCTTCTTTCGGAGATGATGGAGAGCGAAACACCTCCCCACGCCATCCCGCCTTACGAGGCGGGCAACCCCGAGGTGTCGTCTCGGAGGGCTTCTCCCGATCCGGCAAGGCTAGAGGGTGATTCTTTGGCCACCAGAAGTCCTCAGTATCCGGATCTTGAAGAGAGCAACCGGAAGGGTCCGGCTCCGCCTGTCATGTGGTCGGACGCACTGAAGGATCTGCTAGAGCAGGCGGCTATCTTAGAAGTGCACCGTGCGCTAATGGGCGCGGTGGTTGAGAGGGTTTCATCCGCAGAAAGCGGTTTGCATGAAGCCTTTATGAGTCTGCTGAAAGGTTTTGAGGTACGCGAAGTGGCGTGTATTTTTGACAGTACCGCACATGTTTTAAATGTGCCCTGTGCAGATAGTAGCCCCTGAGACTCTGTTTGTCGACGGAAACGGCGGTAAACAGAGGATCATAGTCGCAGGTAGTAATCCAGCCGTCTTCATATGCAGGTGGCGGGAGGTTCGGTGGCTAGCCGGACTTGTGAGGTTGCCGAGCTAACGCGGCGACTTGATGCGGTAGATGGCGACATCGTGCTTGTCAACAAGCGGCTTGACAGGGCACAGGGTATGTAATCTCTCCGATGATCAACATATGGTAAGAGGAGCGTAATGCCAGTATCTTGAACATGTTGTGAAATGCAGATGGAGCTGTGATACGTCTCCAACGTATCTATAATTTTTGATTGCTCCATGCTATATTATCTATTGTTTTGGACTATATTGGGCTTTATTTTCCACTTTTATATTACTTTTGGGAATAACCTATTAACCGGAGGCCCAACCCGAAATTGCAGTTTTTTGCCTATTTCAGTGTTTCGAAGAAACGGAATATCAAACGGAGTCCAAACGGAATGAAATCTTCGGCAACGTGATTTTCTCATCAGATAAGATCCAGGAGACTTGGACCCTCGGTCAAGAAAGGAGGAGGCGGCCACGAGGTGGAGGCGCGCCCCCTAGGGCGCCCACGCCTCGTGGGCCCCAGCTCCACCGGCGTACTCCTTCGTCCTATATATACCTCACGCACTTCAACAGATCGAGATCACGGAGCGAAAAACCTAATTCCACCACCGCAACTTCCTCACATCCACGAGATCCCATCTTGGGGCCTGTTCAGAGCTCACCGAAGGGGATTCCACCATGGAGGGCTTCTACATCATCATCATAGCCTCTCCGATGAAGTGTGAGTAGTTTACCTCGGACCTTCGGGTCCATAGTTAGTAGCTAGATGGCTTCTTCTCTTTTTGGATCTCAATACAATGTTCTCCCCCTCTCTCGTGGAGATTTATTCGATGTAATCTTCTTTTTGCGGTGTGTTTGTTGAGATCGATGAATTGTGGGTTTATGATCAAGATTATCTATGAGCAATATTTGAATCTGCTCTGAATTCTTTTATGTATGATTGAGTTATCTTTGCAAGTCTCTTCGAATTATCCGTTTGGTTTGGCCAACTAGATTGGTAGTTCTTGCAATGGGAGAAGTGCTTAGCTTTGGGTTCAATCTTGCGGTGTCCTTACCCAAAGGATGTAAAGGGTTGTAACGCACGTCTTGTATTGTTGCCATCGAGGATAACAAGATGGGGTATTTATCATATTGCATGAATTTATTCCTCTACATCATGTCATCTTGCTTAAGGCGTTACTCTGTTTTCATTAACTTAATACTCTAGATGCATGCTGGATAGCGGTCGATGAGTGGAGTAATAGTAGTAGATGCAAAAGGTGAGTCGGTCTACTTGTCTCAGACGTGATGCCTATATACATGATCATACCTAGATACTCTCATAACTATGCTCAATCTATCAATTGCTCAACAGTAATTCGTTCACCCACCGTAAAATAATTATGCTCTTGAGAGAAGCCACTAGTGAAATCTATGGCCCCCGGGTCTATTTTCATCATATTAATCTTCCTACGCTTTATTATTGCTTTTCTCTTTACTTTGCCTTTTATTTTACTTTGCATCTTTATACCAAAAATACCAAAAATATTATCTATCATCTCTATCGATCTCACTCTCGTAAGTGACCGTGAAGGGATTGACAACCCCTATTCGCGTTGGTTGCGAGGAGTTATTTGCTTTGTGTAGGTACGAGGGACTTGCGCGTGGCCTCCTACTGGATTGATACCTTGGTTCTCAAAAACTGAGAGAAATACTTACGCTACTCTGCTGCATCATCCTCTCCTCTTCGGGGAAAACCAACGCAAGCTCAAGACGTAGCAAGCTGCGGCAGTGGAGACCCTTCGGGCGGAACTTGCCCGAGCCAAAAAGCAAGCCAGGAATAGTGATGTGGCCGCTCTAAAGGCGGCTGAAGAGCTGAGGGCCGAACAAGCTGCCCATTGCCAAAGTAAGGAGAAGATGGCCAAGATGGCTGTTGAGTTAAGTGATGCCGCCGACCGATACCGGCTTCTTGAGAAGGAAAGCCGAGCGAGGGCTACGGAGCTGGAGAAGGCCATGGTAGCAGCCAAGGAATCCCACTCTACAATTAGAGCGATGAAGGAGGAGTTGCGTCACGCCGGGGATATCGCGGCTGGGAAGCCCTTTTATGTTGCGGATGAAGTTCGTAGATCCTAAGTATGCTCCTCTTGACCGGTTGTGGAGTTCTGCAGACGCCTATCTGGATTTGGCAGCGAGTGTTGCTGATGCGGCCGAGTTCTTCAAAGATCAAAGGGATCGTGAAGTGGAGAAGCTGTTCTAATCGCAATTTAATGGTCCAGCGTGTCCGCTTCCTCTGAATGAGCGGATGGCCGAATGGGCCGAGCTCCATAGGTTGTCCGGACAAGCCATGAGGTCTGTTGTGGATTACCTGTGGCGGCGAGGCTAAGGCCGACGCTTACTTCAGCTTGGTGCAGCAGTTCCTTGGTGTTGTGCCGCGATCGATGCTATGAAGAGGTCGGCGTGCATCGAGGGTGCGCGGATGGCGCTTGCCGTGTCAAAACGCCTTTGGGCGGATGGAAGCCACCGCAATTGCAGCCCCTAGTTCGGAAATTAGCCGAGTAGCTGCCGAGCACTACTTTGATGAGGTCCTTGAAGGCGCTCGTTCAATGAGCGCGATGCTTTCGAAGAATATTATGTTCGAATGACATGTATTCCCATTGAAAAACAATGTTTTACTAAATTATATAAAGGCTATTTTTATACTTTTGCCTAAAATTGTTATGATGCCTCCCCGTGCGGCCGTTTATGTATATGTGTATATAACCTGAAAGTTTGCGATGTCGGCTTAAATTTACGCATATAATGCGGGTGTTCCTGAAGACGCGTGTTCACACTTGATCCAACGTCTTGGTCCATTAAGGAGGTGATAGCGTGGCGAACTAGGCAATCGACTATATTGCTTTAACACTTTCACTTAGCCATAGGAGTTTGACAAAGGAGCTACTATATAGCCCTCGGTGGCTCCGCTCATCCGAATACGGGCGCGGTCATGCCTGGCCGGAAACGGCCCTTCGTTAATGCGGAGGAATCCGAAGATTCCGATAAGTCATCGAGTGGTTGACCGGTCTCTCGCTTTATCATGACAGTCGGGTTTTGGCTTTCTCTCGAGGTGCTCGTCCGGGCTAGCCAGGCACAATCGCGATAGTTCTCCACAGTGCCATGTTAGCCGATAGAGCGGAACGTAAGGTAGCAAAACACAGAGCCGGCAAACCCAACATTTGACCAAAGACATGATTCGAGCTGATGCATATAAGGCCTAACTTCATGACGCCGAACACTCCCTAAGGTGTTCGGTCTTTGAAACATATCTTGGGCTTAGGTGATGCCCTTTGATAATGAACCCATAGTGTCCAGTGCACGAGCAATATTCTAACGTGGCCACATGCTAAGACGTCGACATCCTTCTCGGTTGTATTGAGAATCCGAAGGATGTGAACAACAAAAAGACAAGAAAAAGGTCTACGCAGGTCTTAATCTAAAGAGAAACCTTTGGGACGGGTCCCTGCCGCATCGCGTCTGCTTTGTGTCTCTGTTGTGCCGTATCCTGGACGGGTGTAGCACGATCGTCATATGTAAAAGAGAGGTGCTTAGTGAAAAGTTGTTGTGCAAAAATTTGGTTATTATAAATAAACCATGAAAAAGTCGAGATGGATAAAGTTGAGCCGAATTATCGCGGCGAAGCCCCTGGTACCGTCTATACGGTTGTAACCATCGACCGGACTCGTCTAACCGTGTCCGCAGTCCTAACGACCAGTCATCATCTCTGGTGGTGAGGCTGTCTAGTGTTCGGCTGTTAAAGCAGCCGTGCGTTCTTCTACTCGGAACGAACGCTCAACATTTCCATGTACTGTGATGGTGCCGCGCGGACCGGGTGTTGGGGATATTACTACTGGGTGTAAACCGGCCAGGACAGGCCGGGTTAACTTTATCAGTAGTTGAGTATGTTAAAGCCCATGTAGGCAGATGAGGGCTCAAGGCCCATAGTCGCTCAAGGCCGGTAGCCGTAAACCGGCGTCAATATGTAACTTGTATTGTAAGTTAGGATTAGTGGAGACCGAGCCGGATACATCTATGAACCGGCATCGGGACTCTGTAAACCGACGGGCGCCACCCATGTATATAAGGGGACGACCAGCGGCCAGTTCAGACAACAGACAACAACTCGAGACTTAGGCGAAGCTTGTTTGCTCCCTAGTCATCGAAACCCCATCAATTCCATCACAACTAGACGTAGGCTTTTACCTTCATCGAAGGGGCCGAACTAGTATAAACTCTCTTGCGTCCTTGTGTCCGCTTTAACCCCTTCAAGCTAACCTGTAGCGATGGCTCCACGACTAAGTCCTTTCATGAGGACATCTGCCGTGACAAAACCACGACAGTTGGCGCCCACCATGGGGCTATCACACGATGGTTTCAAGTTCTTGGAGGGCAACTTCGAAGGACTCAAGGGCTACGCTGTGGGACGGATGACCAAGAGTCGTCGCGGCAAGCTCTACATCGACGATGCAGGGTGGGGCCCCGAGGCCGGCTCGATTGAGTATGGGTACCGGGTCCCCTTTGATGGCATACACGTCTTCATCGGCAAGATCGGTGAACTGGCCTGGCCGGACATCTGCACCGACCTCGTCGAAACGGCTCAGCGTGCGCGATCTACCCAGGTTAAACCGACAGTGAAGCGTGCCTTCGTGGGATTCATCCACGGAGGAGAATATGAGGATGGATCGGAATCTGGTAGCGAGACCGTTGTTTATTCCGGCGACGAGTCCTCAACCGGAGAAACTGAATCATTGTATCAGTTACAAGACGGCCCGATTGGGGGCTGTTCCGATGGCGACAGTATTCCGGACCCCATTGATCTGCCCAACCGGGTTGGAATATTCATGGCCGGTACACAGGCGGTGATCCACTCTTCAACCGCAACAGCAATGATCTCCGGGTCAGCAGCGGCGACGGCTGCCGGGGCAGGAGGCCCTATGCACCCGCCGGCTCAAGTTTTATCTGGTCTGTTTGATGCGTTGGTTGCGCTTATGGCAGAGGCTAACCCGGCGGATCAGGACGCCCACAACGCGGAAGTTGCAAAGGTGAGGGAACAGATCACTCAGGCCAAGGCCGACCTAGCAGCCGAGAATGCCAGGATGGTCGCAGAGCGGGCCGCTTTGGATGCGCAGGCCTATAGGCTTATGCTGGATCAGACCACGTCGCATGAAGACCTGAAGAGGAAGCACCGGTCTCTCCTGTCCAGGAGCAGGAACTAGTAACCCGCCGGTGATAAACCGGGCGGAGGCACCTGGGCCGGGCGCGCCGGTTTAGCCTCGCCTGATGGAGCCGCCTCGACAAAACAATGCCGTGCCTTAGCCTGTCCCGACACCTCCGGGTCATTATTCCAATCCAATGGACAATCTTGTCGCCGCCGCTTCACGACTGGAGGCCATCCCGATTGAAGGTGATTCTCCGCAGGCGGTGGAGACGCGCCGGGTTAAGGAGCTTCTTCGGACAGCCTTGATTCAACAGGAAGCATATTCATACAGCCGTGACCGAATTCATTCCACCCCCCGTCCAAGCCGGAGCTACAGCAGGCGTATGGATGAACCGGCCATGTCAAGTAATGCACGAAACCGTGAAGCGCCCCGTGGCGATAACCCGGCAGGTGGTATTGGTGATGCTCAGGAAGTGGTGGACCGGGCCCGGGCGCGCAGGGAGGCCGAGTTAGCGGCGCAAAGATGAGGCTCGTCGACTTCGCCGGTTCGTCCAACCACCTCGGTCGAGCCAGGGGTTACTTCTAGTTCTTTGGGGTGCCCTGTCTTGTCCCGCTTTACGCAATGTGCGCCGCCCAAAGGATTTCAAGGGCCCGCGCAAGGTGCCAAATTACACTGCCGATTTGTCTCGAGAAACATGGGTGGAGAGCTATGAGATGGCCATGGAGATGCTTGATGTGGATGAGGTGGCGTGTGCGAAGTATTTCACCATGATGCTTGAAGGGACAGCCCGTACTTGGTTAAAAAGCTTACCGGCCAATTCTATCAATTCATGGGCTCAGTTGCGAGCCCGGTTTATCCAGAATTTCAAGGATACATGTAAGCAGCCCATGTCGATAGTGGACTTAGCGGCCTGTGTCCAGGAGGAAGGCGAGTCAACAACCCGTTGGGTGCAGCGGGTCTCGGAAATTTTGCATTCATCAGACCGTATCAACGCTGATACCGCGGTTATAACCTTGGAAGGCAACTGCCGGTTTAAGCCTCTGAAGTTGAAATTGGGACGGATGAAGCGCCATTGTAACGATATGGGGACCCTCATGGCTGCGTTAGTGAAGTATGCTGATTCTGATAGTACCAAGGATCCCGAGTCTGACGATGACAAGACAGGGAAGGGAAAGAAGAGCAGCAACTCCAAAGGGCGGCAACACAACACGGCAGGTCATGGAAACGGAGGCAAGCGTAAAGCGGATAGCAGCATGGACTTTGTGGCTAATACTAGCGCGCAGGACAAGGGCCAGCGACGAAAGAGTAAACCGTCGAATCGCGGTGGAGCTCCAAGTCCTAACCCGGACCGCCTGACCTATCTATTAAACCAGCCCTGTCCAAAGCACGGGACGAAGGAGATGCCAGCCAACCACCTTTGGAAGGATTGTTATATTATGCAGGAGTTCAAGAATTCTAATGCTTTCCGATATGATCACGGATCAGGTGGTGGCTCAGGATCCGGATTCCATGGGCCGGGTCACGGTGGAGGAAATTCCGGTTCAGGCTTCAATGGTAATCAGGATGGACATAACAATCAAAGTAATCAGAGTAGCCAGGGTGGTTACAACCACCAGCAGCAACAGTCGGGTTATCAGAGCAATCCGAAGCAGTTGAATAGCGGGCAATACCACATCTTTACCACTAGCTTGGATAAGCGAGACCGGAAGCTTCACAAGCGAGCGATGAATTCTGTTGAACCGGTCGTGCCTCGTTATTTACTCTGATGCGAGCGACCAATCGTATGGAAGCGGAGAGGATCACCCTCCCGGGTTGACAATCCGGGTCAGCTAAGCGTTGGTGGTGGCGCCTCGGTGGGAGGTTATAAATTCACCAAGGTGCTCATGGATGGAGGGAGCGGTATTAATATCCTATACTATGAGACCTTCCGCCGTATGGGGCTAACAGATAAAAATCTTAAACCGTCAATACGGTATTCCATGGTGTGGTACACGGTAAGTCAGCATATCCTGTTGGCAAGATAGCTCTGGAAGTGGCCTTTGGAGACGATCATGATTCCGTGTCGAGACATTGACTTTTGAGGTGGTGAAGATCCGGAGCCCATATCACGCCCTATTTGGGCAGCCGGCTTATGCCAAATTTATGGCACGACCCTGTTATATTTATTTGCAGCTCAAGATGCCAGGTCACAAAGGAACAATAACTATTCATGGAAGTTGCAAGATTGCTTTGGAGTGTGAAGAAGGTGATGCGGCCTATGCAGAGTCGGTTTGTGCCACGGAAGAGTTGAAATACTACAAGGATAATGTTGATCCGGCGGACATGACTCCATTGAAGGAGCCAACTACAGAGCATGATCCGGCCCTAAAGTTCAAATCGGCAGCTGCGACTAAGCTTGTTGACTTTGTACCCGGCGATTTGTCCAAGCAGTTCAGTATTAGTACCAACTTGGATCCGAAATAGGAAAGCGCGCTCATCGAGTTCATCCGTGAGAATCGGGACATTTTTGCATGGAAGCCTTCTGACATGCCAGGTGTACCGAGGGAACTTGCTGAGCACACTCTTAATGTCGATCCTAAGTACAAACCGTAAAATAGTTTCTCCGCCGATTTAACGAAGAAAGGCGCCAAGCTATTGGAGAGGAGGTGGCCAGGCTCTTAGCGGCTGGCTTTATTGTTGAAGTTTTCCATCCTGAATGGCTGGCTAATCCGATGCTGGTCATTAAGAAAAACGGCACCTGGCGCATGTGTGTGGATTACACAGACCTTAACAAGGCTTGTCTAGCAGATCCTTTTGCCCTCCCCCGCATCGATCAAATTATTGATGCTACTACGGATTGTGAGCGTTTGAGTTTTCTGGATGCATATTCTGGTTATCATCAGATCAAGATGGCAGTTATGGACCAGGAGAAGACGATGTTCATAACTCCCTTTGGAGCCTTCTGCTATGTATCTATGACCTTTGGGCTCAAGAGTGCCCAGGCAACTTATCAACGGTGTGTACAGAATTGCCTTCATAAGCAAATCGGCCGTAATGTACATGCCTATGCGGATGATATTGTGGTTAAGTCAAGGGAGAAGGAGACTCTGGTTGACGATTTGAAGGAAACCTTTGGTAACCTGTGGACATACAAGATGATGCTCAACCCCGGCCAAGTGTGTTTTTGGTGTACCAGCAGGCAAGTTATTGGGTTTTCTGGTATCCAATAGGGGAATTGAGGCTAATCCGGAGAAGATCACAGCTATCACCTCCCTAGCTAAATCGAAGTGTATCAATGACGTTCAACACTTGGCAGGCCGGATTGCCGCGTTGAGCCGGTTTATCAGCCGCCTCGGTGAGAAGGCGATCCCTTTGTATCAGATGCTGAAGAAAACAGATCAATTCGTCTGGAGTTCGGCTGCTGATAAAGCGTTTGAGGATTTAAAGCGGCAGCTAGCCAATCCGCCTATTCTTGCTGCTCCGATTGACAAGGAACCATTGCTACTATATGTGGCTGCTAATGCTCGTCTTGATCGGTAGCTATTGTGGTGGAGCGCAAAGAGGCGGGCAAGGAATATCCGGATCAGCGTCCGGTTTACTATATCAGCGAGGTGCTTATTGAGTCCAAGCAAAGGTACCCGCATTGGCGTAAGCTGGTGTATGGAGTTTTCATGGCAAGCGGAAGCTTAAACAATACTTCCAGGACATCCCATCACAAAGGGTCACTCTGCTCCTTTGGGAGATATAATTCGAATAGGGAGGCAAGCGGCGGATTGCCAAGTGGGCTATAGAGCTTAGGCCGCACGGATTGAAATACGTGCCTCAGACGGCGGTCAAATCTCAAGCACTTGTAGATTTCATCAATGATTGGACGGAACTACAAGCACCTGAAGAAAAGCCGGATCACACCTATTGGACTATTCATTTTGATGGGTCCATGCAATTGGAGGGCTCGGGGGCTGGAGTCGTGTTAACTTCCCCACGAGGTGATAAGTTCTGTTACGTTCTCCGCTTAATGTTCCCTTCTACTAACAATGTAGCTGAGTATGAAGCTTTACTCCATGGTCTCCGGATGGCTAAGGAGATGAATCTCAGCCGAGTTAAGTGCTTCGGTGACTCGGACCTGGTGGCCCAACAAGTATCTGGCACTTGGGATTCCAAGGATCTGCTCATGGCAGCGTATCGTCATGAGGTGGATATTGTTGCAGGTCACTTCAAAGGATATCAGGTGGATCACGTGGACAGACGGAAGAACGAAGCGGCGTACGCTTTAAGCCGGCTGGGCTCTCAACGTAAACCGGTCCCGCCTAATGCCTTCTTGGATGTTCTGCATAACCGTCTGTTAAGCTCCCTGGTGAAAAGGATTTGGCTATTCCTGATCCGGAGGCTCAGTTGGTGGCGGCTCTGCATGTCATTCCGGATTGGACGGTTCCTTATCTTGCGTACATGAACCGGGGCGAGTTACCAGAGGATGAGACTCTGGCCAAGCAGATAGTCCGGCGATCCAAGTCCATGACTGTCGGGGATAAACCCCGTGGAGTAAACCGGCCGGAAGTATAACCCAGCTGGATTGGACGACTCACTGGTAACCCGCCCGGAGCTTGGCGGTTCACGGGCTACCCGCCCGGTCTTGGCGGTTCATTAGTAACCCGACGGGCGGGTCAGAGGAGCGACAAGACCCGGTGGCCCAACGGGCGGTTCATGAAGGCCGGTTCATACTACGGTGGGCCGGTTTAAGAGGAAAGGCATGACAAATATTTACCTTACAAGGAATTAAGACCAGGACTTGTATCCGGTTTGTATTAGAGATAGACTAGTCCTAATCCTAATAGGACTCCACATGTAACCCACCCCTTCAACATATATAAGGAGGGACAGGGCTCCCCAAAAGGGGGACAAGCTACACGCAAGAAGAAACAATCTTAGGGCTAGACACAAAGAGGAGAGCCGGTTTACGGCGACTCCCTCGTGATGATAATGAGACCTAGCCTCAAACAGCATGTAGGGTTTTTACCGGATGATTTTTCCCGGGGCCCGAAGCTGTCTAAATCCATGTCTTGTGTTGCGTCTCTCGATTCCGCTCAACCCCTCTCAAGCTACCACATAGATGCGTTGGCCTCGCGACCAAGTTCTGACACTAAGGACATCTGTCGTGACAATTCCACGACAGTTGACGCCCACCATGGGGCCTGCGCATGATGGTGTTAAGTTCTTGGAGGGCACTATCCTAGGGATCGAGAAGCTCCGTCCGGATCAATGAAAAAGTTCCGGCCGGTTCATCGGAGATTTCCAGCCGGCTTGCCGAAAAAGTTCCGTCAGGCTCATCGAAAGGTTCCGCCGGTTCGTCGGAAAGTTCCGGCCGGATCATTGAAAAGTTCCGACTGTCTCGACGAAAGGTTCCGTGTGAATCATCAAAGAGTTCCGATCGCCTCGACGAAAAGTTCAGTCCGAGTCACGAAGGGTTCCAACCGCATCGCCGAAAGGTTCTGTCCGAGTCGTCAAAGAGTTCCGATTTAGGCTACAGAAAAGTTCCGGATTATCAAATACTTCCGGATTAGCAAAAAGTTCCGGCCGGATTATCAAGAGCTTTCGGTTCAAAGGTTCCGGATTATCAAAAGTTCCGGCCGGATTATCAAGAGGTTCCGATTCAAAGGTTCCGGATTATCAAGAGGTTCCGATTCAAAGGTTCCGGATTATCAAGAGGTTCCGGTTCAAAGGTTCCGGATTATCAAAAGTTCCGGCCGGATTATCAAGAGGTTCCGGTTCAAAAATTTTGAATTATCAAAAGTTCCGGCCGGATTATCATGAAGTTCTGGTTCCAGAAATTCCGGCTCAAAAAGTACCAGCCGGGTTATATGGAGAGCTCAGGCACTAGAAGACACAGAACCAATCAACTCTTTTGTCAAAAACAAAAGCAGCACTATGCATTATCCAACACAAGATCCGGCAAAATATACCGGGTGCTATACTTTCTATGTATTTTACCAAGACATGTTAATTCATCCGGCAAGAATTACTCGGCTGTAATATTTTTACGCAGGGCAACTATTAAAATAAAAAAAAGGGTGGTGTTATACCACGGATGCATGTTCGGCTGTATCGCGCGGCTTCACGGACAGGGTGTCGCAGTCCGGTTTGCGTCACCGTACCGGCCGACTCGCCCGTCCGCACCACCTTACAACACCACGGCCGACTCGCCCGTCCGCTCCCGCGGCCGGTTCATGCGCCGGCTTACAACATCGAGGACAAATTGCTCGGTCGCACCGGCTTACAACGCCGACTCATCCGTCTGCTCCTACAGTTAACTCGGTCGTGATTAATTTTAGCATCACTGTGGTGATCATCAACTCCATGGCAGATAATTTCCGGCCTAGCACATCAGGTGATATCCATCTAAAAATATTTTATTAAAACATATTAATTTTGTCAAAGAATAGTTTACCTTTGCCTTGGTGTGCAATATTGTTTATACAGGACAATTGTTCACTGCAAAAGCTATGGCTATGTCATGGATGTATAAACTCGCGCCACCATTATGAATGCGCTAGTATCTTACCATGCCATCAAGCTCGATGAATATATATGCAAACCGCCATTCTGCAGACCGGTTTACATCAATATGACGTGGCTAATTCATCCATCCACGCCGGTTTACAACGCCGCGGCCGACTCATCTGTCTGTGCCGCCTCTGATACGGCGGACGTCTTTACCATCCATCTCTCGCGATCCGGTCTACATCAACACACTGGGCCGCACATGTCCGCATGAGCTGTTTATTGAGTATGAGCAAGTCACAGCTTGGGTAGCCCGGTTTTCTTTCAACAAAATGGAGGCAAATTATCAAATACTATCAACCGCCGCCCGCCTTTGGATGGTTTCAATGGGCAAAGCGCACAAGTCGCCGCCACTACAGTTTGGTTAACTTCAAATCACTAGTTGGAAGGAACCATTGGCCGAGTTGCTGACACGGCTCATACAAGATCATTTATAACCCGCTGCAGTCACCTCAATCTTCTGTGGATTCACATCGGGCTATCAATACCGATGATATACAACTTATGCCGGTTTACATCACGGTCACATATGGAGAGTCTCAAGCCAACTCCTCGAGTCACCTTTGAGACTCGGGGGCTACAATGACATGACTCAGCAAATCTTGCCAGTTTCAGCACAATTAAGAACCCTAGGACGATGGAGGGAAAGATAACCCGGTCCCGGAGACTCATGTTATATTGATGAAAACTTAAAGGCCGTCAGAAAATTTCCGGCTTAGAAAGTATATGACAGTTACAAAATCCGGGCTCAATGAAGAAGTCCCGGGTCATCAGAAAGGATTCCGGTTTAAAATCCGGCTCAAGGGAAGTCAGTCTCACTGAAGCTCTCAAATATCCGGGTTACAATCCGGTTCAAGGGAAATCTGTTCTCCTGCAAAGCTCTGAAGCTCTCAAATCCGGTTTAAAAAATGTCCGGTTCAAAAAGGAATTAACTTCTCGCAAGTTCGAGTTTAAAGGCCGTCAGAAAATTTCCAGCTGAAAATGAAGATTCCGGTTTAAAATCCGGTTCAAGGGAAAGATGTCTCCCACAAAGCTTTGAAGCTCTCAATATCCGGTTCAAAATCCGGTTCAAGAAGGATTTATCTCTTGCAAAAAGTTAAAGGGTGCCAAAAAGGACCTGCTGCCATGATGCGCGGTTCAAACATGGGTATCATGCCTTATTGGCTTATCATATTATTGATCACTCGGGGGCTTGGTCATGTCTGAACCATAGTCACACCTCTTGATCGACTCAATGCCACAGCATCACTTGGGGGCTTGGTCGTATCTGAACCATAGCCACGCCTCTTGATCGGCGTAATGCCACGATGTCATTTGGGGGCTTTGGTCGTGTCCAAACCATAGCAACACCTTTTGATAGGCGAAAGCCACAAAGATCACTTGGGGACTTGGTCACGTCTGAACCGATCCACGCCTCTTGATCGACCTAGTGCCATAGCATCACTTGGGGGCTTGGTCGAACCCGAACCATAGCTACACCTCTTGATCGGCGTAATGCCAAAGCATCATTTGGGGACCTGGCTGACTTGAACCATAGCTACGCCTTTTGGGGGCATGGTCTTGTCCGACCATGGTAATGCCTCTTGATCGGCTCAAAGCCTCATTTGCAATGGTTTTATCTTTGCCTTTGCTTGAATTGGTTTTCTTTTGATAAACATTTCTTTGTTGCGTTTTCAAACCAACATTGTTAATCTGGTTCAACTGTCAATTACAAATTGACGGAACACGGTCAAATCTTAATCCGGAGACTATCTGCCCGGTCTGATTTTCTGTTACCATCCTATTATGGAGTAAACCGGTGTTTATTATAACCCGGAGCGGTTTACATTGTAAACTGGCCTTATATTAATAGGAGCCATTTTCTCCAAAGTTTGGGATTTCAACCCCGCTTCAAGATTGGCCAGCCAACATCATGCCCGACGGTGGCGGGGCCTTTTAAGCTTCTTAACTGCAGACAACAGTTTGGAAACATATGATTCAAACAGGCATCAGTTGAAGATAAATATGCACGAAGGCATACCAAGACCAGTGGTCTAAACCGGCCTCCGGTTCACGCTTGGTTTGACTACAAGTCACCAGTATTCTATATGGTTAATCCGGTGTTTATCACAAACCCGGTATGGTTTTATCATAAATTGGCACAGTATGAAAGGAATTATTATTACTCAAGATTGGGGTTATCACTCTTACTACAAAAAGTTGGTAAACCAACGATGTGATTCAATGTCACAGAAACAGGTTGAATAAAGAATGATTATAAATCACCGGCGTTTACTAACCCGGCATGGCGTTCGGTTATAAGTTGCCAGTATGATGATAAATTATCCGGTGTTTATTAAACCGGCCTGGCTTTAAGACGACAAGTCGCCAGTATATGATGAGAAATTATCTGGTGTTTATTAAACCGCACGGCTTTAAGGCGATAAGTCGCCAAGATATGATGAGAAATTATCCTGTGTTTGTTAACCCACTGGCTTTGGACTATAAGTCGCCAAAGATATATTTGGATTGCGCCATTGGAATCATGCGCTTATAAATCATTGGGTTATATTATTCAAATAGCCAAACTTGGCTGAATTTTCATTATGATATTGAATGAATAAGGTTTTCATACCGGATTATATTATCTTGAATAGCCAACATGGCTGGATTTTTATTATGGTTATTAGTAACCGGTATTATTGAGGTTTTCAAAGTCACTTTAGCGCAATGGCTATTTTTTTATCAGAGGATATGATTTATTCTATAATGGAAGGAATAGTCCCGAGTCGTTGTAGGCTTACAACCCGGCATTTGGGGGCTACATTATTCAAATTGAGGTTATATGCAAGTCTCATGTCGCTGCAAGCATGCACCATGACACTTGGGGGCGAATGCAAAGTCATTTTTTTGCTCATCTTATTGAAGACCCGACTCATCATATCATAATGAGCCGGCCCTTGGGGGCTACCAATTGCTCCTGTCAAACATTCAAGGTATACAAGCCTTAATCCATTATATTAAAGGGTTCATTGCTCGGTTGGTAAAACACAAAGCTCTCAACCTTGTGGACGTGGGTTCAAGCCCTACGATGGAAGCTACATTATAAGATGTTATTTTCATTGAAGTATATATCAATTCTCGGTTCAAGATTATCTTACTAAGCCAGCCCTTGGGGGCTACACATCACTTCTCAAATCTATATGATTATATTTACAAAGTCCCGCTCATTATTGCATAATGACCCGGCCCTTAGGGGCTACACGGTTGAAGTTTTTGAGCATCGAGTAATTACAAGTCCCGATTCTTTGCCAAGCATGACAACTCGGCACTTGGGGGCTACATAATATGGAGTGTTCAGTTTTTATTACGTGATTTGGGATGAACAACATGGATTTCTTCAAAAGTGGCAGATTCATATTGAAGCAAGTCTTAAACCATCACTTTGTTCTGCTCAAGACTTGGGGGCTACTGGTGTAATATGCATATCAGAGAAATATTTTCAAATTCTCGGTTTTGAGCAAACCAGATTGACCAAGGCGTCACCAATTAATCATTACGACCATGTGGCTGCAACCCGGCATCATCAACAATCATGAACCGGCGTTGTAACAATCATGACCGAATTGTCGGTTTTATAACCCGACAATGGTGGTTATCATAAACCGACAAGTTCTACATCTTCAAACCGGCTGAATATCAGATGAGTATTTCAAGACCAACATTTCTTAAGCCGACGCTTTGGAAGCCGACTCAAGTGGATTATTCTTCACAATATTTTTCTATGAGAAACCAACGTCAGCAATTTGAGTATGAAGATAGTTATTGACCCGGATTTTCTAGAAGGAGGAAATGACAAAGACTTAAGGATGATCAGGAGCCGGTTTACAAGAATTCTTAACCCGGAGCACAACCTGTCAAATTTGTTCTTGGGTTTATTTTGCAGGATCAGTTTAACATGGATAAATCCAAATTAAACTGGGGGCTAATGTCGGGGATATACCCCGTGGCGTAAACCGGCCGGAAGTATAACCCGGCCGGACTGGACGACTCACTGGTAACCCGCCCGGATCTTGGTGGTTCACGGGCTACCCGCCCGGTCTTGGCGGTTCATTAGTAACCCGGCGGGCGGGTTAGAGGAGCGACAAGACCCGGTTGCCCAACTGGCGGTTCATGAAGGCCAGTTCTTACTATGGTGGGCCGGTTTAAGAGGAAAGGCATGACGAATATTTACCTTACAAGGAATTAAGACCAGGACTTGTATCCGGTTTGTATTAGAGATAGACTAGTCCTAATTCTAATAGGACTCCACATGTAACCCGCCCCTTCAACATATATAAGGAGGGACAGGGCTCCCCAAAAGGGGGACAAGCTACAGGCAAGAAGAAACAATATTAGGGCTAGACACAAAGAGGAGAGCCGGTTTACGGCGACTCCCTCGTGATGATAATGAGACCTAGCCTCAAACAGCATGTAGTGTTTTTACCAGATGATGTTTCCCAGGGCCCGAAGCTGTCTAAATCCCTGTCTTGTGTTGCATCTCTCGATTCCGCTCAACCCCTCTCAAGCTACCACATAGATGTGTTGGCCTCGCGACTAAGTCCTGACACTAAGGACATCTGCCGTGACAATTCCACGACAACGACTATTGTCAATGGCGAATTGCATCATTGTAGTGTGTCAGGGGCGTTTCAACGCTGTGTGTCTCCTGAGGAAGGCTGTGAAATCTTGCGTGAAATCCACGAAGGGGATTGTGGTCACCACACCGGTTCAAAGTTTTTGGTGGCTAAAGCGTTTCGTCACGGCTTCTATTGGTTGACTGCTCATGCTGATGCAGAGGACCTGGTTAGGCGATGTGATGGCTGTCAGAAGTTCTCAAGACGCGCTCATGTGCCGGCTCAAGAATTGAGGATGATTACAATTACTTGGTCGTTTGCGACTTGGGGGCTGGATATGGTCGGGCCTTTCAAAAGGTCCAAGGACAAGAAGACCCACCTTTTGGTGGCGGTTGACAAGTTTACAAAGTGGGTGGAAGCGAAGCCCGTTAGTAAGTGTGATGCAGCCACGAAGGTTCAATTCATCAAAAAGGTGATTTTCCGGTTTGGCTTTCCACACAGCATCATTACTGATAATGGTACCAACCTGTCCAAGGTGCTATGAAGGAGTTCTGTGAACGTGAGCACATCCGCTTGACGTTTCATCGCTGGCTCACCCACGATCCAATGGCCAAGCAGAGGGCTAACCAAGAGATCTTACAAGGCATCAAACCCCGGCTTGTGGTTCCTTTGCAGCGGACACCGGGTTGTTGGGTTGAGGAGTTACCATCTGTATTATGGAGCATCAATACTACACCCAACAGGTCGACAGGATACACACCGTTCTTCATGGTCTACGGAGCGGAGGCGGTTCTCCCCAGTGACATCCGTCATGATTCACCTCGTGTAGCAGCTTATGTTGAAGCGGACAATGAAGTAGCACGGCAAGATGCTTTGGACCTGTTGGACGAGGAGCGTGACATCGCAGCCGCCCGTTCGGCGATTTACCAGCAGGATCTTCGTCGCTATCCACGATGCCGAGTTAGAACCAGAACCTTTCAAGAAGGAGATTTGGTGCTTCGGCTCATCCAAGACCAGACTGATATGCACAAGCTATCCCCACCTTGGGAGGGACCTTTCGTGGTCAGTAAGAATCTACACAATGGGTCATACTATCTGATCGATATTCGAGAGCATAAAGACTCACGTACATCAGAGGAGGAGACCAACAGGCCGTGGAACATAGCTCATCTTCGGCCTTACTATACTTGAGCCATAGGCTCTACTTATGTACATATTATGACAATGTATATATTATGATCGATACAATAAACCGATCCTTAGCTAAAGCGGGGTCTCTGTTATTTTTACATCATGTGTGGTTACACGGAGTTTTTTGTCTTAAAGCGGCCTCCGGTTTACCCCTTGAGTTAGCTTTTTCAAAAAGCTTTATATCATATCACTTGGGGGCTTGGTCGTGTCTGAACCGATGCAACACCTTTTGATAGGCGAAAGCCACAGAATAACTTGGGGACTTGGTCATGTCTGAACCAGTTACACCTCTTGATCGGCCTAAGGCCACAGAATCACTTGGGGGCTTTGGTCGAACCCGAACCGTCGCTACACCTCTTGATCGGCGTAATGCCACTGCATCATTTGGGGACCTGGCTCACTTGAACCATAGCTACGCCTATCGGGGGCTTGGTCGTGTCCGACCACGGTAATGCCACTTGATCGGCTCAACATCCCCTTTTTGCAAATGATTCTATCTTTGTCTTTGCTTGAAATTCGTTTATCTTTTTGCATATTTCTTTTGTTGTGTTTTAAACCGACAATTATTAAACCGGTTCGACTGTCAGTTGACGGAACACGGTCTACTCTTAATCCGGAGACTCTTTGCCCAGTTTGATTTTTTGTTAACATCCTATTATGGAGTAACACGGTGTTCTTCAGAATCGGAGCAGTTTACTTGGTAAACCGACCTCATATACACAGGAGCTGTTTTCTCCTCTAGCAGAGTGGGTTTCTTAAAATTCCGCTTCAAGATTGGCCCAGCCAACTTCATGCCCTACGATGGCGGGTATTATATATCTCCGTATTTGATCATATGTTTAAATCCAAGATATTATCTTCGATATTATGACCCGCCTGGTGATACAACCACAACGGTGTTTTAAGCTTTTTTGGCTGCGGACAACAGTTTAAGATTGATGATTCAACGGAAGCATAAGTTGCAATAAGTATGCACGAAGGCATATCAAAACCAAGTGTGGCAGCTAGCCTATTACATGGCAACACAGTGCCCAGATAAGATAATTGTTTTCTGCGTAACATAAAGGAGCAGTAATTTAAACGGGCTTCTGGTTCATGCTTGGTCACCAGCTTGGCCTGAAGGTTGCGGATCATCTTGCGCCCTTCAACTTCGCTTCCCTACCGGTAATTTGGAAATCAACAGTTGTCCAGTCGATTCCCGTTAATGCTTGAAAGACAGCTTCATCGTTGATCAGCAACGACGGTTCAATGTCAGGAGCGTAAGTATGCTTACGAATTGGAGGTATAAGGTTCTCCGCTTCAGGAATTGGTGCAGCCACTCGTTTATTTTGACCATCATATTGAGCTTGATAGTGAGACAGATCTGTCTCTTCAACCAATTGACAAGCCAGATGGCGCACTTCTCGGTTTAAAGCTCGGAGATCCTCTTCGCTGAACTCTGTCCCGTCTTCCTTCAAGCTTGGGAAGCCCTGGGCCGCTTCAACAGGATCAAAATCCGGCACCCATGCTTTTGCCCGGATTAAGGCGTTTATAGCACCAGTTCTAGCAGCAGATTTCTTTAACTCTTCAACCCGGGCAGGAAGCATCGACAACCTTTTAATAGTGTCCTGGATCAAGGTGGGTGCCGGGTTGTGGTGAGAAGCAGTACAGATGATCCATTGCGCACCAGTATACAGTTGTTCTATCAATGTATATGCGGCTTTCAATTTCTTCCGCACATCCGATCCCAAGTGACCAATACGTGTCCCTGTATCATTCAAAGGGTTAGTAAACCGGTAGTTACATGAGAAGGCCTTATTACTTTAGAATAAAGAAGGCTTACCAAAGACAACAGCGGTCATGGCATGCACTTGCCGTTTTACACTGGTCAATTCATCCACCACCGGTTTGAGTGCAGCCTCGGCCTTTTCTGCTCGTTGAGTTAAAGCGGCTTTTTCAGTGGCCCAATCCGCCTGCTCCTTGTTGAAACCATCTTTAAGCTTTTCCATGATGCTTAAAGCGCTGGTTAATTCATTTTTTGCATTAGAGGCTTCAGCTTGCTGGGACTTCAGATTTTCTTGCAGATCGGCGATTTGACTTTCTCTCTTGCTCAGATCAGCCTACATACAGATAATCATTTGATAAAGATTCCGGTGCAGAGTTGAAGTACCAACCACATAACAAGTTATGCCCTCGGTACTTGGGGGCTAATGCATATTTGCTTTTCATCATACAGTTTCTATATAAGTCCCAAGCTCAATACAAGTATTCAACTTGGCACTTGGGGGCTAATGCCTATTTGCTCTGTCCTTCAGTGACACGAGAATTCTTACTATATAAAGGCCCGGTTTCACTACATTAAGTTGAAACGACTGCGTTCAATTTCACATTGGAAAGTCCCGGTTTAAGTTGATATCTTAAAACCGTCACTTGGGGGCTATTGGAGTTGACAGGTTAAAATATACAAGCAGAGAGTCATATGGAATTTACCTCATATTTGTTCTTCATCATATTTACCAGACCGGCTTCATAATCACGGCTGGTATATAGCCGATTCAGATAGCCGGAATGAAGATCTTGGGTGTTCAGAGCGGCATAAGTGGCCAAATCGGCATTCCATTTGCCTTTGCCAAATGCAGCAAATTCATCTTTGGCAGTGTGCTTAGATAAAGCGACAGGATTGCCTGGCTCGGAACGACCAACGCCAGTAATAACAACATCATCATCTTTGGCTTCACCGGTCCGCACTAGGGTCGCCGGTTTATCAGTATGCTTTGATGAACTCCGTGATCGGTGCCCAATCAGATTCGATAGGTATGGGCGCGGGTGGTTCGGAGTCCGTGGCCGAGGACGAGTCCAGTAGTTTGGAGACGCGGCTCTCGTGAGGGGTAAGGTCTATCGCCGCTGAGGGTGCGGTCTCCGTGGCGGAGTCTATCCTCCCATCCTCGGATGGCGCGAGGTCGGAGTAGTTGCTGGCGTGATCTCCCGAACACTGTCCGACGGCAGAGCTATGTCGTGCTCATCGTGATCGCGCGGCACACCTGGCATGGGTCCGAATCCGTCGAAGATCGAGTCTCCGCGGATATCGGCAACGTAATTCAAGTTTTCAAACCTGACCTGATGGCCAGGGGCGTTGCTCTCGATCTGCTTCCGTATGGCCAAACGAAGTTGGACCGCGGTCTTGAAGCCGGGAACCACGAAGATCTGTCCGGGGAGGCAAACCTCACCCTGGACCGTATCGTTGTCAATGATCGAAGGGGCCATCGAACCTTGCAGAGACGACACAGTGGAACTCTCAATGAAAGCACCAATGTCGGTGTCAAAACCGGCGGATCTCGGGTAGGGGATCCCGAACTGTGCGTCTAAGGTGGATGGTAACCGGAGGCAAGGGACACGATGTTTACCCAGGTTCGGGCCCTCTCTATGGAGGTAATACCCTACTTCTTGCTTGATTGATCTTGATGAATATGAGTATTACAAGAGTTGATCTACCACGAGATCGTAGAGGCTAAACCCTAGAAGCTAGCCTATGGTATGATTGTAGTTGTCCTCTGGACTAAACCCTCCGGTTTATATAGACACGGAGGGCTAGGGTTACACAGAGTCGGTTACAACAGAAGGAGATCGACATATCCGTATCACCAAGCTTGCCTTCAACGCCAAGAGAGTCCCATCCG
This sequence comes from Aegilops bicornis, assembly GCA_021605145.1. NCBI lineage: Eukaryota > Viridiplantae > Streptophyta > Magnoliopsida > Poales > Poaceae > Aegilops > Aegilops bicornis. The sequence continues at coordinate 722,270,324 of CM038670.1, read as the reverse complement.
GACACGAGACGAAGTCTTCAATCTTGTATCTTCATAGTCCAAATGGCAGGCCAAAGGATACCGTCCGGCTGTCCGCATACCCCCTGATCTAGGACTCCCTCAACAATGGTCTCTTGGAGATCCATATGATGTAACTCTTTTTGCGGTGTGTTTGTTGGGATCTGATGAACTTTGAGTTTATGATCAGATATATCTTTTTATATCCATGAAAGTATTTGAGTTTCTTTGATCTCTTTTATGCATGATCTCTTATAGCCTCGTATTTCTTCTCCGATATTTGGGTTTTGTTTGGCCAACTTGATCTATTTATCTTGCAATGGAAGAGTTGCTTTGTAGTGGGTTCGATCTTACGGTGCTTGATCCCAGTGACAGAAGAGGAACCGACACGCATGTATCGTTGCTACTAAGGATAAAATGATGGGGTCTATCTCTACATAGATAGATCTTGTCTACATCATGTCATCATTCTTATTGCATTACTCCGTTTCTTCATGAACTTAATACACTAGATGCATCTTTGGATAGCGGTCGATGTGTGGAGTAATAGTAGTAGATGCAGGCGAGTCGGTCTACTAATCTTGGACGTGATGCCTATATAATGATCATTGCACAGGTATCATCATGATTATTTAAAGTTCTATCAATTGCCCAACAAGAATTTGTTTACCCGCAGTTTGCTATTTTTCTCGAGAGAAGCCACTAGTGAAACCCTCATTTGGTCTCTTTCTCATATATTTGCCTTTGCGATCTACTTTTCCTTTGCATTTATTTTCAGATCTATAAAACCAAAAATACAAAATACCTCGCTGCATTTTATTTTTATTTATTTTATTTGGCGTTCGATCTATCAATCTACTACAATTTTATCTCACGTCCGTTTGCCTATCTTGAGGCATCGTACCCGGAAGGGATTGACAACCCCTTTAACACGTCGGGTTGCGAGAATTTGTTATCTGTGTGCAGGGGTTGTTTACGTTGTGTTGCTTGGTTCTCCTACTGGTTCGATAACCATGGTTTCATATCTGAGGGAAATACCTACCGTCATTGTCTTTGCATCATCCCTTCCTCTTTGGGGAAATACCGACGTAGCTTCAAGCGACATCAAAAGGAATTTCTGCCGCCGTTGCCGGGGAGGATCTTCAACATATACCAGGTTCCGAATCACAAATCTCATCTCCTCTCAATTTACATTATTTGCCATTTGCCTCTCGTTTTCCTCTCCCCCACTTCACAAAAATTTGCCGTTTTATTCGCCCCTCATTTTCCGTTTGTCATTTTCTTGCCGGATCTATTTTTGTGTGCGTTCTTGTTTGCGTAGTCATGATGCCTCAAAGAAAATATTATGATGTTCCTTACCCCAATATTTTGCTTGAATTTGAGAAAAGTACTAAGGAGTATATGACTACACAATTTGAGCATAATAAGTATTTTACTGAAGAACTTAAGGAGCACTCCATTTTGTTGGATGCTATCACAAAACAACTTGATGATATTAGTAGAGAAGTTTGCAATCTCCAATCTAAGTATGCTTTTGTTGAAAGTTTGCTAGGAAAAATATTTTATGCACAAGCCACCTTAGTAAATCAAATGGCCGCTAAACCAATCTCGTTAGAAGATAAAAATGATGAAAATCTTAAAATGATTGGTGTTTCTTCTATTGATTCCTTGTTTTGTAAAGTTGAGATTGATGAAAAAGGGACTGGAGAAGAGTCAACTTTAGTTAGAAGGCGTATCGATGATTCGGAGGGTGAAAATCTTGTTGAGAAAATTGATAAAGGTGGGTTTGGAGAGGTCAAACCTTTAACTAGTGATGTGCCCACTCTTTTGGATTACAAAGACTTTAATTATGATAGTTGCTCTTTGATTGATTGTATTTCTTTGTTGGAATCCATGTTAAATTCACCTCATGCCTATGAACAAAATAAAGCTTTTACTAAACATATTGTTGATGCTTGATGGAAGTTTTTGAAGAAAAATGGAATTAGAAGTTTCAATTCCTAGAAAATTGCATGATGAATGGAAACCTACTATCAAAGTCAAGATTAAAAATTATGAGTGTCTTGCTTTGTGTGACTTGGGTTCTAGTGTTCTACAATCCCGAAATCTTTATGTGATGTGCTTGGTCTTACCGATATTGAATCGTGTTCTTTGAATTTGCACTTGGCGGATTCCACTATTAAAAAGCCTATGGGAAGAATTAATGATGTTCTTATTATTGCAAATAGGAATTATGTGCCCATATATTTTATTGTTCTTGATATTGATTGCGATCCATCTTGTCCTATTATTCTTGGTAGACTGTTTCTACGCACTATCGGTGCCGTGATCGATACGAAAGAAGGCAATATTAAGTTCCAAATTCCTTTGAGGAAGGGTATGGAACACTTCCCTAGAACAAGAATTATGCCATAATATGAATCAATCATGAGGGCATCTTATGGATCTCGAACCAAATATGACAATACTTAGATCCTTGCTTTATGCCTAGCTAAGGGCGTAAAACTATAGCGCTTGTTGGGAGGCAACCCTATCAATAAAATTTATTTTTGTTTTTTGCTTTCTGTACTTGTGTGTTTTCACAATTATGATACTGTTATGATTGTGTTTTTTGTATTTTAATTAGTGTTTGTGCCAAGTAAAGCCTTTAGGATCTTCTTGGGTGATAGTTGTTTGATCTTGCTGAAAACAGAAACTTTTTCGCTCACGAAAACAATTCTTATTTTTAACCAGAGCATGACAAAATACCAATTTGTTTTGCAGTAGATTAATATACAAATTGCCCAGGTCTTCCAGATTTTTCAGAATTTTTGGAGTTCCAGAAGTATTCGAACAAATGAGATTGCTACAGACTGTTCTATTTTGACAGATTCTGTTTTCTTTGTGTTGTATGCTTATTTTGATGGCTCTATGGTTTTCTTTGATGAGTTTTTGCCATAAAAAAGTTGGAATACAGATATAATGCAAAAATAAAATATGAATTGGTTTGACACAACACTTATAGTAATGATTTATTTTTCTTACACTAACGGATCTCGCGATGGTTTTGTTGAGTTTTGTGTGATTGAAGTTTTCAAGTTTTGGGTTATCTTACGATGGATAAAGGAATAAGGAGTAGAAGAGCCTAAGCTTGGGGATGCCCCGACATCCCAAGATATTATCCAAAAATGAGCAAACAACTAAGCTTGGGGATGCCCCCGAGTGGCATCTCCTCTTTCTTCTAACGACCATCAGTATTTTACTCAAAGCTATATTTTTATTCATCACATACTATGTGTTTTGCTTGAAGCGTCTTGTATGATATGAGTCTTTGCTTGTTTTATTTTGATTTTTAAGTCATGATCCCTTGCTGGACACACCAATTTGAGAGAGCCAAAATTATATCATGACTTGTTAGAATTGCTCTCTATGCTTCACTTAAATTTTTATGAGCTATGGACTTGCTCTAGTGCTTCACTTATATCTTTTTGAGCACGGTGTGCTTTAGTTTTTTTTTTTTGAAGAAATGCTCTCTTGCTTCACTTAGATTTATTTTAGAGTTAGTAAAATTTTAAAGAAATTCTCTCTTGCTTCACTTAAATTATTTTGAGAGAAAGAAAAAATTATGCTCATGATCTTCACTTATATTTGTTTAAGCTTATGAAAAGCAACACATGAAATTAGTCCCAAAGTGATAGATATCCAAGAAGGATATAATAAAAACTTTCATGAAGATCATTGGACAAAATAAACTTGATTCTTAGTAATAGTTTTGAGATATGATGATGTGATATGTGAGTTATGTTGATGAGTAATTATGCTTTAGTAAGAATATTGGTGTTAAGGTTTGTGATTCCCTATGCAAGCACGAAGACAATAGTCATGCAATGAAATTATATCCTACTTGTGGTGCATTATTCGGTGTTAATTATGCTTAATGCTTGCTTATGAGATTATTCGTTTCTTGGTTGGTCGCTTCTCAATCTTTTGCTAGCCTTCATTTTGCACTAAGTATGATCTCTACTTGTGCATCCAAAATCCTTCAAACCAGTTTTACCACATGAGTCCACTACATCTACCTATATGCGGTATTCTTTTGCCGTTCTAAGCAAATTTGCATGTGCCATCTCTAATTTTCAAAATAAACTTCTCTTTTGTGCGTTCGTTCCGCTCGCGGAGCCGTGAGGGGTGACTAATATTTTCCATGCTAGATGTGTTATTCTCACGATGAGTGTTTATTCACTTGTCATTGCACGAGAGTAAGGCAAAGGTTTTAGGGATGCCCAGTCCCGAAATGAAAAAAAAGAATTTACTTTATGTTGTCAAATAAGAAATTACTTAAAAAGTGTTGGTATGGAGAGCAACCGTGGATACGGCTAGCCATGGAAAGTGAAAGTATGGTGGAAAAAGGAATAAACTTTATTTTCTGTTTGGGAACCGCCTATGATATATCTAGCATGGAAAGTGTTGGGAACTATAAGTCATTTTCGTGGGTGGGAAGGATACACCTCCCAAAATGTTTTTATCTCTAAGTTTTTCGCTTTGAGCTCTGACACCTCTACAAATCCCTACTTCCCTCTGCGAAGGGCCTTTATTTTACTTTATGCAATTTTTATTTTGAATTTGAGTCTCCATCTTCTCTTATAAAAGCACCAACTAGGAGGCAATATGATTGTACTTAAGTATTGGGTGTAGCTAATATGCGAGTGTGTTTCATGAATGGATCAATGGTTGAGCATGATGGGCTAGGGATAACTTATTTTAGCGTTGATATTTTGAAAGACATGGTTGCTTGTTGATATGCTTGAGTATCTAAGTTATCATGTCAAAACTAGACTATTGCTTTGAATCACATAAAAGTCCAAATTTCCATGCTATAAAGAAAAGAATATGATATGACATGTTAGGCAGCATTCCACATCAAAAATTCTGTTTTATCACTTACCTACTCGAGGACGAGTAGGAGTTAAGCTTGGGGATGGTGATACGTCTCCAACGTATCTATAATTTTTTATTGTTCCATGCTGTTATATTATCAATCTTGGATGTTTTATAATCATTTCATAGTCATTTTATATCATTTTTGGTACTAACCTATTGACATAGTGCCAAGTGCCAGTTGCTGTTTTCTGCATCTTTTTTACATTGTAGGAAATCAATATCAGACGGAGTCCAAATGCAACGAAACTTCATAGAGATTCTTTATGGATCAGAAGACACATAATGCACCCTGGATGCGCCTGGGGGTGCTCCAAGGAGAGCACAATCCACCAGGGCACGCCAGGAGGCCCAGGCGCGGCCTGGTGGGTTGTGCCCACCTCGGGTGCCGCCCGGACCGCCTCTTTGCTCTATAGATACCCCCAATATTCTTAAAACCCTAGGGGAGTCGACGAAATATTGATCCAGCCGCCGCAGAGTCCAGAACCACCAGATCCAATCTAGACACCATCACGGATGGGGTTCACCACCTCCATTGGTGCCTCTCCGATGATGCGTGAGTAGTTCTTTGTAGACCTTCGGGTCCGTAGTTAGTAGATAGATGGCTTCCTCTCTCTCGCTGAATTCTTAATACAATGGTCTCTTGGAGATCCATATGATGTAACTCTTTTTGCGGTGTGTTTGTTGGGATCTGATGAACTTTGAGTTTATGATCAGTTATATCTTTTTATATCCATGAAAGTATTTGAGTTTCTTTGATCTCTTTTATGCATGATCTCTTATAGCCTCGTATTTCTTCCCCGATATTTGGGTTTTGTTTGTCCAACTTGATATATTTATCTTGCAATGGGAAGAGGTGCTTTGTAGTGGGTTTGATCTTACGGTGCTTGATCCTAGTGACAGAAGGGGAACCGACACATATGTATCGTTGCTACTAAGGATAAAACGATGGGGTCTATCTCTACATAGATAGATCTTTTCTACATCATGCCATCATTCTTATTGCATTACTCCGTTTCTTCATGAACTTGATACACTAGATGCATGCTGGATAGCGGTCGATGTGTGGAGTAATAGTAGTAGATGCAGGCAGGAGTCGGTCTACTAATCTTGGACGTGATGCCTATATAATGATCATTGCCTGCACTACTGCAGGATGCTGCTAACGCGACACTATGATCAGAGACCCTTCGACGAAACTGTGTGCGATGCCATAATCGCAAACGGTGGTGTAAAATAACCGTCAAAAAAGGTGCAAAACGTTTGTGATGGAGGATGCATCAAACACGGTTCAGAATTTAGTTGCGTGTGCGATGCAGGGCATACGGTTCAGCTCAATTAACCGTTTGTGATGAGGATGAACAAAAGAAACGGGCAGCCAAATGAAAGTGTGTGCGATGTACAGCATAGGGTTCACTCGGATGAACTGTTTGTGATTAGGCAACACAAAAGAAACGGTCAGCTAGATCAAGGTGTGTGCGATATACAGCATGCGGTTCACTCAGATGAACTGTTTGCATTGAGACAAGAGAACAGAAACGGTTCAACTTAATAAGATATGTGTGATACACGGCAAACAGGTCTGTAATCAGAAATGTGTACGAAGACCGATAATAACACAGACGATTGCTTCTAATAAGACGTATATGTTGTGAGCAAACGATTGTAGGTATACAATTGTGAGTGATTGATGAAATCATCACCGACGGGTTCCATTGTTTAGTCCGTGTGCGATGTGATTTTCTTTGTACGCACAACATCTACGCTCTGTCTATAGAGCATCAACATATATACTTAAAAAGACAGCATTGCATAACCAAATTAAGCATACAATTACACAAGTGACTACACACATAACATTTCCACACACCAAAGAAAGCAATTACATGCATACTAAAGTAGGAGAAACGAGGATCTAATCATCTACTTATTGTTGCGAGGATGCTTGCCATTGCTCTGCTTCTGGCTGGATCCCTGACCATTTTGGGGAAGGAGGGACTTCCTCGTGTCAATGATCCGCCTGTACATGTCGTAGCTCGTGTACGCCTCCTTGGTCGCGTACACGACGTGAGCTTTGTCGAGATTCTCCATCCAGGCCAAGTGTCAGGCACGCTTGTCCTTGTTGCACGAATCCTTCATGTCTCTGTAGTAGGGGTCGATGATGGCCTCGGCGAGGTGAACCAGTGAGTCCTTCTCATGCTCCTTGTTGCCCCTGATCTTGTATTGGCCCTGGATGTCAACAAGATTCTGGCAGGGGATGCCCGAATTCTCGAGCGCCTTTACATCGTTGGTGATGTCCACCATAGCGAACATGTAGTGGGGGCTGTAGACAAACCTGGCGAAGTCGCCCGAATTCTCGAGCGCCTTTACATCGTTGGTGATGTCCACCATAGCGAACATGTAGTGGGGGCTGTAGACAAACCTGGCGTAGTGCTCGCAAGGCCTTGTGGCCAGGCAGTAGTTGATCGATTGTAGGTACAGTGGGGTTTTTACACCCAAACTGCGAGTGTCGTGTTCTCCACAGGGACTAGGTGACGGCAACTATGCTTGGCTAAATCAAGGTAACATAATTTTAATAGATTCAACTAATTTTCACGCAGGCACAAGTCTGAAACTAAACAACAGTACTAACACTTAACATATCTGAACATTACAAAGTACTTAACATCACACTTCTCAAGAGTACAGACATTCGAGATCAGAGAGAGTGTGTGAGAGAGAGAGATTGAGAGAGAGCAGCAGCAGTTTGGGAATGGAGCAGCAGCTGGGGCGTGAGGAGAGAAGTAGCAGGGGGCGTGAGAAGAAGAAGCAGCAGCAAAGAAAGAGGCGCAGCAACAAGGGGATGCAAGGAGAAGAAATGAGGTTCAGAGAAGAAGAAGTAGCAGCAAGAGATGGAGAAGGAGCAAGGCAAGGGAAGAAGGACAGCAGCAGGCGTGTAAGAAAGAGGAGCAGCAGTTTGAGGATTTGGAGAAGGAAGAGCAACAGCGAGGCTAGGGAAGAAGGAGCGGCAGCAAGGCGTAGGAGAAGAAGAACAGTAGGGGCGCAAGGTGCTGGTCGTGCGGGGGAGCAGACGCCCGTGACCTCCTTGTCTGGTCGGGTGCGCGAGGTGCGGCGGTGGCTGGAGATGGTGGTGAGTGGTGGATGCTGGTGATGGGTGTGTTGGTGGATGGATGGGTGGCGGAGGCTCACCACCACGCCGGCCTGGCCGTGGCGGCGGCCGGAGGTGGAGAATGAGGGATGAGGGAGAGAGATGTGTGCCAGGCCCGATTTGGGGATTGAGAGCGCTAGGGATTTTGATCCCCTCCCTGATCTGCCACTTTTGCCCTTTTGCCCTTCCACTTCTCTTCTTTCTTCGCAAGATGATCCCTCCAACCTTAGCTTGACCCCTCTGGTTACTTCTTTTCTTCACGGTCAGGTCCTCCGTAAATTACAACAACTACAGCTTTCTTGACACTCTCCATTATAGAAGGATTTTGGGCCTTTTCGCCTTTTTCTCGCAAAACATGGAGGAGTGTTGTAAATGTAACATAATGGGGGTATTTGAATATTTCTTAAGTAAATAATGTGAAAATATGATTACAATGTGATGCAAAAAGGCTAAAAGATTATATGAAGAAATGCTCTATCAAGTTCCCCACACTTAAATCTTTGCTTGTCCTCAAGCAAAGGAATATGACAAAGGCAAGATAGTGAATAAAGAACTGAGTAAAGAATGTCACAGTAAAATAGATCTCCAAACAATGCATGCTTTGGACTTAGCTAGTGAAAATTAATGGTCAAGAGTGCTTCAAAGCGGTATGATACTAGTAGGTTTTGACCATTTTAAACTTTACAATGATAAAAGTGGATCGACAAGTTCAAATGATGATTGTGCCAAAAGGAACCTAAAGAGAGCAAGATCCCAAAAACAAAAGAACTTAAACTTGTGATCGGATCACTTATTACTGTGAACACAACATTGCGGTTGAAAGCACTTATTGAATTTGAAGAAAGTAATGATAATATTTTATTGATCTCACTAAAGGAACATACCACAGATCCCGCAAACATGGTATACACCGGCTCGACCAATTATTAGTTTTTTTGTTTGTCTCCCGAAGGAACATACCACCGATCCTCGAGAACATGGTAAACACCGTTCGACAATTACATTTTATTATTACCGCCCAAGCTAACCCGATTTCACATGCCACCGATCCGAGGAACATGACATGCTACTCATAGGTAGTCGACTTATTTATTCATTATAAGATTTTTTTTTTCATTTTTCAAATGAACAAAAGCAAGAATCATCACTCATCCATGTATAGTTCACATGCTACCGATCCAGAGAATATAGCATGCTAATCCATAGTGGTAAGTGATTGCTCTCAATGGGAACACATTAGGCACAAACTCAACATCCGACACTTAATGATCTAGGTGTATCGAGGTAAAAGCGTAAAATGATTAAGTTTACTAGTGCACTAGGGATTTGAGCACTCAAAACTAATAGCTTTCACTACTTTCAAGAAAGCAAACATGATGTAGATCACTAGTTTACAAGGCATTCAACAATCAGTTCGCATATTCTCATCAAGCACCATATGTCAAAGGTGAAAATCTGGGACAACATTTAAGAAATGGCACAAGCAACCCAAATAGCAATTTAATTTCAGCATGTATCAATGGATGATATATTAAGATTGGGGTCATGAAACAGCTCACCGGGCTTTGTTGTAGCACTCGCCGATCACTCTCTAAACCGCAGCTCTTCTCCTTTGCTTCCTCGCATGTGCTCGACTTCACTCTTCCTCATGTGTGCTCTTTGCTTCTCCTCATCACCATGTAAATGAAATCCACCGGGATCCCAAGGAATGTCACCTCGAACACGGTCAAGATGTAGTGGATCGTGCACAAGCAAAAACCCGAAAGAACTCTCAACAAAAGATACAATGCAAGTGGTAGGGATAATACCCACCAAGTCATCAATCGAATATCCAATTACATAAGCATAGCTATAAAGCACATGTTTAGGATGGTAGAAATCAACAAGGTCAACACTAACATGAGGATGATATTCATCATTAAGCTCAAGACTAGCATGGGAATGATATGTTTCATTTAGCATAGGACTAGCATAAGGAGAATAAGTGTCATCATAAATGAGAGAAATGCCAATAACAGGATATGTATGATCATGTCCAAGCATATGAGTTTTCAAATCAATCTTAAGTGATGGTATCATGTAATGCAAGGTAGTAGCAAAGAAATTATCACAGACGCATGTCATCAAGAGGATTAGATAAACCTGCTACATCACGCCTCTGTATGACGATGGGCAAATGCATTTCTGGTTCTTCATCTTCAATCACATTAAGAGTAATACTCCCTCCGTTCCTAAATATTTGTCTTTCTAGAGGTTTCAAATGATGACTACATACGAAACAAAATGAGTGAATCTACACTCTAAAATATGTCTATATACATCCGTATGTGGTGACCATTTGAAATCTCTAGAAAGACAAATATTTAGGAACGGAGGGAGTAGATGATAAGTCTTCAACTTGATCACTTTGTTGTTCAAGCTCTGGATCATCTTGTTCCTTGTCTTCAAGTATTTCTTCTTCAATCTGAGGTCTTTCTTCCTCCGGACTCTTGCTATCTTGCTCACCGGATGTGACAAGATTGGAACCTCACATGTATCAAGAGGAATCCCGAAACACTCAGCTCAAGTCAGTGAAGAAATAGTGCCGCCACGTTGATGTTCTTCTCAATATTCCTCACTTCTTCCGCTAGCTCATTCCCACTCTTGATCTTCTTCATTTCCTCTAGTATCACCGGCCTAATTGGATCGTCTTGGCACTCCAGGTGAACTCGAGACTAAGCAATGTGAGCTTGTCTATATCATCAAAATCATATTGTGTGGGCAATTGTGTTGAAGGTGTTGGTTGACCAAATGGAGGACCATTTAACTCCATTGGCAACATCTCCTGGTGTTGAGGTATATGAGTAGGAGGTGAATACAATTGCTGTGGTGCATAGTTGTGGCTCTCCTCTTCATACCTAAATCCTGCATTGGATAACTAGAGGCAAACGATGAGATCTCGTGATTGTTGCTCCTATATGACATATTCGGGTTTTCGTGCCACCCATGTGAGTAATTGTTTTGGTATGAGCTAGGCTGGGCGAAGCTCATGCCATAACAATCGGGAGAGTGAGAGTAACCATGCCGACATTCAAGCGGGTGAATGGCCCTCAAATCCACAAATGTGGCGTGTAGGAGCAACATAAGTATGGCCTCTAGAATAAGGATCATAAGAACTAGGCATATCCTCAAAAACTACTTCTACGCCGAGCTAAATCATCTAATCGATGGGAAATCTTACTTATCAGGTCTTGAATACTTTCCGTGTTGTTTGTAGTGTTGCTCGCATAAGCCTGATCATCTGAGTAGAATGCCATTTCCAATAAGACAATTCAGCCTACAAAATGAACAAGAAAATAAAGAGAAGATAACTAGAACAGTGGTTAGGGTAAGAGATATCACAAATATATGGCACAAAGAGAGAACAAGTAAAACCTAGTCCATAGCCAAACAAAATCGCTCGACGCTAGTCCCCGGCAACGGCGCCAAAATGATCGATTGTAGGTACAGTGGGGTTTTTACACCCAAAGCTGCGAGTGTCGTGTTCTCCACAGGGACTAGGTGACGGCAACTATGCTTGGCTAAATCAAGGTAACATAATTTTAATAGATGATTCCAGAAAATAAAACCTAAACCAACAAGGTTGTTCCCAAGATTATATAGAATGAAAGAAACAAACAAGTATAGGAAAGGTTAAGATATTGTTCACTGTCTTTTTGATGTTTTCACAATTCTTGAGAATATAAGATTCTAGCACAGAAGATCAACAACGGCGAAAGGGAAATAATAGGGTAAGAGCATTACTAGTAGTGCCCTCAAACCCTCAAACCCTTTAAAATAACCGCTTTTTTACAGTTTTCGCCGGAAAAACGCCGTAGACTAGAACCTCTAAACCCTCAAACCCGTAAAAAAATTTAGAGGTCCAACCCTCAAACCAATTTGCAATCTGTAGATGTAGGGGTTGAGGGGAAATCTTCTTGCCCCAACCTCTTCCTCTTGCCTCGCTCCTCCTTGCTGGAGGCAACCGCTCCCCTCCCGCCCGCGTCCGCCGCCCTCCTCGTCGCCGGCCATGGAAGGCCCCTCGCCGCCCGCGCCCCTCCCATGGCCCGCCGCTCCCGCCGTCTCGCCCGTCGGCCGCTGTCGCCCCGCCCGGCCAGACCCGCCCGCCCCGCCCCGCCCCTTAACCGGCCGTCGCCCGGCGTGGTGGCGGCGACCACGTCGGGGCCAAGCGGCGGCGGCTCAGACCACCTCCCTCCTGCCCCGGCCGGCCGCCCGCCTCGCCACCTCGCCCACTCCGCCCCCGCCCCGCCCCGGCTATCAAGAAGAGCCGGGCGGCGGCCTCCCTTGGGCCGAGAGGGGCGGCCTCGAAGCCGCGGAAGAAGCCCGCGGCGCGGAAGAAGCCGGCGGCGGCCGCCGTCGCCGAACCTCCTCCCGCCGCGCACGAGGTGCTCGAGGAAATGGCAACCCCATCCTCGTTCATGGACCTCCTCCAAAACGCGGAGGTGGACCTCGGCTCCGCCTCTAGACCCTTTTAGGGTTGGTGACGACTTGGAGGACAAGGAGAAAGATGAGGAGGATGAAGGGGATGACGAGGAGGAGGTGGCCGAGATAGGGGTGGAGGCATTCACCGTCGCTTCCCGCCCACACGCCGATCGGTAAACTACACCGAGGCGGAAGATGTCCTCTTGGTTCGTGCTTGGGCATTTGTGGGAATGGATGCTACCACCGCACCGATCAAACCGTAAACTCTATTGGCAAAGGATCGAGGGCGTCTATTGTAGGATCAAGCCGAAGACTAGTGGGTTCATCCATCGCACTTACCGGCCGCTTCAAGGCGGTGGGAGTTGATCAAGCCCGCTTGTTCTCGTTGGAGTGCGGCCATGGACCAAGTGAGGATGCACCACCTAGTGGAACCGTGGAGAGTGACTATGTGAGTACATATTTCTTCACTATTTTGATTATGTGTGTGCACTATGCTATTGGTGGGTTCTTATGTGATTTATGTGTGGTTGATAGGAGACAATTGCGGCTTGAGGTACAAGGAGATGGCCGCTTCAAGGGCAAGCCATTCCCATTTAAGCATGTTTGGTCAATTCTTCAAGGCTTTGACAAGTGGAAGTTGAGGGATCAAGAGACCGCACCCAAGAAGTCGGCAATGCTAAGGATGGACGATAGTGAAGATGAGGAGGAGAGGAATGTGGGCAAGCCCGAGGGAAACAAGAAGGGCAAGCTAAGGGTGAAGATGGAAGAAGAGGCGTCAAGCCTAAGGGAGAAGATGGACCACATGATGAAGGCAAGAGAGGAATTGACAACGAAGACATTGGAGATGAAGCTTCTTATCACCGAGAAGAAGAAAGAGGTCAAGCTTGCACAAGTTGAAGCAAAAGCGTGAAGAAGCAAAGCGCAAGGCCGAGTTGGAGGAGAGGATGATCAAGCTCAAAGAGGCAAAGGTATGGAAAGAACTCATGATGGAAGAGAAAGAGCACATGATGATGTCCAAGAAGGACATGGATCAAGAGCAATTGCAATGGTGGAAGGACTACAAGGAGGACATCATGGAGAGGAAGAGGATGTTCCGTGTTGCGTCCTCTACTTTTCGAGGTGACACTCCGATGAGTAGTTGTGGTGATGGCGGTGTGTACGACTCCACCGGTGCCGATGGAGATGCTTGATGGAGCCCGCTTGTGGTCTAGGAAATGGCGCCGAGGTGCAACTTTTGGTGATGGTGCCGATGAGAGGAGGAAGATGATGATTTTGTGATGTAAACTATTAAACCATGCATCAATGATTGTCATTTGGTAGTTTGTTTGGAAGTTGATTGTGTTCTTGTTGTCATAAATTGTAAGTTCTCAAATGATAGATTTAAAGGTTGGGGTTGAGGTAGACTAGAACCCTCAAATCCAATCCTTAAAGCAGTTTACGGGTTGGGTTTGAGGGTTCTATTATTTGCCCCTGATTTTCAACCCTTAAAAGTGTCAAAAAGTGGCACTTCTCAACCCTTAAAAGTGCTTTAAAGATTTGAGGGTTTGAGGGTTCTACTAGTAATGCTCTAAGATCACATATATATAACATATAAGAAAAAGACAAAACTAAGATAATGGGACATGGACAAAACTGTTTAACACCACCGCATTATATATAAATCACAGATACTACAAACTGAACAAGTTTCTACAGCAACCACAGTATACAGGGAATAGATTCAACTAATTTTCACGCAGGCACAAGTCTGAAACTAAACAACAGTACTAACACTTAACATATCTGAACATTACAAAGTACTTAACATCACACTTCTCAAGAGTACAGACATTCGAGATCAGAGAGAGTGTGAGAGAGAGAGATTGAGAGAGAGCAGCAGCAGTTTGGGAATGGAGCAGCAGCTGGGGCGTGAGGAGAGAAGTAGCAGGGGCGTGAGAAGAAGAAGCAGCAGCAAAGAAAGAGGCGCAGCAACAAGGGGATGCAAGGAGAAGAAATGAGGTTCAGAGAAGAAGAAGTAGCAGCAAGAGATGGAGAAGGAGCAAGGCAAGGGAAGAAGGACAGCAGCAGGCGTGTAAGAAAGAGGAGCAGCAGTTTGAGGATTTGGAGAAGGAAGAGCAACAGCGAGGCTAGGGAAGAAGGAGCGGCAGCAAGGCGAGGAGAAGAAGAACAGTAGGGGCGCAAGGTGCTGGTCGTGCGGGGGAGCAGACGCCCGTGACCTCCTTGTCTGGTCGGGTGCGCGAGGTGCGGCGGTGGCTGGAGATGGTGGTGAGTGGTGGATGCTGGTGATGGGTGTGTTGGTGGATGGATGGGTGGCGGAGGCTCACCACCACGCCCGGCCTGGGCGTGGCGGCCGGAGGTGGAGAATGAGGGATGAGGGAGAGAGATGTGTGCCAGGCCCGATTTGGGGATTGAGAGCGCTTAGGATTTTGATCCCTCCCTGATCTGCCACTTTTGCCCTTTTGCCCTTCCACTTCTCTTCTTTCTTCGCAAGATGATCCCTCCAACCTTAGCTTGACCCCTCTGGTTACTTCTTTTCTTCACGGTCGGGTCCCTCCGTAAATTACAACAACTACAGTTTCTTGACACTCTCCATTATAGAAGGATTTTGGGCCTTTTCGCCCTTTTCTGCAAAACATGGAGGAGTGTTGTAAATGTAGCATAATGGGGGTATTTGAATATTTCTTAAGTAAATAATGTGAAAATATGATTACAATGTGATGCAAAAAGGCTAAAAAGATTATATGAAGAAATGCTCTATCAAGTTCCCCCACACTTAAATCTTTGCTTGTCCTCAAGCAAAGGAATATGACAAAGGCAAGATAGTGAACAGTAAACTGAGTAAAGAATGTCCTGGTAAAATAGATCTCCAAACAATGCATGCTTTGGACTTAGCTAGTGAAAATTAATGGTCAAGAGTGCTTCAAAGCAGTATGATACTAGTAGGCTTGACCATTTTAAACTTTTACAATGATAAAAGTGGATCGACAAGTTCAAATGATGATTGTGCCAAAAGGAACCTAAAGAGAGCAAGATCCCAAAAACAAAAAGAACTTAAACTTGTGATCAGATCACTTATTACCAGGAACACAACATTGCAGTTGAAAGCACTTATTGAATTTGAAGAAAGTAATGATAATATTTTATTGATCTCACTAAAGGAACATACCACAGATCCCGCAAACATGGTATACACCCGGCTCGACCAATTATTAGTTTTTTTTGTTTGTCTCCCCGAAGGAACATACCACCGATCCTGAGAACATGGTAAACACCTGGTTCGACAATTACATTTTTATTATTACTGCCCAAGCTAACCCGATTTCACATGCCACCGATCCAGGGAACATGACATGCTACTGTAGGTAGTCAGACTTATTTATTCATTATAAGATTTTTTTTTCATTTTTCAAATGAACAAAAGCAAGAATCATCACTCATCCATGTATAGTTCACATGCTACCGATCCAGAGAACATAGCATGCTAATCCATAGTGGTAAGTGATTGCTCTCAATGGGAACACATTAGGCACAAACTCAACATCTGACACTTAATGATCTAGGTGTATCGAGGTAAAAGCAGAAAATGATTAAGTTTACTAGTGCACTAGGGATTTGAGCACTCAAAACTAATAGCTTTCACTACTTTCAGCAAAGCAAACATGATGTAGATCACTAGTTTACAAGGCATTCAACAATCAGTTCGCATATTCTCATCAAGCACCATATGTCAAAGGTGAAAATCTGTGGGACAACATTTAAGAAATGGCACAAGCAACCCAAATAGCAATTTAATTTCAGCATGTATCAATGGATGATATATTAAGATTGGGGTCATGAAACAGCTCACCAGGCTTTGTTGTAGCACTCGCTCGATCACTCTCTAAACTGCAGCTCTTCTCCTTTGCTTCCTCGTGCGTGCTCCAGCTTCACTCTTCCTCATGTGTGCTCTTTGCTTCTCCTCATCACCATGTCGTAAATCCACCGGGATCCCAAGGAATGTCACCTCGAACCTGGTCAGCATGTAGTGGATCGTGCACAAGCAAAAACCTGAAAGAACTCTCAACAAAAGATACAATGCAAGTGGTAGGGATAATACCCACCAAGTCATCAATCGAATATCCAATTACATAAGCATAGCTATAAAGCACATGTTTAGGATGGTAGAAATCAGCAAGGTCAACACTAACATGAGGATGATATTCATCATTAAGCTCAAGACTAGCATGGGAATGATATGTTTCATTTAGCATAGGACTAGCATAAGGAGAATAAGTGTCATCATAAATGAGAGAAATGCCAATAACAGGATATGTATGATCATGTCCAAGCATATGAGTTTTCAAATCAATCTTAAGTGATGGTATCATGTAATGCAAGGTAGTAGCAAAGAAATTATACGGACGCATGTCATCAAGAGGATTAGATAAA
The DNA here is from genome assembly GCA_021605145.1 of Aegilops bicornis. NCBI lineage: Eukaryota > Viridiplantae > Streptophyta > Magnoliopsida > Poales > Poaceae > Aegilops > Aegilops bicornis. Next base: position 722,253,373 of record CM038670.1, on the reverse strand, counting down.
CCTGCTACATCACGCTCCTGTATGACGATGGGCAAATGCATTTCTGGTTCTTCATCTTCAATCACATTAAGAGTAATACTCCCTCCGTTCCTAAATATTTGTCTTTCTAGAGGTTTCAAATGATGACTACATACGAAACAAAATGAGTGAATCTACACTCTAAAATATGTCTATATACATCCGTATGTGGTGACCATTTGAAATCTCTAGAAAGACAAATATTTAGGAACGGAGGGAGTAGATGATAAGTCTTCAACTTGATCACTTTGTTGTTCAAGCTCTGGATCATCTTGTTCCTTGTCTTCAAGTATTTCTTCTTCAATCTGAGGTCTTTCTTCCTCTGGACTCTTGCTATCTTGCTCAGCTGGATGTGACAGTATTGGAACCTCACATGTATCAAGAGGAATCCCAGAAACACTCAGCTCAAGCTGTGAAGAAATAGTGCCGCCAGCGTTGATGTTCTTCTCAATATTCCTCACTTCTTCCGCTAGCTCATTCCCACTCTTGATCTTCTTCATTTCCTCTAGTATCACCGGCCTAATTGGATCGTCTTCGGCACTCCAGGTGAACTCGAGACTAAGCAATGTGAGCTTGTCTATATCATCAAAATCATATTGTGTGGGCACTTGTGTTGAAGGTGTTGGTTGACCAAATGGAGGACCATTTAACTCCATTGGCAACATCTCCTGGTGTTGAGGTATATGAGTAGGAGGTGAATACAATTGCTGTGGTGCATAGTTGTGGCTCTCCTCTTCATACCTAAATCCCTGCATTGGATAACTAGAGGCAAACGATGAGATCTCAGGATTGTTGCTCCTATATGACATATTCGGGTTTTCAGGCCACCCATGTGAGTAATTGTTTTGGTATGAGCTAGGCTGTGGGGCGAAGCTCATGCCATAACAATCGGGAGAGTGAGAGTAACCATGCTGACATTCAGCGGGTGAATGGCCCTGAAATCCACAAATGTGGCAGGTAGGAGCAACATAAGTATGGCCTCTAGAATAAGGATCATAAGAACTAGGCATATCCTCAAAAACTACTTCTCGCTGCCGAGCTAAATCATCTAATCGATGGGAAATCTTACTTATCAGGTCTTGAATACTTTCCGTGCTGTTTGTAGTGTTGCTCGCATAAGCCTGATGATCTGAGTAGAATGCCATTTCCAATAAGACAATTCAGCCTACAAAATGAACAAGAAAAGAAAGAGAAGATAACTAGAACAGTGGTTAGGGTAAGAGATATCACAAATATATGGCACAAAGAGAGAACAAGTAAAACCTAGTCCATAGCCAAACAAAATCGCTCGACGCTAGTCCCCGGCAACGGCGCCAAAATGATCGATTGTAGGTACAGTGGGGTTTTTACACCCAAACTGCGAGTGTCGTGTTCTCCACAGGGACTAGGTGACGGCAACTATGCTTGGCTAAATCAAGGTAACATAATTTTAATAGATGATTCCAGAAAATAAAACCTAAACCAACAAGGTTGTTCCCGAAGATTATATAGAATGAAAGAAACAAACAAGTATAGGAAAGGTTAAGATATTGTTCACTGTCTTTTTGATGTTTTCACAATTCTTGAGAATATAAGATTCTAGCACAGAAGATCAACAACGGCGAAAGGGAAATAATAGGGTAAGATCACATATATATAACATATAAGAAAAAGACAAAACTAAGATAATGGGACATGGACAAAACTGTTTAACACCACCGCATTATATATAAATCACAGATACTACAAACTGAACAAGTTTCTACAGCAACCACAGTATACAGGGAATAGATTCAACTAATTTTCACGCAGGCACAAGTCTGAAACTAAACAACAGTACTAACACTTAACATATCTGAACATTACAAAGTACTTAACATCACACTTCTCAAGAGTACAGACATTCGAGATCAGAGAGAGTGTGTGAGAGAGAGAGATTGAGAGAGAGCAGCAGCAGTTTGGGAATGGAGCAGCAGCTGGGGCGTGAGGAGAGAAGTAGCAGGGGGCGTGAGAAGAAGAAGCAGCAGCAAAGAAAGAGGCGCAGCAACAAGGGGATGCAAGGAGAAGAAATGAGGTTCAGAGAAGAAGAAGTAGCAGCAAGAGATGGAGAAGGAGCAAGGCAAGGGAAGAAGGACAGCAGCAGGCGTGTAAGAAAGAGGAGCAGCAGTTTGAGGATTTGGAGAAGGAAGAGCAACAGCGAGGCTAGGGAAGAAGGAGCGGCAGCAAGGCGTAGGAGAAGAAGAACAGTAGGGGCGCAAGGTGCTGGTCGTGCGGGGGAGCAGACGCCCGTGACCTCCTTGTCTGGTCGGGTGCGCGAGGTGCGGCGGTGGCTGGAGATGGTGGTGAGTGGTGGATGCTGGTGATGGGTGTGTTGGTGGATGGATGGGTGGCGGAGGCTCACCACCACGCCGGCCTGGCCGTGGCGGCGGCCGGAGGTGGAGAATGAGGGATGAGGGAGAGAGATGTGTGCCAGGCTCGATTTGGGGATTGAGAGCGCTAGGGATTTTGATCCCCTCCCTGATCTGCCACTTTTGCCCTTTTGCCCTTCCACTTCTCTTCTTTCTTCGCAAGATGATCCCTCCAACCTTAGCTTGACCCCTCTGGTTACTTCTTTTCTTCACGGTCAGGTCCCTCCGTAAATTACAACAACTACAGTTTCTTGACACTCTCCATTATAGAAGGATTTTGGGCCTTTTCGCCCTTTTCTGCAAAACATGGAGGAGTGTTGTAAATGTAGCATAATGGGGGTATTTGAATATTTCTTAAGTAAATAATGTGAAAATATGATTACAATGTGATGCAAAAAGGCTAAAAAGATTATATGAAGAAATGCTCTATCAGTAGTGGTAGACGAGGACGTGGTGGCGCATGCACATCTGGGCGACCTTGGGACGAGACCCAACACGAGCGCGGGTGTACTCGAGGTCGAACCCGACCACCTTGTACTTCTCCTCGGCAAGCAAAAACTCCATGATGTGGATGGAGTGCTCACTTGCATCGTCGTTGGTGTACACCACCGAGAGGTCCATGAACCTTCGTGGGTGTCCATCACGCACGCATGGTGAACTGGCCGTCGTCGGCTGGCTCGGGCGCCATTGGAGCCGCGCAGGATACCCTCTAAGAATTTCTCGTGGTGGGTGTGCTTCTTGCAATGGTGGGGCGCGATCTAAAGGTTGAAGAGACACAAGGGTAGGTTAAATGGCCGCTGTAATAAATGGGGGCCGGCCGTCCTGTAATCGTCACGTCTTGTCACGGCGTTCATAGCGGAGGATTCCAGAATCCAGCGGCACGCTGACGACACCGCACCTCAAAGCGTGGGCTCAAGAGGCGCCAAATGTATCGTGAGGTGAGCTCGTTTCGCGCCATCACATTTGTTTATCACAAGAAGCTTCCCGCCCGGCTAGTTTGGCCATGCGTCGGCTAGAAGAGGGACAAATCATGGGCGTTTATTGGCAAAAAGCTTTGTAAAAACGAAGTGTGTGGAATGACTTTGGTCATAAGTTTACCCTTGGGTGATGAGGTCAAAGTTACACAAAAGGGTGATGATGGACACTCGAGTGCGATAATTAATTGTGCGCTCTACAGTGCCCACGGTGGAAGAAACCAACTGTGTGCAATAATGTTGAAGATCGCAGTCGAGTTAGCTATACAGATCGTGTGCTGTGAGATCGACAAGGTAAACTGATTCGAGAATCGTTAATAAAATCTAAGACCATTGCATATTAAGGTCAAAATAGTGCTAGCAATATATGAGTCTCGTATGATGCCATTTCAACGATTGTACCACAAAAGCTCAAAATGTTACAAGGTTCAAATTCCAGAGTTATATGTCTCAAATTCGAAGATTACAAGGTTCAAACTGATATTAGAAATGAAATTCAGCTCATCAACCAGAACGTCATACCGACAAGAACATGGATATCAGAGAGGTTCAAACTAATATTACCGCTTCTAAGTCTGGCTTCGAAACCTCACAATTTTTGCCAAGGGGTCAGCCACTAAGAAGTCATGTATGGGGTTGACCCGATGACTTCCGATTACTCTGTCATCTGAAGTTCCAGAATGAAATTCAGCATTTTTGGAGCCTACTCCATTCTGCCGCAGGCGCCGACGTTGATCAATAGACCATTCATTTTTGCGAAATAAATGTAGGGCAGACCTCATTTCCTTCAGCACCCTTGCTTTGAGAACAAAGAACCTAGCGAATATAATCTCCGGTAAGGTCCCTCGGTAGGAGTTCAAAGTAATTTCTGAGAGATGCAGATCTAGGCATTTGACGTGATTGTTATATTGTATCACATTATCCACCACTGGGCCTAATCTTATCTACAAAAGAAGAAAACGTGTTAGTGCCTACATGCAGTTTTGAACATTACTACATGCCTAGCTATTTGGTTTTGCGAGGATTTGTAAAATGCACTAACATGCCATCTTTGATCGACATGATTAACATGGGCATTTGATTACATTCTAGAAAATGTAGCCTTCTTCACAAGAGGTTGGAGTGGATGAAAAGTTCCCTAAGAAAACTAGTATGCAGATGAATCCAAAGGAGAAATGCTTATTGAGTGTAACCATATGGATCAAGCAACCAATATGGGGGCATGTATGTCTTGAAATTATCCAAAAGAAACTTCAGAAATCGTAGTACATTGTCATTGTAAACTTGGAATAAGGTGTAACAAATTGAACTCCCTTATGGTTAACAATTATCGTGAAAGGAACATCACCTTGATATATAGCTTCTCCGAACGGAAAGCATCTCAGAAACCGACAACTTGCTCCAGGTCGGGCCCGATAGATTCTAGTGCCAAGACCTTCACTGTGCGCAGTTTCAGGTTCAAGCTTTTCAGAATCATTTTCTGAATGACAGACGAACAAACATCTTCAAAATTAGAAATAATGTTAATTTGTAGAAGGAGAGGTAGAAGTACCTGAACGGGTGTGGATCCAATAACACGTTCACAGTATTTGTCAGACGAGTAGCCCACCACTGTCAATTTCGGCATAGAAATGACATTGATTCTTGTTGGACCTTCTTGATCAACTACAAGTAATCTCTCAAGTGCAGGTGTGTCCTGGATGACCATACCGTGGTCCACCTTTTGTGATGTCTTCCTGCCGCATCAAAGAACACACATAAATAGTCCGGAGAGTCATGGAGGTGATGTGGAAGGTACTCAACCCATTGATCGCTCAAGATGAAGGTACTCGAGTGCAAGATGACCCACGGGCAGTGTGCTCCATGTCACCCTTTGAGAGGCGTATTTACCACGAGCTCGAGGTGCTTCAGTCGTGGTAGAATAAGAGCGGGCGCGTCATTAAGGGGCGGGAAATGGCAGTTCCTGAACTTGGCGACGCAGCGTGGGCGCGAGGCGGAGTGCAGACGTTGGCAGCGACCGCATATGCCCATCATCAAAAGTGAGCTCCTCGAGCTGATCTAGGGCGGGGGATCGGAACCAGTGTCAATCTTGGCTCGGTCCTTGCCGTTGGAACGGAACTTGCCCATTGTAAGGCCTTTGGTTGGGCCAAGGTGACTGCCGAGGATCTTGGAGAATGCATCAAAGCTTTTGCGATAGCCATGGCATAGCTCGTGGGTGTCAATGAGGTCGAGAGGGCTGGAGTTCCATAGGGGGCGCCACCGCCAGGAAAGGAGGGTTGTCCGCGCCCCATATTTGATTGGGAGGAGGGAGATGATGACTCTCAACATATCATCGGGAGGCTGGCGATTAAGTCTATACTGTTGGAGTAAACTGCGGTTGTAGCTTCGCCCGCCCGCTTGTTGGCAGCCCTGCTCTCCACCTCCGAGTCTCCTTGTCGTGGCGCTTTCTGATAGAAATGGGAGTATAGGGAATATTTAGTTAAAACAGGGCAATAGAAAAGTGTATTGGTAACTAGAAGTTATTAGGTAGGAATATAGTAAGAAAAGGGAATAACAATTGGTTGCTTAAATACTACACAATTCATTTGACATTGCTGGGTAAGTCAACATATGCAGATAGTTGAAAATAAAACTTACTTCGAACAAAGTCTGGACGGATGATTTTGTCGAGGAAGTTGGCATATATCTCATGACCAGGCCCTTCTATGTGCAGTGCAATTTTAGAGCCAGCTTTAAGTACATAAAACTTTGCAATTTCGTTCCAAAAGCCAGTGCCAAAATAGGAGTCACCACGTTCATCAAGTCTTACAGTAGAAATGATTGTAAATCCATGGTTTGTGTGCAGTATGACATTCGTGGAGCCTTGACGTATGTAAAGGGAAAAATTGTGCACTACATAATCTGTTGCATAGCGAGGGATGTCCTGCTGAAAATGATAGGATTGTTAAAGAAAATATGGTAACATGCAAATATGGGCCCAAATTGAAAGAACTATACAGCAGTTGGAATCGAAGGACAAAAGTCTATAATTAAACAGATAGGGTAAACATGATGTCATCGAAATATGAGAGTAATCGAAAGAACAATACATCATTAATTTTCCTAATATAGAAAGAAGAGTGGAAAAATCCCCTTTGATGTATATGGTGCATGTGGCACCTTTTATCCAAATGTAGCAATATTTAGAATATGTTCAGGAAAGTAGGCCATGCCAACCGATTTAGGGTGAGATCGACATACAAGGCGTCCTCAAGTTATCTGGTATGATGAGATGGAATCTCTGGCGGCGGTCGCCATGTCCTGAAGTGTCGGCGCACTGTACATTCTATGAATGAAAGAAAACCCTCAAATCAGCTCGAAAAAAAATGAATTCATGGCGATTTCCACCGGGTGATTAAAGGAGGCAGATGAACTGGGATAAGAGATGAGATAATATCTCGTTAAATTAGTTACCTTGTCGTACATGAGAAAGAACCCTCAATACGGCAGATTCCCCAACCGAGCGGAGCTGGGTCGACCGTGAGCAGTGTCAAGAAAGTCGATGGCGATAGGCGGCGGCAAGCGGAAGTGGCGAAATGCGATGGGTTTTGCCGGCAGCCTGGCGGCGGCGGCGAGCTAGGTGTTTACCGCCGCGATAGGCGGTGCCATGGCATAGACGCGGAGGAGCTTGTGCAGGTGTGAATGGGGAACGTACCGGAGAGGCCGAGGGGGTGGCAGGCGGGGTGAGGGTTTTTGTGACGTGGGGATGGTGGGGGTTTTCTTTTTTGTTTTTTGAATTGGGTGGTGAGGGTTTTCTGTCCCACAAAGAATTTTGGGGGCGACGGTTTGCTAGAGCGAACCGTGTGTGATTGACATAGCAGGCAAAATGGAAGTCACTACACATGGTTCCAACTTTGGGAACCGTGTGTGATTGACGTACTACCTTTGTCCTGGTTTATTGGTGCCCCGTTGTAATTTTTACCAAAATTTGGTGAAATATTTAACATACTCAGACATAGATAATAAGCGTACACGTACATAAGCATAGTTCAACCATAAGTACATAGTTCAACCATCATTAAGCATACTCAAGCGTACATAGTTTGATCCATCCCACATCTCATCTCACATGCGGCCGGCATGATCCCGAAGCTTCTCCAGGTACTCGGCGTACGCGCCATGCGCCACCCTGCGAGAATACTTCTGCTTGAAGGAGCCAACGGCCCGTCCTCTTGCATGTGCTAGAACACTTAGATACGCGTCATGAATCTTGTGGTTGCAAAATGGGCATCCATAGCCGTTGTTCCAGGTCCTAATACGCCTGTTATGCATTCCCGCATAAAGCTCCCTCGGGATTCGCCTCTTGTACCTCCTCTGGGCATCTTCATCCTTGTTGTCCACATCGTCAGACATCACCTATACAAATAGTAAAACAAATTTGGCATCAAATCACTGATTACATGCCGTGAAGTAGGATTAGGAATTTATGGCTATTTATTTATACATATCCAGAGATTATGGTTCGATTTTTAAGCACAGTCGTCTATGTACAGACCAATCTTGAAGAAAATAATGGCACAAACATATGTAGGTCATTCAAAATCAATTGTCAAGTCCTGGCTAGGAATTATTAGCACGAACACTAACCCTGGTCGGATTACTAGCAGAAATCATTTGCACAAAATGAAACAACTAATCACTTATCACCTGTACCATTCAAACAATCAATACACTACATGGATCTAACGAAACTTACTCAGATTTCATGGATTGGGAGTTCTATTCCAAAAAGGGGGAGGCAGGAGTAACTAGAGAAACCCTATGATCTATTTGACACATAAATGGGTATAGATGACTAACCAGCTGTCCGTCGTCGTCGTCGGAGTCGTCGCCGGAGTGGTCGTCGGAGTCATCGCCAGAGTGGTCATCGGAGTCGTCGCCGGAGTGGTCGACAGAGTAGGTGTGGAACTCCGCCTCCGGCTGTGGAAGCTCGACGTCGTCGGCGGCGTCGAGTGCGATGATAACTTCGCCACGGTGACGGCAACCTCTGTCTCCATCTCCACGCCGTGCTCCGGTGCTTTAGCAGCCCCGGCGTCGCCACTCCATCCGATGGGGCGCTTCGGCGGTATCCTCATACACTGACGGCTTTGAGGACTGAGAGCGGCATCGAGGATGCAAGCGGAGAGAGAGGATTGTGTGTGTGGCGAGGATGGGGGTGCGGCCGCTCGGGCGCACCATTAATATGGAGTAGTGGGAGTTGTGGGAGAGAGGCGGGCGGCGGTCAAACCGATGGCTCGCCTCCCGGTGAGCCTGCGCACCGGACTGCTGGCATGCCTACCAAAGTTTCACACAGCTACTCGCACGCCTCCCGATGACACTGCGCAGCGAGCACGCCTCCGCCACCACGATTCACGCACGCCGCCGCCTCCCGTGCACTGCGCGGCGGACTGCTCGCATGTGTCCCGTCAACTCACGCGTGCTCGCACGCCACACGGGTCGCGCGGCGGCACGTATATTGTTTTTCTATTTGATGATTAATGCTGCCGCTTTATTGCTTAACTGAAGCATGGCACGTATCCATTGTTGGTCTAACGCTCACGGTTCGAATAAATAATCTGTTTGGGATATTGGTTCCCAATTATTAATAATCTCCCGTCTGTAATTAGATAAAGATTACATCAAAACTGGTCTAAAATTTGAAAAAAATAAAGAACAATGCCACTTTGTATTGGTGTCCATATGACAACACGATAAGTTTCATGAACTTCAAATAAGTTTTGGATGTACTAGAATTTAAAAATCAAGATTCTCAATGTTTGAAATTTATTGCACGGGGAGTAAACATGCACCCAGTGAGACACATGTGTTTTTGCAATCCAGTTAGGTGCACTGTCACGTGTGCATGTAGCTCAAATTTAATTTTTGCACATTACACCCATAGAAAATCAATCAATCAATGTACTAAAACGTCTTAATGATCTCTATGATTTTTTTTGAAATTAAAACGTCCCTCCTTTCGTAACATGTATGTTCACCACGGGATAATTAATTTAACATGCATCGTAGTTGCGGTGGATTCATGATGTATGTGGGTGTGTGTGTCTGGGGGTGGCGGCACTACAGCACAACACTTGATTGGGGGCAGTTAACTGCCGGGAGAAATACCCGACCTAGGGCAAAAGAACTGCCGGGACATTTGTTTCTGCCGGTACAAACATGTCGTAAGCGAGAAACCGCGGAAGAACTTAAGCCATGACGGCACCTAACTGCCGCGGTACATTTTAAGGTGCATTATTTGCGGAACAACCAAACCACGGCCTACAATCTGCCGGGACCGCCGCAGCGTGATCGAAAATTAGCGCGGTGGGAAAGCGCGATCGACCAAATTTTGGCCCAAAACAAACGCCAGACGCACCAGCCCTCTACCGGATAACAGCGCCCCGAAAGCGGATAGCAGCGCCGCCCCAAATCGACGCCTAAATCCTTCATGCGCTCCACCGGATCGCCGCCGCCGCCGCCCGCCAAGAGCCATTACCGCCGCCGCCCCAGCCATCACACCGCCGCCGACCTCCCTCCATCCCGAGCAAGACTGGCCGCCTCCACGCCGAGCCGTCTTTGCGATGCGCCCTCCACGCCGAGCCGAAGCTGCGATGCGCCCTCACGCAGAGCCCGTCATTGCCGCCCTCCACCACTCCAGCGGGCGCCGCCGAGCACCCACTGACCGCAGCCGCCACCACTTCGGCGGGCGCCCAATCACCTGTGTCGGGGCCCGTCGGCCGACCTCCACCTGCACCATTTCCGTCGTCGGCAGCGGAAAGGGCAAGAGGAAGCAAGGCTTCCCAAGGCGGCATCGTGCTCCTCTTCTCCACGGCCGTTCACGCTGGCGAGCATGGGAGGGCTCCCGACCACGGCTTCCTCCTCACCGACGGCGAGCACGGTGCCTCTCCACTTAGATCCGTGCGGTGGAAACCCGATGCAGGTGAGATTTTCCTTACCAATGTAGTGAATCTCTCTTTACGCCGATGAGAACTGACGGTGGGTGTTCTCCGATTGCAAATCTGAAGCCAGATTTCCCTCCCTCCTACATCCCCCATCCACCGAAAGTTAGTAATTCTTCCGTATTGCTGTTTTTTTTCTTTGCTGCCAAATTGATGGAGGTGCTATTAGTGAAAGGATTGGAGACCGGTTCTAGCAGCGGTAGATTTTTCGAGAAATTCCAAGTGCTCGTGATTTGCAAAGGGTTTCAGCCAAGTTAGTGTACGTGTACTCTCCTATGATTAGTAAAATTTCATGCTTTGTATGCACCCTTTTTAGGTACATGGATCCATCTTTTTTTATTCAGGTTCAAACATTGCACAACTGAAGACATTTGTTATATAGCTCGAGACAGTTTACTCACTATGGCTGACTGTTATTCCAGGATAATATGCAATGTTAAGTCAATTATTTTCCTCATGCTACCACAATTTTTCCAACATTAATTTTTCAGCTGCTTGATGGAATCATGGAAGGAACATACAAAGACAAGACGAGACGAGGGATGGTCTGATGATGTTGTCGAGATGAGTATGGTGCTCATACTGTTATCATTTTGTATCCAGAATCTTTGATGTTAAATGGTGGGGTGTTAAATGCAGCCCTCGATAAAAAATGGAGATTATACTACCATAGTTAGCTCCACTGTAGAAAGTAACATAACCAGCCTGAAGTAGGTGTATATCTATTACTCTTTAATATTACATAAGCTTTTGAACCTAGTAAGTCATTGCCTCAGAGTTATGCCTGCTTAGATTAATGGTTGCTATGCTAACAAGATACAGTGAAAAATTACTTTGTTTCGAATACGGTAAGTATATGACCTTATATAATGGTTTATGATTAGAATTAGCAAGGTCCCTTTACCCTCTTAATGTGTTTACACTTCCTCTGATGAAATAATATGTTGTCTATGAACCTTAACAATCGTCATCTCAGCTAAACAAAAAAGGAACAAGGCCCACCAGATTTGTTCGTAGTGCACATTGTTTTCTCTACAAAATATTGGAGTATCTGGATCACAAATCTGACCTGTAAAAATGTTCAAACTTATTGATATTTTATTCCTGAAATTTTAAAAACAATGAATACAATACAATTTTTTAACTCAACCTAGCTTCATGTTTTTTGTCCTGTGAATAAAAACAAAGCTTCACTACAAGGCGATTTTCTGGTGAATGAATTAAACTCAAGGTCTCTAGCAAAGGAATCAAGTTTTTCACAACTTGTGATTTTGAACATAATTTTATTTATTGCCAAGGATCACCGTGACATCTATGGTTGTATGCTCTTCTCATATCTTTATTATTTTCAAGATTACTATATAGTACACGAACTACCCTGTTTCATTGGTTCAGTTTATCTTCATTCATGTTAGGATTTTCTCTTGGCTTCCTGGTTCTTCTTTTCTCTGGCGAACTTGAACAACTCTATTAATGTGTCAGAAAATAAAGTCTTCCTGTACAAATCTACATATGTGTAATCAGGTATGCTATATATCACCTTTCATTCTTTTCCAATTGTGCTGCTGTATGACTTCTTTTAAGAACAGATTATTCAACTCAGCGGACCTTGAATAGTTGAATGTCCGATATAACATCACAATGACCTTTCTTACTCTGGTTATATTTTCCATTTGTACCACTGTATGGCACCTCACTTTCTGATTTCTGAGTCAAATGCTTTACCTGATGTCGGGCTCTCTCTTCAGACATACATGAAACAGTTCTTCACAAGATCATGATTGTATACATATAAAAAAAATCTTCTTCTCATATCTTATTTGACCTCTCTACAGTGTAGTATGTAAAAAGTTGTCGGCGGTCAGCCACGCCTCTCCCTCGCCAAAGATCGTAAATTCTTACTAGGCAACTAGATGTGCTTAATTTGTGTGTCCAGGCCTGAAACTGGACTAGATAAAATTGTACCAACTTATAATGGTGGATTAAAATTATAGTGAACTAGATAAGCGGCCTTGGGTGACATTTTGAGCTCTTGGCTATTGTCTTTAACTGTCAAGTGTGTAGCAGCCAACAGTGTGAATTTATGATGGTTATTTAGTTTATTTGATTGTACGCTATGCAGAGCTTTCCTCATTAATTCAATTTTACACAAAATTGGAAGGCTATTGTATTGCTGCGTAACTGGAGCAAGGTCATTACCATTTCCATCTGACAAAACATCCTGAATGTCCTGTCTAGTTCTTCCACTCTAACAAGGCCATACATAACGGTGTTGTAAGATGAAAGTCCGGGCAGTATTTAGCTTTTAAACTTACAGTATACTGCTCTTACAGTGTTGTGAGATTGAAGGTCCAATATGCTACACTTCAACACAGATCTTTATCATTATTTGAGAAGTAAACTTTTAATCGGCAGTAGAGTTGTATCTAGTAAACTTTGGAATTTCTTGATTAATTTTCTGTATCTATGACTGCAATGGTTGCAGCGATCTAATTTGCATGTTTGTGTGTGTTCTTCAGGAATCATGATACTACTTTGCGATCTGATTGGTGAAAGGGTATTTTCTACGGTTCTCTCATATCCGACTGGTCTTTTCTCTCTATAAAGTAGCATTGAAAATGTTCTTTTATTTCCTCCGACCTCTCGTAAGCTCACACCTGAATACCATGATATATGCCTTCAAGAAAACTCTGTATGTTCTTTTGATTTAAACCTAACACCAAACATTTTAGTTTCTATACTTCTGTCAGTTAATGCTGGAAAAATGTTTGATTTTTGTTGTTGTACTAGTTGCCTTTGTGTGCTCATACAAAAATACTAGATCCTATGATGTCAAAAATTTATACAGATTGTGGATGACACTTTTTCTCGAGCGTTGGTCCTATTGTCTTATGTGCAGTTTTTTCAAACAGAGTTTGATGAGTCTTCACTTTCAGGAAACTAAACTTAATATTAGAGGCAATCACACCATGCCGTTATGGGTTTAATTATTTGTCCAGACCTGAAACTGTTGTCATGCTTTCCAGGAAGGGCAACTAGATGTGCTTAATTCATGTGCCCAGGCTTGAAACTGCGGACATTTTTTAGCTTTTTATTAAATCGAATATTCACTCGATGCCTTGAAGGGAGATTTGTCGAGAAAATGTTGGGCGGTTGTAGATTCTGAGTATCGTAATAAATGTAATGGATATAATGTTTTCTAATACATGACTTGTGATTTGATGTCTTCCTGTCCAGGTTGAAAATGTTCCTGTAAGATTTGTTAAGACGCCTTGCCGTAACCATATGCCGTGAGCTCACATAGAAGAACTTACAGGCTTTACTCTTTGTGTTTGTTACATCTTGTACTGTCGGATGTCTAGAGACTACAGATGCTAAATTATGAGGGAAGTCTTCATGTGTAATCAGTGAATTGCATACATTGTAAATGTTTGATGATCAGACTTTATAATATATATGTGATGTGCATCTGCATAATCTTTTTGCTTTATTTGAATGGATGTCATCTTTCGAATCGGGGTGTGTATGTAAATGTGAAATAAATGTAATACCAGAGTGTGATAGCCTTATTAATTGGGATACTTGGCACCACGGAAAGCTATTGATTGCCGGCAAAAAATATCTGCCGGGAGAACAGGAACTGCCGGGAGAAGTTTGAGCATGATGGCATAAAAACTGCCGGCACATCCCTATCTGCCGGGAATTTTAATCCCCGGCAGCCGTTCTCGTGACAGTTCTATCTGCCGGGAGAAAAACATTCCCGGCAGTTTGACTGCCCTTGTAAGTGCCTTGTCTCGGCAGTTTTCCTGCCCTTGCATCTGTGTTGTGGTGTAGTGCGGGTGGCTCGTAGTACACTACGAGTTGTGAGCCACCGTGTGGGTTGGCCGTTTTGTTAGGCAGGCCGGTGCCACATCAGAGTCGTGAAATCGTTATTTAAAACATTACACAACCCTTTCATACATAAATGTTTTGGCCACATGCAGTCGATGGTTGTCCTACACGACACTCGATAGTCGCGTGTGACGCTTTCTGTGGGCCCGCGAGGTCGTCGTCCATCACTTTGACGAACAGCTGGCAGTGAGGTTAATTTTACCAGCAAGGTAGAATCTTTTTTGTTTGTGTTATGGTGGTATATAGTACGCGTCAAAGAGGTGGGAGGGGACTAGCATATATACTATACGTATATGTCCGTGAACAAGTACACCTCACTCAGTGTTGGGACTTTTTGGTTACCAAGGCACGTGCCACATCAAAATTATGAAATTGGTTATTCAAACATCACACAACACCTTTTTGGGCCACATGCATATATATCCTAGCTAGGACACTCACGTGTGACGCTTCCATCTATGGGCCCACGAGGCCATCGTTGATGCATGCATGCATGCATCACTTTGACCTACATCGGGAGAGGTTAATTAATTTCACCATCGATGAGGATTATTTTGGGTTGTACATATATTACGGCAGGAGCATATAGTATGCGGTGAAGAGGGGAAGGGACCATCATATGTAGTACGCTTGATATGAACCTCGCTCTGTGTGGGTGCATGGTTTACGGTTTTTGAGGCATGTGGCACATCAAAGTTGTGCATTTTGGGTATTCAATATATATATGTTTGGCCCACATGCAAAGCGGTGGTGGTTTTCCTCTCGCACCCACTTAAGCGATTATCAGCGATATCGATGCTTTCCATCTGTGGGCCCGCTTGGTCCATCACTTCTTTTTGCCTGACAACAAGAGAGGTTAATTTGACTTAGGAGGGGATTATTATTTTTACTCTGGGATGACATGCATGATACACTTTGAGCACACACACACATGCATGTGTACGCATGAATCCCTCCCATCGAGTTGAAGTGGCTAGTACAACGACACCATCATGAACCGATCTCGCTCTGTGTGGGGAGCTAGTGTACGATTTTTGACACACGCGCCAGATCAATGTTGTGTATTCAAACATGCATGCACGCATCACCTCCATACCTATGCATGTAGTGGTTGCCTTCGAACGATACACTCCGTCGCGTGGTTATCGGCGACAAGCCTATATATTCGTGGGCCCGCGTGGACATCCATGATCACCTTGACCAACAACAAGATATGTTACCATGGCGGATTCTTCATTTGGTTCGTGTTAACGTAGTATAGGTCGTGGTGAGATTCATACCTAATTAAGTTTGAGCACATATACTATGCACGCATGCATGCATATATGAATCCCCATCGTTGGCTTGAAGTGTGGTGTAACATACATATGCATCGTCAACCTAACCCTCACTCGGTGTGGGGATTTCTAGTTCGAAATCACGGTGCCACATCAAAGTTGTTCCATTGTTACTCAAAACACACCTCTCCATACATATGTTTTGGCCACACGCATGGAGTGGTTGTCTCCGGGGACTAGCTACTTGCGTGATTATTGGCGAGCTAGCCCATCTCCGGGGTCGCATGGACGGCCATCACTTTGACCAACAACAAGAGAGAGGTTGTACGACCAAGGTGGATTATTCTTGGTCCGATTTACGATCCATCTTGGTGAGATATATGCCTCTCTAGCCCACCGACTAAAAGTATGTGTGTGTGGGGGGGGGGTTGCTACATCGCACTTTGCTAGGTGAACCTCGGTTGGGGGGGCATGCATTCATAGCTTAATTAGGATTCCCTTCGTGGCGACACGAGGGGGGTGGGGGGCTGCTAGCTACTTTGCTAGGTGAACCTCGGTTGGGGGGGGGGGAGGAGGGCATGCTCATAGCTTAGGGTTCCCTTCATGCCGACACGAGGGAGGGCTGCTAGCTACTTCACACTTTGCTAGGTGAACCTCGGTTGGGGGGGGGGGGCATGTGCATTCATAGCTTAGGATTCCCTTCGTGCCGACACGAGGGAGGGGTGGCTGCTAGCTACTTCACACTTTGCTAGGGTGAACCTCGGTTGGGGGGGGGGGGGAGGGTGCTACGTCTTGAGCTTGCATTGGTTTTCCCCGAAGAGGAGAGGATGATGCAACACAGTAGCGTAAGTATTTCCCTCAGTTTTTGAGAACCAAGGTATTAATCCAGTAGGAGGCCACGCACAAGTCCCTCGTACCTGCACAAAACGATAGCTACTACTGCAACCAACGCGATTAGGGTTGTCAATCCCTTCATGGTCACTTACGAGTGAGATCTGATAGAGATAATATTTTTGGTATTTTTGGTATAAAGATGCACAAATGAAAAGTAAAAGGCAAAGTAAAACAAAAGCAAGTATAAAAGTGATGGAGATTGATATGATGAGAATAGACCGGGGCCATAGGTTTCACTAGTGGCTTCTCTCAAGAGCATAAGTATTCTACGGTGGGTGAACAAATTACTGTTGAGCAATTGACAGAACTGAGCATAGTTATGAGTATATCTAGGTATGATCATGTATATAGGCATCACATCCAAGTAGATCGAAATGATTCTGCATCTACTACTATTACTCCACTCATCGACCGCTATCCAGCATGCATCTAGAGTATTAATTTAAAAACAGAGTAACGCCTTAAGCAAGATGACATGATGTAGAGGAATAAATTCATGCAATATGATAAATACCCCATCTTGTTATCCTCGATGGAAACAATACAATATGTGCCTTGCAACCCTTTACATCCTTTGGGTAAGGACACCGCAAGATTGAACCCAAAGCCATGCACTTCTCCCATTGCTAGAACTACCAATCTAGTTGGCCAAACCAAAGCGGATAATTCAAGAGACTTGCAAAGATAACTCAATCATACATAAAAGAATTCAGAGAAGATTCAAATATTATTCATAGATAAGCGGATCATAAACCCACAATTCATCGGTCTCAACAAAACACACGCAAAAAGAAGATTACATCGAATAGATCTCCACGAGAGAGGGGAGAACATTGTATTGAGATCCAAAAGAGAGAAGAAGCCATCTAGCTACTAGCTATGGACCCGAAGGTCTAAAGTAAACTACTCACACTTCATCGGAGAGGCTATGGTGTTGATGTAGAAGCCCTCCGTGGTGGATGCCCCCTCGTGAGCTCGGAACAAGCCCCAAGATGGGATCTCGTGGATACAGTGAAGTTGCAGCGGTGGAATTAGGTTTTTGGCTCTGTTACGATCGTTTGAAGTGCGTGAGGTATATATAGGAGGAAGGAGTACGTCGGTGGAGCAACAGGGGGCCCACGAGGCAGGGGGCGCGCCCTAGGGGGGGCGCCCCCACCCTCGTGACCGCCTCTCTGGTTCCTTGGCGTAGGGTCCAAGTCTCCTGGATCACGTTCGGTGAGAAAATCACATTTCCAAAGGTTTCATTCCGTTTGGACTCTTGATATTCTGTTTCTTCGAAACACTGGAAAAGGCAAAAAAACAGCAATTCTGGGGTGGGCCTCCGGATAATAGGTTAGTCCCAAAAGTAACATAAAAGTGGAAAATAAAGCCCATTATAGTCCAAAACAATAGATAAAGTAGCATGGAGCAATCAAAAATTATAGATACGTTGGAGACGTATCGAGGCATCCCTAAGCTTAATTCACTGCTCGTCCTCGAGTAGGTAAATGATAAAAAGAGAATTTTTGATGCGGAGTGATACTTTGGCATAATTTCAATGTAAATCTTCTTAATTGTGGTATGAATATTCAGTCTGAAAGATTTAAGACAAAAGTTCATATTGACATAAAAAATAATAATACTTCAAGCATACTAACTAAGCAATTATGTCTTCTCAAAATAACATGGCCAAAGAAAGTTCATCCCTACAAAATCATATAGTTAGGCTATGTTTCATTTTCGTCACACAAAGATGTTCTCAACTTCTATACCCCCGATGACAAGCCAAGCAATTGTTTCATACTTAAATAATCTCAAACTTTTTCAACCTTCACGCAATACATGAGCGTGAGCCATGGATATAGCACTATGGGTGGAATAGAATATGATGATGGGGATTGTGTGGAGAAGACAAAAAAGCAGAAAGTCTCACATTGACGAGGATAATCAACGGGCTATGGAGATGCCCATCAATTGATGTCAACATGAGGAGTAGGGATTGCGATGCAACGGATGCACTAGAGCTATGAGTGCTCAACAAAAGAAAACTAGTGGGTGTGCATCCAACTTGCTTGCTCATGAATACCTAGGGCATTTGAGGAAGCCCATCGTAGGAATATACAAGCCAAGTTCTATAATGAAAAATTCCCACTAGTATAAAAAGATAACTTATGAGACTCACTATATGAAACACATGGTGCTACTTTGAAGCACAATATATGAGACTCACTACATGAAGAACAAGGTGCTACTTTGAAGCACAAGTGTGGAAAAAGAGATAGTAGCATTGCCCTTTTTATTTATTTTCTTTTTTTGGGCCTTTCTTTTTTTCTTTTTGGCCTTTCTCTTTTTTTGTGGCAATGCTCTAATAATGATGATCATCGCACTTCTATTGATTACAACATAAGGATTACAACTCGAAACTAGAACAAGGTATGACTCTATATGAATGCCTCCCGTGATGTACGGGATGGTGCAATGAATCAAGAGTGACATGTATGAAAAATAATGCATGGTAGCTTTGCCACAAATACGATGTCAACTACATGATCATGCAATGGCAATATGACAAAAGTAAGGTATGTCATGATGATGAGCAAGCGGTGGAAAGTTGCATGGCAATATATCTCGTAATGGCTATGGAAATGCCATAATAGGTAGGTATGGTGGCTGTTTTGAGGAAGATATAAGGAGGTTTATGTGTGATAGAGCGTATCATATCACGGGGTTTGGATGCACGTGAAGTTTGCACCAACTCTCAAGGTGAGAAAGGGCAATGCACAGTACCGAAGAGGCTAGCAAAGGCGGAAAGGTAAAAGTGTGTATAATCCATGGACTCAACATTAGTCAAAAGAACTCATATACTTATTGCAAAAATTTAGAAGTCATCACAAACCAAGTACTACGTGCATGCTCCAAGGGGATAGATTGGTAAGAAAAGACCATCGCTCATTCCCCGACCGTCACTCATAAGGATGCACAAGCCGGTACACTTCATGTTTCAAATTTGTTACACAACTTTAACCATACGTGCATGCTACGGGATTTGCAAACTTCAACACAAGCATTTCTCAAATTCACAACTACTCAACTAGCACGACTTTGATATTATCACCTCCATATCTCAAAACAATTATCAAGCATCAAACTTATCTTAGTATTCAACGCACTCAAAAGAAAGTTTCACATATCTTGAATACCAAGTATATTAATATTAAGCAAATTACCATGCTATTAACTACTCTCAAAATAATCTAAGTGAAGCATGAGAGATCAATAGTTTCTTTAAAACAAATCCACCACCGTGCTCTAAAAGATCTAAGTGAAGTACTAGAGCAAAAATTATCACGCTCAAAAGATATAAGTGAAGCACTATGAGCAAAACTATCAAACTCAAAAGATATAAGTGAAGCACATAGAGTATTCTATAAAATTTCAATTCATGTATGGCTCTATCAAAAGGTGTGTACATCAAGGATGATTGTGGTAAACTAACAAGCAAAGATGCAAATAATACAAGACGCTCCAAGCAAAACACTTATCATGTGGTGAATAAAAATATAGCTCCAAGTAAATTACCCAAGCTTTGACTTTTTTGTGTCCTTGGATTATCTTGGGGGTGCCATGGGCATCCCCAAGCTTAGGCTCTTGCCACTCCTTGTTCCATAATCCATCAAAAGAATTCACCCAAAACTTGAAAACTTCACAACACAAAACTCAATAGAAATCTCGTGAGCTCCATTAGAGAAAGAAAACAAAAGACTACTTTAAGGTACTGTAATGAACTCATTCTTTATTTATATTGGTGTTAAACCTACTGTATTCCAACTTATCTATGGATCATAAACTATTTTACTAGCCATAGATTCATCAAAATAAGCAAACAACACACGCAAAACAGAATCTGTCAAAAACAGAACAGTCTGTAGTAATCTGTAACTAACGCAAACTTCTGGAACTCAAAAAATTCTACCAAAATTATACGACCTATAAAATTTGTTTATTGATCAGCAGCAATTGGAATCAGTATTTTATCACGTTCTGGTGATTTTTAACAATTCGGGCACTGAGCGCAAAGTTTCTGGAAATTACAGCAAGATCAAATAACTATCATCCAAGAAGATCCAATAGGTTTAACTTGGCACAAACACTAATTAAAAGATAAAACCACATCTAAACAGAGGCTAGATATATTATTTATTACTATAAGCAGCAAGGACAAATATTGGGTTGTCTCCCAACAAGCACTTTTCTTTAAAGCCTTTTTAGCTAGGCATCGAGATTCAATGATGCTCACAAGAAAGACAAGAATTGAGGCACAAAGAGAGCATCATAAAACGTGTGACAAACACACTTAAGTCTAACATATTTCCTATGCATATGCATATTATAGGCAAACAATTTATCATAGCAAGCAAAAACTAGCATATGCAAGGAAGCGGAAAGGAACGATAGCAATCTCAACATAACGAGAGGTAATTTAGTAACATGAAAATTTCTATAACCATATTTTCCTCTCTAATAATAATTAAATGTAGGATCATAGGCAAATTCAACAAAATAGCTATCACAAAGTATATTCTCAACACGATCCACATGCATGCAAAGTTGATACTCTTCCAAAATAGTGGGATCTAAAGTTGACACTTTTCCGAACCCACTTTCAATATTATTGCAAACAATATTATCAATCTCATATTCATAATGGGGCTTAAATAAATTTTCAAGATCATAAAAAGAATCACCCCAATCATGATCATTGAAACAAGTAGTAGACATAGCAAAACTAGCTTCCCCAAGCTTAGGGTTTTGCATCTTATTAACACAATTAACATCAAAATAATTTATAATAAAATCATTGCAATCATGCTTTTTATTCAAAGATCTATCGTGAGTCACTTCACGGATTTCAGGCAAAACCTTATAAAGATAATCTAGTGCATCCAAATCACTAGGAATTGGTTCATCATAATTGGATCTCTTAAAAAGATTGGCAAGCGGATGAGGATCCATAGATATTGGCTTCTTTGTTTAGGAATAAATACTCAACTATTTCAGCCAAACGAGCAAACGAGCTAAGTAAGACACAGAGGCAAACAGAAAAGAGAGGGTGGATAAAACGGCAAGGGTGAAGTGGGGGACAGGAAAACGAGAGGCAAATGCAAATAATGTAATGCGAGAGATAGGGATTGTGATGGGTACTTGGTATGTTGACTTTATGTAGACTCACCGCAAGAACGGCGCCAGAAATCCTTCTTGCTACGTCTTGAGCTTGCGTTGGTTTTCCCCGAAGAGGAGAGGATGATGCAGCACAATAGGGTAAGCATTTCCATCAGTTTTTGAGAACCAAGGTATTAATCCAGTAGGAGGCCACACACAAGTCCCTCATACCTGCACAAAACGGTAGCTACTCGCAACCAACGCGATTAGGGGTTGTCAATCCCTTCACGGTCACTTACGAGAGTGAGATCTGATAGAGATAATATTTTTGGTATTTTTGGTATGAAGATGCAAAGCGAAAACTAAAAGGCAAAGTAAAACAAAAGCAAGTATAAAAGTGATGGAGATTGATATGATGAGAATAGACCCGGGGGCCATTGGTTTCACTAGTGGCTTCTCTCAAGAGCATAAGTATTCTACGGTGGGTGAACAAATTACAGTTGAGCAATTGATGTAATTGAGCATAGTTATGAGTATATCTAGGTATGATCATGTATATAGGCATCACGTCCGAGACAAGTAGATCGAAATGATTCTGCATCTACTACTATTACTCCACTCATCGACCGCTATCCAGCATGCATCTAGAGTATTAAGTTAAAAAATAGAGTAACGCCTTAAGCAAGATGACATGATGTAGAGGAATAAATTCATGCAATATGATAAATACCCCATCTTGTTATCCTCGATGGCAACAATACAATACGTGCCTTGCAACCCTTTACATCCTTTGGGTAAGGACACCGCAAGATTGAACCCAAAGCCATGCACTTGTCCCATTGCAAGAACTACCAATCTAGTTGGCGAAACCAAGCGGATAATTCAAGAGACTTGCAAAGATAACTCAATCATACATAAAAGAATTCAGAGAAGATTCAAATATTATTCATAGATAAGCGGATCATAAACCCACAATTCATCGGTCTCAACAAACACACCGCAAAAAAGAAGATTACATCGAATAGATCTCCACGAGAGAGGGGAGAACATTGTATTGAGATCCAAAAGAGAGAAGAAACCATCTAGCTACTAGCTATGGACCCAAGGTCTGAAGTAAACTACTCACACTTCATCGGAGAGGCTATGGTGTTGATGTAGAAGCCCTCCGTGGTGGATCTCGGCGGAGCTCGGAGCAGGCCCCAAGATGGGATCTCGTGGATCTGAGGAAGTTGCAGCGGTGGAATTAGGTTTTTGGCTCCTGTTCTGATCGTTTGGGGTACGTAGGTATATATAGGAGGAAGGAGTACGTCGGTGGAGCAACAGGGGGCCCACGAGGCAGGGGGCGCGCCCTAGGGGGGCGCGCCCCCCACCCTCGTGACCGCCTCTCTGGTTCCTTGGCGTAGGGTCCAAGTCTCCTGGATCACGTTCGGTGAGAAAATCACGTTTCCGAAGGTTTCATTCCGTTTGGACTCCGTTTGATATTTTGTTTCTCGAAACCTTTGAAAAAGGCAAAAAACGACAATTACAGGCTGGGCCTCCAGTTAATAGGTTAGTCCCAAAAGTAATATAAAAGTGGAAAATAAAGCCCATTATAGTCCAAAACAATAGATAAAGTAGCATGGAGCAATCAAAAATTATAGATACGTTGGAGACGTATCAGAGGGCATACATTCGTAGCTTAGGATTCCCTTCATGCCGACATGAGGGAGGGGGTCTGCTAGCTACTTCGCACTTTGCTAGGTGAACCTCGGTTGGGGGGGGGGGCATCTGCAGTCATAGCTTAGGATTCCCTTCGTGCCAACACGAGGGAGGGGTGGCTGCTAGATACTTTGCACTTTGCTAGGGTGAGCCTCGGTTGGGGGGGGGAGGGCATGCATTCATAGCTTAGCTAGGATTCCCTTCGTGCAGACACGAGGGAGGGGGGCTGCTAGCTACTTCACACTTTTCTAGGTGAACCTCGGTTGGGGGCATGCATTCATAGCTTAGGAATCCCTTCATGCCGACATGAGGGAGGGGGGATGCTAGCTCTACTTCACACTTTGCGAGGTGAACCTCGGTTCGGGGGCATGCATTCATAGCTTAGGATTCCCTTCGTGCGACACGAGGGAGGGGCTGCTAGCTACTTCACACTTTCCTACGGTGAACCTCGGTTGGGGGGCATGCATTCATAGCTTAGGATTCCCTTCGTGCCGACACGAGGGAGGAGGGGGGCTGCTAGCTACTTCACACTTTGATAGGTGAACCTCAGTTGAGGGGGAGGGGCATGCATTCATAGCTTAGGATTCCCTTCGTGCCGACACGAGGGGGGTGGGGGTAAGCAATACCGTGCGTTTTGCGACAGAGGTGCCACATCAAAGTTGCATTTGGTATTTGAAAATCAAACCACCCTTTTGATACATAAATTTGGTCCACATGCAAGTGTGTTCGTGTTCTGACCCTCTCGCGCGTCATTTTTCGCCAAATTATGAACATTAGACAAGTCGGATGACGCAACAGACACTGTTCACTCAAACTAACTGTGTGCCACGCCGGTGCACCTGCCACGCACACATCCGCACAGTACATTGGGCTCCACGAGGCTCCCCCTCTAAAAAATATCTGCCCGCCTTGAGGGTTTTTCTGTTTCATAACACACGGTTGTTATCTCCGGACCGTGTGCGATGTTTCTTGTTCCCAATCCCGCCTGCATCCCTAGAAAATATCTGCCCGCCTCGAGGGTTTTTCTGTTTCATAACACACGGTTGTTATCTTCGGACCGTGTGCGATGCACTATCATCAAAATTTTCAATAGCCCGGCATTTCACTCCTGCGTTTGACTCCCGCGTTGTAAAATTTTTAGTACCCGCATCATTTCCTCAAACACCCCGCGCCCCCCTCCACACACACACACACACACACACACCAAAACCTCCTCGGGCGTGCGCGCGCGCGCACACACACACACCAAGACCTCCTTGGGCGTGCGCGTGCGTGCACACACACACACCCTCCCTCGCTCAAAACCCTAGCAAAGTCCCCACCGCCGCCGCAGCAAGGCCTCCATTGTCAACATCTGCCGGTTTGCCCGTGCAGCTTACCTACCGATCTCCATACCCAGGCCGCCCTGAGTTTCTTAGATGACGCCTGCCAAACGCCCCCTTTCCCACAGATCCCCATCCCCATCCCCATCCCCCACTCCAGAGCGTTGCAGCCTAAGCCCGGCTACGCTTCCCCTGGAGCTCGAGGAGCGACTGACCCAAAAGAGGTGTATAGCGGTCTCTTCGCCCGACGTCACCGAGGAAGCTAACGACCATTACTGGCGGCAGACACTCAAGCAACGGGCTAGAGTATGCGGGCATGTCTCATCCACCGGCTACGACATCGAGGTCATCAATCAACGGCGCATACAGAGGCTGTGTCACGTGTTAAGTGGCCCACCCCAACCCCTCGGGTTCAACCGCCGTCGATCACATCCATGGCCCTGCCGCTGATCTCCTCTGGCTCACTGTCAACAATTTTCCATTCTACATCGCCATCGAGCCCCTTTTGTCATTTCTGAAGGACACATTCTGCGACGCTGGCTTGGGATCCATAGCTTCCAAGTCAGACCTTATCGACGGCGACCACGAGAAGGGCACCCTCTCCGGCTCTTCCAAGTGAAAGAGCCCATCTGCTCTTCCAAGGGGAAAGCGCCCGTCTGCAACATCAGGGAGGGCACCCTACAGCCGTGCTCTTCCATGGGGAAGGAGCCCATCTGCGACAACATGGAGCGCATCCAGGGTCCGTGCTCTTCCCACGGGAACGAGCCCATCCGTGACAAGTGAGGAAACCCATGATTTGTTTTGTCGTGCCTCTTCACAGGGGGAAACCCATGACTTTTTTTGTCGAGTCCCTTTTGTAGTGTAGTGAGAATATGTCCAGTTTTAATTGCTATATATGGTTGCTTGCAGCATGCCTTGTTTATTTCAGTTGTTCACAATGTGATGCTCTATATGTGCAATTATTTATCAGGCAAAGACATTTCATCAATCCAATTTTAAACATACCGATAGGAATGCATATATTTGCTTGCTGTTAAGCCTGTTATAGCTAGCGTATGCCTCTTTTAAAGTGTTTTGATTGTTCGGTTGTTTGTAGTTAGCATATGTTCAGTTTCAAATCCTATCTTTGGTTGTTCGTAGTATGCCTTGTTTATTCCAGTTATTCACAACGTGATGTTCTATGTGTGCAAGTATGAACTGCGCAGTTCAATTTCATCGATGCAGTTTCAACAATACCACTATGAATGACTACATTTGGTTGCTGCATCTTGTAGTTAACACGCCTTTCTATTTTTATTTAACCATAACCAGTGTACTTAGACTAGCACAATACCAGTTTGAATGACCATGTTTCCTTGTGTTAAATGTTTGGCGTGTTGCAGTTAGCACACCTTTCCACTTGGTTTGCTTTACTAGCGTGCTTAAACCCGCACACTGAAGCTATCTTTTGGAGATTATTTTGTCTGCCATGTGTAATTTTGGTTGATGTTTAGCCTGTTGTGCTTAACATGCTTCTTGATGTACCTACACAGGACAATTTTAGGAATGACTGCTGTTTTCCATCGAGGTTAGTTTCATCCCATGGCTTATATCTGGTCATTGTTCAGGATATCGATAGCTGGTACCATATAGGCTGGCGGCTGATGAGGGACTAATCGGTGAATCGGACTTTTAACTGAATATATCCGCAACCCATTTTTTCTTAGGTTAACTAGGGCCATATGTAATATATCTGAGGCTACATAGCAACATGCATTGTACTTCATGTCTAAATATGCAATCCTAGGCTACATAGCAACAAGGAAGAGTGTTACATTAATGTTCTAATGATGTCTAGATATACGTAGAAGAGCAGCAGCAACAAAAGCAACAACACAACCTTGTTTGGATACTCAACTTAGCTAGAGGTTAGAGTTAGTTTCTAGCTCATTACTAACCCTGAACTAACTCCATCCAAACACTACTGCAGGTGCTGCTAATGCGACACTACGATCAGAGACCCTTCGACGAAACTGTGTGTGATGCCATAATCGCAAATAGTGGTGTAAAAAAACCGTCAAAAAAGGTGCAAAACATTTGCGATGACGGATGCATCAAGCACGGTTCAGATTTTAGTTGCGTGTACGATTCAGGGCTTGCGGTTCAGTTCAATTAACCGTTTTTTATGAGGAGGAACAAAAGAAACGGGCAGCCAGATGAAGGTGTGTGCGATGTACAACATACGGTTCACTCGGATGAACTGTATGTGATTAGGCAACACAAAAGAAACGGTCAGCCATATCAAGGTGTGTGCGATGTACAACATACAGTTCACTCGGATGAACTATTTGTGATTAGGCTACACAAAAGAAACGGTCAGCCAGATCAAGGTGTGTGTGATGTACGACATGCGGTTCACCCGGATGAACTGTTTGCGTTGAGACAAGAGAACAGAAATGGTTCAATATAACAAATACTATAAGTATTGCAAGGTTCAAATTCAAAGATTACAACGCCCAAATTCATACATTGCATGTTGCCTCATTTCTGAAAAGGGATAAGCCGCTGACAAGTCATGTATGGGTTTGACACAATAACTTCCAATTGCTTTGCCATATGCTCTTCCAATACGAAGTTTGGCATTTTTGGAGGCACTTCCATTCCACAGTACCAGCCGCCTCTGATAATCATACCATTGATCTTTCCTAATTAAATGTGTGTTCAACCTCAATACCCTCAGCACCTTTGCTCTGGCAAGAAAGTACATGGCGAGTGTAATCTCTGGAGGGGTCCCTTGGTAGGAGTTCAAAGTAATATTTGAGAGATGCAGATCCAGGTATTCGATGTGATTGTCGTTATCAACATCTTCCACCAGGCCTAATATGCATTGCAAAAGAAGAGAACGTGTTAGTGCCTACATGCAGTTTTGAACACTGCTACACGCCCATTTGGTTTGCAGGATTTGTAAAATGCACCAACGTGCCATCTTCGACCTGGCATGATTAACATGGGCATTAATTTGATTACAATCTAGAAACATGTAGCCTTCTTCACAAGAGGTTGGATTGGATGAAAAATTCCCTAAGAAAACTAGTACAGATGAATCCAAAGGAGAAATGCTTATGGATGATTGTAGCCATATGAATGAAGCAACCAATATGGGGTGGGGGTGTATGTCCTAAAATCCTCCAAAATTCCTTCAGAAATCATAGTACATGGTCATTGTAAACTTGGGAAAAGGTGCAAAAATTGAACTCCCTTATGGTTAACATTTAACAGGAAAGGAACATTACCTCGATATACAGCTTCTTCAGGCACGGAAAGCATCTCAGGCAACTGAAAACTTGGTCCAGGCCGGGGTCGACAGATTCTAGTGCCAAGACCTTCACTGTGCCCAGAGTCTGGGTGAAGCTTCGCTAGATGACAAACGAACATACATCTTCAAAACTAGAAATAACGTTGATATCAAGAAGGAGATGTATATAAGGCGACTGTTGTACCTGAAAGTTGTAGTATTTGACAGATGAGTAGCCCACCACTTTCAATTTCGGCGCAGAAATGACATTGATTCTTGTTGGACCTTGTTGATCAACTACAAGTAATCTCTCAAGTGAAGGTGTGTCCTGGATGACCATACTGTTGTACCTGAAAGTTGTAGTATTTGACAGATGAGTAGCCCACCACTTTCAATTTCGGTGCAGAAATGACATTGATTCTTGTTGGACCTTGTTGATCAACTACAAGTAATCTCTCTCATTGCAGCACCAGCAACTGATACGTCTCCAACGTATCTATAATTTTTGATTGCTCCATGCTATTATATATTTTGTTTTGGATGTTTAATGGGCTTTATTATACACTTTTGTATAATTTTTGGGACTAACCTATTAACCCAAGGCCCAGTGCAAATTGCTGTTTTTTGGCCTATTTCAGTGTTTTGCAGAAAAGGCATAGCAAACAGAGTCCAAACGGAATGAAACCTTCGGGAGCGTGATTTTTGGAACAAACGTAAGAGGACTTGGAGTGGACGTCAAGCAATCAACAAGGAGGCCACGAGGCAGGGGGGCGCGCCCTCCACCCTCGTGGGCCCCTCGTGGCTCCACCGACCTACTTCTTCCTCCTATATATACCTACGTACCCCGAAACCATCCAGGAGCACCACGAAAACCTATTTCCGCCGCCGTAACCTTCTGTACCCGTGAGATCCCATCTTGGGGCCTTTTCCAGCGCTCCCCCGGAGGGGGAATCGATCACGGAGGGCTTCTAGATCAACAACATAGTCTCTCCGATGATGTGTGAGTAGTTTACCACAGACCTTCAGGTCCATCGTATTAGCTAGATGGCTTCTTCTCTCTCTTTGTATCTCAATACAAAGTTCTCCTCGATCTTCTTGGAGTTATATTCGATGTAACTCTTTTTGCGGTGTGTTTGTCGAGATCAGATGAATTGTGGGTTTATGATCAAGATTATCTATGAACAATATTTGAATCTTCTCTGAATAGTTTTATGTATGATTGGTTATCTTTGCAAGTCTATTCGAATTATCAATTTGGTTTGGCCTACTAGATTGATCTTTCTTGCAATGGGATAAGTGTTTAGCTTTGGGTTCAATCATGCGGTGCTCGATCCCAGTGACAATAGGGGAAATGACACGTATTGTATTGTTGCCATCGAGGATAAAAAGATGGGGTTTATATCATATTGCTTGAGTTTATCCCTCTACATCATGTCATCTTGCTTAATGTGTTACTCTGTTCTTATGAACTTAATACTCTAGATGCATTCTGGATAGCGGTCGATGTGTGGAGTAATAGTAGTAGATGCAGGCAGGAGACGGTCTACTTGTTTGCGGACGTGATGCCTATATACATGATCATGCCTAGATATTCTCATAATTATGCACTTTTCTATCAATTGCTCGACAGTAATTTGTTCACCCACCGTAATACTTATGCTATCTTGAGAGAAGCCACTAATGAAACCTATGGCCCCCGTGTCTATTCTCCATCATATTAATTTCCCGTCAACAAGCTATTTCTAGCGCCATTTATTTTGCAATCTTTACTTTCAATCTTTATCATAAAAATACCAAAAATAGTATCTTATCATCTCTATCAGATCTCACTTTTGCAAGTGGCCGTGAAGGGATTGACAACCCCTTTATCGCGTTGGTTGCAAGGTTCTTATTTGTTTGTGTAGGTACGAGGGACTTGCGTGTGGCCTCCTACTGGATTGATACCTTGGTTCTCAAAAACTGAGGGAAATACTTATGCTACTTTGCTGCATCACCCTTTCCTCTTCAAGGGAAAAACCAACGCATGCTCAAGAGGTAGCAAGAAGGATTTCTGGCACCGCTGTCGGGAGTCTACGCACAAGTCAAGACATACCAAGTACCCATCACAAACTCTTATCCCTCGCATTACATTATTTGCCATTTGCCTCTCGATTCCCTCTCCCCCACTTCACCCTTGCCGTTTTATTCGCCCTCTCTTTCCGTTTGCCTCTTTTTCGCTTGCTTCTTATTCGCTTGTGTGTTGGATTGCTTGCTTGTCACGATGGCTCAAGATAACACTAAATTGTGTGACTTTGCCAATACCAACAATAATGATATTCTTAGCACTCCAATTGCTCCTCTTACCGATGCTGAATCTTGTGAAATTAATGCTGCTTTGCTGAATCTTGTCATGAAAGATCAATTCGCCGACCTTCCTAGTGAAGATGGCGCTACCCATCTAAATAGCTTTATTGATTTGCGTGATATGCAAAAGAAGAAAGATGTGGACAATGATATTGTCATTGAAGCTATTTCCTTTTTCGCTTAGAGATCGTGCTAAAACTTGGTTTTCGTCTTTGCCTAAAAATAGTAATGATTCATGGAATAAGTGCAAAGATGCTTTTATCTCTAAATATTTTCCTCCTGCTAAGATTATCTCTCTTAGGAATGATATTATTAATTTTAAGCAACTTGATCATGAACATGTTGCACAAGCTTGGGAGGGGATGAAATTAATGATACGTAATTGCTCTACGCATGGTTTGAATTCATGGATGATTATACAAAACTTTTATGCCGGATTGAATTTTGCTTCTAGAAATCTTTTAGATTCGGCCGCGGGAGGCACTTTTATGGAAATCACTTTAGGAGAAGCTACTAAACTCCTAGATAATATTATGGTTAATTATTCTCAATGGCACACTGAAAGATCTACTAGTAAAAAGGTGCATGCAATTGAAGAGATCAATGTTTTGAGTGGAAAGATGGATGAACTTATGAAGTTGTTTGCTAATAAGAGTGTTTCTTCTGATCCTAATGATATGCCTTTATCTACTTTGGTTGAGAATAATAATGAATCTATGGACGCGAATTTTGTTGGTAGGAACAATTTTGGTAACAACGCTTATAGAGGAAACTTTAATCCTAGGCCGTATCCTAGTAATTCCTCTAATAATTATGGTAATTCCTACAACAAATCTTATGGAAATTTTAATAAGATGCCCTCTGATTTTGAAACTAGTGTTAAATAGTTTATGATTTCTCAAAAGAATCTCAATGCTTTCCTTGAAGAAAAATTGCCTAAGATTGATGAGTTGGCTAGGAACGTTGATAGAATTTCTCTTGATGTTGATTCTTTGAAACTTAGATCTATTTCACCTAAGCATGATATCAATGAGTCTCTCAAAGCCATGATAATTTCCATTGATGAATGCAAAGAAAGAACAACTAGGATGTGTGCTAAGAAAGATTGCTTTGTGAAAGCGTGTTCTTCTAGTTTTCATGATAATAATGATAAAGATCTAAAAGAGATTGATGTGTCCCCTATTAAATCTTTGTTTTGCAATATGAATCTTTATAATGATGGGACTGGAGATGACTCAACTTTAGTTAAAAGGCGTCCCAATGATTCAGAGTTTTTAGATCTTGATGCAAAAATTGGTAAAATTGGGATTGAAGAGGTCAAAACTTTACATAGCGAAACCACTATTTTGGATTTCAAGGAATTTAATTATGATAATTGTTCTTTAATAGATTGTATTTCCTTGTTGCAATCCGTGCTAAATTCTCCACATGCTTAAATCAAAATAAGGCTTTACCAAACATATCGTTGATGCTTTAATGCAATCTTATGAAGAAAAGCTTGAGTTGGAAGTTTCTATCCCTAGAAAACTTTATGATGAGTGGGAACCTACTATTAAAATTAAAATTAAAGATCATGAATGCTATGCTTTGTGTGATTTGGGTGCTAGTGTTTCCACGATTCCAAAAACTTTGTGTGATTTGCTAGGTTTCCTTGAATTTGATGATTGTTCTTTAAACTTGCACCTTGCGGATTCCACAATTAAGAAACCTATGGGAAGAATTAATGATGTTCTTATTGTTGCAAATAGGAATTATGTGCCCGTAGATTTTATTGTCCTTGATATAGATTGCAATCCTTCATGTCCTATTATTCTTGGTAGACCTTTCCTTAGAACGATTGGTGCAATTATTGATATGAAAGAAGGAAATATTAGATTCCAATTTCCGTTAAGGAAAGGCATGTAACACTTTCCTAGGAAGAAAATTAAATTACCTTATGAATCTATTATGAGAGCCACTTATGGATTGCGTACCAAAGATGGCAATACCTAGATCTATCCTTGCCTTTATGCCCAGCTAGGGGCGTTAAACGATAGCGCTTGTTGGGAGGCAACCCAATTTTATTTTATTTCCTTGCTTTTTTTGGTTCTGTTTAGTAATAAATCTTTGATCTAGCCTCTGGTTTGATATGTTTTTGTGTTTTAGTTAGTGTTTATGCCAAGTAGAACCACTAGGAACTTCTTGGGTGATAATTGTTTGATCTTTCTGAAAAAAGACAGAAACTTTGCGCTCACGAATATAATTGTTTAAACTCACCAGAGCGTGATAAAATACCAACTCTTTTTGCAGTAGATAAGTATGCAAATTGTCCTAGTTTTTCAGGATTGTTTGAGTTCCAGAAGTTTTCGAACAGATGTGTTTACTACAGACTGTTCTGTTTTTGATAGATTCTGTTTTTCGTGTGTTGTTTGCTTATTTTGATGGATCTATGGCTAGTAATGGAGTTTATGAACCATAGTGAAGTTAGAATACAGTAGGTTTAACACCAATATAAAAAAGAACGAGTTCATTACAGTACCTTAAAGTAGTGGTTTGTTTTATTTCGCTAACAGAGCTCACGAGATTTTCCATTAAGTTTTGTGTTGTGAAGTTTTCAAGTTTTAGGTAAATATTTGATGGATTATGGAACAAGGAGTGGCAAGAGTATAAGCTTGGGGATGCCCAAGGCACCCCAAGGTAAATCCAAGGACACCAAAAAGCCAAAGCTTGGGGATGCCCCGGAAGGCATCCCCTCTTTTTTCTTCGTCCATCGGTAAGTTTACTTGGAGCTATATTTTTATTCACCACATGATATGTGTTTTGCTTGGAGCGTCTTGTATGAATTGAGTCTTTACTTTTTATTTTACCACAATCATCCTTGCTGCACACACGTTTTGAGAGAGACACACATTAATCGGAATTTATTACAATACTCTTTATGCCTCACTTATATCTTTTATGCTAAATAATTTTGCTCTAGCGCTTCACTTATATCTTTTAGAGCACGGTGGTGGTTATATTTTATAGAAATTATTTATCTCTCATGCTTCACTTATATTATTTTGAGAGTCCTTTAGAACATCATGGTAATTTGCTTTTTATTATAAAATTAGTCCTAATATAATAGGCATCCAAGATAAAAACTTTAAAGTGCATTGAATACTAAGAAAAGTTCCATACTTGATAATTGTTTTGAGATATGAAGATGGTGATATTAGAGTCATGCTAGTTGAGTAGTTGTGAATTTGAGAAATACTTGTTCTAAAGTTTGTGATTCCCGTAGCATGCACGTATGGTGAACCGTTATGTGAAGTCGGAGCTTGATTTATTTATTGATTGTCTTCCTTATGAGTGGCGGTCGGGGAGGAGCGATGGTCTTTTCCTACCAATCTATCCCCCTAGGAGCATGCACGTAGTAGTTTGTTTTGATAACTAATAGATTTTTGCAATAAGTATATGAGTTCTTTATGACTAATGTTGAGTCCATGGATTATACGCACTCTCATCCTTCCACCATTGCTAGCCTCTCTAATACCACACACCTTTCGCCGGTATCATATACCTACCATATATCTTCCTCAAAACAGCCACCATACCTACCTATTATGGCATTTCCATAGCCATTCCGAGATATATTGCCATGCAACTTACCACCGTTCTATTTATGATGACACGCTTCATCATTGTCATATTGCTTTGCATGATCATGTAGTTGACATTGTATTTGTGGCAAAGCCACCATTCATAATTCTTTCATACATGTCACTCTTGATTCATTATCCCGGTACACCGCGGAGGCATTCACATAGAGTCATATTTTTGTTCTAAGTATCGAGTTGTAATTCTTGAGTTGTAAGTAAATAAAAGTGTGATGATCATCATTATTAGAGCATTGTCCCATGTGAGGAAAGGATGATGGAGATTATGATTCCCCCATAAGTCGGGATGACACTCCGGACGAAAGACAAAAAAGAAAAATAAAAAAAGAGGCCAAAAGAAAAAATAAATAAAGAGAAGGCCCAAATAAAAAAAATGAGAGAAAAAAGAGAGAAGGGACAATGTTACTATCCTTTTTCCACACTTGTGCTTCAAAGTAGCACCATTATATTCATGATAGAGAGTCTCTTATGTTGTCACTTTCATATACTAGTGGGAATTTTACATTATAGAACTTGGCTTGTATATTCCAATGATGGGCTTCCTCAAATGCCCTAGGTCTTCATGAGCAAGCGAGTTGGATGCACACCCATTTAGTTTGTTTCGTTGAGCTTTCATACACTTATAGCTCTAGTGAATCCGTTGCATGGCAATCCCTACTCACTAACATTGATATCTATTAATGGGCATCTCCATAGCCCATTGATACGCCTAGTTGATGTGAGACTATCTTCTCCTTTTTGTCTTCTCCACAACCACCATTCTATTCCACCCATAGTGCAATGTCCATGGCTCACGCTCATGTATTCCGTGAAGATTGAAAAAGTTTGAGAACATCAAAAGTATGAAACAATTGATTGGCTTGTCATTGGGGTTGTGCATGATTTAAATACTTTGTGTGGTGAAGATAGAGCATAGCCAGACTATATGATTTTGTAGGGATAACTTTCTTTGGCCATGTTATTTTGAGAAGACATGATTGCTTTGTTAGTATGCTTGAAGTATTATTATTTCCATGTCAATATTTAACTTTTGTCTTGAATCTTCCAGATTTGAACATTCATGCCACAATAAATAAAATTACATTGAAGATTATGCTAAGTAGCATTCCACATCAAAAATTCTGTTTTTATCATTTAGCTACTCTAGGACGAGCAAGAATTAAGCTTGGGGATGCTTGATACGTCTCCAACGTATCTATAATTTTTGATTGCTCCATGCTATTATATATTCTGATTTGGATGTTTAATGGGCTTTATTATACACTTTTATATTATTTTTGGGACTAACCTATTAACCCAAGGCCCAGTGCAAATTGCTGTTTTTTGCCTATTTCAGTGTTTCGCAGAAAGGGAATATCAAATGGAGTCCAAACGGAATGAAACCTTTGGGAGCGTGATTTTTGGAACAAACGTGATCCAGAGGACTTGGAGTGGACGTCAAGCAATCAAAGAGGAGGCCACGAGGCAGGGGGCGCGCCCTCCACCCTCGTGCCCCCCTCGTGGCTCCACCGACCTACTTCTTCCTCCTATATATACCTACGTACCCCGAAACCATCCAGGAGCACCACGAAAACCTATTTCCGCCTCCATAACCTTATGTACCCGTGAGATCCCATCTTGGGGCCTTTTCCGGCGCTCCGCCAGAGGGGGAATCGATCACGGAGGGCTTCTAGATCAACACCATAGCCTCTCCGATGATGTGTGAGTAGTTTACCACAGACCTTCAGGTCCATCGTATTAGCTAGATGGCTTCTTCTCTCTCTTTGTATCTCAATACAAAGTTCTCCTCGATCTTCTTGGAGTTATATTCGATGTAACTCTTTTTGCGGTGTGTTTGTCGAGATCAGATGAATTGTGGGTTTATGATCAAGATTATCTATGAACAATATTTGAATCTTCTCTGAATAGTTTTATGTATGATTGGTTATCTTTGCAAGTCTATTCGAATTATCAGTTTGGTTTGGCCTACTAGATTGATCTTTCTTGCAATGGGAGAAGTGCTTAGCTTTGGGTTCAATCATGTTGTGCTCGATCCCGATGTGATGGGGAAACGATACATATTGTATTGTTGCCATCGAGGATAAAAAGATGGGGTTTATATCATATTGCTTGAGTTTATCCCTCAACATCATGTCATCTTGCTTAATGCACTATAAAAAAAAGACACATCCGTGACATTTTGGGCCGAACATTTCTTTTCCTGTTATACATATGACACTTCTATGACGATAATTGTGACAAATCCCGGTATCATCATATATGTGGTGGGCTCCTACTTCTATGACAAAAAATCATGATGAAAATGGGCTTTTCGTCTCCGGCGGGCCGGAGATGCAGCTGCATGACATTCTTTGGGCCGTCCATGACGGAAAAAACCGTGCTAGATGCGAGGGCGAAGAAAATTTCGGGGAGTTCCCAGTTACGGTGGGAGGTCGGGGGCCGAGCGATGCATGTTTCTCTCGTACACGTACGCGAGTGTGTGCGAGGCGCTATTCTAATCAACCCGAAGCGAGGCGTTGGGCTCTAATCGAACCCAAGCGACAGACCAGAGGCTACGCTACATCGAACCCGGAAGCGATCGATTGATGGCTGTTAACTGAACCTGTCGAGGATATACCCCGCGGTATGACCCGGCCAGAGTCGTAACCCGGCCGGGACTTGGTAAACCGGCGGATGGTAAACCGGCAGACAGTTAAGACAGATGGCTAAGACAGACGGTAAACCGGCAAGTGGTAAACCGGCAGGTGTTAAGACAGATGGTAACACCGGCAGGTGTTAAGTCAATCATAATCCGGCAGACCATGTTAAACCGACAGACCATGTTAATGTTGGGGAACATAGCAGAAATTCAAAATTTTCTACGCATCACCAAGATCAATCTATGGAGTAGTCTAGCAACGAGGGGAAGGGGCGTGCATCTACATACCCTTGTAGATCGCTAAGCAGAAGCGTTCAAGTGAATGGGGTTGAAGGAGTCGTACTCGTCGCGATCCAAATCACCGGAGATCCTAGTGCCGAACGGACGGCACCTCCACGTTCAACACACGTACAGCCCGGGGACGTCTCCTCGTTCTTGATACAGCAAGGGGAGAGGAGAAGTTGAGGGAGAACTCCGACAGCACGACGGCGTGGTAGTGGTGGAGCTCGTGGTTCTCCAGCAGGGCTTCGCCAAGCACTATGGAGGAGGAGGAGGTGTTGGAGGAGGGAGAGGGCTGCGCCAGGGAAAGGGTGCGGCTGCCCTCTCTCTCTCTCACTAGATATAGGGGGAAGGGAGGAGGGGAGGCGCCTAGGGTTCCCTAGGGAGGGGTAGCGGCCATAGGGGAAACCCTAGATGGGTCTTGGCGCCCCCACCCCCTAGGAAACTTGCCCCCCAAGCCGGGAGGGCGGCTGCCCTAGGGGTGGCGCCCCACCTCTCCAGTTACGTGAGATGGGGTGGAGGGGCGCTCAGCCCTTAGTGGGCTGATGTACCCTCTCCCTTGGCCCATAAGGGCCCCAAAGCTTGCCGGGCCTCCAAACCCCTTTCGGACATGCAGTCATCACCTAGTACCCCGGAACAATTCCTCGACTCCAATACCCTTCGTCCAATATATCGATCTTCACCTCCGGACCATTCCGGAGCTCCTCGTCATGTTCGGGATCTCATCCGGACTCGAACAACCTTCGTAACCACATACTATTTCCCATAACAACTCTAGCGTCACCGAACCTTAAGTGTGTAGACCCTACGGGT
Organism: Aegilops bicornis; assembly: GCA_021605145.1. Taxonomy (NCBI): domain Eukaryota; kingdom Viridiplantae; phylum Streptophyta; class Magnoliopsida; order Poales; family Poaceae; genus Aegilops; species Aegilops bicornis. The sequence continues at coordinate 722,215,811 of CM038670.1, read as the reverse complement.
TCGGGAACCATGCGCATATGACCGAGACAACTCTCCGCCAATAACCAACAAATGGATCTGGATACCCATGTTGGCTCCCACATGTCCCACGATGATCTCATCGGATGAACCACGATGTCGAGGATTCAATCAATCCCGTATTCAATTCCCTTTGTCTAGCGGTATTGTACTTGCCCGAGATTCGATCGTCGGTATGCCGATACCTTGTTCAATCTCATTACCGGCAAGTCTCTTTACTCGTTCCGTAACACATCATCCCGTGATCAACCCCTTGGTCACATTGTGCACATTATGATGATGTCCTACCGAGTGGGCCCAGAGATACCTCTCCGTCACACGGAGTGACAAATCCAGTCTCGATTCGTGCCAACCCAATGTACACTTTCGGAGATACCCGTGAGTGCACCTTTATAGCCACCCGATTACGTTGTGAAGTTTGGTACACCCAAAGCATTCCTACGGTATCCAGAGTTGCACAATCTCATGGTCTAAGGAAATGATACTTGACATTAGAAAAGCTTTAGCATACTGAACTACACCGATCTTTGTGCTAGGCTTAGGATTGGGTCTTGTCCATCACATCATTCTCCTAATGATGTGATCCTGTTATCAACGACATCCAATGTCCTTGGTCGTGAAACCGTAAACATCTATTGATCAACGAGCTAGTCAACTAGAGGCTTACTAGGGACATGGTGTTGTCTATGTACCCACACATGTATCTCGAAGTTTCCTATCAATACAATTATAGCATGGATAATAAACGATTATCATGAACAAGGAAATATAATAATAATAACTAATTTATTATTGCCTCTAGAGCATATTTCCAACAGTCTCCCACTTGCACTAGAGTCAATAATCTAGTTCACATCCCCATGTGATTAACACTCACAGTCACATCGCCATGTGACCAACATCCAAAGAGTTTACTAGTGTCAATAAACTAGTTCACATCATCATGTGATTAAGACTCAATGAGTTCGGGTTTGATCATGTTTTGCTTGTGAGAGAGGTTTTAGTCAATGTGTCCGCAACACTCAGATCCGTATGTACTTCGCAAATCTCTAGGTCATATTGTAAATGCTGCTTCCACGCTCCACTTGGAGCTATTCCAAATGGTTGCTCCACTATATGTATCTGGTTTGCTACTCAGAGTCATTCGGATAGGTGTTAAAGCTTGCATCGACATAACCCTTTACGCCGAACTCTTTATCACCTCAATAATCGAGAAACATGTCCTTATTTACTCCAAGGACAATTTTGACCATTGTCCAATGATCCATTCCTGGATCATTCTTGTACCCCTTGACTGACTCATGGCAAGGCACACTTCCTAAGTGTACACAACATAGCATACTATAGAGCCTACATCTGAAGCATAGGGACGACCTTCGTCCTTTCTCTCTCTTCCGCCATGGTCGAGCTTTAACTCTTAACTTCATACCTTACAACTCAGGCAAGAACTCCTTCTTTGGGGATCCATCTTGAACACCTTCAAGATCATGTCAAGGTATGTGCTCATTTGAAAGTACCATTTAGCGGTTTTGATCTATCCTCATAGATCTTGATGCTCAATGTTCAAGCGACTTAATCCAGGTTTTCTATTGAAAAAACTTTTCAAATAACCCTATATGCTTTCCAGAAATTCTCGTCATTTCGATCAACAATATGTCAACAACATATACTCATCAGAAATTCTATAGTGCTCCCACTCACTTCTTTGGAAATACAAGTTTCTCATAAACTTTGTATAAACCCAAAATCTTTGATCATCTCATCAAAGCGTATGTCCCAACTCCGAGATGCTTACTCCAGTCCTTAGAAGGGTTGTTGGAGCTTTGCATACTTGTTAGCGTCTTTCAGGATTGTCAAAACCTTTCTGGTTGTATCACATACAACCTTTCCTCAAGAAAATTGTCGAGGAAACAATGTTTTGACATCCTATCTGCAAGATTTCATAAATAATGCAGTAACTGCTAATCCAATTCCAACAGACTCTTAGCTTCGCTATGAGTGAGAAAGCCTCACCGTAGTCAACTCCTTGAACTTGTCGGAAAACATCTTAACGACAAGTCGAGCTTTCTTAATGGTGATACTTACCATCATTGTCTGTCTTCCTTTTAAAATCCATTTGTACCCAATAGCCTTACGACCATCTAGTAGTTTTTCCAAAGTATACACTTTGTTTTCATACATGGATACTCTCTCGCATTTTATGGCCTCGAGCCATTCGTCGGAATCTGGGCCCACCATCGCTTCTCCATAGCTCGTAGGTTCATTGTTGTCTAGCAACATGACCTTCAAGACATGATTACTATACCACTCTGAAGTAGTACGCATCCTTGTCACCCTCACGAGGTTCGGTAGTGACTTGATCCAAGTTTCATGATCACCATCATCAACTTCCACTTCAATTGATGTAGGTGCCACATGAACAACTTCCTCGTGCCCCTGCTACACACCGGTTGAAGTGATGGTTCAATAACCTCATCAAGTCTCCACCATCCTCCCACTCAATTCTTTCGAGAGAAACTTTTCCTCGAGAAAGGAACCGTTTCTAGAAACAATCCCTATTGCTTTCGGATCTGAATTAGGAGGTATACCCAACTGTTTTGGGTGTCCTATGAAGATGCATTTTATCCTCTTTGGGTTCGAGCTTATCAACCTGAAACTTTTCACATAAGCGTCGCAGCCCCAAACTTTTAAGAAACGACAACTTAGGTTTCTCCAAACCATAGTTCAAACGGTGTCGTCTCAACGGAATTACGTGGTGCCCTATTAAAGTGAGTGTGGTTGTCTCTAATGCCTAACCCATGAACGATAGTGGTAATTCGATAAGAGACCTCATGGTACGCACCATATCCAATAGGGTGCAACTATGATGTTCGGACACACCATCACACTATGGTGTTCCAAGCGGTATTAGTTGTGAAACAATTTCCACAATGTCTTAATTGCGTGCCAAAACTCGTAACTCAGATATTCATCTCTATGATCATATCATAGACATTTTATCCTCTTGTCACGAAGATCTCCAACTTCACTCTGAAATCACTTGAACCATTCAATAATTCAGACTTGTGTTTCATCAAGTAAATATACTCAGCATCTACTCAAATCATCTGTGAAGTAAGAACATAACGATATCCATCGCAGGCTCTCAAAGACTCATTGGACTGCACACATCAAAATGTATTACTTCCAACAAGTTGCTTTCTTGTTCCATTTCACCGAAAACGAGGCTTTCAAATATCTTGCCCATATGGTATGATTTGCATGTCTCTAGTGATTCAAAATCAAGTGAGTCCAAACGGTCCATCTGCATGGAGTTTCTTCATGCGTATATACAAATAGACATGGTTCACATGTCTCAATCTTTTCAAAAACGAGTGAGTCCAAAGATCCACCAACATGGAGCTTCTTCATGCATTTTATACCAGTATGACTCAAATGGCAGTGTCACAAGTATGTGGTACTATCATTACTATCTTATATCTTTTGGCATGAACATGTGTATCACTATGATCAAGATTTAATAAACCATTCATTTTAGGTGCAAGACCGTTGAAGGTATTATTCAAATAAACAAAGTAACCATTAATCTCCTTAAATGAATAACTGTATTGCGATAAGCATAACCCAATCATGTCTATGCTCAACGCAAACACCAAATAACAATTATTTAGGTTTAACACCAATCTCGATGGTAGAGGGAGCATGCGATGCTTGATTACATCAACCTTGGAAACACTTCCAACACATATCGTCATCTCATCTTTAGCTAGTCTCCGTTTATTCCGTAGCTTTTTATTTCTAGTTACTAACACTTAGCAACCGAACCGGTATTTAAATACCCTGGTGCTACTAGGAGTACTAGTAAAGTACACATCATAATGTATATCCAATATACTTACATCGACCTTGCCACCTTCTCATCTACCAAGTATCTAGGGTAATTTCGCTCCAAAGGATCTGCTCCTTATTACGTAAGCACTTAGTCTCAGGTTTGGGTTCAACCTTGGGTTTCTTCACTAGAGCAGCAGCTGATTTGCCGTTTCATGAAGTATCCCTTCTTGCCCTTGCCCTTCTTGAAACTAGTGGTTTCACTAACCATCAACAATTGATGCTCCTTCCTGATTTCTACTTTCATGGTGTCAAACATCGTGAATATTTCAAGGATCATCATATCTATCCCTGATATGTTATAGTTCATGACGAAGCTCTAGCAGCTTGGTGGCAATGACTTTGGAGAAACATCACTATCTCATCTGGAAGATTAACTCCCACTTGATTCAAGTGATTGTTGTACTCAGACAATCTGAGCACAAGCTCAACGATTGAGCTTTTCTCCCTTAGTTTGCAGGCTAAGAGACTGCCGAGGTCTTATACCTCTTGACATGGGCACGAGCCTGAAATCCCAATTTCAGCCCTCGAAACATCTCATATGTTTCGCGACGTTCAAATCGCCTTGGTGCCTCAACTCTAAACCGTTTAACATTACTGAACTATCACGTAGTTATCAAAACGTGTATGTCAGATATTCGCAACATCCAGAGATGACGTTCGAGGTTCAGCACACCGAGCGGTGCATTAAGGACATAAGTCTTCTACAAAGCAACGAGGACAATCCTCAGTTTACGGACCTAGTCTGCATAATCGCTACTATCACTTTCAACTAAATTTTCTCTAGGAACATATCTAAACAGTAGAACTAAAGCGCGAGCTTACGACATAATTTGCAAGGACGTTTTGACTATGTTCAGGATAATTAAGTTCATCTTATGAACTCCCACTCAGATAGACATCCCTCTAGTCATCTAAGAGATTACATGATCTGAGTCAACTCGGCCGTGTCCGATCATCACGTGAGACGGACTAGTCATCATCGGTGAACATCTTCATGTTGATCGTATCTACCATACGACTCATGCTCGACCTTTCGGTCTCTTGTGTTCCGAGGCCATGCCTGTACATGCTAGGCTCGTCAAGTCAACCTAAGTGTTTCGCGTGTGTAAATCTGGATTACACCCGTTGTATGTGAACGTTAGAATCTATCACACCCGATCATCACGTGGTGCTTCGAAACAACGAACTTTCTTAGCGGTGCACGCTTAGGGGGAACACTTTCTTGAAATTTTAATGAGGGATCATCTTATTTACTACCGTCGTTCTAAGCAAGGAAGATGCATAAACATGATAAACATCACATGCAATCAAAAAGTGACATGATATGGCCAATATCATTTTGCTCCTTTTGATCTCCATCTTCGGGGCTCCATGATCATCATTGTCACCGGCATGACACCATGATCTCCATCATCATGATCTCCATCATCGTGTCTCCATCAAGTTGTCTCGCCAACTATTACTTCTACTACTAAGGCTAACGGTTTAGCAATAAAGTAAAGTAATTACATGGCGTTGTTCATTGACACGCAGGTCATACAATAAATTAAGACAACTCCTATAGCTCCTGCCGGTTGTCATACTCATTGAAATGCAAGTCGTGATTCCTATTACAAGAACATGATCAATCTCATACATCACATATCATTCATCACATTCTTTTGGCCATATCACATCACATAGCATACCCTGCAAAAACAAGTTAGACGTCCTCTAATTGTTGTTTGCATGTTTTACGTTGCTGCTATGGGTTTCTAGCAAGAACGTTTCTTACCTACGCAAAAACCACAACGTGATATGCCAATTGCTATTTACCCTTCATAAGGACCCTTTTCATCGAATCCGATCCGACTAAAGTGGGAGAGGCTGGCACCCGCTAGCCACCTTATGCAACAAGTGCATGTCAGTCGGTGGAACCTTTCTCATGTAAGTGTACGTGTAAGGTCGGTCCGGCCGCTTCATCCCACAATACCGTCGGAACAAGATTGGACTAGTAACGGTAAGCATATTGAACAAAATCAACGCCCACAACAACTTGTGTTCTACTCGTGCATAGAAACTACGCATAGACCTAGCTCATGATGCCACTGTTGGGGAACGTAGCAGAAATTAAAAATTTTCTACGCATCACCAAGATCAATCTATGGAGTAATCTAGCAACGAGGGGAAGGGGAGTGCATCTACATACCCTTGTAGATCGCTAAGTGGAAGCGTTCAAGTGAATGGGGTTGAAGGAGTCGTACTCGTCGCGATCCAAATCACCGGAGATCCTAGTGCCGAACGGACGGCACCTCCGCGTTCAACACACGTACAGCCCGGGGACGTCTCCTCGTTCTTGATCTAGCAAGGGGAGAGGAGAAGTTGAGGGAGAACTCCGACAGCAGGACGGCGTGGTGGTGGTGGAGCTCATGGTTCTCCAGCAGGGCTTCGCCATGCACTATGGAGGAGGAGGAGGTGTTGGAGGAGGGAGAGGGCTGCGCCAGGGAAAGGGTGCGGCTGCCCTCTCTCTCTCTCTCACTATATATATAGGGGGAAGGGAGGAGGGGGAGGCGCCCTAGGGTTCCCTAGGGGAGGGGCGGCGGCCATAGGGGAAACCCTAGATGGGTTTTGGCGCCCCCACCCCCTAGGAAACTTGCCCCCCAAGCCGGGAGGGGCGGCTGCCCTAGGGGTGGTGCCCCCACCTCTCCAGGTTACGTGAGATGGGGTGGGAGGGGCGCTCAGCCCCTTAGTGGGCTGATGTGCCCTCTCTCCTTGGCCCATAAGGGCCCCCAAAGCTTGCCGGGGCCTCCGAAACCCTTTTGACATCACCGGTCATCACCGGTACCCCGGAACAATTCCGGACTCCAATACCCTTCATTCAATATACTAATCTTCACCTCCGGACCATTCTGAGCTCCTCTTCATGTCCGGATCTCATCCGGACTCAACAACCTTCGTAACCACATACTATTTCCCATAACAACTCTAGCGTCCATCAACCTTATGTGTAGACCCTACGGTTCGGGAACCATGCGCATACATGACCGAGACAACTCTCCTACCAATAACCAACAATGGGATCTGGATACCCATGTTGGCTCCCACATGTTCCACGATGATCTCATCGGATGAACCACGATGTCGAGGATTCAATCAATCCCGTATTCAATTCCCTTTGTCTAGCGGTATTGTACTTGCCCGAGATTCAATCGTCGGTATGCCGATACCTTGTTCAATCTCGTTACCGGCAAGTCTCTTTACTCGTTCCGTGACACATCATCCCGTGATCAACCCTTGGTCACATTGTGCACATTATGATGATGTCCTACCGAGTGGGCCTAGAGATACCTCTCACACACGTAGTAACAAATCCTACCTCGATTCGTGCCAACCCAATGTACACTTTCGGAGATACCCGTAGTGCACCTTTATAGCCACCCAGTTACGTTGTGACGCTTTGGTACACCCAAAGCATTCCTACGGTATCCGGGAGTTGCACAATCTCATGGTCTAAGGAAATGATACTTGACATTAGAAAAGCTTTAGCATACTTAACTACACGATCTTTGTGCTATTCTTAGGATTGGGTCTTGTCCATCACATCATTCTCCTAATGATGTGATCCCGTTATCAACGACATCCAATGTCCATGGTCAGGAAACTGTAACCATCTATTGATCTACGAGCTAGTCAACTAGAGGCTTACTAGGGACATGGTGTTGTCTATGTACCCACACATGTATCTGAGTTTCCTATCAATACAATTATAGCATGGATAATAAACGATTATCATGAACAAGGAAATATAATAATAATAACTAATTTATTATTGCCTCTAGAGCATATTTCCAACTGTTAAACCGGCAGACCATGTTAAACCGACAGACGGTAATAACTGGGTTGCCAGGGGTTATGAAGCCCATGAAGGGAAGTCAAAATAGTTTAAGTCTTAGTCCGAGATGGACTCTACATGTATCTCGCCCCTTTAACTTATATAAGGAGGGGCAGGGCTCCCCAAAGGGACGAGCAAGAAGAAACAATCTCTATGGCTAGACACAAAGAGCCGGCTTACCAGCGACTCCCTCATGATCATAATGAGACCTAGCCACAAACAGCATGTAGGGTTATTACCGGATGATGTTTCCCGGGGCCTGAAGCTGTCTAAATCCTTGTCTTATGTTGCGTCTCTCGATTCCGCCCAACCCCTCTCAAGTTGCCATATAGATGTGTTGGCCTCGCGACTAAGTCCTCACACTAAGGACATCTGCCGTGACAAAACCACGACAGTTGGCCCACCGTGGGGCTAGCGCACGGTGGTGTTGAGTCCTTGAAGGGATCTCTCCAAGGGATTGAGAAGTCCGCGAAATTTTTGGGTAAAGAAAGATTCAGCATGGAAGGATTTACATCAACTACAGGTTTATCCATCAAGATCAAATAAGTTTTTAGCGGTGGCATATACAAAATTCAGATGCAAAAGAAACTAGGGTTTCTGCTTATGCGCCGCCGCACGTGTTTGTGGCGAATCGGTCAGGTTAACAGATTGATGTTAGCTGCTCGGACTAATCTGAGACTAATTGGCATAGATCAACTGATGCTACTTGTCCGGTTTAAAAACGAAGGAAGGGCCACAACCCGGGAGCAAGTTGTACTCGGACTTGGGCTCCTCCGTTGACTCTCCACGTTGTCAACCTTTGCCTCGTAGCCAGCTGGTAGCTAGCCTCTGCCTCCACCGACAGCCCGTGACCGCTGGAACGGCCTCGAGGCTCCGCCTCCAGCTTCCAATCCGCCGACCGTCCCTGCTCCAGGCTGATTTATCCCCGGCTGAGAACCAGTCACGACCTCCGCTCGTACGCCGCAGCATCACCCGCAAGCCGGACACCGTCGACCCGCTGTCTTCGTGGCCCTGCGCCGGCCGCCGTCGGCGCCTCTGCAGCTAATGCCGCCTCGACGCTCCGCCTTCCGCGTTGCTCCGCGGTCAAGCTGCCACCTATGCTATGGTTGCCCCTGGGTCGCCGGCCTCGCCTCGCCTTGAGCCGCCTTGTGGTCGCTGCTGGGATCGCGCGCCTCCCTATCGCTCCAGCGCGGAGCAGCTGCCTCCGCCAAATTTGCCCCGACGGACCGGCCGATCTGCTTTCTGCTATCGCTTCGAGCAGCCCACCTTCAAGCCGCCTCCGCCTCACTGCTTCATCATCACAATCACGTTCAAAGAAGGAAACCGAGTACCTCCGCCTCTGCTGCGCGTTTGCTGTGGCCTCGAACCGGCTCCGAGTTGCCCCTGTTAAACATAATATTGTACAGGTTATTGGCGTGGCCTTGAGGCACATGGCTTAGTAGTTAGGAGGTTATCCTTTTTATGTTTATCTCTCTTATCTCCTAAACTCCTCCGGTAATATCTCTGGTGGTTAGCCTCAACGCTGCCATCTCCAACCCCCTCAATCAATATATACATCGCGGGTCTCCATGTATGGAGATTGAGACGCTTCACAATTTCCACATGGTATACAGAGCATGCCTCTTCCACGACATCTAGCTCATCTTCCTCCATCCGTTCCTTCCCTAGAACCACCGCGCCACAATCATGTCCACCTCCTCCGCAGTCCCCTCCTCTGGCCTCAACTACAACACCTCAGAACCTCTCAGCCGGACGAACTATGTTCTCTGGCGAGCCCGAGCACGATCCCAGATATTGGGCGCCGGCTTGTTTGGCTATGTAGATCGGACTATAGCGGAGCCTCCAAAATCAATCATCAGTAAAGATAAAGATGGCAAGGATCAGGTAGTTCCCAATCCTACTCATAATCCTTGGCTTGTTCAAGATTAGCAAATAGTAGCATATCTTCTCCGAAACCTATCCAAAGAGGTACTCGTCCAAGTAGCCTCGCTTGAAACATGAAATTTGGACCGCGTTAGCAAATATGTTTTCTGCAGTCTCTCTGTCTCGTGTAAACAACATCAGATCGGCCCTCACAAACGCCCAGAAGGGGTCACAGTCGGCCACCACCTTCTTCTGGCAGATGCGTGACCTCTCCGACGAGCTTGCGGCGCGCATGCACCAATCGGGAGGACGAGCTCATCTCTTTCATCATCGCCGGGCTTGATATGGAATATCAGCCCATCATCTCTGCACTCGACGTTCGCACCGAGCCCATCACCGTCAACGCACTTTTCTCGATGGTGGCAAACTTCGATCAACGCGCTGAGATGTTCAACATCGCTGGTGGTTTCAAATCATCAGCGAACGCCGCTTCCAGGGGTCGATCGAGTGGCGGTAGAGGCGGCTACCGCAACCAGAAGCAAGGTGGTCACGGCGGTGGCTACTCTGGTGGTGGCGGCCAAAACCCTAGCAGCGGCTATCCTGGCGCGGGTAGCGGCGGCTATAACCAAGGCGGCGGTGGCTACAACCACCATGGCGGCGGCTACAACAACCATGGCAACGGCGGCGGCCAAGGCAGCGGCCATCGTGGTGGCAGCGGCGGGGGCTACTACAACAACAATGGCCCCCCACGCCACTACTACAACAACAACCAAGGGGGCCGCTTCCTCAGGTATGAGGAGTACGAAAACAAATGTCAGATCTGCAAGAAAACTAACCATATTGCCAAAGAATGTAAATGGCGCTATGCAGAGGATAATTCCAGGAAAAGGCGTGTTGCAGCTGCGGCCGATGCTTCATACGGAGTTGACTCAAACTAGTATCTTGACTCTGGCTCGAATGAGAACATCACCTCCGAGCTTGAGAAGATGACCATGCACGAGAAGTATCACGGCCAAGATCACGTCCACACCACTGAAAACGGTCCAGGTATGATGATTAGTCATGTTGGAGAGTCTATTATTAAAACCCCACACCGTGATATTCTTGTAGATGATGTACTTCACATTCCAAATGCATCTAAGAATCTTTTGTCCGTACATCGCATTACTCTTGACAATGGTGTTTTCATCGAGTTTCATCCCTTCTTCTTCTTGATCAAGGATCAGGTCACGAGGAGGGTGCTTTATCGCGGTAGATGTGTGCAAGGCCTCTACCCATTGATCCCCAAAATTTCCAAGTTCAATAAGCAAGCCTATGGAGTCTTCAAAGTGTCTTCCGAACGATGGCATAATCGTTTAGGCCACCCATCTTTTTCCATTTTTTATCAGATTCTTAGCAAAAAATAAGCTCGCTTTTGTTGATGAGCATGATCGTGAAACTATTTGTGACTCTTGCCAAAGAGCAAAAAGTCACCAGTTACCATATCCTATATCCACAAGTGTGTCCACAAAACCTTTGCAACTTGTGTTTTCAGACGTGTGGGGACCGGCTCCCTCCTCTGTTGGTCGCCATACCTACTATGTGAGCTTCATTGATGATTTTAGCAAGTATACTTGGATATATCCCCTTAAAAAACGCTCCGATGTTTTCCAAGTTTTCCTTAACTTTCAGGCATTGGTAGAACGAAAGTTTGATTGCAAAATACTTGCTATGCAGTCAGGCTGGGGTGGTGAGTACGAAAAACTCAACTCCTTCTTCCAATGTATAGGAATCTCTCATCATGTTGCTCACCAACAAAACGGTTCAGCATAGCGCAAGCATAGACACATTGTTGACATTGGTCTCTCTCTTCTTGCTGCTGCATCTATGCCACTAAAGTTTTGGGATGAGGCGTTCCTCACAGCAGTACATCTTATAAATATTCTGCCTAGCTGTGTCATTAATCACGAAACACCTACCGAACGCCTCCTTCACACCAAACCCAACTATGCACATCTTCGCGTATTTGGCTGCGCATGTTGGCCAAACTTCCGTCCCTATAACAACAAAAAGCTTATGTTTCGTTCGACACAATGTGTGTTTATAGGCTACAGTGCACAACACAAAGGCGTCAAGTGTCTTGACGTAGCCACAGGACGTGTGTATATCTCTCGATATGCCGTCTTCGATGAAACGATTTTTCCCTTTGCCAAACTCCACCCAAATGCCGGTGCATTGCTCCACAAAGAAATCCTTCTCTTGCCTTCATCCTTATCCGGCGTTGATCATGGGGGAGAAAATAATAGTACTAATCAACTTGCATCTAATCATCATATTATGCCTGAGATTATCAAGGTAAATCAGTCCAAACGGTGGAAATCCGTGGCAAAACAGGCAAGATTTCATGTGTTTCCCAGCTGGAGACACGGACGCGCATCGAGAAGGATCTGCCTCGGGATCCCACGACAGGAGGCAGCATCCTCTCAGGGATCCGGGCGGATAGGACGGGCAGCACCTGGTCGCGCCCCGAGCCTCGAGCGTGCATGCGGTCGCGAAAGCGACGTCGCCGCTCCGCACCAATCGGCAGATGACGTATGGCGGGAGGACACCCGCGCAGTCGGGCCTCGCTCGCCTGATTGGCCCGCGCCGGATTCATCGAGGCCCGCCACCTCCAACCGGATGGACTCGCCCGGACCTGCCACCTCGCCTCGGCCGCGGTCGCCCGCATGCGCGGCAGAATCACCCTCGGGATTGCTGCGCTCGCCAGCAGCAGCGGCAGAATCCCCCTCGGGATCTGGCTCGCCAGCCTCCGACGCAGATGGTGGATCTCCTGTGGCTCCGCCTCGTGTGGCTTCTCCTGTGGCACCGCGCACAAGGCTACAGAAGGGAGTAACTACTCGCTTAAATTACAAAAATTTCTCTAAGATTGGTATGTCTTGTACAACTGGTGAGCCTAACAGTTTAGTAACAGCACTTGATGATCCAAGGTGGAAGGCAGCCATGGAAGATGAAATCATGGCATTGCGGAAAAATAAAACGTGGCACCTAGTGCCCCCACGACCAGGCAGAAATTTGATTGATTGTAAGTGGGTCTATAGAATCAAGAAAAAATCTGATGGTACCATAGATAGATACAAGGCAAGACTTGTAGCAAAGGGATTCAAGCAAAGGTATGTCATAGATTATGAGGATACGTTTAGTCCATTGTTAAAGCTGCAACAATCCGTCTTGTATTATCAATAGCTGTGTCCGAGGATGGAGTCTCGAGATACTAGATGTCCGTAACGTGTTTCTCCATGGTGTTCTGGAAGAGGAAGTGTACATGAAATAGCCTCATGGGTTTGAGGATAAAAATGCATCTTCATATGTCTGCAAGCTTGATAAAGCACTGTATGGTTTGAAACAGGCACCCAGAGCATGGTATTCACGGTTAAGTGTGAAACTTCAGTCACTTGGGTTTGTTCGATCAAAGTCTGACACCTCTCTGTTCATTTATAACAAGCATAGAACATCAATATTTGTTTTGATATATGTTGATGATATCATTGTCACTAGCTCTTCTGATGGAGCTGTGACAACACTGCTTAAGGATTTAGGCTCTGAGTTTGCTCTCAAGGATTTGGGGGATCTACATTTCTTCTTGGGTATTGAAGTCAAGAAAAATAGCAATGGTATTCATCTATCTCAAGCCAAGTATGCCACTGAACTGCTAAGTAGAATTGGTATGCAGAATTGTAAATCTTCACCAACACCCTTGTCTAGTTCGTAACCCTTGTCCTTGATGTAAGGAGAACCATTGCACTAAGAGGACATCACTTTGGTTACAAAAGTTTAGTTGGTGGACTTCAAGATTTGACTCTTACTCGACCGACATCTCTTTTGCAAATAATAAGGTGTGTCAAGATCTTCATGCACCTACCACAAAGACACCGGACAGCTGCAAAACGAATTCTCATGTACATAAGTAACACTATACACTTGGGTCTCACACTCGACAAGTCACCTTCCACACTTGTTAGTGCATTCTCGAGATGCATCGGGCTGGTTGCTTGGATGATAGAAGGTCAACAATTGGTTTTGCCATTTTCTATGGATCTAACTTAATATCATGGTGTGCAAGAAAGCAAGCCACCTGTTTCCGTGTCAAGTCTGTATGCAGAATATAAAGCACTAGCAAATGCAATAGCTGAAATCATTTGGGTTCAATCCATGCTCGAGAGAACTTGGAGTAATTCAGACTCACCGCCCGTGTTTATGGTGCGATAACCTTGGTGCCACATACTTGTCTCAGGAATCCAGTCTTTCATGCCGTAACAAAGCACATTGAGATAGATTTCCATTTGGTGAGAGAACGTGTTGCCAATAAACAACTTGAGATCAGATTTATACCATCCAAAATCAGCTTGCGATGGATTCACTAAAGCTTTGCCAAATGTAAGTTTTGAAGAGTTTAAACGTAATCTCAACTTGTCATAGTTGTGATTATGGAGGAGTGTTAAACATAATATTGTACAGGTTATTGGCATGGCCTTGAGGCACACGGCTTAGTAGTTAGGAGGTTATCATTTTTATGTTTATCTCTCTTATCTCCTAAACTCCTCCTGTATTATCTCTGGTGGTTAGCCTCGACGCTGCCATCTCCTGTACCGAACCCCCTCAATCAATATATACATCGCGGGTCTCCATGTATGGAGATTGAGACGCTTCACAATTTCCACAGCCCCCGCCTCTGCTGCGGTCCCCTTCGAACCGCCGAGATCGCGCGTCATCTGCTGAGCCGCGGTGCCCTTCTTCGAGTCACCAGCCGCCGTCATTCGCGGCCGACTCGCCACCCACTCGTCATGGGCGTCACCAGCTGCCTTGCCGCGTCCTTCTCCGCCTCCACCAAGAATAGGGCCGCGCCTCGAGCTCCGTGGCTATGCGCGCCGCTCCTACTACGTGTCTGGCGCGCGGCTCCCCGCCGCCTCTCTGCATCACCAGCTTCGCCCCCGTGCTAGCCTCCCACGCCGGCGTCACATCCCCGTCACCAACCTGAGCGGGAGCCTCGCCTCCCCTCGCGCGGGCGCCTGGTCGCGCCCCTTCCCGCGGTGCTCATTCCACTCTCCGTCGAGCCGCGCCCGAGCCTCTCCACCTCACGCCCCTTTGTGGCCGCGCCCGCCGGCTCGGCCTCGCCCTCCTCTGTGCCCGCTGCAGGCCGCGCGCCTCTCTAGCTCCGGCGGCCGCGTGCGCGCCGGCTCCACCTCGCCCACGACGGCTTCTCCACGCCCAAGTGCGTGCCCCGCGCTGGTCCGCTTCGACTGGCCCCAGCCAAGCCCGCTCCAGCCGCTCCGCTTCGACCTGCCCTTGCGTTTTTAGTCGCCGCTGGTGCCATGACCAAGTGGTTTCCAAGTCGTTGCTGCAGCTTTGCTCTCCATCCGCAAAGTCGCTACTATCTCTGAGCCGGCCACCATGACCCGGAGAAGGACACGGATTCTGCAGTCACCCTCGCTCCAAGTCAACGCCTATGACTGCGTTAAAGCGCCCCGACGCAAGCAGCTTGACCCGGTCCGGATTGAACCGTCCTCTGCTTCGACTATGAGTCGCCACGGCCCTGAGTCGCCGGCTTTGTGCTACTTCAGCTGCAGCCGCTGAGTCGCCGATCAGAACCACACCTCCGCCGGCGATTCAACCACAATTGCCGCTCCGTCTTGAGTCGCTACTGTTACCATGGCCAAATCGCATCACTACGGGTCACCAAGTCACCAGTTTCTGACTCGTCATCGCCAAAGGTCATTGGAGATCGATTCAGACTCTGCCGCATTGTTGATTTGCCTCTACATGCGAGCTGCCCGGATTGCCACTGCTGTCGAACTGCCGGTGCACCCTTACTGATGTACTCCAGAGCCGTTTCGTTTCTGCTGTTTTCTCCTCGACGACCCGCCGCCCGCCTTAACTGTAGCGGGAGACCGACCGGTTGCGCAAGGCTACCTGCACACCTCCACCTCGATGGTCTTGCCTTTGCGGCCTCAAGCCGCCCGTGCTGAACCGCCATCACTCCTTGGCGGGTTATCCGTGAGCCGCTTTACCACAACCACGTTTGTACTCCGCCTGTGATTCTACCGTCGCCCTGGCCCCTGCTCCAAAACAATACCCCGAGTCAACGCCGCCGCTCTGAACCTGCCGCGCCTTCACCTCATTGCACGGGTTCGCGGCGCGCTGAACCGTTGTGCCTGTTTCTGAGGTTTGCCTCCGGGTTATCCAAAGCTGTTTGCTATCTACAAACATCAGGTGATATCCGTCTAGAATTTGTTTCATTAACACATATTATTTTTATCAAAGGATAAATTACTTTGTTTTGTATATTTTTATATACAGGACCATTATTCACTATAGATGTGGTTTGTACCATGGATATGGAGCACAGATTGATAATATTCCGCCTGGGGATAATCCGGGACATATCACATGATGAATGGACGCACACAAGCTACTGCCCTTGTGGTCCGGTCAACATCAGCTTGCTGGGATCACGTCTGCTCGTTGTCAATGGACGCGCGCAAATCGCCGCCCCCTAGGCCTGGTCTACATCAACACATTGGGCCGCATCTGTTTGCATGAGCTATTTATTGAATAAAAGGCCAGTCACTGCTTAGCCCGGTTTTCTTCCAACAAATCGGAGGCAAATTATCATCAGCCGCTGTCTGCGCTGGATGGTTCAATGGACATGCGCACAAATCGCTGCCACTACAGTTTGGTTAACTTTAAACAGCCAGTTGGAAGGAACCATTGGCCGAAAGGTCGACCACGGCTCATACGGGATCATTTATAACCCGCCGCAGTCACCTCAACCTTCTGTGGATTTACATCGCGTTATCAAACCAATGATATATACCTTCTGCTATGGTCAAATATGGAGAGTCTCAAGCCAAATCTTCGATTCACCTTCGAGACTCGGGGGCTACGATGACATGATTCAGCAAATCTTGCCAGTTTCAGCAAATTTAAGAACCCCAGGACGATGGATGGAAAGATAACCCGGTCCCGGAGGCTACTATTATATTGATGAAAATTTAAAGGCCGTCAGAAAATTGCCGGCTTAGAAAGTATATGACAGTTACAAAATCCCGGCTCAATGAAGAAGTTCCGGGTCATCAGAAAGGATTCCGGTTTAAAATCCGGCTCAAGGGAAGTCAGTCTCACTGAAGCTCTCAAATATCCGGTTTACAATCCGGTTCAAGGGAAATCTGTTCTCCCACAAAGCTCTGAAGCTCTCAAATCCGGTTTAAAAATGTCCAATTCAAAAAGGAATTAAATTCTCGCAAAGTTCGAGTTTAAAGGCCGTCAGAAATATTCCGGCTCATAATGATGCTTCCGGTTTATAGTCTGGTTTAAGGGAAATCCTGTTTCCCACACAGCGCTGAAACCCTTAGTATCTGGTTCAAATCTGGTTTAAGAGGAAACTATCTCTTGCAAAGCTGTGACGCTCTCAATATCCGGTTCAAAATCCCGGTTCAAGAATAATTTATCTCTTGCAAAAGTTAAAGGTTGCCAAAGAGGACCTGCTGCCAGGATGTGCGGTTATAACATGGGTATCTTGCCTTATTGGCTTATCATATTATTGATCACTTGGGGGCTTGGTCGTATTTGAACCATAGCTACTCCTCTTGATCGGCGCAATGCCACAACATCACTTGGGGGCTTGGTCGTGTCCGAACCATAGCTACACCTCTTGATCGGCGCAATGCCACGACATCACTTGGGGGCTTGGTCGTATCCAAACCATAGCTACACCTCTTGATCGACGCAATGCCACAACATCACTTGGGGGCTTGGTCGTATCCGAACCATAGCTACACCTCTTGATCGGTGCAATGCCACAGCATCACTTGGGGGCTTGGTCGAACCCGAATCATAGCTATACCTCTTGATCGGCGTAATGCCACAACATCATTTGGGGGCCTGGTCGAACCCGAACCATAGCTACACCTCTTGGGGGCTTGGTCGTGTCCGAACCATGGTCACGCCTCTTGATCGGCTCAAAGCCTCGACTACAGCGGTTTTTATTTGCCTTTTTTGCTAAGTTTTTCTTTCTTTTGATAAGATTTATGATGTTTTCAAACCGGTGTTTGTCAACCCGATTAGACTGTCAACTACAAGTTGTCAGTACATGATCAGTTATAATCCGGTGTTTATTAACCCGGTCTGGTTTCGACTATAAGTCACCAGTATATATTTTGATTGCGCCAATGGAATCATGCGCTCATAAATCATTGGATTATATTATTCAAATCTTCAAATAGCCAACATGGCTGGATTTTATTATGGTTATCATTAACCAGTATTATGATTAAGGTTTTCAAAGTCGCTTTAGCGCAATGGCTATTATATTATCAATGGATATGATTTATTTTACAATTGAAGGAATAGTCCCAAGTCGCTGCAGGCTTACGACCCGACACTTGGGGGCTACATTATTCAACTTCAGATTATATCAAATATGCAAGTCTCATGTCGCTGCAAGCATGCACCATGACACTTGGGGGCTAATGCAAAGTCATTTTTATTAGTCTTATTGAAAGATCCGACTCATCACATCAAAATGAGCCGGCCCTTGGGGGCTACCAATTGCTCCTGTCAACAATTCAAGGTACACAAATTTTCATCTATTATTGAAGGATCCACTGCTCCATTGGTAAAGCACAAAGCTCTCAACCTTGTGGACATGGGTTCAAGCCCCATGATGGGAGTTACATAATATAATGTATTTATCAATGAAGTATATATAAAGTCCCAGCTCAATATTATCTTACCGAGCCGGCCCTTGGGGGCTACAGGTAATATGGATATAAGAGAGAAATATCTTCCAATTTTCAGTTTTGAGCTAACCAGATTGACCCGGTGTCTGCAACAATTATGCCTCGACGTCACGAATTTTTTTAACCCGGCGTCACCAATCATGATGGCCTAGTATCTGCAACAATCATGACACGGAATTATCTGTTTTTTATAAACCGGCAGTCTTGGCAAGTTCTACATCCTTAAACCGGCTGAAGATCAGATGAGTATTACAAGGACCAATATTTTTGTTAAGCATTGGGAACTGAGTCAAATGAATTATTCTTCACAATATTTCTCTGTGACAAACCAATGTCAACAAATTGATTATGAAGCTGGCCTATTGACCCGGATTTTCTAGAAGAAGGAAATGACAAGGACTTAAGGATGCTCAGGATCAGTTTAACATGGATAAATCCAAATTAAACTGGGGCTAATGTCGGGGATATACCCCGCGGTATGACCCGGCCGGGACTTCGTAAACCGGCGGATGGTAAACCGGCAGACAGTTAAGACAGATGGCTAAGACAGACGGTAAACCGGCAGGTGTTAAGACAGATGGTAACACCGGCTGGTGTTAAGTCAATCATAATCCGGCAGACCATGTTAAACCGGCAGGCTATGTTAAACCGGCAAACCATGTTAAACCGACAGACCATGTTAAACCGGTAGACCATGTTAAACCGGCATGCGGTAATAACTGGGTTGCCAGGGGTTATGAAGCCCATGAAGGGAAGTCAAAATAGTTTAAGTCTTAGTCCAAGATGGACTCTACATGTAACCCACACCTTCAACTTATATAAGGAGAGGCAGGGCTCCCCAAAGGGACAAGCAAGAAGAAACAATCTCTAGGGCTAGACACAAAGAGCCGGCTTACCGGCGACTCCCTCATGATCATAATGAGACCTAGCCACAAACAGCATGTAGGGTTATTACCGGATGATGTTTCCCGGGGCTTGAAGCTATCTAAATCCTTGTCTTGTGTTGCGTCTCTTGATTCCGCCCAACCCCTCTGAAGCTTCCATATAGATGCGTTGGCCTCGCGACTAAGTCCTCACACTAAGGACATTTGCCGTGACAAACCACGACAGAACCCGATCGAGCGATTCCTTCGCTACTGCTGCTAACTAAAACCGATCGATTGGATGAACAGTGAGCGTTGCAAGGGGGTTTGGATGAACAATGAGCGGTGGCGTTGCCTCTGGATGAACAGGACCCCCGTGGTGTGGAGGGCTGGATGAACAGTAGACGGTGGAGGGGTGCCGTGGAGGGCTGGTTGAACATGACCCCGTGGTGTGGAGGGCTGGATGAACAGTAGACGGTGGAGGGGTGCTCGTGGAGGGGTGGTTGAACAGTAACCAGTGGAGTAGCGCGCGGTGGAGGCTGGATGAACAGGAGCCCATGGAGTCCGGAGGAGGTCGACGGTAGCCCGTGGAGGCTGGAGGAGGTCGACGGTGGAGATTAACAGTATCCCGTGGAGTCCCGTTTTGTAGTACGCCACACCCCTCCCGATCAACAGGACCCCCGTTTCGACCATAGCGCTCCTACACAAGTTCGTCTCGTCCGTTTTGCAGTACGCCACACCCCTCCCGATCAACAGGACCCCCGCATCGACCGTAAGAGGTCCGTTTCCTCCGTTTTGCGGTACGCCAGACCCTCCCGGCGAACAGATCCTGCTTTAACGTGGCCGGTCGAACACAAGGCCGCTTCTCCGCTTCTGCGGTACGCCAGGCCTCGTTTCCATCGCCTGTTCCGTCCAAGCCCTCCCGATGAACACGACCACGCATTCCATTCTGACCCAGCCGGTTGGCTCCCACGCGTTCCGTTGCCTCCGATGAACACGACGCATTCCGTTGCCTCCCCATGAACGTGATGCATTCCGTTGCCTCCCCATGAACACGACGACGCCGCTGTTTCTCCATTCCGACCCAGCCATGTACACGAGCCCTCGCCGTACGTATGCGCGAGTGGGCATTCGAGACCCTGCCCAGATGTACGTGACGCGGATCAGATTTTCTTTCTTGCACTCGCCGATGTAATGCGTGCGCGTACATGCTACGGCGCGCTTCTACTACGACACGGCGCGCCTCTACAACGACCAATATGTACGCATACGTTCACGACCGTAATGACAACGCTTCGTGACGCTTCGACCAGGTGGGTCCCGACCGTGCACTTCCTTGCTCAGCAAAGATGTAGCCGTGGGTCCCAGCAATGTGGGGCAAATCGCTTTTGGTTTTTTGCCTGGGACGCACTTCCTTGCGTGCGAAGGTGTAGCTGGGTCCCAGCAGAAGGGCGAATCGCTTTTTTGCCGGACGCACTTCCTTGCGTGCATAAGGTGTAGTCAGTGGGTCCCACCGGTGGGGCGAATCATTTTTTGGACGCACTTCCTTGCGTGCGAAGATGTAGCTGGTGGGTCCCAGCGGTCGAGGGTGCGAATCGTTTTTCGGACGCACTTCCTTGCGTGCGAAGATGTAGCTCGTGGGTCCCAAAGCAGTCGGCGAATCATTTTTCGCGAAATACAAGGGCCCGTCCGTGGGTCCCCGTTGTCGGTGGAGGAATAATTATTTTTCGCGGCGTAATAAGGAGGCACTTCCTTGCGGCTCCCGTGGACCCACTGTCGGCCTCTCCACGCATGATCCACGTCCGATGGAAGTCGTTCCTCGACCACGTTGACCACGCCACACCGAGAGCACCACGGCAAAGGGACGCACGGCGAGGCCTAGGAAGGGACGACGCGGAGTCGGGAAGACGCGCAGTGGATGCACACGCGGAGAGGAGTACGAGGGTTCATCGGTTTCAGCCCGCTTCTGCCGCCGCAGAATAACAGGGTGTGGGTGAGTGGAGGGATGGCCCGCCAGCGGTGGGAGTAGTAGGGGCGGTGAGGCCTCCGCGGCAGACAGCCGGTACGGGAGGCAGGGAGCAAAGCGGCACGACTGCACCGCTTTGGGCGGCCGGAGCAAGAAGACCAGAGGTTGAAGAAGCACGACGGCCGTTGGATGGACATCGACGGCCACCGCAGCCTAGAATCGTTTATATTGACTAAGTTGACAAAGCCCTTGGTACGCCAACTTAGTAGGCCCACAGTCATCTTCCAAACGGTGCGCCCGGATGTCGTGGGAGGAATCATTTTTTGGGCGGGTGAAGCTAGAATATCCGAGTTCAAGAAGAAGCACGGCATCCGTTGGATGGACATCCAACGGCCATTGCTGCTAGAACCGTGTGTTGACTCTAAGTTGACAAAGCCTTGCATACGCGTCAACTCTATTTTTTTAGGGGACACGTCAACTTAGTAAGGCCAGAAGTGTGTGGCAGAGAACTTATAGCCCATTTGAGATTTGTAAGAATGTGTAGCCCATTTTTGAATTCTAATGGAATTTACTACAGCCCATTTACAGTTTGTTAAAAGTTCATCCCATTTCAACCAACCGTTCAAAACAGAATTCAATAATATTTCCCACATTTTGATGGGATCCGAAATATTTTTATCCCGAAATTTCTAGTCAGATTAAATATAATTTCAATATAAATTTATATTACGTAAAAATCCAACAAAACATTGCGCCAATAACAATTAATGAAATTAATATTTTCAATATCCAAAATAATATTTTATAAAGTAATCACGTGTTTGGTGCATTTTTTATAGTTACTGCCCAGCTTTTTATAATTACATCGCATTTATTATTTCTTAAAGCCCATTTTCTTGGTAAGCCTAATGCATCCCTCCTAGGAAAGATTTGCAGCCAACAAGCGGAGAATAACAACTTGACCTTGCCTCGGGTATTCCTAAAAAAGTGTAGCTGGGCTAGCCATTTTCAGCTTGAAAAAAAATTAATATCCGGGTTGGATATCTGCTCGGGCTAGACGGGCCACAGCCCGCCAGCTAATACCTGCAGCGATGTTTTCTTTGTTGTTCAGAGGAGAAAATTTAATATTTGGGCTAAACATCAAAAACTCTGCGGTGCTCACACCTCAAAAACACAAATCTGCCGAGCTGCTTGGTCCAAGCCGTCGGCCGCTTCTTGTGCAATTCTCTCGCTTATTGACTACTACATAGGTTGACAATGGTGTGGGACCGTGATGTCAGGAAACCAGGAGGAAGAAAATAAATTATAGTTATATATATATAATAAGGAGGCACTTGCGTACGTGAGGCTATGGACCTGGTGGGTCCCCATTGTCATCCTATCCAAGTAAAGTCATCTCCTCGCTGCCGCTTTTTGCCGAAATACAATACGCCGCCCGCTTCCGGTGCAGGCGATTGCTTCGCCATCAAACGACATTAAGTGCCGTCTGCGTCCATCTCGCCGCCACATTAATGATACACGGTTGCCGAGGCGGCTACTCCGCCGCCACACGTCCGCCCCTCCGCCGCCCACCATTGCTATATAAACCGCCGCGCCGCCATAGCTGCGATCATCCGGATCCGTTGCCTTTCTCCTGTCCACACCACTACTGCCCACCATGGCTTCCTCGCGCTCCAGCGCTCTTCGGGACGGGCGGACGACGGACCACAAGGAGATGGCAGCCATTGCTGCCAACCGGCTGGCCGGCAGGCAGCCGGAGGACGACGACGTCCCAATGGAGAAAATGGTAGTCGACGATCCGGCGCCAACCCCCTCCTCCGCGCCATCCTCGCCGGTGCATTGCACCATGACCATCGGCGAGGCCCATGCCCAATATATGGATAGGGTGAGGCAGATGCGTGAGGAGCAGTTCCGGGAGGCGCAAGCCGACGCCGCCTACAACCACCATCTCCTCCAGGAGCACCTGCAAGCGGAGGAGCAGATCGCTGCGGAGCGGGCGAAGCAGGAGGCCCTGCTCGACTCGTGCAGCTTCCGCCGCAAGGGCCGCCGAAGGCCGGGCGGTACCGCATGCGGGTGGCGGAGGCTGCGGCCGCCTACAAAGAGGCTAGCAAAGAGGACGATGAAGCGGGCGAGGCACTGTTTTGCGAGACCGAGGACGAGGCAGAGGACAATGCCGGCTCCGACGAGTCCCCGCTCTGCTGGCGTCGACGAGGCCCTGCTCCGCTGAGGCCCCGTGGCGCCAACAACGAGGCAGAGGACACCACTGGCTCCGCCGAGGCCCCGCCCCGCCAACAACGAGGCAGAGGACATCGCCGGCTCAGCCGAGGCCCCACGCTGCCGGCAACGTGGGGGAGGATTTCCACCGCTCCGCTGAGGCGCCGCCTGCCGGCAATGAGACAAAGGACATCGCCGCTCGCCGAGGTTCCCCGCCTCACGCCAACGAGGCCGCACCACGTAAAACGAGGAAGAGTAGAACACGGTAGGTCGCCGCCGCTCGGGTCCAAGTAAGGCCACCGCTGCTACCCTCCAGTTGAAGCCAAGCTAGGCGGGTTGACCATTGACGGCCGGTTAGCTTCTTGGCGGCGACATGGAGTCGGAGAGCAGCGCCGACAAGAACATCGCTTCTACTTAATCTAGTGCGGTTGGTTGATCGACACGTGGGCCCAACATGCCACATGTCACATACGCAACTGCACTGCAGCTAAGTCACCAAGCTTCTGTTCGCTCGATGGGACACATGTGGGTAGCTTTGGTTAATTAATTATACCTCCAGCGCACCCTTTTTAGTTGAAGAATGTATGAAATGTAATGAAATCCGCATGTTTATGTGAAATCCGACCGTGTATGAATGAATTTATTTCGATTAGTTCAATTCCTGTATCACCGGCATTGGATGAACATGCAAAACAATACATGCTAGCATTATTCCTGTGGTGATCACCTCGCTTGCAGTAGTTTCACATGTACTCCTCCGGTCCTTACTAGTCTGCATACAAGTTTTATTCTGCAGTCAAAGTATCTCTACTTTGACCAATCTTATACAAAAAGTATGCACTTTCACAATGTGTGAAGTAAAAGGAACAGAAGGAGTACAAAGAGTTTGAGCAGCTTTTTAGCGTTCTGTACATTGCAATCAAACACACATGCCTGGCAATTCATAGAGAACATTCAAAACAATCGATGATTATGCATCTCAGCGACTCACATGTCAGAGGCAATATTTACTTCACAACTAAAGAATAAAGAAAAAATTGATCAACGCTGCTGACAGCAAAGGGCGTCCCATTCGAAAATATCAAACGCATGTCTTGCTAAAATCAATGAGCAAAATTTGACAAGGTTGTCCCATTCCAAAATATCAAATGCCTACGATTGTGGAATGGGCAAGGTTTGCCCTCAGTTCGGACATTGACATGGCACCTCGTGCTAAATAAACCTGCTGTTCTTTTTGTGTAGTTCCACCAAAATCAACCAAATTCGCGCGTAGCTTGTATGATTTCGCCCTTATATGTTGCAATACCTTGAACTTATCGGCACCTCCTTTCTTGTGGTGGAAATGAATGATTCGATGTATTCATGAACATTTTGTGCAGTTCCCATTGAAATCAAGCTGAGCACCCCTGTTTGCACAAATACAAAAAAGTGATCAGTATAAAGCAAACTATACTATGAATTGACAGTTTCAACAGGCACATACATGGTCCATGTAGAGCACACTTTTAGAAAAACTAGTCTTCAACCCGTGCTACTGCACGGGTTAGTAATTATTGAAAATTTATAAAAATATACATAAAAAGTTTAAGTAATTATTTACATTAAATCCCATAAAAATTCTAAGTAAAATGGAATTTTTGAAATTATTTTTACTACTTATATTCATTGCATATAAAATTTTATATTTCCATATGCCCTACACTTAAAACATAGTGGATAATCATATACTACCTTTGAAATTTTTGTATTGATCCTTGTGCGACACCAAAAGATGGTCACACCATTATATATATTTAACGTCTCCTATTCCATGATATATATCTTTATCCATCACAAAAAAAACTTTGTCCACTCACGTCTGTGCCATCAATTTATCCAGAGCACATCTCTCTTTTTGACAACTAATAATTTTTGTTTTTATCAAATATAAGCATTCACGTATGTGTGCTTATTCCTCGAATATCTGATAAATATAAAGCTTACAACTATGTCCGATCGTCAGAAATCAGTCGGTTTCTGATGCACTCGCCTGTTTAGCAATTTCGGATTTTCCAATTATCATTTAGGATTTGTTTAGTGAATATATTTGTGACATAGATTAGAACTTTTTCAATACTAATATCTTCATATTTTCAGAAATCTATCACGTGCAAATTAGGGTACATATTCTTCAATGTGATTTGTGGGCAAAATTAGTATGGTATATGTAACTTATACCATGTGTGTCTGAACTTATGGAATCAGTTGGTTCCTGATACACTCGCGCGTTTAATTATTTTGGATTTTTTTAAGACTTCTATTTCACTCGTGCGGTTTAGCAATTTTGGATTTTTTAATATATTCTAGTATTTGTTTATTAAATATATTTCTGGCACAGATTTAGAATTTCCTATATTAATATCTTTGTATTTTTAGAAAATACTATGTACATGTCATGTACAATTTTGGGAATATACTTAAGTGTGAATTCTCAATGAGAAAAATAGTTCACGTACCTAGATTTACAAAAAATAGACTGAAATAGTGTACATAGATTTATAGTGAAGAGAACATCTTCGATATGTGACGTACGTATATTCTTTTTTAGTGGAATATTGTACATATATGTGTACCTAGCTGTGTTACGCGTATGCATGTGTTTGTAGCTTCATCACTACGTTTCCATTAAAAATATCTTTAAGTTGTTAGCTGATTTTAGTTTGCACGTCTCTTTTGTTTTAGGAAGCTGCACGTTTCCTTCCTCCCTTTTTGACATCAAATATTTCCTTCCAAGCATAATAGCTATGGATTCTTGGGGTGGATTAGATCTGACATTTTTTTATTTGCGGGTGAAATTGGATCTGACATTTAAATGCATGGACTTCTAACACACGTTTCCATCCAAGCGTGATACATATATGGACTCTTGGAGAGTTTCCAATTCTCGTTTTTATTTTACGTTTTCTTCTTGGAGTTTTTAACGTAGGCTTTCCTTCTTAATTTGTGTCAACGGATGGAGCCTTACCTTTTTTTTTCTGACGTGAGAGTTTCATTCCTTTTACGTGAAGCTTTCCTTGTTCTTTGGCTTTCCTTCTTTATTTATGTGAACGGATGGAGCCTTTCTTTTTTTCTGACGTGAGACTTTCCTTCTTATAACGTGAGGCTTTCCTTCTTCTTCTTTGTTTTTGACGTGAGGCTTTCCTTGTTTTCTCACAATGTTAGTCGTGTCAGATGCATTTTTTAATAAAATGGAATCATCGGTGTTACGTAAGTTTTCCTTTTATCCTGATCATAAATTTTTCAATCTAATGGGTTAATTAATTTTGATGATGTGGATTAATGAGAGATCATGAATGGTGCCTCCAATTAGTAAATATAAGATGGAACTCACCAGAAAGAATCCTAGAACAACATTGTACTCACGCATCACAACAAAAAAATGGAGATTTGTCAGTCCTTCTGAGCAGAAGTTAGTTTGGTCTTGTGGGGAGTAATGTAACCATCCTTCAACTGCTCCTTCTGATGAGAAGATAGACAGGGCTTCTTCATCCTGGCATAATCGGAACTAGTCACTTCACATACTCCATATTCTTCTTCAGAGGAAGATGATCCTGTTGTGCAAAGACAAGAGGACTACTAAATGCTAGCATCCCTGTTTGCTCGAAAAAAGGAAAGGAAATATTTAAAACAACACAGATGAAGCACTTCTCAAGGACAATACCACTTTTTCATGACAGTATCTAAACAGTAGGACAACACCAGTAGAGATGACAAAGCTTAATCATATGGATGAAATCAGTGGGCGAGTACCAACCTTTGTCAGGAGGCTTATTGTGTAGAGCATACATATGAAGCACTTCTCCGGAACTATCTGTTGCTATCTACGGTGGTGGCCATGCTTACTATATACTCCTCGGTTAGTTTAATGTTTCCAACATCTTCTTGTGCAGTTCCACTAAAATATATGGTATCTTCAAAGAAGATCCCTGTTTGCGCAAGTAGAGATAATTACGTATTACATTATGAGTGGCATCAAATCAGTGGCAAAACAATTGCTCGTTCCAGCCATAGCAATAAATTAAGATGCAAAACTATATCATTACTTGTGTCATCACAGTTCCAGTGCTTCATTACAGCACCGGGAGTTGATTTTTGTTTTTCTTCCGCTTGTTCTTCCCCTTCATCACTTGCTTCAATAACACACAAGCTTCGCCTTCAATGTAAGATTTGACATGTTAATTAGGGAGCACAAGTATAGTAATAAACTTAATTTTCTGATGAAAGTGGCAAAATACAGGCCAGCAGTTGTGAAATATCCTTATCTTACCTCAATGGGATATTACGGTGCACATACAGCTTGGAAGTCTTGTCTCCATTTGTGCAGTTCACTAAAATCAAGCAACATTATCGTACAAGTAGCACAACATATGAAAGCACACTGCAGAATCATGTGAAAGAAGGCTAGTTCTAACCTCTCATGATGCGGAATTCAAACAACTCACAAGAAGAAGATCTGAACCAAATTCGCCTTAACGGATAGGAAGTAAGATCTCCCCTTGTGCTGTTCCACTAAGATCAAGCAATCAAGCAACGTTGTCGGTGTGACATTTTGGTTGAACTGCACAAAACACTCTTAAAACAAAAGTGTTTTGTGCAAAGGCAACAAAAGGTCACAATGGCAACGAGGTGAAGTAGATAACCCTGTTTACGCAGAGGTGCAAAGGAAACAATTAGTGGTCAATAACGGTGGATGACACAGAAGCCAACAAAAAGAAGCATCTACCTTATCTAAATGGGAAAGAAAGCAAGATAGTAGCATTTCTCAAACGGTGGCATGGATTAATATTAACATAGAGATTATATTAACAATAAAATTCGTTAAACATGTAATTTGCTTTTAACTGTGGCATTGCATCAATTTTCCAGCGGCATTATTAGAGGGTGTTTGTTTACAGGAACATTTTGGTGTAGGGACTAAAAAAACTCCATGTCAGTCCCATCTAAAACAAACAGGAGGGACTTTTAGGGA
The DNA here is from genome assembly GCA_021605145.1 of Aegilops bicornis. Lineage (NCBI taxonomy): Eukaryota > Viridiplantae > Streptophyta > Magnoliopsida > Poales > Poaceae > Aegilops > Aegilops bicornis. The sequence goes on along the minus strand of CM038670.1, from coordinate 722,187,343 downwards.
CTAAAAGTGGGCATTTGGGACTAAAGAAAGAAGACCCTGAGGGAGAGTCTTTTTTGGACTTTTTCCAACACTTGCCCCTGCCACGCATCGCACCTTGTCTCTATTAGTTCATTACTAGGGGTAACATGGTCTTTTAGCATGTCATTTAATAACCTCTAGTCCATGTTTAGTCCCCGGAACCAAGCAGGTAGGGACTAGGGAGTTTTTAACCAAACAGGGCCTTAGATTAACAACAGCTAATGAGTTGCACGGGACAGGTGGGCCTTTTGACACCATGTGCATCTACCGATGTACTATGGTCATGCACAGTCTGTTGCAACAAAGAACAAACAACCAAGGAGCATATTTGTGTTGGGTCCCAGTTTTGTTATCTTTAGACACCTTTCCCTATGTGAGCACAACAAATCTAGTCCTGCTCAAACTCTACAGCCTTGTCCCTTCCTTTCCTTTTTGAACTAGTACTTTCGCCCCTTCCTTTCCTCTTTGAACCACGTCCCAGATTTATGCGATACAACTTTCGCCACTACTTTCCCCCATTCCTTTCCTCTTTGAACCACGCCCTAGATTCATGCTATACAACTTTCCCCTTCATTTCCTCTTTGAACCACGCCCCAGATTCATGCTATATACAACTTTTCCCACTACTTTCCCCCACTCCTTTCCTCTTTGAACCACGTCCTAGATTCATAGTATACATGTAGCTAGAGCAATGCATGTGGAGTAAGTAAATTATACCTTAAGGTTCTTGGGGCGTGGTTCGGTGGGCGACGGGACGACGGCGAAGAAGGGGTCGGAGGCCCTCCCGCGCCGCCGCTGGGTGGAAAGTGAACAATCATGCAGTAGTCCTCACGACGGCGACAGCTGTTAAGCCTCCTTCCCTTCCCCGGACGGATTTGATCCTGCCGGCTCTTTGAGCAGCAAAGTGAGGGGAGAGAGAGGCCAACGAAGTCTTGTTTAGATCTGGAGAGGCGAGAGAGTGTGAAGAGAGCAACTACAAGCGAGGCTCCAAAGCCGGAGAGGGCGAGAGAGTGTGAAGAGAGAATTCAAGCGCCGAGGAGGTTCAAGGTATATATATCTTGGAGAGAGAGTGTGAAGCGTGCAAACCCTAGAAAACATTTTGACCAGTCAAACAATCCTCCTGGCACAAATTATGCTCAAGTGTAGTTATCGAACCCGAGACCTCAAGTTTGATGAGCGAACAGGCTAACCAGTTACACAACCCTCCCGTTATGTTCAACGAGAGGGAAATAACCTTTTATACATTCCTGCATTCGTGTGACAAGCATGTCGTGTTATTCTTTTGTGTGTGTGGGAGTCATTGGGATTTCAATCATAATCGTGTCATGTGGCTTTGGTGGTAAGACTATCCACAGTGGTGCAGAAATAATGCAGCCTTAGTCACCTTACCTCTCTCCACGTAGTACGTTGGGTCCCACCAAAGAGAGTGAAACAAACAAATTAATAAGAAAAATTAAAAGCGCCCGGTGTATCTTACCTCACACATCTCGCCATCGCTCGGAACACTGTCCAATTGATCCCTCTGTTCGCTCACGTACTATTTTAAGTGAATCCTTATTATAACATGCACACAAATTTTGGGCACTTGTATTCGACTTAAGTAAGTGTGCCACCGTATCTCGTATACTTACTACTCCCTTCGTCTAGGTGTAATAAGTCACATTAGAAGGTGCAACGGGACCAAGGTGCGTGCGTGTGCGTGTGTGTGTGTGTGTGTGTGTGTGTGTTTAACAGCATGTGTGTGTTAGAGAGAGCGACAGATCGACCTACTCCTACAGAGAGATGGTGTGTAGTGTACGATTTTAGCCACGAGAGTCGGTGCATCCTCTCATTTTCGGGCATGTCCGGTAGGGACATGCGGACAGCTGCCATGCCCGCTCCTGACCAGCCTGGCCCACCCAAAGCCCCTCCATCGCCCGCGCGCGCTTCTCGCCGAACGGCCGCTCCAAAGAATCGGTGCTGCATTCATGCCCGGGCAGAGCGGACGCGACCTCTCACTGGCGCAAGAGTGATGGTTGCTTCGTCTGTCCAACTTACTGTTGGGTCTATGTGATTTAACGGCTCATTGGTCTTTATTACTGAGGTGGTAGGACTGCTGGATGTCCCACGCTTTCGGCGAAAGGACGTACTACTACTAGATTACAATTTTCTCCATTCTTACAGCGGAGGCGTGCAAGAGCAGTGAAAACATGCAGGCTCAGTGATTACATGGCCCACCTCACACTATCACCGCCGACACCTAACTCTTTACGTAGTACTCCCTCCGCTCCTAAATATTACTAGATGAGTCCCCACGCGCTGTCATGAACAAAGGGTATATCTCTCTCACAAGAAATTATCAATTTCATAGAACTGAAAAAACTCTATAACCGCATGACAAATGTGGTAGCCAAACTAAATAAACTCCCATCATCATTTAGATCATCCCAATGAAGGAAAAAGATCAGCCAACTCCTACCGCATAATGGGATTATATTTTTCTTTTGACATGTTAATGGGACTTAAAAGCTCACTTACATGCATGCTACGGTGCATGCTTGCATGCGCATATGTTGATGTGATTTAAAACCCACTCACATGCATGTGCCACGGTATTTCTGCATGCTAGCATGTGGCTTAGTGCGGAGCCTCCCAACGTCTAGATCAGACGGCTATTATGGACTGATTTACTTCATCTAACGGCTACATCAATTTTGATGATGTGGCTCAAGGAGAGGATAGAGAATTCCTAGTAGTGGGGGCTAGCTATTACTAGTAGATAAGTCTTCGTAGAGATTCCAGTACATACGGAACAAAATGAATGAATCTACACGTAAAATGCATCTATATACATCCGCATGTGGTTCATGGTGAAATCTCTACAAAGACTTATGTTTAGGAACGGAGGAAGTAATAGTATAGTACGTACTGTAATTTATCAGCGAGATAAATTTGTACAATGCTATGAAGCTTCCAGACTGCTACATGTATCTTTGCGTCCAAGGTTGCCCGTTGCAACATTTCATCAAATACAAAGGAGACTAACATGCATGCTATTGCATCTCAATGATTGACAGATCATAGCAAATATGTACTCCTTCCATTCCAAAATAAGTGTCTCAACTTTGTGCAAACTTTAGTACAAATCTGTACTACTACTAAAGTTGACACTTATTTTGGAACAGAGGCAGCTAAAGAAAAAAATGATCCATGCAGTCCCTAGCCCTTGAACCGTGAACCCTGACCAGGCTTCAATTTGCTGGCAATGTTCGAGCTTCCTAATAAATGAAGTTTGCAACCTTTTGACCATGGGATCATTTTGTGCAGTTTCAGCAAAATCAAGATGAGCATCCCTGTGGCAAAGAAATTGAAGAAGCGTGATTAGAATAAGATTACTGGGACTAGTTGATGAGACATAAACTCATCACAAATACAGTACGTTCTCCGAAAGGAGGTAGTAGAAGCTAGTAGAGGTATGTGCGGGGCAAATAAGTAGAGAAATATCCACAGGGAGTGATGTGGGCAGCTGGAGCAGTGGTACAAGCCGACTATAAAGGGAGTTGTACCTGAGGGACGTAGCTCAACCTTGAGGAGGGCGGCGGGAGGCGGCAACTGCCCATGTCACGGCAGTGAGCAAGGGACGAAGGCAACCTCACCGACTTTGTGAGAGAGAACGGCGGGGACTCCTGATCGGGACGTGCCGACAGTGGGTTTTCACCGTCGGCGACGGCCACCGCATCTACACTAAGCATCCACCCCTTCCCCAAGTGGACGTGATCCGCCGGAATGTTAGAGATGTGGCCACAGTCGTTTTGTGCGAGAGAGTGTGAAGAGAGCAACCCCAAAGCAAGCAATCAGGTAGGATGGCCCGGCCCCGACTATGTATATAGTGGAGCGGTTTCCTTTTGTCTCCATATGAACCTATCATATTATGACGTGCAAGCATCAAGAAAAAACTTTATTTATAAATGACGCGGCACCTACTACTCGTTCTCCTATAACCTTGCGCTTGGCATCTCCAAAATATTAACCTTGCGATTGGCTCTGCGCCTCTTCGGGAAGTCGAGCAATAATGGTAGTGTAGTATATATCATTCTGGCTATATGAGACCGAATGAATTGCTGCACGTCCACCACATGGGAGATGGTCGAGGGGCGAGGGAGAGTGCTACATACATAGCAAAATGAGTGAATCTACACTCTAAAATACGTCTATATACATCAGTGTTTGGAGTATGTACTAGTAGTTCATATTGAAATCTACTAAAGGACATATATATTCCAAACAATATGATATAATCTCTATAACCAAGGTAGTAGGGACGAGGAGTAAACGGAGGGAGTAGTAATTTTTCTCCTCGTCTGCGAGCCATCGCACAAGATGGGCGAGGGAGCGGGCGAAGGCGGAGCAAGCTTCACCTCATCCTCATGAGCCACCGCGCCTTGGGCGGGGAGACGGCGTACTAAGCAAGCTTCTCCTTGTTCTCATGAGTTGATGGGACACACCAAAAGTACTCCAAAGGTATAGAGCCTTGCCTCTAAGGTAGGCCCCACATGGTTTGCCTCTTTTTTTAACATAACACGTCAAGTCGCAATTTGTTTGTTCACCCGTGGTAGACGATCCTCCCTCCACCAAGTGGGCAACCAAAGACACGTGCCAAATTACCACATGGGCTGCCTTTTTTGTACAGAAATGAGCTCCACCGTACCCAAGGGTGTGGTTGGGAAAGAGACGAGAGCACGGCGCCTGCATGCACCTCTTCTCTTTGTGCACGCCCCCACCTACTTGGGTGTGTGTGAGAGATATAAACCGCGTTAAGTGAGTGTTTTTTGTTTTGGGGTGGGGGTGGGGGTGGGGTGGGGTTGATTTCGTGAATTATTTTGGGAATATGTGTCGATGACATCTCAAACAAAATTTTGCATGCAATGTGAGCGAAATGGAGGCCTATCCATATCATACATAGAGGGTCGGGCAATCCACGAGAGAGAGGGAGGGGTCATAGCTATTGATAAAGTCAAAGAGAGGATCAAGTGGGTGGGTGCGAGATCGATGAAGAGAGCCATCGAAATTGTGTGTGTGTGCAAGTCAAAGATATAGGTCGACTGGCCTACCGGAACGTTAGAGGGCACATGTCAAGTTTGTATGTGGCAGGGAGACATGACTAGAGCGCTCGATGTATCGGTGTGTGTGGGAGGAGGGGGGTGGGGGGAGGGGTAGGCAGAGGCCTAACTATAGAGGTAGAACGATTCGTATATGTGTTGAGAAGGAGAGACCCAGCTATGTCTTGAGGGAGATCGGTTGACATCCATACATAACTGAAGGACGGGAAATATGATGGGACAGAGAGAGAGAGAGAGAGAGAGAGAGGAGAGAGGGAGGGAGAGGGAGGGAGAGGGGTAGAGTGCTGGATGGGTGATGGTGTTGCTTCTCGAAGATGGTGGGAGAGCCTACTAGACAAACTGAGGGTGGAACTGCAATGTTATCAATAAGAGTGGGGATGTGTTTTTGTGTGTGCCTGTGCGTGATAGATCTGTCGGGACGCATCCATGGATGATGAAGGGGAACCATGTGTTTGGTAAGCAAACCTAACTTGACCAGTAGATCAATTGTTGTTTGTCGGAGGAAGGGAGAGACACAACTAATGAGGTAGATCGATTGACGTGTGGGTAAAAACGAGTTATAAGGACCTAGCTAGCTATATGTATAGCGAGAGATCGGCCGGTGTACGTCCATTTGTTAGAGGCAAATAAGGCCCAGCGAGACGGATAGACAGAGAGAATGGAGCTAGGAGGTGGTGCGAGAGGCCCAACTACTAGCTAGATAGGGGGAGGAGTGTGCGGTTGTGAGATCGATAAAAAGAGGGGCGAGAGTTTACACGTGTGTCCGACCGTATGAGAGACACGAGGCAAGGACACATAAAGAGGAGATTGAAGGTGTGTGTGTATGTTGTAGGCAGGCATCACTGGAGAGGTTTATCGATCGGTGTGTGCAGGAAAGGAGTTGTGGAGACTCTGGGAGAACGACCTAAATAAAAAAATGTGTGCCCAGTGGATAGAATGCCGAGGGAGGGGGATGGCGAGGAGGGCATGTGCATGCACGAGAGAAAGTTAGTGGTAGCTACAAAGGTTAGAGGATTGTGTGGGTGTAAGAGACTAACAAAGATCATAATTTGATATGAAAGCGGATTCATATATTTGAATAGGAGATCATAGTGTTTTAAACATTGCATGCATGAATATAGCAGTGATACACGTGCTGTGCACATGTTATAACATAATGTGATAATGCATGGCGTTTGCAACTCACAGCTAAATGCTGAAGAATCTAAACCATACTATACATCAAACAATCTCACATTTTATTTGAATTTGTGATAATGTGTGGCGTTTGCAGCTTACAAAGAAATCTCGAACAATCTAAACAATACTATATATCGAACATTCTCACATTTTATTTGAATTTGTGGTAATGTGTGGTGTTTGCAACTCACATCTAAATAGTTGTAGGCGTAGGGGGCGGGGCACCATACATAATGTGATAAACACATTATACATATGAGACATGGTTTAGATTATGAAGATCTAGCTAGAGCTAGAAATGTAATGTGATTTGAAATCAAAATAAAGTGGATTCAAAAAATCTAGTTCGAGTTCATAGTATATACGTTTGGAATGCACTAAAACGTTCATTTGAGTAGTAGGTTGCATGCATTATACACGTAGCGAAATATTTTAATTGAACATAACATGAATTCAAAGTTTTGAATGACATTTTTAGTGCACATTGATTTGGTACAGTACACGTTAGGCTTGTCCGGAAATTTCAACCCGCGCCTTGTTAGCCCGAAATATTTAAGATATATCTTTGTCTCGTTGTCCTCCGACAACTCCCTCCATCTGAACCCGCGCCTTGCTATTCCGAAATTACAACGCTGCGAAAACTCCCACCTCCTGTGAAATCCCGACACGTGAAATGCCCGTGGTACCCTCGAACCGAAGAACCACCTCAAATCGGTGGGGGTACTTTCGTAACTTACCCCACATTTCGGACAAGCGCGTCTCTAAGCCATGGTTCCCCACTGCCATCCCATCCGCCCACCCATTCGTACACCGAGGCCACGAAATCCCGCGACGAAACCCCACACCCTGCTTCGTCCGTCACCCAGCCGGAGCCTCTTCCCCGACGACGTCGTCCACAACAACACCTCGACGTCCCTCATCCACCGTACCGGATGAGGATCCCTCGTCGATCTCATCGTCCCGCCGGTTCAGCCACCCCATCCTCCACCTCCAAGGAGCTGCCCCGACGTTCCCCTTGTCTTTCGCGCCACCTCCATTCCCACATCGCCGTCTTCACCTGCACCACCGGAAGAGCATCATCATCACCGCTTCCTCGGATGAAGCTGCGCCTAATCGGGCGCCACCAAAGAGGTTGTACACTAATCGCTGCATTTTCTTCTTGATTCGATCTCACGGTGCTGCCGGGCGCCGTCCCGAAAGCCGACACGGCGCTGCTCCATCCATGGCGGCGCCGCCACCACTTCCTCCACGGCGTCGCTTCCTCGGCGGCGACGCCACATCGAGGAGCTGCCGCTGCTTTAGCTCTCGCTTCGGCTTCTGCTCTACTCTTGCTCTCGGTCCCCGCCTCGGTCTGCTTCTTGCTGCTGTTTTGCTCGCCTTCACTGCTCTCGCTCTTGCTCTTGCTTATGGCGATTTGCTCCGATTTAGCTACACTTTAGTCGATCAATCGACTTTTGGTTCATTCAATTTTCAGGTGTGGGGGGCTCGCTGGGTGAAGGAAGAACCAGCCGCATGGGAGGGGGGCTCACGAGAGGTACCCCACTATCTATCTTAGGGTTCAGGATGGTGGCGGTGGTTGCCGGCGGTGGCGGGGCAGTGGCGTAGGGATCGCCGGAGAAAAAGCTCGGCACGGGAGGGGGTGGGGGCTAGAGGGATGGCTGAGGCGGCGGTGGACCGGCGGTGGGGAGTGTTTTCGGGGCGGGCTGGGCGGCGCACCGCCGGCCGCGGGCGGCGGGGGGCTACTATTTGGCCGGTGGTGGTTGGCGGCTCGTGGGGTGGAGGTTGAAGATGAACCGCAGCCCTTGATTTCTTATCCAACGGCTGCAAAATCGATCGACCAGAGATGAAAAAATCAGTCGATCGACGTAGCCTCACCTTGCTAGTGCTGCCTGGGCCGATAAAGAAAATTCAGTTTCAACAGCAAAATTCAGTTTCGACAAAGAAAATTCAGTTTCGACGCTTAAGTTCGGGCCGACAGCTTAAGTTCAGAGATGAGCGGTGATGTATTTTACATCTAGCACTTTGTGGTTATGTATTTTATGTCATGTATTGAAGATGCTATTAGAATTCCACTCAAAGTTAACGTTGTTCGCTTTCTCTCTTGTCCTGCTTCAGCCTCGGCATCGCATAACTCACCGGAGCTGCTCCAACGATGAAACCCTCCATCACAAGGAGCAAGACCTCTGCACCATCTCGAGACGCCTAAGATCTTCTTCCTCCTCCGACAAAGAAAGTCAGCCGGAGCATCCTCACCGGCCAACCCAATCACGTTGAAGATCGACATGGCTTCGCCAAAGAGGTTGTACACTTGTTGCATCTCTTGTTTACTCTACATGTTATATATATTGTCCACTGAGCACATGGATTTGTTCCTTTAGTGTCTCCTTGAAAGAAAAAAAGCGAGGAATTTTAATTTTCACTTGTCCTCCTTTTCAAATTCCTATTCATGAAGCACAAGACTAAGCGATAGTAGCATAATAGCATTGTAACCGTACATTTTCTTGTGGTTTGACTTAATCTCACCATGCTTCTTTGCATCGTCTGATCTTCCAATTGTTGTGAATCAAACACCTAGGTTGGCAGAAATCCTGCGTTTTTAAATTCTCTGTTTTGCACGTGCATTCCTATCCTATTCCTGTCTATTTCCTATCCCTGCATTGTTGGAATCCACCAATTCAAACGAGCCCTTACAGAATTACTTCTCTTACAGATAGTTGTCAAAGAAAACCTTGCGTGGTTTGTCCGGCTCCTGCTGCGCCGTCGTCCACCCCAGCTCACCGCTCCAACGATAGAAGGGTCCAAAGACAGTGGATCCGACCTCCAGACTGTCTTTCAGCCTCGAGATCTTCTTCCCTCATTACCGCAGCCATGAAAACCGCATTACCATCATCAACCAAGCAGATGACCTCGAGGAATACACAGGTCCGCAAGAGAGGTCACACTTTTCGTGTCTGCTAACGTTATGCATCGCTTAATATTACATGCTACTTTATCGTCCTGTTCACCGATTAGACTCTGAGTCAGCTCCAAACTAATGGTCAAACTTGAGTTTTTAAATGGTTGTGCGGTACATATCGGGGCCACTATCAGTAGTATGTATCTACTATCTGGTTAATCTCCGTATCTACTATGAGTTTCATGTTGGGTGGGAAACAAATAGTAAAGAAGCAATTATCTGTATTTTTTAACTGAAGCCATTATCTGCCTGCTATTATTGGTTTTGGGTCTATCCACAGGTTGCTACCATCACTCTGGATTTCTGCATGCACTCCTTACATAATGTCACTATGTTTTATTCCTATGCATGACATTTATTGTAAACAATGGAACTGAACATGTAGAGCAAAAGAGACGAGCCTTATGTGGCAATAAAATTTCGTGCAGACGCCGCTCCATGGTAGGCGCAAAGGCAGCCCCTCCACGCATTTCGGATTGTAATCGAGAGGAAGATATCTGCTCGAGGGGATTCGTAGGAGAAGACAACTCCTATTTACCCCCGAGGTCTTCACTCTAACTTGGCATGCGGATGTTGGTTATATCATGCATATGGTGTCTTGCATTGCTTACTTTATACATCAAATATGTCATCTGGTTAGTTTAGACATCCTTTGTGCGAATGCCATCTGTTTAGTTTATTCATTGTTTATGTGAATTATGCAACGCCATCTTGTTTAGCCAGGCATCATATATGTGAATTTTGCAATGTCATCCTTCTTAGCCAGTCATCTTATATGTAAATTATATTAGGCCATCCTTTTTTTTGTTACATATTACATTTGTCAACAATGTTAGTACATTCAACTGCTCTTCGTGTGCATCAACCATTTGACACGGTGATGGCAAATTCTGGAGTGAAAACAAGGTTTTCAGAGCAGATCATGCTATCTGACAAAGCGCATATCTCGCTGGTTACAGATAGCTCCTCAGAGAAGGATTCAAAGACAGATGACCAGTCCTATTCCCCCCCCCCCCGAGGTGTATGCTCTAACTTGGCAGGGTTATGTTGCTCATATCGTTCGTATGGTGTCTCGCATTGCTATGCCATTTGATTAGTTTAGACATGCTTTGTGTGAATGCCAATTGCTCAAAGGTCCAATTACCATATATGTGAATTATGCATTGCCATCTTGTTGCAAGACATTATACATGTGAATTATACAATGCTATCTTGTTGCAAAGGCATTATATATGTGAATTATGCAATGCCATGCTGTTTAGCCAATCATCATGCATGTGAATTATATCATGCTATCATTTTTTGTATTACGTGTTCCATTTGTCGACAACGCTTGTATATTCAACTACTCTTCCCGCGCATCAACCATTTGAAGCGGTGATGGAAGTATCTGGAGTGAAAACAAGGTATCCAGAGCAGACAATGCTACCTGCTTGAAGCGGTACATCTTGCTGGTTACTGAGAGCTCCTCGTGAGGAGGATTCGTAGACCGATGACCAATCCTATTTCCCCACGAGGTCTATTCTCAAACTTGGCAGGGTTATATTACCCATGTCATGCATGTTGTCTTGCATTGCTTAGTTTTTACATCATATATGGATTGCCATCTGCTTACTTGCTTACTATATAAGTCATATATTTGAATTATATCACGCCATCATGTTTACATAGTACATACACATCATCTATCTGAATTATGGCATGGCAACCCATTTAATAAAGACATCATATAGTTATATCATCTCATCATGTTTAGTGTTTACAGTCATCATATTTTGAATTACGACATTCTATCCGTGAATGTATGTGAATTATGGCATGCCAACCTATTTAATAAACACATTATATCACTACTAGGAAAAGGGCTATAGATAGAATTGATACTAATGGCGCACCATGGAAGTAGTGCGCCACTACTATATACTAATGGCGCACCTGTTGGTGATGCGCCATTAGTGTGGAAGACACTAATGGCGCACCAGAAACAGGGTGCGCCACTAGTATTAATTTTTTTTCCATTTTTCCATACATACTAATGGCGCATCAGGTCGAAGTGCGCCATTACTAGTTCTAACAAGTAATGGCGCACTACCACGCGGTGCGCCATTAGTAAGCTTCCCCCTCACTCCACCCGTTCCCCTCCCTCCCTTCCTCCCCACTCGACCTAATTTGCCCCCTCCGCCCCAACCGTACGCCGCCGCCGCCGCCACCCCCTCCGTCCCCTTCGTCCCCGCCGCCGACCCCGCCGAATCCACCCGCCGCCAACCCCGACCCTCCGTGACCGGCCGCACCCGCCTGTGTACCTCTCCTCCTTCCTCCTTCATCCCTCTCCACCCTTCCTCCCCATTCCTCCCTCCCTCCCCTTCCGCCCCCTCCGCCGCCTCCCCATCGTCCCTAGCACCCACGCGGCGACACGAGGCCTCGCACCCCCGCACCGGCCGCAGCCCCATCGTCTCGCCTCGGCTTGGGCCTCCTCCCTCTCCAGATGGAGCGCTGCCGGACCTCTGCCCGGCCGCCGCAGCCGCAGCCCGCTCCTACCCCGGCCCGAACCCCAGGTGCGGCGCCGATCCACCCGCCAACTCACTAGCTCGCCGGCTTCGCCTCCTCCCTCTCCAGATGGAGCTGGGACCTCTACCCGGCCAGCCAAGAGCCCCGCCCCGCCTGCCCCAACCCCAAAGTGCGGCACCGATCCACCCGCCCGACCCCGCCAAATTCCACCCCACCGCCACGATGTTGATGCTAAGCTACTTCCCACCACGGACATCGAGTCCCTCTTCATGCTCAAGGCCACAAGGAGGCACGCCGCCTCCACCTGCGCGTAAACGATCCTCTATAGACTACAACAACTAGTTGTCTCCTAGGGAATAGCCACTAGCGAGGGATGTTGGCCGCACATCTTGTTTTGGTTTTGGAGAGGGGAAGATGTGCCGGCGCGTCCCTCTTCTGCTTCAGTTCCTGACGCGAAAATGGCAGCACCAAGAAGAATGCTGCTTGTGCGTGTGTCCCTCCCTGGCCTGCTAGGCCATAGGTAGGCGTAGGTAGTTGGGAGGAGTAGGAGTAGGAAAGGTTAGATAGTGTAGCCGTCATGTAAGTGTGCATGTACCGTGTAGATGTTCTTGCAAAAATTGTTCCTCCCTTGTGCTACTTGGCCTTTTGTCCGTCTCTACTTAATATCATTGTAAAATTACTTTATTTAATTGTGTCTCATTGAATTTCTAGTTGATTTTTTGTATTAAACGAACGTAGTTGTTGATCTGATCTGTCGACGCTTGTCGCTTGCTTCCATGACCATGGGGGATGTACTGCTTGTGTCGAAGATCCTACTTTGATGTCCCAAGTTAGTTGACTCGCACATGTGGACCAATGTGCAGATCAACGCTTTATGGTCAATTTGCATATAAAACATATCCACTCGTGCCATGAAGCATTACATGGCCATTGATGCAGTAGCACTAGCTTGCACTGTAGTAGCTTGCCTTAATGATTTGGAGTACCATAGTGATGCTTGCTTAAAACTGAAGTAGAAGCAATTGGTAGCGATAGCTAGCTTGACTGGATTATGTGCTTAATTCACTGAATTTGGTTGGTGAAGATGAATTAGCAGCTCCCCCATGTAGCTAGAATTGGTATGATTTCTATGGAGAATGACCAATTCAGCTTCTTACCCCTAAAAAAAATTTAGCTTCTTTAAAACTGACAGCAGGTTGCTCCCATGTTTCACTTTTTCTAGTTAGTTTCTTCCAGCTATAGGTTAGTTTACAGCTAGAATTATGTATTTCAACCATTTATATGTTTAGTTTCCAGCTATAGGTTAGTTTACATCTACTTGCTGCTAATACAATATAATATTTGATATGAGCAGGGTGAACAACCTTCAGGTCCCGGGAATCTACTCAAGGCTGCAGACACTTCTTGTCTCACTTCTTTTATCATCGGTATAATATTCATATTAAGGAGTTTTATAAGTTCATTGTTCTTACCTGCAAATTTAAAATGAAAGCACAATCAATCCATATTAAGTGCTCATCCTAGTGGCAGGCAAAATAATCAGGGGAGTGTGTCATTCTTGCTATGGTCATGTAAGAGAAATGCTCTGCCTTGCTAATTTTACCATGAGATTTGGGGTAATCAGCTAGTTCTGGTTAAAGCAAGTGGTTTTCCTGAGCTATGCCTTGGTTAGAAAATGATGCATGATGGGCATCATGCATGTTTTATGATCTGTTGTAAGGGTACTAATTGGTCTCTTCTGCTGCTTATCAGAGATGGCGGGAAGCAGCCACCGCCGCTCTCATGACACATCGATCAGTTGGATGCTTCCGAAGTTCTTCACTATCATACTTGAGACTTCAGATCATCCATGACGCATGTATATAAAAGAGAGATCTCCCTTCACCCATCTCATTATGATATCTCATTGTTTGCTACATCACTCATTGTCCCAAACCGCAGAGGCTGCCCGACAGTTTTATGAACATGCCGATGGGTGAAGATCCGCCAATAATGTGAAGTCATGACACAGCCGGCAGCGGGATTCGCAGCAGTGGGATGTGGAGTTGGTGATCAAGGAGGGCCACATGTACTTGTCTCGTGGGTGGGAGAAGTTCTACCGCGTTTCACGACCGCGTGGTCGGGGTACTTCCTTCTCTTCAGTAATGACGACGACGCCACCATGCTCATCGTGAAGGTGTTCAACGCGACTATGTGTCGATGCGCCACGCCGACGATGATGATGCCGCAGACGCTCGCCTCTTCTTATTCCTCTACATTTGGCTTTGTCTCACATCGATTGTTAACGGTCATTGTTGCATTTTGGACAGGTAATGGGAGCAAAGAAGAATGACATCGGCAGCGGCGATTCTGGCAAAGATCGATTCTGGCAAAGAGCGATTCTCGGCAGAAGCGATTCTAGTCAGAGCGAAGAAGCAGCGATTCTGGTCAGAGCGAAGCAGCAGCGATTCTGGCAGCAAGATAGAAAACAAGAAGGATGATCCGGACTGGAGTGCGGAGAAGAGGAGCAGAGTGGGGTTGAGGAGCTGCAGGATGACGATGGGCATCAGTCGAGGATGACCTAGCTGGTGGTGGCTGACCAAGGGCAAGAGATGGTGGTGGTGACCATGGGTAAGAGATGGTGGTGGCTGACCATGGGCAAGAGATGGAGGTGGCTGAGGATGACCTTGCGATGGTCGTGCTCAAGGTGGCCTCGCGATGGTGGTGGTGCCACGATCCCACAACCGGGCGACATGACCACGCCAATTGTGGTAGAAGACTACATCCCACTGCCTCCACTGCCTCCACCGCCTCGCCGCTCTTGGCGCATCAGGCTGAGGAAGGATAAGGAGAAGGAGAAGAACAATGCATGAGAACTGAACTTTGTCAGGTATGTCAGATCTCCTATAGGTTAGTTATCCAAAATGATATATATATATATATATACTTAGTTACCTATGTTATCTCTAATATGCTTAGTTTCCTATAGGTTAGCTTCATTTTTACCTAAGTTGGCTCTAATATGCTAACTTAGAGCTTATATACTTAGTTTGCTATAGGTTAGCTCCAAAATAACTTATGTTAGCACAAAATGATCAAGTTTACATAATAAGCTTATAGTCTTTTTCTTATTCTTCTTCTTTTCCAAAATGACACAGGTTAGCTTCATTTTGCCTAAGTTGGCTCTAATATACTAACTTAGAGCTTATATGCTTAGTTTCCTATAGGTTAGCTCCAAAATAACTTATGTTAGCACAAAATGATCAAGTTTACATAATAAGCTTATAGTCTTCTTCTTATTCTTCTTCTTCTCCAAAATTCTTCTTATTCTTCTTCTAGTGTTCTTCTTCTTCTAGTATTCTTCTAGTCTTCTTCTTTTTCTTCTTCTAACTTCTTGTTTATCATTTTGCAGATTTGATTTAATTCACGGAAGCTTGCATGGATGGAGTGCTTCTTTTCCATTTGTGTTTTTATTTTGTATCAATGTGAAACTTTTGTGAATTGATGGATAACGGTGTTGGATGAACAATGTGAAACTTTTGTAATATGTAACGATGGAACTATGTGTTGGCTATGTATGTATATATGATGGAACTTGTGTGTTGGCTATGCATGTATATATGATGGAACTTGTGTGTTGGCTATGTATGTATATATGATGGAACTTGTGTGTTGGCTATGATTGTTATATGGATGCTTGTTGTATATATATGTGTTGGATATCTCATAGGTGAAATAGTGACCTGAGATTAAGAAAAAAAATTAAAAAAATTGTTACTAATGGCGCACTACCATGTGGTGCGCCATTAGTATAGAAGACACTAGTGGTGCACTGTGGGCAAAACTAATGGCGCACTGCACGGTGCGCCATTAGTATACCAGATACTAATGGCGCACCAGTGGTGCGCCATTAGTAAAAAATACTAGTGGCGTGCTACTAATGGCGCAGGCAAAACCAGTGCGCCATTAGTAGGCCTTTTCCTAGTAGTGTATAGTTATGTCATGTCATCCTGTTTACATAGTCTCATATTTTGAACTATGTCTTTCCATATTTTTTAGTTAGCCATCATAATGTGAAATTGTGTCATGCTATCCTGTTTAGTTAGCCATCATATATGTGAAATTGTGTCATGCTATCCTGTTTGGTTAGACAACATAAATATGAATTATTTCATGCCCTCGTTTATTCCCCACTATCCATTGCACCTGCCTATCATACAATGCCTATACTTTCAATTAGTTTTCTTGTTTATCAGCCATTTGAATTAGAGAGCGTGATGGCAGTATCTAAGGGAGTAACAACACGGTCTTCGTAAAAGATAGTGCTACCATTGATGCAGATAGAACCACGGTTGTACTTGCCCCAGACCGATCCACCACACATAACCCAGACTCTCGCAGATTGTACCCCTACCCAGTTGGACAGAGAACCAGCTAGACCCCTTCTAACCCCAACCCCGGCAGATAGTAACCCAGTTCCAGTTGACACAACACCGTCTCCACCACAGAGCATCCAAACACGAGCAGTTAGTAAGGGAACTGCAGTGCCCAAAGCATGGGGACCACCACTCCGAATCTCAACTCAACACTTAAAGGAGAAGAAGATTTGTTCTCAGGTCAGGTTCTGTAGCTATGGTTCATACTCCTTTGCTCTTGCATTACTGTATTTACTCATACCAACTATTTTCAAATTTGAAGGATGGAATTGAAACTCCATGGCGCAACAGGTATGTTTTAAACCTGTTTCTTTAACTAGTTTGCTGTTGTAACCTGCTATATGTTGATTTCAGTTTCAATTGAATAAACAGTTATGTTCTCATTTCATGCACATTACAAGTGTTGTTATTGCTCTATAGCTACCCACACTTATATTCTGTCTATTCTGCTTTGTCTTGAACAAATATTATTTGAATTGTGTCTCTATCTTGATTTGGCAACAAAAACTAGAATGATATAGACCATAAAGTGACCATGGTACATAGATATATGTTTGTTTCATGCTGTTATCCTGTCCACTTTACTACTGAACTCATTTACCAAAATGAGTTTCATATACAACATGGTAAACATGTGATGTGTCTGCTTGTTTCTCTTTTAGAATGCAGACAAACTAAGGGAGAACAGTACCGCGTTATCCAATGGTAAAGGAAGTAATGCAAATAAGGTTCAACATAGCGAGACATCCCTGTTGGTCTCCAAGAAAGCTGATAAAAACTATCTTGACGACAGTGATGGAACCCAAAAGTCCTGTCTTGATGTAGTGTTCGAAAGCATCGCCACTATCACCGGGCACAAGCTCTTCGAACTTCGCTGCCTGAATCAGCTCGTCTTCTTGAGTCTCAAGTTCAAGTTGAAAGACATCGATCAGATGTCAAGCGTCGAGGAAGTCAAGGACCGAGGAAGTCCCCGCAGAATTCAGATGCATATTTTACGGTGCAACAACAAGCTACCGGAGGATTTAAGCGCCAAACAAGAGAAAGTTAATAAGCTTGCTAAGCATCTTGCCGACATTATGGGTACCTGTGATATTGTTTCTTGAGATCTTATGAAGTGGTTTCAGTTCTGGATTTGTTTTGCTGCGGCGTTTATTTGCGCTGGTCGCCAACTTTGACAACCAGTGTATATGATATGCTGCTTTGTTCCCTATATTTTTACTGGTGGCGAACTTTGATGCCCAGTGGATGTAATATGTGTCATAGCCATGATAGCCTAGCGTTAGTTGCTTGCTTATTTATTTCCTTGCTGTCTTGTTTATTTGTTTGCTTGTAGTCATTGCAGTTCTTTTTCCGCGGTTAGCTAGTGGCTGCAATAACCTAATTTTTAAAACTAGGCCACAATAACCATGGGCTAATATTTACTGTAGTAACAATGGGCCTCCCATCGGGTCAGAGAAACAATGGGCCTTCTACGGGTCAGAGAAACAATGGGCCGTCAAGGGTCAGATCATCAATGGGCCTTATACGGGTCAGATGATCGATTGGCAAACATGGGCCAAACAGACCGCATTATGGCCGTAAACGGGCTAGAGTTGGAATCGTCTGCTCATGGGCCGACCATAACGGGCCAAAGCATTAATAGGTCAGATTTGATGATGCTATGAAAACAGCCCAACGACAACGGACCACAAACGGGCCGATCAGTAACCACGGGCTGAATTTGGCCTACAAGCGTAAAAATGACAAGAACGGGCCGTAAGTAAACGAATCTTTGGAAATGAGCCCAAGAATAAATGGGCTCGAGAAGGCCGAAGATAACATGGTCTCGAAACGCCCAACGGAATAACGGGTCGTTAATGGGTATAAAGTGATACATCGCTCATTACGGGCCGATTTCACCACGGGCCGTTAATGGGTGTAAAGTGAGACACTGTTCATTACGGGACAGTTTCACCACGGCCCGTTAATAGGCCAAGAGTTACATAGGGCCTCATATGGGCCGAAAGACGTCATGGGACATACATGCGCCAGAAGTGAAAACGGGTTGGGATCATATTGGATGGCCCAGATGACGCTACTGGGCCTAATTCGGATAGGGCATAACGGGCCTTGGGTTAGCGGGCTGTAAATGTGCTATATGCGAACAGGCCATTAACAGGCTTTCCATGGGCCGGCTGCCACCTTTTGACCAAGTCAAACGGGCTGGCCTTTTCACAGGAATGGGCCTCTGTTGGGCCGTGCCACGTGTCGACGTATCATAGGCGCCTTCCGTCCAATGAGTGGATGACATCTGTCCCAATGATGGGCCATTATGATCCGCAAGGATCTTGTGGGCCTTTACCTGGGCCAGCCCATTATGGCACACAAAAATCTTGTGGGCCATTAGCTGGGCCGGCCCATTATGGCCCGCAAAATCTTGTGGGCCTTTACCTGGGCCGGCCCATTATGGCTCGCAAAATCTCGTGGGCCTTTAGCTAGGCCGGCCCATTATGGTCCACAAAATCCTGTGGGCCTTTAGCTGGGCCGGCCCATTATGGTCTGCAAAACTTTTGGGCCTTTAATTGGGCCGGCCCAATTAAACTTGATGGGCCGGTCCATGTGTCAACATATCATAGGCGCGTCTCGCCCATTGGATGAGTGACACCTGTGCCAACGCGGACCTGACACGTGTCTCCTCCAGCCAATGATGATTTTACACGTGGAAAATCCCCATTGGTCGGGTCATAACGGGTTATCGGATCCAAAACCCGACCCGATAGCTTAACGGCGTTCGTTACGGTGGATGCCACGTGTCGGTCACCCTTGAGGAAAGCACTTCGTGACGCCACGATTTATCGTCATGGAAGTGGACACTTCCGTGATGATAATTTTGGTAATGTCATGGAACACTTCTACGACAGCACATGTATGACTATCTTTATTCTGTCATAAAATCGTCATGGATGTACATGCATGACAAAAAACGCGACCTACTGTGACAAACACATCACGGAAGTGTATTTTTTTTGTAGTGACGTGTTACTCTGTTCTTATGAACTTAATACTCTAGATGCATGCTGGATAGCGGTCGATGTGTGGAGTAATAGTAGTAGATGCAGGCAGGAGTCGATCTACTTGTTTGCGGACGTGATGCCTATATACATGATCATGCCTAGATATTCTCATAATTATGCACTTTTCTATCAATTGCTCGACAATAATTTGTTCACCCACTGTAATACTTATGCTATCTTGAGAGAAGCCACTAGTGAAACCTATGGACCCCGGGTCTATTCTCCATCATATTAGTCTCCCGTCAACAAGCTATTTCTGGCGCCGTTTATTTTGCAATCTTTACTTTCAACCTCTATCATAAAAATACCAAAAATATTATCTTATCATCTCTATCGGATCTCACTTTTGCAAGTGGCCGTGAAGGGATTGACAACCCCTTTATCACGTTGGTTGCAAGGTTCTTATTTGTTTGTGTAGGTACGGGGGACTTGCGTGTGGCCTCCTCTTTGGATTGATACCTTGGTTCTCAAAAACTGAGGGAAATACTTACGCTACTTTGCTGCATCACCCTTTCCTCTTCAAGGGAAAAACCAACGCATGCTCAAGAGGTAGCAGTAACACACATAAATAGTGCGGAGAGTCCTGGAGGTTATGTGCAAGGTACTCGACCAATTCATCGCCTGAAGACGAAGGAACTCTAGTGCAGTACAGCCGCGGAGCAGGCGCTCCATGTCATCCTTTGGGATGCGGACGGCACACGATCTTGAGGTGCTTCAGTCGTGGTAGAAAAAGAGCGGGTGCGTCATTAAGGGGGGGGGGATGGCAGTTCATGAACTTGGTGAGGCGCAGCGTGGGCGTGAAGCGGAGCGCGGATGTTGGCAGCAAGCTCATATGCCCATCATTATAACTTAGCTTCTCGAGCTGATCTATGGCGTGGGATCGGAACCACTCGTCAAGCTTGGCTCTCTCCTTGACATTGGAACGGAACTTGCCCACGATAAGGCCTTTGATTGGGCCATGGTGACTGCCGAGGATCTGGGAGAACGCATCCGAGCTTTGGCCTTAGCCATGGCAGAGCTTGTGGGCGTGGAGGAGGTCGACAGGGGTGCGGAGCCATAGGGTGCGCCACCGCCGGGGAAACGGCGGCTGTCCTTGCCCGATTTTGGATTGGGAGGAGGGATGATGACTATCAACATATCATCGGGGAGGTTGTTGATGAAGTCTAGGCCTGCTGGAGTCGCTTGCGGTTCTTTCTCGACCCGCCTCCACTTGTTGGCAGCCTCGTTCTCCACCTCGTCGGCGGGGACGGAAACCTCTGTCTCCATATTCACGCCGTGCTTCGGTGCTTCAGCAGCCCCGGCATCGCCACTCCCTCCGATGGGGCACTTCAGCGGCATCCTCGTACATTGACGGCTTTGAGGACTCAGAGCAGCGTCAAGGATGCGGGCGGAGAGAGAAGAATTGTGTGTGTGGCGAGGATGGGGGGGGTGCAGCCGCCCGGCGGCGCCATTAATATAGACCAGTGGGAGCGAGGCGGGCGGCGGTCCAAGGATGTCTCGCTTCCCGGTGAGAACGACTGCTTAATCTCTTGTATGAATGAAATCTATGCTTAATTACTGAATTTTAGTTGGAAAAAGTAGATAGTGATATTAATTTTTAGCTGCATATTTTGACAAATCGCAGTGACTCTTGGCTTAGCGCCGAAGTCTGGCTTTAATTTGCATACCGTAATCTGAACCGTTTGCGTTGAAGAGATGCACAGATCCTGCATTGAACAGCTTGTATGCTTCGCAGTGAGCCTGCGCACCGGACTGTGCTCGCACGCCTCCCATTCAGTCAAGCAGCTGTCCACACGGCACCTCCTATAGCCATTAAAACCAAGACATGTGGCGTCACGTGAATGGTTAACCGAACGCACACGGTTTGAATTATACAAACATTTGAGATATTAAAGTGGCACCTATTTTTTTTTCAAAATGCCTTTGTTGGCTGTCATTATTCGAGTGCGCCTTCTCTCAAAATGGACACAAAAATACCACAGCAAGTCGGGTGCCCTTCCATGATAGCATGCCAAGTTTCATGAATTTCGCATTTAGTTTTGGATTTACTAGAATTTAAAAACCAGGCATCTCAATATTTTGCTGGCAATCAACGGTGCCCTGGTGTTTGAAATTCATTCCCATTTCTTGCATGGGACCTAAGCATGCACCCAAGGACACAGATTTGATTTTTGAACCAATTTATATGCACTAGAGCATGCACATGTAGTTCAAATTCGAATTATGCACATAAATGCATTGAAAACTTAGTTAATGCATAAAAATGTCCAAACGAACCCCGAAAAATCACAAAAATTCACACAACACTCCTGTTGTTCTATCTTGACACGAGAAAAAAATTTGAAAGCAATATGAGGCAATGGATGTCGTTTCGTCCCCAAAGGTGGGACGTTCCCTACCGAAAACCATCATGCTTGTTGTTTGAAGCTCCGGTTTGTGAGAAGCATATACCCAAACCAGCCCCAAATGAGACAAATTTTGTACCGCGGCATGTAGGTACCCTTCCATGATAGCATGCCCAAGTTTCATGAATTTCAGACGAGTTTTGGATTTACTAGAATTTAAAAACCAGGCATCTCAATGTTTTGCCGGCAAGCAACGGTGCCCTGGTGTTTGAAATTCATTCCCAGTTCTTGCATGGGACCTAAGCATGCACCCAAGGACACATATGTGATGTTTCAACCAATTTATATGCACTAGAGCATGCACATGTAGTTCAAATTTGAATTATGCACATAAATGCATTGAAAACCCAGTTAATGCATAAAAATGTCCAAACGAACCCCGAAAAATCTCAAAAATTCACGCAACACTCCTATTGTTCTATGTTGACACGAGAAAAAATTTGAAAGCAATAAGAGGCAATGGATATCGTTTCGTCCCCAAAGGTGGGACGTTCCCTACCAAAAACCATCATGCTTGTTGTTTGAAGCTCCGGTTTGGGAGAAGCATATACCCAAACCAGCCCCAAATGAGAAAAAATTTGCACCACGGCATGCAGGTGCCCTTCCATGATAGCATGCCAAGTTTCATGAATTTCAGACGAGTATTGGATTTACTAGAATTTAAAAACCAGGCATCTCAATGTTTTGCCGGCAATCAACGGTGCCCTGGTGTTTGAAATTCATTCCCGGTTCTTGCATGGGACCTAAGCATGCACCCAAGGGCACATATTTGATTTTTCAACCAATTTATATGCACTGGAGCATGCGCATGTAGTTCAAATTTGAATTATGCACATAAATGCATTGAAACCCCAGTTAATGCATAAAAATGTGAAAGTGCAACTATCCCTAGGTGGTTTTGGTAATTCATAACAACATATAGCTCATTGAGCTAATGCAATTCCAAGATTATTATTTCAGGAAAGCTCAATGAATGGCATGGCATGGATGATGAAAGTGGATCCCTCAAAATACTGAGGACAAAGGATTGGCTCAAGCTCAAAAGCTCAAGACTCTTCATTTTACATTTTAGTGATCCAAGATCACATTGAGTCTATAGGAACAGCCAATACTATCAAGAAGGGATGAGGTGTTGCTTAATGAGCCTATTGCTTCATGTGCTTAGTGATATGCTCCAAAACCCTCAACTACTTTCCCACATCCACATATGACCTAAACCTAAAGCCAAAATCGGTCACACCGATTCTTTCTATCCGGCGCCACCGATTCCAAAAGTCATAGCCATTGCCACAAACCCTAAGCAAATCGGTCTTACCGATAGGGATCTCGGTCTCACCGAGATGGGGTTGCAATCTCTCTGTTTCCCTTTGTAACGTTTCGGTCTAACCGAAGTGAGCGATCGGTCCCACCGAGATTGCAATGTAAACTCTCTGTTTACTTTTTGTAACATTTCGGTCTCACTGAAAAGAGCAAATCGGTCCCACCGAGTTTACCTGACCAACTCTCTGGAAAGCTTATTACCAAAATCCGTCCCACCGAGTTTGTGTAATCGGTCTCACCGATATTACGTTATGCCCTAACCCTAACCGAATCGGTCTCACCGAGATGCATGTCAGTCCCACCAAAAATCACTAACGGTCACTAGGTTTACTAAATCGGTCCGACCGAGTTTAACGATTCGGTCCCACCGAGTTTGGTAAATTGTGTGTAACGGTTAGATTTTGTGTGGAGGCTATATATACCCCTCCACCTCCGCTTCATACGTGGAGAGAGCCATCAGAACAAACCTACACTTCCAACTTACTAGTTCTGAGAGAGAACCACCTACTCATGTGTTGAGGCCAAGATATTCCATTCCTACCATATGAATCTTGATCTCTAGCCTTCCCCAAGTTGCTTTCCACTCAAACCCTCTTTCCACCAGATCCAAATCCTATGAGAGAGAGTTGAGTGTTGGGGAGACTATCATTTGAAGCACAAGAGTAAGGAGTTCATCATCAACACACCATTTGTTACTACTTGGAGAGTGGTGTCTCCTAGATTGGCTAGGTGTCACTTGGGAGCCTCCGACAAGATTGTGGAGTTGAACCAAGGAGTTTGTAAGGGCAAGGAGATTGCCTACTTCGTGAAGATCTACCGCTAGTGAGGCAAGTCCTTCATGGGCGGCGGCCATGGTGGGATAGACAAGGTTGCTTCTTCATGGACCCTTCGTGGGTGGAGCCCTCCATGGACTCAAGCCGTTACCCTTCGTGGGTTGAAGTCTCCATCAACGTGGATGTATGATAGCACCACCTATCGGAACCACGACAAAAACATCCGTGTCTCCAATTGCGTTTGAATCCTCCAAACCCTTCCCCTTACTTTCTTGCAAGTTGCATGCTTTAATTTCCGCTGCCTATACTCTTTGCATGATTGCTTGAATTGTGTGATGATTGCTTGACTTGTCCTAAATAGCTAAAATCTACCAAACTCTAAAATTGGGAAAAGGTTAAGTTTTTATTGGTCAAGTAGTCTAATCACCCCCCTCTAGACATACTTCAAGGTCCTACAAGTGGTATCAGAGCTTTGGTCTCCATTTGCTTTGATTTCCATAGCTTTTGGTGGTCATAGCCTTGGTTTCATAACCTAGGAGAGTATGGCGTCTAGCGAGGGAAATTATCACCGTAGAGGTCCTTACTTTGATGGTACTAATTTTGCTAGTTGGAAGCATAAGATGAAAATGCATATTCTTGGACATAACCCCGCCGTTTGGGCAATTATTTGTATTGGCTTGCAAGGTGAATTCTTCGATAGGAGAGAACCGAACCGTGAAGCTAATGCGGAAGAATTGAAGATGCTACAATACAACGCTCAAGCATGTGACATCTTCTTCAACGGATTGTGCCCCGAAGGATTCAACAAAATCAGCCGTCTTGAGAATGCAAAAGAAATTTGGGATACTTTAATTGATATGCATGAAGGTACCGAGTCCGTCAAGGAATCCAAGTTGGATGTGCTCCAAAGTCAGCTTGACAAGTTCAAAATGAAGGATGGTGAAGGTGTCGCTAAAATGTACTCTAGGCTTGCTCTTATCACAAAATGAGATTGCCGGCTTAGGGAGTGAAGAGATGACCGACAAATTCATCATCAAGAAAATCCTAAGAGCATTGGATGGAAAGTATGATACCGTGTGCACATTGATCCAAATGATGCCAAACTACAAAGATCTCAAGCCAACGGAAGTCATTGGAAGGATTGTTGCTCATGAGATGTCACTCAAGGATAAGGAGGAACTTCACAACAAGTCAAGTGGTGCTTACAAAGCCTCAAGTGAAGCCCCCACATCATCAAGTGAGAAACCAACCTTCAATGAAGAATTGAGCTTAATGGTGAAGAACTTGAACAAATTCTACACAAGTAGAAGCAAAGAAAGAAGCTCCAAGTCAAGGTCTTACAATGACAAGAGATCTTCTAGTCGAGAGCGCAATTGCTACAATTGTGGGAGACCCGGACACTACTCCAATGAGTGTACGACACCCTACAAAAGAAGAGAAGATTCTCCAATAAGAAGGAGCAAAAGAGAAGAATCACCACCAAGAGAGAGGAGGAGTAGAGATGATCGTTATGAACGAAGACCCTCACGGAGAAGTAAGGATTCGGAAAGAAAGGACAAGTCATCAAGGAGCTACACAAAGCGAAGACATCAAGCTCATGTTGGTGAATGGGTTTCCGGCTCGACTCCGACAATCACTCCGAGAGAAGCTATCACTCCGACTCCGAATATACTCAAGATGAAGGTGTTGCCGATCTAGCACTTGTGTCAACCAACTCCTACGACATATTTGACTCACCAAATGAAGGTGTTGGAAGATGCTTCATGGCCAAAGGTCCAAAGGTAACACATCCCGAGTATGTTGATTTTAATAGTGATGAAGATGACTTGCTTGTGGATGATGATTGACTTGTTGACAACTCTAGTGATGAATACTATGATGAAACGTCAATTAATCATGCTAATCAAACAAATGACAATGATAAGGAGAAAATTGAGCTTCTAACTAAAGAACTAAACACTCTTAAGTTGGCTCATGAAACTATCTTCAAGATCATCGAGAACTTTTAAGGGCTCATGAGAAGTTACGCTTTGAAAGGCTCAATCTTGAGCAAGAGCATGAGTTCTTAAAGGCAATCAATGATGATCTCCGCAAGAAAAGTTCTTCTTACATTGCCAAGCGTTTACTCTTATCTACTTACATGCCTCAGGTCAAGTCTAGTAACAAGTACAAGAAAGATACTTCCTCTAGTAGTAACAATAATAATGTAAAATCCAATGTTGTTGCTTCTAGTAGTTCTCTTGATTCCACTAATGATTCTCTTAGCCAAGTTACACTTGAGCAAGAAAATAGTTTATTGAAGGGAATTATAGAGAAAGGTGTTTACAAGAGCCTTGCCGAGTAAGCAATTCGAGGAAATTGTACGCAAGCAAGGAAGGCACCGAAGAATCAAGGTGTTGGTTTTGAACGAAAGTTCAACGCCAATGGAGTTGAGTGGGAAGAAGATCAATACCCCAAGACAAAGTTTGTTCCTCAACAAGAGAAGTATGATCCTACTTCCTTCAAGGGGACACAAGCTCAAGATGATCTTCCACCACAAGACCACAAGAACAAAGGCAAGGACAAGCTTCAAGAAGAGATTGATGCATTTGAAGAAGCACCTAATGCCTCGCTCAAGTGGGTCCCCAAGACTACGCCAAGTTCTACTTCATCAAGTACAACTACAACTGCAAGGATTCCCATCAAGATGATGTGGATCCCAAGAAGAAGAACTAGAGAGTTCTTGAGGTGACTCACCAACATTCTTCACTCATATCTTTTGGCAAGAACAAGTGCAGTCAACTTTCACATCTTGCACTAGTTCAAGGAGTCACAAACCCTCATGTTGGTAAGGCAAGGGACAAGGTAACCTAATGTTTTCATGGACATCATCTTGTGTGTGCATCACTCTATGTCTATGGATATTTTTGTTTGTTCCTTGTGGAACTAACCCATGTAGGCAAGTTGAAAGTGCAACTCACTCCAAAGGATTGCTCCAAATGACCTACATCAACATTGAGCATCTACATCTTAAACACCTACATGAAGTCATCATCGACAAAACCCAAGGTTAGTTCATCCCTCTAAGGGGGGATCTCACATCTAGGGGGAGCTTAACTCTAAGAATTGAGTCAAAGCAACTCTAATGGTGTGAACACATTAATGCATTATGTAAAAGTGGTAACCCCACTTGAGCTTAAACGATGAGTATGACCTATGATCAAATGTTCTCATTTGACTCCTAAGTCAATATACTCATATATAGATGACCTAGTCATCGCCAATTGCTTGATAGTTGCCAAAAATTGGTTGTGCATGCTTTGCCACATATTTCAATTGCCATCTTATTGTGTGAGCATGTTGGTGCATATTTTACTCATTCAAGGACATCCACTTGTTGTTTTGTTTGTTTGGTTTCTTTTTTTTTTGAGCCAAGTGGATGGACAAGAACGCCTAAGAACCTTCTCTAGCTATCTATGCTTTTCTCGTCTCAAACTCTATTCATGCTACATCATAAAATTTTATCAAGTCAGATTCGAACCACTCTGTGTGAGGAGCACTCGGAGTCCCCGATTCGTCATAGACTTAACTTACGAAACCTCTTAGTGATTCTCGGTCTGACCGATCCTACCATTTCGGTCCTACCGAAATCATCAAGTTGATCTGAGTTTACAATCTCGGTGCAACCGATTTGAAGTTTTCGGTCTCACCGATTTGCTCTAACTGAACACAGTTATGCATCTTGGTGCCACCGAGTTGTTCCACTCGGTCACACCGACAGGGTCGAGCTATATTTAGCCACAGGCAAAATTTTGGAAATTTCTCCGAAACCCTTCGCCACAAGAACAACTCGCTCCGCCATCGTCGTCTCCGGATCGTCTCCTCGTCGCCAGCAGCCTCATGTCGCTGGTCTCCGCCGCCGTCAACGGAATTCGTCCCCGCCGTTGCCGCCGTAGCGAGTCCACCGCCAAGTTAGGGTATGGACTTAATCTTTGTGCTATCCACGTTTGATTCCTGGCACATTGTTTTCATATTGATTCTTGCCACGATTGTAACTCTTCTATCCAGCCAAAGAAGATCATAGATTAGATGTGATTCAAATTTTTAGGTTTAAGTTTCCGCCGAAACCATCTCGGACCCACCGAGTTGAAAAACTCGGTCTCACCGATTTGGCTTATGCCATTGCACTAGTGACTCTCGGTCTGACCGACAATTACTAATCGGTGCAACCGATTTGACGATTCTGTGAAACCCTAGCAGTCTCGGTACCATCAAACTGAAACTCGGTCCAACCGAGATCATCAGTTTAGGTTCCAAAACTGCTTCGGTATCACCGAGTTTGAAAATCGGTGGATCCGAAATGCTTTCTGTGGAAAACTAAGACTGAACTTTTGAGTGATTCTTTTGCAAAAACCTCTGCATTTTGTGATGCTCATCTTTTCTATCTCATCTATAACTCTTCACAGTGGTCGTGATCAGCTTTTGCGGATGTCCGATCAAAGTGACAGCTTAATGTGTCAAGAGCAGATGAACTTGAGTGAGGGCACTAGTCCCTCAACTTTAGATGAAACCCAACCCAAAGAACCAGCTGCTGATGAAAGCAAGAAGAGGAAGGAAAGGGTCAAGAAAACCATAGCCAGAGTTATTGGGAAGCCTTCCATGATGGAAGAGGAAGATGAAATTGCCGCACCAGCTCCAAAGTCACCAAAGCTTATGGGTGATGCTATTAGATCAGGGGCTGCCACATCTAAGCCCAAGGAAGCACCCAAAGCTGCCCCAAGGCCAAGTCTGCACCAAAGAGGAATACCAGGAGTATTCCAGCTACTGAGAAGAACAAGGCCCCAAAGGCTCGAGGATGCTGATGAGGAAGATGAAGAAGGACAGGTTCTGAGGAAGCTCAAGCCAAAGATACCAGACCACAATGATGCCCATCGTGTGGCTGAGGACATGAGAATCAGGAAAGACTCAGGATTGAGGATATGGAGGATGGCAGATCCATATGCCACAAGGAGAAGAACTGATGTTGATTACAGGTTCCACACAAAGGAACAACAGGACTTTTATGAGACAATTTTGTTGGACAAGAAGCCCATAGTCTGTGATATGAGGTGGGTCGACTGGACCTACATGAAGGAGAATGCAGAACACTATCCTGGAGTGTATGACAGCTTTATTGCTTGTGGAGTTGCAGATTTTGTTGGGCAAAAGATCACAAATTGGAATGATGAGCTTATCATGCAGTTCTACTCCACAGCACATTTTTACCCAGATGGAAGAATTGTTTGGATGTCTGAAGGTACTAGGTACCAGTCAACTATTGAGGAGTGGGCAAAGCTAATAAATGCCCCAGAGGAAAATGAGGATGACCTAGACATTTATGCAAAGAAGAAGATGGGTCACAATTCAATGGCTCACATGTACAAGGAAATTCCAGACAAGGCATTAGGAACTCACAAGTTTGGATCAGTTCACTTTCTGCTGTCAGGGTTGCCAACCATAAATTGGATTCTGAGGCATACCTTGTTGGCCAAGTCTGGTGACCATAACATGATCAGAGGGCATGCCATCAACATGTTGCATGTGTTTGATGTGCCACAAAAGTTCAAAGTCATGAGCCTGATCATTGAAACAATCAAGAGGACTGCAGCAGATCAGAAGAGGAGCTGTGGATATGCACCTCAGATTCAAGAATTGATAAACTCAAAAATGGGCACAGGAAAATATCAGTTGGATAAGGAACACTTTCCACTTTATCCAGACTTTGAGGACAATGAGGTTGTCATGAATGAAGATGATCCACAATCAGTTCAAGATCAGGAGAAGAAGGAGAAGGCAAAGAGGGAGAAAGCTGCCAAGATGCCAACTCAAGAGGAGGCATCTGAATATTTCTTGAAGAACAAACAGGAGCAACTTGGTTACTTGATAGCATCAACCCTGAGGATAGAGAAGGGATTGGCCACCCTCACTCAAAATCAGGAGAGCTTGGAGAGAATCATAGAAAAAAAGTTCTATAACTTAGATGTGAAAGTAACTGAGATTCAGTCTCCAGTGGAGGAACTACAAGATGACATGCAAGAGAGGAAGGGCAAGACTACCACAAATGTGTTTGCCAGAGTGCCTAGAGCCCAGAGGTCATCTGCTGTGCCAGTTCCTGACACAAGAGCAACTTCATCTGCACCAGCTACAGCCTCAGTGCCACCAGCTCCAGCATCTACATCAGCTCCAGCTCCATCTACTTCAACTGAAGCTTTCGTCCTCGGCATTATCAGGACTCCACCACCTGAAGATCAAGCCTGGGAGTCGATCTAGCACTATGCATTTTCTATGAACTTTTTGGTAACTTATTGTCAAAGGGGGAGAAAAATGTATAGATCATAGGCTTCGAGAGAGAGAGAGAGAGAGTGTTGCTTTTGTTCTCTCTTGCTTTATTTGGTGGTTTTTTCAATCTTTGTTTGCTTTTGGTTGAGATACTATGTTTGTGAGACATTGATGATCATGTGTTTGATCATAAGCTACACTTATCCATGCTTGATATTATCCTATCTATCTTATGTGATCACTCACTATGCTTGGTGATGAGTGCATGTATTTATTGTTTATTATTTTGAGCGCTCCACCAAGATGTATGTGACATGGAAGAGTAACCCATGAGCCTAATTCATTGTGCATTTGCAGTCCAAAGCAAATCTAAAACTATGCACAAATTTAGGGGAGCTCTTGCTTATCACATACTTCTCGAAGCGACGATGTTATTTAAATTTTATTATCATTTGTCGAAGCTTTGATCTATATGTTGTCATCAATTACCAAAAAGGGGGATATTGAAAGTGCAACTATCCCTAGGTGGTTTTGGTAATTCATAACAACATATAGCTCATTGAGCTAATGCAATTCCAAGATTATTATTTCAGGAAAGCTCAATGAATGGCATGGCATGGATGATGAAAGTGGATCCTCAAAATACTAAGGACAAAGGATTGGCTCAAGCTCAAAAGCTCAAGACTCTTCATTTTACATTTTAGTGATCCAAGATCACATTGAGTCTATAGGAAATGCCAATACTATCAAGAAGGGATGAGGTGTTGCTTAATGAGCCTCTTGCTTCATGTTCTTAGTGATATGCTCCAAAACCCTCAACTACTTTCCCACATCCACATATGACCTAAACCTAAAGCCAAAATTGGTCACACCGATTCTTTCTATCCGGCGCCACCAATTCCAAAAGTCGTAGCCACTGCCACAAACCCTAAGCAAATCGGTCTTACTGATAGGTATCTCGGTCTCACCGAGATGGGGTTGCAATCTCTCTGTTTCCCTTCGTAACGTTTCGGTCTAACCGAAGTGAGCGATCGGTCCCACCGAGATTGCAATGTAAACTCTCTGTTTACTTTTTGTAACATTTCGATCTCACAGAAAAGAGCAAATCGGTCCCACCGAGTTTACCTGACCAACTCTCTGGAAAGCTTATTACCAAAATCGGTCCCACCGAGTTTGTGTAATCGGTCTCACCGAGACTACGTTATGCCCTAACCCTAACCGAATCGGTCTCACCGAGATGCATGTCAGTCCCACCGAAAATCACTAACGGTCACTAGGTTTACTAAATCGGTCCAACCGAGTTTAACGATCCGGTCCCACCGAGTTTGGTAAATTGTGTGTAACGGTTAGATTTTGTGTGGAGGCTATATATACCCTCCACCTCCTCTTCATTCGTGGAGAGAGCCATCGTAACAAACCTACACTTCCAACTTACCAGTTCTAAGAGAGAACCACCTACTCATGTGTTGAGGCCAAGATATTCCATTCCTACCATATGAATCTTGATCTCTAGCCTTCCCCAAGTTGCTTTCCACTCAAACCCTCTTTCCACCAGATCCAAATCCTATGAGAGAGAGTTGAGTGTTGGGGAGACTATCATTTGAAGCACAAGAGCAAGGAGTTCATCATCAACACACCATTTGTTACTTCTTGGAGAGTGGTGTCTCCTAGATTGGCTAGGTGTCACTTGGGAGCCTCCGACAAGATTGTGGAGTTGAACCAAGGAGTTTGTAAGGGCAAGGAGATCGCCTACTTCGTGAAGATCTACCGCTAGTGAGGCAAGTCCTTCGTGGGCGACGGCCATGGTGGGATAGACAAGGTTGCTTCTTCTGGACCCTTCATGGGTGGAGCCCTCCGTGGACTCACACCCGTTACCCTTCATGGGTTGAAGTCTCCATCAACGTGGATGTACGATAGCACCACCTATCGGAACCACGACAAAAACATCCGTGTCTCCAATTGCGTTTGAATCCTCCAAACCCTTCCCTTACTTTCTTGCAAGTTGCATGCTTTAATTTCCGCTGCCTATATACTCTTTGCATGCTTGCTTGAATTGTGTGATGATTGCTTGACTTGTCCTAAATAGCTAAAATCTACCAAACTCTAAAATTGGGAAAAGGTTAAGTTTTTATTGGTCAAGTAGTCTAATCACCCCCCCTCTAGACATACTTCAAGGTCCTACAAAATGTCCAAATGAACCCCGAAAAATCACAAAAATTCACACAACACTCCTGTTGTTCTATGCTGACACGAGAAAAAAAATTGAAAGCAATAAGAGGCAATGGATATCGTTTCGTCCCCAAAGGTGGGACGTTCCTACCGAAAACCATCATGCTCACTACAAGAAATATATCAACTTGTGACCTTGACTATTGGTCACTGAAAGGTCATTATTTTTCATTTGCGACCTTTTTGTGACCAAAAAATAGAAGGTCTGAAGCTGGCGGACGTAAACTGAAATTGACGACCTTCTCTGTGAGAAGGTAGTAGACGTTTACGACCAAAATATGCCTATTGTTTTGTTTTTGTCACTAGCAACCTCACCAGGCCACGTAGGCATCCAACATGGAAAGCTGATGTGGCACAAGAATCAGCCCGGTCCAATTAGGTTTTCTACATGGGCCTAGCCCAACAATTCGGCCTTTTTAATATTTATTTTTCCTATTAATTTTTGCTAGCTACATGGGCCTGGCCCTGCAATTCAGCCTTTTTATTTCTAGATGCGGCCTTTTACAGCGTATGATCTTTTATTTTTTGCTATTTTATTTTCCACTGTTTTACATTTGTCCCAAATATCATAACATCATACATTGGTCCCACACGTCAGAAATTTCAATGTGCTCAAATTATTTTGATAAGTGGGTCGCATGAGTCATGTTTTCATTGCACACATTTTCAAATCACATACATAATTACTATTTCATATGAAACAGAAATTGTAATTCTGAAACATACATGAAATTCACAGAGAGAAGATACATTAAATCACATACATAATTACTATTTCATACATTAAATTCCCAGATAACCCACCTATTATTACGTAAATTGCTATATAAGAATGTCTTGCAGCTTCTTTGAACATCTTTCGTCTTGAATTTACTCAAAATATCTGCCAACAAGAAAACAGAACAACAAGGATAGGGTGAATAACAACAACAACAGGGGGTGCTATTTAGTAGTAAGATCAAGTCTGGAATGTAAGAATGCTTTGTTGTGTCGCTAACAATCACCATGTAAGAATGCTTTGTTGTGTTAATACATGCACATCAAGTGAGAGTGGCATTTTGCTCTTACCACAGCGGCACAAGTGAGATGATGCCCGATACGACTTGCTTCTCCACAAGACTCGACCAGCAGCACGCATCCTTGAAGGAACCAGCGGCACTGCTTGCTCCCTTTACCCAGCTCCTTGCTGCGGAGGACAGCCGGGACTCGGATGCGGAGATCCCTGCGCACGGCATATTGTGTCAATGCTTGCAGCAAATAGAAGGAACTCACATATCATAGAATTTGTAGCAAGTTCAAAAAGATGTAATAGATAAGCCCATCTGTAATTGATAACTAAAATCTACAACAACTCAAAGTGGCATTAGCTAAAACACAATCTCAGAAAAAGCACATAATTGATGTGACATAACAAACTAGACAACCAAGAAATTGATGTGACATAGCTAGTTTCCAGCAATATCCAACGACAAATTGATGTCACATATATGTATCTATCATGCAACAACCAATATAGACATTCAAAACAGAAATGCACAGGTGTAGCCAATGAGCAGGTAATAGTCCTAATTCAGGTCATGTTATCATATCAGGTATTTCATAAGGACATCCAGGGACATATATAAAAGATCCTCAAATAATCAGCAGACACCACAATTAGCTCATTCTGGTCATCAGTGAACACATCCCCTGCGTATGTAGACACACAACCAGACAAACTAAGCATTAACTTGTGAGGATCAGAGCAACCTACCTACTACAGTAACTTACAAAAATGAGCAAGTGAGTGGGTGACAACTAGTTATCACGACAAATGAAGGAGGATGTGTAGGATTATAATCCGCGAGCTAGGAAAGAAAGCAAGTATGCTTATTACATAGTAGTGGTTGAAAAAAATCCATTCATGGCATAGTTTCGTCGACCTGGGAGCTTCGCCAGTTGCTTTCTCCTTTCGTAGGAGATTTTGGCCTTCTCCTTCCTCTTTTCCTCCAACTCCTGAATACTAGGTTAGAGAGTGATGAGAAACGGTATGCACAAACATCATCTCATAATGAACAAAAACTGGTAAAAGAGGATGTACTGTACTGATAACATTAGACTAGAAATAAGAGCCTCAGAGATCTTGGTGGTTAAGATCATCAAGTGGGATAAACCCATTAAGAGTAGCAAATATTTTGATAACATCACAGGCTCTGTTTGGCACGCAGAAAATTAATCAGTTGAAGCAGAGGCGATGTTTGGCATCACTGCATTTTACAGTTCCAAAACAGACAGAGTCAGGATCGGCAACCAAGTAAGTATACGTATATAGGAATCTCTACTTGGAACCTAGAGTAAGAAGCACGGCTAGAAGAGCCCAAGAATTAATTAATCCTGTGTTATTCTTTAACTGGAATGTACGTGCATCATCAACAGAGAGGTGTGAGCTCTGGACTTAATTGGTTGTGAGAATGGACTGGACTGGTATGTTTTAGTCAAGTGATGCAGGATTATCATCATGAGAAAACAATGAATCTTGTTCTTTGGCCGGACGGAATAGCACATGATTCATCAAAACTCAAAAGGTATAACTTTGACTGTATGTATAATACAACCGAAATCTCAAGCAAGAGGTGTGAGAACCTTACCAGCCATGAATGAAGCCTCATTGTTGAGGAGGTTGGGTCACAAGCCGCTGCAGGAGGCTAATCTTCTCCGAGACCTCCGCTCGTGTAGGTGCCGTCGAACATGATGGTCATGGTGTACTTGTGAAGGGCACGCAGAAAATGAATCAGTCCAGTCCAAGCAGAGGCGTGCGATGCAACCGAGGCAGGGATTCCCAAAATGAAAAATTTAAGAGAGAGGAAATTCTCAGACCTCACCTCGAGCGCG
Source organism: Aegilops bicornis (assembly GCA_021605145.1). Lineage (NCBI taxonomy): Eukaryota > Viridiplantae > Streptophyta > Magnoliopsida > Poales > Poaceae > Aegilops > Aegilops bicornis. Next base: position 722,152,220 of record CM038670.1, on the reverse strand, counting down.
TGGTGGATTTCGTTGTTGGTGTCGTCGGCCCTCCGATCCATCCATCTCCACAAAGAAGGGCTGGACCTTGGCGTCGTTGCACGTCCCGAGCAGAGCAGGGGAGCCATCTCCATCCATCTTCATGGCACCGTGGCGTGGTGGACATGGAGAGAACGTGAGGTGTTGGATCTGGGTCCTTGGCGCCGCTGGTAATGGATGTTGGGTGGTCGTCGGTGACCATGGCTAGGGTTTCCAGCGCGAGGAGTGAGGGTGGATCTGACCGTTGCGGGAGTGGATCCGCGGTCATGGAGAGAAGGTCACAGCCACGGCGCGTCCCGCAGCCACGGCGCGGCCTCGCAGGTCCCCGCGCGGAGGCGCTGCAGTAGCGGATCCCCGCCATCGCCGGGTGGCCAAACGCCGCGACGGGACTCACCATGGCTTCGTCGGGGCCGGATCTGGAGCGCAGGGAGGGCGGGGAGGAGGGGAGCAGTTGCGCGAGGGGAACGAGCCGCCGGAGACCCGACGATCCCGTTGACATCGCCGCCGTCCTGATTGCCGGAGGCCCGTGGCCGGCGTGAAGCAAGCACGCACGCGTCGGCAAGAAAGCCGGCCGTGACGCCATGGTCGTGCCTGGACTGGTGGATCTGGGGGTGAAGGCTAGGGGAGAGGGTCCGTGGCGGAGACAAGGTCGGCGGTGGTGGGTGGGGTGGCGGCGGTGGGAATTGCGGGAGGAGGCTCACTCTCTCTCGATCTGGACTAGATCGGGATCGGTTGATGGGTGGGATCGGGAGGGAGGGAGAGGGATCACGCACCATGAAGGAGGCCGGGGACGGGGAGGAAAGGAGGCCGGGGACGGAGAGGAGGTGGCGGCCGCGACGAGACGAGGACGAGGGAGGAGGAGTACGATGGGAGGAGACAGGCGGCGGCGGGGGAAAAGGGAGCGGGAGCAGCAGCGGCGATGGGGATAAGTGAGCTAGGGTTTTCGTGGGTGGATGAGGATGAGAGGGAGGGGGAGAGCGCCGAGGCGGGTGCAGGCTGCCGTTGGATCCGGGCGCATCCGACGGTGCTAATCCATGATCCGCGTGAGATGGTTTTGGACCAATCAAAACGCAGTGCCCTTTGATGATTTTAAGACCATTTAAATTGGTCATAATCGATTGAAAATAAGATGTTAAAACATGTCTGCTATTTGACGGCCTAGAAAATTTATAAAAACAAATAGAAATAGAAAAACTTTGCATTGTGTCACCAAGTGTGACCTACTTTTCAGTAAGAATAACAAACTTTGAATAATGCAAATATCATAAAAAAGTGTTGTCATAAATAAGTTTTCTGTAAGAGAATTATTTTTCGAGTGCCCAACATGATTTTTTATGAAGAACCTAGCAAATATTTGTTGCAAAATTGTACCTAATCAATTTTATAAAATACTAAGCCATATTTAATGCACAATCGACCAAATGGTTAGGTGTAAAAAGTTTTGATCCCCCTCTCGTGAAAAAGACAAATTTCCACCGATTCAGTTGGAAGCGGGTCAAATTTGAACTGTAGCTACCTCGTAGTTTGCTCTTTATTTTTTCCAAAAATCTTTTCTAGGTACATAAGTATCTATTTAATCAGAGAAACACCAAAAAATTTCCAAGATTCAACCACTAGCTAGGAACGATCAAGCCCGCCGTTTTGACCGCATTTTGAAACGGGCATAAAAAATTCAAAAAAAATCAAAAAATTGGAAAACCTTCGCATTGCGTCATTATATGTGACCAAGTTACCAGGAAAAATAATAAACTTGTAATACGACAATTTTTTTAAAAAAAAGTGTTCTCGTAAACGAGCTATCAAGTGTGAAGATTCATGGCTTTCAAGCCAAATGATCAATCTTATGGCCACATTCATGACATAGTTTGTTCAAATGATCTCATATTGTGCACAAGGGTGCATATTGGAATGGCAAACAATGTTTACTAAGGAAGTTTTAATTTTCTTTGGACGAAAAATTCATTTTCCATTTTTTCGAGTGCCCAATATGAGTTTTTTTGTGAAGGACCTACCATATATTTGTTGCAAAATTGTACCTAATCAATTTTATAAAATACTAGGCCATATTTAATGCACAATCGACCAAATTTTTGGGTGTAAAAAGTTTTGATCCACCTCTCGTGAAAAAGACAAATTTCCACCGATTTAGTTGGAAGCGAGTCAAATTTGAACTGTAGCTACCTCGTAGTTTGATCTTTATTTTTTCCAAAAATCATTTCTAGGTACATAAGTATCTATTTAATTAGAGAAACACCAACAAAATTCCAAGATTCAGCCACTAGCTAGGAACGGTCAAGCCCGCTGTTTTGACCGCATTTCGAAACAGGCATAAAAATTAAAAAAAATCAAAAAATTGGAAAACCTTCGCATTGCGTCATTATATGTGACCAAGTTACCAGGAAAAATAATAAACTTATAATACGGCAATTATTTAAAAAAAAAGTGTTCTCGAAAACGAGCTATCAAGTGTGAAGATTCATGGCTTTCAAGCCAAATGATCAATCTTATGGCCACATTCATGACATAGTTTGTTCAAATGATCTCATATTGTGCACAAGGGTGAATATTGGAATGGCAAACAATGTTTACTAAGGAAGTTTTAATTTTCTTTGGACGAAAAATTCATTTTAGATTTTTTCGAGTGCCCAATATGAGTTTTTTTGTGAAGGACCTACCATATATTTGTTGCAAAATTGTACCTAATCAATTTTATAAAATACTAGGACATATTTAATGCACAATCGACCAAATGTTTGGGTGTAAAAAGTTTTGATCCACCTCTCGTGAAAAAGACAAATTTCCACCGATTTAGTTGGAAGCGAGTCAAATTTGAACTGTAGCTACCTCGTAGTTTGATCTTTATTTTTTCCAAAAATCATTTCTAGGTACATAAGTATCTATTTAATCAGAGAAACACCAAAAAAATTCCAAGATTCAACCACTAGCTAGGAACGGTCAAGCCCGCCGTTTTGACCGCATTTCGAAACAGGCATAAAAGTTAAAAAAATCAAAAAATTGGAAAACCTTCGCATTGCGTCATTATATGTGACCAAGTTACCAGGAAAAATAATAAACTTGTAATACGGCAATATTTAAAAAAAGTGTTCTCAGAAACGAGCTATCAAGTGTGAAGATTCATGGCTTTCAAGCCAAATGATCAATCTTATGGCCACATTCATGACATAGTTTGTTCAAATCATCTCATATTGTGCACAAGGGTGCATATTGGAATTGCAAACAATGTTTACTAAGGAAGTTTTAATTTTCTTTGGATGAAAAATTCATTTTCCATTTTTTCGAGTGCGCAAAATGAGTTTTTTGTTAAGGACCTACCATATATTTGTTGCAGAATTATACCTAATCAATTTTATAAAATATTAGGCCATATTTAATGCACAATTGACCAAATGGTTGGGTGTAAAAAGTTTTGATCCACCTCTCGTGAAAAAGACAAATTTCCATCGATTTAGGTGGAAGCAGGTCAAATTTGAACTGTAGCTACCTCGTAGTTTGCTCTTTATTTTTTCCAAAAATCATTTCTAGGTACATAAGTATCTATTTAATCAGAGAAACACCAAAAAAATTCCAAGATTCAACCACTAGCTAGGAACGGTCAAGCCCGTCGTTTTGACCGCATTTTGAAACGGGCATAATTTTTTTTAAAAAAAATCAAAAAATTGGAAAACCTTCGCATTGCGTCATTATATGTGACCAAGTTTCCAGGAAAAATAATAAACTTGTAATACGGCAATTATTTTAAAAAAGTGTTCTCAGAAACGAGCTATCAAGTGTGAAGATTCATGGCTTTCAAGCCAAATGATCAATCTTATGGCCACATTCATGGCATAGTTTGTTCAAATGATCTCATATTGTGCACAAGGGTGCATATTGGAATGGCAAACAATGTTGCCTAAGGGAGTTTTCATTTTCTTTTCATGGAAAATACATTTTCCATTTTCCGAGTGCCGAAATGAGTTTTTTGTGAAGGACCTACCATATATTTGTTGCAAAATTGGACCTAATAAATTTTATAAAATACTAGTCCATATTTAATGCACAATTGACCAAAATGGTTGGGTGTAAAAAGTTTTGATCCACATCTCATGAAAAAGACAAATTTTCACCGATTCAGTTGGAAGCGGGTCAAATTTGAAATGCAGCTGCGTCGTAGTTTGCTCTTTATTTTTTTCCAAAAATCATCTCTAGGCACATAAGTATCGATTTAATTAGAGAAACACCAAAAAAATTCCAAGATTCAACCACTAGCTAGGAACGGTCAAGCCCGCCGTTTTGACCGCATTTTGAAACGGGCATAATTTTTTAAAAAAATCAAAAAATTGGAAAACCTTCGTATTGCGTCATTATATGTGACCAAGTTACCAGGAAAAATAATAAACTTGTAATACGACAATTTTTTTAAAAAAAGTGTTCTCGTAAACGAGCTATCAAGTGTGAAGATTCATGGCTTTCAAGCCAAATGATCAATCTTATGGCCACATTCATGACATAGTTTGTTCAAATGATCTCATATTGTGCACAAGGGTGCATATTGGAATGGCAAACAATGTTTACTAAGGAAGTTTTAATTTTCTTTGGACGAAAAATTCATTTTCCATTTTTTCGAGTGCCCAAAATGAGTTTTTTTGTGAAGGACCTACCATATATTTGTTGCAAAATTGTACCTAATCAATTTTATAAAATACTAGGCCATATTTAATGCACAATCGACCAAATGTTTGGGTGTAAAAAGTTTTGATCCACCTCTCGTGAAAAAGACAAATTTCCACCGATTTAGTTGGAAGCGAGTCAAATTTGAACTGTAGCTACCTCGTAGTTTGATCTTTATTTTTTCCAAAAATCATTTCTAGGTACATAAGTATCTATTTAATCAGAGAAACACCAAAAAAATTCCAAGATTCAACCACTAGCTAGGAACGGTCAAGCCCGCCGTTTTGACCGCATTTCGAAACAGGCATAAAAGTTAAAAAAATCAAAAAATTGGAAAACCTTCGCATTGCGCCATTATATGTGACCAAGTTACCAGGAAAAATAATAAACTTGTAATACGACAATTTTTTTTTAAAAAGTGTTCTCGTAAACGAGCTATCAAGTGTGAAGATTCATGGCTTTCAAGCCAAATGATCAATCTTATGGCCACATTCATGACATAGTTTGTTCAAATCATCTCATATTGTGCACAAGGGTGCATATTGGAATTGAAAACAGTGTTTACTAAGGAAGTTTTAATTTTCTTTGGATGAAAAATTCATTTTCCATTTTTTCGAGTGCCCAAAATGAGTTTTTTGTGAAGGACCTACCATATATTTGTTGCAAAATTGTACCTAATCAATTTTATAAAATATTAGGCCATATTTAATGCACAATCGACCAAATGGTTGGGTGTAAAAAGTTTTGATCCACCTCTCATGAAAAAGACAAATTTCCACCGATTTAGGTGGAAGCGGGTCAAATTTGAACTGTAGCTACCTCGTAGTTTGCTCTTTATTTTTTCCAAAAATCATTTCTAGGTACATAAGTATCTATTTAATCAGAGAAACACCAAAAAAATTCCAATATTCAAACACTAGCTAGGAACGGTCAAGTCTGGCTGCTTTGACCGCATTTTGAAACGGGCATAAAAAATTCAAAAAAAATCAAAAAATTGGAAAACCTTCGCATTGCGTCATTATATGTGACCAAGTTACCAGGAAAAATAATAAACTTATAATACGGCAATTATTTTAAAAAAGTGTTCTCAAAAACGAGCTATCAAGTGTGAAGATTCATGGCTTTCAAGCCAAATGATCAATCTTATGGCCACATTCATGGCATAGTTTGTCCAAATGATCTCATATTGTGCACAAGGGTGCATATTGGAATGGCAAACAATGTTGCCTAAGGGAGTTTTCATTTTCTTTTCATGGAAAATACATTTTCCATTTTCCGAGTGCCCGAAATGAGTTTTTTTTGTGAAGGACCTACCATATATTTGTTGCAAAATTGGACCTAATAAATTTTATAAAATACTAGTCCATATTTAATGCACAATTGACCAAATGGTTGGGTGTAAAAAGTTTTGATCCACATCTCATGAAAAAGACAAATTTTCACCGATTCAGTTGGAAGCGGGTCAAATTTGAACTGCAGTTGCCTCGTATTTTGCTCTTTATTTTTTTTCCAAAAATCATCTCTAGGTACATAAGTATCGATTTAATTAGAGAAACACCAAAAAAATTCCAAGATTCAACCACTAGCTAGGAACGGTCAATCCCGCCGTTTTGACCGCATTTTGAAACGGGCATAATTTTTAAAAAAAAATCAAAAAATTGGAAAACCTTCGCATTGCGTCATTATATGTGACCAAGTTACCAATAAAAATAATAAACTTGTAATACGACAATTATTTGGAAAAAGTGTTCTCGGAAACGAGCTATCAAGTGTGAATATTCATGGCTTTCAAGCCAAAATGATCAATCTTATGGCCACATTCATGGCATAGTTTGTTCAAATGATCTCATATTGTGCACAAGGGTGCATATTGTAATTCCAAACAATGTTGCCTAAGGGAGTTTTCATTTTCTTTTCACGGAAAATACATTTTCCATTTTCCGAGTGCTTGAAATGAGTTTTTTTTGTGAAGGACCTACCATATATTTGTTGCAAAATTGGACCTAATCAATTTTATAAAATACTAGGACATATTTAATGCACAATTGACAAAATGGTTGGGTGTCAAAATTTTCGATCCACCTCTGGTGAAAAAGACAAATTTCCACCGATTCAGCTGGAAGCAGGTGAAATTTGAACTGCAGCTGCCTCATAGTTTGCTCTTTATTTTTTCAAAAAATTATTTCTAGGTAAATAAGTATATATTTAATCAGAAATACATGGTTTGATGGCGAGACATCGAGGTTTGGACGGTGGCCGAGGGCCCCAACTCTAGAGCGTGTAAGCTCGCATGCCCGTCGCATGGTCACCGCGTGACCGTGGCGTTGCCATGTGTTCTGGGCGGCCTAGGCATGTCTAGTGGGTTGGGCACTCCCCAGATAGGTGCTAGGAAGAAAATCACAACATAATATTGTCATGAGGAGACCGATCGATGCTCAAACATGAATAAGCAGCCAAGTGTTTGATTTGCGGTACGGGAAATGCACATGGCTAATGGGCGTGAGTTTTTGCTGAGGATGATCAGTTACTAAGAAGACCTTCTTCACAAATTTTCACCTCAAAAGGAGGAGCCTAGGTGGTACTTGCTTTGCAAAGTACCACACTGGACATAAATACGAATGTTGAAGCTGGGCTCAAAATAATGAATGGATTGAGCTGGCATTTGGTGGAGGATGGTTATTTGGGCATAGGAAATCACTGTAGAAAATGGATACCATTTGGACATGCCAAAGTGCTACTTCGTTCACAAAGTGCTGCTTTGAACAGAATAGGAAAATGAATATTGTTGAGTTATTTTTGAACTAGGCAAGGAATGTTTTTGACATATTTGATGAATATATGATCCAAACAATTTATGAGAATTTTTGGGAATTTTTGGAATTACAGAAATATAGGTTGCTTCACAACTTAGGACAAAAATTGACACATGGACATGACACATAGGCAAAACTGATGAGATGGCGCCTAGTCATCACAACCCACCACAATCTACAAGGCTATGACCATCTATATTGGTCGTTAACAACTAGAAATGAGGCAGCGGACCAGCACTGTTTGCTTTATGACCATTTCGTGTTAGGAAATTACGACCTTTCTGACCAAAATGGTCGCAATGGTTTAGGGTTTGGAGCCCCCCGAACAGCTTTTGACCAATTGGTCTCAAATGTACATAGATCTATGACCAATTCTTCCAGGGTCACTGACAGAAGGTCACTAGTTGACATATTTCTTGTAGTGGCTTGTCGTGAGAAGCTACGGTTTGTGAGAAGCATATACCCAAACCTGCCCCAAATGGGACAAAATTTGTACCACGCCATGTCGGGTGCCCTTCCATGATAGCATGCCAAGTTTCATGAATTTCAGATGAGTTTTGGATTTACTAGAATTTAGAAACCAGGCATCTCAATGTTTTGCCGGTAATCAACGGTGCCCTGGTGTTTGAAATTCATCCCCATTTCTTGCATGGGATCTAAGCATGCACCCAAGGACACATATTTGATTTTTCAACCAATTTATATGCACTAGAGCATGCACATGTAGTTCAAATTTGAATTATGCACATAAATGCATTTAAAACTCAGTTCATGCATAAAAATGTCCAAACGAACCCCGAAAAATCAGAAAAATTCACACAACACTCCTGTTGTTCTGTGTTGACACGAGAAAAAAAATTGAAAGCAATAAGAGGCAATGGATATCGTTTCGTCCCCAAAGGTGGAACGTTCCGTACCGAAAACCATCATGCTTGTTGTGAGTAGCTCAGAATTGTGAGAAGCATATACCCAAACCTGCCCCAAATGGGACAAAATTTGTACCACGACATGTTGATGCCGCTCCATGATAGCATGCCAAGTTTCATGAATTTCAAACGAGTTTTGGATTCACTAGAATTTAAAAACCAGGCATCTTAATGTTTTGCCGGCAATCAACGGTGCCCTGGTGTTTGATATTCATTCCTATTTCTTGCATGGGACCTAAGTAGGCACCCAAGGACACATATTTGATATTTCAACCAATTTATATGCACTAGAGCATGCGCATGTAGTTCAAATTTGAATTATGCACATAAATGCATTGGAAACTTAGATAATGCATAATAATATCCAAATGAACCCCGAAAAATCACAAAAATTCACACAACACTCCTGTTGTTCTATGTTGACACGAGAAAAAAATTTGAAAGCAATAAGAGGCAATGGATATCATTTTGTCCCCAAAGGTGGGACGTTCTCTACTGAAAACCATCATGCTTGTTGTTTGAAGCTCCGGTTTGTGAGAAGCGTATACACAAACCAGCCGCAAATGGGACTAAATGTGTACCACGGCATGCGGGTGCCCTTCCATGATAGCATGCTAAGTTCCATGAATTTCAGACGAGTTTTGGATTTACTAGAATTTAAAAACCAAGCATCTCAATGTTTTGCCGGCAATCAACAGTACCCTGGTGTTTGAAATTCATTCCCGTTTCTTGCATGTGACCTAAGCATGCACCCCAGGACATAGATTTGATTTGTCAACCAATTTATATGCACGGGAGCATGCACATGTAGTTTAAATTTTAATTATGCACATAAATGCATTGAAAACTCAGTTAATGCATAAAAATGTCCAGATGAACCCCGAAAAATCACAAAAATTCACAAAACACTCCTGTTGTTCTATGTTTACACGAGAAAAAATTTGAAAGCAATAAGAGGCAATGGATATCGTTTCATCCCCAAAGGTGGGACGTTCCCTACCGAAAACCATCATGCTTGTTGTTTGAAGCTCCGGTTTGTGAGAAGCATATACCCAAACCAGCCCCAAATGAGACAAAATTCGTACAACGGCATGCAGGTGCCCTTCCATGATAGCATGCCAAGTTTCATGAATTTCAGACGAGTTTTGGATTTACTAGAATTTAAAAACCCGGCATCTCAATGTTTTGCCGGCAATCAACGGTGCACTGGTGTTTGAAATTCATTCCCAGTTCTTGCATGGGACCTAAGCATGCACCCAAGGATACAGATTTGATTTTTCAACCAATTTATATGCACTAGAGCATGCGCATGTAGTTCAAATTTGAATTATGCACATAAATGCATTGCAAACCCAGTTAATGCATAAAAATGTCCAAACGATCCCCGAAGAATCACAAAAATTCACACAACACTCCTGTTGTTCTATGTTGACACGAGAATTTTTTTTGAAAGCAATAAGAGGCAATGGATATCGTTTCATCCCCAAAGGTGGGACGTTCCCTACCGAAAACCATCATGCTTGTTGTTTGAAGCTCCGGTTTGTGAGAAGCATATACCCAAACCAGCCCCAAATGAGACAAAATTTGTACCATGGGATGCAGGTGCCATTCCATGATAGCATGCCAAGTTTCATGAATTTCAGACGAGTTTTGGATTTACTAGATTTAAAAACCAGGCATCTCAATGTTTTGCCGGCAATCAACGGTGCCCTGGTGTTTGAAAGTCATTCCCAGTTCTAGCATGGGACCTAAGCATTCACCGAAGGACACAGATTTGATTTTTCAACCAATTTATATGCACTGGAGCATGCGCATGTAGTTCAAATTTGAATTATGCACATAAATGCATTGAAAACCCAGTTAATGCATAAAAATGTTCAAACGAACCCTGAAAAATCACAAAAATTCACACAATACTCCTGTTGTTCTATGTTGACACGAGAAAAAAATTTGAAAGCAATAAGAGGCAATGGATATCGTTTCGTCCCCAAAGGTGGGACGTTCCCTACCGAAAACCATCATGCTTGTTGTGAGAAGCTACGGTTTGTGAGAAGCATATACCCAAACCTGCCCCAAATGGGACAAAATTTGTACCACGCCATGTCGGGAGCCCTTCCATGATAGCATGCCAAGTTTCATGATTTTTAGACGAGTTTTGGATTTACTAGAATTTAGAAACCAAGCATCTCAATGTTTTGCCAGTAATCAACGGTGCCCTGGTGTTTGAAATTCATCCCCATTTCTTGCATGGGACCTAAGCATGCACCCAAGGACACATATTTGATTTTTGAACCAATTTATATGCACATGTAGTTCAAATTTGAATTATGCACATAAATGCATTAAAACCCCAGTTAATGCATAAAAATGTCCAAACGAACCCCGAAAAATCACAAAAATTCACACAACACTCCTGTTGTTCTATGTTGACACGAGAAAAAATTTGAAAGCAATAAGAGGCAATGGATATCATTTCGTCCCCAAAGGTGGGACGTTCCGTACCGAAAACCATCATGCTTGTTGTGAGTAGCTCCGGTTTGTGAGAAGCTTATACCCAAACCTGCCCTAAATGGGACAAAATTTGTACCACGACATGTTGATGCCGCTCCATTATAGCATGCCAAGTTTCATGAATTTCAGACGAGTTTTGGATTTAATAGAGTCTAAAAACCAGGCATCACAATATTTTGCCGGCAATCAACGGTGCCATGGTGTTTGAAATTCATTCCCATTTCTTGCATGGGACCTAAGCATGCACCCAAGGGAAAAGATTTAATTTTTCAATGAATTTATATGCACTGGAGCATGTGCATGTAGTTCAAATTTGAATTATGCACATAAATGCATTGAAAACTCACTTAATGCATAAAAATGTCCAAACGAACCCTGAATAATTCTAATTCTTTTATGATCATTGCAGATAAAAGGTCTAGCAATTCAAACACCGTCCATGAATGCTGTGACCCCATTATGTGTTGGGGACCGCAGTAATTTCAAAAAAAATCCTACGCGCACGCAAGATCATGGTGATGCATAGCAATGAGAAGGGAGAGTGTAGTCCACGTACCCTTGTAGATCGTAGGCGGAAGCATTATGACAACGCGGTTTTTGTAGTCGTACGTCTTCATGATCTGACCGATCCTAGTACCGAAAGTACGACACCTCCGTGATCTGCACACGTTCGGCTCGGTGACGTCCCACGAACTCTCGATCGAGCTGAGTGTCGAGGGAGAGCTTCGTCAGCACAACGGCGTGATGACAGTGATGATGAAGCAACCGGCGCAGGGCTTCTCCTAAGTACTACAACGATATGATCGAGGTTGATTATGGTGGAGGGGGGCACCGCACACGGCTAAGACAATGTCTGTTGTTGTGTTCTAGGGTGCCCACCTGCCCCCGTATATAAATGAGCAAGGGGGAGGCCGGCCGGCCCTTGTGGCGCACCAAGGAGGGGGAGGAGTCCTCCTCCTAGTAGGAGTAGGACTCCCCCTTTCCCAGTCCAACTAGGAGGAGGAAGGGGGAAGGAAGGAGAGGTAGAGAGGGAGGGAAAGAGGAGGCGCCGCCCCCCTCCTTGTCCTATTAGGACTCCTCAAGGGGGGGCAGCCCTATGGACCCCTCCTCTCTCTCTTACAAGGCCCATGTTGGCCCATTAGTCCCCCCGGGGGTTCCGATAACCGCCGACACTTTGATAATTATCCGGTGACCCCCGGAACTCATCTGGTGTCCGAATATAGTCATCCAATATATCAATCTTCATGTCTCGACCATTTCAAGACTCCTCGTCATGTCCGTGATCACATCCGTGACTCTGAACTATCTTCGGTACGTCAAAACACATAAACTCATAATACTGATCATCACTGAACGTTAAGCGTGAAGACCCTACAGGTTCGAGAACTATGTAGACATGACCGAGACACGTCTCCGGTCAATAACCAATAGTGGAACTTGGATGTTCACATTGGCTCCCACAGATTCTACGAAGATCTTTATCCGTCAAACCGCATAACGATATACGTTGTTCCCTTTGTCATCGGTATGTTACTTGCCCGAGATTCGATCATCGATATCTCAATACCTAGTTCAATCTCGTTACTGGCAAGTCTCTTTACTCGTTCCGTAATGGATCATCCCGCAACTAACTCATTAGTCACATTGCTTGCAAGGCCTATAGTGATGTGCATTACCGAGAGGGCACAAGATATACCTCTCCATCAAACGGAGTGAAAATCCTAATCTTGATCTATGCCAATTCAACAAGTACCATTGGAGATACCTGTAGAGCACCTTTATAATCACCCAGTTACGTTGTGACATTTGGTAGCACACTAAGTGCTCCTCTGGTATTCGGGAGTTGCATAATCTCATAGTCATAGGAACATGTATAAGTTATGAAGAAAGCAATAGAATATACTAAACGATCAAGTGTTAAGCTAACAAAATGGGTCAAGTCAATCACATCATTCTCTAATGATGTGATCCCATTAATCAAATGACAAATCATGTCTATGGCTAGGAAACTTAACCATCTTTGATTCAACGAGCTAGTCAAGCAAAGGCATGCTAGTGACACTTTGTTTGTCTATGTATTCACACATGTACTATGTTTCCGGTTAATACAATTCTAGCATGAACAATAAACATTTATCATGATATAAGGAAATATAAATAACAACTTTATTATTGCCTCTAGGGCATATTTCCTTCAGTCTCCCACTTGCATTAGAGTCAATAATCTAGATTACACAGTAATGATTCTAACACCCATGGAGTCTTGGTGTTAATCATGTTTTGCTTGTGAAAGAGGCTTATTCAACGGGTCTGCAACATTCAGATCCGTATGTACCTTGCAAAACTCTATGTCTCCCTCCTTGACTTGATCGTGGATGGAATTGAAGCGTCTCTTGATGTGCTTGGTTCTTTTCTGAAATCTGGATTCCTTTGCAAAGGCAATTGCACCAGTATTGTCACAAAAGATTTTCATTGGACCCGATGCACTAGGTATGCCACCTAGATCGGATATGAACTCCTTCATCTAGACTCCTTCATTTGCTGCTTCTGAAGCAGCTATGTACTCCGCTTCACACGTAGATCCCGCCATGACGCTTTGCTTAGAACTGCACCAACTGACAGCTCCACCGTTTAATATAAATACGTATCCGTTTTGTGACTTATAGTCATCCGGATCAGTGTCAAAGCTTGCATCGATGTAACCATTTACGACGAGCTCTTTGTCACCTCCATAAACGAGAAACATATCCTTAGTCCTTTTCAGGTATTTCAGGATGTTCTTGACCGCTGTCCAGTGATCCACTCCTGAATTACTTTTGTACCTCCTTGCTAAACTAATAGCAAGATAGACATCAGGTTTGGTACACAGCATTGCATACATGATAGAACCTATGGCTGAAGCATAGGGAATGACCTTCATTTTCTCTCTATCTTCTGCAGTGGTCGGGCATTGAGTCTGACTCAACTTCACACGTTGTAACACATGCAAGAACCCTTTCTTTGCTTGATCCATTTTGAACTTCTTCAAAACATTATCAAGGTATGTGCTTTGTGAAAGTCCAATTAAGTGTCTTGATCTATCTTTATATATCTTGATGCCTAATATATAAGCAGCTTCACCGTGGTCTTTCATTGAAAAACTCTTATTCAAGTATCCTTTTATGCTATCCAGAAATTCTATATCATTTCCAATCAACAATATGTCATCCACATATAATATTACAAATGCTACAGAGCTCCCACTAACTTTCTTGTAAATATAAGCTTCTCCAATAGTCTGTATAAAACCATATGCTTTGGTCACACTATCAAAACATTTATTCCAACTCCGAGATGTTTGCACCAGTCCATAAATGGATCGCTGGAGCTTGCACACTTTGTTAGCATCATTTGGATCGATAAAACCTTCAGGTTGCATCATATACAACTCTTCTTCCAGAAATCCATTCAGGAATACAGTCTTTACATCCATTTGCCAAATTTCATAATCATAAAATGCAGCAATTGCTAACATGATTCGGACGGACTTAATCATCGCTACGGGTGAGAAAGTCTCATCGTAGTCAACTCCTTGAACTTGTCGAAAACCTTTCGCAACAAGTCGAGCTTTGTGGACAGTAACATTACTGTCAGCGTCAGTCTTCTTCTTGAAGATCCCTTATTCTCGATGGCTTGCCGATCATCGGGCAAGTCAACCAAAGTCCACACTTTGTTCTCATACATGGATCCCATCTCAGATTTCATGGCCTCAAGCCATTTTGCGGAATCTAGCCTCATCATCACTTCCTCATAGTTCGTAGATTCATCATGGTCAAGTAACATGACCTCTAGAACAGGATTACCGTACCACTCTGGTGCGGATCTTACTCTGGTTGACCTACGAGGTTCAGTAGTAACTTGATCCGAAGTTACATGATCATCATCATTAGCTTCTTCACTAATTGGTGTAGGAGTCACAGGAACAAATTTCTGTGATGAAATACTTTCCAATAAGGGAGCAGGTACAGTTACCTCATCAAGTTCTAGTTTCCTCCCACTCACTTCTTTTGAGAGAAACTCCTTCTCTAGAAAGGATCCATTCTTAGCAACGAATGTCTTTCCTTTGGATCTGTGATAGAAGGTGTACCCAACAGTATCCTTTGGGTATCCTATGGAGACACATTTCTCCGATTTGGGTTCGAGCTTATCAGGTTGAAGCTTTTTCAGATACGCATCGCAGCCTCAAACTTTAAGAAACGACAACTTGGGTTTCTTGCCAAACCACAGTTCATAAGGTGTCGTCTCAACGGATTTACATGGTGCCCTATTTAACGTGAATGCAGCCATCTCTAAAGCATAACCCCAAAATGATAGCGGTACATCTGTAAGAGACATCATAGTCGCACCATATCTAATAAAGTGCGGTTACGACGTTCGGACACACCATTACGCTGTGGTGTTTCGGGTGGTGTGAGTTGCAAAACTATTCCGCATTGTTTCAAATGAAGACCAAACTCGTAACTCAAATATTCTCCTCCACGATCAGATCGTAGAAACTTTATTTTCTTGTTACGATGATTTTCCACTTTGCTCTGAAATTCTTTGAAATTTTCAAATGTTTCAGACTTATGCTTCATCAAGTAGATATACCCATATCTGCTCAAATCATCTGTGAAGGTGAGAGAATAACGATACCCGCCGTGAGCCTCAACATTCATCGGCCACATACATCAGTATGTATGATTTCCAACAAATCTGTTGCTCGCTCCATTGTTCCAGAGAACGGCCTTTTAGTCATCTTGCCCATGAGGCATGGTTCGCAAGTACCAAGTGATTCATAATCAAGTGATTCCAATATTCCATAAGAATGGAGTTTCTTCATGCACTTTACACCAATATGACCCAAACGGCGGTGCCACAAATAAGTTGCACGATCATTATGGACTCTACATCTTTTGGCTTCAATATTATGAATATGTGTATCACTACTATCGAGATTCAACAAAAATAGACCATTCTTCAAGGGTGCATGACCATAAAAGATGTTACTCATATAAAAAGAACAACCATTATTATCATATTTAAATAAATAACCGTCTCGCATTAAACAAGATCCAAATATAATGTTCATGCTCAACGCTGGCACCAAATAACAATTACTCAGGTCTAAAACTAATCCCGAAGGTAGATGTAGAGGTAGCGCCATTGCGATCACATCGACTTTGGAACCATTTCCCACGCCAAGATCATCACCTCGTCCTTAGCCAATCTTCGCTTAATCCGTAGTCGTTGCAAATATTAGCAATGTAACCAGTATCAAATACCCGGTACTATCATGCGAGCATTAGTAAGGTACACATCAATAACATGTATATCACATATACCTTTGTTCACCTTGCCATCCTTCTTATGCGCCAAATACTTGGGGCAGTTCCGCTTCCAGTGACCAGTCCCTTTGTAGTAGAAGCACTCAGTCTCAGTCTTAGATCCAGACTTGGGTTTCTTCACCTGAGCAGCAACTTGCTTGACGTTCTTCTTGAAGTTCCCCTTCTTGCCTTTACCCTTTTTCTTGAAACTGGTGGTCTTGTTGACCATCAACACTTGATGCTCTTTCTTGATTTCTACCTCCGCAACCTTTAGCATTGCGAAGAGCTTGGGAATTGTCTTATCCATCCCTTGCATATTATAGTTCATCACGAAGCTCTTGTAGCGTGGTGGCGATGATTGCGTAATTCATTAATCGACACTATCATCGTGAAGATTAACTCCCGGTTGAATCAAGTGATTGTTATACCCAGACATTTTGAGTATATGCTCACTGACAGAACTATTCTCCTCCATTTTGCAGCTGTAGTACTTATTGGAGACTCCATATCTCTCAATCCGGACATTTTCTTGAAATATTAACTTCAACTCCTAGAACATCTCATATGCTCCATGACGTTCAAAACGTCGTTGAAGTCCCGGTTCTAAGCCGTAAAGCATGGCACACTGAACTATCGAGTAGTCATCAGCTTTACTCGCCAGACGCTCATAACATCTGGAGTTGCTCTGCGTGGTTTGGCACCTAGCGGTGCTTCCAGGACGTAATTCTTCTGTGCAGCAATGAGGATAATCCTCAAGTTATGGACCCAGTCCATGTAGTTTCTACCATCATCTTTCAACTTAGCTTTCTCTAGGAACGCATTAAAATTCAACAAAACAACAGCACGGGCCATCTATCTACAACAACATAGACATGCAAAATACTACCAGGTACTAAGTTCATGATAAATTAAAGTTCAATTAATCAAATTACTTAAGTACTCCCACTTAGATAGACATCCCTCTAATCATCTAAGTGATCACGTGATCCATATCAACTAAACCATGTCCGATCATCATGTGAGATGGAGTAGTTTTCAATGGTGAACATCACTATGTTGATTATATCTACTATATGATTCACACTCGACCTTTCGGTCTCAGTGTTCCGAGGCCATATCTCCATATGCTAGGCTCGTCAAGTTTAACCCGAGTATTCTGCCTGTGCAAAACTGGCTTGCAACCGTTGTATGTGAACGTAGTGCTTATCACACCCGATCATCACGTGGTGTCTCGGCATGATGAACTTTCGCAACGGTCCATACTCAGGGAGAACACTTGTACCTTGAAATTTAGTGAGAGATCATCTTATAATGCTACCGCCGAACTAAGCAAAATAAGATGCATAAAAGATAAACATCACATGCAATCAATATAAGTGATATGATATGGCCATCATCATCTTGTGCCTTTGATCTCCATCTCCAAAGCACCGTCTTGATCACCATCGTCACCGGCTTGACACCTTGATCTCCATCGAAGCATCATTGTCGTCTCGCCAACTATTGCTTCTACAACTATCGCTACCGCTTAGTGATAAAGTAAAGCAATTACATGGCGATTGCATTTCATACAATAAAGCGACAACCATATGGCTCACCTCATACCGATAACTCCGCTACAAAACATGATCATCTCATACAATAAAATTTAGCATCATGTCTTGACCATATCACATCACAACATGCCCTGCAAAAACAAGTTAGACGGCCTCTACTTTGTTGTTGCAAGTTTTACGTGGCTGCTACGGGCTGAGCAAGAACCGTTCTTACCTACGCATCAAAACCACAACGATTTTCCGTCAAGTATGTGTTGTTTTAACCTTCAATAAGGACCGGGCGTAGCCATATACGATTCAACAAAAGTTGGAGAAACTGACACCCGCCAGCCACCTGTGTGCGAAGCACGTCGGTAGAAACAGTCTCGCGTAAGCGTACGCGAAATGTCGGTCCAGTCCGCTTCATCCAAAAATACCGCCGAATCAAAGTATGACATGCTGGTAAGAAGTATGACTATTATCGCCCACAACTCACTTGTGTTTTACTCGTGCATATAACATCTACGCATAGACTTGGCTCGGATGCCACTGTTGGGGAACACAATAATTTCAAAAAAATTCCTACGCACACGCAAGATCATGGTGATGCATAGCAACGAGAGGGGGGAGTGTAGTCCACGTACTCTTGTAGACAGTAAGCGGAAGCGTTATCACAACGCGGTTGATGTAGTCGTATGTCTTCACGATCCGACCGATCCTAGTACCGAAAGTACGACACCTCCGTGATCTGCACACGTTCGGCTTGGTGACGTCCCGCGGACTCTCGTTCCAGCTGAGTGTCGAGGGAGAGCTTGGTCAGCATGATGGCATGATGACGGTGATGATGAAGCTACCGACGCGGGGCTTCTACTAAGCACTGCAACAATATGAACGAGCTGGATTATGGTGGAGGGGGGCACTGCACACAGCTAAGACAATGTCTGTTGTTGTGTTCTAGGGTGCACCCCTGTCCCCGTATATAAAGGAGCAAGGCGGAGGCCGGCCAGCCCTTGGGGCGCGCCAAGGATGGGGAGGAGTCCTCTTCCTAGTAGGAGTAGGACTCCCCCTTTCCTAGTCCAACTAGGAGGAGGAAGTGGGAAGGAAGGAGACGGAGAGCGGGAGGGAAAGAGGGGGCGCCACCCCCCTCCTTGTCCAATTCGGACTCCTCAAGGGGGGGGTGACGATGTCCTGGACTCGGGGGTACTCTCCACGTCGTCTCCCGACCAGCTAGATCGAGCCGAGGACCCGCATAGTGGTTCACTATTGGGCTATTTCGGACAACCCATGCCGCATACAAGGAAGATTCCACAAGACTTGGCGCTCAAGCCAAGGACTCTCCTAAAACCCTAGGCCTCTGGTGTGTTATATAAACCAAGGCCAGGCTAGTCAATAGAGAATCTCATATTCCTTACTACAATCTCGTGGTAGATACATGTACTCTGTACGACACCCCATATGAATACAATCAAAAGCAGCATGTAGGGTATTATCTCTTGAAGAGAGCCCGAAGCTGGGTAAAATCCTGTGTCCATGTTACCATCGCTCCAAGATGCCTAGTTTAGGACCCCTACTACGAGATACGCCGGATATAGAACCGACATTGGTGCTTTCATTGAGAGCCTGTTGGGTGATCGTCACGGATCGATGGGATGATCAGGTGATATTTTTTCAGCTAGATCTGTTCAAACATAAATTATCTACTTTGCAAAGTCATCGCTGCTGCGTCATACAACTCTCTTTGCACATGGAGAAATTTTTAACAGCGTCGCCAACTAGTACGTTTGATCCGGGCTGTGCGGCAGCCACCGGCAACCTAGGGCTGGAGGATCTACTTCAGACAACCAACACAAAATAAAAAACAACTGAGCTTCATGCGGCGGCAGCCTGGGGCAGAAGGACGTATAGCACTCAAGTACTCGCGCGAAGGTCTCGTGCTGTACGGAGCTGAGAAGATCGCCTAGAACTCCTGCCCACGTCGAGTAGTGGAGGCAGGCTGGTCGACATGGATTTTGACCGGCGGCAGAGTACAGGGAAGATTTCATGCATCCTTCCTTTACTTTGTTATTTATTATATTTAATTATATCCTTGGAGGAAGGCTATAACTTCGGCTTGTCCATGCGTGCACTTTCCACGTATAACCCGTACATTACTTCCTACCCAATTAATGTGTGCTTATTGTTTAGCCCATCAGCTAAAAAAAAGTGGGCGACCTGTCCTACGACTACTCTTCCACCTGAGGATGCGAATTGATACTGGTGCTGTTCGTGAGCGCATTCAGGCAGTACGCACTAGTACGGTTTACGAGACTTCAACCCTTGGCGACTGGTTTAAAATTCAGTTCGTTGACGCGATGGTCTTGCCGATCCCGATCCGAACAGTTTTCTGCTAGCCAATTTTCAACAGATGCATGAGAGGCCAGGGGAGTGCACACCCATTGAGGTTCGATCGATGGAACGTGCTAGCTAATTATATAGCACTTTGGGCAGTTCTTTTACTGCTATGACTATGGATCAGGTGCATTTTTTCCAGTTCTGTTATTCTATAGTTTTCTTTGCTTTCTATGTGCACTTCTGAGTATGCAGGTCCATCTGTCCGGACATTGCCGTAAAAACATTGTTGCCCCGGACGGGCCAACATCGGATCCGAACTCAATCTGACCAACAGGCAGTCCAGCCGAAGAGATACTCTTCGTCGGGTGTTGGCAGTTCCTAGTAATCCTTTTCGAAAGTTCAGCTAGCACTGCTGGCACAACCAAAGTTCGACCGATGTCTCATTATTTGCTTTGGTCCTCCACGATCATCGCTGTCCAGGTTTTATCTTTCTTAGCTATTTGTCTAGCACATAAATTATTATACAGAGAATATTTTATGTTCCTTTGTGCTGCATTATTTTTGCAGAGAAATTTTTTGCCGACCCTCGTACATGGCGTCGATCTAGCCAGTCTCTCGTTGTCACCTCGACATGTTGATCAATGTCGATAGTGACCTCGTGCCAGATAATCAACCTTGACTATGTCACGCCACCACCTCGGCAATTCGACGTCGTCGTCCAGTCTGCGCTCATCACGCCAGACCAATCTCAGCGCGGTCATAGGGAGATTTGATTTTTCTTTTCTCTATCATTTAATTAAGTTTGGAGGCCGTCTACACTTTTACTAATGGTCTAACTTTCATGTGCTTCCCAAAAGCAATTAGCACTCCCAGTTGCTTCACATCCATCGAGATTGGATCGATGCAACAAGCAGCTTACGTGGACGACATCCACATCGCCGACCTGTTTGTGACACATCGGCTGACGATGGGGCTCCGGGTGTCGCCCTGCCGACCTGCGCCCTATGAATTTAGGCTTCGTCGTTCCCTCACTGTGGCATTAATGACCCGCGTCGACACCGTCCTCGGCACCCTGGCTATATTCGTTGAATTATCAACTTCGCATAAATAAACTATGCAATTTTTTTATTGATCATTTTTTTGTTTGCACTATTTTATCTATGCAGGCAATTTACTTAGACCGGGCTGCGCTGTCACCTCCGTCGACCAAATTGTGTTGTCACCTTGACATGCTACCCTGTGTTGGCAACCCCGCATCGTCGCTTCATCAACCCACTCGGTCGGAGACTCCGGTGTCACCCGCTGACCTGCTCCATCACCGTGGCCGGACTAGGGGTGTCACCTCTTTGGAATGCCGAGCTCTTCGCTCGGCCACCTCGGTCTTGGTGGCTGGGACCTCGGCCATGCCGAGGACTTCGAACCTTGTCGGATCTGTCACAGATAAATGGGCGTCTTCGTCCGGCCACAAGCCCGAATCGGGTCATCAACACAGAGCACATTAACCAGCTAAGTCGCTTTCATGCTCACAAACTTTGAGTTTTAAATTTTATTCGGTTCGACCAAGCATTATACTTTTTGGCAAAAAGTTGTTTGTGAAAAAGTTCCTTGTCAAAACTTTGTTTCTGGCACACAAATTCAAATACCCGTCTATTTGGGGGCTTCCTTTGTGAAGCCTTTCCTCTTGCATATGGTTATACTTGTATGGCTGCGTTCCTTATTCATGTATTATGCCACAATATGCACCATGTTGACTTAAGTGTTCCGCAAGCTGGGTTGCCTTGCTCCTGTGTTTACCCCTATGTTCCCGATTGTTCAGCTAGGGACTAAAGGGAGCACCTCTGTGATTGTCACGCTCGGGTCATCCGAGCTCGGACCTCAGACTGGGTGAAGCCGAAAGCTAGCGCTCTTATTGTTTTCAATCATGGTCGGCACACAACGGAACTCATGAATACAAAAAATCTATTGAACAAGTCTCATAGTAACAATGAGCAACCGAAGAAAGGTGTCGGTGGGGGTACTATTTTCTTCGAAGATGCTTCTTACACTTCGTCAGTAATATAGCATAATTTCCCTGGGCGCGCTTTGTCTGTTACAGCCTTATGGCCTGATTGCCTGGTTATCGGAAACACCATCGATATTCTCGACAGGTGGAGTACATAACACTTTTCGGCCCTTGACCGAAGGGGAGAAGCCGACGGTCGGTTAAGACGCGTTTAAAGTCCGGATGGACATAGATATGATATAAGTACTTCAGTACTTAAAATCATTATACATAAAATTCTTTTACCCAAGTCACTCGGGGGCTCTTAAATTACTATGAACCATTTTATAATAAGTGTTTTCTTCTTGGTCGTTGCAAAATCTTTTTCTATCACTCCTTTTTTTGACGCGAGTGCATGGTCAATAGCCGGGGAGCCTAGTTTCTCTCTCAAAGCCGTTCGAGTTTAGTTCGCTAAACTGGCCTAACGAGCAGTACTCCGCCTTCGGGATAGAAGGTTGCAGTCGTGGGCTGATCCGCTTGAGGGCTTGAGATCGGATGTGTCATGTTAATGCACGGCAGAAGCACAAATTTTTTAAGACCAAATTTTGGATTGGCACAGAACACTTGATCTAGTTTAGACGTCAAGTTTTTACTGAAGTTTTTTTGGTTTTCCAAGCCTATGGCACTTTTAAACTATTTGCGTGTTTCCAGCATAAGTCTCGCAGTGCAGCACCGGACACCTTTAGAGATTCGGCAAAAACATTCTCATATATTGCTATATAT
Organism: Aegilops bicornis; assembly: GCA_021605145.1. Lineage (NCBI taxonomy): Eukaryota > Viridiplantae > Streptophyta > Magnoliopsida > Poales > Poaceae > Aegilops > Aegilops bicornis. Next base: position 722,129,309 of record CM038670.1, on the reverse strand, counting down.
GCATCGGTTTTGAATTGTGTCTTCGGTCAATAGTTGGGTTGCCCGGCTCCTATGCTTGCCTCCTATGTTCCGCTTTGTTCGGCTAGGTGTGCAAAGGGAGAACCGCTGCGATTGTGCTTCCAGCTAGAATGGTTAAGCGCCTCAGTGGAGAAAGCTGAAAACTGACTGTCACAATAAGCGCAAACTGGTCAGCGATCCGATGATTGTGTTAAACTATAAGATCGATAAAGGTCATCCCGTGTTAAATGACGGGCCGTTCATAACATTGGCCAAAGTGTTTACGGCTTGACCTCGGCTGTCGCCGAACACTAACCGGGGGCTAGTAACTGGCCTCCCAACTTTAAGCTCCTATGTGTAAGCGAAAGTTATAAAGCCCGCATATCTAATTGCCTCGTTTCCGCTAACACAACCGCCTTCGGGCACCGAGACGTCGGCTAAGGGTTGTTTGTTATTGCGGAAACACCCTGCGTAGCATCTACAAGGGGGTGGAAGCCGATGATGGGCCACATTAAATTGATAAACGGTCGCAACGGAGTCAAAATAAACATATCATCGGCATTTGTATTTAATATACAAGGGCTGCCTTCCGTAATCATCTTTATAAAGCCATAAATATGCATCAATTTGACTTAAGATTTTGGCCAAACTGGGTTGCCTGGCTCCTGTGCTTACCCCTACATTCCTGGTTGTTCGGCTAGGCCGTAAAGGGAGCACCTCTGCGATCGTTACTACCGGGTCATCCGAGTTAGTACCTCAGACTGGGTGAAGCCGAAAGCTAGCAATCTTAAAGGATCACATTGGTCGGCAACGACGAAAGTGAAAATTTTGGTTCATTAATACCATAGAGTTTGGGAACTTTCCCCGAACTAACTCCTCAATATTTTCCTCCCACAATGATCGGAGGTGATGTTTCATGATCATGATAAGCATGACGACCCAAAGAAAGGAACCGATAGCGGGACTATTTTCTTTGGAAGATGTTTCTTACGTTAAAAAGTAATATAACATATCTCTCCGCGTACCTTTGTTTATAAAACCGTATGGCCGGATTGCCTTGTTTGCAATAAATCTTTGCCCTCATAAAGGCTTTATAAAGTAGGATAAACACTCCTCATTTGGCCGAGGAGGTTGAAGCCGATGGTCGGTCAACAAAGTTTTGTACAATGCGGATCCGAGCATTAATGATGTAGAGTACTTGGATACATAGAATCATTACACATACTTTGTGATTTTACTCTGGATATCGATCCTTAATTCGGCCACCCGTGCCCACATTAAGGCTTGGGGGCTACTGGGCTTCATGCTTATCATTCACAAATATTAAAGGGGCACATCGATCCCCTGATGTGGTGTTGCCACCCAACCAGTGGCTCGGGGGCTACTGCATTGCATATTCAATGCAGAAAATTCAAAGTGCTCAGTGTTCGGCATGACCGAACTATGGACAAGCTCATCTTCGGACAACAATAATTACCATTTGGGACTTATCTGGCATCAAGCTAATATATCATGGCGACTTCTCACGAACCTCTCTCGGGGGCCCACTCGCCGATCACTATTACCTCTAATATATTAAACTACATTTCTATTCCTACGTATGCTGCTGAGCTAGGAGATGATCCTCAGGCCAATTTCGCGAATCGACTTGAGTCTCGGGGGCTACTAGGATCAGCGGTTTCATGTTTTCCTTTAGGCGCATCTCGGGTTTTAGACAGACACACACCTTGAGGGCTACTGGTTATACCTATCGACAGCAAATAAATTTACACGCATCGGAAATAATATCCGCAAACAATCAGCCCATGACCGAGGTGCTGAACCACCTCGAAAGCATTTTGGGATATAGCTCAGATGCAAGTGGCTGGCTCCATAGAGGGAATTTCCCGCATTAAGGTCAGCTAAACTCCTTCAACTTTTTTGAACCAAGGTGATCTATGACACCTCGGATATAGTCCGGCGTTGGAGCTCGGATACAGTCCAGCGTTGGAGCTTCGACATAGTCCGACGTTAGAGCTCGGATACAGTCCGGCGTTGGATCTCAGATACATTACGACGTTGGAGCTCAGAAGCGGTCTAGCGTTGGTGCTCGGCTGCAAAAGATACCTCGAATGTAGTACGGCGTTGGAGCTCGGATGCAAGAGGACACCGCCGCACGGGAAACACTTCAAACCCGGGGCGTGGCATAAAAATAACAATGCATTGATAAAGGCCGAAGCTTTAAAGGGCTCGTCGGATACCCGACGTGTAAACTCTTCGAATTCACTTCGGCGATCCTCAAGATCAAAGATGAGAAGATTATTTGAACCAGTTTTCAAGACCGGCGACCGAAGATGAAGAACAGTTCAGAAGAATCGAGGAGCGTCCCCAACTTGAAGACCGGTTCAGGGGGCTACTAACGGTGTCCTGGACTAGGGGGTACTCTCCACGTCGTCTCCCGACCAGCTGGATCGGGCCGAGGACCCCCGTAGTGGTTCACTATTGGGCCAGTTCGGACAACCCATGCCGCATACAAGGAAGACTCCACAAGACTTGGCCCTCAAGCCAAAGACTCTCCTAAAACACTAAGCCTCTGGTGTGTTATATAAACCGAGGCCAGGCTAGTCAATAGAGAATCTCATATTCTTTACTACAATCTCGTGGTAGATACATGTACTCTGTACTACACCCCATATGAATACAATCAAAAGCATCATGTAGGGTATTATCTCTTCGAGAGAGCCCGAGGCTGGGTAAAATCCCGTGTACATGTTACCATAGGTCCAAGACGCCTAGCTTAGGACCCCTATTACGAGATACGCCGGATATAGAACCGACAGGGGGGCCGGACGGTCAGCCCTATGGCCCCCTCCTTTCTCTCTTACAAGGCCCATGTTGGCCCATTAGTCCACCCGGGGGTTCCGATAACCCCCGGCACTCCGATAATTATCCGGTGACCCCCGGAACTCATCCGGTGTCCGAATATAGTCATCCAATATATCAATCTTCATGTCTTGACCATTTCGAGACTCCTCGTCATGTTCGTGATCACATCCGGGAGTCCGAACTATCTTCCGTATATCAAAACACATAAACTCATAATACTGATCATCACCGGACGTTAAGCGTGCGGACCCTACGGGTTCGAGAACTATGTAGACATGACCGAGACACGTCTCCGGTCAATAACAAATAGCGGAACCTGGATGTTCATATTGGCTCGCACATATTATACGAAGATCTTTATCGGTCAAACCGCATAACGATATACATTGTTCCCTTTGTCATCGGTATGTTACTTGCCCGAGATTCGATCATCGGTATCTCAATACCTAGTTCAATCTTGTTACCGGCAAGTCTCTTTACTCGTTCCGTAATGCATCATCCCGCACTTAGCTCATTAGTCAAATTGCTTGCAAGTCTTATAGTGATGTGCATTACCGAGATGGCCCAGAGATACCTCTCCATCAAACAGAGTGACAAATCCTTATCTCGATCTATGTCAATTCAACAAGTACCATTGGAGACACCTGTAGAGCACCTTTATAATCACCCAGTTATGTTGTGACGTTTGGTAGCACACTAAGTGTTCCTCCAGTATTCGGGAGTTGCATAATCTCATAGTCATAGGAACATGTATAAGTTATGAAGAAAGCAATAGCAATATACTAAAAGATCAAGTGCTAAGCTAACGGATTGGGTCAAGTCAATCACATCATTCTCTAATGATGTGATCCTGTTAATCAAATGACAACTCATGTCTATGTCTAGGAAACTTAACCATCTTTGGTTCAACGAGCTAGTCAAGTAGAGGCATACTAGTGACACTTTGTTTGTCTATGTATTCACACAGTACTAAGTTTTTGGTTAATAAAATTCTAGCATGAATAATAAACATTTATCATGATATAAGGAAATATAAATAACAACTTTATTATTGCCTCTAGGGCATATTTCCTTCATTATGTAATTCAAATCAAGACAAAAAATCATGTAGATCCCACGCAGTTTATTATAACCAACCGTGTGAGATGCAACACAAAATATCTTTGGACCGTGTCTGAATAAGGGACTGTGTCTGATGACACTTTGCGCGCCAATTTTTTGGCTGAAGCGATTCCAAATTTTTGGCTTCCGCGGAAATATCTACCTCCCCGCCCCCTCCCCCTTACCAAAAGCCACATTTCCCCTCTTTCCGCCTTCCTTTCCAAGTTGAAACCTTCACTCCTTGCTTGCAGCACCACCGCCTCATCGCCGACGACCGTCCTTCACGCTGCTCTGCCTCGCCTATTGATACGTCTCCATTGTATCTATAATTTGTTATTGCTCCATGCTATTATATATTCTGTTTTGGATGTTTAATGGGCTTTATTATACACTTATATATTATTTTTGGGACTAACCTATTAACCCAAGGACCAGTGCAAATTGCTGTTCTTTTTTTTTTGCCTATTTTAGTGTTTCGCAGAAAAGGAATATCAAACGAGTCCAAATGGAATGAAACCTTCGGGAGCGTGATTTTTGGAACAAACGTGATCCAGAAGACATGGAGTGGACGTCAAGCAATCAACAAGGAGGCCACGAGGCAGGGAGCGCGCCTACCCCCTTGGGCGCGCCCTCCACCCTCATGGGCCCCTCGTGGCTCGACCGACCTACTTCTTCCTCCTATATATACCTACGTACCCCGAAGCCATCCAGGAGCACCACGAAAACCTATTTCCACCGCCGTAACCTTCTATACCCGTGAGATCCCATCTTGGGGCCTTTTTCAGCGCTCTGCCGGAGGGGCAATCAATCATGGGGGGCTTCTACATCAACACCATAGCCTCTCCGATGATGTGTGAGTAGTTTACCACAGACCTTCGGGTCCATAGTTATTAGCTAGATGGCTTCTTCTCTCTCTTTGGATCTCAATACAAAGTTCTCCTCGATCTTCTTGGAGTTCTATTCGATGTAACTCTTTTTGCAGTGTGTTTGTCGAGATCCGGTGAATTGTGGGTTTATGATCAAGATTATCTATGAACAATATTTGAATCTTGCCTGAATTCTTCTATGTATGATTGGTTATCTTTGCAAGTCTCTTCGAATTATCAGTTTGGTTTGGCCTACTAGATTGATCTTTCTTGCAATGGGTGAAGTGCTTAGCTTTGGGTTCAATCATGGGGTGCTCGATCCCAGTGACAGAAAGGGAAACGACACGTTTTGTATTATTGACATCAAGGATAAAAAGATGGGGTTTATATCATACTGCTTGAGTTTATCCCTCTACATCATGTCATCTTGCTTAATGCGTTACTCCTTTCTTATGAACTTAATACTCTAGATGGATGCTGGATAGCAGTTGATGTGTGGAGTAATAGTAGTAGATGCAGGCAGGAGTTGGTCTACTTGTTGCGGACGTGATGCCTATATACATGATCATGCCTAGATATTCTCATAATTATGCACTTTTCTACCAATTGCTCGACAGTAATTTGTTCACCCACCGTAATACTTATGCTATCTTGAGAGAAGCCACTAGTGAAACCTATGGCCCCCAGGTCTATTGTCCATCATATTAATCTCCCGTCGACAAGTTATTTTTGGCGCCGTTTATTTACAATCTTTACTTTCAATATTTATCATAAAAATACCAAAACTATTATCTTATCATCTCTATCAGATCTCACTTTTGCAAGTGGCCGTGAAGGGATTAACAACCCCTTTATCGCGTTGGTTGCAAGTTTCTTATTTGTTTGTGTAGGTACGAGGGACTTGCATGTGGCCTCCTACTGGATTGATACCTTGGTTCTCAAAAACTGAGGAAAATACTTACGCTATTTTGCTGCATCACCCTTTCCTCTTCAAGGGAAAAACCAACGCATGCTCAAGAGGTAGCAAGAAGGATTTCGTGCCGCTGTTGAGAGTCTACGCACAAGTCAAGACATACCAAGTACCCATCACAAACTCTTATCCCTCGCATTACATTATTTGCCATTTGCCTCTCGTTTTCCTCTCCCCCACTTCACCCTTGCCGTTTTATTCGACCTCTCTTTCCATTTCCCTCTTCTTCGCTTGCTTCCTGTGTGTTCATTCTCTGTACTGCCGTCATGTCTGAAACTGGGGAGGTTATCGTTGATAAGGATAATAGTATGGAAAATTTTGATGTTTTTGAAGATCCTCTGGAAGATCCTACTATTTCATACACTAAAAAGTTTCGGATTGGTAGCGATAATATTATTGGGAAATGTGTTCTTCAAGATTTATTTACTTGTGTCGGTACCTTACCCTCTATGGGTGGATCTATTCTTCATAGAACTAGTAGTCTTGCGGATGCTATATCCTTGCTCGTAGTTGAACTTGAAAGACAATTTATTCATTTGCATCCTTGCATACAAAGAATTTTTCTAGAGTTTTCCAATATCGAGTATTCTTCTGCTAAGCGAGCAGCTACTATCTTTTTGGCACATGAGTTCAGATTTATAATGAAAGAGGCAATGAAATTTTTGTGCATTATAGGGTGGACGCTGGTCGTCCTCCCATAGAGGCTATCCTTTCTAATCAAGAAGATTTAATGCGCTTACGATCCTTAGATCATGTTGCTTACAATGAAAACCTTAGAAAAAAGGTTCCGATCGATGTTCTAGTTGATAGAATTTCTGAACTTAATGATGAGTTTGCTATTCAGAACAACGGGTTAGGTTTTTCTGTTGAACAAAGGCTCATGACTTATTGCCAAAAGAATGCTTATAATGATGAATTGGTTGTGCAATATAAGGGACCAAAGGAGGAACCCATACCTCCCGAGCTTGACCTTGGGGACTTTTGTCCTATTAAATTTAGCCCTTTTGATTACTTTTGCTTGCCACAAAGAAAGCTTGCTGCTGAACGTAGGGAATATGAGATGAGTTTTCGTGATTTACCCTACTATCATTATGGCAATACCTAGATCTATCCTTGAGTTTATGCCTAGCTAGGGGCATTAAACGATAGCGCTTGCTGGGAGGCAACCCAATTTTATTTTTGTTTCTTGCTTTTTGGTTCTGTTTAGTAATAAATCTTTGATCTAGCCTCTGGTTAGATTTGTTTTTGTGTTTTATTTAGTGTTTGTGCCAAGTAGAACCACTAGGAACTTCTTGGGTGATAATTGTTTGATCTTTCTGAAAAAAGACAGAAACTTTGCGCTCACGAATATAATTGTTTAAACTCACCGGAGCGTGATACAATCCCAATTCTTTTTGTAGTAGATCAGTATACAAATTTTACTGGTTGTCCGAGTTTTTCAGGATTTTTGGAGTTCCAGAAGTTTTCGAACAAATCTGATTACTACAGACTGTTCTGGTTTTAAAAGATTCTGTTTTTCGTGTGTTGTTTGCTTATTTTGATGGATCTATAGCTAGTAATGGAATTTATGAACCATAGAGAAGTTAGAATACGGTAGGTTTAACACCAATCTATAATAATACCTAAATAGTTCATCCCCGCTACCTTATTTCTCTTGACATGCAAGCTATCCACATCACTACTCAACATGCAGCCATACACCTCACTGCACCTCAGCAGTCTAGCCACATCATGAATTCCAAATCCCTTTCTTATTCTTGCGATTTAATTTTCATTCCCTCCACTTTCTCACGTGGGCTGTAGTATGCAACATGACCAGCCAGTAATACATATCAAGGAGTAGAATATTTGTAGGGGCAGTTAATTATTGCCAAACCTAGGGTGTATGCCCTTCTTTTGTAAAAAGGTGATCGTGCACCTTCTCTGTCTGGTCCAGTATTTGTTACGTAGGGTCAGAGCCCATGGTGTAGACTGCCGGTCTAAAAAATCACAGGAATCACACTAGGTCGCTCACCATCATTTTCTCCTTTATGAAGTCTCTCATCTCCGCGGCTGTCTCTTCGACCTCCACGACGGAAGCTCTTCCACTCATGAATGCGGCCAAAAAAGAACATCAAATCGTAGAATTCATCCCCTCATTATGTCACCCTCCACTACCCTGCAATTTTTGAGCTTCCATTAATTCATCTCTCTATCTCTCTCCCCACGTTTCGCCTCTGGACGTTTCACCTCTCGCACACCATTAGATGGCCTATTTAACATGACGACCACCTTCTTCCCTCTCCTCTCTGCGAGGTTGGTCGATTAAGCCTCTACGGGCGCGAAATGGCTATGCAACAATCCTGCCTCGACATGGAGCTCCATGTGCGCCTCACCGGAACGAGCTCTTCTTCCGCCTCTACTCGCCGCCATCGTGCATCTTCTTTTCTTCCTCCCCACCACCCCAAAGCGCTATATATTCACCTCAGCAAGTGAAGCGTTGGATATGTTTGTGTATGAGCAGGCACTCCTCAACGAAGACTATGGTGAGGTGTTCCACCTAAGCCACCCAGGGACAGAACACCCGGTGCCATGCTATCCGTGATCGTCATCCGGCCGTTACACGATAGAGGCGAAAAGGTCTACTCGCCATTGCCAGGAAAAATGTTAGGTTTCATACTCCAACTTCCTATCTTTCCTTCTCCTGCATGCTAGGGACAACTTTTGTCTGTAAATAACACACTTACATTTTGTAGTGGAGGATCAGAAGGTGATGTTGGGGTCATTGAGCTCTCGGTAGGAGCCTTACACTTACTAGGTTGAAGTTGGAGTAGGTGTAGTTTCTGAATTATACTTACAAGGACGAAGTTGGGATAGGTATCGTGAAGGTGATGTCCTATGTTTATGTTCTAGATTATACTTGCATTTTAAGCCCATTGTATAATCAATGGTATCTTACTCATTTCATGTGTTATCATTTTTACAAAATGCAATGTTCAATCCTTAACTAATTATCATAGTAGTTTATGTTTTTTTTCTCCCCGTTTTTGATTGGTCAAACAACATTGAGAGCTGAGGTCAAAGAGAAGATACATGTATTTGTGTCATAGTTAAGACAAAAAAATGTAACCTAATATTGTACTACAAAAGATGAAAAGCAATGCAAGTGTCGGCAACAACAAAGGAGCAAACTAACACATTGTTCAAGTAATCAGTTGGCGAGATGCATTGTGTGTGTTTTCGATGCATGTAACAGGCAAACATGATTATATATAAATTATCATTATTTTCTAACAATTATTTTGACTTAAATTCTTGCAGCAACGCGCGGGGTATCATCTAGTATAAACAAAGAATGAGTTCATTACAGTACCTTAAAGTAGTGGTTTGTTTTATTTCGCTAACGGAGCTCACAAGATTTTCCGTTAAGTTTTGTGTTGTGAAGTTTTCAAGTTTTGGGTAAAGATTTGATGGATTATGGAACAAGGAGTGGCAAGACCCTAAGCTTGGGGATGCCCAAGGCACTCCAAGGTAAATCCAAGGACACCAAAAAGCCAAAGCTTGGGGATGCCCCGGAAGGCATCCCCTCTTTTGTCTTCATCCATCGGTAACTTTACTTGGAGCTAAATATTTATTCACCACATGATATGTGTTTTGCTTGGAGCATCTTGTATGAATTGAGTCTTTACTTTTTACTTTACCACAATCATCCTTGCTGTACACACCTTTTGAGAGAGACACACATTAATCGAAATTTATTAGAATACTCTTTATGCCTCACTTATATCTTTTGAGCTAAACAATTTTGCTCTAGCGCTTCACTTATATCTTTTAGAGCACGGTGGTGGTTATATTTTATAGAAATTATTAATCTCTCATGCTTCACTTATATTATTTTGGGAGTCCTTTAGAACAACATGGTAATTTGCTTTTGTTATAAAATCAGTCCTAATATAATATGCATCCAAGATAAAAAACTTTAAAGTGCATTGAATACTAAGAGAAGTTCGATACTTGATAATTTTTTTGAGATATGAAGATGGTGATATTAGAGTCATGCTAGTTGAGTAGTTGTGAATTTGAGAAATACTTGTTCTAAAGTTTGTGATTCCCGTAGCATTCACGTATGGTGAACCATTATGTGATGAAGTCGGAGCATGATTTATTTATTGATTGTCTTCCTTATGAGTGGCGGTCGGGGATGAGCTATGGTCTTTTCCTACCAATCTATCCTCCTAGGAGCATGCGCGTAGTACTTTGTTTCGATAACTAATAGATTTTTGCAATAAGTATATGAGTTCTTTATGACTAATGTTGAGTCCATGGATTATACGCACTCTCATCCTTCCACCATTGCTAGCCTCTCTAATACCGCACACCTTTCGCCGGTATCATATACCCACCATACACCTTCCTCGAAACAGCCGCCAGACCTACCTATTATGGCATTTCCATAGCCATTCCGAGATATATTGCCATGCAACTTACCACTGTTCTATTTATGATGACACGCTTCATCATTGTCATATTGCTTTGCGTGATCATGTAGTTGACATTGTATTTGTGGCAAAGCCACCATTCATAATTCTTTCATACATGTCACTCTTGATTCATTATCCCGGTACACCGTCAGAGGCATTCACATAGAGTCATATTTTTGTTCTAAGTATCGAGTTGTAATTCTTGAGTTGTAAGTAAATAAAAGTGTGATGATCATCATTATTAGAGCATTGTCCCATGTGAGGAAAGGATGATGGAGATTATGATTCCCCCATAAGTCGGGATGACACTCCGGACGAAAGAAAAAAAGAAAAAGAAAAAAAGAGGCCAACAGAAATAAATAAATAAAGAGAAGGCCCAAATAAAAAAATGAGAGAAAAAGAGAGAAGGGACAATGTTACTATCCTTTTTCCACACTTGTGCTTCAAAGTAGCACCATTATCTTCATGATAGAGAGTCTCTTATGTTGTCACTTTCATATACTAGTGGGAATTTTACATTATAGAACTTGGCTTGTATATTCCAATGACGGGCTTCCTCAAATGCCCTAGGTCTTCGTGAGCAAGCGAGTTGGATGCACACCCACTTAGTTTCTTTCGTTGAGCTTTCATACACTTATAGCTCTAGTGCATCTGTTGCATGGCAATCCCTACTCACTCACATTGATATCTATTAATGGGCATCTCCATAGCACATTGATACGCCTAGTTGATGTGAGACTATCTTCTCCTTTTTTTCTTCTCCACAACCACCATTCTATTCCACCCATAGTGCTATGTCCATGGCTCACGTTCATGTATTGCGTGAAGATTGAAAAAGTTTGAGAACATCAAAAGTATGAAACAATTGCTTGGCTTGTCATCGGTGTTGTGCATGATTTAAATACTTTGTGTGGTGAAGATAGAGCATATCCAGACTATATGATTTTGTAGGGATAACTTTCTTTGGCCATGTTATTTTGAGAAGACATGATTTCTTTGTTACTATGCTTGAAGTATTATTATTTCCATGTCAATATTAAACTTTTGTCTTGAATCTTCTAGATCTAAACATTCATGCCACAATAAAGAAAATTACATTGAAGATTATGCTAAGTAGCATTCCACATAAAAAATTCTGTTTTTATCATTTAGCTACTCGAGGACAAGCAAGAATTAAGCTTGGGGACGCTTGATACATCTCCAACGTATCTATAATTTTTGATTGCTCCATACTATTATATAATCTGTTTTGGATGTTTAATGGGCTTTATTATACACTTTTATATTAGTTTTGGGACTAACCTATTAACCCAAGGCCTAGTGCAAATTGTTGTTTTTTTGCCTACCCCCTGGGCGCGCCCTCCACCCTCGTGGGCCCCTCGTGGCTCCACCGACCTACTTCTTCCTCCTATACATACCTAAGTACCCCGAAACCATCCAGGAGCACAACGAAACCCTATTTCCACCGATGTAACCTTCTGTACCCATGAGATCCCATCTTGGGGCCTTTTTCGGTGCTCCGTCAGAGGGGGAATCGATCACAGAGGTCTTCTACATCAACACCATAGCCTCTCCGATGATGTGTGAGTAATTTACCACAGACCTTCAGGTCCATAGTTATTAGCTAGATGGCTACTGCTCTCTCTTTGGATCTCAATACAAAGTTCTCATCAATCTTCTTGGAGTTCTATTCGATGTAACTCTTTTTTCGGTGTGTTTGTCGAGATCCGGCGAATTGTGGGTTTATGATCAAGATTATTTATGAAAAATATTTGAATCTTCTCTTAATTCTTTTATGTATGATTGGTTATCTTTGCAAGTCTCTTCGAATTATCAGTTTGGTCTGGCCTACTAGATTGATCTTTCTTGCAATGGGAGAAGTGCTCAGCTTTGGGTTCAATCATGCGGTGCTCAATCCCAGTGACAGAAAGGGAAACGACACGTATTGTATTGTTGCCATCGAGGATAAAAATATGGGGTTTATATCTTTTTTCTTGAGTTTATCCCTCTACATCATGTCATCTTGCTTAATGTGTTACTCTGTTCTTATGAACTTAATACTCATGCAGGATAGCGGTCGATGTGTGGAGTAATAGTAGTAGATGCAGGCAGGAGTCGGTCTACTTGTTGCAGATGTGATGCCTATATACATGATCATGCCTAGATATTCTCATAATTATGCACTTTTCTATCAATTGCTCGACAGTAATTTGTTCACCCACCGTAATACTTACGCTATCTTGAGAGAAGCCACTAGTGAAACCTATGACCCCCAGGTCTATTGTCCATCATATTAATCTCCCGTCAACAAGTTATTTTTGGCGCCGTTTATTTTGCAATCTTTACTTTCAATCTTTATCATAAAAATACCAAAACTATTATCTTATCATCTCTATCAGATCTCACTTTTGCAAGTGCCTGTGAAGGGATTGACAACCCCTTTATCGTTTTGGTTGCAAGGTTCTTATTTGTTTGTGTAGGTACGAGGGACTTGCGTGTGGCCTCCTACTGGATTGATATCTTGGTTATCAAAAACTGAGGGAAATACTTACGCTACTTTGCTACATCACCCTTTCCTCTTCAAGGGAAAAACCAACGCATGCTCAAGAGGTAGCACCTATCTAGGCAGGTAATCCACACCCGACCCCCATCCTCCTCCTCCTTCCACATCCCACATGCCCCGACCGCCGGCACGAGCACGACACCTTCCACCCAAATCACCGACCCCTCCACCAAATAAGCGCCGGCTTAAGCCATGGTGCACGTAGTATCACTACAAAAAAATACACTTCCGTGATGATACGTGTTTGTCACAGTAGGTCGCTTTTTTGTCATGCATGTACATCCATGACAAATTTATGACAGAATCAAGATAGTCATACATGTGTCATGTCATAGAAGTGTTCCATGACATTACCAAAATTATCATCACGGAAGTGTCCACTTCCATGACGATAAATCGCGTCACGTAAGTGCTTTTCATCAAGGGTGACCGACATGTGGCATCCACCGTAACGGAACGCCGTTAAGCTATTGGGTCAGGTTTTGGATCCGATAACCCGTTAACAGCCCCGACCAATGGGGATTTTCCATGTGTAAAAATCATCATTGGCTGGTGGAGACACGGTTTCGGCTCATTGTTGGGACAGATGTCATCCACTCATTGGACAGAAGGCGCCTATGATACGTCGACACATGGCACGACCCAACAGAGGCCCATTCCTATGAAAAGGCCGGCCCGTTTGACTTGGTCAAAAGGTGACGAGCCGGCCCATGGAAAGCGTGTTAACGGCCTGTTCGCATATAGCCCATTTACAGCTCGCTAACCCAAGGCCTGTTATGCCCTATCCGAATTAGGCCCAGTATCGTCATCTGGGCCATCCAATATGATTCCAGCCCATTTTCACTTCTGGCCCATGTATGGCCCATGACGTCTTTCGGCCCATATGAGGCCCTATGTAAATCTTGGCCTATTAACGGCCCGTGGTGAAACTGGCCCGCAATGAACAATGTATCACTTTAGACCCATTAACGGCCCGTGGTGAAACTGGCCCGTAATGAACAGTGTATCACATTATACCCATTAAGGGCCCATTATTCAGTTGGGACGTTTCCAGCCCATGTTATCTTTCAACCTTCTCAGAGCCCATTTATTCTTGGGCTCATTTCGAGCATTTGTTTACTTACGGCCTGTTCCTGTCATTTTCTGCTTGTGGGCCAAATTCAGCCCGTGGTTACAGTCGGCCCGTTTGTGGTCCGTTAATACATTGGGTCGTTTTCATAGCGTCATCAAATACAGCCTATTAACGATGGCCCATTATGGTCGGCCCATGAACGGACGATTCCAACTCTAGCCCGTTTACGGCCATAATGCGGCCTGTTATTGGCCCATGTTTGGCCAATCGATCATACGACCCGTATAAGGCGCATTGATGATACGGCCCATAGAAGGCCCATTGTTTCTACGGCCCGTAGAAGGCCCAATGTTTCTACAGCCTATAGAAGGCCTACTGTTTCTACGGCCCGTAGAAGGCCCACTGTTTCTATGGCCCGTAGGAGGCCCAAAGGTCACTACAAAGAATATTAGCCCATGGATATTGTGGCCTAGTTTTAAAAAATAGGTTATTGCAGCCACTAGCAAACCGCAGAAGAGAACTGCATCGACTACAAGCAAACAAATAAACAAGACAACAAGGAAATAAATAAGCAAGCAACTTATGCTAGGCTATCACGGCTATTACACATATTACATCCACTAGGCATCAAAGTTCACCACCAGTGCAAATATAGGGAACGCAGCAGCATATAAACGCCGCAGCAAAATAAGTCCAGAACTGAAACTACTTCAAAAGAGTTCAAGAAAAAATATCCTGGGTACCCATAATGTTGGCGAGATGCTTAGCAAGCTTATTAACTTTCTCTTGTTTGGCGCTTAAATCCTCCAAATATTTGCTGTTGCACAAGAAAGTACGCATCTCGAATTCTGCAGGACTTCCTCACTTCGGCTTCTTGCCGCAAAGACACCGATCGATGCCTTTCAGCTTGTAGCTGAGATCAAGAAGCCAAAGTGATTCAGCATGAGTTCGAAGAGCTTGTGCCGGTGATCGCCAAGAACTCGAATACTACATCAACGCAGGATGGGGTTTTCTCACCGCCTACAAGATCGTTTTTATCACCTTTCTTGGAGACCAACAGGGTTGTCTCACTATCTTGAACCTTATCTCCATTACTTTCTCTACCATTGCATAGTGGGGTGCTCTTCTCCAATATTCTGTTTGCATACTACAAGAGAAACAAGCAGACACATCACAGGTCTAGCTTGTAGTATACCAAATTCATTTTGGTAAACCGGTTCAAGAGTAAGGTGGACAGGATAACAAAGATGAAACAAGCATATATCTATGTACTATGGTCACTTTGTATTGTCCATATCATTCTAGTTTATGTTCCCTAATCAAGATAGAGACATAGTTCAACTCATATATTTTTTAAGACACAAGAAGATAGATAGAATATAAGTGTGAGAAACTACACAGCATTGGCCGCACTTGTAATGTGCATCGCATGAGAACATAACTGTTTATACAACTTAAACTGAAATCAACATAGAGCAAGAATTTAGAACAGCAATCCAGTTAAAGAAATAGGTTTGAAACATACCTGTTGCGCCATTGGAGTTTCAATTGGATCCTTCAAATTCGAAAGTAGTTGGTATGAGTAAATACAGTGATGCAACAACAAAGGAGTATGGACCATAGCTACGGAATCGACACGAGAACAGTTGCTCTTCTGCTTTAAACATGGAGTTTGGGTTAGCTGTGGTGGCCTTCGTGCTTTGGGCACTGCAGTAGTTTTACAAACTGCTTGTGTGGGGGTACTCTGTGGTGGACATGGTGCTTTGTCAACTATAAGTGGGTTACTATCCGCTGGGGTTGCGGTTAGATGAGTTCTAGCTGGTTCTCTGCCCAACGGTGTAAGTGTGCAATCTGGAAGAGTCTCGATTATGTGTGGTGGGGCTAGTTTGTGGGCTAGTACAACCATGGTTCTATCTGCATCGACGGGTAGCACTGTCTTTTGTGAAGAACGGGTTCTTTCTCCCTTAGATACTGCCATCACTCCCTCCAATTCAAATGGCTGATAAACAAGAAAAGAAATTGAACGTACAGACATTGTATGATAGACAGATGTGGTAATTCACATATATTGTTGTCTAACCAAACAGGACATCATGACACAATTTCACATATATGATGCCTAACTAAACAAGATAGCATGACACAGTTTCAGATATATGATGGATAACTTAACAGGATATGATGGCATAATTCAACATATGATGAGTACCTAAACAGGATGACATGACAAAACTATATGATGTCTTTCTAAAATAGGTTGGGATGAAATAATTCACATACATGTTGTCTAAGTATACAGGATGGCATGATATAATTGACATAATTGATTCATATACTAAGCAGATGGCACTCGCATGTATGATCTCTAAACTAAGCATATAGAATTCAATATTGTGCATATGATGTCTAAACTAAGCAATGCAAGACACCATATGCATCATATGAGAAATATAAACATTGCAACTTAGAGCATACACCTCAGGTGGGATATAGGACTGGTCATCTATCTCTGAATCCTCCTCCGAGGAGCTCCCTGTAACCATCGAGATATATGCTTCAACAGGTACCATTGCCTGCTCTGAAGACCTTGTTTTCACTCTAGATTTTTCCATAACCGGCTCAAATGGCTGATACACATGAAGAGTGGTTCAATATACACAGATTTTTCGACAAATGGAATACGTAATGAAAAAAAAGATGGCATGAGATAATTCACATATATGATGCCTGGCTCCATGGCAGTGCATAATTCACATATATGATAATTGGCTGAAAAACATGGCATTGCATAATTCACATATCTGATATAGAAAGCAAACAGGAGGCATTCACACAAAGCATGTCTAATCTAAGCAGATGGCATGGCAATGCAAGACACCATAGAGCATGCACCTCGGGGGGGAGGAATACGACTGGTCATCTCTCTCTGAACCTCCTCTTAGGAGCTATATGTAACCAGCAAGAAATCTGCATCGACAGGTAGCACTGACTGCTCAGAAGACCTTGTTTTCACTCCAGATTTTCCCATGACCGACTCAAATGGCTGATGCACGGGAAGAGTAGATGAATGTATAAACATTGTTGACAAATGGAATACATTATGGAAAAAATATGGCACGATACAATTCACATATACGATGGACCGGCTAAACAAGATGGCATTGCATGATTCACGATATGATGCACGGCTAAAGAAGATGGCATTGCATAATTCCCATATACTCCCTCCGTTCCTGAATATTTGTCTTTTTAATTTCAAATGGACTACCACATACGGATGTATATAGACATATTTTAGAGTGTAGATTCACTCATTTTGTTTCAGATGTAGTCACTTGTTGAAATCTCTAAAAGACAAATATTTAGGAATAGTGAAGTATGATATAGAAACCAAACAAGTGGCATTCACACAAAGCAAATCTAAACTAAGTCGATGACATATAAGATGTATAATGTAAGCAATGCAAGGAGCCATATGCATGATATGACCAACATCAAGATGCCAGTCGTCGAGCAAACACGTCGGTGGTAAGCAGGCATGGTCGGCTCCTTCAATCTCCATCCGAGCAGTTATCTTCCTCTGGAATACAATGCGGAAATGCAGGAGAGGGGGCACTTACCACCATGGAGCAAGCGTCTCCATGACATTATATTCGCCGCATACGGTCTTCTCTTTTTCTCTACATGTTCAAGATGCGATTGTGTACAATATCTGACATGCATAATAAAAAAATAGTTAGATTTTGTAAGGCCTAAGGGGAGCTTGCAAAAATAAAGACTGATGGTAGCAAATGAGTGGATGGATCCAAAACTAATGATAACAGGTAGATTATAGCTTCAGTTTAAAAAGATAGACAATGGATCATCTATTGTTTGTTGCCCACCCAACATGAACCATATAGAAGACCCCAGATGAACCAGATAGTAGACAGATACTATTCATTGCTGGCTCGATATGAGACCCATGGGAAATTCAAAACTCAAGATTGAACGATAAAGTAGCAGGTAATAATAACCGATGTATAACGTAAGCAAACACAAAAGACTGTGACCTCTCTTCTGGAACTGTCTAGTCCTCAGGTTCATCTGCTCAATCGATGATGGCAATGCAGTTGGCGTGGCTGCCGACAACGGGGAAGATGATCTGAGGCGGCGAAAGAAAGTCTGAAGGGGGGATCTCTGCTGCAGTGAATGCTTCGGTCGATGGTGCACCTCGGGTGGGGTGGATGACGCACGGCAGAGCGGGACATTACACACACGCTTTTCTTTGACGCCAATCTGAAAATGAAGTAAATCTGTAAGGGCTCCTTAGAATTGGAGGATTCTATAAATGCGGGACAGGAAAAACACAGAATAGGATAGGAATGCACGTGCAAAACAGAGCATTTGGAAACATAGGATTTCAGTCAATCTGGGTGTTTGGCTCACATGAATTGGAAGAACAGAGGAATGGAGAAACAAAGTGATGCGGCGAGTGTACAACCTCTTTGGCATAGCCTTGTGGACCTCAGCATCATTGGGTTGGACGTGGAGGATGGTGATGATGCTGGTGTGACTGTCGGAGGCGGGGAAGAAGATTCGAGGCCTCTAGAAACAGCGCCGAGGGTACTGCTCCGCTGTGATGGACGGTTCTGTTGTTGGAGCAGCTCCGCTAAGGTGTACGGCGACGAGGCTGAAGCATGACAAGACAGACAACTTTAATCTGAAGTGGGACCCTAATATCATCTGCAATAGATGATGTAAAATACATCACCAAAAAGTGCTAGATGTAAGACGCATCACCGGCTTACCACGACCGCTCCGACAGATGTTGTAAAGTACTGTTCACTCTGAACTTAATTGAAGAAAATGAACTTCACAAATGAAACTGAATTTTCTTGTCAAAACTGATTGAAATAGTAATGTGAGCATTACAATAGATGTTTAGGGCGTTCGATCACTAGTAGCGAGAGAAGCGATGATCTAAATCGGCAGACGCCCAGCAGGAATGCACTAGCAGAGAGCAAGTCATGCAAGAGCACCATGAAGCGAAAAGCTAGCAGCAACTCCTCAGAGCTGCCGGAGGTCGTGGCAGCAGCAAAGTGCGCAAGCGAGAGCAAGAGCAGAGCAGCAACATGAACGAAAGCAGGAGCAGTGCAGCAGCGCGGTCGACAACAAGAACAGAGCCGCAGCGCGAGCGAGAGTCGGAGCATCTGCAGCTAGTGCCGTTGTGGAAGTCTCCGCCGAGGAAGCAACGACATGGGGTAGAGACACCGTGGATGATGTGGCCGGCGACGGCACCGTCGATGGAGACGCCATGTCTGCTCAGTATCGAGCACCGACAGCCCCGTGAGATTGAATAAAAGATAAAATGCAGTGGTGAGTGCAGAACCTCCTTGGTGGCACCGAGTTGGCCCCGGCTTCATCGGAGGAATTGGTGAGGGTGATGCGGTTCCGATGGGGCAGGTCAAGAAGGTGCTGTGGGGATTGAGGTGGCGCGATAGACGAGGCGAACATCGGGGCAGCTCCTTGGAGGTGGAGGACGGGGCGGCTGATCTGGCGGGACGACAAGATCGACAACGGATCCTCATCCGGTGGGGTGGATGAGGGACGGCGAGCTGTTGTGGTGGACGACGTAGTCGGGGAAGAGTCTCCGGCTGGGCGGCGGTCGGGAGGCCGAAGGAGGAGCGTGGGGTTTCGCGGGTTTCGGCAGCCTCGGTGTACGAATCGGGGGCGATGGGGGCGGGGGGAGCCAAGCTTAGGGACGCGCTTGTCGAAATGTAGGGTAAGTTACCAGCGTACCCCACGGTTTTGACACCGCGACGTGGAGCTTCATTTCGGTGAGGGTAGAAGGCGGATTTCACGTGTCTGGGCTGCGGGAGTGATTTGGATGAGGAGGGAGTTCTGGCGTCCAAATTTCGGGATAACAAAGGCGGTAGCGGGTTGAAGAAGCGGGAGTTTCAAACAGGTGAGACAAAAGATACTCGAGCTTGAAAATTTTGGGATAACAAGGTGCGGATTCCTTGTTCGGCAGAACAAACTTAACGTGTAAAAAAATCATACAAGACACAAGAGAGTCATGTCCCCTTTTACTATATTGCTATAGATGCCATTGAAAAAACTACAAGAAAAATGTAAAAAAAATCGGGAGAACAAGATTACCCTGCACAGTACCAAATCGATTCGCACTTCCCTCAACAACAACAAAAACAAATCAATTCCTACCAAAGAAAGAGTAATGTCCCTTTTATATGATTACAGATGCCATGATCTCGAATTTCAATTTTTGAATCCACGTTATGTTGAATTCGAATATATCATTAGGTGACCTTGCGGTTTATAATTGATGTAGTCATACATTTTGATCTTCCATCATATATGAACATTTTAGTCAACCATGTGAACATATATATTGTCGTCTACCATATGGACTAAATTTGAATCAATTTTCCTTATTTGAATACGATTGTTGTCAAGTTATACAATAATTTAAATATTATCTTGATAACAAAAAGACATGCATATAGAAGTAATCATATTACACTATGAACTACATGTACCATACACTCTCCAATTCAAATATCTGTATCCATTTTATGTTGAATTCAAATCATAGTACATTATTGGTCTAAGTAGTGAGATGTTCGGGATAATCTAAACCCTGTTTTCATACGTATAATTTTTGGCTGAATTGGGACAAGTTTTTGTATAAGCCTCTTGCAAAACCAAAGATTCTCTCAACAAGCCTCGTGGTTCCGAGAGGGAACATGTCACCTTTATTGTGCTTGAAACGATATACGCTGCCTCCCCACGATTTTATTTACAGAGGCAACATAGAACTATATGAGTGCACTGTTAAATTTTGGAATTATTTCGGGTTCATTTGGCCTTTTTATACATTAATTGAGTTTCTGGACTTTTAATGTGCATAATCTAAATATGAATTGCATGCACATACTCCGGTGCACCAAAGTGGGTTGAAAAATCACATGTGTGTCCTTGGTTGAATTTCTAGGTCCCATGGAAGAAATGAGAATGAAATTAACATCTGGGCGTCATGACTCTGCCGAGAAGATCGAGAAACTTAGATTTTAAATTCATGTAAATCCAAAACTCGGCTGGAAATCATGAAACTTGGCATGGTGTCATGTCATGGCACTAACATGTTGTGGTAAAAAATTGGCCGACTTGGAAGCTCGTGGTTCTACGAGGGAACGTGCACGCCTTTGAGTGTGAAACGATATCGCTGCCCCCCCCTTGAGTTTCTTAACAAAGGCAACATAGAACTACATTAGTGCTATGTTAAATTTTGGAATTATTCCGGGTTCGTTTGTCGTTTTTTATACATTATTTGAGTTTCTGGTCATTTAATGTGCACAAGTCAAATTTGAACTACAAGCACATGATCTCGTGCACCAAAGTTAGTTGAAAAATCACATTTGTGTCCTCGGGTGAATTTCTAGGTCCCATGCAAGAAATGAGAATAAAATTAAAACATCTGGGCATCGTGGCTAGGCCGAGAACATTGAGAAACTTGGTTTTAAAATTCTTGTAAATCCAAAACACGTCTGAAAATCATGAAACTTGGCATGGTTGTCATGTCATGGTACTACCATGTTGTGGTAAAAGAATGGCCGAATAGGAACAGATTTTGGTATAAGCTTCTTGCGAACCAAAGCTTCTCTCAAGAAGGCTCGTGGTTCTGAGAGGGAACATGTCACCTTTGAGTGCGAAACGATATACGTTGTCCCCCTTGAGTTTATTTACAAAGGCAACATAGAACTACATGAGTGCCCTGTTAAATTTTGGAATTATTCCGGCTTCGTTTGGCCTTATTTACACATTAATTTGATTTTTTTTGTCATTTAATGTGCATAATTCAAATTTGAACTACAAGCACGTGCTCCCGTGCACCAAAGTTGGATGAAAAATCACATTTGTGTCCTCGGGTGAATTTCTACTCCCATGCAAAAAATGAGAATAAGATTCAAACATCTGGGCATCGTGGCTCGGTCGAGAACTTTGAGAAACTTGGTTTTAAAATCATGAAACTTGGCATGGTGTCATGTCATGGTAGTACCATGCCGTGGAAAAAAAATTGGCCGAACAGGAACAAATTTTGGTATAAGCTTCTTGCAAATCGAAGCTTCTCTCGAGAAGGCTCGTGGTTCTGCGAGGGAACGTGTCACCTTTGTGTGCATAATTCAAATTTGAAATACAAGCACATGTTCCAGTGCACCAAAGTTGGTTGAAAAATCACATGTGCATCCTCGGGTAAATTTCTAGGTTCCATGCAAGAAATGGGAATGAAATTCAAAATTCTGGGCGTCGTGGCTGGGTTGGAAACATAGAGAAACTTAGTTTTTTAATTCCTATAAATCCAAAACACGCATGAAAATAATGAAAATTGGCTTGGTGCCATGACATGGCACCAACATGCTGTGGTAAATTTGCAGTCCGATTTGCGAAGGCGCACACATTAACAATCAACAAAGTCATTTTGGAACAAGTGCTGTCATGCTACAATCGGAAACACAAGTATTATTGAAATCGTGGGCATTCTACTTACTAGTACCATTTACGTGCCGCCACGCGTCCCCATGTTTTATTAGCTAGGAGGCGCCGTGTAGGGTAGCTATTTGAGAACGAGAGGCATGCGATCAGACCCCTGCGCGTGTTTATCGGGAGGAGAGCCCTTTGACCTCCATCTCCCGTCCACCTCTCTCCCAAGGTCTCCATTAATGGCGCCCGAGCCTCTGTTTAATGGAGTGGCTATGTTTCACTCGGCTGAGATTTAAGAGAGAAAAAAGAAAATCTGAAAACACGGATCTTGATGTAAGATCCGACGGACCCATATAGCATCTACTGCGACTTATAGCAAGACTGATGAATATATAAGGACGATTTTTTTTATCAAAGAAGGGCTTGCCCCTTCCGATTTTCATTACCGAAAACCACCACAATTACAAGAAGTTCAGCACAACTCCAGCGTAACACGAAGGACTAAAAGCTACTCCCTCCGTCCCATAATATAAGACGCTTTTTGACACTAGTATAGTGTAAAAAAACGTCTTACATTATGAGAGGGAGGGAGTACCAGATTGAAATCGCAACATCCCAAGAGGCCAACAAAGGCCAAACATCTGCGCTAGAACCCAACATTTCACAACTGACGACACAATCCACATCCTAAACCGATTATTACATCAAAAGAAACCAGGAAACTGAAGGAAGCCCAGCAGCAATTAGAAGAACAAAGAACGCCGAGGTCGCCACGACAAGAGTTTTCTTCATTCCAGCCTCGCAACATTGATCTTCCACAGAAAGATAAGGGACGATTAATTGTCTTACATAATTAGAAAGATAATTAAAAAAGCCACATGAGGCTAGCCCGAAATACACAAGGGCAAAAGAAGAAGGAAGACAAGGATCTGGCTCGTTGATCTCTACTTTCTTGATGCGTTGCTGCAGGCCGCGGGAACTAGTCTCCGCGGCGAGCGGCGATGAGCTCTTTCGTGTCCTCAAGACGCTGCTTGACAAATGGAAGGAATGTATTGTGGAACGGAGGGAGTGCTTGTCATCAAAATGGATAAAAAGGGACGTATCTAGAACTAAAATACACCTACATACATCTCCTTTTATCCATTTTGATGACAAGTAGTACTTCTTACCCAAAGGAACTTTATATCCAATAGACACTAAATATCCGTTCGGCTGTTGGAAATTACTGATCTGATGTCGAAGTTATTGCTGCATCGCCACCAAAACCCACCATTTCTTAAGCTAAAGTAGACCAAGGTAATCCCTATATTAGCATATTACTAAGATAAACATAAGGCACTATCGAAACAGTTAGGACATGAGCTTGTCAATCTGAATGTGGAGGGACACAAGCTTAGCCCCGGCCAGCAGCTTGGGTGGAACTGTCAAGAAGGTCAGCTCCTGCACGTCAACGTCGCCGGGATCCTTGCTGCTTGTCACCTCCATTTCCAGCTTGACGGCGTCGGTCGTGCCTTTGGGCTCCCCGGTGAACCGTTCGCCTGATTTGGCCAAGTAGTGCGGCGGTGGGGCGCCCCACTCGATGCGAGCGGCCGACACGGCGATAGGTGTGCCGATGTCGAAACACGCCGCCGACCAAGAAAAACGCTAGCGGTCCTCCTCCACGAACAGCAAGAGCAGCTTGTTCGACAGTGGCACTTGCGGTGGAGCACCTTGCCGTCTTGGATCATGTGCACGGGCATGGGATGCGCGGTCTTGATGTGGTGGTAGAGCGCCGGCGGCGGGCCTTCATAGCCGCAGATGGGCACGGGGCATTTGCAGGGCGCGAGCGGACACATGCTCTGGTGATCGGCGAGCTTGTGGTAAGTGACGTAGAGCCCACACCATGCGGGCACTCCACCCTCACCGACGAAAGGACGGAGTCCACTGCCGTGTTCCGCACGTCGAAGCCACCGCCATGCTCGCACTTCTGGCACTGCCGCTGGTTCCCGGGGCGCTCGACGCGGCAGTCCGCGCGGGCCAGGTGCCCTCCCTTGCACTGCAGAAATCAATCCAACAGCACATCAATCAAGAAACCTGCACCTTGCTCAATCAGCCGAACGGGCGAGGTGTATTCGAACCTCATACACTGGAGGCGTCAAGGGGCGGAGGCACAAGGGGCAGTGGAGCACGGTGAGGTTCATCGAGACCTTAGAGAGCTCCATCGTCGGGTCCTGTTCCTATTCGGTCTGCATGATTTCACCGTCCTCGTGCACAACCATCTCTCGACTTGGGCCGGGGTATTACAAAGCTTACCGTCACATATTTTATACTCCCACCGTTCCTAAATGTACTCCCTCCATTCAGCATTACTTGTCTCGGAAATGGATGTATCTAGAACTAAGATACGTCTAGATACATCCATTTTCGCAACAAGTAAGGCTGGCCATAGTGGGAGTAACATAAGTAGTATCATGCACTTGGGACTCGCAAACATGCTTATGTGGCAGGCATTTAAAGAAGAGAGAGATGGTTATAGTAACATAGGTAGATACTGTAACATAATAAATATGGTGCTACTATGTGTCATGCATGGCAATAAATGGGACCATCTATGATACTACTAATCTATGATACTATGCACTATAGAGGTAGTAACATAGACTAGTAATGTATGCATGTTACTAGTCTAAGTTACTCCCCACTATGACCAGCCTAATTCCGAACGGAGGGAGTAAGTCTTTATAGAGATTTCACTAGGTGGACTACATACGGAGCAAAATGAATGAATCCACACTTAAAATGCATCTATATACATCTGTATGTAATTCATAATGGAATCCCACTACTAGGGAAAAGCCTAGCAGCAGCGCGGGTTTTAGGCCTATCAAGATGGCAGGCGGGGAGCGCTCTTGATAAGGCGCCTTCTGACTAAAGCTTAGCGATGGCGCTGGACCCGCTCTCTTGCAAAATTGATCTAGTAGTAGCGCTTCTCCAGAGCAGCGCTGCTGGTAATTAGTAGTAGCGCTCCTCCTTGCCTGCGCTACTACTATTATTTAGTATTTTATTTCTTTTTTATTTCATGTTGTATTTCATACACCTTTACACAAGTTTTCGTACAACATGAATTTAGAGACTGTTTTACATCATAATGAGTAGGTGAAACAACTGGTGGACTAGTTTCAAGTGGATGTCCATCCACTTGAAACTAATCCATGTTCTTTCACCCAATGATATAATAAATATCAGCATCATTATGATATCATTAACAACTTATCATCATAATACATCATTGTCATATAACACCTCCTCAAGATCATCATTTTCATCAATGAGACATCACATAGCAAATTGGTCACTAGTCGTAATCACAAGTACTCCTCATCATCAACTCTAACACATTGTATCACATAATAAACATATTGTACCTCATAGGACCTACTACATTCTCTTAGGACCTACTATATTCTCTAAGGTAAAATAGCAAAAAACAAGTGTCGGTGTCAAAACCGGCGGATCTCGGGTAGGGGGTCCCGAACTGAGCGTCTAGGCGGATGGTAACATGAGACAAGGGACACGATGTTTTACCCAGGTTCGGGCCCTCTCGATGGAGGTAATACCCTACTCACTGCTTGATTAATATTGATGATATGGGTAGTACAAGAGTAGATCTAACACGAGATCAAGGAGTCTAAACCCTAGAAGCTAGCCTATGGTATTATTGTTGTTCGCCCTACGGACTAAAACCCTCAGGTTTATATAGACACAGGATAGGTTAGGGTTACAGAGTCGATTACAAAGGTAGGAGATCTACATATCCGTATCGCCAAGCTTGCCTTCCACGCCAAGGAAAGTCCCATCCGGACACGGGACGAAGTCTTCAATCTTGTATCTTCATAGTCCAGGAGTCCGGCCAACGGTGATAGCTCGGCTATCCGGACACCCCCTAATCCGGGACTCCCTCAGTAGCCCCCGAACCAGGCTTCAATGATGATGAGTCCGGCGCGTTGATTGTCTTCGGCATTGCGAGGCGGGTTCTTCTCCCAATTCCATATACTTGTCGAATAGTGTCCGGCTTCTGATAAATGCTGCGCTCCTTGGCTTCTACGCCCAATAATGGCCATCTTCCACGTGTTTGAACGAATGCGAAAAGCCAGGGTATTTTTACACTTACCCCCCTAGCTGCGCAAATGAGCTGGCTATAAAAGGAGGCGAGGATCTAGATCTGAGTCACACCATCCCCCCTTCGCGAACTTTCATCAGAGCGCCTCTGACCAAAGCCCATCGGAGAGTGTCCCCGATCCCTCTAAAGGAGAGCGGGTATGCTTCATCTCTTATCTAGTAAGAGGACTCGGATTTCCAATCCATCCGTTTCTCCGAGGGCTCTTGGAGTTATACGGCCTCCAGTTGCACCACCTTACGCCTGCCTCCATTTTGCGCCAGCGAGCTTGGCCCTCTGCGCGAGCTGTTCTTGGGCGTCGAGGCTCATTTCGCTGTGGAAGAGATTATTCTGCCTAGTACCCCGTTCTCATGAGGGGTCAATATATCAAGTGGGCGGAGCCGAACTATGGCGCATCACCGGGGACCGATTTCTATCCGGAACCACAAAGAAGGCG
Source organism: Aegilops bicornis (assembly GCA_021605145.1). Lineage (NCBI taxonomy): Eukaryota > Viridiplantae > Streptophyta > Magnoliopsida > Poales > Poaceae > Aegilops > Aegilops bicornis. The sequence goes on along the minus strand of CM038670.1, from coordinate 722,102,342 downwards.
CCCAAAGACCGCCTTCTAATGGTTTTACATGGAGGATGTCCCGCTGCCGGATCCTGTTCGGATCGGCCTTCCGGAGTTTAGCAATGCTCCTCTGAAGAAGCGCCTAAGCTGGCGCCCGCGGAGCCCCCAGAGGGAAAATGATAATGATGTCCTTTACTTCATGAGCCGAATAAGATTACTGGCTCATGCCGGATTGACCATGATTGGAGTCATGGCAATCTGCATTATGAGGGGAGTGCAGCTGTCGGATCACGGGTTACGGCAGACCCTTAAGGTTCGAACTCTGGGGTGCGCGCGGAGATCCAACCCTCCACCGTCTCGTACCTCGCGGAATCGCAGGGATCTAAACTACTAACAAGAATAACACAAGAGACGCAAGATTTATACTAGTTCGGGCCACCGTTGTGGTGTAATACCCTACTCTAGTTTGTGGTGTGTGGATTGCCTCTGGCCGGCGAAGAATAAGACAGGAAGAACAACCTCGCGAGGGTCTGTTCTTGGTGGGTGTGATGAACTGCTAAGTGGTGCCCCGTCGCTCTAGCTTGAGGAACGGGTTTCTCTCTCTCTGGATTCCGACTACTCGATCCCATCGTCCCCTACTCTGAGTGTGGCTACCCCTATTTATAGGCGAAGGCCCTGGGCCTCTTCCCAAATATTGAGCGGGAAGGGCGCCAACAATTGGCCATTTTGAAGGGGAACAGCGGGTACACTTATCCTGACTAAAGTTGGTCCTTGCACGCAAAAGGCTCGTGGTGGCCTTTGCTTGGGCTCCACGATGATCGCATTCCAGCCGTTGGGGCTGGTCTTGGTCTTGTTGCACCGAAATGGATGCCTTTGCTCGATGCCCTTGCCGGTAACACCCCCTTTGCACCAAAGAGGAAAAGAGGACGCTGCGCGGGCTGGCGCCCGACTGGCGCCCTTGGTCGTCATGGCTTGCGTCACGGGCACCTCGCGAGGTACCCCGCCTTGAGTTCTCCGCCTCCTCGTGAGCCAGCCTGACGAGGCCGTGCCTGAGGAAGCTCTTGGTCGTCCGCCCCGCGAGGCTTGGCCCCTCGCGAGGGTCTTGAGCTTGTGTTGGTGAAGATGGGCCGTCCTGGGCCTCCTTTGAGCCACGCCGCAGGCCGCAGGCAGGCAAGTCTGGGGACCCCCGTTCCCAGAACGCCGATAGTAGCCCCCGGGGCCACGGCGCGCCCTGACTTGGCCGTGGAGAGAGGCGAAAGGGCAAGTGCGAAGCGTCGTGGGCCCTAACAGCCTGTGGCCTTGGGCGCCGCGTGGCGGTTGATTGGACGTGGGTGCTTCCGCAACCGCGCGGGTTGATAATAGAGCGGCATCTTACTTGCCTCCTTTACTTTCTCCAGTTGCTGCTCAGATCCCCTTTCTTGCGCCTCTCCTTCCTGCTTCCACGACCTTCAGATCCACTCCGCCTCCGTGCCCCTAGCGATCCATGGCTCCTCGTCAAACCCGGTGGAGCCTGGTACTCTCTGCTTTGGACCCGCCCGAACGTGTCAGCGGCGAACCTTGCCTGATCGCCCGGCTGGTGGAGGCGCAGGGCGTCGTGCCAGGCAGCGGTGTTCAAGGTCGGCTCCTCCGCCCCCGAGGGTCGGGGAGTACCTTCTACCCGTTCTTCATGCGCCATTATTGCTGGTCTGTCGCCTCCCTTCTCGAAGTTCTTCTTCTTCCGTCCTTCGCCATTACAACATTCACGCTTTGCACCTCCATCCCAACTCCGTCCTTCTCCTGGCAATCTTTGTCTACTATTGCGAGGCCCATGTCGGGGTGAAGCCCTCGGTGGCCTTGCTGCGCCACTACTTCTTCCTCCGATTCTCCCGTGGTCCCGTCTCAGGCGTCTTGCGAAGCTTAAATATCTGGCGGAGCTATTGCCATTTCAAACACCGGGAAGCGGATTGAGGGATTCAGGAGCAAGTGGGTCTTGGTGGATGCAGGCGGATCCATCTCGACCGATCCTCCCCACGGAGCCGCCGAGAGCTCCGACGACCGGTCCCGGCGAAGCTTCGGGATCCTCGCCTGGTGGTCTTTGGAGAGGATGGATGCAGATCTGAAGCCGGACGATCTGGGCGGGCGGCGAGGTTGACGAAGTCTGTCGTTCTTTGAGGGAGTTCCTGGAGCACCAACTGGCTCCGCTCCGCCAGTACTCGCTTCCGATGTGGAGGCCTACCACGAGCCCCATGGCCCTCGCCAACGAGGATCTGGTGACGGTCCTCCAGTCCTTGGTAGGTGGCGATGTGGCGAGACCGGAGGGCACCCCCGCGCCCCTGTTTCTTCGCGAGGATTGGGAGCAGGTTGTGGGGTCCATGCCCGCCTTCAATGGGGACGGGCTCGTGCCCGCGGAGGCCCCGGAGGACCTGGTGGACGTGCCCTCTTCCGACTCCAGCGAAGAGGCGGAGGAGAGGGAGCCAGGAGAGGGGGTTGATTCGGGGGGCGGAGTCAAGGGCTCCCTCCCTGCGGCGCAGGCCCCGCGTTTCCGCCTCCCGAAAGTGTGACGACGAAGATGAAGATGAGCGGGAGGCAAAGCCTGCCCCGATCCTGAAGAAGGACCGGATCGGGCTGGTCCCCAGCAGGTCCGCCCGGCCGGGCGATCCAGCGACGCGCTCCGCTCCTGGTCCCGTTGAAGCCGATCCCTGCAGCCGGCTCTCGGGCTTCAATTATGGCCGGAGGCTGCTCGAGTACACCAGAGACGACCTGTAAGTGCCCGTATCCTGCCTTGATTATTGCTTTGTTGACGAGATCTGATGTCCATGCTCTTCGGTCAGTGGCGCTGCGGCGAAAGTGAAGGGGCTCTGAGGCCCCATCCGTGGTGGTGCCTTTGCCTAAAAGGAAGACGACCCGATGCCTGTGCCTCTCTGCCCGGGCATCCTCGCGAGGTTCGGCCGAGCCCTGGCTGGAGCGAAGCTCTTTGTCCCAAGCGACTCCGAGGCGGCCTTGCTGGGCGCCTTCACCGTCGTCGTGGCGCCGCTGGTTCCGCCTCGAGTAGCGCGATGGTTACGCCACCGCCAACTCCTCCTACTCCGCCTACTGCTGTCTCTCCGACTCCTCCCGCGGTCCTGGACCGCGCTGTTGCTGAACTGGACCGGCTGCGGCAGGATCTTCTGGGCGCCGACTCTCGCTTGGTGGCCGGGCGCATGGAGCTGGCCTCTGGCTGGATTCGTGCCGACGCTTCGATTCGGGCGGTGCTGGTCCAGGCTTTGACGGCCTGTGACGAGGAGAAGCAGGCTGTTCATGGCGAAGGTAGCCCAGCGATGCTGCCACAGGGAGGCAACCAACATCCGAGGCCGCTGCGAGACGCTGGAGGGTGAGCTAAAGGGCTTGTAGAACCAGCTCGCCGAGGAGGCTCACCTCCGCCAGGAGCAGGAGGAAGGCATGAAGGCTCGCGAGGCGGCCATCAAGGACCGGGAGGCCAAGCCGAAGAAGTGCCGCGACCGTCTTGACGCGTTGGGGCAGGTACTGGAGGCGAGGAAGGTCGAGTTGGACGCCAAGGCGCGGGTTCTGGCTGAAGACCGCGTGGCCTTCATGGATATGGAGGTGAAGGCTCGCGTCTGCCGAGGGAGCTTTATGGCGGCCCTGGAGAGCCCACTGGCGGCGGAGGACGGCCTCGCCAAGCTGCTTCCCTTCATGATCCGCGCTCTTGAAGATGTCTCCCTTGGTCTTGGCCCCACGGCTGAGGCCGAGGCGCGGGTCTTGTCTTCTGCGGCACTGACGCGGATCCTCACCCACATCTATCTTCGCGACCCCAGCGTCGACATGGACAGCCTTTGAGCCGGTGGCCGGCGAGCATGCAGCTGCACGCCGAGGCTGTGAAGGGTCGCGCGGAGGCTCTGTTGGGGAAGTTCCAGGCCTTCAGCACCAAGCCGAAGCGAGGCGCTGCCGGCCCTGCTGCGTCACGAGGCGCGCCCACTCCGCGCTGCTCCACCGCCGACAAGTGACTCCGCTGCGGCCCTGCCTCGCTTGTAATTCCTGCACATGTATCGTGCCTCAGGGAGGCGTTTAAACTTGCGTTTGGTACTGCGATAACAGTGTGGACTATAATATTTGCTTTTGAATTCCTTGAAATTTGTGCTTCCTACTTGCTTATGTTCTACGCCAGCAGAGCCGGCCCCGCGCATACCTCAGCCGCCGTTAGCCCCGACAGGAAACCAGGACGGGGCCAAGGGGTGAGGGGCTACGTGACAAGTTAGGCTCCTGAGTCGCGATGCTCAGGAGTCCCCCTTGGCGCACGAACAGCAAGTAGGGAGGTGAGGCGCGGGCGGATCCACCGTTCTACGTCTGCAGGGCCCGGCCCCGCGCATACCCCAACCGCCGTTAGCCTTTCGGAACTAAGGGGTGAGGGGCTACGTGACCAGTTAGGCTCCTAAGTCACGATGCTCAGGTGTCCCCCTTGACGCTCAAACGGCATGCGTACCTTGGCTCCGCTCGGGGAGTGGCGCGCGACGAACCAGGCCCGAGGGGCCTGGCTGGGTGGCGTGCATCTGGGCGTGACCCAGGCGCAGCCCCCGTGTCCAGCCCCCTCGCGCGGCACTCCCGAGAGGAGGCGTTGCGACGAGGCCAGACACTGAGCTCTGGGCTCCCTGAGGTTGACGCAACCCGGAGGCCACCCTCAGTTGTTTATCACCAGCACGGAGCATAGCGCTTCCGCATGCGTACGGGCATAGCCGCTCCTCGGCAGTGTCGTCAGCCAGCGCGGAGCATGGTGCTTCCACTGGAACGTGGGAGGGGGCTCCCCTCCGGAGGAGCCCCCCGGGGCGTATACAGCCCACCACGACACGTGGGCTGGCACGGTAGGGCTAGACGAGGTGTGTCTGGGCACCCGTGAGCCGGTAGCGGGACTCACGAGGCCCTACCTCAAGGCGGGTTGCGCTGGCTCTGAGCCTTATCTTGAGTGTGTTCCTGCAAAATGGCTAGATGCCGTGCTCTCACGTCTTGGTCCCGGCTCTTGGGCTGGTCTCTACCGTCGCTGGCAAGCCAGGTCGTGATGCCATGGACAAGACTAGAGGGTGAGGGCCGGAGAGCCGGTAGGAGCCCTGAGTCGCGATGCTCAGGCACCCCCCTTTAACGCGCAAGCAGGATTAGATGACACAACTCTACATCCTCGGGTCCCGGCTCTCGGGCTGGTCTCTACCGTCGCTGGCAAGCCACGTCGCGATGCCATGGACAAGACCAGAGGGTGAGGGCCGGAGAGCCGGTAGGAGCCCTATGTCACGATGCTCACGCACCCCCCCCCCCTTTAACGCGCAAGCTGGGTCGGAGGCAACAACTCTACGTCCTCGGGTCCCGGCTCTCGGGCTGGTCTCTACCGTTGCTGGCAAGCCAGGTCGCGATGCCATGGACAAGACCAGAGGGTGAGGGCGGAGAGGCCGGTAGGAGCCCCAGTCGCGATGCTCGGGCACCCCCCTTTAACGCTGCAAGCTGGATTGGATAATGAAACTCTCGTCCTCGGGTCCCGGCTCTCGGGCTGGTCTCTACCGTCGCTGGCAAGCCAGGTCGTGATGCCATGGACAAGACCAGAGGGTGAGGGCCGGAGAGCCGGTAGGAGCCCTGAGTCGCGATGCTCAGGCACCCCCCCTTTAGCGTGCAAGATTTCGCCACCCAGGAGAAGGCACCAAATAACAAACATGGTGGAGCATAATCCTAAGGAAAACGCATGAAGGATACATGCCGCTGGGACTGGCCCGAGCGGCTTGGGGATGATGCAGCCAGGCGCCCCCAACAGGTAAGCTAAGGACATGAAATAAAGGGATACATGCCGCAGGACGGACCCACGGCACAGGAATAATCTTGACCTCAAGGCGCTCCCAGTAGGAAATACAACTTAAAGATGTCACCTGGTGATGTTGGGGATGAAGGGCTGTTGTTGTAGCAGACTCGATGGGCTGCGGGAGCCGATCCTCACGAGCCCCCAGGCTCAGGGGCCTCGGGAGGCTCCGGAGGTGCTGGCGGCCCCTCACGGGCCATCTCCATCTCCGCTAGGGCTGCGGCGTGCCTGACTTCTCGAGCCTCCAGGATGGTCCTCATGAGACGCTGGTGTGCAGCAGCCGCGTTTGGCAGGTCATAAGGCATGCGTACGTAGCTGTGGGGCGGGCCCTCGCAACGCCCCACTCGCGAGGGCCAGAGGCACTCTTGAGATGCGGCTCGGTTGAGCCACAGTGCGTCGATGCAGACGCGCAGCCCACCATCCTCGCTTTGGATGGGGGGCCACAGTGGCGGCGCGGCTGCCCTCATGACCCTTGACTCCTGTAGCTCTGAATGGCCTTGCTGATGAACTCTTGAGGGTTCTATTCTCCTGGTCTTGCTCCTGCTTGCGGGAAACGTGCTTCGAAACACGCCTCCACGTGTTGCCCAAGCGCCTCCCTCGAGACCTTGGCGAGGTCGGTGGCCCTCCAGGGGAGAACCCCCGAGCCCTGCCTGAGGAGGGCACCGGGCGCGCCTTCCTATGCGATGGAAGGAGGCTCCCCCTGGCCCGGCGCGGGCCCTGAGGGGCCTGTCTCTTGATGAGCCGGGCCGGCCGATGTCTTCTTCTTCTTGGGTGCTGCCTCGGGAGGCGTCCTGCCGCTGTGGTCTGGGTCTTCCGGCGATGCGGCTGAAAAGCTTCGCTCTAAGGAGCACCTTTGCATCTCTCTCTTCACGGGGCACCGTGATGACCCCGCCGCTTCACTGGCATCTTGAGGATGTTGTAGCCATGGTGGATCACGGCCATGAACTTGGCCAACGCTGGGTACCCGAGGATGGCGTTATCTGGCAAAGAATGTGGGCGACATCGAAGTCGATGAGCTCGGTGTGGTAGTTGTCGCGGGCCCCGAAGGTGACAGGAAGGCGGACCTGCCCGATCGGGACCGTGGATCCGTCGGTGACTACGGAGAAGGGCTTGGTTGGCTGAAGCTGGCTGTAGGGCACTTGATGATTGTTGAAGGTCTCCACGGACAGGACGTTGAGCCCTGCTCCGCCGTCGATGAGGGTCTTGGTGTCCAGCACGTTGCTGATGATTGGGGAGCAAAGCATTGGGAGGACTCCGGCTGTGGCTGCGCACTTGAGCTGATCCGCTGAGCTGAACGTGATGGCGCACGCCGACCACCTGAGAGGGCGCGTGGACTCGAGCTTGCGGAGGACTGCATTCACTTCACGGGTGAACTGCTTGAAGATGCGGTGGGAGGCTGGGGCTTGGGCTCCGCCCAGGATTCAGGCGATCGCGCGCGCTTCCTGGAAGCCCCCAGCCGCCTTATCCTGATGACGGTCTTCGATTCTCCTTGGTGGCGGCGGCAGCGGAGGGAGGCCTGCGTTCCCTTGCGGACGATCCTCACGAGGCTGATCCCTCCAGCCCCCCTCGCGAGGTGGGTCTTGCCAGCCGGTCCTCGCGAGGTTGGTCACGCCACCCTTGGCGGGCCACGGTCTTCCCAGCGTCTGCATTTCTTCCTCCTCCTCGGCCGTAGCCCGGTCGCTGCGCTCGAGCGTCTGCTGACCCTTCCTTGCGCCTGGCCGGAGCTCTTGACATTCATTGGTGTTGTGGGTGTGGAGGTCGTGGTACATGCAGTACCGGCTGCCCTTGGAAGACTCGGGCTGATCTCTGCCCCGCTTGGTGCCTGGTTCGGCCGCGAGTACGGCAGCCCCCTTGTGCTTTACGTCCTTGGCCTTGGACTTCTTCTCTTCGGGATCCGCGGTAGGCAGCTCGAGGAGGGAGAGGCGCCCTCCGCAGCCTGGCGCGCACTTGGTCGCCAAGTTGAACAGCTCGGGGAGGTGCACAGATCTTCATGCATCGCCAGCTCCTCCTTCATCTTGACGTCGCGCACACCGTCGGAGAAGGCAGAGATGATGGCCTCTTCCGTCACCCTGGGGATCTTGAGGCGCGCGTTGTTGAAGCGCTGGATGTACTTTTGCAGGGTCTCCCCTGGCTGCTGCTTGATTCTGCGCATGAAGCTCACGGCGGGTGGCCGGTCGCGTGTACCTTGGAAGTTGGCGATGAAGCGGGTGCGCATCTCGGCCCAGAAGAGATGCGTGCACAGGGCCGGTCGAGGAGCCAGTGCGGGCGCCGTCCTTGAGCGCCATGGGAAACCAGTTCGTCGTGACCTTTTCATCTCCGTTGGCGGCCACGATGCCCAGCTCGTAGAGCTGCAGGAACTCCGTCTGATCTGCCGTGCCGTCGTGGCGTGGGGCAGGTCTGGCTTGAACTTGGCGGGCCCGCATGACGGCTGCGCAGCTTCGGTGGTGAAAGCGCGGCAGCCCGCCCGTGGCCATGGGGGGCCTCGGACGGCAGAGAGCTTGGTCTTGCAGGCCTCCCTGCGCCCTTGGCTGGGCAGCGCAGGTCTTGACGTCTTTGGGCGAGGCGCTCGGGCAGCTTCTTGTGGGCGAGAACTTCTTGGCAACTCTGCTCTTGCAGCGTCGGCGCTGGCGGGCGGGTTCCGCCCGAGGGCCGCGCCTTGGGGCGGGCGCCGTCTTGAGGAGGAGGCGGCTGAGGCGCCCGAGCTTCATCGCCCAGCGGCGGAGTGCGGTCTGGCCAAGCAGACGGCGCTGGGTCGCCTCCCGCAGCGACGAAGCTTCGGCGGCAGTCGAGCCATTCTTCGTGAGACGTCGTCGGCGGGCGGTAGCGCAGGAGTTCGTTAGCGCGATGAGTGCAGCTCGGGCCTCCATGGCCGCCGCAGGCGCCACGACGAAGAACCAGCGGGGGTGAGCGAAGGCGTGGCGGTGCGGCCGTCCCGCCTCATGGACGGGTGCTGGGACGACGCTTGTTACTCGCTCCCCGCCAGGCCGGTGGCGGCGTTGACAGCTGGTGACAGGGAACGACGAGGGCGTCCACCGGCGGGAGCTGTCTGGGCGACGTGGGAAGCGAGGGCGGCTCGGCGCTCGGCGCGAGCCCGACGGGCGTCAGACATGGTTGCGATGGCCGGGGAAGAACGAGGCGACGAAAGGCAGATTCCGGCGCACCGCTACCTGGCACGCCAAATGTCGGATCACGGGTTCCGGCAGAACCTTAAGGTTTGAACTCGCGCGCGGAGATCCAACCCTCCACCGTCGTACCTCGCCCGAATTGCGAGGATCTAAACTACTAACAAGAACAACACAAGAGGCGCAAGATTTATACTAGTTAAGACCCCTTTGTTGTGGTGTAATAACCTAATCTAGTTTGTGGTGTGTGGATTGCCTCTGGGGCCGACGAAGAATACGATGCGGGGAAGAACAGCCTCGCGAGGGTCTGTTCTTGGTGGGTGTGATGAACTGCTAAGTGGTGCCCCGTCGCTCTAGCTTGAGCAACGGGTTTCTCTCTCTCTGGATTCCGACTGCTCGATCCGATCGTCCCCTACTCTGAGTGTGGCTACCCGTATTTATAGGCGAAGGCCCTGGGCCTCTTCCCAAATATTGAGCGGGAAGGGCGCCAACAATTGGCCATTTTAAGGGGAACAACGGGTACACTTATCCTGACTAAAGTTGGTCCTCGCCTGCAAAAGGCTCTGGTGATGACGCCTGCTTGGGCTCCACGATGACTGCATTCCAGCCGTTGGGGCTGGTCTTGGTCTTGTTGCACGAAGCGGATGCCTTTCCCGATGCCCTTGCGGCGCTTGCCCCTTTGCACCAAAGAGGAAAGGAGGACGCCAGCTGGCCGGGCGCCATCGGGCGCCCTTGGTCGTCATGGCTTACATCACGGGCACCTCGCGAGGTACCCTGCCTTGAGTTCTCCGCCTCCTCGTGAGCCAGCCTGACGAGGACGTGCCTGAGGAAGCTCTTGGTCGTCCGCCCCGCGAGGCTTGGCCCTTCGCGAGGGTCTTGAGCTTGTGTTGGTGAAGATGGGCCGTCCCGGGCCTCCTTTGAGCCACGCTGCAGGCCGCAGGCAGGCAAGTCTGGGGACCCCCGTTCCCAGAACGCCGACAGCAGCCGCTTAAATATAGGGGCCACCCCATGTGGGAGTACAACGGGGAGGACGACGCCACCCGTCATGGCCGCAACGGGCCGAGATCGGTCACCGAACTGGTGAAGATCTTGTCTGCCATGTATAAAGGGGAGGAGGAGGATTTTCTCCGCGTCAACCCATCGAGCGAAGTTTTCTTGAATAATCCTCGAAGCTGGGTAAGCAAACATCTTTGTGGCCCGTCCAATCCATGTTCCCCGATTAAATATCTCATTTTATGGTTTCTGCGAGGAACTGCGCCGGACTTGGAGAAGATACACAACCCGCCCCCACAACCCGAGGATCCGGAACGGTCCCTCGATCCGACCTCCGAAGAGGATCCGGATATAAAGGTGGAGTTGATCGACGAGGTATTCCACCAACTTAGCATCGACAATGCTTTGGTCGCCATCACGGCCGACATTACCGGAATACTTCCAGCCTCACAGGTAACTGAGACCGAGGTCCCAAAACCCTGATAATGACCCATCCATGCTTATTTTTTGATCACCGTATAACAATGGTGTTTCGCAGGGGGTACCTTCGAGGCCGGAAGTCGAGCCCGCGGTGGCCAGCCAACAAGGGGCAGTGCGGCCCCGCAGGCTAAAAGGAAGTGCGGTCCGGATTGAAACTCCACCGCAACGGTACGGTGTGTCACCATACTCCCAGGATTGATTCCTGGAAGGTGTACTAACGCTGGTGCTCTTTTCAGGAAAAAGAGCGCTCGCCGGGCTGAGTCCGGAGAGGTTGCCAATCGAACCTTCACAGGCCAGGCTTCAAAGCAGGGTCCGGAGGCTGAGGCGAGCACGAGACGTGCGTCGGATGCTCCTCCGACAGAGGATGCCGACAAATTGTCCGCCATCAACTCCGAGGTGGAGAGCGCCATGAATCACAGGCGCCGCCGGACAGTTCTTCGTGACGCGTGTTTCTCCCAAGAGGCCTTGAATGCCTTCAATTCGGGAGATGCGCACCTCCGTGCCGCTCAAGATGGTCTAGCCAGAGCCACGGAGCAGTATGTAAAGGACATACAGGTAAGGAGATTTGACAGTTATATATGCCAGTAGCCCCCGAGACTTAAAATAGTTAGAATAACTGATTTAAGGATCATTTGTTATGCAGGATCTTACAGAAAATAATGCCCGACTGTCCCAGGAGCTTGAAGAATGCAAGGCCCAACTTGAGGCCGCACTAGCCGCTATAGGGGGAGCCACAGAGACCCCCTCTGGTAACATATGTTTCAAAAGATAAATAGTTTATGAAGTGCGGCGAGTGTGTAAATCTGACAAAAATATTTGCAGATGGCGCCGGACTAGATCCGGACAAGCAACAGCTCTTACGTCAGCTAAAGGCCGGCGAGAGCGTGCTTACGAGGGTGCGGCAGGAGAAAAATAACCTCCAAGATGCCAACACCCAACTGGGTGAGGAACTAAACGATGTTCGTGCCCAGTTGTCTGACTCCATAAAGGAGAATCGACGGCTTCGTCGCGACATTTTCAGTAAGTGCTTGAACGAACTTTGAAAGAGTTCGGCGAGGAAGGCGACTAACATAAACATGTATGTAGGTTTGCTCACAGGTCGTCCTGAAGAGGAGATGCACAGTTCTTCGGGTGATCTTCTTCCCGAACTGCGTCAGCTGCATGAACGAGTTCGGCAGGTGATGAAAGGTGTCGGCCAGGCCTTGTGGCCATCTATCTCCCTGCCCGAAGGCATTGGAGAGCTAGCGGAGCGGCTTCAAGGAGCACGGCGGCGCATCCGACTATGGAAGATATCAGCCTGCCGTCAGGGCGCCAGGGAGGCCTGGGCCATGGTGAAGAAGGCAGCGGTACGAAGGCTGACCCAAACCACATGGCCGAGGTCGGACCTGTGGGGCATGATGGGAAGGAGATCCCTGTAAGATTAGTGTATGGCCAAGTAGAATTGGCCGCCAAGTATTCTCAGCAAGATTGTAAGTTAGATAGCCTATTGGATGGCATTGAGGAGGAATAAAATGAGTCGAGTTGACTATGTAATTAAATATGACAAGAAAAATGTCTTCTAGCCGGATTGTAGATCGTTTGTCATAGCGGACCTTTTAAGCCGACCTCGGGACCCAATAGTCCAGAGTGTGTCCGAATACCTTTGTGGTTATATAAGAACCGGGGTATGCATGGAGACAAAGGCGTAGGGGTCATTATTGCTGTATCAGACAAGTGCCCAACTAGTTATGTTATATTACATGGATAGTAAGAAACATCTTCCAGGGATAATAGTTCCGTTAAGGGTTCCTTTCGCTGGGATGCATGCCTTAAAGTGCATGTCAAAGCTGCTAAAAAAGAAGAAAATCATCTGGGGGCAGATGGATAAATAGTTAAAAATCATCTTTCAGTTCACCGACCGAATATTCCCTTAAGAACAGCTTTCGGCTTCACCCAGTCTGAGGTACACATTCGGCTGACCCGGCAGTAACAATCGCAGAGGTGCTCCCTTTACCACCTAGCCGAACAATCGGGAACGTGAGGGTAAGCACACGAGCCAGGCAACCCAGCTTGGCCAAAACTTAAGTCATATCGATGCATATAATGGTGAATAAAAGGTACATGCGAAAGTTTGACACATGTGTTGGGCATGAAGCCCGTATAAATAAGCTTCTGTTAAAGAAGCCCCCAGGCATAATGAGCGCGGAAAGCGCGTTAAATATGTGCGAACAAAGCGCGAACGAGCCTCTAAAGGCATTAAAAAGAAAGGGGAGGAAGGAGAGAAATAAAAGACAGCAAAAATAGAAAACATGGACGGAGGAAGGAGACGAACTTGGAGTCCGGCGCTTAGGCGTAGAATCTTCGTAGGCGGGCTGCGTTCCATGGGTTCGGCTCGAGTCGGTTATCCGATGAGTTTCGCAGACGGTATGCTCCGCCGGTCAGGACCTGGTCGATGATGAAGGGACCTTCCCATTTGGGCTTGAGTTTGTCCCTTTTCTTGTCCGTGGCGTAGAACTAGTTCGCCGCCAACGTTATAAGCTTTGGCCCGTACTTCCCTGCTTTGATATCTTCGAGCCTGCTGTTGATAGAATGCGGAACGAGCTTTTGCCACGTCGCGCTCCTCCTCCAATGCGTCCAAACTGTCCTACTGATCGAGCTTGGCTTCTCTTTCTTCATACATGCGCACGCGAGGTGAGTCATGAATTATGTCGCAGGGCAAGACTGCCTCTGCGCCGTACACCATAAAAAATGGTGTGAATCCGGTAGTACGATTTGGCGTGGTCCACAGCCCCCAGAGTACGGAGTCGAGCTCCTCAACCCAGTGCGTGTTAGATTCCTTGAGGTCCCGCACTAGTCTGGGTTTAATGCCGCTCATGATTAGACCGTTTGCTTGTTCGACTTGACCGTTGGTTTGAAAGTGATAGACTGAGGCGTAATCGAGCTTGATGCCCATGTTTTTGCACCATAATTTGACCTCATCGGACGTGAAGTTGGTGCCGTTATCAGTGATGATACTATGGGGGACACCATAACGGTGCACTACCCCTGATATGATGTCTATTACCGGTCCGGATTCGGCCGTTTTAACAGGCTTGGCCTCTATCCATTTGGTGAGTTTATCCACCATGACCAATAGGTATCTTTGCTTGTGGGTTCCTCCCTTAAGGGGTCCAACCATGTCAAGCCCCCCTGCATCATGACGACCAGGTGATGGGTATAGTTTTGAGGCGGTGGGTGGCATGTGGCTTTGGTTAGCAAAAAGGCTGGCAACCGACGATCGTTGGACTAAGTCCTGCGCATCTGCCGGGCCGTCGGCCAATAAAATCCTGTCTGGAAGGCCTTGCCTACAAGGGCCCGGGCTGCGGCGTGGTGCCCACCCAGTCCGCATGAATTTCAGCAGAGGTTTCGCCCTTCCTCTTGAAGATACACCTTTGAAGGACTCCGGTAGTGCTTTTCTTATAAAGCTCTCCCTCATGGACTTTATAGGCTTTAGATCGTCGTACTATGCAGCGGGCCTCATTTTGGTCTTCGGGGAGTTCTTGCCTAGTTAGGTAGGCTAGGAATGGTTCCGTCCACGGGGCGATGACCGCCATTATTTCACGGGCGGAGGGTGTTATCTCGGTGGCAGAGCCTCCGATTGTGTCAGAGTGTTCGGCGTTAGGCAGTGCGGTTGGGTCCGGATTGTTATATCGGACTCCCCTTCCCATAGTACGGATGGCTTGAACAGCCGTTCCAGAAAGATGTTGGGCGGGACGGCATCGCGTTTTGCACCGATGCGTGCCAATATGTCCGCCGCCTGGTTGTTATCCCGGGCTATAAGATTAAATTCAAGTCCTTCGAACCGTGTTGACATTTTTAGGACCGCATTGCGGTTTGCTGCCATTTTCGGATCTTTGGTATCAAAGTCTCCGTTTATTTGAGATATCGCGAGGTTCGAATCCCCGTGCACCTCTAGGCGTTTAATGCCCATGGAGACTGCCATCCGGAGGCCGTGCAGGAGGGCCTCGTATTCGGCTGCGTTGTTGGAGTCCGTATACATTATCTGAAGGACGTATTGGACTATGTCCCCGGTTGGGGACGTCAAGACGACGCCAGCCCCCAGGCCGACCAACATTTGGGAGCCGTCAAAGTGCATGATCCAATTGGAGTATGCGCCGTACTCTTTAGGGAGTTCGGCTTCGGTCCATTCGGCCACGAAGTCGGCCAGAACCTGCGACTTGATAGCTCGCTGTGGCTTATAGGTTATGTCGAATGGAAGGAGCTCTATGGCCCATTTAGCAATCCGGCCCGTCGCGTCGCAGTTGTTTATGATGCCGTTAAGAGGTACTTCGGAGGCTACCGTTATCGAACACTCTTGAAAGTAGTGTCGCAGCTTTCGGGATGCCATGAACACCGCATATGCTATCTTTTGATAATGTGGGTACCGGGACTTGCATGGAGTGAGGACAGCGGACACATAATAAACCGGTCTTTGAAGAGGGAACCGGTGTCCATCCGTTTCTCGTTCGACGATGAGCACCGCGCTGACGACTTGATGTGTTGCGGTGATGTATAACAGCATTGGTTCGCCCATATTGGGCACGGCCAGGACCGGAATTGTTGCCAATATGGCTTTTATCTCTTCGAGTCCGGCCGTTGCGGCATCCGTCCACTCGAAGTGTTCGGTGCGGCGGAGGAGGCGGTAAAGGGGTAACGCCTTTTCTCCCAAACGAGAAATAAAGAGGCTTAGAGCCGCTACGCATCCAGTCAATTTTTGTATTTGTTTGAGGTCTTTTGGAATATCCAATTGTGATAGACCTCGGATCTTGGCTGGGTTTGCTTCAATTCCTCTACCGGACACAATGAAGCCCAGGAGCTTTCCGCCGAACGCCAAGACGCATTTTTCCGGATTGAGCTTGATGTCATATTTTCGAAGATTGTCGAATGTGAGCCTCAAATCGTCTATTATAGTTTCGACATGTTTGGATTTGACGACCACGTCATCTACATATGCTTCCACTGTTTTGCCGATCTGGTTAGCCGACATGTCCGAATCATGCGCCGATATGTTGCGCCGGGCGTTTTGAGCCCAAAGGGCATTGTGTTGAAGCAGAATGGGCCGTATGTAGTGAAGAATGCTGTTGCAGCTTGGTTCTGCTCCGCCATCTTGATTTGATGGTAGCCGAGTATGCAGCGTCGAGGAAGCACAATGAGTCGTGTCCTCTTTGTAGCATCGATAATTTGATCAATTCGAGGGAGGGGGAAGGGATCCTTTGGGCAAGCCTTATTAAGGTCTTTGAAATCAACACATAGGCGCCAAGATTTGTCCTTCTTTGGTACCATCACCAGATTTGCTAACCAGTCTGGATGTTTTATATCTCTGATGAATCCGGCTTCCAGAAGTTTGGCTAGCTCCTCTCCCATGGCCTGTCTCTTGGGTTCGGAAAAGCGCCGAAGAGCCTGTTTGACTGGCTTGAATCCTTTTAGGATATTTACGCTGTGCTCGGCCAGTCGACGTGGGATTCCTGGCATGTCTAAAGGGTGCCAGGCAAAAATGTCCCAGTTTTCTAGTAGAAATTCTCGTAGTGCGGCGTCTACATCAGGGTTTAATTGTGCCCCAATGGAGGCCGTCTTTGCAGGGTCCGTTGGGTGGGCTTGGAATTTGACTATTTCATCCGCTAGTTTGAAAGAGGTGGACTTGGATCTTTTATCAAGTATCACATCGTCCCCGTTCACCGTGGAGCGCATCGCAGTGAGTTCCTCGGCCGCTAGGGCTTCGGATAGTGCCTCGAGGGCTAGTGCGGCTGTCTTGTTTTCGGTAGCCGAGTGCTATGTTCGGATCACTAGCGAGAGTGATGATTCCGTTAGGTCCGGCATTTTAAGCTTCATGTACCCATAATGGGGTATAGCTTGAAAAATTGTGAATGCATCTCGCCCTAATAAAGCATGATATCCGGCTGCTGAACGGGGCCACTTGAAATGTGACCTCCTCGGACCTGTAATTGTCCGGGCGAGAACACTACGTCCAATGTGATTTTTCCGTGCAGCATGCTTCCGCCAGGATTATTCCTCTAAAGGTTGTGCTGCTTCGCTCAATGCGGTTCCAGTCTATTTCCATTTTTCGGAGGGTTTCCTCATAGATGAGGTTTAATCATTGCCGCCATCCATGAGTACCTTAGTAAGGCGAAGCCGTCCACTATCGGATCGAGGACCAATGCGGCTGGTGCTCGGGCTGTTCGAATTTAGGTTAAATCAACGGCATTAAAGGTGATAGCCGTGTCACCCATGGATTTATTGTTGCTACTTGGTAGACTTCGCAAGGTTATGGAGTGTTTGTTTTCGCATGTTATTTGATGCGAAAGTCTCAAGACTGTTAACGCCGTCTTGGTGTTGCTGGCTGGGATTCTGAAACTAGAAGCTCTTCGCCACTTTTGGCCACCTGCCGTAGTATCCAACATGCTTGAAGGCTATGAGTTGGAGTGGCGCCCTCTGTGCTATGAATTTTGCAGGGTCCGTTTAGCCAACCCTCCAGTACGGTTCCGTACCCTTTAGGGGGTTTTTGTTTTTTGATATTTAATCTAGGTGCTTGGTGATGATGCACCCTTTTATTCTGGACTAGGGATGTATTCGGGGCCGGATTATCCCAAAGTTGGCTTTCGGTTTTCCAAGCACTCTCCATCACACAGTACTTTTGTACTATGGTCACCAAGTCATCCAAGCGTGTAATTTCGCGACGACTTATGGCGTTTAGGATTCCTTTGTCCGTGCAATTATTGCAAAAAGTGAGATTAAGTCCTCCTCTCGGCAGTCCTTTATCCCGTCCATAACCAGGAGGAATCTGCCCAAGAATGATGTCTTTGTTTGATTGGCTCTTGCCGAATTCGGGATAGATCGCTAATGTTTGGGTGGGCGGGTGGAACTAGATCCGAACCTTGTCCAATTTAAGACTCAGGGGCCGAGAAGTTTCCGAACTCGGAAGCTTGGATTTTTGAATGCTATCCAATGAGTCTAACCCGCCGCCTGACTTTAAGTTTAGGGCTTGATCAACATCCGTCCCTCTGCGGGAATCCGGCATGGAGGGATCGGGAATTCGGACGTAGCTAGTCCGTAAGATAGAAGAAGAATCGCCGCATTGCTCCTCTATCACGGCAACATGATGGGTAGCTTGGGGAGAGTTGATCTCTCTCAGATCGGTTTTAGGCCCGATCTGGTTGTAGTTTGTGGCGACTCCCAGGGCGGTGATGCGATCCAAGAGCTCGTTTACGGAGGAGAGCTCGATCGGATCTAACTGTTCGGCAAGTTCCGAATTGACGTGAAGATTGGTTTCGATGACTCGAGAAGTCACCGTCGCTGACGGGCCGAATCGGCGGTCATAAGAAAACCACCTAGCCGGAGAGTCTGGCCAGTAGCCAAAGCTCCTTTGGCGATAGAATCGTCTTTACAGACGGGATGAGGCATCCTTCCTGACGGCAACGGCAAATAGGAACTCTCAATGAAAGCACCAATGTCGGTGTCAAAACCGGCGGACCTCGGGTAGGGGGTCCCGAACTATGCGTCTAGGCGGATGGTATCAGGAGACAAGGGACACGGTGTTTTTACCCAGGTTCGGGCCCTCTCGATGGAGGTAATACTCTACTCATGCTTGATTAATATTGATGATATGGGTAGTACAAGAGTAGATCTACCATGAGATCAAGGAGGCTAAACCCTAGAAGCTAGCCTATGGTATGATTGTTGTTAGTCCTACGGACTAAAACCCTCCGGTTTATATAGACACCGGATAGGTTAGGGTTACAGTAGTCGGTTACAATGGTAGGAGATCTACATATCCAGACGCCAAGCTTGCCTTCCACGCCAAGGAAAGTCCCATCCGGACACGGGACGAAGTCTTCAATCTTGTATCTTCATAGTCCAGGAGTCCGGCCAACGGTGATAGTTCGGCTATCCGGACACCCCCTAATCCGGGACTCCCTCAGCAAGATAGCCCCTGACTCTCCATTATGGAGAATGGAGATTATCCTTTCTCCAATTCTTGCCTTTCGCTTAATGTTACTTCCAAGAACCTCCTTGCGAATGTCCAAACATTTTTTCCATTCTTAGATTAGCATGTGTTCACCGGTTTTAGAAATCCGATATGCACAGTGAGATCTCAGAGGATGACCTCGCTGTATGTTCGTAACTTCAAGGCGACCATTGTAATACATCGGATGAGGCACACAATCCATCGGGATTTTCTGTTGAAAAACATAGTAATAACTTCGTGGTTAGCAATGATGTACTAGTTTTGGAAGTATGCAAAAGATGCACGGATGTCGTAATAGTAAAAAATCTTACCAGGGTATCTCCATAGAAGTTATCGTGGTTCAACACGTGCACTAGTGGCACGTATTCACCATAATTTGGAGGATTTCAATAATATGTATTGTAATTCTCAAAGAAAGTACAATAAGCAATCATATGACTTTTCTCCTTATAAGTTAATTCGGAGCCATCAGTGTAGTGGGTTTTGTCTACCATCTTCTGCACATTTTTTGAAGATTCAAAATAAGCTGTCAATGGAAATAAGCTGTCAACTATTTTGAAATAAACAATATAAATTAGTTAATAACTATGTTTGAGAAACTCACATTGCGGTAGAATCGGAAGTGTATCAACAAGGACCCAAATGTCCATATTGTCTTACTCGATGTCAGGATCACCAAGATCCATGGTGACAATCATACCCTCATAAAAACCATACATTTTGCAAAGTGCTTCCCAATTTTGGCAACCAAAATGGGTTACGCTCTGAGCATTGTACAGATTTACTTCAAAATCCATATCATGATGGGTCCTTAGGTGTAATTTCTTTGTTTCAAAGTTTTCATGGTCTTCAAAACCCATCCTCTCCAAGACATAGCATCTTGCATGGCATGGGATAAGCTAGTCGAATTGTAAAAGATGAAAATTAGACATTGAAATAGTTGAAGTCATGCTTAATTATGAAAAAAAACTCTTGTCGTTGTTGCGTACCATTTCAACATCGAAGGTCTCCTCGAGCTTAATGTCAAGCTACCGATCTTCTTCCAGCTCAACGAACCTGTCGCACATACCTCGATCATCGTGGCACCAGTTGCACTCCCCCAGGAGACTATCGTCGTCCGAGTACGACATTTCCTACATTCATAATTCAAAGATTAAACAGAAAAATCCGGCATGACTTTTGCTAAAAAAGGACATATCGAGCGCCTGAAATTTGTCGGAATGGAAATTAATCAACACTCCGGCATAACATAGCCCACTCGGAGGTGTAAACTGAACATGAACGGCCACTTGGGCAATCACATATCCTATTTGAGCAACAAAAGATATACATGGATATTTGGCTGGTCTCACCTCGATGTCGAAGGGGGTCGATGACGGGACGACGAGGGATGATGGAGGGCTCCTTGATTTCTGCAAAAGCAAAAACCGTATAAGTTATCACTAATACATCCCGAATAATTGCTTAAACTAAAAATAACAACAAATATGACATGTTCAACTAGTTTTATTAATTCAACTAGTTCTTACTAAATATAAACTTACTATAAATAGAATATGTGGTTCAACTAGTTATATTAATTATCTTACTAAAAAACTAGTTCTTTCTAAAAATAAAGTAGTTCAACTAGTTATATTAATTATCTTACTAAAAATACATTAGTTCTATTAATTCAACTGGTTCAACTAGTTCAACTAGTTTATTAATTTACTTACTAAACTAGTTCAACTACAACTAAAGTAGTTCAACTACAACTACTATTAATCATACTGCCCTAGTTAACTAGTACCATCACTACTAGTAATATGAAAAAATAACATTTGAAAATATCTTATATATAATCCTAACACTAAATAAACTAGTTTTATTAACTACTTACTAAATAAACTAGTGCTATTAAGCACTTACTATAAATAAACTAGTTCTATTAAGCACTTACCAAATAAACTAGTTCTATTAAGTACCTAATATAAATAAACTAGTTATATTAATCACTTACTAAATAAAGTATTTTCTATTAAGCAATTGCTAAAAATTCTAATACCCTAGTTCTACCCTAAATTTTCTTACTTCTATTTTTTCAAAACACCTACGATTTGCAAGAACAGAGACAAGGGAGGGAGGGAGGAGAGAGGAGGGGGAGCGGCCGACCGGAGGAGGAGGAGGGAGGGGCGGTGGGAGGAGGGCTGCCGGCGAAGGAGGGAGGAGGGGGCGGCCGCAGGCGGAGGGAGGAGGGCACGGTGGGAGGAGGAGGGAGGAGGGTGCGGTGGGAGGAGGAGGCATGGAAGGAGGGAGTACCTCGGTGGCGGATGGAGGACGGCGGCGGCGGCGGCGGACGATGGTGAGGTCGAGAGTGGCGGGGTGAGGTCGAGAGCGGAGGGGGTGGGGGAGGCGGCGGCGTCGATGAGGGCGGGAGCGGCGGCGGGCGGCAGCGATGAGGTTGAGGGCGGCCTCAGGCGGCGGCGCGGTGAGGGCAGGCTCGGGCTCGGGCGTGGTGATAGAGGAGTAGGGGAACAGGGGAGGAGGACTTAGTGAAATTTTGAGGGGGTTAAGTCCAGACTAGCAGATGGCGCACTTTAGGAACAGCGCTATAGCTAAAGTAGCTATAAGCGCATTTTACGGAAAAACGCTATCGCTAAGTCTAAGCACGCATCAAAAATACATTGGCCATCAATGATCTTTTTGTGTACAATCTGAATTGTCAATATGAGTCCACTCGGTAGGAACCGGAGAGGACTCATATTATGCAACAAATTCTACACATAGAGTTCAAGAAGACCAACTGGTTGTGATACTTTCAGCAAGAACATATTTAAGGTGGTAAACACCCTATTCAAGCGGAGCGAGGTGGGACTAAACTTGTGGGCTGATCGTAGCGATGGCGATTTTCTTAGAAGCGCCGCTGCTAACTTCTATAGCGAGTAACGGTTCAAAGATAGGGCGCTGCTGCTATAACTAGCTGGGTTGCGAGGTCATGGCAATTAGAGCAGTAGCGCGGTTTGGCGTGGAAGCACTACTGCTATTTTCCTTTCAGCAACGCGTTTTGCTATCACGCGCTGCTGCTAAATAGCAGTAGCGTTGTATTTTGGGGAGCGCTGCTGGTAAGATTCTGTGTATAAGCTTTTCCCTAGTAGTGCCCTACAAAGAATTATAATTTAGGAACGGAGGGAGTACTACTTCAAGGTGCATTAAATCAACACATGCAAGTACTATCAAAAGAAGAGTCACGGCATGCATGCATGCGTTGTAATTAATGCATCGGTAAACGCAAATTATTGAAATATATCGAGTGTAGTGCTTTGATGTGTCGCGTCAACTCGTACATCAACGAGAAGTTTGATTATCCTCACCCTCGCGGACTTAATCGCACTGCCTTTGGCTGTATGACAGGTTGGCCACACACTGTCGGGCCCACCTGTCATACACGCAAAGACAGGAGCGTCCCTCCCTCGCCCATGATCGTGGTGGCTGGCAAGAATAGGGAAGCTTTGCTACACGCTCTCCCTCCCACGCTGTGGACATGCAGCAGTTCAATCGGTGTCCGGATGGCGAAGCGTCTTGTAGTACTCCTCCAGTGCAGTAGTACACCATCATTGTTCGACTTCCCGAAGAGGCGAAGAGCCAAGCGCAGCCCGGACGCTTGCGTCGCAGTTTCATGTGTAGAGTAGTCTAGATAGCGTGTACCATGCATGTAAGCTTAAAATCGTTGGGGTCGGCTCCATGCTATGTGGCCGTCTCAAAGTTTTTTTTATATTAAAATAGTCTTCTGGCCCTACCTGTCACCCTGGTGATTGTAGTTTGCACGCCTCATCCGTCAAGACAGGAATATATATTTTAATTTGTTTTTTCAAAAGGATTTCGCCTCTCGCATCGTAACGATGCAGACGGCCACCTATATTTTAATTTGTGGTGGGTAACTGTTAGAGGTTGCAGCAAATATATTGTACACTGCGGGTCTTTCAGCCATGTTTAGAGGCAAGCATGTGGGGCCAGTGCTATGATGTGTCGCGTCAACTCGTAGAACGAGGAGAAGCTTGATTTTACTACACGGCTTCTCCCTTGCCCATGCGCGCTGCTCGCAAACGAGGACAGGCTTTTGCTTAGTAGTACTTCTACAACAAGCTATCTGTCCCGCTCGCGGTGGATGGACATGCAGTAGTGGATTCGACACTGTAGAAGCAGTAGTAGTAACATCATTGTTCGTCTTCTCGAAGAGGCGAAGAGCCAAGCGCAAACCGAACGTTGCGGTTGCGAACATTGGAGAACACATATAGCCAGGCTCTTGCATGACACAAAATTGCTATGTGAGCCCACTATTGTACTAGTACGTACAACTACTTGCTAGTATAGCCCTGTAAACCAGAAAGGAGTATTTGCCCTTCTAGAGATTTCAACAAGTGACTAGACTACACCGAGATGGAGTACATATGGAGCAAAATGAGTGAATCAAGATCGTAAATAAATACGTACTAGTT
The DNA here is from genome assembly GCA_021605145.1 of Aegilops bicornis. Lineage (NCBI taxonomy): Eukaryota > Viridiplantae > Streptophyta > Magnoliopsida > Poales > Poaceae > Aegilops > Aegilops bicornis. The sequence continues at coordinate 722,079,524 of CM038670.1, read as the reverse complement.
CTATCGCTTTCCTCTCCGAGGTGCACAATATTGAGTATACCGACTAGTCTCTTTTGACACGCATTTACGTTGTATTTTTACACAAGATGTATAAGCGCTCATATACACGCCGCATACACTCACCCCTATGAACGCACACACGCATCGGCACTATCATCTTGAAATTTACGAAGTCACCATAGGCACCTCGTCATCGACGGGTCCACAGTGCTTGAATGCCAAGGAGGAAGAGGGTAGCGGTTCCCGAGACGTTGAACGGTCAATGATGCATCCTCAATTACATGCGAGGGAATTAATTGGAGAAGCAGACTAGAGCCAAAGACGATGCGAATGCAACAGAAGTTTGGACTCTCATATAATAAAGGTGCCCCACCACTCCAATCCATCTACTCCCAAGTCTCTGCAACACCGCTCACTCCAATCCAAGACCAAGTGACCGAAGCCACAAGCACCTATGGAGGCGATGGACGCGAAGCGATCGGCGGTGCCAAATCATCCAAGGCGCCGCCTGCCGCCCAAGACCGCACAGCGTTCAGACGGTGTTGGCGACCGCAGCATCGTAGCCCTCGTCGACGCCGGCCGCCTCGCATGGACGACATGATGGTCAACTCCATCCGCAAGTTCACCGCCGTCAAGAAGCGCGCGGACGACCTTGCATACTGCTCCAACCCGCGCGCCCAGGCTCCTCATTGCCTGCCACCCTCATAGGCCTACATGGTGATGAACTCTTTCAACCCCTGGTGGCCCTGCAGGTACCGGAGGTTGCAACGAAGAATGTGAACCTCGAGGCCGCGCTCGCCGCGCAACGCCTCGCCATGCAAGAAACCGTCGACCTGCACATCCACGTCTACGAGGAAATCGTCTACATAGGCCACTACAAGGCAAGCGAGGACAGAAAAACATTGGCCTTCTTCCAGTGGCCGGAATCTTTGGACGCCATTGTTCAGAAGCACGTCGACCTGGCCACGAAATCCACTGCTACTTAGGCTCCGTTCGGTGGGCCGGCGCCCTGAGTCGAGGAGGTGGACGTCATCGATGGATGCATCTCTTCTTCTTGCCTCCTGTAACCAGCACTGCATCACCTCGTGGCCTTAATGTTTTATTAGTATAGTACTCCCTCCGTTCCCAAATATAAGTCTTTCTAAAGATTCCAGCAAGTGACTACTACATACGGAGCAAAATGAGTGAATCTACACTCTAAACTATGTCTTCATACATATGTATGTTGTATTCCATTTGAACTAGTATCTAAAAAGGCTTATATTTATGAACGGAGGGAGTATATGGCATTTTTTATTCCAACAGAAGCGTTTTCACCGTGAGGTGGGGTCATAGCTGAGCAAACCCACCCCACCCACCGGGCGTAGGCCGAGTTTAGAATTAGAAGAGAGAAACGAGGGAGGAGAGCTAGCTGTAGCACGGACGCTGTTGTCAGATGGGACTCGTGTTTATATAATAGGAGTACTTAGCACTTGTGCCTCTTTTTTTTGAGGAAAAAATTAGTCATATGTCTAGTACCACTAGTTGGGTGCATGCGACCTATAGCTGTCATCACTTTAGGTCTCCTTTTCGAACCGCGGCTACGCTTCACAGTACATATTTTTTCACGCATTTATCCTCCTATATGTACTCCTAGGCTATTTCCACGTGCTCCCATTCACGACATGTGGGACATAGAGCATCCGGGTCAGAGTGCATGCACGACTTGGAGCATATCTTTGGGGTACTTTATATTTCAGACCTCACGAATTACAAGCAAACCCCCCGCAGAAGAATAAATAAATCAATGAATTACTACATGAAACCAGATTATTTTCATGGAAACCGGAGCACGTTCATTAAATTTTGGACATAACACGTTTATAAAAATGACCGACCTAAACCAAGGTAAGGGCCTCTTTGATTTTTCCCAAAAAAGGCCTCTTTGATTCGCAGGATACTAAAAACACAGAATGGGGAAAGTATGATGGTGATGAACCGAGACGAGGAGAACTCTAACTCGATTACTGGTTAGAGTTAGATTCTAACCCCTGAACTAACTCTAAACCAAAGAGGTGTATGGATGGCGTGGTTAGATTGACAATAAATGCTATATCTCAATCATTTGACTACTTTGGACCCTATTTTTAGTCAGACTAAAATAAGTCCCTTGGATCCAAGCACCCTCTTGGTGTGGTCGGCTCTTCTGTGGCCTCCTCCCGCTCACAATTGACATAAACCAACCATCTATACAAATCAAGCACGCAAAACATGATAATTTTTACTTTGTCCATACAAATGAGATATCCCACTTAAACATACAAGTCGTCAATCAAGCTTCACAAAATAAAAAAACACTTCATGAAACAAAGAATGAGCTAACTCATCACGGAAGTCGTTCACGATAGGGAGGGAGCCCGGAGCCCCTCACACACCGAGGGAGGAGCTCGCCATCATCGCTCTGGAGGAAGGCTCTGTAAAGCCCAAGCCCCGGGAACCCCTCTGACGCCAGCCCTTGCGATTTGAGGTCGACACCGGCATGGGTAGCAGGGCCGCTTGCCGCCGACTGGGAACTTAATATTTGGGCCTCTAGAAATAATGCAAGCCTCTAACTAAAATACCTAGAAAGGTGAACTGAATCTTTGGGCCTCTAGAAATAATGCAAGCCTGAAACTGAAATACCTAGAAAGGTGAACTGAATCTTTGGGCCTCTAGAAATAATGCAAGCCCTGAAACTTAAATACCTAGAAAGGTGAACTGAATCTTTGGGCCTCTAGAAATAATGCAAGCTCGAAATCAAATACCTAGAAAGGTGAACTGAATCTTTGGGCCTCTAGAAATAATGCAAGCTGAAACCTAAATACCTAGAAAGGTGAACTCAATCTTTGGGCCTCTAGAAATAATGCAAGCTCTAAACTGAAATACCTAGAAAGGTGAACTGAATCTTTGGGCCTCTAGAAATAATGCAAGCTAAACTGAAATACCTAGAAAGGTGAACTGAATCTTTGGGCCTCTAGAAATAATGCAAGTCTGAAACTCAAATACCTAGAAAGGTGAATCAATCTTTGGGCCTCTAGAAACAATGCAAGCCTGAAATTGAAATACCTAGAAAGGTGAACTCAATCTTTGGGCCTCTACAAATAATGCAAGCCTGAAATTGAAATACCTATAAAGGTGACTGAATCTTTGGGCCTCTAGAAAGATTTATTACCTCCTCAAGCAGCATCAAACAATTCCATGTGTGCACCACAAATCTATAGCAAGTTTGATCAGATCTACTTTTCCAAATCAGAATTAGCGCTAGAGCAAGCAAGATCAATGATATGGTCGTGAGACAGAGAAGGAACGAACAAACTCACCCCTCTCGCGACCTCCCTGGTAGATGCGCCACCGCCGCAAACGAAGAGGGAGAAAAACGACTGGTGAAGGGGGAGCGGGGTGACCTTCGAAGGTCGGAGGGAGGGCGGCCGAGTAGGGCGGCGGAGGCCTAAGGAGAGGGCGGCCGGAGGAGAGAGAGGGAGCGCGCTTGGGCAGGCGGCCCTATGGGGAACAAAAGGAGTCGTGCGAGGGGGAGCGATCTGGTGCGGGCAGTGAGATTTTTTAGGGAGCGATCTGGTGCGGGCAGGTGAGATTGTTTTAGTTCTCTTTTAGTGGGCCCGTGGATAACTAACCCAATTAGAACCTCTCCACCGGGCTAGTTTTTTTAGCTGGGTTAGAGCAAACTAGCTCAAACTAACCCCTCTTGTTTCGATAATTTGAGGCTATTTCAACCCAAACTAGCTCTAACTCAAGGATCCAAACAAAGAGTGGTACTGTACATGCTACAGTGTGGACCGTAGCACATTATTTTTTATGGCCATACCACCACATTGTTTTCTCTTCTTTGGTTCCTTTGGGCTCTGCGTGGTTCGCAGCTGGTTCATTGGGCTGCCGTGGTTCGCACTCCTCCGACCTGAGTAGTACTCCCTCCGTTCCTAAATATAAGGCTTCGTAGATATTTCACTGTGGACCACATACGGATGTATATAGATGCATTTTATGTGTAGATTCACTCATTTTTCTCCGTATGTCGTCCATAGTGAAATCTCTCCAAAGACTTATATTTAGGAATGGAGGGAGTAGTATATAGTACTAGTATATACCGCATCATTCTTTGCTCCTTCTTACTACTCGACATGTGGGAGAGCCAAAGATCCGGTCGACGTGTCATGCACCAGATTAGAGCGCGGAACGGAATGGGGGCATCACCCCGGTCGGAGCGCCAGTAATTCATGACTATAGTGAGTGGTCATATCACAAGTCTTTCCAGCAGTTACGCGCCGTCAAATCGCATAGACCCACTCGCTCACCCTCCTCGCCTCTCTGTCAAACCGCCTACCCGAAATCGGCCACAGACGCCGGGAAAAGCCCCGCCCTCAACTTTTAACTACGCGATAATAGTTCGAGCTTGTTCGTTCTATATAAATACAATACTTACTGTATGTTTATTCACCCGTGGGGTTGTTCAATGAATGGAGGGGCGGGGAGCACAAGTGAACAATACTACCTCTGTCCTGGTTTATTGGTCCCCATTGTATTTTGTGCCAAATTTTGACCATAGATTAAACTAAGAAAATGTTCACGCATGTCACCAAACATTATATTTTTCAAAACTATCTTCAAATACGAATCCAATGAGATATTTTTTCTTGACATGCATTAAAATTTTGTTAGTTAAATCTTTAGTCAAAATTTGGCACAAACTATAAAAGGGACCTATAAACCAGGACGGAGGTAGTACTGTAGTAGTAAGTAGGAGTCGTAGAGTAGTCACCTTAAATAGAGAGTTTCTTTTCTTTAATGCCACGTACACAAATTGAAATGCTTGTTGTGGAGAGAAAAGAGATAATAACTCCACTATATATGGACGCAGGGGCCTGAGCGCTTGCTTTACTAGGATTGCTCTCTTCAGTCTCTCATCCTCTCCAGATATAAACAAGACAGCGGTAGCGACATTTTCTCTCTGCTCACCGCTGGTAACAGATCCGGCCGGATCCCTTCGGCCGGTGTGTGTAGAGGACTAAAAGGTGCATCGTTCACGCGGTCATCGCCACGAGGGAGGAAACCTACAGCTGTCGGAGGGCCCGATTCTCTACCGTGGCGTTCTCTCCGACACGTCACTGGCTCGGGAGGTCCTCGACCCTTCTTCCTCCCTGACGTATTGTCCGCAGATCCGACCTGCCACCGCCGACATCCCGGTGACCCTCAGGTATAAGTTCTTCGAAAGTGGCCTTGCTCTACTGCCCTAGCTCCCCACGTGTCTGCATGTGCATCTTTTTCTACTCCCATCAGCTCTTCCAAAGCCACCTAAATTTTTAGTATTATTAGAGGGCTTTGTTCAAACAACGAAGAAAGGGGGGAAAGTTGTAGCATGAATCTAGGACTTGATTCAAAGAGGAAATAATATGGTGAGAGTAGTAGAGACCGGATACCCAACCGGTCTCTTGGTTGAAAAGGGAAATAATGGGAAAACGCAGTACAAACTGGATAAGGAACATATCTATTATTGGTTGAAAAAAGGATAGAAAGTGCCGGCTGGTGGACAAGTCAATGTAGTATGTTCAGGATTAGATTTGCTGCCATCACATAGTAAAAGGTCTCGAGGATTAGATTTGCTGCCCTCACATAGTAAAAGGTCTCGTGATTAGATTTGATGCCCTCGGATAGTAAAAAGTCTCGTGATTAGATTTGCTGCCCTCACATAGTAAAAGGTCTCGAGATTAGATTTGCTGCCCTCACATAGTAAAAGGTCTCGAGATTAGATTTGCTGCCCTCACATAGTAAAAGGTCTCCAAGATTAGGTTTGCTGCCCTCACATAGCGTGAACAAGCTCGGCATCACCACTTTATGCCTCCTTGTAGGTACATTGTCTTTGATCGTCCCACCGTCGCATGTCCTTATACCAACCTTTTGCCCTTGTTAATGTAAGGGCGCATGTAAAATGAAGTGATCACACTGTTACCTTAGGGACATGTCTAACCGGTGTTATTGTTAATCTAATGCCTCCGGTGATAAGATGCAATTAAACTGTGTTACAAATGGCACTCTGCTGTTTTCCCCAAAGTATGATAAGTAAGTTGCTCCTTTACGCTCGAAAGTGTCCCGTGTCCCCACGGTCCCATGCCCTTAAACCAACTCTTTAGCTGCTGTTGATTTATCGTGTCCGTAAACAAGCAATGCCACCATTAAAGTAATCCCATATCCGAGGAATCTCATTGTTGATCGTAATGCTTCCGGTAACATGAAGCATTGCCGACGGTTTAAAATTTCTCTTGTCCTTGCATGATTGCCATGAACATAATTAAGATGCTTCTTTTCATTTTGTATATGTTTCAGATATTCTTATTGACCAAAGAATCGCTTACTTTCTATCATTTTGTGCAGATAGGGATATCCATTTCACCTTGTTGCTATTGTGACCTTTTGGTGAACTGCACAAAACACTTTTTTTTGGAATGAGTGTCTTGTGCAGTTCAACTAAATTGTCACGTGGGAAACACCTCTCAATTTTGGTGGAACTACACAAAATGGTGATTGGAGTTTCCAAAATCTCCGTCAAGTTCTACTGGTAATCTCGTGCAACATTTTATTAGCCTTTGCAAGATGGAGCCGTCACTGTCACCACAATGGCACTTTATTTTAGTGGAACTGCACAAAAGGATAAGAAAATTATAGTTGCACCTTACATGAGCTGGACAACCAACCTTAATGTTCCTCAATTTTAGTGCAACTACTAAAGAAGAACCTGCCAGCTCACAAGAGCAAGTACTTCTTGCTAGCAGAATGATGCAATCTTTGCTTCATTTCAGGTGAATCGCAGAAAAAGGCGCATGAATTGAATCATGGAACTCCAGGCAGACCTCGTCCTAGTGGAGCTGGAGGTTGAGTTCAAGGAGGCCGCTATTAAAGTGAAATCATGCTCTCCTATCTCCTTGTTTGTGTTGTGCAAACATGCTGTGCAAACGGGAATACTCAACTACAGATGTTGTGACGGTCAAGAGCATTCGCCAAGTTCTTTGATTGTATGACATGGCTAGCCAAGATGGATTTAATCCCGATATTCACTTTATCAAAAGGCTCTAATGGGTTGGTTCTGAATCTTGCAAGCTGGGAATCAATGAGATGTGTAGGCATCTTTGTTGTACTTATTATTTGAATCTTATTTGTTGGTTCTGAATCTTGCAAGCTGGGAATCAATGAGATGTGTAGGCATCTTTGTTGTACTTATTATTTGGATCTTATTTGTTGGTTCTGAATCTTGCAAGCTGGGAATCAATGAGATGTGTAGGTATCTTTGTTGTACTTATTATTTGGATCTTATTTGTTGGTTCTGAATCTTGCAAGCTGGGAAACACGGCATGATGATGCAGAGGACAGCAACCATAACAAACAGTTCAAACTTGGCAATATTATCTTTGTGAAAGTGCGACAAATGTGTTGATCGTGTGTGTCCTGAGAATAATAATTCTAATTGTTGTGCATGTTGATCCCGTGGCACTGATAGAACGAGCCAATGCATTGCTTATTTTAAGTATAAATTTCTAGTAAAGCTAATTAAATTTAAGTAAAGTGACCACTAACTCCTGTTATTACGGACCAATACTGAGACCCGCTCGTGAACCGACGTGTGGCCGGAGTAGGTTTCTTAATGGAGGTGTTTGAATGCGCCGAGGGTGCATCTTCTGTCGCACGTGCAGCGGACAAGGGAGGGTAGTAATTGTTGTCGCCTGTACACACTCAGCTTACTGCTGAATCCAGTTCCCCAAGAGCTGGAAAACGAACTGCTGCCGCCGCCTACACACTCGTTCACTCGAACAGACTCCAATGGCGATATGAGGGGTGAGCCTGCTGGATATGGACTTCAGCAAGGATTTAGTTCGCCGTTCAGTCCTATGGCTGCACCAAGTTGAATGTGATGTACACCAATGATACGGACTTGGTGAAACTCGCCTCGCCTCGATCCTATGGCTGCACCAGGTTACGGAGCATTCGCCGTTTCATCGGCAATACCGATCGCACCTTCGCTACGGTGGAGAGAAGGAAGAACGCGACGATTCGCCATCTGGTGCAACAAGCTTGTCGACATCCGTATAATACAAGATCATCAAGAACGGGCGGAGAAGGACTCCGTGGTTGACCTCACCGAGACCATCATCGACCCACGATACGCCAACATGAAAGAAGACGACCTGAACACGTGGGAGGTACCTCTGAATCTAGCCTACATTACCTACGCCAGCAACGACGCATACGCGTATGCTACGACATGTACAGGCAGATCTTGGACATGAGGGCGGTTCCGCTCGTAACCGACGAGTACACGGACAACTGCAGCATCATGATCAAGCGTGCCAGGAAGGTCTAGATGTTGTACTTTATCTGTTTATAAGCACCTTTATCATCTAAGTGTTTCATGCATTAGCCTATGTGTCGTAATTATCTGTTTTGTCCGAAATATTTCTTTTAAGAACCCATTAACCTGATTGCTTTTTTTAGTGGCTATTTGCTTATGTATGTAAACTAGTTCACTTGTCCGTAAAAAATACTAGTTCACTCGGCTGCCGTGCTTTGAATATCCTTCCTCCCAACATATTCCTCTCCTCAGGTGGACCCAGCAGGTCTCTGAATTTTCTCCCACTTTCTTTGTTGATGTAAACTGAGTTTTCTCCCAGTACTTTCCCCTAGAACCAACTCAAGTGTCCCACATCTAGCCTAAAAATAATAATACCCCACGTACTATTAACTCATCAAATTAAAATGATATTTTATTTCGTAAGTTGAAAGTTCTAACAAAATAATAATAATAATAATTGTTTATATATAACTTGCTAAGTTAACTCCTAGTGATTGCGTACATAAGCTTTTGCAAAGATTTTACTGACGTGCAATCATGTGTTTATGTTTTTATAACATTTCTCCGTCTAGCCCAACATGATATTTTCACCCAGCCCAGCAAGTCCACGGATTTTGAGAAAAATGCAAATGGGATTTAAACGGGCTGCATAGATGCTACATCATTGTTTCACCCAGCCCACCAAATGGACTAAAACACAAATGGACTGGCCGACATGTGGGCCAAGAGGTCGAAGTTTAAGAAGGCGTTGGATTTACATCCAACGGCCGGAATTCTTCTTCAATCTCTCGTCTTCTTTCCCAGCTGCCGGAACCGCCTGCTCCGACCTTGGCTTCGGCGGTGTTGTTTTGCGCCTCAAACGCTACCCCGCCGACGGCCAGGCCATCCCTGCACTCTGCACCTCCTGTTATTCTCTGCCGAGTGTAGGCCCACCCCGCACCAGAACCAGTCAAGTTTCCCACTCCTCTCCGTCTGCGACTCCACTGCCGCGTCTTCCCCATCTCCGGGTCGTTCCAGTCTGGGGCCTTGCCGTCGTCCACCACCTCGGTGCGCTTGGTGCGGCGTGGTCAACATACGAGAAGAGGACTGTACGTGGAGAGCCTGACGGCTGGGACCCACGAGGTCCATGGTCGCACGCAAGGAAAGTTCCTCCTTATTACGCACTGTACATGCACTGTACGTGGGAAGGGCTTCTGTATTTCGGAAAAAATGCCCCCCCCCCCCGCGCTAACAGGTCGGACCCACCAGCTATATCTTCGCACGCAAGGAAGTGCCTCCTTATTACGCACCAAAAAATGAATACCCCCTGCTAGCTGGGACCCACCATAGTGGGTGGCTGACTTGTGGGCCTACTAAGTTGACGAGCACGGTGGGCTTTGTCAACTTAGTCAATATGAACGATTCTAGCTCCAGTGACCGTACGATGTCCATCCAACGGCCATAGTGCTTCTTCAACCTCTGGTCTTCTTGCTCCAGCCGCCCAAAGCAGCGCCCGGTGCCGCGTGCCCCTGCCTCTCGTGGCGGCTGTGATGCCGCGGAGGCCTCATCGCCCCTACTACTCCCACCGCTGGCCTGTGGTATCCCTCTACTCACCCACACCCGGTTATTCTGCGGCGACAAGAGCCTCACGCCGCAGCCGAACCAAGTGAATCCTCGTACTCCTCTCCGTGTGGGCATCCACCGCCGCGTCTTCCCGGCTCCGCCGTCCCTTCCTAGGCCTCGCGTCGTCCACCGCCTTGGTGCTCTCGGCGTAGCGTGGTCAATGTGGTCAACGACCGACTTCCATCGGAAGAGTATCAGACGTGGAGAGGTCGACAAATGGGTCCAAGGCCACAACCCAGTTTTTTTGTGATTTGCCAAGTAAGTCGCTTTGTCAGGCCTGTTGAGCTGCAAATCTTTCAAGACGAGGCGAGCTTCATTCGGCTGGCCGAGAAAATGGCCTATCAGTAATGAGAAATGAATTGTACATTTTTAAAATACATCAAACCGGCAATTAGTTTCAAATATCTTTTTTCATTTCAAGATTTTAAATTACATTAATTTTTATGCATGGAGAATTTGTTGGATTTTATATTGATATAAATTTATTTTTTAAATCAGTTTCAATGTGAGTCGAAATTTCGGGATTAAAAACAATTCAGACCGCACTGAAATATGCAAAATTTCATATATTTTTTTAACCGTGGCCACAATATGGGCTGTAATGCTAACAAAAAGAATATGGACTCCAAAAAAAACCTTAAGAATTAGCAAAAGGGCTGTAAAATATTAGAAAAAATGGCAGATGGGTTGTATCTTTGTTTTCCACAGATTTGAGGCTTTCCTAAAAAGGTTGACCCTGGCGGTGATCGTTGGTTGTCCATCCAACGGTCGTCGTGCTTCTTCAATCTCTGCTCTTCCTGCTCCAGCCGCTCAAACAAGCGCCGGCGGGACTGCCTGCTCCCTCCTCCCCATGACCGGCTGTGCTGCCGCGCAGGCCTCACCGCCCCACCATACTCCCATCGCTGGCCTAGCCATCCCTCTACTCACCCACACCTGCTGTTATTCTCCGGCAACGACAGACGAACCAGTAAACCCTCGTACAGTCGTACTCCCCTCCACGTGGGAAACAACTGCCGAGTCTTCCTTGCCTCTGTGTCGTTCCCTTCATAGGCCTCGCCGCCGTCCACCGCCTGGTGCTCTCGGCGCAGCTGGTCAACGTGGTCAACGACCGACATGCATCTGAAGTGGATCAGATGCGGAGAGGCCGACACCGGGTCCGCGGCCGCACGCAAGGAAATGCCTCCTTATTACGCCGCAAAATAATGATTCCTCCACCGACACCAGGGACCCACCGAAGGGCCTGTATTTCGCGAAAAAACGTTATCGCCGACAAATTTCGGACCCACCAGCTATATCTTCGCACGCAAGGAAGTGCCTCCTTATTACACACAAAAAAAATGAATACCCACCCTGTTAGCTGGGACCCAGTATAGTGGCAAGCTGACTTGTGGTTCTACTAAGTCGATGGGGACGGAGGGCTTTTTCAACTTAGTTAATATGCACGATTCTAGCTCCAGTGACCGTACGATGTCCGTCCAACGGCTGTAGTGCTTCTTCAACCTCTGGTCTTCTTGCTCCAGCCGCCCAAACCAGCGCCGGTCGTGCCTCGTGCTCCTGCCTCTCGTGGCCGGCTGTGATGCGGCGGAGGCCTCACCGCCTCCTACTACTCCCACCACTGGCCAGGCCATCCCTCTACTCACCCACACCGCCTGTTATTCTGCGGTGACGGCAGCCTCACACCGCAGCGAATCAGTGAACCCTCGTACTCCTCTACGCATGGGCATCCACTGCCACGTCTTCCCCAGCTCCGCGTCGTCCCCTTCCTAGGCCTCGCTGTCGTCCACCGCCCTGGTGCTCTCGGCACGGCGTGGTCAACGTGGTCAAGGAATGGCTTCCATCGGACATGGACTGTACGTGGAGAGGCTGACAGCTGGGTCCACGGCCGCAGCAAGGAAGTGCCTCCTTATTATGCGCAAAATAATTATTCCTCCACCTGACAGCGGGGACCCACCGGACGGGCCACCGTATTTCGCGAAAAAACGTTTCCCCCTGACTGCTGGGACCCACCAGCTACATCTTCGCAGGCAGGGAAGTGCCTAACAGTCGGGACCCACCTGGTCGAAGCGTACGTAGGGTTGTCATTCTGGTCGCGAACGTGTACGTACATACTGGTCGTTGTAGAGGCGCGCACGTGTCGTAGTAGAGGCGCGCACGTAGCATGTACACATACGTACAACGGCGAGGGTGCAAGAAAGAAAATATGGCCATGTACGTACATACGGGAAGGGTCTCGAACGCCTACTCGCGCATATGTACATGGCTGGGCCGGAACGGAGAAACAGTGTCGTCGTCGTGTTCATGGGGAGCCAACCGGCTGGGGCGGAATGGAATGTGTGGTCATGTTCATCGGGAGGGCTTGGACGGAACAGGCGATGGAAACGAGGCCTGGCGTACCGCACAACAGAGGAAACGGCCTTGTGTTCGACCGGCCACGTTCGAAACGGGATCCTGTTGATCGGGAGGGGCCTGGCGTACCGCACAACGAGGAAACGGACCTCCTACGGTCGAAATGGGGTTCCTGTTGATCGGGAGGGGTGTGGCGTACCGCAAAACGGACGAAACGGACCTCCTACGGTCGAAACAGGGGTCCTTTTGATCGGGAGGGGTGTGGCGTACCGCAAAACGGACGAAACAGACCTCCTACGGTTGAAACAGGGGTCCTGTTTATCAGGAGGGGTGTGGCGTACCGCAAAACGGACGAAACGGACTTGTGTTGGAGCGCTACGGTCGAAACAGGGGTCCTGTTCATCGGGAGGGGTGTGGCGTACCACAAAACAGGACTCCACGGGATACTTTTCATCTCCACCATCGACCTCCTCCAGCCTCCACGGGCTACCGTCGACCTCCTCCAGCCTCCACGGGCTACCGTCGACCTCCTCCAGCCTCCACGGGCTCCTGTTCATCCATCCTCCACCGCGTGCTACTCCACCGGCCATCGCTCAACCACCCCTCCACGGGCACCCCTCCATCGCTTCATCGCTCATCCAGCCCTCCACACCACGGGATCCTGTTCTACCAGCCCTCCACGGGCACCCCTCCACCGTCTACTGTTCATCCAGCCCTCCACACCACGGGGTCCTGTTCATCCAGAGGCAACGCCACCGCTCACTGTTCATTCAAACCCCCTCGCAACGCTCACTGTTCATCCAATCGATTGGCTTCAGTTAGCAGAAGTAGCGAAGGAATCGCTCCATCAGGTTCAGTTAACAGCCATCGATCGATCGCTCGGGTTCAGTAACACGTAGCCTGCAGTGCAATCGCTCGGGTTCAGTTAGAGCCCAACGCCTAGCTCGGGTTCAGTTAGAGCCAACGCCTCGCACGTGTACGAGAAAGCAGCGCATCGCCCCGACCTCCCACCGTAACCGACAACTCCCCGAAATTTTCCTCCCCCTCGCTTCTACCACGGTTTTTTCCGTCATGGACGGCCCAAAGAATGTCATGCAGTTGCGTCTCCGGCCCGCCCAGGACGAAAAGCCCATTTTCTGTCATGATTTTTTGTCATAGAAGTAGGAGCCCACCACATCTATGATGATACCGGGTTTTGTCACAATTATCGTCATAGAAGTGTCATATGTATGACAGAAAAAAAATTCGTTCGGCCCAAAATGTCACGGATGTGTCTTTTTTTGTAGTGTATAGCCAGGACCTCAAGGGGCATTTGGCAGCGGAGAAGCAAATCGCGGCCGCACAAGCGGATGAGGTCGCGATGGCTGCCATTCATGCCGACCCCCAGATGTTGGAGGAGCACCTCGTCGTCGAGGCCATCGTTGACACCTTGCGCACCGACACCGCTATGCGGTTGGCTGGTTTGAACGATAGTTCGTGGTGTTTTCTCGAGGCCACCGTTGGTGCCTTCGACGAAGACTACGAGGTGTTTTCTCAGCGTGCACGTGCTTACCTCATCTCGAGAGCCAGAAGGTTGGTGCCCGGAGCGGCTCAGGCAACACACCACTACAACAAGGGCACCCACGATGCGGAGGCCTCACCCTCTTCCATGTCCAAGGAGCCAATCGTCATCGATATCTGCGACAATGAGGAGTAGCTTGTCTTATTAGCTCACTATAAGGACCCATGTTCAGTTTGCTAGCTACTGCCGTTCCTTAATAAATTCTAGTGAATTGTGCTATCTACTTTCACCATGCAATCTTCTGCTATAGTGTATGTGTTCTATATGTCGTGCAATGTGGTGTTCAATTAACTGCTTGGTTCAATTCTGCAAATGTGATGTTCAATTCTTCATGGTGCAATATTTCCAAGTTGCTAAGCATGCTTGGTTTGGTTAGTCATTCGATCTTCTATTAGGAGTATGTTATATTGTTCAATTGGTGTTTAGTTAACTGCTTGGTTCATTTGTTGTGGCTTGGTTCACTTGTTGCGGTGTTTAGTTAACTGCTTGGTTCAATTCTGCAATGCGATGTTCAATAGTTGTGGATGCATTCTGTTATTGTATACCATGTGAGGAATAAATCGAATTTGGCTGTACTAAATACATGAGAATGAAATACAATTGCAATATTTCCAAGTTTTTAAGCATGCTTGGTTTGGTTAACTATCTGATCTTCTATTAGGAGTATGTTATATTGTGCAATGTGGTGCTCAGTTAACGTTTGGTTCATTTGTTGTGGTGTTTAGTTAACTGCTTGGTTCAATTCTGCAATACAGTGTTCAATTGTTGTGGCTGCATTATCTTATTGTATACCATGTGAGGAATAAATCGAATCTCACTGTACTAAATACATGAGAAACAAATACAATTGCTATATTTTCAAGTTGTTAAGCATGCTTGGTTTGGTTAACTGTCTGATCTTCTATTAGGAGTATGTTATATTGTGCAATCTGGTGCTCAGTTAATGTTTGGTTCATTTGTTGTGGTGTTTAGTTAACTGCTTGGTTCAATTCTGCAATGCGATGTTCAATTGATGTGGCTGCATTCTGTTATTGTATACCATGTGAGGAATAAATCGAATTTGGCTGCACTTAATACATGAGAAACATATACAAGTGCTATATTTCCTAGTTCTTAATCATGCTTGGTTTGGATAAATGGGTTTTCCATGTGGCTCGAATTAATCTGATGAATATGCAATGTGCTTATTTATCATCAACATATTTTATTGATAGCATGCGAACCCTTACTTAACCTGATGACTAACTACCTTATATGTGTTGCAGGGAAATAATGGGAAGCACTGAGGTTTACAAGATGGTACTAACTATTATACCTTGCCTTTTTATACTCCTTTGCCCCATTTCCAATATAGAGAAGATATTTATGCACATCCTTGTTTTCAGGCTTCACTGATGATTACCTCCCAAACCACCTCTCTGGTCAAGAGGCAAGGAAAGTTTTCATACAACACCCACGGTTCAATATTGAAGTGTTCCTGAAGAGGTCGAAGGATGGACGATCAATCATCCACAGGCACTGGCCTAAAGTTGCAAAGACCTTCAACATGAATGAAGGCTCAATATTCGCCTTCCGCTTCAGCAGTTTTCCAGATGAGATGCATCTCTCTATGTACCGTCTATGATGTTGCATGTGAAACTTGTTACTGGTGCAGTTGTGTAATGGGGTAGCTGAGTGCTGAAGCTATATCATGTTGTACTTCGATGTATTTCAATTATGAAATCCTGCTTCCTTAATATGGAAATGGAATATATTATGTGCTTAATATGAATGTCAATTAGATTAGTAAATGGATTATTAATAATAGGGCAATTAGCCCGCTAATTGGCCCACTAATTTTCCTATTGCAAACGGTTAATGAGAAACCACCATGGGCGATGACCTCAGGCAACGCACACAATTTCTAGGAATAAACCGTGTTGGACCAATGAACAATCACACATGACATTCTCTTAAAAAATGTTTGCGTTAAGCCACCTTGCGCAAACGTTTTCCTTGTAGTGACTGTGTGGGATGTATATATGAACGGAAACTTTTAGTGGTGACTGACTGTGTGGGATGTACTTACGATTGGAAATGATTTACCAGATAATTGTATTTTTAGCACTCTTCAGACGTATATCTGTATTTGAGTGCTCGCCGGTCGTACACGACCTCATTTTGCCGAGCATGTGTGCCAGGAGGGCATATCCCCAACGGTTTCTGGGTCATGTGGGAAGGACCCCCTATCGCCCACACTCACTTGGAGATGATTCCGAATGCCATCGTGGAAAGGGGTTAAAAACCGTTTGTTTAGGACCGACGCGCACCAGTGAAAGAGTTGTTTGGATGGCAGGGTTTGACAATAAATGCACTAGGAGAACTAGCTCCAATTAGCATCTCTTGGGTTGGATACTAGTTTTTTTGGGTGGGTTATAGATGCAACTAGCTCAAACTAGCCCTCATGTTTAGATATACTTTAGGGCTATTTGAGTCCGAACTAGCTCAAACTAACTGTAACCCGTGGATATAGTAGTAGATAATTTGTAAGAATGAACTAAACTCCTTTCGGCCCATGATATAAGATGTTAATTCATCTAATATGTGAGTATATTGGATGTTATAAGATACTCCTCCGTTCCTAAATATTTGTCTTTTTAGATATTTCAAATGGACTACCACATACGGATGTATATAGACATATTATAGAACAGTGTTGTACTACATCATTGTGCAATTGTTGTTTAGCTTCTAATATTAACTTGGTGCTTTTAGGTACATATGTCATTGGTAAAGATCCGCGTTTCGACCCTTTCTGCGTATGGGGCAATGAGATATCGACGAACCAGCATTAAGTGAGGAACCTGATAAAGATTGTTAGTAAAATGGGTCCAAAGATGGCAATGAAACTATTTGTTTACACTTTATCCAAGACAACAGTGAACTGCAGGATGGTAAGTAAGAACTCTGCAACCTTCTTTTTACTACCCATAATGAGTTGTGTCAGATGACAATGTCTGAATCTTTTTCCTTTGCAGTGGTTGCCAAAGGAGTTTATTCAAGATTACCTCTCAAACTACATGATTGGTGGGCATGCAAAGGTTAAAGTATTTCTACCAGAACACGATGGTTATCTAGATGTTTTCATGAAGACCGTGAAGGATGGGCGGTCGTCCATCACAAGGGGTTGGACTAGAGTCGTGCGAGCCTTCCGCATGGAGGAGGGCACAATATGGGCATTCTGCTTCACCTTGTTCAGCAACCAGAATATATTTCTCCTCTTTCTTTACCGTCTTTAATGGTACAAGTATACAACTGTGGTTGATCATTCTTTATTTGGTTCTTATGTAATTCTTGAACATATGTACCTATGAATCGAATAATGCATTGGTTGTTTGAACCATATGGATATGAATAAAGCTATAGCATATATTCAAATTAAAATCCAAATGTGGTACAATTTGGAAAAGCTGCAATAAAATTACGGTGAAATTACACTCTCCAGGTTGTTACGGCACACACGGTTTGTAAAACACAAACGTTTGCGATATGCACCATAATCGGAGACGGTTCACAGAGAGGAAACGTGTGCAAGCATGCACACAGTTGGCCTTTGCAAAGCGTGTGCGATATCAGACAATATCAAAAACGGTGCGGGCAAACTAAACGTTTGTGTTAGTTGCCTTATAGTACACGATTCGCAACCATGAACTATTTCTGACACAATATGCATCATAAATGTTGCACCACAGAATAGCGTGTGCGATAGTTGTCGTGTAAGACGATGTTACGATGGTCGAACGTTTTGTAATCCTGTCCGACACTCATACGGCGATTAGCTAATCTTCTTAATGGTGAACCGTTTGTGATGGGACGCGCATCATACACATTCTATAATAGTGAACCGTTTGTGATGGGTCGTGCATCATAAATGTAGCACCACAGAATACCGACTGCGATGGCAATGCGAGCAGAAGCGAGTAGGAGTACTGTAGGGGCCCCATCCCCGACGGTTTCTGGGTCATGTGGGAAGAACCCCCCTATCGCCCACTCTCACTTGGCGACGGTTCCAAATGCCGTCACGGAAAGGGGTTAAAAACCGTTTGTTTAGGACCGACGCGCACCAGTGCTGGATATCGCCATGATTATTTGAAGTTCTATCAATTGCCCTGTTGGGGAACGTAGTATTTCAAAAAAAATACATATGATCACGCAAGATCTATCTAGGAGAATCATAGCAATGAGCGGGGAGAGTGTGTCCACGTACCCTCGTAGACCGAAAGCGGAAGCGTTTAGTAACGCGGTTGATGCAGTCAAACGTCTTCGCGATCCAACTGATCCAAGTACCGAACACACGGCACCTCCGCGATCAGCACACATTCAGCTCGGTGACATCCCTCGAACTATTGATCCAGTTGAGGCCAAGGGAGAGTTCTGTCAGCACGACGGCGTGGTGACGGTGATGATGAAGTTACCGGTGCAGGGCTTCGCCTAAGCACTACGACGATATGACCGAGGTGTAACTGTGGAGGGGGGCACCGCACACGGCTAAAAGATCAACTTGTGTGCCTTTGGGGTGCCCCTGCCTCCGTATATAAAGGAGGGAGAGGGAGAGGCAGCCGGCCCTAGGGGGGCATGCCAAGGTGTGGAGTCCTACTAGGACTCCCTAGTCCTAGTAGGATTCCACCTCCCACACGGAGTAGGAAAGGGGGGAGGGAGAAGGAGAAGGAAAGAGGGGGCGGCCCCCTTCTCCTAGCCCTAATCGGCCTCCTGCCCAGGGGGGGCACACCAACCCCTTGTGGGCTGGTGTGCTTCCCTTTTATGGCCCATAAGGCCCATAACTTCTCCCGGGGGGTTCCGGTAACCTCCCGGTACTCCGAAAAAATGCCCGAATCACTCGGAACCATTCCGATGTCCAAATGCAACCTTCCAATATATGAATCTTTATGTTTCGACCATTTCGAGACTCCTCGTCATGTCCGTGATCTCATCCGGGACTCCGAACAAACTTTGGTATAACAAAATCACATAACTCACAATACAAATCGTCATCGAACATTAAAGCGTGCGGACCCTACGGGTTCGAGAACTATGTAGAGATGACCGAGACACATCTCCGGTCAATAACCAATAGCGGAACCTGGATGCTCATATTAGCTCCTACATATTCTACTAAGATCATTATAGGTCAAACCGCATAACAACATACGTTGTTCCCTTTGTCATCGGTATGTTACTTGCCCGAGATTCGGTCGTCGGTATCACCATACCTTGTTCAATATCATTACCGGAAAGTCTCTTTACTCGTTCTGTAATGCATCATCCCAGAACTAACTCATTAGTCACATTGCTTGCAACGCTTATAGTGATGTGCATTACCGAGAGGGCCCAGAGATACCTCTCCGATACTTGGAGTGACAAATCATAATCTCGATCTATGCCAACCCAACAAACACCTTCGGAGACAGTTGTAGAGCATCTTTATAATCACCCAATTACGTTGTGATGTTTGATAGCACACAAGGTGTTCCTCCAATATTCGGGAGTTGCATAATCTCATAGTCAGAGGAATATGTATAAGTCATGAAGAAAGCAATAGCAATAAAACTCAACGATCATAATGCTAAGCTAATGGATGGGTCTTGTCCATCACATCATTCTCTAATGATGTGATCCCGTTCATCAAATGACAACACATGTCTATGGTCAGGAAACTTAACCATCTTTGATTAACGAGCCAGTCTAGTAGAGGAATACTAGGGACACTTTGTTTTGTCTATGTATTCACACATGTATCAAGTTTCCGGTTAATACAATTCTAGCATGAATAATAAAGATTTACCATGATATAAGGAAATAAAATAATAACTTTGTTATTGCCTCTGGGGCATATTTCCTTCGTGCCCAACAGTAATTTGCTTACCCACCATTAGCTATTTTTCTCGAGAGAAGCCACTAGTGAAACCTACGGCCCCCGAGTCTCTTTCTCATATATTTGCCTTTGCGATCTACTTTTCATTTGCATTTATTTTCAGATCTATTAAACCAAAAATACAAAAACACCTCGCTGCGTTTTATTTTTATTTATTTTATTTGGTGTTCGATCTATCAATCTACTACATTTTATCTCACATCTGTTTGCCTATCTTGAGGCACCGTGCCCGGAAGGGATTGGCAACCCCTTTAACACGTCGGGTTGCGAGGATTTGTTATCTATGTGCAGGGGCTATTTACGTTGTGTTGCTTGGTTCTCCTACTGGTTCAATAATCTTGGTTTCATATCTGAGGGAAATACCTACCACCGCTATGCTCCATCATCCCTTCCTCTTTGGGGAAATACCGACGTAGCTTCAAGCGACATCTTGCCCGCCTGGTGGGCCCCCTCTGTTAGTTATTTGCTCCAATATTCCTTAGATATTCCATAAAAATATCCGTGAAGTTTCGGCTTGTTTGGAGCTATGCAGAATAGGTAGCCCGATATAGCTTTTCTAGGTCCAGATTTCTAGCTGCCGGAATTCTCCCTCTTGGTGTATACCTTGCAAATTATGAGAGAAAAGGCACTAGAATTAATCCAAAAAGCATTATTATGGATAAAAACATTCTAAATGACAGTAAACAAACATGATGCAAAATGGACGTATCAACTCCCCCAAGCTGAGACCTTGCTTGTCCTCGAGCGAAAACCGAAATCGAGAAACATGTCCACATTCTTTGAGAGAGAGGTGTCGATAAAAATAAAAAACAGACATAGAAGCATCATGTTGATTATTATAATAGCAACAAAATTAAACATAAGACTTTTATCATAGAACTTTTATCATGCACTTCTCATGAATAAGTAAAAGTTCATCATACAATTGAATTATAAAGAAAAAACTTTATTAAAAACAAACAAACTATGTTCTCGGTCAACTTTGCAACTACAATTCATCGTCTTTTCAGGAAGGGTCACGTATCGGAGCCTTTAGGCAAGTCCACTTACTCAACCATTGATGTCACTTGAAGCTACGTCGGTATTTCCCCAAAGAGGAAGGGATGATGTAGCACAGCGGCGGTAGGTATTTCCCTCAGATATGAAACCAAGGTTATCAAACCAGTAGGAGAACCAAGCAACACAACGTAAACAGCCCCTGCACACAGATAACAAATCCTCGCAACCCGGCGTGTTAAAGGGGTTGTCGATCCCTTCCGGGGTCGGTGCCTCAAGATAGGGAAACAAACGTGAGATAAGTTTGTAGTAGATTGATAGATTCAACGCCAAATAAAATAAATAAAAATAAAATGCAACAAGATATTTTTGTATTTTTGATTTAATAGATCTGAAATTAAATGCAAGGAAAAAGTAGATCGCAAAGCAAATATATGAGAAAGAGACCCGGGGGGCGTACGTTTCACTAGTGGCTTATCTCGAGAAAAATAGAAAATGGTGGGTCAAACAATTACTGTTGGGCAATTCATAGAACTTCAAATAATCATGACGATATACAGGCAATGATCATTATATAGGCATCACGTCCAAGATTAGTAGACCAACTCCTGCCTGCATCTACAACTATTACTCCACACATCGGCCGCTATCCAGCATGCATCTAGTGTATTAAGTTCGTGAATAAACGGAGTAGTGCAATAAGAACAATGACATGATGTGGACAAGATCTATCTATGTAGAGATAGACCACGTCGTTTTATCCTTAGTAGCAACGATACATATGTGTCGGTTCCCCTTCTGTCACTGGGATCAAGCACCGTAAAATCGAACCCACTACAAAGCACCTCTTCCCATTGCAAGATAAATAGATTAAGTTGGCCAAACAAAACCCAAATACCAGAGAAGAAATACGAGGCTATAAGCAATCATGCATATAAGAGATCAAAGAAACTCAAATAACATTCATAGATATAAAAAGATAGATCATATCATAAACCCAAAGTTCATCGATCCAAACAAACACACCGCAAAAGAGTTACATCATATGGATCTCCAAGAGACCATTGTATTGAGAATTCAGCGAGAGAGAGGAAGCCATCTAGCTACTAACTACGGACCCAAGGGTCTACAAAGAACTACTCATGCATCATCGGAGAGGCACCAATGGAGGTGGTGAACTCCATCCGAGATGGTGTCTAGATTGGACCTGGTAGTTCTAGACTCTGCGGCGGCTGGATCAATATTTCGACGACTCCCCTAGGGTTTCTGGAATATTGGGTATTTATAGAGCAAAGAGGCGGTCCGGGGGCACCCGAGGTGGGCACAACCCACCAGGGCACGCCCTGGTGGGTTGTGCCCCCTCGGGGCAACCCTCAGGTGCAGCCAGGGCCCATTATGATCCTTCTGGTCCAAAAAAGTCTCCGTGGAGTTTCGTTGCATTTAGACTCCGTCTGATATTTATTTCCTGCAATGTAAAAAACATGAAGAAAACAGCAACTGGCACTTGGCACTATGTCAATAGGTTAGTACCAAAAAAATGATACAAAATGACTATAAAATGATTATAAAACATCCAAGATTGATAATATAATAGCATGGAACAATCAAAAATTATAGATACGTTGGAGACGTATCAGCATCCCCAAGCTTAACTCCTACTCGTCCTCGAGTAGGTAAGTGATAAAAACAGAATTTTTGATGTGGAATGCTGCCTAACATGTCATATCATATATTTTTTCTTTATAGCATGGAAATTGGACTTTTATGTGATTCAAAGCAATAGTATTGTTTTGACATTATAATTTAGATACTCAAGCATATCAACAAGCAACCAAGTCTTTCAAAATATCAATGCTAAAATAATTTATCCCTAGCCCATCATGCTCAACCATTGATACATTCATGAAATACACTCGCATATTAATACACCCAATACTCAAGTACGATCATATTGACTCCTAGTTGGTGCTTTTATAAGAGAAGATGTAGACTCAAATTCAAAATAAAAATTGCATAAAGTAAAATAAAGGCCCTTCGCAGAGGGAAGTTGGGATTTGTAAAGGTGCCAGAGCTCAAAGCGAAAAATTAGAGATAAAAACATTTTGGGAGGTGTATCCATCCCACCAACGAAAATGACTTAGAGTTCCCAACACTTTCCATGCTAGATATATCACAGGTGGTTCCCAAACAGAAAACAAAGTTTATTCCTTTTTCCACCATACTTTCGCTTTCCATGGCTAGCCGTATCCACGCTTGCCCTCCATACCAACACTTTCCAAGGAATTTATTATTTGACAACATAAAGTAAATTCATTTTTTTTCATTTCGGGACTGGGCATCCCTAAAACCTTTTCCTTACTCTCGTGCAATGACAAGTGAATAAACACTCACCATTAGAGTGACACATCCAGCATGGAAAATATGAGCCACCCCTCACCGCTCCGCGAGCGAAACAAATACACAAAAGAGAAGTTCATTTTGAAAATTAGAGATGGCACATGCAAATTTTCTTAGAACGGCAAAATAATAACGCATATAGGTAGATATAGTGGACTCATGTGGCAAAACTGGTTTAAAGGATTTTGGATGCAGAAGTATAGATCATACTTGGTGCAAAATGAAGGCTAGCAAAAGATTGAGAAGCGACCAACCAAGAAACGAATAATCTCATAAGCGAGCATTAAGCATAATTAACATCGAATAATGCACCACAAGTAGGATATAATTTCATTGCATGACTATTGACTTTCGTTCTTGCATAGGGAATCAAAAACCTTAACACCAATATTCTTACTAAAGCATAACTACTCATCAACATAACTCACATATCACGTCATCATATCTCAAAACTATTACTAAGAATCAAGTTTATTTTGTCCAATGATCTTCATGAAAGTTTTTACTATATCCTTCTTGGATATCTATCACTTTGGGACTAATCTTCATGTGTTGCTTTTTATAAGCTCAAACAAATATAAGTGAAGATCATGAGCATAATTTTTCTTTTCTTTCTCTCAAACTAATTTAAGTGAAGCAAGAGAGAATTTCTTCAAAATTTTACTAACTCTCAAATAAATCTAAGTTAAACAAGAGAGCATTTCTTCAAAAAATACTAAGCGCATCATGCTAAAAAAGATATAAGTGAAGCACTAGAGCAAGTCCATAGCTCATAAAAAATTTAAGTGAAGCATAGAGAGCAATTCTAATAAATCATGACATAATTTTGGCTCTCCCAAATAGGTATGTCCAGCAAGGGATCAAGACATAAAACACAAAATAAAACAAGCAAAGACTCATATCATACAAGACGCTCCAAGTAAAACACATATCATGTGACGAATAAAAATATAGCTTCGAGTAAAATACCGATGATTGTTAGAAGAAAGAGGGGATGCCACTCGGGGGCATCCCCAAGATTAGTTGGTTGCTCATTTTTGGATAATACCTTGGGATGCCGGGACATCCCGAAGCTTAGGCTCTTCTATCCTTCCTTCATCCATCGTAAGATAATCCAAAACTTGAAAACTTCATTCACACAAAACTCAACAAAAGCTTCGTGGGATCCGTTAGTATAAGAAAGCAAACCACTACTATAAGTACTGTATCAAACCAATTCATATTTCGTTTTTGCATTATATCTACTGTATTCCAACTTTTCTATGGCAAAAACTCATCAAAGAAAACCATAGAGCCATCAAAATAAGCACACAACACAAGGAAAACAGAATCTGTCAAAACAGAACAGTCTGTAGCAATCTGACATTTTCGAATACTTCTGTAACTCCAAAAATTCTAAAAAACTAGGACAACCTGGGTAATTTGTATATTAATTTTCTACAGAAATAATTGGCATTTTATCACGTTCTGGTGATTATTAATAATTATTTCCATGAGTGCAAAAGTTTCTGTTTTTCAGCAAGATCAAACAACTATCACCCAAGAAGATCCTATTGGTTCTACTTGGCACAAACACTAACTAAAACACAAAAAACACAATCATAACAGTAGCATAATTGTGTAAACACTCAATAATAGAAAGCAAAAAGAAAAAAAATAAAATGTATTCATTGGGATGCCTCCCAACAAGCGCTATAGTTTTACGCCATTAGCTAGGCATAAAGCAAGGATCTAAGTTTTGTCATCTTTCTTCTTAATTTTCTTACAGGTATTTTAATCATGGGGTTTTCTATACACAACATAAAACATATTATCCATGGAAACTTTAGCATTCCTAAGTTGGTGTTCATCATAACCCTTTTGATTTCCCGCAACAATCCAAGAGTAATGTTGATTGACATTATTGAAAACATGTTGGATTATATCTAAAACAGGAACTTCCTTTTTAATATTCTCACCAAAGATTTTATTATACCCAAGCAAATGTCTCAAATCATAGTCACTATTGTAAATAATTTCATCTGTCACAGGTTTTCACGATTCATACCATAAAAATCAAAGATTTCCCTAGCTTCCTGTATTATGTAGTCAAACTCATTCATAAGAACGAGAGTGGCCAACTTTTTATCCCTAGGATTCTTTATAACGGGAAGCTCAAAAATACGAATAAATTTAGTTACAAGTTTCAGAACTAGTGCTGAAATAGCATCCGAATAAGATCTAGTAGTTTTAAGTATAGGAGCATCATCAAGACTCAAATTTCCCACACAATTGAAAAATTCTTGGATACGTTCTTTTCCCATAACATTCCCTTGACCCAAGATAAAAGTTTTAGCATCTAGATTCCCCGTACGTCCAATCTTAGGAGTTAGGCCATCATTTGTTGGTTTCATACAGAAATCACCCATGTTTGCAAGCAAAGAATAGATCTGACGAGGAAACGGTGAACGAAAAAAAAGCGTATAAAACGGCAAATTTTTGTGAAATGGGGGAGAGGAAAACGAGAGGCAAATGGTAAATAATATAAATTGCAAGGATAAGAGATTTGTGATTAGGAACCTGGTATATGTTGAAGATCCTCCCTGGCAACGGCGCCAGAAATTCCTTTTGATGTCGCTTGAAGCTACGTCGGTATTTCCCCAAAGAGGAAGGGATGATGCAGCACAGCGGCGGTAGGTATTTCCCTAAGATATAAAACCAAGGTTATTGAACCAGTAGGAGAACCAAGCAATACAACGTAAACAGCCCCCACACATAGGTAACAAATCCTCGCAACCTGACGTGTTAAAGGGGTTGTCAATCCCTTCCGGGGTACGGCGCCTCAAGATAGGCAAACATACCTGAGATAAATTTGTAGTAGATTGATAGATCGAACGCCAAATAAAATAAATAGAAATAAAACGCAGCAAGGTATTTTTCTATTTTTGGTTTAATAGATCTGAAAATAAATGCAAGGAAAAAGTAGATCGCAAAGGCAAATATATGAGAAAGAGACCCAGGGGC
This sequence comes from Aegilops bicornis, assembly GCA_021605145.1. NCBI lineage: Eukaryota > Viridiplantae > Streptophyta > Magnoliopsida > Poales > Poaceae > Aegilops > Aegilops bicornis. The sequence goes on along the minus strand of CM038670.1, from coordinate 722,053,337 downwards.
CGTAGGTTTCACTAGTGGCTTCTCTCGAGAAAAATAGCAAATGGTGGGTGAACAAATTACTGTTGGGAAATTGATAGAACTTCAAATAATCATGGCGATATCCAGGCAATGATCATTATATAGGCATCACGTCCAAGATTAGTAGACCGACTCCTGCCTACATCTACTACTATTACTCCACACATCGACCGCTATCCAGCATGCATCTAGTCTATTAAGTTCATGGAGAAACGGAGTAATGCAATAAGAACGATAACATGATGTAGACAATATCTATCTATGTAGAGATAGACCCCATCGCTTTATCCTTGGTAGCAACGATACATACGTGTCGGTTCCCCTTCTGTCACTGGGATCAAGCAACATAAGATCGAACCCACTACAAAGCACCTCTTCCCATTGCAAGATAAATAGATCAATTTGGCCAAACAAAACCCAAATATCGGAGAAGAAATATGTAACATCCCAAAATTTTGGAACGTTATATTACATAGATAGTTTTGATTGTTTGTTTGATTGTTGAGTGATTGCTTGAGTGAAATTTGAAACTTTTTGAAAGTTAAATGAGAGGGAATAAAAGGATTTTCCCAAACTTTCACTTTGCTTTTCTGGTCTCCATGAATTCAAATTATTTTCAAAAACAAAACCCTAGAGAGAAGATGAAATGACTTCTTCCATTTAAACAAATGAAAAGGGTGTTTGAAAATATTTGAATTCCATTTGGAAAATATTTCCACTCCAGAAACTTTATGCAACTCAATGATTTTCATGAGCGAAGATAAAATGACTTCTTCAAAACATATTAAATATGAGTTGGGAGTTTCAAAGAATTAAATTCAAAGTCCCATTGAAATTATTTTAAATTTGGAGTTATTTGGTTTTTATTCAAATTAATTTTTTCCAAAAATAAAACATATGGAAAATAGGGTAACATGATTCCCTACATCAGAAAATTGGAGAGAAATAAATTTGAATTAATTTTGGTATTTTTAAAATGACTTTTATTGGGTTTTATTGCAACAATAGCACTCTTTGCTTTATTTGATTTTTTTGCGGATTTTATTTGACGGTAGAAAAATGTCCACGTTGTAGAAAATCTTTTTCTGAAACTTTTGATATACTATATGCCTATATAATATTTTTAGTTATTTAGTTTTTATTATTTTAGTTCTCTGAAAAATAGTTTTTTAAAAAATACCCCTTCACAATCGGGCAGGCCCAGCCTCATCCAGCCCAGCCAGCAGCTTGCCCCCTCGACCGAAGCGGAGTCCATCACCAAGACGGTTGCCGGGCGACGCCGTGTCCACCCCGGTCTCCTCGCCTGCCCCGCCCGCAAGGCCCCCCCGCTGGCCGTTATAAGGCGATGCATCGCCGCCTCTTCGCCTCGTCAGCCGCCGCCTCACCTCCTCGCTTACCGCCGCACTTTGCCTAGCCGACACAGACTTTTGCCGCCACACTTCTGCCGCGACGAGCCGCTTCATACCGCTGGCCAAGACGTCGCCGCGCTGCGCCGCTGCCGCCGGTTGCCGCGGAGTAGCCGCCATTGCTGACGCACCCGCGCCGATCCGCCTAATAATTCACCTGGCCGAACTGCAATAAACCCGCCTGCCACGGTTTTTTTTTGGGTTTCGCTGCTTAAAACCCGTCTTTTGTTATAGTTAGTTAAATTAGCGAGCGTTCGCTCGTTAGCTTCTGGTAGCGAATGATTTCGTTCTGTAGGGTTCTGAAGCGAACGTCCGTTCGATAGGATTTTTCTTTTTATTTTAGATTTCGGCTAGGGACCAATCTGTGAGTATTTTATTTACAGTTTAGCCCCTGTTCTTCAAACGATCACTACTTTTTACTCGTTTGTCCAAATCCAACAAAACCAACGCCCACATCTTCGTTATGATCTCATCTATCCAGATAATCAACTCAAACCTGGTTTTGAAAGTTTTAAAATTTGAATTCAAACAGATTTGTATTTGAACTTCGTCAGATCGTAACTTAAGTTTTATAGCTCCGATTTGGTTGATTCTTTTTGCAAATCGAAGCACTTCACCTAAAATTTCTGATAAGGCCAAATTCACATAATTTTGGTACTGTTAGAAATTGTTTATGTTGCAAGAGTTATTTGCTAGGTTTTCGTGTTTTCCGAATTGTCTTCTTCGTTCTTTCCAATCTTTTGAGTGATTGCTTATGTGTGGTTACTATTGATTGCTTACGATAGATTGACTGGAGTGTGACGAGTAGAACTATCAGGAGTTACGAGTATGAATAATCTTCATCAACAGTACAAGGCAAGTTCACACTTTGATCATATCCCTTTATTACCCAGTTTTTATTCATTAGCTCAACCCTCAAACATTGCATGGTTAAGAATTGATAACATATGGGTTTTGGGAAGTAGTTGATGAGGTAGGAACCTATTGTCCTGCATTCAAACCTTGGGAGTTACTTCTACGTTATGCTTATACTGCTATGATATGCTCGTAGACGTGGATTGGTTGAGTGAATTCATGACAGATGTGAGAGTGATTATTAATGGTTAACTTAAGGTGGTTACTTTAATACACATCTGGGTGGAATGGTAGGGGTACCCTGTAGCACCCAGTGGTTTGCCCAGGAACCTGGAGAACCCAGTGCTTGCCCAAGGGGATCCCGGAGGACCCGTGTGATCACCTTATGGAATGCCACCCAGGCTCAAAGGGATCATAAGATTATTCATACTAGAAACTTCCGTGTGCAGCCACAAGCCATTATGGGCTCTGGCATAGTTGAGTATGTTGTGTGACCTCTTTCAGTGGTAGGCTAGCAGATGTAGGGGAAAGTAGGTGTTATTGTCTACCCAGAGTAAAGAGTTAATGCTTCTGAAAGACTGTGTCTCGATCATCCGTTTCTCAAACACCATGTAGTGCGATAAATCAAACGGAGGAGATCGAGTCTTGTGGGGAAAAGTGCGCAAACCTCTGCAGAGTTTACAAACTAATCATGATTAGCCGTGTCCCCGGTTATGGACATCTTGAGTATCTGGTTCTTGGATTATCATATTGATCTCATCACTCTAAATTAATTTTTTGGGATGTTAATGATTACTTTAATTGGGATTGAGTTGGAGGAACCTTCTCAATATTGTTCAACCACTATGGTAGTTAAATAAAATATATTCCTTTGTTGCAGGGAAAATTTGGCTTTATGCAAAAATAAACTTAGAGCTTTCCACCAGCCATATATGCATGTAGTGATAGCCATTATTCATCTTTGCTCTATGGTGTGAATTTGCCAGTACATTGAATGTACTGACCCTTTGTGGCTGCAACAGCTCATGTTGCAGGAATCTTACGACGAGTATGTGATACGTTAGGGTTACGATTTCTACACTCAACTTTGTCATTGGTGTTGATGGGAATCCACAACCTTGTTGTTACTTCCGCTATATAGATTGATGTAATAGTATTTACGTTACTTTATACATGTGATTTACCTCTGTTATAAATCCTCGAGTACTGTGTGTGTCAGCATACCGATCCAGGGATGACACTTAAGCACAGAGACTTGACCATCTGAGGTCGGGTCGTTACAAGATGGTATCAGAGCACATGTTGACTGTAGGACGTGACCCATGGAAACTGGCAAGCCCATAGGAAAGATTTTCTCTAAAACTTTATTTTTCAAAAGATCTTTTCCGCTCTTCTTTTCTGAGCTTTACCAAATATTCCCTTTTAGTGAGACCATACCCATTTTCCCTTTTGACCACGAAGATTCGACTGATGAGACCACTCCAAGAAGGACAAGATATCGGACAACTAAGACCATTTCGGAATGAAGAGGATTTTACGGAGCATTATAATAATGGAAACTACAATGACTGAAGACTCTGAAGACTAGGAGAATTTGAAGGCTCTGAAGAATTTCTAGATTTGTATGACCTAGGAAGGCTACCCTTATGGAATTTGTCAGACTATTGAAGCTGTCAATACCCCAGATCAAGGTGTGTTGAAGAAAGACCGGAACATGGGGCGTAAAACTCAAAGTTTTGTCAAGAAAACCCAAGACAGGAGATATCAATTATGGAATGATAGCTCATGGCAGAAACATGGATATCCAAGATATTACCGCCCCTTATGCTATTGTCACCGTGCTGAGTTAAGCATGCATTTCTTCGGAAGGATTGGATGGTAGAAAGCTAATGGAGCACCTATCAGCGAAAGATGAAGTTTTAACCTTAGCTGGTGTATCACCAGGACTAGAGTGTTACATCAAGAAGTTTAGGATCGACCTGCAAGAAGCCGTATTTGATAAGGAAGCATTTCGTGAAGAACTCAGGACCCAGAAGCTGAAAGTAGCCAAGCTGGAGGAGCAAAACCTCAAGATACCGGAGATTAAATCGAGGCCCGAAGGGACAGATGGGATCATGGCTCATGCCAAGGGTGTTAAAACCCAGAAGTTTGGAACGCAACTCCAGAATATTAAAGGACGTCACGAGAGACTTCGTGACAACAGAGATGATCTGACAAAAGAACTTGAGAAGGTCAGGCATGATCGGAAGAAGCCCATCAGAAACATGAACAAGACTTGAAGAGTTTGGCGATGTTGAAGATTTATTGACCCTTAGAAGATCAAACCACTGTTATATACCTACGTTAGATGCGACGCTTGTGAGCTGTCATATGTTTTTTGTTTTCCCGACAGCCACAAAATAGAACTTGTCTTTTCAAAACTATTGTCTATTTTGTGTTTATCCCTCTCTATCTCTCTTATCCCAACCCAACACCCATGGACCCAATAGAGGATGAATGGAGATGAGCTTATATTTTCTGGACCGATGAGTCAATTGGGCACGGACCGATGGATTCAGAACATGGAAGATCAAATGAAGAATAACCCTATCATCGGAAAGGATATTACCCAGAATGCTCTTCAGTGCTTTGAAAGAGGTGCTGCTACTTGGTGGAGGATGTACCAAACCATAAATGGATGGCAAGGAGTAACCAGTTGGAAGGAATTTAAGTTCACTCTGCTAAAGTCTCGGTTTGTGTCCCAGAAATTGAAGCCTTATGGGAAGGATATGAAGAAACCTTGTGCATGCAAGCTTTGTGGAGAAATAGGACAAAACCATAAAGAACACAAGGATGAATGCCCTAATTGTGAAGGAAGTCACCCAGCTGAAGAATGCCCAACTAAGCAGATCACTTGTTTCTTGTGTGAAGGGACTACCCACTACCACCTTTCGGTGTCACATTTACCCCATGGTACAAAGAACCATCCAGCAGAAGAAAGAAGCAATGAAAGGAGCCCTCATGGAAATTTTACAAGAATCTGTGATGAAGGAAGAGGTGGAGGACACACCCTAAGAAGACCCAATTAAACCCTGCACCAAGTCTTGCTATTCATGTGGAGAAGAAGGACACATCTCCCAGAATTGTATGAATGGGGATCTAGTAGAATTCCCGGCGGAGGAAGTAGAGTATGACCCACAGGAAATAGAAGCCCTGATTGGAACGGAAAGGACCAGAAAGAGAAGTAGATTGGATTCCAGGAAGGATCTGAGTCATATCACCTGTTATAGGTGCAAGGAGTCAGGGCACTACCGCAGCAATTGCCCAAAAAGGAAGCCAATGACCCAAGGAGGCTATATAATCACAAGGAAACCTCGAGACTTGTCAGAAGTAATATGTTTTTGTTGTAATGAAGCAGGGCACTTTGCCAGAGGTTGTCCCAAAGAGAAGGAGACTCGTGATGAATAGTTGAGTCTGTAAGAAATATAGTAGTAGTAGTGGAAACAATTCTTTTGAGGTGTTGAGTTGAGGCATGTAATGGAAAAACAGGAGATTGTAATAATTTGAGAATCAATAAAGTTAGCATCGTTGGTATTGATTTGGATTTTATGAGTAGTGACTCTATGAAGGAAGATTTTGACCATTTTTGAGGATATGAGAAATATGGTCTATGGAAGAATTGGAGCATTTTAAGGGTGGTAGTACCCTGTGAGGACACTTGACCACTGGAAAAGATAATGATATTCCACAGGGTGGATTTCGGACAAAATAAGTATGAGTTTTACCTTGATATGTGGGATGCCTCAAGAGTATGAAGGGATGAAGTACTATTGGATATAAAGGAGGTATGATGTTGGAAGTATAGAGCAATTGCAACTCCATGAGGAGTTTGAGTAATCACGTATGAGTTTGGTACAAATAGAAGGAAGAGAGACAGTACAATTGGATGGATATAAGAATGCTGGGAAGCTGGATGATGGGATAATGATCAGTTGCCCCAGTGATGAGCTCAAGGTTTGCAAGTGATGAGATGGGCCATAACCCACAGGCCCCAGGACCTGCCAAGAAGCAAGCACACTCTTGCTGAAGGAAAAACCCTCGACGAAGTTACGTTTACCCATAGACGATTTTATAGGAGTTTACGCAAAACCTGAGAGTTGTGAAGAAACGATAGATGTTTGTTTGGCTTGCAGAACCAATGGATTATCCAAACTTAGTTCGTCGACAAGAGAAATTCTGCAATGCTTGTGAGGATGACCGAGTGTTAGGATGCGAGATTCGCTAAACCATATACAAGGTAATGATTTGGGTGCGGGATGGATTGATCACCATACCGACTTGGTCTTATTATTTGCCTCTGCTATATGGGATGGTAAATCTGAGTCACTTGCCTATAGTAGAGAGACAGTGATCAAAACCTTGTTTGAATCTTAGAATGGTATAGCAATTTCCCCTTGTACCAGGCAGCCGTTGCCAACCGTAGGCCATACGGTGAGAATGAAGCCCGTACCCATTTCCTGCAGGAGAAACCATAAATTGTTGACCACCATGAGATATCGATAGTTGTTTAGTATTGGCGCCAGACCTACCGGCTAAGAAGACCCAGTCTCTGAAGGACCATACCAAGATAAAAAGACAGAAGTATTGAGGAAAAGGTTATGCCACTACCGGAAGAACCCAGAGAAGGGATTTTCCCGAGAATCTGAGAAACTGGCACTGCCAACAATAAGGATGGAGTATATGAGTTTTGGTGGAACCGTAACCATGCTTCTAAGGGTGGTAGCACCCCAGACCCCCTGAGACGATCGATGGATTTTGAGGGGACCACCAAAACCTAACCTTTTTCTTTCTAGCCTCTCCGAATCTCGAGGACGAGATTCATTTTAAGGGTGGTAGGTTTGTAACATCCCAAAATTCTAAATTTTGGAATGTTATATTAAATAGATAGTTTTGATTGTTTGTTTGATTGTTGTGTGGTTGCTTGAGTGAAATTTGAAACTTTTTTAAAGTTAAATGAGAGGGAATAAAAGGACTTTCCCAAACTTTCACTTTGCTTTTCTGGTCTCCATGAATTCAAATTATTTTCAAAAACAAAACCCTAGAGAGAAGATGAAATGACTTCTTCCATTTAAATAAATGAAAAGGAGTTTGAAAATATTTGAATTCCATTTGGAAAATATTTCCAATCCAGAAACTTTATGCAACTCAATGATTTTCACGAGCGAAGATAAAATGACTTCTTCAAAACATATGAAATATGAGTTGGGAGTTTCAAAGAATTAAATTCAAAGTCCCATTGAAATTATTTTCAATTTGGAGTTATTTGGTTTTTATTCAAATTAGTTTTCTCCAAAAATAAAATATATGGAACATAGGGTAACATGATTCCCTACATCAGAAAATTGGAGAGAAACAAATTTGAATCAATTTTGGTATTCTTAAAATGATTTTTATTTGGTTTTATTGCAACAGTAGCACTCTTTACTTTATTTGATTTTTTGTGTATTTTATTTGACGCCACAAAAATGTCCATGTTGTAGAAAATCTTTTTCTGAAAATTTTGATATTTTATATGCCTATATAATATTTTTAGTTATTTAGTTTTTATTATTTTAGTTCTCTGAAAAATAGTTTTTTAAAAAATACCCCTTCCGCCGAACTGGGCAGGCCCAGCTCCTCATCCAGGCCCAGCCCAGCGCGCAGCTCGTCCCCGACCCCGAGCGGAGTCCACCGCCCGCACGGCTCGCCGGCGACGCCGTGTCCACCCCGGTCTCCTCGCCTGCCCCTCCCGCAAGCCACCCCCTCTGGCCTTTATAAGGCGATGCATCGCCGCCTCTTCTCCTCGTCAGCCGCCGCCTCACCTCCTCGCTTCCCGCCGCCTCCGCACTTGCCGCCCGTTGTGCCGACGCTGCACTTTGCCGCCACCACCACCTTTGGCCTTGGAACCACCACTTTCTTTGCCGCTTCTACGCTTCACGCCGCATCCACCGCCGCCCCGCGCCCACCGCTGCCGAAGCCGCCGTTCGCCGGAGTAGTCGCCGTCGTCGACGACCCGCGGTCCGATCCACCCAATCCGCGACCAGCTGTGAACCGGTAATAAACCCGCCCGGTTCGCCGGTTTTTTTTTTGGGTTTCGGTTTTTGTTTAAAACCCGTCTTTTTTTATAGTTAGTTAATTTAGCGAGCGGTCGCTCGTTATCTTCTGGTAGCGAACGATTTCATTTTGTAGGGTTCTGTAGCGAACGTTTGTTTGATAGGATTTTTCTTTTTATTTTAGATTTCAGCCAGGGACCTATCTATGAGTATTTTATTTACAGTTTAGCCCCTGTTCTTCAAACGATCACTACTTTTTACTTGTTTGTCCAAATCCAACGAAACCAACACCCACTTCTTCGTCATGATCTCATCTATCCAGATAATCAACTCAAACCTGTTTTTGAAAGTTTTCAAATTTTAATTCAAACAGATTTTTATTTGAACTTCGTCTGATCGTAACTTAAGTTTTATAGCTCTGATTTGGTTGATTCTTTTTGCAAATCGAAGCTCTTGACCTAAACTTTCTAAGGCCAAATTCACATAATTTTGGTACTTTTAGAAATTGTTTCATGTTGCAAGAGTTATTTGCTAGGTTTTGGTGTTTTCCGAATTGTCTTCTTCGTTCTTTTCGATCTTTTGAGTGATTGTTTATGTGTGGTTACTATTGCTTGCTTACGATAGATTGACCGGAGTGTGACGAGTAGAACTATCAGGAGTTATGAGTGCGAATCATCTTCATCAACAGTACAAGGCAAGTTCACACTTTGATCATATCCCTTTATTACCCAGTTTTTATGCATTAGCTCAACCCTCAAACATTGCACGGTTAGGAATTGATAACATATGGGTTTTGGGAAGTAGTTGATGAGGTAGGAACCTACTGTCCTGCATTCAAACCTTGGGAGTTACTTGTACGTTATGCTTATACTGCTATGCTATGCTCGTAGACGTGGATTGGTTGAGTGAATTCATGATAGATGTGAGAGTTATTATTAATGGTTAACTTAAGGTGGTTACTTTAATACACATCTGGGTGGAATGGTAGGGGCACCCTGGAGACCCAGTGGTTTGCCCGGGCACCTGGAGATACCAGTGCTTGCCCAAGGGGATCCCGAAGGACCCGTGTGATCACCCTAGGGAATGCCACCCAGGCTCAAAGGGATCATAAGATTATTCATAATAGAAACTTTCGTGTGCAGCCACAAGCCATTATGGGCTCTGGCATAGTTGAGTATGTTGCGTGACCTCTTTAGTACTAGGCTAGCAGATGTAGGGGAAAGTAGGTGTAACTGTCTTCCCAGAGTAAAGAGTTAATGCTTCTGAAAGACTGTGTCTCGATCATCCGTTTCTCAAACACCATATAGTGCGAGAAATCCAACGGAGGAGATCGAGTCTTCTGGGGAAAAGTGCGCAAACCTTTGCAGAGTGTACAAACTAATCATGATTAGTCGTGTCCCCGGTTATGGACATCTTGAGTATCTGGTTCTTGGATTATCATATTGATCTCATCAATCTAAATTAATTTGTTGGGATGTTAATGATTACTTTAATTGGGATTGAGTTGGAGGAACCTTCTCAATATTGTTCAACCACTATGGTAGTTAAATAAAATATATTCCTTTGTTATAGGAAAAAATTGGCTTTTTGCAAAAATAAACTTAGAGCTTTCCACCAGCCATATATGCATGTAGTGATAGCCACTATTCATCTTTGCTCTATGGTGTGAATTTGCCAGTACATTCAATGTATTGTCCCTTTGTGGCTGCAACGGCTCATGTTGCAGGAATCTTACGACAAGTAAGTGATACGTTAGGGTTACGATTTTTACACTCAACTTTTCCATTGGTGTGATGGGAATCCACAACCTTGTTGTTACTTCCGCTATATGGATTGAGGTAATAGTATTTACGTTACTTTATAGATGTGATTTACCTCTGTTATAAATCCTCGAGTATTGTGTGTGTCAGCATACCAATCCAGGGATGACACTTAAGCACAGAGACTTGACCGTCTGAGGTCGGGTCGTTACAAAATACGAGGCTATCAGCAATCATGCATATAAGAGGTCAAAGAAACTCAAATAACTTCCATCTATATAAAAAGATAGATTTGGTCATAAACTCAAAGTTCATCGATCCCAACAAACACACCGCAAAAGATTTACATCATATGGATCTCCAAGAGACCATTATATTGAGAATTCAGCAAGAGAGAAGAAGCCATCTAGCTACTAACTACGGACCCCGAAGGTCTACAAACAACTACTCACGCATCATCGGAGAGGCACCAATGGAGGTTGTGAACCCCATCCGAGATGGTGTCTAGATTGGATCCGTGGTTACGGACTCAAGGGCGTCTGGATGAATATTTTGTCGACTCCCCTAGGGTTTCTGGAATATTGGGGTATTTATAGAGCAAAGAGGCGGTCCGGGAGGCACCTGAGGTGAGCACAACCCACTAGGGCACACCTGGGCCTCCTGGCACGCCCTGGTGGGTTGTGCCCCCCTCGAAGAACCCTCAGGCGCAGCCAAGGACCATTATGTTCCTTCTGGTCAAAAAAAATCTCCATGGAGTTTCGTTGCATTTGGACCCCGTCTGATATTGATTTCCTGCGATGCAAAAAAAACATGCAGAAAACAGCAACAAGCACTTGGCACTATGTCAATAGGTTAGTACCAAAAATTATATGAAATGACTATAAAATGATTATAAAACATCCAAGATTGATAATATAACAGCATGGAACAATCAAAAATTATAGATACGTTGGAGACGTATCAACCATCATATAGTCTTCTATGATTCCTGACACTCATCGCGTACACGAGCAAAACGTTTCAACCAGACACATAGAAAGATAGGGGCTTATAGTTTCGCCTCCCAACGTACTCACCTCAAGGGTGATGTCAACAATAATAACTCATGCTATCTATATTCAACTGGACGTATGTGCCTAGATCTTTCCTCACCACATGATGCTTGCCAAAGGAGAGTAATAAAAAGGAATAGAAGGAAATCTTTGACTCTTTGCATAAAAGTAAAAGATAGGCCCTTCGCAGACGGAAGCAGAGGTTGCCATGCGCTTATTTGTTTGTATGCTCAACCCCTTAGTGCAAAAGAACATCACATTGCATTGCCCCTTGTGATAGCGACCTTTATTATGCAGTCTGTCGCTTTTATTCTTCATCATCACAAGTTCGTGCAATGCTCAATTTTCTCTTACACTAAATGATCTCACACATTTAGAAGCAATTTTTATTGCGTTTTTGCACAGATGACAACTTACTTGAGGGATCGTGCTCAATCCCTAGGTAGGTATGGTGGACACTTGAAAATAAGATTTAGGTTTAAGGGTTTTTGGATGCACAAGTAGTATCTCTACTTAGTGCGGAATTTTTGGCTAGCAAAGATAGGGGGCAAGCACCACATGTTGAAGGATCTATAACAATATGACTTCTATGTGAATATAAACAAACATAAACCATTAACTTGTCTTCCTTGTCCAACGTCAACAATTTTGGCATATAATATTTTCATGAGGGCTCATAATCACAAAAGATTTCTAGGATAGTATATTTATATGTGAATCTTCTCTTCCCTTATTAATTCTTTCATGAGTTGCATCATTTACTAATGCTATATTTGTAAATCTCTAATAAAATTTCCTGCTTATACTTTTCCTTATGTGGTGTCATCACCTACCATAAGATTAGTATATGATCTTCTTGATTTATTTCCTTTCTTTTATTTAATTCCTTTCTCTTTTTCTTTCTTATTTCTTTTCTTTTATTGCAACATGAAAGTAAAGAAAGCAAAAACTCAAACTAAACTTTCTTATATAACTTGCACACGATTACAAGGATAGATCACTAAGAAAACTCTCAAGGAAGAAAGGATCGAACTAACTTTATTTCATCTAAAGCAAAAAGATCGAACTAAAATAAGTAAAAGCATTTGGGCACCAAATCACATAACTCATATAATACAAAATCGTCATTGAACGTTAAGCATGCGGACCCTACGGGTTCGAGAACTATGTAGACATGACCGAGACACCTCTCTGGCCAATAACCAACATTGGAACCTGGATGCTCATATTGGTTCCTACATACTCTACGAAGATATTTTATCGGTCGTAATGCAATGACAACATACGTAATTCCCTTTGTCATCGGTATGTTACTTGCCCGAGATTCGATCGTCGGTATCTTCATACCTAGTTCAGTCTCGTTACCGGCAAGTCTCTTTACTCGTTCCGTAATGCATCATCCCGTGACTAACTCATTAGTCACATTGCTTGCAAGGCTTATCATGATGTGCATTACCGAGAGGGCCCAGAGATACCTCTCCGATTCTCGGAGTGACAAATCCTAATCTCGATCTATGCCATCCCAGCAAACACCTTTGGAGATACCTGTAGAGCGTCTTCATAATCACCCTACATTGTGACGTTTGATAGCACACAAGGTATTCCTCCGGTATCCGGGAGTTACATAATCTCATAGTCAAAGGAATATGTATAAGTCATGAAGAAAGCAATAGCAATAAAACTTAACGATCATTGTGCTAAGCTAATGGATGGGTCTTGTACATCACATCATTCTCCTAATGATGTGATCCGGTTCATCAAATGACAACACATGTCCATGGATAGAAAACTTAACAATCTTTGATTAACGAGCTAGTCTAGTAGATGCTTACTAGGGACACTGTGTTTTGTCTATGTATCCACACATGTATCAAGTTTCCGGTTAATACAATTCTAGCATGAATAATAAGCATTTATCATGATATAAGGAAATATAAATAACAACTTTATTATTTCCTCTAGGGCATATTTCCTTCAGCTGGGTAACGGGAAACTGGTGAGGAAATGGCGGGAAATGATGGCGTGTTCATAAAATGCCATCAATTAATGGAAACTTAGCATAGAAGGAACATCGAGCTGGCACAAGAAGTAGATGATGATCAGATGATCGTTTATCCTAGTTAATTATGCATGTAATAGTTTACTTTGGTGTGTGTGGAAATGTCATGTGTGTACTAGCCACCTATGTAATTGGATGTTTGTCGTGTATTACACACATCTTGTTTATGTGAAACGTTTCGGTTCTCTTGGCTCAACACAAACAGTTTATCAAAATGAACTGTATGCCCTCCATTGCACACACACCTTGATCTGGTAGAACCGTTTCTGTTGCGTTGCCTAATCAAAAACAGTTCATCTGAGTGAACCGTATGCGGTATATTGCACAAACCTTGATATGGCTGACCGTTTCTTTTGTGTTGCCTAATCACAAACAGGTCATCCGAGTGAACCGTAGGCTGTATGTCGCATATGCCTTCATCTGCCTGCCCGTTTCTTTTGTTCTGCCACATCGCAAAGAGTTAATTGAACTGAACCGTATGCCTTGCATCGCACACACAACTAAAATCTGAACTGTGTTTGATGCATCCGTCATCGCAAACGTTTTGCACCTTTTTTGATGGTTTTTTTACACCACCGTTTGCGATTAATGCATCGCACACAGTTTCGTCAAAGGGTCTCTGATTGTAGTGTCACGTTAGCAGCAACCTGCAGTAGTGATGCAACCCATGTCCGAAAAGGTGGCGGTGGCCATGGAGCACCTGCTTCCTCATGAGATCGCTGAGCTGGAGCTGGAGATGCAGGAAGCAGCAAAGATCAAGGAGCGTCGGGAGAAGAGTTTGTCCATCGAGGAATCGGCGGTGGAGTACTAACGCGAGCTCTGGCGCAGCCACTACTACGATTACTACAACACCTTGAGGGCGGCACCGAGAATGGCGCCGAGGACGAGGACGAGGATGCGAAGTCCACCAACGGTGGAATTTTGCCAGGACAAGTCATCAACGTCTCATCTCACACTGGCGATGCATAGGCCGGCGCGAGGGCGGATTTGTTAAAATTATGCATACTTAGGCTTTGTTTTTAATGTTGGTCTTTTGTTAGAGCAATGTTTAGTTCAACTGACTCTATTTTATTACTAAAATTACTCGATTCAGTAAGTGTACCCTGTGTGATGTACGCTCTTTTGTGTGCCCAAATTAGCAAGCGATGTTAAATTATGCAATGACGTACCCGGGGAAATTTCCACCAAAAATTTGAATTATCAAACTCATCACATGCGCGTAAAGAAGAAGAATCGTTTGTGATGCACACAATCGTTCTAAGTAAATGGTGTCCGACGGCACCGCGCGCAAAGTTTCCCTCCACATTTCAAAATTTTTGGCCTACAGCCAAAATATCTACCCCCGCCCCCTCCCCTTCCCCACCCACTTTTCTCCCCGACCACAAGTCACATTTCCCCTGTTCCTTCCTTCCTTCCTAAGCTATAGCCGCTTCCTCTCTTGCTTCCTCGCTCTCACCGTCTCGCATCCTACCACCGGGGTCGCCAAGGTCTTATTCAATGACCTCTCCAGCGGTTCCTCGGCTCCTTCACCACCCGGGTATGCATATATTCTCTCTCTCAGGCTATGACTTGGAATGAAGGATTTTAACCCAGTGATCGATTTGAGTCATTTCTTCCTCTTGTAGCTCCCTAGGACCATCAGTTGCAACAAATGGAGTGGGTGTCTGAATATATGTCTGCTCATTGTCACCATTAATCTCCATGCGTGAAGCTAGTTGCGTTTGAATATGTGAACAGTGGGAGGAAGTTATTGGCATGTGCAGAGAAGGTTAGACCCTCTTTCGTTGTTACAAATCATTTGTTAGATGTGATTCAGACACTGTCACGGTCCCAACCCATTCATACCACACCTTCAACCAAACGCATCGTAAGACAGTGTTATAGTTTGTAACTAGTATCTGAAAATGTTGCCATCTCATCAGCGGTGCCATCAGAAAATTATTTGGCACCGCTTCAGCAGTTTGTGCAGCCAACTTTGGTCCACACATCAGAGCAGCCAAGCAATAAAATACTAAATCTTTATGGCATGAATGAACTGGGCATCAAAGCAACTAGGTGCTCCGGAGTCCGGGTCCCTGATTTTTTTCCGCTGCATCGGCTCGCCAGTGCAGGGCACCGGTGCGAGATGTAGCAACAGTTGTGTTTACACCAGTTTTGGCATAAATAGTGGACGACCTTAGTGCTATTAGTTCTATGTTACTAAATTTGTACATGTACACACCTGTTAGTATCAATTTGATGTCATCCAAACACTGTCGCTATGCTGTTGTAGTTATATTTACCTTCCTCATAAAATGTTTAATTTCTTATTTATAGTACATGAGTAAGAACTTGTAGCGTTGTTGTAGTTAATTATAGCTTCTGTTGTTTCAGACTTTGGTTGTTGTCTCAGTAGCAATCAATTCATTTGCACATTGATCTTTTTGAGAAGATATATCATAATTAACCTGTTTCTTCAGTTTTTCAAAATAAGTATTGGTGATTTTATATGTTGCTATAAACCAATTTCCACTAAAATTGTTATTGATCTAGTTTTAAATATTATAGGATGCACGGAAGTGTTCTTACTTGGAGTGGGTTGATCAAGAGTGGCCTCAGTCTTTGAAGATGTGCCTAGCAAAGCTCTGGAGCATGTATGAGGAAGAGAACAGAGGTAGGTGAAAGTGCAACTATCCCTAGGTGGTTTTGGTAATTCATAACAACATATAGCTCATTGAGCTAATGCTATTCCAAGACAAATATTTCAGGAAAGCTCAATGAATGGCATGGCATGGATGATGAAAGTGGATCCCTCAAAAGATCAAGGACAAAGGATTTGCTCAAGCTCAAAAGCTCAAGACTCTACATTTTACATTTTAGTGATCCAAGATCACATTGAGTCTATAGGAAAAGCCAATACTATCAAGGAGGGATGAGGTGTTGCTTAATGAGCCTCTTGCTTCATGTGCTTAGTGATATGCTCCAAAACCCTCCACTACTTTTTCACATCCACATATGACCTAAACCTAAAGTCAAACTCGGCCCTACCGGTTCTTTCTATACGGCGCCACCGAGTTCAAATGTCATAGCCACTGCCACAAACCCTAGGCAAATCGGTCTCACCGATAGGGATCTCGGTCTCACCGAGATGGGATTGTAATCTCTCTGTTTCCCTTCATAACGTTTCGGTCTAACCAAAGTGAGCGATCGGTCCCACCGAGATTACAATGTAAACTCTCTGTTTCCCTTTCGTAACTTTTCGGTCTCACCGAAATAGCGAATCGGTCCCACCGAGTTTAGCTGACCAACTCTCTGGTTAGCTAATTACCAAAATCGGTCTCACCGAGTTTGTGTAATCGGTCTCACCGAGATTACGTTATGCCCTAACCCTAACCATATCGGTCCTACCGAGTTGCAAGTCGATCCACCAAAATCCTAACGGTCACTAGGTTTACTAAATCGGTCCGACCGAGTTTGATGATTCGGTCCCACCGAGTTTGGTAAATTGTGTGTAACGGTTAGATTTTGTGGAGGCTATATATACCCCTCCACCTCCTCTTCATTCGTTGAGAGAGCCATCGAAAAAACCTACACTTCCAACTTACCAGCCTTAGAGACAACCACCTACTAATGTGTTGAGGCCAAGATATTCCATTCCAACCATATGAATCTTGATCTCTAGCCTTCCCCAAGTTGCTTTCCACTCAAATCTTCTTTCCACCAAATCCAAATCCTGTGAGAGAGAGTTGAGTGTTGGGGAGACTATCATTCAAGCACAAGAGCAAGGAGTTCATCATCAACACACCATTTGTTACTTCTTGGAGAGTGGTGTCTCCTAGATTGGCTAGGTGTCACTTGGGAGCCTCCGACAAGATTGTGGAGTTGAACCAAGGAGTTTGTAATGGCAAGGAGATCGCCTACTTCGTGAAGATCTACCGCTTGTGAGGCAAGTCCTTTGTGGGCGACGGCCATGGTGGCATAGACAAGGTTGCTTCTTCGTGGACCCTTCGTGGGTGGAGCCCTCCGTGGACTCGCGCAACCGTTACCCTTCGTGGGTTGAAGTCTCCATCAACGTGGATGTACGATAGCATCACCTATCGGAACCACGACAAAAACATCCGTGTCTCTAATTGTGTTTGAATTCTCCAAACCCTTCCCTTTACATTATTGCAAATTGCATGCTTTATTTTCCGCTGCCTATATACTCTTTGCATGCTTGCTTGAATTGTGTGAAGATTGCTTGACTTTCTTAAAGATAGCTAAAATCTGCCAAAGTCTAAAATTGGGAAAAGGTTAAGTTTTTAGTTGGTCAAGTAGTCTAATCACCCCCTCCCCCCCTCTAGACATACTTCAAGGTCCTACAAGTGGTATCAGAGCTTTGGTCTCCATTTGCTTTGATTTCCATAGCTTTTGGTGGTCATAGCCTTGGTTTCACAACCTAGGAGAGTATGGCGTCTAGCGAGGGAAATTATCACCGTAGAGGTCCTTACTTTGATGGCACTAATTTTGCTAGTTGGAAGCATAAGATGAAAATGCATATTCTCGGACATAACCCCGCCGTTTGGGCTATTGTGTGTATTGTCTTGCAAGGTGAATTCTTTGATGGGAGAGAACCGAACCGTGAAGCTAGTGCAAAAGAGTTGAAGATGTTGCAATACAACGCTCAGGCTTGTGATATCCTCTTCAACGGATTGTGCCCCGAAGAATTCAACAAAATCAGACGTCTTGAGAATGCAAAGGAAATTTGGGATACTTTGATTGATATGCATGAAGGTACCGACTCCGTCAAGGAATCCAAGTTGGATGTGCTCCAAAGTCAGCTTGACAAGTTCAAAATGAAGGATGGTGAAGGTGTCTGAAATGTACTCTAGGCTTGCTCTTATCACAAATGAGATTGCTGGCTTAGGAAGTGAAGAGATGACCGACAGATTCATCATCAAGAAGATCCTAAGAGCATTAGATGGAAAATATGATACCGTGTGCACATTGATCCAAATGATGCCAAATTACAAAGATCTCAAGCCAACGGAAGTCATTGGAAGAATTGTTGCTCATGAGATGTCACTCAAGGATAAGGAGGAACTTCACAACAAGTCAAGTGGAGCATACAAAGCCACATGAGACACCTCCACATAATCAAGTGAGAAACAAAACATCAATGAAAAATGAGCTTAAAGCTGAAGACCTTAAACAAAATCTACAAGAGTAGAAGAAAAGAAAGAAGCTCCAAGTCAAGGTCCTACAATGACAAAAGATCTTCCAATGAGAGCGCAATTGCTACAATTGTGGGAGACCCGGACACTATTCCAATGAGTGTACGACACCCTACAAAAGAAGAGAAGATTCTCCCAAGAGAAGAAGTAGAAGAGAAGAATCACCACCAAGAGAGAGAAGGAGTAGAGATGATCGTTATGAACGAAGACCCTCACGGAGAAGCAAGGATTCGGAAAGGAAGGACAAGTCATCAAAGAGCTACACAAAACGAAGACATCAAGCTCATGTTGGTGAATGGGTATCCAGCTCTGACTCCGACAATCACTCCGAGAGAAGCTATCACTCCGACTCCGAACACACTCAAGATGAAGGTGTTGCCGGTTTAGCACTTGTGTCAACCAACTCCTACGACATATTTGAATCACCAAATGAAGGAATTGGAAGATGCTTCATGGCCAAAGGTCCTAAGGTAACACACCCAGTATGTTGATTTTAATAGTGATGAAGATGACTTGCTAGGTGATGATGATTTACTTGTTGACAACTCTAGTGATGAATACTATGATGAAACGTCAATTAATCATGCTAACCAAGATGAAACAAATGAAAATGATAAGGAGAAAATTGAGCGTCTAACTAAAGAACTAAACACTCTTAAGTTAGCTCATGAAACTATCTTCGAAGATCATCGAGAACTTTTAAGGGCTCATGAGAAGTTACGCTTTGAAAAGCTCAATCTTGAGCAAGAGCATGAGTTCCTAAACGCGATCAATGATGATCTTCGTAAGAAAATTTCTTCTTACATTGCCAAGCGTTTACTCTTATCTACTTACATGCCTCAAGTCAAGTCTAGTAACAAGAACAAGAAAGATTCTTCTTATAGTAGTAACAATAACAATGCTAAACCCAATATCGTTGCTTCGAGTAGTTCTCTTGATTCCACTAATGATTCTCTTAGCCAAGTTACACTTGAGCAAGAAAACAGCTTATTGAAGGGAATTATAGAGAAAGGTGTATACAAGAGCCTTGCTGGAATAAGCAATTTGAGGAAATTGTACGCAAGCAAGGAAGACACCTAAGAATCAAGGTGTTGGTTTTGAACGAAGTTCAATGCCAATGGAGTTGAGTGGGAAGAAGATCAATACCCCAAGACGAAGTTTGTTCCTCAACAAGAGAAGTATGATCCTACTTCCTTCAAGGGAACACAAGCACAAGATGATATTCCACCACAAGACCACAAGAACAAAGGCAAGGACAAACTTCAAGAAGAGATTGATGCATTTGAAGAAGCACCTAAGGCCTTGGTCAAGTGGGTTCCCAAGACTACGTCAAGTTCTAATTCATCAAGCACAACTACTACACCAAGGATTCCCATCAAGATGAGGTGGATCCCGAAGAACAAGAACTAGAGAGTTCTTGAGGGTGACTCCGCCAACATTTTTCACTCATATCATTATGGCAAGGACAAGTGCAATCATCTTCCATATCTTGCACTAGTTCAAGGAGTCACAAACCCTCATGTTGGCAAGGCAAGGGACAAGGTAACCTAATGTTTTCATGGACATCATTTTGTGTGTGCATCACTCTATCTCTATGGTATTCTTGTTTGTTCCTTGTGGGACTAACCCGTGTAGGTATTGAAAGTGCAACTCACTCCAAAGGATTGCTCCAAAAGATCTACATCAACATTGAGCATCCACATCTTCAACACCTACATGAAGTCATCATCGACAAAACCCAAGGTTAGTTTATCCCTCAAAGAGGGGATCTCACATCTAGGGGGAGCTTAACTCTAAGAATTGAGTCAAAGCAACTCTAATGATGTGAACACATAAATGCATTATGTAAAAGTGGAAACCCCACTTGAGCTTAAACGATGAGTATGACCTATGATCAAATGTTCTCATTTGACTCCTAAGTCAATATACTCATATATAGATGACCTAGTCATCGCCTATTGTTTGATAGATGCTAGAATTGGTTGTGCATGCTTTGGCACATATTTCATTTGTCATTTTATTGAGTGAGCATGTTGGTTGCATATTTTACTCGTTCGAGGACATCCACTTGTTGTTTTGATTGATTGGTTTCTTTCTATTTGGCCAAGTGGATGGACAAGAATGCCTAAGAACCTTCTCTAGTTATCTATGCTTTTCTCGTCTCAAACTCTATTCATGCTACATCACAAAATTTGATCAAGTCAGATTCAAACCACTCTGTGTGAGGAGCACTCGGAGTCCCCGATTTGTCATAAACTTAAACTTCCAAAACTTCTTTGTGATTTTCGGTCTGACCGATTCCTCCATTTTGGTCATACCGAGATTACTAAGTCGATCTAGGTTTTCAATCTCGGTGCAACAGATTTGAACTTTTCGGTCACACCGAGTTGTCAGAATCATATTATGATTATGCATCTCGGTGCCACCGAGTTGTTCAACTTCGGTCACACACCGGATGTCGGGCTATATATTCACACGGGCAAATTTTGGAAAACTTTCTCCGAAACTCCTCGCCCACAAGATAGCTCGCTCTGCCTACCAGTTCTCTGGATCGTCGACTTCGCCGCCGCCCACAATCAGCTGGTCTCCACCGCCATCAACGGAATTCTACTCCGCTGTTGCCGCCGTAGCGAGTTCACCACCGAACTAGGGTATGAACTCGATCACTGTGCTATCCTCGTCCGATTCTCAGCACATTGTGTTCGTAATGCATCTTGCCATGATTGAAACACTTCTATCCAGTCAAAACAATCCTTAGAACAGTTGTGATTCGAAAATTTAGGGTTAGGTTTCCGCCGAAACCATCTCGGGCCCACCGAGTTGAAAAACTCGGTCCCACCGATTTGGCTAACGCCATTGCACTACTAAGTCTCGGTCTGACCGAGAAATACAAATCGGTGTGACCGATTTTAGAACTTTAGCAAACCCTAGCAGTCTCGGTGCCACTAAACTGTGACTCGGTCTGACCGAGTTCACTAGATTAGGTTCCAAAACTGCTTCGTATCACTGAGTTTAAAAATCGGTAGATCCGAAATGCTTTTTGTGGAAAACTAAAACTAAGTTTTTTGAATCATTCTTTTGCAAAAATCTCTGTATTTTGTGATGCTCATCCACTCTACCTCATCTATAACTATTCACGAGGGTCAGCGGTCAGTGAGCAACATGTCGCACCAAAGTGACAAATGTAACAGGTCAAGAGCAGATTCACATGAGTGAGGGCACTAGTCCCTCTAGCAGCTCGAGATGAGGGGAGGCGAAGCACTCCCCAAAGAACTTGCAAGGCTGCCACAAGGACAAGGAAGAACAAGACCTCGAGTCCGAGTATGAGGATTATGTGGCAGGTGAGGATGAGGCCGATTCAAAGAAGAAAGTGCTCAAGAAGGAGTACAACTCAACAAAGAAGTTAAGCACGGAATGAAGATCAAAAGGCCAAAGGTAGACAACCAATGTCCAAAGCCAGAGTCTCCACTCAAGCCTCTTTGGAATCCCAACCCAAAGAACCTGTCAGCCAAGGAAAGAAAAGAAAGGAAAGGGTCAAGAAGACCATGGCGAGTGATTGGGAAACCTTCTATGATGTAGGAAGAGGAAGAAGAAGAGGTTCTTGAGCCAGACCCAAGGCACATAAGGCGATGGGTGATGCCATAAAGTCGGGCTGCAACTTCAAAGCCCAAAGCTGCCCCCAAGCCCAAGAGTGCACCAAAGAGGAATACCAGGAGTATACCAGCAGCTGAGAAGAACAAGGCCCCAATGCCTGAGGTTGATGCTGAGGAAGATGAAGAAGGGCAGGTCCTAAGGAATCTCAAACCCAAGATTCCAGACCACAATGATGCTCATCCTATGGGTGAGAACATGAAGATCAGGAGAGATCATGGGTTGAGGCTATGGAGAGAGTCAGATCCATATGCCACCAGGAGAAGGACTGATGTAGATTACAGGTTCCACACCAAGGAGCAGCAGGACTTCTATGAGACCGTCTTATTGGATAAGAAGCCCATCGTTTGTGATATGAGGTGGGTCGACTGGACCTACATTCAGGAGAATGCAGAACACTATCACAGAGTGTATGGACAGCTTCAAAGGCTTGTGGAGTTGCAGACTTTGTTGGGCAGAAGCTCACAAATTGGAATGACGAGCTCATAATGCAATTCTACTCCACATCACATTTCTATCCAGATGGCAGGATAGTTTGGATGTCAGAAGGAACGAGATACCAGTCAACCATAGAGGAATGGGCAAGTCTGATCAATGCCCCAAAGGAAAATGAAGATGACTTGGACATTTATGCCAAGAAGAAGATGGGACACAACTCAATGTCACAGATGTACAAGGAGATCCCTGATGATGCACTTGAGTCTTTCAAGTTTGGATCCGTTCATTTTCTTCTGTCAGGGCTGCCTACGATCAACTGGATCCTAAGGCACACTCTGTTGCCCAAATCAGGTGACCACAACATGATCAGAGGGCATGCAATCAATTTGCTTCACATTTTTGATGTGCCTCAGAAATTGAAAGTCATGAGCCTCATAGTTGAAACTATCAAGAGGACAGCAGCAGACCAGAAGAGGAGCTGTGGATATGCCCCACAGATTCAGGAGTTGATTAACTCAAAGATGCGCACAGGAAAGTATCTGTTGGAAGGAACATATGGTTCTCTATCCTGACTTTTAGGACAATCAAGTTGTCATGACTGAGAATGAACCATCATCAGTACAAGCGCAAGAGAAGAAGGAGAAAGCAAGGAAAGAGAAGGCTACCAAGATGCCAACTCAAGCAGAGGCATCTGAATACTTTCTGAAGAACAAGCGAGGAGCAGCTTGGTTACTTGATAGCATCAACTCTGCGGATTGAGAAGGGCTGGCCACCCTAACTCAAAACCAGGAGAGCTGGAAAGAATCATGGAACAAAAATTCTATGATCTTGATGTCAAAGTAATCGAGATTCAGTCGGTGTGGAGCAGCTACTGAGGATGACATGCAGGAGAGGAAGGGCGGGACAACGACCGATGCATTTGCCAGAGTGCCACGAGCTCGTAGATCACCGCAGAGCCAAGATAAGACACCAGAGTCACTTCATCAGCTCCAGCGCCACCAGCTCCAGCACCAACTCGTTCAGCTCCTTCTACATCGACTGAAGCCTTCGTTCTTGGAGTTCTCCGGACACCACCACCAGATGACCAAGCCTGAGAGACGATATAGTCCTATGCATTTTCTAGGAACTTTTTTGTAACTTGTTGCCAAAGGGGGAGAAAAATGTATAGATCATAGGCTTCGAGAGAGAGAGAGAGAGAGATTTGTTGCTTTTGTTCTCTCTTGTCTTCTTGGTTGAACTTCGTTTGCTTTTGATTGCTTGAGATACTATGCAATTACCTGTGAGACATTGATGATCATGTGTTTGATCATAAGCTACACTTATGGTCGTTATGATATTATCTTACTTATCCTTATATGGTCATTCACTTTGCTTGGTGATGAGTGCATGTATTCAATCTCTGTTATTTTGAGCGCTCCACCAAGATGTATGTGACATGGAAGAGTAAACCATGAGCCTAATTCCTTGTGAATTTGCAGTCCAAAGCAAATCTTAATATGCACAAATTTAGGGGGAGCTCTTGCTTATCACATACTTCTCAAAGCGACGATGTTTTTCAAATTTTATTATCATTTGTTGAAGCTTTGATCTATATGTTGTCATCAATTACCAAAAGGGGAGACCGAAAGTGCAACTATCCCTAGGTGGTTTTGGTAATTCATAACAACATATAGCTCATTGAGCTAATGCTATTCCAAGACAAATATTTCAGGAAAGCTCAATGAATGGCATGGCATGGATGATGGAAGTGGATCCCTCAAAAGATCAAGGACAAAGGATTGGCTCAAGCTCAAAAGCTCAAGACTCTACATTTTACATTTTAGTGATCCAAGATCACATTGAGTCTATAGGAAAAGCCAATACTATCAAGGACGTATGAGGTGTTGCTTAATGAGCCTCTTGCTTCATGTGCTTAGTGATATGCTCCAAAACCCTCCACTACTTTCTCACATCCACATATGACCTAAACCTAAAGTCAAACTCAGCCCTACCGATTCTTTCTATCCGGCGCCACCGAGTTCAAATGTCATAGCCAACGCCACAAACCCTGTGCAAATCAGTCTCACCGATAGGGATCTCGGTCTCACCGAGATGGGATTGTAATCTCTCTATTTCCCTTCAGAACGCTTCGGTCTAACTGAAGTGAGTGATCGGTCCCACCGAGATTACAAGTAAACTCTCTGTTTCCTTTCGTAACTTTTCGGTCTCACCAAAAGAGCGAATCGGTCCCACCGAAGTTTACGACCAACTCTCCGGGTTAGCTAATTACCAAAATCGGTCTCACCGAGTTTGTGTAATCGGTCTCACCGAGATTACGTTATGCCCTAACCCTAACCATATCGGTCCTACCGAGTTGCATTTCAATCCCACCGAAAACCCTAACGGTCACTAGGTTTACTACTCGGCCCGACCGAGTTTGATGATTCGGTCTCACCGAGTTTGGTAAATTGTGTGTAACGGTTAGATTTTGTGTGGAGGCTATATATACCCCTCCACCTCCTCTTCATTCGTTGAGAGAGCCATCAGAACAAACCTACACTTCCAACTTACCAGCTCGAGAGAGAACCACCTACTAATGTGTTGAAGCCAAGATATTCCATTCCAACCATATGAATCTTGATCTCTAGCCTTCCCCAAGTTGCTTTCCACTCATATCTTCTTTCCACCAAATCCAAATCCTGTGAGAGAGAGTTGAGTGTTGGGGAGACTATCATTTGAAGCACAAGAGCAAGGAGTTCATCATCAACACACCATTTGTTACTTCTTGGAGAGTGATGTCTCCTAGATTGGCTAGGTGTCACTTGGGAGCCTCCGACAAGATTGTGGAGTTGAACTAAGGAGTTTGTAAGGGCAAGGAGATCGCCTACTTTGTGAAGATCTACCGCTAGTGAGGCAAGTCCTTCGTGGGCGACGGCCATGGTGGGATAGACAAGGTTGCTTCTTCGTGGACCCTTCGTGGATGGAGCCCTCCGTGAACTCGCGCAACCATTACCCTTCGTGGGTTGGAGTCTCCATCAACGTGGATGTACGATAGCACCACCTATCGGAAGCACGACAAAAACATCCATGTCTCCAATTGCGTTTGAATTATCCAAACCCTTCCCTTTACATTCTTGCAAATTGCATGCTTTATTTTCCGCTGCCTATATACTCTTTGCATGCTTTCTTGAATTGCGTGAAGATTGCTTGACCTGCTTAAAGATAGCTGAAATCTGCCAAAGTCTAAAATTGGGAAAATGTTAAGTTTTTAATTGGTCAAGTAGTCTAATCACCCCCCCCCCCTCTAGACATACTTCAAGGTCCTACAGTAGGCTTAGAGAAAGTGTTGTCAACACTGAAGAATATTTGAAGATACGGGATAAAAAGAGGAAGGTGGAGAATGAGCTCAGATTTTTTAAAATCAGACTTTGCTAAGATGGTGTTGGCCAGTGCAAAACAGGTTCTTACTGAACTAAAAGTAGAGGTGGATAAGACCAGCCTGGATGATCTCGATTAGGGAAATCAATATATTATTCTAATATTGTTCTTATGAAGTTGAACTAGCTATATGTTGTACTGTATTGTTTTCAGGTAGCTATCATACTGTGATGTTAAAATATATTTATGTGCCTGATATATAATTGGCAAACAATTGTTCCATATGAAATGTGAATTTGCGTAATACTAGAATTATTAATTGTAAACTAATAAACCTGCTAAATGTGTCATGGAACTTTACAAACGGTTCTAGCAGTAAAAGCGCTTGTGATGGATAGCCCAATGCCACACAGTTTTCTTCATCAAATCGTGTGTGATGTAGTTGATAAAGGCAAACGGTTAACCAAGGCAGAGCGTGTGCGATAATTACACCTATCACGCACGAGCCTCTACATAAACCTGTGTGGGATGTACATACGAATGAAAACGTTTTTCCTAGATTGACTGTGTGGGATGTACATACGAATGGAAAGGTTTTCCCTGGATTGACTGTGTGGGATGTACATACGAACGGAAACGTTTTCCCTGGATTGATTGTGTGGGATGTACATACGAACGGAAACGTTTTCCCTGGATTGACTATGTGGGATGTACATAAGAACAGAAACGTATTCCTTGAATTGATTGTGTGTGATATACATACGAACAGAAATGTTTTTCTGGGATTCACCGTGTGGGATGTACATACAAAAAGAAATAATTGGGTTTCAATGCCTCGCCCGATCACACACGAGCTCATTTTGCCCCAGCCTGTGTGCCAGGAGGGCCTATCCCCGACGGTTTCTGGGTCGTGTGGGAAGGACCCCCCCCCCCCCTATCGCCCACACTCACTTGGTGATGGTTCCAAATACCATCGCGGAAAGGGGTTAAAAACCGTGTGTATAGCACCGACGCATACCAGTGATAATACTCAATCCAACACAAACAGCGTCCAAGAGTGCCCCAATAATTCTACCCGAGAAACTAGGACGAAAATGTGCATCAACCCCTATGCATAGATTACCCCAATGTCACATCGGGAATCCGCGAGTTGTGTGTCGAAACATATATCAAGTAAATCAATATGATTCCCCATTGTCACCAGGGTATTCATATGCAAGACATATATCAAGTGCTCTCAAATCCATAAAAGTATTCAATCCGATAATTATGAATTCTCCAAGGGAAAACTCAATTCATCACAACAAGATAGAGAGGGAAAAACACCATTTGATCCAACTATATTAACAATACATCAAGATCGTGCCAAATCAAGAACACGAGAGAGGGAGATTAAACACATAGCTACTAGTACAAACCCTCAGCCTTGATGGTGGACTACTCCCTCCTCATCATGGAGACCATAGGGGTGATGAAGATGCCCCCCGGTGATAATATCCCCCTCCAATGGGGTGCCGGAACATGGTCTAGATTTGTTTTTCATGTATACAGAGGCTTGCGGCGGCGGAACTTCTCATGTAGGGTTATTTACGGGGTTTATATATATATATATATATATATATATATATATATATATGATTTTTCAGCGTTGGAATCACGCGAAGATGGGCCTTAGAGGGCCCACTACACATCAGGGCGTGCCAGAGGGGGGTGGCGCGCCCTAGTGCGTTCTGGGCAGCAGGGGAGCCCCCTCCGGTGGTTCTTTGCTCCTGTATTTTTCTTTTCTTCCAAAAAATCGTCAAAAAGTTTTGTCCAATTTTGAGAACTTTTATTTCTGCACAAAAAAACAACACCACATTAGTTCTATTGAAAACAGCGTCTGTCCGAGTTAGTTCCATCCAAATCATACCAAAACCATATAAAATAGTTGTAAACATGGCATGAATACTTCATAAATTATAGATACGTTGGAGACGCATCAGCAATTTATTTACTTTCATCTTATTTTGCACTTTTACGTTGGAGATACATAAATTTACTCAGTCTCTATCAGATCTCATCTTTGCAAGTAACCGTGAAGGGTTTGGCAATCCCTTTTCTGTGTTGGGTGCAAGTATTTATTTGTTTGTGTAGGTGCTATCATTGGAGACTTGTGTGTTCCTCCTACTAGATTGATACTTGGTTCTTATCTGAAAGAAATACTTATCTCTACTGTGCTGCATCACCCTTTGCCCACGTTATTGCCATTCATCCGCTATAAAAACCGTAACCCCGTCCATATAGCCGCATTCATCCTCCTCCGGTCCATTTCTCATCTTCCACACCACTCCCACGCCATGGACGCCAAAGCTCTCTGGGACGGATTGTTGCTGGAGCAGAAGGAGATGGCGGAATAGCCGACGACG
Organism: Aegilops bicornis; assembly: GCA_021605145.1. Lineage (NCBI taxonomy): Eukaryota > Viridiplantae > Streptophyta > Magnoliopsida > Poales > Poaceae > Aegilops > Aegilops bicornis. The sequence continues at coordinate 722,025,073 of CM038670.1, read as the reverse complement.
TATGTCCCAATGGAGGACGTGGCCGAGGATGAGCCCGCGCCGTCATTGCCAGTGCATTGCACCTAGCCATCGACAAGACCAGTGCCCATTACATGCATGGACATGTTGCAGGAGGAGGAGCGGGAGTCGCAGGCCGTCAAATAACATAGAAACCATTGCATGCATCCAACATGCATTTATCAATATATTAATAATTAGCGACCCATGTCATACTAGCTAGCCACAACCAAAACCAACATGTCCAAACTAGGCCCATTGTACGCAGTGTGCACATAACATCCATGAATCCAAAAAAAGACAAGCCATCAAAGGTCAAAGGATTTTTATTGTGAATCTTCTATGTGTATATACATCTGTGTACATATGCAAAGAAGATTCATACTAACAGTCCATATCCACCTCAAAGTACAATGATGAATCAAGTTTAATTTTGTCAGACGACCCAGCTATTTAAGCCGGTCGAGTCGCTCCCCGCGCAGTGAGGTGGGACTAAGCAACAACTTTAGACTTTCTGGGCAGGCTGGCTTCGAAGGGTCACATGTTTACTGAGTTCTTTTCGTCGGCAACTCGGCAGCACTGTGACCCCTGAACTTCCACCCAAGCACGTCATCGCTAGTCCCACCTGTCTTTATCGAGTTTTGACCACATGCAACTCGGCATATACGTGCGGTTTTTTGAAATAAAAATGTATGGCTTTAACTAAGTGGGGTTGGGTGTTTCAAATAGCTAGGTACTCCAAAAGCACTAAGCTTCTTTCTCAACCATCAATGCTCTCTTTGTGAAGAAGATGAAAAATCGTTTGTTGTGTAACATGATAGTTCAACACCTTCACAAAGTGAGTATGGATGGTTGTAATCACTTTAAGAGAGAGTTTTTAAGTTAAATCATTTCTCCAGCGAGGAGAGGCCGCCCGAGCTTGGCTTTAACGATGAGGGCGGGCCGAGGACGCCCTCCGACCTCTACACTTCCGATGAATCCGAGTACATGAGGTTCCAAGAAGGGACGCCGCCTCCGCTAGCCGACGAGGACGATGACGACGAGGAGACGGAGGACGAGGAGCACGATGCATGGCGGCGAGGAGGAGGAGGGGGGGGGGGGGACGAGGAGGAGGAGGAGGAGGAGCTATATATTGTGGGTTTTATGCAGTGCCTTAATTATATGAAATGCTACGAGCTAGGAGCTAGCCGTTGTCGTCGGATCCTTTGGAAAATGAAGTAGTGAGTGCAAATTAAAAGATATAACATATTTCGCAAAATCGACGGAGCTTAATGAAATGATTCAAAAAATATTTCTCGAAACAGGCAGTATCTCGAAACAGGCAGTATGGACTGATCGGAGAATGAAGTAGTGAGTGCAAATTAAAAGTTATAAATATTTCTCGAAACAGGTAGTATGGACCGGCGAAGCTTAATGAAATGATGAAATAGGCAGTATGGAGCGACGGAAGCTAATTAATGAACTGATTCAATAAATATTTCTCAAAACACGCAATATGCATGGACCGATCGGAGAATGAAGTAGTGAGTGCAAATTAAAAGATATAAAATATTTCTCGAAACAAGCAGTATGGACCGATGAAGCGGCTATTTAAGCTGGTCCCGTCGCTCCTCAAGAAGCGAGGTGGGACTAAACCACCAACTATGTTTGTCGAGTTCTTTCCGTTGGGAACTCGGCAAAGAGATGAACCCTAGAATTCCGACGAAAAAATGGAAATTGGAAAATGTTTCAAGTACAAACCAGGGAAAGAAGACCTCAGAGCACATCAACGGTATTAAACAGTCCCACTTGTTTCAAAAAAGACCCGAGCACCGACAAAGCTTAATGCAATGATTCATAAAAGAGCCAAGCAGTCAGCAATGCTCACTTTTTGAGGGATACAAACTAGCACTAATACTTCTGTGCTTACGATAGGCAGAGAAGATTCATAGTGACAGTCATATCTGCCACAAAGGGTGCAATGGTGATTGTAGCTTATTGCTTCTGGACGACGCGGTAATTTAAACTGGTCCCATCGCTTCTCAAGTGTAGCGACCAGACCTCAAACAGTCTGATCTCTGTGCTCAGTGTCATCCCTGGATCAGTAATGATGACACCACACAGTACTCGGGGGATTTATAACAGAGTAGCAATCACACACTTATTACAAATAGAATGTCTCAAGAGAGAACTTAATAAAATAAATATGGCTTAAGGCCATCTAATACGATAACAACGGAAGGCTTGGAAGAAAAGCGAGTCCATCAACTCCAACGGCATCACTGAGTATAGAACCACGACCTAAGCACCTTACTCGTCGTCTGAAAAGTCTGCAACATGAAACGTTGCAGCCCGAAAACGGGTCAGCACATGGAATATGCTGGCAATGTAACACATAGAGAAATAATGGAATGATAAGCCTATACTACATGCATATATGGCTGGTGGAAAAGCTCTATGGTTACAATTTTGCGTAAAGCCAATTTTTCCCTACTGCAAAGGAATACATTTATTTAACTATCATGGTGGTTGTTAAACATTGAGAATGGTTGACAGCATTCTCAATCCCAATTAAAAGTACTCATTAACAACCCAACAATATTAATTAGAGTAACATGATGAGATTCACATGATATCCAAGTACTAGATACTCAAGATGTCCATAACCGGGGACACGGCTAACCATGATTAGTTTATACACTCTGCAGAGGTTTATGCACTTTTCCCCACAAGACTCGATCGCCTCCGCTTGATTTCTCGCACTACATGGTGTTTGAGAAGCGGATGACCGAGACATAGTCTTTCGTAAGCACTAGCACCTTACTTGTGGGTAGACCGGTACACCTACTTTCCCCTACATCTGCTAGTCTACCCGTAAGAGTTCGCACAACTTAATCAACTATGCCAGAGCCCATAATGGCTTGTGGCTGCACACGGAAGTTTCTAGTTTGAATGATCCCATGATCCCTTTGGGCCTGGGTGGCGGTCCGAAGAAATACAGGCAAGTCCTGATAGAAACCAGGTGCCTCAATCCACCCAGATGTGTGTTTTAAGTTGCCACCTTAAATAAACCATTAATTTAACAATCTCACATCTGTAATGGAATTCACTCACCCAATCCACGTCTACTAGCATAGCATGGCATAATAAGCAAACGTAGAAGTAACTCCCAAGGGTTTGATAATAAAACAGGTAATAGGTACTACCTCAATCTACTTCCCATCCCACAATTTAATTAGATCCTAGTCATGCAATGTTTGAGGGTAGATCTAATGCATAAAAACTGGATAGTAGAAAAGGTATGATCAAAGTGTTACTTGCCTTGCTGATGATCCGCGAAACCTAGAGACTCGAAGTAACAAAGGCGCACTCCGGGTATTCTATCGCAGACAAACAAACAAGCATACAATAAGTACTCATCTAATGCACAGGTAAAACTCAAATAGATCTAACCAGATAGTTCAACTTAAGAACTCCGTTTTGCAAAAAGAATCAAATCAAACGAAGCAACGAAAGTCAAACGGCGAAAAAAACCCGCTTCGTTGTACTAATCTGAATCTAGGTCAAATTTTACAGTAGCAAAAACTTGTTTAAGTAGGTTATTCGGAAAGAGGGTTTCGAGACGAAACTCTAGGCGCTTGAATCGCCTGATTCCGATAAACGAGCGAAAAGTTATACTAAAACGAAAATCGGATCAGGAATCGCGATTAGAAAAATTGCGGATTAAATCCGAGAAAAAGAAAAACGACGAACGGGTTAACGAACGGACGTTCGTTAACTAAACTAATCTGACGAACGCGTTCGTTTAAACGAACGAACGGACGAACGTTCGCTACTTAACTGAACCGAAAAAAAACCCGAATCTAATAAAAAAAGAAATAAAAAAACCGAAAAAAAAAACCAAAAAAAATTGCTCGGTTTTTATTAAAAAAATCGGCACGGAAAAGCAGGCGGCGAACCTCGGGCGGCGGGTCACGCAATGCGGCGGTCGGCGGGCCGGTAGCGTCGGCGTCAGCGTGGCAATGGCGGCGGCGTGGCAATGGCGGTGGCGGTAGCTAGGGTTAGGTTAGGGTTTAGGTGGGCGGTGGCCAGGGTAAATTTGGCCAGGCGGCTCGGGTGGTGGCAAGCGGCTCGGGTGGGCTGGGGCGCCGGGGCGGCGCTTTATATAAGTGCCCTCCGAGCGGAGTCCAGCTCAGGCACGGCCCAAGGTCGGTGCGCGTTTTTTTTAAATAATAACGCGCAAAAATAAAATAAAAAGAAATACTAAACGGACTTCAAAAATCCCGAAATAAATTTTCCCCGGCTTCTAAAATCAAGCCGGATTTAATGAACATTTATTTGGGGCCTAAATGCAATTTTGAAAAACACGCATTTTTCCTAAATTCAAATAAAAAGGCGAAAAACTCCAAAATAAAATCTTATTTGATTTTATTATTAAATCTTCATTATTTCTTTACTTTGAGAAAGTCATTTTATTCCCTCTCTCATATTTTGGTAGTAGAAATAATTGAAGATAAAATAATTAAAATCAAATGATCCTTTTTTTCAAAATTTGAGAAAACTCAAATATGAAAATAACGAAATCCCCAACTCTCTCCGTGGGTCCTTGAGTTGTGTAGAATTTCTAGGATCGAGCAAGAATGCAACGAAAAAAATATGATATGCAATGATGCTCTATGTATGACAATCCAAATTGGAAATTTGGGATGTTACATCAAGAAATGAGGTGGGACTAAACACCAACTTTGTTTGCCGAGTTCTTTCTGTCGGGAACTTAGAAAAGATATGATCCCTGGAATTACGTTTTCAAAAAATAAGTAATAGAAAATGTACACCTAGTTGCCGTTAGAGGAAACTCAGCAAACGAAGAGTACCGTCCAGGTTCCATCTCTTGCTGCAAGGAGTGGCCCACATGTCAGTGTTCGCCGAGATTTTTTTCGTCCGGTACTCGGTGAAATTGATATTCTGCCGAGTTTGTCTTGTTCGCCGAGTCGTTTTTTCATCAAAACCTAGCAAAGGCACAGCTCCACCGAGTTGCTTATCATTGCCGAGTCGGATTGTGAATCAAATTCAACAGACGGAATTTCGCCGAGTTCCCGATAGAATGAACTCCGCGAAATTTTGGAACTCGGGACAAAACCAGATTCCAGTGGTGCTCGCTTCTTCTCTGCATTCACTGGTTATCCTTCTTTCGGGTTGTTTTCACACAAGGAAGGGAAGAGAGATGCGGAGACGGACGGTTGCGAGCGAGAGAAAAAGGGATCATAGGGGAGGGAAACAAGGGGTAGTTATTTCCCTCACGTCTTACTCATTTGGAATTTCAAAATTCCATTAGACTGTCCATAGTAGGAGTAACTTCAACAGTAACACATGGTTTAACTCAGTACATTTGCTTATATGACAATAATTTAATGAGAAAAAAGATGAATAGAGTAACATAGGTGGTTACTCCCCACTATGGGTAACATAATATATGTGGGTTACTCGTACTATGGGTAACATAATATATATCAAAACAAGATAAGTCTATAACCTAATAAATAAAGTGTTATATGAAACCACACACATGTTACTCTTTACTATAAAAGTACACATTATTAGTCTAAGTTACTTCTCACTATGAATAGTCTTAGATGCCTAATAGACCTGGATAGAGGGGGTACCAGGGTTCAGATGTAACCTCGAGCCTCAAGGCATGCATATGGTCGTGGTCGTTGGACACGCGCGTGCAAATAGTTTAGGACAACCGAGTAGCTGACAACTTTTGTTACTCCCAAGATGCAGCTCGTGTACATGCACCATGTCATGTTTTGGATGCACGTGATCACCACCTTCCCGACAAACTAGTCCAAACATATTATTTTGCGCTCCCCGCAGATCAAGAAAAATATGCGTGCACCAAAACGCCCCTAAGCGTCACTAGATATTTTGTTAGTCTTTCAACATTGTGCCTTAAATGTACGTGGATCAGTCCAAAATTTTGAATTAACCGGAAACAGAAATCAAATCTAGGAGAACTTTGGGAGAGTCCCAACAGTCCTCTAGGTCCACTGCCAGTTTGACCAAATGTCCAAACAACCCATGAGCAGTTTTTCTCTAGGTCCACCTCGCCCATCCTGATGTACGAATTTTATGTCTATTTGATACCTACGATTGAATTACCGGTTCCGTTGCAGCCGTCTGTGGACACGTTCAAACATGCCGACGAATGCTTGATGTGTTCGATTTGATGCACGGCGTTGGAGTTGCTCTAACCACAAGCCGTCCTAAATGTACAAGCAGCCGCAACCTACGGATGTGCTTCTCTGGCACTCAATAACCCCCCTCCCCCCTCATTGGGGCGCCCACACCATAGTTCCAATAATAATTTGCATGCAGGTGTACCAAAGCTCTTTGACCAGTTGCCAATACGCAGAGCAAAACAGAAAGTGCGAGAGGGAGATGCTTAATTCACTACTCTTTAGTTAACCAGAGAGCGAACGAAGCATTAATTTATATAATTGCACTTCGTTCTTTATATATGAGAATGGATGTTCTACTCTCGAGTGTACTACACCCAACCGATTTTTTTATTAATAATAAACAAGAATCCTGTAATTACGAAACTGGTAAAGGGTCATTAAAAATTATGAAAATAGGAAAGACGCTATAAATAGTAGGGTCTACCGTATGGACGCTATTGCTAAGGGTGTGTTTGGTTGCTTGGGTGGCTCTAGCCTGCATTGCATGAGGGATGCTGGGTGAGCGTGGCCTGGTTGAGCCGATGCAAGGATGAGCTGAGATTTATGTTTGGTGGATCAGATGATATTGATGCATTAGACATGCAACAGATGGTGTTTGGTAGGCTGCACTAGTGACCAACTTTGTTAACTCTTCTCTTCTAATTTTAATCATCCCAATTGGATCTGCGCCATTCCATCGACAAAGAAACGAGTAAAACAAATCTAAACTGAAATCTGAACCGGAACTCGTCTCATTTACTGTCCAGGAGAGATGTCTCTGGTAGATGGGGCAAATGGGGAGGAGATGGTCACGGCGGAGATGGGCTGGCCAGAGATTCGACTGCAGCAGCTAGATTGGCGGCGGTGGCGCGGTTCAAGGGGAGAGATGGAGGAGAAACGTGGCGTCGGTTGCGATTCGCGGCGGAGAGGGCTCCCTCTCTCTCCCTTCTTCCTCTCGATGCGTGGCGGCGGCGTGGCAAGGCCCGAAACTCATCGGTAGGCGCTGGTGCGCTGGAGATGGCGGAGCTCGACGGCGGCGACACCGATTTATTTCGCCCTTCAATGAGGGCGTGGAGAAGCGCCGCGGCGTCGTCTCCGGGAAGCGTGGAAGGCGCGGTGGCGCTGCCTCCGGCGAGGGTGTGGAGGAGCGCAGGCGGCGGCGTCCTTCGGTGAGGGCGGCGGCGGCGTTGGGAAGAAGATGAGAGGTGGCGACGAGATAGACGCGAGACGATGGGGTCGATGGCGAGGCGAACTAGATTGCATCGTGGGTGCAAGGAAAGGCGCGGACGAGCCTACACGAAAGAAACGCACCGATCATGCGTTCCCCTCAGCCTGGCTGAGAAGCCTCTTTTTGCATCGACTGGGCCAGGCTGAGTAGGCCATGCGGTCAACCAAACATGAGCTATTTTGCATGCGAGCTGCGAGCCAGGTGCGAGCCACCAAACCAAACACGCCCTAAGTGCGTCCCAGTTTGGATGCTATTGCTACGTGCGTCCCAGTCTAGACGCGGTTACGCGCCACATCCTGCTATGTGGTTCGACTTATTAGGCTCAACTGAGGCGCCTTTTCTTTTCTCCGATACGTACATGATCCGCGAACCCTAATACACATGCGTCGCTCTTGATCTTGCCATCTGGTAAACAAGGTCCAGCGGCCGACATCACCAACTACTATAGGATATATGTTGTCTCAGCGGCCACTCGTCATTAGGGCATCTTCAGCCGTTGGCCTCCCAGGGCGCGTCTAAAAGCGCTGCCTGAGGGTGAGCCGGCGCAAAAAATGTCACTGGGGTGAGTCGGTCCCCAGCAGTCGGCCCCCAGGGCCGCTCTCAGACGCGTATTAAAAAAAAAGAAGGATCATTCGGCGAAGTTATGATAAAAAGTAGTTAAATTTCGGCTAAACATGGCAAATTTCGGCGAAATTCGCGCATTTTCATTACATTAACCTAATCTAAAAAAGAAAGGGGCTGAAGTCGTCGCCGTCGTCGTCGTCGGCGGCCTTCTCCTCCTTGACATGGGCGCCCCTGCTGGACCCGGCGTCGCCATGGCGGACTGGCGGCGGCGCGTTGTCGTCGTCGTCGTCGTCATTGCCGCATAGGGGCAGCGACCCGTCTTCATCGCGGCGCGTCGGCGCTCCTCGAAGCGGCGCAGGTGGCGCTTGGCGCTCCTTCACCTTCTCGGCGCGCCTTCTCCATCGCAATGGAGTCCTGGCGCGCCCATTCTAGGGCCGCGTCGTCGTCGTCAAACTCCGCCTTCACCGGCGCCAGCCCGGCTCCGTCTTCACCGGCGCCATCCCTGGCTCCGTCTTTGGCTTGACGAAGCGCGGAGGAGCCGACGAGGAGGAGGCGCGCCGGCCGCCCTCGTTGATGATGATGCCGGCGCTGCGAGTGCGCCGACCGAGCGGCGACTCCGCCGCGGGCTCGGCCTTGACGCCGAGCAGGGCCGGAGTGCCGGAGGAGTGCGATGATGATCGGGAGGAGGAAGAGGAGGAGGAGGTCCCGAACCTCCTTGGCGCCCATGGCCCGGCAGCGTCGGTCTTTGCGCCGAATGCACCAGCGGAGTCGTTGCCGCCCTCGAGGTACGTGAGCACGCCCTCGAGTGTGCGTCGGGGGCGCCCACGGAAGGTGGCGCCCTCGCTGATACGCGGCCGCCCGACCACCGGCGCGCGCCGTTGGTGACGCCAATGTCGCTGCTTCTTGGCGGCGCTCGAAATCGCCGCCCAGCAGCGTGGTTGTCGGCGGCGTCTTGGGGAGGAGAGTTGGGCGTCGGTGAGGGACGCGCCGACGATCTCGACCTCCTCGGCATTTTGCCGCCACGCAGCGTCGGGCAACGGGGAATGGGCACTCCCGGCGAAGTCTCCACCCGTTGGCCGGCGCGCATGTCCGGCGGCGCTGGATATTCGCCGAGAACAGGAGCGAGACTCTGACCGCGGAGCGAACGGCGGCAGCCGTTGCCGCCGCCTCATCTCCGGGAAGCGTTACGCCATGGCGGACGACGGGCTAAGCGGGCTCGGGAGAGGTAGAGGGAGGGGCTGGCGGCGCGCCGGGAGAGGCAGGGAGAGGGAGGGCTGACGGCGGCGAGGCGGGACTTGTGTGGGCACAGGCGAGTGGAGGCCGCCGCTTTTATAGCCGGGCCGCGCCCTGTGTACGCTGCGGCGAGGGGAGAAGCGTCGCGCCGTCCCGTGAAGCGCCGTCCATGAGGAATCAATGGCAAGGCTGACCGGCGGCAGCCTTGCCATTGATTCCCCGCGGGAACCGAGGCCGTTGGGGAAGACGAGGCGCCGAGTGGTCGACGCGGTGGCCAGCGTCTTTTTCGCCAAAACAGCTTGCCCGGCGCCCAGGCGCCCCAATAGCCGGGTTCGGGTTGGGTCCGCCGGCGCTGTTTTTGGTACAAGCCGGCAAAAATCGGGCTTCTGGGGACGCGACTGGGCCGTTTTTTCGGCGCCAACGCGAAAAAATCGCCTGAGGAGGCCTTCCTGTGGACGCGGCTGGAGATGCCCTTAGGATCATCCACCTGACCTGCAGTTGGCGCATGTGAGTTGTTCCATCGACATATTGCATCTCCTCTAGCGAGTCTTCTGTATAATTTATTCAATGGTTACAAATATGTTGCGTACATTGTATAGATGATTGGATTGTTATTTCCGGTAATATAATTGGTAATTGACTAGTTTGTGAGAACTAATAGGTCGTCAAAAATTCAACCTTGAGTCGATAGTAAATCAGTTTAAGAATCAATGTTTACTTCCTACATGTTCATGTCTGCAGGTGAATTCAGAACATGTTAATTGTTCTGCCGTATGTGGATGGTGAAGTACAACATGGATCCACGGGTGTAGAGTATAGTGTTCCTCCTGAAGTCACATTTCCAGAGGAAATAACTTTTGGAAACATCAAGAGTGAGATACGACAAGGATTTAGACATGGAAATAGCAGTGAACCAAAACAACAAGAATATTCATGCTCGCCTTGATACTGGAGCTCCTGGACCACAATATTTTCAATTAATTCCAGTATATGAAGAAATAATTGTGAAAGCTATTTGTCTCAGGCCGCAAACGCTCGACCAATGCTGATATCCAATATTTGTCGATGTTGATTTTTTTTCATCTTTGCAATCAAGTAAAAACCCAGGTTCTCTACGGCTGAGCTACACAAAGGATCAAATGGGATGCCAACGCGATGACACTGCACATTCAAGCAATTGGCTGCATCAATATATAGAGGAATTAGTCTCAACTCAACAACTAATCTAACAAACTAGATGCAAATTTATAGAGTGCTCATATTTTCCCAAGCTTTTGATATTCTGTGGTGGCTGTGAGGCATCCACAATAAATCACTGAAACGCCCAGCAGTATCCATTGCCATGAATCTTTGCTTCTGCCAAATTGGATGAGAAACCAGCTTAAATCAAATTAATCTATTTCATAACAGACCACCACAACTCAAGGATTGTCAAATGCAGTGAAGCATTAGTCTAATGGTGAATTCATCAGCTACAGAAGGGTTGCAATCAAGTCCAATTGTGAATTCTTTAGCCCAGGCTTGCTTACTTGCTTCCAAAATCGCATGAGACACACAACTGCAGACGCCTAGATTAGGAGAGGAAAAGGGTGGAGGCAGAGGGCTCACAATGATATGGTCGTAGTCAGCGTCACCGGACGCAGCGACGAGCGTGGACAGGGCAGAGGTTGGCGGAGTCGGATGGGAGCAGCCGCGGTAGCGAGGGGTTCCCGTGGCGGGTGAGGTGCGAGGGATTGGGGAGTCGTACTAGCGGCGAGCGGAGGGCGTCGAGGGGGGTTGTGCGAGCACCATTACCGGTGGCGGGATAGCAGCGGCGCCGCCTATCTGCGACGGCGAGGAGGTGCGTGAGGGAAATAAGTTCGACAGAACTCTGGGGCAGCTAGTTTAGGGGATTTGGGGCTGGGTTGTAAGGAAACAAATGACGCTACTAACAATAGCATCCACACCTGGACGTGATTAGCAACAGCGGCCGGCCTTGGACGCTCTTAATCAAAGCGTCCTTCCTATTTCCATAATTTTCATCGGTCCTTTACCAGTTCTGTAATTACAAAATTCTTATTTATTATTAATAAAAAAGTCACCAATTTTTTTATTAATAATAAATTTTAATTTTGTAATTTCGAAACTGGTAAGGATAAGTTGGAATTTTGAAAAATAAGAAGGACGCAATGATTAGTAGCGTCCAGGCCTGGTCGCTGTTGTGAACCACGCCCACACCTGGACGCTATTGTTAGCATCGTCCTGTGTGCCTCCATATAATCTTCCAAACTGACGCGGATTTTCTCCGTTCTTTCTTCATTTGGGTTGGTCAGGTGGATGCAAATGTTTGTTTTTGTCTGCCGGTTCATAGGTGCGTCCAACACGGTCAGAAGTATTTCACATTTGCGCTAGCTTTTGAAAATTTTAAAAAATATAACAGCCAACAAAAAGTCCTAATTATATTAATTAAATCTAAAAAAATAAATCAAAACTACAATACAGTCAGCGGCGGGGGGTAGATCTAGATAGCATCATCGTTGTCCTCCTCCTCCTTGGTCAGGTCGACGTAGATTGGCGCCACCATCCACAGGAAGGCCTGCTGGAATGCTGCCAGCTGCTGCTCCACCTGCCATGACCGGCAGTGGTGGTGGAGCGGCGAGTGCGCGTGGTGCACCGGACTCACACTCGAAGCACTACCGGCAATGCTGGTTGTTCTCGGTGGCGAACCATGCATCCCCCTTTGGCGAATCCACCGTGTACGTTGGGTCGCGGCGAAGGTCTGCGGTAGTAGAGCACGGGCGGCGGTGAATCTTCGTCAGCTACATGCAGCCTGAGGCCGGCAGAGCCGGCACCGGAACCCTATCGAGGTTGAGGTGCCACCCGTGTGGTAGGTCCACATTGAGCTACGGCGCCGGCACACCATGCTCCCGTAAATCGCGGCAGCAGTGCACCGACATGTAGAGGCAAAAAGCGCGGCCACCGACTCAAGGTCGATTTATCTATTCTCATAAACTAGCCAATTACCAAATCCATCCGCGAGAACCTCAAATGTACAGTTTTGAAGGAAGTATACAGTTGAGCCTGTAAACCGGTCAAACCTCGTCGGAGCAAACGCGCTACCGTGGAACTGGCCGGAATCTACCCAGAACTCATCGGAATCCGTCGCCGCACGTCAGAAGAAGCCGCCGTACGCCGGAATTTGCCGCCGCCACGGTCAATTGCGGCCTGACCTCCACTTCCGAGGCGAGGCCGTCGACGGGCAGGGCGGAGCAGGTCACCGGCGGCCCGAATCAGGGCGAGGCGGTGCCGGAGAAGCGCGGGGAAGGGGGGAGGGGCGGGTAGCGCGCGACGGCAGGGAGCTCGCACGGCCACGCTAGGGGGCGTCGAGAAGCTCGTGCAGCCATGTCGGGGAGCGCGCGCATGGCGGCGGGCGGTGCCGGGCTCAATCGGGGACAAGAAGGCGCTCCAGGGAGCGCGTGGTCAAGGTGGGCGGCGCAGGGCCGACGCAGGCGGAGCCGGGGCTTCGGGGCAAGGCACGCCGTGGCCGAAGACGTGCTCTGACAGGATGAGAGAATCAGAAAAAGAAAACAAAAAAATGAGATACAATGGAATACAGTTTTATTTACGGGGTCTGCTCTGTCCGGGACAATTTTGCATTGTAAAAATTGTTTACAGTGCCCCTTATAAGTGTTTTTCAGGGTCAATTTTTAAGGTGTCAGCTAGAGATGCTCTAAGTCATGAAACCTCTATCTATAAGTGGAAAACGACTCGATTAAACCTAATCAAAGCACCAATGGAACGGCATGACTGGACGCCATTCATACTAGCGTCCAAGCCTGGATGCTGTTAGCAACAGAGTCCACCCTGGACGCTGTTATTTATGGCGTCTTTCCTATTTTTACAATTTCCACGAGCCTTTTACCAGTTTCGAAATTATAGAATTATTATTTACTATTAATAAAAAATCGGGAGGAGCTCTCACTAAAAAGGGGCAGCCGGGTGCATATAGCCCTGCTTGGGCAGGGTCCAGGGAAGGGTCCGATCACTTTGAGTCTATAATATGCAGCATTTCCCTATATTTTTGTAAGACACTGTTTCCAGGAATGGAACCCGTGACCTCATCGTCACAAGGCGGCAATTTTACCAGTGCGCCAAGGCTCCCCTTCATCAGAGGAGGTCTCGCTGAAATAACAAAATCGATGTTTAAAGTTTTGTGTACTGTTTCAAGATTGATTCTTTTTGGCGAGAGCTCCTCGATTGTTATTTTTTGCAGAAAATTTGCAAGTAGCTCGAACATTTGGCATGGTTCGATGTCTCAAAATTTCATATTTTTGGATTTGCTTTGATCATGTTTGTTCACTTCTTCACAAACTCTGGTGTACTACACTCGAGAGTAGTGGCTACTTTCCGTTTTATATGCATCTTATCTAAGTACTCGTGCATTAAAAGAGGCCTTAGGGCATCTCCAAGGTAACCCGTAAATTTTCTCTCGTATCTGTTCGTGGACAGAGGGAACCAGACCGCGGACATGGATGCGGGAGGCCGTCATTCAACTGTAGCCGTATACATTTCAAACTCCTTCTTAACAAAATAGATGAAATTTGTGCAAACATGGCCGGATTTCATACAAACACGATGAATTTCATCCAAACACAATGGATTTTTAGTACATATCAAATATTTAGAACAAAAAACGACCAGATCCTAAACCTATCCTACAGCGGCGGCACCCGCCATTCAAACCCATGTCATCCTCCATCCGCCATCTTCATAATCACCGGCGATATGATCCGTGAAGTGAAGGTGCAGTCTCCGGCATTTGCAAGGTTCACAGGTCATATCTAAGGTGCAGTCTCCAGCTGCCTTGACCCGTAAAGTGAAGGTAAAGTCTTCGGTTTGCAGAACAAAAGTGGAGGTAGCTCACAACTTTTGTTCCTCCCAAGATGCATCACATGTACGTGCATCAGTGTCATGCTGGATGCACGTGATCACCAGCATCCAAGTACTTATTTATTACCGCAAAAAAAAGAAAGCTCGCGCTCCCCGAGCAATAACCACAAACACTCGAGAGATAATTAACCCCAGCCCCATCCATTAAGTATCCCCTCAAGCTCGGGTCCATACAATTAGTTGAGCGCAAAAGAAACCCCATACATTGAGCATCCAACCAGCTAGCCAGTAAGTAGGAAGTGCAAGCCATCGAGAGAGGGTTGTTGATGGCGTCCACTTCAAGCGTGAGAGCCGCGCCTGTTAGTTCGGAAATTACTCCAGCAGTAGGCGACGGCGATGTCCAGCAGCCGGAGGTGATGCCCTCGAGCAACAGTGATTCCCACGGGATTACCATGCCGGCGCCCATAAATCCGCTGCTGTTCAAAAAAATAAATCCGCTGCTGCTAGCATCATTGTGCTCTGGCTCCTGCACTGGATTTTCTTTTCAGAAGGGAAGACACACACAAGCCACCAATGATAATGCCTACTCAAGAATTTCTTGACTTGCTAACCCCTGTCAGCCGCCCCAGAAGAAGACTGACGGTGCCACAAGCTTCTGGTGACATAGAAGATGGCGTTGATCAGTCTTGTTTGTCAGCAACAACTCTGCTTCTTGAGGGCGTCACCATTGAGGGGGGCACCGCACTACATGTGGTTGCAAGCCATGGCGACAACGCAGAATTCGTGAACTGTGCTAGCATCATCAACAGGAGGGACAATGACCTCCTATTTGCGGTAAATAAAAAGGGTGACACGCCCTTGCACTGTGCCGCCAGAGCTGGTAAATTCCAAATGCTTTCTTGTCTCATTGAACAGGCTGAAAGTTACAATAGGTTGCCCGAGCTCATAAGAAAGGAGAATGCGCTCAAAGAGACGGCCCTGCATGATGCTGTCCGCACTGGAAATAAGAATATTGTGGAGCGTCTATTGGAGGCTGATCGGGAGTTAGCTAATTATCCAGATGAAGGTACATCACCATTATACTTAGCTATTTTACTGGGAAAAGATATTATTGCACGGATGCTACATTATAAGAGCAATGGAGATCTCTCGTATTCCGGGCCTAATGGACAAAATGCACTACATGCTGCCGCTTCTCGATACGCAGGTACTAATATTCCATGCTGAATTTAAAGCTTAGATACTCCGAGTAGATGCATACAGTTTTCTTTCAAGCCTGTTCATCCCTCGGTTGTCTTGTATATGAATTCTATACACATTTTTGTTATGTGCATATTGTTTATTTTCCATGGCGCGATATAGAAATCTTTCTGACCTTATTACTATTGAGGTAGAAATTAGACTCGAAGACTTCTAGTGGGTTAAAGACGGCATGCAGGGAAAATATACCCGTATACTCATTTTTAGTTACACTGTCACATTTTTCGCTCCTTAGCCCCTTGTAAGTGAATATGTTCTAAAGTTCCTTTTTTTTCCTTACCAAATTCTCTTAATGTTCAGTCCACCCATTGGGGTGGATACAAGTATCTATTCCACTACTATTACAGTTTGGTCCTAGCTTAATGTAAAAGGGTTCAACATAAACTGCTACATTAAAAAAATATCAAGCTATTTTAACTCTATGCGAACTCTTCGTGCGAGAGACTGATCTCATCATACAGGTATATAGCAAAAAACTACCACATTATAGGCTATGTTAGAAAAAAACTAATACTTATTTTAGTCTTTCAAAAAGCTACCATAAATTTGGTTGGTTGTTTAAAAAAAAACCTAGTTGCTGAAGCTTAAGTATTAATCACATTTATGACAGATTGGGTTCACTCATCGGGTCACCGCTATATTGGGCTGTTAGTTTACCGTTACGACAACAGGAGCCCACATGTTGGTCCCTAACAGAGTGCAATTGGGTCCTCGCATCGGGTCCCTAATAATTTTTTTAGAAAAGAAATCAAGTCCCTCTGCGGCCTGCGCCGGCCGTGTTTGGTGATGACTGTTGACGTATAATATGCTGCCTACTTTTTTCCATCAGATTGGTATTTTGGTTGCATTGGCTAGAGCATACAAGCCCATCTTGTACATTGAGGGATGTTGAGTATCGTGATTATTAAAAAAGCTAGGATAACGTAGGATATTATTCTACCTTGCCTTGTACTCCAAGATGATCATGTACTTCTATATATAGGCCCATGAGGCTCAAGCAATACAACGAACTATTCCACCAATCCCCTCTCTTCCTTCTAACATAGTATCAGTTTTTGGGTTCTAAACCTTAGCCGCCGCCGCTTCCGCACCCGCGCGCCGCCCCTGGGGCGGTTGGCCTCCATGACCGCCGCCGGGGGCCGCGCCGCCCGTACCTAGGGTTCATCTGCTGGTCGTGTTGACCGGCTGCCCTGGAGAGTTTTTTTTCCGAGCCCTTGCTCTAGGTTTTTTCGCTCTCTCGCCGGTCGTTTTGATTGGTATTTTTCTTTTTGGTTTTTCGATCTATTCTTGATCGGTTCGCGTTGCCCGCCGTCGTCGTTAACCCTCGTGCGCCTCTACTCTAACACCGGCGCGACCGGTCGGCCTCTTCATCGACCCGGACACCACGCTGCGTCGAGGGGGCGTCGAACTGCCGCCATCCCGCTGTCGACCCTCCGTCGCCCTGCGCCGGCCATCACCGCCATGTCCCCGAGTTCAGCGCGCCCAACCACTGATCGAGCAACGAGCTGCCACTGCATCGCCTCGTCAGCCCGCAGCCGCCGCCACCGTGGTTCTCCCCTGGTCAGACTGATTCGCGCCGCTGCGTCGCCTTCGGCCGTCAGAACGCCGCGCACGTGGTTCCCGCCACGCCAGGGTCGTTCCCGTGGTTGCACCACATCGCGACGCCGTTGCTGCCGCCCTTCGGGCGTAGTGCCGCTCGTGGTCAATCGTCGCATCGAGACCGCTCGCTTCAGCCGCCCTCGAGGCTGCACCGACCCTCGCTGCCGCCGTTGCCGCCTGCCGGGCCGTAGCGAGCGTGGCACACGATCCTCGCAACCGCCGAGGTTTTCCCCGCCGCCTCGCCCGCCTGCCACGCCGTTATGTTGCCCTTCAGCCAGAAGGCCGCGGCTACGGGTCCACCGCCGCTCACGCTGCGGTCGACTTCAAGTGGTATGTGTCGTGCCGCCTCCTTGCACGGGAACGCCACAGTCCGCGCCGGTCTTCATCATGCTGTCGGGTTCTTCCTCGCCTACTTCGAGCATCGTCGCCGCGCTTCTGACTGGCCTAGCTGCCGCCGCTCTTCTTCCCGGTCCACGGCGACTTCCTCGACACCGGCTACCCGACTCGGCATCGACCACGGCGTTCTTCGCACGACTACCTCGACCACGGCTACACCACCTACACTCTCGACTACCTCGACAAACAGCACAAAGGGCTACCGCCATGCTTGAGCAACCTCGTCGGTTTCCACTCCAACCACGACTCCGCGATGCATAGACCGTTACGACTTTGGGGGGGTGTCCGTTGGCTTACCTTCGGATTATTCTTCAGTCTCACCGTCTGCGTCGCTACTATTTGTGACTGCAGGGGGATGTTGAGTATCGTGATTATTAGAAAAGCTAGGATAGCGTAGAATATTATTCTACCTTGCCTTGTACTTCAAGATGACCATGTACTCCTATATATAGGCCCATGAGGCTCAAGCAATTACAACGAACTGTTTCACCAATCCTCTCTCTCCCTTCTAACATATGGGATCGGAACCAAAAGGTCTTGAGTTCAAGACCCGGCTGACGCAATTAAATTGCAGTCCACTTTTGGTTCACGTTTAGGCATGAGGGAGAGGGAGTGTTGACGTTTAATGTGCTGCCTAGTCTTTTTCATCAAATCGGTTTTTTTTGGTCAGACGGCCAGAAAGACGACTTCTACAGTGACCATAGCACGCATCCGAGCTCGTTTATGGTGCTCTCCGTGGTGGACATGGCCACCATCATCGAGCAGCGCCTCAACACCCGCGCTCTAGCGCTGCCCACGGCCAGCCGCTGCTGGTGTCCGCTCCTCCGCCGGCCGCGCTCTGCTCCTTGCTGGTGCTCTCGGGCGGGCGGCAGGCTGTTGCCTCCGCTGCTGCTCCATGCGGCCAGCCGGAGCTAGCTAGCTTCCACGCTAGCTCACGGACGGACGTAGCCGGAGCTAGCTAGCTCCCTCGTGCTTAGCGTGGCCAGCCGGAGCTAGCTTGCTCACGGACGCAGCCGTTGCTAAGCCGCCGCCGATGCATGCCGCCGTTGCTACTCGCGGTTGCCACTGCTGCATGCCGCCGCGCGCTCCTGCTGCTGCTGCATACCGCCGTTGATGCTTGCCGACCCCGCCAGCAGCCGGCCGGCCCATGTGCGGGGTGAGATGGGGAATTTCTGAATTTCCTTTTTTTTATCATTGGTAATTTTAATGACACTGAGATCTAGGCCCCATGTGTAAATTAACAACCAGCAGTCGAACAAACGGTTCACTTATGGGAGGGACCCAGCTGTCATAAGCATGATTAAAATTTAATCCAATTCCAATTAGAGTGTTTTGGAACAGCCAACCAAATTTGGGGTAGCTTTTTGAAAGATTAAAAAAAGTGATAGTTTTTGGTAGACATAATCTGTAATGTGGTAGTTTTTTTGTAGACATACTCCATCATACATCATTATACTAGGTCACATGGGCCTCCGCTTATATATGGGTAAGGTTATTGCATCTGCCCAGAATGCCATCTGGAAAACAAAATGAATGCACCATATACTCTTTTCTTGTCCATAATTCCATGCTGTCATGTTGTTTTACTTAGCTTGGACTAACGAAAAAAATCTAATCTTTAGTGATTACAGAAGATTTATTGAAGTGGAACAATAGCCTTACCACACAAGGAGACAAAGATGGGAGTACGCCTCTTCACGTCGCTTCATCTTTGGCGCGTCCCAATGGATTCAAGCAATTGCTAAAAGCTAACCCAACACCGGTATATCAAGCAGACAAGAATGGAATGTTCCCAATACATGCCGCTGCCGCTGTGTGCGCGACACGCACCGTACGCATTATTCTTGACAATTTTCCTAGTAGTGCCGGACTGCGCAGCGTTCAAGGACAGACATTCCTTCATGTTGCCATTGAGAAAACAAAGATGCCCATAGTCTTCTTCGTTTGCAGAACTCGTTCTTTAGCTTGGATTTTGAATATGCAAGACAATGATGGAAACACTGCATTACATTTAGCTGCCCAGGTTGGGAGCCTTCTAATGTTCTGTTCTCTATATGCAAATAAGGAGGTGCACTTAAGTCTATCAAATAACAATAAGCAGACTCCCAGTGATATTTCAAGAAGCGTGCTTCCTAGTGGAATGCATTATCATTGGGTAGGATAATATATATTGTCTCACCTTTATTAATATTTAGGGCTTAGCTCCTTCCAAAGAAATATATTTATGTCTCCATATTGTTCTCATATACCGATTTGTTTTTTCAGAATAGTGACAACCGGATATACAAGGCACTCATAGATGTTGGTGCTAGACATAGTAATCTTCGATGTGATCAGGTTGAAGATGAGTTCACTAGCCTAATAAAACAAAATGACATGGTCAAAGGAGGAGAGAAGATCAAAGATTCAAGCCAGATGCTAGGAATTGGTTTGGTTTTAATAACGACTGTGGCTTTTGGTGCAACTTTTGCTCTGCCTGGAGGCTATAAAACAGACGATCATATGAATGAAGGCACACCAACATTTGCTAGGAGGTATACCTTTCATGCCTTCATCATGGCAACCACCTTAGCATCCGTGTGCTCCTCGATAGCTACCGTTGGCCTCATGTTCTCTGGACCTTCAATGGTTAGCATGTCGAGCCGCCGATTCAACTTGAAGGCAGCGGTGTACTTTATGTCAAGTTCAGTCACAAGCTTGTCTGCTGCTTTTGCGCTTGGCGTGTATATGATGCTAGCTCCGGTTGCTCCTAGTACAGGTATAGCAGGCTGTGCCATTACTCCACTCGTACTGCTATATAGAAACTGTGAAGTCATAGCAAAGTTGGTTATTCTTTCACGACAATTGTACATTCGGATGGGACCACTTCGCGCAACGCTTTGGTTTTCCCATTGGATCATTTTCACAATGTTCATGGAACTTTGGCCCTTCGTACTCATCATCGGTTGGGCCACAATTGCATAGAAGCTCCAGAACCACTGATGCCAAGAAGCATCAAATATGTGAAGTTTGGGGCGTGTTAAACTTTTGTGACTAATAGTTTGTAAGCACATTTTTTCTTGGAATAACTTGTGTTACAGAAGTTTTGGTCCTTCAAGGTGTTTGTTGTTCTAGGCTTGTAACTATCTTTATTCAGGGTCCTATTGCACCTATGAGGCATCTCTAATCGATCCCTAAGTCACCCCTAAAACTTAAGTCCCAAAAGATGATGTGGTTTTGCAGGCACTAATGATCCCCATAACTTACATCCCAATAAATTTATCAATAGTTATCTCTTCTTGTTTCATTTGAAAAACCATACTAAATTAAACCGGTCGCGATGTGATTCATGTACACTGTTTCTTTTGCTAAGTGAAAGTTGGGCCCCTTAGATATGGAAGAACTACTCTCCCAATATATTATTTGGCTGTTCATTTGTCTTGCATTAAAAAACAGGCCCTATACAAATAATCTGCAATTCCGCTAGGGTATTTCTAACATTTACACATGCCCGCTCTACTCTTCTTCGGAGACCACTGGATACATGTTGTTGTGTTGCCCCTCTATTCGTTCTATTTTGGAGAATCTTCAAGGCCTATGCTTAGCCGGGGTAGAAACATAGAAGACATTGAAGATCCATGGGCTTGTGAGCGAACTAACAAAGCAAGGTCTACTATTATCGTGGCTATTCTTTGGAATGTTTGTAAAAAAAAAAGGAATGCCTTCATTTTCCGCGACAATCAGGAAGAAGTTGTCTACTTGTCGGGCTACCGACCTAGTGCTATGGTCTAATTGTTGTCGGAACCTTAAGAAAAAGGGTCTTCTTCATGATTGGAGTGCTATGTTGTTCCATCTATCAGCGATAATATAGTAGTTTGTTATCCCTCAGCCTGTCTTGTATTACAATTACTGCATTTGGATGTCTGTATTGGGCTCTCTGTATTGGATTTGGTATTGGGCTGCCCCAATTCAGGTGTTTGAATGTACTTTGAAACAGCAGACTGAATTGGTAACAAATACCAGCAGTTTTCGCTCGCACGTGCCCACTCCTCGCGGCAATTCGGAGGTCCGCACCTCCAATTTCAGCCGAATTGTCTCAAGCCTGCAAAAGAAAACGGTTCGGGCCTCTCTCTGTCGTTCCTTCGTTCCTCCACCACGAGACAGAGGACGGCGGCACCCAGGCAGCTCGAAGATGGCGGCGCCCAGGCAGACCGAAGACGGCGGCGCCCCGTAGATCGACGCACTCCGGTCCCCTTTTTCCTCCGCCGCCGATCCTTTCTCTAATCCGGCCCCCCTTCCCGTTGTCTCCGGCCATGCTCGCCGCGGCCAGATCCCATCTGACCTCCGATGGTTGTGGCTACAGTGCCCGCCCGCGCCGGCCCTTCCCTTCGTCCGCGGCGCTGCGGTGACCCACCGCCGGAGCCATCTCCTCTCCCTCGGGCCTCCTCAGCCGAGACACGGGTCCCCTTCTTCCTGGTCCACCTTTGCCAAGGTAGCTATCGCCGTATCCCAAGACGGCTCCCCTTCTTCCTGCATCAACACGGCTCCCCTTCTTCCTCCAACATTTGATAATTTTTTCTGTTGCTACATAATCATTCAATTGTAGTCACACATTATGCAACTTCTGTTTTGATGCATATACTAATGTTGTTATACAATTCCATAGGTTGACATCCAAACATGATTCCGTATTGAAACCTCAGTAAGATTCCGTGAGCCAATTCATTTACGGAATCGATAACTCCCGAACGTGCTGCGTTTTTCATCGCAGCCCGAACGCGCTCAGCGCAGTTGGATTGTTTGCATGAATCATAAAACAATTGTGGCACCACGTCACGCTTTGACCCCGTTCGAAAAAACTCGCCTCGTCCCCGAACGCACGCACGGCCGCACCTCTCTCTCTTATCCTTTTCTTCGTTCCCCACTCTCTCGCCATTTCTTCATCGCGCATGGGACAGAGGAGCGAGAGAGAGAGCCCTTGCGCAGGCGGCGAGGCGGCCGGCGGCGAGCCCATCGGCAGTTATGCAGCCTGCGCCGTACCCGAAGCTGTGCGATGTCAAGAGAGGAGGCGTGCGGCGGCGAGGCGAGGAGCGGGAAGAGGCGTGTGAAGCTGCTGTGATTCGAATCCTCGATGGTGGTCGGCGGAGGCAGCAGTCGGCCAAGATGCCGGTGCGCGGCGCCGTGTTGACGGTGGAGGAGGGAGCCTCGTGCGCGTGGTGATTGCCAGTCACAGGGGCCGAGGTGCTGGGGGTGGAGATTCATGGGCTCGTCGTCCCCGCCGGCCGCCGCCGGCCCCGTCCTCACGTTCCAGCTGGATCGACCGATGGAGATCTTTTGCGCCACCACCAGCCCCGCGGGCGCGCAACCCCGCCACATCTGTGCGGCCGGACCGACGCTGCCTATGTGACTACGTCGAGGACGGCCTCCTGGGTCAAGTCTGAAGAGGAGGAGAACCACGCCGCCGCCCCGTGTTTGGTGCCTACCAAGGGACCTCCGCCCCCCCCCACGTCCTAGCGCGCCTCCGCCCCGCGTGGTCCTGCGCTCCACCATCGCCTTGCAGATGGGGATCTGCCACGCGACGGCGCCGTCGGGGCAGGGGTAGCTTGATTACAAGCTCGACGGTGACGCACATATTTGGTCCTCGAGCTGACTACGGCAACAACTTAGTGAGTTCCAATAGCTCCCACCATTTCTTTGTTTGCAAATTTTTGTAGATGTCGCCATTTAGCATTGTGTAGTTATTTGGGCAGTCACTTTTTTGCAGGTGATGAGATGCTAATGGACTAGATTTCCTTGGCAATTCTAGGAAACTATAGTTCATGGACACCCCCAAAATGTATAGTTCATGACAATCAAATTATGTTCTTTTGTCATCGAAGGTCAAATTTTACACGTGTTAATATGTCCCCCATCGAAACATAGTTGCCATGCTTGTGTCTTTTCTTTAGGGTACATTACAGATATATCGCATTCTTTTTGCCATGGCAACTTTTGATTTCGGATATGTCCCGGTCAAAACTTTAGTTGCCATGCTTGTGTCTTTTTCTTTAGGGAAAATTACAGATTTATTGCATTCTTGCCATGGCAACTTTTTATTTTTGGATATGTCCCCATCGAAACTTAATTGCCATGCTTTCTTGCCATGGCAACTAATCTTATACTTTTTGCCATCTAAACTGTTAAAACTTTAGTTTATTGATCATGGCAAATTTAATTATCTGATCATGGCAAATTCATTGCTTTCTTGCCATGGCAACTTTTGATTAGAACACAAAATGGCAAATATTGCCATGACAAGTTTTACTAATTACTTCACCTTTTTTAACATGACTAATTTACCTAAATTCCCATGGCAATTTTTTAACTTTTATTGCCATGGCAAGTTTACTATTTATTAGCCTTGGCAAATTACCTTTTATTAACATGACAAATTTACAAACCCCCATGGAAATATATAACTTTTATTGCCATGGCAAGTTTACTATTTATTTGACTTTTATTAACATGACAAATTTACCTAATTCCTCATGGCAATATCAAACATTTATTGCCATGGCAAGTTTTACTATTTATTTTCCATGGCTAATATACCTTCATTTTCATGGTAAATTTATCTAAATCCCCATGGCAATATTTAACTTTTATTGCCATGGCAAGTTTTACTTGTTATTTTTGCCATGGTTAATTTATCTTTATTAACATGGCAAATTTACCTAAATTCTCATGGCAATTTTTAACTTTTATTGCCATGGCAAGATTTACTATTCATTTGATCTTTATTAACATGGCAAATTTTACTTTTATTTTTGCATGCCAATTATTAATTTTTCTACACCATGGCAAAATTAACGTTTTATTGCCATGGCAAATTTACCTTTTATTTCCCATGATTTTTTTATTTAATTTCCATGGAAATTTTAATTTTTGTCACTCATGGCAAACATACTTCTATGCAGCATGGCAAGTTTTACTTTTATTTTGCCATGGA
This sequence comes from Aegilops bicornis, assembly GCA_021605145.1. NCBI lineage: Eukaryota > Viridiplantae > Streptophyta > Magnoliopsida > Poales > Poaceae > Aegilops > Aegilops bicornis. Next base: position 722,000,760 of record CM038670.1, on the reverse strand, counting down.
AAAAATACATAGAAAAACACGGCAATTATTACTAAACAATAGATTGTGCATTTTTTGTTTTGTGCTTCGGCAAATTTATATAGTAAAAATAGCATACAAATTGTTAATCCATTTTTTTGCCATCATGGTACAGATACAAACTGCCATGATTTTTTTCTTTTTTGAGCCATTGCATAGAAAATATTTTCTTGCCATCATGGTACAGATGCAAAATTGTTTATAAAGGTGATGGCAATTTTTTGTTTGAAACCATTGGGATTCTTTTAGTAGTATCTTGTTTTCCATTTTCTATCTATAATGACATTTTTTTGGACTTTTTCGGTGATGGCAAGTTCATATGCATCCACGCTGCATATTTTGCCATATTTTTTATTGGTAAACAACAAAAACTGCCATGGCAAATTCATACATTTTGACATCTTTGCAAAGAAGATCTTTCTGGTCCATTCATATTATAGCGGTAGAGATCTCATGGTTCATTCATACTTTTTTCCATTGCATGGCAAAATCGCCTTCATTAGTCACATCCAATAGTGGGCTTTTTTGGTCACACTAAAAATCGGCACAATCTGGGCTTCTTCTTGTTTCCACAACAAAAAGGCCGGGCTTCTTTTTTTTCACAACAAAAAGGCCTCTAGGCTCCTGAGGTAGGGTGTTCAGGCTGGGCGACTCTCGTCCCGAACGCATCCGTTCGATCGATGCCTCCCATACGACCGACGAATCATTCGATCTGGGGCTCTCCTAGAATGAACGTTCGGCAGTTATCGGGGTCCTTCATTTAACATCCAAACAACTGAATTTGTATTCATGTTTATTACAGTTTCCTGGCTGAAATGGAGCTGAAACTAATACAATACAGAGATCTCCAATACAGACATCCAAACACAGTGTTAGGGATCTCAATTTCTGTGCCCCACTTCGCTTAGTCCTCAATTTTGTCCAAGCACACTTCTTTTGCTCACTTCTGCCCTCCACCACGCCACCCACCCCCACACATACCCAGACGTGGTTTTAACGCTAGTCAAGGGGAGTCGACTATTAGCTAGCATTGTTCCTGACGTGTGGGGCACATCGTGCCAGCTGGCGCTCTCACAATCGGCGGTGTGCGTGCCTTCTTGCACGAGTAGTCCCATCGCCGTCACGTCGGCACTTTCAAACACGGGCAACACACACCGTGCGGTTCCTCATGTGAGGAATCGCATCGCCGACGTTCCCGGCAGGCGCCTATTACTGCATTTTATAGCCCGGAGGCGCGCACCCACTCTTGTCCCAATCCCCTCCCGTTCCCTCCCATCGCCACCCCACAGCCTTCTCCGTCGTGCGCCTCCACCAAACCCTAGCCACCTCCCTTTCCAACAACCGCAATAATGTCCAGCCACAATGGACGACGCTTGTATGTCATTCCCGGCTTTCCGCGCGCCATCCGGGTCGAAGAGGCGTCGTGGTGCCGCCGGACATGCGCCTGCCGGCCTGATGGCACCTGAGCGCCGGGGGGCTTGAGGTGGAGCCTGTCCCCACCATCGGCACGTCGGCCATGTCGCGTGCAATACGTGACTTTAGGCAAAGCCTACCGTAGGCGGAGCAGGTGAAGCAGCGCTACACGCTCGATAGCCGGCGGTTGTCGGAGATCTGGCGACAGAGAACACCGCCCGCTTTGAGCAGTATGATGGCCGCCACCCGCTGAAGCGGCACAACATCGACGAGAGGTACGCCTTCAGGGATGATAGAGGCGAGGGTGTCCCGATCTTTCGATGAGATGATAACTATCGATTTGGTGGAGTCGACTTTGACGATCCGACTACAAACGTGCACGACGTTGCGCCTTAGCAATCGCTAAACCAATCTCCACGAGGTTACCGACGATGCGGAAGCACGATCACCGACCACGAAGGTCTATTCTTGCAAGCAATCGAAGAACGAGCAAGAATATGATAAAGCAATCTGAATATTGCGAATATATATGAAGTATTGATAATGGTGGGGATCCGTAAGCGGTCTTGGTCTAGTCGTTGGACACAAACGAAGTACACGAAGTTGCAATGGCTAACTTTTAACGAAACAAATCCCAAGAAAAAAGCTACTAGATGGATCTACTTATATAGGATCAAGGGGTGGCGGCCAAGGAGGTGGTAGGACGTACCAAGGCAGCCTAAAACTAACCCTAGGTCGTACAAGGCCAATGGGCCCAAGCGGAGGTGACGTAACACCTTTGGACTTGTAGTTTGACTCGGATTCTGCTGCAGCATCAGATTGTTTCGTCCATAACTCAACGCTCCGGACGAATTTGAAGGTGAATCCAATTGGGTTGGAAGGTGCACGAAATCTATTTTCCAACAAAAAAGAATCACCCAATTTGGAGTCCGGATGAAAAAGTTATTGACGTTTTGAGTCAGGTATGTTCTGCAGTCCGAATCTGAGTCCGTAACGTGAGAGACTTGGACTCTATCTTCTCTTGGTCCAAAAGTGACGTGAGAGGACTTTTTGAACAGCACCTAAACTTCTCCTTTTCTCTTATCTTCATATGTGTATTGTACAAATGTCCCATACACCTACAATTAGACAAAACACAAAAGTATGTGATGTATTTTTGTTCTGGATAACATAAATAGATTATTGAATAGTTTGCACTAGAAATCACCTGACAAATATGCATGTATGCAATATTTTTGGTCTTATCCAAGATAGTCATGTCCTCATCAACCTCCACTTCTTGAAAACAAAGCCGTCCTCGGCGATTCTTAGTCTGAAATGTGGCTAACAAAAGAGACAAGGTGTACATGTTGTATATGTATATGTCATCCATTTTTATTTCCCTTGATTTTTGCACATATGACACATAAATAGATGAGTAACTTGCATAGTTCATAAAATCTAAAGCCAAAACATTATCACAAGAAGTAGAAGGCATGAAAATATTGCAACTCAGTTTGCACATATAAGTGAAGCTCTTATTCATTTCAAAAGATTGACAATGTTCATCATTAAACCATCCCAACATTGGTGAATAAACCTTACTTGCATCAAGTTTACATGCTACAACATGCTTAAATAAGTAAACATGCAATAAGTCATTCGACACAGAATCATCACCAAGATTAGAGGTCATATCAAAATGATTAAATATTGATTCTTTTGCATCAACAATTAATTCAATGGGTGCACTTAAAATTGTTGGTATTTCAGTTGTTTGATCACATGGCAAAGTCAAATTATCAATATAATCCTCTAAAATAGGTGGTGTGATCAAAGTAGTGGGTAGCTCAACACATGATGTATTCAAGTTAACTAGGCATGCATCATTCTCATGTAAAAGTGGAAAATCTGTACCTTTGTCATTACCTCTTATAGTCAACTCGATGATGCGTGTACTCTCGATGATGATGTGTCACATGGTGGAGATGATGTAGTCCTCGCAACAACGGATGTGGTTGTCATAGTACGCCTAGTAGTTGAATAAACATCTGTATCAACAGTTGGAATGTGCACCGTCGCTTGTTCTCCTTGTGGGCAACACGTCGTTTTATTTCCTGTTCAGCTTTGCAAGCAAGACGAAACAAATGGTCCATAGGATAACACTCTTCATGAATTAGTATCTCCTGAATATTATGGTTTAATCCTCCCCAAAATCTATCCATAAAATCTTCTTCACTTTCTTCTAAAAATGAGTGCAACAAGGTAGTTTGTAAATCATCATAATATTTTGTTACGGTGTCACTACCTTGTTTTAAATGTTCCAGATTTTTAATCATGCCACGAGTATAATAAACATCGATTTAATCTATCTCTCATGACATGTTTTAAATCATCCCAAGTATTAGGTACATAATCAGGGTGTAACCGACAATATTCACTCCACCAAACTAGAGCATAACCAGTGAAAGAACCAACCGCAACCATAACTTTTTACGTTCATCAAAATTATGGGAAGCAAATATATTATTTATGTCTAACTCCCATTCAATATATAAAGGAGGTCTAAAACGGCCATTAAATGGTGGTATAGAAACATGAACCTGATCATGTGCATTTGGATGTTTGTGCACCTCTCGTGACGGTTGTGGTATTTGCATAGGTGGTGGCATGTCTCCGCGATCGACAAAGCCCATGAATTGACTCTGGATCCTGTCATGATTAGTAGAACAAGAAACAAAATCCAAAAATAATGTTTCTATAACTACTAGGATGTGGTGGTAAAACGCTCACAAGAAAGCAAATATCAATGTCTTACAAGTTCTTACCATGCAGCAAGCGGTGACAGCAACCAGCGGTATCAAGTAACTCAAGATTGTGTAAAGAGATTGCCAGGGAGCGTCGATACACGGTGTAGAAATATGTGGAGCTGGGTTGGCTATATATGGTAGCAAAAGATTAGCAATAATCAATTCAAAGATGCAATGTTGAATAAACGCTCAACGACGGTACTTGTGCTGGTCCTAGGCTAGACCGACTAGAGACGCGAGCCTAGAACACTAATGAGGTCACGGCGTAGCACAACTAGCATCAATGAAGGATAATAAGTAGCTCTGGACAGCAAGATATAAGTGAAGATCACAACGGCAGTAAAGATAATGATGAAAAACAACTGCCAAGCAGGATATACAACAACTCTCTCTCCAATTTTCCTCTTGAAAAGTTTGAGCCAATTTTCTGATAAATTTTTTAAAAGAATGCTACTAACTCAAGCTTTCCAATGCAAAAAGAATCACTCAATTCCGAGTTGATATGAGGAGTCAAAAAATTCTAAAACTGGTTTGAAAAACTGGAATAAGCTGTGTTCACGAACTTCGGAGGGCAAAAGACCTATTTAGAAGCCGATTTTGAGGTGCCAAATATTGAACTAGCTTCTGCAACTATTTAGACGCGGCTCGTCTCTAGCTTTAATTTGAGTACTCATGAGCCAACACGGACTTCGCATGAGGAAGTTATGCCTGTTTTACTGAACAGTACACAAAACATATTCCAATCCGAATTCAGCTACGAGATTGAGTCTAGATAGATCCGAACTTTATTTTTTTTTCTTCTCTCTTTTTTTCTCTGACTTTTTTTTACTTTTTTTTTCTCTTTTTTTTTCTCTCTTTTTTTCTCTTTTTCCAAAACAAACTAGATAAGATGCAGATTGGATCAAGCGAAGATGTGAATGACCTCAACTATGATTATGACAATGAATAGTGCGTAGCACGTGGTGGAAATTGATGGATGGTATGGTGGACAGCGGAAGGGATAATGATGCAGCGGCGGAGTGACTAATGTGAACAGAACTCGAAACTCTAAAGGAACTAGACACTAAGACCAGCAACTCGACACGACGATGCAACCGATAATTCAATAATGCAAATAATGAAAAGAAAATTGCAAAGGCTCAGACTGGCTTGGACAAAGGATGAATAGATCTAACTTTTTTTTGTGGCTTTTTCTTGGACAATAGGTAAGAAAATAAATCTAATCTAGAGATAATTGGAAATTCTCACCGAGCAACCTGAAAACTGATACCACTTGATAGAGGCGAGGGTGTCCCGATCTTTCGATGAGATGATAACTATCGATTTGGTGGAGTCGACTTTGACGATCCGACTACAAACGTGCACGACGTTGCGCCTTAGCAATCGCTAAACCAATCTCCTGAGGTTACTGACGATGCCGGAAGCACGATCAGCCGACCACGAAGGTCTATTCCTGCAAGCAATCGAAGAACGAGCAAGAATATGATAAAGCAATCTGAATATTGCGAATATATATGAAGTATTGATAATGGTGGGGATCCGTGGCGGTCTTGGTCTAGTCGTTGGACACAAACGAAGTACACGAAGTTGCAATGGCTAACTTTTAACGAAACAAATCCCAAGAAAAAAGCTACTAGATGGATCTACTTATATAGGATCAAGGGGTGGCGGCCAAGGAGGTGGTAGGACGTACCAAGGCAGCCTAAAACTAACCCTAGGTCGTACAAGGCCAATGGGCCCAAGCGGAGGTGACGTAACACCTTTGGACTTGTAGTTTGACTCGGATTCTGCTGCAGATCAGATTGTTTCGTCCATAACTCAACGCTCCGGACGAATTTGAAGGTGAATCCAATTGGGTTGGAAGGTGCACGAAATCTATTTTCCAACAAAAAAAGAATCACCCAATTTGGAGTCCGTATGAAAAAGTTATTGACGTTTTGAGTCAGGTATGTCTGTGCAGTCCGAATCTGAGTCCAGAACGTGAGAGACTTGGACTCTATCTTCTCTTGGTCCAAAAGTGACGTGAGAGGACTTTTTGAACAACACCTAAACTTCTCCTTTTCTTTTATCTTCATATGTGTATTGTACAAATGTCCCATACACCTACAATTAGACAAAACACAAAAGTATGTGATGTATTTTTGTTCTGGATAACATAAATAGATTATTAAATAGTTTGCACTAGAAATCACCTGACAAATATGCATGTATGCAATATTTTTGGTCTTATCCAAGATAGTCATGTCCTCATCAAGGGAAGTGCATACCTTTCCTGATGTCATGGCCACGTGTCGCGCCCAGCTCGTCCTGAGCGAGGGCGAACGGTTTCGCCACCTCGGGCCACGACTTGATCCACGTCGATGGCCGTCCCACATTTGCGACGCCGGCGCCAGCACCAACAACCGGGGCCTGCGCCGGCAAGAGTAGCAATAATCGGGGCATGCTCGTGCCCAAGGCGGAGCCAGCGACGCCAGGGACGAGTTCGAGCGGCCCCCTGTGCGTGCTGAAGTCGGAGCTTTGGACGAGCTCGCGCAGCCCCCTGCTCGTGCCCAAGCCCGAGCAGGGGGCGAGCTCGTGCGACTCCTACTTGTGGCAAAGCCCGAGTCCGAGGCGAGCCCGCGTGCCTCCTTGCTCGTTCCCAAGCCTAAGCCGGAGCTGCCGCTGTTGGCGGAGTACAGGTGGGCCGGCGGTGGCCAGCGAGCCCGGTGACCCTGAAGACCTATCGGGGCTACTTCTATGACAAAAATTCATGACAAAAAATGGGCTTTTCGTCCTAGGCGGGCCGGGCACGCACCTACATGACATTCTTTGGGCCGTCCATGATGGAAAAAATCATGTTAGAAGCGAGGGTGAGAAAAATATTAGGGAGTTCCCGGTTACGGTGGGTGGTCGGGGCCGAGCGATGCATAGAGGTTTGCGCGTTTCTCTCGTGTACGCGGGTGTGTGCGAGGCGTTGGGTTAGCTACTTTACTGAACCCGAGCGATCGATCCCGCGGCTGTTAACTAAACCTGAGTGATTCATCCGCTGCTGACTGAACCCGAGCGATTCCTTCCGCCGTTGCTGCTAACTGAACCCGAGCGATCAATCACTGCTGCTGCTTACTGAAGCCGATCGAGCCCCCGTGCGGGACATAGCCAGCAGGTGTTGGGTTGCCTCTCGATGAACAGAGGCCGTTGCTACCGTGCGCGCGGTACGTAGAACGAGTCAAGACGTGGTGAGTCAAGCCAATTGGTTGGCTGTGGATGAACAGTTCCTGTTGGGGGTTGGATGAATAGGACCCCTGATACGTCTCCGTTGTATCTATAATTTTTTATTGTTTCATGCCAATATTCTATAACTTTCATATACTTTTGGCAACTTTTATACTATTTTTGGGACTAACATATTGATCCAGTGCCCAGTGTCAGTTCTTGTATGTTGCATGTCTTTTGTTTCGCGGAAAATCCATATCAAACGAAGTCCAAACGCGATAAAAACTTACGGAGATTTTTTTTAGAATATATGTGAATTTTGGGAAGTGGAATCAAAGCAAGGCGATGCCCGACGGGCCCACAAACCCTTGAGATGCACCCCCTACCCAGGGCGTGGCCAGGGGCCTTGTGGCCACCCTGATGGTCGGTTGGAGGTGTCCTTCGGATGCAAGGAAGCTAATATCCAGATAAAAATCATGTTAAAATTTCAGCTCAATCAGAGTTACGGATCTTCGGGAATTTAAGAAACGATAAAAGGCCAGAATTTGGGAACACAGAAATAGAAGGAAACCGAGAGAGAGATTCAATCTCGAAGGGGAGCCCCCCCCCCCTCGCCGCCATGGAGGCCAAGGACCAGAGGGGAAATGATACGATACCAGGGCACCTCCCCCAAGCTTGGCGGAAGCCAAGGGGAGTGCCCATACCCGATACTCAGTTCTCCTTTAGTGGTGAAGAAGGTGATGGTGGTGATGAAGAAGTATTCTCCAATATAACCATGAGTAGATCCTTCAAACCTTGAATCTCCCCAAGGGCTTGATGAATTAATTCACTGTTTTTCTTCACCTCAGCCATTATGTGTTTATTCTCAGGGCCCCACAGTTTTGTTCCTGCACTGCTTTCTCTTGGCCGAGATATGTCCCAGTTGGACGGTATGTGCCTACGAGGAGTGTTCTCGAACCCATAATTGTGAATCAAATTATGAAAATTGTTACGATGTAACCTGTGTAAGGGCCTCCTCGGTGGGAGCTCTTCTTGCACTTCAGGCTCGCTTGATTGTTTGATGATCCTAAGGCTTGATGAGGATTAGGGTGAGTGGAGACGCCAGCTAGTGTACCCCTCTCGGAGGCCGGAGGGTGAATCCCAAATGGACTTTCCTCTTCTTCCTCCATAGCAACCTCTTCAGCCTCATCCCTCGTTAGATCTTCCTGAACCAACCTTATGTCTCCTTCTCCATTGTTGAAGGGTGAGGAAGACATGACGTTGGTCTAGTTGGATCTGTCAGAAAACAGCAAGAAGAGAGAACAGAGGATTTCTCCGTGATACGGTGGTTAAGAGGTTCGGGAAGTATATATAGATTTTTTATCTTGGAGGATAAGCATACGGAAGAAAACGAAGTCTGGAAGGTGTCACAGGTGGGCACAACCCACCTAGGCGCACCAGGCAAGCCTGGCGCGCCCTGGTGTCTTGTGCCCACCAGGGTACGCTTCCTGGAAGTTTCTTTATTCCTAAATTTTTAAATATTCCAAAATTGATAAAAAATATTTTTGCGGATTTTTCGGAGTCCGTTTACTTACCGTATCACACACCTCCTTATTTTCACGATTCTGGAGTGTTCCGGAAGGACTCTTTTATGCGTTCTTCCGGTGTCAAAGTTTGAATAATATTACTTTCAACATTAATGGGAGCACCTGAGATATAATGTTTTATCCGTTGCCCATTGACAACCTTCGGGTTAGTACATGCTACCTCTTGAGCATGTGTTGGTTTTCCCTTGAAGAGGAAAGGGTGATGCAGCAAAGTAGCGTAAGTATTTCCCTCAGTTTTGAGAACCAAGGTATCAATCCAGTAGGCGACAACGCTCAAGTCACCTAGTACCTACACAAACAATCAAGAACCTCAGTTTTGAGAAGCTTATTACTCTTGGGTGCTTGGTACCCTTGAGGTTGTTCCTCTTGGGTGCTTGGGCGCCCTAGACGGTTGGTGGTGTTCATAGCTCAATCATTGTGGTGTAAAGCTCCAGGCAAGCGTGGGGTCTCCAATTAGGTTGTGGAGATCGCCCCGAGCAATTTGACGGGTACCGGTGACCGCCCCCAAGGGTTTCCAAAGTGTACGGGTTCGGTGACCTCCCCCAAGGGTTGACATTTGTACGGGTTCGGTGACCGCCCCCAATGGTTGCCATTTGTACGGGTTCGGTGACCGCCCTCAAGGGTCCCTTAGTGGAATCACGGCATCTTGCATTGTGCAAGGGCGTGAGGAGATTACGGTGGCCCGAGTGGCTTCTTGGGGAGCATTGTGCCTCCACACCGCTCCAAACGGAGATTAGCATCCGCAAGGGTGTGAACTTCGGGATACATCGTCGTCTCCGCGTGCCTCGCTTATCTCTTACCCGAGCCCTTTACTTATGCACTTTACTTTGTGATAGCCATATTGTTTCTTGTCATATATCTTGCTATCACCTAGTTGTTTATCTTGCTTAGCATAAGTTGTTGGTGCACATAGGTGAGCCTAGTCATTTTAGGTTTTGTGCTTGACAAATTAACCGCTAGTTTTATTCCGCATTTGTTCAAGCCTAAACCGTAATTATTTTAAAGCGCCTATTCACCCCCCTGTAGGCGACATCCACGATCTTTCATTAATGATGCTCACATCAAAGACAAGAATTAAAGCACGAAGAGATCATCATAAAACACGTGACAAACACATCTAACTCTAACATACTTCCTATGCATAGGCATTTTATAAGCAAACAAATTATCAAGGAAAGCAAAAACTAGCATATGCAAGGAAGAAGAAAGAGACGATATCAATCTCAACATGAAGAGAGGTAATTTAGTAACATGAAAATTTCTACAACCATATTTTCCCCTCTCATAATAATTACATGTAGGATCGTAAGCAAATTCAACAATATAGCTATCACATAACATATTCTCAACAGGATCCACATGCATGCAAAGTTGACACTCTTTAAAATTAGTGGGATTAACATTAACTAAAGTCATGACCTCTGCAAACCCACTTTTATCAAAAAAATCATAAGATTGAACATTCTCCAAATATGTGGGATCTAAAGTTGACACTCTTCCAAACCCCACTTTCAATATTATTGCAAACATTATTATTAATCTCATATTCATCATGGGGCTTGAATAAATTTTCAAGATCATACGAAGCATCACCCCAATCATGATCATTGCAACAAGCAGTACACATAGAAAAATTAGCATCCCCAAGCTTAGGCTTTTGCATATTATTACCACAATTTACATTAATAGAATTTATAATAACATCATTGCAATCATGCTTTTTATTCAAAGATCTATCGTGAATCACTTCATAAAGTACTTCATCACAATTTTCAGATTCACAGATTTCGATCAAAACCTCATAAAGATAATCTAGTGCACTCAACTCACTAGCGATTGGTTCATCATAATTGGATCCTTTAAAAAGATTAGCAAGAGGATGAGAATCCATAACAATAGATTTTTAGCAAGCGAAGATGCAAGCAAATAGGAGGCACACGGCAACACAAGCAAACGAAGAATACGAAGGGAAAAAGAGCGAAGAAAAGGCAAAGGTTTTCAAAAATTGTTTTAGAAGTGGGGGAGAGGAAAACGAGAGGGGAATGGGAAATAATGTAACGCGAGGGAGAAAAGTTTATGATGGGTACTTGGTATGTCTTGACTTGGCGTAGATCTCCCCGGCAACGGCGCTAGAAATCCTTCTTGCTACCTCTTGAGCATGCGTTGGTTTTCCCTTGAAGAGGAAAGGGTGATGCAACAAACTAGCATAAGTATTTCCCTCAATTTTGAGAATCAAGGTATCAATCCAGTAGGAGACAACGCTCAAGTCACCTAGTACCTGCACAAACAATCAAGAACCTTGCAACCAACGTGATAAAGGGGTTGTCAATCCCTTCCCTTCACAGTCACTCGCAAAAGTGAGATCTAATAAAGATAGTAAAGTAAACATTTATGGTATTTTTGTTGTATAGATTGGAAAGTAAAGATTGCAAAATAAAGGAACGGTGACAGAAATTGACGGGAAACTAATATGATGTAAAATAGACCCGGGGGCATAGGTTTCACTAGTGGCTTCTCTCGAGATAGCATGTATTACGGTGGGTGAACAAATTACTGCCGAGAAATTGATAGAAAAGAGCATAGTTATGAGAATATCTAAGGCAATGATCATGAATATAGGCATCACGTCTGTGTCAAGTAGTCCGAAACGATTCTACATCTACTACTATTACTCCACGCATCGACTGCTATCACGTCTGTATTGACAACCATCATCAAAGGCTTCGAAACAATCATCATCAAAAACAAAAGGAATATCCTTTTGCAAGAGACTAGTGAGAGGCCTAGAAATGTTAGAAAAGTCTTTGATAAATCTCCTAAAGAAACTAGCATGACCTAGGAAACTATGAATACCTTTTATATCTGTAGGACACGACATTTTCTCAATTGCATCAACCTTAGCTTTGTCCACTTCAATACCTCTTTCAGAAATTTTATGACCCAAGATAATGCCTTCATTAACCATAAAGTGGCACTTCTCCCAATTCAAGACAAGATTTGTTTGTTCACATCTCTGCAAAACTCGATCAAGATTGCTTAAACAATCATCAAAAGACTTCCCATAAGCAGAAAAGTCATCCATGAAAACCTCAACAATCTTTTCACAGAAGTCTGAGAATATAGCAGTCACATCTTTGAAAGGTAGCAGGTGCATTACATAAACCAAAAGGCATACATCTATAAGCATATGTTCCAAAAATACAAGTAAAAGTGGTCTTTTCTTGATCAGGTTGAGAAACAGGTATTTGTGAAAACCCAGAATATCCATCAAGGAAGCAAAAGTGTGTGTGCTTAGATAATCTTTCAAGCATTTGATCAATAAAAGGCAAAGGGTAATGATCTTTTCTAGTTGCTTTGTTTAATTTTCTAAAATCTATTACCATTCTATAGCATGTAACAATTCTTTGTGGAATAAGTTCATTCCTATCATTAGGAACAACAGTTATACCTCCTTTCTTAGGAACACAATGAACATGACTTACCCATCTACTATCAGCTATAGGATAGATTATACCTGCTTCCAGAAATTTTAATATTTACGTTCTTACCACTTCTTTCATCTTCGGGTTTAATCGACGTTGGTGATCAACAACGGGTTTAGCATCAGGTTCCATATTAATTTTGTGCTGACATAGAGTGGGACTAATGCCCTTTAAATCATCAAGAGTATATGCAATAGCAGCTCGGTGCTTCCTTAGAACTTTCAATAATCTTTCTTCTTCATGTTCTGAAAGGTTAGCACTGGTAATAACAGGATATATCTTATTTTCATCAAGATAAGCATATTTCAAAGTGTCTGGCAATTGTTTTAATTCAAACACGGGATCACCTTTAGGTGGAGGAGGACCTCCTAGAGTTTCAATAGGCAAATTGTGTTTAAGCAGAGGACGTGGTTCAAAGAAAATTTTATCTATTTCATTTCTTTCATGCATATGAAAATCATTTTCATGGTCTAGCAAATATTGCTCTAAAGGATCAGTAGGTGGAACAGCAATAGAAGCAAGACAAATTAATTCATCCTTACTAGGCAATTCTTTTTCATGAAGCTTTCTACTAAACTTGAAAAAATTAAACTCATGAGAATCATCACCAAAACTAACACCGACAGTTTGCTTCTCACAATATATTCTAGCATTAACGGTGTTCAAGAAAGGTCTACCAAAGATAATGGGACAAAAGTCATCTTGCGGGGAACCAAGAACAAGAAAATCAGTAGGGTATTTTATTTTCCCACACAAGACTTCAACATCTCTAACAATCCCAATTGGTGATATTGTGTCTCTATTAGCAAGTTTAATATTAACATCTATGTCTTCTATCTCTGCGGGTGCTATGTCATTCATAATTTATTGATATAAGGTGTAAGGAATAGCACTCACACTAGCACCTATGTCACATAAACCATGATAACTGTGATCTCCTATTTTAACTGATATGACAGGCATGCCAACAACATGTCTATGTTTATCCTTTTTATCACGTTTGGCAATTCTAGCAGCTTCTTCACAGAAGTAAATAACATGCCCATCTATATCTTCTTCTAAGAGATCTTTAACCATAGCAATGTTGGGTTCTACTTTGATTTGTTCATCAGGTTTAGGTGTTCTAATATAGCTTTTGTTAACCACAGTTGAAACTTTAGCATGTTCCTTTATCCTAACAGGGAAAGGTGGATTCTCTATAAAAGTAGAAGGAACAACTGGATCAACATTATAAAGTATAGTTTCTTATTTAACTGGTACCGGTTCTTTAATTTCTTCTTTAATAGGTGGGTAATATTTAAACCACTTCTCTTTAGGGAGTTCAACATGAGTAGAAAATGATTCACAAAAGGAGGCTACTATCTCAGAGTCAAGTCCATATTTAGTGCTAAACTTTTGAAAAGCATTGGTATCCATAAAAGATTTAACACAATCATACTTAAGTTTAATACCTGACTCTTTACCTTCATCGAGTTCCCAATCTTCAGAGTTGTGTTTAATTCTTTCCAAAAGATCCCACCATAATTCAATAGTCTTCTTCATAAAAGAACTAGCACAAGAAGTATCAAGCATGGTTTGATCATTACGAGAAAGCCGAGCATAAAAATTCTGGATAATAATTTCTCTTGAAAGCTCATGGTTGGGGCATGAATATAACATTGACTTAAGCCTCCCCCAAGCTAGAGCGATACTTTCTCCTTCACGAGGCCAAAAACTATATATATATATATATATATATATATATATATATATATAATTCCGATCATGATGAACAAGATGCATAGGATAATTTTTTTGATGGAACTCCAATTTCAAATGATTTCAATTCCAAGATCCAATATCATCGCATAGCCTATACCATGCCAATGCTTTTCCCTTAAAAGATAAAGGGAAAACCTTTTTCATAACTTCATCCCTGGGTAAACCTGTAAGCTTGAACAATCCACAAATTTGTTCGACATATATCAAGTGCATATCAGGATGTTCGGTTTCATCTCCTACATAAGGATTAGCTAGCAGTTGTTCTATCATACCCGAAGGAATTTCATATTCAATATTTTTAGTAGGTGCAGTAGGTTGAGGGGTAACTGCTACCTCTTGAGCATGCGTTGGTTTTCCCTTGAAGAGGAAAGGGTGATGCAACAAACTAGCGTAAGTATTTCCCTTACTTTTTGAGAACCAAGGTATCAATCTAGTAGGAGACAACGCTCAAGTCACCTAGTACCTGCACAAACAATCAAGAACCTTGCAACCAGCGCGATAAAGGGGTTGTCAATCCCTTCACGACCACTCACAAAAGTGAGATCTAATAAAGATAGTAAAGTAAATATTTTTGGTATTTTTGTTGTATAGATTGGAAAGTAAAGATTGCAAAATAAAAAGAACGGCGACAGAAAATGACGGGAAACTAATATGATGTAAAATAGACCCGGGGGCCATAGGTTTCACTAGTGGCTTCTTTCGAGATAGTATGTATTACTGTGGGTGAACAAATTATTGCCGAGCAATTGATAGAAAAGCGCATAGTTATGAGAATATTTAAAGCAATGATCATGAATATAGGCATCACGTCCGTGTCAAGTTGACCGAAACGATTCTGCATCTACTACTATTACTCCACACATCGACCGCTATCCAGCATGCATCTAGAGTATTAAGTTCACAAGAACAGAGTAACACATTAAGCAAGATGACATGATGTAGAGGGATAAACTCAAGCAATATGATATAAACCCCATCTTTTATCCTCGATGGCAACAATACAATACGTGCCTTGCTGCCCCTCATCACACCGGGAAAGGGCACCACAAGATTGAACCCAAAGCTAAGCACTTCTCCCATTGCAAGAAAGATAAATCTAGTAGGCCAAACTAAACCGATAATTCGAAGAGACTTGCAAAGATATCAAATCATGCATATAAGAATTCTGAGAAGAACCAAATAAAATTCATAGATAATCTTGTTCATAGATCCACAATTCATCGGATCTCGACAACACACCGCAAAAGAGTATTCCATCGAATAGATCTCCAAGAACATCAAGGAGAACTTTGTATTGAGAATCAAAGAGAGAGAAGAAGCCATCTAGCTAATAACTAGGGACCCGAAGGTCTGTGGTAAACTACTCACGCTTCATCGGAGAGGCTATGGTGTTGACGTAGAAGCCCTCCGTGATCGATTCCTCCTCAGATTGTTTAAAAGGCCCCAAGATGGGATCTCACGGGTACAGAAGGTTGCGGCGGTGGAAAAATGGTTTCATGGTTCCCCCTGATGTTTTTAGGGTATAAGAGTATATATAGGTGAAAGAAGTACGTTGGTGGAGCTGCGAGGGGCCCACGAGGGTGGGGCGCGCCTACCCCCCTGAGCGTGCCCTCGTGCCTCGTGGCCACCTCGTGGCGTTCCATACTTCAACTCCAAGTCTTCTGGTTTGCTTTCGGTCCAAGAAAGATCATCACGAAGGTTTCATTCCGTTTGGACTCCGTTTGGTATTCCTTTTCTGCAAAACTCTAAAATAGGCAAAAAAAACAGAAACTGGCACTAGGCCTTCGGTTAATAGGTTAGTCCCAAAAATAATATAATATAGCATATTAAAGCCCATTCAACATCCTAAACAGGTAATATAATAGCATGGAACAATAAAAAATTATAGATACGTTGGAGACGTATCAGTAACTAATTGTGGTTCCGGACGAGGTGAAGATTGATAACCCACAAGTATAGGGGATCGCAACAGTTTTCGAGGGTAGAGTATTCAAACCAAATTTATAGATTCGATACAAGGGGAGCCAAAGAATATTTGAAGGTATTAGCAGCTGAGTTGTCAATTCAACCACACCTGGAGATTAATTATCTACAACAAGTAATCGAGTACAAGAATATGATAGTTTTGATAGTAGTGACAAAGAAGAACGGTAATAAAGAATAAAGGATAGCGATAATTTTGTAGCAAGTGTAACAGTGATGATAGCAGTAGTAACTTAGTAGAAACAATATAAGATAAATTCGTAGGCATTGGATCGGTGACTTGTTGGATCATATTCATCATGTGACAGTTATAACCTAGGGCGATACGGCACTAGCTCCAGTTCAATGATATAATGTAGGCATGTATTCCGTAAATAGTCATACGCGCTTTATTAAAAGAACTTGCATGACATCTTTTGTCCTACCCTCCCGTGGCAACGGGGTCCATATTGGAAAATAAGTATATTAAGGCCTCCTTTTAATAGAGAACCGGAACAAAGCATTAACACATAGTGAATACATGAACTCCTCAAACTACGGTCATCACCGAGAGTGGGCCCGGTTGTTGTCACTCCGGGGTTGTCGGATCATAACACGTAGTAGGTGACTATAACTTGCAAGCTCAGATCTAAAACATGGATATAATGATGAATTCATAAATGGTTCAGATCTGAGTTCATGGCACCCGGGCCCAAAGTGACAAGCATTAAGCATAGCAAAGTCATAGCATCATCAATCTAAGAACATAGTGGATACTAGGGATCGGGCCCTAAGAAAACTAACTCGATTACATGATGAATCTCATCTAACTCCTCACCGGCTAGCGAGCCTACGAAGGAATTACTCACTCCCGGCGGGGAGCATCATGGAATTGGCGATGGAGATTGGTTGGTGATGACGAAGAACGGAGATCCCCCTCTCCGGAGCCCCAAACGGACTCCAGATCTGCCCTCCCGAGGAAGAACAGGGCTTGGCGGCGACTCCATCTTCTGGACCGCGATAATTCTTTCTCCCTGATTTTTTCTTCGAGAATAGGATTTTATAGCGTCGGTTTCTGGGTCTGCGGGGCCACTAGGTGGGTACAACCCACCTAGGCGCGCCAGAGAGGGGCGCTACAGTGGGTTGTGCCCACCAGTGTGCCCTCTCCGGCAGGTCTTGGCTCCAGAAATTCTCTTTTATTATATAAAAATTCCTCGCGAAGTTTCGTTCCTTTCCAAGAACTTTTATTTCTGCACAAAAACAACACCATGGTAGTTCTGCTGAAAATAGCATCATTCCGGGGTTAGTTTCATTCAAATCATGCAAATTAGAGTCCAAAACAAGAGGAAAAGTATGAGAAAAAGTTGATATGTTGAAGACGTATCAACTCCCCCAAGCTTAAACATTTGCTTGTCCTCAAGCAATTCAGTTGATAAACTGAAAGTGAGAAAGAAAAAACTTTTACAAACTCTTTTGCTCTTGTTTGCATAAATAAGCTTAAACAGCACCATGGTTTTCAGCCAACATTATAACTAACCATGTCGACAATAACTCTTACAGATTATAATGACTCATATCAATGACATAATCAGCTACCGAGCAATAATAAGATATCTCAAACAGCAACACATTGTCAAAACAACCATGATATAATATGACAATATTGGTATCTCGCTAGCCCTCTCTGAGACCATAAAACATAAATGCAGAGCACCTCTAAAGTTCAAGCGGCGAATAAACATTGTAATTCATGGTAGAAAAGATCCAGTCATGATGCACCCAACATTAGCTACACACAATGCATAAATCATGACAACTGTGCTCTACTCAGTTTCTGGCGCTTTTTTTAGAAGGTGGTGACACAACAAAAAAAGTAAATAAATAGTCCCTTCGCAGAGGAAAGCAGTGATTTGCAGAGGTGCCAGAGCTCAATTTTTAAAACAGAGATAAATGATTATTTTAAGACATGCACCTTTCTTATTCACTTCACGACCATCAGTTATCAACATCTTCCATGCTAAGCACACTAGTGGCGGTTCCCAAGCGATAAAAGTAAAGGTTTACTCCCCCTCCACCATCAATCACACTCCACGGCTTGTCCGAAACAATGGGTGTCGTCCATACCAACATTAGTCCCGGGGGAGTTTTGTTTAATTATTTGCATTTTTTAGTTCGGGACTGGGAATCCCTATTACTGCCCATTTTATCGTGCGATGGCGAGTGAATAAACACTCAACCTGAGAATAACCCACTTAACACGGAAGATATCGACCACCTCCTGTCGTTCCATGAACGATCCAGGCACACAAAAAGGATAATTTTTAGAAGTTTTTAGAGGTGGCACATGCAAATTTACTTAGGACGACAGGGTAATACCGTATATAGGTAGGTATGGTGGACTCATCTGGAATAACTTTGGGTTCAAGGTTTTTGATGTACAAGTAGAATTCCCACTTAGTACAGGCGAAGGTTAGCAATTAAGATTGAGAAGCGGCAAGCTAGAGAGCAACAACGATCATAACCATGCATTATGCATAAGTAACATTGGACACTAGCATGAGTAGGATTTGAACACCATGAACATAAATATCATAGAGGCTTTGCTGGTTTTGATTCAACTACATGCATAAGCATGTGCCAAGTCAAGCCACTCGAACATTCAGAGGAGGATACCATATCATCATACTACATCACAATCATTTTAACGCTATGTTGATATCCAAGATAAGTCATTATCAACTCCCAGCTACTTATGCATGGCATGAGAAACTATAATCTCTAATTTTCATTGCAAACATCTTTAATCATAACGGGCTGAAGCATGGGTACTAGGTTAAACATATTTACACAAACAGGACAAGTCGAGTTCATACCAGTTTCTCTTTGCCACGGCCAGTTCATCGAATATCGTCATTATTGCTTTTCACTTGCACAACCGAACGATATGAAAATAATAATAGTGCAAGAGTGCCATGGACTAAGCTAGAATCTACAAACATTTTATTCAACAGGAGAAGACAAGGTAAAATGGGCACTTTATTAGTTCAACAATTATTCATATGAGAGCCACTCAACATTTTCATCGTGGTCTTCACCTCGGTAAGACTCGAATAAAAAGGAAAAGAAATTCAGAGAAACACACTGAAATATTTTTGGAGTTTTTGGTTTTCTTCAACAAGCAAATAAAAAGCAAGAACGAGAAAAACTATTTACACGGGAAAGCTCCCAACAAGCAAAAGAAGAACAAGGAAATCTTTTTGGGTTTTCTTTTTAGTACTACTACTAAGCATGCATAGAAAGTAAATTACTACAACTAATATTTTTGGTTTTTCTAAAGTTTTTCAAACACACAAGAAGAAAGCAAGAAAATAAATCTATGCATGGATGATACAATGAAAAAGTGTGAACACCCACAAATAGAATGATATGTAGACATAAATGTAATGTCAGTGCCTGGAGGGTAGTAGGGATCCTGAGGAGCGGGCATCCACTCATCCCACTGCTGAGGCTCCTCCGCAGCCTCTGCAGCAGCGTGAGCGTTCCAGTAGGCGATGATGTCTGCAAGCATAATCTGGTATCCGCCCCTGGCAGCAGAATCAAACAAAGTAGGCGCAGGCAATGGAATAACATCACGAGTTTTAACGCTATAGACAAGGTTGTAAGGAATGGCAATGTCAGGACGATCATGTGCAAGAAAGTGATGGTGATCCATGGCTGCACGTTCTAGGTAAACCTTAGTCAGAGGGTAATCATGAGGGCGTATCGCAACCTCGAAATGAGCTGCCAAATGAGTGGCAAAAATCCCACCATCTATTTTACCCTGGGATTTATTAAGATGCAGGTGACGAGCCACGATAGCTCCCAAGCTATGTGTGTTGTCACCCTCCAGTGCATGATGTAAAACAGCAAGGTCTGGTGAACTAAGTGCACCCACCTTCTCCCTAGCAAGCAAGCATTTGGTAATAAAAAGTGCAAAGTAACGAATAGCAGGAAAATGTAAGCCAGCGGCAGTGATGGCTGACACTCCTCTCTCATAACCCACTGTGAAAGTGTGGTAAAAGGCCTCAAACTCGACCGGCCTAGGCTCATCCAAGCTCCCACCAGACGGGATCATGCATATGTCACAAAACTCAGTAAGTGGTATTTGATGGTTTTCAGCATATAAATCAAAGCTCACTTCAGGAGGATTATTTCTAGGCAAGAAAGTAAAGCTCTGAACAAAGATGTTTGTGAGGATTTGGTGCTGGTCACACTCATCTGCGATGAAGTCGGTGAGGCCGGCATTAGCAATATATTGCATGAACTTCTCATGAATTCCAGCCTCTTGCAGGAACGGGGTGTACATCCATTCGCATGGCCGTACCTCCGCCAACCTCCGAGGGTGGAGATCACTGTCAGAAGACTCCCCAATAACACCCTTGGAGTTCTTCTTTGAGCCAAACTTCCTGAAGATATTCATGTTCGCGTACAATTTTCTGAAAATAA
This sequence comes from Aegilops bicornis, assembly GCA_021605145.1. NCBI lineage: Eukaryota > Viridiplantae > Streptophyta > Magnoliopsida > Poales > Poaceae > Aegilops > Aegilops bicornis. The sequence goes on along the minus strand of CM038670.1, from coordinate 721,980,072 downwards.
AAATCTGAATTTTTAGTCCACAAAATTTTCTCAACAAAACTTCACAAAATTGATAGCAACTACTCATAGGGATACATAGAGGCCATAGCAAGCATTCAGACTACTTAGAACACTAAGAATTCAACATGCAAGCACATCTACAGCAGCACCAAGAGTACTAATTATTCAAAGTATAAACCACTAAACCAAAAACTAATTGGACAAAAGGTGGAGTCACATACCAAGCAACAATCCTCGAAACAGTTTCGGAAACAGAGCTTCGAGCAAAGAGATCGAACGGGTTTGAGCTCAAGAACATGGGAGAGAGAGAGCAATGGGGATTTTTTCTGGAGGTAAGTGATGATGTGGGCTAAATAGATAAGTGAGGGGGCCCACGTGGGGACCACAACCCACCAGGGCACGGCTGGGGGTCCTGGCACGCCTAGGTGGGTTGTGCCCACCTGGTGCACCTCCCTCTGGTATTATTTGCACAAAAAAATCATAAATATTCAGAAAAAATCATGTTCAATTTTCAGGGCATTCTGAGAACTTTTATTTTTGGGTCATTTTTTATTGCACGGGAAATTCAGAAAATAGACAAAACATGGCATTTATATTTTATTTAACTAATAAAAACAGAAAATAAAAAGTAGGGACAGAAGGTAGTGCTTACTAAATTCATCAACTTCATACTGCTCAAAAATGATTTATTAATAAGGTTGATCAGGTCTTATTAACAACCACTTTCGATTAGCATGAAACCGAAGAACTTTCGTAAATCACTAAGTTACCTCAATGGGGATATGGATGTCCCCAACAATAAGCATTTCATATTTATTTTTGACAGTAGGTAGAGGTATTTGAAAACTTCCAATAGTGATTGTCGGAGATTTTTCAATAACATTAATACCATTCACTTGGAATTGTTTCTTCGGAAGTGCATTGTATGCTCATTACCATTAATATGAGAAGTGACCTTTCTTTTATTGCAATCAATAACAGCCCCTACAGTATTTAAGAAGGGTATACCAAGGATAATCGACATGTTGTCGTCCTCAGGCATCTCAAGTATAACAAAGTCAGTCAAAATAGTAACATTAGCAACAACAACGGGCACATCCTCACAGATACCGATAGGTATGGCAGTTGACTTGTCAGCCATTTGCAAAGATATTTCAGTAGGTGTGAGTTTATTCAAGTCAATTCTTTTATATAAAGAGAAAGGCATAACATTAACACCAGCTCCTAAATCACACAAAGCAGTTTTCACATAATTCTTTTTGATAGAGCAAGGTATAGTTGGTATTCCCGGATCTCCAAGTTTTTTAGGTACTCCATCTTTGAAAGTATAATTAGCAAGCATAGTGGAGATTTCAGCTTCCGGTATTTTTCTCTTATTTGTAATGATGTCTTTCATATACTTTGCATAAGGAGGCATTTTAAGGATATCAGTCAGGTGAGTACGCAAAAAGACTGGCCTCAGTATTTCAGCAAAGCGTTCAAATTCTTCATCATCATTCTTTTTAGTTGACTTGGGTGGAAAAGGCATAGGCTTTTAAACCCACGGTTCTCTTTCCTAGCCACAAAGTCTCTTTTATCATATCATTTATTTTTAGGTTGTGGGTTATCAAGATCAACAGGTGGTTCTATCTCAACATCATTGTCTGGTTTTTATTATTATTTTGTTGGGTGTCTTCATGAACCTCATCATTATCTTTTTCATTATCACTAGGTGATTGTTCATTACCAGATTGAGTTTCAGCATCTGAGATAGAAGTTTCATTTTCATTATCAGGAGGTTTTTCTATTTCAGGTTCACTAGAAGTGTGCAAAGTCCTATCCTTTTTCTTTTTCTTTTTAGAAGGACTAGGTGCACTAGTGTTATTTCTTTGTGAATCTTGTTCAATTATTTTTGGGTGTCCCTCAGGATAAAGTGGTTCCTGAGTCATTTTACCTCCTCTAGTTGCAACTATAACAGTAACGTCATGCATATTATGATTCATTTCATCAAGTAATTCTCTTTGTGATTTGGCAACTTGTTCTAGTTGAGTTTGAACCATAGAAGCATGTTTTCCAACACCTCTAACATCATTTGATATTCTAAATAACAAGTCACTCAGGTGAGCAATTATATCAGAATTATATTTCAATTGTTTCATAACATTTGCATTGAAGTGATCTTGTTTTCTAATGTAGTTTTCAAACTCATAAAGGCATTGACTAGGATGCATATTGTGAGGACTATCATTTTCATTGAACTTTATAAGAGAATTTACCTCTACCACCTTGGGCAGTGGTGGTGTATTAAGCCCATGTATTTCTTCAATAGGAGGTAAACTTTTAACATCCTCAGCTTTAATACCTTTTTCCTTCATAGATTTCTTTGCCTCTTGCATATCTTCGGGACTGAGATATAATATACCCCTCTTCTTTGGATTGATTTTAGCCGGTGGTTCAGGAAGAGTCCAATCATCATAATTTTTCAATATGTTATTCAATAATTCTTCAGCTTGTCCAATAGTTCGTTCCCTAAAAACACAACCAACACAACTATCTAGGAAGTCCCTAGAAGCATCGGTTAGTCCATTATAGAAGATATCAAGTATTTTATTTTTCTTAAGAGGATGATCAGGCAAAGCATTAAGTAACTAGCAAAGCCTCCCCCAAGCTTGTGGGAGACTCTCTTCTTTAGTTTGCACAAAGTTAAATATTTCCTGCAAGGCAGCTTGTTTCTTATGAGAAGGAAAATATTTTTCAGAAAAATAGTAAATCACATCCTGGGGACTACGCACACAACCAGGAGTAAGAGTATTGTACCAAGCTTTAGCATCACCCTTTAATGAGAAAGGAAATAATTTGAGAATAAAGTAATAGCGAGTTTTCACATCAGGAGTAAAAAGGGTGGCTATATCATTCAACTTAGTGAGATGTGCCACAACAGTTTCAGTTTCATAACCATGAAAAGGATCAGATTCAACCAAAGTAATTAACTCAGGGTCAACAGAGAATTCAAAATCCTTGTCATCAATAAAGATAGGTGAAGTAGCAAACTTAGGATCACATTTCATTCTAGCATTCAGAGATTTTTCTTTATACTTGCATAATAATTTCTCTAGATCATCTCTATCATTGCAAGCAAGAATATCTCTAATTGTTTCTTCACTCATAACATAACCTTCCGGTACCTTAGGCAATTCATATCTAGGAAGGCTAATTCTAGCAGGTGTTTCAGGAGTTTCAATTTCAAGCTCATCATCAGATTCAACAACATCATGTTGTATTACTCTAGCAATTTGTTCATCAAGAAATTCACCAAGTGGCACATCATCATTATCAAGCAAGGTACTAGCATCATCATAAGCATCATTCATAGTAGAAGTAGCATCATCATTAACTTGCGACATATTAGAATTGACAGCATGTGGCGGTGTTGCAAGTTTACTCATAACAAAAGGTGAATCTAAAGCAGAACTGGATGGCAGTTCCTTACCTCCCCTCGTCTTAGAGGGATAAATCTTAGTCTTTGGATCCTTCAGATTATTCATAGTGATAAATTGATAATAGTCCCAAGTGACTCAACAAATATAGCTATGCTCCCCGGTGACGGCGCCAGAAAAAGGTCCTGATAACCCACAAGTATAGGGGATCGCAACAGTTTTCGAGGGTAGACTATTCAACCCAAATTTATAGATTCGACACAAGGGGAGCCAAAGAATATTTGAAGGTATTAGAAGCTGAGTTGTCAATTCAACCACACCTGGAGATTAATTATCTGCAGCAAGTAATCAATAGCACAGTAATATGATAGTTTTGATAGTAGTGACAGCAGCAACGGTAATAGTAAAAGTGATAGCAGTAATTTTGTAGCAAGTGTAACAGTGATGATAGTAGTAGTAACTTAGGAGAAACAATATAAAATAAATTCGTAGGCATTGGAACAGTGACTTGTTGGATCATATTCATCATGTGACAGTTATAACCTAGGCGATATGACACTAGCTCGAGTTCATCGAGATAATGTAGGCATGTATTCCGTAAATAGTCATATGTGCTTTATTAAAAGAATTTGCATGACATCTTCTGTCCTACCCCCCCGTGGCAGCGGGGTCCATATTGGAAACTAAGGGATATTAAGGCCTCCTTTCAATAGAGAACCGGAACAAAGCATTAACACATAGTGAATACATGAACTCCTCAAACTACGGTCATCACCGTGAGTGGGCCCGGTTGTTGTCACTTCGAGGTTGTCGGATCATAACCGTAGTAGGTGACTATAACTTGCAAGATCGGATCTAAAACATGGATATAATGATGAATTCATAAACGGTTCAGATCTTTGTTCATGGCACCCGGGCCCAAAGTGACTAGCATTAAGCATAGCAAATTCATAGCAACATCAATCTAAGAACATAGTAGATACTAGGGATCGGGCTCTAACAAAAATAACTCGATTACATGATGAATCTCATCCAACTCCTCGCCGACCAGCGAGCCTACGATGGAATTACTTGCTCATGGTATGGAGCATCATGGAATTGGCGATGGAGATTGGTTGGTGATGACGAAGAACGAAGATCCCCCTCTCCGAAGCCCCAAACGGACTCGAGATCTACCCTCCCAAGGAAGAACAGGGCTTGGCGGCAGCTCCGTCTCATGGACCGCGATAATTTTTTCTCCCTGATTTCTTTCGCCGAAAATAGGATTTTATAGCATCGGTTTCAGGGTCTGCGGGGCCACCAGGTGGGTACAACCCACTGGCGTGCCAGAGAGAGGCGCGCCTACCGGTGGGTTGTGCCCACCCAGCTGCCCCTCTCCGGCAGGTCTTGGCTCCAGAAATTCTCTTTTATTATATAAAAATGAGAAAAGTATACTTTTCGTCTCTCAACTCTTCGCTGAGTTTAGTTTTCGTCCCTCAACTCTAAAACCGGACAGAGTGCACCCCGAACTCTCAAAACCGGTCATTTTTCGTCCCTGCAACTGAGTCAACTTGGTTTTGACCACATGTGAACAGTACATCCGATGAACAACAAATTTGAAAAAAATAGCAAAAGAAATCAGAAAAGTCTGAAATTTTATGACATCGAAGATCTCAGGTTTGCCACGTGCGTGCAAATTTTTGTCATGTTTGGAAGTTCGAGGAGCTCGCAGCAAAAAAAACAAAAGTAAATCTACTCTGAAGTGAACAGTAAATTCAGAAAATAGCAAAAAAATCAAAAAAATCTGAAATTTTTTGGTATCGAAGATGCTTGGGTGTGCAAGGTGCGTACATATTTTCGTGGTCAAATGACACCCGAGAAGGTCGTGCCAATAAAAACAAAATACCGTACGTGTGTGTGCCGCTTCGGGTGGTTTCCAAACCCTCAGATCTTATTTTACCACGAAAATTTGCACGCGCCTTGCCCACCCGAGCATCTTCGATGCCAATTTTTTTTCATGTTTTTGACTTTTTTTCTATTTTGAATTTACTGTTCACTTCAGAGTAGATTTACTTTTGCTTTATTTGCTGCGAGCTCCTCGAACTACCAAACATGACAAAAATTTGCACGGACGTGGCGTACCTGAGTATCTTTGATGTCATAAAATTTCAGATTTTTTGACTTTTTTTGCTATTTTTTCGAATTACTGTTCATCGGATGTATTGTTCACACGTGGTCAAAACCGGGTTGACTCAGTCGTAGGGACGAAAAATGACCGGTTTCGAGAGTTCGGGGTGCACTCTATCCGGTTTTAGAGTTGAGGGACGAAAACTAAACTCAGAAAAGAGTTGAGGGACGAAAAGTATACTTTTCTCTATAAAAATTCCTTGCGAAGTTTCGTTCCATTCCAAGAAGTTTTATTTCTACACAAAAACAACGCCATGGTAGTTCTGTTGAAAACATTGTCAGTCCAGGGTTAGTTTCATTCAAATCATGCAAATTAGAGTCCAAAACAAGAGGAAAAGCGTGAGAAAAAATAGATGCGTTGGAGACGTATCAAAGACACCCTGAACTAACCCCTCAAAGAAAATGACAAGTAGTTTTCATAGTAACAAGTGACAGTAAATTTCAGCACACTATATAAATGTTTCCTTACCAAATTCCACTTACCAAAGGCGCTTCACTCCCCGGCAATGGCGCCAGAAAATAGCCTTGATGACCCACAAGTATAGGGGATCAATTGTAGCTCTTTTCAAATAAGTAAGAGTGTCGAACCCAATGAGGAGCAGAAGGAAATGACAAGTAGTTTTCAGTAAGGTAATGTATACAAGTGCTGAAATTGTAAGTAGCGGAGTAGTTTGATAGCAAGATAATTTGTAACGAGCAAGTAACGATAGTAGTAACAAAAGTGCAGAAAGATAGCCCAATCCTTTTGAGGCAAAGGATAGGCCAAAACGGTCTCTTATGATAAGCAAAGTGTTCTTGAGGGTACACGGGAATTTCATCTAGTCACTTTCATCATGTTGGTTCGTTTTGTGTTTGGTACTTTGATAATTTGATATGTGGGTGGACCGGTGCTTAGGTGTTGTTCTTAATTGAACAAACCTCCTACTTATGATTAACCCTCCCGCAAGCATCCGCAACTACGAGAAATGTATTAAGAATAAATTCTAACCATAGCATTAAACTTTTGGATCCAATTGGTCCCTTACGGAATAGCGCATAAACTGGGGTTTAAGCTTCTATCACTCTCGCAAGCCATCATCTAATTGCTACTCCACAATGCATTCCCTTAGGCCCAAATATGGTGAAGTGTCATGTAGTCGAAGTTCACATGACACCACTAAGGGAATCACAACATACATACTATCAAAATATCGAACACATATTAAGTTCACATGATTACTTGCAACATGATTTCTCCCGTGACCTCAAGAACAAACGTAACTACTCACAAATAATAATCATGCTCATGATCAGAGGAGTATTAAATAGCATATTGGATCTGAACATATAATCTTCCACCAAATAAACCATATAGTAATCAATTACAAGATGTAATCAACACTACTAGTCACCCACAAGCACCAATCTATAGTTCCGGTAACAGGATTGAACATAAGAGATGAACTAGGGTTTGAGATGAGATGGTGTCATTGAAGATGTTGATGGAGATTGCCCTCCCCAAGATGGAAGAGTTGGTGGTGATGATGATGACGATGATTTCCCCCTCCGGGAGGGAAGTTCCCCTGGCGAAATCGCTCCATCGGAGGGCAAAAGTGCTCCTGCCCAAGTTCCGCCTCGAGGCGGCGGCGCTCCGTCCCGAAAGTCCTCCCCATATTTTTTTCTAGGTCAAAATGACGTATATACCAGAAGATGGGCACCCGGAGGTAGGCCTGGGTGAGCACAACCCACCAAGGCGCGCTTGGGCTGCCTGGCACGCCTAGGTGGGTTGTGCCCACCTGGTGGGCCCCCTCTGGTAGTTATTTGCTCCAACGTTCCTCAAGTATTCCATAAAAAATCTCCGTGAAATTTAGCTTGTTTGGAGCTATGCAGAACAGGTAGCCTGACGTAGCTTTTCCAGGTCCAGATTTCCAGCTGCAGGAATTCTCCCTCTTGGTGTATACCTTGCAAATTATGAGAGAAAAGGCATTAGAATTACTCCAAAAAGCATTATTATGGATAAAAACATTATAAAGGACAGTAAGAAAACATGATGCAAAATGGATGTATCATGCACGCGCCCTCTCTCGCACGCGGTAGCCACGCATCCATGCCGGCCTAGAGCGGACGTGACCACCGACTACAGCCGGCATTGAAGTCTCTTTTATTTATGAAAGGGACAAATCCAATATATTAAGTATCTGATCCTTGGAAACACGCATACGAAGAGATAAAAATACATTCGAATCTTTAGGGGGGGTCGAAGTCTTCTTCCCCTTGCATCCATCGGTGGCGTGTCGTGAGCATAGCTCGATGCCACTTGTGGGTCTCCGCCTCAGCAGAACAAACTTTCTTAAAACCCATGAGCTTCTAGAAACAACGGTCGCAAGTTGTCTATGTAGAAAGGAGATGCCGGCGACCATGATCTGCAAACCAAATCGCCGCATCGGAGAAGAAAAGGTTGATAAAGGCATGTAGAAAACTCCGAAGACCATGATCGTCAGTCGAATCCAGATGGATCCATCAGAAACCTAAACTGATCGAACCCCGAAAGACCAACCGGAGACATGGCTCCACATGCCCTCCGCTAGTGGTAGACACACAACGGAATGAGGAAAGAGGGGGAAGAACCTTATTCTTAGACACTGACAATGTCGGCACCTTGCTGCCCCAAACCAAACTCGATGACAAAAATCATCTGTGTCATTCCACGCAAGGTCTGGATTAGATGTCAACCTCAGCGCCGTCCAGGACCAAGCCCCGGCATTCTCTTCTTCCAGTTACCTAGCAAGGTCGTGCCACTTTAATAATTGCCACGCTGGATCACCAACGCCGTCGTCGAGCATCGCTACCGACAGCCGCGGCCCAACCATGCATCACCGTCGCTATCCTGCATCAACCCACCAACTTCTCCCTACCGAGCTTCCGATGATCAGCAGTCGCTCCGCCATCATCGGTGTCGTGCAGGTGTTGCCCGATGGCCAACCCCGGCGGGGATAAGAGGGATCGGATCACGGTTGGTGGTTAGGTTAAGTTACTTGTGTGTTTCCTTCTCAGAATTTTATTATATCCATTTCTTATAAGGGAAAACGATTGGATCACCGAGGGTCATTTCATTGTATTGTCAATTCGGTTTAAGCTAATCACCCATTGACAGGTAGGATAGGTACAGTTTTTTAGTTTAGTCCCCCAATTTATATTCACTAGTAGGTGCTTACTTTTACTGATTGGCCCATGAGGCCTTAAGAAATAAGCAAAAAATACCTCAACCTGCGCCTCATCATGTCAGCCTGGCCATAGTGGGGGTAACATAACCGGTATGATGCACTTGGGACTCACCAACATGCTTATGTGGCAGATAATTAAAGAAGAGAGATAGGGTTATAGTAACATAGGTAGATAAATGTTATGCTACTATGTGTCATGCATGGCAATAAATGAGACCATCTATGATACTAATCTATAATACTATGCACTATGGATGTAGTATCATACACTAGTATCATATGCATGATACCAGTATATGATACTCCCCACTATGACCAGCCTCACATTTGCAATCTGCACTAAAGTGAACGTATTGGACGAGTTCGTGAGTTGAAATAATCAGTTTTGTGAGTCCATGGACTAAAGTAACCATTTATGACAAGTTCATGTATCAGTGATGCATTTAACTCCAAAAAAGGTCAAATCCTAATCCGGTTTATTCCAAGTTCGTGAACCGGAGGCAAACCAGGGTTGGGAGCAGCCGAACCATAAGTGGGGATAAGTGTGGTCACATCCCTTTCGCAAATAAAAGAGATTTCAATGTCGGCTCTAGTGTGTGGGAGGGAGGTCAAATCCAATCTGTCACCTCGGACCCATCCAAAAACACTCCCGTGCATGCGCCCTCTCTCACACGTGGTTGTCACGCATCCATAATGGCCCAGAGCGGATGTGACCACACACTAGAGCCGACATTGAAATATCTTTTATTTGCGAAAGGGTCGAAGACCATATACTAAGTATCATAGATCCTTGCAAACAAGAATACGAAGAGATAAAAAGTACATTCAAATCATTAGGGGTGTCGAAGTCTTCTTCACCCTACATCCGTCGGCAGCGTGTCGTGAGCATAGTTCGATGCCACTTATGGGTCTCCGCCTCGGCAGAGTACACTTTCTTAAACGTAGAAGCTTCTAGAAACATCGGTTGGGAAGTCGTCTATGTAGACCATGAGATGCCCGCGGCCGCCACCCTAGAGAAGAAAACGTCGATAAAGGCATCTAGAAAACTTCAAAGACCATGAACGTCGGCCGAATCCAAACAGATCGATCAGAAATCTAAACAAACCAGATCCCGAAGGCCAGCTGGAGACATGGCTCCGCATGCCCTCCGCTGGTGATAAACACACAAACAAAACGAGGAAAGAGGGGGAAGAACATTATTCCTAGACGTTGACAATGTCGCCACCTTGTTGCCTCAAACCAATCTCGATGACTCCATGGAGAAAACCTGGCCAAAAAACCATCCATGTTGTTGCACGCGAGATTCGGGTTAGATGTCGACCTCGCCGTTGATCAGGACCATGCAACGACATTCTCTTCTTCCAGTTACCTAACAAGGTCGTGATGCTTTAATAATCACTATGTTGGATCACCAACGCCGTCGTCGAGCATGGCTGCCGACAGCCGCGGCCCGACCATGCATCACTGTCGCTGTCTCGCGGAAGCCCAGCAACTTCTTCCCACCGAGCCCTTGATGGGCAGCAGCCTCCTCGCCGTCATCGGTGTCGCGTGGGCATTTCTCGATGCCTAACCCTGGCGGGGATAAGAGAGACAGGATCAGGGCTGGCGGTTACGTTAAGTTACCCGTGTGTTTTCTTCTAAGAATTTCTTTTTATCCATTTCTTATAAGGGAAAACGATTGGATCACCACGTGTCATTTCATTGTATTGTCAATTCGGTTTAAACTAATCACACATTGACAGGTGGGACTGGTACAGTTTTTTAGTTTAGTCCTCCAATTTATATTCACTAGTAGTTGCTTGCTTTTACTGATTGGCCCATGAGGTCGTTAGAAATAAGCAAAAAAAGACCTCAACTTGCACCTCACCATGTCACGTCTACAATCCAAAACATTCACGTACGCATCAAGGGCGCTCGCTGAGTGTGTCCACGTCGGACTGGCTAGGAGACAAAACAATTTGCCAATTGCTTCCTTCTATGCCGATTCGTCCTGAAGAGAGACAAAGGAGCCCTCATCATTGCCTCTTCATCCCCACACGCAATCTCACCTCTCCTCGTTTCTCCCCTCCGCCTCTTCCCCGTGGGGGCCTTGCGGCTGCAGTGAGCTGAGATTTAAGGGGGGGAGCAGGATGGGTGTCCAAGGGCGTGTTTTGTTGCCGTCGCGTACAGTACCCGCGTTGCATACACATCTCCACTCTGCCTAGATCTAGAAAAATGGCTTCATATGCGACATCTGAGAGTTGTTTGGTTGCCTACATATTGACTGTCTGCATTAGGAGATCAACTTTGGCACGTTTTTTGGTTGCCTGCATTGTCTCGGCGCATGCAACTACACGCTGTTTGGTTGCCCGCATGGGGTATGATTAAGAGCTAGCACTTGCACTTAGCACACAGGGTTAAGAGATAGTAGAGGAAGTGGGAGAAGAAATGCAGTGTGCGCCGGACCATGGCGACTGCGGTGGATAGTGGTCGTGGTGCCGTGTCCGACATGACGAGCATGGAGTCATGGACGAGCGACCCCGTCGGCGGCACGGCGAGCGACACCGTCGGTGAACTAGTTGCGGTGCTCGCGCAAAGACAGTCGACAGAGGAGGAGAATGCGGCCAGCGCCATGGTATCGTCGATCTTTGTGGACGAGAGAGGAGGCCGAGATGATCGACACCGGAAATGGCTCCAGTGTAGTAGGGCGAGAGAGAGGAGGCCAAGATGATCGACCCCGTCGGGGGCGCGGCCAACTGCAGTGTGCACGCAGGCAGAGCACACAAGAAAACAGTGTGCACGCCATTGCAGCATCAGTGCAGTAGGAGGACGACATAGAGTAGGCCGAGATGAGCAACGCCGGAAACGACTCTAGTGTAGTAGGACGTGGGCAAGGAGATCAAGGGGAAGGACTTCGGCGTCGAGAGGGACGAATAGATGGGCTCTGAGCAGAGGACAGAGGAGCTCGACATGGCGGTGTCAGTGAAGTAGAGTGCTGCTCAAAGAGAGATGAAGTTACGATCGTCGAAACCAAAAACTTACAACAGAATGTTGTGAGGAACTGCGAGATTAGGCTACTGGTCAAAGGAAATTTCAAACGATCGATCATGCGCGACGAATCTGAGAAAAGTCGTCAAGAACATCTTCAAACGGGAAGACGAAATTAAGAACTTACGACCGACGAAACTACGAACCGATTGCCTGAATGGAACCGTAGCATCGAGGTGCATCTTTTTCGTGTAGAGCTTACCTCGAATCGAAGCACCGTTGTGTAGATCGGAAGGGGCTAGGAAGAACAGAATTAGAGGGAAGGTTACTGGAGGTAGGAGAAGATAAGCACGCACAGGCTGCATACTAGCTCGAATCCCTCCCATCTTCCCTCGTGCAAGTTGCCCACCTTGTGCGCCCGCCTCAACCTGGCTAGCTAGAAACTATCGCTCTGAGCGTTTCCAGCGAGCCAGGCCCAAGTATGCTTTACGTTACGTGCCATGCGGGCCGCACAGTAAATGCAGGCAACCAAACGGGCCACTTTCTTTCCGCGCGGGCCAGGCGGGCCTAATGTGGGCAACCAAACACGCCCCAACTGATTGTTCGCCGGATCTGGAGCCCAGGGACGCGATGACTAACTGACCAGCAGTTTCTTAATCCTTCTTACTCTCCACTCCTGATTTGTCTTCACGCCCGTCTAGCGAAGGACCGGCCTGGTGTTGACGGGGTGATGAAGTGGTCGGAGGCGCTGGATCCGCGGCCAATCAGTCTGCAACGACGGCAAGACGACGGAGATCAGGTAAGACCGGTGCTAAAGGTGTGCCACCTTCCTAGCTTCCCCCTCGCCTGCCCGCCATCTCCTCCCCGTCCCAGCCTCGACCACGTCATCCCCGCCTCTGCAGCAGCGCCCCCCTGGTCGCCGGTTTGTGGAACGGGAATGCCCCATTGATTTTGTTTCTTGTCGTCTCCAGATGGGTTTGTGGTACCTGCAATTTATACTGGAATTTAATCTTGAGCTCAGGATTCCATGCCCTTTTCTCTTGAGCTGATTTGCTGCTTATAATATCTGATGGGTCATGCATTCTTTTGGTTCTGAAATTTATATTGTTTTAAGTACAAGATGGCGAAGAAGGCTGCAAAGCGAGCTGTTGGTGAAGCAAGGGGTCGGGCATATGAGGACCTCTACCAACGGTTAGGCATGAAGGAAGGCGAAAGGGACATCTATAAGATGGCCAAGATCCGAGAGAGGAAGACGAGGGACATTGGCCAAGTCAAATGCATCAAGGACGGAGCAGGCCAACTCTTGGTGAAGGACGAGGATATTAAGCATAGGTGGCGGGAGTACTTCGACAAGCTGTTCAATGGGGAGAATGAGAGTTCTACCATTGAACTGGACGACTCCTTTGATGAGACTAGCATGCGTTTTGTGCGGTGAATCCAGGAGTCTGAGGTCAAGGAGGCTTTAAAAAGGATGAAAGAAGGCAAGGCGATGGGCCCTGATTGTATCCCATTGAGGTGTGGAAAAGTCTCGGGAACATAGCGATAGTATGGCTAACCAAGCTTTTCAACCTCATTTTTCGGGCAAACAAGATGCCAGAAGAATGGAGACGGAGTATATTAGTACCAATCTTCAAGAACAAGGGGATGTTCAGAGTTGTACTAATTACCGTGGAATTAAGCTGATGAGCCCTACAATGAAGCTATGGGAGAGAGTCATTGAGCATCGCTTAAGAAGAATGACAAGCGTGACCAAAAATCAGTTTGGTTTCATGCACGGGAGGTCGACCATGGAAGCCATTTTCTTGGTACGACAACTTATGGAGAGATATAGGGAGCAAAAGAAGGACTTGCATATGGTGTTCATTGACTTGGAGAAGGCCTATGATAAGATACCACGGAATGTCATGTGGTGGGCCTTGGAGAAACACAAAGTCCCAGCAAAGTATATTACCCGACATGTACGATAATGTTGTGACAAGTGTTCTAACAAGTGATGTCGACACTGACAACTTCCCGATTAAGGTAGGACTGCATCAGGGGTCAGCTTTGAGCCCTTATCTTTTTGCATTGGTGATGGATGAGGTCACAAGGGATATACAAGGAGATATCCCATGGTGTATGCTCTTTGCGGATGATGTGGTGCTAGTTGACGATAGTCGGACAGGGGTAAATAGGAAGTTAGAGTTATGGAGACAAACCTTGGAATCGAAAGGGTTTAGGCTTAGTAGAACTAAAACCGAGTACATGATGTGCGGTTTCAGTACTACTAGGTGTGAGGAGGAGGAGGTTAGCCTTGATGGCCAGGTGGTTCCCCAAAAGTACACCTTTCGGTATTTGGGGTCAATGCTGCAGGGGGATGGGGGTATTGATGAAGATGTGAACCATCCAATCAAAGCCGGATGGATGAAGTGGCGCCAAGCTTCTGGCATTCCCTGTGACAAGAGAGTGCCACAAAAGCTAAAAGGCAAGTTCTACAGGACGGCGGTTCGACCTGCAATGTTGTATGGCGTTGAGTGTTGGCCGACTAAAAGGCGACATGTTCAACAGTTAGGTGTGGTGGAGATGCGTATGTTGAGATGGATGTGTGGCCACACAAGGAAGGATCGAGTCTGGAATGATGATATACGAGATAGAGTTGGGGTAGCACCAATTGAAGAGAAGCTTGTCCAACATCGACTGAGATGGTTTGAGCATATTCAGCACAGGCCTCCAGAAGCTCCGGTGCATAGCGGACGGCTAAAGCGTGCGGAGAATGTCAAGAGAGGGCGGGGTAGACCGAATTTGACATGGGAGGAGTCCGTTAAGGGAGACATGAAGGATTGGAGTATCACCAAAGAGCTAGCTATGGACAGGGGTGCGTGGAAGCTTGTTATCCATGTGCCAGAGCTATGAGTTGGTTGCGAGATCTTATGGGTTTCACCTCTAGCCTACCCCAACTTGTTTGGGACTAAAGGCTTTGTTGTTGTTGTTGTTGTTTATCCCGAGTTTAGAAGCCCTGACTGACACTAGGTGGTCCAGTATCCAGTGAGTTTCCCTTCTGTGTGTAATTTTCCATCCACATGGTTTGCAGTTTTGTAGTCAACCAATCAGTACCGGCATCAAAATATTGAAATGATTAGATGTGGAGTACCTGATCTGCTCTCAAAATAACGCAGTCCCTTATTACTAGCTTTGTAAGAGAGGAATTAGCCCTATTCTTCTTTGCTGCAAATAACATGGATACAGAAGACTGAAGTAGAACTAGGGCATCATGCACGAGAAATTCAAATAGTGCACTGGAACCAAACCTTTAGCTCTTGGGTCTTGTTGATTCAGTGCAAGAACATGTTTTTTAGCTGGATGTTTCGCTCATTTGAATTTCTATTGTGTTCTTCAGTATTTTTAGATGTCAAGTAATAAAATGATACACTTAATCTTGATTTAATTTTGATCATAAAGAGTTTAGCATAGTTTTGTTGGACCAAGACCATCCTTTGTGTATATCCGTGATCTGTACCAAGCAACATAGCTGCCCGATGAAATGTTCCTTTCTGATGAACATGAGTGTTCCAATCTCTTCTCTACCACTGACATATTTACTTATTCTTATGATGTTGTAAACTTGACTACTTAAGTGTGGATTGTTTATGCAGGATTATAGCACGGAAGAAAGGTCAAGAGAAATGGATTTATTAAGACTCTTTCCTTACTTGCTTGATACTAATCAATGGAGTGCAATATTGAACGATGTTAACATTCTCTCTTTGTTTATTTTTACTGGTCCAAATGGTGGAGGTAAACCCAGCATGTTGTGTTTAGTCTACACGGCTGCATTGCTTGGAATATGTGGGCTGATGGTGCTAGCTGCTTCAGCTGTCATCCCACACTTAAATTCCACCTAGGCTACTTGAGCTGACGGGAAAAGTTCATTTCAGGTGCCAATTTTGTACTCCCTCCGTCCCGTAATGTAAGACGTTTTTTGACACTACAATAGAGTCAAAAAACGTCTTACATTATGGGACGGAGGGAGTAGCTTTGCATTTCTTTTCTGCAAAATATGTGTCTTGTATTCCCAGGAGCACATGTGCTACACTATCTTATAATGTTTAGATTTTCTGGATCATGGAGTCAAGCCTGATAAAAAATATATTTTATATGTTATTTAATTTTGATGTCAAGCTTTTCAATATCACGGGAAAGAGTCGAGATGCTAGAAACTATATTGGCATGGGGCTTGGTGGTACAGTTCCCTGACCTTCCAGTCAGGTAAGTCATTGAACACTAGATTTACATTGTCCTTGATCTCATGATATTTAATCGTAAATTCATGTCACATGGTATTTGGAGAAGCTGAGAAACATATCTCTACTGAAGAAAATAAGTGAATATGTGAATTGGAGGATATGTTCTCACCTTCTTGATGCTCACATCCTATTCCCTTCAATTTGAATTCCAATCCCAACAAATGAAACTGTATCTGGAGCATTAGACTATTTCAAGTCATTCATAGTGTTAAATTGATTTAAAGGCAAATCTGATCAACTATAACTAAACCATCTTACTATTATGTTAACTCTATAGATTTTGTAGATACGAAAAACATGATGACAATGGCACATATTGCATTTGAGTTCTCAAGGCCCACAAGAAACATGATTTGTTCCTTGTTCTAGAAAACATCACAAGGAATTTTAGCTACGTATGAAGCACAATAAGCATGGCATTTAGATATGTGAGCAAATATCCATAAAATTTTGCGTCTACCGAACTATCGAAGCAATTATCATTTTTCCTTAATGCAAAGTACTTCCTATAATGTGCAGTTAGCCTGTGAATTTGTGGATACGAGGGGATTTTGAGCGATGTCTTTGTTTTTTCAACATTGTCGCTGCACATTTACCTATTTAACTTAGACGGTCTAATTATAATTTAACTGCTTTTGCTTTATGTTATTTCGGCTGTAGGATATGAAACAACCTTCAATTTACAGGATCTGAAATAGCTCGGTGATCTTTGTTCCCACATTATCTCAGAATTCTGTATGTAGTCCTCTAAGGCAAAAGTGAAATTTTCATGTCTTGGTACATTTTAATATCAGGCACCACTACTATGTTGTAAATGATATATTAGATTCTTATAAGCTTGGTTTTCTCAAATCTTCGTGCTTTAATAATGGATGCTTCCTTTTTAAAGTATAATAAAAATTTGGAATTATTATTTGCAGTTCCTACACAAGGACATCACCAAAGCAAGTTTTCCTTATTTAAAGATTTCTTCAGCTCAAAATGTTACTGTACTACTATGCCTTCTTGAACTGAAAAGTTTCCAGATTGCAACTTTTCCTTATTTAAAGATTTCTTTAGCTAGAAATGCTACTGTACTACTATGTCTTTTTGAACTGAAAAGTTTCAAGATTGCTAAGGATTTTCCTCTTCTTTCTTTAGAGAACTCGACATTTAGACCTTGCTGGCTCCAGCTAGATGAGCTTGATGGTATTTTATTATCTGGTTATAAGCAGATTTGTTATCTTCAAGCAAAGCTAAATGTGAGCCACACCAACTTCCTTTAGTTCTTGGAATTTTGTTATTGTCCTTTGGATTAACAATATGCCACAATGCTTTAGAAGATTTGCAGGGACATGTGCTATTTGAAGATACAGGTGGCCTTCTTTGTTACTTATGTTTTCATTTTTTTTATAAACTATTTGCAGTTCCATCTGCTTCGTTTCTGCAATCTTCAAATTCAACTTATGTTAGAGGCTTCAGTTCCTAACATATGGTACTTGATTGATCATCATGTATATTGTATAAACATAAAATGATGCACTGAATGCACTATGCTCTTGCATATTGTTGATGTTAATGTTTAATTATGATCAAGAATAGTTGGCATGAGATGATCCTACATCTGAACTAACGGAAAAGCAATGAAAGCCTCTGCTGTCTTATTCTACCTTTTTGTTCTTTGTAGTGTGACATGCTGATGCACAACTATGTTATCCAACTACAATTGTAGGCAAGCACTAATGCCCCTCTTTGTGCTCATATGTGTTCTCTGTTAGCCAGGTTAGTGTGAAGTAAGCAGGTAGTTTTATAGGAATGCCCACTATATCATGTTCAGAGGTTGCGTAAAAGTTAACTACATCTGATATCCAGCCTCCTTCGTATTATTTTCTTCTATGATATATTCAGTGTCAATCTAAACGTGCTTCTGAAGTCAATAACCATATCTTAGTGTATTTTTTAGATAGTCATCTGCTTCTTATCTGTACTAGGTGTTCTTGCCTCTGAGCCCACTCTTTGCCATGATGTACTGATCTCCTCATTTTACATTATTTATGTTATTTGTATGTGCGATCTTGTCACAAGTTTTCCACAATTTTTGTTCATGTCAGTGTCACGAAAATCATTTTCGACCAGTCCTAATTTCTTTCTATCTACTTGCGTTTAACACCCAGTTGTAAAATAATGTGGCGCTGACACTCTCACCCGTCGTTGTGCCTCTCCAGGATTAGCCAACTCAAGCGACTTCTTGCCGGTGTACATCGGCGACAACGACCGCACCAACAATACTGGTGGCCAAGTGCGCCAAGGAGACCAGCACGTCTTACTCACTCTAGACCAGCAGAGTTTTTTCATTGCCTTTAGGCATTTGAAACGGAGATAGTATGATCCTCCTATTTTTGCATGCTTGTAGCTCTGATCCACTCTCTCCGTAAACAAATATAAAAGCGTTTAGATCACTAAAGTAGCGATATCAATGATCTAAACGCTCTTATATTTTTTAACAGAGGAAGTATTTTATAAATGTGTTTTGCTGCTTTGTCTTATTTTTCCAACCAGTATATTGCTATATTGGTCAGCCTTATCTGGACGGAAGAAGACAAGAGCAACCTCATCCGGACGGAAGAAGACAAGAGCAATAATTTAGTGAACTTTCCTCAGATTCAAATGTTCAATGATTACATCGCTGATATGGGGCTGCGTGAGCTTGATCGAGTCGGGGCCAGGTTCACTTGGACTAACCGCCAAGTTGATCTGACGCGCTCGGTCCTCGATCGAGTCTTCGCCTCCCCTGAGTAGGACATTCGGTATCCCCTAGCTTCGCTTCGGGCGATTACGCGGATTGGTTCTGACCATGTTCCCCTACTCCTCTCTTCGGAGAATGAGCGCCCACCCCTGCCGCCGCGCTTCCGCTTCGAAACCTTCTGGTTGCGTCAGCCAGGATTTACCGCCGCGGTGGCCTCCAGGTGGCGCGAGGCGAGGGATGCCCCCCACCAGGCCCTGTCAGCCGTTGATTCATGGCATTTCTGCGCCAAGCGGTCACGGCAATTCATGAACGGGTGGGGTACAAACGTGGGTCGGGACATCCGTGAGCGGAAGAAAGCCCTCCTTGAGGGCATCCAGGCCCTTGATCTGCGGGCTGACGCCGCTGGCCTCTCGGCAGACAAATGGACGCTTAGATATGACTTGGAAGACCAGCTCACGGTCATCTACACTGACGAGGAGGCATACTGGCGCTTGCGGGGTACGCAGAATTGGGTCCTCAAGGGGGACGCTAATACTGCCTACTTCCAGGCTATTACTAACAGTCGTAGACGCCGTAACTCCATCCCCCTCATGTGGGACGGACCGACCCTCCTACAGCTGCCGGAGGACATCAGGGCACATGTAGACGGCTTTTATAGAGACATATTCTCTACCTCCCCTCGGGGAGGTCTTGCACTAGCGCAAGACATTTGGCCTGCCCACTGTTGCGTCTCGCCTGCGGATAACGCGGCCCTCACGGCCCCGTTCTCTGAGGCTGAAGTGTGGGAGGCAATTAAGGGCATGAACCCTTCCTCGGCTCCCGGCCCGGATGGCCTCCCAGTGAATTTCTTCCAGACCTTCTGGGAGGTGATCAAACCTGAGGTGATTCCCTATTTGACGAGTTCCTTGTTGGGTCCATTGACCTCGCCCGGCTGAACTATGGGGTAATCACACTCATCCCTAAAGTGACGGGAGCCTCGGACATCCGTCGATTAATGTCATCTTCCGCATCCTCGCGAAGGGGTACGCCATTAGGGTGGCCCCTATTGCCGACCGGATCACTCACCCTGACCAGTCGGCCTTCATCCAGGGCCGATATATCCTTGATGGAATCTTGGTGTTCCATGAAGCTCTCCATGAGGTGCACGCCAAACACCTCAAGGCAGTCTTCCTGAAACTGGATTTCCACAAGGCCTATGACACGTCGGCTGGGCATTCCTTCGGGAATGCCTGCTCCGTAAGGGCTTCGACGATAGGTGGGTGACCAGAGTGATGCAGATGGTATCCTCGGGCCGCACCACGGTAAACATTAATGGGGAGATCGGCCCATTCTTCCCCACGTTTTGTGGGGTGCGCCAGGGCGACCCCTTCTCCCCGTTCTTGTTTAACATGGTTGTCGATGCGCTGGCGGCCATCCTGGATAAGGCCAAGGCGGCGGGTCACATTAAAGGGATAGTTCCGCATCTTGTGGGAGGCAACGGGATCTCCCTCCTCCAATATGCGGACGACACCATTATCATGGTGGAGGGGTCGGAGAGTGATATTTCAAACCTCAAGTTCCTTTTATTGTGCTTCCAGCAGATGTCCGGCCTTCGGATCAACTTCGACAAGAGTGAGGTGATGGTCTTGGGTTACGCCCAAGACGAGCGAAAGAGCATAGCGGATCGGCTTAACTGCCAGCTCGGGTGTTTCCCCCAGACTGGGGATACCCATTAGTGACTCCAGGCTTACGGTGGCCGAGCTGCGCCCCACAGTGGGGAAGCTCCAGCACCGTATCGAGCCCTGGCAGGGTCGATGGCTTTCGAAAGCGGCCCGTACGGTGCTCATTAACTCGTCCCTCTCCAGCCTCCTATTATTCATCATGAGCTTCTACAGCCTTCCGGAGACCTTACATCACGAGATTGCTACCGTTCAGGGGTGTTTCTTCTGGGCAGGCGAGGGTGATAAGCAGAAGTACCACATGGTCAGGTGGTCTGAGATCTGCAAACCTCGCGACCAGGGCGGACTCGGGATCATGTCCTCCAAACGCATGAACATTGCCCTTCTGGCTCGGTGGCTCTGGCGGATAGCCAACGGAGATGGTGGCCTGTGGCTTCGCATCATTCAGCAGAAATACCTCCGCGGCCAGCCTCTCGCCTTCTGCCGGCGATCTGGGGGCTCCCAGTTCTGGCAATCCATCATTCAAATCCTCCCTGTCCTCCGGATTGGGACCTCGATCGAGATTGGTTCCGGCACCGCCACGCTGTTCTGGTCCGATCGCTGGACTGGTGACACGCCCCTTGAGGCCCGCTTTCCGGGCCTGTTCTCCATAGCGGTTGCCTCGCAGATCTCTGTGGCGACCGCCCTTATTGATTTAGGGCAGCTTGCGTTCCGGAGAACTTTTGGCCCGGCCGAGAATGCGGACTGGCAGGAGTTGCTTGACTGTATTGCACTCCATGAGCCTGATCTCACGACAGACGATGACCGCGCCATATGGCGGCTAGAGCCTTCTGGTCAATTCTCCACCAAATCACTCTACCTGGCCATCGCCCCCTCGCTTGGCCATGAGGTGCTCTCCTCCATTTGGGAGATTCGCCTTCCCCTGAAGATTAGGATCTTCTTGTGGAAATGGATTCGCGGTCGCCTTCCATCTGGCGTAGAGGTTCTGAAGCGCAATGGCCCTGGTGATGGGCGTTGCCCGCTCTGTGGGCCTGAAGAAGATTCGAACCATATCTTCTTCACATGCGTGTCCGCGCAGTTCCTATGGAGATGTTTCCGCGAGATGGTGGGTGGAAGCTGGGACCCTAACAACTTCCTCGCTATCTTTGCGAAATCGTGCAATTCCCCAGCGTTCTTGGTGACCATTGGGGTCCTTGCACGGGCCAGCGTGGACTGTTAGGAATAAACTTGTGATTCAACATATTCCTCTTCGTCGTGTTACTGACGCTTTGTTCAAATGGTTTGGTTACTTGCAGCTTTGGCGGCCGCTTAGCCATCCCAGGGAGAGAGACGCCATCACCTCCATCATCACCCAGCTTTGCGTGATGGCTCTCCCGTTGGCTCCACCGCTTCCACCGCCACCACCAGAACCAAATTAGTTTGTCGTCTTCTCGCCACCGCCAACGCCGTCTAGGGGTGTTTTGTTGTGAGTCTGTGTTGGGCTTGTTGTGTTGTGCCCACAGCGGAACTTGGGTCTGTTGGCGTTGGTCTATGTGTGAGTGTTGGACCTTGTCTGTGGTGGCGTTGTGTTGGTGTGTTGTGTGTTCTGTTGTTACCAGATACTTTATGCTTGGTGGTTGCTTTATTTATAAAGCGGGGCGAAAGCCTTTTTCGGTATATAGGTCAGCATTGCCTGTTAAGGGATTGCTAGCCAGGGCAAAAAAAATTGAAATTAGATTAAAGGGGGTGGAAGGATCGCTTGTCAATCTGGCACTACACAAACTTCCTCTTAGGAGGCGCCACCGGGTGGCGCCCCAACCCCTAGTCTAGACTAACTAGATCGGGATCGCGCCAAGGCGCGAGGGTGCCAGTCCGAACATTTTAATCAAACAGGTAATGCTAAGTTAGTAGGAATCTAGGTTTAGCATATGCATTCTTACAGGATAATAATTGTGATAGGATAACAATTGTGATAGGAGCGAGATAGGGAGCACGCGCATTGCCCAGTCCAGACGTAAAATCCAAATCAATATAGTATGCAATCAATGCACGGTTCAACACCCAAAGCAATGCACCATGAATTTCCCAATCAAAGTAAATATCACGTAATACAATTGAGGCGCATCAAGCTCGGCACAAAGAAATAGACCAAAAGCAACATTTAATATATCAGATCAGAGCAAGTGATATAAATAGAAAGGAATGCATTCCACAGATCAAAAGCCATTCATAATAATTAGAGCATGTAATTTATACCGAAAGAGACCGACACCTGAGTAGCGCATAGGGCAGACAAAACACTGAAAGCGGAACGTTTATACAGGAGGCTAGTGACAATCAGATAGCAGTCTACACAAGTTTTAAGGATGATAGAAGTCCATGCTAACTAATACATCTGTCAGAGAGTATTCAGAGTTCCTGCGCCAAGAATGGTTGAAATTCCTCGCTGCTCCAAGAAAAGTTTGTATCGCTAGACTAAGAAGAGAAGAAGAAATGATATTCCTGGAGAAGATATCTCAACTCATTCAAGATTTATTAAAAGATTCATATGGCATCTAAATCTAGCATGCATTGTTACAAAAACAGATATCTATAGTGACCAAAAAGGAACTATTAGGAAGATGAGTTTAGTAAACTGATATCAAGCAATTCTGGCATATTTCCTTCAAAGAAGTTCGGGAGTGTCTCAGATACAGTAGCACTACACGGGTATGAATTATAGAAATACATAGCTGAGCACCATCATGAGAAATTTTTGGCAATGGGAAGATCCGTGTCTCAGGACTCAGTAAAATATAATGCATTTTAGCCTAAATATATACACATAAAAATGAGTGGATCCTTCTATCGAAGGTCACAATAAATAGCAGTTGAACTCAATATGTTACTTAGAAAAAATTCTTGGTAGAACATGTACAAAACATTCATGAAGCCCTCTAGTTTCATAGGGAACAGCGTAATCAATAAACAAAGCTCACTGAGCACTAACTATGGTGTAGGGCAAAATACTAATAAATAGTATATATGCAGATTAGTTAAGAGTCCGGGAAGGAACTACAAATAACACACATCGGCAGATTAAGCAAAGGCAATGTGAGTATTTAGAAAAGAGAGGGAAGCAACAATCACATGCATGGGATGGAGGGAGAGAGCAGAAATCAACTTAGCTTTGGTGGCATCAAATCCAAAGAGAGTACACAACATCCTTTGTTCTTCCCCCATCTATCTCCCATTCTGCGTCTACTCAATAACAAAATAGGTGGCACATAAGCCAATCAGCATATTATGGGAGAATGATCTTGGAGGAAACGTGAAATTTAGACACGTCATATTACATACTCTTTTATGATGAATATTGCTAATAAGATCTCGTCACAACTACATTTATAGCAAAACAGATTGAATTTTGGACCTGTTGGTACATGAGATCTATGGTTGTAAGCCATTTTTTTGCCGGGAGATATTACCAACGTCAATATCATTTACAGGTAGTTACGAACAAAATGGTTGTAAGCCATGTTTACAACTCAAAATTCACGAATTTCTCTCTATGATTTAGAGAGAAACATTCAACATTTTAACTTACCTGAACATGGATCAAGTATCTAAAATTATTACTTTTCAAATGAAGTATCTAAAACTATATATTTTCTAGGGAAGAATCTACAACCGTCGCTCAGGTGAGAAAATAATCCACGCAAACTACGGGGATATAAAGGTCATATCCTAAAAGTGGTGGTACACAACAAGAGAAAGATTATATATTGAACATAAAAGATTTTTTGGTAGCAATGGTGGAGGAGAATATTAAACATACTTGATTAAGCTTTAGAGAGGGTGTGGACCATAAATTATTCAATCAGAAATTGCCAGTATATCAAATACAGTTTCGAGGCTTTCCAAGACATTGGTTATCTTGCTGTGAACACTGGAACAGAGAAAGCGCCAACTAAGGTAGAGAAAAAGAAGAATAAAGATGCTACCTGCAGGCTGCAACAGTTGTAGTATGGAGGTGGCTGTCCGCATGGATGGGTTCACAGCAGCGGTGCAGGGCAGAAGAGGTCCTGGCTGAGGCAGAAGCACAGTTGGAGAAACTGAATAACCAAGACTGAGAAGGGCATCACATGGCTCTGATTTATCAATTTAACCACTGCGGTCATGGAAAAAACCTCTCAAATATAGACTACACACAACAATAAGAAATGGAAATGCAAGGTTAATAAGTACTTCATTAGATCAGATGATTAGCCCCCAAAGTAAAGGAAACTTGAAGCCACAGCCACTCACCCTCTGTAATGCATGAGTTGTTGCCTCGTCGATATCGTAGATTGCTTGAACAACCTAATACAGCAGATTAAGTACATAAACGAATGTTCTGAAAGACTCAAAAAACTGCTTGCTAGTGCACGCAATAAGATTTTATGCAATTTGGTTCCAACAAATAAACTATGTACATGCACTAGCTGTTTAGGATCTGAATCATTGTTTGAGAGCATATTTTCGTTCTCATAATTTTTTTGTCATCCAAAGCGACTGAACTGCGCATGCCATAAAGAGGATGTATTAATAAAATCTATCATGTCTATAATGGTAGAACTGAACCAAAAATCCTGGCATTTTAAGCACCAGAATAAAATGTTAATCCCAACTAAACACACTGATGCACTTGGTTCAGAAACGGAGTTAACAAAAATAGGTGCACAAAAAATGATAGTTCGGCAGATGATATATCAAAACTGAACTTTTGGCGATAGTTTAATAGTTAGAAGAAAAGCCTGCCTTTCCACTTGTTTATTTGTCCACTTAAGTAAATGCTCTGTTCTTCCATCGTAAATAAAGCATCACTGCATGCCAATGCACACCACTGCTTGATAAACTAATAGTAGCAGTACAACACTTCAGTTCCGTACATTATTAGGTTTCTGACAGAAATGGTAATTAAAATAAGTCAAAAGAGAGACTAATCTTTCACGTGAGAAGAACCTCCTGTATTTGTAGCTTCCAGTTTTGCAGTAACAAACATGACAACTATGAACCGAAGATACACATCGATGCTTTTGAAGTGCTTAGTTGTTTAGCTTCAACAAACTGACTAATATTACGAGCTTTCATGAGAAGTATAGTACATACCATGATGCTTGCCTTACAGACCATGATACCTCCGGTGCAAGAGCCCTTCTATACCCTGAGTATGTGACGCCTCTCAAAGAGAACAAAGGACCTGCAGGCTGCACACAACCACACGTAAGATGGATCTAAGCAACCAATCACTGACAACAACCCACAAGAAATGGTGAAGAACTTGGTAGCCTTGGCGCCCGTGGCCTTTGTCTCCATTTGCAGGGACAGTTTGGGACACGGCCACCGGGGAATTAGTGAAGCGCTGTCCATCCCCTCCCAATCCTTCAGTTTGGGGGCACTGGTGGTGGGAACCGTGAAGTTTGCGAAACACGCACCTGGGTCGGCAATGGTGAACCAGTCGACGTAGATCCTCGGGTGGTCCTTGGAGCAGCCCACGGGGTGCAGGTGCTCGTCTCATCACCTATGCCATGGGGTTTATAACTACTTAATATTGGATATAAACAACAAATATAAAAAAAACTACCAATGTAACCAGTGTAAAATACAAAGCATGGATCTTTTGCTGCTGTTACCAACTTTCTTTTCGTAATTTTGCAAGAAATAGGAAAACAGAAGTACTGCCTAGGATCTTACTCCAGAGGTCCCTAACCCAACCAACTAAACACATTTTTGCCTCCCTGGTATGATGGCTTAATGAGATGAGGATGATTTCATTTAAATAATAGGTCAAGGAGTGCTCACATAACCAAGATTGGTGATTGGGAATATCTGGTGCATAATATTAGCATATATAGTTTACTGATGTATTTTTTTGTCCAAGAAGAAAAGGCTTTACCATTGCATATGTTCTATGAACTTTATGCCCATTTTTCATCAGAACATAACAAAACTAAACCCTGCCCGGATTTTGATAGCCGGTGGTTTACTCTTAGATTTCAAAACTTTGGACCTTCAGACAACAAATGTACCAACGATCGAATGTACCTTCTGCCCACAACCTAGGCGTCGAGGTAGCAGGGTTCTCTAATCAATCAAGCAAATGGAAGAACATGCTGCACCAAAGAGAACTGCTTTTTAGGGAGCCATACACGCATGAAACCTAATAAGTAAAATAAATAAGGTGGATAAATTGGCTACCTGAACACCGAAGATGTGCTAAGCATACACGTGAGGCAGCAATCCATGACAAGCATAGTACCTTCAAAACAAATTTCCTCATATGATTCAGATCATATAAGTCAAAAGTAGACCCATTTGATAGTTCCTATTATAGAAGAATGCTCAGCAGATCATTGTAAAGATATTAAGATATATACTGGTGAATCTGCATCCCAGGTTGATGTTGCTTCCCCAAGCCGGAAAACACCACTATAGCCTTTAACCATGCCTTGATATCTTAAAATCACGAAAACATTGGGTCAGAAATAAGCTTTAAGTTAACAAAATGCTAGTGCAGGGAGACGAGTACGATATCATCAGTCCAGTTCTTCAGAATGCAGATGATATTATCCCAAGTCATAATAATCAAGAATAACTTGAAACTAAAATGTGATAATTGAAAGGAAGATTGTTCCAGCAACCCTCACGGTTTCCCCGAAAAGAGAAGATAAGAAAGTACGTACCTATCAACAACTTTGGTTGCTTGCCCACACAAACAATCAACAATCCAGTGGCCATAGGATCAAGAGTACCAGCATGGCCAACCTGCATCATAGCTACCATAAACATGTGGGTTGAGCAAAAACCACACACCATGAAAACTGTGAGGCCACCTTTTGCACTTTCACCAACCACCGTAGTTTTCCACAAATAGTAAATGAGGTCCACCCTGAATTCCGTTAAAAAAAGAGTCCATTTTGAGCTAGTAGAAAGACAAATTCAGCATCATTGTCAATGGCATTTCTTTTACTAATTACACGACTTGAAGAAAACTGGTCAAATAAAAGGTCCTGCTACGGTAACAGGACATTGTAATGTATGTACTCACATAAAAAAAATCAGTAATTCAAAATGCCAAACCGAAACTACATAAAGCATGAAGTCTAGATCAGGACCATATTATGGAAAAGTTCATGAACCTGCAATGGTACATATACATCTGAATTCAAATGTACCACATCCATCTAACCCACCCATTCTGAGAAAAGGCCGCAAGTAAGCATTTACACACACTGCATCTAGATAAAAAGGTGGATTGGTGGTATGCATCTATGGGCTGCTAATTAGCATCGCCATCTGAGACTGAGAGCATTCATCAATGTGGAAGAGAGCGTGTCACCTTTGGGCTTGTCGATGAGCACGACGGTCCCTGTCGGCCCGTCCCACCTTGGCGGCAGCTCCGTCCTCGTGCTCGCGAGGTGCGGCCGCGGCCAGTCTTCTTCCTCCCTCTCCGCATCCTGCTTCACTTGCCTCGGTGCCCCTCCCAACACCGCCTTATTCTTCGCCGCTATCGAAGCGTCGTCGGCCTTCCCCTCCTCAGGCCCTTTCTTCAGGGCCTTGAAGAACTCCTCTACCTTCCTCTCCAGCACCTCCCCCTTGCCTGCCCCCTCCTTCTTCCCTAACTCATCGGTTTCTAGGGTTAGGGGGAGGAACCAGCGGAGGAGGAGGAAGCGAGCGAGGAGGGAGGCGGGCGGCATGGCGGGAGGCGGGAGGAAGGAGGAGAGGGTGGCGGCGTGAGGAAGGAGGAGAGGACGGCGCGGTCGCGGGAGAAGGGGGCGGCGGCTAGGCCGGCCTCGTCGCGCGCGGCCCCCATCTCTCTAGATGGGCGGTCTGAGGCCGGGGATGGGCGCCCGGGCGAGCGACGGCGGCGGCGTCAGTGGCAGGGCAGGAAGGCGGGCGCGGGGTAGGGTTTGGAGGGGGAGAGAGGTGAGGGCGCGACGGGCGTGCGGGAGGAGCGGGCGCGAGTGCGGGAGCGAGCGAGGGAGGAGGCGGCTAGGTCATGAGCCACTGTAATTTATACCCCCACTATGCGAAATGACCGAAATGCCCCGGTGGGGGCATGGTATACACATTTTGCTGCCATTACTATTCATTCCAGCAGTGTTCGTCTCAGATCCAACGGCCCAGGTTCATCCAGATCTTGATCCGACGCCCAGAAACGCATCAAGCAAACCGATCTGACGGCCGAGAGTCGCTGATCTCTGAGGAGCCTTGTAGGAGCCTTCTTCTCTTATTTCTGGAAGTGAACGCATTGGACGAGTTCATGTGTTGAAATAATGAGCGTTGCATTTAACTCCAAGAAAAGTCAAATCCTAATCCCCAAAAAAGAATAGAAAAACCCATTTTTATATACATATTTACCTTTTTGTAAATACCACACATGTATTTGTAGAAGCACACTTTTTCAGATTTTTTAATGAAGTGGAAATAAAGTTTTCATCCAAAAAAATGAATAAAGAGCTCCCTGCAGCTCGGCCTCCAGAGCACATCGTCGTGGGCTTCTCATAGTACGAAACGGCGAAACGCATGCCATCAATCTCTACTCTTAATGGAGCAGTTGGTAGCCTGGTACGGTTTATTTTCATTCGGTTTCATTCGGTTTTTCTTCGTCCCACCTCCCATCAGCTTCTTCCACTGATTTTTCTCCCTCCCATTAGATAACCAAATCCCATTAAGGGGGATCTTGTTTAGTGCTTCTTTTGGTAGGTGTTGATTCAATTCAATCACGTAAATAATAAGTAATTAAGAATTTAGAAATTGCACCATATATGTGAGATCACCTTCATAAAAAAGACAGACATAAGATTTTTCTCGATAATCTTCCATAATAAAATAAGATATTACTTCATAACAAATCGTTAATCCCGCACGCTATGTCATTTATTATTATCATTATCTCAACTATTAATTTACAGTCACAAGTTTCCTATGGGCATGCGCATATTGCGCACCCTGCGGAGGTACGTCGTGCACGACACCGTGGAAGATCGAGAATGATCGAGAATGCCACGGCATGGATCACAACATCGAGTACGACAGTGGCGGCCATGTGGACGCAGTCATATTATATTTCTTTTGAGTCAAACAGAGAGCCAAACATGCTACATTCTCAAATCAAGTGTGTCCTTTTAAATGTCAAGAAATTCGTTATGGGAGTGTGTCCTACATTAGTCGGTAGTCGTCATCACCATTGTTTGTAGCCGCCATTCATGCGATAATAATTTAGAAATCGAGCATTGAATCAATATGGAAATCAAACCATTGATGCAATTAATTTGGCAGTTAAATATGTATGCAATTAATTAGATGTCATGGCCGGCCTAACACTGGCACAATGCTTGAGAATGCCAGGGCATGGATCACATCGTCGAGTACGACGGGCGGCCATGTGGACGCAATCATATTATATTTCTTTTCAGTTAAACAAAGAGCCAGACATGCTACATTCTCAAATCAAGTGTGTCCTTTTAAATATCAAGAAATTCGTTAAGGGAGTGTGTCCTACATTAGTCGAGAGTCGTCATCATTGTTGTTTGTAGCAGCCATTCATGCGATAATATTTTAGAAAGCGAGCATTGAATCAATATGGAAATCAAACTATTGATGCAATTAATTAGCTAGACAGTTAATTACGTATGCAATTAATTAGATCCATTTATATAGGATTTTTTTCGCATCGAATCAATATGAAAATCGAGTCATTAATGCAATTAATTAATTTTTAGATAATTATTTATGTCTACAGATAATTAGAAGTACTAGGGATTTGTTCCACTTAGTTAGATAACTAATTGATTTGGTTGGCAGTTAATTAGGTATGTAGAGAATTAGGTAGGTCATTAATAATTTATTAACTTAATTAATTAAGCAAGCAGTGAATCATGGCGAATTGTTTTGAAAGCGCTCATGGGCAAGGACGATCAACGGGCTCTCAACTATATGGTCAAGCACCGAGCACCGCTTGCCAACATGAACAACGGCCATCATGCGCTTGCGACATGGGCGACCTAGCGTTCATCAAGATGGATGAAGACTATGCTCCGCAGGATGTCCACACGCTGACGGTTGCCGAAATGCTCGCGGGTGAGGACAACACTGGCCATGTGGTTCATGCTATAATAAAAAGGAAGAGTGTTCCAAGAATAAGAAGGAAAAGGAACTAAAGCCACCAAGTGATCCATGGTGTTGGAGAAAGAAAGGTGTTCCAAATAATAAGAGAAAAATAGAAAGAAAGAGTATTCTATAAAATAAGTAGGAACGAGAACTAAAGTTGGCGAGGAATGAGAAAGAAGAAGATGAGGCGTTGATGACGAACACGCTAATGTTGACGTGGTGCTGGTTGGCGCCAATGAAACGGGTTAGCGAAGAGGCGAGGAGTAGAAGATCTAGGCAAAGACGAGGAAGAGAAGAACGACAGTTATCCCTTCTAGCATATGTCCATGTTGACTAGGAATACGTCGCATGTTGCCACTCACCTCCAATATCAATGTGCATTTGCAAAGTTGAATGGACCTTTGAGAATGATCTATGTAGTTATTTGTTATTTTGTGTCAATAATATGTGTTAGTTTAACCCAGAATGATCTCTGTAATTATGTGTTATTTTGTGTCAATATTATGTGTTAGTTTAACCCACTCTACAATATTATAAACATGAAAATTTTCATCCTTACTGCAATGCACAATGAAGATGAGGTGGGCGTCATCTGGTTTTAAAGGAAGTGGCTCCAAGCAGAAAAAAGCGAGAAATGTCCCGCTACGATGAAAAACCGATCGGGAATAGGAGGTTATCGACAGAAAAAGGAAAGGTGTGTCGTTGAATGGGATTTTTGTGTTGAACCCGTGTGTTGGAGATAACATTGTGGATAGCCCGTAGGAACGCACGAGCGTTTTGCTACTCAAAATGAAGCGCCAGATTTACTGAAACGAAACAGGAGATATGACCCACAGGAAAACCCTATTTGACGCTCTCTGCGCCAAAATGTCGAGCACACGTTCAAGCACGGGAATGGGTTGGCCCATTTAGCCACAGCGAGCCGCCTAGTTTTGGGAACCTTTTAGAAGGTTAAAAAAATTCTATCTTTTTCTGTTTTTTTTTTCGTTTTTTGCTTCTTTTTCGTTTCTTACTTATTTTCATGTATTGTTTTCATTTTTTTCCTTTTAATTTATTTTCAAATTTTCAAAAAAATCGAGTTTTCATCCAGAAAAATGATCAAACTATAACAAATTGTATTTTAATGTTCACGATTTGATAAAAATTAATGTTTTTTAATGTTCAAAACATTTACAAGTTGTTCAATTTTACATAAATTGTTTGCTTTCTAAAAAAGTCTGGGTTAAAAAAATACCAGTTCACATTTTCTGAAAAAACGTTCATGATTTCCAAAATATGTTCAGATTTCTAAAATACCATTAAAATATTTAGCAATTATTTATATTCCAAATAAATGTTTGAGAACATTTTATTGAATTCTTGGCCAATTTTCAATCGGTAAACATTTTTTCTAATCCGCGAACAATTTTTGGATTACAAATAGTTTTAAAATTTACAAACTCTTTTTCAATTCGTTAAATCTTTAAAATTCATTAACAATTTTCAAATCCGTGAACCTTTTTTAACTCATGAGCATTTTTTCAAATTTTTGAACTTCTTTTGACTTTGTTATTTCTTTTGAATGCATGATTTTTTCAATACACAAACATTTTGTGAATTCGCGAGCATTTGTTCAAATCTGCAAAAAAGATGAATTCACAAACATTTTTTCAATTTCCCAAACTTAAATGGAATCATGAATACTTTTTCTTTCATAAACATTTTAAATTGGTAAACTTTTTCATATCCTGGAATAATTTTATAATTCCTAATTTATTTATAAATTCCTGAAAATAATTCCAGATCCACCAACAATTTTAAGTTCATGAAATGTTTTCTGATTCACCAAGATTTTTTCAAATCCATGAGAAATTTGTGAATTCACGATTATTTTTCAAATTCATAAACTTTTTAATTACTTGAATTCGCAATGATTTCTTAAATCCCTGGTCGAATCTGAAAACGTTTTTTGAACTAACTACATTTTTAATTTGGTTTATTTTTTAAATTCACAAACATTTATTGGATATGCATGATTTTTTTGTGAATTCACTACTTTTAGGTTTGTATTTGAGATTCTTAAAATTATAAATAAAAAGAGCCATTTCGCACGACCTTGGAAAAAACGAAAAAAAAAAGGTGTGTTCTCGCTCAGTCGGCCAGGCCCATTTCGCACGAGTGACACGAGCTTAGCGCTCGCCGTGAGCGATAGACAGCAACAGCTCTCGATATGACCAACCTTCCTGTTGGGGCACTCCTTTTTTTAGAAGTGTTGGGCGCTCCTATACGGCGCCTTCTGCGCCGTGGAACCGACTACCGCTCACGCGCGCCCATGCGGTCCGTGGCCCAGCAGCGCGACTTCGCTCCCCCGCTCCCTCCAGCTGCTCTTCAACTTTGTCCAAAAAATTGCATGCCCGCTCGCTCGGCCTTAGACTAGTTTCTTTTTTTTTCTTTTTTTGTGCTTTTACATGGTAGGGAAAAAATTGGCCAGGCGAGAGGAAGCAGGGCGCAGCCTAGTGGTGCAGTGGGCTGGGTGTAGGCCTAGGATGGCAATGGGTACCAATTACCCGTGCATCGGCTGATAAAAACCCTATTACGGTAAGCGTATGAAACAAAAAGTTACCCATGAGCATGTAGATAGAAAAATCTAAAACCCATCAAGTAGAGCGGGTATTGGCATACTCATGTACCGGTACAAAATCTGACAAATATAGATAAAATTATCTCTACACTAAATCGTGACTGTATGAATTCAAAAGTATGTCCATGTACTACTGTTCATGACCATGTGCTGTTGTTTTGATGCGATGCAATTTCAAGAAAGCGGCGCTGTTTATAGAACGGATTGTTGCCTATGATATGTTTTTGTTTTATCAGCATGTATTGTTGTTTACATATTATGATTATATGTTGTTGTTTAGTACTAAGTGATGCTTGAATTGTTGTTTTGCGAACATGAGTATTTTTACCTTTAGGTACCCGATTACCCTATCGATTGACGGATATGAAAAAAATTATACCCCACTGGCGGATATGGGTACGGATGATCAGTAAACTCACAGTAAACGGATAAATGGGGTGGCTCCACCCATATCCAAAACCGTCGGTGCCATTTTGAGTGGCTATGTGCCGTCTATTGTGAGGCGCACGGCCACCTCGCCTACAGTGCACTAGTGGTGGGTCGTCCCTGTAGGACGTGGCGCATTCTCCTGATATCATGCTGATGTCACCTAAATTTTACTATTTCCCCTCTTTACTTTTATTTATATTTTAAATTAAATGCATCTATTTTATAAAATTTAATTTACTTACGAAATTTGGAAAAACAAATTTGGAATTAACATGGTATAAAAAATTGTTGTTAACTTTCAAAAAAGCGTTCGTGACAATGAAAAAATGCTCTGGAGTTTAAAAAAAGTGTATGCATTTTTAAATAAAAAATATGTACACAATGAAAAAAAATGTTCGTGTAATGTAAAAAAAATGTACATCACATTTGATGGAAATATTCCCATGTTTTATATTATGTTCCTAACATTTAAAAGATAGTTATTTACAAATTTAAAAAAGTATTTATCGCAGGTTAATTTTTTTATTATTTCCACTACAAATATATTATGTATTTTAAAGAAATATTTACGTGTTTCCAAAAATTCCGTGAATTTTCAAAAATATTTGTACAATGTAAGGAAATCTTCACATGGTTGTAAAAAATGTTTACTGAGATTTAAAAAATGTGTGACATTCATTTGGGAAAACAGTAACTAGGATGCATTAAAAAAGTGTTCAAAACATGTATTTTGAAAATAATGTACATCATGAATTTGAAAATATCCACAGTGTATCGAAAAATGTACATTATGTACTCACAGAAAGTAGATATTTGTTAGAAGAAGAATACCAAATAAAATCATGCAAGGTCACGCAAGATCTATCTAGGAGAAGCATAGCAACGAGCGGGGAGAGTGTGTCCACGTATCCTCGTAGACCAAAAACGAAAGCGTTTAGTAACGCGGTTGATGTAGTCGAACGTCTTCGTGATCCAACTGGTCCAAGCACCGAACGTACGGCACCTCCGCGTTCAGCACACGTTCGGCTCGATGACGTCCCTCGAGCTCTTGATCCAGTTGAGGACGAGGGGGAGTTCCGTCAGCACGACGGCGTGGTGACGGTGATGATGAAGTTACGTCCGCAGGGCTTCGCCTAAACACTACGATGATATGACCGAGATGTATAACTATGGAGGGGGGCACCGCACACGGCTAAGACAAATCTTGGAGTGCCTTTGGGGTGCCGCCTTGCGTATATAAAGGAGGGGGAAGAGGAGGCCGGCCTAGGAGGGCGCCTATAGGGGAGTCCAACTAGGATTCCCAATCCTAGTTGGAGTCCCCTTCCTTTCAAGAGGGAGAGAGGGAAGGAGTAGGAGGCAGGAAGGAAAGAGGCGCGCCCCTCCCTAGTCCAATTCGGACCAGCCCGGGGGGCACCACCTCCCCTTGTGGCCCTTCTCTCCTTTCCACTAAGGCCCATGAAGGCTCAATACTTCCCCCGGCGAATTCATGTAACTCTCTGGTACTTCGAAAAATACCCGAACCACTCAGAACCTTTCCGTTGTCCGAATATAGCCTTATAATATATCGATCTTTATGTCTCGACCATTTAGAGACTCCTCGTCATGTCCGTGATCTCATCCGGGACTCGAACAAACTTCGCCATCAAATCACATAACTCATAATACAAATCATCATCGAGCGTTAAGCGTGTGGACCCTCTGGGTTTGAGAACTATGTAGACATGACCGAGACACATCTCCGGTCATTAACCAATAGCGGAACCTGTATGCTCAAATTGGCTCCTACATATTCTCTACGAAGATCTTTATCGGTCGAACCGCATAACAACATACGTTGTTCCCTTTGTCATTGGTATGTTACTTGCAGAGATTCGATCTTGGTATCATCATACCTAGTTCAATCTCGTTCTGCAAGTCTCTTTACTCGTTCCGTAATCCATCATTCCATAACTAACTCATTAGTCATATTGCTTGCAAGGCTTATAGTGATGTGCATTACCGAGAGGGCCCAGAGATACCTCTCCGATACTCGGAGTGACAAATCCTAATCTCGATCTATGCCAACTCAACAAACACCATAGGAGACACCTGTAGAGCATCTTTATAATCACCCAGTTATGGTGTGACTTTTGATAGCACAAAAGGTGTTCCTCCGATATTCGGGAGTTGCATAATCTCATAGTCAGAGGAACATGTATAATTCATGAAGAAAGCAATAGCAATAAAACTGAATGATCAACATGCTAAGCTAACGGATGGGTCTTGTCCATCACATCATACTCCTAATGATGTGATCCCGTTCATCAAATGAGAACACATGTCTATGGTCAGGAAACTTAACCATCTTTGATTAACGAGTTAGTCAAGTAGATGCATACTAGGGACACTTTATTTTGTCTATGTATTCACACATGTATCAAGTCTCCGGTTAATACAATTCCAACATGAATAATAAACATTTATCATGATATAAGGAAATATAAATAACATCTTTATTATTGCCTCTAGGGCATATTTCCTTCAGTCTCCCACTTACACTAGAGTCAGTAATCTAGTTCACATCGCCATGTGATTTAACACCAATAGTTCACATCGTCATGTAATTTAACACTCTATAGTTCACATCGCCATGTGACCAATACCCAAAGGGTTTACCAGAGTTAATAATCTAGTTCACATCACCATGTGATTAGCACCCAAAGAGTACTAAGGTGTGATCGTGTTTTGCTTGTGAGAGAAGTTTAGTCAACGGGTCTGCCACATTCAGATCCATATGTATTTTGCAAATTTCTATGTCTATAATGCTCTGCACGGAGCTACTCTAGCTGATTGCTCCCACTTCCAATATGTATCCAGATTGAGACTTAGAGTCATCCGGATCAGTGTCAAAGCTTGCATCGACGTAACTCTTTACGAAGAACTCTTTATCACCTCCATAACCGAGAAATATTTCCTTACTCCTCTAAGGATAATTTTGACCACTGTCTAGTGATCTACTCCTGGATCACCATTGTACCCCCTTGCCAAATTCATGGCAAGGTACACAACAGGTTTGTTACACAGCATGGCATACTTTATAGAACCTATGGCTGAGGCATAGGGAATGACTTTCATTCTCTCTCTATCTTCTGCCGTGGTCGGGCTTTTGAGTCTTACTCAACTTCACACCTTGAAACACAGGGAAGAACTCTTTCTTTGATTGTTCCATTTCGAAATCTTGTCAACGTATGTACTCATTAAAAATATTTATCAATCGTCTTGATCTGTCTCTATAGATCTTGATGCCCAATATGTAAGGAGCTTCACTGAGGTATTTCTTTTGAAAAACTCCTTTCAAATACTCCTTTATGCTTTCCAGAAAATTCTACATCATTTCCAATCAACAATATGTCATTCACATATACTTATCAGAAAAGGTCATAGTGCTCCCACTCACTTTCATGTAAATACAGGCTTCACCATGAGTATGTATAAAACTACATGCTTTGATCAATCTATCAAAGCGTATATTCCAACTCCGAGATGCTTGCACCAGTCCATAGATGGATCGCTGGAGCCTGCACATTTTGTTAACTCCTTTGGGATTGACAAAACCTCCTGGTTATATCATATACAACAAATCCATTAAGGAATGCAGTTTTGACATCCATTTGCCAGATTTCATAAAATGTGGCAATTGCTAACATGATTTGGACAGACTTTAAGCATCGCTACGAATAAGAAAATCCCATCATAGTCAACACCTTGAACTTTGTCGAAAACCTTTTGCGACAAGTCGAGCTTTGTAGATAGTAACACAACTATCAGCGTCCGTCTTCCTCTTGAAGATCCATCTATTCTCAATGGCTTGCCGATCATCGAGAAAGTCAACCAAAGTCCACACTTTGTTCTCATACATGGATCCCATCTCAGATTTCATGGCCTCAAGCCATTTTGCGGAATCTGGGCTCATCATCACTTCCTCATAGTTCGTAGGTTCGTCATGGTCTAGTAACATGACTCCCAGAACAGAATTACCATACCACTCTAGTGCGGATCGTACTCTGGTTGACCTACGAGGTTCGGTAGTAACTTGATCTCAAGTTTCATGATCATCATCATTAGCTTCCTCACCGATTGGTGTAGGAATCACCGGAACTGATTTACGTGATGAAGTACTTTCCAATTCAGGAGAAGATAGAAATACCTCATCAAGTTCTACTTTCCTCCCACTCACTTCTTTTCGAGAGAAACTCTTTCTCTAGAAAGGATCCACCCGTAGCAAAAAATATCTTGCCTTCGGATCTATGATAGAAGGTGTACCCAACAGTTTCATTTTGGGTATCCTATGAACACGCACTTCTCCGATTTAGGTTCGAGCTTATCGGTTTGAAACTTTTTCACATAATCATCGCAACCCAAAACTTTTAAGAAAGCGATAACTTAGCTTACATGCCAAACCACAGTTCATATGGTGTCGTCTCAACGGATTTAGATGGTGCCCTATTTAACGTGAATGCAGTTGTCTCTAATGTATAACCCCAAAACAATAGTGGTAAATCGGTAAGAGACATCATAGATCTCACCATATCTAATAAACTACGGTTATGATGTTCGGACACACCATTACGTTGTGGTCCAGGTGGCGTGAGTTGCGAAACTATTTCACATTGTTACAAATGAAGACCAAACTCGTAAGTCAAATGTTCGCCTCCACGATCGGATCGTAGAAACTTTATTTTCTTGTTACGATGATTTTCCACTTCACTCTGAAATTCTTTGAACTTTTCAAATGTTTTAGACTTATGTTTCATCAAGTAGATATACCCATATCTGCTTAAATCATCTGTGAAGGTTAGAAAATAACGATACCCGCCGCGAGCCTCAACACTTATCGGACCGCATACATCAGTATGTATTATTTCCAACAAGTCTGTTGCTCCCTCCATTGTTCCGGAAAACAGAGTCTTAGTCATCTTGCCCATGAAACATGGTTCGCAAGCATCAAGTGATTCCAAAAGCCCATCAGCATGGAGTTTCTTCATGCGCTTTACACCAATATGACCTAAACGGTAGTGCCTCAAATATGTTGCACTATCATTATCAACTTTGTATCTTTTGGCATCAATATTATGAATATGTGTATCATTACGATCGAGATTCAATAAACCCTTTATATTAAGTGTATGACCATAGAAGGTTTTATTCATGTAAATAGAACAACAATTATTCTTCGACCTAAATGAATAACCGTATTGTAATAAACATGATCCGATCATATTCATGCTCAACGCAAACACCAAATAACATTTATTTTGGTCCAACACTAATCTCAAAGGTAGAGCGAGTGTGCTATGGTGATCTTATCAACCTTGGAATCATTTCCAACACACATCGTAACTTCGTCCATAACTAGTATGTGTTCATTCTGCAACTCCTGTTTTTAGTTAGTACCCTTAGCAACTAAACTAGTATCAAATACTAAGGGGTTGCTATAAACACTAGTAAAGTACACATCAATAACATGTATATCAAATATACTTTTGTTCACTTTGCCATCCTTCTTATCCGCCAAGTATCTAGGGCAGTTCCACTTCCAGTGACCATTTCCTTTGCACTAGAAGCACTCAGTTCTAGGATTGGGTCTAGCTTTGGGCTTCTTCATGGGAGCAGCAACTTGCTTGCTATTCTTCTTTGAAGTTCCTCTTTCTTTCCCTTTGCCCTTTTCTTGAAACTAGTGGTCTTGTTAACCATCAACACTTGATGCTATTTCTTGATTTCTACCTTTGCCGATTTCAGCATCGCGAATAGCTTGGGAGTTACTTTCGTCATCCCTTGCATATTATAGTTCATCACTAAGTTCTACTAACTTGGTGATGGTGACTAGAAAACTGATACCAAGCAATTGTAGTACCCAGACAATCTGAGCCCATGCTCACTGGTTGAGCTATTCTTCTCCATCTTGTAGGCAAAATCTTGTGAGGTCTCATACCTCTCGACACGGGCATGAGTATGAAATACCAATTTCAACTCTTATAATATCTTATATGCTCTGTGGCGTTCAAAACGTTTTTGAAGTCCCGGTTCTAAGCCGTAAAGCATGATGCACTAAACTATTAAGTAGTCATCATACTGAGCTTTGTCAAATGTTCATAACGTGTGTATCTGCTCCTGCAATAGGTTTGTCACCTAGCGGTGCATCAAGGACATAATTCTTCTGTGCGGCAATGAGGATAATCCTCATATCACGGACCAAGTCCGCATCATTTCTACTATCATCTTTCAACTTATTTTTCTCTAGGAACATATCAAAAATTAACTAGAAGCTACATCGCAAGCTATTGATCTACAACAAAGATATGCAAATACTATCAGGACTAAGTTCATGATAAATTAAAGTTCAATTAATCATATTACTTAAGAACTCCCACTAAGATAGACATCCCTTGAGTCATCTAAATGATCACATGATCCATATCAACTAAACCATGTCCGATCATCACGTGAGATGGAGTAGCTTTCAATGGTGAATGTCACTATGTTGATCATATCTACTATATGATTCACGCTTGACCTTTCAGTCTCAGTGATGATGAAGTTACGTCCGCAGGGCTTCGCCTAAACACTACGATGATATGACCGAGATGTATAACTATGGAGGGGGGCACCGCACACGGCTAAGACAAATCTTGGAGTGCCTTTGGGGTGCCGCCTGCCCACGTATATAAAGGAGGGGGGAAGAGGAGGCCGGCCTAGGAGGGGCGCCTATAGGGGGAGTCCAACTAGGATTCCCAATCCTAGTTGGAGTCCCCTTCCTTTTCCAAGAGGGGAGAGAGGGAAGGAGTAGGAGAGGCAGAAGGAAAGAGGGGGCGCCTCCCTAGTCCACCGGACCAGCCCGGGGGGCACCACCTCCCCTTGTGGCCCTTCTCTCCTTTCCACTAAGGCCCATGAAGGCTCAATACTTCCCCCGGCGAATTCATGTAACTCTCTGGTACTTCGAAAAATACCCGAACCACTCAGAACCTTTCCGTTGTCCGAATATAGCCTTATAATATATCGATCTTTATGTCTCGACCATTTAGAGACTCCTCGTCATGTCCGTGATCTCATCCGGGACTCCGAACAAACTTCGGCCATCAAATCACATAACTCATAATACAAATCATCATCGAACGTTAAGCGTGTGGACCCTACGGGTTTGAGAACTATGTAGACATGACCGAGACACATCTCCGGTCATTAACCAATAGCGGAACCTGTATGCTCAAATTGGCTCCTACATATTCTACGAAGATCTTTATCGGTCAAACCGCATAACAACATACGTTGTTCCCTTTGTCATTGGTATGTTACTTGCCCGAGATTCGATCTTCGGTATCATCATACCTAGTTCAATCTCGTTACCGGCAAGTCTCTTTACTCGTTCCGTAATCCATCATTCCGCAACTAACTCATTAGTCACATTGCTTGCAAGGCTTATAGTGATGTGCATTACCGAGAGGGCCCAGAGATACCTCTCCGATACTCGGAGTGACAAATCCTAATCTCGATCTATGCCAACTCAACAAACACCATAGGAGACACCTGTAGAGCATCTTTATAATCACCCGATTATGGTGTGACTTTTGATAGCACAAAAGGTGTTCCTCCGATATTCGGGAGTTGCATAATCTCATAGTCAGAGGAACATGTATAATTCATGAAGAAAGCAATAGCAATAAAACTGAATGATCAACATGCTAAGCTAACGGATGGGTCTTGTCCATCACATCATACTCCTAATGATGTGATCCCGTTCATCAAATGAGAACACATGTCTATGGTCAGGAAACTTAACCATCTTTGATTAACGAGTTAGTCAAGTAGATGCATACTAGGGACACTTTATTTTGTCTATGTATTCACACATGTATCAAGTCTCCGGTTAATACAATTCCAACATGAATAATAAACATTTATCATGATATAAGGAAATATAAATAACATCTTTATTATTGCCTCTAGGGCATATTTCCTTCAGTCTCCCACTTACACTAGAGTCAGTAATCTAGTTCACATCGCCATGTGATTTAACACCAATAGTTCACATCGTCATGTAATTTAACACTCTATAGTTCACATCGCCATGTGACCAATACCCAAAGGGTTTACCAGAGTTAATAATCTAGTTCACATCACCATGTGATTAGCACCCAAAGAGTACTAAGGTGTGATCGTGTTTTGCTTGTGAGAGAAGTTTAGTCAACGGGTCTGCCACATTCAGATCCATATGTATTTTGCAAATTTCTATGTCTATAATGCTCTGCACGGAGCTACTCTAGCTGATTGCTCCCACTTCCAATATGTATCCAGATTGAGACTTAGAGTCATCCGGATCAGTGTCAAAGCTTGCATCGACGTAACTCTTTACGAAGAACTCTTTATCACCTCCATAACCGAGAAATATTTCCTTACTCCTCTAAGGATAATTTTGACCAATCGCCTAGTGATCTACTCCTGGATCACCATTGTACCCCTTGCCAAATTCATGGCAAGGTACACAATGAGTTTGTTACACAAAGATGGCATACTTTATAGAACCTATGGCTGAGGCATAGGGA
Organism: Aegilops bicornis; assembly: GCA_021605145.1. Lineage (NCBI taxonomy): Eukaryota > Viridiplantae > Streptophyta > Magnoliopsida > Poales > Poaceae > Aegilops > Aegilops bicornis. The sequence goes on along the minus strand of CM038670.1, from coordinate 721,937,913 downwards.
ATGACTTTCATTCTCTCTCTATCTTCTGCCGTGGTCGGGCTTTTGAGTCTTACTCAACTTCACACCTTGAAACACAGGGAAGAACTCTTTCTTTGATTGTTCCATTTCGAAATCTTGTCAACGTATGTACTCATTAAAAATATTTATCAATCGTCTTGATCTGTCTCTATAGATCTTGATGCCCAATATGTAAGGAGCTTCACTGAGGTATTTCTTTTGAAAAACTCCTTTCAAATACTCCTTTATGCTTTCCAGAAAATTCTACATCATTTCCAATCAACAATATGTCATTCACATATACTTATCAGAAAGGCTGTAGTGCTCCCACTCACTTTCATGTAAATACAGGCTTCACCATGAGTATGTATAAAACTACATGCTTTGATCAATCTATCAAAGCGTATATTCCAACTCCGAGATGCTTGCACCAGTCCATAGATGGATCATTTGGAGCCTGCACATTTTGTTAACTCCTTTGGGATTGACAAAACCTCCTGGTTATATCATATACAACAAATCCATTAAGGAATGCAGTTTTGACATCCATTTGCCAGATTTCATAAAATGTGGCAATTGCTAACATGATTTGGACAGACTTTAAGCATCGCTACGAATAAGAAAATCCCATCATAGTCAACACCTTGAACTTTGTCGAAAACCTTTTGCGACAAGTCGAGCTTTGTAGATAGTAACACAACTATCGTCCGTCTGCCTTCCTCTTGAAGATCCATCTATTCTCAATGGCTTGCCGATCATCGAGAAAGTCAACCAAAGTCCACACTTTGTTCTCATACATGGATCCCATCTCAGATTTCATGGCCTCAAGCCATTTTATGGAATCTGGGCTCATCATCACTTCCTCATAGTTCGTAGGTTCGTCATGGTCTAGTAACATGACTCCCAGAACAGAATTACCATACCACTCTAGTGCGGATCGTACTCTGGTTGACCTACGAGGTTCGGTAGTAACTTGATCTGAAGTTTCATGATCATCATCATTAGCTTCCTCACTGATTGGTGTAGGAATCACTGGAACTGATTTCTGTGATGAAGTACTTTCCAATTCAGGAGAAGATAGAAATACCTCATCAAGTTCTACTTTCCTCCCACTCACTTCTTTCGAGAGAAACTCTTTCTCTAGAAAGGATCCACCCGTAGCAAAAAATATCTTGCCTTCGGATCTATGATAGAAGGTGTACCCAACAGTTTCATTTTGGGTATCCTATGAACACGCACTTCTCCGATTTAGGTTCGAGCTTATCGGTTTGAAACTTTTTCACATAATCATCGCAACCCAAAACTTTTAAGAAACGATAACTTAGCTTACATGCCAAACCACAGTTCATATGGTGTCGTCTCAACGGATTTAGATGGTGCCCTATTTAACGTGAATGCAGTTGTCTCTAATGTATAACCCCAAAACAATAGTGGTAAATCGGTAAGAGACATCATAGATCTCACCATATCTAATAAACTACGGTTATGATGTTCGGACACACCATTACGTTGTGGTCCAGGTGGCGTGAGTTGCGAAACTATTTCACATTGTTACAAATGAAGACCAAACTCGTAAGTCAAATGTTCGCCTCCACGATCAGATCGTAGAAACTTTATTTTCTTGTTACGATGATTTTCCACTTCACTCTGAAATTCTTTGAACTTTTCAAATGTTTTAGACTTATGTTTCATCAAGTAGATATACCCATATCTGCTTAAATCATCTGTGAAGGTTAGAAAATAACGATACCGCCATGAGCCTCAACACTTATCGGACCGCATACATCAAGATGTATTATTTCCAACAAGTCTGTTGCTCCTCCATTGTTCCGGAAAAGCAGTCTTAGTCATCTTGCCCATGAAACATGGTTCGCAAGCATCAAGTGATTCCAAAAGCCCATCAGCATGGAGTTTCTTCATGCGCTTTACACCAATATGACCTAAACGGTAGTGCCTCAAATATGTTGCACTATCATTATCAACTTTGTATCTTTTGGCATCAATATTATGAATATGTGTATCATTACGATCGAGATTCAATAAACCCTTTATATTAAGTGTATGACCATAGAAGGTTTTATTCATGTAAATAGAACAACAATTATTCTTCGACCTAAATGAATAACCGTATTGTAATAAACATGATCCAGTCATATTCATGCTCAACGCAAACACCAAATAACATTTATTTTGGTCCAACACTAATCTCAAAGGTAGAGCGAGTGTGCTATGGTGATCTTATCAACCTTGGAATCATTTCCAACACACATCGTAACTTCGTCCATAACTAGTATGTGTTCATTCTGCAACTCCTGTTTTTAGTTAGTACCCTTAGCAACTAAACTAGTATCAAATACTAAGGGTTGCTATAAACACTAGTAAAGTACACATCAATAACATGTATATCAAATATACTTTTGTTCACTTTGCCATCCTTCTTATCCGCCAAGTATCTAGGGCAGTTCCACTTCCAGTGACCATTTCCTTTGCACTAGAAGCACTCAGTTCTAGGATTGGGTCTAGCTTTGGGCTTCTTCATGGGAGCAGCAACTTGCTTGCTATTCTTCTTTGAAGTTCCTCTTTCTTTCCCTTTGCCCTTTTCTTGAAACTAGTGGTCTTGTTAACCATCAACACTTGATGCTATTTCTTGATTTCTACCTTTGCCGATTTCAAAGATCGCGAATAGCTTGGGAGTTACTTTCGTCATCCCTTGCATATTATAGTTCATCACTAAGTTCTACTAACTTGGTGATGGTGACTAGAAAACTGATACCAAGCAATTGTAGTACCCAGACAATCTGAGCCCATGCTCACTGGTTGAGCTATTCTTCTCCATCTTGTAGGCAAAGTACTGACAGAGGTCTCATACCTCTCGACACGGGCATGAGTATGAAATACCAATTTCAACTCTTATAATATCTTATATGCTCTGTGGCGTTCAAAACGTTTTTGAAGTCCCGGTTCTAAGCCGTAAAGCATGATGCACTAAACTATTAAGTAGTCATCATACTGAGCTTTGTCAAATGTTCATAACGTGTATCTCGCTTCCTGCAATAGGTTTGTCACCTAGCGGTGCATCAAGGACATAATTCTTACGTGCGGCAATGAGGATAATCCTCATATCACGGACCAAGTCCGCATCATTTCTACTATCATCTTTCAACTTATTTTTCTCTAGGAACATATCAAAAATTAACTAGAAGCTACATCGCAAGCTATTGATCTACAACAAAGATATGCAAATACTATCAGGACTAAGTTCATGATAAATTAAAGTTCAATTAATCATATTACTTAAGAACTCCCACTAAGATAGACATCCCTTGAGTCATCTAAATGATCACATGATCCATATCAACTAAACCATGTCCGATCATCACGTGAGATGGAGTAGCTTTCAATGGTGAATGTCACTATGTTGATCATATCTACTATATGATTCACGCTTGACCTTTCGGCCTCGAGGTTACGAGGCCATATCTGCATATGCTAGGCTCGTCAAGTTTAACCCGAGTATTTTGCGTGTGCAAAACTGGCTTGCACCCGTTGTATGTGAACGTAGAGCTTATCACACCCCGATCATCACGTGGTGTCTCGGCACGAAGAACTGTAGCAACGGTGCATACTCAGGAAGAACACTTATACCTTGAAATTTAGTGAGGGATCATCTTATAATGCTACCACTGTACTAAGCAAAATAAGATGCTTAAAGGATAAACATCACATGCAATCAAAATAAGTGATATGATATGACCATCATCATCTCATGCTTTTTATCTCCATCTCCAAAGCACCATCATGATCACCATCGTCACCGACTTGACACCTTGATCTCCATCGTAGCATCGTTATCGTCTCGTCAACTATTGCTTCTACGACTATCGCTACCGCTTAGTCATAAAGTAAAGCAATTACATGGCGATTGCGTTTCATACAATAAAGCGGCAACCATAAGGCTCCTGCCAGTTGCCGATAACTTTTATAAAAGATGATCATCTCATACAACAATTTATATATCATCACGTCTTGACCATATCACATCACAACAAGCCCTGCAAAAACAAGTTAGATGTCTTCTTCTTTGTTGTTGCAAGTTTTACATGGCTACTACGGGCTTCTAGCAAGAACCGTTCTTACCTACGCATCAAAACCACAACGATTTTTCGTCTAGTGTGTTGTTTTAACCTTCAACAAGGGCCGAGCGTAGTCAAACTCAATTCAACTAAAGTTGGAGAAACAGACACCCACTAGCCACATGTGTGCGAACCACGACGGTAGAACCAGTCTCATGAATGCGGTCATGTAATGTCGGTCTGGGCCGCTTCATCCAACAATACAACCGAATCAAAGTATGACATGCTGGTAAGCAGTATGACTATTATCGCCCACAACTCTTTGTGTTCTACTCATGCATATAACATCTACGCATAGACCTGGCTCGGATGCCACTGTTGGGGAACGTAGTATTTAAAAAAAATCCTACGATCACGCAAGATCTATCTAGGAGAAGCATAGCAACGAGCGGGGAGAGTGTGTCACGTACCCTCGTAGACCGATAGCGGAAGCGTTTGTTGGGGAACATAGTATTTCAAAAAATTTGCCTACGATCACGCAAGATTTATCTACGAGATGCACAGCAACGATCAGGGAGAGTGTGTCGACGTACCCTCGTAGACCGAAAGCGGAAGCGTTTAGTAACGCGGTTGATGTAGTCGAACGTCTTCGCGATGCAATCGATCCAAGTACCAAGCGTACGGCACCTCCGCGATCAACACACGTTCAGCTCGGCGACGTCCCTCGAACTCTTGATCCAGTTGAGGCCGAGGGAGAGTTCCGTCAGCACGACGGCGTGGCGACGGTGATGATGAAGTTACCGGCGCAGGGCTTCGCTTAAGCACTAAGAGGATATGACCGAGATGTGTAACTATGGAGGGGGGCACCGCACACGGCTAAGAGAAACTTGTGTGTTGTGCCATTGGGGTGCCCCCTGCCCCCATATATAAAGGAGGGGAGGAGGAGGTCGGCCAACAAGGTGCGCGCCAGGGAGAGGGGAGTCCTACTAGGACTCAAGTCCTAGTAGGATTCGGCCCCACCCTTTTTCCTTCTCTGGGGGAGGAAGGGGAGGCAGTAGGAGAAGGAAAGGGGGGTGGCGCCCCCTTCCCAAGTCCAATTCGGCCTCCTCCGTTGTGCGGGGTGCACCAGCCCCTTGTGGGCTGGTTAGCCTCCCTTCTATGGCCCATAAGGAACATATCTTTCCCCGGGGGGTTCTGGTAGCCCCTCCGGTACTCCGATATGTACCCGATACACTCTGGAAACCTTCCGATGTCCGAATACTACCTTCCAATATATCAATCTTTACCTCTCGACCATTTCGAGACTCCTCGTCATGTCTGTGATCTCATCCGGGACTCCGAACAAACTTCGGTCATCAAATCACATAACTCATAATACAAATCGCCATCGAACGTTAAGCGTGCGGACCCTACGGGTTCGAGAACTATGTAGACATGACTGAGACATATCTCTGGTCAATAACCAATAGCGGAACCTGGATGCTCATATTAGATCCTACATATTCTACGAAGATCTTTATCCGTCAAACCGCATAACAATATACGTTGTTTCCTTTGTCATCGGTATGTTACTTAACCGAGATTCGGTTGTCGGTATCATCATACCTAGTTCAATCTCATTACTGGCAAGTCTCTTTACTCGTGCCGTAATGCATCATCCCGTAACTAACTCATTAGTCACATTGCTTGCAAGGCTTATAGTGATGTGCATTACCTAGAGGGCCCAGAGATACCTCTCCGATACTCGAAGTGACAAATCCTAATCTCGATCTATGCCAACCCAACAAACACCTTCGGAGACACTTGTAGAGCATCTTTATAATCACCCAGTTACGTTGTGATGTTTGATAGCACACAAGGTGTTCCTCCGGTATTCGGGAGTTACATAATCTCATAGTTAGAGGAATATGTATAAGTCATGATGAAAGCAATAGCAATAAAACTAAACGACCATTATGCTAAGCTAACGGATGGGTCTTGTCCATCACATCATTCTCTAATGATGTGATCCCGTTCATCAAATGATAACACATGTCTATGGTCAGGAAACTTAACCATCTTTGATTAACGAGCTAGTGTAGTAGAGGCATACTAGGGACACTTTGTTTTGTCTATGTATTCACACATGTACTAAGTTTTCGGTCAATACAATTCTAGCATGAATAATAAACATTTATCATGATATAAGGAAATATAAATAACAACTTTATTATTGCCTCTAGGGCATATTTCCTTCAGTCTCCCACTTGCACTAGAGTCAATAATCTAGTTCACATCGCCATGTGATTTAACACCAATAGTTCACATCACCATGTGATTAGTTCACATCGCCATGTGACTAATACCCAAAGGGTTTTACTAGAGTCAATAATCTAGTTCACATCGGTATGTGATTAACACCCAAAGAGTACTAAGGTGTGATCATGTTTTGCTTGTGAGAGAAGCTTAGTCAATGGGTGTGTCACATTCAGAGCCGTATGTATTTTGCAAATTTTCTATGTCTACAATGCTCTGCATGGAGCTACTCTAGCTAATTTCTCCCACTTTCAATATGTATCCAGATTGAGACTTAGAGTCATCTGGATCGGTATAAAAGCTTGCATCAGCGTAACTCTTTACGACGAACTCTTTATGACCTCCATAACCGAGAAATATCTCCTTAGTCCTCTAAGGATAATTTTGACCGTTGTCAAGTGATCCACTCCTGGATCAATATCGTACCCCCTTGCCAAACTCATGGCAAGGTACACAATAGGTTTGGTACATAGCATAACATACTTTATAGAACCTATGGCTGAGGCATAGGGAATGACTTTCGTTCTCTTTCTATTTTCTGTTGTGGTCGTGTTTTGAGTCTTACTCAACTTTACCACTTGCAATATAGGAAAGAACTCCTTCTTTGACTATTCCATTTTGAACTACTTCAAAAATATTGTCATGGTATGTACTCTTTGAAAAATCTTATCAAGCGTCTTGATCTATCTCTATAGATCTTGATGCCCAATATGTAAGTAGCTTCATCGAGGTCTTTCTTTGAAAAACTCCTTTGAAGCACTCCTTTATGCTTTCTAGAAAATTCTACATCATTTCCGATCAACAATATGTCATTCACATATACTTATCAGAAAGGCTGTAGTGCTCCCGCTCACTTTCTTGTAAATACAGGCTTCACCGCAAGTCTGTATAAAACTATATGCTTTGATCAACTCATCAAAGTGTATATTCCAACTATGAGATGCTTGCACTAGTCCATAGATGGATCGCTGGAGCTTGAACATTTTGTTAGCACCTTTAGGATTGACAAAACCTTCTGGTTGCATCATATACAACTCTTCTTTAAGAAATCCATTAAGGAATGCAGTTTTTGACTTCCATTTGCTAGATTTCATAAAACGTGGCAATTGCTAACATGATTCAGACGGACTTAAGCATCGATACGAGTGAGAAAATCTCATCGTAGTCAACACCTTGAACTTGTCGAAAACCTTTTGCGAAAATTCGAGCTTTGTAGATAGTAACACTACTATCAGCATCTGTGTTCCTATTGAAGATCAATTTAGTCTCAATGGCTTGCCGATCATCGGGCAAGTCCACCAAAGTCCACACTTTGTTCTCATACATGGATTCTATCTCAGATTTCATGGCCTCAAGCCATCTGTCGGAATCTGGGCTCATCATCGGTTCCTCATAGTTCATAGGTTCATCATGGTCTAGCAACATGACTTCCAGAACAGAATTACCATACCACTCTGGTGTGGATCGTACTCTGGTTGACCTACGAGGTTTCGTAGGAACATGATCATTAACTTCCTCACTAATTGGTGTAGGCATCACTGGAACTAATTTCAGTGATGAGCTACTTTCCAATTCGAGAGAAGGTACAATTATCTCATCAAGTTCTACTTTCCTCCCACTCACTTCTTTTGAGAGAAACTCCTTCTCTAGAAAAGATCCACTCTTAGCAACAAAGATCTTGCCTTCAGATCTGTGATAGAAGGTGTACCTGATAACCCACAAGTGTAGGGGATCGCAACAGCTTTCGAGGGTAGAGTATTCAACCCAAATTTATTGATTCGACACAAGGGAAGCCAAAGAATATTCTCAAGTATTAGCAACTGAGTTGTCAGTTCAGCCACACCAGTATAACTTAATATCTGCAGCAAGGTATTTAGTAGCAAAGTAGTATGATAGTAGTGGTAATGGTAACAAAAGATAAATGAAAGCAAAAGTAATATTTTTGGTGTTTTGTAATAATTGTAATAAAGAATAACGGGAAAGTAAATAAGCGTAAACCAAGATATGGAAAGCTCGTAGGCATTGGATCGGTGATGGATCATTATGCCGGATGCGGTTCATCATGTAACAGTCATAGCATAGGGTGACACAGAACTAGCTCCAATTCATCAATGTAATGTAGGCATGTATTCCGAATATAATCATACGTGCTTATGGAAAAGAACTTGCACGACATCTTTTGGCCTACCCTCCCGTGGCAGCGGGGTCCTAATGGAAACTAAGGGATATTAAGTCCTCCTTTTAATAGAGAACCGGAACAAAGCATTAGCACATAGTGAATACATGAACTCCTCAAACTATAGTCATCACCGAGAAGTATCCCGATTTTGTCACTTCGGGGTTGTCGGATCATAACACATAATAGGTGACTATAGACCTGCAAGATAGGATCAAAAACTCACATATATTCATGAAAACATAATAGGTTCAGATCTAAAATCATGGGCCCTAGTGACAAGCATTAAGCATAGCAAAGTCATAGCAACATCAATCTCAGAACATAATGGATACTAGGGATCAAACCCTAACAAAACTAACTCGATTACATGATAGATCTCGTCCAACCCATCACCGTCCAGCAAGCCTACGATGGAATTACTCACGCACGGCGGTGAGCATCATGAAATTGGTGATGGAGGATGGTTGATGATGACGATGGCGATGAATCCCCCTCTCCGGAGCCCCCAACGGACTCCAGATCAGCCCTCCCGAGAGGTTTTAGGGCTTGGCGGCGGCTCCGTATCGTAAAACGCGATGATTTCTTCTCTCTGATTTTTTTCTCTCCGAAAGCAAATATATAGAGTTGGAGTTGGCGTCGGAGGAGCTCCAGGGGGCCCACGAGGTAGGGGGCACGCCCTAGGGGGGGCGCCCCCCACCCTCGTGGACAGGGTGTGGGCCCCCTGGTCTTCATCTTTGGCGAGGATTTTTTATTATTTTTCTAAGATATTCCGTGGAGTTTCAGGTCATTCCGAGAACTTTTGTTTTCTGCACATAAAACAACATCATGGCAATTCTGCTGAAAACAACGTCAGTCCGGGTTAGTTCCATTCAAATCATACAAGTTAGAGTCCAAAACAAGGGCAAAAGTGTTTGGAAAAGTAGATACGACGGAGACGTATCAACTCCCCAAGCTTAAACCCTTGCTTGTCCTCAAGCAATTCAGTTGACAAACTAAAAGAGAAAAAGAAAACTTTTACAAACTCTGTTTTCTCTTGTTGTTGTAAATATGTCAAGCCAAGATTCAAGTTTTCAGCAAAGATTATAACTAACCACATTTGCAATAATTCTCGTGTCTTATGATTACTCATATCAATGGCATAATCAACTAGCGAGCCATAATAATAAATCTCGGATGACAACACTTTCTCAAAACAATCATAATATGATATAACAAGATGGTATCTCGCTAGCCCTTTCTGAGACCGCAAAACATAAATGCAGAGCACTTTTAAAGATCAAGGACTGACTAGACATTGTAATTCATGGTAAAAGAGATCGAGTTATAGTCATACGCAATATAAATTAATAGTAATGAATGCAAATGACAGTTGTGCTCTCCAGCTAGTGCTTTATAATAAGAGGGTGATGACTCAACATGGAAGTAAATAGATAGGCCCTTCGCAGAGGGAAGCAGGGATTTGTAGAGGTGCCAGAGCTCGGTTTTTGAAATAGAGATAAATAATATTTTGAGCGGCATACTTTCATTGTCAACATAACAACTAAGAGATGGCGATATCTTCCATGCTACACACATTATAGGCGGTTCCCAACAGAATGGTAAAGTTTATACTCCCCCTCCACTAACAAGCATCAATCCATGGCTTGCTTGAAACAACGAGTGCCTCCAACAAACATCAGGTCCCAGGGGGGGTTTTGTTTGCAATTATTTTGATTTAGTTTGCATAAAGCATGGGACTGGGCATCCCGGTGACCAGCCATTTTCTCGTGAGTGAGGAGCGGAGTCTACTCCTCTTGAGAATAACCCGCCTAACATGGAAGATATGGGCAGCCCTAGTTGATACATGAGCTATTCAAGCATACAAAACAGAATGTTTATTTGAAGGTTTAGAGTTTGGCACATACAAATTTACTTGGAACGGTAGGTAGATACCATATATAGGAAGGTATAGTGGACTCATCTGGAATAACTTTGGGGTTTAAGGGATTGGATGCACAAGCAGTATTCCCGCTTAGTACAAGTGAAGGCTAGCAAAAGACGCGTAAGCGAGCAACTAGAGAGCGACAACAGTCATGAACATGCATTAAAATTAATAAACATTGGATGCAAGCATGAGTAGGATATAATCCACCATGAACATAAATATCGTGAAGGCTATGTTAATTTGATTCAACTACATGTGTGAGCATGTGCCAAGTCAAGTCACTTAAATCATTCAAAGGAGGATACCACCCCATCATACCACATCACAACCATTTTAATAGCATGTTGGCACGTTAAGGTAAACCATTATAGCTCATAGCTAATCAAGCATGGCATAAGCAACTATGATCTCTAATTGTCATTGCAAACATGTTTATTCATAATAAGCTGAATCAAGAACGATGAACTCATCATATTTACAAAAACAAGAGAGGTCGAGTTCATACCAGCTTTTCCCATCTCGGTCACCCATCATATATCATCATAATTGCCTTTCACTTGCACGACCGAACGATGTGAATAATAATAAGAGTGCACGTGCATTGGACTAAGCTGGAATCTGCGAGCATTCAATAAGCAGGAGAAGACAAGGCAATATGGGCTCTTGGTTAAATCAACAATAAAGCATATAAGAGCCACTTCAACAATTTAATCATGGTCTTCTCCTATCGACCCCCAAAGAAAAGAAAAGAAATAAAACTGTTTACACAGGAAAGCTCCCAACAAGCAAAAGAAGAACGGGAAATATTTTTGGGTTTTCTTTTTAATTAGTACTACTACAGCAGGAAAAGTAAACTAACTAGGAGCTACACTAATTTTTTTGGTTTTTTTAAGGTTTATCAAACACACAAGAAGAAAGCAGGAAAAAGAAAATAAACTGGCATGGATATTACAGTGAAAGAGTATGAGCACCGACATCTAGCAATGAGTGTGTGTGAACATAAATGTAATGTCGGTGAGAAATACGTACTCCCCCAAGCTTAGGCTTTTGGCCTAAGTTGGTTCATTGCCAGGGATGGCCTGGCAGATACCCGTAGGTGTAGCTGGGGTCGTACTGCGATGCAGCGGCTATCGCCTCCTGAGCTGCAGCGTGGCGTCGAGCTGCCTCCGCTCTCCTCTCGTACTCACCTGCCTCCTCTCTGGTAATAACATATCTTCCTTTTGTCTGAGAATCAAAGATGGCAGGAGCAGGAAGAGTAATACGGACAACATGTCGTTTGTTAAAGATTAGTCGAATCTTTGGAGAGGTGATTCAGTCCTCTCGACAAACCGGTGGGAAACCATAGAATCGAAATCTAAATAAGTAGGGGCAACTCCATATCACCCTCACGAATGTCTATCTCAAGAAAATTAGCTAAGCGGGTTGCATAGATTCCTCCAAAGAAATCTCCGTTATATCTATTATGATGCAACCTCTGAGCTACAATGGCTCCCATATGATAAGATTGGTCTCCTAACACAGCACTCCTGAGAATGCTAAGGTCAGGGACACACATGTGACATGCTTCATCCTTAGCATTTATGCACCTACCGATGAAGAGAGCAAAATAATGTATAGCAGGAAAGTGAATGCTCCCTATAGTGGCTTGCGTTATATCTCTAGATTCCCCTACAGTTATACTAGCAAGAAAAGTCTCTAAATTCAGATTTACGGGATCAACAAGACTACCCCATTGTGGGAGTTTGCAAGCAAAAGTAAAATCCTCTAAGTCCATGGTATAAGATTTATCATAAAGATCAAACATGATGTATGAGAATTACGCGAAGATGAAAACTCAAACCTCCTCACAAATGAACTAGTGAGATCATGATAATGTGGGCATTTGTCTGCCTCGAAGTCCACAAGACCGGCGTTACGCAAATATGCGTTAAATTCTTCTTTGATTCCCGCTTGATCCATAAAATGTTCCGAAGGCCATTCACAAGGCCGCACTAGAGCGTCTCTTGGTTGTTCCTCGTCAGCATCACGCATAGAAAGCCTGGGACCTTGCTTCCTTGAAGAACCACCTTGGAACATCTTCCTAAACATATTGTTTTCTCTGAAAATTTCTGAAATTTTTAGTAACTTCAAACAAAAGTGAACCAACTTCAATAAAATTGATAGCAACTACTCCTACAAGTTCCTAGAGCCTTTATCATGCATTAGAACTACTTGGAACCATATAAATTGACATGCAAGCTCAAGAACATGGTCACCTATGCAGCACAAATTTGCAATGAATAAAGCACTAGAACAAAAACTAATTGGACCAATGGAGGAGTCACATACCAAGGAACAATCTCCCCAAGCAGTTTTGTGAGAGGTGCTTTGAGCAAGGAGATCGAAAATCACAGCAACGGGGGTTGGAACTCGTGTTTGAGCCAGATATTCGTGTTTGTGGGAGGAAGAAGAAGAGGATGGGTGCAGGAATAAGTGGAGGAGGGCCACCATGGGCCCACGAGGCAGGGGGCGCACCCTGGGGGGTAGGGCGCGCCCTCCACCCTCGTGGCCAGGTGGCAGCTCCCCCCGTGGTAATTTTTGCACCATAAATCCTCAAATATTCCCGAAAAAATCATATTAAATTGGCATGGCATTCTGAGGACTTTTATTTTCGGGATATTTTCATATTGCTCGGATAAATCAGGAAACAGACAGAAAAAAATACTATTTTTACTTTATTTCAACTAAATAACAGAAAGTATAAAAAGGGTACAGAAGGTTGTGCCTTCTAGTTTCATCCGTCTCATGCTCATCAAAGGGAATCCACTAACAAGGTTGATCAAGTCTTGTTAACAAACTCATTCCGAATAACATGAAACCGGAGAAATTTCGAATAACACTATGTTACCTCAACGTGGATATGCACATCCCCAATAATAAGAATATCATATTTCTTCTTGACAGTAGGAATAGGAAATTCAAAACCTCCAAATATAATCGATGGAACTTTTCCAATAGAATTGATACTATAAACTTGAGGTTGTTTCCTCGGAAAGTGTACCGTATGCTCATTACCATTAACATGAAAAGTGACATTGCCTTTGTTGCAATCAATAACAGCCCCTGCAGTATTCAGAAAAGGTCTTCCAAGAATAATAGACATACTATCGCCCTCGAATATCAAGAATAACAAAGTCCGTTAAAATAGTAACGCTTTGCAACCACAACAGGCACATCCTCACAAATACCGGCAATTATAGCAGTTGATTTATCAGCCATTTGCAAAGATATTTCAGTAGGTGTCAACTTATTCAAATCAAGTCTACGGTATAAAGAGAGAGGCATAACACTAACACCGGCTCCAAGATCACATAAGGCAGTTTTAACATAATTTATTTTAATGGAACATGGTATAGTGGGTACTCCTGGATCTCCAAGTTTCTTTGGTATTCCACCCTTAAAAGTATAATTAGCAAGCATGGTGGAAATTTCGGCTTCCGGTATCTTTCTCTTATTGGTAATGATATCCTTCATATACTTAGCATAAGGATTTGTTTTGAGCACATCAGTTAATCGTGACACGCAAAAAGATAGGTCTAATCATTTTAGCAAAGCGCTCAAAATCCTCATCATCCTTTTTCTTGGATGGTTTGGGAGGAAAAGGCATGGGTTTCTAAACCCATGGTTCTCTTTCTTTACCATGTTTCCTAGCAACAAAGTCTCTCTTATCGTAACATTGATTCTTTCATTGTGGGTTATCAAGATCAACAGCAGGTTCAACTTCTACATCATTATCATTACTAGGTTGAGAATCATCCTGAACAACATCATTAACATTTTCACTAGGTTCATGTTCATTACCAGATTGTGTTTCAGCATCAGAAATAGATATATCATTTGAATTCTCAGATGGTTCAACAATAGGTTCACTAGAAGTTTGCAAAGTCCTATCATTTTTCTTTTTCTTCCTTTTAGAAGAACTAGGCACATCAGTATTATTTCTCTGAGAATCTTGCTCAATTCTCTTAGGGTGGCCTTCAGGATACAAAGGTTCCTGAGTCATTCTACCAGTTCTAGTAGCCACTCTAACAACATAATCATTTTTCTTACTATAAATTTCATTGAGCAAATCATTTTGAGCCTTAAGTACTTGTTCTACTTGAGTGGTAACCATAGAAGCATGTTTCCTAACAAGTTTAAGTTCACCTCTAACATTAGCCATATAATCACCCAAGTGTTTAATCATATCGGAATTTTGTTTTAATTGTCTACCAAAATAAGCATTAAAATTTTCTTGTTTAACAATAAAATTATCAAACTCATCCAAGCACTGACTAGCAATTTTAGTAGGAGGGACTTCAGTTTTATCATATTTGTAGAGAGAATTTACCTTTACTACCTGTGTCGGGTTATCGGGATCAGGAGGTTCTTCAATAGGTAAAGGATCAAGATCATATGTTTCTTCAACAGGCGGTAAATTAAGACCATGTATTTCTTCAATAGGAGGTAAATTCTTAACATCTTCAGCTTTAATACCTTTTTCTTTCATAGATTTCTTTGCCTCTTGCATATCTTCAGGACTGAGAAATAGAACACCTCTCTTCTTCGAAGTTGGTTTAGGAATAGGCTCAGTAATTGGCTCAGGAGCTGGCTCAGGAGCTGGCTCAGGAAGTGCCCAATTATTTTCATTTGTCAACATATTATTCAATAGAATTTCAGCTTCATCTGGTGTTCTTTCCCTGAAAAGAGAACCAGCACAACTATCCAGGTAATCTCTGGAAGCATCGGTTAGTCCATTATAAAAGATATCAAGTATTTCATTTTTCTTAAGGATGATCAGGCAAAGCATTAAGTAACTTGAGAAGCCTCCCCCAAGCTTGTGGGAGACTCTCTTCTTCAATTTTCACAAAGTTGTATATTTCCTTTAAAGCAGCTTGTTTCTTATGAGCAGGGAAATATTTAGCAGAGAAGTAATAAATCATATCCTAGGGACTACGCACACAACCAGGATCAAGAGATTAAACCATATCTTAGCATCACCCTTTAATGAGAACGGAAATATTTTAAGGATATAAAAGTAGCGAGATCTCTCGTCATTAGTGAACAGGGTGGCTATATCATTTAATTTAGTAAGATGTGCCACAACAGTTTCAGATTCATAACCATGAAAAGGATCAGATTCAACCAAAGTAATTATATCAGGATCAACAGAGAATTCATAATCCTTATCGGGAACACAAATAGGTGAAGTAGCAAAAGCAGGGTCAGATTTCATTCTATCTCTAAGAGATTCTTTACTCCATTTAACTAATAGCCTCTTAAGTTTGTTTCTATCTTTGCAGGCAAAAATAGCTGCAGAAGATTCCATATCAAAAACATAACCCTCAAGAATAACAGGCATATCTTCAACATCAATTTCATCAACATTATCAGTTTCAATAGTTTCTTTCTCTCTAGCCCTAGAAATTTATTCATCAAGAAATTCACCAAGGGGCACAGTAGTATCAAGCATAGAAGTAGTTTCATCATAAGTATCATGCATAGCAGAAGTGGCATCATCAATAACATGCGACATATCGTAATCTAATAGCGTAAGCGGGTTTAGGTGTCACAAGCTTACTCATAACAGAAGGTGAATCAAGTGCAGAGCTAGATGGCAGTTCCTTACCTCACCTCGTAGTTGAGGGATAAATTTTTGTATTAGCGTCTTTCAAATTCTTCATAGTGTCCAGCAGATATGAATCCCAAGTAACTCAAAGAATAGAGCTATGCTCCCCGGCAACGGCGCCAGAAATTAGTCTTGATAACCCACAAGTGTAGGGGATCGCAACAGATTTGGAGGGTAGAGTATTCAACCCAAATTTATTGATTCGACACAAGGGGAGCCAAAGAATATTCTCAAGTGTTAGCAACTGAGTTGTCAGTTCAGCCACACCTGGATAACTTAATATCTGCAGCAAGGTATTTAGTAGCAAAGTAGTATGATAGTAGTGGTAACGGTAACAAAAGAGTAATGAAAGCAAAAGTAATATTTTTGGTGTTTTGTAATAATTGTAATAGTAACAACGGGAACGTAAATAAGCGTAAACCAGTATATGGAAAGCTCGTAGGCATTGGATCGGTGATGGATAATTATGTTGGATGCGGTTCATCATGTAACAGTCATAACATAGGGTGACACAGAACTAGCTCCAATTCATCAATGTAATGTAGGCATGTATTCCGCATATAGTCATACGTGCTTATGGAAAAGAACTTGAATGACATCTTTTGTCCTACCCTCCCGTGGTAGCGGGGTCCTAATGGAAACTAAGGGATATTAAGGCCTCCTTTTAATAGAGAACCGGAACAAAGCATTAGCACATAGTGAATACATGACCTCCTCAAACTATGGTCATCACCGAGAAGTATCCCGATTATTGTCACTTGGGTTGTCGGATCATAACACATAATAGGTGACTATAGACTTGCAAGATAGGATCAAGAACTCACATATATTCATGAAAACATAATAGGTTCAGATCTGAAATCATGGCACTCGGGCCCTAGTGACAAGCATTAAGCATAGCAAAGTCATAGCAACATCAATCTCAGAACATAATGGATACTAGGGATCAAACCCTAACAAAACTAACTCGATTATATGACAGATCTCATCCAACCCATCACCGTCCAGCAAGCCTACGATGGAGTTACTTACGCACGGCGGTGAGCATCATGAAATTGGTGATGGAGGATGGTTGATGATGACGGCGGCGACGAATCCCCCTCTCCGAAGCCCTGAACAGACTCCAGATCAGCCCTCCCGAGAGGTTTTAGGGCTTGGCGGCGGCTCCGTATCGTAAAACGCGATGATTTCTTCTCTCTGATTTTTTTTCTCTCCGAAAGCAAATATATAGAGTTGGAGTTGGCGTCGGAGGAGCTCCAGGGGGCCCACGAGGTAGGGGGCGCGCCCTAGAGGGGGGCGCGCCCCCCACCCTCGTGGACAGGGTGTGGGCCCCCTGGTCTTCATCTTTGGCGAGGATTTTTTATTATTTTTTCTAAGATGTTCCGTGGAGTTTCAGGTCATTCGGTGAACTTTTGTTTTCTGCACATAAAACAACATCATGGCAATTCTGCTGAAAACAGCGTCAGTCCGGGTTAGTTCCATTCAAATCATACAAGTTAGAGTCCAAAACAAGGGCAAAAGTGCTTGGAAAAGTAGATATGACGGAGACGTATCAGTACCCAACAGTTTCTTTTGGGTATCCTATGAAGACGCACTCCTCCGATTTGGGTTTGAGCTTATCAGGCTGAAACTTTTTCACATAATCATCGCAACCCCAAACTTTAAGAAACGACGGCTTAGGTTTCTTGCCAAACCATAGTTCATACGGTGTCGTCTCAATGGATTTAGACGGTGCCCTATTTAACGTGAATGTAGCTATCTCTAATGCATAACCCCAAAACTATAGTAGTAAATCTGTAAGAGACATCATAGATTGCACTATATCCAATAAAGTATGGTTATGACGTTCAGACACACCATTATGATGTGGTGTTCCAGGTGGCATGAGTTTGTGAAACTATTCCACATTGTTTTAATTGAAGGCCAAACTCGTAACTCAAATATTCGCCTCTACGATCAGATCGCAGAAACTTTATTTTCTTGTTATGATGATTCTCTACTTCACTCTGAAATTCTTTGAACTTTTCAAATGTTTCAGACTTGTGTTTCATCAAGTAGATATACCCATATCTGCTCAAATCATCTGTGAAGGTCAGGAAACGATGATACTCGCCGTGAGCCTCAACAATCATTGGACCGCTTACATCGGTATGTATTATTTTCAATAAGTCAGTGGCTCGCTCCATTGTTCCGGAGAACAAAGTCTTAGTCATCTTGCCCATGAGGCATGGTTCGCAAGCATCAAATGATTCATAATCAAGTGATTCCAAAAGTCCACCCGCATGGAGTTTCTTCATGAGCTTTACACCTATATGACCTAAACGGAAGTGCCACAAGTATGTTGCACTATCATTATCAACTTTGCATCTTTTGGCATCAATATTATGTGTATCACTACGATCGAGATTCAATAAGCCATTTATATTAAGTGTATGACCATAGAAGGTTTTATTCATGTAAGCAGAACAACAATTATTCTTTGACTTAAATGAATAATTGTATTGTAATAAACATGATCCAATCATATTCATGCTCAATGCAAACACCAAATAACATTTATTTTAGGTTCAACACTAATCCCGAAGGTAAAAGGAGTGTGCGATGGTGATCTTATCAACCTTGGAATTATTTCCAACACACATCGTCACCTTGTCCTTAACTAGTCTCTGTTCATTTTGCAACTCTTGTTTCGAGTTACTAATCTTAGCAACTGAACCGGTATCAAATACCCTGGGGTTACTATGAACACTAGAGTACACATCAATAATATGTATATCAAATATACCGTTGTTCATTTTGCCATCCTTCTTATCCGCCAAGTATTTGGGGTAGTTCCGCTTCCAATGACCATTCCTTTTGCAGTAGAAGCACTCGGTTTCAGGCTTAGGTCTAGCTTTGGGTTTCTTCACAGGAGTGGCAACTTGCTTGCCATTCTTTCTTGAAGTTCCCTTTCTTTTCCTTTGCCCCTTTTCTTGAAGCTAGTGGTCTTGTTAACCATCAACACTTATGCTCTTTCTTGATTCCTACCTTCGCCGATTTTAGCATCGAGAAGAGCTTGAGAATCGTTTTCGTCATCCCTTGCATATTATAGTTCATCACAAAGTTCCAGTAACTTGGTGATAGTGACTAGAGAACTCTGTCAATCACTATATTATCTGGAAGATTAACTCCCACTTGATTCAAGTGATTGTAGTACTCAAACATTCTGAGCGCATGCTCACTAGTTGAGCTATTCTCCTCCACCGTGTAGGCAAAGTACTTGTCAGAGGTCTCATACCTCTCGACACGGGCATGAATCTGAAATACCAATTTCAACTCTTGGAACATCTCATATGCTCCGTAGCGTTCAAAACATTTTTGAAGTCCTAGTTCTAAGCCGTAAAGCATGGTGCACTAAACTATCAAGTAGTCATCATACCGAGCTTGTCAAATGTTCATAACGTCTGCATCTGCTCCTGCAATAGTTCTGTCACCTAGCGGTGCATCAAGGACATAATTCTTCTGCGCAACAATGAGGATAATCCTCAGATCACGGACCTAGTCTGCATCATTGCTACTATCATCTTTCAACTTAGTTTTCTCTAGTAACATATCATAAATAAAACGGGGAAGTTATATGCGAGAAATTGATCTACAACATAGATATGCAAATACTATCAGGACAAAGTTCATGATAAATTTAAGTTTAGTTAATCATATTAATTAAGAACTCCCACATAGATAGACATCCCTCTAGTCATCTAATTGATCACGTGATCCATATGAACTAAACCATGTCCGATCATCACATGAGATGGAGTAGCTTTCAATGGTGAACATCACTATGTTGATCATATCTACTATATGATTCATGTTCGACCTTTCGGTCTCAGTGTTCCGAGGCCATATCTGCATATGCTAGGCTTGTCAAGTTTAACTCGAGTATTCTGCATGTGCAAAACCGGCTTGCACCCGTTGTATGTGAACGTAGATCTTATCACACCCGATCATCACGTGGTGTCTCGGCACGAAGAACTGTCGCAACGGTGCATACTCAGGGAGAACACTTATACCTTGAAATTTTAGTAAGGGGTCATCTCATAATGGTACCGTTGTACTAAGAAAAATAAGATGCATAAAAGATAAACACCACATGTAATCAAAATATGTGACATGATATGGCCATCATCATCTTGTGCCTTTGATCTCCATATCCAAACTAGCGTCATGATCTCCATCGTCACCGGCATGACACCATGATCTCCATCATCTTGATCTTTATCAACGAGTCGTCACATGGTCGTTTCGCCAACTATTGCTTTTGCAACTATTCCTATCACATAGCGATAAAAGTAAAGCAATTATATGGCGCTTGCATCTTATGCAATAAAGAGACAACCATAAGGCTCCTGCCAGTTGCCGATAACTTTAACAAAACATGATCATCTCATACAAAAATTTATATCTCATCACGTCTTGACCATATCGCATCACAACATGCCCTGCAAAAACAAGTTAGACGTCCTATACTTTGTTGTTGCAAGTTTTACGTGGCTGCTACGGGCTTCTAGCAAGAACAGTTCTTACCTACGCATCAAAACCACAATGATTTTTCGTCAAGTGTGTTGTTTTAACCTGCAACAAGTACCGGGCGTAGTCAAATTTGATTCAACTAAAGTTGGAGAAACAGACACCCGCTAGCCACCTGTGTGCAAAGCATGTCGGTTGAACCAGTGTCATGAACGTGGTCATGTAATGTCGGTCCGGGCCTCTGTAGGATCGAAAGTATGTCTAGAGGGGGGGTGATTAGACTACTTGACCAAATAAAACTTATCCTTTTCCCAGTTTTAGTTCTTGGTAGATTTTAGCAACTTTGGACAAGTCAAGCAATCTTAACACAATTCAAGCAAGCATGCAAAGAGTATATGAGCAGCGGAAAGTAAAGCATGCAACTTGCAAGAATGTAAAGGGAAGGGTTTGGAGGATTCAAACGCAATAGGAGACACGGATATTTTTGTCGTGGTTCCAATAGGTGGTGCTATCGTACATCCACGTTGATGGAGACTTCAACCCACGAAGGGTAACGGATGCGCGAGTCCACGGAGGGCTCCACCCACGAAGGGTCCACGAAGAAGAAACATTGTCTATCCCACCATGGCCGTCGCCCACGAAGGACTTGCCTCACTAGCGGTAGATCTTCACGAAGTAGGAGATCTCCTTGCCCTTACAAACTCCTTGGTTCAACTCCACAATCTTGTCGGAGGCTCCCAAGTGACACCTAGCCAATCTAGGAGACACCACTCTCCAAGAAGTAAAAAATGGTGTGTTGATGATGAACTCCTTGCTCTTGTGCTTCAAATGATAGTCTCCCCAACACTCAACTCTCTCTCACAGGATATGCATTTGGTGGAAAGAAGATTTGAGTGGAAAGCAACTTGGGGAAGGCTAGAGATCAAGATTCATATGGTAAGAATGGAATATCTTGGCCTCAACACAAGTGTAGGTGGTTCTCTCTCGAGAAAATGTATGTTGGAAGTGTAGGCATCGTTACGATGGCTCTCTCCACGAATGAAGAGGAGGTGGAGGGGTATATATAGCCTCCACACAAAATCTAACCGTTACAGACAACTTGCCAATCTCGGTGGGACCGAATTGATAAACTCGTTCGGACCGATTCAGCAAATCTAGTGACCGTTAGGATTTTCGATGGGATCGACATGCAACTCGGTAGGACCGATATGGTTAGGGTTAGGGCATAACGTAATCTCGGTGAGACCGATTACACAAACTCAGTGAGACTGATTTTGGTAATAAGCTAATCAGAGAGTTGGTCAGGTAAACTCGGTGGGACTGATTCGCTCATTTCGGTGAGACCGAAATGTTACGAAAGGGAAACAGAGAGTTTACATTGCAATCTCGGTGGGACCGATCGCTCATCTCGGTGGGACCGAAAGCGTTCTGAAGGGAAACAGAGATTACAATCCCATCTCGGTGAGACCGAGATCCCTATCGGTGAGACCGATTTGCCTAGGGTTTGTGGCGAGTGGCTATGACATCTGAACTTCGGTGGCGCCGGATAGAAAGAATCGATGGGTCGAGTTTGACTTTTGGTTTAGGTCATATGTGGATGTGAGAAAGTAGTTGAGGGCTTTGGAGCATATCACTAAGCATTTTGAGCAAGAACCTCATTAAGCAACACCTCATCCCTCCTTGATAGTATTGGCTTTTCCTATAGACTCAATGTGATCTTGGATCACTAAAATAGAAAATGTAGAGTCTTGAGCTTTGATCTTGAGCCAATCCTTTTGTCCTTAGCATTTTGAGGGGTCCACTTTTCTCATCCATGCCATGCCAATCATTGAGCTTTCCTGAAATATTAATCTTGAAATAGCATTAGCTCAGTGAGCTATATGTTGTTAGGAATTACCAAAACCACCTAGGGATAGTTGCACTTTCAGCCGCTTCATCCAACAATACCGCCGAATCAAAGTAAGACGTTGCTGGTAAGCACTATGACTATTATCGCCCACAACTCATTGTGTTCTACTCGTGCATATAACATCTACGCATAGACCTGGCTCGGATGCCACTGTTGGGGAACGTAGTATTTCAAAAAATTTGCCTACAATCATGCAAGATCTATCTAGGAGATGCATAGCAACGGCGGGAGAGTGTGTCCACGCACTCGTGAGACCCGAAAGCGGAAGCATTTAGTAACGCAGTTGATGTAGTCGAACGTCTTTGCGACACAACCGATCCAAGTACCGAACATCCGGCACCTCCACGATCAGCACACGTTCAGCTCGGCGACTTTCCTCGAACTCTTGATCCAGTTGAGGCCGAGGGAGAGTTCCGTCAGAAAGACGGTGTGGCAACGGTGATAATGAAGTTACCGGCGCAGGGCTTCGCCTATGCACTACGACGATATGACCGAGGTGTGTAACTGTGGAGGGAGGCACCGCACACGCCTAAGAGAAACTTATGTGTTGTGCCTTTGGGGTGCCCCCCTGCCCCTGTATATAAAGGAGGGGGGAGGAGGCCGGCCAACAAGGGGCGCACCAGGGAGAGGGGAGTCCTACTAGGACTCCAGTCCTAGTAGGATTCGGCCCCACCCTTTTTCCTTCTACCGGAGGGGGAAAAGGGGAAGGAGAGGGAGTAGGAGAAGGAAAGGGGGTGGCGCCCCCTTCCCAAGTCCAATTCGGCCTCCTCCCTTGTGGGAGGCGCACCAGCCCCTTGTGGGCTGGTTAGCCGCCTTTCTATGACCCATAAGGCCCATATCTTTCCCCGGGGGGTTCCGGTAACCCCTCGGGTACTCCGGTATGTACCCGATACACTCTAGAACCCTTCCGATGTCCGAATACTACCTTCCAATATATCAATGTTTACCTCCTGACCATTTTGAGACTCCTCGTCGTGTACGTGATCTCATCTGAGACTCCGAACAAACTTCGTTCATCAAATCACAAAACTCATAATACAAATCATCACCGAACGTTAAGCGTGCAGACCCTACAGGTTCGATAACTATGTAGACATGACCGAGAAATATCTCCGGTCAATAACCAATAGCGGAACCTGGATGCTCATATTAGCTCCTACATATTCTACAAAGATCTTATCAGTCAAACCGCATAACAACATACGTTGTTCCCTTTGTCATCGGTATGTTACTTGCCCGAGATTCGATCGTCGGTATCATCATACCTAGTTCAATCTCGTTACTGGCAAGTCTATTTACTCGTTCCATAATGCATCATCCCGTAACTAACTCATTAGTCACATTGCTTGCAAGGCTTATAGTGATGTGCATTACCGAGAGGGCCCAGAGATACCTCTCCAACAATCGGAGTGACAAATCCTAATCTCGATCTATGCCAACTCAACAAACACCATCGGAGACACCTGTAGAGCATCTTTATAATCACCCTATTACGTTGTGACGTTTGATAGCACACTAAGTGTTCCTCCGGTATTCAGGAGTTGCATAATCTCATAGTCATAGGAACGTGTATAACTCATGAAGAAATCAGTAGCAACAAACTAAACGATCATCGTGCTAAGCTAACGGATGGGTCTTGTCAATCACATCATTCTCTAATGATGTGATCCCGTTCATCAAATGACAACTCATGTCTATGGCTAGGAAACTTAACCATCTTTGATTAACGAGCTAGTCAAGAAGAGGCATACTAGTGACACTCTGTTTGTCTATGTATTCACCCATGTACTAAGTTTCCAGTTAATACAATTCTAGCATGAATGATAAACATTTATCATGATATAAGGAAATATAAATAACAACTTTATTATTGCCTCTAGGGCATATTTCCTTCAGCGTTTAGTAACGCGGTTGATGTAGTCGAACGTCTTCGCAATCGAACTGATCCAAGCACTAAACGTACGGCACCTCCGCGTTCACCACACGTTCAGCTCGATGACGTCCCTCGAGCTCTTGATCCAGTTGAGGACAAGGGAGAGTTCCGTAAGCACGACGGTGTGGTGACAGTGATGATGAAGTTACCGGCGCAGGGCTTCGCTTAAACACTACGACGATATGACCGAGGTGTGTAACTATGGAGGGGGGCTCCGCACACGGCTAAGACAAATCTTGGAGTGCCTTTGGGGTGCCCCCTGCCCCCGTATATAAAGGAGGGGGAAAAGGAGGCTGGCCTGGGAGGGGTGCGCCTATAGGGGGAGTCCAACTAGGAATCCCAATCCTAGTTGGAGTCCCCTTCCTTTTCCAAGAGGGGAGAGAGGGAAGGAGTAAGAGAGGGAGAAGGAAAGAGGGGGCACCGCCCCCTCACTACTCCAATTCGGACCAGCCCGTGGGGGGCGCGCGGCCTCCCCTTATGGCCCTTCTCTCCTTTCCAGTAAGGCACATGAAGGCCCAATACTTCCTCGGGCGAATTCCCGTAACTCTTCGGTACTTCGGAAATACCCGAACCACTCAGAACCTTTCCGATGTCTGAATATAGCCTTTCAATATATCGATCTTTACGTCTCGACCATTTCGAGAATCCTCGTCATGTCCATGATCTCATCCGGGACTCCGAACAAACATCGGTCATCAAATCACATAACTCATAATACAAATCGTCATCGAACGTTAAGCGTGCGGACCCTATGGGTTCGAGAACTATGTAGACATGACCGAGACACATCTCCAGTCAATAACCAATAGCGGAACCTGGATGCTCATATTGGCTCCTACATATTCTACGAAGATCTTTATCAATCAAACCGCATAACAACATACATTGTTCCCTTTGTCATCGGTATGTTACTTGCCCGAGGTTCGATCGTCGGTATCATCATACCTAGTTCAATATTGTTACCGGCAAGTCTCTTTACTCGTTCTGTAATGCATCATCCCGCAACTAACTCATTAGTCACATTGTTTGCAACGCTTATAGTGATGTGCATTACTGAGAGGGCCCGGAGATACCTCTCCGATACTCGGAGTGACAAATTCTAATCTCGATATATGCCAACTCAACAAACACCATGGGAGACACCTATAGAGCATCTTTATAATCACCCAGTTACGTTGTGACGTTTGATAGCACACAAGGTGTTCCTCGGTATTCAGGAGTTGCATAATCTCATAGTCAGAGGAACATGTATAAGTCATGAAGAAAGCAATAGCAATAAAACTGAACGATCAACAGGTTAAACTGACGGATGGGTCTTGTCCATCACATCATTCTCCTAATGATGTGACCCCGTTCATCAAATGACAACACATGTCTATGGTCAGGAAACTTAACCATCTTTGATTAATGTGCTAGTCAAGTAGAGGCATGCTAGGGACACTTTGTTTTGTCTATGTATTCACACATGTATCCAGTTTCCAGTTAATACAATTCTAGCATGAATAATAAAAATTTATCATGATATAAGGAAATATAAATAGCATCTTTATTATTGCCTCTAGGGCATATTTCCTTCAAAAACCGACAAAGAAACAAATAGAAAGGCAAAGAAAATTTAGAAATTCGAAGAACGAAGAAAGAAAGAAAAAAAGATAACGAAGAAAAAAATAAAGAAAACCAGTGAAAAGCCAAAGACAAAAAATATAACAAATGGGAAATTGAAGGAAACCGATGAAAAAACAAAGAAAAGGGAAAAAATAGGGGTAACTGAAGCTAGCGAGTTAACCCTACAGCGAAGCGCGGGCCGTAGCGAATGACTGCGCTGATGGGCCAGCCCTATTTGCTCGCTCGTACGAGTGAGACATAGCTTGATCTTCTCGTAATTGTTACGAGTATGAATGAGACATAACTTGATTTTTTTTCAAGAAACACCATTTTTTTACCTGCAAAAAACAAGGTGTTTCTTAAAAAAAGATGATGTTCCCCGATAGTGCATGGGGCTCTGTCTGGCGGAAGAGCAAAGGGCTCCCCTTCTCGCCAGCTGCCTGCCTGGGGGTGGGTCACGGCGTGCGGCCCGTGGGAGAAACGCCTTTGTGCGAGAGCGCGAGGAACAACAAAGGGCGTGTTTGGTTGTCGTCGCCTATAGTACCCGCGTTGCATACACATCTCCACTCAGCCTGGCTCTAGAAAAACAGCCTCATATGCAACATCTGTGAGTTGTTTGGTTGCCTGCATATGGACTGTCTGCATTAGGAGATCAACTTTGGCACGTTGTTTGGTTGTCTGCATTGTCTCGGCGCATGCAACTACACGCTGTTTGGTTGCCCGCATGGGGTATGATCAAGAGCTATCACTGCACTTAGCACACAGGGTTAAGAGATAGTAGAGGAAGTGGGAGAAGAAATGCAGTGTGCGTCGGACCATGGCGACTGCACTGGATAGTGGCTGTGGCGCCGTGTCCGACATGACGAGCATGGAGTCGTGGACGAGCGTCGGCGGCACGGCGAGCGACACCGTCAGCGAACTAGTTGCCGTGCTCGCACAAAGACAGTCGACAGAGGAGGAGAATGCAGTGCCCGCGCCATGGTATCTTCAGTGTAGTGGACGAGAGAGGAGGTCGAGATGATCGACACCAGAAATGACTCGATGTAGTAGTAGGCGGCGAGATGAGGCCAAGATGATCGACCCGTCGGCGGCGTGCGAACTGCGGTGTGTGCAGGCGAGAGGACACAAGAAAGCAGTGTACGCCATTGCAACGTCGGTCAGATGGGAGGACGACAGAGAGTCGGCCGAGATGCGCGACGCCGTAAACGACTCTAGAGTAGTAGGGCGTGGGCAAGGAGATCAACGGGAGTCGGCGTCGAGAGGGACGAATAGGAGGACTCTGAGCAGAGGACAGAGGAGCTCGACATGGCGGCGTCAGTGCAGTAGACTGCTGCTCAAAGAGAGATGAAGCTACGATCGTCAAAACAAAAAATTTACAAGACGAATGCCGTGAGGAACTGCGAGATTAGGCTGCTGGTCGAAGGAAATTTCAAACGATCGATCGTGCGCGATGAATCTAACAAAATTCGTCAAGAATAGCTTCAAGACGAAATTAAGAACTTACGGCCGACGAAACTACGAACCGGTCGCCTGAATGGAACCGTAGCATTGAGGTGCATCTTTTTCATGTAGAGCTTACCTCGAATCGAAGCACCGTTGTGTAGATCAGAAGGGGCTAGGAAGAACAGAATTAGTGGGAAGGTTACTCGAGGCAGGAGAACATAAGCACGCACAGGCTGCATACCAGCTCGTATCCCTCCCATCTCCCCTCGTGCAAGTGGCCCACCTTGTGCGCTCGCCTTAGCCTGGCTTGCTAGAAACTGCCTATCTAAGCGTTTTTCCAGCGAGCCAGGCCCAACTGTGCTTTAAAGTTCGTGCCATGCGAGCCGCACAGTAAAGCAGACAACCAAACGGGCCACTTTTTTCCACACGGGCCATGCTGGGCCTGATGCGGGCAACCAAACACGCCCAAAGATGATTGATTGGCTAGTATACATATTCATGAATGACTGAGGCTGAGCTCTACCGTGAACCAGCCGATAATGACCGACGACGATGTATCTTGACCGTTGTGTAGCAGTATAGGTTTTGGTTATTATGTCAAGATGAGACGTTTTATAGCCCACGGAAGAAGAGAACGCGATTCATTCCAGTAAGGGTACGTGTTGATACGTACCAGTGCAAAACTCGTTGCATACCCCTGACCCCCTCGATTGGGTTTCTTTGCTGAGGACCTGAGGTACTTTGGCAGAGCAAGCGAGCTCATCGAACTTTAAGTGTGCGGACCCTACGGGTTCGAGAACTATGTAGACATGACTGAGACATGTCTCCGGTCAATAACCAATAGCGGAACCTGGATGCTCATATTGGCTCCTACATATTCTACGAAGATCTTTATCGGTCAAACCGCATAACAACATACGTTGTTCCCTTTGTCATCGGTATGTTACTTGCCCGAGATTCGATCGTCGGTATCTTAATACCTAGTTCAATCTCATTATCGGCAAGTCTCTTTACTCGTTCCGTAATACATCATCCCGCAACTAACTCATTAGTTGCAATGCTTGCAAGGCTTATAGTGATGTGCATTACCGAGTGGGCCCAGAGATACCTCTCCGACAATCGGAGTGACAAATCCTAATCTCGAAATACGCCAACCCAACAAGTACCTTCAGAGACACCTGTAGAGCACCTTTATAATCACCTTACGTTGTGAAATTTGGTAGCACACAAAGTGTTCCTCCGATAAACGAGAGTTGCATAATCTCATAGTCATAGGAACATGTATAAGTCATGAAGAAAGCAATAGCAGAATACTAAACGATCGAGTGCTAAGCTAACGGAATGGGTCAAGTCAATCACATCATTCTCCTAATGATGTGATCCCGTTAATCAAATGACAACTCATGTCAATGGCTAGGAAACATAACCATCTTTGATCAACGTGCTAGTCACGTAGAGGCATACTAGTGACACTCTGTTTGTCTATGTATTCACACAAGTATTATGTTTCCGGTTAATACAATTTTATAGCATGAATAATAAACATTTATCATGATATAAGGAAATAAATAATAATTTTATTATTGCCTATAGGGCATATTTCCTTCAGTCTCCCATTTGCACTAGAGTCAATAATCTAGATTACACAGTAATGATTCTAACGCCCATGGAGCCTTGGTGCTGATCATGTTTTGCTCATGGAAGAGGCTTAGTCAGCGAATTACGCAACATTCAGATCCGTATGTATCTTGCAAATTTCTGTGTCTCCCACCTGGACTTGATCCCGGATGGAGTTGAAGCGTCTCTTAATGTGCTTGGTTCTCTTGTGAAATATGGATTCCTTTGCCAAGGCAATTGCACCAGTATTGTCACAAAAGATTTTCATTGGACCCGATGCACTAGGTATGACACCTAGATCGGATATGAACTCCTTCGTCCAGAATCCTTCATTTGCTGCTTCCGAAGCAGCTATGTACTCCGTTTCACACGTAGATCCCGCCACAATGCTTTGTTTAGAACTGCACCAACTTATAGCTCCATCGTTCAATGTAAACATGTATCCAGTTTGCGATTTAGAATCGTCCGGATCAGTGTCAAAGCTTGCATCGACGTAACCATTTACGACTAGCTCTTTGTCACCTCCATAAACGAGAAACATATCCTTAGTCCTTTTCAGGTATTTCAGGATGTTCTTGACCGTTGTCCGGTGATCCACTCCTGGATTACTTTGGTACCTCCTGCTAAACTTATAGCAAAGGCACACATCAGGTCTGGTACACAGCATTGCATACATGATAGAGCCTATGGCTGAAGCATAGGGAACATCTTTCATCTTCTCTCTATCTTCTGCAGTGGTCGGGCATTGAGTCTTACTCAACTTCATACCTTGTAACATAGGCAAAACCCCTTTCTTTGCTTGATCCATTTTGAATTTCTTCAAAACTTTGTCAAGGTATGTGCTTTGTGAAAGTCCAATTAAGCGTCTTGATCTATCTCTATAGATCTTGATACCCAATATATAAGCAGCTTCATCGAGGTCTTTCATTGAAAAACTCTTATTCAAGTATCCCTTTATGCTATCCGAAATTCTATATCATTTCCATCAAGAATATGTCATCCACATATAATATCGGAAATGCTCTGAGCTCCCACTCACTTTCTTGTAAATACAGTCTTCTCCAAAAGTCATATAAAACCATATGCTTTGATCACACTATCAAAGCGTTTATTCCAACTCCGAGAGGCTTGCACCAGTCCATAAATGGATCACTTTGGAGCTTGCACACTTTGTTAGCTCCCTTTGGATCGACAAAACCTTCCGGTTGCATCATATACAACTCTTCTTCCGTAAATCCATTCAGGAATGCAGTTTTGACATCCATTTGCCAAATTTCATAATCATATAATGCGGCAATTGCTAACATGATTCGGACAGACTTAAGCATCGCTACGGGTGAGAAAGTCTCATCGTAGTCAATCCCTTGAACTTGTTGAAAACATTTTGCAACAAGTCGAGCTTTATAAATAGTAACATTACCATCGGCGTCAGTCTTCTTCTTGAAGATCCATTTATTCTCAATGGCTTGCCGATCATCGGGCAAGTCAACCAAAGTCCACACTTTGTTCTCATACATGGATCCCATCTCAGGTTTCATGGCCTCAAGCCATTTTGCGGAATCTGGGCTCACCGTCGCTTCTTCATAGTTCATAGGTTCGTCATGGTCTAGTAACATAACCTCCAGAACAAGATTATTGTACCACTCTGGTGCGGATCTTACTCTGGTTGACCTATTGTTGGGTAATGCAGTAATTTCAAAAAAATTCCTACGCACACACAGGACCATGGTGATGGCATAGCAACGAGAGGGGAGAGTGTTGTCTACGTACCCTCGTAGACCGTGGCGAAGCGATCACAACGTAGAGGAAGTAGTCGTCGTTCTCCTCGCGATCCTGCCGATCCCAAGCCGTTACTCCGGCACCTCCGAGTCGATGATGACGTAGAGGAAGTAGTCGTCGTTCTCCTCACAATCCAGCCGATCCCGGTAGCGTTACTCCGCGCCTCCGAAGTTCTTGGCACACGTTCAGCTCGATGGCGCTCCTCGGGCTCCGATCCAGCAAAGCTCCGGGAGAGGGAGTTCCGGCAAGACGACGGCGTGGTGACGATCTTGATGTTTCACCGATGCGAGGCTTCGCCTAAGCACCGCTATGATATGACCGAGGTGGAATATGGTGGAGGGGCACCGCACACGGCTAAGGAACGATCTCAAGGATCAACTTGTGTGTCCTAGGGTGCCCTCCCCGTATATAAAGGAGGGAGGGAGGAGGTGGCCGGCCACAAGGGGCGCACCATAGGAGGAAACCTACTCCAAGTAGGTTTCCCTCTCTTTCCTTATCTTATTTGGAGGGGAAGGAAGGAGTACTAGTATTAGGAAGTAGTACTAGTAGTAGGAATAGGAAGAGGGAAAGGAGAAAGGAAAGGGGCGGCCCCCTCCCCAGTCGGATTGGGCTTGGGGGCGCCCCCTCCCGTGTTCCTTCTCCCTTCCTGCTTCATGGGCCCACTACGGCCCATATACCTCCCGGGGGGTTCCGGTAATCTCCCGGAGCTCCAAACGTCTCCGGACCCTTGCCGGTGTCCAAAGATATCCGTCCCATATATTAATCTGTATGTCTCGACCATTTCGAGACTCCTCGTCATGTCCGTGATCATATCCGGGACTCGAACAACCTTCGTACATCAAAATACACAAACTCATAATATAACCGTCATCGAAACCTTAAGCGTGCGGACCCTACGGTTCGAGAACAATGTAGACATGACCGAGACACATCTCCGGTCAATAACCAATAGCGGGACCTGGATGCCCATATTGGTTCCTACATTTTCTACGAAGATCTTTATCGGTCGGAACCGCATAACAACATCGTTGTTCCCTTTGTCATCGGTATGTTACTTACCCGAGATTCGATCGTCGGTATCCAATACCTAGTTCAATCTAAATTCTTGGCAAGTCTCTTTACTCGTTCCATAATACATCATCTCACAACTAACTCATTAGTTGTAATGCTTGCAAGGCTTATGTGATGTGTATTACCGAGAAGGCCCGAAGATACCTCTCCCGAGCAATCGGAGTGACAAAACCTAATCTCAAATCGCCAACCCAACAAGTACCTTTGGAGACACACTGTAGTACTCCTTTATGATCACCCGATTCGTTGTGACGTTTGGTAGTACCAAAGTGTTCCTCCAGTAAACGGAGTTGCATAATCTCATAGTTACGAGGAACATGTATAAGTCATGAAGAAAGCAATAGCAACATACTAAGCGATCAAGTGCTAGGCTAACGGAATGGGTCATGTCAATCAGATCATTCTCCTAATGATGTGATCCCGTTAATCAAATGACAACTCATGTCTATGGTTAGGAAACATAACCATCTTTGATTAACGAGCTAGTCAAGTAGAGGCATACTAGTGACACTCTGTTTGTCTATGTATTCACACATGTATTATGTTTCCGGTTAATACAATTCTAGCATGAATAATAAACATTTATCATGATATAAGGAAATAAATAATAACTTTATTATTGCCTCTAGGGCATATTTCCTTGATCTCCCACTTGCACTAGAGTCAATAATCTAGTTCACTCAAGAATGATTCTAACACCCATGGAGTCTTGGTGCTGATCATGTTTTGCTCGTGGAAGAGGCTTAGTCAGCGGATCTGCAACGCGTTCAGATCCGTATGTATTTTGCAAATCTCTATGTCTCCCACTTGGACTTGGTCCCGAATGGAATTGAAGCGTCTCTTGATATGCTTAGTCCTCTTGTGAAATCTGGATTCCTTTGCCAAGGCAATTGCACGATATTGTCACGAAGATCTTCATTGGTCCCGATGCACTAGGTACAACACCTAGATCGGAAATGAACTCTTTCATCCAGACTCCTTCATTTGCTGCTTCCAAGCAGCTATGTACTCCGCTTCACATGTAGATCCCGCCACGACGCTTTGTTTAGAACTGCACCAACCGACAGCTCCACCGTTTAACAAAAACACGTATCCGGTTTGCGATTTAGAATCGTCCGGATCGATTGTCAAAACTTACATCGGCGTAACCATTTACGACCAGCTCTTTGTCACCTCCATATCGAGAAACATATCCTTAGTCCTTTTCGTGTATTTCGGGATGTTCTTGACCGCTGTCCGATTGATCCACTCTGGATTACTTTGGTACCTTCTGTCAAGCTTACACTAAGCATACGTCAGTCTGGTACACGACATTGCATACATGATAGAGCCTATGGCTGAAGCATAGGGAACATCTTTCATTTTCTCTCTATCTTCTGCTGTGGTCGGGCATTGAGTCGACTCAATTTCACACCTTATGTAATGAGTAAAAAACCTTTCTTTGCACGATCCATTTTGAACTTCTTCAAAACTTTATCAAGATATGTGCTTTGTGAAAGTCCAATTAAGCGTCTTGATCTATCTCTATAGATCTTGATGCCCAATATGTAAGTAGCTTCACCAAGGTCTTTCATCGAAAAACTCTTGTTCAAGTATCCCTTTATGCTATCCAGAATTCTATATCATTTCCGATCGGTAATATGTCATCTACATATAATATCGAAATGCTACTGAGCTCCCACTCACTTTCTTGTAAATACAAAGCTTCTCCATAAGTGCATATAAACCCAAATACTTTGATCACACTATCAAAGCGTTTATTCCAACTCCGAGATGCTTGCACCAGTCCATAAATGGATCATTTGGAGCTTGCACACTTTGTTAGCTCCTTTGGATCGATAAAAACTTCTTTTTGCATCATATACAACTCTTCTTCCATAAACCCATTCATGAA
Source organism: Aegilops bicornis (assembly GCA_021605145.1). Classification (NCBI taxonomy): domain Eukaryota; kingdom Viridiplantae; phylum Streptophyta; class Magnoliopsida; order Poales; family Poaceae; genus Aegilops; species Aegilops bicornis. The sequence goes on along the minus strand of CM038670.1, from coordinate 721,904,038 downwards.
TGCGGTCTTTACATCCATTTGCAAAATTTCATAATCATAAAATGCGGCATTTGCTAACATGATTCGGTCAGACTTAAGCATCGCTACAGGTGAGAAGGTCTCATCGTAGTCAACCCCTTGAACTTGTCGAAAACCCTTTGCGACAAGTCGAGCTTTGTAGACAGCAATATTACCGTCAGCGTCATTCTTCTTCTTGAAGATCCACTTGTTTTCTATTGCTTCCGACCCTCGGGCAAGTCAACCAAAGTCCACACTTTGTTTTCATACATGGATCCCATCTCAGATTTCATGGCCTCAAGCCATTTTGCGGAATCTGGGCTCACCATCGCTTCTTCATAGTTTGTAGGTTCATCATGATCTAGTAGCATGACTTCCAGAACAGGATTGCCGTACCACTCTGGTGCGGATTTTATTCTGGTTGATCTACGAGGTTCTGTAGTAACTTGATCTGAAGTTTCATGATCAACATCATCAACTTCCTCACTATTTGGTGTAGATATCGCAGAAACTGGTTTCTGTGATAAACTACTTTCAAACAAGGGAGAAGGTACAGTTACCTCATCAAGTTCTACTTTCCTCCCACTCCCTTCTTTCGAGAGAAACTCCTTCTCTAGAAAGGATCCATTCTTAGCAACAAATGTCTTGCCTTCGGATATGTGATAGAAGGTGTACCCAAACTGTCTCCTTTGGGTATCCTATGAAGATACATTTCTCCGATTTAGGTTCGAGCTTATCGGGTTGAAGCTTTTCACATAAGCATCGCATCCCCAAACTTTAAGAAAGCGACAACTTTGGTTTCTTGCTAAACCACAGCTTCATAAGGTGTCGTCTCAACGGATTTTGACGGTGTTCTATTCAGCGTGAATGCGGCCGTCTCAAGAGCATAACCCCAAAAGATAGCGGTAAATCTGTAAGAGATATCATAGATCGCACCATATCTAGTAAAGTGCGATTATGACTTTCGGACACACAATTGCGCTGTGGTGTTCAGGGTGGCGTGAGTTGCGAAACTATTCCGCATTGTTTCAAATGTAGACCAAACTCGTAACTCAAATATTCGCCTCCACGATCGGATCGAAGAAACTTTATTTTCTTATTACGATGATTTTCAACTTCACTCTGAAATTCTTTGAACTTTTCAAATGTCTCGACTTATGTTTCATTAAGAAGATATACCCATATCTGCTTAAATCATCTGTGAAGGTGAGAAAATAACGATATCCGCCACGAGCCTCAACATTCATTGGACCACATACATCTGTATGTATGATTTCCAACAAATCTGTTGCTCTCTCCATAGTACCGGAGAACGGGTTTTAGTCATCTTGCCCATGAGGCACGGTTACGCAAGTGCCAAGTGATTCATAATCAAGTGACTCCAAAAGTCCATCAGTATGGAGTTTCTTCATGCGCTTTATACCGATATGACCTAAACGGCAATGCCACAAATAACTCGCACTATCATTATCAACTCTGCATCTTTTGGTTTCAACATTATGAATATGTGTATCACCACTATCGAGATTCATTAAAAATAGACCACTCTTCAAGGGTGCATGACCATAAAAGATATTATTCATATAAATAGAACAACCTTTATTCTCGATTTAAATGAATAACCGTCTCGCATCAAACAAGATCCAGATATAATGTTCATGCTAACGCTGGCACCAAATAACAATTATTTAGGTCTAAAACTAATCCCGAAGGTAGATGTAGAGGTAGCGTGCCGACCGCGATCACATCGACTTTGGAACCATTTCCCACGCGCATCGTCACCTCGTCCTTTGCCAGTGTTAAGCTTAATCGTAGTCCCCTGTTTGAGTTACAAATATTAGCAATGTAACCAGTATCAAATACCCGGTGCTACTGCGAGCTCTAGTAAGGTACACATCAATAACATGTATATCACATATACCTTTGTTCACCTTGCCATCCTTCTTATCCGCCAAATACTTGGGGCAGTTCCGCTTCGATGACCGATGCGCTTGCGGTAGAAGCACTCGATTTCAGGTTTAGGTCCGGACTTGGGTTTCTTCCCTTGAGCAGCAACTTGTTTGCTGTTCTTCTTGAAGTTCCCTTCTTCTTCCCTTTGCCTTTCTTCTTGAAACTAGTGGTCTTATTGACCATCAACACTTGATGCTCCTTCTTGATTTCTACCTCCATGACTTTCGGCATTGCGAAGAGCTCGAGCATAGTCTTTACTAACCCTTGCATATTATAGTTCATCACGAAGCCTTTGTAGCTTGGTGGCGGTGATTGAAGAATTACATCAATGACACAATCATCCGGAAGATCAACTCCCGGTTGAGTCAAGTGATTGTAATACCCGGACATTACGAGTATGTGCTCACCGATGCACCCATTCTCCTCCATTTTGCAGCTATAGAACTTATTGGAGACTTCATATCTCTCAATCCGGGCATTACATTTGAAATATCAACTTCAACTCTTGGAACATCTCATATGCTCCACGACTTTCAAAAGCGTCGTTGAAGACCCGGTTCTAAGCCGTAAAGCATGGCACACACTGAACTATAGAGTAGTCATCGACTTTGCTTTCGCGGACGTTCTTAACGTAAATCGGTTACATCGGCAGAGCACTGGCACCTAGCGGTGCATCCGGGGCGTAACTCTTACGTGCAGCAATGAGGATAATCCTCGAGATTACGGACCCGATCCGTGTAATTGCTACCATCATCTTTCAACTTTGCTTTCTCAAGGAACGCATTAAAATTCAACGGAACAACAAGACGAGCCATCTATCTACAAGCAGGACATAGACAAGCAAGATACTATCGGTACTAAGTTCATGATAAATTTAAGTTCAATTAATCATATTACTTAAGAACTCCCACTTAGGCAGACATCTCTCTAGTCATCTAAGTGATCACGTGATCCAAATCAACTAAACCATAACCGATCATCACGTGAGATGGAGTAGTTTTCAATGGTGAACATCTTATGTTGATCATATCTACTATATGATTCACGCTCGACCTTTCGGTCTCCGTGTTCCGAGGCCATATCTGCATATGCTAGGCTTGTCAAGTATAACTTTGAGTATTCTGCGTGTGCAAAACTGGCTTGCACCCGTTGTAGATGGACGTAGAGCTTATCACACCCGATCATCACGTGGTGTCTCTCACGACGAACTTTGGCAGCAGTGCATACTCGGGAGAACACTACTTGATAATTTTAGTGAGAGATCATCTTAAAATGCTACCGTCAATCAAAGCAAAATAAGATGCATAAAGGATAAACATCACATGCAATCAATATAAGTGATATGATATGGCCATCATCATCTTGTGCTTGTGATCTCCATCTCAAGCACCGTCATGATCACCATCGTCACCGGTAGCGACACCTTGATCTCCATCGTAGCATCGTTGTCGTTTCGCCATCTATTGCTTCTCGACTATCGCTACCGCTTAGTGATAAAGTAAAGCAATTACGAGCGTTGCATTTCATACAATAAAGCGACAACCATATGGCTCCTGCCGATTTGCCGATAACTTCGGTTACAAAACATGATCATCTCATACAATAAAATATAGCATCACGTCTTGACCATATCACATCACAACATGCCCTGCAAAAACAAGTTAGACGTCCTCTACTTTGTTGTTGCAAGTTTTACGTGGCTGCTACGGGCTAAGCAAGAACCGTTCTTACCTACGCATTAAAACCACAACGATACTTCGTCAAATAGACTCCGTTTTAACCTTCTCAAGGATCGGGCGTAGCCATACTCGGTTCAACTAAAGTGAGAGAGACAGACACCCGCCAGCCACCTTTAAGCACGAATGCTCGTAACGGTGAAACCGGTCTCGCGTAAGCGTCTGGCGTAATGTCGGTCCGGGCGCTTCATCTCACAATACCGCTGAACCAAAGTATGACATCTTTGGTAGGCGGTATGACTTATATCGCCCACAACTCACTTGTGTTCTACTCGTGCATATGACATCAACGCATAAAACTGGCTCGGATGCCCTTTGTTGGGTAACGCAGTAATTTCAAAAAATTCCTCGCACACACGGGACCATGGTGATGGCATAGCAACGAGAGGGAGAGAGTGTTGTCTCGTACCCTCGTGAGACCGTGGCGGAAGCGATCACTGGCGTAGAGGAAGTAGTCGTCGTTCTCCTCGCGATCCTGCCGATCCCGATTGCGTTACTCCGGCACCTCCGAGTCGATGATGGCGTAGAGGAAGTAGTCGTCGTTCTCCTCACAATCCAGCCGATCCAGTAGCCGTTACTCCGGCGCCTCCGAGTTCTTGGCACACGTTCAGCTCGATGGCGCTCCTCGGGCTCCGATCCGGCCAAAGCTCGGGGAGAGGGAGTTCCGTCGGCCTGGCGTGGTGGCGATCTTGATGTTTCACCGACGCAGGGCTTCGCCTAAGCACCGCTTCTGATATGACCGAGGTGGAATATGGTGGAGGGGCACCGCTGCAGCTGAGAGCGATCTCAAGGATCAACTTGTGTGTCCTAGGGTGCCCCCTCCCCGTATATAAAGGAGGGAGGGAGGAGGTGGCGGCCACAAGGGGGCGCACCATGGGAGGGAAACCTACTCCAAGTAGGTTTCCCTCTCTTTCCTTATCTTATTTGGAGGGGAAGGAAGGAGTACTAGTATTAGGAAGTAGTACTAGTAGTAGGAATAGGAAGAGGGAAAGGAGAAAGGAAGGGGCGGCCCCCTCCCCAGTCGGATTGGGCTTGGGGCGCGCCCCTCCCTTGTTCCTTCTCCTTCCTCCTACATGGGCCCAATAAGGCCCATATACCTCCCGGGGGTTCCGGTAACCTCCGGAGCTCCAAACTTCTCCGGAACCTTTCCGGTGTCCAAATATATCCGTCCAATATATTAATCTTTATGTCTCGACCATTTCGAGACTCCTCGTCATGTCCGTGATCATATCCGGGACTCGAACAACCTTCGGTACATCAAAATACACAAACTCATAATATAACCGTCCATCGAAACCTTAAGCGTGCGGACCCTACGGTTCGAGAACAATGTAGACATGACCGAGACACATCTCCGGTCAATAACCAATAAGCGGGACCTGGATGCCCATATTGGTTCCTACATTTTCTCTGAAGATCTTTATCGGTCAGACCGCATAACAACATCGTTGTTCCCTTTGTCATCGGTATGTTACTTACCGAGATTCGATCGTCGGTATCCAATACCTAGTTCAATCTCGTTCTTGGCAAGTCTCTTTACTCGTTCCGTAATACATCATCTCACAACTAACTCATTAGTTGTAATGCTTACAAAGGCTTATGTGATGTGTATTACCGAGAAGGCCCAGAGATACCTCTCCAGCAATCGGAGTGACAAAACCTAATCTCGAAATCGCCAACCCAACAAGTACCTTTGGAGACACCTGTAGTACTCCTTTATGATCACCCGATTCGTTGTGACGTTTGGTAGTACCCAAAGTGTTCCTCCGTAAGCAGGAGTTGCATAATCTCATAGTTACGAGGAACATGTATAAGTCATGAAGAAAGCAATAGCAACATACTAAGCGATCAAGTGCTAGGCTAACGGAATGGGTCATGTCAATCAGATCATTCTCCTAATGATGTGATCCCGTTAATCAAATGACAACTCATGTCTATGGTTAGGAAACATAACCATCTTTGATCAACGAGCTAGTCAAGTAGAGGCATACTAGTGACACTCTGTTTGTCTATGTATTCACACATGTATTATGTTTCTAGTTAATACAATTCTAGCATGAATAATAAACATTTATCATGATATAAGGAAATAAATAATAACTTTATTATTGCCTCTAGGGCATATTTCCTTCACCTATGAGGTTCAGTAACAACTTGATCTGAAGTTTCATGATCATCATCATTAACTTCCTCACTAATTGGTGTAGGTGTCACAGGAACCGGTTTCTGTGATGAACTACTTTCCAATAAGGGAGCAGGTACAGTTACCTCATCAAGTTCTACTTTCCTCCCACTCACTTCTTTCGAGAGAAACTCCTTCTCTAAAAAGGATCCAAATTTAGCAACAAAAGTCTTGCCTTCAGATCTGTGATAGAAGGTGTACCCAACAGTTTCCTTTGCGTATCCTATGAAGACACATTTCTCCGATTTGGGTTCGAGCTTATCAGGTTGAAGCTTTTTCAGATAAGCATCGCAGCCCCAAACTTTAAGAAACGACAACTTTGGTTTCTTGCCAAACCACAGTTCATAAGGCATCGTCTCAACGGATTTTGATGGTGCCCTATTTAACGTGAATGCAGCCTTCTCTAAAGCATAAACCCAAAGCAATAGCGGTAAATCAGTAAGAGACATCATAGATCGCACCATATCTAGTAAAGTACGATTACGACGTTCGGACACACCATTACGTTGTGGTGTTCCGGGTGGTGTGAGTTGCGAAACTATTCCGCATTGTTTCAAATGAAGATCAAACTCGTAGCTCAAATATTCTCCTCCACAATCAGATCGTAGAAACTTTATTTTCTTGTTACGATGATTTTCAACTTCACTCTGAAATTCTTTTAACTTTTCAAATGTTTCAGACTTATGTTTCATTAAGTAGATATACCCATATCTTCTTACATCATCTGTGAAGGTGAGAAAATAACGATACCCGCTGCGAGCCTCAACATTCATCGGACCACATACATCTGTATGTATGATTTCCAACAAATCTGTTGCTCGCTCCATAATTCCGGAGAACGGTGTTTTAGTCATCTTGCCCATGAGGCACGGTTCGCAAGTACCAAGTGATTCGTAATCAAGTGCTTCCAAAAGTCCATCGGTATGGAGTTTCTTCATGCGCTTTACATCAATATGACCTAAACGGCAGTGCCACAAATAAGTTGCACTATCATTATCAATCTGCATCTTTTGGCTTCAATATTATGAACATGTGTATCACTACTATCGAGATTCAACAAAAACAGACCACTCTTGAAGGGTGCATGACCATAAAAGATATTACTCATATAAATAGAACAACCATTATTCTCTGATTTAAATGAATAACCGTCTCGCATCAAACAAGATCCAGATATAATGTTCATGCTCAACGCTGGCACCAAATAACAATTATTCAGGTGTAAAACTAATCCCGAAGGTAGATGTAGAGGTAGCGTGCCGACCGCGATCACATCGACTTTGGAACCATTTCCCACGCGCATCGTCACCTCGTCCTTAGCCAATCTTCGCTTAATCCGTAGTCCATGTTTCAAGTTGCAAATATTAGCAACAGAACCAGTATCAAATACCCAGGTGCTACTGCGAGCATTAGTAAGGTACACATCAATAACATGTACTCCCTCCGTTCCTAAATGTAAGTCTTTTTAGACATTTCAAATAGACTATAAGATACAGATGTATGTAGACATATTTTAGAGTGCAGATTCACTCACTTTGTTCCGTATGTAGTCACTTGTTGGAATATCTAAAAAGACTTACATTTGGGAACGAAGGGAGTATATCACATATACCTTTGTTCACCTTGCCATCCTTCTTGTCCGCCAAATACTTGGGGCATTTCCGCTTCCAGTGACCAGTCTGTTTGCAGTAGAAGCACTCAGTCTCAGGCTTAGGTCCAGACTTGGGTTTCTTCTGAAAGCGACAACTTGTTTGTTGTTCTTCTTGAAGTTCCCCTTCTTCTTCCCTTTGCCATTTTCTTGGAAACTGGTGGTCTTGTTGACCATCAACACTTGATGCTCCTTCTTGATTTCTACCTCCATGACCTTTAGCATTGCGAAGAGCTTGGAATTGTCTTATCCATCCCTTGCATGTTATAGTTCATCACGAAGCTCTTGTAGCTTGGTGGCGATGATTGAAGAATTACATCAATGACGCTATCATCCGGAAGATTAACTCCCGGTTGAATCAAGTGATTGTTATATCCGGACATTACGAGTATATGCTCCTTGTGAACTATTCTCCTCCATCTTACAATTGTAGAACTTATTGGAGACTTCATATCTCCCAATCCGGGCATTTGCTTGAAATATTAACTTCAACTCCTGAAACATCTCATATGCTCCATGACGTTCAAAAGCGTCGTTGAAGTCCCGGTTCTAAGCCGTAAAGCATGGCTGCTTTGAACTATCGAGTAGTCATCGGCTCTGCTTTCTGCCAGACGTTCATAACATCTGGTGTTGCTCCTGCGGCAGTGCGGCACCTAAGCGGTGCTTCTAGGGCGTAATTCATCATGCAGCAATGAGGATAATCCTCAAATTACGGACCCGATCCGTGTAATTGCTACCATCATCTTTCAACTTTGCTTTCTCAAGGAACGCATTAAAATTCAACGGAACAACAGCAGGGGCCATCTATCTACAATCAACACAGACAAGCAAAATACTATCAGGTACTAAGTTCATGATAAATTCAAGTTCAATTAATCATATTACTTAAGAACTCCCACTTAGATAGACATCCCTCTAATCCTCCAAGTGATCACATGATCCAAATCAACTAAACCATGTCCGATCATCACGTGAGATGCAGTAGTTTCAATGGTGAACATCACTATGTTGATCATATCTACTATATGATTCACGCTCGACCTTTCGGTCCCAGTGTTCTGAGGCCATATCTGCATATGCTAGGCTCGTCAAGTTTAACTTTGAGTATTCCGCGTGTGCAACTGTTTTGCACCAGTTGTATTTGAACGTAGAGCCTATCACACCCGATCATCACGTGGTGTCTCAGCACGAAGAACTTTCGCAACGGTGCATACTCACGGAGAACACTTGTACCTTGATAATTTAGTGAGAGATCATCTTATAATGATACCGTCAATCAAAGCAAGATAAGATGCATAAAAGATAAACATCACAAGCAATCAATATAAGTGATATGATATGGCCAACATAATATTGTGATTGTGATCTCAATCTCCGAAGCACCGTCATGATCACCATCGTCACCGCGCCGACACCTTGATCTCCATCATAGCATCGTTGTCGTCTCGCCAACTTATGCTTCTCGACTATCGCTACCGCTTAGTGATAAAGTAAAGCATTACAGGCGTTTGCATTGCATACAATAAGCGACAACCATATGGCTCCTCCGATTGCCGATAACTCGGTTACAAAACCTGATCATCTCATACAATAAAATATAGCATCATGCCTTGACCATATCACATCACAACATGCCCTGCAAAAACAAGTTAGACGTCCTCTACTTTGTTGTTGCAAGTTTTACGTGGCTGCTACGGGCTGAGCAAGAACCGTTCTTACCTACGCATCAAAACAACAACGATAGTTTGTCAAGTTAGTGCTGTTTTAACCTTCTCAAGGATCGGGCGTAGCCACACTCGGTTCAACTAAGGTTGGAGAAACGGACACCCGCCAGTCACCTGTGTGCAAAGCACGTCGGTAGAACCAGCCTCGCGTAAGCATACGCGTAATGTCGGTCCGGGCCGCTTCATCCAACAATACCGCCGAACCAAAGTGTGACATGCTGGTAAGCAGTATGACTTATATTGCCCACAACTCACTTGTATTATACTCGTGCATATAACATCTACGCATAAAACCTGGCTCGGATACCACTGTTGGGGAACGTAGTAATTTTAAAAATTCCCTCGCTTTACGGGATCATGGTGATGCATAGCAACGAGAGGAGAGTGTTGTCCACGCACTCGTGAGACCCGAAAGCGGAAGCGTTAGCACAACGCGGTTGATGTAGTCGTACATCTTCACGATCCGACTGATCAAGTACCGAACGTACGGCACCTCCGAGTTCAGCACACGTTCCGCTCGATGACGTCCCTCGAACTCCGATCAAGCCGAGCTTTGGGGGAGAGTTCTGTCAGCACGACGGCGTGGTGACGATGATGATGTTCTACCTACGCAGGGCTTCGCCTAAGCACCGCTACGATATTATCGAGGTGGACTATGGTGGAGGGGGGCACCGCACCCGGCTAAGAGATCCAAGGGATCAATTGTTGTGTCTAGAGGTGCCCCCTGCCCCCGTTTATAAAGGAGCAAGGGGGGAGAGGCGGCCGGCCAGGAGGAGGCGTGCCAGGGAGGAGTCCTACTCCCACCGGGAGTAGGACTCCCTCCTTTCCTAGTTGGAGTAGGAGAAGGGGGAAGGAGGAGGGAGAGAGGAAGGAAAGGGGGGCGCCACCCCCCCCCCCTCCTTGTCCAATTCGGACTAGAGGGAGAGGGGCGCGGCGCCTGCCCTTGCCGCCCCTCCTCTTCTCTACTAAGGCCCATCTTGGCCCATTCAACCCCCGGGGGGTTCCGATAACCCCCGGTACTCCGATAAAATCCCGATTTCACCCGGAACACTTCCGATATCCAAATATAGGCTTCCAATATATCAATCTTTATGTCTCGACCATTTCGAGACTCCTCGTCATGTCCGTGATCACGTCCGGGACTCGAACTATCTTCGGTACATCAAAACACATAAACTCATAATATAACTGTCATCGAACTTTAAGCGTGCGGACCCTACGGGTTCGAGAACTATGTAGACATGACCGAGACATGTCTCCGGTCAATAACCAATAGCGGAACCTGGATGCTCATATTGGATCCTACATATTCTACGAAGATCTTTATCGGCCAAACCGCATAACAACATACGTTGTTCCCTTTGTCATCGGTATGTTACTTGCCCGAGATTCGGTCGTCGGTATCTTAATACCTAGTTCAATCTCGTTACCGGCAAGTCTCTTTACTCGTTCCATAATACATCATCCCGCAACTAACTCATTAGTCACATTGCTTGCAAGGCTTATAGTGATGTGCATTACCGAGAGGCCCCAGAGATACCTCTCCGATACTCGGAGTGACAAATCCTAATCTCGATCTATGCCAACTCAACAAACACCATAGGAGACACCTGTAGAGCATCTTTATAATCACCCAGTTACGTTGTGACGTTTGGTAGCGCACAAAGTGTTCCTCCGGTAAATGGGAGTTGCATAATCTAATAGTCATAGGAAGGTATAAGTCATGAAGAAAGCAATAGCAGAATACTAAACGATCGAGTGCTAAGCTAACGGAATGGGTCAAGTCAATCACATCATTCTCCTAATGATGTGATCCCGTTAATCAAATGACAACTCATGTCAATGGCTAGGAAACATAACCATCTTTGATCAACGAGCTAGTCAAGTAGAGGCATACTAGTGACACTCTGTTTGTCTATGTATTCACATAAGTATTATGTTTCCGGTTAATACAATTCTAGTATGAATAATAAACATTTATCATGATATAAGAAAATAAATAATAACTTTATTATTGCCTCTAGGGCATATTTCCTTCACGTCAAGCCAAAGACGGAGCCGGGGCTCGCGCCGGTGAAGACGGAGCCGGGTCTCTCCGCCATGAAGACGGAACACGGCGACGTGGAGCTCGCCGAGGACGCGGTCCTTGAATGGGCGCGCAAGGACTCCCTGAAGATGGCGAGGAAGCGCCCGGTCGCCCGTACTGTGGTGTTTCGCCCGCTTTGAGCAGCGACGAAGGAGAGTCGTCGTCATCGGCAACGGCGGCAATGACGACAGCGCCGCCCGCCGCCACCGATCCGCCATGGCGGCCGCCGAGCGAGGTCCACCAGGGATGGCCGCGTCAAGGAGGAGAAGGCCGACGATGACGACGGCGGTGAGGATGGCTGCCACAACGGCGACTACTCCGTGTTCAGCTAGTTCCTTTTTTAGTTAAATATATATTTGCTATGTAAAAAACCGCGAACATGCCTAATATATGCCAAAGTTTGCCAAAATTTAGACGTGTTTAGCCGAACTTCACCGAACGTTTTCATTTTTCAACGCGCCTGGGAGTGGCCCTGAGGCCGGCGGCTGAGGACCAACTCGCCCACAAACCGATTTTTTGCACCGGCTCACCCCCAGGCAGCGATTTTAGGAGCCCCTAAAGGACCAACGGCTGGAGATGCTCTAAATCCTGCCTGGGTCGTCGATAACACATACTGAGTATACTATTCAACTTTCACCGGCCAAAGCTAAAGCTAGGCGTGCCTTTCAACTGTCTCGCGTGCGCGTCCCTTTCCGCTGTTGTCCCTCTCGTACGTGCAAGAGCAACGACTGACAATTCTCCCGGAAACAGTGCGTAGCCCGTCTTGGAAAATGCATCGTCTGAAACAAACAACCATGGATCGGCACGACATGGTTAACTAGCTTTCAGACAGCGCATACAGTCCAGTCCAGTCCAGTCAAGCCAAGAAGAAGCCATGCATGACAAAGACAGACGCACCATCCGTCTCTTCTCCGGTGTGCTCACTTTTCCAAGTCACGGCTCCACTTTTCCAAGTCAAGTATCACTGGATATATTGACCGTTGGTCGATGACAAAACGAGCCACCCTAGCCTGACCCGGCCACGGACGGCACGGGGAAGACCGCCGCGAGGTGGCCGGCCGGCTATGCCTAGCTAGCTAGGGTTTGACTGTGTACCCTAACTAAATTTTACTACTAACCGTCAGTACTCAGGTCTCCTTTGGTTTAAAAAAATCTTGTAGGAATTTTATAGGATAGGATTTTTATAGGAAAAAATCCTTTAGAGCTCTTTGGCTTGTAGGAATGAAATTCTATTTCTATGGAGGAATTCTTCCTATCCTCCATGTTTCATAGAAAAATAAATATTAGCCTAGACTCAATGGAAAAAATCTTATGATGTGAATCAAAGGACATCTCCTTTTCTATTCCACTCATAGGATTTGAGATACATGTCATCTCATTTTTTATAAATTTTCTATTCCTACGATTTTCCTATCCTATCAACCAAAGGAGGCCTCAGTAGTAGTGCTCTGAGCAGCGGCGCAGGTTTGCGGCTCCCGATGCTACTGTTTTTGCACGCAGCATCGCACCGGCCTCGGCGTGCAGTGCAGGTGCTGTTGGTCAAAGCTTCGACCTCTCGGTGAATCTCTTCAGCTTTCGCAGAGGCCGTCCAAGCAGGTGGGCTAGTGGGTTACTGCTAATCCCAATCCTACTTTAGGGAGATGATTAACCAAGTTGATGCAGGAACTAGTAATTTGCAGAGTACATGTCAAGTGGAGTTACATATGTAGTACCATGTTCCTTGCAAATTATTGCATCATGTTCAGTCACTAACTATCCTGCACAAAGCTACCACACTACCGAGATGATTAACCAAGTCGATGCAGGAACTAGTAGTAATTTACAGTACATGCGCATCACGAGAGGATTTGTTTGGAAGGGCTACAAGCCTACAACTACTAGATCTCAAATTTTAAGATCGATCGAGGTGTCTCCTAGTCCTATCTAGTGGAGTACATACACGCCATGTTCTTCGCAAATTGCACCATGTTCAGTCACTAACCTACATGCACAAAACCAGGACTCCCATCACATTATATTAATTTTACTCATCGACAGCAGAGATCACAGTAATGCCAAACAGGATTTCACATGCATGGCTTTCAGGAAGACAAACTCTCTTCAGAGTCCCACTTGTGACCTTATAATTAGCGCTGTTTTATCACATGATACTAATTTAAGCCCAAGTAGCAGCATGCAGTGGACCGGATGGGTGACAGAGATAGTTGCATCGTCGATGCTAATCTAGGAGTAATCTAATTCATCTTTGCTATACATACGTGATAAACTCTTAGAAGTGTATATGCGTTAATATGTGATGTATGCCTGTATGTGTTATATATGAGCCGCAAGTTGCAACTCTAATAAGTTAGGAGACATTTAAGAAGTCTCTGGATGGTGTAGCAACATCATGGAGGTAGATCGAATCGACCGATCAAAGTACCACCACTTGTACTTGGCACCACCATAATGGTGTTCTGTTTGGTTTGTTAATTGCGGTCTAATTAGGGGTACAACTGCGCGTACAGAGGATGCGCATATCTTACTTGGAGCTTCAAGTATTTCACGTGCCTCCGCTGCAAATTGTGATTAGTCTACAAATGCAAAACACACTTTGTACATTTGGGATCTTGGCACATATTGGTTGTTAATTACAACAATTTTGTTGCCGATCAAGGCGTACTACTTGACATGATGGTTGGGCCTGCGACTACACTTGTCATCAAGCGACTGTGCATCATGTTACTACCTTGCTACGTACTCCTACTTGGGGTTTAAGGAAATCGGATGCTTTCACGTACCCTGATTCCCTTTATTTTACTTTCAGTTTTCGCAGATAGATCGACCGATCGAACTGTAATGATTAGCGATGAACAACAGGACAGCTTACCGAAGAGCCAAAAGTTTGTTGCCAAGAAGAAGTAGAAGAAAAAGATCGGAGAATCTGCCGTTGCAGCACAGATGATATATCGATGGTCGACATTGTTCCGGCCGTTTGGTTGCCTGTCGCACGTCGTGAGGGCAAGTAATCGATGGATCTTACCAACCAAATGATTAGCCCCGCATGCAGTGAACCAAAACACGTAGTACGATTATCACCGGCAACCTATTTCCCTCCACAAGCAATCATCGACGATGCAATGCAACGAACCCCTTGCCACCTTTAACCACCGGATGGATATGTTTAGTCAGGCATCAATCCAAACCACCGCGGTCGGTGAGATTGAAATTGGAGGAGACGGACGGCAGTAGATCCCGAAATCTGAGAGGACCGTACTGGCGTACTGCCAGAGTTATTTCAAGCAAGTCAATGGCGCAGGTCCGCCATCGCCAACCGCCGAAATGATTAGCGCAATCACGAGCTGGCAGAGCTGAAAGCATATACAATATCAGCGCTTAGCCGGTGGAAGCATTATTAGGCGGAGTTGATCACATGTATGCACTACGCTCACCGGCCGTATGAATGCATGTTCTGGTGTGAATGGATCGATCCGTACAACGCCTCTCTCCGTCCACGCCCAGCAGCAAATCCAGTTGGAGGAGGATGGGTTGGGTCCGTGGACATGCTGGGGCGCTGGATTCCCCGGCCGTCCAAAAATGCAGAGGCTCTCTCTGACACCTGAGCTGCTGTAGATCTGTTGCAGGCGAGGGGGATGGGATGGTCAACGGCTCATTGGTCGAGGCAACGGTTGATGCGGCCTCGTTTGACTGAATATTTCCGGTGGGGGTAATGGTAATTTTGGAGCTGTTTTCGTGGGATCTGAGCCTTCCGAGATGCTCCTACTGGAGAAGCATTGCCTGCAATTTTGAAAGCGTAGGATAATGTGGGGGGGTGCACTTGGCCACCTCGAGGAGCACCTACATGTTTTGAGAAAAAATTTGGTGTTCGTCGATTTTCTAGGCCATTGGATCCAACGGTTTATCTTCTTCTCCCTTCTGCATGCCCCGATCTACCCGCCTCCACTCCCCACGGCCGGCGGACGTTGGCGTGCACGGCCTCGCAGCCCCGCCCTCGCATTAACCTTACCTCACCGCCGTCTGTGACCATATTTGGACCTTCACAGCCCGCTTCCTCGCCTTCGCTTGGGACTTTGCAACTCGTTGTCGCTCCCGGTGTCGTCTCCAGCAGGTCCTGGCTCGGCCTCGTCGGGGTCAACGCTTGTCGTCATTCTCCTCACGTCGCCCCACCTTTGGCCTCGCGCGAGGCAGAAAAGTCAGGTGACTCCAGAAAGGCACCTGACGATTAGCACACATATAAACCTCTTTTTTTTTCTAAATAGAGATGTGTCTATTCGCATGGTGATGGTGTGATACACGAGAAGCAAACGATGGCACCAACTCGCTTTTTTAGGGTCGGCCACCATGTCGGAGGGGGAAGGAGGGGGAGGGGCATGAAGGAAATATGCCCTGGAGGCAATAATAAAGTTATTATTTACTAGCAAAAAGACCCGTGCGTTGCAACGGGAGAAAACAAAGTTTGCTCTCATATCTCTAGCTGGGTCAGTGGGATAAACTGTGTGTGGCCGGTTGGCGGGTTATGAGGTCAAACCCTACCATCGGGTACTTTATTTTTTGCCAGCTCTCCGGACGTGGGCTATCGTGCGCTGTCAGGTGGACTTTCTCCGTTGGGACAAAACGGATGACAAGTAACGGAACCAAATAGTGTACGTGAAATATTGATACGGGACCAAACTAAGCGGGACGAAACCAAGAATATCACCTCCCTTTAATAGTAGGTATAGATTTCCTTATTTCATGATAAATGTTTATTATTCATGCTAGAATTGTATTAACCAGAAACTTAGTACATGTGTGAATACATAGACAAACAGAGTGTTCCTAGTATGCCTTTACTTGACTAGTTCGGTAATCAAAGATGGTTATGTTTCCTAGCTATAGACATGTGTTGTCATTTGATGAACGGGATCACATCATTAGAGAATGATGCGATGGACAAGACCCATCCGTTAGCTTAGCATAATGATCATTTAGTTTTACTGCTATTGCTTTCTTCATGACTTATACATGTTTCTATAACTATGAGGTTATGCAACTCCCGAATACCGGAGGAACACTTAGTGTGCTATCAAACGTCACAACATAACTGGGTGATTATAAAGCTGCTCTACAGGTGTCTCCGATGGTGTTTTTTGAGTTGGCATAGATCGAGATTAGGATTTGTCACTCCGTGTATCGGAGAGGTATCTATGGACCCTCTCGGTAATGCACATCACTATAAGCCTTGCAAGCATTGTCACTAATGAGTTAGTTGCGGGATGATGCATTACAGAACGAGTAAAGAGACTTGCCGGTAACGAGATTGAACTAGGTATTGAGATACCGACGACCGAATCTCGGGCAAGTAACATAGCAATGACAAAGGGAACAACGTATGTTGTTATGCGGTTTGACCGATAAAGATCTTCGTAGAATATGTAGGAACCAATATGAGCATCCAGGTTCCGCTATTGGTTATTGACCGGAGATGAGTCTCGGTCATGTCTACATAGTTCTCGAACCGTAGGGTCCGCACGCTTAACGTTCGGTGACGATTTGTATTATGAGTTATGTGATTTGATGACCGAAGTTTGTTCGGAGTCCTGGATGAGATCGGGGACATGACGAGGAGTCTCGAAATATTCAAGACAAAAAGATCGATATATTGGAAGGCTATATTCGGACATCGGAAAGGTTCCGAGTGATTCGGGTATTTTTCGAAGTACTAGAGAGTTACGAGAGTTCGTAATGGGCCTTAATAGGCCATACAGGAAAGGAGAGAAAGGCCTCAAGGGTGGCCACGCCCCTTCCCCATGGACTGGTCCGAATTGGACTAGGGAAAGGGGGCGCCCCTTCCTTCCTTCTCCTTCTCCCTTCACTTTGGCGCGCCCTATGAGGGCCGGCCTCCTCCTCCCTCCATCCTTTATATACGTGGCCAGGGGGCACCCCATAGACACACAAGTTGACCATTGATCTCTTAGCCGTGTGCGGTGCCCCCCTCCATCATAATCCACCTCGGTCATATTGTTGCAGTGCTTAGGCGAAGCCCTGTGCCGGTAGCTTCATCATCACCATCATCACGTCGTCATGCTGACGAAACTCTCCCTCGACACTCTGCTGGATCGTGAGTTCGTGGGACGTCACCGAGCCGAACATGTGCAGATCGCGGAGGTGTCGTATCTTCAGTGCTAGGATCGGTCGACCGTGAAGACGTACGACTACATCAACCGCGTTGTCATAACGCTTCCGCTTACGGTCTACGGGGGTACGTGGACAACACTCTCCCCGCTCATTGTTATGCTTCTCCTAGATAGATCTTGCATGATCGTAGGAATTTTTTTGAAATTACTGTGTTCCCCAACAGGGCATTCCTCACCTGAATATACTACATATTTCAGCCGCAAAAACAAAGAATATACTACATATTAAAGATCAAGATTTTCATGTGGATAGATAATCTTTTTGCGGGCCATTTATCTTTCGCTCTAATGACCTAATCGTGAGAAACCATGGAGTGAAATCATCGATATTAGCTAATGTTATTACAAGCGTGGTTCCCCTAAGGACCAAAATTTACAAAATCGTGAGTGGCAATTGGGTTGTGGTCATCTTTTGCTTCGATGACCTAAACCGGTGAAACCGCAGAGAGAAATCGATGATGATTTTAGCTAACGTTATTGACAGGTCGATTGATCGCCGCTGTGAAGAACTTTTGTCACGCATGCATCCCAAATCTTCCAAAAAAATCACAAAGAGGAACTCGTGCAGTGCCAAACGTGCACCAAACTGTCACAGTCCCCAAATAGTTGAATAACATGTGGGCGCAATCCTTGTCCTCGTTGTTGCAGCCCCCGAATAGTTCAATAACATGTGGGTGCAATCCTTGCCCTCGGATGTCATATCTAATGTGATGAGTGATTAAGAGTATGCTTGTGGGTGAATTTCCTTGCCCTCTCTTCTCTAAATGATACGCATGCTTGTACGTATATTCTAGAAAAATAATATAGACTTTAGACTAGCCTCACCTTTTCTTTTCACTTGGCTATCCAACTTTTCCGGGTGCCTTTTTGTTTTCGTCACAATATATTTCTATCAAAAATAAAGTTAATCAGTCGCAGCAGAAAATCGCGACCTAAAAATGAGCTGTTTTAAATCGGGCAAGCTCCTCTATCACTTTTTCTTTTTGCGAGTTCCTTTAACACAATTGTTGAAGGATGCAACTGTTGAAGGGGTAAAGTCGCTGTTGGGGTACGTGGCCGGAGGAGCTCCCAGAAAGTATCTTGTCGTTAGGCAGGCAGTAGATTTCCTTGTGTTATTCCTTTTTTTCTTCTACGAATTTCCATGTGTTATTCCTTGTTCTCTCTTCGTGATCTGCACGCATTGTAACAGAGCCGACCTCATGCACGCGCATCCAGGGATTCGCCTTGGCCATCGATGCTTCGCCTATTTTCATTCACATCAACAGCAGAAAAAAGCAGGCAAATCGAGCGAGCCAGAGGATGCGGATGCTGCAACGGTTGGAGATTTTTTGGCCACTCGACGGACGCATCGGCCGCTCTCCACGATGATCTCTCCATGGTTATTCGAGAGGTGGAGACCACGGCCAAGAGTCGTCGCAAAGCCTGGGAGGAGGCGAAGTGCAAGTGGCTCTGCCAAGTCGACTGAACGGGTGGTTAAGAGTCCATTACTATTCAGCTCCAAAACAAAAACAAAGAAGTCTATTACTACTACTCTACTGATAGTTTTTATCTGCTCCAGATAAAATTATTGTAACATTATATTTTTGGTGTTTAAGGAGTGGAGCGATTTAATCTGTCAAAAGAAAAAGCTTGATAACCAAAGTATTGTCCATGGCCATCTATCCCTCCAGGCTTCGACGACGAGCCCATGGACTACCATCTAACCGGTCTGCCGCTCTGGTGGCCGGCGAGGGGAGGGGGGGGGGGGTTCCTGGTGCCTTGATCGAGTCAATACTTTAGGTTAGGTTTTTTAGTCCTCACGGGGGCGGGGCCATGGCGGATCGTGGTGATTCTTCTTCGAGCTGGTCTTTCGGGTTTCAATCCTTTTCTAGTTCGTCCATTAAAATATAGTCGATGGATCTCCGGTGTAAAACATGTTGTCTCTTTGGGAGGTGATGTTAGGGTTTCTTGATGTACATGCGAGACGACGAGATTTGGTATGATCAATTTAATGGCTTAATGGCAACGATTGTAGCTTCGGGACGTTGATTCTTAGGGCATCTCCAGCCGTTGGCCCCCCCAGGAGGGGCAAAAAATCGCCCCTGGGGACGCACCGGCGCTAAACCGCGCATTGGGGGCGTGATGCCCCCCAGTCGCGGCGCCCACGGTTAGTCAAAAAAGTCAAATACGGCGCAAAAACGACTCAAATTTAACGCAAACATCGGCGAGTTCGTTCAAACTTAAACATATTTTACAAAAAAAAAACTACCGCGGGCTACCCCCGCCGTCTCCCTCGCCGCCCGCCTCGCCGCCCACGCTGTTCTACATGCCGAGGAGGCTGTAGAACCGCGTGTAGTCACCGCCGTCGTCGTCATCGTCGTCGTCGTCGTCGCCGCCCCCGCCTACGCCTCCGCCGTCCCTGCTGCATCCCTCCCCCGGTTGGCGCGGCGGGTTGGACGGTCCGGGGGCGTCGTCGTCGTCGTCGTCGTCGCTGTCGAGGACCACGACGCCGTGCTTGTCCTCGCGCCCACGCCTGCGGGCGGCGATCTCCTCCAGGGCCCGGCGCTGCCGGACCATCTCGTCGTGGACGTAGTCGTCCCGCGCCCACCGCATGGCGTCCTCGTCAGAGAAGCCGCGCCGGGCTATCTCCTCGTACTCCACGGGGAAGCCGGGCTCCGGCTTGGGCTCGACGAGGACGAAGCGGCCGGTGGGTGGAGAGGCGTTAAGCGCCGTCACGGACGCCGGAGCTGCGGTGCGTCGCCGACCGGGCGTGCCACAGGGCTCCGGCTGACGGGCGGAGGCGAAGCGAGCCGGACGAGGAGGAGGACCCCGGTCTCCATGCGCCTCGGGGTCGAGCTTCCCGGCGTGAGAAGGAAGGGGGAGCGGGTACTCGAGGCGCGGCGTGTTGCCGCTTCGATGTACTCGAGAGGGCCTCAACGCGGCGCCGACACGCCCACCACCGACGCCGGCCGGCGGCGTTGAGCTCGCCGGAGGGCACGACGCCGCCGTTGGTGGCCTCGAGCTGGGCGTGACGGCGCGGAAGTAAGGGTCCCAGGCGGAGCGGGTCGGGACGTCTGCGGGTTTTCCTCGCCGCCGCGGCAGGTTCGAGCGGATGTGCGATCTCCGCCGCCGCCGCCGCCGGTGGTACCGGGGCACCGGCACGCCGCCAGCGCTGATCCTCCACGCCCGGGCACCCGCATGTCCCGGCGGGACCGGTACTCGGCCTCGTAAAGGAGGCGAGCCTCGTCTTCATGAAGATGGCGGCGGAAGCCGTTCGCCGCAGCGCCGTCGCACAGGCGCCGGCCATGGGTGTGAAATGAGAAGGCGAAAGAGAGGAGAGGAGAGGAGCAGCGATGGCGGGAGAGTGTGAGTCGCCGTGCGCCGGGCGCGTCATATATAGGCCGGCGCGCGTGCCACCGTGTGTCTGCGTGGCGGGCGAGGAAGGCGAGGGACGCGTCGTCCGGTCTTCACCGCACCGCGCATCGATTGGTGCGGTGACCGGCGCGGCAGCGCGGCAGCTTTGGCATTGATTCGCCGAAACGAGGCGATGAGGACGACGGCGGCCGAGAAGAGAGTCTGAGCCGCCGACGCCGCGGACCCGCTGCTTTTTCGCCAAAACAGTTCGCCGGCGCCCGGCGCCACCAACAGGCCGGGTTCGGGCTGGGTCCGCGGCGCTGTTTTCGCCCAAGCCGCGAAAATCGGGCTCTGGGCGCGATCGGGCTGCTTTTTTGCCGTGAAAAAAAACACCTAGGGAGGCCTCCCCGAGGGCGCGGCTGGAGATGCACTTATGGTCATGTGCATGAAGACTTCCCGACTGCCATTGACATGGTCAAGCCGGCTCTGGTAAGGGAGCGGCAATGGCGACACGCCAGCGGCTCGTTCTCGTAGCGGTAGTGGTCACTCAGTGGTGCATGAATCTCGATGTAATTCTCAGGATGTTTGGGGTGCTTTGTACATTCAGTGAACCTTTATAATAGATCCAGATCCCTTTTCACAAAATATTGTTAGAAAAGAAATGTTTTTATCCACTTTCACCGTACGACCCTAACAAACTTTCGGTTAATAACAAGAAGCTACTATCCTTCGGGGACGAAAGAAAAAACAATAGAGTAAAATCCCAGAGGGAGGGTTACGAGTATACTCCATTCCGATCTACCCTTGGATAAAAAGGCTAACCGTCCACAAATTCAAGTCAAAGCGCAACACATGACACTGCATGAGTGAACAGCAAAAAGAATCTTGGTTACCCTCAAAAAAAAAAGAATCATGGTTAAATTTTCGCCGGGCAGTTGCTGGCCAGCACACATTTCCCCAAGGTGGCAATAACAAACACAAGTCTATTCAGATGCTTCGAACTGGCATTCACAAACCTCATCTCAACCAATTAACTACCCCATTATTCATCAGAGAGAGAACAGAAAAAAAAATCCACAATCATCATCATAATAAAATAAAATAAAAACAGTAGAAACTGCCGCTACCCTCCACGAAAACGAAAACCCTACAATTCCGGTGGGCCCCACCGGACCCCTCGCCCTTTAAATGCCCCCTCGCCGAACGCCCCCAAGCAGCGCAACAGCAACGCCACAACCAAACCAAAGCCCAAAATCCCGTAGAAAAAGGAGAAAGGAAACGCTCCGCTCTCTCGTAAACCACCGCCCGAAAATCTTCCCTGGTAGCCATCGAAGGAGGAGCGCCGGAGATGGAGCAGCTCGGGGGCAAGAAGTCGAACAAGATCACGGAGATCGTGCGGCTGCAGCAGATGCTCAGGAAGTGGCGCAAGCTCTCCGTCGCCTCCAAGTCCGGCGCGGCGGCGGCAGCCAGCACGCCCGCCGTCGCCACGGTCACCGCCGGCGGCAACGGCGAGAGCAAGGCCAAGAAGTTCCTGAAGCGGACGCTGTCCTTCACGGAGAGCCCGCCCTCGGCGGCCGGGCCGCCGCCCAAGGGGCACCTGGCGGTGTCGGTGGGCCCGGCGATGCGGCGGTTCGTGATCCCGACCGAGTACCTGAAGCACCAGGCGTTCGCGGCGCTGCTCCGGGAGGCGGAGGAGGAGTTCGGGTTCCAGCAGGAGGGCCTGCTCCGCATCCCCTGCGACGTGCCCGCCTTCGAGGCCATCCTCCGCGCCGTCGACAAGGGCCGCAAGCACAAGGACAACGCCGCCTTCTGCTACTGCAGCGCCGAGTTCGCCATCGCCTCCGACGTCGGCACCCCCAACAACTCGCTCTGCAGATAAGCCCGGTCCGGCCGGTCGCCGGAGCCCGTCGTCGCTCGCCGGCCACCGTTAGCAGCAGTACCTGACCACCATCCTGTCTGTCCCACGAAAAATGCTCTCCTTTTTTTCCGTTCTTCTTCTTCGGTCGTGTTTTCTCAGCGCCGCCCGTGATGGTGAGGGATGATTCGACGTACGGTATCTCCCCCCACGGTTTTTTTCTTAGTAGGAATTACTATTAGTGCCCGCATTCTTTCTCCGATGATCTGGATTAGCCGGGTGATGTGCGGACGCCATTGATGGAATCATATGGAAAGATTGATGTGAAAAATGAAGGGCGATTTATTTTGCTGTTGATTGATTTGTTGTTGCCCATTTATCAGGGATCTGTTGCGATGTCACCGGAAAGATTTTGATTGTTCCGCTTGATACGCCGCAGTTATGGCCTTTACATATTCCGCGTACATCTCGCCGGCCGTTGTTCTAACTATTCTTCCGAAGAAGGAAGAAAAAAAAACAATCTTGACTATTGGCGCGCATGTGTACCCGCTGGTAAAATGAATCCACCTTTAGATCGCAGTACTACGTGGTGCAATTCGATCCCAAAAAAAGTCACCACATGCACCCAACGTTGTTTTTATTTTCAAAAAAGTACTACTAAAAGGAAAGCCACAGTGGCGTTTTTGCTGCTTTTTTAGGGAGCCTTGCTACTGTTTTTACCGCTGGTCGTCACATGAGGCAAAGCGTCCGGCGAGCACTGTGCTGACTGCTGAGCACAGAAACGGCCCCTCATCAGCCAGTTGGTCTGCATATATTCATGTGTTTAATTTCCTTGTTATTTTTTCTGATTTTCAGGCTGGCCGGCACAACACAATACCTTCAGAGATATGCATGCATGCATGGTGTCTCTTTGTGGCTCCGTTCAGTTTACCCGTGTTTTCTCCTGTGATTTCCACAGTGCAACCGGGGCATTCGGATGTACTCCCTCCGTGACTCCGTCCCATAATATAGAGACGTTTTGACACTATACTAGTTGTAAACGAACTGTACGTAGCACGACGGAATACGGAGGAACGGACGAGGATCTAACTGACTAATCCTACTTATCCACGGGGGATCTGCATACTACCCCATATCCTTATGCTTTTCCGTTAGTTGTTGTGTGCTGCACTTTCATTCATCAACCTTTCTCGGGAGCCCGAACCAAAAGGAAAGGAAAAGCAGCCCCTCTTTTTGCAAGCCGGGTAGTGATGATGAGATTCCCTCAAGCTTGCACGAGTCTCCGAGCGAGAAAAGTGGGCGCTGCTGCAGCACTTGCACGCATCTCGTCGCCCGCCGACCTTGAATCGATGGATCCTCTCCTCTCCAAAGGTTTCTCTGGTCCAGCAGTGAGCATCTCGATGAGAAGAAGATGTTGCTTGCTTCTCCTCGCATCCCGATGCGCCCCGTTCCGTTAGATCAGGTCCACCTCTCGTGCCTGCGGATCGTAGCCTCGTAGCAGCAGCTACTGTAGGTTGAAATCTCAAATCGTGGTTAGGAGCACGAGACTCTTCAGCCCGAGACGCTTTGGAGTGGGGATATGCAGACCCCCTCTCCCTCTCGCTCTCTAAAAGTCCACAGATGCGATGTTTGTTTTTCGCCAAGAACATGGCCTCGCTTCCTGACTGACGCATGTTCCCGATCGGTCACGATGGACGGCTTGCTTGACCTCTAGAAGCAATGGCTTCGCTCCAGTCAATGATCATGTTAGGAAAATATGTACTGTAGAACTATTTAACAAACTGAACTTTCACTAATATGCATTGTCCGATTGTCTAGCTTCAAGCAGCTTTTTGGAGTGTGAACTAGCTTCAACGGTTAACCGTCTGAAGAAGTTAAAATTAGGGTTCATAGGCTATGGTTATGGAGCCAGCCTCTGCGGCCAGCCATGTGAGGGGAGCGGCATGTGGCATGCACGTTGCGAGGTGTCAAAGAGCCAGTAATGGAGCGTCCGTCCGTCCCCGGAGGCCGGGCGGAATAGTTTATGATCTAATCGCCATTGATGATGGGGGAGTCGCCGGCCATTGCCCATTGGCCTTGCGGTACCTGCAAGGACGGACGTACCACCTTCAGATGCCGCCTAATTTTAGTACCAGTACTTGCATCGGATCCACAAATTCCACACACAGATCCATTTGCACCCCATTTTCTTTTTAGTTAATTAGCGCTAACATTGTTTGCATCACAAACTGCTAGCGGTTGCCGCTACCGAGTCGCCGCATGTGCGCCTCACGTGACCGTCCACTGGGAAAAACTTTTTTTTTCTTGAGAGAGAAGAGAAGTCCACTGGGGAAAACTGCATTTGAAGTTTTGCACTAGTCAGGCTTTTCAATTTATCTGTCCTTCTGTCTCTGCTGGAGCGATGCTTGCAGCCCCAAAAAATTTTTTTCATAAAAACCCGGCAGGGGCATTGCCTATTCATTAAGAAGAGAGAATGCATACCTGTCAAAAAAGAAGAGAGAATACATACAGGAATTTAGTCCAAACTAGATACCTGTTTTTTTTTGTGTGTGTGTGTGGAACACGTCGAGATCGTTGCCAAAAAATGGATAGATCTTCTAGAAATGTCACCAGTCCTTGGCGGTTCAGTCAAAATTGTGAAAAGACCAGACTGTGTGGGGGGAAGGCAAGTCTAGTCTATGGAAAATAGAAGCGATGTGCAAAACATCGCTGTTCATTTCAGGCAAGTTGAGCACTTGGGCCTATTCGGCCTCTAGATGGAATGGACCTCAAGAACCGTGTGTGGAACGCGAAGGACGTTTCAATCAACATTGCATCATCTCTGCCCCATTAGTCTATGCTTGAATGACGAATCATTCAAATTCTGAAGTTGGACTGTGCGCGTGTGTTTGATTCTTCTGATGATCAGCAGCTCATGGTTGTTGTTAATGTATCAGAGAAGTGGCAAGAGTTGTTTCTCAGCAGAGCAATATATTTTGTCAACGAAATGAGGACTTTTCTTGTTTATATATAGGATAATAATGCACATAAATAATGGGAGGTTCCAGTTCCAGGCAAGTTAGTTGTGAAACAAACAACTTTTTTTAAGCTCAAAAGATAATATGTCTGAACTGCAACTGGTGGATGCAATTATACATGCATAATGCCATTCCTTGTGACAAGTTAAATATCATGAAGAGCAATCAGACTTGACCTGATGATGATACAAAGTCTTCATTTGACCCAGGGTGGGTGTCTGTGCACTAGTATAAGTGTATCAATATATACGGTAAATTGCTAAATTCTTGCCAGAACCGAAGTTAAATAGTCTCACATATATATACATTGCTCAATCTGCACTCAATCTTCATGAATGGTCTTCGATTATCAAAATGTATGATTGACAGTACGGGCTCTCTAGTTGTTTTATCGTACTGCCTTGTTGCTGAATTTACTTCACCCTTAAGCTAATCTGGGCACGATGTTATCACACGAAAGTCTCATAAGGCGACTCAAAGTCCAATACAAAGGCATAATCAAGTACAGAGGAGCTTATCTGCTTATGCAAACGTCTTTTGTTCCCTTGTAAGCAGGGAATGCTTTTGCGTCTCTTCAAAGGTCAAACTAGCTAGCTAGTCTGAACTCTGAACCTGTACAGGGTAAGCCTAGTGCACATTTGCCTCGCTCGATATCAAGATCCATGGACATTGAAGCATGAACAAAACGGTCTTGCCATGCATACGAGCATGTGAGGATGCACCTCGATTTTAAGGAGGCACATAGCTTTGCAACGTCGCTATGTTTCCAAGCATGGATGATGGGTGCGCATGCAGTTAGAACAGGAAATGCTGGACACATGTGGGGTTGTTTGCAACTGTCAAGAGCGTAGAAGCATGAGATCGAGAAGGTTGTGCGAATTGGAGGCGCCATTCAATTGGATCCAGTCGCATACTAGCATGTGGTGAGATATGGGAAGATTTTGATTGCCCATGTTTTGGTTCTAGCTTGTCTAGGAGCAGGAGGTGTGCACATTCAGGCAGAAGAGACTTCCAGAGAGATGTTGGAGCATGTGGTCTTACCAAAGGAAGATATGAGCATGTGTGGATCCACCATCCATAGATACTTCGCGCTGATGTTCCATGTGGGGTATAGAAACAAATAGGGTCCGTCTATACATGGTGGCACAAGCAGGCTTCAGATTTATGTCTGACAATAGCAGAGAGAGAGAGAGAGAGAGAGAGAGAGACTGATCGTAACGGCACAGTGCATAGATCATGACTGAAATGTCGAGTGTTTTGCATGATTGAGATTAAGTGCACGCATCGATCACCTAGCACAGCAGACCAGCACGGATATCATGATCGTGACAAGATCCTACTAGCTGACGTTTTGCGCGGTCGATCGATCTCGCTGTCGGTGCATATATACTGATGGATCATGTCATAGTGGATGGCGATTTGCCGAATGCTTGTGCATATATGGCCTCTTTAGGTTTGATTGGCAAGATGACGAGGCAGTGATGCGCTTCATGAGAGACACCGTGCATGTCGCAGGATCATCCTAGCTCACATTTTGCGCGATCGATCTTGATGGATGCTGCCTAAGTGGATGATTGATGCGTCATGACTGTCTGCGTCCGTGGTTTCAACTTTCAGGTTTCAGGTTTCGGGATGGACCGCGTACGCCGGCGGCCGGTCTGCTGTCGACCAGCTGTCGTTAGGGTGCCGAGCAGCCGTGGCCTCGGTCACGAAAATAGAGAGAGCAGATTGAATGGTGCCCGATCGTCTCTAGCTGCATACATCATCGGAGTAGGAATCAGAATTAACACGTATGGATTCAGACATGGCGGCCATGCCTCCTTTTCCAAAAAAATATAAGAATGCCATCCATGTGACAGACTGAGACCTGTATCTGTATGTGCATCAATGTTGCTCACGCTCCACGTTTTGTTGTCTTTGGTTGATCTGCTGCATGCCATGTCCGAAAGACTGGCCGTGGATAGGGGTCGGTCGATCTCACGGCCGGGCGGGGCGGGCATGCACGCATGCAAGTGTCCAGAAACAAGCAGGCAGGCAAACCGCCCGGGGATGGAGTGTCGCGGCAGGCCAACGTGAGCGCGGCGGAGGCCCGGCCGGCCGGGGCCAGTCGATCGACAAGGAGATATCAGTGCACTGACGAAGGTGTCGATATACAGACGGGCACTGTAGGTTCGCGGCTGCAGTCCATGGCGCACGAGCTAAACGAGTGGTATACGCATTGCTCGAGGCATGGGGCTAGCGCAGGCGAGGGTGTGGTCGATGCGCCTCCGATCGACGGGTTGAAGCTGAAGCCGGGGGATGGCCGATGGCGGTGGCGGTGCCTGCAGGTGCAGCAGCCCATTCGTTTGTCATCTGTCGCGACGCGACGGAGCGTCCTTGCACTGATAGGTGGGCCCCACCCATCAATCCACTAGGAGCGAGCATCACTTTTTTTCGCTTTTTTTAAGATGTACACCCGTAGGCATACATTACGGGCGTGTTTGATGCACTACGTGGCGGCGGTTCGATATTTTAGTGAAAAGTAACATTCGCGTACTTAGTATAAACATTATAACAAAAATAATTAATTCAATTGTATACAAAATGTTACTAATAAATACTGAACTACATCTAAAACCCATATTCATATGTTAACTTATACACATTATTATCTTAAAATTTTCTTGTAACATTTTTTGATGCAAAGTCGCTTATGATTGCGTCGATGTCAATCTCATCCTTCTTCCCCATGCATAATGTTGCCTAACCATTTAAGTTCTATTGGGTCATTGTTTATGCCAAATGGTCCTTCAATAATTTCAAGTTTGAAAAGCTTCTTTTAGCTGATGCAACAATCAAATACACAATAAATCCGAATAAATCTTTAAACACCATGCGTTTCTAAACCCTTTCTTCAATGAAGCGATTCATACCAACCAAAACAAACAAATATGTAACATGAAAATCCTTCTCGCCTTCTACAATTTCTTCTTGGTCAACTACTTTTGTCGATCAGTTTCTTCCTCATAGCACGAAGTTTTGCTTGAAATTCTAGGGAATAGTAATATGATATACCTTAGATTGATTGAATCGGGGCAAGGATGTGATGTGGATGTCTGGTGGCAGGCGCTCAGCTATGTACGCGTGCGCCAACTCCATCAGTGTCAGTTTTTAGGGGCTCGTGCTGCGGCTTCGCTGCACACGATCGTTTTTTAGGGAGAATGTTTCACATCGCAAGGAATAAGGAAAGAGAACGGGACGACGTGATTTACGTGCGTACGCTGATCTTTTTTCAGTTTTGCTAGAACTCATCTAGATGAGATATAATTTAGTCTCATTCACCTTTTATAGCCATTGGATGTGATACTATAAGATGTGTGTGTGCTGACATGGAGTGTATCTCTTTTTGTTTTCAAAGTGAATGAGACCAAATTATATCTCATCTGGATGAGTTCTAGGTACTCCCATCTTTTTTTCCTCAGGATCTGATTTGAGTGATTTACGTGCGTAGACTGTTACGTGCGGTCTCTTGCTAGGATATTTCTTTTTTTCCAACGAGAAGCTATGGCTATGGGATACTGTACCTTTATACACGTATAACACACTTGGGAGGGAGCCCCTGGTTCTGGGGCCCGGGGCGGCCGCCCCCCTGCCCCCCCTTAGGGCCGGCCCTGTGCATGAGGCCCGGTCTGGCTCGCGCGGGACGAGAACGGGCCGATTGGTTGTCTGCTTTCCTGTTCGGCCCGCATGGCACGAACCCAGCACTCCTGGCACGGCTCCTCAGAACGCATCGAATCGGCGGTTTCTCAGGCTGTGACCAAGCGGTGCACGTGGGCGGCAGCGGCGGCTGCACACGCGCGGTCACGCTCGAGAAGCCACGTTGCTTCCCGAAGCGCCGGCAGTTATTAGCCTCACCGCTCCCTCTCCCCACTCTCCCCAACTCTCCCAACTCTCACCGGCGGCGGTGGATCGGAGCAGAGCAAGAAGACCACCGAACTCCATCACCGGCGAGCGGATCATCACTTGGCCCGCGGCAATGGCGGTAAGAACTTCTCTCTGTTCGACATGCAGAACTTTTTCCCGTTCGATCCGGCGATAGATTCGGTCCACGGCGGGGGGGGGGGAGATGGGGAATAGAGGTAGATAAGCATGTACAGGTAGTGCATACTAATTCATACGAGTTCATAGTACTTCAAACTAGTTCATGCAAGATCGGAATAGAGGTAGATGCGGATGCAGAAGGGGGATTGTGGGTACACAACGGACACCGGCTCACCGCGGCGGCCGTCACGGGCGTGCGGAGGGGCGGGTCGAGCCGCTGGCCTTCATCTTCTTCTTCATCGCCGTGCGGGCCGGCGGGTCGTCGTCGTCGTTCTCGGTGGAGTCAAGGTCGATCTGCACCGGTTCTTCCTCCTCCTTAGGCTCCCCACCGATGACCGCCGGCGGCGCGATTGTCGTCTCCCAGTACACTGCGGCACGACAGTCAGTTCTTGTACTTGCACCACTTTTTCCTTTGTTTAGCATCGTCGGAGACGGCCTGATTCATGGCCGAGCGAATGATGTCGACTGCCATCGCGCCCTTCGCTCGGTCAGGAATCAGCGTCTTCAACTCTTGTGCAGTGGCCCTCATGAGCACTGCATTGGATTCCTTCTGCATGTCAGGCATGGAGCCGAAGTTCAAGCACACCTCCATGGTGTTCTCAAACTTGGTGCGGTCTGTTGGGGAACGTAGCAATTTAAAAAAAATTCCTACGCACACACAGGATCATGGTGATGCATAGCAACAAGAGGGGAGAGTGTGTCCACGTACCCTCGTAGACCGAAAGTGGAAGCGTTATGACAACGCGATTGATGTAGTCGTACGTCTTCACGATCCGACCGATCCAAGTACCGAACGTACGGCACCTCCGAGTTCAGCACACGTTCAGCTCGATGACATCCCGCGAACTCCGATCCAGCAGAGCTTCACGGGAGAGTTCCGTCAGCACGACGGCGTGGTGACGGTGATGATGATGCTACCGACGCAGGGCTTCGCCTAAGCACCGCTACGATATGATCAAGGTGGAATATGGTGGAGTGGGGCACCGCACACGGCTAAAAGATCAAGAGATCAATTGTTGTGTCTAGAGGTGCCCTCCTGCCCCCATATATAAAGGGGGGAGGGAGAGGCCAGCCCTAGAGGGGGCGCGCCAAGTGTGGGGAGTCCTACTAGGAGTAGGAGAGAAGGAAAGAGGGGGAGAGGGAGAAAGAAAAGGGGGCTGCACCCCTTCTCCAATTCGGACCAGAGGGGGGCGTGCGCATCCTTCCTTTTGGCCTCTCTCCTCTATTCCCATATGGCCCAATAAGGTCCAATACTTCTCCCGGTGAATTCCCGTAACTCCTTGGTACTCCGAAAATACCCGAATCACTCGGAACCTTTCTGATGTCCGAATATAGTCGTCCAATATATCGATCTTTATGTCTCGACCATTTCGAGACTCCTCGTCATGTCCCCGATCTCATTCGGGACTCCGAACTACCTTCGGTACATCAAAACAAATAAACTCATAATACAAATCGTCACAGAACTTTAAGCGTGCGGACCCTACGGGTTCGAGAACTATGTAGACATGACCGAGACACGTCTCCGGTCAATAACCAATAGCGGAACCTGGATGCTCATATTGGCTCCTACATATTCTATGAAGATCTTTATCGGTCAAACCGCATAACAACATACGTTGTTCCCTTTGTCATCGGTATGTTACTTGCCCGAGATTTGATCGTCGGTATCTCAATACCTAGTTCAATCTTGTTACCGGTAAGTCTCTTTACTCGTTCCGTAATACATCATCTCGTAACTAACTCATTAGTCACAATGCTTGCAAGGCTTATAGTGATGTGCGTTACCGAGAGGGCCCAGAGATACCTCTCCGACAATTGGAGTGACAAATCCTAATCTCGAAAT
Source organism: Aegilops bicornis (assembly GCA_021605145.1). Taxonomy (NCBI): domain Eukaryota; kingdom Viridiplantae; phylum Streptophyta; class Magnoliopsida; order Poales; family Poaceae; genus Aegilops; species Aegilops bicornis. Next base: position 721,872,408 of record CM038670.1, on the reverse strand, counting down.
GCGCCAACCCAACAAGTATCTTCGGAGACACCTGTAGAGCACCTTTATAATCACCCAGTTACGTTGTGACGTTTGGTAGCACACAAAGTGTTCCTCCGGTAAACGGGAGTTGCATAATCTCATAGCCATAGGAACATGTATAAGTCATGAAGAAAGCAATAGCAACATACTAAATGACCAAGTGCTAAGCTAACGGAATGGGTCAAGTCAATCACATAATTCTCCTAATGATGTGACCCCTTAATCAAATGACAACTCATGTCTATGGCTAGGAAACCATCTTTGATCAACGAGCTAGTCAAGTAGAGGCATACTGGTGACACTCTATTTGTCTATGTACTGACACATGTATTATGTTTCCGGTTAATATAATTCTAGCATGAATAATAAACATTTATCATGAAATAAGGAAATAAATAATAACTTTATTATTGCCTCTAGGGCATATTTCCTTCACGGTCACCAGCCGACCAATTCGAGGAAGAAGGCCCACCAGCCAATACCCCAAGGGAAGGGGTTGGGTTGGAGCTAGAGCTAGAGGTCATGGCGATGGGGAGGAGGAAGGTTGACAGTGAGAGAAGAGAGGGGGTGGGTAAGTAGTGGTGGGCAGGGTGAGTAAATATAGGGGCGATGGAGAGGAGGAGGAGAAACTTCTGTTGGCTGGAGGAAAGGAGATCTTACTTAAAGCGGTTGTTCAAGCTATTCCCACCTATGCAATGTCGGTCCTTAAAATTCCTAAAAAAATTGCAAAGGAATTATTGACGCGATGGCGCATTTCTGGTGGAGAGATGACGACAACCAAAGGAGGATGCATTGGATGGCTTGGTGGAAAATGTGTGTACCCAAGAACCAAGGAGGAATGGGTTTTCTGGATATCCATTGTTTCAATTTGGCTATGCTGGCTAAACAGGCTTGGCGTCTTCTCGAGAATCCGGATTCTCTATGTGCTACTATTTTGAGAGTCAAATACTATCCTGACGGTGACTTGTTGAACATCGACCAAGAAGGGATCTTCCTTCACCGGCAAAGTATTATGGCGGTGTGAGCTCCTGAAGCGTGGTCATATTTGGCAGTGGGAAGCGGGCAGAATATTGACATTTGGGAGGACGCATGGATTCCAAATTGTGCAAACCATAAAATTGTTACCCCTAAGGGAGGCGGTTATTACGGAAGGTAGCAGATTTGATTGATCCAATCCTAAATAGTTGGGATGAAGATCTTCTCGGACAGACTCTATGGCATATTGATGTTCAGCGAGTGCTTACGATCCCGATATCGCAACATGATATGCCAGATTTCATAGCTTGGAATTTCACAAAAAATGGGATTTTTTTGGTTCGGTCTGCTTATTTTGTGGAATGGGACCACCAATATGGGAACAAGTTACGACATACCAATGGGATGGGACGTACCACGGTCAATCCTATTTGGGCGAGGATTTGGAAACTTGCTTGTCCAACAAAGGTTAAAATATTTATTTGGCATACACTTCACGGCACTATTCCGTGTCGTGCTAACTTAGCTAATAGACATGTGAAAGTCTCGCCTAAGTGTCCTGCACGCTCATCTGGGCGTAAGACACAAAACATTTGTTGTTTCTATGTGACAGAGCAAAAGAAGTCTGGAGAAGACTAGGGATGGACAATATTATCGGCAGAGCTTGTAAAATAGACTATGCGGGTGAGGCAATCTTGGAATATTTACTTTCATTACCAGATCAGGAACTATGTATTATGGGCACTCGTAATGTGCTGACGTGATTGCCATATCAGCCTGGTACTTGTGGTGGGAAAGACGCAAATTGGTACACAATGAGACTACTCAGAATGCACAACAGATATCCATGGGGATACGCGCTCTCGCTGCCAATTTTGTTAATGCCTCCTCGCCGAAGGCTTCCATTAAAAGAGGAGGATGGTCTAATCCCCCGACGGGATTTGTTAAACTTAACGTTGATGCTTCTTTTGATCACAACCTTCTCGAGAAGTACGATCGGGCTGTCTTAAGAGATGACAAAGGTAGGTTCATTGGTGGGGAAATGGTAAGATTGGTGGTGTGCGAGATGTGTTGATGGCTGAAGCTTTGGCGTTAAAATGTGGCCTATCGCTTGCGCAAAGGACGGGTTGTAATCGCATAATTATTAACTCGGATATTATGGAGGTGATCGAGACCATGAACGAAGGAGGACGATCGTCGGGGGCAGCAGCTACAATTTTTGATGACTGTTTTCACTTAGCTTGCGATTTTCCTATTTCTAGATTCGAGCATTGTAATAGAGAAGCAAATAAAGTTGCTCATGAACTTGCCAAGTTGGCTAGATTTTCATTCATTTCTGATTGGTTTGAGGAACCACATAATGCAATTGTACCAATCCTCATAAACGATGTAATGATTATTTCTAATGAATAAAGTTCGAACTTTCTTTCAAAAAAACTACATGCTCTTCAATAAGCCATGAACTCTGTGTTGTGCCTGACTCCATGAATTGTGTCCAGATCGAGGAGGGCAATGAGATGGGCACGGAGGTGCTCCCGGCCGTTGACAACAAGGGCAAGCAGCCCCTTCACCCAATGCCCGACGAGGTTGTGCTGTCGCCCACCGCTGAGGAAGACCCGAAGACGCCTGAGGGTGGCGACGACGAGGGTAGTGAAGAACAGGATTACTGTACCACTCTGATGTGGATCTTACTCTGGTTGACCTATGAGGTTCGGTATTAACTTGATCTGAAGTTTCATGATCATTATCATTAGCTTCCTCACTAATTGGTGTAGGTGTCACAGGAACCGGTTTCTGTGATGAACTACTTTCCAATAAGGGAGCAGGTACAGTTACCTCATCAAGTTCTACTTTCCTCCCACTCACTTCTTTCGAGAGAAACTCCTTCTCCAGAAAGGATCCATTCTTAGCAACGAATTTGCCTTCGGATCTGTGATAGAAGATATACCCAACAGTCTCCTTTGGGTATCCTATGAAGACACATTTCTCCGATTTGGGTTCAAGCTTATCATGTTGAAACTTTTTCACATAAGCATCGCAACCCCAAACTTTAAGAAACGACAACTTTGGTTTCCTGCCAAACCACAGTTCATAAGGTGTCATCTCAACGGATTTAGATGGTGCCTTTTTTTAACATGAATGCAACTGTCTCTAATGCATAACCCCAAAACGATAGTGGTAGATTGGTAAGAAACATCATAGATCACACCATATCTAATAAAGTACGGTTATGACATCCGGACACACCATTACGCTGTGGTGTTCCAGGTGGCGTGAGTTGTGAAACTATTCCCATTGTTTCAAATGAAAACCAAACTCGTAACTCAAATATTCTCATCCACGATCAGATCGTAGAAACTTTATTTTCTTGTTACGATGATTTTCCACTTCACTCTGAAATTATATGAACTTTTCAAATGTTTCAGACTTTATGTTTCATCAAGTAGATATACCCATATCTGCTCAAATCATCTGTGAAGGTCAGAAAATAACGATACCTGCCGCGAGCCTCAATATTCATCGGACCACATACATCACTATGTATGATTTCCAAAAAATCTGTTGCTCGCTCCATTGTTCCGGAGAACGGAGTTTTAGTCATCTTGCCCAAGAAGCATGGTTCGCAAGCATCAAGTGATTCGTAATCAAGTGATTCCAAAAGCCCATCAGCATGGTGTTTCTTCATGTGCTTTACACCAATATGACCTAAACGGCAGTGCCACAAATAAGTTGCATTATCATTATTAACTTTGCATCTTTTGGCTTCAATATTATGAATATGTGTATCACTACGATCGAGATCCAACGAACCATTTTCATTGGGTGTGTAACCATATAATGTTTTATTCATGTAAACAGAACAACAATTATTCTCTAACTTAAACGAATAACCGTATTGCAATAAACATGATCAAATCATATTCATGCTCAATGCAAACACCAAATAACACTTATTTAGGTTCAACACTAATCCCGAAAGTATAGGGAGTGTGCGATGATGATCATATCAATCTTGGAACCACTTCCAATACACATCATCACTTCATCCTTAACTAGTTTCTGTTCATTATGCAACTCCCGTTTCGAGTTACTACTCTTTAGCAACCGAACCGATGCAAGTACCGAGGGGTTGCTATAAACACTAGTAAAGTACACATCAATAACATGTATATCAAATATACTTTTGTTCACTTTGCCATCCTTCTTATCCGCCAATTATTTGGGGTAGTTCCGCTTCCAGTGACCAGTCCTTTTTGCAGTAGAAGCACTCAGTATCAGGCTTAGGTCCAAACTTGGGCTTCTTCACTTGAGCAGCAACTTGCTTGCCATTCTTCTTGAAGTTCCCTTTCTTTCCTTTGCCCTTTCCTTGAAACTAGTGATCTTGTCAACCATCAACACTTGATGCTTTTCTTGGTTTCTACCTTCACGATCTCAAAGATCGCGAAGAGCTCGGGAATTACTTTCGTCATCCCTTACATATTATAGTTCATCACGAAGTTCTATTAACTTGGTGATAGTGACTAGAGAACTTTGTCAATTACTATCTTATATGGAAGATTAACTCCCACTTGATTCAAGTAATTGTAGTACTCCCAGACAATCTGAGCACATGCTCACTGGTTAAGCTATTCTCCTCCATCTTATTGGCAAAGTACTGTCAGAGGTCTCATACCTCTCGACATGGGCACGAGTATGAAATACCAATTTCAACTCTTGGAACATCTTATATGCTATGTGGTTCAAAACATTTTTGAAGTCCCGGTTCTAAGCCGTAAAGCATGGTGCACTAAACTATCAAGTAGTCATCATACCGAGCTTTTGTCAAAACGTTCATAACGTATGCATCTGCTCCTGCAATAGTTCTGTCACCTAGTGGTGCATCAAGGACATAATACTTCTGTGCAGCAATGAGGTTAATCCTCAGATCACGTACCAAGTCCGCATCATTGCTACTAACATATTTGAACTTAGTTTTCTCTAGGAACAATTTAAGTTCAATTAATCATATTACTTAAGAACTCCCACTTAGATAGACATCTCTCTAATCATCTAAGTGATCACGTGATCCAAATCAACTAAACAATGTCCGATCATCACGTGAGATGGAGTAGTTTCAATGGTGAACATCATTATGTTGATCATATCTACTATATGATTCACGCTCGACCTTTCGATCTCCAGTGTTCCGAGGCCATATCTGCATATGCTAGGCTCGTCAAGTTTAACCTGAGTATTCCGCGTGTGCAACTGTTTTGCACCCATTGTATTTGAACGTAGAGCCTATCACACCCGATCACCACGTGGTGTCTCAGCATGAAGAACTTTCGCAACGGTGCATACTCAGGGAGAAGAGATCATCTTATAATGCTACTGTCGATCTGAGCAAAATAAGATGCATAAAAGATAAACATCACATGCAATCAATATAAGTGATATGATATGGCCATCATCATCTTGTGCTTGTGATCTCCATCTCCGAAGCACCGTCATTATCACCATCGTCACCGGCCCGACACCTTGATCTCCATCGTAGCATCGTTGTCGTCTCGCTAACTATTGCTTCTACGACTATCACTACCGCTTAGTGATAAAGTAAAGCAATTACAGGGCGATTGCATTGCATACAGTAAAGCGACAACCATATGGCTCCTGCCAGTTGCCGATAACTCGGTTACAAAACATGATCATCTCATACAATAAAATTTAGCATCATGTCTTGACCATATCACATCACAACATGCCCTGCAAAAACAAGTTAGACGTCCTCTACTTTGTTGTTGCAAGTTTTACGTGGCTGCTACAGGCTGAGCAAGAACCGTTCTTACCTACGCATCAAAAGCACAACGATAGTTCGTCAAGTTAGTGTTGTTTTAACCTTCACAAGGACCGGGCGTAGCCACACTCGGTTCAACTAAAGTTGGAGAAACAGACACCCGCCAGCCACCTATGTGCAAAGCACGTTGGTAGAACCAGTCTCGCGTAAGCGTACGGGTAATGTCGGTCCGGGTCGCTTCATCCAACAATATCGCTGAACAAAAGTATGACATGCTGGTAAGTAGTATGACTTGCATCGCCCACAACTCACTTGTGTCCTGCTCATGCATATAACATCTACGCATAAACCAGGTCTGATACCACTATTGGGGAACGTATTAATTTTAAAAAAAATTCTACGCACACACAGGATCATGATGATGCATAGCAACGAGAGGGGAGAGTGTGACCACGTACCCTAGTAGACCGAAAACGGAGGCGTTATGACAACGCGGTTGATGTAGTCGTACGTCTTCACGATCCGACCGATCCAAGTACCGAACGTACGGCACCTCCGAGTTCAGCACACGCTCAGCTCGATGACGTCTCGCGAATTCTGATCCAGCAGAGCTTCACGAGAGAGTTTCTTCAGCACGACGGCGTGGTGACGGTGATGATGATGCTACTGACGCAGGGCTTCGCCTAAGCACCGCTACGATATGATCGAGGTGGAATATGGTGGAGGGGGGCACCGCACACGGCTAAGAGATCAATTGTTGTGTCTAGAGGTGCCCCCCTGCCCCCGTATATAAAGGAGGGAGGGAGAGTCCAGCCCTAAAGGGGGCGCGCCAAGTGTGGGGAGTCCTACTAGGACTCCCAAGTCCTAGTAGGATTCCCCTTTCCTTTTCAGAGTAGGAGAGAAGGAAAGAAGAGGAGAGGGAGAAGGAAAAGGGGGCTGCACCCATTGTCCAATTCGGACCAGAGGGGGCGCGCGCCTCCTTCCTTTTGGCCTCTCTCCTCTATTCCCATATGGCCTAATAAGGTCCAATACTTCTCCCGGTGAATTCCCGTAACTCCCCGGTACTCCGAAAATACCCGAATCACTTGGAACCTTTTCGATGTCCGAATATAGTCGTCCAATATATCGATATTTACGTCTCGACCATTTCGAGACTCCTTGTCATGTCCCCGATCTCATCCGGGACTCTGAACTACCTTTGGTACATCAAAACACATAAACTTAGAATACAAATCGTCACAGAACTTTAAGCGTGCGGACCCTACGGGTTCGAGAACTATGTAGACATGACCGAGACACGTCTCCGGTCAATAACCAATAGCGGAACCTGGATGCTCATATTGGCTCCTACATATTCTACGAAGATCTTTATCGGTCAAACCGCATAACAACATACGTTGTTCCCTTTGTCATCGGTATGTTACTTGCCCGAGATTTGATCGTCGGTATCTCAATACCTAGTTCAATCTTGTTACTGGCAAGTCTCTTTACTCGTTCCGTAATACATCATCTCGCAACTAACTCATTAGTCACAATGCTTGCAAGGCTTATAGTGATGTGCATTACCGAGAGGGCCCAGAGATACCTACCCAACAATTGGAGTGACAAATCCTAATCTCGAAATGCGCCAACCAAACAAGTACCTTCGGAGACACCTATAGAGCACCTTTATAATCACCCAGTTACGTTGTGACGTTTGGTAGCACACAAAGTGTTCCTCCCAGAACGGGAGTTGCATAATCTCATAGTCATAGGAACATGTATAAGTCATGAAGAAAGTAATTGCAACATACTAAATGATCAGGTGCTAAGCTAACGGAATGGGTCAAGTCAATCACATCATTCTCCTAATGATGTGACCCCCTTAATCAAATGAAAACTCATGTCTATGGCTAGGAAACATAACCATCTTTGATCAACGAACTAGTCAAGTAGAGGCATACTAGTGACACTCTATTTGTCTATGTACTCACACATGTGTTATGTTTCCGGTTAATATAATTCTAGCATGAATAATAAACATTTATCACGAAATAAGGAAATAAATAATAACTTTATTATTGCCTCTAGGGCATATTTCCTTCACGGTCACCAGCCGACCACCCGAGGAAGAAGGCCCACCAGCCAATACCCCAAGGGAAGGGGTTGGGTTGGAGCTAGAGCTAGAGGTCATGGCGATGGGGAGGAGGAAGGTTGACAGTGAGAGAAGAGAGGGGGTGGGTAAGTAGTGATGGGCAGGGTGAGTAAATATAGGGGCGATGGAGAGGAGGAGAAGAGTGACAGTCATGCCATTTTAACTACATGCTCTTCAATAAGCCATGAACTCTGTGTTGTGCCTGACTCCATGAATTGTGTGCAGACCGAGGAGAGCAATGAGATGGGCACGGAGGTGCTCCCGGACGTTGACAACAAGGGCAAGCAGCCCCTTCACCCAATGCCTGACGAGGTTGTGTTGCCGCCCACCGCCGAGGAAGACCTGAAGACTCCTGAGGGTGGCAACGACAAGGGGGCAGTGAGGAGCCCCCCAGCAACAAGCGCCGCAACTACGGCCACTACCAACAGGAGGATGGCCCAACTCACTTCTGCAAGGTCATCCTTGCATCGAAGCTTGAGTGCATCCCCATGCCCCTGGACTTTACCAAGCACTTCGTCGCGGTGCCGACGGAGTTCAATCTCATGAACAACACCGGATGCTCCTGGAAGATGACGGTAAAGCTGATGAATGGCAGGGTGACCCTGGATCAGGGTTGGGCCACCTACGTAGCTGTTCATCAGATCAAGATCGGCTACATGGTGACGTTCAAGCTCCTCACTCCTGACACCCTCAAGGTCATTATCTTCGACGACGATGGCATTGAGGTCGTCAACAAGTGCGGGAAGCACGACGAAGCCTTCGCCGCCAAGGAGTAGGGTCGGGCCTCCCTAAGTACTATCGAGTCTGCTTTGAACTGTTTATGTTTATGGTTTATCCGTAGAACTATTATGAAGTGTGGTACTGCTTATCTAAAATATGCTCTTAAGTAGTTGATCCTCTGTTTATACTCTACTCTGTTTATGATGTGTGTTGGAAATATGCCCTAGAGGCAATAATAAATTAGTTATTATTATTATATTTCCTTGTTCATGATAATCGTTTATTATCCATGCTATAATTGTATTGATAGGAAACTCAAATACATGTGTGGATACATAGACAACACCATGTCCCTAGCAAGCCTCTATTGGCTAGCTCGTTGATCAATAGATGGTTACGGTTTCCTAACCATGGACATTGGATGTCATTGATAACGGGATCACATCATTAGTAGAATGATGTGATGGACAAGACCCAATCCTAAGCCTAGCACAAAGATCGTAGTTCGCATGCTAAAGCTTTTCTAATGTCAAGTATCATTTCCTTAGACCATGAGATTGTGCAACTCCCGGACACCGTAGGAATGCTTTGGGTGTACCAAACGTCACAACGTAATCGGGTGACTATAAAGGTGCACTATGTATCTCCGAAAGTGTCTCTGGGTTGGCACGAATCGAGATCGGATTTGTCACTCCGTGACGGAGAGGTATCTCTGGGCCCACTCGGTAGGACATCATCATAATGTGCACAATGTGACCAAGGGGTTGATCACGGATGATGTGTTACGGAACGAGTAAAGAGACTTGCCGAAACGAGATTGAACAAGGTATCGGGATACCGACGATCGAATCTCGGGCAAGTACAATACCGCTAGACAAAGGGAATTGTATACGGATCGATTGAGTCCTTGACATCGTGGTTCATCCGATGAGATCATCGTGGAACATGTGGGAGCCAACATGGGTATCCAGATCCGCTGTTGGTTATTGACCGAGAACGCCTCGGTCATGTCTCCATGGTTCCCGAACCCGTAGGGTCTACACTTAAGGTTCGATGACGCTAGGGTTATAAAAGAAGTTTGTATGTGGTTACCGAATGTTTTTGAGTCCCGGATGAGATCCTGACGTCACGAGGAGTTCCTAATGGTCCGGAGGTAAAGATTTATATATGGGAAGTCCTGTTTTGGTCACCGGAAAAGTTTTGAGCGATATCGGTAATGTCTGGGACCACGGGAGGGTCCCGGGTCCACCAAGTGGGGCCACCTGCCCCGAAGGTTGCGTGGACCAAGTGTGGGAGGGACCAGCCCCTAGGAGGGCTGGTGCGCCCCACAAGGGGCCCAAGCGCAAGGGGAGTGGGAGGCAAACCCTAGTTCAGATGGGCCTTAAGGCCCACCTAGTGGGCGCCTCCCTCTTCCCCTCTTGGCCGCCCCAAAACCCATCTAGGGCTGGCCGCCACCCCTAGGGGTGGAAACCCTAGAGGGGCGCAGCCCTCCCCTTCCCCTATATATATGAGGCCTATGGGGCTGCCCATAACACGCGATTCGATCTCTATTTGGCGCAGCCCCGCCTCTCCTCCTCCTCCTCTCCCATGGTGCTTGGCGAAGCCCTGTTGGATTGCCACGCTCCTCCATCACCACCACGCTGTTGTGCTGCTGCTGGATGGAGTCTTCCTCAACCTCTCCCTCTCTCCTTGCTGGATCAAGGCGTGGGACGCCACCGGCTGTACGTGTGTTGAACGCGGAGGTGCCGTCCGTTCGCACTAGGATCATCGGTGATTTGAATCACGCCAGTACGACTCCATCAACCCCGTTCTCTTGAACGCTTCCGCTTAGCGATCTACAAGGGTATGTAGATGCACTCTCCTTCCCTCGTTGCTAGTTTCTCCATAGATAGATCTTGATGACACGTAGGAAAATTTTGAATTTCGCCACGTTTCCCCAACAAAGGCATCATGAGCTAGGTCTATTGCGTAGATTCTTTGCACGAGTAGAACACAAAGTAGTTGTGGGCGTTGATTTTGTTCAATATGCTTACCGTTACTAGTCCAATCTTATTTCGACGGTATTGTGGGATGAAGCGGCCCGGACCGACCTTACACGCATTTACGTGAGACAGTTCCACCGACCGACATGCACTTGGTGCATAAGGTGGCTAGCGGGTGCCGCCTCCCACTTTAGTCGAACGGATCCGATGAAAAGGGTCCTTATGAAGGGTAAATAGCAATTGGCATATCACGTTGTGGTTTTGCGTAGGTAAGAAACGTTCTTGCTAGAAACCCAAAGCAGCCACGTAAAACATGCAAACAACAATTAGAGGGCGTCTAACTTGTTTTTTGCAGGTATGCTATGTGATGTGATATGGCCAAGAAGAATGTGATGAATGATATGTGATGTATGAGATTGATCATGTTCTTGTAATAGGATTCACGACTTGCATGTCGATGAGTATGACAACCGGCGAGAGCCATAGGAGTTGTCTTTATTTATTGTATGACCTGCGTGTCATTAAACAACGCCATGTAATTACTTTACTTTATTGCTAACCGTAGCCATAGTAGTAGAAGTAATAGTTGGCGAGACAACTTCATGAAGACACGATGATGGAGATCATGGTGTCATGCCGTGACGATGATGATCATGGAGCCCGAAGATGGAGATCAATGGAGCTATATGATATTGGCCATATCATGTCACTACTATATAATTGCATGTGATGTTTATTATGTTTATGCATCTTGTTTACTTAGAACGACGGTAGTAAATAAGATGATCCCTTACAACAATTTCAAGAAGTGTTCTCCCTAAGCATGCACCGCTGCCAAAAGTTCGTCAGCTTCTAAGCACCACGTGATGATCGGGTGTGATGGATTCTTACGTTCACATACAACGGGTGTTGACGAGCCTAGCATGTACGTACATGGCCTCGAAACACACGCAATACACTTAGGGTTAACTTGACGAGCCTAGCATGTATGCATACATGGCCTCGGAACACGTAGACCGAAAAGGTCGAGCATGAGTCGTATAGTAGATAATGATCAACATGAAGATGTTCACCGATGATGACTAGTCCGTCTCACGTGATGATCGGACACGGCCTAGTTGACTCGGATCATGTAATCACTTAGATGACCGTGAGGATGTCTATTCGAGTGGGAGTTCATAAGATGAACTTAATTATCTTGAACATAGTCAAAAGACCTTTTGCAAATTATGTAAAGCTCGCGCTTTAGTTCCACTGCTTAGATATGTTCCTAGAGAAAATATAGTTGAAAGTTGAAAGTAGCAATTATGCGATCAAGAGAAAGCTTATGTCCTTAATGCACCGCTTCAGTGCTGAACCCCAAACGTCGTTTGTGGATGTTGCGAACATAGGACATACACGCTTTGATAACTACGTGATAGTTCAGTTGAACGGTTTAGAGTAGAGGCACCAAAGACGTTTTGAAACATCGCGGAACATATGAGATGTTTCGAGGGCTGAAATTGGGATTTCGTGCTCGTGCCCACGCCAAGAGGTATGAGACCTCCGACGAAGTTTTCTTAGCCTGCAAACTAAGGGAGAAAAGCTCAATCGTTGAGCTTGTGCTCGATTGTCTCGAGTGCAACAATCACTTGAATCGAGTGGGAGTTGATCTTCCGGATGAGAAAGTGATGTTTCTCCAAAGTCATTACCACCAAGCTGCTAGAGCTTCGTGATGAACTATAACATATCGTGGATAGATATAATGATCCCTTGAGGTATTCGTTGTTTGACATCACGAAAGTAGAAGTCAAGAAGGAGCATCAATTGTTGATGGTTGGTGAAACCACTAGTTTCAAGAAGGGCAAGGGCAAGAAGGGATACTTCATGAAACGGCAAATCACCGCTGCTCTAGTGAAGAAACCCAAGGTTGAACCCAAACCCGAGACTAAGTGCTTCGTAATAAGGGGAACAGCCATCGGAGCAACATTACCCTAGATACTTGGTAGATAAGAAGGTCGGCAAGGTCGATAGAAGCATATTGGATATACATTATGTTAATGTGTACTTTACTAGTACTCCTAGTAGCACCGTGGTATTAAGATACCGGTTCGGTTGCTAAGTGTTAGTAACTCGAAATAAAAGGCTACGGAATAAACGGAGACTAGCTAAAGGTGAGTCGACGATATGTGTTGGAAGTGTTTCCAAGGTTGATGTGATCAAGCATCGCCCGCTCCCTCTACCATCGAGATTGGTGTTAAACCTAAATAATTGTTATTTGGTGTTTGCGTTGAGCATATACATGATTGGATTATGTCTATCGCAATACGGTTATTCATTTAAGGAGAATAATGGTTACTCTATTTATTTGAATAATACCTTCAATGGTCTTGCACCTAAAGAAATGGTTTATTGAATCTCGATCGTAGTGATACACATTTTCATGCCAAAAGATATAAGATAGTAATGATAGTACCACCTGCTTGTGGCATCGCCATTTGAGTCATATTGGTATAAACGCATGAAGAAGCTCCATGTTGATGGATCTTTGGACTCACTCGCTTTTGAAAAGTTTGAGACATGCGAACCATGTCTATTGGTGTATACGCATGAAGAAACTCCATGCAGATGGATCGCTTGGACTCACTTGATTTTGAATCACTTGAGATATGCAAAACATACCACATGGGCAAGATGACCGAAAAGCCTCGGTTTCAAAGAAGATGGAACAAGATAGCAACTTGTTGGAAGCAACACATTTTGATATGTGCAGTCCAATGAGTCCGAGGCATGCAAAGTGAATATCGTTATGTTCTGACTTCACAGATGATTCGAGTAGATGTTGAGTGTATTTACTTGATGAAACACAAATCTGAATTATTGAATGGTTCAAGTAATTTCATAATGAAGTTTAAGATCTTCGTGACAAGAGGATAGAATGTCTATGATATGATCATAGAGATGAATATCTGAGTTACGAGTTTTGGCACACAATTAAGACATTGTGCAAATTGTTTCACAATTAATACCGCCGAACACCATAGTGCGATGGTGTGTCCGAACATCATAGTTGCACCCTATTGGATATGGTGCGTACCATGATGTCTCTTATCGAATTACCACTATCGTTCATGGGTTAGGCATTAGAGACAACCGCACTCACTTTAATAAGGTACCACGTAATTCCATTGAGATGACACCGTATGAACTATGGTTTAGAGAAACCTAAGCTGTCATTTCTTAAAGGTTTGGGGTCGCGACGCTTATGTGAAAAAGTTTCGTTGATAAGCTCGAACCCAAAGCGGATAAAATGCATCTTCATAGGACACCCAAAAACAGTTGGGTATACCTCCTAATTCAGATCCGAAAGCAATAGGGATTGTTTCTTGAATCGGGTCCTTTCTCGAGGAAAAGTTCGTCTCGAAAAGTTGAGTGGGAGGATGGTGGAGACTTGATGAGGTTATTGAACCATCACTTCAACTAGTGTGTAGCAGGGCACATGAAGTTGTTCCCGTGGCACCTACACCAATTGAAGTAGAAGCTTATGATAGTGATCATGAAGTTTCGGATCAAGTCACCGACGTACCTCGTAGGGTGACAAGGATGCGTACTACTTCAGAGTGGTACGCAATCCTGTCTTGAAGGTCATGTTGCTAGACAACAATGAACCTACGAGCTATGGAGAAGCAATGGTGGGCCCAAATTCCAATAAATGGTTAGAAGCCATGAAATCCGAGATAGGATCCATGTATCAGAACAAAGCATGGACTTTGGTGGACTTGCACGATGATCGGCAAGCCATTGAGATGAATGGATCTTTAAGAAGAAGACGGATGTGGACGGTAATATCACCGTCTATGAAGCTCGACTTGTGGCGTAAGAGTTTTTCACAAGTTCAAGGAGTTGACTACGATGAGATTTTCTCATCCGTAGCGATGCTTAAGTCCGTCGGAATCATGTTAGCATAAGCTGCATTTATGAAATCGGCAGATGGATGTCAAAACGAGTTTCCTTATGAGTTTACGTAAGGAAAGGTTGTATGTGATACAATCGGAAAAGTTTTGTCGATCCTAAGGATGCTAAAAGGTATGCTAGCTCCAATGATCCTTTCTAAGGACCGGAGTAAGCATCTCGGAGTTGGAATGTGCGCTTTGATGAGATGATCAAAGATTTTGGGTTTATACAAAGTTTATGAGAAACTTGTATTTCCAAAGAAGTGAGTGGGAGCACTATGGAATTTCTCGATAACAATATGTTGTTGACATATTAATGATCGTAAATGATGTAGAATTTCTAGAAAGCATATAGGGATGTTTGAAAAGTGTTTTCAATGGAAAACCCGGATTAAGCTACTTGAACATTGAGCATCAAGATCTATAAGGATAGATCAAAAATGCTTAATGGTACTTTCAAATGAGCATATACCTTGACATGATCTTGAAAGTGTTCAAGATGGATCACCAAAGAAGGAGTTCTTGCACGAGATGTAAGGTATGAAGTTAAGAGTTAAAGCTCGACCACGGTAGAAGAGAGAGAAAGGACGAAGGTCGTCCCCTATGCTTCGCATTTAGGCTCTACAAGATGCTATGTTATGTACCGCATCGAAGTGTGCCTTGCCATGAGTCACTAGGTACAAGAATGATCCAAGAATGGATCATTGGACAATGATCAAAATTGTCCTTGGAGTAAATAAGGACATGTTTCTCGATTATGGAGGTGATAAAGAGTTCGGCGTAAAGGGTTACGTCGATGCAAGCTTTAACACCTATCCGAAAGTGACTCGAGTAGCAAACCGGATATGTATAGTGGAGCAACCATTTGGAATAGCTTCAAGTGGAGCGTGGAAGCAACATTTATAATATGACACGGAAATTTGCAAAGCACACATGGATCTGAAAGGTTCAGACCCGTTGACTAAAACCCGTTGACTAAAACCTCTCTCACAAGCAAAACATGATCAAACCTCGTAAATCATTGAGTCTAAATCACATAATGATGTGAACTAGTTTACGTACACTAGTAAACTCTTTGGGTGTTGGTCACATGGCGATGTGACCTATCGATGTTAATCACATGACGATGTGAACTAGATTATTGACTCTAGTGCAAGTGGGAGACTGTTGGAAATATGCCCTAGAGGCAATAATAAATTAGTTATTATTATTATATTTCCTTGTTCATGATAATCGCTTATTATCCATGCTATAATTGTATTGATAGGAAACTCAAATACATGTGTGGATACATAGACAACACCATGTCCCTAGCAAGCCTCTATTGGCTAGCTCGTTGATCAATAGATGGTTACGGTTTCCTAACCATGGACATTGGATGTCATTGATAACGGATCACATCATTAGTAGAATGATGTGATGGACAAGACCCAATCCTAAGCCTAGCACAAAGATCGTAGTTCAGTATGCTAAAGCTTTTCTAATGTCAAGTATCATTTCCTTAGACCATGAGATTGTGCAACTCCGGATACCGTAGGAATGCTTTGGGTGTACCAAACGTCCACAACGTAATCGGGTGACTATAAAGGTGCACTACAGGTATCTCCGAAAGTGTCTGTTGGGTTGGCACGAATCGAGACTCGATTTGTCACTCCGTGACGGAGAGGTATCTCTGGGCCCACTCGGTAGGACATCATCATAATGTGCACAATGTGACCAAGGGGTTGATCACGGGATGATGTGTTACGGAACGAGTAAAGAGACTTGCCGGAACGAGGTTGAACAAGGTATCGGGATACCGACGATCGAATCTCGCAAGTACAATACCGTTAGACAAAGGGATTTGTATACGGGATCGATTGAGTCCTTGACATCGTGGTTCATCCGATGAGATCATCGTGGAACATGTGGGAGCCAACATGGGTATCCATATCCCGCTGTTGGTTATTGACCAGAGAACGTCTCGGTCATGTCTGCATGGTTCCCGAACCCGTAGGGTCTACACACTTAAGGTTCGATGACGCTAGGGTTATAAAAGAAGTTTGTATGTGGTTACCGAATGTTGTTCGGAGTCCCTGATGAGATCCTGGACATCACGAGGAGTTCCGGAATGGTCCGGAGGTAAAGATTTATATATGGGAAGTCCTGTTTTGGTCACCGGAAAAGTTTGAGCGATATCGGTAATGTCTGGGACCACCGGAGGGTCCCGAGGTCCACCAAGTGGGGCCACCTGCCCCTGAAGGTTGCGTGGACCAAGTGTGGGAGGGACCAGCCCCTAGGAGGGCTGGTGCGCCCACAAGGGGCCCAAGGCGCAAGGGGAGTGGGAGGCAAACCCTAGTTCAGATGGGCCTTAAGGCCCACCTAGTGGGCGCCTCCCTCTTCCCCCTCTTGGCCGCCCCAAAACCCATCTAGGGCTGGCCGCCACCCCTAGGGGTGGAAACCCTAGAGGGGCGCAGCCCTCCCTTCCCTATATATATGAGGCCTATGGGGCTGCCCATAACACGCGATTCGATCTCTATTTGGCGCACCTGCCTCTCCTCCTCCTCCTCTCCCATGGTGCTTGGCGGCTCACTGGATTGCCACGCTCCTCCATCACCACCACGCCGTTGTGCTGCTGCTGGATGGAGTCTTCCTCAACCTCTCCCTCTCTCCTTGGTGGATCAAGGCGTGGGACGCCACCGGTCAGACGTGTGTTGAACGCGGAGGTGCCGTCCGTTCGGCACTAGGATCATCGGTGATTTGAATCACGACGAGTACGACTCCATCAACCCCGTTCTCTTGAACGCTTCCGCTTAGCGATCTACAAGGGTATGTAGATGCACTCTCCTTCCCTCGTTGCTAGTTTCTCCATAGATAGATCTTGATGACACGTAGGAAAATTTTGAATTTCTGCTACGTTCCCCAACAATGTGTGCTACATGGTTGTGCCGAAGTGTGCTGGTAACCTCACCAACTAGCCAAAGAGGTTACCACACACCAGGCGTTGCATACAACCAAACACCATGCCTTGGGTTTGTCCACTAACATGCAGGCAACCAACACCAGCAAGGTGGTTACGCCCATGCGAGCAAGAGGGCATGCAGCAACCAAACAACATGCAGATGGTGCATTTGAGGCTGCATTTGTATAGCCAGGTTGAGTTGAGAAGGCTATGCAATGCAGCTACTGTTGGCTACGACAACCAAACACGCCCTACTTGTATTCACGATCAACGGAGAAACAAGTAGTTGGGCTGCTGCATATCGCCTTAGACGTGACTACCATGCACCCACGGTTTTCGCGTCGCCGAGGAAGAAGAGCACGGTCCACATCTTGACACTAAAGAAACCCCTAACCTTAGGCATTAACGATTCGTGTTAGTTGCCAACCCACGAAGACTAGATCTGGTTCGGTAAGGAACACCGACCAAAGGAGCCCTCTGAGCATCTTCAACGTCGGATCCAGTTCGACGTCGCTTTTTCTAAAAAGGAAGGAAGGGACCGTCTAAGCAAGACGGTTGATTTCCCTCTTTCTATCCTAACCGTTCGATCGAAATCCAACACCTCACACAATGCCTTTAACTTCCAACTGTTTCACACATGATCGAGTCATATTCTTCCTTCAACTGCAGCCCCACCATCTGTGTCGCTGGCCTAAGTGCTTGTCTCTGCCACCCATGATCGGTGTCGCTACCACACGGGCCTCACCTCCCCGCCCATTCATCCCTCCGAACCTCCTCGTGCACCAGATTTTCACCCCTTATACAAACCAATCAACCTTCGGACTCTCGTCCATCTGCGTCGCGGCTATCGTGGTGTCATCGTTTCCGATTTCTTCTGTACGAGGCCTCGCCACCGTTTTCGACCTTGGAAATCAACGGATGCAAACAAAAATCAGATAACCTTTGTTAGGCTAAAAAGTATAATCGGACCACCAGGATTACCAAAACTGAAAAAAGGAAGAAGATGTTGTTGGTCTCGTTCAAAGTCCATAGGAAACTGTTGTGCTTTCAAAAGGCGCCATGGCTATGTGTTCCCGTACTGATTCCTAATAGGAATCTCCAACGGGCGACGACTAGCGGGTTTGCCCGTTAGCGTAGTTTGCTCGCTATGCACTCTAGGTTCACTCTGCTTCGGTTTTATTCGAAGTTTTTTTTGTTTTCTTTTATATTTTTTCATCGGTTTCTCTTCAGGTTTTTTTCTTCATTTTACTTTGGGTTTTCTTTTTTCCCCTTTGTTTTCCTTTGGTTTTTTTTGTTTTTTTTTTGCTTTCATTTTTGTTTCTTTGGCCTTTTGTCATTTTTCTTTTTTCAACACATATCTAATTTTTTTCCCAGTACACAAAATACATTTTTAAAAACATGTGAACTTTTATCTGATACACGTGGACATTTTTCAAATACACCTTGTACGGACATTTATTTTCATTGAATATTTTTTTAAAGTTACAAACATTTTTTGGAAACCCATGAATATTTATTAATATGTATTTAATTTAAAATATACTCCGTAAATAAAGTAAAAAGGAGGGAAAATGATATATGACGTCAGCATGACGTGCCACGTCGTACTGGGCCGGCCCACCACATAGCAGCTCCTCTTCGGAGAAAGAGCTGTGCGCCCTCGATGTCTATACAGAAAGGCCCCCTAAAAGCCCAACAAGACGCCCACTCCTCCCCCTCCCACCCGCAAACCACAAACCCCACGACCCCACCCGCCACTCCGACAGCAGCGAAGCGCAACCTCGTCGGCGATGACACGCATAACCCCGCCGGAGCTGTCGCCCTCGCCCCGGACTCCCCGCCTCCCGCCCGCCGCTCCCCGGCCCCGGCGACCCCGCCCTCCCGCCGCCGCCCCTCCCCGTCCCCGTCCCTCGCTCTCACCCCTCCTCCGCTTCCACCTCCGCCACCTCCTCGAGGCCCAGGCCCCGGCCCTCCCCAAGAGGACCTACTCGCCGGCGCAGTGGGTCCCCGTCTCCTCCCCACCCGCCTTCGCGCTCCGCGGCGCCCTGGGCGGCGGCGGTGCCGCGTGGGATGCCGCCGGGTCGAGGCTCTACGTGTGGGACCCTTCGGCGCGCGGCGCCCACCGGGTGTCCGTGCGGATTCGCGACGCCGAGGCGGAGAGGGACGGGAGGAGGTCGCCGTTGAGGCCGCCGTTCCTTCCGAGGTGAAGTGATTTCTCCCCGTGGTTGCTTTTTCGTAGTATAAAGGCACTGTGAAATGGTAGGGATAGCCGGGATAGGCATCGGTTCTCCCCGTTCCCTAGTCACCAGGTCAGAGCCATACGTTTGAGAATCTACATTGGTGACTGGGGCAATTTGCAATTCACTAGTACTTCTGCGTGTGAACAAAAATGGGGAGAAGCTTTTCTGTGTGACGTTGTGCAACTGGACATAGTGTGGAGCATTTGGATTTCTTAGTGTCGGATCGTATGTTAATTTAGGTAGTACTGTTTGCTACCCTAAGCACAATCCTTCCAAGAGGTTTGTACTTTGATGTAGGAAATATAGTGCGGCATATTATCTAATTTTTACAAATGGGAAGTCGATATTATGATGTGCGATGGGCACAGGGTGGGATAGAAGATGGGTCTACCTTCCCCTATATTTGTACGGAGATTTGAGTTTTAAACGGTTCCACAACATTAAAGGTTTTCTGAGCTCATTTCTTATGTAGTAGTACCTCCGTCTCAAAATATAAGACAGTTTTGTAGGCTAAACTAGCATATAGTAATATAACTATGTAAAATAAGTTTTAGGCATCACATGGTATACTATATCAGCTACCATGTTTCTAGGCATGAAAATGCACCACCTAAGTTGTGCATTTTCACGTTTTGGAGGTCTGACGAGAA
The DNA here is from genome assembly GCA_021605145.1 of Aegilops bicornis. Classification (NCBI taxonomy): domain Eukaryota; kingdom Viridiplantae; phylum Streptophyta; class Magnoliopsida; order Poales; family Poaceae; genus Aegilops; species Aegilops bicornis. Next base: position 721,852,039 of record CM038670.1, on the reverse strand, counting down.
CATACATGGGGGAGGCTGAGGCATAGTTGTACATTTTTTATTTGGATGTGGACTAAGGCTTCAAAAGAAAGTTATTGATTCCTTTCTCATATTGGGGAAATCTCAAAGTTTTAAATATCCGGCTATAGCCCCGCTATAGCCTTTGAGAGCTCTGCCGCTAAAGCTATGGAATTTTAATACTAAATTGAAAATGACGCTAATAGCCCGCTATTTCCCGCTATCGCTAAATTTGGAGTCATTTAGCCTGCTAAGGCGCTATATGAAACCATTCCGCTGCATTATTCTATTGTTCTTGTTTCTGATATATATGGTGCATAGTGTGAAGCTTGGTTATTGAATTAAGATACTTGATTGGAGTTCCGGTTTTGTTGTGCGAACATGTGTTTATGTCAGGTATATGCAATATATCACATATGAAGCCTGATTTTATACCTATTTTTTTTAAAAAAAATCATAATTTAAGAAAAACGCTAAATGGGGCTTAGCTTCGCTATAGCTTTTAATAGCTTCTGGCTGAGCCGCCGCTAAATGGCATAGCCCACTATTTAATACATTGGGAAATTTCCATTCCTGACATAGTGATATGATAGCTTTTTTGGAATGTGTGTATTCCTATGCCAAAAATAAGGCCTATTTTACATTTCTACCTAACTGGTTTTGTTTGCAGCATTATTTGCTTCCTTTGATCTCACTTTTTGTCATGAAATGCCGTCATAGTTGAATTGAGAAAACTTTTATGCTTGTACTCATTGCTTGTGAGGTGGTAATCTTTTATAAGTTTCCACAGTAGGTATTCTTTCTTTACCATGATGATTGTTCTGTACTATCTTGCATTGACATAATCGATGTCGCTCCTGTGCTGTCCAGATGTTGATGCCGGAGACGGATCTTGGTTACGAGGTCACTCATATATCACTTAATACGGATGGGTCATCATTACTCCTAGCTGGATCACATAACATAAATGTTCTGTATGTACATGAGAGGGTATCAGAAGATGGTGATACAATCATATGCAGGTATATATCTTCATCACAACCATATCTCATGTTGATAATGCACTCTTGCTCCTTTATTTCCTGAATATTCTGAGATTATTCTAGTTATGAATATTTTTCTTGCAAAAAAAAATTGAAACCAGTGGTAGAATATTCATTTATTTCTCCTGCATGTCATCAGTCATGCACATCAAGAGCAATCTTCTGCTCTTCTCGTTGGTCATGCACATCAAGAGTAATCTTCTACTCTTCTCATTGGGTATTAAAGAAGGCGACTACAGAGTTTTCATTCACTCTGCAGTTTAGATTAATGGGATGTATAGCTATCTTTTCTTCTTCTTTTGATGCCATTGACCCATTGTTCATAACTTTATTATACTATAATGTTACCTTCCCTGCATTTGACTACAGGACCGCACCAGTTGCTTCTCAGATTTTACCTACCAATAACGATGGCATAAAAGTTCTGCAGACATCTTGGCACCCTTTTAGCAGCAGCCATTTTGGTGTTTTGACATCAGATGCTGTTTTCAGGTATGCAAAAATGGATTTTAGTGCTACATGGAGTGGCTAATTTAACACGCAATTTGTTGGAGTTTATGTAAATGGGAAATGTATTTTCCTCTGTCCATTCCCATATCAAGTACCCTTTTTTTCTGTGTGTCATCATGTATATTTATTTATTTCTACGCCCATTCTTCATCTCTTCTTAAAAAAATGATACAATATTCTTAGATCAACATAATGGAACCACTATATTAAATTTTCTGTAAGATAAAATAATCAAGAACCATCTATGCAGGTTATTTGATCTCTCATTTGATTTAGAGCAACCAGAGCAGGAATTTTATTTGCAGCCAATTCTACCTGGAAGATGTCAGAATGCTTCGTCAATTTGTCCAGTGGCATTCTCTTATGGCAGTGATCATCTGTGGGATAGATTTTCGGTATGTCTCTTGGTTGCAGTTGCCTAGATAATAGAAGCCCTCTCAAAAATAAACTTGCCCAGAATAGTTTACAAATTTATCAGGATCATTATTTTAATATAGCAAGCAAGATAGTATCACCCTAAGAGTAACTTCAAACAGCTCTAGAGCAATTTGGTGGTGAATTTTGCATATGGGCATTTATCGTTTTGCTAGTTTAAGACTTTAAGCTTATTACATGGTACAATATTTATGGTATCAATTGATATTACTACACTATCTATACAGCATCTTTGTCCAATGAATTTGGGAATGCCATGCTTATTTACTGTTTCTGTATGACACTATCAATGCTATTTTTTTTGTGTGTGAAGTCTACACCGTGCTGTTCATAACAGAATTACAGAAAGTTACTTGATGCCTCATGCATTTCAATTTTTCTTTCAAGTTGTCATTTGATATGTTGTTTGGACATACATGTGTAGTCTCTTCAAAGTTACCTTGATTAGGATTAATGTTTTGTATGTTGAGTGGTCAATTCATGTGCTTTGTTTCACATGTAAGCCTATTATGCAGGTTTTCATCTTGTTCAGTGATGGTTCAATTTTTGTGCTCTGCCCCGTTGTTCCATTTGGATGGTAATATTGCACTTCTATCTGCCCCCTTCTTTCAGTGCTTATCATATTTATGTTGCCTAACATTTTATTTCGATATGTTGCCTAACATTGTGAGAACTACTTAATTTCATGCTGTAGGTTGTACTTTATCTACATTGATTTGGCAATTATTTTCTATGATGCAGTGACTATAGTAAGAAACATATTGAAGAGATATATGAAGATGTTAATACATTTGGGTTGAAATCTTCAAATCCAAATGTTGTCACGAACTCACATTTGGCCATTGCATGGTTGGAGGCAACATTTCCGGAGCTGTTACGTCAATCGGCAGATAGCAGCACACTGATGTCAAGAGCTCGTGCATATGCCCCAGTGGACGATTCTCTAACTCTACAGGTACGCTTTTATTGACTTTCTGAAATATATCTGAGAATGACCGAGCTAGTCTAGCTCTATGTGTTTAACTGGAGAATTCAGCTTGTGGTGTTCGAATGGGGCTGATGCTTTTACTATCTTGGGATGGCTAGACGTCTGAAATTTTCTCATGCATTATTGCATTCGGTTTTAACATGTGAATATCAAGTAAACACCTTTAGAAGGAAAAAAGTAAGCACCTTTAGAAGGAACAAAGTAAATTACTTTTGGTCAGAAATATTCTGAGGTGAGATTTAACCGTGGATACAAGTAGCACATCGCCTCTATTCCTTGCTGTATATAAAGGTAGGATGCTGTAACACAACCATGATGAAGAGGAAGGAAAAAGGCATGCCTCTTAAACTAGTAATTTGTTCATTTAAGTGCTCATAGTCAATCCAATGCTTTTCTAGTACATAATGTTGTTGGTTTGTAAGAGTAGGAACCATTTGGCTCGTGACCAAACATTCGCCACAGATTGCACATAGTCATGTCTGCCACACTCACGTGTACACGTGACACTTCCTCTGCCGGCGCAGTCTTACTACTGTAATTGTGTCAGCAAATATTTTTTTTGAGAAATGTGTCAACAAATGTTGTACCCACAGTTTTGGTCATGGCCGGACAATTGGTTAAATGTTCTGACAGCCAGCGCGCTTTTGGAGGAAGAAAATATTAAATACTATGTTGAACATTGATTTTACTCTTTTAAATTCTCTTTGAAAATCACTGTTGTGGTTATATTTGGCTGACTTACTATAGGTATAAAATTACTCATTTTGAATTCTGAAGTTCCTTGAGGAAACAAGACCAATATGTAGTCTAAATTAAATGTTAAAGTTTACGAAACATGTTATACAGAAAATCAACAAAATACCAACTATTCCTGAACTGCTTTGATAACCGAGAAATATCATTATTTCTTGTCATGAGAAATTGAGAATTTGGTTCTCCAAATTCTGACTGCTATTTTCTCATGTGACCTTCATTCTATGTTTTTATCATGAATCAATGTGTATTAAGATTGAGCACCCATGCAGGGGCCTCTTTGTAGAGTTTGCGAGGAAAACAATGAACTCGAAGGCAAGAGCAGCTCTTGTGAAGGTAAAGCTGTGGGTTTTGTGTACAGCTCTGTTGGCAAAGATTCAGTTCTTGTAACTGCCTGGGGTAGTGGACAGCTCCAGATTGATGCTCTAGCCGATGAAATCCAACCACAATGGAGCATTGGGGTTCCTACTCGCCTTAATGTTGATTCACATGGACGCATAAAGAGCGTTGCTATGATATGTGACTCTAATCCACAAGATTCGTCGGCCGTGAGATCACATCGTTTATCCAGCATGGGATCAAATGTGAAGAGCAATACAGAGGCTGTCTGGATGGGACACTCTCCTCCTTTGCTAAGGCTCTCAATTGTGGATTTGGCACTACCAAAAACTTCTAACGGTAGCTCTTTATCGTTATTTCTGGACCCCCTTGTCCCGGAGAGATTTTATTGTGCACATGGCGGGGGACTTGACATGGTCTCGTTGCACTTCCTGCCATTTTCATACCCTGAAATGGCTTCCACACCACCCTCCGTGCATCCTGTACTCACCACAGGCAACAGTGATACAAGTTCTCCCTTCCTTTCTGGATTTGTTGCCATAGCGGATGCATATGGCCATGTGCAGTTAGTTGGCATCACATATACTGGTGAGTGCTTTGTGGTGGAGATGAAGGGTTGGAAGGAACCAACACCTCTTCAGCTTGACATATGTAGCAAGGACATCAAGGATGTGGAATCTTCGACAACTGGAATGATCAGCAAAGAACTTCTTGCTGGTCCAGATCCACCCATACTTCCATCTTCAACAAGCCTGAGGTCGTTGACTCCTGACTCCATTGAAGGGAAGTCCACACTTCATCACTATATTAAGGTTTTCCATGAGCACTATGTGGAGTATGGGCACAAGGTAAGAGCTATCATTATGGTATTTTGTGCATATCCCTTATCAACTTAGAATATGTCATATGCCATTGTTGGTGCACAAGTAAAAGTCGTTCCATTCTGGAGATAATTGAACCTGTTACATCTTTCAATCCCCACAATATAAGCATATCACTAACGATCGTGGGTTCATTTGAATGATGTTCAGGTTTTCATCGAGCTCAAGGAACACGAAGATTATGTGAAGACAGAGATTGAAGACAAGCAGAAACGCTTACAAGCAGTGAAGCAGTCACTTCTGTCCATAGAAGCCAAAGACGAGGAGATAAACAAGCGGGTTGATCGGGCCTCCAAGGTATACGACCTGTTGGAAAAGCGCATAGAAAGCTTCAAGATGCTGCCTGCCGCAAACAAGAAACCGTTGTCACAAGCAGAGCTGGAGTTCAAGTCACAGCTTGGTCCGTAGTCGAGAAACCTGACCTCACATATTCTTCCCGTACAGCTTCATCATGCCTTAATATGCTTCCTACCTGCTAAAACTTGTGCAGATAGGTTTGCGGACGTGGAGCTGGACGCACTGCGTACTTCCATTGCTGCCCTGAGCGCGAGGATGAAACGGTTCGCCCATACATCCCTGGGCGGTGGTGTGGCCGGCACAGGAATGGCGCCATGGCAGGCGCCGAAGGCCGGAAGAGGCCACGTTTCGGAGTCCCAGATGTCGCTGATGAAGTCTTCTCTGGAGAGGCTGTCGCTCCTCAACGAGGAGAACAACCAGAAGCTACGGGTCATCGAGACTGAGCTCAAGAACAAGGAACAGCAGTAGTACAGTAGCCGGTGATACTTGTTTTTGAATCGCATCCATGTTCTCGGCACGAGAAAGGGAATTGCTCACAGATGTTGGCTCAAAAAAACCATGGAGTGTGAATTATGCCCCATGCAGCGAAGATTGTTGAGAAAGTGGCCGACGCTACGTTTAAATCTGTTATTTTTGGTACAACTGCTTAAGGGGTTTGTTACTAGCTCCTGTTATGCCGTCCGAGGTCTATATATAGCCTTTCCCTCGACCACACAACACAGTATGGTCGTGTATTTCTAGATTAGATAGAAGATGTGAAGCCTGACGGTACGGTTTTCTTGTTCAGTTTTGCTAAAGCACATCTAGATGTGCCATAAGTATTGCACATTTAAGTACTATGTCATTGATCTTACATCAAGATTCGTGTGGATATTTTCTTTTTTCTTTTTTCTTTTTCTCTTTACGCTTGATTCACTCATTTAGATGTGCAATAAGTAGAGCACATCTAGATGTGCCCTAGACACACCCGGACGCGGGCGCAATGGCACGTCCTCGCTGCTCGCTTGACGGTCTCAGCTTTGCTGATATATACAAATAAATGTCCATAAACATTTCTTTTGCGGGGATTATCCGTAAACATGTACTCCTTCCGTCCGGACGGAGGGAGTACATGGACGATCTAGCTTGGCCGTTAGAGATTTTTTTTGGTTGGTATGTACTCCAGAGACGAGATATGCATGCCCGCCGGAGATATCTGCAGTATCTGTTTAAATAGAGATTTGCACGGGAGAGCAGGATCCCGGCTAGCCGTGGCAACACAATCTGAGAGCGCTGCCCTCCCGGAGCGACGTGGGGATTCGTCGGCGCCGGCGGCGACAAGCCGGAGAGCTACCTGCGGGCCGACCGTTTCGGCCTCGAGGACCTGGACGTGGTGGTGCGGAACAAGACCCTCGCCATGGAGAAGCGGCTGCGCAAGGGGGGAGGCGACCGGCCCATGGCGTCCTGGGAGATCGACCTCGCCAAGCTCGACATCCACCACCGGGAACCGCCCGGATCCTTCGGCAGCTTCTGCAGCGCCACCTACAATGGCAGAAAGGTCCTGGGTATATCTCTGCGATCTTGTTTACTTCTCGGTCGATGCTCTTCAATTTGGTGTTGGTTTGGCACTTCTTCGAATCTATATATGGATCCTCGTTGCTGGGCTTTGGATACGTTCGTCTAAATTCTTGCGAGCAGACATGTCTAGTCCGCACGCGTCATGCCTCCAGTCAAAAAGATTAAAGTTTCCTAAAACTGGAAATTCATGTTTCTGCTTTTGTTTTCATTGATGTCCTGTGCATAATTAAATAAATAACTGCCGTGAATAGCACTTAACGAAAATAAAGTCCGATCAAGCGGTTGGGTGTGTACCCTCAAGCTTAGTAATGTCTATATTCTTCGCAAAAAATAAAAAAAGTACAGTAATGTCTAGTCTTGAGGTCTAATCTTGGACTCACAACTCTTGCAATCAAGTTATGAGTGTGATGGAATTGTAAAGCTCACATATTTGAGTAACTTTGGAGTTTATAATGTTATATAGGAGTACCATGGGATTGAATAGTACAAATTGGTTGGATCATGTTCTGTGTTAGATGCTTTATTATCATCCTGCACACAGTGTATATAATTATCATCTGCTGCATGTGCATATTTCTTGTTCTATATGAACAATTTATAGTTCAGATCCTATTTTTCTTGTATTCCCTCCGTCGGATTCTTGTTTTCATTAATTTGTCGTCATTGATAAATCGTCATTGGGGGCCTTGGACACGCTGATCTTCTTTAGTTCATTCCTGCTAAAGTTCCGCATGTGTCTTTACATTTTCCTTAGCCAGTAATATGTATTTATAAGATTAAAATTGGAATTTTATTGTTTAAGCTTTTGCTTCTTAGTCACAGAACCTCAAGCTGATCAAGGTCTCATATTTAAATATCCTGATTAAACATGTTAGACTGCTACTCCCTCCGTCCGAAAAAGCTTGTCCCTCAAATGGATGTATCTAGCACCAAGTTAGTGCTAGATACATTCATTTGAGGGATAAGCTTGGGACAAGTTTTTTTGGACGGAGGGAGTACATGGTAGGTCATTGTGTTTAACTCTGCCAGATATTCGCAGCATTGTCATCATTGCAGTCTTGTGGGCAAGTAAATAAATAAATGCCTAAATAGCATCTTATCAAATGGGCAAAATATATCTGATGAACATCCTCTGATCTTAACGAGTTTCAAGTTTTGTTGAGATATTTTTACCAAGCTGCCACAATACGCACTACAATGCTCCGAGCTTCCAAAGATTATAGCGCTAATGCTTATTTTCTTCATCGTGTATGAAGCTAAACTATTGGACCGGGGAGAAGATGGCTTTATGACAGAGACTGAAATTTCTACTCAGCGCGAAGCATTCAGGAAGGAGGTTGCGGTCTGGAAGGAGCTCAACCACCGAAATGTTGCAAGGGTGAATATTTTTTCCTCATTGCGCATTTGCATACTGTGTTACCAATGTTTGATGTTAATTATTTTTTGGGGTAGTAGCAACGTCAGTTCATTTTCGGTGTGTTATAACAATGTTACCTCAGGATCGACAATAGTAGGCACTACAACACTGTCTTCTGAGTCTCTTTGTGTGGTACATTGAATGTGTCATGTTCTCTTCCTTGCAGTTCATCGGTGCATCAATGGGTACCACTGACCGTAGCATTCCGGCTGATAGCGGCGAGAGCAGTGCACCCATTGATCTGCCAGAGAGAGCCTGTTGTGTTGTCGTTGAATATCTCTGTTTAGGAACACTGAGACAACGTCTATACGCTCACAGGGAGAGAAAGATCGGATACAAAATTGTGGTTGAGTTTGCGTTGGATTTGGCCAACGGGTAAGCAAGCTGGCTAGCTCCCATATAAGTATCTTCCAATCTGAATCCGAGAATAAACAACAATCTCATACAGTATATTTTCTTTTGCAGACTGAGCTATCTTCACTCGAAAGATATCGTGCATGGGGATGTCAAACCTGAGAACATGCTTCTTGACGCAGAAGCGGTCGTTAAGATCGCCGACTTTGGCGCCACCCGTGTCCAGGCTAAGAATCCGGAGGACATGACAGGCACACTCGGTTACATGGCCCCAGAGGTATGTATTACCTGCCGCCAACCAATTGCTTTTAACGATTTTTGTGCTCAATCCTTGTGTTTCTTCACAAAAAAAAAAAATATGTTGTCGTTGTTTTCTCTATGCAGGTTATTGAGGGCAAGCCATACAACAGAAAGTGCGATGTTTACAGCTTTGGGATATGCTTGTGGGCGATCTACTGCTGTGACATTCCGTACTATCCAGACATGAGCTCGGCAGAGGTCTCGTCTGCTGTTGTTCACAATGTATGTTTTCAGCCGTCAGACCCCCTCGCTAAATATTACACCCAGAAGAATGATGCATCCACATATGTGTTAAAATAAGCTTACACAACAAATATTTTTTGCTTATAGTTTTACTTATGTTGTGTGCATAGAATCTGCGACCTAAGATCCCACGCTGCTGCCCAACCCGGTTGGCGAACATCATGAAGAGATGCTGGGACGCTGACCCTGGTAACCGGCCTGAGATGAAGGAGGTGGTGCATCTCCTGGAGGATCTTGACACGACCAAGGGCGGCGGCATGATTCCGGAAGGTGCGAACCCCGGGTGCTTCTGCTTTTTCAGACCTCGGCGTGTAGGTCCATAGATTGTTCTCCAGCAAGCGGCATTGTGATGGGGCTTCAGCAATAGTTGCCACTAGTTTTGAAATGTGTGGTAGTGGTGTTTACTACTCCATCCGTTCCGAAATGCTTGTTGTGGTTTTAGTTTAGGGAGTACGAATTTATAACTCTCGAAAGTTTAGGAATACAGATGGATAATTTGGCAATTGACTCATGGTTGCATATACACGTTGTCTTATAATTTTTGCTCCTGGGTAGTGTGCGGATCACAAGAATGTATCACCATTGCATTGGCTTGACCTTGCTTTTTCCTTGCCCTGATCTGCAGCAAAGACACGAACACAACAGAGCAGCATTGGAGAAACTCTTGGTTTTGCCTGTCCTCTGCAGTTCTGCACCTACCTAATTCGATCTGAGTAGTACTCCCTCCGTTCCAAAATAGATGACCCAACTTTATCAAAGTTAGTGCAAAGTTGGGTCATCTATTTTGGAACGGAGGGAGTATGTTCTAAAGAAAATTTGATCTCAATGTCTTAGTAAAATGTCTGTTATTTTCTTCATGGCTCCAACGGTAATTGTTCAATGATTTGGCCCGCTTTTTCTTTTGAGAGAGAATGAGGGTCAGTTTATGGTTTGTGCTTTTTCTAATTATAAACATGGATAGAAATTGTGTGGTTCACCATCAGGATTATTATAAACGCACTGCAATTATTCTTATGTTTTTTTTCCCTGAGAAATCACATATCCTGAATTGATTTTCCTAGAACGGCATGTATTGATACTCCCTTTTTTAGTGGACAAGATCAAAGATTTTTTTTTCGAGAATGACAAGATCAAAGATTTCTTTTTTGCTTTGTTTTGAGAATGACAAGATCAGAGATTTTATAGTCCATTAAATCCTTCCATGTTACCAGCTTAAAAAATTCAAATCTATATGTTTCAAAAAAAAACAATCGTGGATGTTCACAACACAAGTGTTTATACAACTCCTAAAAGACAGACCCAAACTCAAAATACACACTGAGAAATAAAAAGGACAAATTCGTCATAAAGAGTGTCAAAAGAATCTGGATATTTCTTTTTGGCAGTGCTGGGCGCCGGCGCACCGGCCAACAGTTCGGCCGGTCGCACGCCAGCCGCCCGATGCAGCGCGCCCCACCCGTTCGATCTGTATCTTCTTCGATCTCTTCCTGTGCTGGCCCCTCTCGTATAGACCTCCTTCCTCCGCCGCCCCCTCACCTAGATCTCATCGCTTCGTCGCCCCTTGCTGCCAGGCGCCGTCCTCACCGCCGGTCGCCGTCCTCACTGCCGGTCGCCGCCCTCACCGCCGGTCGCCGTCCTCACTGCCGGTCGCCGCCCTCACCGCCGGTCGCCGCCGTCGTCTCCTGTGTTCCTCGCCGGCTCCGTGTATGCAACAGCTTGTACCCATGGTTGCAGCTCCCGCGACAACGGTCGCAGCTCCGGTGGCGCCTGGCACAACTCCGGCGTGCGTCGATTGCAGGTCGCAGCACCTCCAGCGACGAGCTCGCAAAAAAATGTACTCTCCCTCGGTTGCCGGTAGTAGCAAAACAAACAGGCGGTTGTAGCAAAAAAAAGGATTGGTTCTAACAAATTAAAGCTCGCTGGTGCCGCCTGTCATCGCCATTGTAGCAAATTAAATCAAACACATGGATGTAGCAAAATTTGTCTCCGGTTCCAGCAAAACCAAAACATGGTTGTAGCAAAAAACTCAACCGGAAAAAACATCACATTTGCACATTCCAAGCAAAGAAACACTCGCCAATTCCAACAAAAATCAACGCCGGTCGTAGCAAAATTGAAAGCCGGATGCAACAAAAATTGCAGAAACGCTCAAAAACAGCTTCTGGTCCAGCTCGGGGCTTCGCCGGTAGTAGCAAAAATCGACAATGGTTGCAGCAAGAAAAACATAGTCACGATCCTCGGTATCCTCATGAAAAAGGATGTACCAAATGAGAGCGTCGGTAGTAGCAAAACGCAAGACTATTGTAGCAAAAAGTGGTACACAAGGTTCCAGCAAACAAGCAAAGCAACAAAATTTTGGTTAGTTCCAGCAAAAAACGAAGATGGTGGTAACAAATTGATATACTAGTTCCAGCAAAAAAAAAAACAAACGTAGTAGCAAAATCTGGGTTGATTCCAACAAAAAAATCAAATACAATGATAGCAAAAATTAGAGCTGGTTCCAGCAAAAAGCCTTCGTGGTTCCAACAAAAAACTCGCCGGATCTCCAGCACTTGTCGCTGCCTCCACCTCCGGCAGCTGCTGGTTGTAGCAACCATGGCTGCTGGTTCCAGCATCGTCGGACTCTGCTCCAGCACCACGGCCCGCCCCCTGATGTGGCAGCCGTCGTCTTGAGCAGTTGCGGATGCAGCTGAGAGAGAAAAAACGAGGGCATGGTGTTGGGTCGATGGTTAACTTTGTGGTGCTCATGGGAGGAGAAGATGGGCGAGAGAGACAGAGAAGAGTAGGAGATAGCTCAGGCAAACAAAGGAAGAAGAAAACATGAGTGGCCGAGAGTGATTTGCGGGAGAAGATAAGGCAGAAGGAGGAGCGGTTGCTGGACCCACAAAAAAGCAGTGCGTTTCGTTCGTGTACAGATGTGCGATCTGTTTTGATCGAACGCACGCCGTGGGACCGGCCGAACGCTCGGCCGGCGCGCCGGCAGCAAACGTTTCCCTTTCTTTTTTGTTTCTCCATGTGTATCTCAGGTTTTGATTTGAATTTTTTACAAGTTGTAGACACGTGTCTTTTGAACACATGATATTTTTTCAAAAAAAAATTGACACGTTTAAATTTGAAAAAAAAAAATCTGCATGTCTCATCTGCATGCTAGTGATACATGATAAAATTATAAATAAAATTTAAACATGTGTCATCTGCATGCACAAACTTTTGGTCTGCAAACATTGCAAATGTGTAAAACTATAGATAAAATTTTCTAAATATAAACATGTGTACCTACAGAGTAAGCCACACTACCTTCTCCAAAGATATCTCTTAAGATCCACAAGATTTTCTTTTAACCATCTAAATTTATGTTTTTCAACAAATGTTTGCATCAACCAAAGCCGTAATTTTATGCAGATTGTATTCCGTTTGACTAATCAACAACAAACTCAACCGGATCAAAGAGCCCATGGACTTTGGGCTTCAGAATTAACAGCAAAAGGGTGAAACTGGGTACAAATTAGGCACTGTAGTTCTGGCAAATATCCAAGGTCGTTTGGTCCATCTCTTTCTAGCACTCCCCGCAGTTTTGAATTAAAATTGCAACAAATTATCCTTGTATGCGATTGAAAATATAAATCAAATCATCTTCCTTGATGCAAACATGGTCGAGCACATATCCTGTAACTCCCGTTCAGAGTTGAGTTCTCTACTCATGATGATTCTACACAGTTTCCAACAAACAACAAATTCCCTCGCACTCTTGAAAAAGGAATAAGCAACAACGTATAGCTAGTGGGTGAGTTCAGACAACGCTCCATCCTATCACAGCAGCCTACGCCGAGTACTCGAAAGGTTGGGGCGGCTGGGGCTCGTCGTCGACGGCCATGGCGGCCGAGCCTTGCCCCGTGGCAGCGGCTGCTGCGTTGTTGCCGGCGCCCGTGGCCACGGTTGCGGGGGCGTCGGTGAGCACGAGCTCCTCCGCCTCGCTGGGCTGCGTGTCTCGGAGGAGGATGAACCCGCAGGGGGCGGGCCTCACGGGGACGTATCGGCTGCCCTCGATGAACTTGATGAACTTCTCCTGCGCGGGGACAACGCGGGCTGGGTTTGCCAGGATCTGGAAGGCCGGTTCTGGCTCCGGGGCCTTCTTCTCTGCCGCGCCGTCAACCTAGGAACAAAGATTGAGAGAGACGGGTAAATTCAAAAGAGGCCAGAGTGAATGGGGTTTGTTCAATCAAATGGACCGAGCATGTTCATTCGAGCTTATGCCAAAAAAGAAACTTCAGCTAGATATTATATGAATCACAAGTTCGCTACCTACCGAACACAAGATTCCATACTGAAAACTCTATTAACAGGCTTACATCTAAAAACAGTGATATGCTGAGCTGTGCTGTAGCATCTTAGTAATTCATTAGGGAGAGCTATTCCAGCAATAACTAGCATTGTTGTGTAAAGCAAGAGAAGTAACTAACTAGCATGGTTTAATTATGAGCTGAAACTACCAAAGTTGGTAAAATTCTTGGATGTGAACATGTAAACAAAATGAAGCAAAGCCTTTCTCTTACCTGCATTGCATCACCGTCCTTCTCCTGTGTCTTAGCTGCATCGCCTGAAGTAGAACCAGAAGCATCTTCCGTTGTCTTAGCTTTGCTTTCTGCGTCCGTTGATTTCTCCTGGCTAGGTTTGCTTTCTGCTGTTGACTTCTCCTGGTTTGCTTTGCTTTCTGCTTCTGCTGTCTTCTCCTGGTTAGCAGCTTTGCTTTCTGCATCCTTCTTCGCCCTAGATTTTGCCTTGGCATAGGTTGACAAAATGGCTGTGGGCAGCTTCACTGCTGAAGTGGTGGTCTGCTGAGTGGTCGGTTTCGGATACTCAAAGAGGGACGGTTTAGCATGTGACAGGAATTCGAACTTGGGCACTTCCAGGTTCGAGTTGAGACCAATGATGGCTGTTGGCGAGAAGGCCAAGCTGATGAAGTATAGGAGTGGGTACCAGTACCAGAACTGGGTGAAAACAGCAAGGCCAATCACAGCAGTAAGCTTGTCATGCTTGTTCCTCGAGAGAAGTTTGATTGTGACATTCCTACCACCAGCATCCAGAATACCAGAAGCAAGTATGGCACCCATTTTGCTCATGGTGTCCTCATGCTTGTCAAGGATGATCTTCTCCAACTGACGCCTGAATGTTCCCACACGAGAATCAAAGGATTCATTCGTCTGGATCATGACCATTGCCATGGCAATTAGAGCCCCCTGGCGTACAAAGTCAACAACGTCCGACGTGAGAGGCTCCAACAAGGAAATGGCATCACTTAACCCTGTTCCTGCACAGGATATCCCAACAGCTAAAGCTGCACCATAACGAACATGCGGGTTGTATGATTCAGAGAGCAGGGACACAATTCTTGGAGTCTGCATGGTCAGAACGGAAGATGTAAGTCGTGGATCAAAGCTATTAAGAAGATATAAGGTGTGGATCAAAGCTATTGGTGATTGTTTATTTTAGGAAAAAGAATCTATTAGATGGCAAAGAGATGTAAAAATAAATGCATAATGAACAGATCTATGTTGTTTCTTGGAATAAATTTGAATATAGGGCATCTATTTAAACATTAAGGCATTTCAATGCTACATACCTGCTCAGGTTCGTTGTATAGAACAAATCCAAGACCCATAACTGCAGTCCTACGAACATCATCACTGACGTCCGATACAGCAAAATGCAGCAGCTGATGGATAGCTTTGTTATTCGCAGTTCCTCTGTAGGCTAGAGCCAATGCATACATACCACCATAACGTAGTATGGGATCTTGATCTCTAGTCATTTGTTCGATCAAGGTGTCAGCTTCCTCTTCCCTGCCATACACCGTCAATGCGATGCCAAGTGCCAAACCCCTGCGGCAAGAGAGAGAGAAAGATGTCAGAAACAAGAGCTGGACGCATCTTCAGAAATACCACAACAATAATTAAACAGCACTGACCTGATAATCTTTTCATGCTGTGTATCATGTGCATAAGCGAGCATCTCAGCAGCCTTCTCGCTGGCTGTCCCTACCATGAGCAAACCCATGCCAATACCAGCTGCTTCACCAGCCACAGCACTGTCTGTGTAAAGGACATTCTTTATGTCCTCAAACACTTCTTCATCTGCTGTCCCCAGAGAGGCAAGCCCAAGTCCCAAACAAGCACCATGCTGGATGACCTGCATAATATAGTTTTAGGTAAGAAAAATACACACACAATATAAGTAGCATTACACAAGAAGGACAAGGAACAGAATGTCACCTCTGCACTGGTGTTGCGAAGGCTTTCACGAAGGAATTGTTTGATTCCTTCACCATGGTTGGCATGAATCAAACCTAAAGCATAGAGGGCACCACCTTCCGAGTATGGACTGCCACCACCAACTGCACCACTTTGAGGTAGGTATGGGGCCATCAAAGCCCGACCTTGCTGAAGGTGGCCTCTATGAATCACACCTAGCCCAGCTGTTGCACTGAATTTAGCCCAATTAGTAGCCCTGCTCAACCACTCCTGCAAGACATTACCAAAATGAGACATTACAGAGGGGAAAAAGTATACCGCATGACAACAAAACAGATATTTTTTTCTTACCAGATTCTCTCTTAGAAAAGTATCTACAGTTGTTCCTGCATGCATGATCGCATTGGAGCAAATAGTTGCACTATGGCAAACACTGTTCCTCATTTCCACGGCCTGCTTTATTGTCTTCAGAATTAGAAGATCGGACCTATATCAACAAACCCATCAAGGTGATGCCAGATATAAAAGTTGCAAGAGACCAGGGTTCAATGTTTAAGACATAATAACAAGTATACCTGTTGTGGCTATACAAAAATTGCAGTGTAAGCTGAATAGACTTCTCCCCTGACAGTATCCCTTTAAGTTTTGCAAGCTTATCAGCATGCGCTGCCTCATTTGGATCAACTGGGTGAGCATTTCCATTTGCCGTAGTAGTGTCATCTCCCATCTGAACATCACCCGCTGGTTCTGTGCTAGTTGTACCCGCGTTAACAGTCTGATCGACTGGTAAAGCTGAACCACTATCAGGGTTGGACTGACCAGGAGTCTGTGAGTCCAGGCGATTCCTCACATTCAGAAGGAAGGCCTGATTTTCATTTTCCACCAGATCAAAAGCAATTTGGTATGCAAGGAGAGCATCATCCTGTATAATGAACACAATATCTCAAGTAAGCAACAGGGACTAAAACATAAGTAATGTGGTGGGCAGAGTAAAGAACAAACAGATACCTTGCTTCCAGAAATTAGTGTGTCCAATATATTCGCAACAGTTTCAGGCTCACCCAGAAACATAAGGCACTGGCAGATGCTCAGAAAATCTGGATGCGGCAAAGTCTGGTATATTTTAACAAGACAGCGAAGAACCTGGCAATAAAATAGATTATTTGGTCAACACATAAAGAATGTTAATTTTTGCTTACTCTAGTCTAAACTAATACTTGCTTTTTAATTAATATAAACCAACCATACTGCCAAATAACTTTTAACATGCCCCTACCTCACAGCGATATTCACGGTGACTAACATATTGATGAGAAAGGTTGATGCAATATGAAAGAGCCCCGTGAATATTATCACACCGAACAATTGCTTCCTCCAGTTTATCCAGTCTCCTGCATTCAACAGCCATACCCATGGCCTGTTGGTATTTCCCATCAAGAACACACCTACAGCCAAGAGTAACCGTTAGCTGAATACTCCATCTGATAAATAAGAGAATATGCGCAAACGGTAGGATCTTATCATACTTCTCCAACATCCTCTCCACTATGGCCTCTAATCTAGGATCCACATTTTCTTCTTCCTCGGTAGCTTTAGAAGCTCTTGTCTTGAAACTCGCATATTCATCTAATGCTTTGGCTGAAAGAAAAGAACCACCGATTCAACAGAATGAGCAAAAGAAATTCATGCGAATAACATCCAGAATGATAGAGAACTCAAGACAACTCCTCACCTAGAAGAGCATGAGCATAATCTGAATCCTCAGAGACGTCAAACAGAGGCCCAGCACCAAGTGCATACAACAGTGCATCATTTAACTCGCCCAAGTAATAAAATACCTACATAATATGCAGCAATCGTCAATATAAGCAATACAAAATATGACACTTACAGACAAGGTATAAAATAACATGAGGTCCTACCTTAGAAACAACTAGTGCAGCTAGCTGTCTCTGGTCAAATTCCTCATCTTCATACAAGCTCTCACTGCAGGTAAAAGGATACAATGGAAACAAATTATTAGCTTGCTTCATTGGAAATACAAACTTTAACAACCTGGATTCTAGAGAATTCTTGCTCAATATTATGATCCAATGTATAAAGCTCCCAAATCAAAACCAATTACAAATTAGAGCCTCATTGTTCCACAAAAATAACAACTAGACGCACAACAATTGCATATGAAAAGCAATGTTAAAATTAAAATGACTTAAACAGACATGTTATTCTAATGCAAGCGAAACAACCATATGGAAATTATTTATCTGGCAAGAATTGGCTTGCCAGTTTTTTGGGCCAAAAATATTTGGTAGGGCTAGGCTAGGCACCAACCAAACACACCCTATAAGACAAGAAATTTGTAAAATCTGGAACTGAAGAAAACAAACATTAGATTAACTTCCCAAAACATGTCACCCTAAACTATTACAAGAAACAGTTCAATGGTCACTCTGTCAAGATCTTTCTTAGCACAGGACAGGCATTATAACTGATTATAACCAACCCAGCTAAGCAAAACCCTAAAACAACTTCTAAAATCTGAAAGTTGGAAGCTTTCTGAACTCTCACCCCTCCACAGTTCACACATCACTCCTACAACTGTGGTTATCTCCAAGCGCGGACATGAAAGTGCAAAAAATTCAAGTTTTTACCACGGCTACCGAATACAATCACACAATTTACTAGATTTTCTTGGTGAATTCACTTCAGACTCTGCGGATTCGGCATGGAGAGCACAGCCGGGCACTGAATCCCAGGAATCCCGAGGTTAACAGATCAGAGCCAAGCCACAACCTACGATTCCCCCACACAAGCAGCAGATCGAACCAAAAGGGGCCAAGCAAACGAATCGTGCGACAGCAACAGCACCTAGGGCAACTTCTCTTCCAGAACTCGGCGAACCAGATCGAAACACTGAAACCCCCCGGCCGGCCAAGCCAAGGCGCTGGAACGAATCGCGCGGGCAGGGCGGAGCAGCTGCGGCTGCGGCAGCGGGCGCCGGCCGAGAGGCGGCGGCGACTAGGTAGCGCGGGAAAGATACGAGAGGGGGGAGGGGTCTCACATGGTGGGGATGCTGGTGGAGATCTCGGGGTAGAAGAGGTGGACGACGGAGTTGAGGCTGGCGAGCGCGTGCAGCTTGAGCTCCTCCGCCGGCTCGTGGAGCATGGCGAGGATCCCGCCGGCCGAGCTGACAGTCGCCACCGCCGCCATGGCCGCGTCGGCGAAGGAGAGGTGGGGTTGCGGTGCGCGAGGGTTTGTTGGGCTCGGTGCGGGGCGTCTGCGAGTTTACTTGGAGACGGGGACGACGCGAGACGGGGATACCCCTGCGGTGGGGAGTGGGCGAATATAGGGACGGACGGGGCGATGGGTCCGATTTAGCATAGGGTGTCGATTTTTCCTTGGACTCGGACGGAAAAAGGAATTTCCGTTTTTTTTTCTAACAAAAATGGTTTTATTGGTCTGGTGCCAAGTTATGGTTGGATGGTTAGAAGAACGGTGGTATCTCCGACCCTGTTACTCACATTTATCCTGAATTTATTTCAGGATTTTCGGCGATGCGCGTTTAGTAGGAGGAGAAAAAAAAGGTCACTGAAACGCGCTAACAACGTCTATAGCCGACGCCAAACACCTCATCGTCAGTAACCTTGCTCTCCATCCTCACCACCGGTCCCGATCCGCCACCCTAGATATCGTCTAGCCCGTCCCCAACCGCCACGACAGAGACTAAGTTCGCCTCGTTGATACGTCTCTAACGTATCTATAATTTATAAAATATTCATGCCATATTTATTATAATTTTATATGGTTTTGGTGCACTTTTATATGACTTCTATAAGATTTTTATGGACTAACATATTGACCTAGTACCTAGTGTCAGTTGTTGTTTTCTGCTTATTTTTTATTTTCCAGAAAATCTATATCAAATGAAGGGAGCGTTCGGTTTCCCACTGCTCCTATAACTCCGCTCGGACGAGATTGCAGCTTATTTTGACGGAGCTGGCAAAACCGAGCTTCACAACTCCTCGGAGCAGATCGATTCGGAACAGGGCCGAAGTCCAAATGCAGTGAAACTTTTTGATGATTTTTTTGGAAGGAAAGGAAACCAAGAAGCTTCGGGGGAGTACCATGTAACACCCCGAGAATCATGCTACAGTAATCCCCTTCTGATGATGCCTTGTCATCATTGTTACTGTTCCTAATCTCACTTTAATTCTAATCCAATCCAAAGTTCAAATTCAAATTAAAGTCTAAAATTCAAATTTCTCAAACATGAAAACTAAAATGTTCAAAGAGTGTCAAATATTCCATAACCAATTATGGTGGTGACCCAACATTATTGAAAGGTGTTTAAGTGCCCTAAACTAGTTAAAACTGTGGCTAAAACAATTAAATTAAATGCCCTTTTAATTTATAAAAATTGCAAACTATTTCAAAAGTCTCATAATCTTTTGTGGCAGTACACAATAATTCTTTGAAGTTGTTTTGGCCAGTGGCATATTTTTGCAATGTCAATTGTGACTAAAGGAAAAGGCAAAAGTTGCTGGAAAATAAAATAGAAAAGCTTCAAAAAAGAAAAAGGAAAAGAAAAGAAGAAGGGGTGGGAGAGCCATGGCCTCCCCTTGGGCCTCGACCCACCTCGGCCAGCTGGACGGCCCACAGCCCCCTGCCCCCTGGACCTCAACCAGCCCAGTAGGCCCGGCTTCCCCGCACCTCCTCCCTGTTCAACCGAGGGGTGCGGCAGCAGCCGCCGTAAACCACCTCGCCCGTCGGCAGGGGATGAGATCCCCTCGACGCCTCGGGCTACCCTGCCACTTGCTCTGCTACTCCACTGTTGCCCGCTCCGCCTCTCCCTCTCCCCACCAGATCCCTTCTCACTCTCCCCCTTGTTCTCCACCACGTCCAAGCTCCTCCATGGCCTCGCAGCCGTAGAACCCGCGACCTCCTCGCCTCACCACCGTGCCAGCTTGTTCCGCCTCCGTCCTCTACGTCGTCTGCAACCATCGGAACGAAACGGGAGCCACCACAACGAGGGGATCGAGCTCTTCCACGTCTTCGGTCGCCGGCGCTTCTCCACCGATCCGCTCCGTTCTGCTGCTCCTAAACTCCCAAGGGCCATCGGCGTGCCGCTCGGTGAGCTTCTCCGTCTCCTGCTCCCCTCCGTTAGCCCCTTCGCGAGACGTAGCTAGCTGTCGCCGCGTCTGTGCTCTGCTCGCCGCCGACGGGCTTATGGCCATCGATGTGGTTGATGCCGCCATCGCCTGAGGCCACGGTCGTACTCCTGGTGCTCCCAGGAGCTCAATGAGCTCGCGACCGAGCCTCCCCGCGCTCTCTAGCTCCGTTTCCATCGCTGCCCGATCTCTGGCATCCGCTCCGCCGCTCGCCACCATCGTCTCCGGCCGAGTTAGCCCACGGGACCGCCGTAGATCGATGCGGCATCGGACGCCCGATCGAACACACTAGGCCACACCCCCCTCTCGCGCCCTGTGCGCGAATTCCGGCCAACTCCGACGCAGATCCGCCGCGGGAATGGTCGTCGGCGCATCTCCGGCCGCCGCGCTGACCTGGCCTGACCTGAGGACCACCCCGAGTCATCGGCTTGGGTCCATGAGCCGATTGACCGGTCAATTCAGGCCCATGACCAGTTGACCGACGACATGTGGGCTCCCTTTCTCTTAATTAGTCTAAAAACGTATTTGTAAATAAAAGTAATTAGATTAACCTAAACACTCATTGACACCTGGGGCCCACACCCCTAATTAACCCTGTTAGGTTAGTTTAATCCTTTATTAAGCAGAGAGGTCGACATGTGGGTCCCTTTGGACCCACAGGCCAGTTTTGACCTAGTCAGCGAGTGTGTTGACCGCTGACATCATCCCCACGCAATGCTGACGTCATTTTCCTTTTCTGTTAATTTAAATAATTCTAGTATATTATTAAAACTTTGAAAATTCATAGAAAATAAAACGTAACTCAGATGAAAATGTTTTCTATATGAAAGTTGCTCAGAAAAATCCAACAAATCCGAATATGCGGTCCGTTCATCTGTCACATGCCTCTAGCATGCTGAACATGGAACATTCCCCCTCCGGTCATCTGTCGACATTAGTCCGAATCAGAATACATTCCTGCTGAATTCCCCTTCACCTATATCGTGTAGCCATACGTTAGGTCACACCTGTCACAGCATATTGCCATGTTACGATTTGTGATGCTATGTTTGCTTTATATTTACTATTTTCTCCCCCCCCCTTCTCTTTGGTAGACCCCGAGACCGATGCTGCCCCTGTGATCGACTACGTCGACGATGACCCCTCCTTGCCAGAGCAACCAGGCAAGCCCGCCCCCCCGTTGATAATCCCGATATTGCCCATTACATTCTATCATGCTTTCATTAGATTTTCTTCTTTGTTATTGTTTGCTCCTATTCGATGCATAGCCTGCTTTTGTAACCTACTCATTGTTACCTACCTGCTTATCCTAAACTGCTTAGTATAGGTTGGTTAGTGATCCATCTGTGACCCCCACCTTGTCCTTGTCGCCCCTGCTTCATCATCGAAGACCCGATCAACGAGATCGAAGACCAGGCCCCGACATCGCACATCACTTTCCCCTTAGTTGCTCGACACTCTTTGGGTTACTATCGAGTGCCGGGTGAGACCTCATCAAGACTTCCGATGTTAACTCATAGTGTAACTATTCATTCGTGGTCATCGAGGGTGATTTCCTCCTTAACCACTTCCGACACGGCTCGTCGTGCAACCCTCAAGTGTGAACCTTGGGGTGGTTCCTCTTACGTTCACCTTGATGATTACATCGAGTGGAATTCACCGGGGTGATTCCTCGGTTTTCCCTTGATGTTTGGACACACGGTTACTATGGTTACTATGACTTTACATCGAACCATGTTACTAAAGACGGGTCGACCACGAGGGGTACCATGAGCTTAATTGCGAGTGATGTGGAGACGGGTTGACCTGGAGGGTGCCCGCGAGATAATTACGAGGCGTGGCCGGGCATTCCTAGCCCTTGTCGCAAGTCCTCGAGACGGGGCAACGGGGGGCCTCTGACCTGATAGCACTAACCATCACGTGGGCATAGTATGGGCGTTCTGCGTCGTATACATCAGCCGAAGCTTAACAGACGTCAACGATCGAAGCGGGCGCTGCCGGGTTGGACCGGTAAGCTCCTCGCCATTTTAGGGAGGTAGCTAGGTTCCGCTCACCACGCCCTACATAGCGTCTTGAGTTCCCGGGGAGATGTCCCATGACCCCTGGGGGCATAGGTTTAGTCCGGCGTGTTGGCCTCTCTATTAAGCCTAGGTCGGGTTGTGGCGTATTGTTTGGCCGAGGCCGGGCATGACCTAGGAAAGTGTGTCCAGCCGGAGTTAATCGAGCGTGGTGGGTAAGTTGGTGCACCCCTGCAGGGAAGAAAACATCTATCAATAGCTTGTCCTACGGTAACGGACACTTGGAGTTGTATCCCGATGGATACAACTAGAACTGGATACTTGTGATGAGAACTGGATGGTGATGAGAATTGGATTGTGATGATAACTGGATAGTATGGCTCTGGGATTGCTTTCTCGCAGGGTGTCGAGAAAGGATCTCTGGCCAAGGTTGATAACTCTACTACTACTTTACTTTATGCTACTCTACTCCCTCCTGTTGCTGCAAGATGGTGGTTTCCAGAAGATGCTAGTCTTCGGTAGGCTAGGCTTTCCCCTTCTCTTCTGGCATTCTGCAGTTCAGTCCACATATACAACCCATGTCATTGATACAGATGCATACGTAGTGTAGATCCTTGCTTGCGAGTACTTTGGATGAGTACTCGCGGTTGCTTTGCTCCCCTTTTCCCCCTTTCTTCTTCTTTCCGGTTGATGCAACCAGATGTCGGAGCCCAGGAGCCAGATGACACCACCGATGCTTACTACTACGTGGAGGCCGCTGGCGACCAGGAGTAGTTAGGAGGCTCCCAGGCAGGAGGCCTTGCCTTTTTTTTCGATGTTGCTTTTGTGCTAGCCTTCTTAAGGCAAACTTGTTTAAACTCATGTCTGTACTCTTGTGTATTCGAGCTTATGTATTCGAGCCCTCGAGGCCCTGGCTTGTAATATAAAGCTTGTATTATTTTAATTTGTGTCTAGAGTTGTGTTGTGATATCTTCCCGTGAGTCCTTGATCTTGATCGCATACATTTGCATGCATGATTAGTGTACGATTGAATCGAGGGCGTCTGAAGTTGGTATCGAGCCAACCGCCTCAGGTAGCCCTCTTTCCAACTCCTTGGCCGAAGTTGAGTCTAGTCATCCAAAACTGTTTTACTAACTTGGCTGTCTGGCTTACGGGCCCACGTCGCCATTGGGTGGTATTAGGGTCTTTTACTCCTCGTCTATACTCTGGGACTCTAATCTCTCTTCTATTCGGGTTGAATGTTTTTACTAACTCTAACTTTAGGTTCTCGTAACCACTTCCTACCGGAGAGCCCCTTCAGTCCAGATGATCGCTTGCTGCTTCAGAAGATTTCAAAGATACCCTCCGATGTTTCCTCGAAACCCTTGTGCCCTTCGCCGTTGCAATTCCATATCACCGATAAATCCCTCTGAATAACTACATACACCTGTCGTTCGTATTGTCATCCCAGTTGATCTTGTTATTACAAGATGCCTTGTAATACTTTCAAGTATTTCGAGAATCCATTGTACTGCTGCGTTGCGACTCCTTTTCCGCTTTGAATACGTGTATGAATAATTCCTCACAATTATCGGGGATTCGTTCATCCCCAATTGTTTAGGTATTTCACAAAAGTCTTCGAGATACCATTCGATCTTCCGAAAATCCTCAGCAACCTATTGTTGTTGAAAATTCTTGTTTGCTTGCATTATGGTTAATTCCATATTTCTAGCATCTTCTTGTTTGATCCAATATGTCGCGAATGCTCGTAACCCTCAATCAGATACTAGCATTCATCCTTCCGGCTCAGACGTCACTCCAAACATGAGCTTGTTCTTGTCAAATCAAACCTTGATTGATTGTCGATCTGTATCTTCTTGTTTGCTTGCATTATGGTTAATTCCATATTTCTAGCATCTTATTGTTTGATCCAATATGTCGTGAATGCTCGTAACCCTCAATCAGATACTAGCATTCATCCTTCCGTCTCAGACGTCACTCCAAACATGAGCTTGTTCTTGTCAAATCAAACCTTGATTGATTGTCGATCCAGATCGATTCAACTCAATTATCTTTTGATCGTAGCCTCTCGCTTCGGATCTTCTGATTTGAAAATCATAATTCCTTTGTATTCAAGCTTTGAAGTTATCCAGTTATATCTATAACCCGATGCCTTTGCATTCTTTCTTCTTCTAAGTGAGTATCGATACTCACATCAGATCTTTTATGGACCGTCATATCCTTGGTTGGATTATTATCCGACAATGTCCTTCATATTCATTAAACTTGTGAGTTTTGCCCTGACACATAATGCCTTTGGTAAATTCTATCATCTCGCTTTTGTCAACCATGCTCTGCTTTCGAACTGGTATATCTTAATCCTGAAGTTAGTGGTAAATGTTTCTAAGATACCCCTATGGGTTGAACCTATGCCTTCCCTAATCCGTGTGAACTCAAAAGAGATGTGAGTCTTACTCTTCTGGTACTTCGCCAGATAAATCTTCTGCACTACAATTTCTTCGAAAACGAGGAGTGAATGAAAGGTTATGCACTGAATAAGTGGGAGTCGACCTTGAACCTTTGTGTTCATGCCCATGGACCCGATGTAGAACTTATCATGGAAGCTGCTCAAAAAAATAATTACCCCTTGTTATAAGTCCATCTGGTATCGGTGAATTAATCCTTCGCAACCGTGGTTCCGACCATGATCGTTCTTCTTTGGTCCCATTTCTTGGACAAGTTAAATCACTGTCTTCTGCAGGTCAATACACCTGCCCAACCTCTATTATGACCTACCATCGAGTATTACCCCTGGTATCTCGAGGATATTGCTACCTCTTGAGCTTGCGTTGGATTTCCCCGAAGAGGAGAGGATAATGCAACAGAGTAGCATAAGTATTTCCCTCAGTTTTTGAGAACCAAGGTATCAATCCAGTAGGAGGCCAAGCGCAAGTCCCTCATACCTACACAAAACAAATAGCTCAACGCAACCAACGCGATTAGGGATTGTCAATCCCTTCACGGTCACTTACGAGAGTGAGATCTGATAGAGATGATAGATAATATTTTTGGTATTTTTGGTATAAAGATGCAAAGTAAAATAAAAAGCAAAGCAATAATAAAGTGATGGAAGATTGATATGGTAGAGAATAGACCCGGGGGCCATAGATTTCAATAGTGACTTCTCTTAAGAGCATAAGTATTTTACGGTGGGTGAACGAATTACTGTTGAGCAATTGACAGAATTGAGCATAGTTATGAGAGTATCTAGGTATGATCATGTATATAGGCATCACGTCCGAGACAAGTAGACCGACTCCTGCCTGCATCTACTACTATTACTCCACTCATCGACCGCTATCCAAAGATGCATCTAGAGTATTAAGTTAATGAAAAGCAGTAACGCCTTAAGCAAGATGACATGATGTAGAGGGATAAATTCATGCAATATGATAAAAAACATCTTGTTATCCTCGATGGCAACAATACAATACGTGCCTTGCTGCCCCTTCATCACATGGGAAAGGACACCGCAAGATTGAACCCAAAGCTAAGCACTTCTCCCATTGCAAGAACTACCAATCTAATTGGCCAAACCAAATGGATAATTCGTAGAGACTTGCAAAGATAACCAATCATACATAAAAGAATTCAGAGAAGATTCAAATATTGCTCATAGATAATCTTGATCATAAACCCACAATTCATCGATCTCAACAAACACACCGCAAAAAGAAGATTACATCAAATAGATCTCCACAGGAGAGGGGGAGAACATTGTATTGAGATCCAAAAAGAGAGAAGAAACCATCTAGCTACTAACTATGGACCCGAAGGTCTGAGGTAAACTACGCACACTTCATCGGAGAGGCAATGATGATGTAGAAGCCCTCCGTGGTGGATTCCCCTTCCTGAGCTCGAACAGGCCCCAAGATGGGATCTTGTGGATCTGAGAAAGTTGCGGCGGTGGAATTAGGTTTTTGGCTCCGTGTCCGATCGTTCGGGGCAATGAGGTATATATAGGAGGAAGAAGCACGTCGGTGGAGCCGTGGGCCCCACGAGGGTGGAGGGCGCGCTGGGGAGGCACGCCCCTACCTCGTGCCCACCTTGAAGCTTCCTTGACATAGGGTCCAAGTCTCCTGGATCATATTCGGTGAGAAAATCACGTTCCCGAAGGTTTCATTCTGTTTGGACTCCGTTTGATATTTCGTTTCTTCGAAACACTGAAATAGGCAAAAAAAACAACAATTCTGGGCTGGGCCTCCGGTTAATAGGTTAGTCCCAAAAATAATATAAAAGTTGAAAATAAAGCCCAATATGGTCCAAAACAGTAGATAATATAGCATGGAGCAATCAAAAATTATAGATACGTTGGAGACGTATCGCATCCCCAAGCTTAATTCCTGCTCATTCCTCGAGTAGGTAAATGATAAAAAGATAATTTTTGATGCGAAGTGCTACTTGGCATAATTTCAATGTAATTCTTCTTAATTGTGGTATGAACATTCAGATTCGAAAGATTCAAGACAAAAGTTTAATATTGACATAAAAATAATAATACTTCAAACATACTAACTAAGCAATTATGTCTTCTCAAAATAACATGGCCAAAGAAAGTTATCCCTACAAAATCATATAGTCTGACTATGCTCTATCTTAACTACACAAAGTATTTAAATCATGCACAACCCCGATGACAAGCCAAGCAATTGTTTCATACGTTTGACATTCTCAAAACCTTTTCAATCTTCACGCAATACATGAGCGTGAGCCATGGATATAGCACTATATGTGGAATAGAATGGTGGTTGTGGAGAAGACAAAAAGAGGGGAAGACAGTCTCACATCAACTAGGCGTATCAACGGGCTATGGAGATGCCCATTAATAGATATCAATGTGAGTGAGTAGGGATTGCCATGCAACGGATGCACTAGAGTTATAAGTATATGAAAGCTCAAAAAAAGAAACTAAGTGGGTGTGCATCCAACTCGCTTGCTCACTAAGACCTAGGGCAATTTGAGGAAGCCCGTCATTGGAATATACAAGCCAAGTTCTATAATGAAAAATTCCCACTAGTATATTAAGGTGACAAATGAGAGACTCTCTATCATGAAGATCATGGTGCTACTTTGAAGCATAAGTGTGGTAAAAGGATAGTAACATTGTCCCTTCTCTCTTTCTCTCTCTTTTTTTATTTGTGCCTTTTCTCTTTTTTTATGGCCTCTTTTTTTCGTCCGGAGTCTCATTCCGACTTATGGGGGAATCATAGTCTCCATCATCCTTTCCTCACTTGGGACAATGCTCTAAAAATGATGATCATCACACTTTTATTTACTTAAAACTCAACAATTACAACTCGATACTTAGAACAAAATATGACTCTATGTGTATGCCTCCGGTGGTGTACCGGGATATACAATGATTCATGAGTGACATGTATGAAAGAATTATGAACGGTGGCTTTGCCACAAATACGATGTCAACTACATGATCATGCTAAGCAATATGACAATGATGGAGCGTGTCATAATAAACATAACGGTGGAAAGTTGCATGGCAATATATATCGGAATGGCTATGGAAATGTCATAATAGGTAGGTATGGTGGCTGTTTTGAGGAAGGTATATGGTAGGTGTATGATACCGCTAAAAGTCTGTGTATTAGAAAGGCTAGCAATGGTGGAAGGATGAGAAAAGTGTGTATAATCCATGGACTCAATATTAGTCATAAAGAACTCATATACTTATTGCAAAAATCTACAAGTTATCAAAGCAAAAGTATTACGCGCATGCTCCTAGGGGGATAGATTGGTAGGAAAAGACCATCGCTCGTCCCCGACCGCCACTCATAAGGAAGACAATCAATAAATAAATCATGCTCCTACTTCATCACATAATGGTTCACTATACGTGCATGCTACGGGAATCACAAGCTTTAACACAAGTATTTCTCAAATTCACAACTACTCAACTAGCATGACTCTAATATTACTACCTCCATATCTCAAAACAATTATCAAGCATCAAACTTTTCTTAGTATTCAACGCACTCAAAAGAAAATTTTACAAATCTTGAATACCAAGCATATTATTATTATTATTATTAAGCAAATTACCATGCTATTTAAGACTCTCAAAATAATCTAAGTGAAGTATGAGAGATCAATGGTTTCTATAAAACAAATCCACCACCGTGCTCTAAAAGATATAAGTGAAGCACTAGAGCAAAACTATATAACTCAAAAGATATAAGTGAAGAACATAGAGTATTCTAACAAATTCCAAATCATGTATGGCTCTCTCAAAAGGTGTGTGCAGCAAGGATGATTGTGGTAAACTAAAAAGCAAAGACGCAAATCATACAAGATGCTCCAGGCAAAACACATATCATGTGGTGAATAAAAATACAGCTCCAAGTAAAGTTACCGATGGAAGTAGACGAAAGAGGGGATGCCTTCCAGGGCATCCCCATCCTTTGACTTTTTGGTGTCCTTAGATTATCTTGGGGGTTCCATGGTCATCCCCAAGCTTAGGCTCTTGCCACTCCTTGTTCCATAATCCATCAAAGAAAATTCACCCAAAACTTGAGAACTTCACAACACAAAACTCAACAAAAATCTCGTGAGCTCCGTTAGCGAAAGAAAACAAAAGACCACTTAAAGGAACTGTAATGAACTCATTATTTATTTATATTGGTGTTAATCCTACTGTATTACAACTTCTCTATGGATTATAAACTATTTTACTAGCCATAGATTCATCAAAATAAGCAAACAACAACACGAAAAACAGAATCTGTCAAAAACAGAACAGTCTGTAGTAATCTGTAACTAAGGCAAACTTCTGGAACTCCAAACATTCAGCAAAAATAGGAAGACCTAGTCAATTTGTTTATTGATCAGAAGCAATTGGAATCACTATTTTATCACGTTCTGGTGATTTTTAACAATTGTTTTCATGAACCGAAAGTTTTTGGAAATTACAGCAAGATCAAATAATATCATCCAAGAAGATCCTATAGGTTTAACTTGGCACAAACACTAATTAAAACATAAAACCACATCTAAACAGAAGGTAGATGGATTATTTATTCCTAAACAGAAACAAAAACAAAAAACTAAAAATAAAATTGGGTTGCTTCCCAACAAGCGCTATCATTTAACGCCCCTAGCTAGGCATAAAAGCAAGGATAGATCTAGGTATTGCCATCTTTGGTAGGCAATCCATAAGTGGCTCTCATAATAGATTCATACGGTAGTTTTATTTTCTTTCTAGGGAAGTGTTCCATGCCTTTCTTTAACGGAAATTGGAATCTAATATTCCCTTCCTTCATATCAATAATTGCACCAATCGTTCTAAGAAAAGGTCTACCAAGAATAATAGGACATGAAGGATTGCAATCTATATCAAGAACGATAAAATATAAGGGCACATAATTCCTATTTGCAACAATAAGAACATCATTAATTTTTTCCATAGGTTTCTTAATAGTGGAATCTGCAAGGTGCAAGTTTAGAGAGCAATCATCAAAATCACGGAAATCTAGCAAATCACACAAAGTTTTGGGAATAGTGGAAACACTAGCACCCAAATCACATAAAGCATAAAGTTCATGATCCTTAATCTTAATTTTAATAGTTGGTTCCCACTCATCATAAAATTTTCTAGGGATAGAGACTTCCAACTCAAGTTTTTCCTCATAAGATTGCATCAAGGCATCAACGATATGTTTGGTAAACGCTTTATTTTGACTATAAGCATGAGGAGAATTTAGCACGGATTGCAACAGGGAAATACAATCAATTAAAGAGCAAATTTCATAATTAAATTCCTTGAAATCCAAAATAGTGGGTTTTACTTTCTTCAATCCCACTTTTATCAATTTTAGCATCAAGATCTAAGAACTCCAAATTTTTAGAAAGCCTTTTAGGTAAGGGTGGATCATAATCAATCCCATCATTATCAAGATTCATATTGAAAAACAAAGATTTGATAGGGGATACATCAATAACTTTTAGATCTTCATCTTTATTTTCATGGAAATTGGAAGAACACGCTTTAATAAAGGCATCTTTCGTAGCACGCATCCTAGCGGTTATTTCCTTGCACTCATCAATGGAAATTATCATAGCTTTGAGAGACTCATTGATATCATGCTTAGGAGGAATAGATCTAAGCTTTAAAGAATCAACATCAAGAGAAATTCTATCAACGTTCCTAGTCAATTCATCAACTTTAAGCAATTTCTCTTCAAGCAAAGCATTAAAATTCTTTTGAGAATTCATAAACTCTTTAACACTAGTCTCAAATTCATAGGGCATCTTATTAAAATTTCCATAAGAGTTGTTGTAGGAATTTCCATAATTATTAGAGGAATTACTAGGACAAGGGCTAGGATTAAAGTTCCCTCTATACGCGTTGTTACCAAAATTATTCCTACTAACAAAATTCACATCCATAGATTCACTATTATTCTCAATCAAAGTAGACAAAGGCATATCATTAGGATCAGAAGAAACACTCTTTGTAGCAAATAATTTCATAAGTTCATCCATCTTTCCACTCAGAACATTTAGTTCTTCTATCGCATGCACTTTTTTATTAGTAGATCTTTCAGTGTGCCATTGAGAATAAGTAACCATAATATTATCTAGGAGTTTAGTAGCATCTCCTAAAGTGATTTCCATAAAAGTGCCTCCCGTGGACGAGTCTAAAAGATTTCTAGAAGCAAAATTCAATCCGGCATAAATTTTTTGTATAATCATCCACAAATTCAAACCATGAGTAGGGAAATTACATATCATTAATTTCATCCTCTCCCAAGCTTGTGCAACATGTTCATGATCAAGTTGCTTAAAGTTCATAATATCGTTTCTAAGAGAGATGATCTTAGCGGAGGAAAATACTTAGAGATAAAAGCATCTTTGCACTTGTTCCAAGAATCAATACTATTTTTAGGCAAAGACGAAAACCAAGCTTTAGCACGATCTCTAAGCGAAAAAGGAAATAGCTTCAATTTAACAACATAATTGTCAACATCCCTCTTCTTTTGCATATCACATAAATCAACGAAGCTATTTAGATGAGTAGCAGCATCTTCACTAGGAAGGCCAGCGAATTGATCTTTCACAACAAGATTCAATAAAGCAGTATTGATTTCACAAGATTCATTATTGGCAAGAGGAGCAATCGGAGTGCTAAGGAAATCATTATTGTTGGTATTGGTAAAGTCACACAATTTGGTATTATCTTGAGCCATAGTGACAAGCAAGCAATCCAACACACGAGCAAAAAGCGAGCGAGAAAAATGCAAACGAAAAAGAGAGGGCGAATAAAACGGCAAGGGTGAAGTGGGGGAGAGGAAAACAGAGGCAAATGGCAAATAATGTAATGTGAGAGATAAGGGATTGTGATGGGTACTTGGTATGTTGACTTTTCGAGACTCCCCGACAGCGCCAGAAATCCTTCTTGCTACCTCTTGAGCTTGCGTTGGATTTCCCCGAAGAGGAGAGGATAATGCAGCAGAGTAGCGTAAGTATTTCCCTTGGTTTTTGAGAACCAAGGTATCAATCCAGTAGGAGGCCACGTGCAAGTCCCTCGTACCTACACAAAACAAATAGCTCAACACAACCAACACGATTAGGGGTTGTCAATCCCTTCACTGTCACTTACGAGAGTGAGATCTGATAGAGATGATAGATAATATTTTTGGTATTTTTGGTACAAAGATGCAAAGTAAAATAAAAAGCAAAGCAATAATAAAGTGATGGAAGATTGATATGACAGAGAATAGAACCGGGGGCCATAGATTTCACTAGTGACTTCTCTCAAGAGCATAAGTATTTTACGGTGGGTGAACGAATTCTTGTTGAGCAATTGATGTAATTGAGCATAGTTATGAGAGTATCTAGGTATAATCATGTATATAGGAATCACGTCCGAGACAAGTAGACCGACTCTTGCCTCGCATCTACTACTATTACTCCACTCATTGACCGCTATCCAAAGATGCATCTAGAGTATTAAGTTAATGAAAATAGAGTAACGCCTTAAGCAAGATGACATGATGTAGAGGGATAAATTCATGCAATATGATAAAAACCCCATCTTGTTATCCTCGATGGCAATAATACAATCGTGCCTTGCTGCCTTCCATCACTAGGAAAGGACACCGCAAGATTGAACCCAAAGCTAAGCACTTCTCCCATTGCAAGAACTACCAATCTAGTTGACCAAACCAAACGGATAATTCGAAGAGACTTGCAAAGATAACCAATCATACATAAAAGAATTCAGAGAAGATCCAAATATTGCTTATAGATAATCTTGATCATAAACCCACAATTCATCAATCTCAACAAACACACCGCAAAAAAAAGATTACATTGAATAGATCTCCACAAGAGAGGGGGAGAACATTGTATTGAGATCCAAAAAGAGAGAAGAAGCCATCTAGCTACTAACTATGGACCCGAAGGTCTGAGGTAAACTACTCACACTTCATCGGAGAGGCTATGACGATGTAGAAGCCCTCCGTGGTGGATTCCCTTCCGGTGAGCTCCTAACAGGCCCCAAGATGGGATCTCGTGGATACAGAAAGTTGCGGCGGTGGAATTAGGTTTTTGGCTCTGTATCTGATCGTTCGGAGGTACGTAGGTATATATAGGAGGAAGAAGTACGTCGGTGGAGCTTCGTGGGCCCTGAGGGAGTCCTGGATTAGGGGGTGTCCGGATAGCCGAACTATCACCGTTGGCCGGACTCCTGGACTGTGAAGATACAAGATTGAAGACTTCGTCCCGTGTCCATATGGGACTTTCCTTGGCGTGGAAGGCAAGCTTGGCGATACGGATATGTAGATCTCCTACCATTGTAACCAACTCTGTGTAACCCTAACCCTATCCCGGTGTCTATATAAACCGGAGGGTTTTAGTCCGTGGGGACTAACAACAATCATACCATAGGCTAGCTTATAGGGTTTAGCCTCTCGATCTCGTGGTAGATCCACTCTTGTACTACCCATATCATCAATATTAATCAAGCGAGAGTAGGGTTTTACCTCCATCGAGAGGGCCCGAACCTGCGTGAAAACATCGTGTCCCTTGTCTCCTGTTACCATCCGCCTAGACGCACAGTTCGGGACCCCTACCCGAGATCCTCCGGTTTGACACGAAATTGGTGCTTTCATTGAGATTTCCTCCTGTCGTCATCTTTAGGCCCGATGGCTCCTTCGATCATCAACAACGACATGGTCCAGGTGAGACTTTTCTCCCGGACAGATCTTCAGTATTCGGCGGCTTTGCTGCGGGCCAATTCACTTGGCCATCTGGAGCAGATCGAAGCTTCGCCCCCAGCCATCGTGTCAGGTTTGGGAGTTTGAACTACACGGCCGACATTCGCGGAGACTTGATCTTCGACGGATTCGAGCCACGCCAAGCGTCGCCTTTGTCTCGATGGGCACGATCTAGCTCTGCCGAGCGATTGCCACTGGAGGTCAAGCACCAGCGTCCGCTCCGACCCTTAGCTCGGAGCCGACTCTGCTGATCGAGGATGAGTGGCTGGACACCGCCTCGGGGGCTACGACCTCTATGGCGATTGAGCCAAACACCATCCCTGTCCTTTGCGAATCCCGTGACTCCAAGGTGCCGGACTCCTCTCCGGACTCCGAACCTCCCGCGCCCCGGCCAATCGAATCTGATTGGACGCCGGTCATGGAGTTCATCGTCACGGACATCTTTCGGCACTCGCCCTTTGGCGACATCCTGAATTCACTAAAGTCTCTCTCTTTATCGAGAGCCACTGGCGGACTACGGTCAGGAAGGTTGGGATGCGGACGACGAAGAAATTCAACGCCCACCCACCACCCACATTGTAGCCACTGTCGATGAATTAACCGACATGCTCGACATCGACTCCGAAGACAACGACGGTATGGACGACGAAGAAGGAGACAACCAAGAACCAGCGCCTACGAGCCTTTGGAAGGCCACCTCGTCATACGGCATATACATGGTGGACATCCCAAAAGATGGGAAAGGCGATGGAACAACGGAGGATGACCCTCCAAGAAACAGCCCAAGCGCCGGCCAGCGCCGCTCTAAATCCCGCCACAAAGAAAACGGTGATTCCGCACGGAGATAATAACACCCCGGACAAGCCGAAGACAACCCCTCCAGCAGGATTCAAAGACAGGAGGAGGGAGAAGCCAGCCCTCATGATAGAGCGGCAGACAGGGAGGTGGAGGACGGTAATTATATGCCTCCCTCCGAAGATGAGGCAAGCCTCGACGACAACGAATTTGTCGTGCCTGAGGATCCCGCCGAACAGAAGCGTTTCAAACGCAGGCTTATGTCCACGGCAAGCAGCCTCAAGAAAAAGCAGCAGCTTAGAGCTGACCAAGACTTGCTAGTCGATGATGGATCAAGTCCTTGCACCGAAGAGTACTGAACTCGAACGCCTCCAAGAGATACCCAAAGCAGTGCTACCCCAATTAGAGGAAGCATCCAAACCTACATCACAGCGCATGATGCGGCCGACCGGCCACCCCGTGGTCGCGATAGAGAGGCCTCTAGATCCTCCATTCAAGCCGCACCCCGGCGTCGCTCGAAAAGTACCAAGGCACGGGGAAACGCGCCAGACCTGCAAGACACATTGGAGGACAAGGCAAGGAAAACAAGATCAATCTACGGATCGCGTGGGCGCCCCACGACACGCGACGATAACCGTCACGCCGGATACAACAATTCGGCCGGGCGAACACGATGAGACAAAGCTCATTTGAGATGCTTCGTGATATAGCTCAATACGTAGGCGCCAAGACACCCACTATGCTTCACAGACGAAGTGATGGATCATCAAATCCCGAGGGTTTCAAACCCGTAAACATCGAATCATACGATGGCACAACAGATCCTGCGGTTTGGATCGAGGACTACCTCCTCCATATCCACATGGCCCTGGTGATGATCTACACGCCATCAAATACCTCCCACTCAAGCTTAAAGGACCAGCTCGGCATTGACTTAACAAACCGCCAGAATCAATTGGTTGTTGGGAGGACACGGAAGCCGCATTCCTTGATAACTTCCATGGCACATATGTGCGACCACCGAACGCCGATGACCTCAGCCACATAATTCAGCGACCCGGAAGAATCGGCCGGAACAATTACGGACACGGTTCCTAACCAAGAAAAATCAAATCGTTGATCGTCCGGGATGCAGAGGCCCTTGCAGCCTTCAAACATAACATCCGCGACGAGTGGCTTGCCCGGCACCTAGGACAGGAAAAGCCGAAATCCATGGCAGCCCTCATAACACTCATGACCCGCTTTTGCGCGGGAGAGGACAGCTGGCTAGCTCATAGTAACAACTTGACCAAAAACCCTGGTAGTTACCAAGGACAGCAATGGCAGGTCGCATCGCAACAAGCACAAGCGCCACATTAACGGCGATAATGCTGAAGATACAACAGTCAATGCCGGATTCAGAGGCTCTAAACCCGGTCAGCGGAAAAAGCCGTTCAAAAGAAATACTCAGGGCCCGTCCAATCTGGACCGAATACTCGATCGCTCGTGCCAAATACATGGCACCCCCGAAAAACCAGCCAACCACACCACAAGTGATTGTTGGGTCTTCAAACAGGCAAGCAAGTTAAATGCCGAACTCAATGACAAGGGGCTGCATAGCGATGACGAGGAGGAGCCCGCCGAACAATAGAGGACATAAGGGCTTCCCCACAAGTGCGGACGATGAACATGATATACGCAACCCACATACCCAAAGGGAGCGGAAGCGTGCACTAAGGGGCGTATATGCGATGGAGCCAGATGGCCCCAAAGTTCAATCCATGGTCCTCTGCCCGATCACCTTTGATCGAAGGACCACCCACTAGCATCCGCCACGGCGGATTCGCCGCATTGGTTCTTGACCCAATCATCGACGGATTTCACCTCACTAGAGTCCTAATGGATAGCGGTAGCAGCCTGAACCTGCTCTATCAGGATACAGTGCGCAAAATGGGCATAGACCCCTCAAGGATTAAACCCACAAAGACGACCTATAAAGGCGTCATACCAGGTGTAGAGGCCAATTATGCGAGCTCGGTTACACTCAAGTGGTCTTGGATCCCGGATAACTTCGAAGCAAAGAGTTAATCTTGACATAGTCCCGTTCGCAGCGGCTATCACGCACTGCTTGGACGAACCGCATTTGCAAAGTTCAATGCGGTGCCACACTACGCGTACCTCAAGCTCAAGATGCCAGGCCCTCGAGGAGTAATCACGGTCAATGGAAACACCGAACGCTCTCTCCGAACGGAGGAGCATACGGCTGACCCTCGCGGTGGAGGTGCAAAGCGACCTCTCAGCAATTCTCGAGTCCGGCTATTAAACGTCCATTACACCGTCAAAGCGCCGGAGTAATCTACAACAAGACCGCTGGCACGATCTCGAAAGCATCGCAGCGTAATCCGGCCCCAACCCCAGCCCTCGCAAAATTGCGAAGCCGATTACTACGCGTACATAACTACGCTCTGGAGATACCATGGGCATAAGGGGAGGGGCACGACCATGGCACGCCCAGAATGCGGCTCAACCGCACCAGGGGCTCCTGATTGTGTCATTCTTTTTCTTTCTTCTTTTCTCTTACTTTCAGGACTCCATTTTCAAGAATCCATGTCCGGCTCTAGAATTGCCGAACTCACGATGCAACAGCCAGGGAAGCAGAAAGCTACGTCGAGTGTCCAGGTGGTCTCTACTACGAGCATTATACCTGTTTTACATACCATCCCGCAGCTTTCCCCTGGAGGGGGACATGTCAAATAGTCCCATCCCTTGCTTATCGCACTATTTGTATCATTCTGCTTTCATTGCAGTACCTTTTTGAATAAACAATACATAGCTTTTGCCTATTATAGCACTCCTTTCTTTATCTATATATATGTTCATTCATGACACGTTGCACCCGTACACTTTGGTACGGCCAATACACCAGGGGCTTAAGTATCCCAAATATATGGTGTGATAAGTCCGAACACTTTCACAAGTGCGGCACCCCGAACTTATAACATTATATGCATCGGCTCCGAATCATGTCTTGGGTCAATAGTTGGGTTTGCCCGGCTCCCATGTTTTGGTACCTTACGTTCCTGTTATATCGGCTAAGGTAGCACCGGGAGAACCACCGCGATTGTGCCCGGTTGAGCTGGGTTGAGCACCTCGGTGGAGAAAGCTAAAACCCGGCCGTCATGATAGGGCGAGAGCCGGTCAGCTGTTCGAGAGGTTTTTCGGGTCCCTAAAGACTTATGCCGCTTAGAGCGAGGAGTCGGCATTGTGCGGCCAAAGGCGTGGATAGCGCCCCGAACTCGGTCTTCCGAATACTAGGGGCTTCACCGAAATTTAAAATTATAGAATTCTATGGCTAAGTGAGAGTGTTCAAGCACTATAGTCCGGTTGCCTTGTTTGTTGCGTTGAGCGCCTCCCTCGAAGGACCCAAGAATGGGAACACCCGAACACCCCAGCACTCGTGGCATGGGGGCTGAAGCCAACGACTTGCCATCTCTCAAATTTGATAAACGGTCGCACAGAAGGTAATATTTTAAATTCACAAGCGTTGCTTAGCGCATATGAACAAGTTTTCAGCGTACAGGATAACAAATGCGAGTCTATTAAAAAATTACATCTTTGGAGCATTCATCCGCTATAAAGGCGAGGCACCCTTTAGGGCGCCCTCATAATACATTTCAGCTTGCGATGCTCCTTCTTGGTGGTGGTCCGTCCGTCACAAGCTTCTCGGTGTCCATCTTGCCCAGTGCACCTTAGCAAGGGCAAGGGCCCTCTGATCACCTTCAATGCAGACGGAGCGCTTGATGACTTCAATCCATGGATAGGCGTCCACCACCGCCGTGACTAGCCCGGTAGCTCCTGTGCATGGCTTCCTTAGGCCTGACCAATTATGAGGCCCTTCATGGCCTGTTCGGCGACCTTGTGGAGCTCGACCAGCTGCTTCAATTGGTCGCTCGAAGGCACCGGATGTCCGGCCTCGGCATCTTGAGACAGAACACCTTTTCATCGAAGCTCCCCTCCTCGGCAGGTAGAACGCGACATCAGACACACTACGGGGCAGATCTGCGAATGCTCCTGGAGAGCTCCGGATTTGGGTAAGTAATAGATAATTCACTTTCACATGCTTGCTTTGCATAAAGAATGCCTTACCCGCCGCTATCTACTTTAAAGATTCAATTTCTGGAGGGCTTTTTGGGCTTCGCCTTAGCGGCTTTGGCACTCTCAAGAGCCGAGGCGAGCTCGGACTCTCGAAGTCTTGAGTCACGCTCCAAACTCTCGTGTTTTTCCACGAGAGCACGGAGCTCTTGCCGCACCTCCGCCACCCGCGCCTCCTGCTTCTCTCGCTCGGTGCGCTCATGCTGCTTTGCTTTCGGCCGTGGACACCGCTTCCTTCAGGGTCGCCACCTCGTTCGTGGCCCCTACAATACCCACGTTAGTCCTGTCATTTTTGCAACCAAATCCTTTCTATAAGGTATTACTTTAATAAGGTATTACTTACCTTCCTTGTCCTCAAGCTGCTTCTTGGCAAGGCCGAGCTCGTTCTCGGACCGCTCGAGGCTCTGCTTCAATGCATTGACCTCCATGATCGGTCTGACAGAGGTCGGCGCCCTGCATTCCCATATTGACATACTTATGTTAGACTCCTGCGTATATCTTTTTAGATCCTCGGTCAGACTTTTCTTTCCGAACACCGAACTAAGCATCGAGGGCTCTTGTCTATGCGGTAATATTTTTACATATTCTAAACTTACCTCAAAGCCTGTTAGAAGGTCGGTACGAACTTCAGTCGGCCCGCTCTTGGCGGATCGAACTTCTGGATCACCACACTCATAACGAGGCGGTGCTCCTTGTCGATGGAGGAGCCGTTAAGCGCCTCCGAAGAAGCTATCCGGTGCCTCCGGATGGGCCGGAGGTCACCGACGTCGCGATCTTGCCCTTCTTCTTACGAAGGGGCCGCTTGCCGGACTTGAAACCACTGAAGGTTCGAGTGCGAGTCCGGCATGTGGCGGACTTAGAGCCCTCTGGGGTTTCGTCCCCTTGCGCCGGAGTCGGGAGGTCGCCTTCTTGGCGCCTCCAGACCACCTCCTCTGGTGGGGCCCTTTTGGGACTCCACCGCGGTGTCATCTGCGTCACGAGGAGAGGAGGCGGTCGGAAGTGAAGTGCTATTCACATCTCGACGAATCCGAGGAGCCGCTCGGCGAAGCGGCGAGCCTCTCATGGGCGGGCTACATGGTTATATTCGGCGTTAGAAGACACTATGCGACAAATAAAAAGTCATGAGCTATTTGGTCCGGACACTTACGATCTCGCCAGGCTTGGCCCTTGGTGGCCACTCCTCCTCGCCGTTAGCCGGTGTTGGTGGAGAAGTCCCGAGGAAGGGTCCTTCCTTTCTTGGACCCTCCGGCCTCCCCGATCAGGCGTCCTTCCTTTTCTTCTCTCCCACTGGGAGAGGCTTCTTTTTCCTCCTCATCCTCAGGGGAGGATTCCGCCTCAGAGTCGTCGGACGATGAGTCCGACAGCACCTGGCGCCGGGAGCTCCTTCGAGTTCCCGTGGCCTTCTTATCTGGCACCACGTGAGGTGCCGGAGCCAAGCAACCCGTCAATCGGGCGTCCGGCTGGTCTTCGGCAAGGGCAGACGGTCAATCTGTCCGGACGTCTTCACCGATCTGTCAAAGGTTAGGGAGTTTTAGATCCCGCATAGAGTCAAACTATGAAAAAGAGTCCCATAAAGGGTAAATAACTTACCTCGCTGGCTTGACGTCATGAAATGAATCCGCGATCTTCGGTGGCGGATGCGGGAGCTTCGGCGCCCTTGAACAAGACCTTACGGGCATCTTCGTACATAGTGTCAAGAGCCGGCTCAAGGTTCGGTGCTATGCGGATCAAACTCCCACAAATTGAAGGCCCGTTCTTTGGCATGGGAGAATCCGGCGGATGAGCATCACACGGATTACGTTGACAAGCTTGAGATTCTTGTCCACCGGGTTTGAGCCTTGAGTTTGGAGTCCGGACAGCTCTTCCAAATCACCCCACGTCAGGCCCATCTCTTTCCATGATGTGAGCCGTGTGGGGAAGCTAGATCGGAATTCGGGGGCGCCGCCCATTGAGAGTCGCGCGGCTCGGTGATGTAGAACCACCCCGATTGCCACTCCTTCACGGTCTCCACAAAGGAGCCCTCGAGCCATAGGACTTTGGCCATCTTGCCAACCATGGCACCTCCACTTTTCTGCTTGGCGGCCGTGCACTACCTTGACTTGACATTGAAGGTCTTGACCATAAGCGAAGTGGGGCTGGATGCAGAGAAAGGCCTCGCACACGACGATAAACGCCGAGATGTTGAGGATGAAGTTCGGGGCCAGATCATGGAAATCCAGGCCGTAGTAGAACATGACCCCCGGACAAATGGGTGAAGTGGAAAACCTAGTCTGTGGAGGAAGTGGGTGAGGAACACCACCCTCTCATGGGGCCTAGGGGTGGGAATAAGCTGCCCCTCGTCGGGGAGCCGGTCTTGTGATGTCATTTGGACAAGTATCCGCCTTCCGCAGCTTTTGACTTGTCCCTCCATGACGGAGGAGACCATCCACTTGCCTCCCGCTCTGGACATGGCTGGAGAAGGTTGAGGAGGGATGTGCGGACTTGGGCGCTGGAGCTCGAGTCTTGTGGATATGGATGAGCAAAGGAGGAAGAAGGCGTGGGTTAAAAGGTGGATCCTTATCCCCTTATATGGGTGGGCGAAGCTATCGTCCCCGCCACTGGTAAAACTCGCTTATCTCCCAAGCGCCGTAATCAATGGCGCGGTTGGGTTACCCACGTCCGTATTGATGGGAATCCCGGATTAAGGGGCACGATCTCCGCTTTGATAAGATGTGCCAAGGAAAGCGGCCCTCGCTAAACGCTACCGAGGTGGAACAGTAAAAATGATTCGTATAAAGGCACGGCCGTGGTGTGATGTCATGCCGCGGAATACATCAACAGATCCGCAAAGGTTATTCTCTCTACGGTGGTATGTGGAACTCGTTTTGCGAGCGGACACTATCCTTGTGTTCAAAATCTTCTATGAAGTATTCGGAGGAGGAACCCGCCTTGCAATGCCGAAGACAATAGGCGCCCGGACTCGTCGTAATTGAAGCCTGGTTGGGAGACTCTGAGGGAGTCTGGATTAGGGGTGTCCGGATAGCGAACTATCACCGCTATCTGGACTCTGGACTATGAAGATACAAGATTGAAGACTTCGTCCCGTGTCCGGATGGGACTTTCCTTGGCGTGGAAGGCAAGCTTGGCGATACGGATATGTAGATCTCCTACCATTGTAACCGACTCTGTGTAACCCTAACACTATCCGGTGTCTATATAAACCGGAGGGTTTTAGTCCGTAGGACGAACAACTATCATACCATAGGCTAGCTTCTAGTGTTTAGCCTCTCTGATCTCGTGGTAGATCCACTCTTGTACTACCCATATCATCAATATTAATCAAGCAGGAGTAGGGTTTTACCTCCATCGAGAGGGCCCGAACCTGGGTAAAAACATCGTGTCCCTTGTCTCCTGTTACCATCCGCCTAGACGCACAGTTCGGGACCCCCTACCCGAGATCCGCCGGTTTTGACACCGACTGGCCCCACGAGGGTGGAGGGCGCGCCTGGGGGGGGGAGGGCGCGCCCCCTACCTCGTGCCCACCTCGAAGCTTCCTTGGCGTAGGGTCCAAGTCTCCTGGATCATATTCGGTGAGAAAATCACATTCCCAAAGGTTTCATTCCGTTTGGACTCCGTTTGATATTCCGTTTCTTCGAAACACTGAAATAGCCAAAAAAAACAATTCCGGGCTGGGCCTCTGGTTAATAGGTTAGTCCCAAAAATAATATAAAAGTGGAAAATAAAGCCCAATATGGTCCAAAACAGTAGATAATATAACATGGAGCAATCAAAAATTATAGATACGTTGGAGACGTATCAGATATCATGCCATTGCACCAAATATTATGAACTTTTGATGAACACTACCTTTCCCTGTCATTGTCACTTCATGGGTTCTGGGTTGTTTGTCAACCGATCACACTGATAAGTGAATCGATTCCGCACTCTGATTCAATAACTCTTAAGTAAATTTCGTTGCTTACGAGTTTAATAATCCTTCAAGTCATTCCTAGCCTAATCGGCTATATCATTATCATGCTAAATTTTAAGCGTATACCTGGTCCTTCTTCCCGAAGCACAATTTTCGACGACGAGCTAAGCTTACGTTGATCTTCCTTGTCATATCATTTCGCCTTGAACAACAAGCTTGATTTCAAGTTTGTGTCATACCAATGGTTCCAATAACCTTTTGCTTCATCATTCCTTTGACTTGAAGTCATCGCCGATTGATTACATCTTCATGAAATCTCTCAACAAATGTGGCGTGATCATCATCAACATTCCGATGCTCCTCCAGGATATCAATCGAATTCATGATGAGAAATACCATCTGTGCCCCTCGATGATTTGGGCTATCATCGACAACATTCTTGCCTTCCCCCAACACGATTTTGATCATATCATTTTGGCATTACATCCTTTTGACCTATCGATGGATTACTGCTGAACCCATCGGCCACATCCTCATCTTTCAATGATGAAATTGTACGAACTATTCTAGCAGTTACCGTGGGATCCTTTGTGAATTCAAAAGTCTGACTTTTACTTGATGACCATGTCAATGATATTTCGAAGCATGTCTGTGGTACTCCGGTCGTCAACAAGAACATTGGAAGCACGCTGTGAAATGTTTCTTGATCGATTATCCATACCCTATTGTATGGGTAATATCATGATTCTTCCTCACCCCCTTTATCTAAATGCTTTTGAACTTGCGTCATATCATGTATATCCTGCTCCACTTCCCTTGGGAAGGATATACTCCCAATTCTGGTGTGTAAACACATTTTCCTTTCCATTGGTCTGATTAATCCGATAATTTCATTTTCCTTTCCATTGGTTTGTTTAACCTTCTTGTGATCTATATGATATAAGCAGAAATAATTCCCTGCTTATAAAACACCCCGATGTACAACCTTGTCAGTGAGACCCTGTTACTATTGTTGATGACATTCCGGTAGCCACCGATGGACGAGAACTTTGCCTATTGGTCCGCCTCGCCATGCGAGCAGGAAAATGGTTCTCTTCGTCCCTCGCCCTTGGTACCAACGTTGTTGTCAACATAATTGCTAGCCTATCCTCTGATTTGCCTTGCTATCATGACCGTGCAAAATGATTAGCGCCTTCCTGCTATTAACCCACATGGTGGGCCCATAACCCACAGTTCCACAGGATCGAAACCTGACTCTCCTGTACATCCCTGTCTTCCAAAATTGTTCCTCGCGCTTGGCTTCGTATGTAATTCACGAGCCGCCTTCCTAGTGATCTATTCTGGTATCATATGCAATACTTTTCCCATTGCTCTGAACCCCATTCACTCTCTATTTCAGGCAACGAACGATTGCCTACCCGGTTGAAACTTCGTATTGTACCTTAATATTTTGCTCTCGAAGTTTTCTTAAGTTTCAACTTGAGAGATACTTCTGTCACATTTCCTACATTGTTCACCAGATAATTAACCCTATAAGGGTCAGTTCACCCAAAGTTACTCTT
This sequence comes from Aegilops bicornis, assembly GCA_021605145.1. Lineage (NCBI taxonomy): Eukaryota > Viridiplantae > Streptophyta > Magnoliopsida > Poales > Poaceae > Aegilops > Aegilops bicornis. The sequence goes on along the minus strand of CM038670.1, from coordinate 721,807,823 downwards.
TACTTCCCCACTTAAATCTCGCGACGAGATTTCTTGTAGTGGAGGAGATTTGTAACACCCCAAGAATCATGCTACAGTAATCCCCTTCTAATGATGCCTTGTCATCATTGTTACTGTTGCTAATCTCACTTTGATTCTAATCCAATCCAAAGTTCAAATTCAAATTAAAGTCTAAAATTCAAATTTCTCAAACATGAAAACTAAAATGTTCAAAGAGTGTCAAATATTCCATAACCAATTATGGTGGTGACCCAACATTATTGAAAGGTGTTTAAGTGCCCTAAACTAGTTAAAACTGTGGCTAAAACAATTAAATTAAATGCCCTTTTAATTTATAAAATTGCAAACTATTTCAAAAGTCTCATAATCTTTTTGTGGCAGTACACAATAATTGTTGGCCAGTGGCATGTTTTTGTAGTGTCAATTGTGACTAAAGGAAAAGGCAAAAGCTGCTGGAAAATAAAACATAAAAGCTTTAAAAAAAGAAAAAGGAAAAGAAAAGAAGAAGGGGTGGGAGAGCCCTAGCCCCCCCTTGGGCCTCGGCCCACCTCGGCCAGCCGGACGGCCCACAGCCCCCTGCCCCCCTGGACCTCAACCAGCCCAGCCGGCCCAGCTCCCCGCATCGCTCCCCCTCCCCCTGTTCAACCGAACGAGGGTGTGCGCCCGCGCGTCGCCGCCGAACCACCTCGCCGTCAACGAGGGGGATAAGGATCCCCTCGACGCCTCAGGCTACCCTGCCACTTGCTCTGCCACTCCACTGTCGCCCGCTCCGCCTCTCCGTCTCCCCACCAGATCCCTTCTCGCTCTCCCCCACGTTCTCCACCGCGTCCGAGCTCCTCCATGGCCTCGCCGCCGTAGAACCCGCAGCCACCGCGATCTCCTCGCCTCACCACCGTGCCAGCTCATTCCGCCCTGTCCTCTATGTCATCTCCAACCATCAGAACGAAACGGGAGCCACCACAACGAGGGGATCGAGCTCTTCCACGTCTTCGGTTGCCGGCGCTTCTCCACCGACCCGCTCGTTCTGCTGCTCCTAAACTCCCAAGGGCCATCGGCGTGCCGCTCGGTGAGCTTCTCCGTCTCCTGCTCCCCTCCGTTAGCCCCTTCGCGAGACGTAGCTAGCTTCCGCCACGTCTGTGCTCTGCTCGCCGCCGATGGGCTTGTGGTCGTCGATGTGGTCGATGCCGCCGTCGCCTGAGGCCACGGTCGTACTCCTGGTGCTCCCAGGAGCTCAATGAGCTCGTGACCGAGCCTCCCCGCGCTCTCTAGCTCCGTTTCCATTGCTACCCGATCTCCAGCGTCCGCTCCGCCGCTCGCCACCGTCGTCTCGGGCCGAGTTAGCCCACTGGACCGCCGTAGACCGATGCGGCATCGGACGCCCAATCGAACGCACTAGGCCACACCCCCTCTCGCACCCTGTGCGAGAATTCTGGCCAACTCCGGCGCGGATCCGCCATGGGAATGGTCAACGGCGTCTCCGACCGCCATGACACAACCTAACCGAGGGCCGCACCGAAGTCATCGGTACCGGGTCCCAGTTGACCAGATTGGCCGGGTCAATTGTGTTGTGCACGGTTGACCTGACATGTGGGCCCCCTTTCTGTTAATTAGTCTAAAAACGTATTTGTAAATAAAAGTAATTAGATTAACCTAAACACTCAGTGACACCCGGGGCCCACACCCCTAATTAACCCTGTTAGGTTAGTTTAATCCACTGTTAAGCCAACAAAGGCTGACATGTGGGTCCCTTTGGACCCACAGGTCAGTTTTGACCTGGTCAGCGAGTCTGTTGACCGCTGACATCATCCCCACGCAATGCTGACGTCATTTTCCTTTTTCTATTAATTTAAATAATTCCAGTATATTATTAAAACTTTGAAAATTCATAGAAAATAAACTGTAACTCAGATGAAAATGTTTTCTATATGAAAGTTGCTCAGAAAAATCCAACAAATCCGAATATGCGGTCCCTTCATCTGTCACATGCCTCTAGCATGTTGAACATGGAACATTCCCCCTCCGGTCATCTGTCTAACACAGGTCCGGAACCGGGAATACATTCCCGGTTGAATTCCCCCTTCACCTATATCGTGTAGCCATACGTTAGGTCACACCTATCATAGCATATTGCCATGTTACGCTTTGTGATGCTATGTTTTCTTTATATTTACTGTTTCTCCCCCCCTCTTCTCTTCGGTAGACTCTGAGACCGATGCTGCCCCTGTGATCGACTACGTCGACGACGACCCCTCCTTGCCAAAGCAACCAGGCAAGCCCCCCCTTTGATCATCCCGATATCGCCCATTCCATTCTCTCATGCTTGCATTAGATTTTGCTACTGTTATTGTTTGCTCCTATTCGATGCATAGCCCTTTTTGTAACTCGCTCATTGTTACCTACACCTTATCCTAAAGCGCTTAGTATAGGTTGGTTAGTGATCCATCGATGGCCCCCACCTTGTCCTTGTTGCCCTGCTTCATCATCGAAGACCCGATCAACGGGATCGAAGACCAGGCCCCGACACCGCACATCACTTTCCCCTTAGTTGCTCGACACTACTGGGTTACTATCGAGTGCCAGGGGTGAGACCTCATCAGCACTTCTGATGTTAACATGTAGTGTAGCTATTCATTCATGGTCATCGAGGGTGATTTCCTCCTTAACCACTTCCGACACGGCTCTGTCGTGCAACCCCTCAAGTGTGAACCTCGGGGGTGGTTCCTCTTACGTTCAGCTTGATGATTACATCGAGTGGAATTCACCGGGGGTGATTCCTCGGGTTTTCCCTTGATGTTTGGACACACAGTTACTATGGTTACTATGACTTTACACTGAACCATGTTACTAAAGACGGGTCAACCCTGAGGGGTACCCGCGCGAGCTTAATTGCGAGTGATGTGGAGACGGGTTGACCTGGAGGGTGCCCGCGAGATAATTACGAGGCGTGGCCGGGCATTCCTAGCCCTTGCCGCAAGTCCTCGAGATGGGGCAACGGGGTCACATCTTTCGTGACTCTCTGCTTGTTACCGCGTGCTCCTAATCCACTACGATTTGGATATTTGATCCGAGGGGCCTCTGGCCTGATAGCACTAACCATCACGTGGGCATAGTATGGGCGTTCTGCGTCGTATACATCACCGAAGCTTAGTAGACGTCGGCCCGAGCGGCCTTGGCCGGGTTGGGTGGTAAGCTCCTCGCCTTTTAGGGAGGTAGCTAGGTCTGCTCACCGCCGCCCTACAACGTCTGAGGAGTTCGGGGAGATGGCCCATGACCACAGGGCATAGGTTTAGTCCGGCGTGCTGACCTCTCTATTAAGCCTAGGTCGGGTTGCGGCGTATTGTTTGGCCGAGGCCGGGCATTGATACGTCTCCAACATATCTATAATTTTTGATTTATCCATGCTACTTTATCTATTGTTTTGGACTATAATGGGCTTTATTTTCCACTTTTATATTACTTTTGGGACTAACCTATTAACCGGAGGCCCAAATTAATTGGTTTTTGCCTTTTTCAAAGATTTCAAGAAAGCAGAATATCAAAGCGGAGTCCAACGGAATGAAACCTTGAAACGTGATTTTCTCACCGAACGTGATCCGGAGACTTGGACCCTCGCCAAGGAACCAGAGAGGCGGTCACGAGGTGGGCGCCCCTAGGCGCGCCCACCTCGTGGGCCCCTCAAAGCTCCACCGACGTACTCCTTCCTCCTATATATACCTCATTACCCCAAGCGGTCGAGCAGAGCCAAAAGCGTAATTCCACCGCCGCAACTTCACCTGTATCCACGAGATCCCATCTTGGGGCCTGTTAGGATCTTCACCGGAGGGGCATCCACCACGGAGGACTTCTACATCAACACCATAGCCTCTCCGATGAAGTGTGAGTAGTTTACTTGCACCTTGGGTCCATAGCTAGTAGCTAGATGGCTTCTTCTCTCTTTTTGGATCTCAATACAATGTTCTCCCCCTCTCTCGTGGAGATATATTCGATGTAATCTTATTTTTTGTGGTGTGTTTGTTGAGATTGATGAATTGTGGGTTCATGATCCAGCTTATCTATGAATAATATTTGAATCTTCTCTGAATTCTTTTATGTATGATTGAGTTATCTTTGCAAGTCTCTTCGAATTATCCGTTTGGTTTGTCCAACTAGATTGGTAGTTCTTGCAATGGGAGAAGTGCATGCCTTTGGGTTCAATCTTGCGGTGTCCTTACCCAGTGACAGAAGGGGTTGCAAGGCACGTATTGTATTGTTGCCATCGAGGATAACAAGATGGGGTATTTATCATATTGCATGAATTTATTCCTCTACTTCATGTCATCTTGCTTAAGGCGTTACTCTGTTTTTAACTTAATACTCTAGATGCATCTTTGGATAGCGGTCGATGAGTGGAGTAATAGTAGTAGATGCGTAATCGTTTTGATCTACTTGTCTCGGACGTGATGCCTATATAAATTATCATACCTAGATAACCTCATAACAATGCTCAATTCTGTCAATTGCTCAACAAAAAATTTTTAACCCAACGTAGAATATATATGCTCTTGATAGAAGCCACTAGTGAAACCTATGGCCCCCGGGTCTATTCTCATCATATCAATCTCCATCACTTTTATACTTGCTTTGTTTTACTTTGCCTTTTACTTTTCACTTTGCATCTATATACCAAAAATACCAAAATATTATCTCTATCGGATCTCACTCTAAGTAAGTGACCGTGAAGGGATTGACAACCCCTAATCGCGTTGGTTGCGAGTAGCTATCATTTTGTGCAGGTACGAGGGACTTGTGCGTGGCCTCCTACTGAATTGATACCTTGGTTCTCAAAAACTGAGGGAAATACTTACGCTACTGTGCTGCATCATTCTCTCCTCTTCGGGGAAAACCAACGCAAGCTCAAGACGTAGCAGGCATGACCTAGGAAAGTGTGTCCGGCCGGAGTTAATCGAGCGTGGTGGGTAAGTTGGTGCACCCCTGCAGGGAAGAAAACATCTATCGATAGCCTATCCTACAGTAACAAACACTTGGAGTTGTATCCCGATGGATACAACTAGAACTGGATACTTGTGATGAGAACTGGATGGTGATGAGAATTGGATTGTGACGGTAACTGGATAGTATGGCTCTGGGATTGCTTTCTCGCAGGGTGTCAAGAAAGGATCTCTGGCCGAGGTTGATAACTCTACCACTACTTTACTTTATGCTACTCTACTCCCTCCTGTTGCTGCAAGATGGTGGTTTCCAGAAGATGCTAGTCTTTGATAGGCTAGGCTTTCCCCTTCTCTTACGGCATTCTGCGATTCGATCCACATATACAGACCCATTTCATTGATACCGATGCATATGTAGTGTAGATCCTTGCTTGCAGTACTTTTGATGAGTACTCACGGTTGCTTTGCTCCCCCTTTTCCCCTTTCTTCTTCTTTCCGGTTGATGCAACCAGATGCCTTGAGCCCGGGGCGGATGCTACCGCCGATGCTTACTACTACGTGGAGGCTGCTGACGACGAGGAGTAGTTAGGAGGCTCCCAGGCAGGAGGCCTTGCCTTTTCGATCGATGTTGCTTTTGTGCTAGCCTTCTTAAGGCAAACTTGTTTAAACTCATGTCTGTACTCAGATATTGTTGCTTCCGCTGACTCTTGTGTATTCGAGCCCTCGAGCCCCCTGGCTTGTAATGTAACGCTTATATTATTTTAATTTGTGTCTAGAGTTGTGTTGTGATATCTTCCCGTGTGTCCTTGATCTTGATCGTACACATTTGCGTGCATGATTAGTGTACGATTGAATCGAGGGCGTCACATACCAGAAGAGCCACAGAGCACCGCAAGGCACGAGGGCGCGCCCAGGGGTGGCTACGCCCTGGTACCTCATGGCCCCCCGTGGGCCATCTTTGCATGATTCCAACTCTGAAAATTCTTATAAATACCAAAACCCCCAAAAATAACCCTAGAACTTCGACTCCACGGCCGCAAGCCTCTGTACCTCCATGTTCTCATCTATAGATCTTTTCCGGCACCTTGCCGGAGGGAGGAAATCATCACCGGAGGCCATCTTCATCATCCCGGTGGTCTCCATGATGAGGAGGGAGTAGTTCACCCTCGGGGCTGAGAGTATGTGCTAGTAGCTATGTGTTTCATCTCTCTCTCTCTCTCTCTCTCTCTCTCTCTCGTGTTCTTGATTTGGCATGATCTTGATGTATCGCATGCTTTGTTAATATAGTTGGATCATATGGTGTTTCCCCTATTTATCTTGTTGTGATAAATTGACTTTTTTTACCTTTGAGGTTTGACTATTATCGGATTGAATACTTGTTGGATTTGAGAACACTTGATGTATGTCTTGCATATGAATACCCGTGGTGATAATGGGGTATTATATTGATTCACTTGATGTATGTTTTGGCACTCAACCCGCGGATTCTCGAGGTGACATTGGGGTAATCTATGCATAGGGGTTGATGCACGTTTTCGTCCTACTTTCTCCGATAGAAATCTTGGGGCACTCTTTGAAGTTTTTTGTGTTGGATTGAATATTATAAATCTGAAGTTGTTTGATGCATATCAAATAATCAACTCACAGATACTTGTTGTGACATTGGAGTATCTAGGTGACATTAGAGTTGGTTGATGTGTATCATATGGTGTTATTTTAGTATGAACTCTAGGGCTGTTCATGACACTTATAGGAATAGTGAAGGAAATATGCCCTAGAGGCAATAATAAAGTTGTTATTTTATATTTCCTTATTCATGATAAAGGTTTATTATTCATGCTATAATTGTACTGATTGGAAACCTAAATACATGTGTGAATATATAAACAAACACCGTGTCCCTAGTGAGCCTCTACTTGACTAGTTCGTTGATCAAAGATGGTTAAGGTTTCCTAACCATGGACATCAGTTGTTATTTGATAACGGGGTCACATCATTAGGAGAATGATGTGATGGACAAGATCCATCCGTTAGCTTAGCATAATGATCATTCAATTTTATTGCTATTGCTTTCTTCATGTATTCCTTCGACTATGAGATTATGCAACTCCCGGATACCGAAGGATTGCCTTGTGTGCTATCAAATGTCACAACGTAACTGGGTGATTATAAAGATGCTCTATCGGTATCTCCGAAGGTGTCTGTTGAGTTGGCATAGTTCAAGATTAGGATTTGTCGCTCCGAGTATCGGAGAGGTATCTCTGGACCCTCTCGGTAATACACATCATAAGCTCACAAGCAAACGACTAAGGAGTTGGTCATGAGGTGATGTATTACGGAACGAGTAAAGAGACTTGCTGGTAACGAGATTGAACTAGGTATGAAGATACCGACGATCGAATCTCGGGCAAGTAACATACCGATGGACAAAGGGAATTACGTATGTTGTCATAACGGTTCGACCGATAAAGATCTTCGTAGAATATGTAGGAGCCAATATGAGCATCCAGGTTCCGCTATTGGTTATTGACTGGAGAGGTGTCTCGGTCATGTCTACATAGTTCTCGAACCCGTAGGGTCTGCACGCTTAACGTTCGATGACAGTATTGTATTATATGAGTTATGTGATTTGGTGACCGAATGTTGTTCGGAGTCCCGGATGAGATCACGGACATGATGATGAGTCTCAAATGGTCGAGAGGTAAAGATTGATATATATATAGGACGATAGTATTCGGACACCGGAAGTGTTCCGGAGTGTACCGGGTACTTATCGGGTCACCGGAAGGGGGTTTCGGGCACCCCCGGCAAAAGATATGGGCCTTATGGGCCAAGAGGGGAACGCACTAGCCACAAGGGGATGGTGCGCCCCACATATCGGTCGGCCAGGGATGGAGAAGGAAAGGGGAAGGGAGAAAGGCAAGTGTGGATTAGGATTCCCACTTCCCTTCTCTCTCCCCTCTCTTTCCTTCCCCCTCTGTCAAATATGGCAGGGGGGTGCAGGGCAAGGAAGCCCCAAGGGGGCCGGCGGCCAGCCCTTGGGCACCTCCTGGCCTCTCCCCTCCCCCTCCCACCTATATATATGTGGGAGGGAGGCACCTAGAACACACAACATCAATTATTAGCCTTGTGTGATACCCCCCTCCATAGTTTACACCCCGGTCATATTCTCGCGGTGCTTAGGCGAAGCCCTGCGCAGATCACTTCACCATCACCGTCACCATGCCGTCGTGCTGACGGAACTCATCTACTTCCTCGACATCTTGCTGGATCAAAGAGGACGAGGGACGTCATCGAGCTGAACGTGTGCAGAACTAGGAGGTGTCGTATGTTCGGTACTTGATCGGTCGGAGCTAGAAGAAGTTCGACTACATAAACCACGTTGTCAAACGCTTCCGCTTTCGGTCTACGAGGGTACGTAGACATACTCTCCCCTCGTTGCTATGCATCTCCATGAATAGATCATTGCGTGTGCATAGAATTTTTTTGTTTTCCATGCAACGTTTGCCAACAAATAGCTCAATAGATTGATCGGAAAGAATAACTTTGAGGTGGTTTTGTACCCTACAAACAATTTCATCTTATGTTGAGGGATTATTATATGATTCAATTATGTTAGCACTGCTGAGAGGTTACACTAGTGAAAGTATGAACCCTAGGCCTTGTTTCTAAACATTGCAATATCATTTGTACTCTGTTTTATCACTTGCTACCTTGTTGTTTTTATATTTTCAAATTACAAAAACCTATATCTACTATCCATACTACACTTGTATCACCATCTCTTTGCCGAAATAGTGCGCCTATACAATTTTCCATTGTATTCGGTGTGTTGGGGACACAAGATATTTCTTGTATTTGGTTGCACGGTTGTTTGAGAGAGACCATCTTCATCCTACGCCTCCCACGGATTGATAAACCTTAGGTCATCCACTTGAGGGAAAATTGATACTGTCCTACAAAACTCTGCCTTGAAGGCCCAACACAAGTCTACAAGAATAAGATGTGCAGTAGACATCAAGCTCTTTCCTGGTGCTGAGGACGTGAGTGCTTGAAGGTATTTCTTTAGATCTTACAATTGAATCTTTTAGTTTCTTGTTTTATCACTAGCTTGGTTTATAAATGAAAACTACAAAAAATGGAATTGAGGTTGCCTCATATTATTCATCTTTATAATGTCTTCCTTGAAAATGATGGATCAGAAAATTGTGCTCAGTTGATAGAAGAAGAATTCAATAAAATGTTTGGCATAAAATCTTTGAATGATAAGCATGATTGCAATGTTGCTAGTATGAATTCTTTGAATAGCCATGATGCTAATGATATGCAAAGCCATAAGCTTGGGGATGCTATGTTTGATGAAGATGATATTTTTAGTCCCCCAAATTTTGATGAGAAAATTTATTATGATGAAAGCTGATACGTCTCCAACGTATCTATAATTTTTGATTGTTTCATGCTATTATATTATCCATCTTGCATGTTTTATATGCATTATTATGCTATCTTATATCATTTTTCAGGACTAGCCTATTAACCTGGTGCCCAGTGCCAGTTGCTATTTTTCCTTACTTTTGCCTTTATAGAAAATCAATACCAAACGGAGTCCAAATGGAACGAAACTTTTTGATGATTTATCTTGGACAACAAGACATCCAGGCTTCAGGAGGATGCCAGAAGGGCCATGAGATGGCCACAAGCTCAGAGGGCGCGCCCCCAAGCTTGTGGGCCCCTCGTGGCACTTACAACCCTAATTTTTCTTCTATAAATACCCAAATATTCCCCAAAGACTAGGGGGCAGACCAAAAATACTTTTCCGTCACCGCAAGCTTCTGTTCTCGTGAGATCCCATCTTGGGGCCTTCTCCGGTACTCCGCCGGAGGGAGATTCGATCACGGAGGGCTTCTACATCAACCTTGCTACCCTTCCGATGAGGTGTGAGTAGTTTACCAAAGACCTACGAGTCCATAGCTAGTAGTTAGATGGCTTATTCTCTCTCTTTGATCTTCAATACAATGTTCTCTCGATGTTCTTGGAGATCTATTCGATGTAATCTTCTTTTGCGGTCCGTTTGTTGAGATCCGATGAATTGTGGGTTTATGTTCAGATTATCTATGAATATTATTTGAGTCTTCTCTGAACTCTTTTATGCATGATTTATTTAGCTTTGTATTTCTCTTCGATCTATTGATTTGGTTTGGCCAACTAGATTGATTTTTCTTGCAATGGAGAGGTGCTTTGTAATGGGTTCAATCTTGCGGTGCTTAATCCTAGTGACAGAAGGGGACATGACACGTATTTGTATTGTTGCTATTAAGGATAAAAAGATGGGGTTTATTCATATTGATTGGATCTATCCTTCTACATCATGTCATCTTGTTTAAGGTGTTGCGTCGTTCTTGTTAACTTAATACACTAGATGCATGCTGGATAGCGGTCGATGTGTGGAGTAATAGTAGTAGATGCAGGCACGAGTCAGTCTACTTGTCTCGGACATGATGCCTATATACATGATCAATGCCTTGGATATCTTCATAATTATTCGTTTTTCTACCAATTGCTCAACAGTAATTTGTTTACCCACCGTATGCTTTCTTTCAAGAGAGAAGCCTCTAGTGAAAACTATGGCCCCCAGGTGTATTTTATTATATTATTTTTAGATCTATAAAACCAAAAACACAAAAATACCTTGCTATAATTTATTTACTTTCATCTTATTTTGCACTTTTACTTATTTTTTATATCTATCACTATCAGATCTCATCCTTGCAAGTAACCATGAAGGGATTGACAACCCCTTTACCGCGTTGGGTGCAAGTATTTGCTTGTTTGTGTAGGTGCTATCATTGGAGACTTGTGTGTTCCTCCTACGATTGATATCTTGGTTCTTAACTGAGGAAATACTTATCTCTACTTTGCTGCATCACCCTTTCCTCTTCAAGGGAAAAACCAACGCATAAGCTCAAAGTAGCAAGAAGAATTTACGGCGCCGTTCTTGGGAGTATCTACATCAAGCCTACCAAGTACCTATCATAAATCTCATCTCTTGCATTTTCTTTATTTGCCATTTGCCTCTCCCCCACTTCTAAAACGTTTCCAGAAAAAAATACAAAAATATTTGCCTTTTATTTGCCTTCTTCTCGTTTGCCTTTTTCGTTTGCTTCTTGTTTGCTTGTGTGCTAGATTGCTTGCTTTATCATCATGTCTCAATTTAAAAACCTTGATCTTTACCGTAGAAAGTTGGAAGAGATGGAAAATAATACTAAGAGCTTCATGTCTTTGCAGTTTGAGCATAATAATTTCTTTAGGAATGAACTTAAAGAACAATCTACCATGATAGAATATCTCAATAAACAACTTGATGATGTTAATAAAGGAGTTATTGGTCTTCGATCTCAACTCATGCATATTGAAAGTTTAGTAGGCCAAATTTTTTATAAGCAAACTACGTTAGTGAATAAGATGGCTGCTAAACCTGAATCTTTGAATCATGATGAAGATCTTAAAGTGATTGGTATGACTCCTATTGAATCTTTGTTTGCTAATATAAAACTTGATGAAGAAGGGACCGGAGAAGAGTCAACTTTAGCTAGAAGGCGTCCCAATAATTTGGAGGGTGAAGATCTTAATGAAAAAATTGATAAAGTGGGTTTGGCGAGGTCAAAACTTTAACTAGTGATGAGCCCACTCTTTTGGATTTCAAGGAGTTTAATTATGATAATTGTTCTTTGATTGAGTGTATTTCCTTGTTGCAATCCATGCTTAATTCACCTCATGCTTATAATCAAAATAAGGCTTTTACTAAACATATCGTTGATGCTATGATGAAATCTTTAGAAGAAAAACTTGAGTTGGGAGTTTCAATTCCTAGAAAGCTTTAGGATGAATGGGAATATACTATTAAAATTAAGATTAAATATTATAAGTGCCATGCTTTATGTGATTTGGGTGCTAGCGTCTTTACTATTCCAAAACCTTTATGTGATGTGCTAGGTTTCCATAAACTCGATGATTGTTCTTTAAATTTGCACCTAGCGGATTCTACTATTAAGAAACCTATGGGAAGAATTAATGATGTTATTATTATTGCAAATAGGAATTATGTGCCCATAGATTTCATTGTGCTTGATATAGATTGCAATCCTACATGCCCTATAATTCTTGGTAGACCTTTCCTTAGAACGATTGGTACAATTATTGATATGAAAGAAGGAAACATTAGATTTCAATTTCCATTAAAAAAGGGCATGAAACACTTTCCAAGAAAGAAAATTAAGTTACCATATGAATCTATTATGAGGGTCACTTATAGATTGAATACAAAATATGGCAATACCTAGATCTATGCAATATGCCTAGCTAAGGGCGTAAAACAATAACGCTTGTTGGGAGGCAACCCAATGTTATTTTTGTTTTTCTTATTTTCCTTTCTATTTTTCAATAAATACACAATTATGCTACTGTTATGATTGTGTTTTAATATTTTAATTAGTGTTTGAGCCAAGTCAGACCTTTGGGATGATTTGGAAGAAAGTTGATTTGATTCTGTGAAAAAACAGAAACTTTTGCGCGCAGTTCCGGAATTGTTTAAATTCACAGAAACATGTTTTTGCTTTGAATTTTTTACACAAGACTGATATACAGATTTCCCACATCATCCTATTTTTTCAGAATTTTTAGAGTTACATTAGTATGAGAAATATTCAGGTTATTATAGACTATTCTGTTTTTGGCAGATTCTGTTTTCATTGAGTTGTTATCTTGTTTTGATGAATCTATGGGTAATATAGGGGGGTGGGGGTATGAATCATGTTGAAGTTGGAATACAATAGTTATAATGCTAATATGAAATTGGAATGAGTTTACAACAGTACATAAAGTGGTGATTTGTTTTATTATACTAATAGATCTCACGAGTTTTCTGTTGAGTTTTCTATTGTGAAGTTTTCAAGTTTTGGGTGAAGTTTCAATGGACTAAGGAATAAGGAGTGGCAAGATGTTGGGAAACGTAGTAATTTCAAAAAAAAATTCCTACGCACACACAGGACCATGGAGATGGCATAGCAACGAGAGGGGAGAGTGTCTGTCCACGTACCCTCGTAGACCGAAAGCGGAAGCGTTATAACAACGCGGTTGATGTAGTCGTACGTCTTCATGATCCGACCGATCCAAGCACCGAACGTACGGCACCTCCGAGTTCGACACGTTCAGCTCGATGGCGATCCCGGACTCGATCCCAGCAAAGTGTCGAGGATGAGTTCCGTCGGCCTGACGGCGTGGTGGCGATGATGATGCTCCACCGGCGGGGCTTCACCTAAGCCCGCGGACGATATGACTTCTCCGGTAGCGAGGCTTCGCCTAAGCTCATGACGATATGACCGAAGTGGAATATGGTGGAGGGGGCACCGCACACGGCTAAGGAACGATCTGTAGATCAACTTGTGTGTCCATGGGGTGCCCCTGCCCCCGTATATAAAGGTGGGAGGGAGGAGGAGGCAGGCCAAGGGAGGAGGCGCGCCATTGGGGAGTCCTAATCCCACCGGGAGTAGGATTCCCCCTTTCCTAGTCCATCTAGGGATCCTTCGATGTATTAGGAGTAGGAGACAAGGAAGGGGAAGAGAGAAGGGAAGGAAGGAGGGTGCGGCCTCCCCTAGTCAATTCGGACTAGGCCATGGAAGCGCGCGGCCTGCCCTAGGCAGCCCTCTCTCTTTCCCGCAGGGCCCAATAAGGCCCAATACTTCTCCCCGGCGAATTCCCGTAACTCTCGGTACTCGAAAAATACCCGAATCATTCGAACCTTTCCGAACTCCGAATATAGTCGTCCAATATATCAATCTTTACGTCTCGACCATTTCGAGACTCCTCGTCATGTCCCCGATCTCATCCGGGACTCCGAACTCCTTCGGTACATCAAAACTCATAATCTCATAATATAAGCATCGCCGAAACCTTAAGCGTGCGGACCCTACGGGTTCGAGAACTATGTAGACATGACCTAGAACTATTCTCGGTCAATAACCAATAAGCGGAACCTGGATGCCCATATTGGTTCCTACATATTCTCTGAAGATCTTTATCGGTCAAACCGCATAACGATATCGTTGTTCCCTTTGTCATCGGTATGTTACTTACCCGAGATTCGATCGTCGGTATCCAATACCTAGTTCAATCTAGATTCTTGGTAAGTCTCTTTACTCGTTCCGTAATACATCATCTCACAACTAACTCATTAGTTGCAATGCTTACCAAGGCTTATGTGATGTGTATTACCGAGAAGGCCCAGAGATACCTCTCCGAGCAATCGGAGTGACAAAATCTAATCTCGAAATCGCCAACCCAACATGTACCTTTGGAGACACCTGTAGTACTCCTTTATAATCACCCGATTCGTTGTGACGTTTGGTAGTACCCAAAGTGTTCCTCTGTAAACGGGAGTTGCATAATCTCATAGTTACAGAACATGTATAAGTCATGAAGAAAGCAAATAGCAACATACTAAGCGATCGGGTGCTAGGCTAGCGGAATGGGTCATGTCAATCAGATCATTCTCCTAATGATGTGATCCCGTTAATCAAATGACAACTCATGTCTATGGTTAGGAAACATAACCATCTTTGATTAACGAGCTAGTCAAGTAGAGGCATACTAGTGACACTTTGTTTGTCTATGTATTCACACATGTATTATGTTTCCGGTTAATACAATTCTAGCATGAATAATAAACATTTATCATGATATAAGGAAATAAATAATAACTTTATTATTGCCTCTAGGGCATATTTCCTTCAGTCTCCCACTTGCACTAGAGTCAATAATCTAGATCACATCACCATGTGATTAACATCGATAGTTCACATCATCTTGTGATTAACACCCATAGTTCACATCGCTATGTGACCAAGACCCAAAGGGTTTACTAGATTCAGTAATCTAGTTCACATCGCTATGTGATTAACACCCAAAGAGTACTAAGGTGTGATCATGTTTTGCTTGTGAGATAATTTTAGTCAACGGGTGCATCACATTGAGCCGTAAGTATTTTGCAAATATTCTATGTCTACAATGCTCTTGCGGAGCTACTCTAGCTAATTGCTCCCACTTTCAATATGTATCCAGTTGAGATTCAAAGTCATCTAGATTAGTGTTAAAACTTGCATCGACGTAACCCTTCTGACGGGCTCTTTTATCACCTCCATAATCGAGAAATATTTCCTTAGTCCTCACTAAGGATGTCTTTGACCAATGTCCGATGATCTACTCCTAGATCACTATTGTACTCCTTGCCAAATTCGGAGCAAGGTATACAATAGGTCCGGTACATAGCATAGCATACTTTATAGAACCTATGATCGAGGCATAGGGAATGACTTTCATTCTCTTTTCTATTTTACTGCCGTGGTCGGGATTTGAGTCTTACTCAATCTCACACCTTGTAACACAGGCAAGAACTCTTTCTTTGACTGTTCCATTTTGAACTACTTCAAAATCTTGTCAAGGTATGTATTCATTGAAAAACATATCAAGCGTCTTGATCTATCTCTATAGATCTTGATGCTCAATATGTAAGCAGCTTCACCAAGGTCTTTCTTTGAAAAAACTCCTTTCAAACACTCCTTTATGCTTTGCGAATAATTCTACATTATTTCCGATCAACAATATGTCATTCACATATACTTATCGGAAAAGGCATAGTGCTCCCACTCACTTTCTTGTAAATACAGGCCTTTCAAAAGTCATATAAAATCATATGCTTTGATCAACACATCAAAGCGTATATTCCAACTCCGAGATGCTTGCACCAGTCCATTGATGGATCATTTGGAGCTTGCACATTTTGTTAGCTCCCTTTGGATCGATAAAACCTTCTGGTTGCATCATATACAACTCTTCTTCCGAAACCCATTCGAGAATGCGGTCTTTACATCCATTTGCCAAATTTCATAATCATAAAATGCGGCAATTGCTAACATGATTCGGACAGACTTAAGCATCGCTTCTGGTGAGAAGGTCTCATCGTAGTCAATCCCTTGAACTTGTCGAAACCCCTTTGCGACAAGTCGAGCTTTGTAGACGACAATATTACCGTCGGCGTCGGTCTTCTTCTTGAAGATCCACTTGTTTTCTATTGCTTGCCGACCCTCGCAAGTCAACCAAAATCCACACTTTGTTTTCATACATGGATCCCATCTCAGATTTCATGGCCTCAAGCCATTTTTGCGGAATCTGGGCTCATCATCGCTTCCTCATAGTTCGTAGGTTCATCATGGTCTAGTAACATGACTTCCGAACATGATTACCGTACCACTCAGTGCGGATCTTACTCTGGAAGACCCTACGAGGTTTGGTAGCAACTTGATCTGAAGTTTCATGATCATCTTCATTAACTTCCTCACTAATTGGTGTAGGAGTCACGGGAACTGATTTACATGATGAACTACTTTCCAATAAGGGAGAAGGTACAATTACCTCATTAAGTTCTACTTTCCTCCCACTCACTTCTTTCAAGAGAAACTTCTTCTCTAGAAAGGATCCATCTTAGCAACGAAAAACTTGCCTTCGGATCTGTGATAGAAGGTGTACCCAATAGTTTCCTTTGGGTATTCTATGAAGACGCACTTCTCCGATTTGGGTTCGAGCTTATCGAGGATGAAACTTTTTCACATAAGCATCGCAACCCCAAACTTTAAGAAAGCGTCAACTTGGGTTTCTTGCTAAACCACAGTTCATATGTTGTCGTCTCAACGGATTTAGATGGTGCCCTTTTAATGTGAATGCATTGTCTCTAATGCATAACCCGAAAACTATATTGGTAAATCTGTAAGAGACATCATAGATCGCACTATATCCAATAAAGTGCGGTTCTGACGTTCGGACACACCATAACGTTGTGGTGTTCCGGTGGCGTGAGCTGTGAAACTATTTCACATTGTTTTAATTGAAGACCAAACTCGTAACTCAAATATTCCTCTCCACGATCAGATCGCAGAAACTTTATTTTCTTGTTACGATGATTTTCCACTTCACTCTAAAATTCTTTGAACCTTTCAACTATTTCAGACTTCTGTTTCATCAAGTAGATATACCCATATCTGCTCAAATCATCTTGTGAAGGTTAGAAAACAACGATACTTGCCACGAGCATCAACACTCATTGGATCGCATACATCGGTATGTATTATTTCCAATAAGTCAGTAGCTTGTTCCATTGTTCCGAGAACGGAGTTTTAGTCATCTTGCCCAAAGCGGCCCGGTTACTTAAGCATCAAATGATTCATAACCAAGTGATTTGAAAAACCCATCGACATGGAGTTTCTTCATGCGCTTTACACCAATATGACCTAAACGGCGATTACCACAAATAAGTTGCACTATCATTATTAACTTTGCATCTTTTGGCATCAATATTATGAATATGTGTATCACTACGATCGAGATCCAACAAACTATTTTTATTGGGTGTATGACCATCGAAGGTCTTTATTCATGTAAGCGAACAACAATTATTCTCTAATTTACATGAATAACCGTATTGCAATAAACATGATCAAATCATATTTATGCTCAACGCAACGCCAAATAACATTTATTTAGGTTCCACACTAATCCCGAAAGTATAGGGAATGCGATGATGATCATATCAATCTTGGAACTACTTCCAACACTCATCGTCACTTCCCTTCAACTAGTTTCTGTTCATTACGCAACTCCCGTTTCAAGTTACTACTCTTAGCAACCGAACCCGGTATCAAATACCGAGGGGTTGCTACGAACACTAGTAAAATACACATCAATAATCTGTATATCAAATATACCTTTGTTCACTTTGCCATCCTTCTTATCCGCCAAAAACTTGGGGTAGTTCCGCTTCTAGTGACCAGTTCCATTGCAGAAAAAGCACTTAGTCTCGGGCTTAGGTCCAGACTTGGGCTTCTTCACTCGAGCAGCAACTTGCTTGCCGTTCTTCTTGAAGTTCCCCTTCTTCCCTTTGCCCTTTTCCTTGAGACTAGTGGTCTTGTCAATCATCAACACTTGATGCTCTTTCTCGATTTCTACCTTCGTCGATTTCAACATCACGAAGAGCTCGAGAATCGTTTTCGTTATCCCTTGCATACTATAGTTCATCACGAAGTTCTAGTAACTTAGTGATGGTGACTAGAGAATTCTGTCAATCACTATCTTATACGGAATATTAACTCACACTTGATTCAAGCGATTGAAGTACCCAGACAATCTGAGAACATGCTCACTAGTTGAGCGATTCTCCTCCATCTTTTAGCTATAGAACTTGTTGGAGATTTCATATCTCTCAACTCGGGTATTTGCTTGAAATATTAACTTCAACTCTGGAACATCTCATATGGTCCATGACGTTCAAAACGTCTTTGAAGTCCCGATTCTAAGCCGTTTAAGTATGGTGCACTAAACTATTAAGTAGTCATCATATTGAGCCAGCCAAACGCGTTCATAACGTGCGCATTTGCTCCTGCAATAGGTGCATCACCTAGCGGTGCATTAAGGACATAATTCTTACGTGCAGCAATGAGGATAAACCTCGGATCACGGATCCAATCCGCATTATTGCTACTAACATTTTTCAATACAATTTTCTCTAGGAACACATATAAAAACATAGGGAAGCAACAACGCGAGCTATTGATCTACAACATAATTTGCAAAATACTACCGGGACTAAGTTCATGATAAATTAAAGTTCAATTAATCATATTACTTAAGAACTCCCACTTAGATAGACATCTCTCTAGTCATCTAAGTGATTACGTGATCCAAATCAACTAAACCATAACCGATCATCACGTGAGATGGAGTGTTTTTCAATGGTGAACATCTTATGTTGATCATATCTACTATATGATTCACGCTCGACCTTTCGGTCTCCGTGTTCCGAGGCCATATCTGCATATGCTAGGCTCGTCAAGTATAACTTTGAGTATTCTGCGTGTGCAAAAGCGGCTTGCACCCGTTGTAGATGGACGTAGAGCTTATCACACCCGATCATCACGTGGTGTCTCGCCACGACGAACTTTGGCAGCGGTGCATACTCGGGAGAACACTACTTGATAATTTTAGTGAGAGATCATCTTAAAATGCTACCGTCAATCAAAGCAAGATAAGATGCATAAAGGATAAACATCACATGCAATCAATATAAGTGATATGATATGGCCATCATCATCTTGTGCTTGTGATCTCCATCTCCGAAGCACCGTCGTGATCACCATCGTCACCGGTAGCGACACCTTGATCTCCATCGTAGCATCATTGTCGTTCGCCATCCATTGCTTCTCGACTATCGCTACCGCTTAGTGATAAAGTAAAGCAATTACAGGCGTTGCATTTCATACAATAAAGCGACAACCATATGGCTCCAGCCGATTGCCGATAACCCGGTTACAAAACATGATCATCTCATACAATAAAATATAGCATCACGTCTTGACCATATCACATCACAACATGCCCTGCAAAAACAAGTTAGACGTCCTCTACTTTGTTGTTGCAAATTTTACGTGGCTACTACGGGCTTAAGCAAGAACCAATCTCACCTACGCATCAAGACCACAACGATACTTCATCAAATAGACTCCATTTAAACCTTCTCAAGGACCGGGCGTATGCCACTTTCAGTTCAATTAAAGTGAGAGGCAGACACCCGCCAGCCACCTTTAAGCACGAGTGCTCGTAGCAGTGAAACCAATCTCGCGTAAGCGTCTGGCGTAATGTCGGTCCGGGCGCTTCATCTCACAATACCGCTGAACCAAAGTATGACATGCTGGTAGGCGGTATGACTTGTATCGCCCACAACTCACTTGTGTTCTACTCGTGCACATGACATCAACGCATAAAACCAGGCTCGGATGCCACTTTGTTGGGAAGCGTAGTAATTTCAAAAAAATTCCTCGCACACACGGGACCATGGAGATGGCATAGCAACGAGAGGAGAGTGTCTGTCCACGTACCCTCGTGAGACCGAAAGCGGAAGCGTTATAACAACGCGGTTGATGTAGTCAAATGCGTCTTCATGATCCGACCGATCCAAGCACCGAGCGTCACGGCACCTCCGTGTTCAGCACACGTTCATTTCGATGGCGATCCCGGACTCCGATCCGGCAAAGTGTCGGGGATGAGTTCCGTCGGCCTGACGGCGTGGTGGCGATGATGATGCTCCACCGACGGGGCTTCACCTAAGCCCAGCGGACGATATGACTTCTCCGGCGCAGGGCTTCGCCTAAGCTCCATGACGATATGACCGAAGTGGAATATGGTGGAGGGCACCGCCTGCGGCTAAGGAGCGATCCGTAGATCAACTTGTGTGTCCATGGGGTGCCCCCTGCCCCGTATATAAAGGAGGGAGGGAGGAGGAGGCCGGCCCTAGGAGGCGGCGCCATTGGGGAGTCCTACTCCCACGGGAGTAGGATTCCCTTCCTAGTCCAACTAGGAGTCCTTCCATGTATTAGGAGTAGGAGACAAGGAAGGGAAGAGAGAAGGGAAGGAAGGAGGGGTGCGGCCTCCCCTAGTCCAATTCGGACTAGGCCATGGGGCGCGGCCTGCCCTAGGCAGCCTCTCTCTTTCCCGCAGGGCCCAATAAGGCCCAATACTTCTCCCGGCGAATTCCGTAACTCTCCGGTACTCCGAAAAATACCCGAATCATTCGGAACCTTTCCGAACTCCGAATATAGTCGTCCATATATCGATCTTTACGTCTCGACCATTTCGAGACTCCTCGTCATGTCCCCGATCTCATCCGGGACTCCGAACTCCTTCGGTACATCAAAACTCATAAACTCATAATATAAGCATCATGAAACCTTAAGCGTGCGGACCCTACGGGTTCGAGAACTATGTAGACATGACCTAGAACTATTCTCGGTCAATAACCAATAAGCGGAACCTGGATGCCCATATTGGTTCCTACATATTCTCTGAAGATCTTTATCGGTCAAACCGCATAACGATATCGTTGTTCCCTTTGTCATCGGTATGTTACTTACGAGATTCGATCGTCGGTATCCAATACCTAGTTCAATCTAAATTCGTAAGTCTCTTTACTCGTTCCGTAATACATCATCTCACAACTAACTCATTAGTTGCAATGCTTGCAAGGCTTATGTGATGTGTATTACCGAGAAGGCCCAGAGATACCTCTTCGACAATCGGAGTGACAAAATCTAATCTCGAAATACGCCAACCCAACATCTACCTTTGGAGACATCTGTAGTACTCCTTTATAATCACCCAGTTACGTTGTGACGTTTGGTAGTACCCAAAGTGTTCCTCTGGTAAACGGGAGTTGCATAATCTCATAGTTACAGGAACATGTATAAGTCATGAAGAAAGCAAATAGCAACATACTAAACGATCGGGTGCTAGGCTAACGGAATGGGTCATGTCAATCAGATCATTCTCCTAATGATGTGATCCCGTTAATCAAATGACAACTCATGTCTATGGTTAGGAAACATAACCATCTTTGATTAACGAGCTAGTCAAGTAGAGGCATACTAGTGACACTTTGTTTGTCTATGTATTCACACATGTATTATGTTTCCGGTTAATACAATTCTAGCATGAATAATAAACATTTATCATGATATAAGGAAATAAATAATAACTTTATTATTGCCTCTAGGGCATATTTCCTTCACAAGAGCGTAAGCTTGGGGATGCCCAAGGAACCCCAAGGTAATATTCAAGGAGAACCAAGCGTCTAAGCTTGGGGATGCCCCGGATGGCATCACCTCTTTTGTCTACAATCCATCGGTAAATTACTTGAGGCTATATTTTTATTCACCACATGATATGAGTTTTGCTTGGAGCGTTGTGTATTATATGAGTCTTTGCTTTATTTGCTTTTTAGTTTACCACAATCGTCCTTGTTGGACACACCTTTTTGAGAGGGACACACATTATTCGTGAATTTATTAGAATACTCTTTGAGCTTCACTTATATATCATGTGAGCTAAGCAGTTGCTCTAGTGCTTCACTTATATCTTTTAGAGCATGGCGGTGGTTATATTTTAAAGAAATTGATGAACTCTCATGCTTCACTTATATTATTATGAGAGTGTTAGATATAGTATGGCAATTTGCTTGGGTTATGAATTTAGACCTAATGTGATGTGTATTCAAGAGGGATATAATAAAAACTTTCATAAAGATCATTGAATATATGAGGAGTTTGATTCCTTGCAATTGTTTTGAGATATAAAGATGGTGATATTAGAGTCATGGCAGTTAGTAATTGTGGTTTAGTAAGAATATTTGTGTTAAGGTTTGTGATTCCCTAAGCATGCACGTATGATCTCTCGTTATGCGATGAAATTGGGGCATGATTTATTATTGATTGTCTTCCTTATGAGTGGCGGTCGGGGACGAGCGATGGTCTTTTCCTACCAATCTACCCCCCTAGGAGCATGCGTAGTAGTACTTTGCTTCGAGGGCTAATAAACTTCTGCAATAAGTATGTGAGTTCTTTATGACTAATGTTGAGTCCATGGATTATACGAACTCTCACATTTCCGCATTTTGCTAGCCTCTTCGGTACCGTGCATTGCCCCTTCTCACCTTGAGTTGTGGTGCAAACTTCGCCGTTGCATCGAAACCCCGTGATATGATATCCTCTATCACACATAAGCCTCCTTATATCTTCTTCAAAACAGCCACCATACCTACGATTGCTTATATCTGCGTTAGTATTTCCCCAAAGAGGAGAGGATGATGCAGCACAATAGCGGTAAGTATTTCCCTCAGTTATGAAACCAAGGTTATCAATCCAGTAGGAGAACCAAGCAACACTATGTAAACAACACCTGCACACAAATAACAAGAGCTTGCAACCCAACGCGTAAGAGGGGTTGTCAATCCCTCCTCGGTATTGAGATAGATTAAATTGTATGAGATTTGATAAATATATCTTGCAAAAGCACAAAATAAAATAAATAAAGAAAAAGTACAGCAAGGTATTTTTGGTTTTAATATGATTGGAAATAGACCCAGGGGTCGAGAAAATAGCATATGGTGGGTAAACAAATTACTGTTGGGCAATTGACAGAAAAGCGAATAATTATGATGATATCCAAGGCAATGATCATGTATATAGGCATCACGTCCAAGATTAGTAGATCGACTCTTGCCTGCATCTACTACTATTACTCCACACATCGACCGCTATCCAGCATGCATCTAGTGTATTAAGTTCATGAAAAAATAGAGTACTACAGTAAGAACGATGACATTATGTAGACAAGATCTATTCATGTAGGAATATACCCCACCTTTTTATCCTTAATGGCAACAATACATGCATGTCATGTCTCCTTCTGTCACTGAGATTAAGCACCGCAAGATCGAACCCATCATAAAGCACCTCTTCCCATTGCAAGAAAAATCAATCTAGTTGGCCAAACCAAACCAAAGTTTCGGAGAATAAATACGAGGCTATAACAATCATGCATACAAGAGTTCAGTAGAGACCCAAATAATATGCATGGATAGATCAAATCATAAACTCAGAATTCATCGGATCTCAACAAACACACCGCAAAAAGTCATTACATCAAATAGATCTCCAAGAACATTGAGGAGGACATTGTGTTGAAGATAAAAAAGAGAGAAGAAGCCATCTAGCTACTACCTACCACTACAAAAAATACATACGTGATGATACGTCTTTGTCATAGTAGGTCACGTTTTCTGTCATGCATGTACATCCATGAAGATTTTATCATAGAATCAAGATAGTCATACCTGTGCTGTCGTAGAAGTGTTCCATGCCAACACCAAAATTATCATCATGGAAGTTTTCACTTCCATGACGATAAATGACGCGTCATGGAAGTGCTTTCGTCAAGGGTAACCGACATGTCGCATCCACCATAATGGGTCGCTGTTTATCTATCAGGTTCGGTTTAGGATCTGATAACCCGTTAACAGCAACGACCAATGGCTATTTTCCACATGTAAAATTCTCATTGGCTGGAGGAAACACGTGTCAACTCGTCATTGGGTCAGATACGCGCATATGATATGTCGACACATGCGATGGCCCAACACTAGCATATTTAGCTTACAAAGGCTGGCCCGTTTGACTTGGTCAAAAGATAGCGGGCCGACCCATGAAAAGCCATGTTCGCATATAGGCCATTTTACGACCCGATAAATCACGGCCCGTTATGGCGTTCCCGAAATCAGCCCAACAACGTCATGTGGGCCGTCTAGTATAATACCAGCCCATTTCATTTTTGGCCCATCTATGGCCCACGACGTCTTTTGGCCCATACGAGGCCTTTCGTATCTTTGGGCCCTTTAATGGGCCGTGGTGACTCTGGCCCATAATAAACAGTAAATTTCTTTATGCCTAGTAATGACCGATGATTCACATGGGACGTTTCCAGACTATGTTAGCTTTCGGCCTACTGATGGCCCATACATTCTTGGGCTCCTTTTTGGCCCTCGGTTACTTCCGACCCGTTACTAGCCTGTTCCCCTAATGGGCCAAATTCAGCCCGTGATTAGAATCGGCCCGTTTGTGGCCTGTTAACCCATTGCACCATTTCCAGCCCGTCCTATATTCTGGCCCATTAACGACCTGTTATGCCTGTGACAGAATTAAGCCTTTGCTGTCTTCCGGCCTGTTAACGGCCCGTTGCCGTGCTGGCCCGATACCAATTACGCCCGTTTACGGCCCTTGTGGGCCCATTTATCCGACGGCCCAAGGCCCACTGAATCTATAGGCCATTGGAGCCCATTTATCCGATGGCCCGTAGGACGCCCATGGGTCCTACGGCCCGTAGCAGGCTCAAGGTTACCACGATCCCTATATGGCCCATGGTTGTTGCGGCCACTAGCAAACCAAGGAAAAAGAAGACTAGGGAAATAAATAAGCCAGAAACTAACGCTAGGCTATTAAGGCGATTCCACATATTACATCCACTGGGCATCAAAGTTCGCCAGCAGTGCAAATATAGGGAACACCCTACACTATACAAAAATGGCTTGCTGTTTTCTTCAGCCGGTCCGCTGCATGTTAAGAACAAATTTTGCATCGACAAAACAAATTACAACCATGAAACAAAAGGAAGGTTGGCATAAAAGTTAACAGTCCGACAGATAAATGAACCACCTAAAGTTTAGAAGCTCGGTACATTTGACCTGACTGTTACGTTTTCATGCTATACTGTCCGATGGAGCACCATAACCTTCGCCTTCATTTCTCCTAGGCTCCCGAACAACATAGCAAATGTCTGATAGCCTGGTTTCAAAACCATGCATATCTGGACGACATCGAACAATGGTTGTCGTTGTTTCACAAAGGGTCTCTGTTAGGGAACGGACTTGTGTCTGGAGTGCAGATATAACATTGTTTTGAGCTTGCATATCTTGATCATGAGGCAGTTTGGACGAGATTGCCTTAACAACCAAATTAGTATTATGAAGGAACATGCTTTTGGCACTGTTAGTGGACAGGTACTGACGCACTGCAACAAGAGGTGACATTGCGGTTATAGTTGGCTCGTCACCTTCAGAAGGTGGCGGTTCCACCATTTGTTCCATAGCTTGCTGAAAAGTTGAGTTTTTACATTAGTAGTACGAGCGGGAAGATATTAAAGAATTGACAAAATCAAACAAAATAGCTTTGGTCTATATACAGAACTTATTTTGGTGAACCCGTGTAAAATATTAGTTGTATTTTACTACAAAGTACATAATAAAACTAGGTTCCAAACATATGACCATGTACCATGGCTAATGTATTGTCTATTTCTTCACATTGTATTGACAACTAAGGATAAAGAGACGAAGTTTATAATGCGGTAAGCATAGTATGACATCATTCATATTAGAAAACAATTGAGAACAGACAAACATGCAATTGTAACATTGTGTAGACAAGTCCAGCACGGAACTAGATTACAATCAAGATCAAAGGAACATCACTCCTCTCTTTTAAACTTTGTAAGGTGCAATGATACACTAAGACAATTGTGTATAAAATTGAAAAGAGTCATAGACATTGGCATAAACCATGTAGTTCAATGCACAAGTCGAGTAAGTAGTAGTTAAAAGGCATGCGGATTAAGGACTTACAACTACGGCTGTGTCTGGTGTAGTCATGCCCTTCTTCTTGGTGGTGTGACATTCTTTGAAGATTTCCACAACATTTGGTTCAGGTACTTTTTGGTCCTTGCGGGCTTTCCTTTGCATTTGGAACAAGTCAATATAGATCTGATAATATGGCACAACGAAAAGAGTGAAACAATAGCTAATTACAAGAGCCTCCCAGTGTGCAATATAACTACGAGATCCTGTCGTCCGTTGGAATTTCACTTTTGTATGGTTGGCCTTGTTCTTTGAACAGTTCACCTACGAGAAGATAGATTTGTGAGGCACATGCGTAAATAGGAGTTCAACATGTGATCTGATCACATATATATAACGTACTTGATACTTTGGACCAGATAGGTGTTTAACGAGGCCTCTCCAGTCTTCATCCGATATATTTTCCACTGGAGATGTTTGGGCAAGTTCATTGTTAGCCTTGCCTTCAAAGTTAGTTTTCCTCAAGTTATACCGGTACTGTCACAGTGCAGACTTGAAAACATGGGTGCATGATTGTCTAGTTGCATTATCTTGGCTATCCAACTTGAACCTCATCTGTTGAAAATTATGGGAGTCTCATTACCAGCAACCTAGAAAGTATGGGATAGACGAAGATGATATTACTAATTTCCATACACAACCATACTTACAGATAAATGGTCGAGGAAGGTGTTGAACTGGGTTTCATCTTTGTCATTCCCGTACTGAATCCATGTTGGGAGGATACGTGCATGACACAAACGGCAACCGCTGCCTTTGATACTAACTTGACTGACTCTATAGCATCACGTGGCCTTTTCAAACCCGCCTCAAAACGGATCTCCATTCTTCCTCCTCCAGATTTAGTTAACCTATCGAGCATTATCCCTGATGTCTGTTTCCTCTTGTGCCTAGGTGCTAGTCCAACAACGAACATAGGAAGTGTTAGTGTACATCAAACTGTGAGACTACATATAAAGAAGCATGCAACTGTAACTTGACTCCAGCAAGTACCTTCTTGTTGTTGAAGCTCACAAGGTTCATCTGATCTTGCCAACTTGCCTTGTGTCAAGAGTGCTTCAGAAGTAGTGTCAGCTGGCAAGGGAGCTTGAGAACGTGCTGCTAGCTGAGTTGACAAACGACTAACTCGTGCAGCTGGTGGTACTGTGGAAGGTGTTGCAACAACTAGGGCTGTCATTGCTTGTTTGGTGGCATCTATTAGTTTCTGATTGGATTGTTTTGCAGCTGGTGTAGCACGGGATACCGTGTTTGTACAATTTTCCGGTGGACTTTGACCTTCTATTGCACCATCAGTACCAACAGAATCAACACAATTCTTCCGCTTCCGTTTTCGTATGTCCGGAGTACTAACACCATCCCCTGCCATTATGTGTTCCTTCCTCTTTCTCTGTGCCAACAAATTGATGCGTGATACAGACGAACTGAACTTTGATGTTAGACAACCACATGATAGGAGGATGTAATATGTACGAAAAACTGGACTGCATGAGATAATCAGAACTATGATGTGTAAACTAAGCAGAAGACATTTCAATAAATTATAAGCAATGCAATGGAAGGTAGACACCATATGAAAGATGCTACAAATATCGCTCTGCCAAGTTAACAGTGTCTCGTCATAACTGGCATTTAACAAATGTGAAGTAGTATAAGAAATAAATCATATGCAAGATGCAAACAACACCACGCTACCAAGTTAAAGGTCTCTCGTCATTAGTGCCATTACATATTCACAACATTGCATATTCACAACTATGATTTAATCAAATTACAAGCAATACAAGCTAGACACTGTATGCAACATGCAAGACAAGATCCACCTGCCAAGCTAGAGAAAGCACACAGGATGCCCGTTTAGTGGGAAGACCGCCACGATCCACCTTAATTTTTCCTTCCTCTTTCTTAATTTTATTGCCTTGTCAAGTCAAACCCACAAGAAAAATGAATAAAAAATCGCTTTTCAGAACTCATTGATGCAGAATGCTGATGATCACTACTTTAATGTAAGGCGACGCATGATATGATGATTGAATGTGTAAGAAAAAAGGACAACATTGCATATTCACAGCTATGATGTGTAAGCTAAGCAGAAGGCATTTCAACAAATTAGAAGCAATGAAAGCTAGATACCATATGAAAGATGCAACGAATATCACTCTACCAAGTTAAAAGCTGTCTTGTCATAAGTGCCATTTCAACAAATTAGAAGTAGTAAAAGCTAGAAAAGAATGTGAGATGTAACCTATATCACACTCCCAAGTTAAACGTGTCTTATGATAAGTGATTGTTGCAGGTTACACAACAGTAGTACTTTGATGTAAGAATATGGTGTGATAGACAGATATTGTATGTTGTGGAAACAGGAACTCATGTCTTATTCACAAGTATAATGTGTAAAGTAAGCAGATGTAATTCAACAAAATTAGAAGCAATACAAGCTAGACATCATACATAACATGCAACCATATGTAACAGTGCCAAGTTAGAGGGAGCACATGTGATGCTGGACTAGGGGAGACGTGCTCATCATCAACACAACTACGTTGAGTGTCTATGCATGTGTTGTCTTGCAAATCTTCTTGGGGGGTGGCGCAGTAGAATCTGTAGAGGCCCTCCGTTTCACTTGTTTGGAAGGACCACCTTTATCCACTGCCTTGCTAATTTCCTTCCGCTTTATTGATTTTGCATTGTCAAGTAAAACCGACAAGAAAAAGCAATGAAATTCACTCTTAAGAACTCATTCATGCATGATACTGACAATCACTACTTTGATGTAAGGCAAACACATGATACGAGGATGGAATATGTACGAAAAACATGATGACATGGCATATTCACAACTATTTGTGTAAACTAAGCAGAAGCCATTTCAACAAATTAGAAGCAATGCAAGCTAGACACCACATGAAAGATGTAACCAATATGACTGCCAAGTTAAAAGCGTCCCATCATAAATGGCGTTTCAACAATTAGAAGCAGTGCATGCTATAAATCATATGAAAGATGCAACCAATATCACTCTGCATATACTAAAGGTGTCTCGTCATAATTGGTTGATGTGGGATACAAAAAAAAACAGTAGTTTCATGTAAGGACATGCTTAATAGACAGATGTACTATGTACCAAAAACAGGAAGGCATGTCACATTAACAGGTATAATGTATATACTAAGTAGAATAGCACATGCAATTTAACCAGATTGGAAGAATTGCAATCTAGACACTATATGCAACATGCAACCACATATCACACTGCCAAGTTAGAGCAAGCACCTGGGATAGTGGTGTAGGGGAAATGCGGTCATCAACTACAGAGCTACGTTGACTATCTTCATCTAGCATTGTTGTTTCTTGAGAATCATGTGGGGAGGCGACCTTTGCATACTTAAAAGAGGATCTTTTCTTACAACAGTCCATTGGCCCGACTGTCTCATCATAAGTGATTGATGAGGGATATACAAGAACATTAGTTTGATGTAAGAACATGGTTAATAGACAGATGTAGTAGTATGTGCCAAAAACAAGAAGGCATGTCATATTCAAAGGTATAATGTGTAAGCTAAGCAGATGCAATTTAACCAAATTGGAAGCAATACAAGCTAGAGACCCGGCTGGAGTGGTGAGCATGATCATCGAGGACCTGAGAGCCTGGTGGGAGGCGGGCTGCTTTGCACCATCATGGCTTTTTAGTTGGCTTGTAGGTGATGCATGTCTATGCTGGGCTTGTCACTGGCTCGGCCAGTGCCTGACTAGCTATTTGGCTTCTGGTGCTCCCAGGATGGTGGTTCATGTAAAAAATATCATTCCTTATCTTAATAAAGACCGACTTCGGCCTTTCGAATACAAACTAGACACCATATGCAACATGCAACCACATATGACACCACAAAGTTAAAGCAAGCACCTGGGATGGTGGTTCATGACGAGCGAGATCATCAACTCCAGAGCTTCATTTACCGTCTCCATCTGTTGAACAGGCAACCTTTAAAGTGCCGAGACATGTCTTGCCTGCCCACCAAGAAAGCAGGAGCGACTTCTCTCTTTTACTTCGTGCTTCTGTCAACAGTTTGGCAGAGTCTGAAATACCCATGCATAAAAAAACAATAGCGAGAGTATGGGTGAAGTGTGTGCAGAACTAGTGCACTGTAAAAGTAGCAGATAGCGGTAATTTGAAAAATAAATGACAGGAGACATATGATAGCTCTACAACATTGCATAGCAAACAAAATTAGATTCTACTCCATATGATTTTGTAATATATGAGCACAGGGATGGCTGGGAAATGCAGGTACTCCTCCAGCACACCACCACATGTGGTCCTATCAAAATAACAGTCGACTGAAAAATAAATAGATCAGTCGATTTTTTTATGAACCGTCCGATCTACAAGGAACAGGCAGATGGCCTTCGTCTACCTCCTGCCAGTCACTGTTGACGATCTTTCTCGAATCGCCAGCGACCACCGGCCCAGACCCCTGCTTCCGCCGCCCCGCCCTCCCATCGACCTCATACCACTGCCGTTCTTGGCAGCGCCCCCGACCATCCCTTTAAGCCCGGACGACCTCCAGATCGGGCGCCAGCAGCTCCTAGGCCCCACACACCCCTAAGATAAGCACCGAGGCGCTGCTTCCCCGGCGAAATAGGCGGACTAGCGCCTGTTACGCCGGGGAATGCTTCCTTTAATTGGGAATCAACTGACCAGGAATTGAAATCCAGGGGGTGATGGACCTCTAGCTAAGGTGAAATAGTATATGAGAAGAAACCTTGTTCGTAGCGAGTTACTAGGAACATCTAGTATCAGGAAGAAGGTGTAGAAAGAAGCGGTCAACTAGTGTCTTCTGTGAGATGAATGTCGTGCAAGCAGACACGTAAGATTTGCACGAATAAGGGAAGTGGATTACCAGATCCGGTTGCTAGTGCTGTGTCCTCCTGATATCACAGTGATGTTCTTCTTTTTACCCGGGGAACCGATGTTTTGGAGGAGGGTGGAGCCTTGGACGAAACCATGACCAAATCATTGACTATGTTGCGGTGCCCGTCTGTGGACGGAGGGGAAGCAGATATGTCGGGGATATACCCCGCGGTGTAACCCGCCAGATGTATGACCCGGCTGGAGCTTGGCGACTTACTGGCGACCCGCCGGGCCTGGCAGTTTACGGGCAACCCGCCTGAACATTACGACTCACTGGTGACCCGGCGGGTCAGACGGACGGCAAGGCCCAATAGGGCGGTTCATGTGATGGTGGGCGGGCTTAAGAGGAAAGGCGTGAGGAATATTTCCCTTACAAGGAATTAAGACCCGGACTTGTACCCGGCTTGTGTTAGAAGATAGACTAGTCCTAATCCTATTGGGACTCCACATGTAACCCACCCCTCTAGCTTATATAAGGAGGGGCATGGCACTCCAAGAGGAGAGAGGGAAATAATCTTGAAGGCTAGACACAACTAGAGGAGAGCCGGTTT
This sequence comes from Aegilops bicornis, assembly GCA_021605145.1. Taxonomy (NCBI): domain Eukaryota; kingdom Viridiplantae; phylum Streptophyta; class Magnoliopsida; order Poales; family Poaceae; genus Aegilops; species Aegilops bicornis. Next base: position 721,776,314 of record CM038670.1, on the reverse strand, counting down.
ATGCGGCGACTCCCTCATGAGCATAATGAGACCTAGACACAAACATCATGTAGGGTTATTACCGGATGAGGTTTCCCGGGGCCCGAAGCTGTCTAAACCCTTGTCTTGTGTGTTAACCCGCCTCACGTCTCTCGATTCCGATCAACCTCGTTCAGGCTACTACCTAATTGCGTTCGCCTCACGACAAGTCCTCACACTAGGACATCTGCCATCACAAATCCATGACAGTTGGCGCCCACCATGGGGCCCGCGCACGGTGGTGTTGAGTTCTTGGAGGGATCTTGTCGGGGAAACGACACCTACGAGATCACGAATAATCCCTTTTGCTACGGTTGGCGGGCGCGGGGCTGTGGAAAGAGCAGGATTAGAAGATCAATGCAGGGGGATTATCCAGGTTCGGGCCGCAAGTGATGCGTAATACCCTACTCCTGCTGGTTTATGTTTATATGGTGTTCTTGGACTAGCTACAAAGCGTCCAGGATACAAAAAGTCCGAATCCTCCCCCAATACGCTGCGGGCCTCCTTTTATAGGTAAAGGGGCTGCCACAGTGGCACATAGGAGGTGGAAAGTTTGTACAGTAGTCGAGTCTATCTCCTGGCACCATAGGACAAATGCATTTAATGCGCTGCCGACGTGCCCTTCTTGCTTTATCGGGGACGACAAGGAAGCTCGTCCCAGCTATCGCCACCTCATGTGGCTTCGACGCGCGTCCGAGCTGAGGAGGCGTGTAGTGCCATGCCGGCTGGCTGGCTACTGAGTTGGTGCGGTGGCGGAGTCTTCACGAAGATCTATGCCACCATGCAGGTGCTTGCTGAGTTGGCCTGGAAGCTGCACGTCACCACGCAGGTGCCTGCCTAGTTGGTGGGCTGGCAGCTGTGTGGGAACGGCGGTGGAGCCTTGGCAGGAGCGGGGCGGACTGTGGCCCCACAGATGTCCCCGGCAAGAGTCTTGCCGGGGCCCCGACAAGGGCCTTGCCGGGGTCTCGTAGGCGTCCCCGGCAAGGGTTTTGCCGGGGGTTTCCATCTTCTGGTTCTCATCTAGTATTGTATGTTCTTGGTCTTCACAAAGATCTGCATGCCACCATGGAGGCACCTCCCGAGCCTTGGTTCCAATGTGGGTGATGGCGTCAGAACTCTTAGGATCAAGGGTGGCGGCTCTGCTGGTGTCGGGCAAGTTGCCCCGGCAAGGTTCTTGCTGGGGCCGTGGAGGCCACCCCGGCAAGGGCCTTGCCGGGGGAGTTCACCTCGCCCCTCTGCCCTTTGTGTTTCTGGTCTTGGCTTTGCTCTGGTAGTATTGCGACTTTGCTTCCTTCCCTTGCTCCGCTGAGTGTGGCTGTAGGCGCGGCTCTAACTGCCCGTGCACAAGTAAAGGGGGACAAAATAGGACCCCTACTTTTGTACACCGACAGGAGCCCCCGGGCCTAGGCCACACATAAGCGCGACACGTTGTTGGGCTAGGCCCAAAACGGTGCGCGGGTACGCGGGGTTGAGTTTTGCTGTACTAACTCCCCTCGCCAGTTGCACTTCCCCACAACCCGCGTTGAATGCGTGACGTGGGGGTCGTGCATGGAATGACTGCAGCATGCTCGCGTCATCCCGTGGTGAATAGTAAAGAGGCAGCTTGCGTGTCCCTTTAAAACTGCAGGGCCGCTGCCCATTTACTCTCTCTGCCTTGGAACGGTCGTTCCATGTTTCCTACTACGCCTGCCCCTTGCGCCACGTACGCCACATGCACGGCGTGGGGTAGGTGACAGGCGCATGGAATATGGGAAGGTGCGCGGGGGCCGATACTCACGTGCCTTTGGTTGGACGGGGAGGGCGATCGATGGTCTTGCTCGTTGCCACTTTAATGAGCTGGACCTAAACGGGCTCTTCAGAGGCATAGAGTTAGCCTTTTAGCCTTCCCCGCTCAGCTATAAAAAGGGAACTCATGGGTAGGAGGAAGAGCATCTCCCTGCGTCTCCCCTCCGTCTCCATTCTCCATCCACCATCATGGCGAGAGGGCGTGACCATGGCCATTCTTCCGCGGAGGCGACCAGGTCCTCCTACCGCCAGAGAGCTGCGGCGGTCAAGGAGGAGCCAGATGCCCAAGGCGAAGGCCATGCTCAAGGCAGGGGCGCCGGACGGGGCCACGGTCGGCGAGGCGGCCGAGGCAGAGGTGGGCACGGAAGGGGGACGCGTGCGTCGTCTCCATCTCCGTCGCCATCTCCTCCCCCATCTCCTCCTGCTTTGTCGAGTGGTCATGTCGGGGACACGACGCTCGAGTTTATTCTGCAGCTGCATGGGCCGCCGCGCAGCCACCTTTGCCTTCCCGGGGCGTTCGCGAGGGTGCTGGAGATCGACTGGCCACCGTGGCTGAGGCTTCACATGAAGGGGTGTTGCCACAGCGAGATGTGGGTGAACACGAGGTTTCCCGCCCCTCATGTGATGCTCCTTCGTTGGGGCTGGAAAACCTTCGCACGCGCCCATTGCTTGATGGACGGGCACGTCCTCTGCTTCAAGCTAGCGGAGAGCGACCTGCTCTCCATCAAGGTCTTTGGGCGCTCGGGACACAGGCTAGGGTGTTGTGCAGAGAGCTCGACCGATGACGAAAGCTCCTCCTCGGGCGACAGTGACGAGGAGGACAGCGACATCGACGACGAGGGTAGCGGGCGGGAGGATGATGGGTCCGACTAGGTGTCGGACACACCGTCCCTGGGCGATGCCGGTAGCACCACCATTTGCATCGCCAGCTCCTTGAACTTCTCGGGGCCGCTGCTTCTGGTGGCTGGTGCTGGAGGACCGGAGAAGGCGAATAAGGCAGGTGGTGGGCCGTCAACTCAGAGTACGACGACACCGACACCTTCGTCACGTATTGTCGGCCCGCTACCTCATCTTTCGGCTTCTTCCACGGCACCGTTATCACCAGCCTTCTCTTGGTGTCTTCTGCTGCTCGTACCTTGCCTAGGCGCCCCTTTTGCCCTCCCGCTTATTCTTATCCGTTTCCTGAGGAGAGGGACAAGAAAGGGATTACGGGCATCTTATCCTTTTTTAGTTTTTAAGCCTGTGGGCACTCGTCAGATTTAAACCTTGTAATCCCCTTGCTCAAGTTCTCATTCCGTATGAATTGTACTTGTCAACAACGTACTAATGAAGAAAAAGGGGTGTTTGCCGGGTTCTTTTGTTTGCGGGCGAGGCCCACACCAAGGAGAGAATCCTTGTTATCCTAAAGATAAACATTGTCACCCGGCAATAGACCTTGCCGTCCTCCCGCTCTATAGCTCGACTACACTCACGCCCATTGGCAGAGGTAGGGGCAAAGTAGGATTAGGCCCTTCGTTTGCTCCCTTTTCGTCGCACTACAACCAAGTCCCGGCCCAAAGAAAAGGTTCTTGGGCACGGGAAAGAGGGAGCACGGCGGAGTGAACGAAGCCTCGCACGTTCAAGTTCCATACGGAAGTGTAGAGTGGGGGATGAAAGACTTATCTGATTCTGCAGCCCCCGGCAACCAGGGTTTGCCGTGGTCGGATCTGTGGATCTGTAGCCCCCGGCAATCTGGGCTTGCCGGGGTTTGGGCGCCAGCCTGTTTCCTTTCCCCCAAACAGCTTAGCAGAGACGCCTGCGCATCATGGAACCAAAAAGAAAGGACGAGAAGAGATATAGGGACACATACTCAACCTCTATGCTAGGGGTTAGCCATTGCTAAGCTCTGTCGACCCTAACACAGAGAGAGAGAGAGAGAGACTCAACCTAGCATGCATGCTAAAACTTAGGGCGCCAGTGCTTTATTTATTTATGCTCAGGGTCTGTGCCTGGCTTTGTACATAGGGTTACATGCCTTGCCGGCAAGGCTAGTACACAATGGGGGTTGCCGGGGCTCTCGGCAACCGCGCCTTAGGGGTAAAACTTGCGAAGATGTTCGATATTCCAGGAGTTGCTCACTGGAATGCCATCTTCGATTTCCAGGTGGACTACGCCGGGCCTGGTGACTCGCATTACTCGATAAGGGCCTCCCCACTTCAGCATCAACTTGTTTGAATTCTTGGTGAATTGAATCCGCCGATGAACAAGGTCGCCTTCCTCAAGGCTTCGGGCGTGAACCTTGCGACTATGATAGCGGCGCAAGGCTTGTTGGTAGCGAGCGGCTCGCACAGCAGCCCGAAGACGATCTTCCTCAAGGAGGATCGCATCCTCTTGGCGCAACTGCTCTTGCTCTAGCTCATCATAGGCGAGCACTCGAGGTGACCCGTACATGAGTTCCATGGGGAGAACTGCTTCTTCCCCGTATACCAGGGCAAAGGGTGTCTGGCTAGTGGCTCGATTTGGCGTCGTTCTGATCGACCAAAGAACTGTTGGCAATTCATCAATCCAGCGCCTTCCGCACTTGTGCAGTTTGTCAAAAGTTCTGGTCTTGAGGCCCCGCAACACTTCTGCATTCATCCTCTCAGCCTGGCCATCACTTCTAGGATGAGCAACAGAAGCAAAACAAACCTTGCTGCCAAGATCCTGAATGTACTGCATGAAGGTGCGACTTGTGAACTGTGTGCCATTGTCGGTGATGACCCTGTTGGACACACCAAAACGGTAGACTAGCTCCTTGAAGAACTTGACGGGTATTTGTCTTTGTCACCTTTCTCACTGGTTCCACTTCCGGCCACTTTGTGAACTTGTCGATTGCGACGTACAAGTACTCAAAGCCCCCGACAGCGCAGGGAAAGGGGCCCAGTATGTCGAGCCCCCAGACCGAAAATGGCTAGGAACGAGGGATTGTCTAAAGGGCTTGGGCTGGTTGATGAAGCTTCTTTGAATGGAACTAGCATGCTTCACACTTGGTTACTAGTGTCGTCGCATCCTGGAGAGCGGTGGGCCAGAAGAAACCTTGCCGGAATGCCTTGCCGGCAAGGGCTCTCGACCATATGTGGGAGCCACACATGCCTCCATGTATCTCTGCCAACAGCCTCCTCCGTCCTCCCGAGGAATGCACTTCAACTTTACGCCATTCGGTCTCCTTCTGTATAGGGCATCATCCACGAACTGGTACATGCTGGACCGACAGGCTACTTTTTCTGCTTCTTCTTATTCCTCAGGAAGCTCCCCTATTCAAAGAAAACGGACGGTGGGCTGCGCCCATGGCGGAGCCTGGGGCTCGACGGCAAGGACTAAAGGCATATCTTTGGTCGTAAGGGCAGCTGCCTCTATGGCCAGGGCTTGGGGCACTGCCGGGGCTGCTGCTCTCCGGCAAGCTTGGGACACCCGGCAACGTCCTTGCCGGCGGCCCCTGGGAGCTCAGCGGGAAAATACTTGCCGAGGCCTGTCTTCCTTCGCTTGCTCTGTCCTGCTGATGGTTCAACAGATGGCTGAGTTAGTTGGAGCACAAAGGTACCTGGTTCCACAGGCAACTTGAGGGCAGCGCGTTTTGACAGGTCGTCAGCAATGTCGTTCTCTGCTCGAGGAACATGCTCTGCTTGCAATCCGTCAAAGCGCTTCTCCAACTTCCTCACTTCATTTACATAAGCTTCCATCAACGGGCTCTGGTAATCCTTGTTCACTTGCTTGACGACGAGCTGCGAATCACCTCTGATGATGAGCTTCCACGATTCGAGGTCCACCGCGATCCTGAGACCGGCCAGCAATCCCTCGTACTCCGCTGTGTTATTCGTTGATTTTTCCTAGGGAAAGTGCATCTGGATTACGTACTTGAGGCGCTCTCTGGTGGGTGCGACGAGTAATACGTCGGCACCGGTACCTTGGAGTGAGAAAGCTCCATCAAAGTACATAATCCACCAACTGCTCATCTCCTTGCCGGGAAGGATGGTCTCTTGAATCTCCTCGTCGAGCGTTGCAGTCCATTCTGCTACGAACTCTGCCAGGGCTTGACTCTTAATTGTTGAAGTACTTTCAAACTTGAGGCCAAAGCTCGACAGCTCCAACGCCCACTCCACAATCCTCTCAGTTGCATCTGGGCTGTGCAAGATTCATTGCAACAGGAGGCGAGTGATGATGGTGATCTCATGTGCTTGGAAATAGTGGCGCAACTTTCTCAAGGCCATGAGGAGGCCGAAAAGTAGCTTCTTGTCACGATCGATTTTTCAATAAAAATATTTATTGAGCAACCGACCTATGAAGTCCAATACGAGGAAAATCCTCCATACCGGTAGACAAAACTTTGATACAATAAGCCAGTAGCATTACAAAATAACAGGGTCGGACTGAAGGTGCCCAACCAATTATTACAAACACGCCGATAATTATACATGATGGCGGATATGACACAATGGTGTGGGGTGGAAATACTACTGACTCGAGATATGAGGGGTTGGTGGAATAACACAATGGGGTGGTTAATAAGACTACCGCACTGGCGGCTCATCGAGCGTCGAGGTGAGGCTCGATGAATTTATTTGGGTAGCGGAAGCGGATATATCACAATGACTAATCCAGGGGTCGCACAAGACTAACTGGGATTCCTCTAGGCGTCGGACTCGCTATCGAACTCTTCATCCATGAGATCGCCTTCGTCAGCATCTGGCCAAATCAACAAGCCAGGTGAGTACTTTGAAAGTACTCGCAAGATAGTTCGGACAAAAGATATAACAAATGAATGCATGAATGTGACATGATTAATTTTAACAATGCTCAATTTAATCAGTATAGCGAAGTAAATAAGAAGGGAGTCGGCGGTAGTCCGCTCGAAAACCCAACGAAGACAAAACTCAAAACCGATCGGGTGTCTGAAGCGACGCCTCGAAGGGTGAACAAATAAGTAAGACATGCCCAGTCGGGCGTCCGAGCGACACCTCATAAAGGGATTATATTGGGAGAAAATACATGCATGCCGCAGTCGGACGTCGGAGCGACATCACAGAAAGGGCTTATATAGAAAGTAAATAATAACAATGCCATGATCGGACGTCTGGCGACATCGCGAAAAGGGCTTATAATGAAAGTAAATGACAATGCCGCAGTCGGACGTCTGAGCGACATCGCAGAAAGGGCTTATAATAAAAGTAAATGACAATGCCATGATCGGACGTCTGGCGACATCGCAGAAAGGGCTTATAATAAAAGTAAATGACAATGCCGCAGTCGAACGTCTGAGCGACATCGCAGAAAGGGCTTATAATTCATTATTCATAACTGACAAGATATAGTGCTCACGGAAAATATTCATCACAAGACAATAAGCGGGTTAGTCAATTCGTAGGAAATAAACATTTAATACTCAAATGGTTCTCAGGAGTTTCTGTCACCGAGACTGATACTTGACAAGATGAGATGAACACGGTACTCGGATATGAATAAGATGAATTCAAGAATTTTGACTCTGCAGAGTTTGTACCAAAATTGTCCACAGCCAGCAGTTCCGTAGTCACGAAGGACTAGTTCCATTTACGGTATTTCGGAGGAAACACAACTAGCTAGTACACACCCATCACACCTCACGTTGCCAGGAATCACCCTAGACAACGTTTAAGAAAAACTTTTGAGACGGGGAGATCACAATCTCGAATAGCATGGGATCAAATTTATATACGCGCGCTCTAAGGGGTGCCCCCCTCTCGGTCCCAACCGGAAACACCCATGCCCCCTGACCAGATGAAAGGCTTTAATCCAGGGCCATGGAACCTTCATCCCGGCCTCTCGATTTGGTGTGTACCAGGAAGTGGTTTGCAACTTACTCGGTAGTATCCCTTGCGGGAAAGCAATTGGTAATCTGAAAGGGGAGACGGATGGGAATCTGACTGATTGATGCTGACACTGGGTCAATGATCTGGCATAAGCCTGGCATGCTACAACACTGCCATCTTACCCATACTCATGCCAACTCATGGCCATGCAACAAGTTTCCAACAACTCGTGGATTTACCGAGCTCATTTGCCTCAACTCTTACGAGATAAACTATCATCAAAATTGCTCATGAACGTGCCATGATACAAAAATAATGCAAACATTCCCAAACACTCATCATATCAAAAGTTCAAACATTGATTGCCTGGTTCGAGTAGTCGAGGTCTAGCTCGTGAAGTTCATGGTTCCGTCACCTCCTTCGGTATCTCTGATGCAGCGAGAATACATGCGCTAACGTAAATACCGTGGGTCACAGAAAGTTAATCCAAATATTTTTCAAATAAATATGATAAAAAACTAGACAAAAATTTGAAGAGGATAGAAGAAGAATCACTCAAAAATTCCTTTCTGTTAAAAAGTTATAAGCGTTTTGGTCCAAGGACCCATCTGTAATGAAACAGAAAACTTCCAGGGGGCTTTGCAGAAAAGTCTAGAAAAACGGTTTAGAGTGGAAGCGTATTTGTCAAAGTACGCTTTCAGAAAATGATTCAAAAAAAACAAAAGAGAGGCTGACGGGCGGGTCCCACCCGTCAGGTTTAAAATTTCAAACGAGGGAGACGGGGCTCGTCTGGCGCCGAGAGTCAAGCGGTGGGCCGGCGATCCACGGCGAGTAGGGAGATCGGAGGGTACCTCCATGTTCAGGGCGCCATTCCGTGTCATGGGAGGTGGTGGTGGTCGCCGAGTACCACGTCGTGGCAGCGGCGCTTGCTCCGTGAACGGCGGTTCGGGTGGTCGTGGGCCTCGTCGTGAAGTCTTTGCGGAAGAGGAATTGAGGAGGGGTTAGACCCGTGGTAGCATGAGAGGGTGGTAGCGGGATTTGGGGGCGGGATGACCTCACGGAGTGAATCGAGGTGGAGGCGGCGGAACAAAGCGGCCGGAGTCGAGGAAGAAGAGCTCCTCGAGGCCCTTCCGAGGCTTGGCGTGGACTAGAGAGGTGGTGGAGGTGTGCGAGGCGAGCGCTCGGGGTGCTATATATATAGCCGGCCGGCGGTTGCCGAGAACGGGTTCTCCGGCGAAGTTCTGGCGGCGTGGGGCGTTGATCGGGAAGGTTCAGAGGTTGAGCATCGTCGTGGGGTCCCCAGTTCCGTTTAGGTGCTAAACGCGTTGGGGTTTAGTTGCTTAGGGTGAGCTCGGCCGGAACGGGCGGCGGGCCCGTCGTGGCGGCAGGAGCACGCTCTGTGCTTGCCGTGCCGCAGCGGCAGTGCTACATCGTCTTGTTGGCAAGGAAATGGCCACGCGGAGCTACCAGGAGGTTTGGGCGGCGCCAAACAGCGTTATGCCGCCGTTCTGCTCCCTGTCGGCCACTACGGTGGTTCTGCCGCTGCAAGACATGACGGCGCAGGCGGCCAGGGTGCCACCGACGCCAGGAACGCGCCAAGCACGCGTGTGAAGCTCCGGACAAGCAGGCTAGGCTGCGAGCAACGTGCCAAGTGCACTGTGGGCATGTGACTGAAATTACGGCGGAGAACGACCTTTGAAATCCGAATTTAGCGAAGATGAGCGGTAATAGTGCATGCAAGGTGTTCGACGTAATGATTTAGGCATGTAGGGTTTTTCCTTGAGCTGGTTTTTGGTGGAGGGCCTCTCATTGCATCTAGAGGCCGCTGGATTTTTGTGAAATTTTGGAGCGAGAGAAGATATGAATTTCACCAAATTTGATAAATCTGGTCCAAACTTGCAGAGACTAGAATTTGAAATCTTTGAACATAAGAGGAGTGGATCTTGATTGTTCTAGGTTGTGGGTACCAAGGACTATCCACGGGAGTTGCTTTGAGGTCAAAACTCAAATGCATTTAGGTACTTGCTTTGCAAATCACCTAGGCTCAAAATAATGGACAGAAAAGATTTGGGAGGAGAATTAAATGAAATAAAAATTCAGAAAAGGGTTGAATTTGTTGAGACAGAATGTTTGGATTGCCCAAAGTGGAAGGAGAGATTTTGGGAAGATTTTACCATGTGGTGCATGGTAAAAATCATGAGTGGTTTCAAATTTGGGAGAGGATGAAAAACTCCTAGAGTTTCTTTTTGAAAGAAAAATAAACTCCAAAGATTTTTCTTGAAATTTTGAGAAGAGGGAAATCAGAAGAAAAATTTAAAAACCAAACACCAGAGTTGGAGGAGATGCAAAAATAAAATATTTGCTAAAGGGAAAAAGCTTTTGAGAGAGATTTTTGGAAGGGTTTAGAAGACCTTCTTCAAATCCAACAATTTTTTTGAAGAAAACCAAAATAATATTTTTGGAGTGTCACAACACCTACCCCCTTAGGAAAAATCTCGTCCCCGAGATTCCAGCTGATCCTCAAATAAGTGTGGGTGCTCTGTTCAAAGGAAATCCTCTCTTTCCCAAGTGGCTTCACTTTCGTTGTGGTTGCTCCACTGAACTTTGAAGAACTTGATGGTTTTCTGTCGGGTTCTCCTTTCAGACTCTTCCAAGATCTTTATCGGATGCTCCCGATATGTAAGGTCTGGCTGCACGTCAATGTTTCTATGGGGTACTTGTTTCTCTGGGTTGCTTACGCACTTCCTCAATTGGGAGACGTGGAATACGTCGTGGATGTCGGATAATTCTTCGGGTAAGTCTAGCTGGTAGGCCGCCGTGCCTCTTCGTGCCACTATGCAGAATGGTCCGATGAATCTTGGTGCTAGCTTCCCTTTAATCTTGAATCGACGCAGGCCTCTCATTGGGGATACTCGTAGGTACACAAATTCACCGGGTTCAAAATTGACTCCACGATGCTTCTGATCGTAATAACTCTTTTGTCGGCTTTGGGCTGTCTTGAGTCGGTCCTTAATCACCTTGACCTTATCTTGACCTCTTTGAGCAGGTCTGGGCGAAGACATGACTGTCTCCGGTTTCCGACCAGTTTAGCGAAGGTCTGACATCTTCGCCTGTCTGAGCTTAAAATGGTGCCATTTGCAGGCTGGACTGATAACTGTTGTTATATGCGAATTCAGCGTATGGTAAGCTCTCTTCCCAACTGGTCCCATAGGTGAGGACACATGCTCTCAGCATATCTTCTAGAATCTGGTTTACTCTCTCAATCTGCCCATCATGCAGGGATGGTATGCGATCTTGAATGCCGGTGAGTTCCCAGAGCTTGTTGTAAGTGATCCCAAAATCGGAGGCAATTGAGTGCCTCTGTCCGAGATTATTTTCTTTGGGACTCCATGTAAGCAGGCGATACGGGAAAGGTAGAGCCTAGCAAGCTTCTGAGTGGTGTGGGTTGTCTTCACGGGGATGAAGTGTGCTACTTTAGTCAGTCTATCAGTGATGACCCATATGGCATCATGTCCGTGTCGGGACCGAGGTAGTCCAACAATGAAATCCATTCCAATCTCGTCCCATTTCCACTCGGGTATCTTATTTGGTTGCAATAGCCCGGCGGTTTACGGTGCTCGGCCTTGATGCGTTGACAAGAGTCACAACATGCAATAAACGTGGCTATGTCTCTTTTTATTCCATGCCACCAAAATGTTTCCTGAAGGTCTTTGTACATTTTTGTTCCTCCAGGATGGATTGAATACGGAGCGGTGTGGCCTTCAGCCAGGATTTGCTGTTTAAGGTCATGGATATTTGATACGCAAAGTCTATTCCCGTACCACAATATTCCTTGCTCATCACTAATGAATTCTGAGGCCTTGCCCAACTTCATCTTCCGTTTTATGCCTTCAATGCTGGAGTGTCCACGTTGAGCCTCTTTAACTCTCTCAATCAAGGTAGGCTGTAACTCTAAGTTCGACACCACAGCCTTCGGTGACCACCATCAGTTGAGCTTTGCAATTCCTGCTGGAATTCAGGTCTTAAGTTTGGCATCTTTGTCGCTTTTCGGACTGGGGTTCCGACTCGAGCATCTGCTACTACATTTGCTTTGCTTGGGTGGTAGTGGATTCCAACATCATAATCCTTTACTAATTCCAACCAGCGTCATTTGCCGTAAATTGAGTTCGTTGTGTGAAAATATACTTGAGGCTTTTGTGGTCCGTGTATATTTCTAGCGATTACCAAGTAAGAAGTGTCTCCATTCCTTGAGTGCATGAATAACTTCTTTGCTAATTCCGTGTCATGAGTAGGATAATTTTCCTCATGCTTGCGAAGTTGTGCGGAAACATATGCGACAACCTTGCCTTCTTGCATCAATCGCTTTTGAGGCCCTTTTGAGATCGTCACAAAATACCTCAAAATTTTTGTGTATATCTGGCACAACTAGTACTGGTGTTGTCGTCAGTTTCCTCTTTAGTTCTTGGAAACTTTTCTCACAAGCTTCCGTCCATTCAAACTTCCTGTCTTTCTTGAGGAGTTGCGTCATTGGCTTTGCTATGGTGGAGAATCCTTCAATAAATCTTCGGTAGTATCATGCCATTCCCAAGAAACTTCGTACATCCGTCACGCTGGCTGGTGGCTTCCAAAAAGTACGGCCTTGACTTTTTCCGGGTCTCTGGCGATACCTTCTTGGGTCGGTCGTGGCCCGGAAAACCTACTTGCTTTAGCCAAAATTCACACTTGCTGAATTTAGAGTACAATTGATGTTTCCTGAGTTCTCCTAGTACAATCCGGAGATGTTCGACGTGTTCTTACGGTGTTTTGGAGTATACCAGAATATCATCGATAAATACCACAACAAACTTGTCCATAAACTTCATGAATACTTTGTTCATGAGGTGAACAAAATATGCGGGGGCGTTTGTTAGTCCGAATGGCATTACGGTGAACTCACACAATCCGTATCTGGAGGTGAAAGCTGTCTTGGGAATATCTTCGGTTCGTACTTCCAGTTGGTGGTATCCCGACCTTAAGTCAATCTTTGAGAACACCTTGGCCTGAGCGAGTTGATCGAATAAATCATTTATTCATGGCATCGGATATTTGTTCTTGATTGTGACCATGTTTAGTGCTCGATAGTCTATGCACAATCTCAGTGTTCCATCCTTCTTTTTGGCAAACAAAATTGGTGAACCCCAAGGTGAGGAAGCGGCTCGTATGTACCCTTTTTTCCAATAATTCCTTTATTTGCTTCTTGATTCTACCAATTCAGATGGTGCCATTACGTATGGTTTCTTGTATATGGGAGCGGTTCAGTGCTAGTTCAATGCTGAATTCTATCTCTCGATCCGTGGCATGCCTGGTAGCTCTTCGAGAAATACATCTGGGAATTCACACACTACTGGAACCTTGCTCAATTCAGAAATATCCACCTTGTTCAATCTCGGTTGCCGGGATATTTTTCTTTCCTTGGCTGAAACCTTTATGGTCTTCCCGTGGTGATGGGTGAGAATTATGGTCCTGTTGAAGCAGTCAATAAAACCTTTTTTGGTGGTTAGCCAATCCATCCCTAAGATGACATCCAGTCCTTTATTTTCCAACACGATAAGATTTGCGTGAAACTTCAACCCTTCAAACTCGATAACCACACCCTGGCAATAATTCTATGTAACTTGCTTAATTCCAGGGGACTTGACGATCATAGATTTTTCCAAGGGAAGCATCAAAAAATTATTTTGCAACGCAAAACTTTTCGAAACGAATGAGTGAGAAGCTCCAGAATCAGACAAAACCATGGCAGGTATTGTGTTGACAGGAAAGGTACCGAGTACGATATCTGGGGCATTTTGTGCTTCCTCTTTGGTCACGAGGTTCAGATGACCCTTCCTGTGGTTGTTATTTGGGTTGAAATTGTTGCGCTTTGGCGCCGAATTATTGCCTCCGTTGTTCGGCTTTGGGGTCGAGTTCCTTGGCTTGGGGCCTTTGCTTGGCATAGTGCCCTTCTTCTCCACAAGCATAACAGTAACGCTTTGGCGGTATGTGAACTCCTTGTCCCTTGCTTGGAAATTATTGATTGGGCGTGAGGCGCTTGTCGTGGGTTTGGGTGTCCAGTTTTACGAACATCTGTCTTCTTTGCGGTGGTTGCGGGCGTGATTAGTCTGGTCCCTCTTCCGCTTGCGGAAATCTTCTAAGCTGCGTCTCTCATTTTCCAAGGTAATGGCCTTATCTACCAGCGTCTTAAAATCTGGAAAGGTGTGTACGACCAATTGGCATTTAAGCGTGGGTGTCAGACCGTCTAGGAATTTCTCCATCTTTTTGTTTTCCGACATACGCTCCTCGTTGGCGTGGCGAAGACATGAGAGTAAACTGACTGTTGTATTCGACACCGTCATTGTCCTTTGCTTGAGGTCATCAAATTCTCTCTTTTGATCTTCATAAGACTCTTAGGAATATGTGCCCCACGAAAACCTTCTTTAAATTCCTCCCATGTTATACTATTTTCGTTGGGGTGCATGTGTAGGAAATTTTCCCACCACGATGCGGCTGCTCCAGTGAGATAGTGCGGAGCATAAAGCACTTTCTCAAGATCTGAACACTGGGCAATGATTAATTTTCTTTCCATGTCTCGTAGCCAGTCCTCGGCTTCAAGAGGTTTGTCAGTGTGAGAAAATGTTTGGGGACGTGTCTTGTACATGGCTCGGATAACCCGATTGCTGCCGATCACTGTCCACGGTGATTCCCCATCTTGATGACTTGGTTCTATTATTTCCTGATGTTGCTGCTGACTTTGTTCATAAAGACGGCACATTTGGGAAAGTGCCGTTTCAACATCTGTTGACTTGTCTGCCCCTGTGTGAAATTGTTGCCTGGGGGTGTGCTATATTTTTCCTCTGTCGGAGTCGGCATGGAGCGCGTCCAAGGATGAGACATAGTTTACTCTGGGGATATATTTTGAAACACTCATAAGAAAATAAATTGAGCCGCAAAAATCAATAAATTCAAGAAGATGGAAAAAGGTCGCAAATGCTCCAAGATTTTTCAAGAGAAAACACGTTTGCACACGGAGAAGGACTGTCCATTACATATCTTACACGCAAGCAGTAATTATACAATACATCACTTAGGATATGCGTACATAATCCTGACATGTTATTTAGTCTAGTGCACTCCTCCAGATCCTACATGATGCGCAAACAAGCTACTTCTCACAGCCTATTTACATATAAACATATCGTACAAGTCGGTACATCGCATGGCTAAGCGTGCATTTAGTCGGAGATGGTAAGGATTTCCCTTGGCCTGCCAAGGGTGAGGCGTAGTGAGGTGGGGACTCAACCTCCTCTTCGGAGATAGGCTCCAGACGTGAGGTGCTGCGCTGAGTTGGTGGAGCGAGGTGCCTGTCTTGGGACAACTCGAACATGAGCGGGCACGAGGGGTGGCGCAAAACGAACCGGAGTAGGCGCAATGACATGGTTGAACTCCTCCGTGGTAGGCAGGCGACGAGTGGTGGCGCGGGCAGTAAAGACAAGCGATCTTGATGATGAGGCGGAAGTCGGTGGCGGTCTTGGCGCTTGAGCTCCCTCCTGTTGGCGACACAGCCTTGGACTGAGTCTATGCGGGCAGCTACAAAGTCGTCCACCAGGTTGTCGAAGGCTGCCTCCAAAGCTCGGAGATACTCGATAAGCATCTCAAAAGCTTCATCCCATTCTCCTCTGGGGCAAGAGAACGCGTAGTGGAAGGTATATGGCACGTGACATGGCAGGTAGCGGTAGCGACGAGTCTTCATCGAAGGAAGGATATCCCTGAGACGAGCTATCGCCTCACGGGCTGCCATCCGATGATGCATGCTTCTCTGTGGGCATGGCTCTCCCCACGAACCGGTGTCGCTCAACTCACCCTCTCTTGAATTCCACCACGACTTGGTGCATGGTTAGACGGTCATTGACCTTGTGCTTTGAGAGAGAGAGAGAAGGCTGGCGCATCTGGCCCCATCGCGACTTGGACGATGAAGGAGAGAAGCAGCGAACCCATCGGGCATGTTGGCGAACATCTGCGACTTCATGATCATTGCCAGCCATCTACAAAAGTAGGCAAAAATCCTGAGTAGTCAAATCATAAATTTATGCATGACTGTCAGAAATTGACTACATTTGTGAAAATAATAAATAGCTCTACTATGCTAATAACCGATTAGCGATCGCACCTAGTGGCTTCCTACAGTCAGCCTGGCTCTGGTACCAAGCTTTTCACGACCGATTTTTCAATAAAAATATTTATTGAGCAACCGACCTATGAAGTCCAATATGAGGAAAATCCTCCATACCGGTAGACAAAACTTTGATACAATAAGCCAGTAGCATTACAAAATAACAGGGTCGGACTGAAGGTGCCCAACCGATTATTACAAACACGCCGATAATTATACATGATGGCGGATATGACACAATGGTGTGGGGTGGAAATACTACTGACTCGAGATATGAGGGGTTGGTGGAATAACACAATGGGGTGGTTAATAAGACTCACCTTTGGCGGCTCATCGGCGTCGAGGTGAGGCTCGATGAATTTATTTGGGTAGCGGAAGCGGATATATCACAATGACTAATCCAGGGTGCATACGAGACTGGTGGGATTCCTCTAGGTGTCGGACTCGCTATCGAACTCTTCATCCATGAGATCGCCTTCACAAGATCTGGCCAAATCAACAAGCCAGGTGAGTACTTTGAAAGTACTCGCAAGATAGTTCGGACAAAAGATATAAAAAATGAATGCATGAATGTGACATGATTAATTTTAACCATGCTCAGTTTAATTAGTATAGCGAAGTAAATAAGAAGGGAGTCGGCGGTAGTCCGCTCGAAAACCCAACGAAGACAAAACTCAAAACCGATTGGGTGTCTGAAGCGACGCCTCGAAGGGTGAACAAATAAGTAAGACATGCCACAGTCGGGCGTCTGAGCGACACCTCATAAAGGGCTTATATTGGGAGAAAATACATGCATGCCGCAGTCGGACGTCGGAGCGACATCACAGAAAGGGCTTATATAGAAAGTGAATAATAACAATGCCGCAGTCGGACGTCTGAGCGACATCGCAGAAAGGGCTTATAATGAAAGTAAATGACAATGCCGCAGTCGGACGTCTGAGCGACATCGCAGAAAGGGCTTATAATAAAAGTAAATGACAATGCCGCGATCGGACGTCTGGCGACATCGCAGAAAGGGCTTATAATAAAGTAAATGACAATGCATGATCGGACGTCTGAGCGACATCGCAGAAAGGGCTTATAATTCATTATTCATAACTGACAAGATATAGTGCTCACGGAAAATATTCATCACAAGACAATAAGCGGGTTAGTCCATTCGCAGGAAATAAACATTTAATACTCAAATCGTTCTCAGGAGTTTCTGTCATCGAGATTGACACTTGACAAGATGAGATGAACACGGTACTCGGATATGAATAAGATGAATTCAAGAATTTTGACTCTGCAGAGTTTGTACCAAAATTGTCCACAGCCAACGGATTTCCGTAGTCACGATGGACTAGTTCCATTTACGGTATTTCGGAGGAAACACAACTAGCTAGTACACACCCATCACACCTCACGTTGCCAGGAATCACCCTAGACAGCGTTTAAGAAAAACTTTTGAGACGGGGAGATCACAATCTCGAATAGCATGGGATCAAATTTATATCTGGCAGCTCTAAGGGTGCCCCCTCTCGGTCCCAACCGAAACACCCATGCCCCTGACCGGATGAAAGGCTTTAATCCAGGGCCATGGAACCTTCATCCCGGCCTCTCGATTTGGTGTGTACCAGGAAGTGGTTTGCAACTTACTCAGCCGTATCCCTTGCGGGAAACAGGTGGTAGTACGAAAGGGGAGACGGATGGGAATCTGACTGATTGATGCTGACACTGGGTCAATGATCTGGCATAAGCCTGGCATGCTACAACACTGCCATCTTACCCATACTCATGCCAACTCATGGCCATGCAACAAGTTCCCAACAACTCGTGGATTTACCGAGCTCATTTGCCTCAACTCTTACGAGATAAACTATCATCGAAATTGCTCATGAACGTGCCATGATACAAAAATAATGCAAACATGCCCAAACACTCATCATATCAAAAGTTCAAACATTGCTTGCCTGGTTTGGAGTAGTCGGGTCTAGCTTCGTGAAGTTCAGCGGTTCCGTCACCTCCTTCGGTATCTACGGTACCACAGAATACCACGCTAACGTAAATACCGTGGGTCACAGAAAGTTAATCCAAATATTTTTCAAATAAATATGATAAAAAACTAGACAAAAATTTGAAGAGGACAGAAGAAGAATCACTCAAACATTCCTTTTTGTTAAAAAGTTATAAGGGTTTTGGTCCAAGGACCCATCTGTAATGAAACAGAAAACTTCCAGGGGGCTTTGCAGAAAAGTCCAGAAAAACGGTTCAGAGTGGAAGCGTATTTGTCAAAGTATGCTTTCAGAAAACGATTCAAAAAAAAAAAAGAGAGGCTGTCGGGCGGGTCCCACCCGTCAGGTTTAAAATTTCAAACGAGGGAGACGGGGCTCGTCGGCGCCCGAGAGTCATGATGGTCAGCCGGCCGGCGATCCACGACGAGGCAGGGAGATCGGAGGGTACCTCCGTGTTCAGGGCGCCATTCCACGGCTGTGGGAGGTGGTGGTGGTCGCCGGCGAGTACCACGTCGACGGCGACGCTTGCTCCGGCGGACGACAGTTCGGGTGGTCGTGGGCCTCGTCGGAGAGTGCTGCGGAGGAGGAATTGAGGAGGGGGTTAGACCCGTGGTAGCATGAGAGGGTAGCTGACGGGATTTGGGGGCCGGGGATGACCTCACCGGAGTCGAGGAAGAAGAGCTCCTCAAGGCCCTTCTAGGGGCTTGGCGTGGACTAGAGAGGTGGTGGAGGTGTGCGGGGGCGAGAGCACGCTCGCGGGTGCTATATATAGCCGGCCCGAGGCGGTTGCCGAGAACGGGGTTCTCCGGTGAAGTTTACGGCGGCGTAGGGCGTTGATCGGGAAGGTTCAGAGGTTGAGCGTCGTCGTGGGGGTTCCCTGGTTCCGTTTAGGTGCTAAACGCGTCGGGGTTTGGTTGCTTAGGGTGAGCTTGACGAAACAGGGCGACGCGGGCCCGTCGGCGGCAGGGAGCACGCTCTGTGCTTGCCGTGCCACAGCCAGGTCTGCATCGTCTTGTTGGCAAGGAAATGGCCACGCGGAGCTACCAAGAGGTTTAGGCGGCGCCGAGCGGCGTTATCGCTGATACGCTCCCTGTCGGCCGCTACGGTGGTTACGCCACAAGAAGACACGCCGGCCAGCAGCGCCGTGGTGCCACCGACGCCAGAACGCGCCAAGCACGCAGCGTGAAGCTCCGGACAAGCGAGGCTGGGCTGCGAGCAACATGCCAAGTGCACTGTGGGCATGTGGATGAAACTCTGACGAAGAACGACCTTTGAAATCTGAATTTAACTGAAGATGAACAATAATAGTGCATGCAAGGTGTTCGACAGAATGATTTAGGCATGTAGGGATTTTTCCTTGAGCTGGTTTTTGGTGGAGGGGCCTCTCATTGCATCTAGAGGCCGCCTGAATTTTTGTGAAATTTTTGGAGCAGAGAAGATACGAATTTCACCAAATTCGACAAATCTGGTCCAACTTGCAGAGACTATAATTTGAAATCTTTGAACAGAAGAGGAGTGGATCTTGATTGTTCTAGGTTGTGGGCACCAAGGACTATCCAGGGGAGTTGCTTTGAGGTCAAAACTCAAATGCATTTAGGTACTTGCTTTGCAAATCACCTAGGCTCAAAATAATGGACAGAAAAGATTTGGGAGGAGAATTAAATGAAATAAAAATTCAGAAAAGGGTTGAATTTGTTGAGACAGAATGTTTGGATTGCCCAAAGTGGAAGGAGAGATTTTTGGGAAGATTTTACCATGTGGTGCATGGTAAAAATCATGAGTGGTTTCAAATTTGGGAGAGGATGAAAAACTCCTAGAGTTTCTTTTTGAAAGAAAAATAAACTCCAAAGATTTTTCTTGAAATTTTGAGAAGAGGGAAATCAGAAGAAAAATTTAAAAACCAAACACTAGAGTTGAAGGAGATGCAAAAATAAAATATTTGCTAAAGGGAAAAAGCTTTTGAGAGAGATTTTTGGAAGGGTTTAGAAGACCTTCAAATCCAACAAATTTTTTGAAGAAAACCAAAAGAATATTTTTGGAGTGTCACACTTCTGCATACCAGAATATCTTGACCTAGCCCCCTGCAAGAGGGAACTGACAAAATAAACTGGGTGCTGTACCATCTTATTTTTCTGTCCCACTTTGCTCATCTACTTAGACTCCGCCTTGCCGGGATCGGGTCTTGCCGGGGGTTCCGTCTCGCCGACGTCAGGCTCTGCCGCGGAGGACCCCGGCCCGCCACCTGATGGCTCCGCCGCTACTGCTGCTTCTTCCTCAAGTTCCCTCTGCGCCACCAGCGCAACACTAACCACTTGATTCGTTGCTGCCAAGTATAGCAGCAACGGCTCTTGTGGTTTGGGCGCGACCAGTATTGGCGTGGAGGAGAGGTACCTCTTCAAATCTTGTAGCGCAGCCTCTGCCTCCGGAGTCCATTTTACTGGACCTGCCTTTTTCAAAACTTTGAAAAAGGGGAGGTCGCACTGAGCAGATTTGGAGATGAACCTACTGAGGGCGGGAACGCAGCCGGCGAGCCTACGGACGTCTTTGACCCGCTTCGGTGCTTCAATCTGCTCGATCGCCTTGATCTTGTCGGGATTTGCTTCAATTCCGCGCTGAGACACAAAGAACCCAAGAAGTTTTCCGGACGGGACACCGAACACACACTTCTCTGGGTTGTGCTTGAGGTTGATCTTGCGTAGGTTTGCAAATGTTTCTTCTAGATCTTGCACGAGTGTGGTCCTGTCCTTGGTTTAGACCACTATATTATCCATATAGGCTTCCATATTTCTATGCAGCTGGGGATCGAAACCAATTTGGACCGCTCGGGCAAACGTCGAACCAGCGCTCTTCAACCCGAAAGGCATCCGTACAAAATAGTACGTACCACATGGGGTCATGAATGCGGTCTTTTCTTCGTCTTCCTTCATCATGAAGATCTGGTGGTATCCTGAATAGGCGTCGAGGAATGAGAGCATGTCACACCCGGCAGTGGAGTCTACAATCTGGTTGATGCGTGGCAGGGGGGAAGGATACTTTGGACAAGCTTTATTGATATCTGTGTAGTCAATACACAGTCTCCACTTCCCATTTGCCGTACGCACCACCACCGGATTGGCCAACCACATGGGGTGGAGTACTCCTCTAACCAGGCCCGCCGCCTCCAACTTCCTGATCTCTTCTATGATGAACTCTTGTCGCTCCAAAGCTTGCTTCCTGACCTTCTGCTTGACGGGCCGCGCATGAGGACAGACAGCAAGATGGTGCTCAATCACCTCGCTGGGAACGCCGGGGATGTCGGATGCTTGCCATGCAAACACGTCGACATTCGCCCGCAGGAAGGCGACGAGCGCACTTTCCTATTTGCTCTCGAGGGTGGAGCTTATGGTGAAAGCCCCGCCCATACCGTCCTCCTTGATGGACACCTTCTTGGTTTCCGGTGGTGCAGCCTTGGACTTCTTGCTCTTGCCGGTGGAGCCCTTTGGTACGTCCTCAACGGGAGCGCAGCACTTTGAAGTGGCACGCTTGCCGGAGTGGGTGCAAGAGGTCTCGCCGGAAGAGGTCTTGTCGGAAGGAGTCTTGCCAGGAGGAGTCTTGCCGGCCTTCTTCCTCCCTGGAGCTTCAGCGGCAGGAGCAAGTCTCTCTGCGGCAGTTGCTGCAACTGCCTCTCGGTAGAGTTGGTCGGCGCAGATGAGCGCATCTTTCTTGTCGGAGGGGACGGTGATGATGGTCAGCGGCCTCGACATCTTCAACGTGTTGTAGGCGTAGTGGGACGCCGCCATGAACTTGGCCAGCGCTGGGCGGCCATGAATCCCATTGTATGGCAAGGGGATCTCAGCGACATCAAAGACGATCTTCTCCGTCCTATAGTTCAGCTCGCCCCCAAATGTAACGGGCAGTGTAATTTTACCTTTAGGCTGGCTCCTTCCCGGGTTGACCCCTTGAAACATGCCCGTCTCTTCGAGGTCTCCATTAGGAATGTGCAGCTTCTTGATCACAGCGGACGAGATCAAATTCAGACCGGCCCCACCGTCCACCAGCACTTTCGTCACCTTGAGGTTACGTATTGTTGGCGAGACCAACAACAGCAAACACCCAACCGCAGTTGTGTGATAAGGGTGATCCTCGGTGTCAAAAATGATGGGCGTGCGGGACCACTTCAGTGGCTTCTGGGCATCGAACGATGGCTCCGCCAAGATGACCTCATGCCACCGCTTGATTGGCGGTGGGAGGTGTGCAGCGGGTGCCACCATTGACGCACATGGCTTCTGTAGCTTTCTGAAACTCGTGCTCGCTAGACTCGTCGTCCTCGTCGTGATCATCATCTTCCTCCTCCTTGTCGCGGCCCCGAGCGGGCCTCTCTTGCTGATTATCTTTGGCCCGACGACCTCCTTGGCCGCCACGCTTCTTGTCGGACCCCTCAGCACCATCCAGACCCTTCTCCTTCTCCTGCCTCTCATATTCAGCTTTCTGCTTCTCTGCAAGCAGTTCAACTTGTCGGCAGTTTTGGAGGTCATGGCCCTTGGTGCGGTGGATCTTGCATTATTGCTTGTCGGAGCCCCCTGACTTGTCAGCGGCCACCAAGGCCCGGCAGGCGGCGCACTTGGCAATCTCCTTGTCGGGGTTGTCAGCTTTGGCCTTCTTGGCAGTGCCGGGGTCGCCGGATCCCTCAACGGCAAGTACAGTCTTACCCTTACGCTTCCTGTTGCGGCGCCGGCCCTTCTTCATCGGGGCGGCGGCGTCTTCGTCTGTGGAATCGGTTTTCGCACCGGCGTCCTCACCGGGGTACTTTCTTCCTTCCTCGGCTCGAGCACATCTATCAGCCAGAACATAAAGTTTGGCCACATCCTTGACCTTGTTCATCGCTAGCTCTTCACGCATCTTGCGGTTAAATGACGTTCTCGTGGAGCGACCGATGACAATGATTGGGATGAAGTTCTGGGATGGTGTACTGCACACGGCTGAATCTCTGTATGTACTTACGCAGGGACTCGCCATCCTTCTGGGGGATGACATGCAAGTCACTTGCCTGACCAAGAGCTTGGTGGCCTCCGGTAAAGGCGCCAACAAACTCGTGGCACAGGTCCGACCAGGAAGAGATGGAATCTACCGGCAGGTGCATAAACCATGACACGACGTTGGGCTTAAGTGCCAACGGAAAGTAGTTGGCGAGCACCTTATCGTCGCGAGCCCCAGCAACTTCCATCGCGATGGTGTAGATGCTGAGGAACTCCGACGGGTGAGTCTTGCCATTGTAATTTTCCCCAATATCAGGCTTGAACATGCGGTGGGAGGTCCACTGGAACTGCCGCAGCTCTCGGGTAAAGGCCGGACAGCCCATCTTGTAAGGTAGGCCGCCAGGGCCCCCGGTGCTGGGTGGTCCATAACAGACCCCGCACGCCGATCTGATTGATGGCGCGCCTCCCACCATTGCTCGATGGTAGTTCGAGCGTCTTCCTGAGCTCGTTCTCGAAGAACTCGACGTTGATCGTAGTGGGTTCGCGGGTCAGACGATGTTGTGGAAACATTGCCACAGGCATCGGCCCGATGGGCCGATGGCTGCTCTCGCGGCCGCGGGGGAGGAGTGTGCACCGTGGTCGCAGCATCCCCGGTCCCCCCAACGCCGGCATGCATCGGCTTGACAGAACGCTGGCGTGAGGGTCCTGTTGGGAGCGGCTCGTCTTTGTTGGCGAAGCTGACAAGGCTTGGGATGGTGGCCCTCCACTCATCGAGCTTCTCTGCAGCAGGGGGGGGGGGAAGTTGAGAAGCAGTTGCACGCGCGCTAGTGCTTCTGCTGGCGTGGGCGGCGGTGAGAGCTGCGTAGACCGCGACGCGCTTCGACTTCTAACCAGGTTAGAAGGGGCTCTGTCACGGTCTCGCGGTTGCACGCCGCTCCCGCCGGCGTCCGAGCGCGCGCGCCGGCCTGGTGTGTCCTGCGAGTGGCGCACATGGCTCTTCCCGCGGCGATGCGCGGGGGCTCCGGCATCGCGGTGTCGCTCATCGCGCGCGGCCTGGGCGCCAGCTAGGGCGCCGTAGAGGTTGCCGCGCCGCCCGTGGGTGGCACAACCCCACTCCCGGACCCAGCGGCATGTGGCCCATCGTCTTGGGCCCGTACGGCGTCGCTCTCCTGGCTCTGAGTGACAGAGTGTCGTGGATGCTCACGGGCGGCGCCCCCGGTGCCATCCGTGGCCACCTCATCGCCCGCCCGCGCTGGTGCGGACGGGCCTGCTCCAGGCGATCCGATCGCTGTCATCCCCTTCTTCTTGGGGGCCATCGTGATGATGGAGTCGAGGCGTCGGCTTCAAAACCGGATTTTCACAGCTTGCTCCCCCTACCTGGCGCGCCAAAGATGTCGGGGGAAACGACACCTACGGGATCATGAAGAATCCCTTTTGCTATGGTTGGCGGGCGCGGGGCTATGGAAAGAGCGGGATTAGAAGACCAACGCAGGGGGATTATCCAGGTTCGGGCCGCAAGTGATGCGTAATACCCTACTCCTGCTGGTTTATGTTTATGTGCTGTTCTTGGACTAGCTACAAAGGGTCCAGGGTCCAAAAAGTCCGAATCCTCCCCCAGTACACTGCGGGCCTCCTTTTATAGGTAAAAGGGTTGCCACAGTGGCACACAGGAGGTGGAAAGTTTGTACAGTAGTCGAGTCTATCTCCTGACACCGTAGGACAAACACATTTAATGCGCTGCCGACGTGCCCTTCTTGCTTTATCGGGGACGGCAAGGAAGCTCGTCCCAGCTGTCGCCGCCTCGCCTGGCTTCGACGCGCGTCCGAGCTAAGGAGGCGTGTAGTGCCACGCTGGCTTGCTGGTGAGTTGGTGCGGTGGCGGAGTCTTCACGAAGATCTGCATGCCACCACACAGGTGCTTGCTGAGTTGGCCTGGAAGCCGCACGTCGCCACGCAGGTGCCTGCCTAGTTGGTGGGCTGGCAGCTGTGTGGGAATAGCGGTGGAGCCTTGGCAGGAGCGGGGCAGACTATGGCCCTGCAGATGTCCCCGGCAAGAGTCTTGCCGGGGGCCCGGAAAGGGCCTTGCCGGGGTCTCGTAGGCGTCCCCGACAAGGGTTTTGCCGGGGGTCTCCGTCTTCTGGTTCTCATCTAGTATTGTATGTTCTTGGTCATCACAAAGATCTACATGCCACCATGGAGGCGCCTCCCGAGCCTTGGTCCCAATGTGGGTGATGGCGTCGGAACTCTTAGGCTCAAGGGTGGCGGCTCTGCTGGTCTCGGGCAAGTTGCCTCGGTAAGGTTCTTGCCGGGGCTGTGAAGGCCACCCCGGGGGCCTTGCCGGGGGAGTTGACCTCGCCCCTCTGCCCTTTGTGTTTCTGGTCTTGACGTTGCTATAGTAGTCTTGTGACTTTGCTTCCTTCCCTTGCTCCACTAAGTGTGGCCGTAGGTGCGGCTCTAACTACCCGTGCACAAGTAAAGGGGTACAAAATATGACCCCTACTTTTGTACTCCGACAGATCTCTCCCAGGGATCGAGTAGTTCGTGATTTTCCGGATGAAGAAGAGCCGGTTTGAAAAGATCTGCATCAACTTCAAGTTTATAATCTATGAGGTTTGAGCAATTAAATCTGTCTACACCATCCCATGCAAGCAGGCGATCTGTTGTGGCCGGATCACTTTTTTCGGCACCGCCGCGAGAAGCCAAGTGCAAAGGGGGTTTCCATCTGAGTCGCCGAGACCGACACCTGAAGCCAAATTGGTTTTTCCTTTTGTTAACTCTGGTTGCTACATGCCTACAAGGAATCTACCAGGAAGGAAAAGCTACTACGTGAGTTCAACACGTGAATACCAAGGAAGAAGAGATCGATCAGAGACAAGCTGTCACTGCACGTCTTACAAGCCTTGGTCAATATAGATTCAATTTTGGTCTCTGAGCTGCCATCGCTGGACAGGTCTCCGACTATCGCTCGGCCGCGACCCCCACTGCACCGGCGCTTTCCAACCCGCCGCAGGCTCAGCCGCACTTTGTCGCCTCTGCTTGAGCCGCCACACGCCGAGTCACCGTCACCTCGACCGTAACCTACCGCATCGCTCCTCTGCCGCTGCCACTGCCCCTCATCTTGAGCCAGCCGATGTTGAGCCGCCCCGTGTCACGCTGGCCCTGCTATTTCGAGTCGCCTATCCGACTCTGCTAGGGAAGCCGAGAAGGTGCAGGTCCAGACCACCTCTGCTCCGGGACGATAGAAGATTTTGAGATAATACTAGTGGTGAGAAACAATCTGAAGATGTAGCCGTTGCGGCCCCGAGAAGCCGCTCCCGCCCGCGAGCCGTCTTGCTGCCTCCGCCAGCGTCCCGCCGGTCCGCATCGCGCCGAACCACCTCGCTGAAGACGCCTTGAGTCGCCAGCAGCCGCCATCGCCCGCCCGCCACAGCCTTCGCTTGATTTTGGTTCGACTGAGGTTTCATCCCTCGCCCGCTAATAAGGTAGCAGTATGTTTTGCTGCAAACTGACAAAGTGGAGGGCTCTGCTAAACTTTCTTTCATGTCTGAACAAACATCGGTGTATTTGGGATTAGTTGGATTGCTGGGAGAGTACTCTCGTGCAACAAAGAAAAGACATAAGTTTGTGCTCCCCTGCATGCATCAAGGGCTCATTAAGATGGTGCTTATTTTGTACAAGGATGATTGTCTCTACATGAATAAGATGCCTAGACTGTTGTCCAAAATCGAAGGCCGTGGTAATGGCATCAAGACCAGGATTGAGCCGCTGGGGCCACGTTGATCCGTCTCTGCTGTGTTGAGCCGCTGGGGCCGCGTTGAGCCGCCTCTGCTGTGATTGATCCGCCGGGGCCGCATTGAGCTACCTCTGCTGTGGTGAGCCGTTGGGGCCGCGTTGAGCCGCCTCTGCTGTGTTGAGTCGCCAGGGCCGTGTTGAGCCGCCTCTGCCATGTTGAGCCACCGGGGCTATATTGAGTCGCCAGCCTTCCTAAGCCGCCTCTATCGCGTTGAATGGATCATCCGTCATCCGAACAAATTAGGTGATATCCATTTAAATTTATCTTATTGGCACATATTATTTTTGTCAAAGAGCAGTTTATCTTTGCCTTGGTCTGCGATATTGTTTATGCAGGACAATTGTTCACTACAAGAGCGATGGCCGTGTCATGGATGTATAACTCCCGCTACCATTATCATGCACCAGTGTCTGACCGTGCCATGATGCTCGATGAATATATGTGTAAACCACCATTTTACGGCCCAATTTACATCAATATGACGTGGTTGATTCGCCCGTCCGTGCGGCTTACCGCGCCTGTAATTGCCTCGCCTGACTGCGCTGGCTTACAACGCCGCGGCCAGTTCATCTGTCTGCTCCTGCGGTCGACTCGTCCGTGGTTAATTTCAGCTTCACAGTGATGATCATCAATTCCACGGTGGATAATTTCTGGCCTAACATATCAGGTGAAATCAATCTAGTATATTTTTATATTACATATTGCTTTCTTTGAAAGAGCAATACTCTATCTTGTGAGGTTTTTTGGTGCACGACAAATTGTCTACTGCAAAAGCGACCATCATATCACGGAGGTTTATTGAATAGCTCATATCGGGAGTGTGCAATGAGTGTTGCGAAGATTGTCAATTCGCTTCAAACCT
This sequence comes from Aegilops bicornis, assembly GCA_021605145.1. Taxonomy (NCBI): domain Eukaryota; kingdom Viridiplantae; phylum Streptophyta; class Magnoliopsida; order Poales; family Poaceae; genus Aegilops; species Aegilops bicornis. Next base: position 721,748,916 of record CM038670.1, on the reverse strand, counting down.
CCGATTTACATAAATTCTAGCATTCCGCTGTTCAACTATATGTCGGTTTATACCACGGCCAAGTATGAAGAATCTCAAGCCAACTCCTCGAGTCATCTTGAGACTTTGGGGCTACAATGACATGACTCGGTAGAATTGGCCGGTTTCAATGAATTCAAGAACCCCGGTTCATTGGAGGGAATGATAACCCGGTCCCGGGGACTGCTACCATATTGATGAAAATTTAAAGGCCGTCAGAAAATTTCCGGCTTAAAATGAAGGACCCCGGTTCAAAATCCGGCTCAAGGGAAATTTATCTCTCACAAAGCTTTGAAGCTCTCAATATCCGGTTTAAAATTCTGGTTCAAAAAGAATCCATCTTCACAAAGTTCGAGTTCTCAGAAAATTTAAAGGTTGCCAAAGAGAACTTGCTGCCATGATGCTCGGTTCGAACATGGGCATCCTGCTTTATGGGCTTATGTTATTATGATCACTTGGGGGCTTCCTACTCATCGAGCATAGCTATGATTGCCCCCTTGATCCGGCTTGTATGCCATGATTACAAAATACTTGGGGGCTTCCTGCTCATTGAGCATAGGTATGACTACCCTGCTGATCCGGCTTGTACGCCTGGAAGGAAATATTACTTGGGGGCTCTTTGTTAATGGACAGAGCTTTGTTGACCCTTGTAATAGGCCTGGACGCCAGGTGCATTCACCAAAAAATCCAGGTTATCCTGCCTTTGTAAGTCTACCACTCCGCCCATGTAATCCTGGAATGATTCGCCGTACTCTTGACAGTCAATCTTATAAAGACCCTGAACTTGTCAAAGTTAAAACGGCGATTGGTCATGTGAGGCTCGGCTTACAAGATTTGAATGAAGGTTTAACTCAGCGGCTGTGCGGCCCTTGAACAACACTTGACTTTGAGGCTTGGCAGCCTCTGAAAGCCTTGTTCTTTGATTTATATTTGACCTGAACATTGTTTTGGTTCATATTCTTGTACCATATTGACATATGGTTTAAAACGATTCAGCCCATGTAGCCTTAATCTCTATGGCTCATATTTGATCATGTCCAAGGTTTCTTGATAACCCGGCCTGGCTTTGGACAATAATTTGCCAGTATACTTTGATTATGCACTTGGAGTTCTGTGCTCTAAGTCTTTGGGCTGTTACCCTTGCTGCATCTGGCGTTGTAAGCTGACAGTTTGAACTGATTTCATAGGCCATGTAGCCTTGATTATATGACTCATCATTGAGCATCTTTGGTTTTGATAACCCACCCTGATAAGCAGACTTTAAATCGCCAGGATATTTTGCCTTGAGCAATCAAAATGATGATATTTCATGACTCCGGGATGATACTGGCCCCGGATTATAATTATCAAGGCATCACCATGGTATTAATCTACAGGTATGTCTTTCAATAATGGTATGAATATTTTGGTTTTGGCAAACGGCCCTGGCTATGGACTTTAAGTCGCTGGTATACTTCAGATTGCGCAATTGAGATTATGCGCTTATGAATACTTGGATTAGCACCCTCACTTGATGTGGCGATATAAGTTGGCAATTGAGCCAATTTTCCAGGTATATTTTTAAAATTATTGGGCGAATATGCAAGGTTTGATAACCCGCCCTGGCTTTGGACGTTAAGTCGCCAGTATATTTTGGATTGCGCCATTGAAATCATGCGCTTATAAATCATAGATTATTTCCCTCAATGGATATGGCAATGTAAGCCGGCAGTATGAGCCAATTCTACAGGTATGTTTTTCTGGTTATATAAATATGCGAGGTTTGATAATCCGACCTGGCTTTTGACTTTAAGTCGCCAGTATGTTTAGGCTTGAATGGCCTTAATGCTAGTCTTTTCTACAATATAGGACTATATTATGTTCGGGTTGTTGCTCGCCTTGGCTTTTGACGTTAAGTCGTCAGGGCATATGTTGTTTAAAATTTTGTGCAGAACATGCAGAGCTTTACACATAAGTAAGAATACTGCTATTGCTCATATGAATCATTGCGTTTAAATCCGTCATCTGGCCCGCTGAAGATATTGCCGGTTATCCAGTTCTGGGGTATATTTTTCAATATTGAGTTTAATGAGGATATGAGCCGCCAAAGTGATCTTTTCAAAAACTGGACATGACTATGGGCCGCCATGGACGGGGTTATCAATTCCTGATTTTTATGCAAAGGTTATAAGCCGCCGAGTTGTATCCCGGAGGACAATGGATGCGCATTAAGTCGCTATTGGCCAAGAGCCGCCGGATTATATTATTCCAATCTTTAATAGCCAACTTGGCCGGATTTTCATTATGATATTGAATGATTGAGGTTTTCAAAGTCGCTTTAGCGCAATGGCTATTATTTCTGGATATGATTTATTCTGCAATGGGAAGAATAGTCCCGAGTCGGTGCAGGCTTACGACCCGGCATTTGGGGGATATATTATTCAGATTGGTATTACATCAAATACGCAAGTCCCATGTCACTGCCAGCATGCACCATGTCACTTGGGGGCTAATGCAAGGTCATTTTTTCCTCGCCTTATTGAAGACCCGACTCATTACATCGTACTTGGGGGCTAAGGCACTTGGGGGCACTTGTGGACGTGGATTCAAGCCCCATGGTGGGGGTTACATCATATGATGATATTTTCAATGAAGTTCCAGCTCAGTATTGTTTTGCTGAGCCGACCCTTGGGGGCTACACACGTTGATGTTCAATTCTACACGATCATATCTACAAAGTCCCTGCTCAATATTGCATAATGACCCAACCCTTGGGGGCTACACTGGTTGAAGTTTTTATGAGCATAAGGCAATTACAAGTCCCAGGTTGCTGCAAGCATGACAACCCGGCACTTGGGGGCTACATATGTGGAATATTCAGTTTGACTAGTGACTAAGATGAACAACCCGAATTTCTTCAAGGTTGCAGTGATACGTCTCCAACATATCTATAATTTTTTATTGTTCCATGCTGTTTTATTATCAATCTTGGATGTTTTATAATCATTTTATAGTCATTTTATATCATTTTTTGGTACTAACGTATTGACATAGTGCCAAGTGCCAGTTGCTATTTTTTTTCCTGTTTTTCACATCGCAGGAAATCGATATCATACGAAGTCCAAATGCCACGAAACTCCATGATGATTTTTTATGGGCCAGAAGGAAGGCAATGGGCCCTGGTTGCACCTGGGGGGTGCCCCGAGGGGGGCCCAAACAACTATGGTGCGCCAAGAGGCCCAGCGCGCCACAGTGGGTTGGGCCCACCTCGGGTGCCCCCTGGACCGCCTCTTTGCTCTATAAATACCCTTTGCTCTATAAATACCCAAAAATACCAGAACCCTAGAAGCATCGACGAAATATTCATCCAGCCACCGCAGAATCCAGAACCACCAGATCCAATCTAGACACCATCACGGAGGGGTTCACCACTTCCATTGGCGCCTCTCCGATGATGCGTGAGTAGTTCTTTGTAGACCTTCGGGTCCGTAGTTAGTAGCTAGATGGCTTTCTCTCTCTCGCTGAATTCTCGATACAATGGTCTCTTGGAGATCCATATGATGTAACTCTTTTGCGGTGTGTTTGTTGGGATCTGATGAACTTCGAGTTTATGATCAGTTATATCTTTTTATATTGATGAAAGTTATTTGAGTTTCTTTGATCTCTTATATGCATGATCTCTTATAGCCTCGTATTTCTTCTCCGATATTTGGGTTTTGTTTGGCCAACTTGATCTATTTATCTTGCAATGGGAAGAGGTGCCCGGTAGTGGGTTCGATCTTAGAGCATCTCCAGCCGCGCCCCCAACACACCCTCCCCAGGGGATTTTTTTGCGCCGGCGCACAAAAATCGGCCCAGCCGCGCCCCCAGTAGCCCAATTTTCGCCGGCTCGGGCCGAATTTGGCGCCGACGGACCCAACTGAACCCGGCGCGCTGGGGGGTGATACGTCTTCGTCGTATCTACTTTTCCAAACACTTTTGCCCTTGTTTTAGACTCTAACTTGCATGATTTGAATGGAACTAACTCGGACTGACGCCGTTTTCAGCAGAATTGCCATGGTGTTATTTATGTGCAGAAACAAACGTTCTAGGAATGACCTGAAACTCCACTGAGATTATTTTTGGAAATTATAAAAAATACTAGCGAAAGAATCAAGGCCAGGGGGCCCACACCCTGTCCACGAGGGTGGGGGGCGCGCCCCTGCCTCGTGGGCCCCCTGGTGCTCCACCGGCCTCAACTCCAACTGCATATATTCGTGTTCGGGGAGAAAACAAATCAGAGAGAAGGATTCATCGCGTTTTGCGATACGGAGCCGCCAAGCCCTATACTCTCTCGGGAGGTGTCAGGACCCCGATTCCAAGTCACATCAATCTAGCCGGTAACACCTCATATCACTTTGCGGCCTCACGCACGGTATTCCCACGGGTGTCGCCTTACCATGGCCCGGGACCGTTTGCGCCTTTTGGCTCACGTATATGATAGTGTCGCTAGCATCCATTTGACAGAGAACCCGGGCCGACATGGCTAGTCATGAACCCATAGCGGCACTAACCCATGGGGACAAGCATACATGAATCACATCGAGCATGTCGGTCAGCAGCGTGTGAATCCGGGCTGTAACCTTTGGGCTAACATGACTCGGGAACCCGGGCTGTAGCAGGCTAGGCAGGACTCGGATGTCACCGCGTGACATTTCCCGAAGGGAACAGAACCGAGCAGTGAAACACATGCCGGCCGATCAAGTGTCCAGAGCGGTAGTCTTTGGGCTAGCAGGACTCCGGTGAACCGGCTATGGCGGACTACTATCGCTCAGGAAGCACAGGACTACATTTCCCCATATGAGAGACTGCCAAGGATAAACAACTAGATTGTCGGATCCCACACATACCAAGCATTTCAAACATACACACAATATTCTCAATATGTGTAAATACAACATGGCATCACAACATAACTCTACGACTCAAATATTTATTCATTAGGCTCCGAGGAGCGATATATTACAAACATGGGTCTTATGACCCAACATTCAGAGCATACAAGTCAAAGCACATGCGAAAGCTTAACATGTCTGAGTACAGACAACTATAAATGAAAGAGGCTGAGAAGCCTGACTATCTACGAGATCCTGCTGACGGCACAAGATCGTAGCTGAGGTAACAAGCTAAACGTCGAAGTCCACGCGGAACTACTAGCGAGACTAACGTCTCTCTGCAAAACATAAAATAGGCAAACGTGAGTACAAATGTACTCAGCAAGACTTACATCAGAACTAAATACATATGCATCATTATCAACAAAGGGGGTGGTGGAGTTTGACTGCAGCAAGCCAGCTTTGACTCGGTGGCTATCCTGAACTACGACTGCAAGTAACTCTTTTGAGGTGGCGCACGAGTCAACATATTCACCATATCAATACACCACTATGGATTCGATCCCGTCTTCCCTACGAACGCCATCCATAGCACTCACGCTTATCTTGCGCATTTTAGAGTATCCACTTTCACTTGTCTATGAACCTGTTATAGGCAACCCGTAAGTCCTTTACCGTGGACACGACTATTCGAATAGATCATTTATAACCCTGCAGGGTGTACTTCTTCACACGCTCTCGCCACTTACCGGCATGTACATCGTCATGTATCTCGGCAACCTTCAAGCGGAAGCACGGCAAGGGTGTCGGCCACGACCTACCTAAACACTCAAGTCCCTAGTCCAGGTTTATCGCCTATTCGGGTTCCATCCACAGGGAGTCCGGCCGAGGTTTCCACTAACGGCCCCGAACGATGTGTGCAGGGTTCCCGAGACACCAAACGGGCGAATCGGTACACCGTGCCACGTGCCTACCGTAACATAGCCCACCCCTAAGGTCAGCGCTGTGTGCGGCCCCCAGCATGCTACAAACACCAAAAACTACTTTGCAACTCTCAGACAAAGGACAAGGGTGGTTAAGAAGCCGAGAGAGTCAATTAAGGATCCCAATGTGTGGTAGTAACTGCTCATGGATCACAAACACAGAACTCAGTTCCTGAGGACGGCTTCAATGAGAGAACCCACCATGTACTCCTACATGGCCTCTCACCGCTACCTTTACCAAATCGTGTTCACACACTTAGCTCACACACACAGTGGGACATGTTTACACACCTCCGATTCATCCCCGATGAATCGGACTGACACAACTCTAAGCAATAGCAGGCCACGACAAACAAGCATGAATGAGTAGGCACATCAGGCTCAAACAACTCCTACTCATGCTAGTGGGTTTCATCTATTTCTTGTGGCAATGACAGGTCATGCGAGAGGATAAGGGGTTCAACTACATGACAAGTAACAGATGCTTCATTGTTGTCCTAATGCAGTAAAAGAGAGCAGGAGCGAGAAAGTGGGATTGTATCGGAATGAACAAGGAGGTTTTGCTTGCCTGGCACTTCTGAAGATAATATAGTTCTTCATCGGTGTCATTGAACTCATCATCGGTACAACGTCTACTGAGGGGGAACAAACAGCGGCAACAGAGAAAGAACATAGTCAATGCAATGCGACAATATGATGCATGATCATGACATGGCAATATGCTGTTGATTGAGCTAATGCAACTAGCAACCATATTAAATGAACTTGGTTTGAACCAAGGGTTCAAATTAAAACTCCATATGTGAAATTCAAATGCCATTTAATTGATTTGACGTGATCAGCATGTATAAGTTGATCTAACATGCATTAAGTGGTACAGATGGATAGATTGGATTTTTCTGATCATTTTTCATATATAAATTATTTCATTCTGAGCTACGGTTGATTTTATATGAATTTTTGAAGTTACCACTATTTTCTGAAATTTCCTGAATCGAAATAAATCCAGAAAATACATATTGCGTCAGCATGACATCACCCTGATGTCAGCAGGTCAACTGGGCGCCTCCAGGTCAAACCTGACCAGTGGGGTCCACTGGTCAGTGACTGGGGCTGGTTAGTGCCGGTGACATGTGGGCCCAGTCAACGACCACGTAAGCTTAGTCAAAGCTGACGTGTGGGGCCGCTGTTGTTAATTAAAACTAAACAGGAAAATAAGCTGTGGTTAGTTAGGCAGTGGGGCCTAGCTGTCAGTGTCACTAGTTTTAATTAGCGGGGCACTTAGCGGATAATGACCTTCCCACGTCAGCACGCCGGAGTTGAACGCCGGCGAGCACACAAACGCGGCGGCGTTCCTCGGGAACGCACTACAGGCGGCAGGATCAAGCGCTGAGGGCACCAGGGCATAGTCCTTTCTCCGCCGCATCAAGGAGCAGTGGAGTTGGACGCAGGGGTCGCCGGAATCGTGCCGGCGACGAGCTTTGGCGGCGGCCGGAGTTCGGGTGGGGTCGGGTTTGACGCTACGGTGCACGGGAGGAGGAGCTGATGGTGGCTACGGGTTCTCGGTGTCAGCCGAAGCGCCTGTGATGGGGTTGGCTTCGAGCCATTGTGGCTCTAGCCACGACGGCGCCATGGCCGGCGGCGGGGAGCTTTCGGGTGAGGTGGAAACGGCGGCTACGGAGGCTACGGAGGCCAAACGAGCACGGGAGCTAGGGGGAGAGGAAGAGGAGCTCACAGCGAGTCGAACGGAGGCCTCGGCGTGCTCGGGGAGGGGCTGGTGACGACGGGAGGTCGCCGGCAATCTCGATGGCCCGAGGAGGGAACGGCAGTGCAGGCAGCATCCAGGGGCTTCCGGCGTCGGGCGGCTCGGTGAGGAGGAGGAGAGGGACTAGGCGGAGCTCGTGGACAGCTCCAGGCGAAGAGGCGGTGGCAAGGTGGTGCGAACGGGGGCGGCGGTGGCGTCCGGTCGCACTCGGGGAAGGAGCTAGAGAGCAAGGGAGAGAACAGAGAGTGAGGGGAGAGGCAGAGGGGGTTGCGGGGCGTCTCCAGACGCGTCGGGGGCGCCTCGGTGGCAAGCAGGAGGTGGCCGCGGCTTGGGCTGTCTGTAGCATACGCCACGATGCCGAAGGCATGGGGAAGACGCCATGAGGAGGTGGGGTGGGCTAATAGCCGGGCCGACCAGTGGCTTTGGTGGGCGCCTGTAAGTTCCGTGAGCCTCTGTTCTTTTCCTATATTTATTTCTCTTTTCTATTTTCTGTAATTGTGTTTGGCTTTATTAAAAATACTTAGGCACACTAAAAAATCACCAAACTGCTCATGGCCAGTGCTTGGAATATATCCAACATGGAACATTTCAGTTTAGGATTATTTGGACATTTTAAATATTTTTGTAGTATTTAAGTGCCCAAATTCAAATAGAGTATGGTTTAATTCAGAGCCCAAATATGTCATGGAAAAATGTGCATCACCTCTGGCTATTGTTTACAGTATTTCCAAAAATCATGAACATTTTTCTAAGACCATTTTGGGTTCTTGGAATTTATTTTAGTTGAACCTATTTGATTTCTCTTAGGTGCTAGAGTTTGAGTCAATCCCCGTTTCAAATTCACATAACTTTAGACATGATGCATGGATGCAATACCACTATCTGCAACCAAATTCTAGGGCTGTGACAACTCACCCCCACTAAACAAGAATCTCGTCCCGAGATTCAAGACGTGAGGTAAGAAGACAGAGGGGATACAACACTAACTTGATCTTCATGATCCAACTTGCACTTCGTAAGAACGTTGATTCGATCATCATCTTGATCTTGACATCTTGCTTTGAGAACTTCATCCATTATGACAACAAGAGGAAAGGGAGAATTTTAGAAGAATCAATCTTCTCGAGGATCGAACAACTCAGGATTAACTCACGGAATGAGACATAGCAACATCTCTCGAGCTGAGACATGAAACATACATCCAGAGGGATGGAGCGTAACAGATGACGAAGATTCACTATGTAGACACAATTCCACACTTAAGAAGGTGGTGAACGGTTTTCCATGTAGCGAGGAGTTGAGTTGCCATGATACCATAACGAGACATCTTAAGGAAGGTGACCCGCAGAAATATTCCCTTAAGTGGCAAAAAGAATTACTTTTGATATAGAGATCATTGAGACTCTTTATACCAGCCTAAGGCAATCACAATCGATCATTTGAAGGAGTTTGAAAGAATGACATACTCGGACTAGAATGGATGATGTGGACTACCTTGTTGAAGACAACGCAATGGATGATTTTGCTTATCATCAGAAATGGATGGGACCCATGGTAGGCCCACTGTTGAAGGCGTTCCTGACCAGAAATTACCGAGAAGGGTAGTCCATGGTTGGATGGCACAATGGCGGTGCAAGCTGGGAACAAAATGCAACTGTTGGGAATGTTCCAACCATCATATCTGCATGAGATTCAGATCCGGTTGGTAATAGGATACTCCAGACTCAGCATGTCTGAAAAGGAAAGGGTGCAACACAAATCGACGAGATGATGTTGCGAGATTCTCGGGAGATGGACTATGGTAGTAAGCTCCAAAACATGAGCGGGTTCTGCTACAAACATGTGAACACACTGTCCCAGACAAACATGGCCACGTAGTAGTCTTATATTAAACACTACCAAGTTTAGGTGGGGAACCATCTTCGAGGATAACGGAATCCTGTACAAATCCGTCTGGTACCTTCAGGACTAGCACTTAGAACTTATTATCCTTGAACAATTCAATCAGTGGCTTGGCGTGCTAGGAAATACAATTGGAATGGAGGTAGCTAATCTCACAAACCAATGTATACTTCGCACATGCATGACTGACTTGGGATGATTCCAAAGAAGCAACATTAACTTTCTCGAATCCATGGCGACAACTTGCATCAAGTGCACATGAACTGGAGGAAGTCACTCCTTTCATCAAAACGTATACCTCATGAGCGGAGCATGTAGGCAATGCTTACAAAGTTTCCAATACTAGTGTAATGTTCAACATGAATCATGGGGGATACAAGATGTTGCTGATGGGCTCAACAACAACTCATCAGAATTTCCATATCACTGGACTTCCACCATCATGTGAACACGGTGATAGCATGGATCAGACCAAAAGATGTAATGGTGTATGCTCGAGGGATCAACCACGAGTAAGACAACTTTACGAACATCGTTGGTTCTGATTTGACTTGACAATAGCCCATACTCAAGCCAAAGTTTTGACAAGGCAATAGATCCAACAACTGATCACGAGGACCAATCAATGGAGATATCATCTTTCTTCAACACACACACACAGAAGATATCCCTTAGAGATGAACTAAGTTAAGCAAAGCTTTATCTTCCAACTCCCCAAGTTGTTGTCTAGCTCAACCAACTAGCTCAGGGATATGCAACACAGATTCTTGGAGAATGGGTGGTTTAGAGGAAAACCAATATGATCACGAACTCAACATAGCGGTCAGGTGACAACCTGGTAACACTTCCAAGAAGATATTTGGAAAGTCACGAACCACCGATATATTACTAAGCTCGAGAACAATCTTTCTTTTCAGGGCAAGAGATATGATCAAAGAGCAAGGGATTGACACAATCCTAACTCATTGATCGAAGAGTGCACCGGAAATAAGGACTAGGTAGCACAATCAACCTTACGGTGATGATTCAATAATCAACTTGCTAAGGATGAGGTTGTTGTCCATTTAACCACCAAGCAACACGGTTGCTAGCAGTATAAATTTCACGCATCATGGTTCACTTGTCGGCATTCCGGTTGCAACAACACGGGACCGAGGAATGAACGATGATGGCGAGAGTATCACTGCATCAAGAATTCATAAGAGAAGATGCAATTCTCATGATGTTCCTGACATAAAGTGGGTAATACTTCAGGATAGAACAGAATCAAAAGCATGATTGCATTTGATCTGCGGATTATAACTGCTTTGACCCAATCCTGGAAATGGATGAGGTACTGGAGTTTGTTTCTCCTAGTCATTCCGGAATAGAATGGCTTGACGGACCACAAGAGTAATAGGCATCGATGAACAAAGGCACGCATACTCTTGACTAACAATTGATAGACGATGGTCAGAAAATAACTAAGGAGGAACAACTCGAGGAACATATAACTTTCTGAGTTGTGGATGCATAGATTAGTATGTCGAACCAAGTTCAACATGTTTCTTCCGGATAACCCATGCGGAAAGGTAGAACTGGCAGATTCACAATTATGAATGGAGAACTCCTCAAGAGCACTCTGATTGTGATCTTTTAATTCAAAGAACTTCTGCCTTATTGGTTCATGGTATTTGGGAGAAGGACATACCACGGACCTCGAGGACTATCGCAAAGGTTACTAATATCCTAAGGAACTAGCAAATACTAACAACATGAAGTAAGTAGGGTGAATCTCGGGTTCAGGAACCCAGGAGTAGAATACCTACTAACTAAATTGCATCACGAGATGCTTTCAAGAATAATGGCCAGAATCATCACACCGAAACACAAAACATGGCTAGATTACTAGGTGACTCCCTAAAACACCTAGGTTCATAATAATAGCTCCAACATATATGTCGAGGCAACAGAGTACCTCAACATACTAATTTGTGTGATTAATCTGGCTCAAATGAACATTAGAATGGAGAGAAGGGATTTGCAAATGCATCAGACTATTTAGAAATCTGGGATGACTCGGACAACATAACGGCTGTAAATGCTCAAAAAGATTTGAGACATCAGGCAAAATGGTGGCATAACCACTCTACAACATCATAATATCAAGGTTCTGAGGCCACCAATGAACATACGGAAGTAGTAGAAACTGAATTGGGCTTAAAACCAACAATCTTAAAGGTCTATGGATTAGTAACACGTCATCCTGATAGATAGATGAGAAGCCTAGTTCTTAAACCCCGTAGAAGAGAAGAGGATGACTTAGATCAGAAGGCCATGAGGTATAAGGAGTAAAAATAGCCTTATGTTCCCTTCCACAATCAATTCCCTTACATAACTAAAGCATTTCTAGACACAACTTCGACCGGTTGGCTTGGTAATCCTACAGGCAGTCAGGCTCTAATACCAAAGCTGTCAGGACCCCGATTCCAAGTCACATCAATCTAGCCGGTAACACCTCATATCACTTTGCGGCCTCACGCACGGTATTCCCACGGGTGTCGCCTTACCATGGCCCGGGACCGCTTATGCCTTTTGGCTCACGATATGATAGTGTCGCTAGCATCCATATGACAGAGAACCCGGGCCGACATGGCTAGTCGTGAACCCAAAGCGGCACTAACCCATGGGGACAGGCATACATGAATCACATCGAGCATGTCGGTCATCAACGTGTGAATCCGGGTTGTAGCTTGGCTAACAGGACTCCGGGAACCCGGCTGTAGCAGGCTAGGCAGACTCGGATGTCACCGCGTGACATTTCCCGAAGGGACGTATACCAGAACGAAGCGAAACACATGCCCGGCCAGTCAAGTGTCCAGAGCAGTAGTCTTTGGGCTAGCAGGACTCCGGTGAACCGGCTGTAGCGGACTACTATCGCCAGAAGCACTGGACTACATTTCCCCATATGAGAGGCTGCCAAGGATAAACAACTAGATTGTCGGATCCCACACATACCAAGCATTTCAAACATACACACAATATTCTCAATATGTGTAAATACAACATGGCATCACAACATAACTCTACGACTCAAATATTTATTCATTAGGCTCCGAGGAGCGATATATTACAAACATGGGTCTTATGACCCAACATTGAAACATACAAGTCAAAGCACATGCGGAAGCTTAACATGTCTGAGTACAGACAACTATAAATGAAAAAGGCTGAGAAGCCTGACTATCTACGAGATCCTGCTGACGGCACAAGATCGTAGCTGAGGTAACAAGCTAAACGTCGAAGTCCACGCGGAACTACTAGCGAGACTAACGTCTCTCTGCAAAACATAAAATAGGAAAACGTGAGTACAAATGTACTCAGCAAGACTTACATCAGAACTAAATACATATGCATCATTATCAACAAAGGGGGTGGTGGAGTTTGACTGCAGCAAGCCAGCTTTGACTCGGTGGCTATCCTGAACTACGACTGCAAGTAACTCTTTTGAGGTGGTGCACACGAGTCAACATATTCACCATATCAATACACCACTATGGATTCGATCCCGTCTTCCTACGAGAACACCATCCATAGCACTCACGCTTATCTTGCGCATTTTAGAGTATCCACTTTCACTTGTCTATGAACTGTTATAGGCAACCCAGAAGTCCTTTACTGCGGACACGGCTATTCGAATAGATCATTTATAACCCTGCAGGGGTGTACTTCTTCACACACGCTCTCACCACTTACCGCATGTACATCGCCATGTATGTCGGCAACCTTCAAGCGGAAGCTTTGGCGATGGTGTCGGCCACGGCCTACCTAAACACTCAAGTCCCTAGTCCAGGTTTATCGCCTATTCGGGTTCCATCCGCAGGGAGTCCTGCCGAGGTTTCCACTAACGGCCCCGAACAATGTGTGCAGGGTTCCCGAGACACCAAACGGGCGAATCGGAACACCATGCCACGTGCCTACCGCAACACAGCCCACCCCTAAGGTCAGTGCTGCGTGCCCAAAGATGCTACAAACACCGAAACTACTTTGCAACTCCCGGACAAAGGACAAGGGTGGTTAAGAAGCCGAGAGAGTCAATTAAGGATCCCAATGTGGTAGTAATCGCTCATGGATCACAAACACAGAACTCAGTTCCTGAGGACGGCTTCAATGAGACAACCCACCATGTACTCCTACATGGCCTCTCACTGCTACCTTTACCAAATCGTGTTCGCACACTTAGCTCACACACAGTAGGACATGTTTACACACCTCCGACTCATCCCCGATGAATCAGACCTGACACAACTCTAAGCAATAGCAGGCACGACAAACAAGCATGAATGAGTAGGCACATCAGGGCTCAAACAACTCCTACTCATGCTAGTGGGTTTCATCTATTTATCGTGGCAATGACAGGTCATGCAGAGGATAAGGGTTCAACTACCACATCAAGTAACAGATGATTCGTTGTTGTCCTAATGCAGTAAAAGAGAGCATGAGCGAGAGAGTGGGATTGTATCGGAATGAACAAGGGGGTTTTGCTATCCTGGCACTTCTGAAGATAATATAGTTCTTCATCGGTGTCATTGAACTCATCGTTTGTACAACGTCTACTTAAGGGGAACAAACAGCGGCAACAGAGAAAGAACATAGTCAATGCAATGCGACAATATGATGCATGATCATGACATGGCAATATGCTGTTGATTGAGCTAATGCAACTAGCAACCATATTAAATGAAGTTATGTGAAATTCAAATGCCATTTAATTGATTTGACCTGATCAGCAGGTATAAGTTGATCTAACATGCATGAAAGTGGTACAGATGGATAGATTGGATTTTTTTGATCATTTTTCATATATAAATTATTTCATTCAGAGCTACGGTTGATTTTATATGAATTTTTGAAGTTAGCACTATTTTCTAGAATTTCCTGAATCGAAATAAATCCAGAAAATACATATTGCGTCCGCATGACATCACCCTGATGTCAGCAGGTCAACTGGGCGCCTCCAGGTCAAACCTGACCAGTGGGGTCCACTGGTCAGTGACTGGGGCTGGTTAGTGCCGGTGACATGTGGGCCCGATCAGCAACCACGTCGGCTTGGTCAAAGGCGGCGTGAGGGCTATTGTTGTTAATTAAAACTAAACAGGAAAATAAGCTGTGGTTAGTTAGGCAGTGGGGCCTAGCTGTCAGTGTCACTAGTTTTAATTAGCGGGGCACTTAGCGGATAATTGCCTTCCCACGTCAGCATGCCGGAGTTGAACGCCGGCGAGCACACAAACGCGGCGGCGTTCCTCGGGAACGCGCTACAAGCGGCAGGATCAAGCGCTGAGGGCACCAGGGCATAGCCCTTTCTCCGCCGCATCAAGGAGCAGTGGAGTTGATTTGGGTCGCCGGAATCGTGCCGGCGACGAGCTTTGGCGGCGGCCGGAGTTCAGGCGGGGTCGGGTTTGACGCTACGGTGCACGGGAGGAGGAGCTGATGGTGGCTACGGGCTCCTGGTGCTACGCTGAGCGCAACAGTGGGGTTGGCTTCGAGCCATTGTGGCTCTAGCCACGACGGTGCCATGGCCGGCGGCGGGGAGCTTTCGGGTGAGGTGGAAATGGCGGCTACGGAGGCCAAACGAGCACGGGAGCTAGGGGGAGAGGAAGAGGAGCTCACATCGAGTTGAACGGAGGCCTCGACGTGCTCGTGGAGGGGCTGGTGACGACGGGAGGTCGCCGGCGATCTCGGTGGCCCGAGGAGGGAACGCAGGCAGCATCCAGGGGCTTCCGGCGTCGGGCGGCTCGGTGAGGAGGAGGAGAGGGACTAGGCGGAGCTCGTGGACAGCTCCAGGGGGCGAGGGAGAGGCGATGGCCGCGGTGGTGCGAACGGCGGCGGCAGTGGCGTCCGGTCGCACTCGGGGAAGGAGCTAGAGAGCGAGGGAGAGAACAGTGAGGGGAGGCAGAGGGGGCTGCGGGCGTCTCGGGCGTGTCGGGGCGCCTCGGTGGCAAGCAGGAGGTGGCTGCTCGGCTGTCTTGGCGCCACGCACGATGCCGAAGGCATGGGAAGACGACGCGAGGAGGTGGGGTGGGCTGGCCAACCGGGCGGGCTGTGTGGCTTTGGTGGGAGCCGTAAGTTCGGGTGAGCCTCTCTTCTTTTCCTATATTTATTTCTCTTTTCTATTTTCTGTAATTGTGTTTGGCTTTATTAAAAATACTTAGGCACACTCAAAAATCACCAAACTACTCATGGCCATTAGCTTGGAATATATCCAACCTGGAACATTTCAGTTTAGGATTATTTGGACATTTTAAATATTTTATAGTATTTAAGTGCCCAAATTCAAATAGAGTATGGTTTAATTCAGAGCCCAAATATGTCATGGAAAAATGTGCATCACCTCTCGCTACTTTTCACAGTATTTCCAAAAATCATGAACATTTTTCTAAGACCATTTTGGGTTCTTGGAATTTATTTTAGTTGAACCTATTTGATTTCTCTTAGGTGCTAGAGTTTGAGTCAATCCCCATTTCAAATTCACATAACTTTAGACATGATGCATGGATGCAATACCACTATCTGCAACCAAATTCTAGGGCGATGACAGGAGGGCTGATCTGGAATCCGTTCGGGGCTCCGTAGAGGGGAATCCGTCGTGTCCTCATCATCAACCATCCTCCATCACCAATTTCATGATGCTCACCACCGTGCGTGAGTAATTCCATCATAGGCTTGCTGGATGGTGATGGGTTGGATGAGATCTATCATGTAATCGAGTTATTTTTGTTAGGGTTTGATCCCTAGTATCCACTATGTTCTGAGATTGATGTTGCTATGACTTTGCTATGCTTAATGCTTGTCACTAGGGCCCAAGTGCCATGATTTCAGATCTGAACCTATTATGTTTTCATGAATATATGTGAGTTCTTGATCCTATCTTGCAAGTCTATAGTCACCTACTATGTGTTATGATCCGCAACTCAAGTGACAATAATCGGGACCACTCCGGTGATGACCGTAGTTTGAGGAGTTCATGTATTCACTATGTGTTAATTCTTTGTTCCGCATTTCTATTAAAAGGAGGCCTTAATATCCCTTAGTTTCCAATAGGACCCGCTGCCACGGGAGGGTAGGACAAAAGATGTCATGCAAGTTCTTTTCCATAAGCACGTATGACTATATTCGGAATACATGCCTACATTACATTGATGAATTGGAGCTAGTTCTGTGTCACCCTATGATATGACTGTTACATGATGCACCGCATCCGACATAATTCTCCATCACCGATCCAATGCCTACGAGCTTTCACATATTGTTCTTCGCTTATTTACTTTTTCCGTTGCTATTGTTACAATCACTACAAAACCCAAAAATATTACTTTTGCTACCGTTACCTTTGCCATTGTTACCACTACTATCATATTACTTTGCTACTAAACACTTTGCTTCAAATATTAAGTTTCCAGGTGTGGTTGAATTGACAACTCAGCTGCTAATACCTGAGAATATTCTTTGGCTACCCTTGTGTCGAATCAATAAATTTGGGTTGAATGCTCTACCCTCGAAAACTGTTGCGATCCCCTATACTTGTGGGTTATCAAGACTAATTTCTGGCGCCGTTGCCGGGGAGCATAGCTCTATTCTTTGAGTCACTTGGGATTTATATCTGCTAGTCATTATGAAGAACTTGAAAGACGAGAAAACTAAAATTTATCCCTCAACTACGAGGGGAGGTAAGGAACTGCCATCTAGCTCTGCACTTGATTCTCCTTCTGTTTTGAGTAAGCTTATACACCTAAACCTGCTACTGCTATTAATTCTGATATGTCGCATGTTATTGATGATGCCACTTCTTCTATGCATGATACTTATGATGAAACTACTTCTATGCTTGATACTACTCTGCCACTTGGTGAATTTCTTGATGAACAACTTACTAGGGCTAGAGAGAATGAAATTATTGATAATATTGAAGATAGTGATGATGAAGGCTCTCCCCCTAATAAATATGAATTACCTATTGTTCCTGAGGGTTATGTTTTGGAGGAAGAAGCTGCTAGAGCTATTCTTTCTTGCAATGATAGATACAATCTTAAAAGATTATTAGCTAAATGGAAGTAGCAATCTCTTAATGCTAGAATGAAACCTGACCCTGCTTTTGCTACTTCACCTATCTGTGTTACTGATAAGGATTATGAATTCTCTGTTGATCCTTATATAATTACTTTGGTTGAATCTGATCCTTTTTATGGCTATGAATCTGAAACTGTTGTGGCACATCTTACCAAATTAAATGAT
Organism: Aegilops bicornis; assembly: GCA_021605145.1. Lineage (NCBI taxonomy): Eukaryota > Viridiplantae > Streptophyta > Magnoliopsida > Poales > Poaceae > Aegilops > Aegilops bicornis. The sequence continues at coordinate 721,731,124 of CM038670.1, read as the reverse complement.
ATAGCCACCCTATTTACTAATGATGAGAGATCTCACTACTTTTATATCCTTAAAATATTTCGCCTCATTAAAGGGTGATGCTAAGATATGGTTTAATTCTCTTGATCCTGGTTGTGTGCGTAGTCCCCAGGATATGATTTATTACTTCTCTGCTAAATATTTCCCTGCTCATAAGAAACAAGCTGCCTCAGGGAAATATATATAATTTGTGCAAATTGAAGAAGAGAGTCTCCCACAAGCTTGGGGGAGGCTTCTCCAATTACTTAATGCTTTGCCTGATCATCCTCTCAAGAAAAATGAAATACTTGATATCTTTTATAATGGACTAACCAATGCTTCCAGAGACCACCTGGATAGTTGTGCTGGTTGTGTTTCCAGGGAAAGAACTCCAGATGAGGCTGAAATTCTATTGAATAATATGTTGACAAATGAAAATAATTGGACACTTCCCGAATCAACTCCCGAGCCAATTCCTGAACCAACTCCTAAGCCAACTCCAAAGAAAAGGGGTGTTCTATTTCTCAGTCCTGAAGATATGCAAGAGGCAAAGAAATCTATGAAAGAAAAAGGTATTAAAGCTGAAGATGTTAAGAATTTACCTCCTATTGAAGAAATACATGGTCTTAATTTACCGCCTGTGGAAGAAATACATTTTCTTAATCCCTCACCTATTGAAGAAACACACGGTCTTGATAACCCGGCACAGGTAGTAAAGGTAAATTCTCTCTATAGATTTGATGAAGGTGATATTCCTCGTTATAAGTCTGCTAGCCAATGTTTAGACGAGTTTGATAATTTTATTGTCAAACAAGAAAACTTTAATGCTTATGTTGGTAGAAAATTGAAACACAACTCTTATATGCTTGAACACTTGGGTGATTATATGTCTAGAGTTAAAGGTGAACTTAAACTCATTAGTAAACATGCTTCTATGGCTACCACTCAAGTAGAACAAGTACTTAAAGCTCAGAATGATTTGCTCAATGAATTAAATAGTAAAAATAATGATTATGCTATTAGAGTGGCTACTAGAACTGGTAAGATGACTCAGGAACCTTTGTATCCTGAAGGCCATCCTAAGAGAATTGAGCAGGATTCTCAGAAAAATAATATAGATGCACCTAGTCCTTCTAAAAGGAAGAAAAAGAATAACGATAGGACTTTGCATGCTTCTAGTGAACCTATTCCTGAATCACCTGAGAATCCAAATGATATTTCTATTTGTGATGCTGAAACACAATCTGGTAATGAACATGAACCTAGTGATAATGTTAATGAAGATGTTCATGTTGATGCTCAACCTAGTAATGATAATGATGTAGAAATTGAACCTGCTGTTGATCTTGATAACCCACAATCAAAGAATCAACGTTATGATAAGAGAGATTTTGTTGCTAGGAAGCACGGTAAAGAAAGAGAACCATGGGTTCAGAAACCCATGCCTTTCCCTCCTAAACCATCCAAGAAAAAGGATGATAAGGATTTTGAGCGCTTTGCTGAAATGATTAGACCTATCTTTTTGCGTATGCGTTTGACTAATATGCTCAAAATGAATCCTCATGCTAAGTATATGAAAGAAATTGTTACAAATAAGAGAAAGATACCGGAAGCTGAAATTTCCACCATGCTTGCTAATTATACTTTTAAAGGTGGTATACCTAAGAAACTAGGAGATCCACGAATACCAACTATACCATGCTCCATTAAAAGAAACTATGTTAAAACTGCTTTATGTGATCTTGGAGCCGGTGTTAGTGTTATGCCTCTCTCTTTATATCATAGATTTGAATTGAATAAGTTGACACCTACTGAAATATCTTTGCAAATGGCCGATAAATCAACTCCTATACCTATCGGTATTTGTGAGGATGTGCGTGTTGTGGTTGCAAACATTACTATTTTAACGGACTTTGTTATCCTTGATATTTCTGAGGATGATAGTATGTCTATTATTCTTGGAAGACCCTTTTTGAATACTACAAGGGCTGTTATTGATTGCAACAAAGGCAATGTCACTTTTCATGTTAATGGTAATGAGCATACGGTACACTTTCCAAGGAAACAACCTCAAGTCCACAAAGATCAATTCTATTGGAAAAATTCCATCAATTATTTTTGGAGGTTTTGAATTTCCTCTTCTTCTTTGTCAAGAAGAAATATGATATTCTTATTATCGGGATGCGATATCCCCGTTGAGGTAACATAGTGTTATTCGAAATTTCTCCGGTTCCATGTTAGTCGGAATGAGTTTGTTAACAAGACTTGATCAACCTTGTTAGTGGATTCCTTTTGATGAGCATGAGATGGATGAAGTTAGAAAGCACAACCTTTTGTACCCTCTCTTTACTTTCTATTATTTAGAAGAAATAAAGTAAAATTAGTATTTTCTGTCTGTTTCTGAGTTATCCGTGCAATATAAAAATACCCCGAAAATAAAAGTTCTCCGAATGCCCCGAAAATGAAATATGATTTTTTCTAGAATATTTGAGAATATCCGCATCGAGAACACAACAGGGGGAGCAAGCACCTGGCCACGAGGGTCCAGGGCGCGCCCACCCCCTTGGGGCGTGCGCCCTGCCTCGTGGGCCCATGGTGGCTCCCCTCCACTTATTCCTGCACCCACACACTCCTTCTTCCTCCCAAAAAAATCACCATCCAGCTCAAGCACGAGTTTTAGCTCATTTTGCTGCGATTTTTGATCTCCTTGCTCAAGGCCTCGTTCACAAAACTGCTTTGGGGGATTGTTCCTTGGTATGTGACGTCTCCAATGGTCCAATTAGTTTTTTTTCTAGTGCTTTATTCATTTCATATTTTTGCTGCTTAGGTGACCAGGTTCTTGAGCTTGCATGTCAAATTTATATGGTCCCAAGTAATTTTAATGCATGATATGGTCTCTGGGCACTTGTGGGAGTAGTTGCTATAAATTTTATTGAGTTTGGTTCACTTTTATTTGAAGTTACTAAAAAATTCAAAAATTGTTCAGAGGAAGAAATATGTTTAGGAAAATGTATCAAGGTGGTTCTTCAAGGAAGCAAGGACCCAGACTTGCAATGCGCGATGCGGATGATGAACCACCAAGGGACGCTCCAGTGCGGGCTTGTGAATGTCCTTCATAAGACTTCATGAATCAAGCAGGAATCAAGGAAGAATTTAACACATATTTGCGTAACGCTGATCTTGTGAGCTTCGAGGCAGAGAAGTGCCGCCAGTACCACTATCTCACTAGTTCCTTCGTGAGGAGGTTTGAATTTTCATCTTCACATAATTCTTAAACTGTCCTGTTTGATCTTTATGAAAATTCCTATACCATGGACTTAGAGGATTTTAATAATGCTTGCAAACTTCCACAATGGGGTAGTACTAGTGAACCTCGCAAATCTGAATTTAGAGATTTTCTTGCTAGCATAACTGTGGGGGAATCTAGAGATATAACACAAGCTACCATAGGGAGCATTCATTTTCCTGTATACATTATTTTGCTCTCTTCATAGGTAGGTGCATAAATGGTAAGGATGAAGCATGTCACATGTGTGTCCCTGATCTCAGTGTTCTCGTGGAGTCTTTGTACTAGGAGATAAACATTATAATTTGGGAGCCATTGTTGCATGTAGGTTGCATAATAATAAAATTAATGGAGATTTCTTTGGTGGAATTTATGCAACCCGTTTAGCTGATTTTCTTGGTATATCCATACGTGAGGATGATATTGAGTTGCCTCTCGCTTATTTAGATTATGATGCTATGGTTCGTCATCAGTTTGTTGAGAGGGACAAACCTCCCTTCCAGTACCGACTAATCTTTGACAGACGCCGTGCTGTCCGTATTACTCTCCCTGCCCCTACTTTCTTTGACTTTCAGGAAAAAGGGAGATATTTCATAACCAGGGAGGAGGCGAATGAGTACGAGAGGAGGGCGGGAGCAGCTCGCCTCCAAGCTGCAGCCCATGACGCAATAGCCGCTGCATCTCAGTACTACCCCAACTACAATTTTGGATATCCGCCAGGCCATCTGTGGCAATAAACCAACTTAGGACAAAAGCCTAAGCTTGGGGGAGTACGTATTTCCCACCGACGTTACATTCATGTTTACACACTCATTGCTAGATGTTGGTGCTCATACTCTTTCACTGTAATATCCATGTTAGTTTATTTTCTTTTTACGCTTTCTTCCTGTGTGTTTAATAAACCTTAAGAAAAACCAAACAATTAGTTGTAGCTTTTAGTTAGTTTACTTTTTTTGCTGTAGTAATAATTAAAAGAAAACCCAAAAATATTTCTCGTTCTTCTTTTGCTTGTTGGGAGCTTTCCCGTGTAAATAGTTTTATTTCTTTTCTTTTCTTTGGGGGTCGATAGGAGAAGACCATAATTAAATTGTTGAAGTGGCTCTTATATGCATAATTGTTGATTTAACCAAGAGCCCATATTGCCTTGTCTTCTCCTGTTTATTGAATGCTTGCAGATTCCAGCTTAGTCCAATTCACGTGAACTATTATCATTTTACACACCGTTCGGTCGTGCGAGTGAAAGGCAATAATGACGATATATGATGGACTGACTGAGATAAGAGAAGCTGGTATGAACTCGACCTCTCTTGTTTTTGTAAATATGATTAGTTCATCATTCCTGATTCAGCCTATTATGAATGAACATGTTTGCAATAACAATTAGAGATTATAGTTGCTTATGCCATGCTTAATTAGCTATGAGTTTATAATGGTTTAGCTTGCGTGCCAACATGCTATTAAAATGGTTGTGATGTGGTATGATGGGGTGGTATCCTCCTTTGAATGATTTAAGTGGCTTGACTTGGCACATGTTCACACATGTAGTTGAAACAAAATCAACATAGCCTCCATGATATTTATGTTCATGGTGGATTATATCCTACTCATGCTCGTACTCAATGTTTATTAATTTTAATGCATGTTCATGACTGTTGTCGCTCTCTAGATGGTCTCTTCCCAGTCTTTTGCTAGCCTTCACTTGTACTAAGCAGGAATACTGCATGTGCATCCAATCCTTTAAACCCCAAAGTTATTCCATATGAGTCCACCATACCTTCCTATATGCGGTATTTACCTGCCGTTCCAAGTAAATTTGTATGTGCCAAATTCTAAACCTTCAAATGAAATTCTGTTTTGTATGCTCGAATAGCTCAAGTATCAACTAGGGCTGTCTGTATCTTCCATGCTAGGTGGGTTATTCTCAAGATGAGTGGACTCCGCTCATCATTCACGAGAACATGGCTGGTCACCGGGACGCCCAGTCCCATGCTTTAAGCAAACTAAATCAAAATAACTGCAAACAAAACTCCCCCATGGCTGTTGCTAGTTGGAGGCACTCGTTGTTTTGAGCAAGCCATGGATTGATGCTTGTTGGTGGTGGGGGAGTATAAACTTTACCATTCTGTTTTGGAACCGCCTATAATGTGTGTAGCATGGAAGATATCACCATCTCTTGGTTGTTATGTTGATAATGAAAGTATGGCGCTCAAAATATTATTTATCTCTATTTCAAAATCGAGCTCTGGCACCTCTACAAATCCCCGCTTCCCTCTGCGAAGGGTCTATCTATTTACTTTTATGTTGAGTCATCACCCTCTTATTAAAAAGCACCAGCTGGAGAGCACTGCTGTCATTTGCATTCATTACTATTAATTTATATTGGGTATGACTGGATCTCTTTTACCATGAATTACAATGTTTAGTCAGTCCTTGCTCTTCAGAGGTGCTTTGCATTTATATTTTGCGGTCTCGGAATGGGCTAGCGAGATACCATCTTGTTATATCATATTATGATTGTTTTGAGAAAGTGTTGTCATCCGAGATTTATTATTATTGCTCGCTAGTTGATTATGCCATTGATATGAGTAAACATGAGACCTAAGTGTTATTGTGAATATGGTTAATCATAATCTTTGCTGAAAACTTGAATGCTGGCTTTACATATTTACAACAACAAGAGCAAACAGAGTTTTTAAAAGTTTTTTTCTTTATCACTTTCAGTTTATCAACTGAATTACTTGAGGACAAGCAAAGGTTTAAGCTTGGGGGAGTTGATACGTCTCCGTCGTATCTACTTTTCCAAACACTTTTGCCCTTGTTTTGGACTCTAACTTGCATGATTTGAATGGAACTAACCCGGACTGACGCTGTTCTCAGCAGAATTGCCATGGTGTTATTTATGTGCAGAAACAAACGTTCTCAGAAGGACCTGAAACTCCATGGAGATTATTTTTGGAAAATATAAAAAATACTGACGAAAGAATCGAGGCCAGGGGGCCCACACCCTATCCACGAGGGTGGGGGGCGCGGCTACCCCCTGGGCGCGCCCCTGCCTCGTGGGCCCCCTGGTGCTCCACCGACCTCAACTCCAACTCCATATATTCGTGTTTGGGGAGAAAAAATCAGAGAGAAGGATTCATCGCGTTTTACGATACAGAGCCGCCGTCAAGCCCTAAACTCTCTTGGGAGGGCTGATCTGGAGTCCGTTCGGGGCTCCGGAGAGGGGAATCCATCGCCGTCGTCATCATCAACCATCCTCCATCACCAATTTCATGATGCTCACCGCCGTGCGTGAGTAATTCCATCGTAGGCTTGCTGGACGGTGATGGGTTGGATGAGATCTATCATGTAAGCGAGTTAGTTTTGATAGGGTTTGATCCCTAATATCTACTATGTTCTGAGATTGATGTTGCTATGACTTTGCTATGCTTAATGCTTGTCACTAGGGCCCGAGTGCCATGATTTCAGATCTGAACCTATTATGTTTTCATGAATATATGTGAGTTCTTGATCCTATCTTGCAAGTCTATAGTCACCTACTATGTGTTATGATCCAGCAACCCGAAGTGACAATAATCGGGACCACTCCGGTGATGACCGTAGTTTGAGGAGTTCATGTATTCACTATGTGTTAATGCTTTGTTCCGTACTCTATTAAAAGGAGGCCTTAATATCCCTTAGTTTCCAATAGGATCCCACTGCCACGGGAGGGTAGGACAAAAGATGTCATGCAAGTTCTTTTCCATAAGCACGTATGACTATATTCGGAATACATGCCCACATTACATTGATGAATTGGAGCTAGTTCTGTGTCACCCTATGTTATGATTGTTACATGATGCACCGCATCCGACATAATTCTCCATCACCGATCCAATGCCTACGAGCTTTTCACATATTGTTCTTCGCTTATTTACTTTTTCCGTTGCTATTGTTACAATCACTACAAAACCCAAAAATATTACTTTTGCTACCGTTACCTTTGCCACTGTTACCACTACTATCATATTACTTTGCTACTAAACACTTTGCTTCAGATATTAAGTTTCCAGGTGTGGTTGAATTGACAACTCAGCTGCTAATACTTGAGAATATTCTTTTGCTCCCCTTGTGGTTAATCAATAAATTTGGGTTGAATACTCTACCCTCGAAAACTGTTGCGATCCCCTATACTTGTGGGTTATCAGGGGGCGCTCGAGGGCGCCGGGTGAAACGGTTTTGGCGCGAAGAGTCGCGGACCCGCCGAGTTAGCGACACTCGCCTCGTCGTCCTCAGAATACCTTAGTTTCCCGTGCGGAATCAATGCCAAGGCTGCCGCCGGTCAGCCTTCCATTGATTCCTCACCATGGGGTGGATCTTCACGGGCGGCACGACGACGCCTCACTCCCCTCCATGTGTACACACGCCTCCCCGGCGGCTATAAAAAGCGTCGTCCCCCGCCGCTGGCCACAGACGCCATGCTCTCTGCCTCTCTCTCTCCGCCACCGACGAACCTCTCCTCTCTCCCAGCCCCAGCCGCGATGATGTGCGAGCGGTTCCCCGGCGATGGAGCGGCGGCCAACGGCTTCGGACGCCGCTCCTGCAAGCGTGGGAGGCGCACCTGCTTTTCAAGGCCAACATCCCAGCGCCTCCAGACATGCGCGCTGGGCCGACAGGATGGAGGCTCAGCACCGGAGGCGTCCCCGTTCCCCCCTGCCGGACGTCGGCGCGTGCCCTGACTACTTCGCCGGCGAGGTCGATCGCGTTTGGTCGTTGCTGACTGAGGAGCAGCACGCCGCCGACAACCACGAGGCGTGGGCAGTGTACTTCCAGCACCGTCGGGAGCATTGCCTTGCCTCCACCAACGGGGCACCGGTGGCGGGGGCCCGGTGGAACAGCGAGGGGCGACACCTGTGGTGGGCCGCCCCTGGCTAGACGCTCCGCGAGGTTCTTGCGTACCTCGAGGGCGGCAACAACCCGCCGCTCGCATACCCGGCCGCCACCCCGGTCCCCCGCCGGGGCGCCGGGCAATGGATGCCCAGGAGGTTTTTCTCCGGCTCGTCGTCCTCGTCCCACTCCTCCTCCGGCTGCTCTTCCTACTCCTCCTGCTCTCCGGCGGTGTGCGGCGTCAAGGCCGAGCCCGCAGCGGAGACCCCACTCGGCCGACGCACCCGCTCGGCTGGCATCGTCATCAACGAAGGCGGCGGGTGCGCCTCGTCCTCGGCTCCTCCCCGACTCGTCAAGCCGAAGACGGAGCCGGGTCTCACTACCATGAAGAAGGAGCCGGGGCTCGCTCCTGTGAAGACGGAGCCCGGGATCGCTGGCAGCAAGAAGGAGGCGCTCGACGACGCGGCGGTCTTGAAGTGGGTGCGCGACGACTGGGCGCGGAGGGAGATGGAGCGCCAACGCCACGCCTATGAAGAGCTCGCCGCACGGCATCGGCGATCCCGCAACGAGGGAGGCGTCATCGTCCTCGACGACGACAGTAACAATGGCACAAAGCTAGACCTATCCGCCAGGGCGACGCCGGCCAGGGGTCCAGCAGAGGCGGCGTCCGCGTCAAGGAGGAAAAGGCCGACGACGATGATGGTGACTTCGCCAAGCTCACCTCGTACTTCACGCCGTAGACTGGCATTAAATTTGTTTATGTAATAAAAACTATGCTATAAAATGTCATTTTCGCCGAACTTTAGCCGAATTCCTATTTTGTATAAAAAAAATGTCACCTTCTGGGGGCGACCCTGGGGCCGGCGGTTGGGGGCCCGAAAGCCCCCACGCCGATTTTAACGCCGGTATGCCCCCAGGCGGCGATTTTTAGCGCCTCCTGGGGGCCCAACGGCTGGAGATGCTCTTACGGTGCTTGATCCCGGTGACAGGAAGGGAACCGACACGTATGTATCGTTGCTACTAAGGATAAAAAGATGGGATCTATATCTACCGCCATAGATAAACAGATCTTGTCTACATCATGTCATCGTTCTTATTGCATTACTCCATTTTTCCATGAACTTAATACACTAGATGCATGCTGGGTAGCGGTCGATGTGTGGAGTAATGGTAGCAGATGCAGGCAGGAGTCGGTCTACTAATCTTGGACGTGATGCCTATGTAATGATCATTGCCTGGATATCATCATATTATTTGAGGTTCTATCAATTGCCCAACAATAATTTGTTTACCCACCGTTTTCTATTGTTCTCGAGAGAAGCCACTAGTGAAATCTACGACCCCGGGTCTTCTTTCTCATATATTTTCTTTGCGATCTATTTTATTTGCACTTTTTATTCAGATCAATTAAACCAAAAATACAAAAAATACTTGGCTGCACTTTATTTTATTCGCGATCTATTATTTCAATCTATTACAACTTTGTCCCGTCACCAGCGCCGTTACCCGAAAGGGATTGACAACCCCTTTAACACGTCGGGTTGCGAGGTGTTGTTATTTGTGTGCAGGGGCTGTTTACATTGTGTTTCTTGGTTCTCCTACTGGTTCGATAACCTTGGTTTCATATCTGAGGGAAATACCTACCGCAACTGTGCTGCATCATCCCTTGCTCTTTGGGGAAATACCGACGTAGCTTCAAGCGACATCATGCAACATTAACATTAAAGCAAGTCTTAAGCTGTTACTACGCTCCCTTCTTAAGACTTGGGGGCTACATGCGATATGCATATAAGGGAGGTACACTTTCAAGCTTGGTGTTAGCAACAGTTATGACCCGGTGCTATCAATATTTACAAGCCGGCAATTTTTGCAATTATAACTCGCCAGCCTCTACATCCTCAAGCCGGCGGATCACTATATGAATATCTTGAGTCCAATATTTTAATTAAACCGGAGCTTTGGAAACCGACTCAAATGGATTATTTCTTATAATATTTCTCTACAAGAAACCAATGTCAGCAATTGATTATGAAGCTGGCCTATTGACGCGGATTTTTTGGAAAAGTGCCCGGATTTTTTGCATTGGCAATGTTTGAACATATCTGCTAAAGGAGATTTTCTATGAGATCATGAACACGCATCCACGAGGAAATGACAAGGACTTAAGGATGATCGGGTGCCGGTTCAGGAAAACTTTTAACCCGGAGCACAACCTGTCAAATTTATTCTTGTGTTTATTTTGCAGCATAAGTTTACCATGGATAAATCCAAGATAAACTGGGGGCTAATGTCGGGAATATACCCCGCAGTGTAACCCACCGGATGTATGACCCAGCTGGAGCTTGGCAACTTACTGGCGACCCGCCCAGGCCTGGCGGTTTACGGGCAACCCGCCTGAACATTGCGACTCACTGGTGACCCGGCGGGCAAGTCAGACGGACGATAAGGCCCAAGGCCCAATAGGCCGGTTCATGTGATGGTGGGCCGGCTTAAGAGGAAAGGCGTGAGGAATATTTCCCTTACAAGGAATCAAGACCCGAACTTGTACCAGGATTGTGTTAGAAGATAGACTACTCCTAATCCTATTGGGACTCCACATTTAACCCACCCCTCTAACTTATATAAGGAGGGGAAGGGCACCCCAAGAGGAGAGAGGGAAATAATCTTGAAGGCTAGACACAACTAGAGGAGAGCCGGTTTATGCGGCGACTCCCGCATGAGCATAATGAGACCTAGCCAAAAACAACATGTAGGGTTATTACCGGATGATGTTTCCCAGGGCCCGAAGCTGTCTAAACCCTTGTCTTGTGTGTTAACCCGCCTCGCATCTCTCGATTCCGATCAACCCCATTCAGGCTACTACCTAATTGTGTTGGCCTCATGCAAGTCCTCACACTAGGACATCTGCCGTGAAAAATCCACGACAAGATCCGAGGTGACGAAGGACGGCGTAGCGGGAACAACTCCGGTGCGGTGGACGGTGGCGACATTGGAGCGGCAGCGGTGAGGCGCATGACAGCGTGTAGCTCGGGTACGGCGCATGTCGGTGTCCTGGAGGTAGCTCGGCCTCGGCTTAAACTACTAGCCGTGGAGGGCGTTGCGGTTGCGGTTGCAGTGGACGACAACGTCGGGGTATCGGCTCCGGCGTGATGGAGGAGGGCGGCGGTTGATGGGTGGGATGGGGTGGCGGATGGAGGACGCCGAGGTTTCGTGGCTGGTGGAGAGGTAGTTTGGGCTCCCACGGAGTACGCATGGGGAATCGGACGAGGGGGGGGGGGAGGCGGGGGGAGCTAAGGGGGAACCATGTTTCTGCTGGGACGCGCTTGTTTTTTTAATAGATGGGACGCGATTGTTTGAAATTCGGGGAACGTACAAACTTTGCCTCCCCTCTTAAATTTAGGACCTACTACGCGCCGGGGGTAGGACGGTAATCCCAAGTGTCCCAAATAGTGGGCGGGAGCGATTTCGGCCGAGCAAATGTGTGTTTAGGCGGCCATGGTGTATGAATGTTTTTCGGAGGCAGTTGTGTGGCGTCTAGATGAAGTTACAAACCTACCCTGGTTTAGACCTATAGACGTCAGGCTGGTAGGCTTTACGGGTCGGAGTTAGAAAAGTAATTTCCTTCTACCAAACATTGGTCTCACGCGGTTTCGGGCGAGTAGAGGCTCTTTTCGCGCTTCGTTTGAAATTTTGAAACAGAAGCATTCACGTTTAGAGTACTCTTGAACTTTTGAGAATTGACCTAAATAGACAACGTTAAATTTGACATTGTATGTTTGAAAACCTCATTAAGTTATGCGCTTCTTTTTGAAACTTTGACACTTGAAAATCCTATAACTACGATTATTTTGGAATGGAGGAGGTAAATTTGAATCTATTTTGTACACGACTATATATGCTATTATGTACAAAAGCTGAGCAAAGATTGGTGCCCCCATAATTTAGGTATGATTGATCTAGAATTCAAATAATTGAATGGACTTCATGTTGAGTTCAAATTTTTTAAACCACCTTAAGTTGAATTCAAATGTATGCTAGTTCATAGCTAGGTATTTATAATGTTCATTGTGTGACTTTTGTATGTATAATGTGCTTTACACACAACATGAACTATACTCACGTTTATATTGAATTGCTAAAGCGATGCATTGTCTGGACTTCAAAATACTGATTCTGTGGATCAATTATGCCGAAATAACATAGACATGCTCAAATTCAATAGAATCACTACAAAAAAAGACACATCCGTGACATTTTGGGCCGAACGAATTTTTTCTGTCATACATATGAGACTTCTGTGATGATAATTGTGACAAAACCCGGTATCATCATAGATGTGGTGGGCTCCTACTTCTATGACAAAAAATCATGACAGAAAATGGACTTTTCGTCCTGGGCGGGCCGGAGATGTAGCTGCATGACATTCTTTGGGCCGTCCATGACGGAAAAAACCATGGTAGAAGCGAGGGGGAGGAAAATTTCGGGGAGTTGCCGGTTACGGTGGGAGGTCGGGGGCCGAGCGATGTGTGTTTCTCTCGTACGTATGCGTGTGTGTGCGAGGCGTTATTCTAATCAACCCGAGCGAGGCGTTGGGCTCTAATCGAACCCGGCGATTGCAGACCGCAGTTACGCGTTCTCGAACCCGAGCGATCGATCGATGGCTGTTAATCGAACCCGATGGAGCGATTCTTCGCCATCTGCTGCTAATCAAGCCGATCGATTGGATGAACAAAGGAGCGCTATGGGGGGTTGGATGAACAAGGAGCGGTGGCGCGTTGCTCTGGATGAACAGGACCCAGCGGTGTGGAGGGCTGGATGAATAGTAGACGGTGGAGGGTGCCCGTGGAGGGTGGTTGAACAAAGAGCGGTGGAGTAGCGCGGTGTGGAGGCTGGATGAACAGGAGCCCGTGGAGGCCGGAGGAGGTCGACGGTAGCGCTGTGGAGGCTGGAGGGGGTCGACGGTGGAGATGAACAGTATCCCGGAGTCCCATTTTGCGGTACGCTACACCCCTCCTGATGAACAGGACCCCCGTTTCGACCGTAGCGCTCCAACACAAGTCCGTTTCGTCCGTTTTGCGGTACGCCACACCCCTCCCGATCAACAGGACCCCTGTTTCGACCGTAGGAGGTCCGTTTCCTCCGTTTTGCGGTACGCCACACCCCTCCTGATCAACATGACACCTGTTTCGATCGTAGGAGGTCTGTTTCCTCCGTTTTGCGGTACGCCACACCCCTCCAGATCAACAGGACCCCCGTTTCGAACGTGGCCGGTCGAACACAAGGTCGTTTCCTCCGTTTTGCGGTACGCCAGACCTCGTTTCCATCGCCTGTTCCGCCCAACCCCTCCCGATGAACACGACCACGCATTCTGTTCCGACCCAGCCGGTTGGCTCCCCATGAACACGACGACGACGCTGTTTCTCCGTTCTGACCCAGCCATGTACGTATGCGCGAGTAGGCGTTCGAGACCCTGCCCAGATGTAATGACGTGCGGGTCAGATTTTCTTTCTTGCACCCTCACCGCTATAGGTACGCGTGTACATGCTACGCGGCGCCTCTACTACGACACGCACGCCTCTACATCTACGACACGCGGCGCCTCTACATCGACCAAGATGTACGCATATCGTTCACGACCGTAATGACAACGCCACGCACGCTTCGACCAGGTGGGTCCCGACTCGTGCACTTCCTTGCGTGCAAAGATGTAGCTGGTGGGTCCCAGCAATCGGGGCGAATCGTTTTTTTGGCCCGAACGCACTTCCTTGCGTGCGAAGATGTAGCTGGTGGGTCCCAGCAGTCAGGGGGGCGAATCGTTTTTTGCCCGGACGGACTTCCTTGCGTGCGAAGATGTAGCTGGTGGGTCCCAGCAGTCAGGGGGCGAATCGTTTTTTCGCGAAATACGGTGGCCCGTCCGGTGGGTCCCCGCTGTCAGGTGGAGGAATAATTATTTTGCGCGTAATAAGGAGGCACTTCCTTGCTGCGGCCGTGGACCCAGGTATCGACCTCTCCACGCCCGATCCACGTCCGATGGAAGCCATTCCTCGACCACCTTGACCACGCCAAGGCCGAGAGCACCGGTGGTGGACGGCGGTGAGGCCTAGGAAGGGGACGACGCGGAGCCGGGGAAGACGCGGCAGTGGATGCCCACGCGTAGAGGAGTATGAGGGTTCACTCATTCGGCTCCGGTGTGAGGCTGCCGTCGCCGCAGAATAACAGGGGGTCTGGGTGAGTAGAGGGATGGTCTGGCCAACTGTGTGAGTAGTAGGGGGCGGTGAGGCCTTCGCCGCATCGCAGCCGGCCACGGGAGCAGGAGCACGAGGCACGATCGGCGCTGGTTTGGGCGGCCGGAGCAAGAAGACCAGAGGTTGAAGAAGCACTACGGCCGTTGGATGGACATCGTACGGTCACTGGAGCTAGAATCGTGCATATTGACTAAGTTGACAAAGCCCTCCGTCCCCGTCAACTTAGTAGGCCCACAAGTCAGCCTGCCACTATATTGGGTCCCAGCTAACAGGCGGAGTATTCATTTTTTATGTGCGTAATAAGGAGGCACTTCCTTGCGTGCGAAGATATAGGTGGTGGGTCCGAGCTGTTAGCGGCGGTAACATTTTTTTCACGAAATACAGAGGCCCTTTCGGTGGGTCCCTGATGTCAGGTGGAGGAATCATTATTTTGCGCGTAATAAGGAGGCATGTCCTTGCGTGCGGCCGTGGACCTAGCTGTCGGCCTCTCCACGTCTGATCACTTCAGATGCATGTCGGTCGTTGACCACATTGACCAGGCCGCGCCGAGAGCACCACGGCGGTGGACGACGACGAGGCCTAGGAAGGGAACGACATGGAGGCAGGGAAGACTCAACAGCTGTTTCCTACGCGAAGGGGAGTACGACTGAACAAGGTTTACTGGTTCGTCTGCCGTCGCCGGAGAATAACAGCAGGTGTGGGTGAGTAGAGGGATGGCTAGGCCAGCGATGGGAGTACGGTGGGGCGGTGAGGCCTGCTCGGCAAGACAACGGCCTTGGGAGGAGGAGCGGTCAAGATCACGCGCTTGTTTGAGCGGCTGGAGCATGAAGAGCAGAGATTGAAGAAGCACGACGGCCATTGGATGGCCATCCAACAGTCAATGCTTGTGCGTCAACCTCTTTTTAGGAAAGCCTCAAATCTGTGGAAAACAACATACAACCCATGTGCCATTATTTCTAATAATTTACAGCCCATTTGCTAATTCTTAAGGTCTTTTTGGAGCCCATATTCTTTTTGTTAGCATTACAGCCCATACTGTGGCCACGGTTAAAAAATTATACGAATTTTTGCATATTTCAAAAGGCTCCGAACTGTTTTTAATCCCGAAATTTTGACTCACATTCAAACTGATTTTAAAAATAAATGTATATCAATATAAAACCAGACAAATTCTCCACGCATAAAAATTAATGTAATTTAAAATCTCGAAATGAAAAAAAAGATATTTGAAACTAATTGCTGGTTTGATGCGTTTTAAAAATGTACAACCCATTTCTCATTACTGATGGGCCATTTTCTCGGCCAGCCGAATGAAAGCTCTCCTCGTCTTGAAAGATTTGCATCCCAACAGGCCTGACAAAGCGACTTACTTGGCAAATAACAAAAAGCTGGGCTGTGGCCGTGGACCCAGCTGTTAGCCTCTCCACGTACAGTACTCTTCCGATGAAAGTCGTTCCTTGACCACGTTGACCATGCCGCGTGGAGAGCACCACGGCGGTGGACGACGGCGAGGCCAGGAAGGGGACGACGCGGAGCTGGGGAAGACGCGACAAGGAAGCCCAGCGGAGAGGAATCTGAAGGTTCACCGTTCGGCTGCGGTGTGAGGTTGCTGCCGTCGCAGGCCTGGCCAGCGGTGGGAATAGTAGGGGCCGGTGAGGCCTCTGCGGCAGCACAGCCGGCCACGGGAGGCAGGAGCATAAGGCACGACCGGCGCTGGTTTGGGCGGCTGGAGCAAGAAGACCAGAGGTTGAAGAAGCACTACGACCGTTGGATGGACATCGTACGGTCGCTGGAGCTAGAATCGTTCATATTGACTAAGTTGACAAATCCCTTTGTCCCCGTCAACTTAGTAGGCCCACAAGTCAGCCTCCCACCAAGGTGGGTCCCAGCTAGCAGGGGGAGTATTCATTTTTTTGTGCGTAATAAGGAGGCACTTCCGGTGGGTCCGAGTGACAGCAATGAGGGGCGTTTTTCGTGAAATACGGTGGCCCGTCGGTGGGTCCCAGCAATCGAGGGCAAACGTTTTTCGCAAAAAATCGATGGCCCGTCGGTGGGTCCCTGCTGTCAGTTGGAGGAAACATTATTTTCCGCGTAATAAGGAGGCACTTACTTGCTGCGGCCGTTGACCCAGCTGAGACTCTCCACGTACAGTATACTTCCGATGGAAGTCATTCTTTGACCACGTTGACCTCGCCGCGTTCCGTTGCATGCATGCGTCCATGGGCATGGTGCGTCCCCACTGTCAGCCTCTCGCGTACAATCATCTTCCGATGACTCTCGCTTGTTGACCACGTTGACCACACCGTGCCGAGCGCACCCAGACTGGAATGACCCAGAGATGGGGAAGACGGGGCAGTGGAGTCGCAGATGGAGAGGAGTGGGAAACTTCACTGGTTCGGGTGCATGGCAACACAGCCGCGATGCACGGGAGACAGGAGCAAGAACAGAGGTTGAAGAAGGAGCATGACTGTTGGATTAACATCCAACGGTCCAGCTGCTAGAATCATTTGTTGATTAAGTTGACAAAGCCATGAGTACACGTCCGCTTAGCAGGCCCACAAGTCACCAAATCAGCGGGTCCCGGTATCAACAGGATGAATAATTTTTTGCAAAACAAGGAGGCACTTCCTTCCATGCGAAGATACAGCCGTGGGTCTCAAATTGTCAGTGGAGGAAACATTTTTTTCAGCTTAATAAGGACGAACTTTCCTTGCGTGCGACCATGGACCTCGTGGGTCCCAGCCGTCAGGCTCTCCACGTACAGTCCTCTTTCGATGACCCGTTTGTTGACCACGCCGCACCGAACACAGCGAGGCGCTGGACGACGGCGAGGCCCCGGACGGGAACGACTCGGAGATGGGAAAACGCGGCAGTGGAGTCGCAGATTGAGAGGAGGAGAAGGGTTATAACTGGTTCCGTTTGCGGCGTGGGGCTGTAGTCTATGGAGAATAACATGAGGTGTCGAGGGGTGGAGGGATAGCATGGCCGGCGGTGGGGTAGCGCTTCGCAGCGATGCGTGCTAAGAAGAGCCGCTAGCCGCCGGAGGCCAGACCAGGCGGTCCCGGCGACGCTGGAGGAAGAAGACGAGAGATTAAAGGTGCATGCCGGCCGTTGGATATAAATCCAATGGTTGTGGATGACACAATCATTTGTTGACCAAGTTGACAACGCCCTGCGTAGGCTTCGACCTATTGGCCCACATGTCAGCCTGCAAAAATGTGGCATATATTTAACCCATGTTTTCTAGAATGTACAGTCCATTTGCTGGGCTGGGTGAAAAAATTATTTCACGTCAATCAAGCCCATTTATATTGTCTAAGAAATCCCAGCCCATTTGCACTTCCTTGAAATACACGTATTAGGTGGGCTCTCTTTATATATAATGTTATGTTAGAAGGAGCAATTAATATCAAAGAATAAACCGGAGAGGCACATTATATATATATATATATATATATATATATATATATAATTAAGAAATTAGCGAGTTATTGCTCAAAATAAAAATGAGCGCGTTATTATTAAATTGTTCCTTAAAATCTTCGCAAGCTTTTATGCATAATCACCAGGATTTTCCTTGCTCGTGAGTCAAAAACAACCAGGATTTTCCGTTAAACATTTACTTTTATAAGTTAATAACACCTGGGATGTTTTTATAATGTATATATAAGTCTCTATAAAATATACGATAATAGTAATAATATAAATATATATAATGTGGTTAGAAGGGAAAACATAAATTGGACACATCATTACTTTTATAAGAGACCTGCGTTTTATTCCCGACAGTAGGCATACTAACAAGTTCACACACAAATACAACAGAAAAGGTAAACATTCATATCAAACTCAAGTTCACAGGACACGTTCATATTCATAGCCAACATTCACTATCAACAACTCAAAAGATTCATATATACACAAGCTCAGCATATCTATGCATCCAAATGATTGATAGATCACACGACAATATTCATACATAATTCACAAAAAGATTCAGATATACACATGTTCAGTATGTTTATGCATCCAAATGATTGAGATCACAGCCAATATGATCCATGGACGAACTTTAATTACCTAGGGTATAGATGTTGGAAATATGCCCTAGAGGCAATAATAAATTAGTTATTATTATTATATTTCCTTGTTCATGATAATCGTTTATTATCCATGCTATAATTGTATTGATAGGAAACTCAGATACATGTGTGGGTATATAGACAACACCATGTCCCTAGTAAGCCTCTAGTTGACTAGCTCGTTAATCAATAGATGGTTACGGTTTCTGACCATGGACATTGGATGTCATTGATAACGGGATCACATCATTAGGAGAATGATGTGATGGACAAGACCCAATCCTAAGCCTAGCACGGATCGTGTAGTTCAGATGCTAAAGCTTTTCTAAAATGTCAAGTATCATTTCCTTAGACCATGAGATTGTGCAACTCCGGATACCGTAGGAATGCTTTGGGTGTACCAAACGTCCACAACGTAATCGGGTGGCTATAAAGGTGCATTACAGGTATCTCCGACAGTGTCTGTTGGGTTGGCACGAATCGAGACTGGGATTTGTCACTCCGTGTGACGGAGAGGTATCTCTGGGCCCACTCGGTAGGACATCATCATAATGTGCACAATGTGACCAAGGGGTTGATCATGGGATGATGTGTTACGGAACGAGTAAAGAGACTTCCCGGTAACGAGATTGAACAAGGTATCGGGATACCGACGATCGAATCTCGGGCAAGTACAATACCGCTAGACAAAGGGAATTGTATACGGGATCGAATGAGTCCTTGACATCGTGGTTCATCCGATGAGATCATCGTGGAACATGTGGGAGCCAACATGGGTATCCAGATCCCGCTGTTGGTTATTGACCGGAGAACGCCTCGGTCATGTCTCAAGATGGTTCCCGAACCCGTAGGGTCTACACACTTAAGGTTCGATGACGCTAGGGTTATAAAGGAAGTTTGTATGTGGTTACCGAATGTTGTTCGGAGTCCCGGATGAGATCCCGGACGTCACGAGGAGTTCCGGAATGGTCCGGAGGTAAAGATTTATATATGGGAAGTCCTATTTTGGTCGCCGGAAAAGTTTCGCACTTTATCGGTATTGTACCGGGAGTGCCGGAAGGGGTCCGGGGTCCACCGGGGTCCACCTGCCCGGGGGCCACATGGGCTTTAGGGGGTGCGCCTTGGCCTATATGGGCCAAGGGCACCAGCCCCAAGAGGCCCATGCGCCAAGGAAACTTGGGGAGGGAAGAGTCCTCAAGGGGGAAGGCACCTCCGAGGTGCCTTGGGGAGGATGGACTCCTCCCCCCCTCTTGGCCGCACCCCTTCCGTGGAGGAAGGGGCAAGGCTGCGCCTCCCCCCTCTCCCTTGCCCCGATATATAGTGGAGGGGAGGGAGGGCATCCACACCTGAGCCCCTGGCGCCTCCCACCCACCCGTGACACCTCCTCCTCTCCGTGGGTGCTTGGCGAAGCCCCGCAGGATTGCCACGCTCCTCCACCACCACCACGCCACAGTGCTGCTGTTGGATGGAGTCTTCCTCAACCTCTCCCTCTCTCCTTGCTGGATCAAGGCATGGGAGACGCCACCGGGCTGTACGTGTGTTGAACGCGGAGGTGCCGTCCGTTCGGCACTCGGATCTCCGGTGATTTGGATCACGACAATGCGACTCCTTCAACCCCGTTCTCATGAACGCTTCCGCTTAGCGATCTACAAGGGTATGTAGATGCACTCTCCTTTCCTCTTGTTGCTAGAATCTCCATAGATTGATCTTGGTGATGCGTAGAAAATTTTGAATTTCCGCTACGTTCCCCAACAAAGGGCATCATGAGCTAGGTCTATTGCGTAGATTCTTCGCACGAGTAGAACACAAAGTAGTTGTGGGCGTTGATGTTGTTCAATATGCTTACCGTTACTAGTCCAATCTTGTTTCGACGGTATTGTGGGATGAAGCGGCCGGACCGACCTTACACGCATTTTACGTGAGACAAAGTTCCACCGACCGACATGCACTTGGTGCATAAGGTGGCTAGCGGTGCCGCCTCTCCCACTTTAGTCGGAACGGATTCGATGAAAAGGGTCCTTATGAAGGGTAAATAGCAATTGGCATATCATGTTGTGGTTTTATGAGGTAAGAAAAGTTCTTGCTAGAAACCCAAAGCAGCCACGTAAAACATGCAAACAACAATTAGAGGACGTCTAACTTGTTTTTGCAGGGTATGCTATGTGATGTGATATGGCCAAGAAGAATGTGATGAATGATATGTGATGTATGAGATTGATCATGTTCTTGTAATAGGATTCACGACTTTCATGTCGATGAGTATGACAACCGGCAGGAGCCATAGGAGTTGTCTTTATTTATTGTATGACCTGTGTGTCATTAAACAACGCTATGTAATTACTTTACTTTATTGCTAACCGGTAGCCATAGTAGTAGAAGTAATAGTTGGCGAGACAACTTCATGAAGACACGATGATGGAGATCATGATGATGGAGATCATGGTTTCATGCCGGTGACAATAATGATCATGGAGCCCCGAAGATGGAGATCAAAAGGAGCAATATGATATTGGCCATATCATGTCACTACTATATAATTGCATGTGATGTTTATTATGTTTATGCATCTTGTTTACTTAGAACGACGGTAGTAAATAAGATGATCCCTTACACAAATTTCAAGAAGTGTTCTCCCCGACCGTGCACCGCTGCTACAGTTCGCTTCTAAGCACCACGTGATGATCGGGTGTGATGGATTCTTACGTTCACATACAACGGGTGTAAGACAGATTTACACAGCAAAAACACTTGGGGTTAACTTGACGAGCCTAGCATGTACGTACATGGCCTCGGGAACACAGAGACCGAAAGGTCGAGCATGAGTCGTATAGTAGATAATCGATCAACATAAAGATGTTCACCGATGATGACTAGTCCGCTCTCACGTGATGATCGGACACGGCTTAGTTGACTCGGATCATGTAATCACTTAGATGACCAGAGGGATGTCTATCTGAGTGGGAGTTCATAAGATGAACTTAATTATCTTGAACATAGTCAAAAGACCTTTTGCAAATTATGTCGTAGCTCGCGCTTTAGTTCCACTGTTTAGATATGTTCCTAGAGAAAATATAGTTGAAAGTTGACAAGAGCGATTATGCGGACATTAAATAGCTTATGTCCTTAATGCACCGCCAAGGTGTTGAACCCCAAACGCCGCTCTGTGGATGTTGCGAACATCGGACATACACGTTTTTATAACTACATGATAGTTCGCTTAAACGGTTTAGAGCTGAGGCACCAAAGACGTTTTAAACGTCATGAACATATGAGATGTTTCGAGGGCTGAAATTGGGATTTCAAGCTCGTGCCCACGCCAAAAGGTATAAGACCTCCGACAATCTTCTTAGCCTGCAAACTAAGGGAGAAAAGCTCAATCGTTGAGCTTGTGCTCAGATTGTCTGAGCACAACAATCACTTGAATCGATAGGGAGTTGATCTTCCCGATGAGAAAGTTATGTTTCTCCAAAGTCATTGCCACCAAGCTGCTAGAGCTTCGTGATGAACTATAACATATCAAGGATAGAGATGATGATCCTTGAGGTATTCGCGTTGTTTGACATCACGAAAGTAGAAGTCAAGAAGGAGCATCAATTGTTGATGATTGGTGAAACCACTAGTTTCAAGAAGGGCAAGGGCAAGAAGGGATACTTCATGAAACGGCAAATCAGCTGCTGCTCTAGTGAAGAAACCCAAAGGTTGAACCCAAACCCGAGACTAAGTGCTTCTGTAATAAGGGGAACAGCCACTGGAGCAGCATTACCCTAGATACCTTGTAGATAAGAAGGCTGGCAAGGTCGAAAGAAGTATATTGGATATACATTATGTTAATGTGTACTTTACTAGTACTCCTAGTAGCACCAGGGTATTAAGATACCGGTTCGGTTGCTAAGTGTTAGTAACTCGAAATAAAAGGCTACGGAATAAACGGAGACTAGCTAAAGGTGAGTTGACGATATGTGTTGGAAGTGTTTCCAAGGTTGATGTGATCAAGCATCGCCCGCTTCCCTCTACCATCGAGATTGGTGTTAAACCTAAATAATTGTTATTTGGTGTTTGCGTTGAGCATATACATGATTGGATTATGTCTGTCGCAATACGGTTATTCATTTGAGGAGAATAATGGTTACTCTGTTTATTTGAATAATACCTTCAATGGTCTTGCACCTAAAGGAATGGTTTATTGAATCTCGATCGTAGTGATACACATTTTCATGCCAAAAAGATAAAAGATAGTAATGATAGTACCACTTACTTGTGGTAATCGCCATGTGAGTCATAATGGTATAAAACGCATGAAGAAGTTCCATGTTGATGGATCTTTGGACTCACTCATTTTTGAAAAGTTTGAGACATGTGAACCATGTCTATTGGTGTATACGCATGAAGAAACTCCATGCAGATGGACAGTTTGGACTCACTTGATTTTGAATCACTTGAGACATGCAAATCATACCACATGGGCAAGATGACTGAAAAACCTCGGTTTCAGTAAGATGGAACAAGATAGCAACTTGTGGAAGTAACACATTTTGATGTGTGCAGTCCAATGAGTGCTTTGAGGCATGCAAAGGAATATCGTTATGTTCTTACTTCACAGATGATTCGAGTAGATGTTGAGTATATTTACTTGATGAAACACAAAGTCTGAATTATTGAATGGTTCAAGTAATTTCAGAGGGAAGTTAAAAATTCATTGTGACAAGAGGATAAAAATGTCTATGATATGATCATAGAGATGAGTATCTGAGTTACGAGCTTTGGCACGCAATTAAGACATTGTGGAAATTGTTTCACAATTAATACCGCCGAACACCATAGTGTGATGGTGTGTCCGAACATCATAGTTGCACCCTATTGGATATGGTGCGTACCATGATGTCTCCTATCGAATTACCACTATCGCTCATGGGTTAGGCATTAGAGACAACCGCACTCACTTTAATAGGGTACCACGTAATTCCGTTGAGATGACACCGTATGAACTATGGTTTAGAGAAACCTAAGCTGTCATTTCTTAAAGGTTTGGGGCCGCGACGCTTATGTGGAAAAGTTTCAGGTTGATAAGCTCGAACCCAAAGCGGATAAAATGCATCTTCATAGGACACCCAAAACAGTTGGGTATACCTCCTAATTCAGATCCGAAAGCAATAGGGATTGTTTCTTGAATCGGGTCCTTTCTCGAGGAAAAGTTCGTCTCGAAAAGTTGAGTGGGAGGATGGTGGAGACTTGATGAGGTTATTGAACCGTCACTTCAACTAGTGTGTAGCAGGCACGTGAAGTTGTTCCCGTGGCACCTACACCAATTGAAGTAGAAGCTTATGATAGTGATCATGAAACTTGGATCAAGTCACTACCGAACCTCGTGAGGGACGACAAGGACGCCAGATCGCTTCGTGAGTGGTACAGCGATCCTGTCTTGATAAACCTACGAGCTATGGAGAAGCGATGGTGGGCCCAAATTCCGATAAATGGTTAGAAGCCATGAAATCCGAGATAGGATCCATGTATCATAACAAAGCATGGACTTTGGTGGACTTGCCCGATGATTGGCAAGCCATTGCAATAAATGGATTTTTCAGAAGAAGATAGACGTGGACGGTAATGTCACCTTCTATGAAGCTCGACTTGTGGCGAAGAGTTTTTCACAAGTTCAAGGAGTTGACTACGATGAGTTTTTCTCATCCGTAGCGATGATTAAGTCCGTCGGAATCATGTTAGCATAAGCTGCATTTATGAAATCTGGCGGATGGATGTCAAAATGAGTTTCCTTACCGGGCCAGAAGGAAAGGTTGTATGTGATACAATCGAAAGTTTTGTCGATCCTAAGGATGCTAAAAGGTATCTTGGCTCCAAAGGATCCTTTCTAAGGACCGGAGTAAGCATCTCGGAGTTGGAATGTGCGCTTTGATGAGATGATCAAAGATTTTGGGTTTATACAAAGTTTATGAGAAACTTGTATTTCCAAAGAAGTGAGTGGGAGCACTATAGCATTTCTGATGAGTATATGTCATTGACATATTGATGATCGTAAATGATGTAGAATTTCTGGAAAGCATATAGGGTTATTTGAAAGATGATTTTCAATAGAAAACCTGGATTAGGCTACTTGAACAATAAGCATCAAGATCTATAAGATAGATCAAAATGTTTGATAATACTTTCAAATGAGCACATACCTTGACATAATCTTGAAAGTGTTCAAGATGGATCAGTCAAAGAAGGAGTTCTTGTCTGAGTTGTAAGGTATGGAGTTAAGAGTTAAAAGCTTGACCACGGCAGAAAAGAGAGAAAGGACGAAGGTCGCCTATGCTTCGTACATAGGCTCTATAGTATGCTATGTCAGTAATCGCACCGAAGTGTGCCTTGCCATGAGTCGATCAAGGGTACAAGAATGATCCAGAATGGATCATTGGACAGCGGTCAAATTGTCCTTGGAGTAAATAAGGACATGTTTCTCGATTATGGAGGTGATAAAGAGTTCGGCGTAAAGGGTTACGTCGATGCAAGCTTTAACACCTATCCGAATGACTCTAAGTAGCAAACAGGATAATGATAGTGGAACAACCATTTGGAATAGCTCCAAGTGGGGCGTGGAAGCGACATTTATAATATGACCTAGAAATTTGCAGAAGCGTATACCGGATCTGAAAGGTTCAGACCCGTTGACTAAAACCCGCTGACTAAAACCTCTTTCACAAGCAAAACATGATCAAACCTCGTAAATCATTGAGTCTAAATCACATAATGATGTGAACTAGTTTAGACACTAGTAAACTCTTTGGGTGTTGGTCACATGGCGATGTGACCTATCGATGTTAATCACATGACGATGTGAACTGGATTATTGACTCTAGTGCAAGTGGGAGATCTGTTGGAAATATGCCCTAGAGGCAATAATAAATTAGTTATTATTATTATATTTCCTTGTTCATGATAATCGTTTATTATCCATGCTATAATTGTATTGATAGGAAACTCGGATACATGTGTGGGTATATAGACAACACCATGTCCCTAGTAAGCCTCTAGTTGACTAGCTCGTTAATCAATAGATGGTTACGATTTCCTGACCATGGACATTGGATGTCATTGATAACGGGATCACATCATTAGGAGAATGATGTGATGGACAAGACCCAATCCTAAGCCTAGCACAGATCGTGTAGTTCATATGCTAAAGCTTTTCTAAAATGTCAAGTATCTTTTCCTTAGAACATGAGTTTGTGCAACTCCGGATACCGTAGGAATGCTTTGGGTGTACCAAACGTCACAACATAACCGGGTGGCTATAAAGGTGCATTACGGTATCTCCGAAAGTGTCTGCATTGGGTTGGCACGAATCGAGACTGGATTTGTCACTCCGTGTGACGGAGAGGTATCTGGGCCCACTCGGTAGGACATCATCATAATGTGCACAATGTGACCAAGGGGTTGATCATGGGATGATGTGTTACGGAACGAGTAAAGAGACTTGCCGGTAACGAGATTGAACAAGGTATCGGGATACCGACGATCGAATCTCGGGCAAGTACAATACCGCTAGACAAAGGGAATTGTATACGGGATCGAATGAGTCCTTGACATCTTGGTTCATCCGATGAGATCATCGTGGAACATGTGGGAGCCAACATGGGTATCCAGATCCCGCTGTTGGTTATTGACCGGAGAACGTCTCGGTCATGTCTGCATGGTTCCCGAACCCGTAGGGTCTCTACACATAAGGTTCGAGGACGCTAGGGTTATAAAGGAAGTTTGTATGTGGTTACCGAATGTTGTTCGGAGTCTCGGATGAGATCCCGGACGTCACGAGGAGTTCCGGAATGGTCCGGAGGTAAAGATTTATATATGGGAAGTCCTATTTTGGTCGCCGGAAAAGTTTCGCACTTTATCGGTATTGTAACGGAGTGCCGAAGGGGTCCGGGGTCCACCAGGGGGGTCCACCTGCCCCGGGGGGCCACATGGGCTGTAGGGGGTGCGCCTTGGCCTATATGGGCCAAGGGCACCATCCCCAAGAGGCCCATGCGCCAAGGAAACTTGGGGAAGGGAAGAGTCCTCAAGGGGGAAGGCACCTCCGAGGTGCCTTGGGGAGGATGGACTCCTCCCTCTTGGCCGCACCCCTTCCTTGGAGGAAGGGGCAAGGCTGCGCCTCCCCCTCTCCCTTGCCCCTATATATAGTGGAGGGAGGGAGGGCATCCACACCGAGCCTCGGCGCCTCCCTCCCTCCCGTGACACCTCCTCCTCTCCCGTAGGTGCTTGGCGAAGCCTGCAGATTGCCACGCTCCTCCACCACCACCACGCCGTTGTGCTGCTGTTGGATGGAGTCTTCCTCAACCTCTCCCTCTCTCCTTGCTGGATCAAGGCATGGGAGACGTCACCAGGCTGTACGTGTGTTGAACGCGGAGGTGCTGTCCGTTCGGCACTCGGATCTCCGGTGATTTGGATCACGACGAGTACGACTCCTTCAACCCCGTTCTCATGAACGCTTCCGCTTAGCGATCTACAAGGGTATGTAGATGCACTCTCCTTTCCTCTTGTTGCTAGAATCTCCATAGATTGATCTTGGTGATGCGTAGAAAATTTTGAATTTCCGCTACGTTCCCCAACAATAGACTGGTAAATGGTGTTCAATCGGAGGTACTTCTTGCTAAAATTAGTTCTTGTACGAGTAAACTTTTGAGTACATAAGAGGCAGCACAGACAATCTAAACTTTTCTTGTAGGTTTACCCTCAAATAGAGGCCTCGTGCCGATGGAGGTTTGAGCAACTTGGCCACTACTTTCATCCAACTAGTTTACTGGCTCATCTTGGTCCTGTATCTCGCCAAAATTCTACATTGTAGACGAGAAAGGAGGCGGTTGAGAAAATGAACCACCCAAATTTTTTGTGCAGTTCAACTGAAATGGAGCATCCTCGGCGTGTGCATCGATTAAGTGCCGATGAATATATGCGTCAACCAACTTGTCTGGAATCTTTAGACTTCATGCCATACATTCGCTACCATATGTGCCGATAACCAAAAGGCACAAGTTGGGACCAAAGATCGGATCATGCGTTTTTCGGGCTATGCACCAAGCAATACTTTTATGCGTTCACTCTCCTAATACTTGGAGTTTGACAATTGGTTGACGCCGGTTGATACTCGAATGAATATAGGCACTTCTTGTCAACATCGTTCGTGATAGCCCTTACGTAAAAGGGTCTGCAAGATTCTTAGCCGTCTGAAACATACACTAACAAATAGAAGCACCCTCATTATCTTAATGGGTAAAGTTAGCAACATAGTAGTCTTGCTTAAAGAGAGGTATTAGTTTATTTAATCAGTGCCAATTAGCTCAACTCAACACTCAAAGCATTGCCATTTATCATAGGTTGCAAAACTTTAACGTGCAAAGATAAAGGAGTTTCTCATGACAAAGATGTACGATACAAATAGAGATGACATGAAACTAATATGGATGAAGGCCTTAGGCCCGTACCAACCTGAGAAAAAAGCTTATTCATGTAGTCCCATAAGAGATGATAAAGCACACACTGGAATCACACAATAGTATATATTTTTGTGCACTTCAAATGTATGGTTGAAATCACTCTTGTTTACCAGTCTTTGGGATTATATCGAAGATTATCAAGAACTTCCAGCAGAGTTAAAGCAATCGGGCTGGGATACAGTTCATTGTATTGTCTTGTGTAGTTCCACAAAAATGTATGATTGGCACAACATGATCTCTGTTTGCACAAGTAGGAACAAGGTGAAACCTTCATTAGCTTAGTGAGAAAGGATAGGAATACATTAGCATATTACTCAAACAGTAGCATCAAATTCATGACGGACAATACGCAAAACATTGCTTCATTGAACCAATGGCAATAAATTGACATGCAAAACAATAGCACTATTATGTCATGACACTAATAATATTCCCTCCCTGCTCCACCACATGATTCACCTCCATAGACAAACATACACATGTACATGTTTCAGCATAGAGTCCTACTAAAGATTTGTTTAACTCCAACATGAAAATTAGGCAGTAATAAATTAGTGGTACTTAAGTACTCCTAATTAATTAAGTGAGACAGCAGAAGTGGAAGGCCTCCCTGGAGGATCGTCTCACATGTAAGGTAGTCGTTGCCGGAGCCCTTGAATGGCCTCGACTGAGGCCTCTGGCTTCAGCAAGATCGCCTTGGCACTGTTTATTCTTCTTCTTGTTCTTCCTCTTCATGCTATGTTTCTCTTTCTCCTCACCAGTTGGTGAAACCAAGTACATGATTGGCCTTCTAATTCAAAATTGGTTTTGTCAGTGAGGGAGTACAAGTGTACTAGTAAAAACAACATTATTTTCTCATGGCAGTCGGAAAATAGAGATGAACACATGCATTAAATATCATTCTTACCTATAGGAAGGTTATCGCGCCAATAAAGTGAGGATTGGAACATAGATCTCCCTTTGTGCAGTTCCACCAAAATGAACCAACTGTTCCATTCTGACATTCCAGTTAAACAAAGACAAAAGTCACTTCTTTTAAGAAGAGTTTTGTGCAAAGGTAATCGAAGGTCACAACAAAGAACTGTGTGAATTGGATATCCTGTTTGCACAAAAGGCACAGAGGAAACAAATGAGTCTCAAACAATTACAGGCAAAAACATTTGGCTAAACTTGTCATGGCTTATAACAGTGGCATGACTTCCTTTTTACCAAGGACATTAGATTAAGAACAGCTTGGACAGTGGGTGCACCAGCAGTCCAAAGACCATGTACGTAAACAGGGGCATAAAGTGGTGATTGATAGTTTGTTGCCCCGAGAAACAAACATCCAAGAAACATATCCGGGTTGGTCCCATTTTTGTTCACTCTAGCCACCTACTCCTATGTGTGGATATCAAATCTAGTCTCGGTCATACCACTGTATGCAGTGTTACCCCTATATTTCCTTTTTCGACCAAGAGACCGGTTGGATGACCAAATTG
Source organism: Aegilops bicornis (assembly GCA_021605145.1). Taxonomy (NCBI): domain Eukaryota; kingdom Viridiplantae; phylum Streptophyta; class Magnoliopsida; order Poales; family Poaceae; genus Aegilops; species Aegilops bicornis. Next base: position 721,701,676 of record CM038670.1, on the reverse strand, counting down.
CATTTACTTTCACCCCTTTCCTTCCTGTTTGTACCAAGTCCGATGTACATACTAAATTCCCCCACCCCCACTTTATTTCTTGTCTGAACCAAGTACAAGATTCGACTCCATGAAGTAGCTTTACCTCTAACAATAGAAGAAAAAAAATGTGACGTTGGACCATCCGATCGAGAGGGGATGAGAGGTAGAAAATGATGCACATGCAGCGACGTAGCAAGCTAGGGAAGTAGAGCTAAGGCGGTTTCGAACGAAGATATACTCGAAGGTCGTCGGGATGTGGATAGGTGGGCGGCGGGAGGCCGGATCCGCCACAGCAGCATTTAAGGATCAGAGGACCTCTCGCGCCAAGCGCCGCCGAAGATAATGGTGCGGCCGGCAGTGGGTCTCCTCCCTCATTGTCGACGACGGCCTAAACGCTGCCCTCCTCCCTTCACCCCGGAGGGGGATACGTCCGGATCTGTAACCAGCGGTGAGGATAGAAAGCCGGTGTTTTTGAAGGAGAAAGACGGTGTTACTACCCCTATCTTGTTTAGATCTAGAGAGGATGAGAGTGTGTGAATAGAGCAGCCCTAGAAAGCAAGCGGAGGCTCTGGCCCTATATATAAGTAGTGGGGTAGTTTTCCTTTTCACTCCATCAAAACAATCGCTTAAAATTGTGTACTACTACATGCCAGTCGCGGTTTTTTAGTTGTTGATTGTTTTTGAGATAGCTACCCGCTTGTTCCAAGTGGTGTTACGGTGTGCCAGTGTCGCACTTTGTATCGTTCAAGTCCGGTACTACAAGTCCCTCCATTAAATGAACAACCACCCCTCGTAAAAATTGTGAACAAGCCCACGGCTAAAATTAAGCGGAAACGTGGGTTGCCCCAACATGCATTATTATTTATATTTTCTACTCCCTCCGGTCCTAAATATAAGTCTTTTTTATTAGCCACACCTAAGACAAGAATTTTTTCATTAGCAGTGAACCCCACATGTCATAGACACAAAAATTGTGGCAAGATTCCCTTAGGCAAGCCAAACTGTGTCTAACAATTTGAGCAACTCAAGTTAGGCAAGTGTGGCAAGTGTGGGAAAAATAATGTGGCAACATAAGACAAACATAGTCACAATCCAAACAGCCCCCTAATTTTTTGTGACATGCATGAAAATTTGGTTAGTTAAATTTATAGTCAAAATTTGGCAAGGTGCATCAAATAACCACATGCAAGTATCAAAAGGAAAGTCACAGCATGCATGCATGCGTTGTACACCCTCCGTTTCCAAATATAAGTCTTTTTAGAGATTGCAACAAGTGACTACTCCCTCCGTCTGGAAATACTTGTCATCAAAATGAATAAAAGGGGATGTATCTAGACATATATTAGTTCTAGATACATTTCTTTTTATCCATTTTGATGACAAGTATTTTCGGACGGAGGGAGTACAAACGAAGAAGAATATGTCTACTCCTACATACGAAGTAGCCCATTTGAAATGTGTAAAAAGACTTTTATCGAGTGCAGTGCTTTGATGTGTCACATCAACTCGTACAAGACCGAGAAATTTGATTACTATGACGCCCTCTCCCTCGCGGACGAGCTCCGGTGCCTTATCGCACTCGCTTTGGCTGCATGATGTGGGCCAACCACATGTTGGGCCCACCTGTCATAAACGCAAAGGCGTGAGCGATAGTAGAAGCTTTCGCTACACGCTATCTCTCCCGCACGAGGTGGACGGACATGCAGCAGTGGATTCGATACTGTAGAAGTAGGAGTAACATTGTCGGTGTCAAAACCGGCGGATCTCGGGTAGGGGGTCCCGAACTGTGCGTCTAGGCGGATGGTAACAGGAGACAAGGGACACGATGTTTTACCCAGGTTCGGGCCCTCTTGATGGAGGTAAAACCTACGCCCTGCTAGATTAATATTGATGATGTGTGTTACAAGAGTGGATCTACCACGAGATCAAAGAGGCTAAACCCTAGAAGGTAGCCTATGGTATGATTGTTGTTCGTCCCTACGGACTAAAATCCTCCGTTTATATAGACACCGCATAGGGTTAGGGTTACATGTAGTCGGTTAAAATGGTAGGAGATCTACATATCCGTATCGTCAAGCTTGCCTTCCACGCCAAGGAAAGTCCCATCCGGACACGGGACAAAGTCTTCAATCTTGTATCTTCATAGTCTTGGAGTCCGGCCGATGATGATAGTTCGGCTATCCGGACACCCCCTAGTCCGGAACTCCCTCAGTAGCCCCTGAACCAAGCTTCAATGACGATGAGTCCGGCGCGCATATTGTCTTCGACATTGCAAGGCGGGTTCCTCCTCCGAATACTTCATAGAAGGTTTTGAACTCAAGGATAGTGCCCGGCTCTGCAAAACAAGTTCCACATAACACCGTAGAGAGAATAATTTTTGCATAGATCTGCTGACGTATTCCGCGGCATGACATCACACCACGGCCAGGCCTTTATATGAATCATTTTTTATTGTTCCACCTCAGCGTGTTTAGCGAGGCGGTTTCCTTGGCACGTCTTATCAAAGCGTAGATCGTGCACCCTTATTCCGGGATTCTCATCAATACGGACGTGGGTAACCCAACCATGCCCGTTATTGGCCTTCTCTATCGAGGGCGAGTCCTAATCGACCACGGGGTGGGCTCTTGGTATTCAAGCTCTTTATAATGAGACCAAGGCCCTCTTCTTCTTTACACCCTCCATCGAGTTCGCCTCGCGCTTAGAGTTCCAACACCCAAAGCTTCAGATTTCAGCGCCGGACTTTCGACGATGTCCGCTCCGACCAAAGACGGGCCGATGGATGTCTTCCTCCGTCACAGAAGAAGATGTGCTAAAGCTGCGAGACGCCAGTATCTCGACCGGCGAGATCTCGCATAGGCTGCCTGCTCCAGGCAGGTCATTCCCACTCCGAGCCCGGCGAGAACGTGGTGTTCGTGTCCCACTTCCTTCGGGTTTAGGCTTCCCGACGGACCCCTTTGTGCGGGGGCTCATGTTTTATTATGGGCTTGATTTCCATGACTTGAATCCGGAGTCCATCCTCCATATCTCGTCATTCATTGTCGTATGTGAGGCCTTCCTCTATATTACCCCCCACTTTGGATTGTGGCTCAAGACCTTCAAGGTGGAGCCAAAGATGATCAAGGGGCAGCAAGCGGAGTGCGGAGGGGCGGTCATAAGCAAATGTGCTGATGCTCCGTGGCCCGAGGGATCTTTTCAAGAGGAGCTTGGTTGGCAACAGGAGTGGTTTTATATCACCGCTCCCTGGGGCACCAAATGGGCGACGCACCCTGCCTTCCGCTCCGGTCCACCACAGCGGCTGGCATCATGGGTCAACAAGGGGCTCGACTGGGGGTCGTCCAAGGACGTTCCCCTGCTGCAGGTCAGATTCGAGACCTCCGTGAAGGAGGGATCAATCTGGTTCTTGATGGCGTAGGTTATGGTGATCCGGCGCCTTCAGCCAAGAACGCCACCCTCCGCCTGTGGGAATTCAATCCGAGGGACCATGAGCTCTCCAAAATTTTGTGGGCGCGACGCCCGTGGAGATGTATAAACTGTTCTTCGGATCACAAGAGAAGTGTCCGGACTTGACCGAGGACGCAGGACTAAGCTGCAATCGCCCAGATGCTCAAGTAAGCAGTCCTGTAACCGGACAAGCTGTTCATCCATTTGGTTACAGGACTGCTTACTTGAGCATCTGGGCGATTGCAGCTTAGTCCTGCTCGGGCTCCCCTCCCAGAGACCACGCCGGATCCCATGCTGACCAAGATGTTGAAGGTCACGCCCTTTGAAGAAGGCGAAGGGGAGCGGGAAGCGATCGCCTCACGAAGGAGGCTATCAAGGAAGGAGGGATTAAAAGTCCCGCCTTTCGAGGGGGGGGAAGGGACTGCCTTGAAAGATCCGGAGGTCAAGGCCTCAAAGAGGGAAGGGAATCTTCGTCGGAGAGTCCCAACTGAGAAGTAACCCAGCCGCACTATTTCCCCAAGGGGATCAGCCCTCCAGCGAGCTGTAAGTAAAAAGAAGGGGTCTTGTAAATAAGGAACATCCCTGTATTTATTTATGAAGATAACTGAAATTGTACCTTGTAGTTCGGACCTCAGCCCTTCTCAGCAGAGCTCGTCTTCGAGGGATCTTCTTCCGGAGATGATGGAGAGTGAAACACCTCCACCTGTCGCACCATCATGTGAAGTGGACGACCCGGAGGTGTCGTCGCGGAGGGTTCCCCCAAGTCCGGCGGGGCCGGAAGGTCCGGCGCCAAGAGGCGTGCGGTCGGAGGAGCTGAAGGATGTGCTCGGGCGAGCGGCTATTTCAGAAGATCACAGTGCTCTAATGGGTACGGTGATTGAAAGAATTGCATCCGCATAGAGCGGATTGCACGAAGCCGTCAGAAGCTTACTGACGTGGTTTGAGGTACGCAAAAAATAATGTACCTTCTGACAGTTATGCATAAAAAATGCACCATGTATAGATAGTAGCCCCTGAGACTCGGTATGTTGTCAAAATTGATGACGTGCCGAGGATCAAATTCTCGCCAGTAACATATCGCCGCTCCTAAACAGGTGGCGGGCGTCCGGAGGCCAGCCGGATCGATGATTATGCCGAACTAAAGCGGCAGCTTGATGAGGCGGATGCGGACATCGCTACCGGGTCAATGAACGGTTTGACGAGTCGCAAGGTATGCAACTTCTATGCGGACACTGGTAAGGGAGCTTGACGCCCATGTCTTATCGTTTGTATGCTTAATGCAGATGGTGCCGCTGCCGTGGAGGAGCTGCGGCGAGAACTCGCCGAGCGAAAAGAGCAAGCCAGAATTAGTAATGCGGTTGTAAAGGCAGCCAAGAGCTAGAAGCTGAACGGGCTGCTCACCGCCGGGTTAAAGAGGAGATGGCCGATATGGCCAAAAAGTTAAGGAATACTACCGATCGCTACGCGGTTCTTGAAAAGGAACGTCAAGCGGAACAAGAGGGCCTAAAGAAGGCCGCCGCCGAATCCAAGAATGCCCAATTGGCTTTGAGAGCTGCCAAGGAGGAGCCGAGTCAGGCCGGGGCAATTGCGGCTGGAAAACCGTTTCTGCTGCGGAGGAAATATACAGATCCAAAGTATGCTCAGTTGGATAAATTGTGGAGTTCAGAGGATGCTTATCTGGACTTGGCGGCGAGTGCTGTGGACGCGGTTGAGCACTTCCGGGGCCAGAAGGGGCACAGAAGGGAAGAGCTATATTGGTCGCAATTCCATAGTCCGAAGCTTCCTCTGCCGCTGACCGATCAGTTGGCCGAATGGGCCGAGTTGAATCGATTGTCCGGAGTTGCCATGAAGCATGTCTTGACTCACTTGTGGCCGGACGAACCCCAGCCGAAGAGCTATTTTGGTTTAGTGCAGCAGTTTCTTGGTGCGGTGCCGCGTATCGACACAATGAAGCGATCGACGTGTATTGAGGGAGCGCGGATGGCTCTTGCCCGTGTCAAGACACACTGGGCAGAGATGAAGGCCACTGACGTTGCATCCCGTGATTCGACAGAGGTCGAGTACCGCCGAGCACTACTTTGAAGAAGTCCTGCCGGGCGCTCGTTTAATAGAGACGCAGTGCTCGAAGGATATTATGTTTAAATGACATGTATGATTTGTGAAAACAATGTTTCAATGTAATATAAGTGCTTTTTATACTTGTGAGTTCAAGTAGTAAACTACTCCCTGTGCGGCCGTTTATGTATATGTGTATATAACTTGAAAGATGGCAGTCCTTGGCTTCATTTACGCACATAGTGCAGGGGTGTTTGCAAAAAAAGGGCGCTTTTTCACACTTAATCCAACGTCTTGGTCCTGTTAAGGAGGTGATAGCGTAGCAAACCAGGCAACCGGACTATAATGCTTTATCACTTTCACTTAGCCATAGGAGTTCGAGGGTGGGGCTACTATATAGCCCCTGTGGGCACCACACTTTCCCGAATTCGGGGTGCGTATGTGCCTGACAAAAAACCGGTCCTTCGTTAATGCGGAGGAATCCTAAACATTCCCGTGAGTCGTTGAGTGGTTGACCAGTCTCTCGCTATATCATGATGATCAGTTTTGGCTTTCTCTCGAGGTGCTCGCCCGGCCAAACCGGGCACAATCGCAGAGTTCTCCTGGTGCCGCGTTAGCCGTGAAAACGGAACATAAGGCAGCAAAACACGTGAGCCGCAACCCAACATTTGACCAAAGACATGATTCAGAGCTGATGCATATAAGGCCTAATCTCGAGACGCCGAATACTCCCTAAGGTATTCGGTCTTTATGAAAATGGGCAGAATAATGCCCTAAGCCCCGGTGTCCAGTGCAGCGGAAAAATTCTGGTGCGGCTAATGCCAAAGCACCAGCCTCCTCCTCGGTTATATTAAGGAACCTGGGGATGTATATCAACAAGAGATGTGAAAAAAGGTTTACGCAGGTCTTAATCTGAAAAGAATCCTTGCAACGGGTCCCTCATCGCACGCTCTACCGTGTCTCCGCAGCCGTATCTCGACGGGTGTAGCACGTTGTTCATCTCGTAAAGAGAGGAACTTAGTTTTAAAAGAAAAAGGATCGTGCGAAAAATGTACTTAATATTAAATAAACAAAGTACGGTTCGAAGAAGTGAATAAAATGGAGCTTTATTGTCTCTTGTTATACATGCATGCGGCCCCTCGTATACCGGTATGCCGCTAGTAGGCGCCGGACTCGTCTAGCGATGTCCGGGTTTGAATGACCAATTCGTGTTCTTTGCCTAGCGAGCCGGATAGTCAATGGGGCTGTCAAGGCAGTCTCCCGTTCTTCCGTGCTCGAGTAACACTTAATACTTCCTTTTAATGAGATGATGCCACGTGGACCGGGCATTTAGAGATGCATAATGCGGTATTGCGTAAAAGCGGGCGAAAGCTGTACGCCTCAGTAGTGCTTAAGGGCTACTGCTGAATGGGGCGATGGGGAGTGAGCTTTCCGCGGCGGGGGTTGTCGGATGAACCGAACACAACCTCTAGTGGTACAGAGCCTGTATAATGAAGAAGGCCTGGCGTCATTCCTTTGAAGGAAGTGCTGCTATAGCGAATTTTGGTGGGTTCTATCCCCATTATGCGGACGGTGTCCTGGTATGGCAGGTGCCGCGCTGTGTGTTATCACATGAAGTGAGTTCACTGTTTTGACTTCTAGTGGGAAAGTCTTTTGTTTTCTGGAGTGCTGCTTTTGGGTTTCGTCACTTTCACTTGGTGTGTCGAGCCCCTTGTGTTCGGCATTAAGTCGGCCGGACTGCTTGAAGACCCAACAATCTCTGTGGGTATGGTTTGCAGGCTTCCCGGAGGTACCATGTATTTGACACAGTCTATCCGTAATCTTGTTTAGGTTGGATAGCTCGTCACCGTTATCCTTTAGGGCGGTGTTTTGTTGTTCGCCGAGAGCTTTTGAATCCGGCGTTAACCGCCGCATTATTTGGGCCATTTTCCTTATTCCGTGCTGATCTTTTCAAGGCCGTGATTTCCCATTTCCATCCCTGATTTCGGATGTACTCGGGTCGCTGGTGCTGCATCTAGCCAGCCAGCTGTCTTCCCCTGCGCAAAAGCGGGTCATGAGGCTTGTTAATGCGGCCATTGTTCTTGGCTTTTCTTGGCCGAGGTGTCTGGCGAGCCATTTGTCTCGGACGTTGTGTTTGAAAGCTGCTAAGGCTTCGGCGTCCGGACAGTCGACTATTTGGTTCTTTTTAGTAAGGAACCTGTTCCAAATTTCGGGCTGACTCTCCGGCTGTTGAGTTATGTGACTTAGATCGTCTGCGTCCGGAGGGCGGACGTAGGTCCCCTGAAAATTTGCCCGAAATGCATCCTCGAGCTCTTCCCAGCTTCCAATGGTATTTTCGGGGAGGCTCTTAAGCCAATGCCGAGCTGGCCCTTTGAATTTAAGGGGTAAGTATTTTACGGCGCGGAGATCATCTCCTCTAGCCATGTGTATGTGGAGGATGTAATCCTCAATCCAGACTCCAGGGTCTGTTGTTCCGTCGTATACCTCTATGTTTACGGGTTTGAATCACCGAAATTCATGATCCAGCACCTCATCGGTGAAACATAGGGGGTGTGCGGCGCCCCTATATTTGGGTGTGCCGTGGTTTTCGGAATTTTGGCGTGTTGCATTGCTTTGACGAGCGTGCTATCTTGGCCCATAGATGGACCTAACGGGGCCATCCTTTTGATGTGAATCCTTAGGCGGATCACATATTGGCTTGTGTGCGGCACCATTCGCCGCTCTCTTTTTTCCGTGAGGTCGTCCATCCGACCGGGTGGCCTTCTTGCTTTTTAATTGTGGGGGCTCTAAGGCCTCCTCGTCGAATTCGGGCAATAGCTTTCTTTTCGGGTAGCTCTTTGTTCGGCGACTGTCGCCGTACTTATCTGCGGTGCTGATTACTTTGCTCCATCTAATCCTGAGTGCATCTTCCGCTGTTTTGAGCTTCCGCTTCTGCTTTTTCAGGCTACACGCAGTGGCGACGAGCCTTTTCTGGAGGTCATTTTGCTCCAATGGTTTGTCCGGCGTGAGGTCGTCCGGACTGTTGTCTTCGCCGGGGACAGATTGTTTATCCAAGTTGTCTTATTCAGACGATTTCTCGATAGCTTGTTCATTGTCCACCGGTTCGCCCTGCTCTATGGCTGGGTCTTTGTTGAGGCGGGACTTTGTTCGGCGTTTACGTTGCCGTTTTGAATGCTTTTCGAGGGATTTATCCTTGGTGGCGTCCCGTTTTTCCTCGTCTTCATTTCCTTTAGGTGTATCCACCATGTATACATCATGGGATGAGGTTGTCCAGCATCCTATAGGTGCTGGTTCATTGTTGTCTCCTACATCGCCGTCCATACCGCCGATGTCTTGAGTCGAAATCGAGCACGTCGTGTAAGCTTTCGACAGTGGCTATGAAGTGGGTGGTGGGTGGGCATTGAGTTTCTTCGTCGTCCGTATCCCAACCTTCCTGACCGTAGTCCGGCCAGGGCTCTCCGGATAAAGAAAGATACTTTAGTGAATTCAGGATGTCGCCAAAGGGCGAAAGTCTTTGAAAGATGTCCGCGGCCGTGAACTCAGAACGGGCGCCTAATCGGATTCGATTGGCAAGGGCGCGGAGGGTTGAGTCCGGAGAGGAGTCCGTACCACAGTCGAGGTCTTCGCAGCGACAGGGATGGAGTTCAGCTCGATCGCCGTAGAGATTAAAGCCCCCGAGGCGGTGTCCAACCACTCGTCCTCGATCGGGGAATCCGACTCCGGATTAAGGGTCGGAGCGGATTCTGGTGCGGCCTCCAGGGCAATCGCTCGGCAGAGCTAGATCATGCCCATCGAGACAAGGCGGCGCTGCTATTGCGGCTCGAATCCGTCGAAGATCAAGTCTCCGCGGATATCAGCCGTATAGTTTAAACTTCCAAATCTGACCGACGGCCAGGGGCGTAGCTTCGATCTGCTCCAGATGGCTGCTTAATTGGCCCGTTAGCAAAGCCGCCGAACGCGAAGATCTGTCTGGGAGAAAAGTCTCACCTGGACCGCGTCGTTGTTGATGATCAAAGGAGCCATCGGGCCTGTTGGTGACGACACGGAAGGAACTCTCAATGAAAGCACCAATGTCGGTGTCAAAACCGGCGGATCTCGGTAGAGGGTCCCGAATCGCGTCTAGGCGGATGGTAACAGGAGACAAGGGACACGATGTTTTACCCAGGTTCGGGCCCTCTTGATGGAGGTAAGACCCTACGTCCTGCTTGATTAATATTGATGATGTGTGTTACAAGAGTGGATCTACCACGAGATAAAAGAGGCTAAACCCTAGAAGCTAGCCTATGGTATGATTGTTGTCCGTCCTATGGACTACAGCCGTCCGGTTTATATAGGCACCGAAGAGGGCTAGGGTTACACAAAGTCGGTTACAAAGGTAGGAGATCTACATATCCAGACGCCAAGCTTGCCTTCCACGCCAAGGAAAGTCCCATACGGTCACGGGACAAAGTCTTCAATCTTGTATCTTCATAGTCTTGGAGTCCGGCCGATGATGATAGTTCGGCTATCCGGACACCCCCTAGTCCGGAACTCCCTCACCCGCCGCCGCAAGAAAGAAAAGGACGCACGCGCTGCTGCGGACAGGTCGGCGGAGATCCAAGCACGGCGGGGTGTCGCCGACAAAGTCGGGAAGGAGAACGACGGTGTCTGGACAACATGTGAGAAGCAGTAGTACTAGTAGTTAGTGTGTGTGTCTGTGTCTGAGTACGAGCATGTACCAGTACTAGTACTAGTTACTACTGTAGTTTTTAGAGCAAATTGCTAGTACATTAGCATAGACTAAATGGAAACATTCCTATCCTATGCATCAAATGGCATCTATTTCTCTATAGGAATTGAGATGCATGTCATCTCACTTCCTATGATTTTCATATTCCTATCCTATGAACGAAAGGAGGCCTCTGTTGGAGTAAATATCAGATTCTAGCAAGATCACTGCACAGTAGTTTTCTTCAAGAAGCGGAATTCAACGAAGTCATGATGGTTCCTTCGTCCGAGCAACTTCAAAGTGGGAAGTGGGCCTGTGATTTGATGGCTCATTAGTCATTGTTACTGCGGCGCGACAACGTGGGTGACTCTCCCTTGGAGTTCTGTGTGCATGGCAAGTGGACCAGGATGGTCGACGTCCCACATGTTGGCGAACAGAAGTATTCTTTCCGATATCGAGGAGCAAGGAAACCACGTGGTATAGTATCACTGCTGATTGGTTCGCAAAAAAAATAGTATCACTGCCGATTTATAATTATTTTTTATTTCTGATGAATGCTAGCATTTCAACTCTTACGACGAAGGGTGCCAAACACGCGACGCGTCTTTGGATGTCCCACACGCCAACGAAAGGAGTGGGACATGAACAGCGTGGTAGAGCCCAGCAGAAAAAACAGCGTGGTAGAGCGTCTCCACTTCTTCCACTTCGGGTCGGAGACCACACGTAGTAGTACTTAGTGGTATGAACGATACAAAGTGCGACTGGAGAGAAAGACACGCCTAGTTGGAAGGTCTCGGGGCATACACGTAAACAAATATAAAAGTTAATATGTGCCTCCAACTAATATAGTAGTAGTAGAGTACTTAGGCACATACTCCATAACATCACCGTGCATTGCACGCATAACATTTAGTGGTACTACGTAGTAAGAGACAAATGCCGCCCAAGAGTTCCCTTCTCGACCTACTTTTGGGTGTTTGGTAGAGTGTATGGAGGGTGCATGAGTCCACACTAGTTTAGCACAAATACACTAGAAGCATGCATGAAGAGAGCATGCATGAAGAGGGGTGTTGAGTTGAGCATGCATGAAGGGGGAACAACTATGCTGAGACGAGAACGTAACCAAACACACCTTGTATGCCACACATGTTCATACCATTTGTGCCTTTGTACTTCACTTACTGCGCTACATTACTCAGGTTCGTACGTCCACTCCTGGGTACATGTCCGTCTCGTAGTTCCAGTCCCACGTGTTCTTCATATAGATGGAACGATCGTTGCATAACACGTGCACCTTGATGCTAGATGTCTCGCGTGTTAGCAAAAGGATGAACAAAGCTCACGTAAAAAAATAGAGTGGAAGAACAATAGATTCCGGACGATCGAGAAGGAGCAAGGAACCTCGTGGTGGAGCGTCTGCACTCATAATATTTAATATTATTCAGCGATATAAAATTAATCAATCATCTCCACAGTGGACTGGAAGAGTACGGAACACGGCAGCCCAGTGTAGTTACATCATACTAGTACATGGCTAACCCAGGCTATCACCATATTTCTTGGCTTCCGTATGACACCTATCTCTAGTAATCCAAAGAGCTCAGACGCTTCTCCTTCCTTGTCTCTATCAAAGTGCAGTGGGCTGGCGTTTCTGCCGTCTATTGAGGTCGGTTAACTATCACATGTTAGCGACATGCCAAGAGCGTTCTAAAAAAAATTCCTTTCATGTTCCATTTTCAAAAAGAAAAAATCCTTTCACGCATTTAATTTGCTGTATGCTTTGAGCAACTTGCATTTCCTATATCGCTTCCCTGTTTGATACTCTAACTTAGCTAGAGGTTAGACTAACTCATGACTAACCCTGAACTAACTATAGCCAAAGAGGTGTTTGGGTGACAGGGTTAGATTGAGAATAAATGCACTTCATGGAGAGAGAAAAGTGATTTTTCAGTGGTCCCAATGAGAACTATCTCCAGTTAGCACCTCTTGGGTGGGATAGTTTTTTTGGTGGGTTCGGTGCAACTTGCTCCGATTTAAACCCTCATGCTTGGATACTTTAGGGCTATTTGAGCCCCAAATAGCTCAAACTAACTCTAACCCATGGATCCAAACAGGGCCTATGGCCAGTCTCGACGCGGAGTAGTCGCGTGCACCGGGAAGCGGCGCTCTTTCGGCTGTCGCGCCACTTCAAAGCCGGCGCCAGTGAGAGGTCGCCTCCGCTCTGGCCGGGCATTAATGCGGCACTAACGTTCCAGGGCGACGCTGACCGTTTCACGCGGGAAGCGCGCGCTGGCAAGGGAGTATAGGTTTTGAACCGTTTTAGGTGTAGTAGTAATGGTAGTTTGCAAAACTACTCAATTATTGCACTCAGTTTCCTAAGAAATTGTGGTAAAAAAACGTTACTCCACAGCCCGCTTCCCTTCTCCTTCCTGCTCGTGATTTACGTGGCCATGTTAACGTGGTTGTGTCAAAAAATGTCACTTCCTGCTCGTGATTTGCGTTATATAATTACAAGCAAGATTCTCGTGCATTGCACGGAACATCAATATGCATTCTTTTACAAAACACCTGTTGTGATTGACCCATGCAGGAGCAATCCCATGTGTAAAAACTAATGATATCTCGAGAATTTTATCAGAAAACTGGTATCTCGAGAATGTCATTGAAAAAAAAATGAAAGATGAGATATAAGGCGAGGAGGAGTGGAGCGTGGTGGTGACTGGTGGTCGGAATGGGCGGAGGCATGGGGATGGATTTGCGGCGCAGCGGCAGCGCCACCATGCATGCTAGATTGTTCCAGAGACTTATTCCTTTTTTAATTGCTGAGCAATGAGGTTGCGGTAGATAATGATGTGGATAGAGGTGCGGGTATCTTTTGTAAAATTATCATAGTTTGCTTTCTATCCGTCAGATATAGATCATACGGTCTATATTACAAGATGGCAGGCACACCATCATCGCCAACTCGTTTTTTTATAAGGGTACATATGATAAGTTTGCTGACTACTAAAGTAAAGTGGAATCTGTCCATGTTATGCAAGTAAGTAAAGGTGATTGTTTATCATACAGGTAAGGTTGGATGAAGGGTGGTAGGAACAAATGCTCCGCCTAGAGCATGTGTGTGTGAGATGGAGTCTTAGTGTCTGTGTGGGGGTGTATGTGTGTGAGAGAGAGAGAGAGAGAGGAGAGAGAGATGGAGTCTTAGTTTGTGCGTGTGGGTGAGAGAGAGAGAGACAGAGATGGAGTCTAAGTGTGTGTGGGGGGAGGGCTGCGTGCGTGTGTGTGTGTGTGTGTGTGTGTGTGAGAGAGAGAGAGAGATGGAGTCTTAGTGTGTGTGGGGGGGGGGTGCGTGCGTGCGTGTGTGTGTGTGTGTGTGTGGCCACAAGACGTGTGTGTGTGTCATGGGGTCCTCTGTGGCGGATGTTATTTAAGTGTGCATGGCTTCATCATAGAGAGGTGATGTGTATGGCAGAGGCCACCAACGATGGGGTGCGAGAGAAAATGCCCGTGAGAGGGAAGAGAAGGTGCGTCTTGGCGTGAGAGGAGTTGACATCGAGAGAACGGGTTTGTTCGAGAGACACCGAGGAATACTACTATATATCGGTGGTGCATGTAGGCGGGATTAAACAAAGGGATGGTCGTAGTGGTTTCGGGGATATAGGGGAAGAGTGAGAGGCGGCGGGGGGGGGGGGGGTAGCTAGAAGGAGATTGTTAAGTGTGAGTTTGTGTTTTGCCCATCCAGGCGGAAGTTATGTGCACAAAAGAGGAGAACGATTCGTTGTGGCGTTAGGATTGAGGGTAATTAACTACGTATGGAGACATAGAGACCTTGAACGTGCATGTGTGAGAGGTATACATTTATACGTGGGATGTGTGTGTGTGCGCGCGCGCGCATGATCGAGATAAAAGAAAGAAGACGTAAGTCATAAGATCAACGACATGGGAGAGACGGGTCGGTATGACAATATGCATGCATGTGGGAATGAAGGGAAGAAGGCCCGACAATTGAGCATGTGTTTTTGTCTTTAAGAGATAGTGGCGTGGGCTAGGCCAGCGATGGGAGTAGAGGGATGGCTAGGCCAGCGATGGGAGTACGGTGGGGCGGTGAGGCCTGCGCGGCAGTACAGCCGGCCGCGGGGAGGAGGGAGCAGGCAGTCCCGCCGGCGCTTGTTTGAGCGGCTGGAGCAGGAAGAGCAGAGATTGAAGAAGCACGACGGCCGTTGGATGGCCATCCAACAGTCACTGCTTGTGCATCATCCTTTTTTTAGGAAAGCCTCAAACCTGTGGAAAACATCATAAATCCCATCTGCCAATATTTCTAATAATTTACAGCCCATTTGCTAATTCTTAAGGTTTTTTTGGAGCCCATATTCTTTTTGTTAGCATTACAACCCATACAGTGGCCACGGTTAAAACATTATACGAAATTTTGCATATTTCGGTGCGGTCCGAACTGTTTTTAATCCTGAAATTTTGATTCACATTCAAACTGATTTTAAAAATAAATGTATATCAATATAAAATCCAACAAATTCTCCACGCATAAAAATCAATGTAATTTAAAATCTCAAAATGAAAAAAAGATATTTGAAACTAATTGCCGGTTTGATGTGTTTTAAAAATGTACATCCCATTTCTCATTACTGATGGGCCATTTTCTCGGCCAACCGAATGAAAGCTCTCCTCGTCTTGAAAGATCTACAGCCCAACAGGCTTGACAAAGCGACTTACTTGGCAAATAACAAAAAAACTGGGCTGTGGCCGTGGACCCAGCTGTCAGCCTCTTCATGTACAGTACTCTTCCGATGAAAGTCGTTCCTTGACCATGTTGACCATGCCGCGCAGGGAGCACCACGGCGGTGGACGACGGCGAGGCCTAGGAAGGGGACAACGCGGAGCCGGGGAAGATGCGGCAGTGGAAGCCCGCACGGAGAGGAGTACGAGGGTTCACTGGTTCGGCTACAGTGTGAGGCTGCCGTCACCGCAGGGCCTGGCCAGCGGTGGGAATAGTAGGGGGCGGTGAGGCCTCCGCGGCAGCACAGCCGGCCACAGGAGGCAGGAGCATGAGGCACGACCGGCGCTGGTTTGGGCGGCTGGAGCAAGAAGACCAGAGGTTGAAGAAGCACTATGGCCGTTGGATGGACATCGTACGGTCACTGGAGCTAGAATGTTCATATTGACTAAGTTGACAAAGCCCTTCGTCCCCGTCAACTTAGTAGGCCCATTAAGTCAGCCTCCCACCAAGGTGGGTCCCAGCTAGCGGGGAGTATTCATTTTTTGTGCGTAATAAGGAGGCACTTCCGGTGGGTCCTAGGCGGACAATGAGGCGTTTTTTCGCGAAATCTGGTGGCCCGTCGGTGGGTCCCAGCAATGATCGGGGCAAACATTTTTTTCAAAATACAAAGGCCCGTCCAAAGGGTCCCTCGCCGCCGCTTGGAGGAATCATTATTTTCTGCGTAATAAGGAGGTACTTACTTGTCTGCGGCCATTGACCCAGCCGAGACTCTCCACGTCTGATATACTTCCGATGGAAGTCGTTCCTTGACCATGTTGACCTCACCGCTGCCCGTTGCATGCATGCATCCATGGGCGTGGTGCGTCTACCGTCGACCTCTCACGTCTGATCATCTTCCGATGACTCTTGCTTGTTGACCATGTTGACCACACCGTGCCGAGCGCACCCAGACTGGAATGACCCGGAGATGGGGAAGACGGGGCAGTGGAGTCGCAGATGGAGAGGAGTGGGAAACTTCATTGGTTCGGGTGCACTGCAGCACAGCCGCGATGCACGGGAGACAGGAGCAAGAACAGAGGTTGAAGAAGGAGCACGGCTGTTGGATTAACATCCAACGGTCCAGCTGCTAGAATCATTTGTTGATTAAGTTGACAAAGCCATGCGTACAC
This sequence comes from Aegilops bicornis, assembly GCA_021605145.1. Taxonomy (NCBI): domain Eukaryota; kingdom Viridiplantae; phylum Streptophyta; class Magnoliopsida; order Poales; family Poaceae; genus Aegilops; species Aegilops bicornis. Next base: position 721,685,547 of record CM038670.1, on the reverse strand, counting down.
GTCCGCTTAGCAGGCCCACAAGTCGATCCACCAACCGACGGGTCCCGGTATCAGCCAACGGGATGAATAATTTTTTTTGCAAAACAAGGAGGCACTTCCTTCCGTGCGAAGATACAGCCGGTGGGTCTCAGCTGTCAGGTGGAGGAAATATTTTTTTCATCTTAATAAGGAGGAACTTTCCTTGCGTGCGACCATGGACCTCGTGGGTCCCAGCCGTCAGGCTCTCCACGTACAGTCCTCTTTCGATGACTCGTTTGTTTACCACGCCGCACCGAACACAGCGAGGCGCTGGACGACGGTGAGGCCCCGGACGGGAACGACTCAGAAATGGGAAAACGCGGCAGTGGAGTCGCATATTGAGAGGAGGAAAAGGGTTATAACTGGTTCTGTTGCGCGTGGGGCTGTAGTCTGTGGAGAATAACAGGAGGTGTCGAGGGGTGGAGGGATAGCATGGCCGACGGTGGGGTAGCGCTTCGCAGCGATGCGTGCTAAGTAGAGCCGCTAGCCGGCGGAGGCCGGACCAGGCGGTCCCGGTGACGCTGGAGGAAGAAGACGAGAGATTGAAGGTGCATGCCGGCCGTTGGATATAAATCCAATGGCTGTGGATGACACAATCATTTGTTGACCAAGTTGACAACGCCCTGCGTAGGCTTCGACCTATTGGCCCACATGTCACCGCAAAAATGTGGCATATATTTAACCCATGTTTTCTAGAATGTACAGTCCATTTGCTGGGCTGGGTGAACAAATTTTTCAAGCGTCAATCGTGCCCATTTATATTTTCTAAGAAATCCCAGCCCATTTGCACTTCCTTGAAATACACGTATTAGGTGGGCTCGTTATATATATAATGTTATGTTAGAAGGAGCAATTAGTATCAAAGAATAAACCGGAGAGGCACATTTATATATATATAATTAAGAAATTAGCGAGTTATTGCTCAAAATAAAAATGAGCGCGTTATTATTAAATTGGTCCTTAAGATCTTCGCAAGCTTTTGTACGCAATCACCAGGATTTTCCTTGCCTGTGAGTCAAAAACAACCAGGATTTTCCGTTAAACTTTTACTTTTATAAGTTAGTAACACGTGAGATGTTTTTATAATGTATATATAAGTCTCTATAAAATATACGATAATAGTAATAATATAAATATATATAATGTGGTTAGAAGGGAAAACATAAATTGGACACAACATTACTTTTTATAAGAGACCTGCGTTTTATACCCGACAAGAGGCATACTAACAAGTTCACACACAAATACAAATGTAAAAGGTAAACATTCATATCAAACTCAGGTTCACAGGACACGTTCATATTCATAGCCAACATTCACTATCAACAACTCAAAAGATTCATATATACACAAGCTCAGATATCTATGCATCCAAATGATTGATAGATCACACGACAATATTCATACATAATTCACAAAAAGATTCAGATATACACATGTTCAATATGTTTATGCATCCAAATGATTGAGATCATAGCCAATATGATCCATGGACGAACTTTAATTACCTAGGGTACAGACTGGAAAATGGTGTTCAATCGGAGGTACTTCTTGCTAAAATTAGTTCTTGTACGAGTAAACTTTTGAGTACATAAGAGACATCACAGACAATCTGAACTTTGCTTGTAGGTTTATCCTCAAATAGTGGCCTCATGCCGAGGGAGGTTTGAGCAACTTGGCCACTACTTTCATCCAACTAGTTTACTGGCTCATCTTGGTCCTGTATCTCGCCAAAAACAGTTCAACTGAAATGGAGCATCCTTGGCGTGCAGACTGATTAAGTGCCAGATGAATATACGCGTCAACCAACTTGTCTGGAATCTTTAGACTCCATGCCATATAGTTCGCTACCATATGTGCCGATAACCAAAAGGCACAAGTTGGGACCAAAGACTGGACTGCGTTTTTCTGGGCTATGCACCAAGCAATACTTTTGGCCTTCACTCTCCTAATACTTGGAGTTTGACAATTGGTTGACGCCGGTTGATACTCAAATGAATATAGGCACTTCTTGTCAACATCGTCCGTGATAGCCCTTTCGTAAAAGGGTCTGCCAGATTCTTAGCCGTCTGGATATAATCCAACGCTATTACTTCGGAGTTTCCTGATTTTTTGATAGATTTCAATCTTCTTCTTATGTGCTTTGTGGATTTCATGTTGTCCTTTGAACTCTTAGCCTTGGCAATCACTATTTGATTGTCACATTTCATAAGGACAGCCGGCACTGGTTTATCAACCACCGGAAAATCCATCAAAAGCTCTCAAAGCCATTCTGCTTCGACGCATGATGTGTCTAATGCTGTGAGTTCTGCTTCCATAGTTGATCTGGTTGTCTGAGTGAACTTTGGAATACATAGCAGTAGCATAAGTACCCGTCCATCTGATAATTTTGTGCAGTTCTACTGAAATCACCCGATGTAATGATTTGCCTGCGAGTTCAGGCTCCAAATTACTCCTTTATGAGATCGGCAAACAGTAGCACAATACCAAATTACAAATACATAGTACATGCACAATAATAAGGATAAAGGCCAGTACCAATCTGTGTGAGGTAGCATATCAATTACTATTTCCTTTGACTGGAAGCTGCGATCAGCCAAGCGACTGACAGCAAAGGAAGAAAGCAAGCGGAGATTAGCGACTGACAGGAAAGGACAGAAGCTATCGAGGCAATGAAGCACCCAAAGTTTTTATGCAGTTCCACCAAAATCGAGCATCCTTGTTGGCACATATATTGAGAGAGTGAGGTTACTGTAATAGTGGGACTAGTTGATGAAACATACACTAACAAATAGAAGCACCCTCATTATCTTAATGGGTAAAGTTAGCAACATAGTAGTCTTGCTTAAAGAGAGGTATTAGTTTATTTAATCAGTGCCAATTAGCTCAACTCAACTGAAAGCACAAGTGCTCCCTAGGTGGTTTTGGTAATTAATGACAACATATCTCTTGTTGGACTAACACTTTTATCTAGTATGTTTCAGATAAGTTCAACAATGGAGTGGCATGGACTAAAGGATGTGGGAACTCCTTCAAGATGCTAAGGACAAAGGATTGGCTCAAGCTTCAAGCTCAAGACTTTTCATTTTACATTTTAGTGATCCAAGATCACATTGAGTCTATAGGAAAAGCCAATACTATCAAGGAGGGATGAGGTGTTGCTTAATGAGCCTCTTGCTTCAAAGTGCTTAGTGATATGCTCCAAATACCCTCAACTACTTTCCCATTTCCACACATATGTCCTAAATCTAAAGTCAAGCTCCATCTTGATTCTTTCTATCCAGCCACCGAGTTTGGATGTCTTAGCCACTGCCACAAACCCTAGGCAAATCGGTCTCACCGATAGGGATCTCGGTCTCACCGAGATGGGATTGTATCTCTCTGTGTATGTCCATTATCAAAATCGGTCTCACCGAGTTTGAGCAATCGGTACTACCGAGATTACAGTGAAAACTCTCTAGTTAACTTATTATCAAAATCGGTCCCACCGAGTTTGATAATCGGTCAAACCGAGTTTGCCTGACCAACTCTCTGGAAAGCTTATTACCAAAATCGGTCTCACCGAGTTTGTGTAATCGGTCTTACTGAGATTATGTTATGCCCTAACCCTAACCAAATCGGTCCCACCGAGTTGCATTTCGGTCCCACCGAAAACCCTAACGGTCACATTATTTACTAAAATCGGTCTGACCGAGTTTGTTAAATCGGTCCCACCAAGATTGGTAAATTGTGTGTAACGGTTAGATTTTGTGTGGAGGCTATTTATACCCCTCCACCTCCTCTTCATTCGTGGAGAGAGCCATCGACTGAACCTACACTTCCAAAGATCCTATTTACGAGAGAGAACTACCTACTCATGTGTTGAGGCCAAGATATTCCATTCCTACCATATGAATCTTGATCTCTAGCCTTCCCCAAGTTGCTTTCCACTCAAATCTTCTTTCCACCAGATCCAAAACCTATGAGAGAGAGTTGAGTGTTGGGGATACTATCATTTGAAGCACAAGAGCAAGGAGTTCATCATCAACGCACCATTTTTTACTTCTTGGAGAGTGGTGTCTCCTTGATTGGCTAGGTGTCACTTGGGAGCCTCCGACAAGATTGTGGAGTTGAACCAAGGAGTTTGTAAGGGCAAGGAGATCGCCTACTTCGTGAAGATCTACCGCTAGTGAGGCAAGTCCTTTGTGGGCGACGGCCATGGTGGGATAGACAAGGTTGCTCCTTCGTGGACCCTTCGTGGGTGGAGCCCTCCGTGGACTCACAAGAACTGCTACCCTTCGTGGGTTTAAGTCTCCATCAACGTGGATGTGCGATAGCACCACCTATCGGAACCACGCCAAAAACATCCGTGTCTCCAAATTGCGTTTGAATCCTCCAATCCCTTCCCTTTACATTCTTGCAAGTTGCATGCTTTATTTTCCACTGCTCATATACTGTTTGCATGCTTGCTTGCTATATGTTGTGAATGTTAAACTTGTGCCTAAACTCCACTCAAACTTTAAGGAAACTTAAAAACTGCAACTTTGGTACTTAGTGTCTAATCACCCCCCTCTAGACACCTCTTCTCAAGGTCCTACAAGTGGTATCAGAGCATTGGTCTCCATTGCCTTGGTTTAATCACCATTGGAGGAAGATGGATGAGTCTACTTTGGGGAGTCTTAGACATAGAGTGCCTATTCTTGATGGTGAGTATTTTCGTGAGTGGAGAAATGAGATGCTTGTTATTTTCAATCAATATCATTTTAACAAGTACATTGCTAGCCCTTCCTATGCATCCAACCCATGATGAGTCAATTGACATGGTTAGGAATCTTAAAACTGCCGAACTTATCATTAGAGGATTGCCTAGAAACTTGATTAGAATCTTGCCTACTTTTGAGTGTGCCTACACTATATGGAAATTTCTTGAGGAACGATTTCCAGATTATTCCTTGAAAAATCTAGATGAAATTCTCTATAAGTCTATTGCTTTGAGTAAGATGAATACTAGTGATCCTATGTTTGGTGATCGTCTATTTGAGCTTACAAACCTTATGCGTGCCAAAGGAAATGTTGGTATTATTAGTGACATTATTTCTGAAGCTATAAGAATTCATAGACAAGATTATTGTCAAACTCATTCTAATGAATCACCCTCTCTAGGATTTGATCCACCACATGACGATGTTGAACATGGATACTATGATGAGGATGATGATAGTGACATCGATCTTGATGATGCAATGAGACATTTTGGTCTTATGGCAAATCTTCGGGGATATATGTCAGGAAAGGAATGGGTTCTTGATAGTGGATGTACCGATCACATGACCGGAGATAAAGACATGTTTCGTGAGCTTGCTGATAATGATAGTCCTCGAAAGTATGTCACTTTTGGTGACAACTCAAAGGGTAAGGTGTTTGGCCTCGGTAAGGTGGCCATATCACATGATAGCTCCATACAAAATGCTATGCTCGTTGAATCTCTTGGTTACAACTTACTTTCAGTATCTAGACTTGCTGATTTCGGTTTCAATGTTCTATTTACTGAAGTAGATTGCCAAGTGTTTCGTCGAGATAATCATAAAATGGTCTTTACTGGTGTGCGTAGAGGTGATCTATACATTGTTGATTTCACTAAAAAGGCTCAACCTAAAACTTGCTTCATTGCTAAATCCTCAAAAGGCTGGTTATGGCATAGACGATTAGGTCATGTTGGTATGCGAAACTTTGACAAGCTTATTAAGGGGAATCATATCCTTGGATTTAATGATGTCATATTTGATAAGGATAGACTTTGTAGTGCTTGTCAAGCAGGTAAACAGGTTGGAGGAAGGCATCCCGTGAAGAACATCATGACCACGAAGAGGCCACTCGAGCTACTTCACATGGATCTCTTTGGTCCCAACTCTTACAAGAGTCTCGGTGGAAATTCTTTTGGTCTAGTTATAGTTGATGATTTTTCCAGATTTACGTGGGTGTTCTTTCTCGATGATAAATCGCAGGTCCAAAAGATCTTCAAAAACTTTGCTAGGAAGGCCCAAAACCAATATTAAGTGAAATCAAGAAGGTTCGCGGCGACAACGGAACGTAGTTCAAGAACGCAAATGTGGACACCTTTCTTGACGAAGAAGGGATTTCACATGAGTTCTCGGCTACGTACACACCTCAACAAAATGGAGTTGTTGAGAGGAAGAACCCGACGCTCATCGAAATGGCGAGAACGATGCTTGATGAGTACAAGACGCTGAAGCACTTTTGGGCAGAAGTGGTTGAGACAGCTTGTCATGCAACAAATAACTTTATCTTCACAAGCTACTCGGCAAGACGGCATACGAGCTACTCACCGGTAACAAACCCCAAGTTGGATACTTTCGAGTATTTGGCTCAAAGTGCTACATTCTTGATAAGCATCATCGTTCTAAATTTGCTCCTAAGTCTCATGAAGGTTCCCTACTAGGTTATGGCTCAAACTCTCACACTTGCCGTGTCTACAACAATTTCACCCGAAAGGTTGAAGAGACGGTAGATGTGAAGTTTGATGAATCTAACGGCTCGCAAGTAGAGCAATTGCCAATTGATGTAGGAGACAAAGATCGTTCGGAAGCAATCCAAGACTTGTCTATTGGCAAGGTCTGTCCAACGGAGGTGAAGGAGAGTACCTCGTCCGTCCAAGTGGAAGCTTCTACTTCACGACAAGGTGAACCAAGAGTTGATACGTAAGCATCCACAAGTGGGACACACCAAGATGAAGAAAATGAGGAAGTGCATCAAGATGAACGTCAACAACCTCCTTCTCCACCACGACAAGAGAACGACAACGCCAACAATGAAGAAGGCCAAGAAGAAGAACAAGATGAAGAAGATGTTCAACGAAGATCCAAGCAAAAGCTTTCACGAGTTCGAGCAAGAATTGCTAAAGACCATCCGTCGAGCAAATCTACAATGATATTCAAACCGGAGAATCACTCTCTCTAAAACTCGTTTAGCTAACTTTTGTGAAAACTATTCTTTCATCTCTAGCATTGAACCTATGAAGGTCGAAGAAGCATTGGAAGATCCGGATTGGATAAATGCTATGCATGAAGAGCTACACAACTTTGAGAGGAACCAAGTGTGGACATTGGTTGAGAAGCCCGACAACAACCACAACATCATCGGTACCAAATGGGTGTTTCGCAACAAGCAAGATGAAGATGGACAAGTAGTTCGCAACAAAGCACGTCTCGTCGCCCAAGGCTACACACAAGTCGAAGGTATGGACTATGGTGAGACTTACGCCCCCGTTGCTAGACTTGAGTCCATTCGCATCTTACTTGCCTATGCTAATCACCATGATATCACCTTGTACCAAATGGACATTAAAAGTGCTTTTCTAAATGGTGAAATAGAGGAGGAAGTTTATGTTAAACAACCTCCCGGCTTTGTTAATCCTAAGAAACCCAATCATGTTTACAAACTTCACAAAGGTCTTTATGGACTTAAACAAGCTCATAGAGCATGGTATAAATGCTTGACCAAGTTCCTTATTGAAAAAGGCTTTGAAATTGGGAAAATTGATTCTACTCTTTTTACTAAAAGGGTTAATGATGAACTCTTTATGTGCCAAATTTATGTTGATGATATTATACTTGGTTCAACTAACCCTCATTTTAGTGAAAAGTTTGGGAAGCTAATGTCGGAGAAGTTTGAGATGTCTATGATGAGTGAACTCAAATTCTTTCTTGGTTTGCAAATCAAGCAAACTAAGGAAGGTACTTTTGTCTCGCAAACAAAGTACACCAAGGACTTACTCAAGAAGTTCAATATGCAAGAATGCAAAGGTATGACTACACCCATGCCTACTAGTGGACATCTTGACTTAACCAAAGATGGTGAACCGGTTGATCAAAAGGTTTATCGCTCTATTATTGGTTCATTATTATATCTATGTGCTTCACGTCCCGATATTATGCTAAGTGTGTGCATGTGTGCACGATATCAAGCTGCCCCTAAAGAATGTCATCTTAAGGCCGTGAAAAGGATAGTGAGATACTTAATCCATACACCAAATTTTGGCATTTGGTATCCTAAGAGGGCCTCTTTCGATCTTGTTGGCTATTCCGACTCGGACTATGCCGAGACAAGGTTGATAGAAAGTACACTTCGGTACTTGTCAATTTCTTGGTAGATCTCTTGTGTCTTGGTCCTCCCGGAAACAAAACTCGGTATCCTTATCCACCTAAGCTGAATATATTGTCACCTGGTTCATGTTGTGCTCAATTACTTTGGATGACCCAAACTCTTAAAGATTATGGGATATATGTGAGACATGTTCCATTGCTTTGTGATAATGAAAGTGCTATCAAAATTGGTCATAATCCTGTGCAACATTCTCGAACTAAGCATATTGAAGTTCGTCATCATTTCATTCGAGATCATGTTGCTAAGGGTGACATTGATCTTAAGCATGTTCGCACCGAAAAGCAATTAGCGGATATATTCACTAAACCTCTTAATGAGAAAGTGTTTTGCAGGTTAAGAGGAGAATTGAACATCATTGATGCTTCAAACTTGGAGTAGAAACTCCATTGGATACATGCAAGACATGAGCTTATGACTAATCCTTGATATTTCTCTTATGATGAAAAACATATGTATTGGATATATTTGTATCTTGCATGTTATCTAACCCATGTAGGTACTTGGTTGAATCAAATTCCATGAGGTTGAAACCTACTCATATCTTGAGCAATTTCTACATCACCAAGTCTCTACACAAGGTGGTTGAAGACAAGGAAGCACGAAACCATTCAAACATATCCTTTGACAAATTCTATGTTGAGTTTCATGATTATAATTTTTGGATATACAAGTGCTCTTCCTTGCAAGAACTAACCCATGTAGGTAGATGGACTCAAATTCCAAGTGGTGCTCCAAATTCTTGATGAGGTACATCAACCTTGAGAAACCCACGCAAGTTCAACTACATGGAAAACACCACCAACCAAGGTATGTTATTCCAACTTAGAGAAGCTTTACTCCGAGTCATGAGTTAAAGCAACTCGACAAGATGTGAATACATCAAGATGCTTAAACGAAAAATGGCAACCCCATTTTGAGCTTAAACGATGAGTATGGCCTATGATCAAGTGATCTCACTTGACTCCTAAGTCAATATACTCTAACATAGGTGACTTTGTCGCCGACCATCTCTAGATGAAGTTCTCTTGTGTTCTTTTCTGAGTTTTTGCATTTGTCTCATGCATTTGTGTTTCCCCTTTCAAAAAAAAAACTTCATCTAGATTTCTTTCTGTTTTCTCTGCATTTTCTGCATCTAATTCCTTGCATATCTTTCAGTTAATTCCTTGCAAATCTTTGTGAGATCTTCCTAGTCTAGTGAGCTGAGGTGACAAGTGTTCTCTCTGCGATGAACTCGGTTACACCAATTTGTAATTTTCGGTCCAACCGAATCTTTTCGTTACGACCGAAGCATACCACTCGGTGCCACCGATTTCATAACAGGAAAAACTCTTTGGCACATCTTATGTGTTTCTTCTGATCCAGCTCCACTCAATGAATCTTGTCCTCTACAAGCATCACATTTTCATCATTGCTTTGTTCTGTGTCTCAAGGACCAAACCCATTCGATGACTCAGAAGACCTTTCTTGGAAATTGATGTCAAAGGGGGAGAGAGAGAACATCAAAGCTTATCATTTGGAGATAGAGAGAAAGAACATCAAAACTTATCACCTTTCTTCTTAAGGGAGAGAGAGACCTTCTAGGGGGAGAGACCCTCAAAAGACGAGAGAGATCTCCAGGGGGACAGAATACTTAAGTAGAAAGTATTTCTCAAGGATCCCAGATGCTTGGTGTTCAAGAGGAGAGATGTCCACATGTCTTCTTGAGGGGAGAGACATGTTCATATGATCTGTTGTGCTCAATTTTGCATTAGCATACATTAGCTCTGATCATCATTCATATCTTTCAGCTCTGTTTTCATTCAGCTCTGATTTTCTGCTCCCAATCTTCTCCCGGTATGCCATGTTAGATTCAGGGGAGCAAGACATCTAAGGAAAGAGATCATTTAAATTCATTGCATATCTTTACTCTTGGGGACATGTCTAATCCAATGTGGTACTCAAGACTCACTCTCTACATGTCATCCCGCCTTGGTATTCTTGTGTTTTCTTCTGTTTTCTCTTTCTAGTAGATGCATCTGTGTTATCTAACCTTGTTTACGCAGGTTCATTCCATCCTAAGCCAACTCAAGACCACAAGGTAAGTATATGCATCACAATCATGTGTATGAGTAATTCTTGCTGATGTACATACTGTTTGCAAGAAGGACTCATGGGCATGAAGGTATTCTCTTTAATACTTTTAGCTCTGATGCATATAGACAAGATACATGTAACACATTGCCTGCTCTATCATGGTTATGCTATCACATGCTTCTATATTTCATATTCACATGATTGCATACATGTAGGGGGAGCCTATGCTTGTTACATGTCTTTCCAAAGCTTTACTTGCTATTCTTTATATCTTTATCTAAAGCTTTGATGTATGTTGCCATCAATTACCAAAAAGGGGGAGACTGAAAGAACAAGTGCTCCCTAGGTGGTTTTGGTAATTAATGACAACATATCTCTTGTTGGACTAACACTTTTATCTAGTATGTTTCAGATAAGTTCAACAATGGAGTGGCATGGACTAAAGGATGTGGGAACTCCTTCAAGATGCTAAGGACAAAGGATTGGCTCAAGCTTCAAGCTCAAGACTCTTCATTTTACATTTTAGTGATCCAAGATCACATTGAGTCTATAGGAAAATCCAATACTATCAAGGAGGGATGAGGTGTTGCTTAATGAGCCTCTTGCTTCAAAGTGCTTAGTGATATGCTCCAAATACCCTCAACTACTTTCCCGTTTCCACACATATGTCCTAAACCTAAAGTCAAGCTCGGCCCCACTGATTTTTTCTATCCGGCTCCACCGAGTTTGGATGTCTTAGCCACTGCCACAAACCCTAGGCAAATCGGTCTCACCGATAGGGATCTCGGTCTCACCGAGATGGGATTGTAATCTCTTTGTGTATGTCCATTATCAAAATCGGTCTCACCGAGTTTGAGCAATCGGTACTACCGAGATTACAATGCAAACTCTCTGGTTAACTTATTATCAAAATCGGTCCCACCGAGTTTGATAATCGGTCAAACCGAGTTTGCCTGACCAACTCTCTGGAAAGCTTATTAACAAAATTGGTCCCACCGAGTTTGTGTAATCAGTCTTACCGAGATTACGTTATGCCCTAACCCTAACCAAATCGGTCCCACCGAGTTGCATTCCGGTACCACTGAAAACCCTAACGGTCACATTATTTACTAAAATCGGTCTGACCGAGTTTGTTGAATCGGTCCCACCGAGATTGGTAAATTGTGTGTAACGGTTAGATTTTGTGTGGAGGCTATTTATACCCCTCCACCTCCTCTTCATTCGTGGAGAGAGCCATCAGACTGAACCTACACTTCCAGCATCCTATTTATGAGAGAGAACTACCTACTCATGTGTTGAGGCCAAGATATTCCATTCCTACCATATGAATCTTGATCTCTAGCCTTCCCCAAGTTGCTTTCCACTCAAATCTTCTTTCCACCAGATCCAAAACCTATGAGAGAGAGTTGAGTGTTGGGGAGACTATCATTTGAAGCACAAGAGCAAGGAGTTCATCATCAACGCACCATTTGTTACTTCTTGGAGAGTGGTGTCTCCTAGATTGGCTAGGTGTCACTTGGGAGCCTCCGACAAGATTGTGGAGTTGAACCAAGGAGTTTGTAAGGGCAAGGAGATCGCCTACTTCATGAAGATCTACCGCTAGTGAGGCAAGTCCTTCGTGGGCGCTGGCCATGGTGGGATAGACAAGGTTGCTTCTTCATGGACCCTTCGTGGGTGGAGCCCTCCATGGACTCAAGAACTGCTACTACCCTTCGTGGGTTGAAGTCTCCATCAACGTGGATGTACGATAGCACCACCTATCGGAACCACGCCAAAAACATCCGTGTCTCCAAATTGCGTTTGAATCCTCCAATCCCTTCCCTTTACATTCTTGCAAGTTGCATGCTTTATTTTCCACTGCTCATATACTCTTTGCATGCTTGCTTGCTATATGTTGTGAATGTTAAACTTGTGCCTAAACTCCACTCAAACTTTAAAGAAACTTAAAAACTGCAACTTTGGTACTTAGTGTCTAATCACCCCCCCTCTAGACACCTCTTCTCAAGGTCCTACATCAACACTCAAAGCATTTCCATTTATCATTGGTTGCAAAACTTTAACGTGCAAAGATAAAGGAGTTTCTCATGACAGTAGCACGATACAAATAGAGATGACAGCAAACTAATATGGATGAAGGCCTTAGTCCCTTTACTACCTGAGAATAATAGCTTATTCATGTAGTCCCATAAGAGATGATAAAGCACTCACTGGAATCACACAATAGTATATATTTTTGTGCACTTCAAATGTATGGTTGAAATCACTCTTGTTTACCAGTGCTGGGATTATATTGAAAGATTATCAAGAACTTCCAGCAGAGTTAAAGCACTGGCTGGGATACAGTTCATTGTATTGTCTTGTGTAGTTCCACTAAAATGTATGATTGGCACAACATGATCTCTGTTTGCAAAAGTAGGAACAAGGTGAAACCTTCATTAGCTTAGTGAGAAAGGATAGGAATACATTAGCATATTACTCAAACAGTAGCATCAAATTCATGACGGACAATACGCAAAACATTGCCTCATTGAACCAATGGCAATAAATTGACATGCAAAACAATAGCACTATTATGTCATGACACTAATAATATTCCCTCCCTGCTCCACCACATGATTCACCTCCATAGACAAACATACACATGTACATGATTCAGCATAGAGTCCTACTAAAGATTTGTTTAACTCCAATAGGAAAATTAGGCAGTAATAAATTAGTGGTACTTAAGTACTCCTAATTAATTAAGTGAGACAGCAGAAGTGGAAGGGCTCCCTGGAGGATCGTCTCACATGTAAGGTAGTCGTTGACGGAGCCCTTGAATGGCCTCGGCCCGAGGCCTCCGCTTCAAAGAAGATCGCCTTGGCACTGTTTATTCTTCTTCTTCTTCCTCTTCATGCTATGTTTCTCTTTCTCCTCACCAGTTGGTGAAACCAAGACCATGATTGGCCTTCTAATTCAGAATTGGTTTTGTCAGTGAGGGAGTACAAGTGTACTAGTAAAAACAACATTATTTTCTCATGGCAGTCAGAAAATAGAGATGAACACATGCATTAAATATCATTCTTACCTATAGGAAGGTTATCGCGCCAATATGGATGATGAGGATTGGAACACAGATCTCCCTTTGTGCAGTTCCACCAAAATGAACCAACTGTTCCATTCTGACATTCCAGTTAAACAGCACAAAAGTCACTTCTTTTAAGAAGAGTTTTGTGCAAGGCAATCGAAGGTCTACAACAGCAACTGTGTGAATTGGATATCCCTGTTTGCACAAAAGGCACAGAGGAAACAGTCAGAGTCTCAAACAATTACAGGCAAAAACATTTGGCTAAACTTGTCATGGCTTATAACAGTGGCATGGCTTCATTTTTACCAAGGACATTAGATTAAGAACAGCTTGGACAGTGGGTGCACCAGCAGTCCAGCACCATGTACGTAAACAGGGGCATAAAGTGGTGATTGATAGTTTGTTGCCCCGAGAAACAAACATCCAAGAAACATATCTGGGTTGGTCCCATTTTTGTTCACTCTAGCCACCTACTCCTATGTGTGGATATCAAATCTAGTCCTGGTCATACCACTGTGTACAGCGTTACCCCTATATTTCCCTTTTTGACCAAGAGACCAGTTGGATGACCACCAGTACTACTTTCACCCCCTTTCCTTCCTGTTTGTACCAAGTCCGATGTACATACTAAATTCCCCCACCCCCACTTTATTTCTTGTCTGAACCAAGTACAAGATTCGACTCCATGAAGTAGCTTTACCTCTAACAATAGAAGAAAAAAAATGTGACGTTGGGCCATCCGATCGAGAGGGGCTGAGAGGTAGAAAATGATGCACATGCAGCGACGTAGCAAGCTGGGGAAGTAGATCTAAGGCGGTTTCGAACGAAGATATACCTGAAGGTCGTCAGGATGTGGATAGGTGGGCGGCGGGAGGCCGGATCCGCCCACAGGCAATGACGAAGGGATCGGAGGACCTCCCGCGCCGGCGCTCGGCCAGAGATAATGGTGCGGCCGGCAGTGGGTCTCCTCCCTCGCTGTCGACGACGGCCTAAATGCTGCCCCTCCTCCCCTTCACCAGCGGAGGGGGATACGTCCGGATCTGTAACCAGCGGTGAGGATAGAAAGCCAGTGTTTTTTGAAGGGAGAAAGACAGTGTTACTACCCCTATCTTGTTTAGACCTGGAGAGGATGAGACTGTGTGAATAGAGCAGCCCTAGCAAGCAAGCGCGGAGGCTCTGACCTATATATAAGTAGTGGGGTAGTTTTCCTTTTTCACTCCATCAAAACAATCGTTTAAAATTGTGTACTACTACATGCCAGTCGCGGTTTTTTAGTTGTTGATTGTTTTTGAGATAGCTACCCGCTTGTTCCAAGTGGTGTTACGGTGTGCCAGTCGCACTTTGTATTGTTCAAGTCTGGTACTACAAGTCCCTCCATTAAATGAACAACCACCCCTTGTAAAAATTGTGAACAAGCCCACGGCTAAAATTAAGCGGAAACGTGGGTTGCCCCAACATGCATTATTATTTATATTTTCTACTCCCTCCGTTCCTAAATATAAGTCTTTTTTATTAGCCACACCTAAGACAAGAATTTTTTTATTAGCAGTGAACCCCACATGTCATAGACACAAAAATTGTGGCAAGATTCCCTTAGGCAAGCCAAACTGTATCTAACAATTTGAGCAATTCAGGTTAGGCAAGTGTGGCAAGTGTGGGAAAAATAATGTGGCAACATAAGACAAACATAGTCACAATCCAAACAGCCCCCTAATTTTTTGTGACATGCATGAAAATTTGGTTTGTTAAATTTATAGTCAAAATTTGGCAAGGTGCATCAAATCAACACATGCAAGTATCAAAAGGAAAGTCACGGCATGCATGCATGCGTTGTACTCCCTCCGTTTCCAAATATAAGTCTTTTTAGAGATTGCAACAAGTGACTACTCCCCCAGTCCGGAAATACTTGTCATCAAAATGAATAAAAGGGGATGTATCTAGACATATATTAGTTCTAGATACATCTCTTTCTATCCATTTTGATGACAAGTATTTTCGAATGGAGGGAGTACATACGAAGCATAATATGTCTACTCCTACATACGAAGTAGCCCATTTGAAATGTGTAAAAAGACTTTTATCGAGTGCAGTGCTTTGATGTGTCGCGTCAACTCGTACAAGACCGAGAAATTTGATTACTACGACGCCCTCTCCCTCGCGGACGAGCTCCGGTGCCTTAACTGCACCTGCCTTTGGCTGCATGACAGGTAGGCCAACCACCTGTTGGGCCCACCTGTTATAGACGCAAAGGCAGGAGCAGTAAGTAGAAGCTTTCGCTACACACTATCTCTCCCGCATCAGGTGGACGGAGATGCAGCGATGGATTAAATCTTGTAGAAGTAGGAGTAACATCATTGTTCGTCTTCTCGAAGAGGCGAAGAGCCAAGCGCAAACCGAACGTGGCAGTTGCGGACGCTCGCGTGGTGCGGTTCCTTGGAGTACTAGCCAGGCTCTTGCATGAGACAAAATTGCTATTGTTTAACATTAAACTCCATTATCCATTGGTTGATACTCATTCTGCGTAGGTCCACGCGCTTAGCACCATTTCCTCCTGGGGTCACCAATGTTTATTTGCTAATTAATAGCATTCCATGCAATGAACTAGCCATTGCAAGTCATTAAAAGCATGCACACCTCTCATCTCTTATTGGTTGATACGTATGTCAAGAAACAAGAAACAAGGTAGAAATTAATGCACCGCGCCTAAGTGTTTTGGGACTATTTGGTTTTTGTAAGATGACTTACACACCTAGATGGATGGAGTAGTATAGACCTGTAAACTGGAAAGGAGTACTTGCCTTTCTAGAGATTTCAACAAGTGACTAGACTACACCGTGTGCAGTACCCCCTCCCTTTCGGTTTATAGGGCTCAAATCTCAAATCTCATGAACCAAGGCATTCTGCGATTGGAGGAATGTACTGTATCTCGTACTTTACAAAACTACCCTAATTAAACTCATGCATTAATTACGTAATTCTCTCGTTTTCCTCTCCTCCTTGGTCGCGGTGCACAATATTGAGCACTCCTATATGACTAGCCGCTCTATCTACATGCGGGACGTTTCAAAGCATCCGGGCCCACGTGCCATCCACCAAATCACAGCGAGGTGCTACAATGAGACTCACTGTCACCCGGTGTGGCTGTCATGACCGTCATATCACAAAACCCACACCTTTACCGGCAGTGGTAAGGTGGCCTCCAAGTTGGACTGGGCGAAGCAACCATCATTTCATTGGAGCAGCTCGTTCAAGCCCTTTCTTCCCTTTCTTGAAGAAAACCTCACTCCAGGCTACTCACTTATGCCATTTTTCTTCTGTACCAACGAAGGAAAGGTGGGCGAATCAGTTATGCTGCTATATTTTCATTCCAATAATCTTCTTTTTGCGAAGCACCGACCGATTCTCACATCCTATTCTTTTCCCGTTTTCATTGCGATTGTGGTTTCCTTTCGATTGCTTTTAGTTTGTCAGTTCATTGATGGATCCTGGAGCACTAGGCAAAGAGTTGCCGGCGGACAACCCACTGGAGACAACGATCTCCAGGAAGCGAGCACCGACCAATGAGTTGACCATGTTGGCGGGCCAACCCATGGAGACGAAGAACTCCAAGAAACAAGCACTGGCCAAAGAGTTGAGCACGTTGGCGGACGAACTCCTCAAAGAAAGTTGGAAGAACAGCAAGGGCCCCACCGTGCCTACGCCAGGAACTCTGATTGCCACCTATGTGAGGCTCAAGACCGAGTTTGAGGAGATAGTCGCTGTTGAGAAGCAGTATTCGGCCCCCATCGAGGACGAGGAGATGGCCCCCGGAGGGATGAGATCCCTTGGTGAGCTGCACAAGGTAAAAAATAATGGCTTATTACCATAGTTGTGGTTTTTGATTATTTTCAATGTGATTGCTTTTTGATTATTTGCAATGTGCTTGCTAATATGTTAGGGTTGTGCAGGTGCCGGTGGTTGTCCTTGATGATTCCGATGTCGTGGCCCGTCCAGTTGGCATCGCCCCGGAGATCGATTCCGATGCCGCTGCCCATCCTGTGGACATCGCCCCAGAGATCGATTATGATGTCGCGGTCAGTCCTGTGGACATCGCCCCAGAAATCGATTCCCATGCCGTTGTCCGTGTTGTGGTCATTGCCCGAGAGACCGATGACAAGAAATAGTTGGTCGCGCTAATCCTTCAGGGTAGTTTGCATTGCCCTGTGTTTAATTACCAGAACGATGCATGTTATCAAACCATCTTAGGGCTAGTGCACTGTCTTGTGTGGGCGGATCTTGCTACTTACATTTGATAGTGAATCATGCGATGAATCATGCGAACCCTCTCCGAGTTATGGAAACAGATGTATCCTCACCAGCTTTTGATGTAATATATGGCATGCTTAGATGTAAATTTGAACTGTTTATCATATCGGCGGGGCTTGTTTGATGATTCTTGGTGTTAGTAGGCTAGCTACTTTATGCGAGCTATAGTACTTGCAAAGCACTCACCGAAGAGAAACGTTGGGGCTGATGAGCTCGTGGTACGCTTCTACTTATCCCTCGTCGATCGACCAATAGCCCTAGCTCCTAAAATTGTAGGCTTAGCGATCGATCAGACAATAGTCGACATACATTCATGCCTCATTTGGTTCATAGGGTAGGAAAATCGTAGCAAAAAGTACAGAGAACGCAGCAACACAAAATCATAGCGGTTGAGACGCGTACTCCTCCGTTCCAAAATAGATGACCTAGGCGGGCTAGTTTGGCCTAGTGGGTTTCAAAGTGATATGGCGTGGTACAGTGCCGTCTAGTCTTGGCGTGTGGTAGCGATTGCGAGTGCAGTAAGTTTTCTTGAAGAAGCGGAATTCAATGAAGTCATGATGGTTCCTTCGTCTGAACAACTTACATTGGGAAAGGTTGGGCCTGCGATACGACCGGGGTAGACCAGGATAATTTTGTGCATGGCAGGTGGACCAGGATGGTCGACGTCCCACATGTCGGCGAATGAAAGTATTCTTTCCGATATAGAGGATGAGCAACGAGTATATATTGTTTATTTTTGATGAAAGCTATTGTCTCCACTGTTACTCCTTGACTTTGTCAATGCCTCTCTCTCCTCCACATGAGCGGGGACTACTTGCTATGCATGCAGCGGGCAGCTGGCGTCTTGAGGGGCCAGGGCGGTGAGAGCGGGCTCCGGAAGCGGTCCGGACTCCAGCATGGCCCACCTCACATTATCACCGTATATTTCTTGGAGTCCGTGCACGGCGGGCGGGCGATCTCTTCTCCCTCCCCCGTTTCTCTCTTCTCAGGCGACGCCCGCCGAGCGATTAGCTTTGGGCTATCGACGGTTTATTCAATTACGGTCCCACATGTCACTGAAATAGCAAGACAACGCGTGTCCCCTCTGGTGAGCGGTGTGCGAGTCGGACTGTCGGGGTTGCGACGCGTACGAGTCGTAAGTGTGCCGCCTTTTCCTTTAGAACTTACGAAGCGTAACATTTTCGCGTGATCGATCGATAGAAATCCAGAACAAAATGACGAGGGCGGTGCTTTCCCGCTCGTTAGGCGGGCTAGTTCGAGGGATATGACGTGCTACAGTGCCATCCAATTGCTCCATTTTTATGTAAGCAAGAGTTTACACTCTTACGGGAGGAGTGCGAAACACCACAGATCTGATTTTGATCGAGGGATAACTGTTCCCTGCCAAATAATGGAGGATTGTTAGCGATTATAGCATGATAGTTAGGGCATCTCCAGCGCTGGCCCACAAATTTACACCGGCATCTGTCCGAGGACACTGATGGATGCCATCCGATGCTGCCCGCATACCTTTCGACAACTATATGAACTAACCGAACGAAATTTGTGCAAACAAAGCAAATTTCAAATTGACCGGATGAAATTCATTACATTTCGAGAACTTTTCCTATAAACTGGATGAAATTCATTACATATTCCGCACAAACCGTACTAAAATCTACTTTAAACCTAATCTAAACGATCGCCGGGCCTCGACCACCATGTCCGGCCATGAACCCGAGAAAGCAGGCCATTGCCTTTGCCTCCTGCTTATCCGCCTCGATAACCTCCTCCTTCGGAGCACAAGGTTATGAAGATTTCCGCCTCCACGTCGCCATCAAGCGGCTAATCGGCCGCCAATTTTTATCCCACCAAGCTTGGCATCGACTGAGTGGAGGAGCGGTGGCCTTCCTAGGACCAGAGCGGTGGCGACCTACCGTGTACTACTCTTCCTCGCTGCCGGTTGCGCCCACGCACGCGCGTCGGCTTTGTGGTCGTGGCGGCGGAGGGCGACCGGGGGGGAGCCGGCGATCTCCTTCGTTTGCTCCTGCGACAGTACGTCGAAGAGAGCTTTGGAGCGTGCCCGAAGCAGAGCCGCTGATGTCCCTCGTCTGCTCCTGCGACAGTATGTCCAAGAGAGCTTCAGAGCGCTAGGAGGCCATGGTTGAAGTGGTGCCGACAGAAGGAAGGGATCGGAGGAGAATAAGTGTGGGTCTTTGGCTATGGCTGGGAGCTAGGGCTCAAGTTAATATAGCGGGCGAATGGCAATGAGCCGCGACAGACGGATGGATAACTGGCGCCAGAGTAGGTTCGCCGGGCGTGAATGGGGACGCTGCTTCAGTGACTTAACTGCAGATGCGTTTGGGTTACTGACATGTGGGCAAAACGGGCGTCTGGCCCGCATGTCAGTGACACACCAATTACACCTGCAGTTAAGTCCGGTGAATGCGGCATTGACATTCTGGAGAGACGGTGATCGTTTCAGGCGGGAAGCGCGCGCTAGCAATGGAAGGGGTTTCTGTGTGCAGTGGCACTAAGATCGGTCGCTCACGATAGTACATACTCCGTACCATACTACCATAGTACCCGCTCTAGCTTAGGCTGTTTTATAGATTGTCGTTGTGATGGACGATATACATGAGCAAGGCGGTCCGAGTATGACCGTTGGTGTTGAGCCAGGTGAATACATGCTCGGCGTTCGCGTAGGCCTCCATCAAATGTCTAAACAGTAATGTCAGGCAACGCCGGGGCGCGCAGGTGATGGGCTCGCCGTTTGCGTTGCGCCATGAGCAGGACTTTGATTTAGAGGGCGACGTGCATGCATTAGCATGCTTTGACAGCGTGAGCATGAGTGTCTGACACGAGGTATTTCATTTTCATTTGGCTGACGAGGGTGCGTTGCAGCGACGAGTCCGTGGTTTGATTCCCCACATACGCATAATTTTGGTTTTTACAGTATTTCTTTCTCCATTCACAGGTAGGTCCGCGTAGATAGATAAAGAACACGAGCTGATGAGGCGCATGCGGACTGTTTGACTGGTTAACCATACAAATACAGAGCTATACACTAAGCCAGTGACCGTATAATCACCATATCTCGTATACAATGATCAAAGTGAGCTATCAAGACAAGTTCGATGACCGCCAATGCATTTTACTTGGTAATAAATGACCAGGATTGAAGGGGAATCCTAATTTGCTTCGTCTTCTGTCCTTGAGCTCTTGGCAAACCAATGCACTATACGGTTGTCCGGCCATTCCACCCCAGAGCTCTCACCAAGCGTCGTTCATGCCACCGCGCCGCACACTAACCGGTAAGGCAGCAATGGCATCCCGCCGCGTCGAGTTCCTTGCCGCCCACGAACGCACACAAAATGGTAGGGAAGCGATGGCATCCCACCGTGCCGAGTTCATCGCCGCTCGCGACCTCACAACTATGTGGGAGGAATTTGAAGATGCCAAGGCCAAATGGGCGGTAGAGCAAGAGGCGGCCAAAGCCGCGCAGAGGGAGTGGAAAAGTCAGAAAGCACTCAAGAAAAGAGAGGCCCGCCGCCGCAAGAAAGAAAAGGACGACGCTGCCGCTGGAGAGAGGTCATGGAGATCCAAGCACGGTGGGGTGTCGCCGACAAAGCCGGGAAGGAGAACGACGGCGTCTGGGCAGCATGTGAGAAGTAGTAGTACTAGTAGTTAGTGTGTGTGTGTCTGTGTCTGAGTACGAGCATGTACCAGTACTAGTACTAGTTACTATTGTAGTTTTTAGAGCAAATTACCAGTACATTAGCCTAGACTAAATGGAAACATTCCTATCCTATGCATCAAATGGCATCTCTTTCTCTATAGGAATTGAGATGCATGTCATCTCACTTCCTATGATTTTCATATTCCTATCCTATGAGCGAAAGGAGACCTCTGTTGGAGTAAATCATCATAGCTAGCGATCACTGGTACAGTAGTTTTCTTCAAGAAGCGGAATTCAACGAAGTCATGATGGTTCCTTCGTCCGAGCAACTTCAAAGTGGGAAGTGGGCCTGTGATTTGATGGCTCATTAGTCATTGTTACTGCGGCGCGACAACGTGGGTGACTCTCCCTTGGAGTTCTGTGTGCATGGCAAGTGGACCAGATGGTCGACGTCCCACATGTTGGCGTAACAGAAGTATTCTTTCCGATATCGAGGAGCAAGGAAACCGCGTGGTATAGTATCACTGCTGATTGGTTCACAAAAAAATAGTATCACGCCGATTTATAATTATTTTTATTTCGATGAATGCTAGCGTTTCAACTCTTACGACGTAGGGTGCCAAACCACGACGCGTCTTTGGATGTCCCACACGTCAGCGAAAGGAGTAGGACATGAACATCATGGTAGAGCCCAGTGTAAAAAAACAGCGTGGTAGAGCGTCTCCACTTCTTCCACTTCTGGGTCGGAGACCACACATAGTAGTACTTAGTGGTATGAACGATACAAAGTGCGACCTGGAGAGAAAGACACGTCTAGTTGGAAGGTCTCGGGGCATACACGTAAACAAATATAGAAGTTAATATGTGTCTCCAACTAATATAGTAGTAGTAGAGTACTTAGGCACGTACTCCATAACATCACCGTGCATTGCACGTACAACATTTAGTGGTACTACATAGTAAGAGACAAATGCCGCCCAAGAGTTCCCTTCTCGACCTACTTTTGGGTGTTTGGTAGAGTGTATGGAGGGTGCATGAGTCCACACTAGTTTAGCACAAATACACTAGAAGCATGCATGAAGAGAGCATGCATGAAGAGGTGTTGAGTTGAGCATGCATGAAGGGGAACAACTATGCTTTGAGACGAGAACGCAACCAAACACACCTGTATGCCACACATGTTCATACCATTTGTGCCTTTTTACTTCACTTCTGCGCTACATTACTCAGGTTAAATGCGTCCACTCCACAGGTACATGTCCGTCTCGTAGTTCCAGTCCCACGTGTTCTTCATATAGATGGAACGATCGTTGCATAACACGTGCACCTTGATGCTAGATGTCTCGTGTGTTGGCAAAAGGATGAACAAAGCTCACGTAAAAAATAGAGTGGAAGAACAATAGATTCCGGACGACCGAGAAGGAGCAAGGAACCTCGTGGTGGAGCGTCTGCACTCATAATATTTAATATTATTCAGCGATATAAAATTAACCAATCATCTCCACAGTGGACTGGAAGAGTACGAAACACGGCAGCCCAGTGTAGTTACATCATACTAGTACATGGCTAACCCACGCTATCACCATATTTCTTGGCTTCCGTGTGACACCTATCTCTAGTAATCCAGCAGCCTGTATTGCTTCTCCCTCCTCGTCTCTATCAAAGTGCGGCGGGCTGGCGTTTCTGCGTCTATTGAGTTCGGTTAACTATCACATGTTAGCGACATGCCAAGAGCATTCTAAAAAAATTCCTTTCATGTTCCATTTTCAAAAAGAAAAAAATCCTTTCACGTACGAATTTACCTGTATGCTTTGAGCAACTTGCATGTCCTATACTGCTCCTGTTTGATACTCTAACTTAGCTAGAGGTTAGACTAACTCATGACTAACCTCGAACTAACTGTAGCCAAATAGGTGTTTGGGTGACAGGTTCAGATTCACAATATTTTCACTTCATGGTGAGATAATAGTTATTTTTCAGTGGTCCCATTGAGAACTATCTAAATTTATCACCTCCTGTGTGGGATTGTTTTTTTTGGTGGGTTCGGTGCAACTTGCTCCAATTTAAACCCTCATGCTTGGAAACTTTAGGGCTATTTGAGCCCCAACTAGCTCAAACTAACTCTAACCCATGGATCCAAACATGGTCTATGGCCAGTCTCGACGCGGAGCAGTCGCGTGCACCAGGAAGCAGCGCTCTCTCGGTCGTCGCGCCACTTCAAAGCCGGCGCCAGTGAGAGGTCGCCTCCGCTCTGGCCGGGCATTAATGCGGCACTGACGCTCCAGGGAGACGCTAACCATTTCACGCGGGAAGCAGCGCTACCGGCAAGGGAGTATAGGTTTTGAACCGTTTGGTGTAGTAGTAATGGTAGTTTGCAAAACTACTCAATTATTGCACTCAGTTTCCTAAGAAATTGTGGTAAAAAACGTTACTCCACAGCCCGCTTCCCTTCTCCTTCCTGCTCGTGATTTACGTGGCCATGTTAACGTGGTTGTGTCAAAAAAATGTCACTTCCTGCTCATGATTTGCGTTATATAATTACAAGCAAGATTCTCGTGCATTGCACGGAACATCAATATGCATTCTTTTACAAAACACCTGTTGTGATTGGCCCATGCAGGAGTAATCCCATGTGTAAAAACTAATGATATCTCGAGAATTTTATCGGAAAACTGGTATCTCGAGAATGTTATTGAAAAAATGAAAGATGAGAGATAAGGCGAGGAGGAGTGGAGCGTGGTGGTGACTGGTGGTCGGAATGGGCGGAGGCATGGGGATGGGCCAGGCGCGGCGGCTGGCCAGCCACCATGCATACTAGATTGTTCCAGAGACTTATTCCTTTTTTAATTGCTGAGCAATGAGGTTGCGGGAGATAATGATGTGGAGAGAGGTGTGGGTATCTTCTGTAAAATTATCATAGTTTGCTTTCTATCCGTCAGATATAGATCATACGGTCTATATTACAAGATGGCAGGTATACCATCATCGCCAACTCGTTTTTTTTATAAGGGTACAGATGATAAGTTTGCTGACTACTAAAGTAAAGTGGAATCTGTCCATGTTATGCAAGTAAATAAAGGTGATTGTTTATCATACGGGTAAGGTTGGATGAAGGGTGGTAGGAACAAATGCTCCGCCTAGAGCATGTGTGTGTCAGATGGAGTCTTAGTGTCTGTGTGGGATGTGTGTGTGTGTGTGAGAGAGAGAGATGGAGTCTTAGTTTGTGTGTGTGTGAGAGAGAGATGGAGTCTAAGTGTGTGTGGGGGGAGGGGTGCGTGCGTGTGTGTGTGTGTGTGTGTGTGTGTGTGTGTGTGTGTGCGCGCGCGTGCGCGCGCGTGTGTGTGTCACGGGGTCCTCTGTGGCGGATGTAATTTAAGTGTGCATGGCTTCATCATAGAGAGGTGATGTGTATGGCAGAGGCCACCAACGATGGGGTGCGAGAGAGAAAATGCCCGTAGAGAGGGAAGAGAAGGTGCGTGCGCGTGAAAGGAGTCAACATCGAGAGAACGGGTTTGTTCGAGAGACACCGAGGAATACTACTATATATCGATGGTGCATGTAGGCGGGAATTAAACAAAGGGATGGTCTTATTGGTTTCGGGGATATATGGGAAGAGTGAGAGGCGGCAGCTGGGGTAGCTAGAAGGAGATTGTTAAGTGTGAGTGTGTGTTTTCCCATCCAAAGTGGAAGTTATGTGCACAAAAGAGGAGAACGATTCGATGTGGCGTTAGGATTGAGGGTAATTAACTACGTATGGAGACATAGAGACCTTGAGCGTGCATGTGTGAGAGGTATACATGTATACGTGGGATGTGTGTGTGTGTGCGCGCGCGCATGATCGAGATAAAAGAAAGAAGACATAAGTCATAAGATCAACGACATGGGAGAGACGGGTCGGTATGACAATATGCATGCATGTGAGAATGCAGGGAAGAAGGCCCGACAATTGAGCATGTGTTTTTGTCTTTAAGAGATAGTAGCGTGGGCTGGAGCATGCATCTATGGCGAGGAGAGGGGGTGAGGCGCAACGATTGTGCAAAAGAGATCAACCTATAAATGCATATGTATGGAGAGACATATATAGTGTGGGTGATAGGAAGCAAGACTTCGTGCGAGAAAGAAATGTTGACGGAGAAACTACAGATAGATACAGAGATGGAGATGCTAGCTAGAGGGACATCCGTTAGTTTGGGCATTGGAGATGACCGTCGGGTGGTTCAAAGGGTGAAGTTATATATGTGTGTGAGAGGGCAGTTGACTGCATGTAGAGAGAAACATATGTAGTGTGCGTGATAGGAATCAAGAGTGAGGGCGAGAAATAAGGTTGATGGAGAAATAGATAAATAGAAAGATAAAGATGCTAGCTAGTGTGCGTTAGAGATAGGAGTCGAGTGGATCAAAAGGTTGGGTTATGTGTGTGGGTGTGAGAGAGATAGAGAGAGGGTGCATGTGAGTCACATACAAACAGATATCAGAGAGAAATGAGATCCAGAGAGACGGAGTTTGTGTCTGCGAGAGAGAAAGATATTTCACAACGAGAGTGATAGCTAGAGAGACATATGAGGGAACACAAGATATCTCTAGGGAGAGGGTGTGTTTTTGAGCGACATACAAGAGAACAATGGATAAATATGAGACCCTGGGAGACTGAGTTTTTGTTTGTGTGTGAGAAAGAGATATTGAAGAGGAAGAGTCGTAGGTTCTCATATCTAAGGAGCGAAAGACATCTCTGTATGAGGGGTGTGCGAGTGGCACACATGGGAATAGTTGAGAGAAATGAGACCCCAGGAGACAAAGGTTTGTGTTTGTGTGAGAGAAAGAGATTCCACATGGAGAATCATAGCTAGAGACACATAGCGAGGGGCGAGATATACTTAGAGAGAGATAGAGTGATGAAGGTCGAGGGAGAGAGTACCGTCGGTGTGTTCACGAAGATAAAAGATCATTGTCGACATACGGTATACGCACGAGAGATGCACGAGAGACGATGAACACGTATAGGTCCAGAGAGATAGTCCTATATAAGCATGAGTGATAGCTATATGAGACGAATATCTGGATTAAAGGGGATTCAAATATTTAAACTGGAGATCACGACATCGATAATATCATAACACAAATTGGTGTATCAAACATGCATATTCATCTGAATTTGGGCACACATGTAATTATATAGTTTATCAATATTGGTGGTCCATAGATTCTTCCATTACAAACAATGCATGGTTTATATGCAATTAATGTCTAAAAGGGATTAAACTATATGTTGCATGTGTGAAACACATTATACATGTTTGAGAAGTTAAAAAAACCCCGCATGAAACACACATTAATTGGAGACAGTTAGCGAGGAATGCATACACTGGATTTCAACATAAAGTGGTTTCAAATATTTGAAAATCCAAATTGATGGATACAACCTTATGAATCTGAGATCATGCCATTTGTAAACCATATTTATGTATAAATGGTGTTGTGCTTTTGAAAGTATATATATATAAAATGATGTATATAGAATGTAATTCCAATTGAAAATGGATCCCGCCCGAAAAAAAATAGTACAATACAAACGGGATTCGAATTGAGTTGGCACGACAAACGTGCACTGTGCAAAATTTGAACGAAGCGGGGAATGTGGCAGTAACCGCCCGAAACCAAAATCTGCGAGATGGAAATCACTACTGCTTATCCCTGCCACGCAAAGCCTATCTGCTGGATTTCTATAGGTTTCGATAGGGGTAGGTTTGTAATTTCACCCAAACGTGACGTAACCGCCTCTCACCCGGATTCATACATGGTGGGCACCAAAACACAGTGTGCCCTCAGCCGAAACCGGCTCCCTCCCCGATTCATATTCATACAAGGTGGGCGCCAAAAACAAACTCTCATCGGCAAATATTCGGTGTATGCGAGATTACCATCCTAACCCCAACCGACTAATGTTGATGTGATGTAGTAGAAATTTGAAATGGGGGCTAAGTTTGTAAATTTCCTCGCATTTGAGACAAGCACGCCCTAAATACATGCTTCCCCCCTTCCTCTCTACCTCCCTTTTCCCCATTCGTAATCCGTGGGCGCCAAAACACCCTCTCCACCCCACCCTCCTCCGTCCGCCGCCGTCCGCCACCCCATCCACCGCCGTCCTCCTCCACCATGCCGTCCATTACAAGAGATCGACCTCTCTCATCCACGGCTTCGGACCGGGATCCCTGCATCCCGTCCTCTCGCTTCATCCCCGCCGTCGTCCACCTTGCCGGCACCGCTCCTACGACCGTCTCGTCCACCGCACGTGGCCTCCACCGTCTACCCTACTAGATCTGCTTCCACACCGCCGACAGCCATCGCTACCGCAGCACCGTCAAATTCTCAGCAGATCGTGCAGCGCCGCACGAGGCGGTACTCTTTCAGATGTCTGCTCAACTTATTTATCGCAGCAAGAAAATAGATCGCCACTGCTTTACTCTGATTTCTTGTCTTTGTTGCGAAGTTGCCTTTGTCCGGTTTGCACCTTCAGATCCGCCATGGCACGCTCAACACTATACTCCCAATGCTTATGGTTTTCCCCTTTTATATTCCACACTAGTTAAATCACAGTAGACTGAATTTCAAAATTGGGTCAGTCGATTTTTCAGAGCTCGCCGGAGTTCGCCGGCGCGATCCAAGGGCCTCGGGTGGTTGTGGGGCCTCGCCGAACGAAGAAAACTCGACGCAGGTGGGGGGTGGGGGTGGTGGAGGAACACAGGCGGTCGGGGCCGCTGGTCCGGCCGGCGGCCCGTGCGGTGTTCTGTATGGGAAGAATTAAGAGACGAGGAAGAAGAAGAGTTAGGAGACGTAGGATCTTCATCCAACCGCCTAAAATGGTCGAGAGACAGCTGGGAGTTGCATTCTTAATGCGCTCTGGTTCATCTTGTGTGGGCACTGCGCAACCAACATTTTATTATCCAAAATATGCTTGCTCTTCTTTACCATGTTCGATAGTGCTGGCCTGTACGTGATCGATAGGCTTTCAATTACTAGCGGCAATACAACACCGTATTTTCAAGCCAGTTCCACTTTCCCGATTTATATATCGTGGTTATGGTGTACCCCTGTTATGTACACTATGATCTGCCTAGTTGTTGTGTGCTCTTGTTATCATGGTTTGGCAATAAACTCTGTATACAGTATATTATGAACCTATCATCTGCCAGCTATCCTTACTTCTGGAGCCTATTTTTTGTGTACTTGTGCCAGATTATATAAATGCACGCACGATATTACAGCACACATGAGCTCTCTCATCAGAATCCAGTGATAGCACATAAGTGTTTACAGGGGCGCCCCTATATTAGAATATCATCTGCATTACAAAGATAATCTCACAACTATTTGTGTTTTCATGGTTCTCAGATATTATACGCAATTACAGTGAATATTAGAATCCGCGCATCAGAACAATATTGTGGAACACTGCAATGACTTACAAAATTGGCACCAAGGCATTGAGTGACATTCTGGAAGCAATGAAACTCGTACGCTCCCCAACTGTTGATTCTTGTTCAGAATATCATCCTAATGACTATTCTAACCTCGAGGAGTCAAAGGCAGATGGTCTGTCCTGTTCACCCATCAAGGTGCCTGTTCTAATTTGGCAAGGTTTTATTGATTGTGCGTATCTTGCATATGGTGTCTTGCATTTCTTCTACTTTGTTGCACCACCATATGCTTAGTTTACTCATCATATAACTCGAGATGCCATGCCCATCCATTATCAATACATATTCCATCTGTCGTCATACCATGTTTTTCCACTCAAATGTTGTTCTTGTGCATCAGACATCAATAAGGAAGAGGGTGATTGCCGAACCTGAAGGAGCACCAGCAAAGTCCTTGAAAAACGTGGTGGTGCCGGAGAAATCAGACAACGCCCCACTTATATTGGCTGTACAACCAGTGACACAAAACATAGGACCGACTCCAGCAGACTGTACCCATACTTCGCTGGCCACACCACTAGCCCCACCACACAGGACCTGCACTCCAGCAAAAGGTATACCGATTACATTTTCCATAGCACCAGCCGTACCACAGAAAAATCCAACTCCAGCAAAAAGTACAGCAAGTCCACCGGCCGAAGACCTATCCCAACTGTAGAGACGGCCAATTCCTGCAGATTGGAACCCCATTCCATTTATTCCCAGTTTAAAAGACAATGCTTTCAATGTTGTTAGGGACTACATGCATATATTCCCATCATGGGAAGATTATAGTGAAGACAAACACCATTTTCACATCTTCTTGTCCAACTTATGTGTAAGTGCTATTATTCATGGTTATTATTTTCCTGTTTTTTGCTGATCGAACACATCAATGATTTACATTACATTGTTGTAACTAGGTGAGGTTCAATCTGGATAGTCATGACGAGCAAAGCTTGCTTGTGCTTTTCAAGGAAGCATTGCAGCAGTATCGGTGTTACCTGAGGAAATCACACTTTGATGGCAAGTCTATAAACGAATTTCCGGTGAAGAATCTTGTGCTAAATTTAGAAGACATTGAATGGAAAAACCTTGTTATGCACTGGTCTCGTTCCCAGGATGAGGTACTGTCTATGAAATCACATGACAATTTGAACTTCTACTTTTCCGCATGTGCCTTATGGATCTTTTTTGCAGGAAATCTGCTCGAAGAAGAATTCCGGTTTGAAAAGAATGACAGGATATCGCAAATATGCTGCCCGCTACTTTGCTCTTGTTAGTACCTGTTGTCTTGTATCATTGTACTTGCATACATACCTGGTTCATTATGTGACAGCAGTATGCATGATAGCTTGCTTATCAATTGTTCGCTCCAAATTATCTGATCTGTATGAATGGTTACATTAGTGTAGAATATATCCAATGCCAATGATTTTTCAGCTCTACATTGTTCTTGTAAGTACATGATGTCCTTTATCAGTGTACTTATATTGACAGGTAGTTGTTCATGTACCATCACTCTGCAGCTTATTTTCCTTTGCCCTCCATTTTCTACACATCATATCTATATTTACTCTTACCATAAGGTTGGTCTTGAAGAAGTTTAGCTGTGCTTTGCTCTTGGCTGTGCCCTTTTTCTGTATCGCTGCACATACATTTATAGCTACTTGGTTATGTAGCATCACTCTTCATCTTATCTTAAATATTCTCCATTTTTTCGTATATTATCACATCTATATTTACTCTTAACAAAATGTAGAATAAAGGGAATGCTTATGAAGAACATTCTATGCTAAACTTCTTGAATTGCCCCCCATCAGCATGGACAAGGGCTTTATAGAGCCTTTCTTCACCAGTAATGTAAGTTTGTCCTTCTCAAGCCTTCAAACTTTGTTGTGCATATTTGGTAAGGCATGACTGCAACAGCTGTTTATTTTTGGTGTTTGCATCAACTTGCATGTTTAAAGTTTATTATGTAGTTCATAAACAAAAGTTTGTCCTTCTCAATTTATGTTTTCAGTTGTACAACCAAGTTCCTTCTTCATACCATGTAAATTAAACTATACAGAGCAAGTATTCTTCTTTTGCACTGCATGTATGCTTCTGTTCTTCATCTGTAATCCAGTAGTGTGGTGAACCTACCCACTACAGCACAATGTCATATTCTGCAATGTCTTAACTATGAACAATGTCATATCACCCACAAAAAAAATCTACTACTCCCTCCGTCCGAAAATACTTGTCATTGAAATGGATGTATCTAGATGTATTTTAGTTCTAGACACATCCATTTTGATGACAAGTAATTCCGGACGGAGGGAGTATTATTTAAACCGTCTCTTTATTTGCCAATTTGAAATGGGATAAATTGACAACACACTAACCATTGATACTTATGAGTTCTTGATCTGTAATCCAGTGGTGTCGTGAAGCTGCCAACTCCTTCACAATGTCATTTCCTACCATGTCTTGACCTGAACAATACCATATTGTGTTAATGCAATTTTAAACTATGTCACTTTATTCGTCAGTAAGAAATGTGATGAATTGTCAGCACTGATACTTTTATGTGCAAAACCTGTCATCACATGCCTTGTTTATCTTTCAGAGTGAGGAAGATATAAGTGTTGAACAAGCGCAGCCTCATCATCTTGCTCATTTGCTTGCTGCAGCTCCCGATGAGGATAACCTTTCTTGAACTCTATTGAAGTGATGTCGGTTTTGTATATTATTTTTTCAGCGTGTTTATTTGCACTGGTGGCGATCTTTGATGCCCAGTGTATGTAATCTGCTTTGTGCTTGTGCTTTATTATCATAGTGGCGAACTTTGATGCCCAGTGGATGTAATATGCCGTAATTTCTTTATTGTATAGTCTAGGATTTTTCTTATTCACGATGCTACAGTTATTTTACTGTATATATATCCTGTCTTCGCAGTAAACCGTCCAAACCGTAAACTGACGGTACATAATCGGCTGTCATGCAATCACGATGTATGATCCGCATAATGGGCCCCGTCAAACTGGCCCACTAGTAGATTCGGGCCTTTAATAGGCCGAGTAACTCCTGGCCCTATTTTTCTAAGAAAACTCAATGGGCTTTTAGGAGGCTGAGAAGTAGGCTCGACCTGAAACATGCCGAATAGCTCACGGGCGGGCAGCAGCCCAAAATGGACCCCGGCCCATGATTGTGCGCATCAATTCACGGGCTTTTAACATGCCAAAGTTGTCTCGGTCCTTGTTTAGCCCAATCAGATATCGGCTGAAAGCAGGGCGGATGCAAACCGGTCGTAGTTAGGCCCAACTATATGGCGGGCTTTTAACAGCCAAAATTAATATAGGGCGAAATGTTAAATGGGCCCTTAACGAGGCCGAAACTAATAGCAGGCGAATTACTAAATGGGCCTTTAGCAAGTGGGCCCAAAAGCATAACGTCCGATCAGCGGGCGAATCGATATGGGCCATAATTGAGCCCAAAGCCTCTTAAAGGGCCGGACCTGATCTGGGTCGTGATTTGGCCTAGAAAGTGGGAGGCTTTTAACGGGCCGGATCTTATATGGGCCATTATTAGGCCCGGAACGTGGCGGGCCATTAATGGACCGGATCAAATATGGGCCGGCATTTGGCGCAAAACATGGCAGCCAGTTAATGGGCCGGCCTACTAGGGTCCTCAAAATCTTGTGGGCCTACAGCTGGGCTGGCCCATTAATGTCGGTGAAATCTCGTGGGCCTTTAGCTGAGCCGGCCCATTGTGGTCCGCAAGAATTTTGTGGGCCTTTACCTGGGCCGGCCCATTATGGCACACAAAAATCTTGTGGGCCTTTACTGGGCCGGCCTAATATGGCCCGTGAAATCTTGTGGGCCTTTAGCTGGGCCAGCCCATTATAGTCCGCAAAATCTCGTGGGCCTTTAACTGGGGCGGTCCATTATGGTCCACAAAATCTTGTGGGCCTTTAGTTGGGCCGGCCCATTTAAACTTGATGGGCCGTGCCACGTGTCGACATATCATAGGCGCCTTCTGTCCAATGAGTGGATGACATCTGTCCCAACGATGAGCGACACATGTTTCCTCCAGCCAATGATGATTTTACACGTGGAAATTTCCCATTGGTCGGGGCTGTTAACGGGTTACCGGATCCAAAATCCGACCCGATAGCTTAACGACGTTCCATTACGGTGGATGCCATGTGTCAGTCACCCTTGACGAAAGCACTTCTGTGACGCGCGATTTCTCGTCATGGAAGTGGACACTTCCGTGATGATAATTTTGGTAATGTCATGGAATACTTCTCTGACGACAGTGTATGACTATCTTGATTCTGTCATAAATTTGTCATGGATGTACATGCATGACAAAAAACGCGACCTACGGTGACAAACACATATCATCACGAAAGTGTATTTTTCTGTAGTGAATATAGATGTCTGATGAATGAATGACCGTTCCTTACGCGAATTGCAAATATCATGACCCCATCCTAATATTTGGATACAATTTATATTTTTAATCAATGTGTACATCAGTCTTTTACGTGTAGTTTGACTCTCCATAGGCCCCTCTTCACACACACGCTGACTTTCTCTCTCACACATACGCGCACACGGTGTATATCCATCGGTGGTCTCTCACACATGCTTACACACTCTCTCCCGAGGTGTATTTCTCGCAGACATGCTCTCAATATCACCCTCCCTCCCTCTCGCAACCATTTACGACTGTTTTCACTAACCTTTATCACAAGCACTCTTCCTCTCACACGCACACACACGCACAATCCCCACCGACCCTTTCTATATACATAGACCTGCCTACATGTCTCCCACACGCACATTATCTTTAGGCCTGTCTGGCACGCATTGTCTCCACCTCTCTTCCTAATTGAGGAGTATGATTCTAGCAGAGCATTCTGTAGGATTCCCCTTAAAGTTAGGTTGGATGAATGGTAATATCAGAGATAAAGGGTTACCTTAGTCCGAGGACCTAGGGTTACAAATCCTAGCCGGCTTTGTCAATGGACATATAGTCCTTCACGACTCTAGTATCTTTGTCTTGTAGGACTAGTCCTTCATGGGTCTCCCTGAATGCGTCACGAGTCGACCAATGTGGCGCAATACGGAACCGAACCAAGGGCCTCACCTCGGCCCACCGGACCTCACGCGGGTGACACACCCTCTGCCCCTAGGTCTCGTTATCTTCTCACACTCACACATACCAACACAGACACCACACAAAATATTTTCTCCTCGTGCCTCTATCCCCTCCCCCCTTGCATATACACACTCAAAGGCAACTCTCGCCGTGACATCCTATTCGTCTCTCTCTCTCTCTCTAGACCTCTCTCATTTCTCGTGTTATCTCACCCACGTCGGCCCCCACCGCCCCCTCTATCGATGCCTCTCTCGAATACGTACTACATACACATACCCTCTCTAGGCCCTGCCAAATACGTCGACTACACATTCACACATGTTACATCATGTACCCCATTGATCTAAAAATCCCTCGCTTCACGTTTATTTCGTACACAACATTCCATTTGAATAAAAGTGTGGCCAAAAAATTATTTTAGAATTTCTACATATATACAACATTACAAAGTTATATGGAGGAGTATGAACATTAATTTGCATTGCATGGTGCACCCAATGATATTTATTCCACACTGTGAATTTTTATATTTTTATACTATATATAAAGTTAGTCATTATAAAGTGAAACAAAGAGCATCTATCTCTCCATCGCATACACCCCCTCTACGCCCCTTTCACGCACACACACAAACTATCTCCAGGTCCTCTAAAAGTACGCCCCCAACACATTCATGCATGTTTCATCTTTCTCTCACGATATATACAGTGATGATCATTGTATTTGAAGCGAAAACACGACACGTGCATTGGACTTTAGAATCCACTCATTACGGCCACCATTTACGTTTTGTGGTTATTATACAGTCACGGGCTCACGGTACAACTCTGTATTTGCTCAAGACACGACTAGTTGACCAGCTAAACGCTCCACGTGGCAACACTAGTGTTGCATCACATTATCTCACTACCATTGGGCCCACATGTTGGCGTGTATAAGAATGAAGACAAACGAGTGGTTCGAAGTCATGACCGCGGGCACAACGGACAATGTGGCCTTGTATTGGTATGCTGAGCCGTCTGTTTTAACACACAGGAGCTGGTGTGGTGATTATACACACATGCACGCATGCACACGAACTGCATGCATGCAACACTCACACGTACACACGTAGCCACGCACGCATGCAACACTGACACATACACACGCAGCCACGCACGCACGCAACACACACGCACACACGCACGCATCCATGCACACACCACATGACCAACACACACGCTCACACTCAAGTGCTAAACCTACACGTGCATGCACACACATCAGGCCCTGACAGACACATACACAACCAGGTGGTTCCCGCGCACGGGTTGGAGTCTTGTCGCGCCTGCGTAAATTTGTATTTATCTTACTTTTTTCCTATGCGAACTGACAAGTGGGACCCACAAGGAACGTGGTCAATTTAAGCAATCAACATAGTGCCACGCAGACTATTTGGCTGGTCAACAGAGTGCAATCCGGTGCTGAACTGTGAGCAAGTGACCGTATAATCACCGCAAAACGTATATAGTGACCGTAATGAGCGTATTCTAAAGTCCGGTGACCGTATTACGCTTTTCGCTTGAAATACACTGTCTGCCAGTGTATTTATCTCTTCTCTCGCTCTCTGTGGAGCCCAGTAGGCCAACGTGCCAGTGCCTAAATTGGCGCACGCCACCCCATTATTGTTGTACTGGTTTCGTAAGAGCGAAGAAGCATTCACTTCTACCATACAAACTGTAGATATGAGTTACAAATGCTATGAAGACAAATACAAATATTTGAATCCACTTTATGCCCAATTTCTCTCGGTAGGCCCTCCAAAAGTACATCTCTACACATTCTCGCATGTTACATCTAACAACTATGCAATACAGCACTACTACTACACTCTAACACAATAAATCATATGTGTTTTTAGTTTTACTAGATCTCATATTGTTACTAAATTATTCAGTTTGCATACATTAAAATTGCCTTTGAAATGTATGGCTTGTAGTATCATCTACCGCGCGGGAAAAATCCTGCCCTTGTCTGTTTAATCGGGTTTGTATGGATGGATCGTGTGAAACAACAAAACTATAGTAGTACTACAGTACAAGTAACACTTCACTGGGCCGCCATGTCGTGTACTCCTCCGTCGTAAGAGTGGAGTACTCACTTTCATAAATGTACTAGTCCCTTTCGCCGACATGTGGGACATCAAGCAACCGCTTCCATGTGCCATACCGAAATAACAGTGCAGAGCAGCAGGGGTGTAGCACCCCGGTCATGGCGCCGGTGTAGTAATGAGAAATGGGGCGTCAAATCACAAAGCTGCACCTTTCCCGCAGTTAAGTTGGAGGGACGAAGTGATGCTAAAAAAATAAGTTAGAGGGACAAAGCAACCATCATTTCACTCGTTGCTGAATCCGCTTCTCTCTCATCTTCTTCAAGGTAACCACGTGTTGCTTCTGCCGTTGTTCTGCCTCATGTGGGACGTGGATCATCTTGGCAAAGCACTAACACGTGGGACCGCATGTTAGCAAACCGCCAGGCCAACGTCCTCTAAAAATAAGAAACCTCCCTCGCCTTCCGCGCGGCAAAATCACCTCCTTTTTACTAATCTTGATACTATAATTTTTTAGATCAATATAATCGAGATTTTTATAGATAGCACACAGGAGCAAAACCAAGTGGTATGGTTAAGGGCATCCACAATGTGTAGCCAAATGTGAAAATAGCTTTTGGCATCGATGGAAACCATTGTGGAGGGTGTTGCCAAAGCCAAAAAGATGGAACCAAAGCTCCCTAATTGATTGATTGAAGGAATAGAAAAATGCAACCTCTCTCCTCTTTCTCCCGTGCTTGGACGCATGTACAGTATAGAGCACAAAGTCTACTCCTTTGTCCCTTCTATCACAAATCAGAAAGCAGTGAGGCGTCAAATCACAAAGCACAGACGAAGCAACCATCATTTCACTCTTCGCTGACTCCGCTTCTCCATCATCTTCTAGGAAAAACCACCTTACCGCACTAAGCTGGATGGACGACTCTATTGTGTAGTACTACTACATTTACGCCTCCTTTGGTTTAACGGACTTCCTGGATGCAAAGAAGGCGGTTGTCTCGGCTTGCAGGCGACACTTGCGAACGACTTATCGTGGTCTGCCTCAATGGTGTGCTCCGTCGAACGCACTTCGCGAAAGCCACAACGTTCGAGATATCATCGACATCACCGCAATGGGGAAGGAAGTAAAATAGTTACTACCTCATTTTTTGCATACAAGGCCAGTATCAAAATTACAATTTATAGAAGGCCACTAACACTAATCGAGGCAAAATTGATGGGGTTTGCCTCGTACTAGCAGCGAAGGACATTAATATACCCTTGCATGCATGCGTAAGTGAGAAGGTTGGTTTGCATGACGCTACATTAATCAAGTAATTAGTGAGATGGTTAGCTCTTTGGGCGTTGGAGAAAAAAATACACATTAATTGACACGTCAAGTGATGATTTGTATCGATCAATCTCACGAAGGAAAACCCCACCTTCCTTTTTTAACACAGTAGTATGTACATACTTGTATCCTGTTTGGGTCTAGGCCTTGCATTGCCATACTTCACCACACATTTTTGCCAAGCTTTCCTAAAGATTTTCAAAATGAAAAGGAGGTACACTTGCGCATGACTGTCGTGGTCACACCGCACCCTCTCACGGTCGCTCTTGCACGCCACAAACCCAAGGGAACACACCCTCACTGACACGTGCTACCACATGTGATCAAACCAAACTCAGCCATCCTACCGCTGACACATATTGTTCATACTATATGTTTATCTAGCCGCATGTTGGGGAAGATCCGTGCGGCCCGTGCAGTGGTCTGTTGGGGAAGAAGAAGAGGTGAGGAAGAAAAAGGGTTAGGAGATGTAGGATATTCATCCAACCGCCTGAAATGGTCGACTGACCGAAATGATGAAAGTCAGGCGACTTGCATAAATATATATTTTTACACAACAAAAGATCCCTAAAAACAACAACATAAATAAAAACTATCACTACTCGTGGAACGAGATGGCCTCGTCATCTTTGGCTGCTAGCGTGAACCAGCCATAGCTACCGACATGTGTCTCCGCACCGTGGTTGTCCTCGGACTCCAGCTACTCATTCACGCGGAGCGTGCGGGCGCTCTGCACGGGCGTGAGCACCGCCTGGTTCACGTCCATGACGTTCGGTTCCGCCTGCAGGAGGGCCTTGATGGCAGCGGCATCCGCACACTCCGCGTCGAGTTGAGCCTCCGCCGCTCGGTTCAAGTCGAGGACATCCAGTTCCGCCTGCAGGAGGGCCTCGATGGCAGCGACATCCGTGCGCTCCGCGTCGAGTTGAGCCTCCGCCGCCCAGTTCAAGTCCAGGATGTCCGGTTCCACCTGCAGGAGGGCCTCGATGGCAGCGGCATCCGCGCGCTCCATGTCGAGTTGAGCCTCCGCCGCCCGGTTCAAGTCCAGGATGTCCAGTTCCGCCTGCAGGAGGGCCTCGATGGCAGCCGCATCCGTGTGCTCCGCGGCAAGTTGAGCCTCCGCCGCCCGGTTCACATCCACAACATCCAGTTCGCCTGCAGGAGGGCCTCGATGGCAACGGCATCCACGCGCTCCCCGTCGAGTTGAGCCTCCACCTCCCTGTCCTCCTTTAGGATCGCCAGGTTGAACTGCTGGTCCACCTGCACCATGGGGGACCCAGACGCTGGCACGAAGTTAACGTCCATCATCTCATACGCATCGGGGGCCTTCTGCGCCGCGACCTCCGCCATGAACATTGGATCGACTTCCTCCTCCTTGGAGCTTGGCTCTAGAGAACTCGGGGATTGGCCCGCCACAAAGCGATCTTGGGAACGGAGGTCTGTGGCGCCGACCGCCGCCACGATTTCTGCGTGGTGCTCTGGCGTCAGCATCTTGTAGTCCGCAACTTGCGGCGCACCATGGCTTTCCGGTGTTTGACACGAGAAATAATAAAAATAACGTGGGTTATTGCATTATTATCTCTCTACGCGCCAGGGGAAATTAAACATTGCGGGCATGCCAATGTACTAAGTACATAAATAAATAGGGAAACATGCACTTTATTAATATCTCATTGGAGAAACAAAAATACAAGATCCCTTTACATATGCGCTCCATGGCCTACTAGCGCGGCCAGCCTGACTGTAGAGATTGCGGTCTCTTGGTTCCCGGGGCCTCGGAAGGCTCCCAGTTAATTACTCCCGCGGTTACTCCACGGGACACCTCCGATTAAGCCGTGTGGTCGTCTTCGTAGTCTTCACCTTGCGTTCTCCATGCATGATGATGGTGGTGTATGGGCAGTGGCAGAGCCCATGTCCTCGTCGGTACACGCGCCGCTCAAAACATGGCTTTCTGCTAGCCACATCCGCCCTCGCCGTCATGCCTCGTTGGTCTTGGCAGCGATGATGTAGTTGGGGTTGAAGTTGCATGGGTCCTACTCGGCTCGGACTTCTAGATGACCTAGCGGACTCGTCGGGGTATGCAAGGGGTATGCCTCACGGGAGTAAGTTGCTTCAGAGACCGGCGTCGGTGTAAAACCGTCACACGCTGACATCGGCATGGCCGGTGTGGTCGGCGCCTCATCTCGGCTAGACGCTGAGTATTCTGCGGTCCGTTAAGACAAAGAGCACTGCCTCACAGGGCCGTGGAAAGGTGGTGCCGTGGAGACCGCGTCGCCTTGGTTGGTGCTACACCAAAGGGCGACCTGAACGCCGTCGACACAATGGACATGTACGCCAAGGACCTGTTCGCCGTGATGGGTGAGCTTCACTTGACTGTACGCCAAGTCTATGACAGTTCGCTATATCTGGGGGCACCGCCTGGAGAACATATGGATAGATGATCATAGTGGTTGTGTCGCCTTGTATTAGCATGACGCCATATTAGTTGGTCTACCAAGACCGGGGGCGCCTCCCCACGAGGTCCACAAAAGGTGACCACATCACCTTGGGTGGGTGCAACACCAAAAGGGGTGACTTGTACGCCAGCGACCGATGGACCTATACACAGGGACCAATACGCCAATGACTTGTACGTAATGAACTTGTCTCGGGCTACATCGTCGTGAGCTCTGGTTCTGCACGCCGTCTCCTCCAGTACGCAAGACCACCGACCTGTTCGCCGCGATCGGGATGCCAAAGACTTGTGCACCGGAGAGACATGTTCGCCATGGACTTGACTCAGGCTACGTCGTCGCGAGCTCTGGTTCCGCCACGCCGTCTCCTCCTGGAAGCATGGTGCAAAACCTGTACGCTACTGTCCCGTTCGCCATGAACCTGTTCACCATGGACCTATTCGTCGTGGTCCTGTGTGCTGACATGGTAGACTTCCAAAGGAGCTAGAGGCTGGGATATGTTGTTGGCATGTTCGCCATGGATTTGTCTTGGGGTACGTTGTCGCACCATGCCGTCTCCTCCAGGAAGGAAGACCGCTGACCTATACGCAGCGATCGGGACGCCGAAGACTTGTGCACCGGAGAGACCTGTTCGCCATGGACTTGACTCGCAGTAGTGCGCGTCGGTCCTAAACAAACGGTTTGTCAACCCCTTTCCGCGACGGCCTTCAGAACCGTCGCCAAGTGAGTGTGTGCGATAGGGGGTTCTTCCCACACGACCCGTAAACCATTGGGGATATGGAAGAGTGATCCAGAGGCCTTCCAAAATGTAATCGTGTGCGATGCAGCACACACTAAATTCTTCCGCACGTGTGGTATCGGTGATTAAACATTTCTAATGATGCAGTGAAACCATACGGTCTGTGTAATGAACCGTTTGGGAAAAAGTATGTAAGGCACACGGGCCAACATATGAACTGTGTGTGATTTGTGCCCTATCGCACACGTTCTGCTAAACCCGTCTGCCATGCTAGACTCCATCGCACACGTTTTCCAACAATTACCATCTGCGATAATGTTCTATCACAAACAGTTCAGGAGCCCCTTCGCACGCATACAAGTGCTGCAGACCGTTTGTGATTTGTTAGGTATCACCGACGGTTGCCGCAAGAGTGACATGTGCTTTTCGTTTGGGATCCCACACGTTTCCTGAAAAAAATACGACTGGGATTATATTTTGCATTGGGCACGGTTTACTCCCAGTTCTCGTGTGTGATAACGCGATATCACAAACGGTTCCAGAGAACCTACACTCACATACTAGCGCCGCGAATCATTTGCGATCTGCTGTGTATCACCGACGGTTCCAATACGATTGACGTATGCTTTCCGATGTGGATCGCACACACTCATTTAGTTGAACCGTGTGCGAATCAATTGCCAGGTTAAAACAAAAATACCCCATTTTGAATCGGCACGCAAAAAGCAAATTCGCCACAATATTCAATTGAACAAATAAACAAAAATATCCCATTTTGAATCGACACCCAAAAAGCAAATTCACCACAATATTCAATTGAACAAATAGTGTCCACAGGAAGAACATTCATCAGATTTCGCAATAATTGCAATTGAACATATGGTAGCTAAATTCCAGTGATTTGTCCACACATATATGCATTACATAATTAATCATAGTGTACGAAATACGAAGACCTCATCAGATGGAAAACAACGGATCCATGCATTATATTTTTAGCGGCTAACTCTTACTCAATGTTTCAGGAGAACGCATGCTGAAATCTTCATTATCACCAGTGGGATTGATGTAGTAATCCAGGAAGAAGTCGCTGATAAATCTCTGAACCATCAGCAATTCACCGGTAAGGGGCGTTTGAGGTCCTCGGTTTTAAGATGAGCTGCAGTATTATTAAGACCAGAATGTGCCATATGAGTGGAGTAGAAGATATTAATTAAGATAGACTTACTGGTACTAATTCGCGAGGATCTTCACAACTATCAGCAGATTTGCAGATGGAGATCATGTGTCTGCAAACATAGTATCCACAAAGGTTGGTCCCCGCTTCTTCTTTGAGGACACTAAAATTTTTTGTACAAAATTAGTCATGTATTTGTCCTGTTAGGAACAACCTAACCAGTGTTAGATGTATTATTTTTTATTTGGACAAAATAGAAAGAGGTTTATTTAGAAGCTTGAACATTTGACTAGCATAAGGAAAGGTATTTGCAGACTGTTGGATAAATTTTCCAAAAATAATGGATTTCGTGTGTTACCGGAGAAAGCGATCTCGTCTTTGCAGAGGTAGTTTCCTCTTGAACACGTTCACTGTTTTAGTTTCCCACAATGCGAGCACACTGCAAATGATGATGAATTTTGACAACATCAATTATTGAACCAGATATGAATGCAAATTAATTTCAACATCATAGAATTCAATACCTATCCAAGAATTGCTGAAGATGCGTCAGATCCTGAGCGTTTGTTGACTCTTTGAGAAAATCAATGTAGTAAACTGTGTTCTTGTTTGGAATAATGAATACCAATATCCAGTGATTGCTACATATTAAGAAAGCCATGAAGTTACGAATGATGTCGAAATCTGAAAGACAATCAGTGTATGCGTGGTTGTTTACTTGACTTACCCTTCATGATATGGCCAGATAAATGATTCTGCATGGGATGTGTTTTCAAAGATACGGACGACCGTGTTAACGGCCCAGTCCCATCGGTCCTTTTCATGTAATGTTGTGCCATTTGCTAATGCAGGATCTATGAAATACACACTCTAACTTTGTCTTCTCTGCGCGTGTAATCCCCTGAGAGGAATAAAATGCAGTTAGCTGTTTATCATTTACAGCCTTGTATGGAGAAGTTGATCAGAGTTTGTTAAGTACTTACAAAATCACGCAACTAACAAGAGTGGCATCGAGCACGTTGAAGTTGAAGAAGAGATGTAAGTCCTCGAAACTCACAATGATGGAACCAGCATCATGTCAGAAATGATCTCTGTTGTAGTGGACTAGCAAATGGTGATGACCTTCTAACATTTGATCCATGCAATATTCATGTAACTCGCGGCAACTGGAGCTGCACTCATCAAAGTATTCACCAACAAGAAATGGCTGGACATGGACGTAATTGTGTGCTTCAAGTACGTTTGCTTTTCTTTTAGCAAGCAACAATTCTACTTGTTCATCATCCATGGCATCAGAAATAATATTTTTCCCTGATTCGAACAAGCTGCTGTTAATTTGGTTCTGGGTGATGAGTGCTTTAAGTAAGAGGCAATCGTTCTCTTTCCTCTTCACTTTCCCGCTGCGCCTCCTCGTGTTCGTGGGTGTAGCCTTTTTGGCCACTTCCTTCTTGGTACTTGAAGCATTTCTGGCAGAACATCTGGTTGCCTGCACGGTAGACTGCCGAGCAGATGGTGAAGCTTGGGCGGACTTCTTAGCAGACTGTTTATCTATGCGGACGGCCTGAGTGGCGGTGCTGCGATGACAGACCGGGCTGTAGGAGCAGAGGCATTGGACTGCTGACCATGTGTCGAAGCGATGTAAGGTTTCTGCGCAGGTGGTGCCAATTGTCGGTGTGCTGAGGAGGTCGTGCCAACGCGTTGGTTTGCTGAGCAGGAATTGCTGACGCATTGGTATGCTGATCACGCACCTTCGGACCGACGGACTGATGAGCAGTCGGTTCTGGACCTCTGAGGCTTAGCGTGCGGTTCCGGCATCGGAACTACTTAGCGATCTGTTCCACCAGTTGGTCTGCCGAGCATGTGCTTGCAGTAGGTCTCCCCACGCTTCAGCCGCCGACATCTGAACCGGTGGTGCGTCATCGCCAGCTTGTAGGCCTTG
Organism: Aegilops bicornis; assembly: GCA_021605145.1. Classification (NCBI taxonomy): domain Eukaryota; kingdom Viridiplantae; phylum Streptophyta; class Magnoliopsida; order Poales; family Poaceae; genus Aegilops; species Aegilops bicornis. Next base: position 721,641,934 of record CM038670.1, on the reverse strand, counting down.
CCATCGCTGCTTTGGGGCGGATGATGACATGGCTCAGACGCCACAAATTCGGTCCGGCTGATCACAGGTTGATGCATCAGCCCGCGAGAGCTGCTCTAGCAAGGAGAGCATCACTGGTTGAGGGGCGACAGTGGTTGCTCTTGGCGGGGCTTCAGGAATCTCATCGATGAACTCTATTTCCTTTCGTGGCCACTGGATGTGATGTAACAGTGTTTCTCCCAAGGTCCTTTGCTCATCGAAGTCTCCTAGGACATTCTTCAGGGCAAATTCATTGAATCCAGGCTTTACTTCAGTCATGTCGCACTTTGCACTGCCCGGCTTCAATGGCACATTGTCCAAGAAGAGGCCATCTTCCAAGAAGGGTGGGCAACAGGCTGTAGCACATTTTAATGTACCTTCATAATGTGTAAGCACGCCCTTCAGTCTGTCTTTCATTCCGGATAGATCAGATATAGCATCATCATGAGCAGCTGCAGTCTCAGTGTCGTTGAGGTCAACTGATGCACAACTACTCTTCTGTAGTGTTGTCGCGCAATAAGCAGCATCATCCATGCCCGCCTCCCCTCCCATCTGCTGGCTATCTGCCAGTGTTAGAGTCTTCTGCATCATCATCATTGACTCCTCAACATCCTTTCGAACAGGCCGATAAATCTCCTTCTTCAACTTTTCAAACAATGCATTCTACTTCATTTCACTCCTCACTTTTTTCATGCTGAGCCTCTCTTCTTTACTGAGTGTGAAAGCCCTCTTGTGCGGGACATTAACACCTATACCCCTTGCACGACTAGGGGGCTCTTTTGTGTCCAGAGCAATGGACAAAATGTCACATGGCCCTGAGTTCCTGTAGAACCTTCTAGGGATCTTGGAAGCGTCTACCATCACTTCATACAGTTTGGTGTCACGTGCGTTTTCAAAGTAATAAGTTCCGTCATCACGCCTCTTTGCACGTGCCCGCAAGTAGTCTCTGGCACATTCGCCGTTGATTTCACTAAAGGCCGGACTCCCACCCTCTGCTACTGCTTCTTTGTCCTCCTGTTCCCATATCAGTTTCATGACGTAGTATCCTACCACATCCATATGATGGGGGTGTATGTTCTTCTTCTGAAGTTCCGATTGCTTGAAACTCTTCGCAACAAACTCTGGAGTTGCCTTGACCCTTTTGAATTCCGCCCAGTATGTCTTTGTAATTTGGGGGTATGCGGGGATTGGGTCCTTGCCTTCACTCAAGTACTTCTTGTATAACACGTGCTTCCAGTTTCTCCAAGCATCCCTAGCCTTCTTCAGTGCGGTGTGTTTCACCCGCATTCTCCACTGCTCTGGAACGTTGAAGTGATCCATGATCTCCCGGACTATCCTTCGTCGTGTTTACGTAGCCTTACGAAACCCGACAGATTAATGTTGAGCCTTGCCCTGCCAACAAATCCACACACACTCCACGAACCTCATGCGTGCTTTATCTGGTTTAGTTGGAGCCCAGGACTTTAAATCAATCTCGGTTACTTCATATACACCTTTAGGATGGTGTGTGGGCTTCCTTGGAGCGCTCCTCCGTGTCCTGACCGGAAGGGTAATTGTTGCAGCTCTATCCCATTCAAGACTACTCGATCCCCCACAATCTGCTGAAGACCTAGGGTTGTCCGAATCAGATGAAGATACATGGCGTGAATGAGTGTTGTTGTTGCTACTCGGCATCTACAGAGAACACATGCAAAACTCAGGAAAGGAGGATAAGCATAAAACTAACAACTTGGTGTCAAGCTTTCTAAACATGCCATGCAATAATTTAGAAAATGTATGGCTAATTTGTTAAGTTTGTGTGACTCGGGCGCCCGCGATCTATAAATAGGCAGTAACTTATTGGAACAAATACAGCTTACACTACAAAAAAAATACACTTCCGTGATGATACGTGTTTGTCACAGTAGGTCGCGTTTTTTGTCATGCATGTACATCCATGACAAATTTATGACAAAATCAAGATAGTCATACCTGTGCTGTCGTAGAAGTGTTCCATGACATTACGAAAATTATCATCACGGAAGTGTCCACTTCCATGACGATAAATCACGCGTCACAGAAGTGCTCTCGTCAAGGGTGACCGACACGTGGCATCCACCATATTGGAATGTCGTTAAGCTATCGGGTCGGGTTTTGGATCCGATAACCCGTTAACAGCCCCGACCAATGGGAAATTTCCACGTGTAAAATTCTTATTGGCCGGACGAAAGACGTGTCACCGTCGATGGGTCGATAGGCACCTATGATATGTCGACCGCGTACACGGCCCACCACTGGCCCATTTAGCTTACAAAGCCGCCCGTTTGACTTGGTCGGAAGTTAACGGGTTGGCCCATGAAAAGCCCGTTAAAGGTCTCTTCAAGAATAGCCCATTTTACGGCCCGTTAACTCACGGCCCGTTAGGGCCCTAAAGGAAATCGGCCCAACAATGTCATGTGGGCGTCGAATATAACACCAAAGCCCATTTCACTTTCGCCCATGTATGGCCCATGACGCGTCTTCGGCCCATATGAGGCCTTCAGATCTTCGGCCCTTTACAGGCCCACGGTGACTCTAGCCCATAATGAACAGTAATTTTCTTTGTACCCGTTAACGGCCCGTGATTTACATGGGCTGTTTCTAGCCCGTGTTAGCTTTCAGCCTATTGACGGCCCATACGTTCTTGGGCTCCTTTTCGGCCCTCGATTACTTTCGGCCCGTTACTGGCCTGTCCCCCTAATGGGCCAAATTTGACCCATGGCAAGAGTCGGCTCACATCGGCATGTTCCCCAAATGGGCCAAATTCAGCCCATGGCAAGAGTCGGCCCGTTACTGGCCTGTTACCCTAATGGGCCAAATTCGGCCCATGGCAAGAGTCAGCCCGTTTCTGGCCTGTTAACCTGTTGCGCATTATCCAGCCCGTCCTATATTCTGGCCCATTAATGACCCATTATGCCTGTGACAGAATTAAGCCTTTGCAGTCCTACGGCCTGTTAACGGCCCGTTACTATGCTGGGCCGATACCAATTACGCCCGATTACGGCCCATGTAGACCCATTTATCCGACGGCCCAAGGCCCACCGATTACAGGCCCATTTATCGACGGCCCGGGGTCCACCGATTATAGGCCCATTTATCGACGGCCCGTAGGAGACTCATGGATCCTACAGCCTGTATATGGCCCATGGTAGTTGCGGCCACTAGCAAACCAGGGAAAAAGAAGACTAGGAAATAAATAAGGCCGAAACTAACGCTAGGCTGTTAAGGCGATTGCATAGATTACATCCACTCGGCATCCAAGATCGCCACCAGTGCAAATATAGGGGACACCCTACACTATACAAAAATGGCTTGCTGTTTTCTTCAACCGGTGACTGCACGTTAAGAATAAATTTTGTATCACACCAAAACAAATTACAACTATATAACAAAAGGAAGGTTGGCATAAAACTTAACAGTCTAGCAGATAAATGCACCACCAGAAGTTCAGAAGCTCAGTTCATTTGACGTGACTGTTACGTTTTCATGTAGTATTGTCCGATGGAGCACCATAACCGTCGCCTTCATTTCCCCTAGGCTCCTGATCAACATAGCAGATGTCTGATAGTCTGGTTTCAAAACCATGCATATCTTGACGACATTGAGCAATGTTTCTCCTTGTTTCACAAAGGGCCTCTGTTAGGGAATGGACTTGTGTCTGGAGCATGATACAACATTGCTTTGAGCTTGCATATCTTGATCATGAGGCAGTTTGGGCGATATTGCCTTAACAACCAACCCAAGATTATGCAGGAACGTGCTTTTGGCACTTTGTTAGTGGATTGTGCATCGACCCATCGCAAGAAGAGCTGACATTGCGGTTATAGTTTCCTTGCCGCCTTGAGAAGGTGGCGGTTCCACCATTTTTCCATAGCTCGCTAAAAAGTTGAGGTTTTACATTAGTAGTACCGAGCAGAAGATATTAAGGAGGCAGCAAAACCAAACAAAATAGCTTTGGTCTATATACGTAACTTATTCGGTGAACCCATGTAAAATATTAGTTGTATTTTATTGCAAAGTACATAATAAAACCAGGTTCCAAACATATGACCATGTACCATCGCTAATGTATTGTCTATTTCTTCACATTGTATTGAGGGCTAAGGATAAAGAGACGAAGTTTATAATACGGTAAGCATAGTATGCCATCATTCATATCACAAAACAACTGAGAACAGACAAACAGACAATTGTAACATTGTGTGGGCAAGTCCAGCATGGAACTAGATTACGGGTCAAGATCAAAGGAACATCACCCCTCTCTTTTAAACCTTGTAAGGTGCAATGATACGCTAAGACAATTGTGTATAAAATTGAAAAGAGTAATAGACATTGGCTGCAAACCATGCAGTTCAAGGCACAAGTCAGAGTAAGTAGTAGTTAATAGGCATGAGGATTAAGGACTTACAACAACGGCTTTGACCGTGTAGTCATGCCCTTCTTCTTGCTTTGTGACAGTCCTTGAAGATTTCCACAACATTTGGTTTAGGTACTTTTTGGTCCTTATGGCTTTCCTCTGCATTTCGAACAAGTCAATATAGATCTGATAATATGGTACAATGAAAAGAGTGAAACAGCAGCTAATTACAAGAGCCTCGCGATTGTGCAATATAGCTACGAGATCACATGCGTTTGTTGGAATTTCACTTTTATGCAGTTGGCCTTGTTCTTTGAACAGTTCACCTATAAGAAGATAGATTTGTGTGACACATGCGTAAATAGGACTTCAACATGTGAACTGATCACATATATATAATGTACCGATACTTGGATCGCATCCGGTGTTTAACAAGGCCCTCCGGTCTTCATCCGATATATTTTCCACTTTGGAGATGTTTGGGAAAGTTCATCGTTAGCCTTGCCTTCAAAGTGAGTTTTCCTCAAGTTATACCGAAATCTTGTCGTAGAGCAGACTTGAAAACATGGGTGCAAGCTTGTCAGTTGCATCATCTTGGCTATCCAACTTGAACCTCATCTGTTGAAAATTATGGGTGTCTCATTATCAGCAACCTAGAAAGTATGGGACAGAGCAAGACGATATTACTAGTTTCCATACATAACTATACTTACAGATAAATGGTCGAGGAAGGTGTTGAACTGGGTTTCGTCTTTGTCATTCATGTACTGAATCCATGTTGGGAGGATACGTACATGACACCTAACGGCAACCGATGCCTCTGATACTAACTTGGCTGACTCTGTAGCATCACATGGCCTTTTTAAACCTGCCTCAAAACGGATCTCCATTCTTCCTCCTCTAGATTTAGTTAACCTATCGAGCATTATCCATGATGTTTGTTCCCTCTTGTGCCTAGGTGCTAGTCCAACAACGAACATAGGAAGTGTTAGTGTACATTAAACTGTGAGACTACATATAAAGAAGCATGGAATCAGAACTTGACTCCAGCAACTACCTTGCTGTTGAAGCTCACAAGGTTCATCTGATATTGCCAACTCGTCTTGTGTCAAGAGTGCTTGGGAAGTAGTGTCAGGTGGCAAGGGAGCTTGGGAACGTGCTGCTAGCTCAGTTGACGCACGAGTATGTCATGCAATTTGGTAATCTTGTGGTAGGCGTTGCAAGAACTAGGGCTGTCTCTGCTTGTTTGGTGGCAGCTATTTGTTTCTGTTTGGCTTTTTTTGCAGCTCGTGTAGCATGGGATGCCGTGTTTGTAGAAATTTCTGCTGGACTTTGACCTTCTATTGCACCATCAGTACTAGCAGAATCTGCAGGATTCATCCGCTTCTCATTCCCTTCCATTATGTGTTTCTTCGTCTTGCTCTATGCCATGTTAAGTCAAGCCGACAAGAAAAACAAATAAAAAATTAGTTCTTCAAAACAAATTGATGCGTGATGCACACGAACTGAACTTTGATGTTAGACAACCACATGATAGGAGGATGTAATATGTATGAAAAACAGGACGGGAGATAACCAGAACTATGATGTGTAAACTAAGAAGAAGACATTTCACCAAATTAGAAGCAATGAAATGGAAGGTAGACACCATATGAAAGATGCTACAAATATCGCTCTGCCAAGTTAACAGTGTCTCATCATAAATGGCGTTTGAACAAATGGAAGCGAGACAAGAAATAAATCATATGCAAGATGCAAACAACATCACACTACCATGTTAGAGGTCTCTCGTCATTAGTGCCATTGCATATTCACAGCATTGCATATTCACAACTTATGATGTGTAAACTAAGGAGAAGGCACAAATTAGAAGCAATGAAAACTAGACACCATGTGAAAGATGCAACGAATATCACTCTACCAAGTTAAAACTGTCTCGTCATAAGTGCCATTTCAACAAATTAGTAGTACAAGCTAGAAAAGAATGTGAGATGTAACCTATATCACACTCTGAAGTCAAACGTGTCTTATGATATGTGATTGTTGCAGGTTACACAACAGTAGTAATTTGATGTAAGAACATGGTGTGATAGAAAGATATTGTATGTTCTAGAAACAGAAACACGTTTCTTATTCAAGTATAATGTGTAAAGTAAGTAGATGGAATTCAACAATATTAGAAGCAATACAAGCTACACATCACACATAACATGCAACCACATATAACAGTGCCAAGTTAGAGGGAGCACCGGTGATGCTGCACTAGGGGAGACGTGCTCATCATAAACACAGCTTTGTTGAGTGTCTATGCATGTGTTGTCTTGGAAATCATCTTGGGGGTGTGGAGGAGTAGAAACTTAGAGGCCCTCCGTTCGGAAGGAGCACCTTTATCCGCTGCCTTGCTAACTTCCTTCTGCTTTATTGATTTTGCATTGTCAAGTAAAACTGACAAGAAAAAGCAATAAAATTCTCTCTTCAGAACTCATTCTTGCATGATACTGACAATCACTACTTTGATGTAAGGCAAACACATGATACCAGGATGGAATATGTACGAAAAACAAGACTACATGGCATGTTCACAACTGTTTGTGTAAACTAAGCAGAAACCATTCCAGCAAATAAGAAGCAATGCAAGCTAGACACCACATCAAAGATGCAACCAATATGACTCTGTCAAATTAAAAGCGTCCCATCATAAATGGAATTTCAACAAATTAGAAGCAGCGCATGCTATAAATCATATGAAAGATGCAACTAATATCGCACTGCATATACTAAAGGTTTCTCGTCATATTGATTGATGCGGGATACAAAAAAAACAATAGTTTTATGTAAGGACATGCTTAATAGGCAGATGCACTATGTACTAAATACAGGAAGGCATGTCACATTAACAGGTATAATGTACTATAAGCTAAGCAGACTAGCACATGCAGTTTAACTAGATTGGAAGAATTACAATCTAGACACCATATGCAACATGCAACCACATATCACGCTGCCAAGTTAGAGCAAGCACTGCGATGCTAGTGTAGGGAAATGTTGTAATCAACTACGTAGCTACGTTCACTATCTTCATCTAGCATTTCGCTTTCTTGAGAATCATGTCGGAGGTCGACGCTGCATTCTTTAAATGAGTAGTCCCCTTGCCTGCCTGCCTCGTCATAAGTGATTGATGAGGGATACACAAGAACATTAGTTTGATGTAAGAACATGGTTAATACACAGATGCACTAGTATGTACCAAAAACAGAAAGGCATGTCATATCCAAAGGTATAATGTGTAAGCTAAGCAGATGCAATTTAACCAAATTGGAAGCAATACAAGCTAGACATCCGGCTGGAGTGGTGAGCATGATCATCTAGGACACGAGAGCACGGTGGGAGGCGGGCTGCTTCACCACCATCGCAGCTTTTTAGTTGGCTTCCAAGTGATGCCTATCTTTGCTAGGCTTGTCACCGGGCTCGGCCCAGTCTCGACTAGCTATTTATCTTCTGGTGCTCCCAGGATGGTGGTTCATGTAAAAAATATCTTTCCTTATCTTGATAAAGACTGACTTCGGCCTTTCGAATACAAGCTAGACACCATATGCAACATGCAACCACATATGACACCGTGAAGTTAAAGCAAGCACCTAGGATGGTGGTTCACGGCGAGCGAGATCATCAACTCCAGAGCTACGTTTCCCGTCTCCATCTGCTGACACTACACCATTTAAAGTCTTGAAACGTGTCTGGCCTAGCCGCGTACCACGCTGGAGCGACTTCTCTCTTCTCTTTCCTGCTTCTGTGAAGGCAGGGTCTGAAATACCCTTGCATAAAAACACAATAGTGAGAGTATGGGTGAAGTGTGTGCAGAAGTAGTGCACTGTAAAAGTAGCAGATAGCAGGTGGCTGAAAAATAAATGACAAGAGACATATGATAGCTTTACAATATTGCATGGCAAACAAAATTAGATTCTACTCCGTATGATTTTGTAATATATGAGCACGGGAAATGCAGGTACTCCTCCAGCACACCACCACATGTGGTCCTATCAAGATAACAGTCGACTAAAAATAAATAGGCCAGTCAATTTTTTTATGAACTGTCCAATCTATAAGGAACGGGCAGATGGTCTTCGTCTACCTCCCGCTAGTCACTGTTAACGATCTTTCTCGAACCGCCAGCGACCACCGGCCTAGACCCCTGCCTCCGCCGCCCCGCCCTCCCATCGACCTCACACCACCGCCGTGCTTGGCAGCGCCCCCAGGCCATTCCTTTAATCCCAGTCGACCTCCAGATCGGGCGCCAGTAGCTCTAGGCCGCTGCGCCCTAATATAAACACCAAGGCGCTGCTTCCCGGCGTAATAGTCGTACTAAGCGCCTGTTACGCCGAGAATGCTTCCGTTAATTGGGAACTAAACTGACCGGATATTGAAATTGAGGGGCATGACCTCTAGCTAAGGTGAAATAGTATATGAGGAGAAACCTTGTGCATCGCGAGTTACTAGGAACATCTAGTATGAAGAAGAAGCGGTCAACTAGTGTCTTCTATGGGATGAATACCGTGCAAGCAGAGATGTAAGATTTGCACGAATAAGGGAAGAGGAGTACCTTCTTCGGTTGCCGGTGTGGTCACCTCCACATGTCGCGCGATCTTCTTCTTTTACCGGGGAAACCGATGTTACGAGGGTGCAGGCTTGGAAGAACCCATGGCCAAATTGTTGATCAGTGTTGCCGTGGCCGTATGTCGGCGGAGGGGAAGCAGATCCGAGGCGGCGAAGGCGGCGAGCAGAACAGCTCGGTCTGCGGTGGAGGGTGGCGAAGTTGGAGCGGCAGCGGTGAGGTGCAGGACGACGTGGTTGAACTGGCTCGGGTAAGGATGGCTCGACCTCGTCTTCAACTACTAGCCGTGGAGGGCATTGCGGTTGAGGTTGCGGTGGATGACGACGTCTGGGTATCGGCTCCGGCGTGATGGAGGAGGGCGGCGGTTGATGGGTGGGATGGGGTGGCGGACGGAGGACGCCGGGGTTTCGCGGCTGGTGGAGAGGTAGTTTTGGTGCCCACGGAGTACGAATGGGGAATCATACGGGTGGGGGGAAACCATGTTTCGGTCTGGGACACACTTGTTTTTGGCTTTTTTAAACAGAAGATGGGATGCGCTTGTTTGAAATTTGGGGAAAGTACAAACTTTGCCCCCTCTTAAATTTCGGACCTACTATGGGTCGGGGGTAGGATGGTAATCCAGGTGTCCCAAATAGTGGGCGGGAGCGATTTCAGCCGCGCGCATGTGTGCTTAGGCGGCCATTGTGTATGAATGTTTTCCGGAGGCGGTTGCGTGGCGTCTAGATGACGCTACAAACCTACCCCGGTTTAGACCTTTGGACATCGGGGCGGCGGGTTTCACGGGTCGGAGTTATTACAAAAGTTATTTCCTTGTACTACCAAACATTGGTCTCCACGCGGTTTCAAGTAGTAGAGGCTCTTTTGGCGCTTCGTTCAAAATTTTGAAACACAAGCATTCACGTTTAGAGTACTCTTGAACTATGAGGATTGACCTAAATAGACAACGTTATATTTGACCTTGTATGTTTGAAAACCTCATTAAATTATCCGCTTCTTTTTGAAATTTTGACACTTGAAAATCCTATAACTACGATTATTTTGGAATGGAGGAGCTAAATTTGAATCTATTTTGTACACGACTACATATGCTATTATGTACAAAATCAGAGCAAAGATTGGTGCCCCCATAATTTAGGTATGGTTTACAAATGCCATGATATCAAATTCAAATAATTGAATGGACTTCATGTTGAATTTGAATTTTTTAAACCACCTTAAGTTGAATTCAAATGTATACTAGTTCATATGTAGCTATTTATAGTGTCCATTGTGTAACTTTCATATGTATAATGTGCTTTACACACACAACATGAACTATACTCACGTTTATATTCGATTGTTAAAGAGATGCATTCTCTGGAGTTCAAAATACTAACTATGTGGATCAATTGTGTCGAATAATAACATAGACATGCTCAAATTCGATAGAATCTAGATGTCTGATGGATCAATGACCGCTCCTTACGCGAATTGCAAATATCATGATCCCATCGTAATATTTGGATACAATTTGTATCTTTAATCAATGTGTAGAGCACTCTTTTACGTGTAGTTTCACTCTCCATCGTTGTTCTCTCACACATGCTCAAACACTCTCTCCTGAGGTGTCTTTCTCGCACACATGCTCTAGATATAACCCTCCCTCCCTCTCGTAACCATTTACAACTGTTTTCACTAACCTTTATCACAAGCACTCTTCCTCTCGCAAACATACACACGCCCAATCCTCATCGACCCTTTCTATATACATGGACCTGCCTACGTGTCTCATGTACGCACATCATCTTTACGCCTTTGTCTCTCACGCATTGTCTCACACCTCTCTTCCTAATCGACGAGTATGATTCTAGCGAGCATTCTCAGGATGCCCCTTAAAGTTAGGTTGGATGAATAGTAATATCAGAGATAAAGGGGTTACCTTAGTCCGAGAACCTAGGGTTACAAATCCTAGACGGCTTTGTCAGTGGACATAGAGTCCTTCACAATTCTGCTATCTTTGTCTTGTACGACTAGTCATCCATGGGTCTTCCTAAATGTGTCATGGGCCGACCAATGTGGCGCAGGACGGAACCGAATGAAGGGCCTCACCTCGACCAACCGGACCTCACGCGGTGATACACCCTCTGCCCCCACGTCTCATTATCTTCTCACACCCACACATACCAACACAAACACCACACACACAGAAAATTTCTCCTGGTGCCTCTATTCCCTCCCCCCTTGCATATACACACTCAAGGGAATGGAATCTCTTGTCGTGACGTCATATTCGTCTCTCTCTCTCTAGACCACTCTCATTTCTCGTGCTATCTCTTGCACGCCCCCCCGTCGGCCCCTCTATCCATGCCTCTCTCGAACACGTAACACACACACATACCTCTCTAGGCCCCGCCAAATGCATCGACTACACATTCACACATGTTACATCACGTACCCCATTGATCTAAAGAGCCCTCTCTTCACGTTTATTTCACATACAACATTCCTTTTGAATAAAGTGTGGCCAAAAAATTATTTTAGAGTTTCTACATATATACAACATTACAAAGTTATATGGAGGAGTACGAACGCTAATTTGCATTGCATGGTGCCCACAATGATATTTATTCCACATTGTGAATTTGTATATTTTTATATTATATACAAAGTTAGTCATAATAAAGAGAAACGAAGAGCATCTCTCTCTCCATCGCATACACCCCCCTGTACGCCCCTTTCACGTATGCACACAAAACTATCTCCATGTGCTCTAAAAGTAAGCCCCTAGAAAATTCACGCGTGTTTCATCTTTTTCTCGCGATATATGCAATGACGATCATTGTATTTGAAGCAAAAGCACGATACATACATTGGACTTCATAATCCACTCATTATGGTCACCGTTTACGTTTAGTGGTTATTATACAATCACGGGCTCACCGTACAACTCTGTATTTGCTCATGACATGACTAGTTGACCAGTTAAACGCTCCACGTGGCACCTCTAGTGTTGCATCACATTATCTCACTACCATCGTGCCGGCCTGTCGACTTGTATCTACTCTACATCAACACTCTTATAAAATACATAAAATACACTCTTATAAAAAACAGAGTTGGTGATGATGGTGTGCCTGCCATCCTGCAATATAGGCCGTCTGATTTATATCTGACGGATATGAAAGAAACTATGGCAATTTTGCAAAAAGTTACCCACACACCTCTCCACATTTGCAAATAAGGCCTTCCCTCGTTCATCCTTTTTTCTCACAAGATAAACAAGTCATACAAATGCATCTTGATGTTACGTGCAACGCACGGGCATCTTGCTAGTAAGAATGAAAACAAACGACAAAAAATATTTTGACGGTGGTTCAAGTCATGACCGCAAGCACATCGGACAAGGTGGCCTTATATTGGTATCTTTGAGCCGTCTGTTTTAACACCCATGAGCCGGTGTGGTTATTATACACACACGCATGCATGCACACGAACTGCATCCACGCAACACTCACACAAACACATGCACCCACGCACGCACGCAACACTCACACGTACACACGCACGCATGCATGCACACACCAGTACACCACATGACCAACACACACTCTCACGCTCAAGTGCTCAACCTACACGTGCATGTGCACACATCAGGCCCCACAGCATACATACACAACCAGGTGATTCCCATGCACGGGTTGGAGCCTTGTCGCGCCTGCATAAATTTGTGTTTATCTGACCTTTTGCCTATGCGAACTGACAGGTGGGACCCACAAGGAACATGGTCAATTTAACTAGTCAACATGGCGCCACGCAGACTATTTGGCCGGTCAACAGAGTGTAATCCGATGTTGAACTGTGAGCAAGTGACCGGATAATCACCGCAAAACGTATATAGTGACCGTAATTAGCTTATTCTGAAGTTCGGTGACCGTATTACGCTTTTCTCTCTGTAGGCCCTCCAAAACTACATCTCTACACATTCTCGCATGTTACATCTAACAACTATGCAATACAACACTACTACTACACTCTAACACAATAAATCATATGTGTTGTTAGTTTTACTAGATAGCATATTGTTACTTATAATTATTCAGTTTGCATACATTAAAATTGCCTTTGAAATGTATGGCCAGTATCATCTACCGCGCGGGAAAAATCCCGCCCTTTCCTGTTTAATCGGGTTTGGTATCGATGGATCGTGCGAAACAACAAAATTATAGTACTATACAGTACAAGTGACAGTTCATTGGACTGTCGTGTCGTCTACTCCTCCGTCGTAAGAGTGGAGCGCTCGCTTTCATAAATCTTCTAGTCCCTTTCGCCGACATGTGGGACATCAAGCTACCGGGTCCACGTGCCATACCGAATACTGATGCGAGCAGCGGGGTGAAGAACCCCAGTCATGGCGCCAGCGTAGTAATGAGAAATGAGGCGTCAAATCACAAAGCTGCACCTTTCCCACAGTTAAGTTGGAGGGACGAAGTAATAATGCTAAAAAAATAAGTTGGAGGGACGAAGCAACCATCATTTCACTCGTTGCTGAATCTGCTTCTCCCTCATCTTCTTCAACTTAACCACGTGTTGCTTCTGCCGTTGTTCGGCCTCATGTGGGACGTGGATCGGCTTGGTAAAGCACTGACACATGGGACCGCATGTTAGCAAACCGCCATCCGCGCGGCAAAATCACCTCCTTTTTACTAATCTTGATTCTATAATTTTTTAGATCAATATAATTGAGATTTGTATAGATAGCACACAGGAGCAAAACCAAGTGGTACGGTTAAGGGCATCCACAATGTGTACAAATGTGAAAATAGCTTTTGGCATCATGGGAACCATTGTGGACGGTGTTGCCAAAGCCAAAAAGATGGAACCGAAGCTCCCTGATTGATTGATTGAAGGAATAGAAAAATGCAACATCTCTCCTCTTTCTCCCATGCTTGAACGCATGTAGTACAATATAGAGCACAGAGTCTACTCCCCTGTCCGTTCTATCACAAATCACAAAGCAGTGAGGCATCAAATCACAAAGCACAGACGAAGCAACCATCATTTCACTCTTCGCTGACTCCGCTTCTCCATCGTCTTCTTCGAGAAACCATCTCACCGCACTAGTACTCCTAGTAGTAGTACTAGTAAAGGACTTCCTGGATGCAAATAAGGCGGTTGTCTCGGCTTGCAGGCGGCACTTGCGAACGACTTACCGTGGTCTCCCTCAATGGTGTTCTCCGTCGAACGCACTTCGCCAAACCACAAAAAAAAATCGTCGACGTCACCGCAATGGGGAAGGAAGTCAAATATAGTTACTACCTCCATTTTTTGTACACAAGGCCAATATTATCAAAATTACAATTTGCAAAGGGCCACTAACACTAATCGAGGCAAAATTGATGGGGTTAGCAACCAAGGACATTAATATCCCCTGCATGCATGCGGAAGTGAGAAGGTTGGTTTGCATGGCGCTGCATTAATCAAGCAATGAGGAGTGAGATGGTTAGCTCTTGGGTCTTTTCAAAAATACGCATTAATTGACATGTGAAGCGAGGATTTGTATCGATTAAATCCCTTGAAGGAAAACCCGCCTTTCTTTTTTAACACTAGTACTCCTAATGCGTGCATTACTTATCCTGTTTGGGTCTAGGCCTTGCATTGCCAAACTTCGCCACACATTTTTGCCAAGCTTGCCTAAAGTTTTCAAAATGAGAAGGAGGTACACTTGCGCACGGCTGTCGCGGTCGCACCGCACCCTCACATGGTCGCTCCTGCACGCCGCGGTCGCACCGCACCCTCACACAGTCGCTCCTGCACGCTGCAAACCCAACCAAGGGAACACACCCTCACTGACACGTGCTGTCGCATGTGAACAAACCAAACTCAGCCATCCTGTCGGTGACACATAATTTTCATTCATAGAGTATGTTTATCCAACCGCATGTTGGGGAGTATCCGTAAGGCCCGTGCGGTGGTCTGTTGGGGAAGAAGAAGAGGTGAGGAAGAAGGAAAGAAGGGTTAGGAGACGCAGGATATTCATCCAACCGGCTGAAATGGTAGACTGACCCAAGTCAGGCGACTTGCATAACAAATATAGTACATTATGTTTTTACACAGCAAAAGATCCATAAAAACAACAACATAAAGAAAAACTATCACTGCTCGCGGAAAGAGACGGCCTCGTCGTCTTTGGCTGCCGGGCCTTGAACCAATTTGTCGCTGCCGACGTGTGTCTCCGCACCGTGGTTGTCCTCGGCCTCCAACTACTTGTTCAAGCGGAGCGTGCGGGCGCTCTACACGGACGAGAGCACAGCCCGGTTGAAGTCGAGGACGTCCGGTTCCGCCTGCAAGAGGGCGTCGATGAGAGCGGCATCCGCGCGCTTTGCGTCGAGTCGAGCCTCTGCCGCCCGGTTCATGTCCAGGACGTCCGGTTCCGCTTGCAGGAGGGCCTCGATGGCAGCGGCATCCGCGCGCTCCGCCTCAAGGTTGAGCCTCCGCCGCCCGGTTCACATCCACGGCATCCGGTTCCTCCTGCAGGAGAGCCTTGATTGCAGCGGCATGCACGCGCTCCGCGTCGAGTTGAGCCTCTGCCTCCCGGTCCTCCTTTAGTATCGCCATGTTGAACCGCTGGTCCGCCTGCACCATGGGGGACTCGGACGCCTACACGAAGTCGACGTCCATCGTCTCATACCCATCAGGGGCCTTCTGCGCCGCGACCTCCGCAGTGAACATTAGATCGGCTTCCTCCTCCTTGTAGCTTGGCTCCAGAGAACTCGGGGATTGGCCCGCCGCAAAGCGAGCTTGGGAACGGAGGTCTGTGGCGCTGATCGCCGCCGCGATTTCTGCGCGGCGCTCCGGCGTCAGCATCTTGTAGTAAGTGATCTTGCGGCGCACCATGTGTTTCTTGCGTACTAGGGGACGCTTGATGCGGGCTAGGGGATCGAAAGGTGGGGGAATGGGCTGGAGATTTGGTGTGGTTTTAGGGCAGTGGCTGGCATAGGCCGAGCTGCGAAGGTTCTGGTGTGAATAGTGGTTCCGGTGACGACCGGTCAATCGGTTTTGACTGTACATCGCTCTTGTCGCATTCGCGTTGCAGCCCGGCACGCTGGACCCTCCACGTCGCTCACCGAATGGAACGCGCTTCGTCTTGCATTTTTGCTCGCTTGTGGGACCGCAGTTGAGAGCAAACCGACGTCCCTCCCCCTCCCCGCCCGCGTCATTTATTATACCACCACTCCCTCTGTTTTATGCGAAGTAAATAAAAATAGAGGGAGTATACTACGGATGAGGATCCCCTGACGTGACCGAACCCATTGAGTAACTGACATACGGGGCCTAGCAAGCATGGGGTCCGCCGATGAAGTGACGAAAGCGGAGGCGTAAGGCAGGG
This sequence comes from Aegilops bicornis, assembly GCA_021605145.1. Classification (NCBI taxonomy): domain Eukaryota; kingdom Viridiplantae; phylum Streptophyta; class Magnoliopsida; order Poales; family Poaceae; genus Aegilops; species Aegilops bicornis. Next base: position 721,625,563 of record CM038670.1, on the reverse strand, counting down.
TACCTACGTCAGAGGATCCACTTCCACTATACTACTTTGACCAAATGTTAGAGTAATAATATATGACATGCAACTTACACAAATGTTAGAGTAATTATATATGACATGCAACTTACACAAAGCATACAGGGTCTAATGCGTTTTTCGAGGCTAACTTTGACCAAATGTTAGAGTAATAATATATGACATGCAACTTACACAAAGCATACGGTCAATTTTGTATGTGAAAGGACTTTCCAATGATATAATTTTCACATTATACATCTCATGTACTATTAATCTTGTCAATAGTCAAATTGGAAACCATCTAGAGTACAAATCTAGAATGCGTCTGAATCTAACAATATTGATTGGGCGTTGTTGAATGTTCATACCTTTTTGATCATAGTAGAGATACTTTGACTACACATAAAACTTATATGTAAAGTAGAAAGGATAGGAGGGAGTATATTGTACGTTAAAAACGAAACGAACATTGAATAGCCTTTATATATGATTTGCGGATGCTATGATCACCGGTTCAAAATTTTGAATCCGCCTTAGGTTTCACGTGCCCCCACTCGTTCCCTCTCGATTTCATCTTGGGGTCCGGAGATCTATTGAAACAGGACTAGGGTGGGTACATGCGAATGATACTCGGCGGAATGTTCAAATGAGGCATGCGGGAGGATGGACTCGGCGGAGGGCGACATGATCGATGGAGAAGAGGGTTGGTGAGGAATGAGAAATAAGCAAACGCCACATGATCACACTTGAGCGACTCAAATAAACAATAAGTTGTCTCGCTTGGCCTACATAGTGAAAGGCCTAATGTCAACGCGAACAATCAGCCTTTCGAATATGGCCGGGAAAATAGGGAAACCAACATGTGGGGCACACCCGTCGGGACGACGTAGCACAGACTAGTCCAATGGAGGGGCTGGCCCACGACCTCCTCGCCACCGACAATCGTTCATGTGGGTCATTGGGGCCAACAATGAGGCACATCTCCAGCACCGCCTCTGGACACGGCGACCGCGGTGAGCGACACACTCATATCGTCGCTAGACACGGTCGGTTTCAGTGTGCCGAGGGTGGCGTTAGTGCTGTGGCACGACCAACGGTATGTTTAAGGTTGCCCCATCAAAGCATTGGGTAGCCAAAATTTTGGTTGAGGTATTGGTTGCCCATGATTTGGCCGACATTGGCAAGAAAAATGAACTAGAGTTGGCTAGAGTTCATTGGCATGACAAAGAAATGGCAACCATCCAAACAAAAACCAATCTTTGGGTCATGACCAAAATTTTGGTTGAGGTATTGGTTGCCCATGATTTGGCCGACATTGGCAAGAAAAATGAACTAGAGTTGGCTAGAGTTCATTGGCATGCCAAAGAAATGGAAACCATCCAAACAAAGACCAATCTTTGGGTCATGACCAAAATTTTGGTTGAGGTATTGGCTGCCCATGATTTGGCCGACATTGGCAAGAAAAATGAACTAGAGTTCGCTAGAGTTCATTGGCATGCCAAAAAAATGGCAACCATCCAAACAAAGACCAATCTTTGGGTATGACCAAAATTTTGGTAAGGTGCACTTTGGCCACAATCCAAACACACCCCAACACCCGGCTCGTCGAGGATGCACGGGGCGCCGCGACGCGTCCGCGGAGTTGTGTAGCGCGGCCAACTGCATCCTCTGGACCTAAGACCTTGCCGGGTCATCTTGCTTTTTCAATGACATGCGGGGATCGCATTTGAGCAAAGGGCATCTCCAGCATTGCCACGGCCGCAGCTGACTACCCTGTCACACCAAAGCCCTCGTCCCTCGCGCCGTCGCGCGGTGCGTTCCCAGCCGGCGCCAGCTGCCCGCATTCATGCCGTCCATTCGTATGTCGTCGTTAAGAGGCTCGGTGCCCGAGGAACCAACTCCGGCGACTTAATGACGCACCCGGACGCTTGGCCTCACCGGAATGCGCTACTTAAAGCGGCAACGCCCAGCTAACCTCCACACCATAACGCATCGTCCTCCTACCTGGCATCACATCCGCCATGACCGCAAGTGCGAACACTCTGCGGGAGAGCTTGTCTTCGGGGATGAAGCTCGAGGTCGCCGCCCTCGCTCAAGTCGCCTCTCACGACGTAATAGTGGCGTAGCCGGACGCGGACGCGACCGCACAAGCGGTGGCCGCTGGCGGCGGCCGACGACGGGAGCACCGTCAGCCACGCGTCCTACTTGCCGCCGTCCAACGTCCGGCACCGCCGAGGTCGAGGGCTCCTCCGAGGATGAGTAGGGCATGGGAGGCGGCAGGGCATGGTGTGCCAACTGGCCGGTCCGTATCCCATGTTCTACTCTTCCTCGCCGGAAACCGCACCTTCACTTCACGGGTCTTGAACCCCACCCACGTACATAGAGATTGCAGATGGAGGACGTCGATCGCCGTCGTAGAATAGGTTTAGGGTTGGGTTTCTTTTATTTTTCTGTCCTATAAAAGTTGGAAATGTAATGAAAATCTGCCGTGTTTGCATTAATCTCGGCCGGTGTATATGAACTTTCACAATAATATACATATTGTGGGAGTAGTAGCAAGATGCCCGTGCATTGCACGGAAGATCAAGATCTTGTGGGAGAAAAGGATGAACGAGGGAAAGCCTTATCTGCAAATGTGGAGAGGAGTGCGGGTAAATTGTCATAGTTTCCTTCCTATCCGTTAGATATAGATCGGACGGCCTATATTGCAGGATGACAGGCACACCATCATCACCAACTCTACTTTTTATTGAACCGAGACAAATCTAAAAAACCCAACTAAGCCAACCTCCCAGCATATCACGCGGGAAAAGACCCGGTCGCGCCGTTTTAGTCGGGATTACCGGATTACTAGTAGTAATATCGATGGATCACGCGAAGCAACAAATGTTTTTTGAGGGGCCGAAGCACCTACTAGTTTAAAAGGAAAAAGGCGGTACACTCACAACACTCCTGTCGCGGTCGCATTGCACCCCACACACGTTCGGTCCTGCACACGGCTCACGCAAATGGAACGCGCTTCGGCTTCCCTCTTCACTGACACGTGGGACTGCACTTGGAGAAACCAACCATGCACCAAACTCCCCCCGCCCACCACGCGAAAATCCTCCCCCCCTCCCAAACAAAAATTCCCCCAAATCCGATTCAACCGCCCTTCGACCAAATATTCCCCAAACCCCCCTCCCCCCGTCCCCCTCCACTCCATTCGCTCCACCAAAGCCACCCTCCCCGCCGCGCCAATACGTCGGTGCCGCGGTTCATCGAGGGGACGCACGGCGATCCTCTCGCTCCCACAGTATGCTCTCGTAGACTGCCGTCCTCTAGCCGCACCGCCACCTCTGGCTACGTTCTTGTGGAGGCGCACGGCGGTCAGCGCCGCCACCGCTGGCGACGTTCGTGTGGAGACGCACAACGATCAGCTTCTCCCACTATACACGCATTCTAGATTGAGGCCCCGTTCATGTCGGTGTAGCGCTGAATGTTAGCTGATAGACGCTGTTAATCTCACTGTTTGCCGAAGTAGTTTACTGTCAATATGCTCTGCTTAAGAAGCTTCCTTGCCTGCTACGCACTCAATGCTTAGCTGAGATGGCATGCCAAGGCTGATTAGTTGCTAAAATATCTTGCCATATATTTATTGTGGCGTAGATTGCCATGGTCTAGTAGCCAATCTGTTAGGTGAAATAGCTCTACACCGTTTATACTCGATCTTTGTTGCTGCGATGGCCTTCGATAGTTTGATGGTTGTGTGCTCGGCCTCATTGACTCTTTGAAACAGCCTGCCATAATTTAGCACTCAAATCTATTTGCTGAATTAGCTTTACATATATTTACGTTACTTAGATCTGCTCGTCCAAATATCTTGCCATAGCTTTAGACATCGACCTAGGTATTTTTTTCTGGACTTCATAAAAAAGCATATATGTTTTTCCTGTAATATCTAGCAGAAGAACTAATTTGTATGTCTAACAGGTGGACATGACTTGGATAACTTCTACTTGAAGATTCTCCGCTGCATATGTCGAGGGGGTTGAAAACTTCATGAACTTTATCAGAGCTGGGTACGGTGGTCCGAAATCAGATGTGCTCTGCCCGTGTAGCAGCTGTATGAATTCAGTTACAAGACCCTAGTCAACTGTGCAAAATCATCTACACTTGTATGGGATGTCGATCACATATACTAGGTGGGTTCATCATGGTGAAGCTGTGAACATCAATGTTATTGACTACGTGGAAGCAGCAGATCACCATCTTGATCTGCCTGATGCTCAGGTGGAAGAGGAGGAGGAGGTGGTGGTGGTGGAGCCAGTGAGTTTGACCAACATTGAAACAATGCTACGAAATGCTCATGCATTCTGTGAACTTTTACCTGCAGAAGAAAAACGGTGGGCCCGCATGTTGGAACAATGCAACGTTGATGTCACCCCAGGAAATAAGCTGTCAGTATTCTCAGCTATGGTCACCTTTCTTCAGGTGAAGACATCTGAGCGGATGACCAACAAATCATTCGATGCGATGTTGGCTGCTTTCCACAAATCTTTCCCAGATGCGTCTGAGCTGCCACACACCTATAGTAAAATGAAGAATTTCCTCCGTGCAGTTGGAATTGGATATGATATGATCCATGTTTGTAAGAATAATTGTGTTCTGTTCTGGAAGGATTATGCCAACTTAAGTGAATGCCTGAAATGAAAATCATCAAGATGGAAAGATGGCGATGCTGTGAAGAGGATTCCTCATAATGTTCTGAGACATTTTCCAATTACACCAAGAATGCAGAGGTTGTTTCATGATGCTGAAACAAGAGAGGATGTACTGTGGCATTCTAGGAACCAGGAGTACAGAGAACAGAATGTAATGAGCCATCCATCTCATGGTAGTGAGTGGAAAATCTTCAATGATAAACACAAAGAGTTTGTCACGACCCGAGAAACATTAGACTTGGCTTAGCTTCAGATGGATTTAACCCATTTGGCCACCAGAGCGCCACATATAGCATGTGGCCAGTGCTTGTTATCCCTTACAACATGCCTCCAAATGTCTACACCAAAGAATCAAACTACATGATGGCCTTGCTCATCCCAGGTCCAAAAAGTCCTGGAAAGGATTTTGATTTGTTCATGGAGCCTCTTGTGGAGGAACTTCAACAGCTATGGAAGGGTGTTCTCACTTGAGACCTATATAGCAGCCCACCAGCTGATTTCTTTCTGCGTGCTGTTGTAATTTGGTGCATCCATGATTATCCGGCTTGGGGCACTATGTCAGGGCGAATGACACATGGTTACAATGCATGTGTTATTTGTGACAGGAATCATTGTCATCGCAATACTTAGCAAGATCTGTTACATCGACACCGCCTTTTCCTTCCCAAGGACAAGCCGCATCCTAGAAAATAACGAAGACATGTGTTCAATGCAAAGCATGAAAACCGTGATGCGCCAAAGAGGCTCACCGCCGATGAGTTGCAAGTGGAATTAGAGAATGTCAGGCATATTACACCAGGAAACCATCCTGGTAATGGTAGCGGGAAAAGGAAGCGTGGCACGGTAGAAGAGAGATTATTGTTTACCCGCAGGTACACTTTGTGGGACTTGGAGTATTGGAAAGATTTGGATCAGCCGCATAATCTTGATGTGATGCACATCGAGAAAAATATATGTGACAGCATTATCGGCACACTTCTTAACATTGAAGGCAAGACGAAAGATACCTTAAAATCTAGGATTGATTTGACACACAGGTATCAGAAAGGATTTGTAGGTGCAAGATGAAGGTAAACCACGGGATATGGCACCAGCTGTGTACGTCTTGGACAAGGTTAAAAGAAAAGAATTCTGCGAGGTCCTGTCACGTGTGAGATTCCCACATGGATTTGCCTGTCCTACTTCAAAGGGTTTTACCTGTTATCCTTAGAGGATTGGGCCGCCCTGACTTATACAGAGCAGTTGCAGAGTTGGGACAATTCTTCAGGGAACTCTGCGAGAGAAATATCGGGATAGATGCTTTGGAGCCGTCTTAGAGACAAGATACCAACTATCCTATGCGACCTTGAGAAGATATATCCTCCAGCCTTCTTTGATGTGATGGTGCATTTGGCTATTCATCTACGATGAGGCACTACTTAGAGGTCCAAGACAAGATGGTCAGTATGTACCCTATTGAAAGGCGGCTAGGCACTTTCAAGGGCTATGTTAGGAATAGAGCTAGACCGAGGGTTCCATTGCAGATGCCTACATTGCTACAGAAGCGTTGACATTCTGCTCAAAATACATTGAAACAACTGATCAGCTTAGCAAAGAGGTGGGTGAAGACAATCCCGGGCTCAATGTTTTCGATTATTCTGTTCGAGTTACAGGGAAGAGTCGACAAGAGGACAAACCTAAAGATTTGGACAAAATGGTTTGGTATGTGTTGAATAACTGTCCTGAGATACTATCTTATATCAAGTAAGTGCAGTAATGCAGCTTATACATCGTAATCTACTAAACTTGCAGCACATTCTTATATATTTAGATGTTTGACGCGATCACTATGTTGTGCAGCATCTACAAAGAGGAGTTCCTGCCGCAAAATCGAAGAAACATTGACAAACTGGTTATGGCAGGATTTGCGAAATGGTTCAAGAACCATGTAAGCCTTTTAAGTGCACTGCCAGTTTTTTTAATATATTGAGTACATAAGATGATCAGCTTGTCTATTTTCTAACCATAGGTTAAGAAGATGCAGGAGGATGGGCGAGGCAGTTGATGATGCCCTTTACTCACTAGCAATGGGGCTGATACTCGGGTAAGACATTATGAATCTTGCGTTGTTGGAGATGTGCGCTACAACACCCTTTGCACGGGACGAAGGCAGAAGACACAAAAACAGTGCCATCATGAGCACGGATCATTATGACAAAGAGACAACTGAAATGTATGCTAACATAATGTACATTGTTCGATTGCAGTATATCTCCGATTTCGAGGATCATCGGTGTGTGGTTACATTGTCTTTGTCGTTGGTATAACCTGTTTTCCGTAATCGCAAAACCCAGAGCTGATGATTATTTCAAATCCATCAATGTCAAGGCGGCATACCAGACCAACGAGCCTTTTATTTTGACAAATCAAGCAACACAGATATTTTTCTTGGAAGACACATTTGCACGTAGCGATGACTTGAGAGTATTGCAAAGGTTTGAGCAGAGGAATTCATTTAATGAAGTTGCACAACAAGATGATGCTTACACTGCTCCTGATTTACAAGATAACACATATGTTCCTAATATCTTTGAGAACCATCACGTCAATGACGCCGCGAAAAGATTGCCTGTCGTGTTGTGGACATACAAGAGTTGATCAAGAAGAAGCCAATGTTCGAGGACGTTGAGGACGAAGAAGAAGATGATACCGTGGGGAATTACGATTCAGACTGATACACATGGCGAAGATGTTGACACTGCTGCTGCGGATGATGATTACATTGCTTTTGTCGTATTTGACTGTCAGAAGACGTTTTTTATCTACTATGTGAAATTGTGTTTGCTATGACAATTGAAACCTGATGAACATGTTGTTTAGTATTTTCTTTGTGAGAACATCACTTGTTATGTATGCTGATTTGTGTTTGGTGATTGTATGACAACTAAAACATGATGACATTGTTGTTTACTTGTACTCATATTTGGCTGTGAAACTTGAATTTGATGACATAGTTTGCTGTTGGACTGCAATTTGCTCGACGTCTTTGAATGAGAACAAAGCTGACCCGACAGGGCCTCTGCTATTTATTTATTTATATGAGCAAAAGGGGATACCCCCTGATTTCCGTTAATAGAAATCATTAGATGTTCACAACACTACGCCCAGCCTGCGACACAGGTTTCATTCGTTACTAGTTTCAGCAAAGTGCTCATGTCGTAGCCACTGAATACATCACGAGTTCTACATACACTGCAAATAAAGAGACAATCATCCTATAGAGCACATCGATTTTTCCCATTATCTTCACAAGCTCTTTCATCTCCTCATTGCTGTCAAGGCCGTTCAGCAGCTGTTGCTTGGCCATGATCAGAGGAACTGCATCTTTAACCTTCTACTCTGCATCTTCCTCTTCTGCCGTTCCTTCAGTTACTTGTCCAACACCCCAACCTGCTGGTATTGGGATTCCTCAGCTAACCAAATAATCAGCGTAGTTGCATTCCCCCATCAAAGAACTTCCCAAAGAATACAAATCACACGAATCTTCCCTTTTACGCACGAATCAAATTGGAAGATCATCAACCAAACTATTAAAAAATCAGCAACTGAAAGCAGCAGAACAACACTTAAACATATTATTACCCCATGATTCAGGCATTTGTAGAAGACTCGGCTAGGGTTGCGGATTGTAGTTGAGACGCGACGGATGACTCTGCGTGATTTGCAGCAGTGGCACCACACCAACGGCAGCGGGTTGCGATGAGCAATCGGCTGCGGTGTGCGTGCCGGCGGGGGTGTGATGAGACCCACATGCGATGGTACGGTTGGCGACTTGGCGCATATCTGGTTGTTGCCTGCTGAAGAGCAGGTGGACGAGCAACTAGCGGACATGGTTGCTGCGGCCAGAGCTTCTGATGCTAGGCAGAGTAAGTAGAGAAGAGGAGAAGCGAACGTTGGATATGTCAGTTTTATTACTTGCAGAGTAGCATAGCACCATATATAGTCATAGTCTAGGTTTGGATTCGAACCAGCTACAGGAGCACGTCTTTCTTTTTTCTAAAACTTGGCAACGTCTCTTTACTGGTACACTAGCTTGTTCTGTACGCCTTCCCAAGTCTTTGATTTTCTTTCCCTTTTTTGCAAGGAAGGAAGGAGGACAAAATTGAGAGTTCCTGGGACTCGAACCCAAGACCTCTCGGTTGAAAACCAAGGGTGCTAGTCACTTATGTGGCGAACGTTCCCTGTGAGGAGGACGGCAGACGAACGCATTTTCTTCGCAATTTTCTTCCTATATATAAAAAAGTATGCTACTTGGTGTCCGCTTAGTCAAAAAATGATTGTGCCAACCTTGATCGTTGGATTGACATTCAACGTCTGTCGCGCTTTCTTGATCTCTTCTTCCTCGAGCCGCCAAAGCCAAACCAGCGCCGGCGGGACCGCCTGCTCCCGCCTCCCACGGCTGGCTGTGATCTTCCCCGGTTCCTGTTCGTTCCCATCCGAGGCCTCACCATCGTCCTCCGCCTGGGTTCGCTCGCCGCGACGCCGCCCTACGGTGTTGTCAACATGGTCAACAACCGAGAGGAATAAGGAGGTGATTGTACATGGTGAGGATGACAGTAGGGACCCAGCAGTGCGTGCATTAATTTAGTTTTTTCGGGACGGAGAAGGGTATCAACTGGGTTGTGCGGGACCCGTGGCCCATCTAGCCCAGGCTTTTATTTCATATGTTTAGCACATGACCAGACCAGTTTGTTTTTTCCCTTTCTGAAAAATGGCTAGCCAACTATTTTGTATTTTGCAGAATAACCAACATAGGCCTACTTGCTTTTCTACGCCCTGCTGGGCCGGAAATCTTTCAAGGCGAGGAGGGATGCATTTCCCCCAGAAAATGGGCTATAAGTAATAAGAAATGGGCTATAAGTAATAATCAATGGGTTGTAAAGTGAAACAAATATAGCAAACAGGCAATTAGTTCCAAAATACTGTTTTCTTTCGGATTTTGATATTTTAAATTTCATTGTTTTTAAAGGGTAAAATTTCATTGAATTTAAATTCAGGTATATTTAGATTTAAAATTAATTTGAATCTGGCTAGAAATTTCGGGCTGTATGCTGTTTGGGACTGATTTGGAGGCTGACTTGTGGGTCTACTAGGTTGACGTGTACTTTGGCTTTGTCAACTTAGTCCACAAACGATTCTAGTGTAAAGTGACTGCTGGATGTTAATCCAACGGCCGTCTTCTTCTTCAATATCTCGATCTTCTTGCTCCGGCCGCCCAAACCAGCTCCGGTGGGACTGCTCGCTCCGCCTCCCATGGCGGCTTGTCCCGCCGACAGCCGCACCGCCCCACCCTACTTCATTGCTGGCCAGGCCATTCCTCTACTCACCCACACCTCCTGTTATTTTTCAGCGACGGCAGCCGGACCAGTAAACCCTCGTACTCCCCACCGCGTGGGCAACCATTGCCGAGTCTTCCCCGGCTCCGTGTCGTTCCCTTCCTAGGCCTCGCCGTCGTCCACCTCCATGGTGCTCTCGGCGCGGCCTGGTCAATGTGGTCAACGAACGACATCCATCGGCCGTGGACTGCACGTGCAAAATAATGATTCCTCCACCTAACAGCTAGGACCCACCGGAAGGGCCTCTGTATTTTGCCAAAAAATGTTCCCCCCGCTGACATGTCGGACCCACCAGCTATATCTTCGCACGCAAGGAAGTGCCTCCTTATTACGCACAAAAAATGAATACCCACCACGCTAGCTGGGACCCACCATAGTGGGAGGATGACTTGTGGGCCAACTAAGTTGACGGGGACGGAGGGATTTGTCAACTTAGTCAATATGAACGATTCTAGCTCCAGTGACCGTACGATGTCCATCCAACGGCCGTAATGCTTCTTCAACCTTTGGTCTTCTTGCTCCAACCGCCCAAAGCAGCGCCGGTCGTGCCGCATGCTCCTGCCTCCCGTGGACGGCTGTGCTGCCGCGGAGGCCTCACCGCCCCCTACTATTTCCACCATCGCCGTGCCCTGCGGCGACGATACCTCACACCGCAGCCGAACCAAAGTGAACCTCAGATTCTCTGCGCGGGCTTCCACTGCCGCGTCTTTCCCGGCTCCGCGTCGTCCCCTTCCTAGGCCTCGCCGTCGTCCACCGCCGTGGTGCTCTCGGCGCGGCCTGGTCAACGTGGTCAAGGAACGACTTCCATCGGACATGGACTGTACGTGGAGAGGCTGACAGCTGGGTCCACGGCCGCAGCAAGGAAGTGCCTCCTTATTATGCGAAAAATAATGATTCCTCCACCTAACAGCTAGGACCCATCGGACGGGCCACTGTATTTCACGGAAAAAACGTTTCCCCCTGACTGCTGGGACCCACCAGCTTCATCTTCGCACGCAAGGAAGTGCGTCCGGGCAAAAAAAATGATTTGCCCCCCTGACTGCTGGGACCCACCAGCTGCACCTTCGCACGCAAGGAAGTCTGTCCGAAAAAAAACGATTCGCCCACTGACTGCTGGGACCCACCAGCTACATCTTCGCAGGCAAGGAAGTGCCTGATAGTCAGGACCCACCTGGTCGAAGCGTACATAGCATTGTCATCCTGGTCGCGAATGTGTACGTACATACTGGTCGATGTAGAGGCGCGCACGTGTCGTAGTAGAGGCGCGCACTTAGCATGTACACGCACGCATACGCCGTGGTGCAAGAAAGAAAATATGGCCACGTATGTGTACATACGGGCAGGGTCTCGAACGCCTACTCGCGCGCTCGTACATGGCTGGGTCGGAACGGAGAATCAGCGTCGTCGTCGTGTTCATGGGGAGCCAACCGGCTGGGTCAGAACGGAATGCGTGGTCGTGTTCATCGGGAGGGCTTGGACAGAACAGGTGATGGAAACTAGGCCTGGCGTACCGCACAATGGAGGAAACGGACCTCCTACGTTCGGAACGGGGTCCTGTTGATCGGGAGGGGTGTGGCATACCGCAAAACGGAGGAAACAGACCTCCTATGGTCGAAACGGTGGTCCTGTTGATCGGGAGGGGTGTGGCGTACCGCAAAACGAACGAAACGGACCTCCTACGGTCGAAACGGGGGTCCTGTTGATCGGGAGGGGTGTGGCGTGCCGCAAAGCATTTAAACGGACCTCCCTACGGTCGAAACGGGGTCCTGTTCATTGGGTGGGTGTGGCGTACCGCAAAATGGGACTCCACGGATCTTGTTCATCTCCACCGTCGACCTCCTCCAGCCTCCACAAAGCTACCGTCGACCTCCTCCAGCCTCCACGGGCTCTGTTCATCCAGCCTCCACCGCGCTACTCCACCGCTCTGTTCAACCACCCCTCCACGGGCACCCCTCCACCGCTCATCGCTCATCCAGCCCTCCACACCACGGGTCCTGTTCAACCACCCCTCCACGGTCACCCCTCCACCGCTTCATCGCTCATCCAGCCCTCCACACCACGGGGTCCTGTTCATCCAGAGGCAAATGCCACCGCTCACTGTTCATCCAAACCCCCCGCAACGCTCACTGTTCATCCCAGAGGCAACATCGATCGGCTTCAGTTAGCAGCAGTAGCGAAGGAATCGCTCGATCGGGTTCAGTTAACAGCCATCGATCGATCGCTCGGGTTCAGTAACGCGTAGCCTGCAGTGCAATCGCTCGGGTTCAGTTAGAGCCCAACGCCTCGCTTGGGTTCAGTTAGAGCCAACGCCTACACGCCAGCAGCGTCGTGTCACGAGAAAGCAGCGATCGCTTCGGCCCCGACCTCCCACGGTAACCGGCAACTCCCCAAAATTTTCCTCGCCCTCGCTTCTACCATGGTTTTTTCCATCATGGACGGTCCAAAGAATGTCATGCAGCTGCGTCTTCGGCCCGGCCAGGATGAAAAGCCCATTTTATGTCATGATTTTTTGTCATAGAAGCAGGAGCCCACCACATATATGATGATACCGGGTTTTGTCACAATTATCGTCATAGAAGTGTCATATGTATGACAGATTTTTTTCGTTCGGCCCAAAATGTCACGGATGTGTCTTTTTTTGTATTGTTATATGTAGTAAGGAAGGTAGATAATGAACATATATACGCTCTTCATTATTTTATAGCCAATTTGGGAACATACAGAACGAAATTGGAAGAGGTATTGCGAGGAAATATGCCTCACCGCGATGGAGAGCAGTAACTAACAGGCTTCTTAATGCAAACCCGGCCGGACCACAGGAGAGGTGAGGGTTACTGCATCGATATGCTCGAGGGTGGCTGGCGAGCAAACGAAGACGGCGAGGCGCAGGCCGCCGCATGTTGGGAACAACAGTGGAGGTAGGCTTGACGCCAAAGAGCGGGCACACGGCCGGGGTGAGCACGGCGGCGCCGGAGAGGGTTCCACTTTCGATCTGGGGGAGGGGGGAGCTGGCGAAGGAGATTGGGTGGACTAGTTGAGTGAAATGCGGGCGGACAGTGGGGGGTTTTGGCGGCCTAGGTGAAAAGGGTGAAAAATATCCCCGGTAATCGCGCGCGCGGAAAGGCCTATGCAAACGGTTGCCTCTAAGTGCTCGTGTGCACAAACAGAATAATTTCGTTTGAAATGAAGACATACTAATTTTGAAATGAAGACGTGAGTTCATCGTTTCTCATCTAAATTTTTCGCACATAAACCAATCACAATTTTACCACAGGTTTGATTTGCTGGCGCATTTCAGGTCTCGTGTGCTATATGTAAGACATTTTTTGGCATTTACCGTGCATGTTGGCATATAAATCAATTCCTAGCCGGACTGCATTTCCTGTCGAAAGGGATGAGGATCGGCCTTCGATCTGGGAGCATCTAACAGTGCAGACATACGATCCGTGGGGTTTGGGTTCTGGCCAATCAGAATGCAGGACTCAGATCGCACGCGCAGCGAGGGGGGGCATCGGCCACGGTTTGGTAGGCACACGGCTTTCGTGTGTGAACCGTGTGCTATTTGAGAACATTTTTTTGGGATGGGCTATTTGAAAACATGTATGTGTGTTGTCGAGATATGAGGATTGCCGTTCGATCAAGGAGAATCCAACGGTGCAGACGTACGATCCGTGGGGTTTCGGTTACATCCAATCGTAACGCATAACTCGAGATCGTCTTGCATGGCGTAGGGTTGGGGGGTGCATAGGCCACGGTTTAGTGGACACATGGCTCTCGTGAGTGAACCGTGTGCTCTATGAAAACATTTACATTACCTAACATCATATTTTTGTTCGAATGAAAACATGAGTTCATCGTTCGCCTCCAATTTTTTTCCACGGTAAGAAATCATGAGTATAGTGGAGAGTGTCATATACTAGTATCATGAATATACAGTACATATGATACTACCTTTAATTAATTATAGTGCATAGTATAATACATAGAGTATAGTATCATATATAGACCATATTTATTGCCATGCATGACACAAATTAGCATTGCATGTAACATGATACGGTATCTACCTACTATATGTTACTCTAACCCTCTTTATATATATTTAACTCTTTGCCACATCAGCATACTTGCTATTTCCGAGTGGATGACATCGTCGGCTATGATACCACCACTATGGCTAGCCTTATATAGGGGGGAGTATCATATAGTACTATTTATATATAGTATCATGCATATGATACTATTGTATGATACTACGTACGTACCTTCATAGTGCATATATTGTATCATAGAGTAGTACTAGCTCCCTCTGTAAACTAATATAAGAGCGTTTAGATTACTAAATAGTGACCTACTTATATTAGTTTACGGAGGGAGTATATATCATAGATGACCGCATTTATGGCCATGCATGACACAAAGTAGTATAGCATTTATTTTATATATATACATACACACACACACACACACACACACATATATATATATATGTTACGGTATCTACCTATGTTACTGCTTCTTCGCCACATCATCATATTTTCTATTCCCGGGTGCATGATACCGGCTATGATACCCCCACTATGGCCACCCTAATAAGGTTGGTCGTATATGGGAGTATCAAGCGGTATGATGCATGCCAACTAGACTTTTTGGATGATGTGGCACATAGTTAAATGATGAAAGAGAGGGTGTGTAGTATCATATCATGATAACATATCATATTAAATGTTGTACTGTAGTGACCCGACCCGAATGGATCAAGTCTCTGTGCTTTCGTGTCATCCCTGGATCGGTATGCTGACACACACAGTACTCGAAGGATTTATAACAGAGGTAAATCACATGTATGAAATAACGTAAATACTATTACCTCGATCCAAAACATAGCGGAAGCAACAAGGTTGTGGATTCCCATCATCACCAACAGCAAAGTTGAGTATAGGAAATCGTAACCCTGACGTATCACTTACTCGTCATCTGAGAAGTCTGCAACATGAAAAGTTGCAGCCCGAAAACGGGTCAGCACATGGAATATGCTGGCAATGTAACACATAGAGAGTAATGAAAGAATAGGCTATACTACATGCATATATGGCTGGTGGAAAGCTCTACGGTTACAGTTTTGCGAAAAGCCAATTTTTCCCTACTGTAAAGGAATAAGTTTATTTAGCTATCATGGTGGTTGTTGAACATTGAGAATGGTTGATGACATCCTCAATCCCAATTAAAAGTACTCATTAAAACCCAACAATATTAATTAGAGTAACATGTTGAGATTCACATGATATTCAAGTACTAGATACTCAAGATGTCCATAACCGGGGACACAGCTAATCATGATTAGTTTGTACACTCTGCAGAGGTTTGCACACTTTTCCCCACAAGACTCGATCGCCTCCGTTTGGTTTCTCGCACTACATGGTGTTTGAGAAACGGATGACCGAGACACAGTCTTTCAGAGGCGCTAGCACCTTACGATGGGTGGACCGGTACACCTACATCCCCTACATCTGCTAGTCCACCACTATAAGAGTTCGCACGACTTACTCAACCATGCCAGGCCCATAATGGCTTGTGGCTGCACACGGAAGTTTCTAGTTTGAATAATCTTATGATCCCTTTGAGCACAGGTGGCGGTCCCAAAAAAACAGGCAAGTCCTGGAAACCCAGGTGCCTAGACAGGCAAGTCCTGGAGTAACCAGGTGCCTCAATCCACCCAGATGTGTATTTAAGTTGCCACCTTAGATAAACCATTAATAACAATCTCACATCTGTCATGGATATTCACTCAAACCCAATCCACGTCTCTGAGCATAGCATGGCATAATAAGCAAACGTAGAAGTAACTCCCAAAGTTTTGGTAATAAAACAGGTAATAGGTACTACCTCAATCTACTTCCCATCCCACAATTTAATTAGATCCTAATCATGCAAGTGTTTGAGGAATAGATCTAATGCATAAAAAGTGGGTAGTAGAAAAAGTATGATCAAGTGTTACTTGCACGCAAAGTTGATGAAGATGATTCGCACTCAAAACTCTTGATAGATCTACTCATCACACTCCGGTCAATCTATCGTAATCAAGAAATAGTAACCACACATAAGCAATCACTCAAAAGATCGTAAAGAACGAAGAAAACAATTCGGAAAACATCAAAACCAAATCAAATAACTCTTGCAGCATAAAACAATTTTCTAACAGTACCAAAATTATGTGAATTTGGCCTTATCAGAAAGTTTAGGTCAAGAGCTTCGATTAGCAAAAAGAATCAACTCAAACGGAGCTACGAAACTCAAGTTATGATCAAACGAAGTTTGAATTCAAATCTGATCTAATTCAAATTTTAAAACTTTCAAAAACATGTTTAAGTTGGATTACTGGATAGAGGGGATCGTAACGAAGAAGTGGGCGGTGGTTTCGTTGGATTCCGACTTACGAGTAAAAAGTTATGAACGTTTTGAAGATTAGGGACTAACGGATAGGTCCCTGACGGAAATTAAAAATAAAAAGAAAAATCTATCGAGCTTAACGCCGATAAACAAAACCGGAAAGAAAAACCGCGAGAAAATCGATCTAGGGTTTTGGAAAGAAAACCGAAACAAAAACCCGATCTAGAAAACGGAACGGAAACCGGAACGATTCTGAAAAACCGAACCGAGGAAAAGAAAAGGTGACGCCAGCTGAGGCTAGTACCTCAAGAGGCGAGGGGCTCCGGCGGCGGGCGTAGGGCGGCGGCGGCGGCACTTGGCGGCGGCGGCCAGGGCGGCGGCGCGGTGTGGCGGCGGCGGCTGTGTGGAGCTGCGCACTGTTGCTATGGAGGAGAGGAGAGGAGAGTTGATTTGATGTGTTGGAGGGGGTGCTTGGGTATTTATATTGGGGAGGGAGGGTTTTGCTTGGGGTAGGGGACAAGAAATGGATTAGGATTAGGAATCCTAGGAATAAAAAACGGAATAACGAACGGGATCAAATCCTACTAGGATTTGTAAAAGAATAGGAAACTTGGGGCTCCCTGGCTCCCTAGGTGCGTGCGTGCTAGCGATGGCCTTGGCCTTCGGCCAGCCGGTGGCTTTGGCAGGTTGGGCCTTTGGCCCAAGGCGCTGTGGTTCCATTTTTTTTTAACATTTGTTTTTTTAAACAGAGACAAATAAAAATAATAAAACCAAATAAATAAAAATATTATATAGGCATATAATATATTAAAATTTTCAGAAAAAGATTTCCTACATGATGAACATTATTCTAGCTTCAAATAAAATACACAAAAATTCAAATAAAACAAACAGTGCTACTGCCCTAATAAAATCCACTGAAAATCATTTTAAAAATACCAAAATGATTTCAAATTAATTTCTCTCCAATTTTCTGATGTAGGGAATCATGTTACCCTATTTTCCATATATTTTATTTTTGGAGAAAAATAATTTGAATAAAACTCCAATAACTCCAAATTGAAAAATAAATTCAAAAGAACTTTGAACTTAATTCTTTGAAACTCCCAACTCATATTTCATATGTTTTGAAGAAGTCATTTTATCTTCGCTCGTGAAAATCATTGAGTTGCATAAAGTTTCAGAATTGGAACTATTCTCAAATGGAATTCAAATATTTTCAACACCCATTGTCATTTAAATAAATGGAAGAAGTCATGTCATTTTCTCTCCAGGGTTTTGTGATGAAAAGAATTTGAATTCGAAGATCATGAAAGCAAAATGAAAGTTTGGGAAAGTCCTTTTATTCCCTCTCCATTAACTTACAAACAGTGTCGAATTCACCCACTTTCAGTCAATGAATCAAGCAATCAATCAAATCTATCTATTTGTTTATAACATTCCAAAATTTAGAATTTTGGGATGTTACAAACCTACCACCCTTAAAATGAATCTCGTCCTCGAGATTCGGAGAGGCTAGAAATAAATAGGTTAGGGTTTGGGGGTCTTCAAAATCCACCGATCATCTCCGGGTCTCGGTGCTACCACCCTTAGAAGCATTGTTACGGTTCCATCAAAACTCATATACTCCATGCTTATTGTTGGTGTCGGTCTTCTCGTATATTAAGGATAATTCCTTCTCTCAGCTCTTCCGGTAGTGGCATAACCTTTTTCCTCAATTCCTTTGTCCTTTCCTCTTGGTAAGGTTATCCCAAATTGGGTCTTCATAGTCGACGGTCCGGGCGCCAATTCTAAACAAATATCGGTTTCTCATGGTGGTCAACCATTTATGGTTTCTCCTTCAGAAAACTGGTCTGGGTTGAACCTCACCGTATGACCTACGGTTGGCAACAACTGCCTTGTACAAGGGGAAAAATGCTTATACCATTCTAAGGTTTAAACAGGGTTTTGATCGTCGTCTCTCTACTATAGGTAAGTCACTCAGATTTACCATCCCATATAGCAAAGCGAATAATAAGAGTAAGTTGGTATGGTGATCAATCCATCCCGCACCCAAATCATTACCTTGTACATGGTTTAGCGAATCTCGTATTCTAACACTCGGTCATCCTCACAAGCATTGCAGAATTTCTCTTGTCGACGAACCAAGTTCGGAAAATCCATTGTTTCTGCAAGCCAAACAAACATCTATCGTTCCTTAACAACTCTCAGGTTTTGCGTAAACTCCTATAGAATCGTCGGTCGATACAATCGTAACTTCTTCCAGGGTTTTTCCTTCAGCAAGAGTGTGCTTGCTTCTTGGCAGGACTTCCTGGCATACTTAAAATCCATCCAATTGTATTGTCTCCCTTCCTTCTATTGGCACCAAACAAGGACTTGATTACTCAGACTCAACATGGAATTCCCATTGATCCATATTTCCAACGTCATACCTCCTTTATATCCAATAATACTTCATCTCTTCATCCTAGTGGAATATCCCACATATCGAGATAAAAACTTATACTTATGAAGTCCATACTCCACTTCGCGGAACATCATTATCCTTTCTAGGGTCAAGCGTCCTTACAGGGGGAATATTGGCCATCTCTGCATGGCACTTCTTCAACTGGGAAACGTGAAACACATCATGAACTCCTGACAGTCCTTCGGGTGACTCCAACTTGTTTAGACAATTCTCCCATACGTTCCAAACTCGGTATGGTCCTACAAATCTCGGGGCTAACTTTCCCTTAACTCCAAATCGTTTAAATCCTCGCAGAGGTGGCACACAAAGATATGCTCTGTCTCCGATTCATAGACTACCTCCTTGCGTTTTTGAGTCTGCATAACTCTTCTGCCTGGACTGAGCTACCTTCAGTCTATCTTGAATCAACTTAACATTCTTTTCTGACATCCTTGATCACATCTGGTCCAAACAACTGACAGTCTCCAACTTCATCCCATACTCTCTTGGGGTATCAAACATATCGAGTCAAAACTCATATTCATTTTGTCTGAAATCCATTCAGTGGGTATCCTTATCTTTTCCAGGGGTCAACGGTTCTTACAGGGTACTACCACCCTTAAAATGTTCCAATATTCCATAGACCATATTTCTCATATCCTCGAAATTGGTCAACATCTTTCCTCATAGGTTAACTCATAAAATCCAAAGCAGTACCAACACTGCTAACTTTATTGATTCTTAATTTATTACAATCATCTCGCTTTTCCATTACATGTCTCAACTTAACACCTCAATATAAAAGAAAAAGCTCTCACTTCTACTACTCCATTTCTTTTGTTACAACTTCAATCGTATATCATCAGTCTCCTTCTCCTTCGGACAATCTCTCGCAAAGTGCCCTGCTACATTACAACGGAAACATATTACTTCGACGGGTTTCGAGGTTTCCTCATGATCACATAGCCTCTTTGGGTCCTCGGCTTCCATTTTGGGCAAGTGTTGATGTAGTGCCCTGACTCCTTGCATTTGTAACAGGTGACATGACTCAGATCCTTCCTGGAATCCAATCTATTCCTCTTCCGGGACCTTTCTGTTCCAATCAGGGCTTCTATTTCATGTGGGTCATACTCTACTTCCTCTGTCGGGAATTATACTAGATCTCCATTCAGACAATCTTGGGAGATGTGTCCCTCTTCTCCACATGAATAGCATGACTTGGTGCGGGCTTTAATTTTGTTTCCTTTGTGTGTGTCCTCAACATCTTCCTTCGTCACAGGTTCTTCTAACATCTCCATGAGGGCTCCTTTCATTTCTTCTTTCTTCCGCTGGATGGTTCTTTGTACCATGGGGTAAATGTGACACTGAGCAAGGTAGTGGGTAGTTCCTTCACACAAGAAACAAGTAATCTGTCTAGTTGGGCATTCTTCAGCTGGATGACTTCCTTCACAATTTGGGCATTCATCCTTGTGTTCGTTATGGATGTGTCCTATTTCTCCACAGAGCTTGCATGCACAAGGGTTCTTCATAATATTTTCATAAGGCTCCAATTTACGGGACACAAACCGAGACTTTGGCAAAGTCAACTTAAATTCCTTCCAAGTGGTTACTCCTTGCCATCCATTGATGGTTTGGTACATCCTCCACCAAGTAGAGGCACCTTTTTCAAAGCATTGAAGAGCATGTCAGCCATATCCTTTCGGCTATAGGGTTATTCTCCATGTGATCCTCCATGTTCTAAATCCATCGGTCTGTCTCCAATTGACTCATCGGTCCATACAATACAAGCTCATCTCCATTCATCCTCTATTGGGTCCATGGGTTTGGGGTGGGATAAGAGAGATCGAGAGGGATGCACACAATACAAACAATGGTTTTGAAAAGACAGATTTTATTGTGGCTGTCGGAAAACATCAAACAAATGACAGCTCACAATCGTCATCTAACGTGGGTATGTAACAGGGTTTGGTCTTCTAAAGGTCAATAGATCTCAAAGTCATCACACTCTTCAAGTCTTGTTCATGTCTCGATGGCTTCTTCCGATCATGCTTGTTCCTTTTGCGGATCATATCTGTTGACACGAAGTCTCTTGGGACGCCCTTTAACAGTCCTGAGTTGCATTCCAAATTTCTGTATTTCATCATCCTTGGCATGAACCATGGTCCTACTATCCTCCAGTTCTTGATGAATCTCTGGTACCTCGGGGTTTTTGTTTCTCCAGCTTGGCTACTACAGCTTCAGGGTCCTGAGTTTCTTCACTAAATACTTCTTTGCCGAATACTGCTTCTGCAGGTCCATCCTAAACTTCCTGATGTACTATTCCAGATCCTGGTGATGCACCAGCTATGTTAAAACTGCATCCTTCGCTGACAGATGCTCCTTCAGCGTTCTACCATTCAATTCTTCCATGCATCTGCACGCTTAACTCCGCATGGTGACAATAGAATAGGCGGGCAATAACACCATCGTTAGCCATGTCT
This sequence comes from Aegilops bicornis, assembly GCA_021605145.1. Taxonomy (NCBI): domain Eukaryota; kingdom Viridiplantae; phylum Streptophyta; class Magnoliopsida; order Poales; family Poaceae; genus Aegilops; species Aegilops bicornis. The sequence goes on along the minus strand of CM038670.1, from coordinate 721,604,163 downwards.
ATGCCCATGTTACTGCCATGAGCTTTCATTCCATGATTGATATCTCCTGTCTTAGGGTTTTCTTGACAAAACTTTGAGTTTCTAACTCTCCATGTTCCGGTCTTTCTCCGATACACCTTGATCTCGGGTATTGACAACTTCCTTGGTCTATCAAATTCCATAAGCGTAACCTTCCTAGGTCATAAAAATCTGGAAATTCTTCAGAGCCTTCAAAATCTCACAGTCTTCGGAGTCTTCAACAGTTGTAGTTTCCATTTACACGGTAAAATCCTCTTCATTCCAAATGATCTTAGTTGTCCGATATCTTGTCTCATTGGAGTGGTCTCATCGGTCGAATCTTCGAGCGGTCAAAAGGGAAAAGGGATATGGTCTCACTAAAAAGGGTTATTTTAATAAGCTCAGAAGAGAAGAGAGGTAAAAGATCTTTTTGAAAATGAAGTTGTAGAGAAAAATCCTTCCTATGGGCTTGTCAGTTTCTAGGGTCACGTCCTACAGTCAACATGTGCTCTGATACCATCTTGTAGCGACCCGACCCGAATGGATCAAGTCTCTGTGCTTTCGTGTCATCCACGGATCGGTATCTTCGACACACCACGATTACTCGAAGGATTTATAACAGAGGTAAATCACATGTATGAAATAACGTAAATACTATTACCTCGATCCAAAACATAAGCGGAAGCAACAAGGTTGTGGATTCCCATCATCACCAACAGCAAAGTTGAGTATAGGAAATCGTAACCACGACGTATCACTTACTCATCATCCGAGAAGTCTGCAACATGAAAAGTTGCAGCCCGAAAACGGGTCAAAGACATGGAATATGCTGGCAATGTAACACATAGAGAGTAATGAAAGAATAGGCTATACTACATGCATATATGGCTGGTGGAAAGCTCTCTGATTCTGATTTTGCGAAAAGCCAATTTTTCCCTACCTAAAGGAATAAGTTTATTTAGCTATCATGGTGGTTGTTGAACATTGAGAATGGTTGACAGCATCCTCAATCCCAATTAAAAGTACTCATTAAAAACCCAACAATATTAATTAGAGTAACATGTTGAGATTCACATGATATTCAAGTACTAGATACTCAAGATGTCCATAACCGGGGACACAGCTAATCATGATTAGTTTGTACACTCTGCAGAGGTTTGCACACTTTTCCCCACAAGACTCGATCGCCTCCGTTTGGTTTCTCGCACTACATGGTGTTTGAGAAACGGATGACCGAGACACAGTCTTTCGTGAGGCGCTAGCACCTTACGATGGGTGGACCGCACACCTACATCCCCTACATCTGCTAGTCCACCACTATAAGAGTTCGCACGACTTAGTCAACCATGCCAGAGCCCATAATGGCTTGTGGCTGCACACGGAAGTTTCTAGTTTGAATAATCTTATGATCCCTTTGAGCCTGGGTGGCGGTCCCAAAAAAACAGGCAAGTCCTGGAAACCCAGGTGCCTAGACAGGCAAGTCCTGGAGTAACCAGGTGCCTCAATCCACCCAGATGTGTATTTAAGTTGCCACCTTAGATAAACCATTAATAACAATCTCACATCTGTCATGGATATTCACTCACCCAATCCACGTCTCGAAAGCATAGCATGGCATAATAAGCAAACATAGAAGTAACTCCCAAAGTTTTGGTAATAAAACAGGTAATAGGTACTACCTCAATCTACTTCCCATCCCACAATTTAATTAGATCCTAATCATGCAAGTGTTTGAGGAATAGATCTAATGCATAAAAGTGGGTAGTAGAAAAAGTATGATCAAGTGTTACTTGCCTGCAAAGTTGATGAAGATGATTCGCACTCAAAACTCTTGATAGATCTACTCATCACACTCCGGTCAATCTATCGTAATCAAGAAATAGTAACCACACATAAGCAATCACTCAAAAGATCGTAAAGAACGAAGAAAACAATTCGAAAACATCAAAACCAAATCAAATAACTCTTGCAGCATAAAACAATTTTCTAACAGTACCAAAATTATGTGAATTTGGCCTTATCAGAAAGTTTAGGTCAAGAGCTTCGATTAGCAAAAAGAATCAACTCAAACGGAGCTACTTAAACTCAATTTATGATCAAACGAAGTTTGAATTCAAATCTGATCTAATTCAAATTTTAAAACTTTCAAAAACATGTTTAAGTTGGATTACTGGATAGAGGGGATCGTAACGAAGAAGTGGGCGGTGGTTTCGTTGGATTCCGACTTACGAGTAAAAAGTTATGAACGTTTTGAAGATTAGGGACTAACGGATAGTCCCTGACGGAAATTAAAAATAAAAAGAAAAATCTATCGAGCGAACGCTCGTTAAACAAAACCGGAAAGAAAAACCGGCGAGAAAACCGATCTAGGGTTTCGGAAAGAAAACCGAAACAAAAACCCGATCTAGAAAACCGGAACGGAAACCGAACGACGATTCTGAAAAACCGAACCGAGGAAAAGAAAAGGTGACGCCGCTGGGGCTAGTACCTCAAGAGGCGAGGGGCTCGGCGGGCGGCGTGAGGGCGGCGGCGGCGCACTTGGCGGCGGGCGGCCAGGCGGCGCGGTGTGGGGCGGCGGCGGCGCGGGTGTGGAGCTGCGCTGCTGCTGTTGCGGAGGAGAGGAGAGGAGAGTTGATTTGATGTGTTGGAGGGGGGGGTGCTTGGGTATTTATATTGGGGAGGGGAGGGGTTTTGCTTGGGGTAGGGGACAAGAAATAGATTAGGATTAGGAATCCTAGGAATAAAAAACGGAATAACGAAACGGGATCAAATCCTACTAGGATTTGTAAAAGAATAGGAAACTTGGGGCTCCCTGGCTCCCTAGGTGCGTGCGTGCTAGCGATGGCCTTGGCCTTCGGCCAGCCGGTGGCTTTGGCAGGTTGGGCCTTTGGCCCAAGGCGCTGTGGTTCCATTTTTTCTAACATTTGTTTTTTAAACGAGAGACAAATAAAAATAATAAAACCAAATAAATAAAAATATTATATAGGCATATAATATATTAAAATTTTCAGAAAAAGATTTCCTACATGATGAACATTATTCTAGCTTCAAATAAAATACACAAAAATTCAAATAAAACAAACAGTGCTACTGCCCTAATAAAATCCACCGAAAATCATTTTAAAAATACCAAAATGATTTCAAATTAATTTCTCTCCAATTTTTCTGATGTAGGGAATCATGTTACCCTATTTTCCATATATTTTATTTTTGGAGAAAAATAATTTGGATAAAACTCCAATAACTCCAAATTGAAAAATAAATTCAAAAGAACTTTGAACTTAATTCTTTGAAACTCCCAACTCATATTTCATATGTTTTGAAGAAGTCATTTTATCTTCGCTCGTGAAAATCATTGAGTTGCATAAAGTTTCAGAATTGGAACTATTCTCAAATGGAATTCAAATATTTTCAACACCCATTGTCATTTAAATAAATGGAAGAAGTCATGTCATTTTCTCTCCAGGGTTTTGTGATGAAAAGAATTTGAATTCCCGAAGATCATGAAAGCAAAATGAAAGTTTGGGAAAGTCCTTTTATTCCCTCTCATTTAACTTTCAAAAAGTTTCGAATTCACCCACTTTCAGTCAATCAATCAAGCAATCAATCAAATCTATCTATTTGTTTATAACATTCCAAAATTTAGAATTTTGGGATGTTACAAACCTACCACTTTTAAAAATGAATCTCGTCCTCGAGATTCGGAGAGGCTAGAAATAAATAGGTTAGGGTTTGGGGGTCTTCAAAATCCACCGATCATCTCCGGGGTCTCGGGTGCTACCACCCTTAGAAGCATTGTTACGGTTCCATCAAAACTCATATACTCCATGCTTATTGTTGACAGTGTCGGTCTTCTCAGATATTAAGGATAATTCCTTCTCTCAGCTCTTCCGGTAGTGGCATAACCTTTTTCCTCAATTCCTTTGTCCTTTCCTCTTGGTAAGGTTATCCCGAAATTGGGTCTTCATAGCTGACGGGTCTGGCGCCAATTCTAAACAAATATCGGTATCTCATGGTGGTCAACCATTTATGGTTTCTCCTGCAGAAAACGGGTCTGGGTTGAACCTCACCGTATGACCTACGGTTGGCAACAACTGCCTTGTACAAGGGGAAAAATGCTTATACCATTCTAAGGTTTAAACAGGGTTTTGATCGTCGTCTCTCTACTATAGGTAAGTCACTCAGATTTACCATCCCATATAGCAAAGCGAATAATAAGAGTAAGTCGGTATGGTGATCAATCCATCCCGCACCCAAATCATTACCTTGTACATGGTTTAGCGAATCTCGTATTCTAACACTCGGTCATCCTCACAAGCATTGCAGAATTTCTCTTGTCGACGAACCAAGTTCGAAAATCCATTGTTTACGCAAGCCAAACAAACATCTATCGCTCCTTAACAACTCTCGGGTTTTGCGTAAACTCCTATAGAATCGCCGGTCGATACAATCGTAACTTCTTCGAGGTTTTCCTTCAAAGCAAGAGTGTGCTTGCTTCTTGGCGTGACTTCACGGCATACTTAAAATCCATCCAATTGTATTGTCTCCCTTCCTTCTATTGGCACCAAACAAGGACTTGATTACTCAGACTCAACATGGAATTCCCATTGATCCATATTTCCAACGGCATACCTCCTTTATATCCAATAATACTTCATCTCTTCATCCTAGTGGAATATCCCACATATCGAGATAAAACTTATACTTATGAAGTCCATACTCCACTTCGTGGAACATCATTATCCTTTCCAGGGTCAAGCGTCCTTACAGGGGAATATTGGCCATCTCTGCATGGCACTTCTTCAACTGGGAAACGTGAAACACATCATGAACTCCTGACAGTCCTTCGGGTGACTCCAACTTGTTTAGCCAATTCTCCCATACGTTCCAAACTCGGTATGGTCCTACAAATCTCGGGGCTAACTTTCCCTTAACTCCAAATCGTTTAAATCCTCGCAGAGGTGGCACACAAAGATATGCTCATCTCCGATTCATAGACTACCTCCTTGCGTTTTTGAGTCTGCATAACTCTTACACTGGACTGAGCTACCTTGATCTATCTCGAATCAACTTAACATTCTTTTTCGACATCCTTGATCACATCTGGTCCAAACAACCCACAGTCTCAACTTCATCCCATACTCTCTTGGGGTATCAAACATATCGAGTCAAAACTCATATTCATTTTGTCCGAAATCCATTCAAGGGTATCCTTATCTTTTCCAGGGTCAACGGTTCTTACAGGTACTACCACCCTTAAAATGTTCCAATATTCCATAGACCATATTTCTCATATCCTCGAAATTGGTCAACATCTTTCCTCATAGGTTAACTCATAAAATCCAAAGCAGTACCAACACCGCTAACTTTATTGATTCTTAATTTATTACAATCATCTCGCTTTTCCATTACATGTCTCAACTTAACACCTCAATATAAAAGAAAAAGCTCTCACTTCTACTACTCCATTTCTTTTGTTACAACTTCAATCAGTATATCATCAGTCTCCTTCTCCTTCGGACAATCTCGGCAAAGTGCCCTGCTACATTACAACGGAAACATATTACTTCGACGGGTTTCGAGGTTTCCTCATGATCACATAGCCTCTTTGGGTCCTCGGCTTCCATTTTGGGCAAGTGTTGATGTAGTGCCACGACTCCTTGCATTTGTAACAGGTGACATGACTCAGATCCTTCCCCGAATCCAATCTATTCCTCTTCCGGACCTTTCTGTTCCAATCAGGGCTTCTATTTCATGTGGGTCATACTCTACTTCCTCCGTCGGGAATTATACTAGATCTCCATTCGCACAATCTTGGGAGATGTGTCCCTCTTCTCCACATGAATAGCATGACTTGGTGCGGGCTTTAATTTTGTTTCCTTTGTGTGTGTCCTCAACATCTTCCTTCGTCACAGGTTCTTCTAACATCTCCATGAGGGCTCCTTTCATTTCTTCTTTCTTCTGCTGGATGGTTCTTTGTACCATGGGGTAAATGTGACACTGAGCAGGGTAGTGGGTAGTTCCTTCACACAAGAAACAAGTAATCTGTCTAGTTGGGCATTCTTCAGCTGGATGACTTCCTTCACAATTTGGGCATTCATCCTTGTGTTCGTTATGGGTGTGTCCTATTTCTCCACAGAGCTTGCATGCACAAGGGTTCTTCATAATATTTTCATAAGGCTCCAATTTCTGGGACACAAACCGAGACTTTGGCAAAGTCAACTTAAATTCCTTCCAAGTGGTTACTCCTTGCCATCCATTGATGGTTTGGTACATCCTCCACCAAGTAGAGGCACCTTTTTCAAAGCATTGAAGAGCATGCTGGGCCATATCCTTTCCGGCTATAGGGTTATTCTCCATGTGATCCTCCATGTTCTAAATCCATCGGTCTGTCTCCAATTGACTCATCGGTCCATACAATACAAGCTCATCTCCATTCATCCTCTATTGGGTCCATGGGTTTGGGGTGGGATAAGAGAGATCGAGAAGGATGCACACAATACAAACAATGGTTTTGAAAAGACAGATTTTATTGTGGCTGTCGGAAAAACATCAAACAAATGACAGCTCACAATCGTCGCATCTAACGTAGGTATGTAACAGGGGTTTGGTCTTCTAAAGGTCAATAGATCTCAAAGTCATCACACTCTTCAAGTCTTGTTCATGTCTCTGATGGCTTCTTCTGATCATGCTTGTTCCTTTTGCCAGATCATATCTGTTGACACGAAGTCTCTTGGGACGTCCTTTAACAGTCCTGGAGTTGCATTCCAAATTTCTGTATTTCATCATCCTTGGCATGAACCATGGTCCTACTATCCTCCAGTTCTTGATGAATCTCTGGTACCTCGGGGTTTTTGTTTCTCCAGCTTGGCTACTACAGCTTCAGGGTCCTGAGTTTCTTCACGAAATACTTCTTTGCCGAATATTGCTTCTGCAGGTCCATCCTAAACTTCCTGATGTACTATTCCAGATCCTGGTGATGCACCAGCTATGTTAAAACTGCATCCTTCGCTGACAGATGCTCCTTCAGCGTTCTACCATTCAATTCTTCCATGCATCTGCACGCTTAACTCCGTATGGTGACAATAGAATAGGCGGGCAATAACACCATCGTTAGCCATGTCTATGCCCATGTTACTGCCATGAGCTTTCATTCCATGATTGATATCTCCTGTCTTAGGGTTTTCTTGACAAAACTTTGAGTTTCTAACTCTCCATGTTCCGGTCTTTCTCCGATACACCTTGATCTCGGGTATTGACAACTTCCTTGGTCTATCAAATTCCATAAGCGTAACCTTCCTAGGTCATAAAAATCTGGAAATTCTTGAGCCTTCAAAATCTCACGATCTTGAGTCTTCAACAGCTTGTAGTTTCCATTTACACGGTAAAATCCTCTTCATTCCAAATGATCTTAGTTGTCCGATATCTTGTCTCATTGGAGTGGTCTCATCGGTCGAATCTTCGAGCGGTCAAAAGGGAAAAGGGATATGGTCTCACTAAAAAGGGTTATTTTAATAAGCTCAGAAGAGAAGAGAGGTAAAAGATCTTTTTGAAAATGAAGTTGTAGAGAAAAATCCTTCCTATGGGCTTGTCAGGTTTCTAGGGTCACGTCCCTACAATCAACATGTGCTCGATACCATCTTGTAGCGACCCGACCGAATGGATCAAGTCTCTGTGCTTTCGTGTCATCCACGGATCGGTATCTTTGACACACACAAGACTCAAGGATTTATAACAGAGGTAAATCACATGTATGAAATAACGTAAATACTATTACCTCGATCCAAAACATAGCGGAAGCAACAAGGTTGTGGATTCCCATCATCACCAACAAAGCAAAGTTGAGTATAGGAAATCGTAACCACGACGTATCACTTACTCGTCATCGAGAAGTACGCAACATGAAAAGTTGCAGCCCGAAAACGGGTCAGCCCATGGAATATGCTGGCAATGTAACACATAGAGAGTAATGTAAGAATAGGCTATACTACATGCATATATGGCTGGTGGAAAGCTCTCTGATTCTGATTTTGCGAAAAGCCAATTTTTCCCTCTTGTAAAGGAATAAGTTTATTTAGCTATCATGGTGGTTGTTGAACATTGAGAATGGTTGACAGCATCCTCAATCCCAATTAAAAGTACTCATTAAAAACCCAACAATATTAATTAGAGTAACATGTTGAGATTCACATGATATTCAAGTACTAGATACTCAAGATGTCCATAACCGGGGACACAGCTAATCATGATAAGTTTGTACACTCTGCAGAGGTTTGCACACTTTTCACCACAAGACTCGATAGCCACCGATTGGTTTCTCGCACTACATGGTGTTTGAGAAACGGATGACCGAGACACAGTCTTTCAGAGGCGCTAGCACCTTACGATGGGTGGACCGGTACACCTACATCCCCTACATCTGCTAGTCCACCACTATAAGAGTTCGCACGACTTAGTCAACCATGCCAGAGCCCATAATGGCTTGTGGCTGCACACGGAAGTTTCTAGTTTGAATAATCTTATGATCCCTTTGAGCACGGGTGGCGGTCCCAAAAAAAGCAGGCAAGTCACAGAAACCCAGTGCCTAGACAGGCAAGTCCTGGAGTAACCAGGTGCCTCAATCCACCCAGATGTGTATTTAAGTTGCCACCTTAGATAAACCATTAATAACAATCTCACATCTGTCATGGATATTCACTCAAACCCAATCCACGTCTACGAGCATAGCATGGCATAATAAGCAAACGTAGAAGTAACTCCCAAAGTTTTGGTAATAAAACAGGTAATAGGTACTACCTCAATCTACTTCCCATCCCACAATTTAATTAGATCCTAATCATGCAAGTGTTTGAGGAATAGATCTAATGCATAAAAGTGGGTAGTAGAAAAAGTATGATCAAGTGTTACTTGCCTGCAAAGTTGATGAAGATGATTCGCACTCAAAACTCTTGATAGATCTACTCATCACACTCCGGTCAATCTATCGTAATCAAGAAATAGTAACCACACATAAGCAATCACTCAAAAGATCGTAAAGAACGAAGAAAACAATTCGAAAACATCAAAACCAAATCAAATAACTCTTGCAGCATAAAACAATTTTCTAACAGTACCAAAATTATGTGAATTTGGCCTTATCAGAAAGTTTAGGTCAAGAGCTTCGATTAGCAAAAGAATCAACTCAAACGGAGCTACGAAACTCAAGTTATGATCAAACGAAGTTTGAATTCAAATCTGATCTAATTCAAATTTTAAAACTTTCAAAAACATGTTTAAGTTGGATTACTGGATAGAGGGGATCGTAACGAAGAAGTGGGCGGTGGTTTCGTTGGATTCCGACTTACGAGTAAAAAGTTATGAACGTTTTGAAGATTAGGGACTAACGGATAGGTCCCTGACGGAAATTAAAAATAAAAAGAAAAATCTATCGAGCGAACGCTCGATAAACAAAACCGGAAAGAAAAACCGGCGAGAAAACCGATCTAGGGTTTCGGAAAGAAAACCAAACGAAAACCCGATCTAGAAAACTGAACGAAACCGAACGATGATTTAAAAACCGAACCGAGGAAAAGAAAAGGTGACGCGCTGAGGCTAGTACCTCAAGAGGCGAGGGGCTCCCGGCGGCGGCGTAGGGCGGCGGCGGCACTTGGCGGCGGCGGCGCTGGCGGCGGCGCGGTGTGGGGCGGCGGCGGCTATGGTGCTGCTGCTGCTGCTGCGGAGGAGAGGAGAGGAGAGTTGATTTGATGTGTTGGAGGGGTGGGTGCTTGGGTATTTATATTGGGGAGGGGAGGGGTTTTGCTTGGGGTAGGGGACAAGAAATAGATTAGGATTAGGAATCCTAGGAATAAAAACGGAATAACGAACGGGATCAAATCCTACTAGGATTTGTAAAAGAATAGGAAACTTGGGGCTCCTGGCTCCCTAGGTGCGTGCAAGTGCTAGCGATGGCCTTGGCCTTGACCAGCAGTGGCTTTAGCGAGTTGGGCCTTTGGCCCAAGGCTACTGTGGTTCCATTTTTTAAAACATTTGTTTTTTAAACATAGACAAATAAAAATAATAAAACCAAATAAATAAAAATATTATATAGGCATATAATATATCAAAATTTTCAGAAAAAGATTTCCTACATGATGAACATTATTCTAGCTTCAAATAAAATACACAAAAATTCAAATAAAACAAACAGTGTTACTGCTCTAATAAAATCCACTGAAAATCATTTTAAAAATACCAAAATGATTTCAAATTAATTTCTCTCCAATTTTCTGATGTAGGGAATCATGTTACCCTATTTTCCATATATTTTATTTTTGGAGAAAAATAATTTGAATAAAACTCCAATAACTCCAAATTGAAAAATAAATTCAAAAGAACTTTGAACTTAATTCTTTGAAACTCCCAACTCATATTTCATATGTTTTGAAGAAGTCATTTTATCTTCGCTCGTGAAAATCATTGAGTTGCATAAAGTTTCAGAATTGGAACTATTCTCAAATGAAATTCAAATATTTTCAACACCCTTGTCATTTAAATAAATGGAAGAAGTCATGTCATCTTCTCTCCGTGGTTTTGTGATGAAAATAATTTGAATTCAAGAAGATCATAAAAGCAAAATGAAAGTTTGGGAAAGTCCTTTTTTTCCCTCTCATTTAACTTTCAAAAAGTTTCGAATTCACCCACTTTCAGTCAATCAATCAAGCAATCAATCAAATCTATCTATTTGTTTATAACATTCCAAAATTTAGAATTTTGGGATGTTACATGTACTACTTTGTGTCATGCATGGTAATTAATAAGGAACCTAAGATACTAACTCATGATACTATGCATGCGCGCATTACTGAGGTATTACCGATCATATACTAGTATCATGCATATATACTCCCTCCTTTCCGGTTTATAGGCTTATCTCAAAATTTTAGTTTTTCCATTTTATAAAGCTCAATTTGGTTGTTCCCACATGTCCAGATTCCAAGGTGCATTAAGTCATTGCATGCAAGTATTAAGAGAAATTTGACCAATGCATGCACTTTATATATGCATGCATGTATTGCAATTAATACATTGGAAAACATAATTTTTTGAGGAAAACAAAAGCATTAATTGGGTGTTCTTGCAAACTACAAAAGGTATTCAACCACTCACCATCTACCTTGGTTGGTGAGATTTTTGAATTGAGCCCTATAAGGCTGGTTGTAATGGGGAGTATCATATATACTAGTAGTATCATGCATATATATGATAGTGTAGCTAGGATACGAGCTACTTCCGTATGCATACTATCATATATAAGTTAACATCTTAGGTTGCCTTACTAATCACACAAAGTAGTAGTACATCATTTAATATGACACGGTATCATGATATGATACCACATCCTCTCTTGTGTGCCACATCATCCAGAAAGTCTAGTTGGCATGCAGGATACCGCTTATGATAATACCATTACAACTAGCCTAGCTAAACCGGAAAGGAGGAGTATGAGACTAGCTAGCCACAATGGAGAGTAGACACTGATAACATACACATATCCCTAGACTATATATGTTACTACCTTCATAGTGGGTAGTAACATAAGGGTAGTGTCATGCAAAGCTTCATTTCTTAGGTTACAGACTCATATTGCATTGGGATATGTGATGCTACAGTAACTATCTAAGTTACTGAAACTATCTCTCTCCTCATTAACTTATTGCCACATAAGCAAGTTTGCTGAGTTGGAGTTGGTGTTACTGTTGAAGTTACTCCCACTGTGGCTAGTCTGATACTAGCTAGTCGTCTATGATATACTAGCTACCTCACTAAGAGCATGGTTAATAATACAACCAAGGGTCGACTATAAGAAGTTGACATGTCATATACAGCCAACCTCTTAGCGGGTATGTACAATAATAAGTTTTATATACGTACTAGTTTATCAATAGATGGACCACCTTACATCCTCACAAAGTGTCTTGGGTCTCCCTTTGCAGCTGGCTCTACTAACCAAGAGCCCGCTTCTCTTCTCTTTCCTCGAACTAATAAGCACACATATATATATTATTCTATTCCTTACACTACAAAAAAATACACTTCCGTGATGATACGTGTTTGTCACAGTAGGTCACGTTTTCTGTCATGCATGTACATTCATGACAAATTTATGACAGAATCAAGATAGTCATACCGTCTTTGTCGTAGAAGTGTTCCTTGACATTACCAAAATTATCATCATGGAAGTGTCCACTTCCATGATGATAAATCGCGCGTCACAGAAGTTCTTTCGTCAAGGGTGACCGACACATGGCATCCACCGTAACGGAATGCCGTTAAGCTATCGGGTCCGGTTTTGGACCCGATAACCCGTTAACAACCCGGACCAATGGGGATTTTCCACGTGTAAAATCATCATTGGCCAGAGGAAACACGTGTTACCTCACTGTTGGGACAGATGTCATCCACTCATTGGACAGGAGGCGCCTATGATAGGTCGACACGTGGCACGGGCCAACAGTGGCCCATTCCGGTGAAAAACGTCGGCCCAGTAAAAAATAGCAGGCCGGCCCATATAAGGCCTACTTGTGTCAGGTCCATTTAAGCCCACGGCCCATATGAGATGTGCCAATTTGGCCCGTCAACGGCCCGTTAAAGATTTGACACCATTGCAGCCCATCGTCAGTTCGAGCCCGTTAACAACCCGCTATATATTTGGGCTCAATATCGGCCCGATGAGATTTCGGCCTGTTAACGGCCCATTCAGTGGATGGGCCAATTTTCACAATGTACATCTTTCGGCCTTTTAGTGACCCATTTAAATATTGGGCTAATTTCCGGCCTGGTGTGTCTTTTAGCCTGTTGACGGCCCATAAATCAGTTGGGCCATTTGTCGTCAGACCTGAGTTTCGGCCTTTTAGTGACCCATTTAAGTTGGCCAATTTCCGGCCTGGTGTGTCTTTCAGCCTGGTGACGGCCCATATATCTGTTGGGCCATTTGTAGTCGGACCTGAGTTTTGTCCTTTTAGCGACCCATTTAATTGTTGGCCCAATTCCCGGCCACGATGTGCCTTTCAGCCTGTTAACAGACCATAAATGAGTTGGGCCATTTGTAGTCGGACCTGAGTTTTGGCCTTTTAACGGCTCACGGACTTCATGGTCCAATACCAGCTCGGTTTCTCTTCGGCCTGCTAAAGGCCCACAACACAGTTGGGCCATTTACAATACGACCTGACTTTCGGCCTCTTAGCGGCCCATGCTCTTCATGGTCCAGTACAAGCCCGCTGTCTCTTTCGGCCTGCTAAAGGCCCACAACACAGTTGGACCATTTACAATACGACATGACTTTCGGCCTCTTAGCGGCCCATGCTCTTCATGGTCCAGTACAAGCCCGTTGTCTCTTTCAGCCTGCTAAAGGCCCACAGTATAGTTGGGCCATATGTAGCCCGAACTTAGTAACGGCCTGTTAACGGCCCGTGAAATCAATTGGGCCCACCTGTTGCCCGCTTCGATGTCAGCCTGTTAACAACCCGGGAGTTAAGAGTTCCGACCATTAACTTTCGGCCTGGTAACAGCCCATTAACTTAATGGGCCCACTAAAGTTCGTACATGTCTTTAGGCCAAATTAGATAATTTGAGCCCATTACGACGAGCAATTATGCACAGGACCAAAACCGATCAAGCAAAGGTACGACATACAAGGAAAAACGTTGCACATCCAGCATATATTACAGTAAATTACAATCACTGGGCAATCAAAATTGATGCTAGTGCAAATAAATGAACAGAACCTAACGATCTACAACGTCACAATGTGCAACCTCAGCACGGATGACGCCCATAAGCATGTGGGCAAGTTCTTGCTGCTTTGCTACACTCACTCTGAAAACATTGATCAGTTGTTGTGTCGCACGACTCTGCACCTCTGATTCCTCCACCATTTCCGTCATTCCTTTAGCCATTAATTGGTTCACAAACATACATTTTTTCCGTTGCATTCGAGATAGAGGATACTAAAAATTCAGATGGCGATTTTGCCAGGCTTGTTTTATTGATAGTGGAGAGTGTCTCGACCACTGCATCATAACATAAATTAGGAGGGGAACCAAACAGATTAATCATGAGTTATTGGCATATTACCTGGCCTAGATTTATTGGAAAGAAACAATGGGGTTGCCTTGCTGTTTTCAGAGTTTGTCTTCTTATCTTCAGCAGCCTGCACCAAATTAAGACACTAGCATTGCTATCATTAGCCAAGTCAGATATAGGAAAGCAACATTGGCACAATGAACATTTGGGCAACTAGCCAACACCAAATTAACACAATATGGCACAACTATCATCAGCCAGGTAAGGTAATACGAAAGCAACATTGACACAATAAATGGATGGGCAACTAGAGCAGCACTACAATTCAGTAATGTGCATGTTATGAGATAGTACACTCATGCAACTCAGTATGCAAAACTACCAGGCAGTTTTCTTTAAAAAAATCAACATTGGCGCCAAGGTTGGAAAAAGCGGTAGGCATAAGCGAGGCGGTTGGCCTTCGCCTAGTGCCTAGGCGGTGCATAAGCGCCCTAGGCGCAGCCTAGGCGGTAATATAGTTTTTACTCGTAGTGTATTTGTGATTATTATATGGGTGTTGATATTAGTTTAAGGCATATAAATAAGTTAATTACCACCTATTTCCATTGGAATATAACCCGTTTGGCATATCGATGTAGTATGTGGCATGATTTCTTGCTTGGGTAGGCAATTCCTTGCTTGCCCTGCCTAGACATCCATTTATGCCCTAGGCGAGGCGTTTGGCCATTGCCTAGCGCCTAGGCATGCCTAAGCGCCTTCTACGCACTGCCTTTTCCAACAGAGGCGCCTTTAACATTTTGCTACAACTAATTTTAGATCAGACAAAGGTTGGATTCACGCCGATTAACAAAATACATGCTCATGTATAAATATAGTGATATACAACAGGTACTTACATCAGCATTGGAGCACAAATAATTCCCGCAAGATGTTTTCCTCGAATACAATCCCAATGAAGGAAATCTTCTATCATTTAACCTTACTAGTTGACCAGTTGCGCCAAATGGCGCAGAGACCCGCTCAAGCCATGATGTTGATGAAAATAGTTTCATTTTGCAAGGACATATTCGATATTGGTATTAGAAAGACCATGTGTTAAGTCACGCTATATTGAAAATATGTTTATCATGATGAGAAATTTGAGTTTTAGAAAAAAAATCATATTTCTATAACATGAATAGATGAGCTAAGGAAGCATTCTTTTTTGTTAAAAATATGGTTATCACGATCAGAAATCTGAGTTTGAAAAAAAAACACATTTGTATAATATCTATAGACCAATTAAGGATGTATTTTTTGCAGTGTTTGCAATAAACTTTTATTTTTCATGTGCCCCAAAAAAACCTCTCTGTGTTGTGCATATGGAGGCATGGGTATGTGAAAGGTACATACGCTACCTAGCCCAGTACAGGAACAATTCTTTGTGTGGCCCGTTCGGAGTCACGCCTACATACACGGTGCCTACTTATCCCATTTTCTTCCCGTGTTCCTCATTTGGGCGAGAGAAGCATACTCAACTGATGAGATTTCTCCTTTCCTATTATTTCTGATTTCTCTGCATACATGGTTACACAAATGACCCATTACACCAAACAACACAATGTCCATTTCAAACACGAAGTGTTATCAAAATTAAATTAGGTTTTAGCACAGAGGAACATTCCAGACTTGTAACAACGGATGCAACCACTTTACCAATTCAAACTCTTTAGCAACCATTTATGATTATGACGTCTAATGGCACAAGGTGTCAATTTAGACTAAAGAGTTATTTGAAATGTGTTTCATTTGCCCTTTACAAAGTGCTAGATACAATTTCACTACACAAAATAATTTTCAAGCTTGATTAAAAATGTATTTTCATGCATACAAACCATAACAAAACAACCTGAATGTAAATACATATAAGACTGAGTCATACTTCCTAATACAAAAGCAAGCAACGGACTGGTAATAGGTAGGCCTGTTTTAGAGAGATTGTGGTAAATTACAGTTCATTATTACACGCAAAATCTTTTTGCCTCGGAGCAGAACACTCATCTATCTTTGTCTTCATATCCTTTTCTTCTCAGAGCTGGAGTGTGATGCCTTGCTCCTATTCATGGCTCTTGACCTGCAATTTTTGAACTATCTAAATTAGTTATTCATTCAATGCGAAATCTGAAGTGGCGATTACTTCGACAATATCGTTAGCAAGTTTATGAGGGAAAAGAAAGAATGCAACTTCCAAAAGCGAAGGTAAGAATGAAGTACATAGTAGTGTAGCTGGGAAAGTAGGAACATGAGCTGAGACATGATTCAGAAAAAATGGTTGAGGTTCCCGATCCTTTTGACATGAGCTGCGATTATTTGGTCAGGGACACATGGCTGTATATAACTTTCACAAGCAACATCCCCTATGTGACAACCTACCTTCGATCACAAAGCTATATAATCTATATAATGGAGAAAAATGGAGCTTTCGATAACCTGCATACCTATTTCCTAAAGCAAAGCTAGGAACGAAGTACACAGATATTATGGCGAGAAAGTAGGAAAATCAAATCATAAACTCTGGAACATATTGCAGAAAGAGAAGCGTGAAGCACACTTCCTTGAAATTTCAACACAAGCGGACATTCATTTTTGTTGATCCTGCTATTTATTTATGGGGAAGCATGGATAAGTAAAGATAGAAATTTAGAAAATGTATGCAAATTCACATATATTTTTCTAAAATCCCATGGAAATATGTCTATCAGGACGGTGTATTTCAAAAAAGCAAGTCAGGTAGCAAATACTTTGGATAAAACCTCTATAGATAGTAGAGAACAACTTCCAACGATTCAACTGTACAGACTAAAAAGCTTGCCAGGAAACGAGAAGAGCCAGATACACTAAGTTACAGAAGAAGCACCTGAAATACAACAGTGAAATAGTTAGTATGGCAAGAAACCTGCATATATTTGAGTGCAATTCACATCCTCTAGGCATCGTTCTCACTCATTTTTTCCTAGTAAGTATAAAGCATATACAGAGTATGAAAAGGGGATACATATCACACAACAAATAGTAGTTTCAGAGCTTTAGAAGGCTGTCCCATTTTGCTCAGTATGCTTTCAGCTATGCAGAACCGGACATTGTACCACTTATTTCAGAGTTAAGACATATTTCAGTATGTAAAAGAAACGTGACATGAATCATCTGCTACTCTAGAAATTTGATTTATCACGGCTAACCAACATGGAACGATCATCTGACTTTCTGGTTATACTAACGTGTAAATATTTGGCAGGAATAGACTATAGTGTCAACCATAAAGTATTATTCGCAAAAGCAAGGAAGGTTGTTGTATCTAGATAAATTACTATTTTCAAGTTGACTCCCAAATTTTTATTAGAAAGTGGATGCCTACTAATAGCGCATCTCGGGGAATCATAGTGAGAGTGAAGGGCCTGTAGAAATGCAAAACGGCAAGATAAAATTCAGACATTGGCATAGAGAGAAACTAATAGGAAAACATGCACCATCAATCACTCACCATAAGGTCAGCAGTTGGACAATAGTTGAGCTGTAGTAGATGGTTACCAAATAATGAATAGAAGGAAAATCACTAGAAAAATAACCATGAGAGCACCAAACTATCTACAAACATGAAGGCCCTTGCTTGGATTAAACAGGATGAGTACGCCATGATAATCAAAAGAACAAAAACATGGATTAAAATTTATAGAGCAATGCTAGGAAGATATTGTCTTGAAGAACGGTAAGTAAGAAAACAATAAAGCAAGCAACGAACCTGCAAAAATATCCTCCAAGTTTTGCGTGAAAATCCATCAAATATATCCTTGATCGCATATTTGTCTTTGTCGAGGTACTGTACAGGAAGGTTCTCCAAAAAACAGAGTAAAGTTGTTTTTCCTTTTTTGAGAGTTTGATAGCAAACCTGCAATTCATCAAAAAGGGATTACAATTGATAAGAAAAGAAATCTCTGCTATTTTATAGTCAAAGAACATGGTTCCATCGACAAAAATACAAAAAAATTGAAATTTGACGGTGTAAGGAACCTGCAATGATATACTGCGCCATAAACTACTTTGCAATGATATACTGAACCATAAATCTGAAGCTCTACATGCTTTCAAATTATGTAATGAACTGGCCAAGACTCTACACCTACCATCATCACAACTGTGGACAAACGATGTGCTATGTATTTTCAAATCTCTCATTCAAATAGTTTGTAGCACTAGCAGACATACAAAGGTTGACCCATGTTATTTTAGTCTTATGACTTTTACTTTAGTAGAACACTCATTTGGTCAATCTTGGTAGAAGAGCACCGACATAATTTTAGGCGCATCCATTAAGAAAATAATAACAATAGCAGCACAGTTAGGCATATAGATTGGTTAGTAAAACATATCTTCTTTGGATTATTCTACCAGGATAGATAATAAAACTTCACCTCTCAGGTCCTTTTTCAGCATCATGCCAATATACACTTCAGAACAGCATGTCAAAATTTAGAAAATTCGTTGAGATAAAACATGTGATTGATTAGTGTGAGCCACATTGCTTCTATTTTTGAAACACACTACTTGGGCAGATGTAAACATTGGCAATACACTGTCGGTGTACTAGAGTAGGGGTACCCTAGTACCCCGTGCACTCGTCTGCAGACGATTGCAAAGACACCAGCCGGCAGGGTTTGCCTCGTCACCGCCAAGATCCTTCGTGGTTCCTTTTGGAGCCATTCAAGAACAAAGTATTTGATTGAGAAGACAAGGCCCCGACAAGAAGAGCTTGTCGGGAAGGCCGCTCGAACGCAGAAGACAAGGCCCGGCAAGAGGAGCTTGCGGGAAGGCTCGAGCGCGACAAGTCTCCGAGCGCGACAAGGATTCGCGGCAAAGGCGCTTGCCGCGGCATGCAACCTCTCTGTCTCCGCTCCAGCTCACCCAGCGACGTGTCGCCATGGGACCGCTCCATGGGCGCGTGTCGGCGGTCATGCAGCCAGCGGAGAGCAGCGATAAGCGGCGCTGACAGGCTCGCCATCGTGGCGGCGGAGGCGCACTGACGGCCTCTGCACTTTGTTTGGGCGACAATGACGGGCATTTATTGCTTTTGTCCCTTCCGTCGAGTTAGGTATTTTGCCTTGTACCTTTGTTCAAGTAGGTGTACCAACTCCTGTTTTTACATTTGTACCCTCGCCTATGTTGCCACTGTCGGAGACCCCTTGAGCATATAAAAGGAGGCCCGAGTGCAACGTGAAGAGGGTTCCGTTGATTCGGTTCGCCAGGTTCGCCTCGTTGGGTTCATTCGACCCACTCGAGACCGAGATAGACTCACGCTAGGTTTTGTAGCTCGTTGCTCCCTAGCAAGAACAGAATAGATCAAACAAGCAGCGATGAGTTTTATCTCTCCGGAGAGCTCCGAAGCTGGGTAAACTGCTCGTGTGCCTCGCCTCGATCCGCTCTTCATGCGATCTCCGCCCCCTCCGAACCACAAGGGCCTGCTCCGCCCGGCCCCATAGGTGTCCGTGGGTACGCCAGCCTTCCCGACATCTCTGGCGTGCCGGTAGAAGCGTCGAGGCCGTGTGAATCTGATCCGGCGTTCACACGAGCAGCGTCCTCAACATCTTCCTCAACATGCCGCCGAAGAAGAAGGCTTCGCAGCAGCAGCCGTCGCGTCGTACCCACCCTCACCGCAGCAAAGCGGGTGGTGGGGCGACGCTGGCGGAGGAATGGGCGCCGACGAAGGTGCTCGCGACGTTGCCAAGTCCAAGGACAAGGCACCGCAAACCTCGGCGTCCGCGCATCCCCCGCGCCCATCTCAGGAGACGCGGGACCAACAACGTCATGGCGTTCACAACACCATACGTTCGTTGGATCGAGACCCTCAAGACCAACATGCGCACCAACATGCTGGCACGAGTGAGATACGGTCGCCCGGACGGGGCGCTGCTCCTTCTAACGTAGTTAGAAGTCCGAGCGTGTCCCGCTCCTCGCACCGTTCTCCAATGCCGCCTACTACTCCAGCAGAAGCTCTGGCGAGGGCTCAGCTACTCCTCGACTACCCTCCAACGGCCGACAAGGTCGACGAGTGGAGGGCCACTATCCAGAGCCTCATCGGCTTTGCCAACGGCGACGCTCCGCGGCAACCAACGCCATCGTTGCCGCGGCATGACGACAAGGCAAGAGCCGGTGGCGACGAAACTGTCGGAGGTGCAACCACCGTGCACTCTCCGCCAAGAGGGCCAAGATCACCGACTCACCGGATCCACCTCGTGGCGACTCCCGCTGCGTCGTCGGATCCATGAGCTTCGCCGCGACCAGCGCCAAGTACTTCATGAGCGACAACAAGAGGACGCTCGAACTCGCATCGGCGCCCGAAGAAAGCGCGACGTCGATCCGACAAAGCGCTGCCCAGGCCTTCTGTTGACATGAACGCGCCCGGAGGGGCCAGGCGACTGCCGTCTGCAGCGGTAGGTTGCCCTGCGTTAAGCTTCGTGAGCTGCGGCAAGTCCAAAGATGGCAGCCGGAAAAACTTCAAACCAGACGTGCGGGAGAAGTATGATGGCAGGATGCACCCGTCGGAGTTCCTCAAGATCTACACCATCGCGGTGCAGGCTGCGGGGGACGGGACGACAAGATCCTCGCCAACTACTTCCCCGCCGTGCTCAAGCCCAACGTCAAATCTTGGCTCATGCACTTGCCTGGACAGCTCCATATCCTCTTGGCAGATCTGTGCCATCGGTTTGTTGGCGCCTTCACGGTGGCCACAAACCTCATGGCCAAGAGAGTGACCTTCACTTGCTCGCCCAGAAGGAAGGAGAGTCCCTGCGCAAGTTCATTCAGAGGTTCAGCTGCGTGCACTACAACATCCCAGACGTCCACCCTGCCGCGGTGATTAGCGCATTTCATCAGAATGTGCGGAACCGCAGGATGAGGGAAGGAGATGGCGATGTGCAAAGTCAAGGACGTCAGTGAGCTGTACACCCTGGCCGACAAGTGTGCACGCGCTGAGGAAGGGAGGAGACTCCCTGGAGAGAATGCAGAAGCAGGGTCTGACAGTGATGACACCGCCCCGGCAAAGAAGGGCCAGCGGCGAGGCAACAGGAAGAAGAAAAGCAGAGAAGTGCTAGCTGTCGAGCAGTCCGGCAACGGAGGCGGCGACAAGAACGCCAAGGTTGGTGGCTCCGGCAAGGAGGTTGCCGTTGACGCCAACCACCAGTCGGTGGCGGCCGCCGACAAGCAGGACGGCTCCGGCAAGCAGTACTGCAAGATCCACCGCACCAAGGGCCACGATCTCCAGAGCTGCAAGAAGGTCGAGCAGCTTGTCGAACAGCGAGAGGGCTGAGTACGAGCGGCGCGACAAGGAGAAGGCCCAGAAGGTGCTGGGGAGCAAGCAAGAAAGCGTCGGTCGGGGAGGACGCCAGCAAGGCCAAGCAGCGACAAGGAGATCGACCTCCCAGCGGCGCGACAAGGATGAAGATGAGGACGGCAGCGAAGATATGGAGGACGGCAGCGCC
Organism: Aegilops bicornis; assembly: GCA_021605145.1. NCBI lineage: Eukaryota > Viridiplantae > Streptophyta > Magnoliopsida > Poales > Poaceae > Aegilops > Aegilops bicornis. The sequence goes on along the minus strand of CM038670.1, from coordinate 721,582,594 downwards.
GACGGCAGGAGTTTCGTAGCCACAGAGGTCTTCTGCGTTGACGGAGGTGCTTCCCTGCATACCTCCCACCGCCAACTCAAGCAATGGATGCGGGAGGTCAATGCAGCGGAACCATCCGTAGTGTCACGCAAGCCTCGGCAATGGTCCAGCACGCCTCTCATTTGTGATAGTGAGGACCACCCTGATCGCATAATCGCGGTCGGGTGCTTGCCGATGTTGGTCTCTCCAACCATCCGCAACTTCAAGGTCACAAAATGTTAGTTGGCCGGCGGGGCGGCTTGAATCTGATCTCCTCCGGTGCTCCGAAGCTTCAAATCCCGACAATGAGCTCGAAGAGACCGGTACCTTCCAAGGAATCAATCCGGGAAGGAGCAAGCCGAAGGGGAAGATTACGTTGCCGGTCACATTTGGCAGCGAGCTGAACTTCAGGACTGAGAGGGTTACATTTGACGTTGCTGATTTCCCATTGCCCTACAATGGGATACTTGGCCATCCAGCGCTTGCCAAGTTCATGGCAGCCTCTCACTACGCCTACAACCTACTCAAGATGCCAGGCCCGATAAGCGTCATCTCTGTCCATGGCGACAAGAAGGATGCCCTTATCTGTGCCGACAAGATCTTCCGGATGCAGCAGCCGCGACAGTTGCCAAGCACTTGTCACCGAAGCTCCGGGGAAAGAAGACCAAGTCCAAGTCCGCAAGGGCTCGATGCCCACTCCGGCAAGCGCACCTCTTGGTGCTGCGCCACCGTCGAGGACGCACCATCGAGCTCCACCGGCAAGTGCAAGAAGATGGTGGCTCCGCCGAAGACCAAGAAGGTGCCCGCCAAGGAGGACGGCGCTGGTGGTACCTTCACCATCAGTGCCTCTCTCGACCCCAAATAGGAAGGCGCGCTCGTTGCTTTCCTGCGGGCGAATGTCGGCGTGTTTGCATGGCAACCGTCTGATATCCCAGTGTTCCCGTGAAAGTGATTGAGCACCGCTGGCCGCTTGTCCTCATGCGTGGCCCGTCAAGCAAAAAGTCAGAAGCAAGCAATGGAGCGCCAAGAATTCATAGCGAAGAGATCAAGAAGCTGGAAGCAGCGGGCCTTGTCGAGGAGTGCTCCATCCTACGTGGTTGGCCAATCCTGTAGTCGTGCGCCAAAGGCAAATGGGAAATGGAGACTTTGTATTGACTTCACGGATGTTAATAAAGCTTGTCCCAAAGATCCATTTCCCTTGCCGCGCATTGACCAGATTGTTGACTCCACGGCTGGATGTGATTTGCTTACGTTTCTTGATGCCTACTCAGGATACCATCAGATCTTCATGGCTGAAGAAGATGAGGAGAAGACCGCATTCATCACACCATGTGGCACATCTTTGTTTCATACGGATGCCTTTCGGTTTGAAGAATGCAGGTTCAACATTTTCAAGGGTAGTCCATGACGCTTTTGAGCAGAAAATGAACATAAAAGTAGAAGCCTACAAGCATGAAATATTGGTAAAGAACAAGCACAAAGCAAATAAGGTTCAAGATTTGGGACGAGACCTTTGCAAATCTGCGCAAGATCAACCTCAAGCTCAACCCCGAGAAGTGCGTGTTTGGAGTCCCTTCCGCAAGCTTCTCGGGTTCTTCGTGTCTCAAATGGGATTGAATCCAATCCCGACAAGATCAAGGCCATTGAGCAGATTGAAGCACCAAAGCGCGTCAAGGATGTACGAAGACTTGCCGGTTGCGTAGCTGCTCTCAGCAGGTTTATTTCTAGGTCTGCTGATCGCGCCCTGCCATTTTTCAAGATTTTGAAAAAGGCAGGTCCAATGAAATGGACTTCCGAAGCGGAGGCTGCGCTGCAGGACTTAAAGAGATACCTGTCCTCCACTCCAACACTTGTCGCACCTAGGCCACAAGAGAAGTTGCTGCTATATATAGCGGCAACCAATCAAGTGGTTAGTGCTGCGTTAGTGGCGGAGAGGGAGGCGGATGACGAGCCAAAGAACCGTGGCAAGCACATCCAGCGACAAGCGGGGCTTCACGACAAGCTCTGGTCCCGACAAGGACGAATCTGCGCAGACACATGAACAGATACAGAAAAGGATGGTGCAGCGCCCAGTCTATTTTGTCAGCTCTCTCCTGCAAGGGGCTAGGTCAAGGTATTCTGGTGTGCAGAAATTGCTTTTCGGCCTCCTCATGGCCGTGAGAAAGCTGCGCTATTACTTCCAAGCACATGAGATCACAGTTGTCACTCGCTTTCCCCTGAAGAGGATACTGCAGAATCCAGAAGCGACAGGCAGGATTGTCGAGTGGGCACTGGAGCTGTCAAGCTTTGGTCTTAAGTTTGAAAGCACATCAACTATCCAAAGCAGAGCATTGGCAGAATTCATAGCGAAATGGACGCCAACGCCAGATGAAGAGATTCCGGAGACGAGCATTCCCGTCAAAGAAGCAAGCAAAGAGTGGCTGATGTACTTTGATGGTGCCTTCTCGCTGCAAAGCGCCGGTGCCGGCGTCGCTTATCGCACCCACCGGAGAGCACCTCAAGTACGTCGTCAGATGCACTTTCCCAAGGAGCAAGCGACAAACAATACTGCAGAGTATGAAGGTTTGCTTGCCGGTCTCAGGATCGCAGTGGACCTTGGGATCAAGAAGCTTATTGTCAAGGGTGACTCGCAACTCGTCGTCCGCCAAGTCAACAAAGATTACCAGAGTCCGTTGATGGAAGCCTACGTTGATGAAGTGAGGAAGCTAGAAGAGCACTTTGACGGCCTGCAAATGGAACATGTTCCAAGAGCTCAGAATGATATTGCTGACGGCCTGTCAAAGTGTGCCGCACTTAAGTTGCCTGTGGAACCAGGGATTTTCGTGCTCAAGCTGACTCAGCCAACCGTAACACCATCGACAGGACAAAGCAAGAAGAGGAAGTTGGCCTCTGGTGACTACTTTCCGACAGAGCTTCCCGAAGCCGTCGTTGCAAAGGTCCCCAAGATCAACACCAACAGTCTTTGAGGAAGCGATCTGCTCCGGCTGCACCCGAGGTTTGTTTTGTTGAAGCAGACGCTCCCGACAAGTCTTGCTCCGGCAAGCTTGTCGGGGAGCATCTAGCTCCGGCAGGGCCGCAGGCTCTTGCCGTGGAAGCTGATGTTCCCGCAGCAAAAGACGTGCCTTTAGTCCTCGTTGTCGAGCCACAAGCTCCAGCATGGGCGCAGCAGATTGTCCATTTCCTCCAGATAGGAGAACTTCCTGAAGAGCAAGAGGAAGCGGAAAGAGTAGCCCGGCAGTCAAGTATGTACCAGTTTGTCGACAAAGACACCTGTCATGTAAGAAGACTCAACGGTGTGAAATTGAAGTGTATTCCCAGGGAAAATGGACAGAAGCTGTTGGCAGAGATACATGGAGGCATATGTGGTCACCACATTGGCGCAAGAGCACTTGCCGGAAAAGCTTTCCGGCAAGGTTTCTTCTGGCCGACAGCCCTCCAGGATGCAACTGCACAAGTAACCAAGTGTGAAGCGTGCCAGTTCCATTCCAAACAGATACACCAGCCAGCTCAAGCTCTCCGGGCGATCCCTTTATCCTGGCCATTTTTGGTGCGGGGCTCGACATCCTCGGCCCCTTCCCCGAAGCTGTCGGGGCTTTGAGTACTTGTACGCCGCCATCGACAAGTTCACAAAGTGGCGGAAGTGGAAGCGATGAGGAAGGTGACAGACAAAGCGATCAAGTTCTTCAGTCAACTGTTTGTCGTTTGGAATCCCTAACGGATCATCACCGACAACGGCACACAATTCACGAAGTCGCACCTTCATGCAAGACGTCCAAGACCTTGGCGCCAAGGTCTGCTTTGCTTCATTGCTCACCCGAGAAGCAACGGTCAAGCGAAGAGGGCAACGCTGAAGTGCTGCGCGAGCTCAAGACCGTAACTTTCGACAAGCTGCACAAGTGCGGAAGAAACTGGATCGAGGAGCTGCCGGTGGTTCTTTGGTCGATCAGACGACGCCAAATCGAGCCAGCGGCGAGGCACCCTTTGCTCTAGTCTATGGAGCAGAGGCAGTTCTCCCCACGGAACTTCGTGATAACGGATCGCCTCGAGTACTCGCTTATGATGAGCTTGAGTAAGAGCAGCTGCAACAAGATGACGCGCTGCTCCTCGAGGAGGATCGTCTTCAGGCCGCTGTGCGAGCCGCCCACTACCAGCAAGCTCTGCGTCGCTACCATAGCCGCAGGGTTAGTGCCAGAAGTCTCGAGGAAGGCGACCTTGTTCTTTGGCGCGTTCAGTCCGCCAAGAATTCAAACAAGTTGACGCCGAAGTGGGAAGGCCCTTATCGGGTGAAACGAGTCACTAGGCCTGGCGCTGTCATGCCTTTGAGACCGAAGATGGCATTCCGGTGAGCAACTCACGGAACATTGAGCATCTTCGTAAGTTTTACCCATAGGGCGCGGTTGTCGGAATCCGTTCGGCAACCACCTTTTGTACAAGTCTTGCCGCTGTTGCATGTAATCGCCATTACAAAGCCGGTATGAGACCCGATGCATCGATAAAGCTCATGTGTTGCGCAGCTCGTCAAGTTCATGCTTTCATCAATTTATTGCATGCTTTGGCTAACACTTTGTGCAAGAACCACACCGGTAAGCAGAATCGAGCCACTGGGCTCCATAACGTTATTTCCTCTTCTTTTTCTTTTCTCAAAGAAAGGGAAGCTCCCTCGCGCACAAGTTAACCAGGGGGGAGGAGGAGATAATACTATGGACCAGACACCGCTCAAGGAAGATTCACCTCATCGGGAAGCAAGAGACAGAAAAGCTAAGTTGCCAAAGTTTGAGCAATCAATTTTAAATTTTTAAGTTATCTTCCTCGAACGACAAGATTTTGTATGGAAAACCTGTGCGCGGAGGAACCAACTCACGGCTAGTCGGCGCCCTTACTTTGTTTCGAGTCCGCTCAACAACTTAAGTGAGCTGCGGCTAGTTGTGACAAGGTTGCTTGTCGGAGGCGGCACTGCCAAAGGCTGACGTTCGCACTCAAGCCATGGCAAAAAGTGCTCGCACCGACAAGTCCCCTAAATGCGTAAGGCAAAAACGTACAAAGGAAGGAATCAAGTAGAGGAAATAACGTTGCATTGATCGATTCACCTAAGATAGAGTATATTACAGAATAACTTGTCGCTGATCTAACAAAGTTTTCTAAACATGATCGGCGACAAGGGAAAGATAAGGTTGGCGGCCTAGTCTACGCGGTCGCCTTCGATCCGCTTGATCTTGTTCACCTTGTCCACAATGGGTGCGACAAAGGATTTGAAGCTCCTCCACGTTGGCGTCGGACGGCAAGGATCTGAGGACACCGTTAAGGTTGAGGCCCGGGTTGCGGAAGGCCACCTTCATCAACACCTTCTCGAGGGCCCCTGCACACACCTGGCGAGATTCCTCGGCAAGCTGCTTCGGGACCTCCTCCCGGAGTCGCCGGAGGCCCGTCACCACGCCTTTGAAGAATAGGCTAAGCTTGACGCTGGGTTGGAGATGCTCGTCGGAGGAATGCAAGGTCCGCCATCCCAGCTCCATCACTGCGTTGTGGATGTCGGCGGCGGTGTCCACAAGACCTTCGGTCCAGTGCTCCACGCTCTCCCTCAAGGTGTTCTGGACGGAGGCAGCATTCGCCAGCAGCTCCTCCTTGGCCTTGATCGCCTCCAACAAGCCCACCTCCCGCTCTCTGGCACCATCCAACGTCTGCGTCAGAGTGGTCAGTTTCAGCTCCAGATCCGCCTTGGAGTCCTTGGCGGCGTCGAGCTCCTTGGCCCTGTCAGCGAGACGGCTCTGCAGCTTCGCCCAATGTAGGCGTCCTTCTCGCGCTCACGCTTGAGCACGGCAAGCTCTTCGCCGCTCTTCTTGAGGTGGCCTCCGGCTGTGCCACCACCTTCGCCTTCAGCTCTTCCTGGGCGGCCTCGGCGGCTGCGGCAGCGTCCTTCGCTTCCTGAAGTGCCCCGCCAAGCGACTCTTCACGCGCGGCAAGGTCCTCCTCGTGGCTGTCCAGGTTGACCTTCCGCTGTGCCAACTCGCTTTCCTGCGCGGCGAGCTTCTCGGCAGCCAGCCGCTGCTCCTCACAGCTGCGGCCTTCTCAAGGATGAAGGCCGTGCGCTCTTCTGAAGTTGCCCCAGCGCTTCCGCCCACGTCGCGGAGGGCTTCTTTGTTGGCGCTCCGGAGCTCCTCGGCGCGTTTCTCCATGTCCGCTCCCGCCCTCGCGACAAGGGCCTCCCGGGTCTCCAACTTGGCCTGCCGGGCGCGGTAGAGCGACAACAGCTTCTTCAGCAGCTGCTCCTCCTCAGACTCGCCGCTGCTGCTGCTTGGCGCGTCCACCAGCGTCAGCCCAGCGGAGGCGAGTAGCTCGCCGTCGAAGGTCTCGCCCTCGACCGGCGCCACAGGCTCGGTTCCTAGGGGAGCTTGATGAAGACGCCTTCGCCCGGCCTTGGTAGGCACCGGGCCTGGGGCTCCTCGAACTGGCCTTGGCAGCAGCCAGGAGTCGGCTGTCGGTGTAGCGCTTACCGCTCCTGCGGCCTCAGGGGCCGTCGGATCGATTGCCCGACCCTCGACAGCCTCCGTCGGCAGCCTCGGTGGCCTCCTCGCCATGTGGCTCGTCGGCGGCCTCTTCCTCCACGACGACCTCTTCTTCTTCGACGGGCCGGCCTCGTCGGTGTTGCCGCGTTTCCTCCTCGCCGCGGCCTCGACCTCCATCGGGTCTGCGTCGAGGCCGAAGAAAGAGCAATCGAGCAGATATTCAAAAAGAGAAACAAAAGAAAGCAAGCCCAAGGGAAAATTCCATGTAAGGGAGTTACACCGCAACGGGATCTGCAGCCATGGCCTCGACCACTTTGGAGGGTCGGCTGGCGCCGTCCCTTGCCGGGGTAGCCTCCCTTCTTTGGAGTGGCCTCCCTTGTCGGGGTGGCCTCCCTTGTCGGAGGGAGCTTCCTTGCCGGGAGTTCTCCCTTGGCGGCGTGGTGACAGCGGGCAGGGTCTCGAGGCGGTTTCCGAGCCCTCCCGATGAGGCTGCTCCGCTCCTACACAAACAAACAAATGTAAATCAACGAAGAAAGGCACCCCTGCACACCTAGTAGTAAGGAGAAAAACTGCACACTTACTCTGGGGGCTGTGCTGGGGGCTGCTCTGGGGAAGGGTTGCCGGGTCCGACAAGGCGGTCTCGGGCGCGTACCCCGTCGCCACGGGAGAATCGTCCTCAACGACGCACCGTCGGGATCTTGGCCCTCTTCGCGCTCTGGGCCAGCGTCACGAAAAGGAAAGATTCGAACAAAGCAAATCAGATTCAAGATGAAGCAATAAAAATTGAAGAAATACAAGCACAATCGCGAGAAGCTTACTCTTCGCCTTCCTCCTCGGAGCTGAGCGCGGAGAAATCAAACTCCGGCCCGCCTCCGGTGCGATGAGGCGGGGGAGTGGGCTCTCTTGGCCGCTTGGCGGAGGCGTCGGCGGCGGCCTGAGAAGATTCCGCCCCAGTTGTCGCTGCAGTTTGGGGCGCTCCCGCGGCAACCTCGCTTGCCGCGGTGGAGCGCGTCGAGCGGCGCTGCTGCTGTGGGCCGGTCTGCCGCCCCGACTCGTCTCCAACCCTGCGGAGACGCCTCCTCGGCGGAGCCGGGGGCTCCGCTGGCGGCAAGTCGCTTGGCGGAGGAGAAGAAGCGCCCTCGGCGGGTCCACTCGACCCGGCCTCGGTCCCGACAAGCTCGTCCTCGCCGGCGACCTCCCTCGCTCGGCAAGGCTTGCCGCCTTCGCCGCCTCCGCCTCCTCCACGGTGAACCCGAAGGCTCCAGCGGCAGCGGCTGCTGCCGCCTCCTCCACCCTGGTGGCAATCCGCGCCATCTCCTGCTCGGTGGTGTCTCGGGTGAGCCTCTTCTGCTCGTCGGAGCGGATCGGCACCTCTTGCAAGTCGTCGAAGAATTGCTGCACGACCTCGTCGGGGGGCTCCTGCCAGGTCGGGACGATCCCGTGGGAGTCGCACAGTGGCATCATGGCGCGGATGCGGTCGAGCGCCGAGTTGTTGCACAATGGGACGACCCCCCGCGGCAACCTGAACCACTCGGGATGTTCGGGGTCGTTCTTGAACAACTCGAGCAGCACTGAATCCAGGTCCATGACGGTGAAGTTCCAATTCAGGCCCGGGCGCAGCCTCATGATGTCCGCCGCATTCTGGAACTCCCAAGCAGGCCTCCTCCTTTCCTGCAAGGGAAGCGTCTGCGGCGAATGAAGTCTCGCCAACTGCTCCTCATCACAACCCGGCAAGCCCGAGGCGCAGAATTGGTCACAGCTATCTTCACTTCGCGTCCTCCGCGCCAAGTTACTCCAATCCTTGCAGCGCGCAATTGGGGTTTGGCGCCGCAGTGGTGAAGGGCTGTGGGTTCTCCTCCACGACCCAGCACCGATTGGCTCTCCACTCCTCCCACTTATTCCAGAATTCCCCTCTAGGTAGGCCTCCTTCTTGCCGATCCTAGAGACCTGTGCTATTCCTCCGCAAGTGGCTCTCCTCTCGACGCGGGGAACAAAGAAATGGCGGAAGAGTGCCACGTTCGGGTAGACTCCGACAAAGTTTTCGCACAAATGTGCGAAAACTGCCATGGTCAAGACGGCGTTGGGGGTGAAATCAAGGAGGCGGAGGCTAAAGGTGTTCATAATGTCGCAAAAGAACTCGGAAAAGGGCGGGCAGAGCCCGCAATAGAAGAAAATGGCGAAGAAAGGGTACCCTGTTGGGGCCAAATCAGCGGCGGAGGCGGGGAGCACCCTCGTGCGCGGATGCGCACGGGTCTCCGTCAACCAGAAAAGGTAGACGACGTCCGCAGCTCCCGTGCGCCGAGCTGCGGGGGAAGATGGCTCGCTCCTTGCGCTTGCGCCCATGGTGCGCCTCGGCCGACTTGACGCCCTTCTCCTTATTGGCTTTCGGAGCCATGGCGAGGAGGGCGGAGGAGGTCGACGGGCGGTGAGTGTGCTTGCGGCGAAAGAAGGGCGCTGCTCTCTTCGCACGGAGAAGAAGAGGGAGCAGCGGTGGTTTCTTGACAAGACAGCAATGGCAGGGGTGGTCGGCCTGCCTCTGTTTCCTCTGCTTATAAAGGGGAGGAGGGGGGCGGACGTTCCGCTTATATCAATAAAGAATCCCCCACGACCGCGCCCACGATCTCTCGCACGACGCCACGTCCGGCGCGTGCCGTTAGTGGGGATCGTGGTGGGTCCGGGGCGAGTTGCGACGCGGTCGAGGCTGCGCGTGTCCGTGCACAGTTCTGGGCCTGGCCCGACAAGCGCTCGGCACCGTGTACGGCCCAGGCCCGGGGGCTCCTGTCGGTGTACTAGAGTAGGGGTACCCTAGTACCCCGTACTCGTGCACGGACGGTTGCAGCACCCCGCGGCAGGGTTTGCCTCGTCACCGCCAAGATCCTTCGTGGCTCCTTTTGGAGCCATTCAAGAACAAAGTATTTGATTGAGAAGACAAGGCCCCGACAAGAAGAGCTTGTCGGGAAGGCCGCTCCAGGCACGCAGAAGACAAGGCCCCGGCAAGAGGAGCTTGCCGGGAAGGCTCGGAGCGCGACAAGTCTCCGAGCGCGACAAGGATTCGGCCGCGGCATGCAACCTCTCTCCGTCTCCGCTCCAGCTCACCCAGCGACGTGTCGCCATGGGACCGTTCCATGGGCGCGTGTCGAGCGGCTGTGCAGCCAGTGGAGAGCAGCGATAAGCAGCGGACAGGCTCGCCATCGTGGCGGCGGAGGCACACCCGACGGCCTCTGTTGCCTTTGTTTGGGCGACAATGACGGGCATTTATTGCTTTTGTCCCTTGCCGTCAGAGTTAGGTATTTTGCACTGTACACTGTTCAAGTAGGTGTACCAACTCCTGTTTTTACATTTGTACCCTCGCCTATGTTGCCACCTGTCGGAGACCCCTTGAGCATATAAAAGGAGGCCCGAGTGCAACGTAGAGAGGGTTCCGTTCGGTTCGGTTCGCCAGGTTCGTCTCGTTGGGTTCATTCGACCCACTCGAGACCAGATAGACTCACGCTAGGTTTTGTAGCTCTCGTTGCTCCCTAGCAAGAACACAATAGATCAAACAAGCAGCGATGAGGAGTTTTATCTCTCCGGAGAGCTCCGAAGCTGGGTAAACTGCTCGTGTGCCTCGCCTCGATCCGCTCTTCATGCGATCTCCGCCCCCCTCCGAACCACAAGGGGCCTGCTCCGTCGGCCCCATAGGTGTCCGTGGGTACGATCAGCCTCCCCGACATACAGTACTAAGATATGACTTGATAACATAGGTTTAGTTACTCTACAGTAAAATGTGTATATCTTATGGCTCAGGGGTGTGATAAATTACACTTCAGCATTTGAATAATAGTTTCGAAAATAATAGAAACTTCCCCAGTTTGACGTTCCTCAACACAAGGAGCTTGTAACAAATATGGAACCACTCCAGCCGTATACACATTAGTCCATGGCAAACATCTTAACGTAAGAATAATCTTATGATCTAATATCGTTAGAAATAGCTGAAACTTATTTCTTCTAAGACGGTTATTACAGGTATGAAATCACTCCAACTATTAGTACGTATGAAACTTCTCTTTAGTGTTTCCATTCTGCCTGTCTGCACACTTCAATTATATTTTGCAAGAATAAACCAGACTAAGAAAGCATTAATGTGTTGCATCTTACTCGAGTTACCGGAAGATGAGAGAATGCTTGCCGATAAAAAGGGGAGAAAGGATATAATAACCTTTAAACATCCAAGGAAGTAACGTGGAATCGACCCAGCAAGAAAAACAGAGGCCATGGAAAGTCTCACCTCAGCATTCCAAGACCTGACTTGCCCTTTGGATACATATCACGAGAGTAACCAAAGACAATCAATTTTACACGTGCCTCATGTCAAGTATTCTGAGCCAGTAGAGACCTCTATCTATCTGTTAGGGCTGCCAAAACAGTACAAATACAATTAATTCCGTATTATAGGAAATATAGCAATACAGCTGGGTAGCAAGATCCTCAGGAGAGATGTGTAAACTAAACACGAACAAAATCACAGACCATCCAAAAACAACTGAACTCACATATAAACATTTCAAGGAAAAATGCGTAAACCCGCAACTCAACATCATTGCTTACCTAATTAGACATCTGTATAAAACAGAACGGAATAGATAACCTCCTCACAGAACCATGGATGCCTATGCAACCATGGAGGCATCCATACTTAACAGCAACTGAAAACATTTTTACATAATAGTCACTGTCAAACAATCAGTCCAGAATCTCAGGAAATACCAGGAAATAAATTACATCTTACATATGTCTATAGAAGATCAGAGCAGAGGAGAATATAATGAGCATTCGGTGCTTGTTCATCTGCGACCTCACACATGCACGAATGTGCCAACAAAGCACAACATGCTGCCATGGATTCCAAAATAGGTATAAAGACGGAGACAAGAGTGCACATCCTGTTCAAATGGAACCACAAAAATAAGCAACATAATAGAAGTAGTAAACAAAACCCAGGAATATCTCTATTTTGGAAAGAACAAGGTTACTCAACTTTCTAATATTCCTAAACAAAATCGAGTCGACCTTTCTAGTTCAAGTATAGATGATTCTCTCAGAATTTGATATTAAGGGCTATATAAATATATATATATATATATATATATATATATATATATATATATTGATTACAGATCTGAACTTCTAGCTAGCATGCACCTGAAGAGCCAGATATAGCAACGATGAGCATCAATATATATGCATATATATCCCCTAAATCCATGGGCAGTAAAATGAGAACACTCATTCCGTTACCCGTACAACAACATAAAGAATAGCAGGCACGTATGTGACTCCTCCTCTTTGCTGGTTACGATTAACCAAATATACCAAACCAATTGCAGCACGAGAATGACAGAAAACTTGACACAACTGCATTCTCTGTACATCATATATAAGAACGAGGTGAAGCACCAAAAGAGGTTATTAATTACCATTAGAGCCATTGGAAGAAGACCACTTTCGAATCTGAGGAACGTGGTCTTCTATGTCACATCTGCACACGTCAAGTTTAAACATCCAAATATTAGCAAAGTAGAGTATGAGTGAGGAAGGAAGTGAGGGAGAGAAAGAGTGGAGCACCTAGTTCACCTCTGGCCTGCATCGCTCAAATCGCCTCCAACAGGCACGTCTTGTCCTCCTTATACTCCAGATGCATGAGGCAGCCATTGGAAGAAAGATGGGCTCCTGCTTCCTCTCGCCTTCCCACCGCATGTTCACCTCGAGCTCCTAGCCTGGTGGGGGGTGGAGGAAGAGGTGGCACCTCATGGCGCAGAGGAGGCAACAATGCGGTGGCGCAACAATTCGACCAGCAGGTGCGCGAGGCCTCGCCCTGCCCCTTCCCACCCGCTAGGACTGCTCACCCAGCTCCTTCCCTGCTATTGCTTGCCTTCCTCGCCGGCTTCCTCCTTCCCCTATATCCCCATCCGCACCGCGAAGACCATGCCGCCGCTGCTCTCCCATGATGATGACCTAGGCAAGCAGAGGAGAAGGCCGGTGGTGGATCGACGACAACGTGGTAGAGGAGAGGAGGAGGCGAGTGGAGAGAAGGCCGGCCGCTATGGGTGAGGAGAGGATGAGGGAGAGAGGAAGGGGTGCGGCGGCTGGTGGGGATGGAGGGGAAGGAGAAAGGGCGCTAGGGTTAGGCGGGTGGGGTGGGAGTGGGGCGACGATTGGGTGCAAAGCGCGCCGATCTCATTGGGCAAAACCTAGTGCACGCGGAAACAACCAACCCAGCTAACGAGCGCCGGACGTGAGCCCACTCGTCATTGGACAACTAAAACAACTGCGAGGTGAAAATTAGGTTTGATTGTGAGAAGATCTGATGATCAAGACACGCCAGAAAGACAGATCGGACGGCCAATGAAGGCTGAATCGGGGGAGCCTCCTGGGAGCGAGTTGCCCAGCCACATTATTTGTTTAAATTTTCTAAAAAAGAGATGGGTAAGAAACATGTAGAAAATATGATCAGAATGCTATAAAATTTCATGATGCAAGGATACGCACACACTTCTTAGAATGGAGTTGACATATTTTTGCTGGACTGGAGCGGACTAGTTCTTTGGCCACTGGAATCTACTTATTATCAGTAGGAGTTGGGTTTCTCTGTGCTGGAGCAGTATCTATAAAAACTGGAGTTGGTTTATTATGTCCTGGCGTTTGGATCTTTTGCAAAGACCTGGTTCATAACCCTTCAGATTCTAACATAGTCGTCTTCCCCTTGCATGCCTTGTATAGAAGAATGGTGCTTCAGTTATAAAACATGCTACAGCAGAGAGATGGAATATGTACTGAAGAATAGAAAGGCATGACATATTGACATGTATTCCCTCCATCCGGAAAAAAATGGATGGGTCTAGGCATATTTCAGTTCTAGATACATCCTTTTTTATCCATTTCGGGAACATGTAATCCAGAGGGAGGGAGTATGGTGTAAGAGCTAGGGATACGACAGGACAACACAGTAAAAAAACACTAGTTGAATGTAAAACTGTATGCTAGCGGAATACATACAGAAAAAACTAAGGCAGCATACACGTGTATGATTGTGAAACTAAGATGGCATTGCAACAGAGCACTAGAACAACATTTCAATGTGAAAAAACATGGTATGGTAGACAGATGAAGTACGTACTCATGAATAACAATGCATAAGATATTCGGAAGCATGATGTCCAAATTAAGCAGATGGCATTGCGATAGAGTAGAATGACAGTACTTGAATTTGAAAACATGTTATCATGAATGGAATAGGTACTGAAAAACAGGAAGGCATGACATATTTACATGCATGATCAGCATGCTAAGCACATGGCATTGCAACATAGTAGATACACTCCAGGACATTATATGCATGTTGTACCCATATCACGGGCCAAGTTAGAGCGAGGACCTTGTGGGGTGAAGAGGATTCAACATCTTTCTGCAAGTCTTCTGAAGAACTGCCTTTACATGTTCCATCATATTAGGTATTATTGACATCAAGTTTATTGGCCTTTACATTGCTCCGCGAGGTTCTTGTGGATATATCAGTGTGTGCAATTATATCTGACATGCATGGAAGACAACTAGTAGTTAGATTTATGTAATGAGTGCCTGTAGGAGACACCATAAATAGTAGGACTGGGATTAACTAGCAGCAATAGATCTCAAAAACTAAAGGGAGAACACAGATGAAAGCTACAGAATATGTATCGTTTGTACTCGAGATTAACTAGATGGCACACAAAAGTATTAAAGAACAACATAGGTAATACTAGAAGTGGTATAATCTATAATCACCAGCCTGTGGGATAGCATTGGCTGATGGATGATAACTATGGAACAGCGTTACCTAAAGAACAAGTATCTTAGCTGAACTATGGAACAACGTTAACTCCTGAACAATACCCGTAAGAGATCAGCATGAATATACATTGAAATGTGATAATCTATTTTCCATGCTTAGATGAATAACAAAGCCATAAATGTTGCACACAAGTAAGATGAGGGTACAACCTATCTGGCCGCCATCCATAGGAGTGAGCATCATGTGCTGACTTGTCGATGGCCCTACAGTTGTTGTGGCTGTCCATGTCGGGCATGCACATTCAATGCAGGGAACTGTTGAGTGGGGACTATAGCTCCCTTCTGGTGTATGCTTCCCTTGTTGGAGCAGCTGTGGTGAGTCGGAAGACGGTGTGGCTGAAGATGTAGATAACGCATAATGTTAAGAACGACACATCTCTTTGATCTAAAGAAATACACTAAGAGATCAACAACAAGGTACGAGAGTGGTCACACGTCTGTTGACTGAGACTAAATTGGGGTCACACGATTTTATTTTATTTTGGTACTGTCCGATCTACGCCAGATGGCTTGATGGCCGTCTTGTGCCTCCCGGCTGACACTGTTAGGAATCTTCCCCGAAGAGCCAGCGACCAACGACAGAGCAGCTTGCCTCCATCGTCCGTGGCCCCGGCCAAAACCCCGCTCCCCGCCCCACCGCTCTGCCGTGGTTGCGCCGCCCCCGGGCCAATCCACAAAGACTTCCAGTCATCCAGATCCGGCGGCGGCAGCACCTTGAACCCACGCAACTCTAAGATAGCCATCTAAGCGCTGCTACCGCGGCGAACTTGCTGCCCCGCACCCTTACGTTAGAGACCAGCCAACCGGTAGCCTAGGAGCTCCGCCGCCTCGAGGGTTGCTACTTCCCATTGGGAATCGATTGGCCCAAAATAAAAATCCAGACAACTGACGCCTAAATAAAGTGATTTGAGATGAGGGTGCGACCTATCTGGCGGCATGGTGAAGTAGGCAGGTCCAGCTGCCGAGTCGGTGAGGCCGGCGCCGTTGCGGTGGCCAATGGCGGCAGGGAAACAACGATGTCACGACAGTCGACGGCTACGGGGAAGCAGCGCCGGGACTCTGGACGAATCCGAAGTTGGAGCCGCTCCGGCGCAATGAACAACGGCGAGGGTGAATCGGCTCCGGTACGGTTCACGCGGCCTTCGTCGAGGCAGCTCCAGCAACATGGAGTAAGAGGCACACGGCCTAGTGCACGACTGCAAATGGACAGCGTCTCTGGCATTAGGGAGGAGGGTGGCTGTGAAATTGGTGTGGTGGGGGCGCCATGGAGGAGGGGTTGAGGTTTCGTAGCTCGGGAGGTGGGAGCTTCCGGGGAGAAGGTTATTTGGCACCCACGAGGTATGAATGGGGGGGGGGGGATTGGGAGGGGAGTGGAACCATGTTTTACGGACGCATTTGTCTGAAATGTGAGGGGGAGTTACAGTTCTACCCCTGCCTTTAGGCTTCTCGCCTTGGGTCTGTGTACTGAGGGTCGGGGATAGGAGTAACTTTGCTTCTCCCCAAATAGTGGGCGGGAGCGATTTCGGGCGAGGAGGGCGTGTTTTGAAATATAGTGGGCGCGAGCGATTTCAAAGTAGGAGAGGCGTGTTTTGAAAAAGTGGTATGAGCTATTTCGGGCGAGGAGAGCGTGTTTTGCCAACCATGGTTTATGAATTATTCGGCACATGTAATTTTGGCCAAGGAGAAGGCGCGCTTGGATGAAGTTACAAACCTACCCTCGATGGACAACAGGCCAATGTGGCGACCGAATCTCCGGGTAAAAATTCCCAGAAAATGGCCCTTGCTCTCACCAGCCCCAGGATAACTGTTAGCTGGTAAGGCACCAACTTGATACAGAAATTTCAAGCAAAAATACAATATATGTAGTACAAGACCATTCTGGTCTGCAAGTACAACAAATGGTTTCTAAAGGTTGATGGCGGAAGCGGTTTGTGGATCATCAGTGTCCATGGAACTCCATTTCCCACGGGAACAGCTGACCAGGTTAACTCCTATCTTCGCGAGGCTGCGGTCTCTGTTGCTTAGGTTCCGGGGCTGTCATCGCAACGCTCCTCTCCAAGCAAGAAATCTGGCCAAGACAATAGCCAGGGACAAGCCAGTGAGTACTTTGAATGTACTCGCAAACATCATGAACACAGGTATAATATAACAATGATGTGCGGAAAATATTTTATGCTCAGGGCGTCAGTCACAAAAGATATATAAACTCTGATGCGTGCAAGCATGCTATTTGTGAAAATGCAATGATATGGTAGTATTAAAATTATGAAATAAATAACATAAAGGACTTCAAAAGAAATGCCACAATCGGGCGTCTGAGCGACACTGCATAAAGGGCTTTAAAAGAAATGCCACAGTCGGGCGTCTTAGCAACACCACATAAAGGGCTTTAAAAGAAATGCCACAGTCGGGCGTCTTAGCGACACCACATAAAGGGCTTTAAAACTAATGGCCGATGTGGGCGTCTTAGCGACACCACATAAAGGGCTTTAAAAGAAATGCCACAGTCGGGCGTCTTAGCGACACCACATAAAGGGCTTTATAAGAAATTCCAGAAAGGCGTCTTAGCGACACCACATAAAGGGCTTTAAAAGAAATGCCACAGGAGGGCGTCTTAGCGACACCACATAAAGGGCTTTAAAAGAAATCAAACAGTCGGGCGTCTTAGCGACACCACATAAAGGGCTTTAAAAGAAATGCCACAGTCGGGCGTCTTAGCGACACCACATAAAGGGTTTTAAAAGAAATGCCACAGTCGGGCGTCTTAGCGACACCGCATAAAGGGCTTTAAAAGAAATGCCACAGTCGGGCGTCTTAGCGACACCACATAAAGGGCTTTAAAAGAAATCACAGTAAATATCCAGGAGGTAGAACCATCCCAGGGACATTCAATAATACTAATAAAATCATGGGTTAGTCAACAATAATAATAATAATCATAATTATCACAATCCACAAGTTGTGAAATTCAGTTCTGGTTTAACAGTTTCACCTCCGAAGACCGACACTAAGACCGACACTTGACCCATCCTGCATCGTAATCCTTAACCATGGACACGGCTATTCGAATAGGTTTAATCTCTGCAGAGGGTGTACTCTTTACCCACGAGTAACGGATTCCTTTAGTCCATCGGGACTAATTCCGTTTACGGTCTTTTTGTTGAAACACACCTAACTTGCACACACCAGCTTAAGTTACACGTGTCTGGAATCACCCACGACACCTGTTAAGAAAAAAACTCTAAGTGGGGAGGCTACAACCTCGACGTAACATGGGATCACACAATTTATACCGCGCGCAAACCGGGGAGCTACCCCCTTTGGCTACAACCGAAACACCCATGCTCCTGGACCCGGTGGCATGACTACCGGATGCCTCCAGTATCTTCCACCATGGCCTCTCTGTACGGTGTGTGCTAGGAAAGGGTTGAGAACTTACTGAACCGTACCCTACTTGTTGTAGAGACGAGTGGTAATGGAAGCAAGTATGGGGGTTATCGCACAAGACTCGATCTACGGCCGACTGGAGGTTGCAATATTCCCTGCAAGATTAGTATAACAATGCAAATACTTCAAACTACAGATAGAAACACCACGCGACATACCCCCTCATGCCATACCGGGCACGTCCGTCTCGACGGAGGACTAGGGACAAGACCGTGTTTACCCAATATAGAGGCCTTCCCGGCTTTCCTCCCGGTATGCATGAAAGACATATGACGGTGATTCCTATCACAATCATCTCAACTCCATTTGCATGAAATTCGCTAGCATGCACTCATGAGTAAGAACACCTTCTCACATAAAATGATGTATGTTCGTGTCGGGGTGGTGTTGTCACCGTGCTATGCAACACACACGAAAATTTTACCAGGGTTCAGAATGCTTGCCTTCAGGTCATGGGGAAGGCAGGGTGCATTCCAAAACATCTTGAAATCTTCAAAAATCCTATTTAAAAGGATATATTTGAATTATTACATAAAATCAAAACAGCACAAAAAGTTGTTTTGAATTTTTTTTCAAATAAATCTTAAAATAAACTAGACAATATTTGAGAGAGGTAGGAAAAAGAATTAATTTATTTGGAGTCGTATTTAAAAAGATACAGCCGATCAAAGTTTTGTCAAAAATTTGTTATTTAAATAAAAACAGAAAATAAAATGTTTCGAACATACGTACACGTCGAAGGCGCATTTTGGAAATGCGCTTCCACTTATCCAGCATGGACTGCGCCTGAGTCACTGACAGTGGGGCCGCCTGGCCCACTGGTCAGGTTTGACCAGTCCAACTCTCCCTCCTCTTCCTCTGCCTCGACGGCGGCGAGGCAACGGCGATCGGCGCCCGTGACAGCGGCTCCTCGCGGGTTCCAGATGGTCAGGATGGACCCGCAAGACCGGGCGGTCCTATCGGTGGTCGCTGGTCGGCGGGGACGGCGTGAGCTGCCGGGCCCGAAGCTTCATGATGGAGGAGGTTACGGACAAAGTTATTTTGGGGTCATGTGGTTCCCGATCAAAATCGAGTAGGGGGACGGGCTCACGGAGGAAAGGAAGGCTCCTGGTGGAGAGAGTGGAGAGGGGGAGGCCCTGGTGGCACCGGAATGGCCGGGGCAGTGGTGGCGGTTGGAGTTGCCGGAGAGGAAGAAGACGACTCCCTCCCTTCGATTGACGGCCAAGGGGGCACGAGCTGAATCGTGTGAGGCTTCCTGCGTGCGGGTTTGAGCTCGGGGGCCTCTTTTATAGCACATCCGAGTCGGTTTGCGGCGGCCGTGGATAAGCTTGCCGGCGATCGCCGTTCTATAGCTAGGGCGATGTGGCGGCGATGCACGCTACAGGACGAAGCTGTGGATGAGCACGCACTACTCCAAGAGGCAGGTGGCAAGCGCTGGCGGCTTGGGCGGCGCCGACACGGCCGGGGCCTGCAAGCGTCCGTCAGCTAGCCGCCACGGCCGTCCTGACGGTGGCGCTGTGGGGTGCCAGGTTGGTCGGGGTGGTGTGGTGGTATAAGGGGACACGGCGTGCTGGCTGCGGTCGGTCACAGACCGGGTTGAGTGCGGGGCGTGACGCGGCGGCTCGGGCGCTCGTGGGTGCCAAACGCACGCTCTGGGCGCGCCCAGAGCACGCCCGGGACATGCTCGACGAAATGCCAGGGCAGCCTAGAGGTCGCGGTTGAGGCTGGCAATAAACAGGTCTAGTTTAGGGTTAGCAATGGAATCAAGGGACATGGTGGATAGGCCAGGGGATCAAGTCCACAATGTGAACTTGAAATCATGCCAAATCTGGTTATGCACTCAGGGTGTTTGTCAAAATGCCAAGGGCATCTAGGCAACACTTGGGGTGGCCACATTTTCCAGATCAGTGTCTCTTTGGATGGATAAGGGGGTGGTGAAGTTAGTTTGACAAAAGCAGAAACTTGTTACTGCAAGTTATGCAAAACTTCAGTTCTAGGCAGAAAGTGAATGGCACTGTTTCATGAACCAAAAATCTTCCAAAGGGTCCACTCTTCTGGACTTAAGGGTTTGGCAAGGGGGACTATAAGTAGGAAAAGGAATTATAGATAAAGAAGCAAGTTAGGAAATGGTTGCAGTACAAATCACCAAATGGCACCAGAATGAAGATGAGGATGATTCACTCAATTTTTCCAAAGAACAACACTAGGTTTTTGCATAAAGTTGGATGGCATGCTACTACTGATATCTCATAATTTTGGTGGAGGTTCTAGGGAAATATTTAATTAGGCTATAGTGCAAAAGTGTCCACTGGACCATATTTGAAAAAACGGTAGAAAGCTCAAAATATGCAAAGAAATAATTATATTATTGCACACAAGTGATTTAGAGACATCTCATGACATCTCCAAATTTTGGTTGGAATTTTAAGTGATTCTATCAAATGGTTGTAGTTCAAAAAGAGCTCCAAAATTTAAAACAATACATTTAATGAATAAAGCTCAGGGTGAAGTAAAATAAATCTACTGATTAAGAAAATGTTATACAGAGAGCATAGAAGTCCATTATGTTTTGGAAAGCTCCACAAGGAAAAGACACCTTAATATTAAAAGAAGAGTTCTGAAATCCACAGAAATAAAAATTTTAAAACTCCTGGCAAAAATTTTAATATTTAAAACTTGGCTAAATTTTTGGGGTGTTACAGCCAATTAATGCGTCTCCCACATAGGACGGTAATTTCGCATCTCCCATTTATTTTCTCGGGCGAATTCCACCGAGCAGAGGATGTTTAAAGGTTCATTCAAAATTTGGGAGAACGAGCATCCACGTCTACCTTACCAAGTCGATTCGAATCAAATTTAGAAATATTAGCTTGCCACTTCTTTTTTAGATGGAGAGATGATGCTCGGGAGTTATGTGTTTTTACATGCTCATTGCTAGCGATTTATTATATGACAAATAGTTGACCCACTCAAAAACGGGAATCAAACACAAAATGAAATATCTCGATTCAATGAAATAGCTCATTAACCAGGTCAAAATAGTGAACTAAATCCAAAATTGAACACCTCAATCGAATAGCATGTTGTATAGTATTATAGTACTCCATGAACATGTTGAAAGTCAAATGAATGAACTTGTTTGATATACGCATATATCCGTTCATGTGTGGATTGTAGACAACATGTTCTCCAATTTAAATATTTGAATGCAAGTTTATATCAAAACATGGTTTATATCAGTCTTTGATGCATAAAACGCGACCTCCCCCTCTCCCGGACTCCTGCTCTCTCTCTCTCTCTCTCTCTCTCTCTCGCTGACAATCTTCAATTCTGTCGCACGCATCCAACACACAAACCTTGTTGGTCCTCTCTCTTTCTCTCCATCTCTCTCTCTCTTTGTGTGTGTGTGTGGGGGGTCTTTCTAGTTCGCATGCATATATACTCCATCTATAGGTCTCTCTCGCACACTACGTATGATTCTCTAGTCCAAGCTAGATATCTTGGGTGCACTCATTGTACGCACACAAATTCCTTGGCTCGTTGCCCGTAACTCTCTCACGCAGCACTCTATCGTCTCAGAGCTCTTCCCCCTCTCTCTCAAACTCTCCATCTACCTGGGTCACACATACACATGCATATCTCACTCACACTCGATAGGCCAATCTAAAACTCTATCTCTCTCCCTTGTTCTCTCTCCATCTCACACGCACACACACACAATCTCATGCCTAGCTAGCCAAGTATGATGGTCTCTCACTCAATTGTAGGCACACACAGTCCCCCTATATGTATATGACTAGCTAATCTTAGTCTCCATCACAAACATGTGCATGGTCTATCTTGATTTTTCTCGGGGCATCTTTCTATCGCACACGCACCTCCCTCGATCTCCCACCCATATAGTCCCCTCACTATCTCGAGGGGGTGTCTCTATCACAAACACACCCTCTCGCCCTCCCCATGTGTCCATGTTCTCCATGTGTCCCTCTCGACCTTTGTTCCTTGTTGGCCAGACCTCTATTGGACATGTGCTATAGGGGTGTCTCTCTCTGTTGCAAACAATCACACACTAGCTATCTTCATGTATCTCCTAGCCTCACTTTTCTATCTTGGAGATCCATGTGTGATATGTTCGCCTAAGAAACGAAAACACACACTCTCTCTCTAATTTATCATTTGTTGTCACTTTCTCTTTCACACACATACTCTTTTTGCACACTTACTCATTCTCCTTCACACGCACTTGATCCCTCTCGACTTAGGCACTCTCCTCGGTCCATAGCATATTGATTTATTGAAAAGTCAAACATCACAAAGTTTGACCATGTACGTGGAGAAAAACAATTACATCTGGAACGGAAAACATATACCATTAGATTCACCATGAGATGTAGTTTCATATGATGTATCTTTGGTATTGAAGATATAAATTACATTCGTGTAAACCTGATCAAAGCTTCCAAAGTTTGACTTCTAAAAAAATTACATGCACTGCATTATCGAGAGGATGGAATATCTCTTTCCCCCTCTCAGCTATCTGACGCACCACTCAGCCTTATCGGGGGTCCTCAATCTCTCTCAAACTTTATATCTCCCTCGTTCACACATACACATGTCTCGCCGCGCTATACATATAGACCCATCCAACACTCTCCGCCCTTGTTCTCTCTTTATGTGACACACACCCCCCTAATAAGCACCATAATCCCTCACTCCATCATAGACGCAAGCACTCCCCCCCCCCCTAAGTATGATTATCTCTCACTAGCCATCAGGAACACACGTATTGTCTCCTTCCATCCATACGTCTATCTCGATATCTCTCGTGGTCTCTTCTATCGCGCACACACCTTGTCACTCGATCTCCCACCCATGTAGTCCCATCACGATCTCCAGGGGATCTCTCTATGACAAACATACACTCTCTCCTCCCCATGTCTGCATTTTCTCAGACGTCTCTCGACCTCTCTCCCTTGTTTGTCGGACCCCTCTTGGCCACGTGCTAGGGGTCTTGCTCTCTCGGTTGCAAACAACCACACACTATCTCCTCACCTTGCTTCCATTGTCGAAGATGCATGTGTGATATGTTTGCATAAGACACACACGTTTTTTCTCGACTTTTATCGAGTGTTGTCCATATCTCTTTCACACACGCACACACACTTTTTTCACTCACTCTTTCTATTTCACTCACTCTCTCTCTAGTCAGGGACTCTCTCACGTCCATAAGCATATGGATGTTTTGAAAAGTTAAACCTCGGAAAAGTTTGACCAGGTATATGTGGAGAAAAACATTTACATCTGGAAAGATCATTAGATTCATCACAACATGTACTTACTTCATACTATCATTTATCTTTGGTATTGTAGATATAAGTAATTTCTTTATAAACTTGGTCAAAGTTTCAAAAGTTTGACTTTAAAAAAATGTTGGAACTACATTATCGAACGGAGGGAGTAGCTCTTTCTCTCTCTTTGCTATCTCTCACGGGCCCTCCCTCTCACACGAACACTCTATACCGACGGATTATACGCTCACTGTGTCAGCGTATAGCTCCATATATTATTTAGTTGACCGGTCAACCAGTCCACATGCTGCTTTGTCAGCTCGTGTTCTGTATCTTCGTGTCTTTGGCCCATGTGGCGTTGGGTGAAAATAAGTGAACTAGAGGCCCATCTCGACACGCGGTGAAGTAAACAAGGTTGAAACCACTGGGTAGCACCCTTGCGCTAGTAAATTGAGGCGCGATTGAGGACACACTTCTTCCACGTGGAGGACGCCTTTTCGCACACAATTCACCACTGCTTGGCGGCATGCATGAAGGACGCAGCGATCGCGCACAGACACACAACACACACCAGCACACGTGTACACTAGCGTCGCTGCCGGTTGAGATGGACGGCGAGGCAGCCAACAAGCGGAGGCGGCTCAAGCCAAAACCGCATCCGGCAAGCCTGGACTTCATCAACAGCCTCCCCGACGACATGCTGCTCATGATCATCGGCCTCCTCCCCACCAAATCTGTTGGGGAACGTAGTAATTTCAAAAAATTTCCTACGCACACGCAAGACCATGGTGATGGCATAGCAACGAGAGGGGAGAGTGTATGTCCACGTACCCTCGTAGACCGTAAGCGGAAGCGTTATAACAACGCGGTTGATGTAGTCGTACGTCTTCACGATCCGACCGATCCAAGTACCGAACGTCTGGCACCTCCGAGTTCTGCACACGTTCAGCTCGATGACGATCCCCGGACTCCGATCCAGCAAAGTGTCGGGGATGAGTTCCGTCAGCACGACGGCGTGGTGACGATGATGATGCTCCACCGACGCAGGGCTTCGCCTAAACTCCACGACGATATGACCGAGGTGGAATATGGTGGAGGGGGGCACCGCACGCGGCTAAGAGATCCAAGGGATCAATTGTTGTGTCTTTGGTGCTAGCCCTGCCCCTCTATTTATATGTTGAGCCCCGGGGTCGAAACTTGGAGCAAAAGCCTCCTCAAAGTCGGTTTTGCCCGAAAGGTAAGAGTCCCACTGACTCCAGGACCAAACGCCACAATCCTTGGCGTCGGCCCGAGGCGAACGCCAGGTCTCCGGCGTTTGGCCCCCGCCTCCATAAAACTCTTTTTGCACCGACCTAAAGCCTCATGGGCTTGACCCTTGGCCTAAACATATCATCCAATATATGAATCTTTACGTCTCGACCATTTCGAGACTCCTCGTCATGTCCCCGATCTCATCCGGACTCCGAACTCCTTCGGTACATCAAAACATGTAAACTCATAATATAAGCATCATCGAAACCTTAGCGTGCAGACCCTACGGGTTCGAGAACTATGTAGACATGACCGAGAACTATTCTTGGTCAATAACCAATAGCGGAACCTGGATGCCCATATTGGTTCCTACATATTCTACGAAGATCTTTATCGGTCAGACCGCATAACAACATACGTTGTTCCTTTTGTCATCGGTATGTTACTTGCCCGAGATTTGATCGTCGGTATCCAATACCTAGTTCAATCTCGTTACCGGCAAGTCTCTTTACTCGTTACGTAATGCATCATTCCGTAACTAACTCATTAGCTACATTGCTTGCAAGGCTTATAGATGTGCATTACCGAGAGGGCCCAGAGATACCTCTCCGACAATCGGAGTGACAAAACCTAATCTCGAAATACGCCAACTCAACATGTACCTTTGGAGACACCTGTAGTACTCATTTATAATCACCCAGTTACATTGTGACGTTTGGTAGCACCCAAAGTGTTCCTCCGGTAAACGGGAGTTGCATAATCTCATAGTTACAGGAACATGTATAAGTCATGAAGAAAGCAATAGCAACATACTAAACGATCAAGTGCTAGGCTAACGGAATGGGTCATGTCAATCAGATCATTCTCCTAATGATGTGATCCCGTTAATCAAATGACAACTCATGTCTATGGTTAGGAAACATAACCATCTTTGATTAACGAGCTAGTCAAGTAGAGGCATACTAGTGACACTCTGTTTGTCTATGTATTCACACATGTATTATGTTTCCGTTAATACAATTCTAGCATGAATAATAAACATTTGTCATGATATAAGGAAATAAATAATAACTTTATTATTGCCTCTAGGGCATATTTCCTTCAGTCTCCCACTTGCACTAGAGTCAATAATCTAGTTCACATCGCCATGTGATTTAACATCAATAGTTCACATCTATATGTGGTTAACACCCATAGTTCACATCGACATGTGACCAACACCCAAAGGGTTTACTAGAGTCGAGTAATCTAGCTCACATCGCTATGTGATTAACACCCAAAGAGTACTAAGGTGTGATCATGTTTTGTTTGTGAGAGAAGTTTAGTCAACGGGTCTCGCCACATTCAGATCCGTATGTATTTTTGCAAATTTCTATGTCTACAATGCTCGCACGGAGCTACTCTAGCTAATTGCTCCCACTTTCAATATGTATCCAGATTGAGACTCGAGTCATCTAGATTAGTGTTTAAAGCTTGCATCGACGTAACCCTTTACTTACCTAACCTTTTTCACTTCCATAATCGAGAAACACATCCTTATTCTACTAAGGATAATTTTGACCGCTGTCCATTGATCTACTCCTAGATCACTATTGCACTCCTTGCCAAGCTTAGTGGTAGGGTATGCAATAGATCCGCACATGATATGACATACTTTATAGAACCTATGGCTGATGCATAGGGAATGACTTTCATTCTCTTTCTATCTTCTGCCGTGGTCGGGTTTTGAGTCTTACTCAATCTCACACCTTGTAACACAGGTAAGAACTCTTTCTTTGACTGTTCCATTTTGAACTACTTGAAAATCTTGTCAAGGTATGTATTCATTGAAAAAACTTATCAAGCGTCTTGATCTATCTCTATAGATCTTGATGCTCAATATGTAAGCAGCTTCACCGAGGTCTTTCTTTGAAAAAACTCCTTTCAAACACTCCTTTATGCTTTGCGAATAATTCTACATTATTTCCGATCAACAATATGTCATTCACATATACTTTATCGTAAAGGCTGTAGTGCTCCCACTCACTTTCTTGTAAATACAGGCCTTTCCAAAAGTCTCAGATAAAATCATATGCTTTGATCAACACATCAAAGCGTATATTCCAACTCCGAGATGCTTGCACCAGTCCATTGATGGATCATTGAGCTTGCACATTTTGTTAGCTCCTTTAGGATTGACAAAACCTTCTGGTTGCATCATATACAACTCTTCTTTAATGAATCCATTAAAGAATGTTGTTTTGACATCCATTTGCCAGATTTCATAAAATGTGGCAATTGCTAACATGATTCGGACAGACTTAAGCATCGCTTCTGATTGAGAAAATCTCATTGTAGTCAACACCTTGAACTTGTCGAAAACCTTTTTGTGACAAGTCGAGCTTTGTAGATAGTAACACTACTATCAGTGTCCGTCTTCCTCTTGAGGATCCATTTATTTAACATGGCTTGCTGATCATCGAGCAAGTCAATCAAAGTCCATACTTTTGTTCTCATACATGGATCATATCTCAGATTTTATGGCCTCAAGCCATTTCAGCGAATCTGGGCTCATCATCGCTTCCTCATAGTTCGTAGGTTCATCATGGTCTAGTAACATGACTTCCGAACATGATTA
The DNA here is from genome assembly GCA_021605145.1 of Aegilops bicornis. Classification (NCBI taxonomy): domain Eukaryota; kingdom Viridiplantae; phylum Streptophyta; class Magnoliopsida; order Poales; family Poaceae; genus Aegilops; species Aegilops bicornis. The sequence goes on along the minus strand of CM038670.1, from coordinate 721,555,598 downwards.
CCGTACTACTCAGTGCGGATCTTACTCTGGAAGACCTACGAGGTTTGGTAGCAACTTGATCTGAAGTTTCATGATCATCATCATTAACTTCCTCACTAATTGGTGTAGGAATCACTTTGGAACTGATTTCTGTGATGAACTACTTTCCAATAAGGGAGAAGGTATAATTACCTCATCAAGTTCTACTTTCCTCCCACTCACTTCTTTCGAGAGAAACTTCTTCTCTAGAAAGGATCCATCTTAGCAACGAAAAACTTGCCTTCGGATCTGTGATAGAAGGTGTACCCAATAGTTACCTTTGGGTATTCTATGAAGACGCACTTCTCCGATTTGGGTTTGAGCTTATCAGTGAATTTTTTTCACATAAGCATCACAACTCCAAACTTTTAAGAAACGCACGACTTAGGTTTCTTTGTTAAACCATAGTTCATATGGTGTCGTCTCAACGGATTTAGATGGTGCCCTATTAAACGTGAATGCAGTCTGTCTCTAATGCATAACCCCAAAATGATAGTGATAAACCGATAAGAGACATCATAGATCGCACCATATCAAATAAAGTGCGGTTCTGACGTTCGGACACACCATAACATTGTGGTGTTCCGGTGGCGTGAGCTGTGAAACTATTCCACATTATTTTAATTGAAGACCAAACTCGTAACTCAATTATTCGCCTTTGCGATTAGATCGCAGAAACTTTATTTTCTTGTTACGATGATTTTTCCACTTCACTCTAAAATTCTTTGAACCTTTCAACTATTTCAGACTTATGTTTCATCAAGTAGATATACCCATATCTGCTCAAATCATCTTGTGAAAGTCGAAAATAACGATACTTGCCACGAGCATCAACACTCATTGGATCGCATACATCGGTATGTATTATTTCCAATAAGTCGAGAGCTTGTTCCATTGTTCCGAGAACGGAGTTTTAGTCATCTTGCCCAAAGCGGCATGGTTCGCAAGCATCAAATGATTCATAATCAAGTGATTCCAAAAGTCCATCGACATGGAGTTTTCTTCATGCGCTTTACACCAATATGACCTAAACGGCGATTACCACAAATAAGTTGCACTATCATTATTAACTTTGCATCTTTTGGTTTCAATATTATGAATATGTGTATCACTATGATCGAGATCCAATGAATCATTTTCATTGGGTGTGTAACCATATAAGGTTTTATTCATGTAAACAGAACAACAATTTATTCTCTTACTTAAATGAATAACCGTATTGCAATAAACATGATCAAATCATACTTATGCTCAACACCAAATAACACTTATTTAGGTTCCATACTAATCCCGAAAGTATAGGGAGTGTGCGATGATGATCATATCAATCTTGGAACTACTTCCAACACTCATCTTCACTTCCCCTTCAACTAGTTTCTGTTCATTCTGCAACTCCCGTTTCAAGTTACTACTCTTAGCAACCGAACCAGTATCAAATACCGAGGGGTTTCTCTGAACACTAGTAAAATACACATCAATAATCTGTATCTCAAATATACCTTTGTTCACTTTGCCATCCTTCTTATCCGCCAAATACTTGGGGTAGTTCCGCTTCTAGTGACCGGTTCCATTGCAGCAAAAGCACTTAGTCTCGGGCTTAGGTCCAGACTTGGGTTTCTTCACTCGAGCAGCAACTTGCTTGCCGTTCTTCTTGAAGTTCCCCTTCTTCCCTTTGCCCTTTTCCTTGAGACTAGTGGTCTTGTCAATCATCAACACTTGATGCTCTTTCTTGATTTCTACCTTCGTCGATTTCAACATCACGAAGAGCTCGGGAATCGTTTTCGTCATCCCTTGCATACTATAGTTTATCACGAAGTTCTAGTAACTTAGTGTTGGTGACTAGAGAATTCTGTCAATCACTATCTTATCTGGAAGATTAACTCCCACTTGATTCAACCGATTGAAGTACCCAGACAATCTGAGAACATGCTCACTAGTTGAGCGATTCTCTTCCATCTTTTAGCTATAGAACTTGTTGGAGATTTCATATCTCTCAACTCGGTATTTGCTTGAAATATTAACTTCAATTCCTGGAACATCTCATATGGTCCATGACGTTCAAAACGTCTTTGAAGTCCCGATTCTAAGCTGTTAAGTATGGTGCACTAAACTATCAAGTAGTCATCATATTGAGCTAGTCAAACGTTCATAACGTCTACATTTGCTCCTTGCAATAGGTCTGTCACCTAGCGGTGCATTAAGGACATAATTCTTCTGTGCAGCAGTGAGGATAAACCTCAGATCACGGATCCAATCCGCATCATTGCTACTAACATTTTTCAATACAATTTTCTCTAGGAACACATATAAAAACATAGGGAAGCAACAACGCGAGCTATTGATCTACAACATAATTTGTAAAATACTACCAGGACTAAGTTCATGATAAATTAAAGTTCAATTAATCATATTACTTAAGAACTCCCACTTAGATAGACATCTCTCTAGTCATCTAAGTGATCACGTGATCCAAATCAACTAAACCATAACCGATCATCACGTGAAATGGAGTAGTTTTCAATGGTGAACATCTTATGTTGATCATATCTACTATATGATTCACGCTCGACCTTTCGGTCTCCGTGTTCGAGGCCATATCTGCATATGCTAGGCTCGTCAAGTATAACCCGAGTATTCTGCGTGTGCAAAACTGGCTTGCACCCGTTGTAGATGGACGTAGAGCTTATCACACCCGATCATCACGTGGTGTCTCGGCAGGACGAACTTTGGCAATGGTGCATACTCAGGGAGAACACTACTTGATAATTTTAGTGAGATATCATCTTAAAATGCTACCGTCAATCAAAGCAAAATAAGATGCATAAAGGATAAACATCACATGCAATCAATATAAGTGATATGATATGGCCATCATCATCTTGTGCTTGTGATCTCCATCTCCGAAGCACCGTCGTGATCACCATCGCCACCGGTAGCGACACCTTGATCTCCATCGTAGCATCGTTGTCGTTCGCCATCTATTGCTTCTCGACTATCGCTACCGCTTAGTCATAAAGTAAAAGCAATTACAGGCGTTTGCATTTCATACAATAAAGCGACAACCATATGGCTCCAGCCGATTGCCGATAACCCGGTTACAAAACATGATCATCTCATACAATAAAATATAGCATCACGTCTTGACCATATCACATCACAACATGCCCTGCAAAAACAAGTTAGACGTCCTCTACTTTGTTGTTGCAAATTTTACGTGGCTGCTACGGGCTTAAGCAAGAACCAATCTCACCTACGCATCAAGACCACAACGATACTTTGTCAAATAGACTCCGTTTTAACCTTCTCAAGGACCGGGCGTAGCCACACTCGGTTCAACTAAAGTGAGAGAGACAGACACCCGCCAGCCACCTTTAAGCACGAGTGCTCGTAACGGTGAAACCAGTCTCGCGTAAGCGTACGCGTAATGTCGGTCCGGGCGCTTCATCTCACAATACCGCTGAACCAAAGTATGACATGCTGGTAGGCGGTATGACTTGTATCGCCCACAACTCACTTGTGTTCTACTCGTGCACATGACATCAACGCATAAAAACCTGGCTCGGATGCCACTGTTGGGGAACGTAGTAATTTCAAAAATTTCCTACGCACACGCAAGACCATGGTGATGGCATAGCAACGAGAGGGGAGAGTGTATGTCCACGTACCCTCAGTGAACCGTGGCGGAAGCGTTATAACAACGGTTGATGTGATGTAGTCGTCTTCACGATCCGACCGATCCAAGTACCGAACGTCTGGCACCTCCGGAGTTACGCACATCGTTCAGCTCGATGACGATCCCGGACTCGATCCAAAGAAAGTGTCGGGATGAGTTCCGTCGACGACGGCGTGGTAGCGATGATGATGCTCCACCGACGAGGGCTTCGCCTAAACTCCACGACGATATGACCGAGGTGGAATATGGTGGAGGGGCACCGCTGTGACTAAGAGATCCAAGGGATCAATTGTTGTGTCTTTGGTGCTAGCCCTGCCCCTCTATTTATATGTTGAGCCCAGTCGAAACTTGGAGCAAAAGCCTCCTCAAAGTCGGTTTTGCCGAAAGGTAAGAGTCCCACTCGGACTCCAGGACCAAACGCCACAATCCTTGGCGTCGGCCCAGGGGCAGACGCCCGAGGTCTCCGGCGTTTGGCCCCACAACCTCCATAAAACTCTTTTTTGCACCGTCCTAAAGCCTCATGGGCTTGACCCCTTGGCCTAAACATATCATCCAATATATGAATCTTTACGTCTCGACCATTTCGAGACTCCTCGTCATGTCCCCGATCTCATCCGGGACTCCGAACTCCTTCGGTACATCAAAACATGTAAACTCATAATATAACCGCATCGAAACCTTAAGCGTCACGGACCCTACGGGTTCGAGAACTATGTAGACATGACCGAGAACTATTCTTGGTCAATAACCAATAGCGGAACCTGGATGCCCATATTGGTTCCTACATATTCTACTAAGATCTTTATCGGTCAGACCGCATAACAACATACGTTGTTCCCTTTGTCATCGGTATGTTACTTGCCCGAGATTTGATCGTCGGTATCCAATACCTAGTTCAATCTCGTTACCGGCAAGTCTCTTTACTTGTTACGTAATGCATCATTCCGTAACTAACTCATTAGCTACATTGCTTGCAAGGCTTATAGATGTGCATTACCGAGAGGGCCCAGAGATACCTCTCCAGAGCAATCGGAGTGACAAAACCTAATCTCGAAATACGCCAACCCAACATGTAACTTTTGAGACACCTGTAGTACTCCTTTATTATCACCCTGTTATGTTGTGACTTTTGGTAGCACCCAAAGTGTTCCTCCGGTAAACGGGAGTTGAATAATCTCATAGTTACAGGAACATGTATAAGTCATGAAGAAAGCAATAGCAACATACTAAACGATCAAGTGCTAGGCTAACGGAATGGGTCATGTCAATCAGATCATTCTCCTAATGATGTGATCCCGTTAATCAAATGAAAACTCATGTCTATGGTTAGGAAACATAACCATCTTTGATTAACGAGCTAGTCAAGTAGAGGCATACTAGTGACACTCTGTTTGTCTATGTATTCACACATGTATTATGTTTCCGGTTAATACAATTCTAGCATGAATAATAAACATTTATCATGATATAAGGAAATAAATAATAACTTTATTATTGCCTCTAGGGCATATTTCCTTCAAAATCTGCCGTGCAGACCGCCCTGCTCTCCCGGCGGTGGCGCCCCCTCTAGCGCCGCATCCCCCTCAACCTCACCGTCGACAGCTACCTCTGCGACGGGGATTTCAAACGCATGGCTGCAGTCTCCAAGATCCTTTCTTCGCACCCTGGGCCAGCTAGACGCCTTGACATCCGCATGTTCAGTACCAACTGCAAGGTCCAACCCAAGTTCGACGAGTGGTTCTTATCCCCCGCCCTAGATCATTTCGAGGAGCTCAGCTTTGAAGCTAGACGATGTCGCTCTCTGCCGCCGTCCGCGCTCCTCCTCGCGCCAATGATGCGCCGCGCCAGCTTCAGCTCCTGCTATCTTCCCCAGATTAATGCCGCGCCCGCCCTTCTTCTCCCTCAACTCAAGCAGCTCGACCTCTTCGATGTTGTCATCTGGAAGAAGGCTATGGAGCACATGCTCTGCAGCTGTATCAAGGCCGAGTACCTTCGTCTTGAGCAGATCCACGGGTTCATTAGCCTCCACATCGCCTCGATGAATCTCTGATGGATTTATGTGTCTTGCTGGCCCCACAACAAGACATCAATTGGGAGGAGATCACTCCAGCTGTTCCACGTTATGGTCATTGAGAATGCACCTTTCCTTGAGAGATTGCTTGTATCAGATCTAGAAGGTCCAACAAAATCAAGGTCATTGACGCGTCGAAATTGATAGCGTTGGTGCACTCGTCTGCCAAATTCTTTGAATTCTTTATTGGATCCGTAATCGTTCAGGTACAACACTCATCTTCTTCTCCGTCTTCTTGAAATTCACATTTTTAAATTTCTTCTTGATGTATTTACGACCGTCTTCTAGAAAATGATTCCCACAAGCTTGACCCAGTCTATGCGCTCAGTGAAGATCTAGGCAATAAAATCTATCGGCCCCAATCTGGATCAAGTTATTGGATTCCTTACATGCTTTCCGTGCACGGAGAAGCTACTCATCGAGGTGAAACTTCTTTCCTATTAGTAAACGGTAATCACAACGTAGCTCAGATTTTTCGTAATTTTCCCAAATTACGATGACAAGTGTAGTGTGCAAAACTGCATCTACGCACTGCACCAAAAGAAATGTTTTTAGTATTTTTTCTCACGTGATCACCTGCATCGATTTTTTGTTGTACTACTATAGTAGCCTAGGCTAGTCATAGTGGAAAGTAACTTAGACTACTCCAGTAACTCTATGGTTACCCTAAGAGCAAGTACTACCTCCGCCTGGTTTACTCTTCCTATATTGTAGTATCAAAATTTGACCATAGATTTAAGTGACAATTTGTTAATGCTTGTAACTTAGATTTATATCGTTGGATTCGTATTTGAACATAATTTCAAATGGTGTAATTTTCAGTGACATGCATTGGCATTTTCTTACATAAATATATGGTCAAAATTTTATACTAAATAAGAGGTAGTACAAAAGTGTGCCAAATTCACTTGTGATGCATTTGGCATCGATGCCCCTCCATTGCTCACCTGGTGCCCCAATCTAGATCACCTACTTTGCTCCGGTGCCAAATTAACTCACGCAGTGAAAAAACACTTGTGCGGGAGAGAGAGAGAGAGGACCGAGGCAATAAAAAAAACACTTGTTTGGGAGAGTGAGAGGCTGGTGTAGTTGGTTTCATTGATTTATTTATACATGTGGGTCTATGTGCACAGCGGTGCCAACTCTCTCACATCGCGAGAGCGGTGCCAAAATCTTTTGATTTGACATCGATGCGTATTAGGCATCGGCCACATAGTGGAAGGCAACAAATGCCCAAGCTCTTCACGTACTCCTAGGTAAATGAGAGGAAAGAGAAAGAGAGAGAGAGTGAAAAAATATCACTAGCCAGCCAACCCTATCGTATGAGTGAATGATATTGGTACCTCTTGATGACACGACATCTTATACAACCAGCTGCTCTAATATGTTCTCTTCTTTTGCAGATAAAAAAATACCCGAAAGTGAAAAATGTGCTGCACTATAACAATCTCATTGAATGCCTTGATCTCCATCTTACAGAAATTGATTTGATCGACTACCGAGGCAGCACATCTGAGATTAAATTGGCCAGGTTCTTTGTTCTGGAGGCAAGTGTGCTCAAGGTAATGAGGTTTGGCGTTCTCTGGCGCAACAATGAATGGCATGCTGATCACCGCATGCATCTAAGCCTAAATGACAAAGTCTCCGCAGAAGCTGAATTTGTTTTTGAAACATCAAGTGGCGGAGACTCGAAAACTTATTTGCCCATTAGTGACTTGTCGTAGGCGATGGATTTTAGTTTGTACGATAATGCTGCATCCACCTAAAGTAACGAAAGTTCTTACATAAACTTCCTAGTAATTCCCTCTTCGTAGGTGCAGCATTACTCCTAACATTTGTAATATCAGTTTGAAACTTGTAATATTGCCATGTCCTATTCCTGCATTTTCAAAATCCTGCGAGTCAAACAGGTCCTGAGTTGGTGATTATGTTGTGCCTCCCATCTTTCACCAATAGCCGTCGGATCTAGATCTGACGCATACAAACCAAACTTCTCCAGTTTTGCAAAAAGATGCCCACACTTGTTCCCTATTTACAAACAACTCCTTGTCTCTCATAATCAACCTTATCTCCTCCCCACCACATCTAGAAGGCCATGGAAAAAAATCTGGCGCGATGGCCGCTGCCAGCGCCGTCCACCCCCCAATTTTGGTGTTCCGCGCAATGCACGGGCATCTACGCACGGGAAATTATGTCGAACACGGCTAGTTGTAAGCAGGCTAGGTCGACAGCCATGATGATAGTGACTGCAGACGGTGAGGCTGACTATGGTATGCCGAACACGGCGCCTATACTCAGGTGTCATCTCCGGCGTAGGGTCTTGTCACTTCACTGTGAGGAGCAGCACGTAATAATTTGACCAATGGGTAGTACAGTGCTACTACATTGGTAGTAGTACTACTACTACTAGTACTAGCACCACCGTCTGGATTTAGTAGTACTACCACGTCCATCTGGATTTAGTATTTGACTAGCAATATCTAGTAATGCATGTCACAAAAAATGTACTACTCATACGTAAATAAATACATGGTGTATTGTTTTATTCCTATCGGCGAGGTAACTTAATGTCTTTTTGCTACTTAATAGGATTACATGCAATGAACTAACCACTGCATGTGATGTTTGGTAGTCTCAAGTCATTGAAAGCATGCACGGGCACGGAGGGGGACACAGCTTCATTGACTTACTGCACCTGCCTTTGGGTGTATGACACGTGGGTCCAACGGTGGCTGGCCAACCTGTCATACAGCCAAAGGCAGGTGCCGTAGAGGGGTGAGGAGTAGATGGCCAACACGAACGTGAATTCAATGCAGTCTGCACTTCTCATATAAAGGCTCCCGCCAGTTCAATCTACGAAATCCTACGCACCTACGCACCCAAGGGCTAGAGTGATCACTCCAATCGTTATATCAGATGACTAGAAGCTAGACCCATGGAGGCCATGAGCGCGAGCATCAGCCGGCTGTGCCAGATGGTCCACGATGCCGGCCTGCGGCCCGGCACCAAGGAACGTCTCCAGGTAGTGCTTGAGGCCGCCAGGGCGAGGGGCCGCTTGGATGACAGCTTCGTCTCCTTGTTCGACGAGGTCCTCGTCGGTTTCCTCGACAAGTTCACCGTCGTCAAGAAGCTCGTGGACTACCTTGACGTATGCCTCGAGCCCACGCGCCCAGGCTCTATGATGCCTGCCACCCTCAACGGCCTCTATGGTGACAACCTCTTCGACGCACTAGTGGACCTGCGACTGCCCGCCGTCACGCCGGAGAATGTCCACCTCGAGGTCGCGCTCGCCGCGCAGCGCCTGGTGCAGCAAGACACCACCGACATAATCGCCCACGTCTACGCACAAATCATCCACAAGGACTACTACATGCAAGAGGAGGATGATAGGACGCTAGCCTTCTTGGACCGCAGGGCAACCTTGGACGGCATTGTTCAGAAGCACGTTGAGCTTGCCGCCAACACCGCTACTCCTCACACGTCAGTTGGTGACACGGTGCACTAGGGCGTGAGGATGTCGTTGATGGTGTCGGGGGTTGGGTGCGACATATGCCAAAGGATGGCTTATCATGGAGGGGGTGAGTAGAACGTCGCCGGTGCCTGGAAACGGGATGAGGCGAAGACATGCACGCCGGCGAATCTTACCCAGCTTCAGGGCTCTCCAAGGAGATAACACCCCTACTGCTGCTCTGCGGGGTCTCCGCATGATCACTATGGCAAAGTGAGTACAAGATGCCCCTTGAGCTGTTCGGGGTGAGGAAGGAGAAGGGACCGGCTAGCTCTTCTCTTCCCTCTATGTGTGTGTATAAAACTACTAGGTTCCAACCCTTTGCATGGGTGCCCCGGGGGTTTATATAGGCCTACCCCCCCGGGGGTACAATGGTAATCCGGCTGGGCGCGGGCCCAAGCCGTCAGTCTCTTAAGTCGCCGTCTTCTCCGCCGACTTCTGGGGCCCGCCGACTAGTGGGCCCGACGGCTCAAAGATCGGGTCAGTAGCCCTTCGCCGCGGTAGTCTTGCCGACTGCGGATTATCAGTAGCCGTGCTTCTAATGACGCCGAAGCTTGGTCATGGGTCATGGCAGCAGTGCCGCACGGGCGGGCGATCACCGCTGCCATCCTCGCCTTTGTCCGGGTTAATGGCGCATGGAGCCCGTGGGAGGGGCCGACCGACTCCCGGAGGCCGACCCCAACGGGTCCGTCTTTGGGGTGCTCTCGCCGTCTTCGGTACTCCTGTCGACAGGCGGGTCCCGCCGTCTTCGGGTCGTCATGCATGCACTCATCGTGGGTACAGGATGCGCCCCGCAGGGGCTGATGTCGAGGCGGCATGGCAACAAAGGTTGCCACGGACGGAGATCTTCGTCAGTACGACGCTCTGTGGCCATACCTGCCCTTTATGAGCGGGGCAGGGATGGGCCGTGAGCCGGCTTTATCCCATCCCGCTCGCTCAGGCAGGAGGTGGTTGGAGTCGCGGGCCGACTCCCTGTAGCCAGAATCATTGGAGGTTGCCGGCTTGGAGTCGTCTTGTCCTGAGGCCGCCTCTGGGACTCGGCCTAGAGGGGCAGTCGGCAACTCTGTCGCCAACTCTCTGAAGGCGGCTCTTCATCTTGGGGTCTTGAGGGGTGCAGTCTGCCCCGATGTTTTGAAAGATCCAGGGGCTCGGGTCTGCCTACCCGTGGCCCATTACTCCGACAGTAGTCCTCGAAGCTGGGGAGGCGTCGAGGGCAGCATGTCGAGGGGGCTCGACAGCTTCATCCCTTTGGTAGAAGAATCTGGACCCGACCCGCCGTCTCCATCTTGGGCCGACTAGCTGGAGTCGGCCCCGCAGGGGGCCGTCTTGCTCTTCAAAGGTATCGAAGGTCGCAGCGGGATCCGGACGGCGTGCCTGATAAGCTTCCTGACAGTCGTCCGTTGCGGGCCCGCCACGCGATGCCGCAGGCTGAGGCCGGTCTGCCACCACGCTGCGTGACAAGACAGCCCGTCGGTGCGGGCCCGCCACTACCATGCCGGCGGCGGATCCGGCTAACGCGTCGCGGCGATTGAGCTCACGCCGTTATCGCACGCAGTAACGTCGTGGGTTAAATCGTGGGGGCGTGGGGACGTGGGCGCAGTTAATCCCACGCGCGCCCCCTCGGCTTCGCAGCCTGGGCGCCTATAAGTAGGCGGGGGGAGGGACGGGGCGGCGACGCACGCGTACTCTGTCTTCCCCGCTCCCTGCCTCGTCTTCTTCCTCGATCCGCCGCGCCGAACCTCGTTTTCTTCCTCGCTCCGCCGCGTCGAACCTCGCCGCGCCGCGGAGATGAGCTCCTCGTCCGCCGCCGCGCCTCCCACCGCGCGCTCCGGCGTGTGGGATGGCTCCATCATCATCGACGACATCATCGAATTTCTTCGTCAAACGCGCCGCATCCCCGGCAGCCACCTAGTGCGGACACGCGCCGCACCGGAGGGCGAAATCACGCCGGCGCCGGAGGAGGGCGAGCGGGTCATTTTCCGCTCGCACCTCATGCACGGTCTAGGGCTGCCGGCGAGCGGCTTCTTCCGCGCGTTCTTGGAGTTCTTCAGCTCCAGCACCACCTCACCCCCAACACGGTGGTGCTGCTGGCCGCCTTCGCATCCTTATGCGAAGGCTTTCTCGGAGTCCTCCCCACCATCGAGCTGTGGGGGGAATTCTTCCAAGCCAAGCTCGGGACCCATGTCGCTCGCGTGCCGGCTTTGTGCGGCACGTTCATCGCCAAGAGGAGGCCGGTGCCTGAGAACCCTTTTCCTGCCATCTCCCTCATCAAGTCGGTGAAGATGTGGCAGCGTAGATACTTCTATGTCAAGAACGTCGCCCCTGAAGGTGACTGGGTCAACTTGCCGCCTTACGTAGGCGGCGAGTTGGCGGGCCGACCCTCTAGCTGGTCTTATAGGGCCCGGACGCTGACTCCCGCAGGCAACGTTACCGTCGCGCGGCTCCGCGTGATGATACAGTCGGAGGGCCTGACTGGGGAAGACTTGCTGGCCGACTTTGTGGCGCGTCGAGTTCTCCCTCTTCAAGGCCGACCTCATCTGATCCGTCAGATGAGCGGCCGCCGGGACCCCAGCCGGCTGTGCTCCAATGACATGCCCCACGCGGAGGTGGTGGACACGGTGAACTTCTTGGCGAACTGCGGCCTCACGGAGGAATGGCAGTTCGGCAAGGAGCCATACTCGCGCGCCAATCCCCCGCCATTGGTAAATTGTCTCTTGCTTCTCTGTTTCCTTCTTCAACCGAATCCGGCTCTAATTTTCCTTGGTCTTCTCTGATTCAGAATCCCCTCATGCCGCCCTCGGCCGGCGCCGCGGGGCCGGCTCGTGAATTCGTCCCCGACCGGGCGAAGAGCGACGCCGACGACCCCGACTTGGGCGTGGCGGCGATGGATGCCGACGCCGAGGGAGGAGGAGGGGCCGACAATTTCAGGCCTTCGGCCACTTTTGCCGATTGGCCTGACGACGACGGCGAGAAGGAAGTCGTCCCCCGCCGCCAGCAGAAAGCCGGCCATCCAGGCGCGAGCTCCTCCGCCGCCTTGGGTGGTCGAGGCGGCGCGAAGAAGCGCCGGGCCGGCCCGAGTCTGCCAGGCGGCCGGGCCAAGAAATTCAGGGGAGCGGCCGCCGCGACTCAGCGCGAAGAGGCGGTCGCGAAGGCTAACCGCTTCCGCAAGGAAGTGAAGAAGCCACCACTTGTCTCCGCGTAAGTATTTCTTATTCTGTCTTGTTTTCTTCTGGTCCGTCTTGTCCGAGTCTTCTCATGTCCTTTTTCTCATCAGGGCTCCCCTCATCTTGGAGAGGGTCTCCGCCGCCTCCGTCATGGGGTCGGTGGAGACGTCCGCCAATAGTCGGTGGGTTGACCCTGCGGCCGCCCTCCGGGAGGCAACGGAGCGGAATGCGCAGGAGAAGCGCGACGAGGAGGAGGCTGCCCGTCAGGAGAAGGCGGAGACTGAGAAGGCGGTCGAAGCCGCCTCTGCAGCCAAAAGGCGAGCCGAGGAGGCCGCGCGCCTTCAGTCGGCGCTGCTCGTCACCCCGTTGAGCTCCGCGCCTCCACTGCCGGAGTTCACGGGGCAGTCGGAGGGAGTCGGCGGTGAGGTCCTCGTCGCGCGAGGAGGAAAGGCGAGGTCTCCCCACCGGCGCGGCAGCGCCACCTCCGCCGCCTCCACCGCAGTCCGAGATCGCGCGAGGCAGGCAGCCGTGACGGACCGCCTGTGCCGCCCGACCGGCGAACCGTGGCGCAGCTACTTCTTCAAGTCGCCTCGCCAGCGCGACGCCGTCTTGAGAAGGCGACTTCGGCGCCGTGCCCCTTGGAGACCGGCGCCGCCACCTCGGCCATCCCTGACGCTGAGGCGACAAGCGCCGCGCCCGTTGGGTGGGTGCAAGGAGGCGGCACGGGCCTACTGAACACGGCGCTCCTAGACGTCCATGCGAAGCTGCGGGCTGAAGGCGACGCCATCCAGAACCTCTCCAAGGCGCACCTGGCATCGCGATCCGCTGTGCAGGTATGTTTCTTTTTCGAACTTTTTCTTGCTCTTCTTTGTGGGGGCGCGCCAGCGCACCCACTGGGTGTAGTCCCCGTGTTTCGGGCCGGCTGCTGCGCAGGCGGCCCGGAACTTTATTTACTTACTTCCAAGTTTTTTACCTCTGTCCGGAATTCTTGTCGCAGGAGTATCACAACCTCCGCGCTACTGCCTTCAACCGCAACGTTGAGGAGCTGAGCAAGCGGGCTGCTGACTTGGCGAGGAGCCGAGGTGAGTTTTCTTCTTCGCGGGGGCGCGCTGGCGCACCCGCGGGCTGTAGTCCCCGAGATTCGGGCCGACTGCTGCGCAGTCGGGCCGGATCTTCCTGGCGACCTTCTTAGCTGACGACTTCGCGTCCTTCTTCTTTTATTCTTCAGAATCCAACGCCGCTCTTGGGGGCAGCTGGGTAGATTTGAGACCGCCTTGGCGCCAAAGAGGAGGAGTGCGGCAAGCTCGCCGCATGAGCTGCCGACCTCTTGGCTACACAGTGGCCGGAGCAGAGGGAGTTCAAAGGCGGCCTTGGTGAGGCGGAGAAGAAAGAGGCCGCTCTCCTGGCCGAATTTCAGCGAAAGCGCCTCCACTGGACTGGCAGGAAGCGCAATGACCTCCGCTTCCACGAAATCGAAGATATCGTCGATGGTGAGTTTGCTTTTTACTTTTTCTTTTGGGTTGCCGACTATGGGTTAAGTGACTTCTGTTTTTCTGACTTGCTTCTTCTTCTTCTTGGCGAGACTTCTTCCCGGTCACACGCAGGCGCCAATCAGGCCATCGAGGCCGAGCCTTGGCGCTGGAGGGCGGTGGTGCTGAGATCGCATGCCAACGCCCGGACCCTTGACGAGCAGCTCCTAAGCATCGAGGCTCGTCTGCGGCGGGCACATCGGATGCTGCGCCGTCTTCAGCGTGTTGGGACCCAGGCGATCGCTGCCCTGTGGCCGGACATGCCGGTTCTGCGCACTCCCAGCCGGACCGCCGACTGGCTGGAGGTCGCGCCGGGCCGCCTTGAGGCTTGGAAGGTTCTGCGGCTCGGATGCAGAGCTTCGCCGAGCCACAGAGTTCGCTAAGCGTGGTATCGAGGCTCGACCTGGACCCGGCTGGCAGCGTTCGGTCGAAGCCCAGCGGAGCTGTTGGCCGAGGAGGCGCCCTCGTCGGCGTCTGGCGGCGATCGCCGACTACAGAACACCAGCGTCTTCGTCCTGGCGGGCTGAAAGGCGGTGGGGAGGCACCGCGGAGTGGTTCGGGATGAACCCGGACTACTGGCGAGACTTCAGCGGAGGTGATCGACTCGGCGCCGAGATGAAAGACGAAAGCGGCGAGAGGGCGAGCGGCATGGGCGCCCGGAAGGCGGAGCGGGCGACCAGCCTCGGCCGACTGCCTCCAAACGAGCCGCGCCCATCTGGGCCGGCTGCCGCCAGAGACGATCAAGCCGAGACTGCCCAGCCGGCCGCCCCGGCGCCTGACGCCGGCGCCGCCTCCGGCCTTCCAACCCCATCCGCTGCTTCTTAGGCCGCTGCCTTGCCTTTATTTTATCTGTTTGCTAGTCTTTTGAAAGAACTTGGTAATTTTCACAATTCCACCCGCGGGGTGTATTCTGAACCTCTGTTCGAAGATCCAGCCAAGGGCCTAAGCTTGTGTACATATTATTCTAATTTTTCTTTCCTTGCTTATTGCTCTTGTGGCTTTTTTCCTTTGCCGCCTTCCCTTAGATGTCGCCTTGCCCATCGGGCAACCGCTCTGCGGACTGCCGTCTAGGTCAAGTGCTTAGCTATTTTGAGAAGGCAAGTACTTGGCCATTTCTTAGAGTCGTTAAGCAAGTTAGGTAGAAAGCGGCAAGCCGGCTCCTTAGGAGTCGGTTTTACGAAACGGGCTGGAAGCCGATTTAAACTATGTTTATGCTTTGGGTCCTTAGCCATTTTTTCGTGTGGGCGCCCGTTCTTCCTCACTCCTGCCCACCAAAATAGCCGCTCATGAGCTGCAGCTCTGACAGAGACGGCTTAGGCACCGCACACTACTTGTCCGACTTCAGGAAGCATTTCATAGCCCAAAAGGCGGCGAGTCCCGGGCCGACTAAGTCGAGCCCGGTGCCAAACAGCATAATCAAAGGGTAACATACTCAAAGGCATAATTCTTATCATACAGATAACAAAAGAGGGCAGTCCCGAGCCTGCGTCTCGAGAGGCCCGAATCTTAGTACTTCAAACACAAAGGGTAGCGTGGTACATACTGCATCAAGCAGTAAAATCTTAGGAGATTCACATTCCATGGCCGCTCCGTCTCTTTGCGAGTCGTCCCTCTTGCATGCTCGGGGCTTACGGCGTCGATCGGTAGTAGGAGTCGTTGCCCAAAGACTTTCTTTGATGATGAATGGGCCTTCCCAAAGGCGCCGACGGCTTGTCTTTGGCGGCTGTTCGCTGGATCAGCGGAGCACAAGGTCGCCCTCTAGGAATGATCTTGGCTTGACCTTCTTGTTCTAGTAGCGGCCTTGAGCTCTGCTGGTAGATGCTTTGGACCGGTGAGTGCCAACAGCCGGCCCTCTTCCAACAGATCGACGCTGTCTTGACGTGCTTCTTACACTTCCTCTTCGATTGTACATGGTGACTCGCGAAGTCGAACTCTATATCCGTTGGGATGACGGCCCGGCACCGTGAAGCGAGGAAGAAGGGTGTGAAGCCGATTAACTTGTTTGGAGTCGTGCGCAGACTCCAGAGGATGGCTGGCAACTCCTCAAGCCAGCAGCCGGCCGAACGCTCCAATGGCTCGACCAGTCGAGGCTTGATGCCGGACAGGATGAGGCCGTTCGCTCGCTCCACCTAGCCGTTTGACTGCAGATGGGCAACAGACGCTAAGTCCAGTCGGATGCCTTGCGTCGCACAGAAATGGGCCAGGGCGCCTTTGGCAAAATTTGTGCCGTTGTCGGTGATGATGCTGTGTGGTACGCCATACCGAGTTGTGATGTCGGCGATAAAGTCACTGCTGTAGGACCATTCAACTTCTTGATGGGTTTTGCTTCTATCCACTTGGTGAACTTGTCCACCGCGACAAGTAAGTGAGTTAGGCCACCTCGTGTTGTTTTGAATGGTCCCACCATGTCCAGGCCCCAAACAGCAAAGGGCCAGGCGATGGGGATAGTCTTGAGCGCTGAAGCCGGCTGAAGCGGCTTGGAACGGAACACCTGGCACCCCTTGCATTTTTGAACTAATTCCTTGGCCTCTTCTAGGGCAGTTGGCCAGAAGAAACCGTGCCGGAAGGCTTTGGCGACGAGTGCACTTGAGGCTGCATGATGGCCTTTTCATACGATGGATGTCTTTGAGGATTGCACGGCCTTGCTCGACTCGGCCTTGATCTTGGTAGACACCGGTGACGCCAGCTGACCAGCTCTCTATTGTCTATAGTGTAGGCTGCCGCTCGGCGTTGCACTTGCCGAGCCAAGGTTTCATCAGTTGGTAACTCTCCGCTTACTAAGAACTTCAGGATGGGCTGGGCCCATGAGGGTGCTGCTACTTCTTCGACTACCAGTACAGCTACTTGGACGAGGGCGGCTGGGCTGGGAGGCGGCGGGTTGGAGTCCGCAGCAGCTTGCTGGGTTGAAGAAGTCCCCGGGCCGACTGGCGCAGTCCCCGGGCCGAGTACTGGAGTCTTCGCAATGGTCGCCGCAGTCCCCGGGCCGGGTTCTGAAGTCCCCGGGCCGGCTTCGACTGCCGCGTTCTTGGGGGCGTCTGCAAGGATTCTTGTGCCGTCTGCTGAGGCTTTGGAGTCGGATCCGACTTTCTTGGGAGCCGGCACAAAATGGAGTCTCGACTCTGGTGACGGCTTGATGATGGCTTGAGGAGGCGCCGAAGGGCGGCCGGATGGTATTAATGGCGGGTAGAGCCGATTCTTGCCGGGGCATCTGCTTGGTCGTTGTCGTTTCTTGGTACGTGGAGGAATTCGCATCCTCAAAATATCCACTCAGTCAGCTGTACTGTAAAGCGGTAGCTCGCCATATTTGCATCCTTGGCGTCCCAACAATGGATGACCGTTGGACCACCAAGTCGAGTCGCCATAGCATGTGATCCGGCGAATGCCAAGCTCTTTGGCAAGCCGGAGCCTGCGTGAACGAGCGCCTCGTACTCGGGCGACGTTGTTGCGGCGGCGAAATGGATCTGCAGCCAGCGTGCTTGAGCTTGTCGCCCTTGGGGGAAGTGAGGACCACGCCGGCTCCCAAGCCGGTCGCATCTTGAGCCATCAAAGTGCATCCGCCAATGGTGGAGTCAGGCTGGCGGCAGTAATCGGGTCTCGCCCGGTCGATGAGGAAGTCGGCCAGTGCTTGCGACTTGATGGTGGTGCGGGCTGGTAATAGATGGTGTAGGGGCCAACTCTATGGCCCATTTGGCCACTCGGCTCAAGCATCTCGGCTTCCGATGATCTCTGCTAGTGGGGTCGTGCAAACCACGGTGAATGGATGCTCTTGAAAGTAAGGCTTCAACTTCTTGGCAGCAAAGTGCACGCCAGAACACATCTTACGGTAGTGGGGGTAGTTCTGCTTGGAGGTCGACAAGACTCGCTCAGTAATACACTGGTATATCTGGATAGGTGGCGCCTTGCCTTCCTCCTTATGCTCAACTACAATGATCGCGGTTGACTACCCCGCCGGTGGCGGCAATATACTGAAGCATGGGCTCCTTTGGAGTCGGAGCCACCGACCTTTGGGGAGTAGTCAGCATTCTTTTCAATTGGAGAAAAGCCGTTCGCTTTGAGTTCCATTCGAAGAAGGTGGTCTTCTTCATAAGCTGGTACAGAGGAAGAGCTTTCCCGCCCAGCCGACTGATGAATCGGCTGATAGATGCCAAGCAGCCGGTGAACTTCTGCACATCTAGCAGTCAGCGGGGTACTTCCATCCTTTCGATCGCCTTGATCTTCACGGGGTTGCACTCAATGCCGCGTTCAGAGACCAGGAAGCCAAGGAGCTGGCCGGCTGGTACTCAAGACGATTTCTGGGTTGAGCTTGATCTCGAATCGGGCGCAGATTTTCCAAGGTCTCCTTGAGGTCTTCCAACAGCGTTCCTCGCTTCTCCGTCTTCACCACCACGTCGTCCATGTAAACGCGTGCGTTCGCCAAGCTGCTTGAGGAGGCACTTCTGCATGCAATGCTGAAAGGTGGCGCTAGCGTTCCTCAAGCCGAACGTCATGGTCAGGTAGCAGAAGGCTCCAAACGGCGTGATGAAGGTGGTCTTCAATCTGTCGGCCGGGTTCAGCTTGATCTGGTGATATCCTGAATATGCATCTAAGAAGCTCAACAACTCGCATCCGACTGTGGAGTCTATCACCTGATCAATTCTTGGCAAAGCGAACGGGTCCTTGGGGTAGGCTTTGTTGAGGCTTGTGTAGTCAATACACATCCGCCACTGCTTGTTCTTCTTTAGTACCAAGACCAGGTTCGCTAAGCATTCTGGAGAGAACACTTCCATGATGAAACCGGCTGCGAGGAGCCGGGCTATCTCTTCTCCAACAACTCTTCTTTTCTCTTCTCGACAAAGCGGCGCAAGGGCTGCCTGACGGGCTTCACATCAGATCGGACATGTAACTTGTGCTCGGGCGAATTACGACGGTACACTGGCATGTCTTTGGGGGACCATCACGAAGATGTCCAAATTCTCACGGAGGAAATCGACGAGCTCGCCTTCCTATTTGCTGTCGAGGTTTGCACCTACGACAGCGTATCTCTCCGGGTGCTCCGGGTCCAAGGGTATCTTCTTGGTCTCTTTGGCCGGCTTGAACGAGCCCTCAACTTCTGACTCCTTGGGGTCGGGCGATATCTCTGGCTGCTTGCCGGCCATTGTCACAACCCGATCCAGAGTCGCTTCTCACCGCGATCACTGTGGACTCGGCTAGCCGGCTGCTTTCAGCTGCACAAGCGGACGACTTTCTGTAGTCGCCGGCTACGGTCAGAATCTCCTTGGTACTCGGCATCTTCATCTTGAGGTAGGCGTAGTGGGGGACCGCCATAAACTTGGCCAGAGCTGGTCGGCCAAGCAGAGCATGGTAGGGGCTTTCGAGGTCCACCACTTCGAACCAGACTGGCTCTCGGCGAAAGTGATCTTTGTCCCCAAAGAGGATGTCTATCAGAATCTTGCCAGTCGGTGAGCAGGAAAGGCCAGTGCATAATTCCGTGGAACACTGATCCGGTATCTTTGAAGTTGTCGTTGCTTGATTCCTAACTTCTCCATCGTATCCTTATGCAGGATGTTGATGCTGCTGCCTCCGTCTATTAGCACTTTCATGGCGAGCAGCGGCCCGCCTATCCGCGGCGAGGGTGGCTCCCAAGACCAGGGCGTAGGAGCCCGGATTTGGCATCACCTCTGGGTGATCAGCACGGCTCCAGCTGATGGGCTTCTCAGACCAGTGCATGAATTCTGGAGTATCTGACGCTACTGCATTCACTTCTTCTTTGTTCTTTGCCGCTTTCTTTGCGGCGATCGTCGACCACACCGTAAACACTACATAGGCTCCATGCTCTTCCGGTAGTCGTCTTTGCATTGCGCCGACCGGCCGACAACCTTGATTCTTTGGGCGATGGTGGTGGGCGGCGGCCCAGCGGAGGAAGGGCAAGGCCGTCTCCTTGGCGATCTCTGGTGAGCCAATGGCATTTCGGGTGGTGTGATTTGATGGCTTGGCGCGCTATGGAACTTGGCGGTGTCCGGCCCAGTAGCTTTCGTAGAGAAGGCCGGCAACCAGTTGGACTTGCCGCTTTTCGCCGCTGGTGAGGCTGCCCTCACAGCTGCTGGTCTTCGGCCGCCGCCACCTGCCCGGCTGTTGGAAGCTGGCTGCGGGGCCTAAGCTTGTGATCATTCTGCTTTCAGCTGCTGCCCGGCTGGCCGCCACCGGAGTTCTGGGAGCATGAGGAGCCACTTTGCCAGTTGCACTGACTTCAATCTCCGTCTTCATGGAGGAGTCGGCTGTGGCGTACTTGTCTGCTATAACCAGCAGCTCGTCGAGGGTCTCCGGCTCGTTGCAAAGGAGCTTGTGCTTGAGGAGGGTGCCTTCTCTGCACCCGGCGGTAAAGTACTCGATTGCTTGCACCTCATGCACTCCTTCGCAGGAGTTTTGAGCTTCGCCCAGTAGCGTGAGGTAGTCGCGAGTAGACTCGTTGGGGCCTTGCACGCACAAGGACAGCTGACGAGGCTTGGGAGGTCGCTTGTATGTGCTCGTGAAGTTGCGGACGAAGGCCTCGATGAAGTCGACCTAGATGTTGATGCTGCGGGGCTTCAAGCTGTTCAACCATGTCCAGGCCGTGCCCTGGAGCATGAGGGGAACGTACTTTACGGCGACACGCTTGTTGCCGTTTGCTATGCTGACGGCTGTGGAGTAGTCCACGAGCCAGTCCTCCGGCTTCACGGAGCCGGTATATTTGGGTGTGTCTCGGGGGAGCGTGAATCCTCTAGGGAAGGGCTCGTCTCGGATGCGAGGTCCAAAACAGGGCGGGCCCAACTCGTCTTCTTCTTCCAGCGCCAGGGATCGGTGGAGTCGCTCGATCCGGTGGCGGGCGTCGTTTGCTCCGACTCCCTCTCGGCGGCCAAGGCGGTCGCCGAGAGTCGGATGCTCGACGAGTGGCGGGAGACTTCGCTGTTTCTCTGCGGGAGGAGGCGATAGTCGCCCCGCCGCTTCCACTCGCTCTCGGGCGGCCGTCTTCGCTGGCCGATGGAGATGTGAGTCCAGCTATGGCTGACGGCCGGATCCTTGTTTCTTCTTCCGCAGACGCCGCCAGTCGGCGTCCGGGACGTCGCGCCTTGATCTCGGCGGGGAGGCAAGTCGCCGTGATGTCGTCGCGGCGCCTCCGTGCGGCAGCCGGCTTCGTCTTGCGCGGAGGCCGTGTCGAGGAGCTACTGGACTCGTTCCGTCATCAAGCGGCGCTCCTCGCCCTCGAAGTTATCCAGCTCGTCTGCCGCCGCCTGGGCGGCGCGGATGTTCTCCGCGAGCGTGGCGTATACAGGGCGATCGCCCCAAACAGATCGGGCGATGGCTACGCCGCGCTGCTGGACCGCGCCTAGGCGGCTAGGCCCAGTCGGAGCCGGCGAGCCGCCCACGGCGTGATCCATCTCGCGCTGGTCGGCTTCTGACAAGCACCTCATGCTTGCCAACTTCTGTGCGCCCACGAGGAGCTGGAGGCGGCGTGCTTCCAGCATTCCAGCGTCGGCATCTTCCGGAATGGGGGCGGTCAGGTCTTGCAGAACCGCGTCGAGAGGGTCACGAGCTCCCTCGCCGGAAGGCTCGCTGTGACCGATGACGAGCACCTCCGTGATAGTGCTTCCGCCGCTCTCCGCGCGAGGGAGAGGCTCGTCGTAGACCACCACGTTGGTGGGGAACGCGTCGAGCGACGCGGTGTCGGAGTCGACCAGCATCGGGTCGGTGGAGCCTACGGACTCCAGGTCGGGCGGGCGGCTCGCCGGCGACGTGGAGCTGCTTTCGAGGAGGCCCGCGAGGAGGCTTTTCGGGCCGTCCGTTACTGCGTCGGATGCAGGCTCGTCGGAGAGGCGAACCTCGGCCGACAAGTTCGGCGAAGGCAGCTTCACAAGTAGGGCGACCTCAACATGCAAGGCGTCGGTGCAGACTCCGTCTGGCGTCTTGAGCTAGCTGCGCTCGCCAGGGAGGAAGAGGGTTCCCGTCCAAAGCAGGTCTCCGGACGACGGTGCACCAGGCACCACGGTGGGCGCCAAATGTCGGGGGTTGGGTGCGACATATGCCAAAGGATGGCTTATCATGGAGGGGGCGAGTAGAACGTCGCCGGTGCCTGGAAACGGGATGAGGCGAAGATATGCACGCCGACAAATCTTACCCAGCTTCAGGGCTCTCCGAGGAGATAACACCCCTACTGCTGCTCTGCGGGGTCTCCACATGATCACTATGGCAAAGTGAGTACAAGATGCTCCTTGAGCTGTTCGGGGTGAGGAAGGAGAAGGGCACGGCTAGCTCTTCTCTCCCTCTATGTGTGTGTGTGTCAAACTACTAGGTTCCAACCCTTTGCATGGGTGCCCCGGGGGGTTTATATAGGCCTACCCCCCGGGGGTACAATGGTAATCCGGCTGGGTGCGGGTCCAAGCCGTCAGTCTCTTAAGTCGCCGTCTTCTCCGCCGACTTCTGGGGCCCGCCGACTAGTGGGCCCCGCCGAGAGCCCAGCATGGGGCCGACAACCCTTGACCACCGCGGGCGGGTCTTGCCGGCTGCGGATTACTGTAGCTGTGCTTCTAATGACGCGAGCTTGGTCATGGGGTCATGGCAACAGTGTCGCCGCCTGGCGGGCGATCACTGTTGCCATCCCCTGTCTTGTCTGGTTAATGGCGCATGGAGCCCGTGGGAGGGGCCGGCCGACTCCCGGAGGCCGACCCCAACGGTTCTGTCTTTGGGGTGTTCTCGCCGTCTTCGGTACTCCCGTCGACAGGCGGGTCCCGCCATCTTCGGGTCGCATGCATGTGCCAGAGGCCATAGAGTCTGAGGATCCGCCCGCCTGGGGCTGATGTCAGGGCCTGCATGGCAACAGTGCCTCGCCGGACGGAGATCTTCGTCGACGGGCGCTCAGGGCCATACCTGCCCTTTATGAGCAGGGCAGGGATGGGCCGTGAGGCGGCTTTATCCCATCCCGCTCGTAGTCGCTCAGGCAGGAGGTGGTTGGAGTCGCGGGCCGACTCCCGGTAGCCGGCCTCATTGGAGGTCGCCGGCTTGGAGTCGGCTTGTCCTGAGGCCGCCTCTGGGACTCGGCCTAGAGGGGCAGTCGGCGACTCTGTCACCGACTCTCTGAAGGCGGCTCTTCGTCTTGGGGTCTTGAGGGGCGCAATCTGCCCCGATGTTTTGAAAGATCCAGGGGCTCGGGTCTGCCTACCCGTGGCCCATTACTCCGACAGATGGATCCGTATGTATCTTTATCTTTCCGTCAAATCCATGTAGTAGTATATGGTACTACTAGTAATTATCTTACCTTTCGCATCAACTACATTATTTTATTACGTACTCCATGCATGAACCGCGCCAGAACCAAACTTCTCATTACTCTAGGGAAAATCGTTATTTCTATCTATCGGTCGCCCCATGGAGCAGAACCAAATTTTACAAGTTACAAGTTCAAAAGGAAAAGCCTGTCGTGTTCGCATCGCACCCCACATGGTTTGTCTGGCACGCCGCTCAAGAGGGAATGCGTGCTGTGTTGCATTTTCACTTACATGTGGGACCATAGTTGAGCAAACCGACTATCGGCAAACCCCCACACCGCCCACCGCGCGATGGCTGAGAAAACAGGAGGGAGAAGAGATGGCTGTAGCTAGCATGGACTCCAAGAAAATTGGTGTCGGATGGGACCCGTGTGGGTGGCGTGTGCCGTACTGCTAGACATGAATGCTAGTTATAGCCCATGCCTCCCCACTATATCGAGGTGCTGGTTACTCCACTATATCGAGTACGTAGAACAAATTTCCTGGAGTCCATGCTCAGCCCTCCTCTATCTCTCTTCTCAGCTAGCCAGCAGACGCGCGGAGCCCATCGTCTGTTTGCTCATATGCGGTCCCACATGTCAGTGAAAACGCAAGAGGACCCACTGAACCTGCACATCTTTCACCTCGACGTGCTGGTGATGAAAAACAAATCCAATAAAGATCTTCGGTGGCTGCTTTTGGAGTTACTCAAGAGCAGTAATATTCTATTTGCAGTTTAACCCAAGATGCACATCACGTGGCTTCACCTACCACTCTATTTTCTTGCATGACACGACCTAGATGCTGGATGTCCCACGTGTCGGCAAAAGGAGGAAGAACTCAACCAAATCTTCAGTTGTGCTCTCGGATTAGACTAGTTGTGCTAACTTAAATTTTTATTGTGTAGAATGGATGCAAGATTTGGTATTGGGAAGAAGAGTACAACGATATATTGATAGAGCGCAATTTAGTAGATGTTCTATCACTTTTAACTAGCATAGAGGCTAGAGATGAGACTAGTGTGCTTGTTGATAGAATAGAGCTAGACACGTCTACTTCTTTACACTCGAAGAAGAAAGAAGGACGCAAGATCGAGCCTCCGTAGATCAACAATGAATGCATCGAGAAGGCACTAATCCAACTTACAGGAGTAGTTATGGAAGTTGGATATCTTCTAAAATGTATTCTTGTGGTTCTTGTTTTATTTGGTCTTGCTTTTCTAGCCAAAATTTTGGTGATGTATTTCCATGTACGAAAAAATCAATGATGAAAAAAAGATAGGTGTTTGCAAAGAAAAATTTACGCGGCTGGGATGCGGTCGCGCGTTCGGCACATGACCACCGCATCCGAGAAATGGCCCGGACACGACCCCATTGCCCTACCCAAACGGACAGAATCTGGGCAAAACGGAGGTTCATTTGGGGTCGTGTGTTGGAGTAGACCTTACAAGTGGGACCACAGTTGAGGAAACCGACTATCGGCAAACCCCCACCTCGCCCGCAGTGTGACGGCTGAGTTAGAGAAACGACGAGGTTGAAGAGATTGCTGTAGCACAGACTCCAAGAAATATGGTGTCAGATGGAAGTCGTGCTGGTGGCGTGTGCCCTACTCCTGGACGTGAATGCTTGTTCTGGCCCATGCCACCCTACAACTCCTACTACTACTCCTACTACTCCTATCGAGGATTCGAGGTGCTGGTTACGTACAGCGAACACATTAACATATTGTCGGATTTCGGGTTCCGGCAGACCCTTGAGGTTCGAACACTGGGGTGCGCGCGGAGATCCAACCCTCCACCGTCTCGCACCTCGCCGAATCGCTGGGACCTAAACTGCTAAAAGGAACAAAGACAAGAGACACGAGATTTATACTGGTTCAGGCCACCATTGTGGTGTAATACCCTACTCCAGTGTGTGGTGTGCTGGATTGCCTCTTGGGCTGATGAGGAACAATACAAGGAAGAACAGCCTCGCGAGGGTCTGTTCTTGGCGGGTGTGATGATTTGCTAGGGGGGGTTTAGTTGCTCTAGCTACTGGTTTCTTGATAAGGATCCGGATCTGGATCCCTTCTCTCCCTCTTTCAGATGCCCCTTGCCGATGCCCCCAGCTCTGAGTGTGGCTAATCCTATTTATAGGCGAAGGCCCTGGGCCTCTTCCCAAATATTGAGCAGGAAGGGCGCCAACTATTGGCCATTTTGAAGGAGAACAGCGGGTACACTTATCCTGACTAAAGTTGGTCCTCACCTGCCAAAGGCTCTGGTGATGACGCCTGCTTGGGCTCCACAATGACTCCCTTCCAGCCATTGGGCTGGTCTTGGTCTTGTTGCACCAAAACGGATGCCTTTCCTTGATGCTCTCGCCTACACTTGCTCCCTTTGCACCAAAGAGGAAAGGAGGACGCCAGCTGCCTTGGTCGGGCGCCAATGGCGCCCTTGGTCGTCATGGCTTGCGTCATGGGCACCTCGCGAGGTACCCTGCCTTGAACTCTCCGCCTCCTCATGAGCCAGCCTGACGAGGCCGTGCCTGAGGAAGCTCCTTGTTGTCCGCCCCGCGAGGCTTGGCCCCTCGCGAGGGTCTTGAGCTTGCGTTGATGAAGATGGGCCGTGCTGGGCCTCCTTCGAGCCACGCCGCAGGCAGGCAAGTCTGGGACCCCTGCTCCTGCACCGACAGTAGCCCCCGGGCCCACGGCGTGCCCGAACTTGGCCGAGCAGAGAGGCGAAAGGGCAAGTGCGAAGCGTCGCGGTCCCTAACAGCCTGCGGCCTTGGGAGCCGCGTGGCGGTTGATTGGACGCGTGCGCCTCTGCAACCACGTGGGTTGATAACAGAGAGGCATCTTCCTTGCCTCCTTTACTTTCTCCAGTTGCTGCTCAGATCCCCTTTCTTGCGCCTCTCCTCTCTGCTTCCAAGATCTTCAGATCCACTCCGCCTGCGTGCCCTAGCCAGTCATGGCTCCTCGCCAAGCCCCGGCCGGAGCTTGGTACTCTCCTGCCTTGGACCCGCCAAATGTGTCAGGGGCGAGCCTCGCCCTGGTGCGCCGGATGGCGGAGGCGCAGGGCATCAATGGAACGGAGGCGTTCAAGGCCGGCTCCTCCGCCCCTGAGGGTCGGGGGAGTACCTTCTACCTGTTCTTCATGAGCGCCATCATTGCTGGTCTAGTGCCTCCCTTTTCTGAGTTCTTCTTCTTCGTCCTCCGTCACTACAACATTCAAGCTCTGCACCTCCATCCCAACTTCGTCCTTCTTCTGGCAATCTTCGCCTACTATTGTGAGGCCTATGTTGGGGTGAAGCCCTCGGTGGCCTTGCTGCGCCATTATTTCTCCCTCTAAACCTCCCGTGGTTCCGCCTCCGCGTGCGCGAGCTTCGTCGCATACGGCGGAGCCATCGCCATTTCAAACCCTGGGAAGCATATCGAGGGCTTCAGGAGCAAGTGGGTCTTGGTGGATGCTGGGCGCATCCACCCTCGGCTGACCCTGCCCACGGAGCACCCCGCGAGCTCCGACGACTGGTCCCGAGTGGAGCTTCTGGATCCCAGCGCAAAGCTGATGCTGGAGAAGATGGACGCAGATCTGAAGCCGGCCAACGCGGCGGCGGCGAAGCTGACCGGCGCTTCGCTGCTGAGGGAGTTCCTGGAGCATCAACTGGCTCCGCTTCGTCAGTACTCGCTTCCGATGTGGAGGCCTCACTCGAGCCCCATGGTCCTGGCCGGCGAGGATCTGGCGGCGGTCCTCCAGTCCTTGGTTGGGGGCGATGTGGCGAGACTGGAGGGCGCCCCCGCGCCCTTGTTCCTTTGTGAGGATTGGGAGCAGGTAGTGGGGCCCATGCCTATCTTCAATGGGGACGGGCCCGTGCCCGTGGAGGCTCCGGAGGACCTGGTGGACGTGTCCTCTTCCGACTCCAGCGAAGAGGTGGAGGAAAGAGAGCCGGGAGAGGGGGTTGATTCGGGGGCGGAGTCAAGGGCTCCCCCCCTTCGGCGCAGGTACCGCACTCTCCGCCTCCCCCAGAGTGACGAAGACGAGGATGAGGATGAGCAGGGAGGCAGAAGCCTGCCCCCGATCCCAAAGAAGGAACGGACTGGGCTGGTCCCCCGCGGGTCCGCCCCGGCCCCGGGGCGATCCGCAGACGCGCCTCCTACTCCCGGGCCCCTTGAAGCCGATCCCTGCAGCCGGCTCTCGGGCTTCAAGTATGGCCGGAGGTTGCTCGAGCTCGCGAGCGATGACCAGTAAGTGCTTGATCCTTGTTCCATTCTTTGCTTTGTCGCCAAGGCTTGATATCTGTATCTCTTGGCCAGGCTGGCGCCTGCGGCGAAGAAGCTGAGGGGAGCTCCTGAGGCCCCATCCGTGGCGGTGCCTCTGCCCGAGAAAGAAGGTGATCATGACGCACAGGCCTCTCCTGCCCGGGCGTCCTCGCGAATCCTGGCTGAGCCCGATGGGGCGAGCTCAGCCCCCTTGACCCAGGCGTCTCCCGAGGTGCCCTTTCTTGGCGCTGCCTCCACTGTTGCCGTGGCGCCGCTGGTTCCGCTTCAGGGCGCAGTGGTCACACAGCCGTCTTCTCCTCCTACTCCACCGACCGCTGCTCCTCCGAATGCTGTTCTGGATCGTGCCGTTGCCGGACTGGACCGCCTGCGGCAGGATCTTCTGTGCGCCGACTCCCGTCTGATGGCTGGGCGTTCGGAGCTGGCTTCTGGCTGGATTCGCTCCGATGCTTTGATTCGGGCGGCGCTGGTCCAGGCCTCGACGGCTTGCGACGAGGAGAAGCAGGCTGTCCGTGAGGCGAAGATTGCCCGCGATGCTGCCCTGGGGGAGGCAGCTAGCATCCAAGGTCGCTGTGAGACGCTGGAGAGCGAGCTGAAGGGCCTGCAGAACGAGCTTGCCAAGGAGGCCCGCCTCCGCCAGGAGCAGGAGGAAAGCATGAAGGCTCGCGAGGCGGCCGTCAAGGACCGGGAGGACAGGCTCAAGAAGCGCCGCGACCGCCTAGGCGCGCTGGAGCAGGAGTTGGAGGCGAGGAAGGTCGAGCTGGACGACAAGGCGCGGGTTCTTGCAGAATATCGCGTGGCCTTCATGGATATGGAGGTGAAGGCTCGCTCTTTGCTGAAGACGCGCATTTACGCCGCCTGGAGAGTCTGGCTGGCCGGGCGCCGAGGATGGTCCCGCCAAGCTGCTTCCCTTCCTCGTTCGCGCTCTTGAAGATGTCACCCTTGGCCTTGGCCCTACGGCCGAGGCCGAGGCGCGTGTATTGTCTTCTGCGGCACTGACGCGGGTCCTCACCCAAGTCTACCTTCGCGATCCCAGCGTCGACCGGGACAACCTGCTGGAGCCAGCAAGCGGCGAGCATGCAGCTGCCGCTGCCGAGGTTGTGAAGGGTCGCGCAGAGGCTCTGTATGGGAAGTTCCGGGCCTTCAGCACCAAGCCGAAGCGAGGCGCTGCCGGCCCTGCTGCTCCACGAGGCGAACCCACTCCGCGCTGCTCTACCGCCGATAAGTGACTCCGTTGTGGCTCCTGTCCTGCTTTTAATTCCTGCACATGTATCATGCCTCGGGGAGGCGTTTAAACTTGCATTTGGTATTGCGATAACAGTGTGGACTGTAATATTTGCTTTTGAATTCCTTGAAATTTATGCTTCCTACTTGCTTATGTTCTACGCCGCAGAGCCTGCCCTCACAGATACCTCAGCCCGTTAGCCCCGACAGGAAACCAGGACGGGACCAAGGAGGAGGGGCTACGTGACAAGTTAGGCTCCCTGAGTTGCGATGCTCAGAGTCCCCTTGCCGCATCTGAACAGCAAGTAGGGAGGTGAGAAGCGGGTGGATCTACCGTTCTCGTCTGCAGAGCCCGCCTCACAAGATAGCTCAACCGCCGTTAGCCTTTCGGAACTAAGGGGTGAGGGGCTACGTGACGATTAGGCTCTGAGTCGCGATGCTCGAGTCCCCCTTGACGCTCAAAGCGGCATTCGTACATTGGCTCCGCTCGGGGAGTGATCGCGTCTGACGAACCAGGCCCGGGGGCCTGGGTGGCGTGCGCTGGGCCTAACCCAGCGCAGCCCTCCCCAGCCCAGCCCTCAAGGCTGCACTCTCGAGGGGAGGCGTTGCAATGAGGCCGGACACTAAGCTCTGGGCTCCCTGAGGTTGATGCGACCCGGAGGCCACCCTCAGTTATTTATCACCAGCGCGGAGCATAGCGCTTCCGCATGCGTACGGGCATAGCCACTCCTCGGAAGTGTCGTTAGCCAGCGCGGAGCATGGTGCTTCCACTGGTATGTGGGAGGGGGCTCCCCTCCGGGAGGAGCCCACGGGGCGTATACAGCTCCACCCTGACACGCGTGGGCTGGCACAAAGAGGGCCTGGACGAGGTGTGTCTGGGCACCCGTGAGCCGGTAGCAGGACTCACGGGGCCCCTACCTCAAGGCGGGTTGCTCCCGGCTCTGGGCCTTATCTTGAGTGTGTTCCTGCAAATTTGGCGGATGCGGTGCTCACGTCTTGGTCCCGGCTCTCGGGCTGGTCTCGGCCGTCGGCGGCAAGCCAGGTCGCGATGCCATGGACAAGACTAGAGGGTGAGGGCGGAGAGCGGTAGGAGCCACAGTCGCGATGCTCGTGCACCCCCTTTAACGCATAAGCTGGGTTAGATGCAACAACTCTACGTTCTCGGTCCCTGGCTCTCGGGCTGGTCTCGGCCGTGTTGGCAAGCGTGTCGCGATGCCATGGACAAGACGAGAGGGTGAGGGCGGAGAGCCGGTAGGAGCCCCGAGTCGCGACGCCGTGCAACCCCCTTTAACGCCGCCAAGCTGGGTTAGATGCAGCAACTCTACATCCTCGGTCCCGGCTCTCGGGCTGGTCTCAGCCGTCAGCCGGCAAGCCAGGTCGCGATGCCATGGACAAGACCAGAGGGTGAGCGCTGGAGAGCCGGTAGGAGCCACGAGTCGCGATGCTCGTGCACCCCTTTAACGCGCAGCAAGTTGGTTGGATGACGAAACTCTACGTCCTCGGGTCCCGGCTCTCAGGCTGGTCTCAGCCATCATTTGGCAAGCCAGGTCGCGATGCCATGGACAAGACCAGAGGGTGAGGGCCGTAGAGCCGGTAGGAGCCCTGAGTCGTGATGATCAGGAACCCCCCCTTTAACGTGCAAGATTCCGTCACCCAGGAACAAGCACCAAATAACAAGCATGGTGGAGCGAGAACATAACCCTAAGGAAAATGTAAGAAGGATACATGCCGCTGGGACAGGCCCGTGCGGCTTGGGGATGATGCAGCCCGAGGGGCGCCCCCAACAGGATAAGATAATGACATGAAATAAAAGGGATACATGCCGCAGGGACGGACCCACGCGGCCTAGGAATAATGCGGCCCTGAAGGCGCTCCCAGCCGGAAACAAAACTTAAAGATGTCACCTGGTGAAGTTGGGGACGAAGGGGTGTTGGTGTAGCTGCGGGAGCCGATCCTCACGTGCCCCCAGGCCCGGGGGCCTCGGGAGGATCCAGAGGCGCTGACGGCTCCTCGGGGGCCATCTCCATCTCCGCCAGGGCTGCGGCGTGCCGGACCTCTCGAGCCTCCAGGATAGCCTTCATGAGATGCTGATGCGCAGCAACCGTGTTTGGCAGGCCCTGGGGCATGCGCACGTAGTTGTGGGGCGGGCCCTCGCAACGTCCCACTCGCGAGGGACAGAGGCACTCTTGAGACGCGGCTCGGTTGAGCCCTGGTATGTCGATGCAGACGCGCAGCCCACCATCCTCGCCTGGATGGGGGCACAGACAGGCGGCGGCTGCCCTCATGACCCTTGACCTCAGAGGCTCTGAATGGCCTTGCTGACGAACTCTTGAGGGTTCGGCCCTCCTTGCCTTGCTCCTGCTTGCGGGAAATGTGCTTCGAAGCACGCCTCCACGTGGTGCCCAAGCGCCTCCCTCGTTACCTTGGCAAGGTCGGCGGCCCTCTAGGGGAGAGCCCCCGAGCCCGGCCTGAGGAGGGCACCGGGCGCGCTTTCCTATGCGATGGAAGGAGGCTCCCCCCTGGTCTGCGGTCTGGGCCACGAGGGGCCTACCTCTTGAGGAGCCGGGCCGGGTCGATGTCTTCTTCTTCTTGGAGTGCGGCCTCGGGAGGCCTCCTGCTGTGGTGCAGGTCTTCTAGCGATGCGGCTGAAAGGCTCGCTCCGGGGAGCACACTGCGTCTCTCTCTTCACAGGCACCGTGATGACCCCGCCGCTTCTGGCATCTTGAGGATGTTGTAGCCATGGTGGGTTCTGACCATGAATTTGTCCAGCCGGGTACCCGAGGATGGCGTTATCTGGCAGGCGAATGTGGGCGACGTCAAAGTCGATGCGAGCTCGGTCTGGTAGTTGTCGCGAGCCCGAAGGTGACAGGAAGGCGGACCTGCCCGATCGGGACCATGGAGCCGTCGGTGACTCGGAGAAAGGCTTGGTTGGCTGAAGTCGACCGTAAGGCACTTGAAGATTGTTGAATGTTTCCACAGACGGGGCGTTGAGTCTTGCCCGCCCGTCGATGAGGGTCTTGGTGACCAAAGACGTTGCTGATGATTGGGGAACAAAGCATCGGGAGAACTCCGGTTGTGGCCGCGCACTTGAGCTGATCCGCTGAGCTGAACGTGATGGCGCACGCCGACCACCTGAGAGGGCGCGTGGCCTCGAGCTTGGGGAGGACTGCATTCACTTCGCGGGCGAACTGCTTGAAGATGCACTGAGAGGCTGGGGCTTGAGCTCCGCCCAGGATGCAGGCGATCGCTGCAGTTCCTGAAGCCCCAGCCCCTCGTCCGATGACGGTTTTCGTGTCAAAACCGGCGGATCTCGGTAGGGGGTCCCCAAACTGTGCGTCTAGGCGGATGGTAACAGGAGACAAGGGACACGATGTTTTACCCAGGTTCGGGCCCTCTTGATGGAGGTAAAACCCTACGTCCTACTTGATTAATATTGATGATGTGTGTTACAAGAGTAGATCTACCATGAGATCAAAGAGACTAAACCCTAGAAGCTAGCCTATGGTATGATTGTTGTTCGTCCTACGGACTAAAACCCTCCGGTTTATATAGACACCCGATAGGGTTAGGGTTACACAGAGTCGGTTACAATGGTAGGAGATCTACATATCTGTATCGCCAAGCTTGCCTTCCACGCCAAGGAAAGTCTCATCCGGACACGGGACGAAGTCTTCAATCTTGTATCTTCATAGTCTTGGAGTCCGCCGATGATGATAGTTCGCTATCTGGACACCCCTAGTCCGGAACTCCCTCAGTAGCCCCTGAACCAGGCTTCAATGACGACGAGTCCGGCGCATGTTGTCTTCGGCATTGCAAGGCGGGTTCCTCCTCCGAATAATTTATAGAAGATTGTGAACACCAGGATAGTGTCCGGCTCTGCAAAAATAAATTCCACATACCACCATAGAGAGAATAAAATTACACAAGATCAATCTGCTGACGTATTTTGTGGTGTGACGTCGCACCACTACCAAGCCTTCACTCATTGTTTTTATTGTTCCACCTCAGCACGTTTAGCGAAGCGGTTTCCTTGGCACGTCTTGTCGAGCGTAGATCGTGGTTCCCCTTATTCGGATTCCCGTCAATACGTACGTGGGTAACCCAACCGCGCCATTGATTGTGACGCTTTGGGAGATAAGCGAGTTTTACCAGGCCGGTGGGGACACATGTTTTTGTCCGCCCATATAAGGGGATAAGGATCCACCCTTTCACCTGCGCCTTCTTCCTCCTTTGCTCATCCATTCCCGTGCACTCGAGCTCCAGCGCCCAAGTCCGCACTTTCCTCCTCAACCTTCTCCAACCATGTTAGGAGCGGGAGGCAGATGGATGGCCTCCTCCGTCACGGAGGGGCACATCACAAGACTGCGGGAGGCCGGATACTTGTCCGGCGATATCACAAGCCTGAAGCTGCCCGACACGGGGCAGCTCATTCCAACCCCCAGTCCCCATGAGAGGGTGGTATTTCTCCCCCACTTCCTCCGCGGACTTGGTTTTCCACTTCACCCATTTGTCCGGGGGCTCATGTTCTACTACGGCCTAGACTTCCACGACCTAGCCCCGAATTTCGTCATCAACGTCTCGGCGTTTATCGTCGTGTGCGAGGCCTTCCTCTGCATCTAGCCCCACTTCGGCTTGTGGCTTAAGACCTTCAGTGTCAAGCCGAAGGTTGTGAAGGGCAGCCAAGCAGAGTGTGGAGGCGCCATGGTCGGCAAGATGGCCAAAGTCCTATGGCTCGAGGGCTCCTTTGTGGAGACAATAAAGGGGTGGCAATCGGGGTGGTTCTACATCACCGAGCCACGCGACCCTGAATGGGTGGCGGCCCCCGAATTCAGATCTGGATTCCCACCACGGCTCTCGTCATGGAAAGAGACGGGCCTGAAGTGGGGATTGGACGAGCTATCTGGACTCCAAACACGCCGTCCGAACCTGGTGGACAAGAATCGCGAGGATTGTCAACGTAATCCAGGTGATGCTCATCTGCCGGATTCTCCCATGCCAACAACGGGACTTCAATTTGTGGGAGTTCGATCCGGCACAGCACCGAACCTTGAGCCGGCTCTTCGATACCACGTACGAAGATGCCTGGAAGGTGCTGTTCAAGGGCGCCGAAGCCCCGCATCCGCTAACAAAGATCGCGGATACAGCTCGCGCGTCAAGCCGGGCGAGGTAAGTTATTTTGCCCTTTACGGGACTCTTTTTCATAGATTGACTCTACGTGGGATCTAAAACTCCCTATTCTTGGCTGTGCATGGTTGAAGACGTCCGGACAGATTAACCGTCCGGCTCCTTTGCCGGAAGACCCTTATGACGCCCGTTTGATGGGGCTGCTGGCTCCGGCACCCCATGTGGTGCCGGAGAAGAAGGCTAAGAAAGGAGGCCACGGGAACTCAAGGAGCTCCCGGCGCCAGTGCTCTCGGATTCTGAGCGAATCTTCTCCTGAAGATGAGGAGGAAGAAGAAGAAGCTTCTCCCCCAGCGGGGGAGGAGAGGAAAAGGAAGTCCGCCCCAACTGGGGAGGCCGGAGGGTCCAAGAAGGGAAGAAACCTTCCTCCGGACTTCTCCACCAACGTCGACGACGACGATGGGGATTGGCCTACAAGGGCCAAGCCCCTGGCGAGATCGTAAGTATCCGGACTCCCGAATAACTTCAAGGTTTTTTTTCTTTTTGCCACATAATCTCTTTCTAATGCCGCATACAACCCTGCAGTCCGCCCAAGGATGATCTTCCTGCTTATCGAAGCGGGTCCTTGGGTGCGCCGGATATGGATTCCTTCCGATCGCCTCCACCCCCGTGCCGCTGGATTTACGCTGAGGTGAGATCCCAAGAAAGGACCCACCAAGGGGAGGAGGCCCCGAAGGTGTCACAGGACACCCTCCCGGACTTTGCACAGTGGCTCCGGAGTCCGGCGGGCGACCCCTTCGCAAGAAGGGCAAGACCATGACGCCGGCTGCCTCCGTCCAACCGGAGGTGCCGGATAATTTGCTGGAGGCGCTCAACGGCGCCTCCATCAAAGAGGAACACCGCCGCGTTATGAGTGCGGTGATTGAAAAGGTTCTCGCTTTCGCCAAAAGCGGGCTGACCGAAGCCTCGCAGCAGCCTTCTAACGAGCTTTGAGGTAAGAATTTCAATATATGTAAAATGGTATCGCATAGACAAGAGCCCCGATGCTCGGTTCGGTGTTCGGAAAGAAAAGCCGGACTGAGGATCTTTAAAAAGATAAACGCAGGAGTCATATAAAAAATATGCCAATATGGGATTGCAGGCTGTGCTGCTGACCTCCGCCGCACTGACTGCGGAGGTCAATACTTGGAGGGAAAACCTCGAGCGGTCCGAGAACGAGCTCGGCCAAGCCAGGAAGTAGCTCGAGGAAAAAGAAGGTGAGTAATACCTTATGAAAATTGTACCTTACAGAAAAGGATTTGGTTGCAAGAAAAATGACAAGGATAATGTGGGTATTGTAGGGGCCACTAACGAGGTGGCAACCCTGAAGGAGGCGGTGGCCGCGGCCGAACGGAATGCGGCCGTGGAACGCATCGAGCGAGAGAAGCAGGAGGCGCGGGTGGCGGAGGTACAGCAAGAGCTCCAGGATCTCGTGAAAAAACATGAGAACTTGGAGCTTGACTCGAAGACTCGAGAGTCTGAGCTTGCAACGGCTCTTGAGAGTGCCAAAGCCGCTAAGGCCGAAGCCTACAAGGCCCTCCAGGAGATTGAGGCGGTGAAGAAAATAGCAGCGGGTAAGGCATTTTTCATGCAGAGTAAGCATGTGAGTGTTAATTACCTGTTGCTTACCCGAATTCAGAGCTCTCCGAGGCGTTAGCAGATCTTCCTATAGCGTATCCGATGCTGCCGCATTCTACCGGGCCGAGGAGGGGAGCTCGATGGAGAAGGTCTTTCGTCTCGATATCGAGGTCGGACATCCGGTGCCCCTTAGCGACCAGCTTAAGCAGCTGGTCGAGCTCCACAAGGCGACCGAGCAGGCCATGAAGGGCCTCATAGTTCGGCTGTGGCCTAAGGAGGCCCTGCCTGGGAGCTATTTCGGCCTGGTGCGGCGGCTGGTGGATGCGTGCCCGTGGGTTGAAGTTATCAAGCGTTCCGCTTGTATCGAGGGTGACCGTCGGGCCCTCGCCCGCGCAAAGGTGCACTGGGGCAAGATGGATGCCCAGAAGCTCGTGACGGACCCGCCACCAGAGGGCAAGGAGCATCGCACGCCCGAGATGTATTATAAGAGTGTCTTTGAAGGGCGCCCGCACTATTGCGGGTGAGTGCTCCAAAGATGTAATATTTGAGTAGACTAGCATTTTGTTATCCCGTCGCTGAAAACTTAGTTCATATGCGCTAAAGCAACGCTTGTTAATTTAAAATATTACCTTCTGTGCGGCTGTTTATGAAATCTGAGAGATGGCAAGTAGTCGGCTTCAGCCCCCATGCCACGAGTGCTGGGGTGTTCGGGATAGACTTGAGCGCTCTTGTTCCCATTTTTGGGTCCATCTAGGGAGGCGCTCAACACAGCGAACAAGGTAACCAGACTTATAATGCTTGAACACTCTCGCTTAGCCATAGAATTCTATAATTTTAAATTTCATGAAGCCCCTAGTCTTCGTGAAGGTCAATTTGGGGCGCTATCACGCCTTGGCAGACAGTATCCGGCTCCTCGCTCTAAGCGGCATAAGTCTTTAAGGACTCGCAAAAACCTCTCGAACAGCGACGGTCTCTCGCCTCATCATGACAGTCAGTTTAGCTTTCTCCATCGAGGCGTTAACTCCGGCCGAACTGGGCGGAATCGCGGTGGTTCTCCAGGTGCTACCTTAGCCGATATAACGGAACGTAAGGTACCAAAACATGGGAGCCGGGCAAACCCAACTATTGACCCAAGACATGATTCGGAGCCGATGCATATAGTGCTATAAGTTCGGGGTGCCGCACTTGTGAAAGTGTTCGGACTCATCACACCATAACGCGGGAAACATAAGCCCCTGGTGTATATTAGCCGTACCAAAGTGTACGGATGCAACATGTTGTGAATGAACATATGTATGAAAAAGAAATGCAATTATAAACAAAAAGGTGCTGCATTGTTTTATTCAATAAGTGCTGCTACTGAATGC
This sequence comes from Aegilops bicornis, assembly GCA_021605145.1. Classification (NCBI taxonomy): domain Eukaryota; kingdom Viridiplantae; phylum Streptophyta; class Magnoliopsida; order Poales; family Poaceae; genus Aegilops; species Aegilops bicornis. The sequence continues at coordinate 721,518,798 of CM038670.1, read as the reverse complement.
GAGCGATACAAATAGTGAGATAAGCAAGGTATGAGACTGTTAAACATGTCCCCTCCGAGGGTAGGCTGCAGATTGGTGTATGAAAATGCTCGTAATGGAGACCACCTGTATATTCGTTGTAGCCTTTATCCTTCCCTGGCTGTTGCATCGTGAGTTCGACAGGTCTGCTGCCGGACAGGGCTTCTGACAAATGGAGTCCTGTGGGTTAAAAGTAAAAGGTAAAAAGAAAAGAAAAAGGAACGACACACTTGAGAGCCCCTGGTGTGGTTGAGCCGCAGTCTGGGTTTATCGTGGTCGTGCCCCTCTCCCCATGCCCATGGTATCTTCATGAGCGTAATGGTGTCGCGAAGGACCTGCTTTGGCGTTTCGCGAGGGCTGGGGTTGGGGCCGCACTCCCTATCGTGCTCTGGAACGTGCTGTGTGGTCTTGTTGTAAGTTACTCGGTAGCGGCGCGTAGCTGTGTCCGGCCGCTTAACGGCCGGACTCGAGAATTGCCTTAAGAGGCTGCATTGCACTTCTGCCATGAGAGCCGCCGTATGTTCCTCCGTGCGGAGAGAACGTTCAGTGTTTCCGTTGACCGTGATGACTCCTCGAGGGCCTGGCATCTTGAGCTTGAGGTACGCGTAGTGCGGCACCGCGTTGAACTTTGCAAGCAGCGATGCGTCCGAGCAAGGCATGATAGCCGTTCGCGGAACGGGACTATGTCGAAGATTAACTCCTCGCTCGAAGTTATCCGGGGATCCGAAGACCACTTCCGGTGTAATTGAGCCTGTACAATTGGCTTCTACACCTGGTATGACGCCTTTAAAGGTCGTTTTGGTAGGTTTAATCCTTGAGGGGTCTATGCCCATTTTGCGCACTGTATCCTGGTAAAGCAGGTTCAGCCTGGTGCAGCCGTCTATCAGGACTCTGGTTAGGTGAAATCCATCAACGATTGGGTCTAAGACCAGTGCGGCGAATCCACCGTGGCAGATGCTGGTGGGGTGGTCCCTTCGGTCAAAAGTGATCGGGCAGGACGACCATGGATTGAACTTCGGGCAATCGCTCCATCAGCGTAGACATCCTGAGTGCACGCTTCCGCTCCCTTTTGGGTATGTGCATTGCGTATATCATGTTCACCGTCCGCACCTGTGGGGGGAAACCCTTCTGTCCTCTACTGTTCGGCGGTTGGGTCTCGTCCTCCTCATCGCTATGCAGCCCCTTGTCATTGTTTTCGGCAATTACCTTGCCTGCCTGCTTGAATACCCAACAGTCCCTGTTGGTGTGGTTAGCTGGCTTTTAGAAGTGCCGTGTATCGCTGGCACAAGCGGTCGAGTATTCGGTCCAAATTGGACGGACCCGGAGTAGTTCTTTTGAATGGCTTTTTCCGCTGACCGGGTTTAGAGCCTCTGAATCCGGCATTGACTGTCGTATCCTCAGTATTGTCGCTGTTAATGCGGCGCTTGTTTTTGATACGAGGCGGCCTGCCATTTCGGTCCTTGAAGTCCGGAATGCCAGAATGTTTGCTGAGGTTGTTGCTGCGTGCTAGCCAACTGTCCTCTCCCGCGCAGAAGCGGGTCATGAGTGATGTGAGGGCTGCCATGGATTTCGGCTTTTCCTGTCCTAGGTGTCGGGCAAGCCACTCGTCGCGAATGTTATGCTTGAAGGCCGCGAGGGCCTCCGCATCCGGACAGTCGATGATTTGGTTTTTCTTGGTTAAGAACCGTGTCCAAAATTGTCTGGCCGATTTGTCTGGCTGCTGAATTATGTGGCTTAGGTCATCGGCGTCTGGTGGTCGCACATAAGTGCCACAGAAGTTATCGAGGAATGCGGCTTCCGTGTCCTCCCAGCTCCCAATTGACTCTGGCAGCAAGCTGTTGAGCCAACGCCGGGCTGGTCCTTTAAGCTTGAGGGGGAGGTATTTGATGGTGTGAAGATCGTCACCGGGCCATGTGGATGTGAAGGAGATAGTCTTGATCCAAACCGCTGGGTCTGTTGTGCCATCATAGGATTCAATATTATTGAGTTTAAATCCTTGAGGATTTGATGATCCATTACTTAAATGCATGAAGCATAGTGGGTGTGCGGTGCCTCTATCTTTGGCGATATCTCGACGGAGCTCAAAAGAGCTTTGTCTGCTTTTGTTCGCCCGCGGACTTATCGTGTCCGGGCGCGACGGTTGTAAATCACGTATCGTGGGGCGCCCACGCGATCCGTAGATCGATCTTGATTGTCTTGCCTTGTCCTCCAATATATCTCGCAGGTCCGGAGCGTTTCCCTTTGGTCGTGTGCTTTTTGAGCGATGCCGGGGTACGGTTTTAGTGAAGGGCCTAGAGGCCTCTCTGTCACGACCACGGGGTGGTCGGTCAGCCGTATTGTCTCCTAGTGATGCGGGTTCGTAAGCCTCCTCCTCTAATCGGGGGAGCAGCTTGCGTTTAGGGTAGCTTTTGGAGGGGCGTTCGAGCTCATGCTCTTCGGCTGCGAGGACTTCAGTCCATCTGTCGACTAGCAGATCCTGATCAGCTCTAAGTTGTTGCTGCTTTTTCTTGAGGTTGTTCGCTGTGGCTATAAGCCTGCGTCTAAAACGCTCTTGTTCGACGGGATCTTCAGGCATGACGAATTCATTGTCGTCGAGGCTTGCTTCGTCTCCGGAGGGAGGCATATAATCCTCTACCTCTTCTTCTGCCGCTCTCTCGTGAGGGCTGGCGTCTCCATCTTCTACTACTGGATCTTGCTGGAGTGGATTGTCTTGACCTTTGTCGGTGTATTGTTATCTCCGGTGCGGAATCTTCATTCTTGCTGTGGCGGGATTTAAATGGCCTTGTTGGCCGGCGCTTGGGCTGCTTCTTGGAGGGTCATCCTCCGTTGTTCCATCGCCGTTCCCATCTTTTGGGATGTCCACCATATATATGTCGTATGACGAGGTGGCCTTCCGATTGCCACTGTAAGGGCGCTGGTCTTGGTCGTCTCCGGCATCGCCGCCCATACCGTCGATGTCTTGAAGTCGTAGTTTAGCATGTCGGTTAGATAAATCGGCGATTGGCTACCAAGTGGGTGGTGGGTGGGCGTTGAATTTCTTCGCCGTCCCATCCCAACTTTCTGACCGTAATCCGGCCAGGCTCTCCGGATAAAGAGAGAGACTTTAGTGAATTCAGGATGTCGCCAAAGGGCGAGTGCCGAAAGATGTCATGACCGTGAACTCCATAACGGCACCCAATCGGACTCGATTAGTAAGAAGCGCGGAGGTTCGGAGTCCGGAGAGGAGTCCGCACCGAGTCGAGGTCTTCGCAGCGACAGGATGGAGTTCGCTCGATCGCCGTGAGAGATTAAAGCCCCGAGGCGGTGTCCAACCACTCGTCCTCGATCAGGAATCCGGCTCGGATTAAGGGTCGGGCCGGATTCTCGTGCGGCCTCGAGGCACTGTTAACTCAGAGCTAGATCATGCCCATCGAAATAGTGCGGCTCGGTCGGCTGCGGCTCGAATCCATCGAAGATCAAGTCTCCGCGGATATCGGCCGTGTAGTTCAAACTTCCAAATCTGACCTGATGGCCAGGGGCGTAGCTTTCGATCTGCTCCAGATGGCTGCTTAATTGCCCGCAGTGCAAAGCCGCCGAACACGAAGATCTGTCCGAGGAGAAAAGTCTCACCCTGGACCGCGTCGTTGTTGATGATCAAAGGAGCCATCGAGCCTATCGGTGACAAAACAGAGGAACTCTCAATGAAAGCACCAATGTCGGTGTCAAAACCGGCGGATCTCGGGTAGGGGGTCCTGAACTGTGCGTCTAGGCGGATGGTAACAGGAGACAAGGGACACGATGTTTTACCCAGGTTCGGGCCCTCTTGATGGAGGTAAAACCCTACGTCCTGCTTGATTAATATTGATGATGTGTGTTACAAGAGTAGATCTACCACGAGATCAAAGAGGCTAAACCCTAGAAGCTAGCCTATGGTATGATTGTATTTCGTCCTACGAACTAAAACCCTCTGGTTTATATAGACACCGGATAGGGTTAGGGTTACACAGAGTCAGTTACAATGGTAGGAGATCTACATATCTGTATTGCCAAGCTTGCCTTCCACGCCAAGGAAAGTCCCATTCGGACACGGGACGAAGTCTTCAATCTTGTATCTTCATAGTCGTGGAGTCCGGCCGATGATGATAGTTCGGCTATCCGGACACCCCCTAGTCCGGAACTCCCTCAACGGTCCTCATTTCTCCTTGGCGGCGGCAGCAGCAGAGGGAGGCCTGCGTTCCCCTGCGGGCGATCCTCGCGAGGCTGATCCCTCCAGCCTCCCTCGCGAGGCGGGTCTTGCCAACGGTCCTCGCGAGGTTGGTCGCGCCACCCTTGGCGCGGGCCGTGGTCTTCCCAGCGTCCTGCATTCCTTCCTCCTCCTCGGCCGTAGCCCCGGTCGCTGCGCTCGGGGCATCTGCAGACCCTTCCTTCACGGACGGCCCGGAGCTCTTGGCATTCATTGGTGTTGTGGGTGTGGAGGTCTTGGTACACGCAAGATCTTGGCCGCCTTTGGAGGACTTCGGGCTGATCTCTGCCTCGCTTGGTGTCTGGTTCGCCGCCTTGCAGCAGCCCCTTGCGCTTCACGTCCTTGTCCTTGGACTTCTTTTCTTTGGGATCCACGGCAGGCAGCTCGAGGAGGGAGAGGCGCCCTCCTCAGCCCTGGCGCACTTGGTCGCCAAGTTGAACGGCTCCAAGGAGGTGCAAAGATCCTCATGCATCGCCAACTCCTCCTTCATCTTGACGTCGCGCACGCCGTCGGAGAAGGCAGAGATGATGGCCTCCTCCGTTACCCTGGGGATATTGAGGCGCGCGCTGTTGAAGCGCTGGATGTACTTTTGCGTGGTTTCCCTGGCTGCTTGATTCGGCGCATGTTGCTCATGGCGGGTGGCCGATCGCGAGTACCTGGAAGTTGGCGATGAAGCGGGTAGATGCGCATCTCGACCCGTGAAGAGATCGTGCATGGGGGCCGATTCAGAGCCAGTGCGACTCCGTCCTTGAGCGCCATGGGAAACCAATTCGCCATGACCCTTTCATCCCTGTTGGCAGCCTCGATGGCCAGCTCGTAGAGCTGGAGGAACTCCATAGGGTCAGCTGTGCTGTTGTAGCAGGGAGGCAGGTCTGGCTTGAACTTGGCGGGCCACGCGACACCGCTGCGCCTTCGGAGGTGAAAGGCGCGGCAGCCCGCCGTGGCAGCTGGGGGCCCTCGACGGCGTGAGAGCTGGTCTTGCGGGCCTCCTGCGCCACGGCCGGGGGCAGCGCAGGTCTTGATGTCTTTGGAGCGGGGAGCGCTCGGGCAGCTTCTTATGGGCGAGGAACTTCTTGACAGCTCTGCTCTTGCCGCGCCGGTGCCTGGCGGAGCAGGTTCCGCCCAAGGGCCGCACGCCTTGGGGCCAGGGCGCCTTCTTGAGGAGGAGGCGGCTGAGGCGCCCAGAGCTTCATCGCCCGCTGGGCGGGTGCGATGGCGCCTCTGCAGCGCAGACGAAGCTTCAGCGACTTCGGTCGAGCCATTCTTCGTAGACGCTGCCGACGGGCAGTAGCGCAGAGCTCGCTTGTTTGCCGCGATGAGTGCAGCTCGGGCCTCCATGGCAGCCTTGAAGCGCGTGGCGGGCAGAACCAGCGGGAGTGAGCGAAAGCGTGGCGGTCTGGCCGTCCCGCCTCATGGGACGGGTCTTTGGGGCGATGCTTGTTGCTCGTTCCCGCCGGGCCGGTGGCGGCGTTGACGGCAGGTGACGGGAACGACGAGGGCGGCCGCCGACGGAGCTGTCTAAGCGACATGGGAGGCGAGGGCGGCTCGGCGCTTCAGCCCGACGGGCGTCGAACTTGGTTGTGGTGGTCGGGAAGAACGAGGCGGACGAAAGCGGATTCCGGCGCACCACTACTCAGCGCGCTAAATGTCGGATTTCGGGTTCCGCAGACCCTTGAGGTTGAACACTTTGGGGTGCGCGGAGATCCAACCTCCACCATCTCGCACCTCGCCCGAATCATTTGGGACCTAATCTACTAAATGTAACAGCACAAGAGACACGAGATTTATCTTTGGTTAAGGCCACCATTGTGGTGTAATACCCTACTCCAGTGTGTGGTGTGGTGGATTGCCTCTTGGGCTGATGAGGAACAATACAAGGAAGAACAGCCTCGCGAGGGTCTGTTCTTGGCGGGTGTGATTAACTGCTAGGGGGGGTTTAGTTGCTCTAGCTACTGGTTTCTTGATGAGGATCCGGATCTGGATCCCTTCTCTCCCTCTTTCAGATGCCCCTTGCCGATGCCCCCAGCTCTGAGTGTGGCTACTCCTATTTATAGGCGAAGGCCCTGGGCCTCTTCCCAAATATTGAGCGGGAAGGGCGCCAACAATTGGCCATTTTGAAGGGGAACAACGGGTACACTTATCCTGACTAAAGTTGGTCCTCGCCTGCCAAAGGCTCACGGTGATGACGCCTTTGCTTGGGCTCCACAATGACTCCTTCCAGCCGTTGGGCTGGTCTTGGTCTTGTTGCACCAAAGCGGATGCCTTTGCTTGATGCTCTCGCCTGCGCTTGCTCCCTTTGCACCAAAGAGGAAAGGAGGACGCCATGTGAGCTAGCGCCTCGACCAGCGCCCTTGGCCGTCATGGCTTGCGTCATGGGCACCTCGCGAGGTACCCTGCCTTGAACAATCCGCCTCCACATGAGCCAACCTGACGTGGCCGTGACTGAGGAAGCTCCTTGTCGTCCGCCTCAGGAGGCTTGGCCCCTCGCGAGGGTCTTGAGCTTGCATTGATGAAGATGGGCCGTGCTGGGCCTCCTTCGAGCCACGCCGCAGGCCGCAGGCAGGCAAGTCTGGGTACCCCCGTTCCCAGAACGCCGACACATATGGCCCACCTCACACTGTGGCCAAATTTCCTGGAGTCTGTGCTAGGTTAAAAAGTGTTCTTTGTGAGGATGGGTGGCTGGTCTCAAGTTTAAAACTTGTTGTATTACGACGTGACGTAGAGATAGTGCAGCATGTGAAGCTAGTACAAATAGTGTACTATTGTTGATTGGCCTCATCCGATAACCTGTTGCAATGCACGTACAATTATGTATTCAGAAAATATTTTTTGCCTCGTCATAGAAGACTCCACTCGGGAGAAGCACTCGATAGCCATTCATAAATTTAGTAAGTTTATCACAGGCATATCATTTTATTACATACAATAGGTCATCAACCCACAAAGACAATGAGGATACATTATAAATACTAAAGTTTTCATCACACAACAAATAACAAGCAATGAAATGAACTTCAACTCAACCAATCCTCGGCGTTGGAAACGCTTGCTTTGAACCACAAGCGATTCTCTCGGAAGAGCCAGCTACTGTCAATCTCGAGACAAATGCAGGACTGATCATCCAGGCTGAAGCGGCCTACTATATCACGACTAGGGTAGGGAACCAACGCAATGTCCGACGTATAGATACAGTTGCTTCTCATAAATGGTAGTAACGTTGTGTCAACAACAGTTGGATCGCCTTTCACCATCATTGGATAGTTTTGTCCAAGGAAGAGCAAGTTTGCTCCAAGACTATCAATCTTGTACTGTGGAGAAGGTGTTGGCGCTAGCACACTAGTATCCATCCCGAATACCATGCAACGAGTGTTGAATAGGTCCGGAGTGCGACCATGGGAGACAAGACCTGCTCCCTCAGTAGTAACATCAGCAGTGGGCTGTATATAGACAAGAAGGGGTGATCCATCGGAAGTTGCCAGGCGCCACTGAGTATATGGGCCCTCCTCATCCTCATGCTCGTGATCATCACCAACTTCATCTCTCCCTTGGTTATAAAAATTTCAAAAGTACTTCGCGGACGACTGGTGAATGGACGATGCATGCATGATGTACAATCGAACGGTGTCCTGCAAAGAGCTTGATGACACCAACGGCTTGATTATTAGTATCGTTCGTAAATCGTGCATAGACGTCGTGTGTATAGCAAGGTTGTAAAAAATTTGAAGTATAGGCGTTGGGATGTTCACAGGACCTTTGAAACCCAAGAAGAAGGTTAATTAGCAGAGAAGGGAAACTTGCTAACTCGCATTCATGTGGATGAAACAATTATAATGGCGGTGGAAGACAAACGTACCGAAACTACGAGGATCCCATGCAAAAACAATGCAACTAGTGGTGGCAGTAAACACAAGACCCTCGTATTCAATTGCATCACAATACACATCCATGTATAGAAACTGATATTTGAGCAATATCCATCCAGTCGAACCATGAAGGACGGCAACAAGCTTGTCAAAGATAGCAACAACTTGATAGTTCTTGTAATTCCAAGAGCGGTTGGAAACTCGAGAAATTGCTATCTTCGATAGACGAAAGTCACCATGATCATATTTGAACGTACGTAGATCATCTGTGTGCTCAACCTCACGGCACTCGGAGATTTTTGGAAGTGGAATCCGCTGGCGAGTGTACACATTCACAAGTTCCCACTCGCAATTGTACCCAATATAAACAACCCAATCTCCATTTGTGCCTGCCCAAGCCTTGCCCTCAAGCAATGGCATCTTAACATCATAGGTATCATTATCAAGCGGCATCAACTTGCACAAGGCGAGGCTTCCCTCGTCCCCGTGCCAGACAGCAGGGTCACGGCGAGGAAGATAGGGGAGATCAAACCGCCCCTAGATCTTTGGGTTCCTTGTAATGATTTATTAGTTAAGTCGAGAATGTTCTTGAACGAAACTGCCATGCTAGCCGAGGTGATGACGTCACACTGATCAATGAGTTCCCCCACCACGTCATCTTTCAGATCGGGGCAAGAATAATGGGGTCGTTTCCGGCTTGTTCCCTCCATGGAGAAGACGATCGAACAATGGCAGAAGGAAGGGTGATGGCAAATGGAGGAGGGAGGAATTGTGTGCGACAGCAGTTCCAAATCGAGAGGGAAAGGCGAAGAGTCGGTGGACGGTTGCCAGTTTTCCACGGTACACGAAGAGGTGCCCCAGCCTACATGTCCTTTTGGAAATTGTACATAAGGACTCGCCGTCTTCTCACTGACATGTTGGAACGGGACCAGATGTCAACGAAACATGGTGTGTAATTTCTCGTGCAAAATGCGATCTGGCCGCGTTGGCCCGAGGTGCCGCATTAGTTATCGACTTTTATTTTTTAACATACAATCTGAGTGGATAGCTCATGTGGTCATCACATGTGAGCGTATATATAGGTGGGCTAGGTGGGCAGGCGGCAACAATCTAAGTGCTAAAAGAGTCAATCTCGAAAAAAGAGTTGATCCAATGCTTGGTTTTGTTTGGATTTTCCAACTATGACCATTGGATAGAGTGAATCAATGGCTTACATTCAATGTTATTCTCATACTATAGAATGGTATAGGAACATGGAGAGATTTGGTTGATTTTATATCGCTGAATAATATAAAATATTATGAGTGCCGACGCTCCACCCCGAGGTTTGTAGCTCCTTCTCGGTCGTCGGGAATCTATGTTCTTCCACTCTTTGGTTTAAGACATGAGCTTTGTTCATCCTGTTGCCGACACGCAGGACATCTATATGCCTCCATTTTACAAAATCATACTATATGCCTCCATGACATGCGGGACATCTAGCATCAAGGTGGCGTATCATGCAAGAAAATGGAGATATGCAGTGCGTAAGTGAGTCCTGCACTTCGATGGCACCTAGTACTACGCAATATTTTTTTTCTCCTCGATGGCACGTGAATAGTGCACGTACTCAATGACAAAGCACGGTATGGTAGCCATGGACATGGTCGGCCCTTTTTGAAGAGAGTACTAATAAATAACTTTGATGTGTCCCGTCAACTCGTAGAACGACGAGAAGCTTGCTTACTACGCCTTCTCCCTCGCCAATGCGTGCATGGTGGCTCGCAGCACGAGGAGAAACTTTTCCTTACAAGCGGTGGACGTGTAGAAGTTCATTTGGTGTCAGATTGCCAGAAGTACTACTGTAGTACCATCATTATTGTTCGACTTCCAGAAGAGGAGAAGAGCCAAGTGCAAGGTCACCTACTAACCTAGTACAGTACTACTATAGCCAAAGCTGGTCCACCTTTTTAGAGCATGGTTAATAAATATAGGCGGCTCTTGCAGCGGCACATCATTTAGAGCAAGTACTCTCTTTGTAGGAACAAAGAAAGTGAAACAAAAGTTGGAGTGGATGATAGATTTCCAATTAAAACATGATTACATAGGGGGGGGGGATCCTATAGCATTCTATCCTATGAATCAAACGACCAATGTAGGAAAATTTGAGGGGGGTCTCTCCAACAGTGTTCCTTGGCTCGCACCTAGCATCACGGTGGTCGAACTTGGAGTCATTCATCTGGTACACGTGGCATCTCAGATCTGGACACAAGGTGACACGACCTGTCACTTCCTCCGCCATTTGAAGCGGCGCGCTGGTGGAGGGCTAGCATACTCCAATATTAGGTTGGCTCTATGTGATGTGGCAACTTCATATACTAACCGGATGCTGGCTATACTACTACGGTACTTACACTCCAAGAAGTGACTCGAAAACCATTCATAAAATGAGTCTATGTCATGCATTTGCAACTGAAATGTACCATTCAATAAATACAACAAGTCATCAACACACAACGACAACGAGGATACATGTTGGATTATAGATTATTTCCAACAAAACATTCTAGAAAATACTAAAGTTTTCATCACACAACAAATAACAAGCAATGAAATGAACTTCAACTCAACCAATCCTTGGCGTTGGAAAGGCTTGCTTTGAACCATAGGTGCTCTGGGAAGGGCCAGCTATTGTCAATATCGAGAGCAACACAGGACTGATCATCCAGGCTGAAGCGGCATATATCAGGACCAGGGTAGGGAACCACCAAAATGTCTGAGGTATAGATACAGTTGCTTCTCATAAATGGTAGTAATGTTGTGTCAACAACAGCTGGATCGCCTTTCACCATCATTGGATAGTTTGGTCCAAGGAAGAGCGAGTTTGCTCCAAGACTATCAATACTGAACCAGGGAGAAGGTGTTGGCGCTAGCACACTAGTATCCGTCCTGAATACCATGCAACGGGTGTTGGAATAGGTCAGGAGAGGGCGACCATGGGAGACAACACCTGCTTCCTCAATAGTAACAGTCTGAGTGCACTCTATACAGACAAGAAGAGGTGATCCATCGGAATTAGTTGCCAGGCACCACTGAGTATATAAGTTCTGCTACTCCTCATGCTCGTGTTCATCACCATCGTCATCTCCCCCTTGCTTATAAATTTTTTCAAGTATAGGTGGTGGAATGTTCACAGGACCTTGGAAACACAAGAAGAAGGTTAATTAGTAAAGGGAAACTTGCTAACCCGCATGCATGTGGATGAAACAATTATAATTATGGTGGAAGAAAAACGTGCGAAACTATGAGGATCCCATGCAAAAAGCGATTGCCACAGTGGTGGCAGCAAACACAAGATCCTCGTATTCAATTGCGTCACAGTACAAATCCGTGTATAGAAACTGATTTTTTGAGCAATATCCATCCAGTCAAACCACGAAGGACGGCAACAAGCTTGTAGAAGATAGCAACAACTTGATAGTTCTTGTAATTCCAAGAGCGGTTGGGAAATCGACAAATTGCTATCTTCAGTAGACGACAGTCACCATGATCATATTTGAACGTACGTAGATCATCTGTGTGCTCAACCTCAGGGCACTCGGAGATTTTTGGAAGTGGAATCCGCTGTGTACACATTCACAAGTTCCCACTCACAATTGTACCAAATATAAACAACCCAATCTCCATTTGTGCTAGCCCAGGACTTACCCTTAAGTGATGGCATCTTGACATCACACGTATCATTATCCAGCAGCATCAACTTGCACAAGGCGAGGCCTCCGTCGTCCGCGCCCATGCGAACATGCTTATAGCGAAGAAGATAAGGGAGATCAAACTGCTCCCGGACCCTTGGGTTCCTCGTAATGATATTATTAGTTGAGTCGAGAATGGGCTTGAACAAACCTGCCATGCTAGCCTAGGTGATGATGTTGCACCGATCAGTGAGTTCCCCCACCACGTCATCTTTCAGATCGGGGCAAGAATAACGGGGTCGTTTCCGGCTTGTTCCCTCCATGGAGAAGACGATCGAACAATGGCAGAAGGAAGGGTGAAGGCAAATGGAGGAGGGAGGAAGAGCGTGTGACAACAGTTCCAAAGCAAGAGGGAAAGGCGAAGAGTCGTTGGACGGTTGCCAGTTTGCCACGGTACACGAAGAGGCGCCCCGGCCTACACGTCCTTTCAGAAATTGTACAAAATGACTCGCCGTCGTCTCACTGACATGTTGGAACGGGACCACATGTCAACGAAACATGGTGTGTAATTTCTCGTGCAAAATGCGATCTAGCCGCGTTGGCCCGAGGTGCCGCATTATTTCTCGACTTTATTTTTTTAATGGCGTGCCTTTCAGTTTTGAAGCACGACTAACTGGTACTGTTTGCAGAGAAAATATAAACTACTCTACCACTAGTCCACCTCTAGTACTAGTAGTATAAAAAAAGATACATAGGCTAGAGCTTCAGAGCTTTCTTGATAAGAGCTGCCCACTTGCTTCTCACACTATCACCCTCTCTGCAGATCTAAAAAAGATGGCCTCTCTCTCCCTCAACGGTGGTCACAGATCCACCGGGGAAGAAAAGGACGTGCAGCGTTGACGCACTCGTCGTCGGCGAGCGAGGTCACGCACTGACGACAAGGTCGTCCTCTCAGACCTAGCGCCCACGCGGGATGGCTTCCGTCCCCAAGCTCGCTGCCGTAGTGCCTGCGGAGGACGACGACCACGAGCGAAGCCACTTCCCGCCGACCCTCAGGTATGCTACCTCTTTTTGAACCATACCCTTGTTCTATTGCCCCATCTGCCATGTTGCTGCATGTGGATCTTTTTCCACTCCACCATCTTCCCAATTTGCTATCCTCTGCTCTGCTCGTCATGCAGATGAAAATCTTAATTTGCACTATTAAAGGAAACCCTACTTCATGCAGACTAATCCGTGTCTGGGTTGAATAAGGAAAGGAAGGGAGACTGTACTGTCCAAGAGAGTAGGCATTGAACGCGCATCTAGACTGAAAAGGGGAAAATCAGTAGCTAAGGAACGAGTCTCGTGTCTGTTGGTTGAAGAAGGGTAGAAAGGCATGACAACGTAATAGAGAATCAGGTCGATCGGTTTGTTGTCCTCACATACGAAAAAGGTGGCTAAAACATAACAAAAATGGGACGTAATTCACATATGTTGCCTGGATATTTGTTGCTCTGGGCAACCATACCTCCCTCACCACTCTATGCATCCGTGGAGGTACATTGTACTGGTGCGCCCACTATTCGAATGGGCCTCCCATGCTCTTAGTGTCACTTTTTTGCTGTTAGTATAATGCCAGCAGTCAAGTCAAGCAATGCTACTGCTAAAGTGATGCCACATTTAACTAATGCCGCACTCAGTCTAATGCCACTGATAAATTTAAGAAATGCCATTTAATGTCACTGGATTATTTCAGGGTTAGCTATTGATTGTGGATGTATTAAAGATTTTTCAGCTAAGGCATTCTAATGCTGTTGCATAGCCAGTATACCAACGATGAAACTTGTTACTACCTTCAGATTTTTGCACTGTTAATGCTTATAGATTACATACCTCACTTTCATGAGATAAGTTAATATTTTTCTACAGTGTCACCAAAATTCCAACGCTCTGATGTCATTTTATTTTGGTTAAACTACACAAAAAATTATGAAGACAAGAGGAAAGGTCAAGAGTGGGCACCTCCTCCTCCGGCTGTTCTCTTGATTCGTTCGATCAAGTTCTTATGTTTGATCGATTATCAAAATTGGGATAGCAATTTTTATGGTCCCCCCGAGTTCGAAATGATATTTACCTTGGAGGTACATGGTTTGCAATTTTTTTATACTGTCATTAGTTAATAATGCTAGTTACCTTCAGACTTTTGTATTTGGTTTAATGCTCATGCACAGCTAGTATACCAATGCTGAAACGTATTACCTTTACATTTTGTATTGTTAATTCTTATAGAAATCTTCCAGTGCCAGAGTTTATTGAAACATGTTCAGTAAAACCATTGTACTGTACCCTGTAATAAAATAACTACTCTACTGTTGCACTAGCCACTGGATTAGTGTATATTTGTAGTATTCAAAATTTCGAATGGTGTTGCATTAGCGTATGGACATAAATAAAGTGTGGCAAGCTTTTCCCAGATATGTGCTCAAGAAAACTACTACCTGTTTTTCTAAATACTAGTAGACATTTGGGTACTTTAAACTGAACCGCGAAAACATCTTATATTAAGGAACAGAGGGTGTAGAGTTCACTCAAGTTATCCCGGTAAAGCTAGTCACACCTTTGTTAAAATTAATGTTAATTATGTTATCGGAGGAGGTCTGTAAGTTTGTCTCTAATGCCTGTAGACTACATACCTGACATCATGATGTAATGTTAAGTCATTTCCTTTTTTATGCGATTGTCACTGAATTGTCAAGGCGATGATGGCATTTTATTTTAGTTGAACTGCACAAAATATGCTTAGAAGAAGAGGAAAGGTCAGGAATCGATCATTCTTTCAGAAAGAACTATATATACCTCTCTAACATCAGCCTCTGTTGCCTTATTTATTCCTTCAAACAGATGGTTAGAAATAGTCTTGCTACCTTTTCCCATTAAGAAATTGGAATGCTTATATTTGTGAGTCTATGCTTCAACTAGTGCCACTTTTATAGTAATCACACTATTAATATCTATGCAAACAGGGATGCTCGATTTTAGTGGAACTGCACAAAAAGTCCAACCGGTTCAACATTAGGAGCATGTTTTCTTCCAAACCTTTTGTCGGTGTACTAGAGTAGGGGTACCCTAGTATCCCGAACTCGTGCACAGACAGTTGCAGCACCCCGCGGCAGGGCTTGCCTGGTCACCGCCAAGATCCTCTATGGTTCCTTTGGAGCCATTCAAGAACAAAGTATTTCACCAAGAAGACAAGGCCCCGGCAAGAGGAGCTTGCCGGGAAGGCCACTCAAGGCACGCAGAAGACAAGGCCCCGGCAAGCTGGCTCAGAGCGCGACAAGCCTTCGGACGCGACAAGGATTCAGCCGCGACAAGGCACTTGCCGCGGCAGGCAACCTCTCTTCACCTCCGCTCCAGCTCATCCATCAACGTGTCGCCATGGGGCCATTCCATGCGCGCGTGTCAAGAGGTCAGGCAGCCAGTGGGAGCAGCGATAAGCGGCGCACGACAAGCCCACCATCGTGGCAAACGGTGGCGCACCCTAACGGTCCTGTTGCCTTTGTTTAGGCGGCGAGGGGACGGGCATTTAATGCTTTTGTCCCTTGCCGTCAGAGTTAGGTATATTGCAGCATACCTTTGTTCAAGTAGGTGTACCAACTACTGTTTTTCCATTTGTACCCTCACCTACGTTGCCACCTATCGGAGACCCCTTGAGCATATAAAAGGAGGCCCATGCGCAACGTAGAAAGGGTTCGGCCAGTTCGACTCATTCGAGACCAGAGACACTCACGTTAGGTTTTGTAGCTCTCATCGCTCCCTAGCAAGAACACAATACATCGGACAAGCAACGATAGGAGTGTTATCTCTCAGGAGAGCTCCGGCTGGGTAAACTGCTCGTGTGCCGCCTCGATCCGCTCTTCGTGCGATCTCCGCCCCTCCGAACCATAAGGGGCCTGGTCCGCCGGCCCCATAGGTGTTCGTGGGTCCGATCAGCCTCCCCGACATCTTTGGCGCGCCAGGTAGGGGGCGTCGAGGCTGTGTGAACCTGATCCGGCGTTCACACGAGCGACATCTTCGTCATTCTCAACATCTTCATCGACATGCCACCGAAGAAGAAGGCTTCGGCGGCAACGGAGCCGTCCACGTCGTACCCACCATCACCGGAGCAAACGGGTGGTGGAGCAGACGCTGGCGGAAGAACGGGCGCCGACGAAGGAGTTCGTGACGCTGCCAAGTCCAAGGACAAGGCCGCGCAAACCTCAGCGTCCGCACACCCCCCACGCCCATCTCAGGAGACGCGGGACCCACAGCGTCATGGCGTTCACAATGCCATACGCTCGTTGGATCGAGACCCTCAAGACCAGTGTGCTCGCCAACGTGCTGGCACAAGCGAGATACGATGCCGCTGGGCGGGATGCTGCTCCTTCTAACATAGTTAGAAGTCCGAGCATATCCGCTCCTCGCACCGTTCACCATTACCACCCACTACTCCAGGTGAAGCTCTAGCGAGCTCAGCTGCTTCGGATTACCCTCCGACGGCCGACAAGGTCGACGGTGGAGGGCTACCATCCAGAGCCTCATCGGCTTTGCCAACGGCGACGCTCCACGGCAACCAACTACATCACTGCCGCGGCAAGACGACAAGGCACGAGCCGGTGGCGACGAGACTTGTTTAGGTGCAACCACCATGCACTCTCCACCCCGAAGGCCAAGATTGCCGACTCATCGGATCCACCTCGACGACGACTCCACCGCGTCATCGGATCCGCGAGCTCGCTGCGATCAGCGCCAAGTTCTTCATGAACGACAACAAGAGGACGCTCGAACTCGCATCGAGCGCCGAAGGGAAGCGCGACGTCAATCCGACAAGCGCGCCGGGCCCTCTGTTGACATGCACGCCCGGAGAACCAGCGACTTGCCGTGCGCGGTAGGTTGCCCTGCGTTCACTCGTGAGCTGCGGCAAGTCGATGCCCAGCAACAAGAACTTCAAGCCGACGTGCGAGAAATGCGATGGCAGGGCGCTTTCCGTCGGAGTTCCTCAGCATCTACACCATTGCGGTGCAAGCTGCGGGGGGACGAGACGACAAGATCCTCGCCAACTACTTCCCGTTGGTACTCAAGTCCAACGTCAGATCTTGGCTCATGCACTTGCCGGACAGCTCTATATCCTCTTGGGCAGATCTGTGCCATCAGTTTGTTGGCGCCTTCAGAGGCGGCCACAAGCCTCATGGCCAAGAGAGTGACCTTCATCTGCTCGCCCAGAAGAAAGGACAGTCCCTGCACAAGTTCATTCAAAGATTCAGCCGTGTGCACTACAACATCCTAGATGTCCACCCCGCTGGTGATCGCTGCGTTCCATCAGAACGTGCGGAACCGCAGGATGAGGGAGGAGATGGAGATGTGCAAAGTCAAGGATGTCAGTGAGCTGTATGCCTTGGCCGACAAGTGTGCACGTGCTGAAGAAGGGAGGAGACTCCCAGGAGAGAATCCAGAAGCAGGATCTGACAGTGAGGAGACCGCCCCGGCAAAGAAGAGCCGGCGGCGAGGCAACAGGAAGAAGAAAGGCAGAGAAGTGCTGGCTGTTGAGCAGTCCGGCAATAGAGGTGGCGACAAGAACGCCAAGGCTGGTGGCTCCGGCAAGGAGGTTGCCGCTGACGCCAACCACCAGTCTGTGGCGGCCGTCGACAAGCAGGACGGCTCCGGCAAGCAGTACTGCAAGATCCACCGCACCAAGGGCCACGACCTCCAGAGCTGCAAGAAGGTCGAGCAGCTTGTTGAACAGCAGAAGGCTGAGTACGAAAGCGGGCGCGACAAGGAGAAGGCCTGTGAAGGTGCCGGAGGAGCCAAGAAGAAGCGACGGCCGGGAGGACGCCAGCAAAGGCCAAGCAGCGGCAAGGAGACAGACCTCCAGCGCCGCGACAAAGATGAAGATGACAACGACGACGAAGATATGGAAGACGACGACGCTGATGAGCGGGAGTTTGAAGCTACAGAGGTCCTCTGCGTTGACGGAGGTGCTTCCTCGCATACTTCCCACCGCCAACTCAAGCAATGGATGCGGGAGGTCAATGCAAGCGGAACCATCTGTAGAGTCACGCATGAAGCCTCTCAAGTGGTCCAAGACGCCTATCATCTTTGATATTGAGGACCACCCTGATCGCGTAACTGCGGTCGGGTGCTTGCCGATGTTGGTCTCACCAACTATCCGCAACCTCAAGGTCACCAAGATGCTAGTTGACGGCGGGGCCGGCTTGAATCTGATCTCCTCCGCGGTGCTCCAGAAGCTTCAAATCCCTGACAGCGAGCTCGAAGAGACTGACACATTCCAAGGAATCAATCCGGAAAGGAGCAAGCCGAAAGGGAAGATCACGTTGCCGGTGACATTTGACAGCGAGCTGAACTTTAGGACTGAGAGGGTCACATTCGACGTTGCTGATTTCCCATTGCCTTACAATGGGATACTTGGCTGTCCAGCACTCGCCAAGTTCATGGCAGCCTCTCACTACGCCTACAACTTACTCAAGATGCCAGGCCCGATAAGCGTCATCTCTCTGTCCATGGCGACAAGAAGGATGCCCTTATTTGTGCCGACAAGATCTACCGGGATGCAGCAGCCGCGACAGATTGCCAGACACTTGCCGCTGAAGCTCCCGGGGGGAAGAAGACCAAGTCCAAGTCCGGCAAGAGCTCTGATGCCCACTCCGGCAAGCGCACCTCTTCGGAGTGCTGCGCTACCGTCGAGGACGCACCATCGAGCTCCACCGGCAAGTGCAAGAAGAAGATGGCAGCTCCGCCGAAGACCAAGAAGGTGTCCGCCAAGGAGGACGGCACTGGTGGTACCTTCACCATCAGTGCCTCTCTCGACCCTAAATAGGAAGGCGCGCTCGTTGCTTTCCTGCGGGCGAACGTCGACGTGTTTGCATGGCAACCGTCTGACATCCCCGGTGTTCCCAGGAAAGTGATTGAGCACCGCCTGGCCGTTTGTCCTCATGCGCGGCCCGTCAAGCAGAAAATCAGGAAGCAAGCAGTGGAGCGCCAAGAATTCATCGCAGAAGAGATCAAGAAATTGGAAGCAGCAGGCCTTGTCAGAGGAGTGCTCCATCCTACGTGGTTGTCCAATCCCGTAGTTGTGCGCAAGGCAAATGGGAAATGGAGACTTTGTATTGACTTCACGAATGTTAATAAAGCTTGTCCCAAAGACCCGCTTCCCTTGCGGCGCATCGACAATTGTTGACTCCATGGCTGGATGTGATTTGCTTTCATTTCTTGATGCATACTCAGGATATCATCAGATCTTCATGGCAGAAGAGGATGAGGAGAAGACCGCATTCATTACTCCATGTGGCACATACTTTTTCATACGGATGCCTTTCGGTTTGAACAATGCTGGTTCAACATTTGCAAGAGTAGTCCATGACGCTTTTGAGCCGCAAATGCACAGAAATGTAGAAGCCTACATGGATGACATAGTGGTCAAGAGCAAGGACAAAGCAACTCTGGTTCAAGATTTGGATGAGACCTTTGCAAATCTGCGCAAGATCAACCTCAAGCTCAACCCCGAGAAGTGCGTATTTGGAGTCCCTTCCGGAAAGCTTCTCGGGTTCTTCGTGTCTCGGTGAGGATTGAAGCCAATCCCGACAAGATCAAGGCCATTGAGCAGATTGAAGCACCAAAGCGCGTCAAGGATGTGCGAAGACTTGCCGGTTGCGTGGCTGCTCTCAGCAGGTTTATCTCTAGGTCTGCTGAACGCGCCCTGCCATTCTTCAAGATTTTGAAAAAGGCAGGTCCAATGAAATGGACTCCCGAAGCGGAGGCTGCCCTGCAGGACTTGAAGAGATACCTGTCCTCCACTCCAACACTTGTCGCACCTAAGCCACAAGAGAAGTTGCTGCTATATATAGCGGCAACCAATCAAGTGGTTAGTGCTGCGTTAGTAGCGGAGGGGAGGCGGATGACGAGCTAGCAACCACGGCGCATACATCCAGCGACAAGCGGGGATTCACGACAAGCTCTGGTCCCGACAAGGACGGATCAGCGCAGACGCATGAACAGATGCGTAAAAGGATGGTGCAGCGCCCAGTTTACTTTGTCGGGCCTCCTCTGCAGGGGCTAGGTCAAGGTACTCTGGTGTGCAGAAATTGCTTTTCGGCCTCCTCATGTCCTCGAGAAAGTTGCGCCATTACTTCCAAGCGC
The DNA here is from genome assembly GCA_021605145.1 of Aegilops bicornis. Lineage (NCBI taxonomy): Eukaryota > Viridiplantae > Streptophyta > Magnoliopsida > Poales > Poaceae > Aegilops > Aegilops bicornis. The sequence goes on along the minus strand of CM038670.1, from coordinate 721,498,852 downwards.
ATGAGATAACAGTTGTCACTCGCTTTCCGTTGAAGAGGATACTGCAGAACCCAGAAGCGACAGGCAAGATTGTCCAGTGGGCACTGGAACTGTCAAGCTTTGGCCTCAAGTTTGAAAGCACTTCAACTATCCAAAGCAGAGCATTGGCAGAATTCATAGCAGAATGGACGCCAACACCAGATGAAGAAATTCCAGAGACGAGCATTCCCGTCAAGGAGGCAAGCAAAGAGTGGCTGATGTACTTTGATGGTGCCTTCTCGCTGCAAGGTGCCGGTGCTGGCGTGCTGCTTGTCGCACTCACCGGAGAGCACCTCAAGTACGTAGTCCAGATGCACTTTCCCAAGGAGCAAGCAACAAACAATACTGAAGAGTATGAAGGTTTGCTTGCCGGTCTCAGGATCGCTGTGGACCTTGGGATCAAGAAGCTTATTGTCAGGGGTGACTCACAGCTGGTCGTCCGCCAAGTGAACAAAGATTATCAGAGTCCATTGATGGAAGCCTACGTTGATGAAGTGAGAAAGCTAGAAGAACACTTTGACGGCCTGCAAATGGAACATGTTCCAAGAGCTCAGAATGATATTGCTGATGGCCTGTCAAAGTGTGCTGCACTTAAGTTGCCTGTGGAACCAGGGATTTTTGTGCTCAAGCTAACTCAACCAACCGTAACACCATCAAGCCCCAGGAAGCAAGAAGAGGAAGTTGATCTCTGGTGACTACTTTCCGGCAGAGCTTCCCGAAACCGCCACCAAGAAGGTCCCCAAGATCGACACCAACAGAGCTGAGGGGCAGTCTGCTCCGACAAGCCCCAGGGTTTGTTTCGTTGAAGCAGACACTCCCGGTAAGTTTTGCTCCGGCAAGCTTGTCGGGGAGCATCAAGCTCCGGCTGAGCCGCAGGTTCTTGCCGTGGAAGCTGATGTTCCCGCAGCAGCAGAGGTGCCTTTAGTCCTTGTTGTCGAGCCGCAAGCTCCAGCATGGGCACAGCAGATTGTCCACTTCCTTCAGACAGGAGAACTTCCCGAAGAGCAAGAAGAAGTGAAAAGAGTAGCCCGATAGTCAAGTATGTACCAGTTTGTCGACGAGATACCGCATGTAAGAAGACTCAACGGGGTGAAATTGAAGTGTATTTGCGGGAAGATGGGCAAGCTGTTGGCGAGAGATACATGGAGGCATATGTGGTCACCACATTGGCGCAAGAGCACTTGCCGCAAAGCTTTACGGCAAGGTTTCTTCTAGCCGACAGCCCTCCGGGATGCAATCGCACAAGTAACCAAGTGTGAAGCGTGCAGTTCCATTACAAACAGATACACCAGACAGCACAAGATCTCCAGATGATCCCTTAATACTGGCCATTATCGGTCTGGGGGCTCGACATCCTCGGCCCTTTCCCCGATCTGTCGGGGCTTTGAGTACTTATGCGTCAGAATCGACAAGTTCACAAAGTGACCGGAAGTGGAAGCGATGAGGAAGGTGACGGCACGCCAGCAGTCAAGTTCTTCAGTCAATTGTTTGCGCTTGGAATCCCTAACAGGATCATCACCGACAATGGCACACAATTTACGAAGTCGCACCTTCATGCAAGACGTCCAAGATCTTGGCGCCAAGGTTCTGCTTTGCTTCATTGCTCATCCGAGAAGCAACGGTCAAGCGAGAGGGCAAATCTTTGAAGTGCTGCGCGGGCTCAAGACCAGGACTTTCGACAAAGCTGCACAAGTGCGGAAGAAACTGGATTGAGGAGCTGCCGGTGGTTCTTTGGTCGATCAGACGACGCCAAATCGAGCCATCGCCGGACACGCTTTCGCTCTAGTCTATGGAGCAGAGGCGGTTCTCCCCACGGAACTTCGTGATACGGATCGCCTCGAGTGCTCGCTTATGATGAGCTTGAGCAAGAGCAGCTGCGACAAGATGACGCTGCTCCTTGAGGAGGATCGCCTTCAAAGTCATTGCAGACGAGCCGCCGTTACCAGCAAGCTTTGCATCGCTACCATAGCCGCAGTTAGTGCTAGAAGCCTCGAGGAAGGCGACCTTGTTCTTCGCTGCGTTCAGTCCGCCAAGAATTCAAACAAGTTGACGCCTTGAAGTGGGAAGGCCCTTATCGGGTGAAGCGAGTCACTAGGCCCGGCGCTGTCCGCCTTTGAGACCGAAGATGGCATTCGGTGAGCAACTCCTGGAACATTGAGCATCTTCGTAAGTTTTACCCGTGAAAGCGCGGTTGCCGAACCTGTTCGGCAACCACCTTTTGTACAAGTCTTGCCGCTGTTGCATGTAATCCTTTGTACAAAGCGGTATGAGACCCGTGCATCAGTAAAGCTCATTTGTTGCGCACTACTTGTCAAATTCATGCTTTCACCATTTTATTGCATGTTTTTGGCTAACACTTTGTGCAGCACCCACACCCGGTAAGCAATATCGAGCCGCTGGGCTCCATAACTTTATTTTCTCTTCTTTCTCTTTTCTCCAAAAGGAAGGCTCCCTCACAAGCACAAGTTAACCAGGGGAAGGAGAAGATAATACTATGGACCAAGCATTGCTCGAGGAAGTTTCATATATCGGGAAGCAAACGACAGAAAAGCTAAGTTGCCAAAGTTTGAGCAATCAGTTTTAAATTTTTAAGTTATCTTCCTCGAACGATAGTACTTTGTATGGAAAACACATGCGCAGAGGAACCAACTCGCAGGTTGTCGCGCCCTTACTTTGTTTCGAAGTCTGCTCAACAACTTAAGTGAGCTGCAGCTAGTCGCGACAAGGTTGCTTGTCGGAGGCGGCACCGCCAAAGAAGCATCGACATTCCGCACTTTTCGGCTTCGCGGCAAAGGTGCCTGCACCGACAAGTTCCCTAAAAGCGTAGGGCAAAAACGTACAAAGGAAGGAATCAAGTAAAGGAAATAACATTGCATTCATCGCCTAAGATAGAGTATATTACAAAATGACTTGTCGCAGATCTAATAAATTGTTCTAAACATGATCAGCAGCGACAAGGGAAAGATAAAATTGGCAGCCTAGTCTACGCGGTCGCCATCAATCCGCTTGATCTTGTTCACCTTGTCCACAATGGGTGCGACGAGGGCTTTGAGCTCCTCCACGTTGGCATCTGGCGGCAAGGATCTAAGGACGCCGTTGAGGTTGAGGCCTGGATTGCGGAAGGCCACCTTCATCAACACCTTCTCGAGGGCTCCTGCACAGATCTGGCGTGATTCCTCGGCTAGCTGCTTTGGGACCTCTTCCCGGAGTCGCTGGAGGCCCGTCACCACGCCCTTGAAGAATAAGCTGAGCTTGGCGCTGGGTTGGAGGTGCTCGTCGGAGGAGTATGCAAGATCCGCCATCCCCAGTTCCATCAGCTCGTTGTGGATGTCGGCAGCAGTATCCACAAGACCTTCGGACTAATGCTCCACACTCTCGCTCAAGTCGCTCTGGGTGGCAACAACATTCGCCAACAGCTCCTCTTTGGCCTTGATCGTCTCCAACAGGCCCACCTCCCGCTCCTTGGCGCCGTTCAGCGTCTGCGTCAGAGTGGTCAGCTTCAGCTGAAGATCGGCCTTGGAATCTTTGGCGGCGTCGAGCTCCTTGCTCCTATCAGCGAGACGGCCCTGCAACTCGCCAAGAGTGTAGGCATCCTTCTCGCGCTCGTTCTTGAGCGCGGCAAGCTCTTCGCCGCTCTTCTTGAGGCTGGCCTCCAGTTGCGCCACCTTCGTCTTCAACTCCTCCTTGGCGGCCTCGGCGGCTGTGGCAGCATACTTCGCTTCCTTAAGCGCCCCGCCAAGTGACTCCTCGCGCGACAAGCTCTTCCTCGTGGCTGTCCAGTTGACCTTCCGCTGCCCGGCTTCGCTTTCCTGCGGATATCTTCGGCGGCAAGCCGCTGCTCCTCCTCACCGCGGCCTTCTCGAGGATGAAGGCCATGCGCTCTTCAATGAAAGTAGCGCCCGCTCTTCCGCTACATTCCGGAGAGCTTCTTGGTTGGCGCTCCGAGCTCTTCTGCCGCTTCTCCATATCTGCTCCGCCCTCGCGACAAGTGCTTCCGGGACTCCAACTTGCCTTGCGGGCGTGGTAGAGCGACAAGAGCTTCTTCAAGAATTGCTCATCCTCAGACCCGCCGCTGCTGCTTGGCGCGTCCACCAGCGTCAGCCCAGCGGAGGCGAGCAGCTCTCCGTCGAAGGCCTCTCCTTCGACCGGCGCCCTGGAGCTCGACTCCCAGGGAAGTTTGATGAAGACGCCGTCGCCGGCCTTCAAGTAGGCGCCGGGATGGGGCTCCTCGAGCTGACAGCAACAGCGGCGGGAGTCGTGATCGGTGTAGCGCCTGGCGCTCCTGCGGCCCCAGGGCTGTCAGTGCGATCGCCAGACTCCTCGCCAGCTTCTGCGGCGGCAGCCTCGGTGGCCTCCTCGCCGACAGGCTCGTCAGCGTCAGCCTCTTCTTCCACGACGGCGGCTTCATCAGTGTTGCCGCGCGCGTCCTCCTCGCTGGCGACCTCGACCTCCATCGGCTCTGCGTCAGACAAAGAAAGAACAGTCAAGCAAATGTTCAAAAAGAAAAACAAAAGAAGACCAAGCCCAAGGGAAATTTTTGCCCAAGAGGGTTACCTGCAATGGGATCTGCAACCATGGTCTCGACCACTAGAGGATCACTGGAGCCGTCCCTTGCCGGAGTAGCCTCCCTTGTCGGAGGACGCTCCCTTGCCGGAGAACCCTCCCTTGGCGGCGTAGTCGCAGCAGACAGAATCTCGGGGGCGGCTTCCGGGCCCTCCTGATGAGGCTGCTCTGCTCCTACACAAACAAACAGTCAGATATCAATGAAAAAGGAGCAGCCATGCACGCCTAACAGTAAGGAGAAAACCGCATACTTACCTCAGGGGCTGTCTTTGGGGGCTGCTCTGAGGAAGGGTTGCGGATCCGGCAAGGGGGTCTCAGACAACGCCTCCTGTTGCATGGGTGGATCGTCCTCAACGACGACCGCCGAGTCTTGGCTCTCTTGGGCGCTCTGGGCCAGCGTCACCGAAAGGAAAGAGTTCAGAACAAAGCAAATCAGATTCAAGATGAAGCAACAAAATTGAAGAAATACAAGCACAATATTGAAGCTTACTCTTCATCTTCCTCCTCGGAGCTGGCGCGGAGAAGTCAAACTCGGCTCGCCTCCGGTGCGACGAGGCGGAGGAGTGGGCTCTCTTGGCCGCTTGGAGGCGTCGACGGTGGCTCGGGAGGACTCGGCCCAGCTTGTCGCAGTTAGCGTGGGGTGCTCAAGGGCAACATCGCTTGTCATGATGAAAGCGTCATGTGGCCGCTGCTGGTCCCATCTGCCGCCCTGTCTCGTCTCCGGCCTTGCAGAGACGCCTCTTTGGCGGAGCCGGGGGCTCCGTTTGCGGCAAGCTGCTGGGTGGTGGAGAAGAAGCGCCCTCGGCTGGTCCGCTCGACTCGGGCTCGGGATCGGCAAGCTCTTCCTCACCGGCGAGCTCCCTTCGCTCGGCGAGGCTTGCCGCCTTTGCTGCGTCTGCCTCCTCCATGGTGTACCCGAAGACGCCAACCGCGGTAGCCGCCGCCTCCTCCAACCTTGTGGCGATGCCGCCATCTCTTCGTCGGTGGTGTCGCGGTGAGCCTCTTCGCTGCCGGGCGGATCGGCACCTCTTCCAGGCTGTCGAAGAACTGCTGCACGATGTCGTCGGAAGGCTCTTGCCAAGTTGGAACGATCCCATGGGAATCGCACAACGGCATCATGGCGCGGATGCGGTCGAGCACCGAGTTGTTGCACAATGGGACGACCCCCCTCGGCAACCTAAACCACTCGGGGTGATCGGGGTCATTCTTGAACAGCTCTAGCAACATCGCATCCAGCTCCAAGACGGTGAAATTCCAATTGAGACCCGGGCGCAGCCTCATGATGTCTGCCGCATTTTGGAACTCCCAAGCAGGCCTCCTCCTCTCCTCGCAAGGGAAGCGTCTTGTGGCGAAGGAAATCTCGCCAACCGCGCCTACGGTTAGTCCGGCAAGCTTGAGGCGCAAAATCCGGGTCACAGCTATCTTCCACCTAGCATCCTCCGCGCCAAGTTGCTCCAATCGTTGCCACGCACTATTGGGGTTTGGCGCCGCAGCGATCGAAGGGTCTGCGGGTTCTCCTCACGATCCAAAGCACCAGTTGGCTCTCCACTCCTCCCACTTGTCGCGGAACTCTCCTTCCAGATAGGCCTCCTTCTTGCCGACCCTGGAGACCCAAGCAATCCCTCCGGCAAGCGGCTCCCCTCTCTCAACTCGGGGCATGAAGAAGTGGCGGAAGAGGGCTACGTTGGGGTGGATCCCGACAAAGTTTTCGCAAAGGTGTGCGAAACTGCCATGGTCAGAATGGCGTTGGGGGTGAAATCAAGGAGGCGGAACCCGTATGTGTTCATAATATCGCAGAAGAATTGAAAAGGGCGGGCAGAGCCCGCAATAGAAGAAAAGGGCAAAGAAAGGATACCCGGTTGGGGCTAAATCCGGCCGCGGTAGCGGGGAGTACCTTCGTGCGCGGATGCGCACGCGTCTCCGTCGACCAGAAGAGGTAGAAGAGCTCCCTCAGCTACTTTGCGTCGAGCTGAGGGGAGAAGATGGCCCGCTCCTTGCGCAGCGCCGTGAGCCGCTGCGCCTCGGCCGACTTCACGCCTTTCCCCTTGTCGGCTTTCGGAGCCATGGTGGGGGCGGTGGAGGAGGTCGACGGCGTTGAGTGTGCTGGTGGCGAAAGGGGCGGGCGCTGCTCTCTTCGCACTAGAGAAGAAGGGGGGAGCGGCGATGGTTTTCAGGACAAGACAGCAATGGCGAGGTGGGCGACCTGCCCCTGTTTCCCCGTTTATAAGGAGGGAGAGGGGGCGGACGTTCCGCTGCGGACGTTCTTCTTTTTCTAATAAAGAACCCCCCACGACCACGCCCACGATCTCTCACACGACGCCACGTTCGGCACGTGCCGTTAGTGGGGGACGTGGTGGGTCCGGGGCAAGTAACGGCGTGATCAAGGCCGAGCGTGTCCGTGCACCATTTTGGGCCTGGCCCAACAACGCTCGGCACCGTGTGTGGCCCAGACCCGGGGGCTCCTGTCGGTGTACTAGAGTAGGGGTACCCTAGTATCCCGAACTCGTGCACGGACAGCTTGCAGCACCCCTGGCGTGGCTTGCCCGGTCACCGCCAAGATCCTCTGTGGTTCCTTTGGAGCCATTCAAGAACAAAGTATTTAACCAAGAGGACAAGGCCCCGACAAGAGGAGCTTGCCGGGAAGGCCACTCAAGGCACGCAGAAGACAAGGCCCCGGCAAGAGGAGCTTGCCGGGAAGGCTCGGAGCGCGACAAGCCTCCGGACGCGACAAGGATTCAGCCGCGACAAGGCACTTGCCGCGGCAGGCAACCTCTCTTCATCTCCGCTCCAGCTCATCCATCAACATGTCGCCATGGGGCCATTCCATGCGCGCGTGTCAAGAGGCTGTGCAGCCAGCGGGGAGCAGCGATAAGCGGCACTGACAAGCCCACCATCGTGGCAAACGGTGGCGCACCTGACGGTCCTTGTTGCCTTTGTTTAGGCGAGGGACGGGCATTTAATGCTTTTGTCCCTTGCCATCGAGTTAGGTATATTGCACTGCATAATCGCTCAAGTAGGTGTACCAACAACTATTTTTCCATTTGTACCCTCACCCTACGCTTGCCACCGCCGGAAACCCTTGAGCATATAAAAGGAGGCCCATGCGCAACGTAGAAAGGGTTCGCCAGTTCGACTCATTCGAGACCGTAGACACTCACGTTAGGTTTTGTAGCTCTCATCGCTCCCTAGCAAGAACACAATACATCGCATAAGCAGCAGTAGGAGTGTTATCTCTCCGGAGAGCTCCGAAGCTGGGTAAACTGCTCGTGTGCTTCGCCTCGATCCGCTCTTCGTGCGATCTCCGCCCCCCTCCGAACCATAAGGGGCTGGTCCGCCGGCCCCATAGGTGTTCGTAGGTCCGATCAGCCTCCCCGACACCTTTATATCCAATTGGTGGCACTATGAGCTGTTCATTAAGAAGGTACATGGTTTGCTACTATCTTGCTACTCTTTTTTTACTGTCATTAGATAGTAATACTAGTGGTTTGCATGCAAATTTATTGGCAGGGTGGACCTACATTGGAGATGCAGGACATGATTCAATGATTGGATGCTCAATTCCGGTTGTATCGATTTCACCTCTTCCATCACTGTGAACATGTATATCCTTGGTGAGGGAGTCCTGGATTAGGGGGTATCCGGACAGCCGGACTATATACTTTGGCCGGACTATTGGACTATGAAGATACAAGATTGAAGACTTCGTCCCGTGTCCGGATGGGACTCTCCTTGGTGTGGAAGGCAAGCTTGGCGATATGGATTTGTAGATCTCCTCCCATTGTAACCGACTCTGTGTAACCCTAGCCCCCTCCGGTGTCTATATAAACCAGAGGGTTTAGTCCGTACGACAACAACAATCATACACTAGGCTAGCTTCTAGGGTTTAGCCTCTACGATCTCGTGGTAGCTCAACTCTTGTAATACTCATATCATCAAGATCAATCAAGTAGGAAGTAGGGTATTACCTCCATCGAGAGGGCCCGAACCTGGGTAAACATTGTGTCCCCCGCCTCATGTTACCATCCGCCATAGACGCACAGTTCGGGACCCCCTACCCAAGATCCGCCGGTTTTGACACTGACACTTGGTCTGATGAAGAATAGGTGCTATATTTCTGTTCCGAACAAGCAAATCAATTCAGTATGAAATTGTCCAGGGCAAAACATGACTGTATCAAATTGTCCAGTGCAGAACATGACAGATGCTAAGCGGAAGAGACATGTTTAAACTGAAAATACAAGGTGGGGTATATGTTTACTAGCTTCTTGATATTTGTGCAGACAGAGATGTCTGCCCGTTGTTATTTGGAAAACACACAAAGTGACCGCAATTTTGGTTGAACTGCACAAGAGAATAGTATAGTCACTGCATGCAGTGCCATTTGAAAATAGACATAGAAAGATTGGATAGTCACTTCATGGACTGCAGAAAAGTAGTACTGTACTACTTATTGGCCAATACTAGGTGCTTCATTGCTTTGGTCTGATTATATAATGGGCATCATTTTGCCTAAGTTAAAGTTTGTAACTCGAAAATAGTCTCGCCGTGTGATCAAGAGAAGACCAAATCATATTGTAGTGGATGTTCCTCCATCATGTGATTTTCATTCTGATGGTTCCAGCTGTTGGTGAAACCAGTTATGTTTGCAAGAGGAATTGTAGAGTTCACAAACAAATTTGTCTTTCAGTCTGTACTGAATGTTGGGCAAGAGAAGCATCCATGTTGGTCGGAAGAACATATGTTTTTTTCTAGATCTTTGCTTTTGGAGCTACATATTTGTATATGATCTGTGAATCATTGAGATGCATTAACATGTTGATCTTATGTATGGGAATCATACTAGTTGGTTTTAGTTGTGGCTGATCTTTGCTTTTGGAGCTACATATTTGTATATGATCTGTGAATCATTGAGATGCATTAACAGTTCCTTATATCTGTTCGCTCAGTGTTTACAAGTTAATGATTGATCACTAGCTAGCCTACTAATGCGCTCCTGGCTGTTTTAGTTGCGACGCAAGATCCAAAGTGGAAGTTTTTTGAATAAAAATGCCAACCTCTGAAGAAACTGACAAGCTGCTCTGAAGAAAATGCCATGCGAATCTGAAGAAACTGCCAGCGAAGATGTTTGCAAATGACTTATCTCCCAGCTAAAGTTCATCAACTAATGCCCTCGGCTGCGACTCGTTGCATGCTGCTCCGCGTACTGGCTGCGAGCAATTTTGAGTGCCTGCATGCAGCCAGCCGTAATTAAGGCAGCTAACTGATGCGAAAAAGATGCGCTTTAATTGTTGTGGGCCTTTTAAATACGTGGAATCATTATTGACAAGGAGGGAGATGATTTGAGTGCACTCGTTTGACCATCATGCCGGCGTGCGACCCAGCACGGACGGGACGGGACATCACAAATGTAATTTCAGTTTCTCTAGTTTTCCACGGCAAAGTCGGGCGCGATAAGCCATGCACGCTTAATTATGCATTGAATTCGATGACCGTCGCGCTACCTTCCGCCTATAAGTACTGCTTTCCCGGCCTTCTATGGTGGCACCGTGACCCAACTCGCCCTATCCTCATAAGCCCCCACCGGCCCGACGTCGCTCGCCACTTATCCTCGCTCTCGCCACGTCCGCCATGCCCCCGCCCGTCCGCGATAGGCGAGGTCGGAGGCGGTCAACGCCGGAACTAGTGTTCGGTTTTTCACCGGAAGGTAGACGGAGGGAGGATGCGTTCTATCGGTATTTAGATTGCAATGCGGAGATGTAGGACTTGTTGGTGCGCAATCGCCCGGCGGGGGAGCAGGAGTTGTTGGAGCGCGACCGCTTGGCGGAGGAGCAGCGTATCGCCGATTTGCGCCTCCAGCGGGACATGGAGCAGCAGCGCACCGACGCTCTGAGTCACGAGCAGAGCGCCGCACTTGGGCCGACTACGTGGAGGCCGGTGCCCGGCAAATAGCCCTGGAGGCTGTCGGGCACGCACGCGTTTGCGACGCCGATTTTTACTACCAGCTTGTCAAGTGGGTTTCTCGCTTAGAAGCCGGAGCTTCGGTGGACCACGTCGGCATGGAAAGGGCCAAGGCGCGAGAGCAACACGCCCTATCACACCTCTGGCAAGTCCGAGGGGAGGTGGAGGACGCCGGTGCCGGCGTTTACTGTGTACCACAGATGGCGGCCGGCATCGTCTAGTTATCTAAGAGTAAGTTAGTACTTGTACGCTACTAGAGTATTAGTGGGAGTAGATAGTTAACTTGGCTATGATGGTTGTCAACGTGGAAGTTCAATACTCTATATGTGGATCAGACCTGTTACTTTGCTCTGAATTTTGAACTTTCCGTTTGAACGTATGGAATGGGCTGTTATTTTTTTAATTGGGTTGTATTTGTCCTCCACGGGTTTAGAGGCTGACTTCTGGGCCTACCAAGTTGACACGCATACCCATCGTGGAGATGATTGTATGTGGAGAGGATGATGAGGACCCGCCAAGGTCATGGCGATCAAGACGCAAGCAAGTGCCTCCTTATTTCAATCCAATAGAAAATGGCTCCTCCTAATGGATTTCTGACATCTGGGTCCCATGCCATTGTCAACGTAGTCAATAAACGAGAGAGTTGCACAACGAGCGGCTGACACCAGGGACCGAGCAGCTCGCCTAGTTATTTTTGTTTTGGGTTAATTTGATAAATGCCACTCCAAATCTTGTGTTTCTGAGAAATGCCACTGCAATTTCCAAACTTTGAAAGATGCCATTTCATGCCATTTCCAGTGGCATTTTTCGAAGTCCGAGGATGCGTTTTCAAAGTTTGCAATTGCGTATGCGTTTTCCAAAGTTTGCAAAAATTGCAGTGGCATTTTTCAAAGTTTGGAAATTGCAGTGGAATTTTTATGAATCGCCATATTTGTTGTGGCATTTATATAATTTGCTTTTGAGCCAGAAGCAGGGTGTCAACTGGGCTGTGCGGGGCACTCTGGCCTGTCTAGACAGCCTTCTCTTTTATGTTTACCACAGACCAGCCCAGTAGTTTTTTTTCTTTCTGAAAATGGCTAGCCCGGTTTTTTTGTGATTTTCCAAGTAAGTCGCTTGTCAGGCCTGTTGGGCTGCAAATCTTTCAAGACGAGGAGAGCTTCATTCGGCTGGATGAGAAAATGACCTATGAGTCACGAGAAATGGGTTGTACATTTTTAAAACACATCAAATCGGCAATTACTTTCAAATTTCTTTTTTTCATTTCAAGATTTTTAATTGCATTAATTTTTATGCATGTACAATTTGTTGGATTTTATATTGATAAACATTTATTTTTAAAATCAGTTTGAATGTGACTCAAAATTTCGGGATTAAAAACGGTTCGGACCGCACCGAAATATGCAACATTTCATATAATTTTTTAACCGTGGCCACAATATGGGCTGTAATGCTAACAAAAAGAATATGGGCTCGAAAAAAAACCTTAAGAATTAGCAAATGGGCTGTAAATTATTAGAAATAATGGCAGATGGGTTGTATGCTGTCTTCCACATATTTGAGGCTTTCCTAAAAAAAAGGTTGATGCACAGCAAAGGATCGTTGGATGTCCATCCAACGGCCGTCGTCTTCTTCAATCTCTCGCTCTTCCTGCTTCCAGCCGCTCAAACAAGCGTCGGTGGGACTACCTACTCCCTCCTCCCTCACAAGCCGGGTTGTCTTGCCACAAGAAGCCTCACCGCCCCCACCGTACTCCCATCATCGCCTAGCCATCCCTCTACTCACCCACACCGTTGTTATTCTCCGGCGATGGCGTACAAACTAGTAAACGTCAGACAAATGCAGTCGTACTCCCTCCACATGGGAAACAACTGCCGAAGTCTTCCACGCCTCCGTGTCGTTCCTTCCTAGGCCACGCCGTCGTCCACCGCCTCGGTGCTCTCGCCGCTGACAGTCAACGTGGTCAACGCATCGACATGCATCTGAAGTGGAATGTACGTGGAGAGGCCGACAATTGGTCCACAGCCGCACGCAAGGAAATGCCTCCTTATTACGCGCAAAATAATGATTCCTCCACCTGACATCTGGGACCCACCGAAAAGGGCCTCTGTATTTCCCGGAAAAAACGTTACCGCCGCTGACAGCTCGGACCCACCAGCTATATCTTCGCATGCAAGGAAGTGCGTCCTTATTACGCACAAAAAAAATGAATACTCCCCCTGCTAGCTGGGACCCAGTATATTGGCAGGCTGATTTGTGGGCCTACTAAGTTGACGGGGATGGAAGGCTTTGTCAACTTAGTCAATATGCATGATTCTAGCTCCAGTGACCGTACGATGTCCATCCAACGGCCGTAGTGCTTCTTCAACCTCTGGTCTTCTTGCTCTAGCCGCCCAAACCAGCGCCGGTCATGCCTCGTGCTCCTGCCTCCCGTGGCCGGCAGCGATGCGGCGGAGGCCTCACCGCCCCCTACTACTCCCACCGCTGGCCAGGCTATACCTCTACTCACCCACATCCCCTGTTATTCTGCGGCGATGACAGCCTCACACCGCAGTGAACCAGTGAACCCTCATACTCCTCTACGCGTGGGCATCCAATGCCGCATCTTCCCCGGCTCTGCGTCATCCCCTTCCTAGGCCTCGCCGTCGACCACCGCCCTGGTGCTCTCGGTGCGGTGTGGTCAACGTGGTCAAGGAACGGCTTCCATCGGACGTGGACTGTACATGGAGAGGCTGACAGCTGTGTCCACGACCGCAGCAAGGAAGTTCCTCCTTATTACGCACAAAATAATTATTCCTCTACATGACAACGGGGACCAACTGGACGGGCCACCGTATTTCATGAAAAAACGTTTCCCCCTGACTGGTGGGACCCACCAGCTACATCTTCGCATGCAAGGAAGTGCGTCGTGCAGAAAACGACGGCCCCCGATTGCCGGGACCCACTACTACATCTTTGCGAGCAAGGAAGTGCACGGTACCGACCCACCTGGTCGAAGCATACGTAGCATTGTCATTCTGGTCGCGAACGTGTACGTACATACTGGTCAATGTAGAGGCGCGCACGTGTCGTAGTAGAGGCGCGCACGTAGCATGTACATGTACGTACAGCGGCCAGGGTGCAAGAAAGAAAATACAGCCACATACGTACATACAGGCAGGGTCTCGAACGCCTACTCGCGCATACGTACGGCCAGGGCTCGTGTACATGGCTGGGTTGGAACGGAGAAACTGCATCGTCGTCGTGTTCATGGGGAGCCAACCGGCTGGGTCAGAACGGAATGCGTCGTCATGTTCATCGGGAGGGCTTGGACGGAACAGCCGATGGAAACGAGGTCCGGCGTACCGCAGAATGGAGGAAACGGCCTTGTGTTCGACCGGCCACGTTCAAAATGGGATCCTGTTCATCGGGAGGGTCCGCAGCGTGCAAAAACGGAGGAAACGGACCTCCTACGGTCGAAACGGGGGTCCTGTTGATCGGGAGGGATGTGGCGTACCGCAAAACGGAGGAAATGGACTTGTATTGGAGTGCTATGGTCGAAACGGGGGTCCTGTTCATTGGGAGGGGTGTCGCGTACCGCAAAACGGGGACTCCGTGGGATACTGTTCATCTCCACTGTCGACCCCATCCAGCCTCCACGGGCTACTGTTCATCCACCGTCGACCTCCTCCAGCCTCCACCTGCGACTGTTCATCCACGGGCTCCTGTTCATCCAGCCTCCACCGCGCGCTACTCCACCGGCTACTATTCAACCAGCCCTCTCCACGGGCTCCTGTTCAACCACCCCTCCATGGGCTACTATTCATCCAGCCCTCCACCGTCTACTGTTCATCCTGCCCTCAACGGGGTGGTCATGTTCATCCTACCCTGCACGGGTCCTGTTCATCCAGCCCCAACCGGCTCGATCGATCGGGGTCCTTTTCATCCAAAGGCAACAACACAGGGTCCTGTTCATCCACCCCCACCGGGAACTGTTCATCCAAACCCCCCAGAAACGCTCACTTTGCTCGTCGAGGCAGCATCGATCGGCCCGATTAGCGGCGATGGCGAAGGAATCGCTCGATCGGGTTCGATTAACAGCCATCGATCGATCGCTCGAGTTCGATAGCGTAACTGCGGTAATCGCTCGGGTTCATTTAGAGCCCAACGCCTCGCTTGGGTTCGATTAGAGCCCAACGCCTACGCACTCCACGCAGCGTGCGTGTCTGAGAGAAACGCATCGCCGCTTCTGACCACCCACCGTGGCAGGAACACCCCGATATTTTCCTCGCCCTCGCTTCTACCACGGTTTTTTCCGTCATGGACGGCCCAAGGAATGTCATGCAGCTGCGTCTCCGGCCCGCCCAGGACGAAAAGCCCATTTTCTGTCATGATTTTTTGTCATAGAAGGACCCCACCACATCTATGATGATACCGGGTTTTGTCACATTATCGTCATAGAAGTGTCATAAGTATGACAGAAAAGATTTCCGTTCGGCCCAAAATGTCACAGATGTGTCTTTTTTTGTAGTGTTATAGCCAGACTACCCACAGTGGGAGTAACATAGGTAGTAACATCACACATATCTAGTTAAAATAGATGATGGCAAGCAATAAATGAAGAAATGGAGGAAAGTGGATATGTGTGATGTTACTACCTATGTTACTCCCACTGTAGGTGTAGTCTTACTATAGTATGAGACTACCCACAATGGGAGTAACATAGGTAGTAACATCACACATATCTAGATAAAGTAGATGATGTGGCAAGCAATAAATGAAGAAAGAGAGGAAAGTAGTAACATAGCTAGTTACTAGTAGTATAAGTAACATGACATGTACATATCAAGGCAAGATGTGTCTATAGCCTAATAAATGAAGTGTTGCATGTTACCACACATATATGTTACTCCCCACTGTAAAGGTAGTGACATAGACTAGTAACACATGAGCATGTTACTAGTCTATGTTACTACCCATTGTGGCTAGTCTGAGTAACATCACACATCTCAAGGCAAGATGAGTCTATAGCCTAATAAATGAAGTGTTGCATGTTACTACAAATATGTTACTCCCCACTATAGAGGTAGTAACATAGACTAGTAACATTCTATGTTACTACCCATTGTGGCTAGTCTTATGTCACTCTATTGTGTACTTACTTGCTCTAATAATGCATAGTATCATAGAGTAGCTAGTATCATATGTAGTACTTTATTTATATTGTCATGCATGACACATAGTAGCATAACATTTATTATGATACAGTTTCATGATATGATACTTAACCCTCTCTTTCTTCATTTAATTAATTCTATGACAGCTCATCAAAGTTGCCTAGTTGGCATGCATGATACTAGCAGTTATACCCCCTTACTATCAGCCTAGCAAAGGTGTACAGATCATTTGTGCGTCACTTTGTGAGTTTTCATCCCTTTGTTTGAGAACCGGGGAGAAGTTTCAAACATTTCGGCCGCGAGGTGCGGCCAATGGCGTAGGCCTAGTTGGTATTTTAATTACAGAAAATTCAGATGGAGTTCGGACATCATCAAAATCAATGTGTGCCTGTGGCGTGCTCTCATGACCCCGTGGAAAAAATTAGTAAAGTTTGGCACAAGTTTTGATGACCGCTCCTTCCAAACCGGAGCATCTCACATGAAGGATCATGGTTTTCCAAATGGGGACATGTCAATTCAAACTCCTATGGCCGGTGACTTCATCATTTGGCCTCATAAAAATTTCCATGGTACGCAATCACCATTATACCACGGGTTTGATTTTCTAGCGCATTTCAGGTATCGCTAGCTATATTTAAGACATTTTTTTGAGATTAACGTGCATTTTGTGCATAAAAATAAAATTACAACCAAAACTGCAGGTGCTGTCAAAAGGGATGAGGATCGCCGTTCGATCTGGGAGCATCCAACGGTGTAGACGTACGATCCGCGGGGTTTGGGTGGCCAATTAGAAAGCACGACTCAGATCGTGGGTGGGGTGGCGGGGTTTGGTCGGCACACGACTTTCATTAACGAATCGTGTGCTATTCGCAAACCAGATTGCATATTTTTGTTCACACGTACTGTAGTGAGATCGATTGAGTGTGCTACCTCTATGACATAATAATAATAATAACAACAAAAAACAGTTCATATTCATTGCTTGAGCTGACAGCATATCAAGGTCAACAAATTGACGGTTCTTACATCAACAGAAAACCGGGAATAACTCACAAATTCAGTACATGCGACAGTTCTAAATTGAATGAATTAAGTTGCAGGGTAGGTGTCAGCGTTCTGGGAATGGGGGTCCCCAGACTTGTCTGCCTACGGCCCACGGCGTGGCTGTGCTAGCAGGCCTGTACGACCCATCTTCATCAACAAGGCATTCAAGACCCTCGCGAGGGACCAAGCCTCGCGAGGCGGACGACACAAGACCTCCTCGGGAGCGGCCTCACCAGGTTGCCTCTCGAGGAGCGGAGAGATCAAGGCAGGGCAAACCTGGCGAGGTTCTCATGACGTGAGCCATGACGATCAAGATCAGGCAGGCGCCAGCGCGCACAGTGTCCTTGTTTCCTCTTTGGTGCTAAGGGAGAAAACGCAGGCGCAGAGTACCGAGGCATCGAGCAAAGGTTTCCATATCAGTGCAACGAGACCAAGACCAGCAGGACGGCAAGACGGAGGTCACCATGGAGCCCAAGGCGGCGTCACCACCAGAGCCTTTTGCAGGCGAAGATCGCTTTTGTCATGATAAGCTGTACTAGGTGTCCCCTTTCAAATTGGCCGTTGTTGGCTCCCTTCCCGCTCAATATTTGGGAAGAGGACCAGGGCCTATATAAGTAGAACTAGCCACCATAGTAGGGGGGGATCGATTCCATCTTCCATCCTCACACCCACAAGTTCACTGAGCACAAGAACACCTCAACCTCAGGAGGCTGTTCTTCCCCTTGTACTGTTCATCATCAGCCCAAGAGGCAATCCACCACCACCACACTAGAGTAGGGTGTCACAGCCCTAGAGCTTGCTTGTAACTAGCTGCATTGCATCCATGCATCATGTTTAAATTTCATTTGAATTTGAAATGGGGAAGACAGAAACCCCAGAACCCCTTCTGAATCCAACTAGGATTTACTAAAATTATTTTCAATGAACCTGAAATGCCCTTCAAAAATGCTCATCACTTTTTCTTTGGTTCAGAGCCTCTGCCAAAAGTGGTGCACAATTTTCTAGGTCATCCTAAGGTCCTTGGATTAAATCATAAGTATTTGAGTTTGGGCATTTAAAATTATATAAAATATTTCAAATGCCCAAGTATCCCCAAACTAAAATGTTTCATGTTGGAAATATTCCAACAATGGACCAGGAGCAGTTTGGTGATTTTTGGAGCTGTTCTAGTATTTTTAATAACTCCACAAAATTACAGAATAATAGAAAACTAAAATAAATAAGAGAGAGAGAGAAACCCACCTGGCACTTACCTCTCCAGCCCACCCGCGCAGCCCACCTGGCCTGGCACTGTAGCAGCCCAGCCGGGCAAAACCGGCCCAGCCCACCACCGCCTCCTTCCCTGTCGCCTTCCTCCTCTGCCAGAGGAGGATGAGCGTGGCCCAGCGCACGGCCACCGACGGCCACCTCCTCCCTGCCTGGCTGCCTCCTCTCCCTCTGGACGTCTCCCCCGAGCGCCACGCACCCCCCCGACCCCTCTCTCCCTCGCCCGTGGCCTCTCTCCCCCTCTGCTCTCTCACTCGCACGCACCCGAGCGGAGCTCGTCGCCGCCGCTAGCCACCACCGTAGCCACAGGCCCTCCCTCACCCATCCAATATGCCCTAGAGACCCGCCGTGCCTCCCTTGTCCTCCCCGATGGCTCACGCGACCGAAGAAGCCCCGAAGCGCCGCCCCAACGTTTTTCCTCTCCTCGGCCGCCGCGGATCTCCATCGCCGACTCAGCCGTCCGAGCTTCCCGAGCACGCCGAGTCCACCACTGCACTCCACGTGAGCTCCGGTCACCTTCCCCCTCACCCGTGGCCTATTTCTCACCGTAGCCGCTGATTCAAGAAGCTCGAAGTTCCCCGCCACGGGCCATGGCGCCCAGAATGGCTGTGGCCACCCCGGCTGTGCCCGAAAGCACGTAACCAAGTTCGCCGCCCTCCCGTGAGGGCCGCAGCCTTCCGCTTTCTCCTCAAGTGCACCGCGTCGACCCGAAGCTCGCCTCGAGCTCGGCGACCGCCACGGTCGACGCCGGTGACGACTCCGGTCATCTTAGGCCCAGCCGCTGTCACTACTCGACGCGGACGAGCGCCCGCGTCACATAGACGCCCTCCGCCAGCCATTTGGTCGCCGGAGGAGGAAACCCGCACCCCTCCGCTGCCTCGGCTCACGCCGGGCGACGTAGTCATGGTCAACTCCGGTGAGTTGACCTGGGTTTGGCCTGATTTGACTTCCCGAGCATCGACATGCGGGCCCCGCCCGCTAACTAATCTAGTTTAGGTTTAAACTAATTTAACTTAACCTAGGTTAGTGCTAATTAAACTAGGTTAGTTTAGTTAGTCATCGACGTGTGGCCCCCACACGTCAGGTTTGACCAGGTTGACTCGCCGACGCAGTTGTCGACGTCAGTCGACGCAGAATAACCTTTTCTCGGATTTAATTTAATTCAGGAAATTTCTAAAACACCCCAAACTTCAAATATTCATAACTTTTAATCTGTAACTCCAAATTAAATAATTTATATATGAAAAATGATCAGAAAAATATGAAGAATCTGTTTATGGCATTATCATGCATGATTGAACAAGTTAACCTCACTGAATAGGACGAATCATGATTAGGTCAAATTATGAAATAGCATTTGGAGTTGGAGTTTAACCTTGTTTGAATTCCACTTCAATTAACTTGGCTAGATATTGCATTAGGTGAATTCAGTACCTTAACATGACATGTCATTCATGTGAATGTGCATTGCATTGATTGTGTTCTTTCTCGCTGTTGCGGTAATTGTCCCCTCTCGGTAAACGACGTTAAGCGATTATTCGATGACACCGACGAAGAACTATATTATCTTCAAGTGCCGCAAGCAAAACCCCTTGTCCATTCCGATATAATTCCACTCTCTCGCTCCAGCTCTATTTTTACTGCATTAGGACAACAACGACTCATGTGTTACTTGCTGCGGTAGCTGAACCCCTTTATCCTCTCGTGCATGCCTGTCATTCCACAAGAATTAGATGAAACCCACTAGCATTAGTAGGAGTTGTTTGAGCCATGTTGTGCCTACTCATTCATGCTTGTTGTCATGCACACTCTTTGCTTAGAGTTGAGTCAGTCCGATTCATCGGGAATGAATTGGAATGGTTGTGTGAACATGTCCCACTGTGTGTGTGAGCTAAGTGTGTGAACACGATTTGGTAAAGGTAGCGGTGAGAGGCCATGTAGGAGTACATGGTGGGTTGTCTCATTGCAGCCGTCCTCAGGAACTGAGTTCTGTGTTTGTGATCCATGAAACAGTTACTACCACGCATTGGGATCCTTAATTGACCCTCTCCGCTTCTTAACCACTCTTGTCCTCAGTCCGGGAGTTGCAAGTAGTTTCTGGTGTTTGTAGTATGTCTTTGGGGCATGCAACGCCTGACCATAGGGGTGGGTTGTGTTGCGGTAGGCACCGTGGGTCTTGTACCGATTCGCCTGCTTTGGTGTCTCGGGAACCCTGTACACATCGTTCGGGGCTGTATGGGAAACCTCACGGACACCTCATGGATGGAACCCGAATAGGCGATAAACCCGGACTAGGGACTTGTGTGTTTAGGTAGGTCGTGGCCGACACCCACGTTGGGCTTCCGCAGAAGGTTGCCGAGTACATGTCGTGTAAACGGCGGTAAGTGGTGAGAGCGTGTGTGAAGAAGTACGACCCTGCAGGGTTAATATGATCTATTCGAATAGCCGTGTCCACGGAGAAGGACTTCTGGGTTGCCTATATCAGTTCATAGACAAGTGAAAGTGGATACTCTAAAATGCGCAAGATAAGCGTGAGTGCTATGGATGGCGTTCTCGTGAGGGAGACGGAAGCGGATCCATAGTGGTGTATTGATATGGTGAATATGTGGACTCGTGTGCGCCCACCTCAAAAGAGTTACTTGCGAGCGTAGTTCAGGATAGCCACCGAGTCAAAAGCTGGCTTGCTGGTCAAACTCCACCACCCCTTTTGATAATGATGCATATGTAGTTAGTTACGATGTAAGTCTTGCTGAGTACGTTTGTACTCACGTTTGCTTATTTTATGTTTTTGAAGAGAGACGCTACCTACGCTTAGTAGTTCCGCTTGGACTTGACGTTTAGCTTGTTACCTCAGCTACGATCTTGCGCCCTCGGCAGATCTCGTAGATAGTCGTGCTCCTCAGCCTTCTTCATTTTTAGTTGTGCAGTACTCGGACATGTTTAGCTTCCGCTTGTGCTTTGACTTGTATGCTCTCGAGTGTTGGGTCATGAGACCCATGTTTGTAATATCTCGCTCCTCGGAGCCTATTGAATAAATATTTGAGTCGTAGAGTTATGTTGTGATGCCATGTTGTGTCTACACATATTGAGCATATTGTGTGTATGTTTGAAATGCTTGGTATGTGTGGGATCCGACAAACTAGTTGTTTATCCTTGGCAGCCTATCATATGGGGAAATGTAGTCTCGTGCTTCTGAGCGATAGTAGTCCGCTTCTGCCCGGTTCACCGGAGTCCCGCTAGCCCAAGAGATTACTGCTTGGACACTTGATCGGGCCGGCATGTGTTTTACTGCTCCTATGTCCGTCCCTTCGGGAAATGTCACGCGGTGTTATTCGAGTCCTGCCTAGCCTGCTACAGCCCGATACCGGAGTCCTGTTAGCCAGTGCTACAGCCCGAATTTATACGTTGATGACCGACATGCTCGATGTGATTCATGTATGCCTGTGCCCATAGGTTAGTGCCGCTTTGGGTTCACGACTAGCCATGTCGGCCCGGGTTCTTTGTCATATGGATGCTAGTGACACTATCATATACGTGAGCCAAAAGACGCAAACGGTCCCGGGCCATGGTAAGGCGACACTGTGGGAATACCGCATGTGAGGTCGCAAAGTGATATGAGGTGTTACGGCTAGATCGATGTGACTTGGAATCGGGTCCCGACAGCGTTGGTATCGAGCTTTGACCGCCTGTAGGATTACCAAGCCAAACTGGTCGGGTTGAGTCTAGAAATGCTTTAGTTATGTAAGGGAATTGATTGTGGAAGGGAACGTAAGGCTCTTTTACTCCTTATACCTCATGGCCTTCTCGATCTGAGTCAACCTCTTCTCTTCTACGGGTTTAAGAATTAGGCTTCTCATCTATCTATCGGATGACGTGTTACTAATCCATAGACTTATAAGATTGTTGGTTTTAAGCCTCAGTTCAGTTCCTACTATTTCTGTATGATAATTGTTGATCTCGGAATCTTGGTATTGTGATGTTGAGTGGTTATGCCACCATTTTTGCAGGATGTTTCAAATCATTGTGAGCATTTACCGCCGTTATGTCAGTCTCGAGTCATCCTGTGTCTCTAAATAGTCCGATGCATTTGCAAATCCTTTCCTTCCGCTCCCGATGTCCTTTTGGTCGAATAAGCACACTAATCGGTAAGTTGAGGTACTTCGTTGCCTCGGCATAGATGTTGGAACTATTATTGTGACCCTAGTTGTTTAGGAAGTCACCTAGCAATTTAGCAATGCTTTCGTATCCCCAAAGGTGATGATTCTGGCCATTATTCTTGAAAGCATCCGCGATGCAATTTAGTTAGTAGGTATTCTAATCGGGGTTCTTGAACCCAGATTCACCATACTTCATGTTGTTAGTATTTGCTAGCCCCTTTAGGATATTAGTAACCTTGCGACAGTCCTCGAGGTCCGTGGTATTCCCTTCTTCCAAATGCCATGAACTAATTATGGCAGAAGTTCTTTTGAACCAAAAGATCACAATCCAGTACTCTTGAGGAGTTCTCCATTCCATATTGTGAATCTGCCAATTCTACTTTCTGCATGGGTTATCCGGAGAAATGTTGAGCCTTGCTCGATATACTAATCCATGCTTCCACAACTCGAAAAATTATATGTTCCTTTGAGTTGCTCTCTTTAGTTGTATCCCGACCATCCTCTATCGGTTGATAACCAAGAGTATGTGTGCATTCGTTTATCGATGTCTATTATCCTTGTGGTCCGTCAAGCCATTCTGTTCTGGAATGACTAGGAGAAACAAACTCCAGTACCTCATCTATTTCTAGGATTGGGTCAAAGAAGTTGTATTCCGCAGATCAAAATGCCAATTCAGCTTTTGATGCTGTTCCACCTGGAGTGTTACCATCTTATGTCAAGAATGTCATGAGAATTGCACCTTCTCTTATGAATTCTTGATGCAGTGATACTTCTCGCCATCATTATTCATTCCTCGGTTCCGAGTTGTTGAAACCGGAATGCCGACGAGTGAATTGTGATGTGTGAAATCAATACTCCGAGCAACTTCGTTGCTTGGCAGCTAGTGGACAATATCCTCACTCTTAGCGTGTTGGTTATTAAATCATCATCCTAAGATTGATCGTGCTACCTAGTCCTTATTTCTGGTGCACACTTGATTGATGAGTTAGGATTATATCAAGTCCTCACTCATTTGATCATATTGTCTTGCCCTAAAAAGCAAGGTTGTTCTCGAGCTTAGTAACATATCGGTGGTTTGTGATTTTCCGAATATCTTCTCGGAAGTATTACCAGGTTGTCCCCTGACTGTTATGTTGAGCTCGTGATCAAGTTGGTTTCTTGTGAACCACCCTTTCTCCAAGAATGTGTGTTGGATATCCCTGAGCTAGTTGGTTAAGCCAAACAACAACTTGAAGAGTTGGAGGATAAAAGCTTGCCTGACTTAGTTCGCTCCAAAGGGATATTCTTGTGTAGTGTGTTGAAGAAAGATGATATTTTCATCGATTGGTCCTCGTGATCGATTCTTGGACCTATGGTCTCATCAATCCTTTGATTTGAGTGTGGGCTATCGTCAAATCAAATCAGTACCAACGATGTTCGTAATGTTGTCTTACTCGTGGTTGATCCCTCGAGCATACCCCATTACATCTTTTGGTGTGACCAATACTATCACCGTGTTCACATGATGGTGGAAGTCCAGTGATATGGAAATTCCGATGAGTTGTCATGTTGAGCCCATCAGTAGCATTTTGTCTCCCCCATGAGTCATGTTGAACATCAACCTAGTGTTGGAAACTTGTGTAAGCATTTCTTCGTCCGTTCATGAAGCTTATGTTTGGATGAAAGTAGTGACTTCCTATAATTCATGTGCATCTGGTGTAAGTTGCCGCCATGAATTTGAGAAAGGTTTGTTTTGTTTCCTCTAGAATCGTCCCATGTCAGTCATGCACGTGCGAAGTGCTCTATGGTTTGATAGGTTGGCCGCCTCCACTCCATATGTGTTCCTAGCATACCAAGCCACTGATTGGTTTGCTCGAGGAAAAGGAGTTGCTGTGCGAATACTAGTTCTTGCACAAGATTCCAATATCCTCGAAGATGGTTCCCCACCTGAACTCGGTAGTGTTTTGTTATAAGACTACCATGTGGTCATGCTTGTCTAGGACAAAGGTGTTCCACGAGTTTGTAGCGGAACCAGCTCATGTTTTGGAGCTTGCTATCGTAGTTCATTCCCGAGAATCTCGCAACATCCTCTCTCGTCGATTTGTGTTGCAAACTTTCATTTTTCTTTCTAGACTCGATGAGTCTCGAATATCCTAACACCAACCAGATCTCAATCTCAGGCGATATGATGGTTGGAACATTCCCAACAGTTGCATGTTGTTCCCAGCTCGCACCGCCATTGCGCCAATTTCCATGGGCTGCCCTCTCAGTAGTTGTTGTCCAGGTTCATCTTCAAAAGTGGACTTACCATGGGTCCCATCCGTTTCCGATGATAAGCAAAATTCATCCATTGCGTTGTCTTCAACAAGGTAGTCCACATCATCCATTCTAATCTAGGTATGCCATTCCTTGCACTCCACCAAACGATCTTTGTGAATTGCCCTAGGCTGGTATGAAGAGTTTCAATGATCTTTGTATCAAAAGTAATTCTTTTTGCCACTTAAGGGAATAGTTCTTTGCGTCACTTTTTCCAAGGTGCCCCGTTACGGGATCTTGGTAAATACCTCCTCGCCACCTTGACACCATCCACCATTCCACCATCTTTCGAAGCGTGGAATTGTTGCCCACCAACTCACACACCGTTGTTTGTTCTCCCATCCCTCTCGATGTGTTTTGTGTCTCAACTCGAGATGTTTTTAAATCTCATCCCATGAGTCGATCATGTTTACTTGATCTTCGTGAAGATCGAATCATGTAGGACCTCCCTCTTTTTCCATTGTCGTGTCGAGTGAAGATCTCGAAAGCAAGACGTCAAGACCAAGATGATGGAATGGATCAACATCTTGAGAAGGACAAATGGATCATGAAGATTGTGATAGTTTTGTGACTCCCCTTTTCCTCTTACCTCACGTCTTGAATCTCGGGGCGAGATTCTTGTTTAGTGGGGGTGAGTTGTCACAGCCCTAGAGCTTGCTGGTAACTAGCTGCATTGCAACCATGCATCATGTTTAAATTTCATTTGAATTTGAAATGGGGAAGACAGAAACCCCAGAACCCCTTCTGAATCCAACTAGGATTTACTAAAATTATTTTCAATGAACTCAGAAATGCCCTTCAAAATGCTCATCACTTTTCTTTGGTTTAGAGCCTCTGTCAAAAGTGGTGCACAATTTTCTAGGTCATCCTAAGGTCCTTGAATTAAATCATAAGTATTTGAGTTTGGGCATTTAAAATTATATAAAATATTTTAAATGCCCAAGTATCCCCAAACTAAAATGTTTCATGTTGGAAATATTCCAACAATGGACCAGGAGCAGTTTGGTGATTTTTGGAGCTGTTCTAGTATTTTTAATAACTCCACAAAATTACAGAATAATAGAAAACTAAAATAAATAAGAGAGAGAGAAACCCACCTGGCACTTACCTCTCCAGCCCACCCACAAGCCCACAGCCTCGCCTTTGTAGCAGCCCAGCCAGGCAAACCGCCCAGCCCACCACCGCCTCCTTCCCTGTCAGCCTTCCTCCTCTGCCAGAGGATGAGCGCATGGTCCGCACAAGACGGCCACCGACGGCCACCTCCTCCTGCCTGGCTGCCTCCTCCTCCCCTCTGGACGTCTCCCCGAGCGCCCACGCACCCCGACCCCTCTCTCCTCGCCTGTGGCCTCTCTCCTCCTCTGCTCTCTCACTCGACGCACCAGCCGGAGCTTCGTCGCCGCCCTTCGCCACCACCGTAGCCACAGGCCTCCCTCGCCCATCCAACATGCCCTAGAGACCCGCCAGGCCTCCCTCGTCCTCCCCGATGGCTCACGCGACCGAAGAAGCCCCAAGCGCCGCCAGACGTTTTCCTCTCCTCGGCCTCAGCGGATCTCCATCGCCAACTTCGCTGCCGTCCGAAGCTTCCCCGAGCACGCCGAGTCCACTTTGCACTCCACGTGAGCTCCGGTCACCTTCCCCTCACCCCGTGGCCTATTTCTCACCGTAGCCGCTGATTCGAAGAAGCCCGAAGTTCCTCGGCCACGCCATGGCGCCGCTGCGGGCTGTGGCCACCTCAGCTTGCGCCCAGCACGTCACCAAGTTCGCCGCCCTCCCTGTGAGCCGCTTCTTCCGCTTTCTCCTCAAGTGCACTGCAGCGTCGACCCGAAGCCGCTGAAGCTCCGGCGACCGCCACGGTCGACGCCGGTGACGACTCCGGCCATCCTAGGCCCAGCCACAAGACTACTCGACGCAGACGGCGCTGGCGTCACATAGACGCCCTCCGGCCATTTGGTCGCCGAGGAGGAAACCCAGATCCTCCGCTGCCTCTGCTCCGCTGGGCGGCGAGCCGCTGGTCAACTCCGCGAAGTTGACCCGGGTTTGGCCTGGGCTTGACTTCCCCGGAGCCATTGACATGCGGGCCCCGCCCGACAAACTAATCTAGTTTAGGTTTAAACTAATTTAACTTAACCTAGGTTAGTGCTAATTAAACTAGGTTAGTTTAGTTAGTCACTGACGTGTGGCCCCCACACGCCGTGTTTGACTCAGGTTGATCTTGACGCAGTGTTGACGTCGGTCGACGCAGTAATAACCTTTTCTGGATTTAATTTAATTCAGGAAATTTCAGAAAACACCCCAAACTTCAAATATTCATAACTTTTAATCTGTAACTCCAAATTAAATAATTTATATATGAAAAATGATCAGAAAAATATGAAGAATCTGTTTATGGAATTTTCATGCATGATTTAACAATTTAACCTCACTGAATAGGATGAATCATGATTAGGACAAATTATGAAATAACATTTGGAGTTGGAGTTTAACCTTGTTTGAATTCCACTTCAATTAACTTGGCTAGATATTGCATTAGGTGAATTCAGTACCTTAACATGACATGTCATTCATGTGAATGTGCATTGCATTGATTGTGTTCTTTCTCAGTTGCCGGTAATTGTCCCCTCTCGGTAAACGACGTTCCGACGATTATTCGATGACACCGACGAAGAACTATATTATCTTCAGAAGTGCCAGGCAAGCAAAACCCCCTTGTCCATTCCGATATAATCCCACTCTCTCGCTCCTGCTCTATTTTACTGCATTAGGACAACAACGACTCATGTGTTACTTGCTGCGGTAGCTGAACCCCTTTATCCTCTGCATGACCTCGTCATTCCACAAGAATTAGATGAAACCCACTAGCATGAGTAGGAGTTGTTTGAGCCATGTTGTGCCTACTCATTCATGCTTGTTGTCATGCCTGCTATCGCTTAGAGTTGAGTCAGGTCTGATTCATCGGGAATGAATTGGAATGGTTGTGTGAACATGTCCCATCGTGTGTGAGCTAAGTGTGTGAACACGATTTGGTAAAGGTAGCGGTGAGAGGCCATGTAGGAGTACATGGTGGGTTGTCTCATTGCAAAGCCGTCCTCGTGAACTGAGTTCTGTGTTTGTGATCCATGAAACAGTTACTACCACGCATTGGGATCCTTAATTGACCCTCTCGGCTTCTTAACCACTCTTGTCCTCGGTCCGGAGTTGCAAGTAGTTTCGGTGTTTGTAGTATGTCTTTGGGGCCGCATGCAACACCGACCATAGGGGTGGGTTGTGTTGCAGTAGGCACCGTGGGTCTGATGTACCAATTCGCCCGTTTGGTGTCTCGGAACCCTGTACACATCGTTCGGGCTGTATGGGAAACCTCGGCCGGACTCCTGCGGATGGAACCCGAATAGGCGATAAACCTGGACTAGGGACTTGTGTGTTTAGGTAGGTCGTGGCCGACACCCACGTTGGGCTTCCGCTTGAAGGTTGCCGAGTACATGTCGTAAACGGCGGTAAGTGGTGAGAGCGTGTGAAGAAGTACACCCCTGCAGGTTAATATGATCTATTCGAATAGCCGTGTCCACGGAGAAGGACTTCGGGTTGCCTATATCGGTTCATAGACAAGTGAAAGTGGATACTCTAAAATGCGCAAGATAAGCGTGAGTGCTATGGATGACGTTCTCGTAGGGAGACGGAAGGATCCATAGTGGTGTATTGATATGGTGAATATGTGGACTCGTGTGCGCCACCTCAAAAGAGTTACTTGCGTGCGTAGTTCAGATAGCCACCGAGTCAAAGCTGGCTTGCTGCAGTCAAACTCCACCACCCCTTTTGATAATGATGCATATGTAGTTAGTTACGATGTAAGTCTTGCTGGAGTACGTTTGTACTCACGCTTGCTTATTTTATGTTTTGCGTAGAGAGGCGTCGGTCTCGCTAGTAGTTCCGCTTGGACTTGACATTTAGCTTGTTACCTCAGCTACGATCTTGTGCCCTCGGCAGATCTCGTAGATAGTCGTGCTCCTCAGCCTTCTTCATTTTTAGTTGTCTGCATTCAGACATGTTTAGCTTCCGCTTGTGCTTTGACTTGTATGCTCTGAGTGTTGGGTCATGAGACCCATGTTTGTAATATCTCGTTCCTCGGAGCCTATTGAATAAATATTTGAGTCGTAGAGTTATGTTGTGATGCCATGTTGTATCTACACATATCGAGCATATTGTGTGTATGTTTGAAATGCTTGGTATGTGTGGGATCCGACAAACTAGTTGTTTATCCTTGGCAGCCTATCATATGGGGAAATGTAGTCTCGTGCTTCTGAGCGATAGTAGTCCGCTACAACCCGGTTCACGAGTCCTGCTAGCCCAAGATTACTGCTTGGACACTTGACTGGCCGGCATGTGTTTCACTTCGCCTTATGTCTGTCCCTTCGGGAAATGTCACGCGGTGTTATTCGAGTCCTGCCTAGCCTGCTACATGTACCGATACCGGAGTCCTGTTAGCCCAAAGGTTACAGCCCCAATTTATACGTTGATGACCGACATGCTCGATGTGATTCATGTATGCCCGTGCCCATAGGTTAGTGCCGCTTTGGGTTCACGACTAGCCATGTCGGCCCGGTTCTTTGTCATATGGATGCTAGCGACACTATCATATACGTGAGCCAACAGACGCAAACGGTCCCGGGCCATGGTAAGGCGACACCCGTGGGAATACCGTGCGTGAGGTCGCAAAGTGATATGAGGTGTTACCGGCTAGATCGATGTGACTTGGAATTGGGGTCCTGACATAGGGTATTACACCACAACGGTGGCCCGAACCAGTATAAATCTTGTGCCTTTTTTGTTGTGAGTTCGCCGAGTTTGTTCTCGAGATCTTAGCTAGTTATGACGCGGAACGGTAGGAGGGAAAGAACTTCGCGCGCACCCCCGAGTTCGAACCTTAAGGGTTTTGCCAGAACCCGTGATCCGACATTTGGCGCGCCAGGTAGGGGTCCAGTTGCTCCGCGTCCGGAGATTCCTTTCCGTCACTCCACGTCCAGTTGCTCCGTCATCTCCATGGCAGACTCTCGTCGTGCTCGTGCTGAGCGTTGGGCTGCCCTCGCCACCCGTGTCGCTCAGACGGCTCCCGTCGGCGGTGTCGGGTTTCGGGTTCCGACAGACCCTTGAGGTTCGAACACTGGGTGTGCACACGGAGATCTTTCCCCTACCAGCTCATGCGTGAATGGTTAGCGAGGGATCTAAACTAGAAACGAAGAACAACACAAGATACACAAGGTTTATACTGGTTCGGGCCACCGTTGTGGTGTAATACCCTACTCCAGTGTGCAGTATGGTGGATTGCCTCAAGGGCTGATGATGAATAGTACAAAGGAAGCACAGCCTCGCGAGGGGCTGTTATTGAGCTGGTGCGATGAACTGCTTGGGTGAGTTCGATCGCTTCTCTATCTCTGGTGAATCTCTCTCTCTGTTCTCCCCGGTTCTGATCTGTCGCCTCTTCGTTTGGTGGCTAGTACTAATTATAGAGGGAGGCCCTGGGCCTCTTCCCAAATAATGAGCGGGAAGGGCGCCAACAATTGGCCATTTTGAAGGGGAACATCTAGTACACTTATCCTGACTAAAGTTGGTCTTAGGCTGCAAAAGGCTCTGACGGTGATGCCGTCCTGGGCTCCGCGATGACCTCCTTCCCGCCGCTCTGCTGGTCTTGGTCTTGTTGCACCGAAGCGGTAACCTTTGCCTGATGCCTTGGCCTGTGCTTGCCTCCTTTGCACCAAAGGGGAAACGAGGACACTGTGCAGGCTGGCGCCCGCCTAGTGCCCGCCTGGTCTTGATCGTCATGGCTTGCGTCACGGGGCACCCTCGTGAGGTACCCTGCCTTGATCCCTCTGCCTCCTCGTGAGCTTGCCTAACGAGGCTGCTCCTGAGGAAGGTTCCTGTCGTCCACCCCGCGAGGGTTGGCCCCTCGCAAGGGTCTTGAGCTTGAGCTGATGAAGCTAGGCCGCGCTGGGCCCCCACTTGAGCCATGCTGCAGGCCGCAGGCAGGCAAGTCTGGGGACCCCCGTTCCGAGAACGCCGACAGTAGCCCCCGGGCCCAAGGCGCGCCCGGACTTGGCTTAGCAGAGAAGCGAAGGTGCAAGTGCGAAGCGCCGCAGGCCCCAACAGCCTGCGGCCTTGGGCGCCGCGTGGCTATTGATTGGTCGTGGGCGTCTCCACTTCCCCACGATGCCTCGGCAACCGTCCTTCTGACAAAAAGGAGGCCCGGGCCAGACTTGGTGCTCGCTCTTGCTCGCCTTGCTCCAGATCCCCTGTCTCGCCCTTTTCCTCCTTGCTTACGAAATCCTCCAGATCTGTCTCAATCCTTCCATCCTGCAAGCCATGGTGCCTCGCAAGACCCCGCCTGAGGCCTGGTACCTTCCGGCTCTGGATCCTCCGACTGTGTCGGGGAAGAATCTAGTCCTTGTGCGCCAGAGGACGGTGGCGCAGGGCAACAAGGGAGCGACTGTGCTCAAGGCCGGCTCCGATCAGCCTGAAGGCCAGGGGAGCACTTTCTACCCGTTCTTTGTGAGCGCCATCATCGCTGGCCTGGTCCCTCCTTTTTTCGAGTTCTTCTTCGCTTTTCTCCGCCAATACAACTTGCAAGCTCTGCATCTCCACCCTAACTCTGTTCTTCTCCTGGCGATTTTCGCCTACTATTGTGAGGCTCACATGGGGATAAAGCCCTCAGTGGCTTTGCTGCGCCATTAATTTTATCTCCGGGTCTCTCGTGGCTCTATTACTGCATGCGCGAGCTTTGTCGCATACTCCAGCTCCAACTCCATCTCCAAGCCCGGGAAGAGGATCGAAGGCTTCAGGAGCAAGTGGGTTATGATGGATGTCGGGCGCATCCACCCCCGACTGGCGCTGCCGTCGGGGCAGCCCGAGCCCGTTGATGTGTGATCTCGCGCAGAGCTCGTCGACTCTCATGCAAAGATGATGCTGAAGAGGATAGACGCGGACCTGAGGCCAGGCAGCTTGGGGGCGCGGCCGACCGGGCCACGCCTCCCGAGGGGAGTTCCCTGAACACCGTGAGCTCTGCTCCGGGAGCATTCGCTCCCGTTGTGGAGGCTTAGGGAGGAAGGTGACGCCCTTCGCCTGAGCTCCGAGGCCCTCTCTGATGAAGATCTGGCTGCAGCTCTCCATTCCTTGGTCGGGGGAGACGTGGCGAAGCCGGAGGGTGCTCCCGTCCCCCT
Source organism: Aegilops bicornis (assembly GCA_021605145.1). Lineage (NCBI taxonomy): Eukaryota > Viridiplantae > Streptophyta > Magnoliopsida > Poales > Poaceae > Aegilops > Aegilops bicornis. The sequence continues at coordinate 721,467,193 of CM038670.1, read as the reverse complement.
GTTCCTTCGCGACTAATGGGAGCAACTGGTGAGCGCCATGCCCACCTTCAATGGTGAGGGGCTGGTGCCCGCCGGGGCTCCTGAGGACCTGACGATGTTGGCGACGGTGAACGTTTCCTCTAGCAACTCCAGCAGGAGTGAGGGGGAAGAAGAAGAGGTGGAGGAAGAAGAGTCTGACTTCGAGGCGACTGGCGAGGAGTCGGGGGATTCCTTCCCTCGGTGCAGGTCCCGCGCCCTTCGCTCCATGCCGGACGACGACGATGTCGGTGCCAGGCGAGGAGGGGCGGATTCTCCCCTGGTTCCGAGGAAGGGCAGGTCAGGGTTGGTTCCCCCAGGGTCCGCTCTGGCTCCGGGGCGGTGTGAGGCCAGCTCCGGCCTTCCCGACGTGCCTACTACTTCCGGGCCTCCCAAGGCTGACCCTAGCTGCAGGCTTTCGGGCTTCAAGTTCGGCCGGAGGCTGCTTGCGTCCGGGGATGACGACCAGTAAGTGTTCGATCCGTGTTTTGCTTTGCTTCTACTGCCGAGGCTTGACGTCTGTATTCTCTTGATCAGGTCGGCACCTGCAGTGAAAAGGCCAAAGGGGGCTCCTGCGGCCCTGCTTGAGGCGGGTTCGCCTGCCGTGGTTGTGGCTCCGTCTGCGGGGAAAGGAGGCAGCGAAGCTCGCGCCTCCCCTGCCCGGTCATCCTCGCGAGCCCAGCAGGGGCATTCTGGCGACGAGTCAGCCCCCGTGGCCCGCCGACTGGAGGTGATCAAGGCTTGATCGCTACCGAGGTGCCCAAGGCCCAGGGGGCTCCTCCTTCCCAGGCCGTGATCACGCTGCCGCCTTCTACACCTGCTCCACCAGCTCCAGTCCCTTCTGATCCCTCGGCCATCCTGGACCAGGTTGCCAGCGAACATAGCCAGCTGCAAGAGGATCTCCGGAATGTTGATCCTCGTCTGGTGGCCGGGCGCCTGGAGCTGGCTTCTGGCTGGGCCCGCTCTGCTGTTGTCGGTGTTCTGGGAACGGGGGTCCCTAGACTTGCTCGCTTTACGGCTGCCCAGGCGTGGCTCAAAGGAGGCCTGTGACAGCCCATCTTCATCAACACAAGCTCAAGACCCTCGCGAGGGGCTGGCCTCAGCGGGGCGGACGAGGAGCTTCCTCGCACGGCCTCGTCAAAGTTGGCTCATGAGGAGGCGGAGAGTTCAAGGCAGGGTACTCGCGAGGTGCCCATGACGCAAGCCATGACGACCAAGGGCGCCCGATCGGGCGCCACTGCTGTAGCGCCCTCCTTTCCTCTTTGGTGCAAAGGGAGCAAGCGCAGCGAGAGCATCAAGCAAAGGCATCCGCTTCGTGCAACAAGACCAAGACCAGCCCCAACGGCTGGAAGGGAGTCATCGTGGAGCCCAAGCAAAGGCCATCACCAGAGCCTTTGGCAGGCGAGGACCAACTTTAGTCAGGATAAGTGTACCCGTTGTTCCCCTTCAAAATGGCCAATTGTTGGCGCCCTTCCCGCTCAATATTTGGGAAGAGGCCCAGGGCCTTCGCCTATAAATAGGAGTAGCCACACTCAGAGTGGGGGGAGGAAAAGAGGATCGAAATGATCTAGCATTTGGAATCCAGGAAGAGAGAGATAGAGACCCGATCCTCAAGCTAGAGCGACGGGACACCACCTAGCAGTTCATCACACCCACCAAGAACAGACCCTCGCGAGGTTGTTCTTCCCTCAGATTGCTCCTCAACAGCCCAAGAGGCAATCCACCACGCCACAAACTAGAGTAGGGTATTACACCACAACGGTGGCCCGAACTAGTATAAATCTTGTGTCTCTTGTGCTGTTCCGTTAGTAGTTTAGGTCCCTGTGATTCGGCGAGGTACGAGACGATAGAGGGTTGGATCTCCGCGTGCACCCCAGTGTTCGAACCTCAAGGGTCTGCCGGAACCCGAAATCAGATAGCTGCCTCCATCCGAGCGGCACTGAGCCAAGCCGCATCGGCCTCTGATGGGGAGAAACAAGCCGCCTACCAGGCCAGGGCCGCTCGCGATGCTGCCCAGGGCGATGCCACGGACTCCCGGGACCGCTTCAAGGCGCTGGAGGTCGAGCTGCAAGACCTGCGCGACGAGCTCGCCAAGGAGGTCCACAGCCGCCAGGAGAAGGAGAAGGAGATGGAGGCTCGGGAGGCCGCCGTCAGGGACCGGGACGCCGAGCTTGATTGCCGCCGTGGCCGGTTGGAGACGCTGGAACAGTTGCTGAAAGCTGAGAGGATCGAGCTAGACATGAAGGCAAAGATCCTGGCTGAGGATCGAGTGGCCTTTGCCAGGTTGGAGGAGACGGCTCGCGCCGCGTTGAAGACGCTCTACGAGGGTGGCCTGGAGAAGCCGTTGGCTAGTGCAGAGGACGGCCCCGCCGAGCTACTTCCTTTCTTTGTCCGAGCACTTGAAGATGTCGCGGACGGCCTTGGCCCCACGGCCGAGGCCGAGGCGCACGCCCTGTCTTTTGCAGCGTTGACGCACGTCCTCAGCCACGTCTACCTTCGTGACCCCAGCGTCGACCTTAACGGCCTGCTGGAGCCTGTGAGCGGCGACCTTGCCGTTGTTGCTGCTGAGGTCGTGAAAGGCCGAGCCGAGGCCCTGCTGGGGAAGTTCCGCGCCTTCAGCACCTTGCCTGGGCGTGGTGCCGCCAGCTCCGCAGCCTCGGGAGGTGGGGGCACCACAGGAGAGTGATCCCTTCGCGGCCTCCTGCAACCCGCACCATGCCTCGTGGAGGCGCTTAAACTTGTGTTTGGCGTTGTGAAACGACTTATGGCTTGTAATATTTGCTTTGAATTCGCATTCTTCCCTCCTACTTGCGTGTGTTCTACGCCGGTAGGGGCCCGACCACGCCGCATGCCTCAGCCGCCAAGCTAGCCCCGGCCAGGAGACCGGGGACGGGACCAAGGAGTGAGGGCTACGTGGTAAGTTAGGCCCCCTGAGTCGCGATGCTCAGGAGTCCCTCGACGCGCTTGAACAATGAGCAGTAGGGACAGGAGGCATAGGAGTGGATTGGTCGTTCTACGTCGGCAGGGCCCGGCCCCGCGCATACCTCAGCCGCTGTTAGCCCCGATCGGAGACTAGGACGGGATTAAGGAGTGAGGGCTTACGTGGCAAGTTAGGCTCCTGAGTCACGATGCTGAGGAGTCCCCCTTGACGTTCAAATGAATTTTCATACCTTGGTTCCGCTCGGGGAGGCGCGCGACGACCAGGTCCGAGGGACTGCTGCTAGGGGCGTCTGCCTGGCGTGGCCTGGCGCAGCCCCCGTGTCCAGCCCCCACGCTGCACTCCTCGATGGGAGGCGCGCGGCGATGGCGCCGACACCGAGCCTGGGCTCCCCGAGGTTGATACGGCCAGAGCCGCCTCTCGCTTGTTTATCACCAGCCCGAGCATAGCGCCAGATGTGTACGGGCATAGCCACTCCTCGGCAGTGTCGTCAGCCAGCGCGGAGCATGGTGCTTCCACTGGTACGTGGGAGGGGGCTCCCCTCCGGGAGGAGCCCCCGGGGCGTGTACAGCCCTGCCCTGACACGTGGCCGGCACGGTAGGGCTAGGAGAGGTGTATCTGGGCACCCGTGAGCCAGCGCGGGACTCACGAGGCCCTACCTCGAGGCGGGTTGCGCCTGGCTCTGGGCCTTTATCATTGGTGTGTTCCTGCAGGGTTAGAATGCAAATGATCTACGTCCTTAGGTCCCGGCCCTCGAGCGAGCTCAGCCGCGCTGGTATGACAGGTCACGATGCCGTGGGACAAGGCCAGGGGGTGAGGGCTGGAGAGCCAGTAAGAGCCCACGAGTCGCGATGCTCAGGTACCCCCCTTTTAACGTGCAAGCGCTTTGCATTAGGGTGGAGAGGCCCGCGACAGGTAGTAGGAAATAATTGCGTGAATCAGGTTAAGCGCGAAGGAGCAAATCCATCTAGATAGGTGCAGAGAAAGCATACGCCACCGGGTCTGGCCCGAGCAGTTTGGGGATAAGGCAGCCCGAGCGGCGCCCCCAACAAGGTAACTAAAGAACATAACAAAACGGATACATGCCACAGCGATGGACCCACGCGGCCTGGGAATGATGCAGCCCGAGGGGCGCTCCCAGCTAAAAGCGGAACTTGGAAAGGCGTTACCTGATATGGTCGGAGATGGCGGGATGTTGAGGTAGTGGGTGACGCGTGATGAGGAAGCCGGCCCTCACGAGCTCTCCGGACCTGGAGCCTCGGGAGGCTCCGGGGGTATGGGGGGTTCCTCGAGAGCCATCTCCATCTCTGCCAGGACTGCTGCTGCTTGACCTCCTCGAGCCTCCAGAGCGCACCTCAGAAAGCGCCGATGGCGACGAGAAGGCTCGCGTGCCAAATGGCATGCGAACGTAGTTGTGAGGCGGACCCTTGCAACGCCCCACACGTGAGGGCCAGAGGCGCCCCTGAGACGCGGACCGGTTGAGCCCTGGTATGTCGATGCAGATTCGCAGTCCGGCATCCTCGCCTGGATGGGGGGCCACGGCGGGCAAGCGGCAACGGCCGCACATGACTCTTGACTCCTGTTGCTCCTGGATGCTCCTCGTGATGAACTCCTGAGGGTTTGGCCCTCCTTGCCTCATATCTTCCTGAGGGAAACGTGCCTTGAAGCACGCCTCCAAGTGGTGCCCGAGCGCCTCCCTCGTGACCCCGGCTAGGTCGGTGGCTCGCCATGAAAGAGCCCCCGAGCCCCACCCGAGGAGGGCGCCAGGCGCGCCTTCCTATGCGACAGAGGGTGGCACCCCTTGAGCGGGCGCGGGTCCTGTTGCCACGCCTCCGGAGGTGCCTTCCCCATGAGGGCTTGGACCAGGCGAAGCCTTCTTCTTCTTAGGGATCCCCTCGGGAAGTCTCCCGCTCCTGTAATCTGGGTCTTCGATTGCTGCTGCTTGGAAGGCACGCTCCAGAGAGCACACTTCATCCCTTTCCTCACAAGGCACTGTGATGACTCCTCCGCTTCCTGGCATCTTGAGGACATTGTAGGCATGATGAGTCACTGGCATGAACTTGGCCAAAGCTGGGTACCCGAGGATGGCATTGTATGGCAGGCGAATGTGGGCGACGTCGAAGTCGATGAGCTTGGTGCGGTAGTTGTTGCACTGTCCGAAGGTGACGGGGAGGCGAACTTGCCCTATCGGGGCGGTGGAGCCATCGTGACTCCTGAGAAGGGCTTGGTTGGCTGAAGCTGATCGTATGGCACTTGGAGATCATTGAATGTCTCGACAGATAGGACGTTGAGTCCTGCTCCACCGTCAATGAGGGTCCTGGTGACTTGTGCGTTTCTGATGACTGGTGAGCAAAGCATGGGGAGGACTCGCCATTGTCGCTAAGACTTGAGCTGATCCGCCGAAATGAACGCGTGATAGCGCATTTACAGCGACCACTTGAGAGGGCGCTGGCCTTCCGGTCTGGACGCATCAGCATTCACCTCGCGAGTAAACCGCTTGAAGATGCGCCGAGAGGTCGGGGCCTCACGCCACCCAGATGCAAGCGATCGCGGCGTGGCTCCTGGAAGCCCCTAGCCCCTCGCCCCGATGATTGTCTTACGCATTCTCCTTGGCGGCTAGTGCGTAGGTGGGAGCCCCGTGCATTGCCTTGAGGGCGGTCCTCACGAGGCTGGTCCCTCCAACCTCCTCATGAGGCTGGTCTGCCGCCACCGTCAGACCCCGATTCCAAGACACATCGATCTAGCCGGGTAACACCTCATATTACTTTTTGCGCCTCACGCACGGTATTCCCACGCGTGTCGCTTACCATGGCCCGGGACCGCTTTAAGCCTTTTGGCTCACGTATATGATAGTGTCGCTAGCATCCATATGACAGAGAACCCGGGCCAACATGACTAGTCATGAACCCAAAGTGGCACTAACTTACGGGGACAGGCATACATGAATCAACATCAAGCATGTCGGTCAGCAACGTGCGAATCCGAGCTGTAGCACTGGGCTAATCAGACTCGGTGAACCGGCTGTAGCAAAGCTAGGCAGACTCCGGATGTCACCGCTGTGACATTTCCCGAAGGGATGCACCAGAACGGCGAAGTGAATCACATGCCGGCCAGTCAAGTGTTCCGAGCAAGATCATTGGGTTAGCAGGACTCGGTGAACTGGCTGTAGCGGACTACTATGGCTCATGGAAGCACAAGACCGCATTTCATAAGAGAGGCTACCAAGGATAAACAACTAGGTTGTCGGATCCCACACATACCAAGCATTTCAATCATACACACAATATGCTCGAGTATGTGTAAATACAACATGGCATCACAAAGATAACTCTCGACTCAAGTAGTTATTCATTAGGCTCCGAGGAGCCGAGATATTACAAACATGGGTCTCATGACCCAACACTCAGAGCATACAAGTCAAAGCACATGCGGAAGCTTAACATGTCCGAGTACAGACATCTACAAATGAAAAAGGCTGAGAAGCCTGACTATCTACCAGATCTTGCCGAGGGCACAAGATCGTAGCTGAGGTAACAAGCTAAACATCGAAGTCCACGCGGAACTACTAGCGAGACGGAAGTCCCTCTGAAAAACATAAATTAAGCAAACGTGATTACAAATGTACCCAGCAAGACTTACATCAGAACTATCTACATATGCATCAGTACAAATAAAGGGGGTGGTGGAGTTTAACTGCAGCAAGCCAGCTTTGACTCAGTGGCTAACCTGAACTACGACTGCAAGTAACTCTTTGGAGGTGGCGCACACGAGTCCACATATTCACCATATCAATACACCACTATGGACCCGCTCCCGTCCCTACGAGAACGCCATCCATAGCACTCACGCTTATCTTGCGCATTTTAGAGTATCCACTTTCACTTGTCTATGAACTGTATACGCAACCCAGAAGTCCTTTACCGCGGACGCGGCTATTCGAATAGATAATGTTAACCCTGCAGGGGTGTACTTCTTCACACACGCTCTCACCACTTATCGTTTTTTACACGACATGTACTCGACAACCTTCAAGCGGAAGTTCGCGAGGGTGCCGCCACGCACCGACTAACCACACAAGTCTTCGTCCTGTGTTTATCGCCTATTCGGGTTCCATCCGAAGGAGATCCCGGCCGGGTGTTGCTCACGGCCCCAAATGATTTGTGCAGGGTTCCCAAGCCCACCATCCGGGTGCCACTTAGTACACCGGCCATCAGGTTGTGCAGTCTGTCCCAAGCCCACCTGCATCTGGGTGCCACTTGGTAGACTACTAACACTACCTACAAAACACCGAACTAGTTGCGACTCTCGGACAGAGATCGAGTTGATTAATAAGTCGAGAGGGGCACTTAAGCATTCCAATGTGTGGTAGTAGCTGTTCATGGATCACAAACACAGAACTCAGTTCCTGAGGACGGTTTCAATGAGACAACCCACCATGTACTCCTACATGGCCTCTCATCGCTACCTTTACCAAATCGTGTTCACACACTTAGCTCACACACAGTAGGACATGTTCACACACCTCCAATTCATCCCCGATGAATCAGACCTGACACAACTCTAAGCAATAGCAGGCATGACAAAGAAGCATGAATAAGTAGGCACATCAGGGCTCAAACAACTCCTACTCTTTCTTGTGGGTTTGCAGGTCATGCAGAGGAAAGGGGTTCAGCTACCGCAGCTTGTAACAGTTGAATCGTTGTTGTCCTAATACAGTAAAAGAGAGCAGGAGCGAGAGGGTGGGATTGTATCGGAATGAACAAGGGGGTTTTGCTTGCCTGGCACTTCTGAAGATAGTATAGCTCTTCATCGGTGTCATCGAACTCATCGTCGAAACCACGTCTATCGAGAGGGGACAAACACCAGCAAACAAAGAAGAAACACAATCAATGCAATGCAACAATATGATGCATGATCATGACAAGGCAATATGCTGTGATTTGGGCTAATGCAACAGCAAGTCATTTTGATTGAAGTGGAATTCAAAACTACGTGAAACCCCAAATCCAAAACTATTATCAAAGTTGTCCTATTCATGTTTCATCCTAAACAGTGAAGTTAAATTGATCAAACATGCGTGAAAATGGTACAGATGGATAGACTGGATTTGTCTGATCATTTTTCATATATAAATTATTTCATTTGGAGTTACGGTTGATTTTCTATGAATTTTAGAAGTTTTAGGCATTTTCTGGAATTTTCTGAATTAAATTAAATCCAGAAAATGACTAATCACAGAACTATTATGCAAGCATGATGTCGACAAGGTCAACAGGCTGCCACTGGTCAAACCTGACCATTGGGGCCCACTGGTCAGTGACTTAGGGCTGGTTAGGGTCACAGACATGTGGGTCCAGTCAACGCCCACGTCAGCATGGTCAACACCGACGCGTGGGCCACTGTGATTAATTTAAACTAAACAGGAGTTAAACCGTGGTTAGTTAAGGGCGTGGGGCCCATCCGTCAGTGGCACCAGCTTAAGTTAACAACGGTTAGCTCCTAAACTAATGACGCCACGTCGGCCACCGGCGTTTAACCGCCGGCGACCTCAGATCGCGGCGGCATCCGCGGCGGGATTGCGCTACAGGGCATGGTTTGGGGCGTGGTTGGGTTCCACGGGTTCCTGGCGTTGCTGCGCTTCTAGTGGTGGTGGCAGGTGGTGTCGGGGTGGCCGTAAGAGTGGCCGGCGACAAGGTTCGGCGGCAGCAGCAGCTCGGGCATTCTCGGGGAGGCACTACAGAGCACGGGAGGAGGCGCTGCGGGTGTCTACAGGCTCGGGAGATCGTTCTGAGCATGATGGTGTGCTCGGGATCGAGTTGCGGTGGCTTTGGCCACGACGGCGAGAAGCCTGTGGCGGGCGGCGCTGCCGGTCTCCCATGGAACGACATTTGCCACGGGCATGAAAAACGACGCGCAGAGGAGGTGGTTGGGTTGAAGAAGCTCACGAAGAGTGCAGGCGTCGAAGAGGGCTCGGGAAGGCTCGGAGCAGACGGGCGAGGTTGCAGTGGCGATCTCGGTTTCGAGGTGGAAGACGCAACGATGGGGAGAGCGTTTAGCGGCGTCTTGCCGAGTGAGTCGACGGGGAGGACGAGGGCGTCGAGGCGGAGGCCATGGACAGATCGGCGAGGCGAGGGAGGGCCCGTGGGCGTGGCGACGCCGAAGGGTGGCGATGGCAGCGCTCGGGTGTGTTCGGGAGAGAGGCTAGAGGTCGAGGGAGAGAGCAGAGGGGGCTGTGGGGCGTCTCCAGATGCATCGGGGGCGCCTCGGTGGCAAGCAGGAGGTGGCTGGGCGGCCATGGGCGACAGGCAGTGCAGCAGCCTCGCTTCAGCAAGAGGAGGAAGACGACAGGGAACCCCCTGGTGGGCTGGGCTGGCTTTGCCCAGCTGGGCTGCTACAGTGGTGGGCTGGCTGGGCTGCCAGGTAAGTCCTTCTCTCTCTTTCTTTTATATAAGTTTTTCTATTACTCTGTAGTCTTTGTGGCTTTTCTAAAATACTAAATCGATCCCAAAAATCATTGAACTGCTCATGACCAATGCTGGAAATATATCCTACAGTAAACATTTCAGTTTGGGATTATTTGAGCATTTGAAAATATTTTATAGTATTTAAATGCCCAAATGCAAATAAGTAATGATTTAATTCAAAAATCCAGAATGGCCTAGGAAAATGTGCACCATTTTTGGGAGAGGTTCTAGACCAATTCAAAATGATGAACTTTTTTGTGAAGGGCATTCTGGTTCATTGAAATGTTTTTCAGTTGAACCTGGTTTTTCAGGGGGGGTGCTGGGGTTTGTTGCTCCCCATTTCAGGTTTAAGAGAAATTTAAACATGATGCAACACAAGACTAGCTAACCCAGAGCATGCCAGAACTATGGATGTGACACTAGCGGTCCTCGCGAGGTCTGTCACGCCATCCCTGGCGAGGGCCACAGTCTTCCCAGCGTCCTGCGCCTCTTCCTCCTCCTCGGCCGTAGCCCCGATCAATGCGCTCGGGGCGTCGGCCGATACGCCCTTCTCGCACGGCCCTGAGATCCTGGCATTCGTTTGTGTTGTGGGTGTGGAGATCGTGGTACACGCAGTACCGACTGCCCTTGGATGACTCAGGCTGATCCCTGCCTCGCTTGGTATCCGTTCTGCCATGAGCACGGGCAGCCTCTTTGCGTCACGCCCTTGGCCTTGGGCTTCTTCTCTTACGGATCGGTGCAGCTCAAGGAGGGAGAGGCGCCCTTCCTTAGCCCTCGCACATTTGTTCGCCAAGTTGAACAGCTCCAGGGATGTGCATAGGTCTTCGTGCATTGCTAGCTCCTCCTTCATCTTGACGTCACGCACGCCATCAAAGAAGGCTGAGATGATGGCTTCCTCAGTCACCTTGGGGATTTTGAGGCGGCTGTTGAAGCTACCGGATGTACTTCGCAGGTCTCTCCTGCTACTTTGCTTGATGCGCGCATGTCCCTCACGGCCGGAGGCCGGTCCCGAAAGTGCCTTGGAAGTTTGGCGATGAAGCGGTGCGCATCTCGTCCCAGAGGAGATAGTGCCGGAGCCAGGTTCAGGAGCCAGGTTCGCTCCGTCCTTCAGCGCCATATGGGGAACCAATTCGCCATGAGCTTTTCATCCCTGCTGGCCGATGCCCAGCTCGTAGAGCTGAAGGAACTCCACAGTGGTCGGCAAAGGCCGTAGCGAGGAGGCAGGTCTCGCTCGAACTTGCCGGGCCATGTGACGCCACAGTGAGGCTCGGGCGGTGAAGGCGCTGCAGCCCGCAATGTACACCGGGGCTCTCTGGCACGATGCGGAGCTTGCTCTTGTAGATTCCCGTGCACCGCTGCCTGGAGAAGCGCGGGGTCTTGACGCGGTGGTGCTGGAGCGTGGTCGCGGTGCTCCGGTGCTAGGAGCACGCGAGCACCTTCTTGGGGACGAGGGATCTCCTGGCAGCTCCTTTCTTGGTGCGCGTGCGCCGGACGCGGAGGGTCTCGGCCCGGGGCCACGCGCCTTGGAGCCAGGGCGCCTTCTTGGGAAGGAGGCGGCGGGGGCACCTCCGGCTCCCCTGCCTCTCGGCCCCAGCGGGGGTGAAGGGCGAGGCAGCGAGGAGGACGGCGCAGGAAGAGCCCCTGCGGCCGGACGGGCCAGGCTCGGCGTGTGATCGAGCCACTCCTCGTAGACGTCATCGACACGGCGGTAGCGTAGGAGCTCATTTGCCGCGATGAGCGCGGCTCGAGCCTCCATGGGAGCGCGGTGCGCGCAGGATGAAGAACCAGCAGGGGCGAGCGAAGGAGTAGCGGTGCGGCCTTCTCGCCTCACCGATGGATGCAGGGACGAGGCCTGCTGCTCGTTCCTTGCCGGGCCGGTGGCGGCGTTGGTGGAAGGCGACGGGGAACGACGGGGGTGTCCGTCGACGGGAGCCGTCTGGGCGAGCTCGGCGAGCGTCAGCCATAGACACGACCAGCGCGCCAAATGTCGGATTTCGGGTTCCAGCAGACCCTTGAGGTTCAAACACTGGAGTGCGCGAGGAGATATTTCCCCTACCAGCTCACGCGTGAATGGTTAGCGAGGGATCTAAACTAGAAACGAAGAACAACACAAGAGACACAGGGTTTATACTGGTTCGGGCCACCGTTGTGGTGTAATACCCTACTCCAGTGTGCGGTGTGGTGGATTGCCTCAGGGGCTGATGACGAATAGTACAAAGGAAGCACAGCCTCGCGAGGGGCTGTTCTTGAGCTGGTGCGATGAACTGCTTGGGTGAGTTCGATCGCTTCTCTCTCTCTGGTGAATCTCTCTCTCTGTTCTCCCCGGTTCTGATCTGTCCCCTCTTCGTTTGGTGGCTAGTCCTATTTATAGAGGGAGGCCCTGGGCCTCTTCCCAAATAATGAGCGGGAAGGGCGCCAACAATTGCCCATTTTGAAGGGGAACATCTAGTACACTTATCCTGACTAAAGTTGGTCTTCGGCTGCCAAAGGCTCGGACGGTGACGCCGTCCTGGGCTCCGTGATGACCTCCTTCCTGCCGCTCTGCTGGTCTTGGTCTTGTTGCACCGAAGCGGTAACCTTTGCCTGATGCCTTGGCCTGTGCTTGCCTCCTTTGCACCAAAGGGGAAACGAGGACACTACGCAGGCTGGCGCCCGCCTGGTCTCGATCGTCATGGCTTGCGTCACGGGGCACCCTCGTGAGGTACCCTGCCTTGATCTCTCCGCCTCCTCATGAGCCTGCCTGACGAGGCTGCTCCTAAGGAAGGTTCCTGTCGTCTGCCCCGCGAGGCTTGGCCCCTCGTGAGGGTCTTGAGCTTGAGCTGATGAAGCTGGGCCGCGCTGGGCCCCCACTTGAGCCACGCCGCAGGCCGCAGGCAGGCAAGTCTGGGGACCCCCGTTCCCAGAACGCCGACAGGCGGGCCACCTCGTCATTCTCCGTCGCCTGCTGCCAACACCGCCACCGACCCGACGGGGAACGAGCAGCAAGCGTCCTCGCTACACCCCTTGATGCGGCGGGACGGCCGCACCGCCACTCCATCGCCGACTCCCGCTGGTTCATAGTCCCACGCTCGTCGCGCTCCCATGGACGCACGGGCCGTGCTCCTCATGGCGCACGAGCTCCTGCTCTACCGCTCGGTCAACGACCTCTATGAGGACTGGCTCGACCCCATCGTCGAGCTTGTTCGCGCCGCAGGGGGCTCCCCTGCGCCATCCCTTTCTCCGCCTCGCCCTCCGCCAGCTACAGGCGACGTAGCTCACAGAGCGCCTCCGCCATCTCTGCCCCAAGACGGCGCCCGCGCGTGAAGAAAGAAGCAGCCAAGAAGTTCCTCGACCGCAAGAGAATGCTCTGCCACTCCTCGTCCCGCCGCGCCAGGATCGTCTGCCACGGCAGGGCCCCACACCGCTTGCTGTGGCGGCACGTGGGCATCAAGACCAAGCTCCACCTCCAAGACGGGCCCCGGCCACCACGGCCAGCTGCCGTGCCTTCACCCCCGAGGTGCGTAGCTTCGCCTGGCCGGGCAAGTTCAAGCCAGATCTGCCTCCTCGCTATGACGGCACTCCCGACCCCGCGGAGTTCCTGTAGCTCTACGAGCTGAGCATCGAGGCGGCCAACAGTGACGAGAAAGTCATGGCGAACTGGTTCCCCATGGCGCTCAAAGGCGGCCCGTTCGGGGCTCCTGAACCTACCTCTAGGCTCGATCTCCTCCTAGGACGAGATGCGCGACCGCTTCATCGCCAACTTCCAGGGCACTCGCGCCCGCCCACCGGCCACGGGAGACCTGCGTCGCTTCAAGCAACAACCAGGAGAGACCCTCCAGAAGTACATCCAACGCTTCAACAATGTTCGACTCAAGATCCCCAAGGTGATGGACAAGGCCATCATCTCTGCATTCTCTGATGGCGTCCGTGACATCAAGATGAAGGAGGAGCTCGCTATCCACGAGGAGTTGTGCACATATCAGGAGCTGTTGAACCTGGGGACCAAGTGCGCAAGAGCTGAGGAAGGGCGCCCCTCCCTCCTCGAGCTCCGGGATGCAGACATGGAGGAGAAGAAAGCCAAGGCCAAGGATGTGAAGCGCAATGGAGCAGCCGTGCTCGCAGCGGAACCAGACACCAAGCACCGCAGAGACCAGCCCGAGTCGTCCAAGAGCAGCCGACCGTTCTGCGCCTTCCATAACCTGCACACCCACAACACCAGCGACTGTCAAGAGCTCAGAGCCATTCAAGAAGGACACTTTGGTCGACACCCCGAGCGCAACGACCAGGGCTACGGCCGGGGGGAGGACGTGGTGGCGGACACTGGGATGACCGTGGCCCGCGCTAGGAGTGGCGTGACCGACCTCGTGAGGACCGCTGGCGGGATTAGCCTCGCGAGGGCGCTTGGAGGGACCAGCCTCGTGAAGATCGTCCTCAGGGTGACGCCGGTCTTCCCCCACTACCGCCACCACCAAGAAGGAATGACAACCACCATCAAGACGAGAGGGCTGGGGGCTTCCAGGAGCTATGTGCTATCGCCTGCATCTTAGGCGGAGCTCAGGCCCCAGCCTTACAGCGTGTCTTCAAACAGTTTGCTCATGAATTGAATAAAGTCCTCCCCAAGATTGAGGCCACACGCTCGCTCAGGTGGTCCCAGTGCGCCATCACCTTCATTTTGGCGGATCAGCTCAAGTGCGTGGCCACCGCAGGCGCCCTCCCGATGCTCTGCTCCCCAGTCATCAGCAGTGTGCAAGTCACCAAGACCCTCATCGACGGTGGCGCAGGGCTCAACGTCCTATCCGTCGACATGTTCGACAACCTCCAAGTGCCATATGACCAGCTTCCGCCTACCAAGCCTTTCTCAGGAGTGACCGACGGCTCCACCACACCGATAGGGCAGATCCGCCTCCCTGTCTCCTTCGGGGAATGCAAGAACTACCCACCGAGCTCATCGACTTCGACGTCGCGCATATCCGCCTGCTGTACAACGCCATCCTCGGGTATCCAGCCCTGGCCAAGTTTATGGCGGTGACCCATCACTGCTACAATGCCCTCAAGATGCCGGGAAGCGGCGGAATCATCACGGTCCCATGCGAAGAAAGAGATGCGGTGCGCTCCCTTGAGCATGCCTTTCAAGCTGCAGCAATTGACGACCCCGACAGCAAGGGCGAGTGCCCTCCTGAGGCCACCCCCAAGAAGAAGAAGAAGTTGCGCCGTGCCGGACCTTAGGAGGGTGGCGGCACAGCTGGAACCTCGTCAGGATCAGCTCCTGCGCCAGAGGCGCCTCCCTCCATCGCATAGGAAAACGCACCCGGCGCCCTCCTCGGGCATGGCTCGGGGGCTCTCATTTGGAGGGCCTCCGACCTTGCCAACATCACGAGGGAGGCACTCCGGCACCACTTGGAGGCATGCTTCGCAACACGTTTCCCTCAAGAGACCACAGGGCGAGGAGCGCCCACCGCTTAGGAGTTCATCACCAGGACCACTCAGGAACTGCAAGACGCAAGGGCCATGCATGGCGACCGCTACTCACCAGGTGCAGCTCCCCATCCAGGCAAGGATGCCGGGCTACACATCTGCATCGATGTCCCAGGGCTCAACACGGCCGCATCTCAGGAGTCCTTCTGGCCTTCGCACGTGGGCTGCTACGAGGGTCCACCGCACAACTATGTTCGCATGCCTTTTGGCATGTCGAGCGTGTCGTCCGCCTATCAGCGCAACTTGCAGCGTGTCCTGGCAGCTCAGGAGGCCAGGCATCACGCCTTCCTGACGGAGATGGAGACAGTCCTCAGGGAACCACCTGGACCCCCAGAGCCTCCCGAGGCTCAGGGCCCCGGTGGCTCGTGAGGAGCAATTCCTTCACCGCGTACCTTCAGCTGCCCCAACTCTCCTTCATCAACAGAACCAGGTGACATTTTCCAAGTTTGTTTAGCTGGGAGCGCCCCTTGGGCTGCATCATTCCCAGGTCGCGTGGGTCCGTCCCTGTGGCATGTATCCTTTTCCTTATGTCTTTAGCTTACCTTGCTGGGGGCGCCCCTCGGTCTGCATCATCCCCAAGCCGCTTGGGCCGGACCCAGTGGCGTGTATCTTCCCTGCGTTTACCTAAGCCAGTTTGCTTTCCATGCCTAATCTACCTATAACCATTATCTTCTTGACTCTCGCCCCCCGCGAGGGCTACTCACGTTGGCACGACGCTTGTGCATGGGTCCGTCCCTGCAACGTCGACAAATCTGAGCGGTCGAGCTCTGGCTCGCTGCACGCCCCGCGCACGTCACCTCACCAGGCCCTCGGTGCCTTCATCCCCTCACGAAGCAACTGATAGCCTAACGGCGACGGCGGGCTGCCTTTCTCCTTGTGCTGGATTGCAGGAATCTCATGAAGGTGACAGCAGGCGGCACCGCGAGCTCCCTTTTCTCCCATGTGATCCGCTTATGCGTTAAAAGGGGGGCTCCTGAGCATTGCGTCTCGGGAGCTCTTAATGGCTCTCCAGCCCTCACCCCCTGGCCTTGACCACAACACGCGACCTGGCATACTAGCGGCCGCTGAGCTCGCTCCAGGGCCGGGACCTAAGGATGTAGAGCCTAAAGGAGAGCTTGCAGAAGAGGGAAGGCTCAGATGGGCACAGCCTAGCTACGCGATTAGCGAGGCGCATCACAAGGACTCGACCCCAAACCAACAAGATAAGTCTCAAGGCTACCAGACATTGGCGAAATCATTGGAGCCTAAGGGTCATGCACGCCGCAGCCCTGTTGCGGCAACGTCGCCTCCCTTTCTTGCCTTACCACGGCTGCTTGGGCGCTAAAGGGGACCTCCTGAGCATCGCGCCTCAGGGGCTCTTACTGGACCTCGGGCCGCTCACCTCCTGGCCTTGACCACGGCACGTGACCTGGCATACCAGCGACGGCTGCAGCCTGCCTGGGGACTGGGACCTGTCAGCGTAGAGCAAAAAGCCGTCGCGAGGTTGGAAAGGGGAGACTGAGCCTGAACAGGACATGCGTTCGCAAAGATTCATAATAAGGAAGATATACACAAAAGACATCACAGACCCTTTAGACGCCCCCATGGGGTACTTCTTGATTCCTCGCAGGGGACCAAAGACGAGAACCTAGGAGAATCCTATCTACACCCTCCCATGGCTGACGCCATCATCAACAGTGGGCCGCGGGAGGCCGGCACCAACCCCATCCAGATCAGCGACGGAGGCAGCTGAGGGAGTCCTGGATTAGGGGGTCCTCGGACAGCCAGACTATATCCTTTGGCCGGACTGTTGGACTATGAAGATACATGATTGAAGACTTCGTCCCGTGTCCGGGTGGGACTCTCCTAGGCGTGGAAGGCATGCTTGGCAATACGGATATGTAGATCTCCTCCCTTGTAACCCACTCTGCGTAACCCTAGCCCCCTCCGATGTCTATATAAACCGGAGGGTTTAGTCCGTAGGACAACAACAATCATACCATAGGCTAGCTTCTAGGGTTTAGCATCTACGATCTCGTGGTAGATCAACTCTTGTAATACTCATATCATCAAGATCAATCAAGCAGGAAGTAGGGTATTACCTCCATCGAGAGGGCCCGAACCTAGGTAAACATCGTGTCCCCCGCCTCCTATTACCATCCGCCTTAGACGCACAGTTCAGGACCCCCTACCCAAGATCCACCAGTTCTAACACCGACATTGGTGCTTTCATTGAGAGTTACATTGTGTCTTCACGATAAAGGCTTGATGGCTCCTCCGATCATCGCCAACGATGCGATCCAGGGTGAGGTTTTCCTCCCCGGACAAATCTTCGTATTCGGCGGCTTCGTACTGCGGGCCAACTTGCTTGGCCATCTGGAGCAGATCGAGAGCTACGCCCCTGGCCGTCAAGTTAGGTTGGGAAATTTAAACTACACTGCCGACATCCGCGGAGACTTGATCTTTGACGGATTCGATCTCATGTCAGGTGCGCCACACAGTTGCGACGAGCACGGCTTAGCTCTGCTGCCGGACGGTGTTCGGTAGATCACACGTATGCCTACTCTGGCCCTAGAGCCGGAGTCGATTGCGCCATTCGAGGACGGGCGGATGGACCCCGCCTTAAAGGCCACACACTCAGTGGTGATAGAGCCGAATACTAACTTCACCTCCTATGAGACCTGTGTCGCCGGATCCTTGGATACATCCCCGGCCACAGGACCTGAACCGCATGCGTCCATGCCTATCGAATCTGATTCGGCGCCGAACATGGAGTTTACCTCCGCGGATATCTTTCAGCACTCACCTTTTGGTGATGTGCTAAATTCATTAAGGTCTCTATCCTTGTCAGGAGAACCTTGGCCGAACTATGTCCAACCTGAACGGGAAGCGAACGACGAAGCAATTCGTTCCCCACCCACGACCCACTTAATAGCCACTGTCGACGATTTAACCGACACGCTCGATTTCGACTCCGAAGACATCGACGGTATGGACGACGATGCAGGAGAGGAACAGGAACCACTTGCCCACGTGAGCTGGGACAGCCACTTCATCATATATATATATATATATATATATATATATATATATATATATATATATATATATATATATATATATATGGTGGATACACCCAAAGAAAACAATGACGAGGAACGGAAGGACGCAGCGAAGGATAGCTCCCTCGAGAAGCAACCAAAGCGATGGCGTAGGCGCCACTCCAAATCCCGCCTCGGCAAAAACAGCGATAACAGCGCAAGAGAAAATAACACCCCGGTCGACTCCAGAGGAAACAATGACCACATTGACCCAGTGATAGAGCAGGATGAACCAGCGGACATCGAACATAGTACGGAGCCGCTGTCCGATCACGGCGACACCAAGGATAAAGCTCATCAACCTCTCTCCAGAGAGGAAAACAGTCCGGACGATGATGCACACATCATGCCCGAAAGGCACTTGGAACAAGAGAACCTCCGTAGAAGGCTTATTGCCACCGCGAGGAGTCTAAAGAAGCTGAAGCAAAGGCTTAAGGCCGCGCAGAATACACTCAACAGTAGATGGAACAAAGTGCTCGACACTGAAGAAAAGTATGGTGGCAGTCGCCACACAAAGAGCTATCCAAAGCGCAAGCTGTTGCCTGAATTCGATGATGAGGCCTTAGAGCCTACACAGCCGAAAAATAAAACGGCCGACCGGTCGGATCGACCACCTCGTGGCCGCGATAGGGCGGCTAACGAGGCTGCACATAAGAGCACATGATCCACGCGAGGACTTGCATCAAAAGGCCGGCGGGACCAGATCCATCTACGGATCTAGGAAGAGCGCTCTAGCGCATAATCAAAACCGAACACTACAACCGTCAGAATGCCATGACACATCCAAATACAGGGGTGCCGCGCACCCCCTATGTTTCACTGATGAGGTGCTGGATCACGAATTTCCAGAGGGATTCAACCCCGTGAACATAGAGGCGTACGACGGAACGATGGACACTGGGGTCTGGATTGAGGACTTCATCCTCCACATCCATATGGCTTGCGGAGACGATCTCCACGCCATCAAGTACTTGCCCCTCAAGCTGAAAGGACCAGCTCAACACTGGCTGAAGAGCCTCACCAAAAATTCAATTGGATGTTGGGAGGAGCTTGAGGATGCTTTTAGGGCTAACTTTCCAGGGACCTATGTTCGACCTCCAGATGCAGATGATTTAAGTCATATAATTCAACAGCCCGGAGAGTCAGCCTGAAAGCTTTGGAACAGAGTTCTCACTAAGAAGAACTAAATCATCGACTGCTCGGACGCTGAAGCCTTAGCAGCTTTCAAACACAATAGGCGAGATTTAATCGCCGCTGCATACACCTCGCCAAGAAAAACCAAGGACAATGGCAGCCCTAACAAGCCTTATGACCCGCTTTTGCACGGGCGAAGATAGTTGGCTGGCCTGTAGTAGCACCAGCGACCCAGGCACATCTGAAGTCAGGGATGGTAATGGAAAACCATGACGCAATAAAAGCAAGCGTCAAAAATAACAAAGACAACCCAGACAACACGGCGGTAAATGCCAGATTTAGGGGCTCTCGACCCGGTCAACGGAAAAAGCCTTTCAAAGGCAACAGAGATGGACCGACCAGCCTCAACAAGATTCTAGACAAATTATGTCAGATTCACGGCACCTCCGATAAACCTGCAAATCACACCCACAGAGAATGCTGGGTCTTCAAGCAGGCCGGTAAGCTAAACACCGTACACAAGGGGAGGGAGACACCAAGTGAAAACGAGGATGAGCCTCGTCAGCGAAACACTAGGGGACAGAAAAAGTTCCCACCAGAGGTCAAAACAATGAACACAATTCATGTGACGAAGAGGAGGAGCAAACACGCACTCCGAGACATATACGCCGTAGAGCCCGTCACCCCCAAATTCAACCCTTGGTCAACCTGCCCGATGACTTTTGATCGCAGGGATAGCCTGACCAATGTCCAGCATGAAGGATCGGCTGCCTTGGTGCTCGACCCAATAATCAACGGATACCATCTCACCCGAGTCCTCATGGACGGCGGCAGTAGTCTTAATCTAATATATCAGGACATAGTCCGCAAAATGGGGATAGACCCAACGAGAATTAGCCAAAGCAATACTACCTTTAAAGGAGTAATACCAGGTCCAAAGGCCAGCTACACGGGCTCTCTCGTACTAGAGGTTGTATTCGGTTCCCCCGACAACTTCCGAAGTGAAAAGTTAACCTTCGACATCGCTCCATTCTGAAGCGGCTATCAAGCACTACTCGGAAGAACGGCCTTCGCTCGTTTTAATGCAATACCGCATTATGCTTATCTCAAGCTCAAGATGCCCGGTCCACGCGGCATCATCATAGTTAGCGGAAACACTGAGCGTTCCTTACGCGCGGAAGAATGTGCGGTAGCTTTAGAAGCCGAACACTAAATGGCCTCTCCAACTAGCATAAACAATCGGTCGTTAAGACCGCGGACACGGCTAGATGAGTCCGACACACCACTAGCTGTAACAGCTTAGATAAACCTAAGATGGGGTTGATGGATATTCCACCGTAGATGGTGCTAGGGGCTTCCCTCATATGATAATCGTGCTACACCCTTCCAGGATAATGCACAACGGAGACACAGGCGCAGACGTGCAGCAGGGCCCCGCTCAAAGGTTTCTTTTTAGATTAAGACCCTGTGTAAACCTTTCTTACTGTCTCTTGTTGCTTCACACCCTCCGGATACTCAACACAACCGAGAGGGACGCTGGCGTTATTGGCATTTCGCCACGTTATACTAATGCACGTACCTGGAAATTCAGGGTTCAAGGGCGTTACTCAGCCCAGTATATGTTGTAAAGACCGAATACCTTAGGGAGTGTTCGGCGTCGCGAGTTGGGCCTTATATGCATCAGCTCCGAATCATGTCTTTGTTCAAATGTTAGGTTTGCCCGGCTCCCGTGTTTTGCTACCTTACGTTCCGCTCTATCGGCTAAGGTGGCACCGGGAGAACTACTGCGATTGTGCCCTAGTTCATCCGGACGAGCACCTCAGTAGAGAAAGCCGAAAACTGATTGTCATGATAAAGCGCGAGACTGGTCAACCACTAGATGACTCATCGAAATCTTCGGGATTCCTCCGCATTAACGAAGGACCGGTTTTCCCGGTAATGTACGTACACACACCGTATTTGGATAGACACGGAAATACCAGGGGCTATATAGTAGCCCAACTGTCACACTCCTATGGTTAAGTGAAAGTGTTAAAGCAATATAGTCCGATTGCCTTGTTCACCGCGCTACCACCTCCTTAATGGACCAACACGTTGGATCAAGTGTGAACACGCGCTTTTGCAAACACCCCCGCATTATATGCGTAAATGTGGCCGTATTTAACGCAAACTTTCATTTTTTATATATATATATATATATATATATATATATATATATATATATATACATAAACGATCGCACAGGAGGCATAATAATACTTTCAGGCAAAAGTATAAATAAAGCCTTTATAATTCAAATAACATTGTTCTTACAGTTGGGATACAAGTCACTAGAACATGACACTCTTCGAGCACTGAGCCTCTATTAAATGAGCACCTTCTAGGACTTCTTCAAAATAGTGCTCAGCCGATACCCGGCCTACGGCCGAACTCTGGGTTGCAATAGATGTGGCCTCCATCTCTGCCCAGTATGTCTTGACACAGGCCAGAGCCATCCGCGCACCCTCTATGCACGCCGACCTCTTCACAGCGTCGATATGCGGCACAGCACCAAGGAATCATTGCACCAAGCCAAAATAACTATTCGGCCTTGGTCCTTCCGGCCAATGATGATCCACAACAGACCTCATGGCAAGCCCGAACAACCTATGGAGCTTGGCCCACTCTGCCATTTGCTCATTTAACAGCAGCGGACGCATTGGAACATTGAACTACAGCCAGAACAGCTTTTCCACTTTGTGATCTTTTTGATCTTTGAAAAACTCGGTCGCATCAGCGGCACTCGCTGCCAAATCCAAGTATGCCTCTGCAGAACTCCATAATTGATCCAGAAGGGCATACTTAGGATCTCTGAACTTCGTCCGCAACAAAAAGGGCTTCCCAGCCTCGATATCACCGGCTTGACGTAGCTCCTCCTTCGCTGCTCTGATTTTAGAGCGGGCTTCCTTGGCTGCTACCATGGCTTTCTCCAGGTCCGCCGTCTTCGTTTGGCTTTCCTTTTCAAGAAGCTCATAACGGTCGGCGGCATCTTTCAACTCAACAACCATGTTGGCTATTTTCTCTTTGCTCTGGCAATGCTCATCCTGTTCGGATCTTAGCTCTTCGACCGCCTTTAGGGCGGCCGCATCACTCTTCTGGCTTGTTCCATGGCTCGGGCAAGTTCCGCCCGAAGGGTCTCCATGGCGGCAGCTCCATCTGCAGTCATAGCATAGTACAGATACTAGCATCATGCTCCTCTTAATATGTGTTGATCGCCGGAGAAATACATACCATGTGCCTCGTCAAGCCGCTTGTTTACAAGCACGATGTCGGCATCTGCCGCATCAAGTTGCCGCCGCTTCGGGCAAACTCACCAGTCCGGCTAGCCACCGGACCTCACCACCGCACGTGCGTGAAAACAACACGGTTATTACGGGATTATGATCCTCTATTTGCCACCTTTTTCGGCAAAGAACTAGAGTCTCGTGGGCTACTATTCGCATAGGGCACACCTAGCGTGTGCGGTACCATCAAAAATATATATTACTTTATGCACCTCAAAGCCTCTTAGCAGGCTCATAAAAGCTTCATGCAACCCGCTTTCGGCGGATAAAATCCTCTCAACCACCATACCCATTAGCGTACGATGCGCTTCTGAGATAGCCGCTTGCTCCAGAAGATTCATCAGTGCGTCTGGTCACGCATCGGACAGTCCCGGACTCTTTCTGCTGCTCTCCTTAGGAGCCGAATACTCCGGACTTCGGGTAGCCGAAGGGTTACCCTCTGGCCTAGGCGGATTAGGAGAAATCCTCCGCGATGACACCTCAGGGTCGTCCGCTTCACGAGGCAGGGAGGCACGGGGAGGCATTTCGCTCTCCATCATCTTCGGAAGAAGATCCCCTGAAGACGAACTCTGTCGAGAAGGGCTACGATCCGAACTACAAGACATACTCTCGGTTATTGATTTCAGAAATGAAGCAGGGTATATTTACTATAAAGTACTTTTGTTTACTTACAGTTTAGTGGAGGGTTGGTCCCCTTGCGGGTACTTTGCGATAAGGATGCCCTCCGGGGTAGGGCCCCCTGACAAAGGTTTCTTGCCTCGTTTGAAATCCATTGTTTCCAAGTCTTCAGAGGCGGCCCTCTTCCTTCCTTGGGAGAGGGAATTTCAGATTCTTCTCCCCGGTTATCCTCCTTCGCGGAGGCACTAATTCCCCCGGTTTGGATCAATAATGAGTGAGGCTTGTCGGTGTCAAAATCGGCGGATCTCGAGTAGGGGGTCTCGATCTGTGCGTCTTAGGCTGATGGTAACAGGAAGCAAGGGACACACATGTTTACCCAGGTTCGGGCCCTCTCGATGGAGGTAAAACCCTACTTCATGCTTGATTAATATTGAAGATATGGGTAGTATAAGAGTAGATCTACCACGAGTTCGTAGAGGCTAAACCCTAGAAACTAGCCTATGATGGTATGATTGTAATTGTGATCGGCCTTCTAAGGACCAACCTCTCTGGTTTATATAGGCACCGGAGAGGGCTAGGGTTTACATGGAGTCGGTTACAAGGAAGGAAATATTATATCCGGATCGCCAAGCTTGCCTTCCACACCAAGGAAAGTCCCATCCGGACACGGTCAAGTCTTGAGTCTTGTATCTTCACGCTTCAATAGTCCTGGACGATGTATACAGTTCGCTGTCCGGATACCCCTAATCCAGACTCCCTCTCAGAGCCCCCCAACCAGGCTTCAATGACGATGAGTCCGACGCCAGTTGTTGTATTCGCATTGCAGGGCGGGTTCCTCCTCTGAATACTCCAAGGTAATTATCGAACACTTGAACCGTGTCCGGATCCACAAAATGATCTTCACATGCCACCGTAGAGAGAATGGTATTTCACAAATGCAATCTGCTGACAACATTTTAGGCAACGCGACGTGTCATTACGGTCGGGTAATTATTCGAACTGTTTTCCCACAACCAGCCACAACGCACATTGCGAGGTGGTTTCCTTGACACGTCTTGTCAAAGCAGAGATTGTGTCCCATTATGACGGGATTATCATCAGTACAGGTATGGGTAGTCCAACCGCACCGCTAATCATGGCGAGCGGGAGGCAAACGAGTTCCACCAGGCAAGTGGGGAGGTGCAAAAAGCACTTACCGCCCCTATAAAGAGACAAGGCCTCTTTCTCTTTACCCACGCCCCTCTCCTTCCGCTAGCTCATTCCCCTCTTTTCGAGCCCTAACGCCCGAGCACCCTTCTTTTCCACCAAAGAGAGGCTTTCCAAAGATGTCCGGATCCGGAGCAGGAGGCAGATGGATGGCCTCTACTGTCCGGGAGAAGGATATCAAGAAGCTCCGGGACGCCGGGTATCTGGACCAGAAGATCGACCACCGTCTCCCACCAGCGGGACAGGTCGTCCCCACTCTGGAACCTCACGGGAGAGTCATGTTCCTTCCCCATTTTGTCCGCGGGCTTGGGTTTCCCTTGCACCCATTTGTTCGTGGAGTCATGTATGTCACGACCGGTTTTTCAATAAAAATATTTATTGAGAAACCGACCTATAAATTCCAGTGTGAGGAAAATCCTCCATGCTGGTACACAAAATCTTGATACAATAAGCCAGTAGCATATGATATATTACAGGGTCGAGCTGAGGTTGCTCAACAAATTATTACAAGCACGCCAATAATTATACATAGTGGCGGATATGACATAGTGGAGTGGTGGCATACTACTGACTCGGGGTAAACTGGTGGAATAACACAATGGAGTGGGTGATAAGACTCCTACACTGGCGGCTCATCGAGCGTCGAGGTGAGGCTCGGTGAATTTATTTGGGTAGCGGAAGCGAATATATCATAGTGACTAATCCAGGGGTCGCACGAGAATGACTGGGATTCCTCTAGGCATCGGACTCACTATCGAACTCTTCATCCATGAGATCGCCTTCGTCAGCATCTGGCCAAATCAACAAGCCAGGTGAGTACTTTGAAAGTACTCGCAAGACAGTTCAGACAAAAGATATAACAAACGTATGCATGAATGCGACATGAATAATTTTAACAAAGCGCAATCAAATCAGTATAGCAAGGTAAGTAAAAAGGGAATTGGCGGTAGTCCGCTCAAAAACCCAAAGAAGATAAACTCAAAACCAATCGGGTGTCTGAAGCGACGCCTCGAAGGGTGAACAAATAAATAAAGCATGCCACAGTCGGGCGTCTAAGCGACACCTCATAAAGGGCTTATATTGAAAGAAAAGACATGCGTGCCGCAGTCGGACATCGGAGCGACATCACGTAAAGGGCTTATAACAAAACTAAATAAGAACAATGTCAGCAGACGTCTGAGCGACATCGCGAAAGGGCTTATAATTAAAATAAATAATAATAAAGGTTCAGCCGGACGTCTGAGCGACATCGCAGAAAGGGCTTATAATTAAAGTAAATAATAACAATGCCGCAGTCGGACGTCTGAGCGACATCGCAGAAAGGGCTTATAATTAAAGTACATAATAACAATGCCGCAGTCGGATGTCTGAGCGACATCGTGGAAAGGGCTTATAATTCACTTCTCATATCGGTTAACTTGCAAGGAGTAGTGCTCATAGGAAAATATTCATCACATGATAATAAACGGTTAGTCCATCCACAGGAATTAACAATTAACACTCATGTGGTTCTCAGGAGTTTCTGCCACCGAGACTGACATTTGACAAGATAAGATGAGCACAGTACTTGGACATGAATAGAATGAATTCAAGGATTTTTGACTCTGCAGAGTTTGTACTAAAATATCCACAGCCAACGGATTTCTGTAGTCACGAAGGACTAGTTCCGTTCACGGTATTTCGGAGAAACAGCTAACCAGTACACACCCATCCTACCTCACGTTGCCAGGAATCACCCTAGACAGCGTTCAAGAAAAACTTTGAGATGGGGAGATCACAATCTCGAATAGCATGGGATCAAATTTATATACGCGCGCTCTAAGGGGTGCCCACCTCTCGGTCCCAACCGGAAACACCCATGCCCCCTGACCGGATGAAAGGCTTTAATCCAGGGCCATGGAACCCTCATCCCGGCCTCTCGATTTGGTGTGTACCAGAAAGTGGTTTGCAACTTACTAAGCCGTATCCCTTGCGGAAAACATGTGGTAGTACGAAAGGGGAGACGGACGGGAATTTGACTGATTTATGTTGACACTGGGTCAATGATCTGGCATAAGACTGGCATGCTACAAGACTGCCATCTTACCCATTCCCATGCCAACTCATGGCCATGCAACAAGATTCCAACCACTCATGGATTTCCCGAAACTCACTTGCCTCAACTCATACGAGATAAACTTTCATCGAGATGCTCATGAACATGGCATGATACTAAATTGATGCAAACATGCCCAAACACTCATCATATCAAAAGTTCAAACATGCTTGCCTGGTTCGGAGTAGTCGGGGCCTAGCTCGGTGAAGTTCGCGGTCCCGTCACCTCCTTCGGTATCTACAGTATACAAAAATATACGCACTAACGTAAATACCAAGGGTTGCTCAAAAGTTATTCCAAATATTTTTCAAATAAATCTGATAAAAAAACTAGACAAAATTTCGAAGAGGACAGAAAAAGAATCACTCAAAAATTCTTTTCTGTTTAAAAGTTATAAGTGTTTTGGTCCAAGGACCTTTACGTAATGAAACGAGAAAATACTCGGCGGGGCGTAAACAGAAAAGTTCAGAAAACGATTCGGTTTGGAAAGCGTATTTATCGAATACGCTTTCGTAAAACGTTTCAAAATAAAGACAGAGAGGCTGACGGGCGGGTCCCACCCGTCAGTTTAAAATTCAAACGGAGGGTGGAGCCTGCTGCCCGAGGGCTGCGGTGGTCGCCGGCGGCGATCCACGGCGAGGCAGGAGGATCGGGCGGTACCTCCGTGCTCAGGGCGCCATTCTGCGTCGGTGGGTGGTGGTGGTGGTCGCCGGTGAGTACCACGTCGACGACGGCCCTTGCTCCGGCGGACGGCGATTCGGGAAGGGTTGGGTTTCGCCGGGGAGTGCTGCGAAGAGCGAATTGAGGTGGGGGTTAGGCTACTGGGTGCTCGAGAGGGTTGCTGACGAGGTTAGGGCGTCGGGGACGGCCTCACCGGAGTGAATCGAGGTGGAGGCCGAGGCGGAACGGGGCGGCCGGAGTTGGGGGAGGAGACCTCCTCGAGGTCCTCCTAGTAGCCTGGCGGAGTGTAGGTGAGGTGTAGGGATGCTGCGTGCTCAAGGGCGAGCTTGGGGCCCCTTTTTATAGGCGATCAGGGGGGTGGCCGTGAACGGAGTTCTCCGACGAAGGTTATGACGACGCAGGGCTTGGTCGGGGTGGTTAAGCGGTTGAGCATCAACGTGGAGGTCTACTGGCTCCATTTAGACGTTAAACGAGTTTGGATGAGGAGCTTTGGGGAAAGTTCGACGGAACGGGGCGGCACGGGCCCGTCGGCGGCAGAGGGCGCGCCCTGTGCTTGCCGGCCACGGTGACGGTGCAACGGGGGTGTGCTGGCGTGCAAGAGCCAGGCAGAGGGCCAGGGAACAATGGGTGGCGACGGGTGGCGTGGCGAGCGGGCTCGGGCCCTCGCTGGCCGCCACGGGTGGCGCAACCACCACAGAAACCGGCAACGCCGGCGAGGCTCGCCGCCACCGACGCCTGCATCCGTCCAAGGCGTCTGGCGCTCCGCCAGGGAGGAGAGGTCGAACGCGCCAAAGCGACTGATGAAGAAACTGAAACTCTGAATTTCTGAACTTACTGAAAGTGCAAAGTGACAGTGCATGCTAGGTGCTCGACAGAATGATTTTGGTATGTGGGGATTTTTCCTTGAGCTGATTTTTGGTGGAGTGGCTTCTCATTGCAACTGGAGGTTGCCTGAATTTTAATTGGAATTTTTGGAGAAGAGGAGATATGAATTTCACCAAATTTGACAAATCTGGTCCAAACTTGCGTAAGCTGAAACTTGAAAATTTTGAAAAGAAGAAGAGTGGATCTTGATGGTTCTAGGTGGTGGGTGCTAGGGACTATCCAGAATAGTTGGTTTGAGAACAAAACTCAAAGGCATTTAGGTACTTGCTTTGCAAATCACCTAGGCTCAAAATAATGGACAGAATTGTTTTGGGAAAAGAATTTAATGAAATAAAATCCAAAAATGAGTTGGACTTGTTGGGACAGAATATTTGAATTGTCCCCAAAGGAGAAAGAGGGGTTTTGGGAAGATTTTCCACATGAGGCATGGTAAGACCATGGATGGTTTCAACATAAGAGAAGACCCAAAATTCCTAGGGTTTTCTTCTAAAAGAAAATAAATCCCAAAAACAAATTTGAGAAGGGGAAAAATCAGAAGAAAGGTCTTTTAATAACCAACACCAGAGTTGAAGAAGGTGCCAAAAAAAATCTTTTGTCAAAGGGGAAATTCTTGAGAGAAGGAAATTTTTGGAAGGGTTTAAATGACCTCCTTCAAAACCAACAAAGTTTTTGCTGAAAACCAAAACAAATTTTTTGGAGTGTCACAACACCTACCCCCTTAGGAAAAATCTCGTCCCCGAGATTCCAGCTGATCCTCAAATAAATGTGGGTGCTCTGTCCGAAGAAAATCCTCTCTTTCCCAAGTGGCTTCACTCTCGGTGTGGTTGCTCCACAGAACTTTGAAGAACTTGATGGTTTTCTGTCGGGTTCTCCTTTCAGACTCTTCCAAGATTTTTATTGGATGCTCTCGATATGTGAGGTTTGGCTGCACGTCAATGTTTTCATGGGGTACTTGTTTCTCTGGGTTGCTCACGCACTTCCTCAATTGCGAGACGTGGAACACGTCGTGGACATCGGATAAATCTTCGGGTAAGTCTAGTCGGTAGGCTACCGTGCCTTTCCGTGCCACTATGCAGAATGGTCTGATGAATCTTGGTGCTAGCTTCCCTTTAATCTTGAATCGATGCAGGCCTCTCATAGGGGATACTCGTAGGTACACAAATTCAACGGGTTCAAAGCTGATCCCCCGATGTTTTTGATCGTAATAACTCTTCTCTCGACTTTGGGCTGTCTTGAGTCGGTCCTTAGTCACCTTGACCTTATCTTCAGCTTCTTTGAGCATGTCTGGGCCGAAGATATGGTTGTCTCCGGTTTCCGACCAATTTAGCGGGGTACGACATCTCCGCCCGTACAGAGCCTCAAATGGCGCCATTTGCAGGCTGGCCTGATAACTGTTGTTATATGTGAATTTTTCGTATGGTAAGCTCTCTTCCAAACTGGTCCCATAGGTGAGGACACATGCTCTCAGCATATCTTCTAGAATCTGGTTTACTCGCTCAGTTTGCCCATCCGTGCAGGGGTGGTATGCAGATCTTGAATGCCAGTTGAGTTCCCAGAGCTTGTTGTAAGTGATCCCAAAATCGGGAGACGAATTGAGTGCCTCTGTCCGATATTATTTTCTTTGGGACCCCATGTAAGCAGACGATACGGGAAAGATAGAGACTAGCAAGCTTCTGAGTGGTGTGGGTTGTCTTCACGGGGATGAAGTGTGCTACTTTAGTCAATCTATCAGTGATGAACCAAATGGCGTTATTTCCGTGCCGTGACCGAGGTAGCCCAACAATGAAATCCATCCCAATCTCGTCCCATTTCCACTCGGGTATTTTATTTGGCTATAAAAGTCCGGCCGGTTTCTGATGCTCGGCTTTGATGCGTTGACAAGAGTCACAACATGCGACGTACGTGGCTATGTCCCTTTTTAGACTGTGCCACCAATATTTTTCCTGAATATCCTTGTACATTTTTGTCCCTCCAGGATGTATCGAATACGGGGCGGTGTGGCCTTCAGCTAAGACCTGCTGTTTAAGATCCTTGATATTTGGTACGCAAAGTCTATCCCCGTACCACAATATTCCCTGCTTATCGATAATGAATTCTGGGGCCTTGCCCAATCTCACTTTTCGTTTAATGCCTTCAATGCTGGGGTGTCCATGCTGAGCCTCTTTAATTGTCTCCATTAGGGTAGGTTGTATTTCTAAATTCGATATGCTGCCTTCGGTGACTACCAGCAGGTTGAGTTTAGCAAACTCCTGCTGGAATTCAGGCCTCAGGTTTGGCAGGCCGTCATCGTTTGAGCTAGGGTTCCGACTTAGGGCGTCTGCCACTACATTTGCTTTTCCTGGGTGGTAGTGGATTCCAACATCATAATCCTTCACTAGTTCCAACCAGCGTCGTTGCCTCAAATTCGGTTCCGGTTGTGTGAAAATATACTTGAGGCTCTTATGGTCCGTATATATCTCACAACGATTTCCAAGTAAAAAGTGTCTCCATTCTTTGAGTGCATGTATAATCGCTGCTAACTCCAGGTCATGAGTAGGATAATTTTCTTCATGTTTGCTAAGTTGTCTGGAGACATATGCGATTACCTTGCCTTCTTGCATCAACACGCGTCCGAGGCCTTTCCGGATGCGCCGTGAATATACCTCAAAATTCTTGTGTATGTCCGGCACAATTAATACTGGTGCTGACGTTAATTTCCTCTTTAATTCTTGGAAACTTTTCTCGCAAGCTTCCATCCATTCAAACATCCTGTCTTTCTTGAGTAGTTGCGTCATTTGCTTTGCTATGGTGGAGAATCCTTCAATAAATCTTCGGTAGTATCCTGCCATCCCCAAGAAACTTCGTACGTCTGTTACGCTGGCTGGTGGCTTCCAGCCAAGTACGGCCTTGACCTTTTTCGGATCTACGGCAATACCTTCTTGGGTCAGTACGTGGCCCGGAAAACCTACTTGCTTTAGCCAAAATTCACATTTGCTGAATTTAGCGTACAATTGATGTTTCCTGAGTTCCCCTAGTACAATTCGGAGATGTTCAGCGTGCTCTTCTGGTGTTTTGGAGTATACCAGTAATATCATCGATAAATACCACAACAAACTTGTCCATAAACTTCATGAATACTTTGTTCATGAGGTGACCAAAATATCTTGAGGCGTTTGTTAATCCGAATGGCATTACGGTGAACTCATACAATCCGTATCTGGAGGTGAAAGCTGTCTTGGGAATATCTTCGGTTCGCACTTTCAATTGATGGTATCCCGACCTCAAGTCAATCTTTGAGAATACCTTAGCCTGAGCGAGCTGATCAAATAAATCATTTATTCCTGGCATCGGATATTTGTTCTTGATTGTGACCATGTTAAGTGCTCGGTAGTCTATGCACAATCTCAGGGTTCCATCCTTCTTTTTGGCAAATAAAATCGGTGAACCCCGGGGTGAGGAGCTGGCTCGTATATAACCCTTGTCCAGTAATTCTTTTATTTGCTTCTTCAGTTCTACCAATTCAGATGGTGCCACTCTGTATGGTTTCTTGTATATGGGGGCAGTTCCGGGTGATAGCTCAATGCTGAACTCTATCTCTCGGTGGTAGCTCTTCGGGAAATACATCTGGAAATTCACACACTACTGGAACCTTGCTCAATTCAGAAATATCCACCTTGTTCAATCTCGATTGCCGGGATATTTTTCTTTCCTTGGCTGAAACTTTTATGGTCTTCCCGTGGTGGTGGGTGAGAATTACGGTCCGGTTGAAGCGATCAATACAACCTTTGTTGGTGGTTAACCAATCCATCCCTAGGATGACATCCAGCCCTTTATTTTCCAACACGATAAGATTTGCGTGAAACTTCAACCCTTCAAACTCGATAACCACACCCTGGCAATAACTCTGGGTAACTTGTTTAATTCCAGGGGACTTGACGATCATAGATTTTTCCAAGGGAAGCATCGAAAAATTGTTTTGCAAGGCAAAAAAATTCGAAATGAATGAGTGAGAAGCTCTAGAATCAAACAAAACCATGGCAGGTATTGTGTTGACAGGAAACGTACCGAGTACCATATCTGGGGCATTTTGTGCTTCCTCTTTGGTCACGTGGTTCAGATGACCCTTCCTGTGGTTGTTATTTGGGTTGAAATTGTTGCACTTTGGCGCCGAATTATTGCCTCCGTTGTTCGGCTTTGGGGTCGAGTTCCTTGGCTTGGGGCACTGCTTCGCATAGTGCCCTTCTTCTCCACAAGCGTAACAGGTAATGCCTGGACGGTATGTGAACTCCTTGTCCCTTGTATGAAAATTCTTGATTGGGCGTGAGGCGCTTGTCGTGGGTTTGGGTGTCCAGTTTTTCTGAACGTCTGTCTTGCTACGGTGGTTGCGGGCATGATTAGTCTGGTCCCTCTTCCTCTTGCGGAAATCTTCTAAGCTGCGTCTCTCATTTGCCAAGGTAATGGCCTTATCCACCAGCGTCTTAAAATCTGGAAAGGTGTGTACGACCAGTTGGCATTTAAGCGCGGGCGTCAGTCCGTCTAGAAATTTTTCCATCTTCTTGCTTTTCGGACATACGCTCCTCGTTGGCGTAGCGAGACAGCAGAGTAAACTGACTGTTGTATTCTGACACCGTCATTGTCCTTTGCTTGAGGTCATCAAATTCTCTCTTTTTAATCTTCATAAGACTCTTAGGAATATGTGCCCCACGAAAACCTTCTTTAAATTCCTCCCATGTTATATTATTTTCGTTGGGGTGCATGTGTAGGAAATTTTCCCACCACGATGCGGCTTCTCCAGTGAGATAGTGCGGAGCATAAAGCACTTTGTCAAGATCTGAACACTGGGCAATAATTAATTTTCTTTCCATGTCTCGAAGCCAGTCCTCGGCTTCAAGAGGTTTGTCAGTGTGAGAAAATGTTTGGGGACGTGTCTTCAGAGCTCGAGATAACTTTGATTGCTGCCGACATCGTCCACGGTGATTTCCCATATTGATGACTTGGTTCATCATTTCCTGATGTTGTTGCTGACTTTGCTCATAAAGACGACACATTTGGGAAAGTGCCGTTTCACTGTCCTGTTGACTTGACTGCCCCTGTGTGAAATTGTTGTTTGGGGGTGTGCCAAAATTTTCCTCTGACGGAGTTGGCATGGAGCGCGTCCAAGGACGAGACATTGTTCACTCTGGGGATATATTTTGCAACACTCATAAGAAAAGAAATTGAGTCGCAAAAATCAATAAATTCATGAAGACGGAAAAAGTCACAAATGCTCCAAGATTTTTCAAGAGAATAAACGTTTGCGCACGGAGAAGGACTGCTCATTACATAACTTACACGCAAGCAGTAATTATACAATACATCACTCAGGATATGCATACATATTCCTGACCTGTTATTTAGGCTAGTGCACTCCTCCAGTTCCTACATGATGCGCAAACAAACTACTTCTCACAGCCTAGGTACATACAAACATATCGTACAAGTCGGTACATCACATGGCGGCTAAGCATACTCAGTCGGAGATGGTAAGGATTTCCCTTGGCCTGCCAAGGGTGAGGCCCAGTGAGGCTGGGGACTCAACCTCCTCTTCGGTGATAGGCTCCAGACTTGAAGTGCTGCGCTGAGTTGGTGGAGCAGGTGCCCTATGCGGGACAACTCGAACATGAGCGGGCACGAGGGGTGGTGCAGAACAAACCGGAGTAGGCGCAATGACATGGTTGAACTCCTCCGTGGTAGGCAGGCGACGAGTAGTGGTGAGAGCAGTAGGAGCAAAAGATGCTGATGATGAGACGAAAGTCAGCGGCGGTGCGGCGCGCAGGAGCTCCCTCCTGTTGGCGGCACAGCCATGGACTGAGTCCATGCGGGCAGCTACAAAGTCGTCCACCAGGTTGTCGAAGGCTGCCTCCAAAGCCCGGAGATACTTGATAAGCATCTCAAAAGCTTCGTCTCGTTCTCCTCTGGGGCAAGAGAATGCATAGTGGCAGGTGTATGGCACGTGACATGGCAGGTAGCGGTAATGACGAGTCTTCAACGAAGGAAGGATATCCCTGAGACGAGCTATCGCCTCACGGGCTGCCATCTGGAGTGCATGCTTCTCCGTGGGCATGGCTCTCCCCAAGAACCGGAAGCGTTCAACTCGCCCTCCCTTGAATTGCACCGCGGCTTGGTGCATGGTTAGACGGTCATTGACCTTGTGCTGAGAGAGTGAGAAGGATCAAGACAGATGGCACCATCGCGACTTGGACGATGAAGGAGAGAAGTTTGACGAACCCATCGGGCATGTTGGCGAACATATATGACTCGCAGTCGTTGCCAGCCATCTACAAAAGTAGGCAAAAATCCTGAGCAGTCAAATCATAAATTTATGCTGACTGTCAGAAATTGACTACGTTTGTAAAAATTGATTAATAGCTCTATATGATAATAACTGATTAGCGATCGCACCTAGTGGCTTCCTACAGTCAGCCTGGCTCTGGTACCAAGCTTGTCACGACCGGTTTTTCAATAAAAATATTTATTGAGAAACCGACCTATAAATTCCAAAATCCTCCATGCTGGTAGACAAAATCTTGATACAATAAGCCAGTAGCATATGATATATTACAGGGTCGAGCTGAGGTTGCTCAACAAATTATTACAAGCACGCCAATAATTATACATAGTGGCGGATATGACACAGTGGAGTGGTGGCATACTACTGACTCGGGGTAAAGTGGTGGAATAACACAATGGTGTGGGTATTAAGACTCCTACACTGGCGGCTCATCGAGCGTCGAGGTGAGGCTCGGTGAATTTATTTGGGTAGCGGAAGCGAATATATCACAGTGACTAATCGAGGGTCGCATACGAGACCGACCGATTCCTCTAGGCGCCGGACTCGCTATCGAACTCTTCATCCATGAGATCGCTTTCACAAGATTCTGGCCAAATCAACAAGCCAGGTGAGTACTTTGAAAGTACTCGCAAGACAGTTCAGACAAAAGATATAACAAACGTATGCATGAATGCGACATGAATAATATTAACAAAACGCAATCAAATCAATATAGCAAGGTAAGTAAAAAGGGAATGGCGGTAGTCCGCTCAAAAACCCAAAGAAGATAAACTCAAAACCGATCGGGTGTCTGAAGCGACGCCTCGAAGGGTGAACAAATAAATAAAGCATGCCACGATCAGGCGTCTAAGCGACACCTCATAAAGGGCTTATATTGAAAGAAAAGACATGCGTGTCGCAATGAACGCCGTCGGAGCGACATCACAGAAAGGGCTTATAACAAAATTAAATAATAACAATGCCGCAGTCGGACGTCTGAGCGACATCGCAGAAAGGGCTTATAATTAAAATAAATAATAACAGTGTCGAAGCCGGACGTCTGAGCGACATCGCAGAAAGGGCTTATAATTAAAGTAAATAATAACAATGCCGTAGTCGGATGTCTGAGCGACACCGCAGAAAGGGCTTATAATTCACTTCTCATATCGGTTAACTTGCAAGGAGTAGTGCTCATAGGAAAATATTCATCACATGATAATAAATGGGTTAGTCCATCCACAGCAATAAACAATTAACACTCATGTGGTTCTCAGGAGTTTCTGCCACCGAGACTGACATTTGACAGGATAAGATGAGCACAGTACTTGGACATGAATAGAATGAATTCAAGGATTTTTGACTATGCAGAGTTTGTACTAAAATATCCACAGCCAACGGATTTTCGTAGTCACGAAGGACTAGTTCCGTTCACGGTATTTCAGAGAAAACACAGGTAACTAGTACACACCCATCCTACCTCACGTTGCCAGGAATCACCCTAAACAGTGTTCAAGAAAAACTTTGAGACGGGGAGATCACAATCTCGAATAGCATGGGATCAAATTTATATACGCGCGCTCTAAGGGGTGCCCCCCTCTAAGTCCCAACCGGAAACACCCATGCCTCCTGACCGGATGAAAGGCTTTAATCCAGGGCCATGGAACCCTCATCTCGGCCTCTCGATTTGGAGTGTACCAGAAAGTGGTTGCAACTTACTAAGCCGTATCCCTTGCGGAAAATATGTGGTAGTACGAAAGGGGAGACGGACGGGAATTTGACTGATTTATGTTGACACTGGGTCAACGATCTGGCATAAGACTGGCATGCTACAACACTGCCATCTTACCCATTCCCATGCCAACTCATGGCCATGCAACAAGTTTCCAACCACTCATGGATTTCCCGAAACTCACTTGCCTCAACTCATACGAGATAAACTTTCATCGAGATGCTCATGAACATGCCATGATACTAAATTGATGCAAACATGCCCAAACACTCATCATATCAAAAGTTCAAACATGCTTGCCTGGTTCGGAGTAGTCGGGGCCTAGCTCGGTAAAGTTCGCGGTCCCGTCACCTCCTTCGGTATCTACGGTATACAAAAATATACGCACTAATGTAAATACCAAGGGTTGCTCAAAAGTTATTCCAAATATTTTTCAAATAAATCTGATAAAAAATCTAGACAAAATTTCGAAGAGGACAGAAAAAGAATCACTCAAAAATCCTTTTCTGTTTAAAAGTTATAAGTGTTTTGGTCCAAGGACCTTTCTATAATGAAACAGAAAATACTTAGGGGGCAGAACAGAAAAGTTTAGAAAACGATTCGGTTTGGAAAGCGTATTTATCAGAATACGCTTTCAGAAAACGTTTCAAAATAAAGACAGAGAGGCTGACGGGCGGGTCCCACCCGTCAGGTTTAAAAATTCAAACGGAGGGGGTGGAGCTCGTCGGCGCCCGAGGGCTGCGGTGGTCGCCGGCGGCGATCCACGGCGAGGCAGGAGGATCGGGTGGTACCTCCGTGCTCAGGGCGCCATTCCGCGTCAGTGGGTGGTGGTGGTGGTCGCCGGCGAGTACCACGTCGACGGCGGCCCTTGCTCCGGCGGACGGTGATTTGGGTGGGGTTGGGTCTCGCCTGGGAGTGCTGCGAAGAGCGAATTGAGGTGGGGGTTAGGCTACTGGGTGCTCGAGAGGGTTGCTGACGAGGTTAGGGCGTCGGCGACGGCCTCACCGGAGTGAATCGAGGTGGAGGCCGAGGCGGAACAGGGCGGCCGGAGTTGGGGGAGGAGACCTCCTCGAGGTCCTCCTAGTAGCCTGGCGGAGTGTAGGTGAGGTGTAGGGATGTTGCGTGCTCGAGGGCGAGCTCGGGGCCCCTTTTTATAGGCGATCAGGGGGGTGGCCATGAACGGAGTTCTCCGGCGAAGGTTACGGCGGCGCAGGGCTTGGTCGGGGTGGTTAAGCGGTTGAGCATCAACGTGGAGGTCTACTGGCTCCATTTAGACGTTAAACGAGTTTGGATGAGGAGCTTTCGGGGAGTTCGACGGAACGGGGCGGCGCGGACCCGTCGGCAGCAGAGGGCGCGCCCTGTGCTTTCCGGCCACGGTGACGGTGCAACGGGGGTGCGCTGGCGTGCAAGAGCCACGCGGAGGGCCAGGGAACAATGGGCGGCGACGGGTGGCGTGGCGAGCGGGCTCGGGCCCTCGCTGGCCGCCACGGGTGGCGCAGCCACCACAGAAACCGCCAACGCCGGCGAGGCTCGCCGCCACCGACGCCTGCATCTGTCCAAGGGGGCGTGCGGCGCTCCGGCCAGGGAGGAGAGGCCGTGCACAAAGCGCCAGGCGCACTGTTGACAGGTGACCCGACCCTGACGAAGAAACTGAAACTCTGAATTTCTGAATTTACTGAAAGTGCAAAGCGACAAAGGCATGCTAGGTGTTCGACAGAATGATTTTGGTATGTGGGGATTTTTCCTTGAGCTGATTTTTGGTGGAGTGGCTTATCATTGCAACTAGAGGTTGCCTGAATTTTGGTGGAATTTTTGGAGAAGAGGAGATATGAATTTCACCAAATTTGACAAATCTGGTCCAAACTTGCAGAAGCTGAAACTTGAAAATTTTGAAAAGAAGAAGAGTGGATCTTGATGGTTCTAGGTGGTGGGTGCTAGGGACTATCCAGAATAGTTGGTTTGAGAACAAAACTCAAAGGCATTTAGGTACTTGCTTTGCAAATCACCTAGGCTCAAAATAATGGACAGAATTGTTTTGGGAAAAGAATTTAATGAAATAAAATCCAAAAATGAGTTGGACTTGTTGGGACAGAATATTTGAATTGTCCCCAAAGGGGAAGGAGGGGTTTTGGGAAGATTTTCCACATGAGGCATGGTAAGACCATGGATGGTTTCCAAATAAGAGAAGACCCAAAATTCCTAGGGTTTTCTTCTAAAAGAAAATAAACCCAAAAACAAATTTGAGAAGGGGAAAAATCAGAAGAAAGGTTTTTTTTAATAACCAACACCAGAGTTGAAGAAGGTGCCAAAATAAAATCTTTTGTCAAAGGGGAAATTCTTGAGAGAAGGAGATTTTTGGAAGGGTTTAAATGACCTCCTTCAAAACCAACAAAGTTTTTGCTGAAAACCAAAACAAAATTTTTGGAGTGTCACACATGTATTACTACGGGATTGATTTTCATGATCTTTCCCCCAACTCCTTCCTCAATATCTCGACGTTCATCGTCGTGTGCGAGGCTTTTCTTCGGATCTCACCTCACTTCGGCCTGTGGCTGAAGATTTTTAATGTGAAGCCCAAGGTGGTGAGTGGCGAACACGCCGAGTGCGGCGGCGCCATGGTGAGCAAGATGCCCAAGGCCATTTGGCCGAAGGGCGCTTTCAACGACTCCGTCAAGGAGTGGAAGCAGCAGTGGTTTTATATCACCGAACCACGCGGCAAAAAGTGGGCTGCAGCTACTGAGTTCAGATCCGGAGCTCCACTGCGGCTCACGTCGTGGCCCAAGAAGGGCCCGAACTGGTGCTCGTCCGATGAGCTGTCATTGCTCCAGATGCGCGTCCAGAGTTTGGTTGACAGGGACGTCAAACTCGTCGATGTGGTCCAGGTGATGCTAGTTCTCCTGGTTCTCCCTTGTCAGCGCCGAGCCTGTACTCTGTGGGAGTTCGACAAAACCTTCAGGAGCTCTACGACTAGTCCCCCAAGGATATCTGGAAGGTGCTCTTCAAGCCCGTCAAATCATGGACGGGCTCCGCCGAAGACCGTGGGTATCAATTATCCCATGTTGCAAGCCCGGTAAGTTACAACCGCGCTTTGTCCGTCCATGCTTCGGTTGGCATGTCATGAGGGAGACATCTTAATCGTGTTTCTCGTGACCTCAGGGATGGATAAAGAAGGTGGAGCGGATTCACTGTCCGGCCCCGCTGCCGGAGGAACCGGCCGGACCTCTTCTGACGAAGATGCTGGTCCTCACGCCTTACGAGGCGCCAAAGAAGGAGGCCTCCAAGAAGGTCAAGAAGACCCGGAGTGGCCTCCGTCACCACGAGGCTTCGGACGCAAAATCCGAAGACTCAAGCGACGCTCCTTCTTCAAAAGACGAAGAGGAAGAAACAGAGGAGAACGAGCCTCACTCTGAAGGTGGGAAGAAGCGTGTAGCTTCCTCCTCCCTGGAGGCCGAATTGCCCAAGAGGAGAAAAGGTTCCCTCCCAGAGGCATCCACCACGGCTGCCGATAGCAGCCCGGAGTGGGATCCCAGGGCCCAACCCCTGGAGAAGTCCGGCGAGGTCTTGCGCCAGCCAGTCCTCATCCGAGGATTCGCTGAGCTCGGACGCCTTGGCGAGCGAGACGCCTCCAGAGGTCCCTTCCCCAAAGTCCCGGCGCGACACTGAGGTGTCGTCTCAACGGGGCCCGGACCAGGGGGGCATATCACTGGAGCTGGACACACGGGAGCGATGGCCCCTAAGTGTGCCGTCAGCGGAGGCGATCTTGGGTTCCGCCCACAGCCGGACAAGGTCCAGGAGACCTCCAAGGCTCCCGGATCGGGCGAGCGGCCACCTTCGACAGTGGGAGGCCTTCCTACTCTCCCGGCAACCTCTGTTCAAGCAGAGTTGTCGGGCGGCCTATCAACAGCATTGAAGAACGCGTCTATCGTCGATGAACATCGGACCCTTATGGGTGCGGTGGTTGAAAAGATTCAGTCCGCCGAGAGCGGGCTGAACAAGTCCTGCCTTGGCCTTATAAAGGCCTTTGAGGTATGTTTCCTAAGAAACCTTTGAGGAATCATCATAATATGAGTAGTAGCCCCTGATACACTGTCCGACAAAAGAAAGGGAGCCGGGCAGGGGATCAAATCCTCTCTTGTCGTGGGAACTTATGTTAATGACGTGTACCTCTTTGTTCGAAAACAGGTGTCTGCGGAAAAGACAGCCGCTCATAATGCGGAAGTGTCCGAACTAAAGCGGAGCCTGGAACGGGCCAATGAAGAACTTGGCCGTGTAAGAAAGCAATTAGAGGATAAGCAAGGTATGTTGAAACATTGTCTTGCATTAGGCACGAATAAGTAAGTGTGCTTATTGAAAAATATTTGTGTTGTATGCCCTAGGAGCGGGTGCCGAATATGAGGCACTGAAGAAGGCTATGGATGATGCCAACGAGAAGGCTGCCGCCGAATAGGCACTTCGTGAAAAACACGAGGCCAGGGTTATCACAGCTGAGCGGGAGCTCCAGGAGGCTGTGAAGAAAAGCGAGGGCTTGGAGCAGAGTCTAACAGGGAAAGAATCCGAACTCGCCCAAGCGCTCCAAGCCACGGAAGATGCTCGGGAAGAAGCACGAGGTGCTGTACGGGACATTCAAGAGGCCCGGAAAGTTGCGGCTGGTAAGGCCTTCTGTATTCTTAGCCATTTGTTCTTGATAATGGGAAGAATTCTAAGCAGCAAGCTGAATTCTTATTTTTCCAGGGGCGTTATGGATCTTCCTCGCAGCATATCACATGCCGCCCAATTCTACCGGACCGAGGAAAAGAAGTCTGCGGAGAGGGATTTCTGGTCGGAGTATTTGGCACCGAACTATCCGGTGCCCTTTATTGATCAGCTGAAGCAGTTGGTCGAACTGCACCAGGCGGCCAAACTAGCCATGAAGGACTTGGTTGTCCGGCTGTGGCCGGCGGAGCCGATTCCGAGCAGTTACTTCGGGCTCGTGAAGCGGATTGTGGGCGCTTGTCCTCGGCTTGATGCTATTAAGTGATCGGTCTGCATAGAGGGTGCGCGTATGGCGTTTGCCGGTGAAAAAGTGCATTGGGGGAAGCTTGACGCGGAGAAGCTGATGACTGAGGGTGCCAGAGGGTAAAGAGCACCACAAGCCCAAACTGTACTATGAAGGTGTACTGAAGGGAGCCCGCCTTGCGGCGGATAAGTGTGCCAAAGACATTATATTTCCCTGAGGGCATTCGTGCCACTTTTTGTAATATGGGATTATGGCATTTATATATTGCATGTTTTGTTTGAACATATGTTCTTCGTGTGCGGCTGTTTATTGTATGTAAATCCTGAGAGTTGGCCGATGCTTCTCGCCTTTACGTAAAAAAAATACGGGGGTGTTTGGGATATATCTGAACGCTCTTTATCCCATAGTTGGGTCCTTTTACGGAGGCGTTTCTCACCACGAACTAGGCAATCGGACTATAAGGCTTTATTACTCTCACTTAGCCATAGGAATTGAGTATGGTCATGGAGCCCCTAGTGTTCGTAAGGCGAACTAGGGGCTCTATTGGCGCTGATCAAGACTGATCCGTCGCACTCTGCACTTATAATGGCGTTGTGCGGATTAAATCTATAAGGATTTTACAACCTCTCGAACAGCTGACCAACTCTCGCTGTATCATGACAGTCGGTTTTCGGCTTTCTCTACTGAGGTGCTCGTCCGGCAGATCCGGGACACAATCGCAGCAGTTCTCCCTACGCTACCTTAGCCGATATAAATGAATGTAAGGTGCCAAAACAAGGGAGCCGGGCAAACCCAACCAATGACCCAAGACATGATTCGGAGCTGATGCATATAGTGCTATAAGTTCGGGGTGCCGAGCGACCGAGAAGGTGGTCGGACTTTATTGCCGTACTGTGAAGCCCCTGGCATAATCGGGCGTAACACGAGGTGTCGATGAAAAGCGACGGCCGGTAAGTGTTATTTAAGTCTACGCATTGTAGTAAGATGATATGTCTATGCATATGAGTAAGATGTATGATTATGAAAAGAGGTGTTTTTTGGCGGAACCTGTGATGGCGGGACTGGAGGGAGTTGTGAGTGGATCAAGAGTGAATCCGGACTGCCTTCTCTTAGGGGGGCTCCTTGTGTGTCCTGGCCGATTCCACGTCACCGATCCTGTTCTGCGTCAAAGTTAGTTTGTAAAGGCAAACACTCGGAGGTAGCCGAGCGTCCTCTTGTGGTTGATCCGAGGGCTCCTGATCGGACCCCGGTAAACCCAGCCATTATATCGTTGGGTAGCACGGACTCGTCAGTTGGTGTCCGGATAGTTGGCTGTCATATCAAAATTTTGATAGGCATGCACGACTCGCTACTCCGGCGGCTGTATGATTTCCACTCTGAGGATGGGGTTCGGCCTTGCCTATAGGTGTGATTGAATCACATGGTGTTGGCCTCAGTGATTTACCACGTGGAATCTAGTCAACGTGGTTCGTCCCGTTAGCATACGGTAAATTACCGCATGGTGGGAATGCGCCGAAGATTTATTCTTTGGTGTAGCATTTTTCGGTGATCCGAACACAACTGTTTAGAGTGGTGGGCTAGTAAAACTTGGCCTTTGCCCCTAGCATCTTTTAGGTGATGTTGTTTGTGATTTCACACCTACGGGGGTTTTATGTTTTATGGAGCCCCTGGTTTGCTATCTCCAGAGGTACTGCAATTGAGTTGCTATGGTTAATGCGGTCGGGGGCGATCGACCGTACTTTTATGCTATGGGGGGGGGGGGCTCTCGACCAGACGCCTCCCTTCAATGTTTCCGGCACGCGACCGGCCGCTTTGTTTTGAGGATCCGGCATTCTCTATTGGTATGCTTTGACGTCCTTCGTATTGTTTTGGACCGTAGTGGTGTGTTGACGTCGGGGCATGTGCCTTGGGTTCTCCTGCTTAGGTTGGGGTGGCCGGTTGTGCCCTGTATTCCTTTTGTCGGGGCGGTCGGGTCCTTATCTTTTGGTGGCCAGGACCTTGGTCCATCTGTCCGCCGGCAAGTCTTGGTCAGCTTTAAGCTGCTGTTGCTTCCTTTGCAGGCTCTTTGCCGTGGCCATGAGCCGTCGCTCGAAGCGAGCTTGTTCCACTGGATCTTCAGGCATGCCGAATTCGTCATTGCCGAGGCTTGCCTCGTCCTCGGAGGGGGCGTATAGTTGTCCCTCTCCAAGTATCCCACAGTGGCCAGTCCGGCCTTCTGAAAGGCAGGCCGACTAGGGTTATATTCATCTTCGGTGCCATCCGGATTGTTTTCGTCTTCTGGGCCGGTATTGCTGTGGCGGGGCTTGGAGCGGCGCCGACGACGCCGATGTTTTGCTTTTCTCCCTGAGGGATTATCTTCTGCTGCCTCATCACCATTGGTTTCCATCGGAGTGTCCGCCGTATATATATCATAGGGATAGGCGGCTGTCCACCGCCCAGTGAGCGGTGCT
This sequence comes from Aegilops bicornis, assembly GCA_021605145.1. Taxonomy (NCBI): domain Eukaryota; kingdom Viridiplantae; phylum Streptophyta; class Magnoliopsida; order Poales; family Poaceae; genus Aegilops; species Aegilops bicornis. The sequence goes on along the minus strand of CM038670.1, from coordinate 721,423,836 downwards.
TCATGTTCTTCTCTTGCATCGTCGTCTATTCCGTCGATGTCTTCAGAGTTGAAGTCCAGTACGCCGGTTAAATCGTCGACTGTGGCAATGAATTGGGTGGTGGGTGGGCAACGAATTCCTTCATCGCCTGCTTCCCACTCGAGCCGGACATAATTTGGCCAAGAGCCTCCTGACAAAGAGAGAGACTTTACTGAATCCAGCATGTCGCCGAAAGGCGAGTGCTGGAAGATATCCGCAGCGGTGAACTCCATTACCGGAGCCCAACCTGGCTCGACTGGATCGGGAGTGCGCGGACCGGAACCAACATCCGGATACGAATCCGGGGGTCCGGATTCACGAGCCACCACCAAGTAAGGCCCGTGTTCGCTCCACCTCTTGATGAGTGCGCTGACACTGGGCGGGGTCCAGCCCCCCATCCTTAGGCAACGCAGCGTGCTCCGGATTTAGGTCCGAGACTACTGCGGGGGTGATACCTCGAGCTTTGTCCGACAGCAGGTCTAAGCCGTGCTTGTCGTAACTGTCCGGTGCTCCTGGCATAGGCCCGAATTCGTTGAAGATCCAGTCTCCGCGGATGTCCGCCGTGCAGTTCGGGTTTCCGATCCTAATCTGGTGGCTAGGGGTGTAGCTATCGATCTGCTCCAGATGGCCAAGCGAATTGGCCCGCAGGGCAAAGCTGCCGGACACGAAGATCTGTCCGGGGAGAAAGGTCTCATACGGGACCGTGTAGTTGACGATGGTTGAAGGAGCCATCGGGCCCTGTAGCGACGACACAGAGGAACTCCCAATGAAAGCACCAATGTCGGTGTCAAAACCGGAGGATCTCGGGTAGGGGGTCCCGATCTGTGCATCTTAAGCTGATGGTAACATGAAGCAAGGGACACAAATGTTTACCCAGGTTCGGGCCCTCTCGATGGAGGTAAAACCCTACTTCCTGCTTGATTAATATTGAAGATATGGGTAGTACAAGAGTAGATCTACCACGAGATCGTAGAGGCTAAACCCTAGAAGCTAGCCTATGTTGGTATGATTGTAATTGTGATCGGCCTTCTAAGGACCAACCTCTCTGGTTTATATAGGCACCGTAGAGGCCTAGGGTTTACATGGAGTCGGTTACAAGGAAGGAAATATAAGATCCGGATCGCCAAGCTTGCCTTCCATGCCAAGGAAAGTCCCATCCGGACACGGGTCGAAGTCTTGAGTCTTGTATCTTCACGCTTCCATAGTCCGGACGATGTATACAGTCGGCTGTCCGGATACCCCCTAATCCAGGACTCCCTCAAGGCTCACTTTCGGCTTCTTTGTTCCTCCCTTTATCTTCCCCTGATGGCGCTTGATAAGGCACAAGCTCAAGCATCCTGTCTAGTACAGGATCCGGTGAGCCTTCGGGAAGGGGGGGCCGGACACTTGATCATCTTTGCCTTTTTTTATCCAGTCCTGGTCAAAAGGCGACTTTTCAGAATGATGTTGTGATAAATTAAAAGACAACGTGTTCGGCCGCGGAATTACTTACTTGGGTGTCTGGACGATTGCAGTTCAGACCCACATCCTCGGTGGTGTCCGGACACTTTATTTGTGATTCCAAGAACAATCCAGACATCTCTTCGAGCGTCGTGCCGAAGAATTGCTGAATAGTTCGCGGTCCTTCCGGGTTGAACTCCCACATACGGAGAGGTCGACATTGGCATGGCAGGACCCGACGAACTAGCATGACTTGCATTACCTTGACAAGGTTGACATCTCCCTTGAAGAGATCTCGGATGCGGCTCTGCAATGTCGGCACATCATTAGCTGGCCCCCAAACTAGCCCTTTGTTGACCCATGACGCCAATTGTGGCGGGGGGCCCGGACGAAAGGTGGGGGCAGCTACCCACTTAGCGCTTCGGGGAGCGGTGATGTAAAACCACTCCCGCTGCCATAACTTGGATGTCTCCGGGAGGGAACCCTTTGGCCATGGAGCGTCGGCGCCTTTGTTTATTATGGCACCTCCGCACTCTGGGTGTCGCCCCTCAATCATCTTCGGCTTCACATTGAAGTTCTTGAGCCATAAGCCGAAGTGTGGGGTGATGCAGAGAAAGGCTTCACACACGACGGTGAACGACGAGATGTGAAGGATGGAATCCGGAGCCAGATCTTGGAAATCGAGCCCATAGTAGAACATAAGCCCTCAACAAAGGGATCAAGACTAAAGCCTAGCCCTCGAAGGAAGTGGGAAATAAATACGACATTCTCGTTGGGTTCGGGAGTGGGGATGACCTGCCCTTGAGCGGGCAGCCTATGCGAGATTTCGGCGGTCAGATACCTGGCTTCTCTTAGCTTCTTGATGTCCTCCTCTCTGATAGAGGAGGCCATCCACCGGCCTTGAAGGTTGGATCCGGACATGATTTAAGGTTTGAAGCGCTTAGCCTGAGCCTTGAGTGTTGGATTTCAAGGTGAGGGGAAGGGAAGGATCGAGCGCGAGAAGAAAAGGACAGGCCTTGGCCCCTTTATAAAGAGGGTGAATATCAAGCGTCCTCCGCATGGCCGTTTGGAACTTGCCTAAAATTGAGGAGTCTTACCAGCAGGCACGATTGGGTTACCCACACCCATATTGATGAGAATCCCGTGGAAAGAGGGACACGATCTCTGCTTCGACAGGACGTGCCAATAAATCCGCCTCGCAACACGTGCAGTGGCAGGCTTGGAAAAACGGTTCGTCATGACCAGACCATGGCAGTACGTCAAGTTATAAAAAGCTGTCAGCGGATTAGAATTGTGGAAATATTATTCTCTCTACGGTGGTATGTGGAATTTTTTTTGCAGAGCCGGACACTATCCTTGTGTTCAAAATCTTCTATGGATATTCGGAGCAGGAACCCGCCTTGCAATGCTGAAGACAATCTGCACGCCGGACTCGTTGTCATTGAAGCCTGGTTCAGGGGCTACTAAGGGAGTCCTGGATTAGGGGGTCCTCGGGCAGCCGGACTATATCCTTTGGCCGGACTGTTGGACTATGAAGATACAAGATTGAAGACTTCGTCCCGTGTCCGGGTGGGACTCTCCTTGGCGTGGAAGGCAAGCTTGGCAATATGGATATGTAGATCTCCTCCCTTGTAACCGACTCAGGTAACCCTAGCCCTCCGGTGTCTACATAAACTGGAGGGTTTAGTCCGAAGGACAACAACAATCATACCATAGGCTAGCTTCTAGGGTTTAGCCTCTACGATCTCGTGGTAGATCAACTCTTGTAATACTCATATCACCAAGACCAATCAAGCAGGAAGTAGGGTATTACCTCCATCGAGAGGGCCCGAACCTAGGTAAACATCGGGTCCCCCTCCTCCTGTTATCATCCGCCTTAGACGCATAGTTCGGGACCCCCTACCCGAGATCAGCCGGTTTTGACACAGACAGTGGCTAGACGCCGCAGCCTTGCTCCGAGCCCGGCGAGAGCTCGGGGGCACGTAGCTGTCGTTGCTCGTCTCCGGAGTCTTGTAGAGCTTGAGAGAACGCTGGACTCCCAAGAGTCGCCGCAGCTGGAGTAGCCGCGAGCGGAGCGCGCATCATCCTGGCGCTCCCTTCCAGGGCAACACACCAGGCGGCGGCCCTCAACGTTGAAGACCTTGAAGAACAGCATAGAAGCGTCGTCATACTCGAAGTGGATCGCGAGGGCGCCCTCCGCACAGCAAACCCGCGAGACCTCGCCCCAGCCGCATGTCATGAAGATCTTGCCGGAGGAGACTGCTTCGACCTCTGCTCCGGTCGCCGGAGCGTCGCAGTCAGCATGCTGCAGCCAGAGCTCGACGGGTCCCCTCGGCGGCATCACGTCAGAGAAGAACCGCGGAAAGAGGATCCAAGAGCTTGGAGGTATCGCCGCCCGCAGCACAAGCTCGCGCGAGGAGTCCGCCGCATGGACTCCGGGAGTGACGGCGCGCGTCACCGCGGCACGTCGACCTTGGCCACGGCGCTCGCGCCGACGCTCGTCGTTCCTCCCTCCTGAGCCCCCGGCTTGGGCGTACAAGGGCAGCGGATACCCTGGAGGAGGCCGCTCACACCAAGGCCTCGTCACCGCCTACATCGCTGCTGCGTCGCGGCGGTGAGCTGACCTCTTCTTTGGCGGGAGCGGCTCCGGCACGTCAAGGGGAGTCTTTCCCTTCTCCGCAGCTGAAAACCTTCGGATGGGCGCCATTGTTGCTAGCAGAGGAGCAAGGAGGAAAAAGCAAGCGAACCGCGAAGAGATGGGCGATGGGGGCTTTGCCCCCTCCCCATTTATAGCAAAAGAAGGCCAACCGGCGCCTCCCACGATCACAGGTAATGATGGTTTTCCTTGCACGTCAGAGGGACTTGTCAAGTCGGGCAGTTGCCGATGCAGCGTGGGGAAGCGGAGACGCCCACGTCCAATCAACCACCACGCGTCGACCAAGGTCGCACTCTTTTGGGGCCCGTGGCGCTCCGCACTTGACCTTTGGCTTCGCCTTGAAGCCAAGCCCGAGCGCGCCTTGGGCCCGGGGGCTACTGTCGGCGTTCTGGGAACGGGGGTCCCCACACTTGCCTGCCTGCAGCCTGCGGCATGGCTATGCTAGCAGGCCTGTACGGCCCATCTTCATCAACAAGGCATTCAAGACCCTTGCGAGGGGCCAAGCCTCACGAGGCGGATGACACAAGACCTCCTCGGGAGCGGCCTCACCAGGTTGCCTCGCGAGGAGCGGAGAGATCAAGGCAGGGCAAACCTGGCGAGGTTCTCATGACTTGAGCCATGATGATCAAGATCAGGCGAGCGCCAGCGCGCGCAGTGTCCTTGTATCCTCTTTGGTGCTAAGGGAGCAAATGCAGGCGCAGAGTACCGAGGCATCAAGCAAAGGTTTCCATATCAGTGCAACGAGACCAAGACCAGCAGGACGGCAAGACGGAGGTCACCATGGAGCCCAAGGCGGCGTCACCACCAGAGCCTTTTGCAGACGAAGACCGCTTTTGTCAGGATAAGTTGTACTAGCTGTCCCCTTTCATATTGGCCATTGTTGGCTCCCTTCCCGCTATTTGGGAAGAGGACCAGGGCCTATATAAGTAGAACTAGCCACCATAGTAGGGCGGATCGATTCCATCTTCCATCCTCACACCCACAAGTTCACTGAGCACAAGAACACCTCAACCTCAGGAGGTTGTTCTTCCCCTTGTACTTTTCATCATCAGCCCAAGAGGCAATCCACCACCACCACACTGGAGTAGGTTATTACACCACAACGGTGGCCCGAACCAGTATAAATCTTGTGTCTTTTGTGTTGTGAGTTCGTCGAGTTTGTTCTCGATATCTTAGCTAGTTAGGACGCAGATCGGCAGGAGGGAAAGAACTTCATGCGCACCCCAGAGTTTGAACCTTAAGGGTTTTTCCGGAACCCGTAATTCAACAGTAGGCATAAAGACTAGTCTTACAGCTTAATTCCCATGTACATGGGGGAACTGGGATCATTAAGTTGACACCAAATGAACTTGGGGTTTTTGATGATTTTAAACTTCTTCTCTGTTGCACTGGTGCGTGATCCCTTGGCTGGCAACTCATCAAATTCATCGTACTCGTCCTGATCGGCAACATCGTCGACACCCAGTACCCTTCTCTTCCCATGCATCGCTAAATGGCCGTTCTTATGCAAGGGGTCTTCCACAAAGAAAATCTGGGTAGCATCACTGGCAAGAATGAATGGGTTCGCGTGATATGCCATCGTTGTCCTGTTTACACAGGTATTCCTGTAGTCATCAATCCTTACCTGACCAAGAGGGATCCATGTGCACCTGAATAATGCCACCTTAACTTTCACATAGTCAAGATCCCAAATCTCTTTGATGGTTCCATAGTATACCCTTTTATCAGCTTCATTTACAGTCATGCATTCTATTCGAACAGAGCTGTTCTGATACGAGGTCTTCTTATCACGTTCCTCAGTGTAGAACGTGTATCCATTTATGTCATATGCTTCAGCACCGTAGGTGATGGCTTTTGTGCCAACCACGTAGCAATGTCATTGATGGGTCCTTGTGCCAAACGATTCTTGAGCCATCCGGCGGAGTTCTTAGTGTGCTCCTTCATGTCCATATCTGATGAAGGCACCATTGGTAAAAAATCTTTGGCGTATCTCCGCCAAGTGTTCATCGGCATAGGAGATGAGAACTGAGTTGTTAAGCAGTACCATCAAATGGGCTTTCTCTGCCAATTCTCCAGGTGCAGCCATTTGTGTGCCAGCAAGGACTGGCTTACCTTTCAGCCTTCCCTCGTATGGCGAGAAGCGGTAAAACTCAACCACCTCCTCCGCGGTATAACCTTGTAGGATGCTTACCTCTGGATGGTTTCGGTTCCACAAAAGCGCTTCAGGATTCCCATGAACCGCTTGAAGGGATACATCTTGCGAAGAAACACAGGACCACAATACTTTATCTCGTCGACAAGGTGCACAGTGTGTTGGACCATGATATCAAAGAATGAGGGTAGGAAAAACATCTCTAGGTTGGAAAATATTCTTGCAATATCATCTTGCATATGATCCAACTCTTCAGGATCTACAACTTTCTGCCATAGTTGGTTGAAGAAATCACAGAGGTCAATGAGTGTGTTTCTTATATCTTTGTCCATCAGATTCCTGATGGCCACCGGGAGGATTTGTGTCAACATTACGTGGCAATCATGTGACTTCATGTGTCCCAACTTCATTTTAACTGATCTTACATCCACGAGACTTCTGATGTTTGCACAGTTGGAAGAGGGTGTCTTAACTGACAACAAATAGGTGAAGAACTGTGTTGCTTCTTTTGTACTGAAATTGTAACTCTGGCGAGCTTTGATGAATTTGTCATCATCTTCTGCTTCACTCTTGCGTTGTGATTGATCAGCAAGCATATCGAGCCGTGAACCATCACCATCCTTTCTTTTACCTTTAATCTTCAGCAGAGTACAAAGGATGCTTTCACATACGTTCTTCTCTACGTGCATGACATTGACGCAGTGACGCATTAATGTAGAATATCCCAAAGAAGGTAATTTCCAGAACACCGATTTCTTCTTAAACACTTGATCCTTGGGTGTTAGTTTCACCGTCAACGGGTGGTTCTTTCCAAGCACAACATTAATTTTTTAGCCATGTTGTGGACCGCCTCCCCTTCATAGGGTCTTGGGGCTGCACCTGCCTCTGCTGTACCATCAAATTCAGCTTTCATCTTTCGGTACAGGTGATTTTTTGTAAGAACCTACGATGACGCAAATACACTGTTTTGTGCGAATTGGGAAGTCTTCTGCTAGCTGTCCTATCGATGCATGTGACACACCCTACTTCTCCCCTTGTTTTCTGCCCCGATGTGTTGCCTAATGCCGGCATATCTTGAATGGTGTGCACCAGCATCGCCCGTAGATCGAAAATCTCCTTTCTGTAAGCATCATAACATTTTATAGCAGGCGCATCTATCCACACTGTCAGTAGTTCTTCTACTAGTAGTTGAAAGTAAATGTCGATGTCATTTCCAGGTTGCTTCGGGCCTTGGATAATCATTGACATGATAATGTATTTTTTCTTCATACGCAACCAAGGAGCTAGGTTATATATGCACAGAAGCACCGGCCATGTGCTGTGATTGGTGCTCATATCGCCAAAAGGATTCATCCCATTGGTACACTCCCCGAGCCTTATACTTCTAGGATCCTTGGCAAATTTTTCAAATTATTTGTCGATTAATTCCGACTGAGCCCCATCTTTCAGGTGCCTCATATACCTATCTGCAATTCGCTCATCATGATGCCACCGCAACCTCTTTGCCTCTCTAGGGCTTGCAAACAAACGCCTCAACCTTGGAATTAAAGGCAAGTACCAAACAACCTTGAATGGGACTCCTGTCTTGATCTCGTCGTCCAATTGTACTAGTCCTTTGCTCTCCTACGCTTGTATCGTGCATGCTTGCATGTGGGACATGCACAAAAATCTTTGTACTCACCACGATACTGTCGGATTTCGGGTTCCGGCAGACCTTTGAGGTTCGAACACTGGGGTCCGCACGGAATCTCACCCTCTACCTACCTGCACCCCGCCGCCTCGCTAGGATCTAAACTACGAAAGGAACAGCACAAGAGACACAAGGTTTATACTAGTTCGGGCCACCGTTGTGGTGTAATACCCTACTCTAGTTTGTGGTGTGGTGGATTGCCTCTTGGGCTGATGGTGATGAACAATACAAGGAAGGACAGCCTCGCGAGGGTCTGTTCTTGGCGGTGCGATGAACTGCTAGGGGAGTTCATTAAGCCTCTCTCTCTCTCTCTCTCTCTCTCTCTCTCTCTCTTTCTCTGTCCAAGGTGCATCCAGCTACAGATCAGATGTCTCTACTATGGTGGCTAGCTCTACTTATATAGGCAGAGGCCCTGGGCCTCTTCCCAAATATTGAGCTTGAAGGGCGCCAACAATTGGCCATTTTGAAGGGGAACATCTAGTACACTTATCCTGACTAAAGTTGGTCCTCGCCTGGCAAAGGCTCTGGTGGTGACGCCGGCTTGGGCTCCACAATGACTTCCTTCCTGCCGTTGGACTGGTCTTGGTCTTGTTGCACCGAAATGGACGCCTTTGCTTGATGCTCTCGCCTGCGCTTGCTCCCTTTGCACCAAAGAGGAAAGGAGGACACTGCGCGGGCTGGCGCCCGCCTGGCGCCCTTGGTCGTCATGGCTTGCGTCATGGGCACCTCGTGAGGTACCCCGCCTTGATCTCTCCGCCTCCTCACAAGCCAGCCTGATGAGTCCGTGCCTGAGGAAGCTCCCTGTCGTCCGCCCCGCGAAGCTTGGCCCCTCGCGAGGGTCTTGAGCTTGTGTTGATGAAGATGGGCCGTGTTGGGCCCCCCTTTGAGCCACGCCGCAGCTGGCCAGGCAGAGCTAGTCTGGGACCCCTGCTCCTGCACGCCGACAAGAGCCCCGGGCCCAAGGCGCGCTAACTTGGCTGAGCAGAGAGGCGAAGGGCAAGTCTTGGCGCGCTGGCCCCTAACAGCTCAAGGGCCTTGGGCGCCGCGTGGCGGTTGATTGGACGTGGGCGGCACTGTTCCCCCACGCCTTCTTATTTTGTGCAGTGCTAGGTGGACTGGTAGCCACACACAGCCGCTCCCCTTTTTGCTGCTCGACCGTCCCCCACTCTTCCTCCTCTCGAACTCCAGCTTCTGCTCCCAATCCAATCTCGAACCTTCCTCCCCCTTCCGTTGCCATGGCTCCTACGAAGAAGGGAAGAGGGAAGAAACCCATGCCTCCGCCTCGCTCACAGTCGTCGGCGGCCCCCGCTGTCGATCGGTCAATCATACTCAATCGAGAGGGCCTGGGCAAGGTCAGCTCGGCTTTGGCCACCATCTTCAACGAATGCGGGCGGACGACGGCCTGGCCCGCGTCCCACTTCACCATCGACATGATAATCACTGAGGTCCAGTATTTTGCCGACGCCCTGTGGGCGGGGATGGTTCCCCCCTTCTCCGATTTCTTCAATGCTATGCTCTCTCACTATCAGATCCATATGATGCACTTGGGTCCGGAATCCATCACACTTCTTGCGGTCTTTGCCTTTGTTTGCGAGGCGATGATGGGCATCCTTCCCTCAGTTGCCTTGCTGCGCCACTTCTTCTCTCTGCGCCTTGTTGACCCCACCCAATGTTCGGGGTGTGTGAGCTTCATTGCTGCATATGAAACAGCGGCTTCAGGGATTGACTTCACCCTTCATCCGCCCGTGCCTGGGTTCCGCGAGCAGTGGTTGTACATGGACGTGGGGGTGCCCAGCCCCCTGCTGTCGGAGCCAACATCACCCGCTGTCCCCAATTCAGGCTGGGGCCAGGAGACGCTCAAGAGCCCCCAGCTTGCCTTCGTCTGGCGTCGCTTCGCGTTCCTGAGGGCGCTCGATGTGACAGCGCCCAAGGTGGTGAAGGAGTTCCTGTTATGCTGCATCGCCCCTCTCCAGCGCCATTCCCGCCGGATGTGGGCCTTCAGCGGGCATGAAGACCGCATGAGGCTCTAGGAGGAGGACTTGAGGCCCAAAGGGCTGAGGAAGGTGCTCTTGGTCTTGACTGGGGACCCCACCCCTGACAGCATCCGGCAGGGGGGGGGGCTTTGCTGTACTTTTGCTCAAGCAGGGGTGACTTTGTGAAGCAGATGCCCAGCTTCGACGAATGGGAGCTGCACCCCGCAGGCCTCATGGGCTCTCGCGAGAACCCGGTGGTGGTGACTGCCCTTCCAGTCGGCCATGGCGGCTCTTCCTCGAGTGGCAGAGCAGGGAGGCACGAGCCGCTGGAGACCGAGGGGGCCTCCGTAGAGGTGACGGTGCCAGGCGGCGTTCTTGAGGGAGCAGCTCCTGAGGCCTAGGCTGCCGCGGCTGGGGGTGGCGAGCAGCTGCCTGTAGCGCCTGCGGCTGAGGCCCCTGGGGCCCCAGTTACTCTTCTTGGTGAGGTGCCAGGCGACGTGCATCAGGTAGACGCACCCGACGCGGATCGTCTTGACGCTCCTTCCTCGTCGCAGGTTGACCCCTGCGCTCAACTCTTGTGTCGCTTCTGCGTGGACTTTGTGGCTCTCCGGAAGAGAAGGGAAGCCCTGGGTGACAATTACCCTTGTCGCCCGCTGAAGCGCAGGAAGTACTTCGCCACCGGTGAGTAAGCTTTCCCCTTTTCTGGCTCCTGATTCCTCTGTTGCTTTTACTGATCCTTGCTCCGCAGGGCCCTTCCCGCCGAGCTCACGGAGATGGCCGAGGAGCCATCCCCTGGGCTCCGCCCTCTCCGCCGTCTTCGAGCACTCCGAGCAGCAGAGCCCTCGTGGTGAGGCCGGCCGGAGTGACGAGCCATCCTGAGGCGCATCGCGTTCCCGCGCGCCTCGCGACCCTCCTTCGCGAGCCTTCTCGTGGCATAGCCAACCTGCCGTGGGCTTCTCGTCTGGTCGTCGACCGTGATTGGCTGAGGCATTCCCTGAGCTCTTCTTTGGGGGATGGGCTGGCTCCTGGCCGGGCTTCTGGCGAGGCGTGCCCGGCCGTGGCGAGGGGGAGTGCTGATTCGTGGCCCTCGGCGCTCACCTGGGGCGGATGATGGTGTGGAGGACGTACTTGACCGCGCCAGGGAGCGTCGCGCTCTTCGCCAAGGGTTTCTTCGAAGGGCGGCTGATTCAGTGAGCCTGCTTGGTGAAGAGCTCGCCGATGAAGACGCGCGCCTCGAGGCCGAGGGCCTGCGCCTGGCCGCGGAGAGGCGCGAGCTGAAGGCGGCTGTCGCCCTTGCTCGCCACCAGCGTGATCTCGATGATGACGAGGCCAAGGCGACACTGGCGACCTCTCGGGAGGTCCGTTCTCGGGCCGTTGAAGAGGCTCGGGAAGCTGACCGGCGGCGAGAGGTGGCGAAGGAGCGGGCACGGGAACTCCTGGCCTGATGCCGCTCACTGGAGGAGCAGGTGGAGCTACGCAAGATGGCCCTTGCGTCGATGAGGGTGGCCTCAGGCGACCCAGCAGAGCTCCAGAAGTGGGAGGAGGCGCTGACGCTGGAAGCCGCCGAACACGCACGCGAGTACGAACGCCTGGAAACAAGGGAGCGCTTGGTGACGAGGGCGGAGGATGATGTCGCTGCGCGGGAGGCCCGTGTCCTGGAGGAGGTCGGGCGTCGGGTGGCGACGACGCGCTTGAACCTCGAGTGCGAGTTTGAGGAAAGGCTGGGGTTGATCTGGGTTGAGGCCGAAGGTAGGACCGCTGCCTTGAGGGCCAAGCAGGAGGAAGCGACGCGGCGGGCCGATGCTTTCCGGGCCGCCCTTGAGGTGGCGCAGGAGGAGTTAATTACCTCCCGCGCCGAGGTGCTTCTTCTTCGCCAACGGGTGGACGAGGCTGAGGCCGTCGCGCGACAGAATGCGGACGAGATACGCCAGCGGCGGATCTTGGAGCATGAGCACGGCCCTATGCTCACCACTCTCCGGGAGAGAGCCAACACAGCCTTGGGTAACATCTGCGAGGTGGCTGTTGGCGAGCTGCACGCAGTTAACTACGCCGGCAACCTTCAGTTCTTCACCGACGTGGTGACTCTGCTGGAGGCGCGGTCGGTCAGAGCCAACAAGTTGGTGGAGGAGAGGAGCCGCGCCCTGCTCGGGCGCGCCTTTTCTCGCATCTTCAGCCATCTCCGGGATATGGACCCCAACTTCGACTTCGACGCCGCCATCGCCCCAGTACCCCAGGCCGTCCGGGACGACCTGGCGTACTGGGTGGAGGACAACATGGACTCCCTTGTCAGGGCCTTCGCTTCAGACAACGATGGCGTGATCGTGCCCGCTGAGGAAGGCGGCGTGGTGAACGGCCCTGACGCCGCTGGCGACGATGCAGAGAGCGACACCGAGGACAGCAACGCCAACGACAATTCAGGAGGTTCCCCTGAGGATGCATTGGGGGATTTATCCGACTGACTGTGCACCGTTCCTGTTTCCTGCACGAATAGAGCTCAGGTTTTGCCCTGACGGTTGGGAGAGCATTTTGGGAGGGGGAGCCTTTCATGTAAAACTTGTGTTCTGCGTATTAGTAGATGCTATATCACCCGTACGCCTGTGCCAAGTGGCTGGCTTGTTTACCTTTGTCCCGCGCAGGCCCCGAGATAGCCTGTGGAGGGCTGTGGCGTCTCGAGTGTCTCCCGATCGAACCCGTAGTATCTGCAGTAAAAGCCTCCTGAGAGGATGCCGCGGCGGTAGTCTGGGCTGCACGCAGGCTAGGCCCAACCCGGCTCGCGAGGGGCTCACGAGGGGAGGTAGCTGAGGCAAAGCGGTGACCGGAACGCGAGAGATTGCTCGAACGAGACTAAACACCCCCCAAACACACAAAAATCTCAAATTCGAATCCAACTTAAATCCAGCGGGGGGAAAGTCACAACCAAAGGGAAAAGCAATGAAAGCAAACCAAAAAAGGCCGCGTCCGGCACCTAGTCTAGTCTTGGACGTCTTCTCACCAGCGCGGAGCTAAGTGCTGCCATCAAGCGTGGAGGGAGCCCTGTGGCTGAGGCCGGCACCCCTGACACTATGGGGCGTGTACAGCCCCACTCATTATTACGTGAGAGTGTCACGGGGCGGCGAGCTTCACAGGCACTGGGCCTTCTTCACAGGTATCGGCCTTGCTTCATATCGCCTGACGAGGGCCCCGCCATGCGCCACACTCTAGTGCCATCAACGACGACCGGAAACCAGGACGCCGCCCATGGGGTAGAGCGGTCGCCAGCGGTTCCCCCGACGACCACGGGTCCTCCGCCAGGGGCAGGCCCTGAGGCACCTCCCCAGCAGAGGGCCTACCTCCTGAGAATGCCTTGCTCCGAAAGCCGCGGCGGTGATGCCGGATCTCGGCCCCTCTCCTGCAGTCCCCGACACCCTCCTCCTGAGGGGTAGGAGACTGCGGGGGCGGGGCAGCCACTCGCTGCTGCGACCTGCACCTCCTGCGATTCATGATTAACATATGCCTGCTCCTGAGGAATTAGTGGTACCCGATAATCGCTGCCCAACGTGGCTGGTGGGGCCTTCACGGGCTCTTGGAAGAGCTCATTGCCGCCTCGCCCCCAGCCTGGGCTGAGGAGCGAGCCTTGTTCGCCTTCGTGCTGGTGCCCTTGGTCCATCATGTGGGGCACGTATTCTTCTGGGGCCGTCATCCCGAAGGCCGTGCCATAGTGCTCCGCGTGCCATGCGGTTCTGCTTGAGGCGCCCACCTGGGGGTGGTAGCGCGGCGGTCACCGGGGCCGTGGGTCACACGAGTCCTTCTTCGCTGGCGGGAGCGGAGGCAAGGCCGCTGCCGCCCGGCCGGATAAGCCACTGGCGTTGAGTAGCCTTTGGGCCCGCAGCTGCAGGTGGAGGCCTTGCGCGGCCGCCTGGACCTGAGGTGGGAGCCGGGTGCGAAGGATGAGCCTCGAGGCGGCAAAGCCAAGGAGCTCTGCCACCCGCTCTAGCAGCACGTCGTGGCCGCCTTCCAGCAGCCTGCACTGCAGTAGCTCCCGGGCCACCGTGAGCGCAACCCTCGAGTTCGCCTGCTCCCGGCGGGTGTACGGCGTCGCGGCCGCGGTGTGGTTGGAGGCCCTCGCTGCCGACCGCGCTGCCAAGGCGTGAGGGTTGTCGGCTCATCTGCGTCGCCCGCTCAAGGCCCGCGCCTCAAGCACCGTGAGCTGCCTGGGCATGGGGTCGCCCGAGGCCAGCGGCTGCGTGGGCGGGCCAAGCCGCACAGGGACGGGGTTGCCCGCTGGTCACGGACATGATGATGACGATGCGACGGGACACGAAGTGGCGGAAGGTGGGTCCCGGCGCACCCCTACCTGGCGCGCCAAATGTCGGATTTCGGGTTCCAGCAGACCCTTGAGGTTCGAACACTAGGGTGCGCGCGGAATCACACCCTCTACCTACCTGCACCCCGCCGCCTCGCTAGGATCTAAACTACGAAAGGAACAGCACAAGAGACACAGGGTTTATTCTAGTTCGGGCCACCGTTGTGGTGTAATACCCTACTCTAGTTTGTGGTGTGGTGGATTGCCTCTTGGGCTGATGGTGATGAACAATACAAGGGAGAACAGCCTCATGAGGGTCTCTGTTCTTGGCCTGCGATGAACTGCTAGGGGTTCGAGTTCTCTCTCTCTCTCTCTCTCTCTCTCTCTCTCTCTCTCTCTCTCTCTCTTTCTCTGTCCAAGGTGCATCCAGCTACTGATAAGATGTCTCTATTAAGGTGGCGAGCTCTACAAATATAGACAGACGCCCTGGGCCTCTACCCACAAATTGAGCAGAAGGGCGCCAACAATTGGCCATTTTGAAGGGGAACATCTAGTACACTTATCCTGACTAAAGTTGGTCCTCGCTGTCACAAAGGCTCTGGTGGTGACGCCTTGGCTTGGGCTCCACAATGACTTCCTTCCTGCCGTTGGACTGGTCTTGGTCTTGTTGCACGAAATGGACGCCTTTGCTTGATGCTCTCGCCGCGCTTGCTCCCTTTGCACCAAAGAGGAAAGGAGGACATTATGAGTCGGCGCCACTTGGCGCCCTTTGGTCGTCATGGCTTACGTCGTGGGCACCTTGTGAGGTACCCGCCTTGATCTCTCCGCCTCCTCATGCCAGCCCTGATGAGGCCGTGCCTGAGGAAGCTCCCTGTCGTCCGCCCCGTGAGGCTTGGCCCCTCGCGAGGGTCTTGAGCTTGTGTTGATGAAGATGGGACGTGTTGGGCCCCCCTTTGAGCCATGCCGCAGGCCGCAGGCAGGCAAGTCTGGGGACCCCCGTTCCCAGAACGCCGACAGATACAATACACAATCATTGACACAAGCTGTATCTTCTGTACTTCAAGTTCCAATGGGCAAACAATTTTCTTCGCTTCATTCGTGCTTCTGGGGAGCACATTATCTTCTGGAAGAATTTCTTTCAAAAGACCTAACATCTCTGTGAAGCCCTTGTTTGATAGATCGCTTGTTGCTTTAAATCGAGAAGCGCCCGGTGGCACTCAACTGGAATATTTCTTTTGCAACCTGGATACAATTCTTTCTTGGAGTCCACATCAATGGTTGGCAGATCCTTGTACCCAATCATATGCTTATCTGGGCCCTCGAAATCTGCAATCATAGCAGCAAAATCTGGCATATCAAGATCATCGTCATCTGCGTCGACGTCTTGGTTTTCCAGTGGGTGTTTCGGCTTTCTGGTGTTCCATTGGTAGCTTGACGCCTCTGCCCCGATGTTAGATTCAACATCCATTTGAAACTGATCGGGGTTTGGCATCTCGCTGCCCTGGGTATCTTCATCCATGACCTCCTCTTCACCGTGTCTGGTCCAACGTGTATATCCATCCATGAATCCCCTAGAGACTAAGTGCATCTGGACATATGCAACTTCATGTGACTCTGTATTGGCACAATCAATACATGGATACAGGATGTAATCCTCATCACTAATTCTCCTCTTTGTACTTTCAGCCAAATTCAAGCAGTGGCTGTCACGCCACTAATAAAATCTGCGGTTTTTCGATTCTTCATCCATCGAGATCGTTCCATATGCAGCACACGAATGGTAATTAAAAACAAAACAACAACATTAATATACAGATTAACTGGTGTCCAAAGATGCGTGCATAAATCACAAGGTTTTATTTAATAATTACGGAGGGTGCTCCATGTTGTTATCCAGACGTGCTATGACAAAAATTAATGGCCACTCAATTTACACGCAGAGTACTAGTATAACACTACACTTAGGAATTGAATACCTAAATTTAGCCACTCACGAAAAGAATACCTTAATTAATTAGCCGCGCGGCGACCTCCACCCAGCAGACAGACAAGCGCGATGCGGCGGCACGCCGAGGCAGCAGGGTCGAGGAGCAAAGCTTAGTGCGGCTGCTGCCTGAAGTTCGACCTCCACTATCCCGCCATCGACTACGATGGATGTGCTCGAATCACACCGCCACCGACCTCGATGGTTGAGCTCCTCCTATCTCCCGCCGTAGAATGAGGATTGACCTCCTATGACGCCTCCACAGCCCACCAACCGAGGATTAACCTCTTCTCCGGTAGCCGTTGCCTAGGCCGCCGCCGCCATCTCTATATGCAGAGCGGCTGTTTTTTTACGGATATCCGCAGAGCGGCTGTTTACACGGTATCTCACCGTAAATTAATTATATGGATAGAGTAGTACATCACATACGGTTATGTAACGGTAACCGTGTCTAACCTACGTTGTCTTCTCACACGGTTTGGTGCGGAAATCGTGTGTGACGTTGTAATACCTAACACAAACGACATGTCCAAACAGTGTATCTTATACAACATATATATATAGTGCCATTAATAGTTCCTGACCATTAGCTTATCTCCATAGTTTCCCCATTTCCCCCAAATCCCTACTGTCGGTGTCAAAACCGGCGGATCTCGGGTAGGGGGTCCCGAACTGTGCGTCTAGACGGACGGTAACAGGAGACAAGGGACACGATGTTTTTACCCAGGTTCGGGCCCTCTCGATGGAGGTAATACCCTACTCCTGCTTGATTAATATTGATGATATGGGTAGTACAAGAGTAGATCTACCACGAGATCGTGAGAGGCTAAACCCTAGAAGCTAGCCTATTGTATGATTGTTGTTTGTCCTACGGACTAAAACCCTCCGGTTTATATAGACACCGGATAGGGTTAGGGTTACACAGAGTCGTTTACAATGGTAGGAGATCTACATATCCATATCGCCAAGCTTGCCTTCCACGCCAAGGTAAGTCCCATCCGGACACGGGACGAATTATTCAATCTTGTATCTTCATAGTCCAGGAGTCCGCCAACGGTGATAGTTCGCTATCCGGACACCCCTAATCCAGACTCTCAAAGAGCTCCCTAACCAGGCTCCAATGGTGATGAGTCCGGCGGTAGATTGTCTTCTTCGCATTATGTAGGCGCGGGTTCTTCTCCAAACTCCATATACTTGTCGAATAGTGTCCAGCTTCTGATAAATGCTGCGCTCCTCGGCTTCCACGCCCAATAATGGCCATCTTCCACGTGTTTGAATGAATGCGAAAAGCCAGGTTTTTTTTACACTTATCCCCCTAGCTGTGCAAATGAGCCGCCTATAAAAGGGACGAGGATCTAGATCTGAGTCACACCAACCCTCCATGAAGCTTTCATCGAGCGCCTTCGACAAAAATCCATTCCATCATGGACAGTCGACGCGGCTCCTCCTCTCGCGCTCCCAGCCCTCAGCCTGGAAATTGGGAGAGATGCTCAGTCCCACATAGCGAGCTAGTGACACTCCAAACCAAGGGATTTCTTCCCCCGGCCTTCATGGTTCCGGTTCGAGCCGGACTTGCCACCTACAATGGCGGAAAGCAAGCGGAGAGTGTCCCCGATCCCTATGCTTTGTCACTTATTTGGTAAGAGGACTCGGATTTCCAATTCATCTCTTTCTCCGGGGGCTCTTGGAGTTCTACGGCCTCCAGTTGCACCACCTTACGCCTGCCTCCATTTTGCACATCGCGGGCTTCGTGGCCCTTTGCGAACTGTTCTTGGGTGCCGAGGCTCATTTTGTGCTGTGGAAGAGATTATTCTTCCTTGTACCCCGTTCTCGTGAGGGGTCAATATATCAAGTGGGCGGAGCCGAACTATGGCGCATCGCCGGGACCGGATATCTATCCGGAACCCCGAAGAAGGCGTCCGAAGACTGGCCTTCGGAATGGTTTTACATGGAGGACGTCCCGCTGCCGGATCCTGTTCGGATCGGCCTTCCGGAGTTTAGCAATGCTCCTCTAAAGAAGCGCCTAAGCTGGCGGCCGCGGAGCCCTCAGAGGGAAAATGACCGGGACGTCCTTTACTTGATGAGCCGAATAAGATTACTGGCTCATGCCGGATTGACCATGATTGGAGTCATGGCAATCTGCATTATGAGGGGAGTGCAGCCGCTCCAATATAGGGGCCACGCCATGTGGGACTTCAACGGGGAGGACGATGCCACCCGCCATGGCCGCATAAGGGCGGGATCGGTCACCGAACTGGTGAAGACCTTGTCCGCCATGTACAAAGGGGAGGAGGAGGATTTTCTCCGCGTCAGCCCACTGAGCGGGTTTTCTTCGAATAATCCTCGAAGTTGGGTAAGCAAACATCTTTGTGGCCTGTCCGATCCAAGTTCCCGTGGTTAAATATCTCATTTCATGGTTTCTACGCAGGAACTGCGCCGGGCCGTGGAGAGGATACACAGCCCGCCCCCACAACCCGAGGATCCGGAACGGTCCCTCGATCCGGCCTCCGAAGAGGACCCGGATATAAAGGTGGAGCTGATCGACGGGGTGTTCCACCAACTTAGCATCGACAATGCTTTGGTTGCCATTACGGCCGACTACCCAGATTATTTCCGCCTCCTGTAACCGTGACCGAAGTCCGGATACCATGACCCACCCGTGCTTTTACTTCTAATCACCATGTATTTGATGGTGTTTCGCAGGGGTGCCTTCGTAATGGGAAGCCGAGCTCGCCGCGGCCGTCCAACAAGGCAGCTCGCCCAGAAAGCGGAAAAGAAGTGCGGCACGACTCGAGACGCCGCCAGAACGGTATGATTTGCCATCGTGTTTTAAGGAGAGGTTCCTGGGAGGCACACCGACGCCGTGGGTTTTTTCGTAAAAGAGCACGCCGGACTGAGTCCGGAGAAGTTGCCAATCGGACCTCCGCCAACCAGGCTCAAAAGCCGAGTCCGGAAGGGGGTACGAACACGAGGCGTGCGTCGGATGCTCCTCCAACGGAGCATGCCGACAGACTGTCCGCCACCAAGTCGGAGGTGGAGAGCGCCATGAATCATAGGCGCCACCGGACTATTCTACGTGACGCATGTTTCTCCCAAGAGGCGTTGGACGCCTTTAGTTCGGGAGAAGCGCACCTCCGTGAAGCTCAAGATGGCCTAGCCAGAGCCACGGAGCAGTATGTGAAAGACATACGGGTAAGGAATTTTGATAGTTATATATGCCAGTAGCCTCCGAGACTTAAAATAGTTAGGATAACTGATTTAAAGATCATTTGGAATGCAGGTTCTTACCGAAAAGAATACCTGTTTGTCCCAGGAGCTTGAAGAGTGCAAGGCCCAACTTGAGGCCGCACTGGCCGCGACTGGGGAAGCCATGAAGACTCCCTCTGGTAACATATTCCCTTCAAATTAGAAGTAGTTTCGCAAAGTGCGGAGTGTGCACATTAACATTGCAGATAGCGCCGGGATGGATCCGGGCAAGCAACAGCTCCTGCGCCAGCTAAAGGCTGGCGAGAGCGTGCTTACGAGGGTGCGGCAGGAGAAAAATAACCTCCAAGATGCCAACACCCAACTGGGTGAGGAACTAAAAGATGTTCGTGCCCAGTTGTCTGACTCAGAAGGAGAATCGACGGCTTTGTCGCGGCATTTTCAAGAGTGCTTAAACGAACTTTGAAAGAGTTCGCGAGGAAGGCGACTAACATAAACATGGATGTAGGTTTGCTCACAGGTCGCCCCGAGGAGGAGATGCCCAGTTCTTCGGTGATCTTCTTCTCGAATCAAGGCTACCTGCACAAACGAGTTCAGCAGGTGATGAAAGGCGTCGCCTAGGCCTTGTGACCATCTATCTCCCTGCCCGAAGGCATTGGGGAGCTGGCAGAGCGGCTTCAAGGAGCACAGCGGCGCTTCCAACTATGGAAGATATCAGCCTGCCATCAAGGTGCCAGGGAGGCCTGGGCCATGGTAAAGACGCTGCACACGGTTGTTGACCCAAACCACATGGCCGATGTCGGACCTGGGGGCCTGATGGGAAGGAGATCCTCAGAAAGCTTAGTGTACGGCCAAGTAGAATTGGCCGCCAAGTATTCCCAAAGCAAGATTGTAAATTAGATAGCCTATTAGATGGCATTGAGGAGGAATACAATTAGTCGAGTTGACTATGTAATTGAATATGACATGAAAAATGTCTTCTAGCCGGATTGTAGATCGTTTGTCATAGCGGACCTTTTCGCTTCGACCTCGGGACCCAATAGTATGGAGTGTGTCCGAATACCCTCGCGGTTATGTAAGAACCGGGGCATGCATGGAGATAAGGCGTAGGGGTTATTATTGCTGTATCAGACAAGTGCCCAACTAATTATGTTATACTACATGGGTAGTAAGAAACATCTTCCAGGGAGAATAGTTCCGTTAAGGGTTCCTTTCCCTGGGAGGCATGCCCTAAAGTGCATGTCCAAACTGCTAGGAAAGCAGAAAATCATCTTGGGGCAGATGGATAAATAGTGAAAAATCATCTTTCAGTTCACCGACCGAATATTCCCTTAAGAACGCTTAGCTTTCGGCTTCACCTACCGAGGTACACATCCGCTGACCCGGCAAGAATAATCATAGAAGTGCTCCCTTTACCACCTAGCCGAACAATCGGGAACGTAGGGGTAAGCAGGAGCCAGCAACCCAGCTTGGCCAAAACTTAAGTCATATCGATGCATATAATGGTGAGTAAAAGGTACATGCGGAAGTTTGACACATGTATTGGGCATGAAGCCCGTATAAATAAGCTTCGTTAAAGAAGCCCTGTGTATAATGAGCGCGGACAGCGCGTCAAGTATCAAGTAACAAAGCGCAAACGAGCCTCTAAAGGTTTCAAGAAGAAGGGGGAGGAAGGAGAGAAATAAAAGACAGCAAAAATAGAAAATGTGGACGGAGGAAGGAGACGAACTCGGAGTCTGGCGCTTAGGCGTAGAATCTTCGTAGACGGGCTGCGTTCCATGGGTTCGGCTCGAGTTGGTTATCCGATGCATTTCGCAGACGGTATGCTCCGCCGGTCAGGACCTGGTCGATGATGAAGGGACCTTCCCATTTGGGCTTGAGTTTGTCCTTTTTCTTGTCCGCAAAGCGAGAACTAGTTCGCCAACGCTGTAAGCTTTGGCCCGTACTTCCCTGCTTTGATATCTTCGAGCTGCTGCTGATAAAATGCGGAACGAAGCTTTTGCCACGCCGCGCTCCTCCTCCAATGCGCCCAAATTGTCCTCCCGATCGAAGCTCGGCTTCTCTTTCTTCATACATGTGCACGCGAGGTGAGTCATGCATTATGTTGCAGGCAAGACTGCCTCAAGGCCAGACACCATAAAAATGGTGTGAATCCGGTGTAGTACGATTCGGGCGTGGTCCGCAGCCCCAGAGTACGGAGTCGAGCTCCTCAACCCAATTTTGAAGTGCGTGTTAGATTCCTTGAGGGACCGCACTAGTCCGGGTCTAATGCCGCTCATGATTAGACCGTTTGCTCGCTTCGACTTGACCGCTGGTTTGAGGGTGATAGACTGAGGCGTAATCGAGCTTGATGCCCATGTTTTTGCACCATAATTTGACCTCATCGGCCGTGAAGTTGGTGCCGTTATCGCGATGATACCGTGGGGACGCCGTAACGGTGCACTACCCCGATATCAAGTCTATCACCGCCCCGATTCGCCGCTTTAACAGTGCTTGGCCTCTATCCATTTGGTGAATTTATCCACCATGACCAATAGGTATTTTTTCTTGTGGGTTCCTCCCTTAAGGGGTCCAACCATGTCAAGCCCCTGCACCGCGAACGGCCAGGTGATGGGTATAGTTTTGAGGGCGGTGGGTGGCATGTGGCTTTGGTTAGCAAAGCTGGCAACCGACGATCGTTGGACTAAATCCTCAAGATCTGCCCGGCTGTCACCAATAAAATCCTGTCACGGAAGGCCTTGCCTACAAGGGTCCGGGCTGCGGCGTGGTGCCCACCCAGTCCGGCATGAATTTCAGCCAGGAGGTTTCACCCTTCCTCTTCGGAGATACACCTTTGAAGGACTCCTGTTGTGCTTTTCTTATAGAGCTCTCCCTCATGGACTTTATAGGCTTTGGATCGCCGTACTATGCAGCGAGCCTCGTTTTGGTCTTTGGGGAGTTCCTTCCTAGTTAGGTAGGCTAGGAATGGTTCCATCCACAGGGCGATAACCGCCATTATTTCATGGGTGGAGGGTGTTATCTCGGTGGCAGAGCCTCCGATTGTGTCAGAGTGTTCGGTGTCAGGCAGTGCGGTTGGGTCCGGATTGTTATTTCTAGACTCCCCTTCCCATAGTACGGATGGCTTGAACAGCCGTTCCAGGAAGATGTTGGGCAGGACGGCATTGCGTTTTGCGCTGATGCGTGCCAATACGTCCGCCGCCTGGTTGTTATCCCGGGCAATATGATGAAATTCGAGCCCTTCGAACCGTGCTGACATTTTTAGGACCGCATTGCGGTACGCTGCCATTTTCGGATCGTTGGCATCAAAGTCTCCGTTTATTTGAGATATCGCGAGGTTCGAATCCCCGCGCACCTCTAGGCGTTTAATGCCCATGGAGACTGCCATCCGGAGGCCGTGCGTAAGGGCCTCGATTCGCCGCGTTGTTGGAGTCCGTATACAATATCTGAAGGACGTATTGGACTGTGTCCCCGGTTGGGGACGTCAGGACGACGCCAGCCCCTAGGCCGGCCAACATTTTGGAGCCGCCAAAGTGCATGATCTAATTGGAGTATGCGCCGTACTCTTTAGGGAGTTCGGCTTCGGTCCATTCGGCCACGAAGTCGGCCAAAACCTGCGACTTACTAGCTCGTCGTGGCTTATAGGTTATGTCGAATGGAAGGAGCTCTATGGCCCATTTAACTATCCGGCCCGTCGCGTCATGTTGTTTATAATGTCGTTAAGAGGTACTACGGAGGCTACCGTTATCGAACACTCTTGAAAGTAGTGTCGCAGCTTCCGGATGCCATGAACACCGCGTATGCTATCTTTTGATAATGTGGGTACCGGGACTTGCATGGAGTTAGGATAGTGGACACATAGTAAACCGGTTTTTGAAGAGGGAACCGGTGTCCGTCCGTTTCTCGTTTGACGACGAGCACCGCGCTGACAACTTGATGTATTGCAGCGATATATAATAGCATTGGTTCGCCCATGTTGGGCGCGGCCAGGACCTGATTTGTTGCCAATATGGCTTTTATTTCTTTGAGTCCGGCCGTGGCGGCATCCGTCCACTCGAAGTGTTCGGTGCGCCGGAGGAGGCGATAAAGGGGTAACGCCTTTTCTCCCAAACGGGAAATAAAGCGGCTTAGAGCCGCTACGCATCCAGTTAATTTTTGTATTTGTTTGAGGTCTTTTGGAATATCCAATTGTGACAGAGCTCGGATCTTGGCTGGGTTTCCTTCAATTCCTCTACCGGACACAATGAAGCCTAAGAGCATTCCGACTGGAACGCTGAAGACGCATTTTTCCGGATTCAACTTAATGTCATATTTTCGGAGATTGTCGAATGTGAGCCTCAAGTCGTCTACTAGAGTTTCGACATGCTTGGATTTGACGACCACGTCATCTACATATGCTTCCACTGTTTTGCCGATCTGGTTTGCCAGACATGTCTGAATCATGCGTTGATATGTTGCGCCGGCGTTTTTGAGCCCGAAGGGCATTGTATTGAAGCAGAATGGGCCGTATGGAGTGATGAATGCTGTTGCGGCTTGGTCTGGCTCCGCCATCTTGATTTGGTGGTAGCCGGAGTACGCGTCGAGGAAGCACAATGAATCGTGCTCGTCAGAAGGCGTCGATAATTTGATCAATGCGAGGGAGGGGGAAGGGATCCTTTGGGCAAGCTTTATTAAGGTCTTTCAAATCAACACATAGGCGCCAGGATTTATCCTTCTTTGGTACCATCACCAAATTTGCTAGCCAGTCCGGATGTTTTATATCTCTGATGAATCCGGCTTCCAGAAGTTTGGCTAGCTCCTCTCCCATGGCCTGTCTCTTGGGTTCGGAAAAGCGCCGAAGAGCCTGTTTGATTGGCTTGAATCCTTTTAGGATATTTAGGCTGTGCTCGGCCAGCCGTCGTGGGATTCCTGGCATGTCCGAAGGGTGCCGTGCAAAAATGTCCCGCTTTTCTCAGAGAAATTCTCATAGTGCGCGTCTACATCAGGGTTTAATTGTGCCCCAATGGAGGCCGTCTTTGCAGGGTCCGTTGGGTGGACTTGGTATTTGACTATTTCATCCGCTGGTTTAAAAGAGGTGGACTTGGATCTTTTATCAAGTATCACATCATCCCTGTTCACGGTGGAGCGCATAGCAGTGAGTTCCTCGGCCGCTAGGGCTTCGGATAGTGCCTCGAGGGCTAGTGCGGCTGTCTTGTTTTCAGCACGGAGTGCTATGTTCGGATCACTGGCGAGAGTGATGATTCCGTTAGGTCCGGGCATTTTAAGCTTCATGT
Source organism: Aegilops bicornis (assembly GCA_021605145.1). Classification (NCBI taxonomy): domain Eukaryota; kingdom Viridiplantae; phylum Streptophyta; class Magnoliopsida; order Poales; family Poaceae; genus Aegilops; species Aegilops bicornis. The sequence continues at coordinate 721,399,167 of CM038670.1, read as the reverse complement.
ACCCATAATGGGGTATAGCTTGAAAAATTGTGAATGCCTCTCGCCCTAATAAAGCGTGGTATCCGCTCCTGAACGGGGCCACTTGAAATGTGACCTCCTCGGACCTGTAATTGTTCGGCGAGCCGAACACTACGTCCATGTGATTTTTCCTGTGCAACATGCTTCCCGACTAGGGATTATTCCTCTAAAGGTTGTGCTGCTTCGCTCAATGCGGTTCCAGTCTATTTCCATTTTTCGGAGGGTTTCCTCGTAGATGAGGTTGAGTCCGCTGCCGCCATCCATGAGTACCTTAGTAAGGAGAAAGCCGTCCACTATTGGACTGAGAACCAATGCGGCTGGTGCTCGGGCTGTTCGGAATTTGGGTTCACATCGGCATTAAAGGTAATAGCCGTGTCCTCCATGGATTTATTGTTGCTACTTGGTAGACTTGACAAGGCTGTGGAGTGTTCGTTTCCACATGTTATTTGATGCGAAAGTCTCAAGACCGCTAATACTGCATCGGGTGTTGCTGGGCTGGGATTACGAGGCTAGAAGCTCTTCGCCACTTTTGGCCACCTGCCGTAGTATCCAACATGCTCAAGGCTATGAGTTGGAGTGGCGCCCTACGTGCTATGGATTTTGCAGGTCCGCTTAGCCAACCCTCCAAAGATTCCTGCACTTTTAGGGGGTTTTTGTTTTTGATGTTTAACCTGTGTGCTTGGTGATGATGCACCCTTTTGTTTCGGACTAGGGATGTATTCGGGGCCGGATTATCCCAAAATTTACTTTCGGTTTTCCAAGCACTCTCCATCACACAGTCCTTTTGTACTATGGTCACCAAGTCAGCAAAGCGTGTAATTTCGTGACGACTTATGGCATTTAGGATTCCCTTGTCCGTGCAATTATTGCAGAAAAGTGAGATTGCATGCTCCTCTCGGCAGTCCTTTATCCTGTCCATAACCAGGAGGAATCTGGCCCAGTAATGATGTAATCGCTTTCAAATGGGCTCTTGCCGAATTCGGGATAGATCGCTAATGTTTGGGTGGGCGGTGGAACTAGATCCGAACCCCGCCCAATTTAAGTCTCAGGGCCGAGAAATTTCCGAACTTGGAAGTTTGGATTTTTGAATGCTACCAATGAATCCAACCCGCCACCGACTTTAAGTTCGTGGCTTGATCGACATCCGTCCCTCTGCGGGAATCCGGCATGGAGGGATCGGGAATCGGACGTAGATAGTCCTTAAGATAGAAGAAGAATCGTCAGATTGCTCCTCTACCACAGCAACATGATGGGTAGCCCGGGAGAGTTGATCTCTCGAGATCAGTTTTAGGCCCGGTCCGGTCGTAGTCTGTGGCGACTCCCGAGCGCGATGCGATCCAAGAGCTCGTTTACGGAGGAGAGCTCGATCGGATCTAACTGCTCGGCAAGTTCTGAGTTAACGTGAAGATTGGTTTCGATGACCCGAGAAGTCATCGTCGGCGCGGTGGCCGAACTGGCGGTCATAAGAAAACCACCTATCCGAAGAGTCTGACCAGTGGCCAAGGCTCCTTTGGCGATAGCATCGTCTTTAAAGACGGGATGAGGCATCCTTCCTGACGGCGACGGCACAGAGGAACTCTCAATGAAAGCACCAATGTCGGTGTCAAAACCGCGGATCCCGTGTAGGGGGTCCCGAACTGTGTGTCTAGGCGGATGGTAACAGGAGACAAGGGACACGATGTTTTTACCTGTGTTCGTGCCCTCTCGATGGAGGTAATACCCTACTCCTGCTTGATTAATATTGATGATATCAAGAGTACAAGAGTAGATCTACCACGAGATCGTAGAGGCTAAACCCTAGAAGCTAGCCTATGGTATGATTGTTGTTCGTCCTATGGACTAAAACCCTCCGGTTTATATAGACACCGGATAGGGTTAGGGTTACACTGAGTCGATTACAATGGTAGGAGATCTACATATCCGTATCGCCAAGTTTGCCTTCCACGCCAAGGAAAGTCCCATCCAAACACGGGACGAAGTCTTCAATCTTGTATCTTCATAGTCCAGGAGTCCGGCCAATGGTGATAGTTCGGCTATCCGGACACCCCCTAATCCAGGACTCCCTCACCTACATAGCCTCCAAATTCCCTCGCGTGGCGCTGACATTGGGGGAATGCAGACGAGTGGTGCTAATGGTTTCGGTGCGGCTCCTCCTGCTCGTATCGCCACCACGATGGCGGTCGCCGCCGAGCACTTGCCTAAGTTCATCAAAAGGCATGTGTACTACGGATTAAAATCGTCCTGTCAGGTTCCAATCTATCCCGATCTTTTTTAGCATGTCCAAAGTATGGCTCCTTGCTGAATCCGTGCTGAATGACCCCCCCACAGGAAAGTGATCTGCCGCCGGATCGGGAGCTTGACTCCAGACTCTCGCAACACTAGTTCGACTCCGAGTTTTGCGCCACCGAGAAGTACCAAAAGCTGAGTTGTGTGCACGGGCACACTCCCGCTCGACGTGTATGCACGGAGGGATTCGACATTGGCAGGCGGTTTCTCAGTTGCCCCTTAGAGGTTAGTGCTAATTAAGTTCATCATTTTACTTCAGTCAATGCCCCCGCTCATCCAGAATACTATTTAACATTGGCAGGGATACGAGGCTTGTGCCTTTGTTAACTGGCTGGATGAAGAATGGCATGGCAGGGCTCGGAGTGTTATCACCAAGCTCGCAGAAGATAACGTAAAGCTAAAGCGTAAACCGCTGATCTGGAATGTACAATCAGTATGATGAAGCAAGAAAGAATCAATCACAGGCAACAGATGAAAGCAAGAGACAAGAAGGAACTAGCATGTGTAGTTGTGTTTGTTGCATTAGCCATGTTCTATGCGCTGTTTGCAATGATGATAAGGGGTTTTGTTTGACAGTATTGCTAAAGCACATCTAGATGTGCTCTAAGTAATGCACATCTAAGTCCTATATATGCCATCGATGTTACACGAAGATTCGTGCAGATATTTTTCTTTCTCTTTTTTCTTTTCCTTTCCAGTTTGAGAATTACTGGCTTAATCAATAAGAAGAGCTCAATGTATTGCTTGCCAACTGTCCTACTCTATTCGTACCGGTACCAGTGCATAATCCCAAAACTCGTTCCTTGTTTTTGTCTTGAAAAAGGAAACCAACCAAATAGCCAACAAGAGTCCTGCGCAACTCCGAAAATTTGGAGCAACTGGGTACAAATAATTACGGTTAATTATATCAACGGTTAGATAATACGTCAACCCCCGCTTCAATCCCCGCTTCAATTGGCAGTTCCTCTTCTCTGCATACCCCGCTTAAGTGTCCACCATCTACGTCGTCCCGGCAGTCACGCTACACACCGCGTACACTCTGCAGCCATGTCGAGCGATAGCGAGGATGACAGTTCGCCAGCGATGCGGCGCCCGATGATAGTTCAACATTGGAATCATCTCATTCGCCTTCCATGAGTCCGGCGGCCGAGCCTGCACCTCGATTATATCCGGTTCATGGAAGGGACGTGATGCGACCCCGTCTTCAAAGAAGAGGGAGTACAAGGGGAGGTCCGATGTTCATGCCGTAGGACCGATAAATGGATGGGGATAACTAGCTGCAAGCAGCCGGAAAATGGAAAATAAGAGATTATGACCCAACGAGGAGGATGCTCACCGGAGCTTGCAATCCGAACATTCGCCGATCCACAACCCGCAATACTACCCCACACAACCACGTTCAAGTCATGGAGCACGGAATAGGTGCAATCCGCAAGGGAAACCACGAACTCTAACCCACACAACACGATCTAGTCGAGAAGCACGAATTAGGAGCAATTTCTCAAGGAATCATGAGAATAAGGATAACAAGAGCTCTCCAATCTCAGGAGTAGTCTATGTCATTGGTTTTTGATCAAAATGGCAAAAGTCCCCAACGAAGGGAAGAGCTAGCCTATTTATAATCGGGATAACCCCCCTGGATAGGTGTGGAAGAGAACTAGCTTCTGGAACCAGCTTAGGTGTGAAATTGAACCAGCTTTGTTTGACTAAATGGCTTCAAGACTTAATGAGGTGGCTTTTGGAAAACTCTCGTTGGAGGTGGTTGGTAGTTCCCGACCAAACATTGTTCACTGGGGTCAAACAATGTTTCCTTCAGCAGAAAACTCGAGTGCTGGAAACCTTTCACAAGTTGGGATATCCAACCTTGTGCAAAACATTGTTTCGTCAGAATCGGAACAATGTTTCTTCAGCAGACAACTCATTCTTCATGAATTCCTAACTTTGTTTCGTCGCCATAAAACATTGTTTTGCATGGACTGAAATGTGTTTGGCCTTCTTCGACATCGCACCTGAGTTCAACCAACAACAAAGGAGGTGAAGGCACAACCATGTTTTCAAGGTCAAATGATAGACTTAAGTTAGCGTTAATCTGATCAAGTATTTGCATTGCGCGACTTCTTGTGATTGGACCGTTGATGGTTGGTGGTGTGGTGCCCATGGTTGGGATGTCCTCATCATCCCCCCCCCCCTCTTGAGAAGGAGTCGTCCTTGACTCTAAAGGCCCAAAGTATGGGGAAAGATCGGAGACATTGAAGGTTGGGCTAACACCATATTCTTCTGGAAGATCGATCTTGTAAGCATTGTTGTTGATTCGCTCGAGAACCGCAAATGGTCCATCACCGCGTGTGTCGGATCACGGGTTCCAGTAAAACCCTCAAGGTTCAAACACTGGGGTGCGCGCGGAGATTTCCTCCCTACCGATCTACGCCCTAGCTCGCTTAGATCTCACGGACGAACTCGATGAACTCACCTCCTTTGTTGTGACAGGAGACCATGGTGACCTCTGTCCTGCCGTCCTGCTGGTCTTGGTCTCGTTGCACTGATATGGAAACCTTTGCTTGATGCCTCGGTACTCCGCGCCTGTGCTTGCCTCCTTAGCACCAAAGAGGAAACAAGGAAGCTGCATGCGCTGGCGCCCGCCTGGTGCCCGCCTGATCTTGAGCGTCATGGCTCACGTCACGAGAGCCTCGCGGGGTTTGCCTTGCCTTGATTTGTCCGCTCCTCGCGAGGCAGCCTGGTGAGGCCGCTCCTGAGGAGGTCTTGCGTCATCCCCCTCATGAGGCTTGGCCCCTCGCGAGGATGTTGAATGTCTCCTCGACGAAGATGGGACGTACAGGCCTGCAGCACAGCCACGCCACGAGCCGCAGGCAGGCAAGTCTGGGGACCCCCGTTCCCAGAACACCGACAGTAGACCCCGGGCCCAAGGCGCGCTCGGGCTTGGATTCAAGGCGAAGCCAAAGGTCAAGCGCGGAGCGCCGCGAGCCCGAAAAGCCTGCGGCCTTGGTCGGCGCGTGGCGGTTGATTGGACATGGGCGCCTCTGCTTCCCCATGCTGCCTCGGCAACTGCTCGACTTGACAAGTCCCTGCGACATGCAAGGAAAACCATCATTACCTCTGATCGTGGGAGGCACCGGTTGGCCTTCTTCCACTATAAATGGGGAGGGGGCAGAGTCCCCATCGCCCCATCTCTTCACGGTTCGCCTGCTTCCTCCTCCATGCTCCTCTCTTTAGCAGCAATGGCGCCGTCGAAGAGGTTCTCCGCCGCGGAGAAGGGCAAGGCCCCTCGGGAGGGGCCGGGCTCCCCGACGCCCAAGCGCGAACGTGGCCGTCCCCGCAAGCACGTCGCGACCCCCGCCGTGGCACCGCTGCGCGGGGCAGGAGTCGCTCTGGTCGCGGCAGCCCGGTTGACGAAAGGAGACGCGCCGGATGCTGCCCCGAGGTGAACGACGGCGAGGAGGTGCTCGACCTTGACGATGGTCGGGACGAGGAGGACGGCGGACCCACCGGTCGCGCCTCGTCCGGCTACGGTGGCTCCTCTCTTGGTGACAGTTCTAGCAGTGGCGGCTACGACCAGCCGCCACATCGTCGCGCCCGCTTCGAAGGTGGTAGCGGGTTGTCTCGTCGTCGCGCATCCGTGAAGGGCGAGGAAGGGTCCGACTAAGCTCGGGACGTTGCCAAGGGCCTGCTCCCGAGGACTGCTGCAGGGGCGAGAGCCACTTTTTTTTGTTCCTCTTTTCCTTCCTACACCAAAATGAAACCAGTATGGGCCCGGAGAGGCGTGTATCGAACCATGACTTCTCGATCATTATGCTACGCTTGTTGTTTCCGTGCTATGTTGTTATTTTGTGCTGAGATAACTTAGCTTAGTGCGTTCGGGGCGGCCTCCTCCATACGAGGCATTTGTTTCCTCGTGACCGTCTTGACCTAGTGGTCTATGATTGCTCAGGAACTGCAAAAAATTCGTTAGGAAGCTCGCTAGGAGGCTTATCAGTCACCCAAGCCTTGACCCGGCACTTCATATCGCGGTACCCGAGGGGCACGGATTAGGAGAGATGCGCCAGCTTGAGGGCTCGAATGAGGGTGGCTCACGAGAAGGCAGAGAGAAAGAAAAATGCTCGCGAGGGCGCCTGCCTAGCCCCCTTCGCGAGGTACGTGAGAGAGAGAACACAAGCAAACTAGAGTCAGAAAAGGCGGTAAAAGGCGAAGGAACCAAAACAATAAGGAACTCCAGAAGCAAACTTAGATTAAGAGAAGGCGAGCCAACTACGGAAAGCAAATGAAAAGTTGCGTCCGTCACCTAATCTAGTCTTCAGTCTTCTCACCGGCGTGTTAAGTGCTGCCACTAGGCGTGGGAGTGAGCCCCCGAGGCCCAAGGGCGGCACTCCTAAGACTCCGAGGCATGTACAGCCCCACTCATTATTACATGAGAGTGTCACGGGCGGCGATTCTCCACAGGCACTAGGCCTTTCTTCACAGGCACTGGGCCTTGCTTCATGGGTAGAACTTCCGGAGGTGCTGGATGTTCCAGGCGTTCTGGATGGGTACCCCCTTCCTGCGTCCCCACATGCGCGGCGCCAGGCCTGGAGACATGGACGACCCTGAACGGGCCCTCCAACATAGGTGAGAGCTCGTGCAGCCCTTCCCTGGAGAGGAACCGCCTCAGGACGAGGTGGCCCGCCGAAGGCCCCTGGAGCGGATGTTGCGGCAGTGATATCGCCGCAGCACCTGCTGGTACCTTGCCCCCCTTAGTGCGGCTTCGCGACGACGTTCCTCCCCCAGCACGAGATCCATCCCCCGCATGGCGTCCTGCTGGGTTTCATCAAACGCCAGGACCCATGCAGAGCGATGTTTAACCTCGTGAGGAAGGACCACTTCGGCTCCGTAGACAAGGAAGAATGGGGTCTCTCCCGTTGGCTTGGTGGCGGTGGTGCAGATGGACCATAGCATGGACTGGAGCTCATCATGCCAGCCCCTGCCGCAAGCCTCGAGCTTTTTCTTGAAGGTCCTGGTCTTGAGGCCCCTCAGGACCTCTGCATTGGCGCGTTCGGCCTGACCATTGCTCCTGGGGTGCGCCATTGAAGCGTAGCAAATCTGCGTTCCAAGTTAGCACAATAGATTTTGAAGAGGTTACTAGTGAATTGCGAGCCGTTATCTGTGATGATGCGGTTGGGAACCCCGAAGCGGCTCACGAGGCCCTTGATGAACTTGACATCAGAGCCAGCTGGGATGGTGCGGACGGATTCCACTTCTGCCCACTCAGTGAACTTGTCGATGGCGACGTCGAGGTTGCGGTAGCCCCTAGGCACTCGAGGCAATGGGACCAAGATGTCTAGCCCCCAAACCGTGAACGGCCATGTGAGTGGGATGGTCTGGAGGCCTTGAGCTGGCTGATGGATCTGCTTGGTGTGGAACTGGCAGGCTTCGCAGGACTTCACCAGCTCGGCCGCGTCGTTGAGCGCCGTGGGCCAGTAGAATCCGCTGCGGAATACCTTGCCGACGAGGGTCCGTGATGACGAATGGTGCCTGCAGTCCCCGCCATGTATGTCAATTAGCAACTCCTTCCCCTGATCTCTGGAAATGCAACACAATGAAACATCATTTGGCCACTTCCTGTAAAACTCACCGTCCCGGATGCAGTACGCCGTGGCTTGTCGGGCCATGCGCTCTGCGTCCTCCTCTTTCTCCGGCAGCGCCCCTTGCATCAGATATTCCTTGAATTCCTTGGTCCAGCATCCCTCCTGAAGCTCGAGCGCCAAGAGCAGGCCAGCTCCTGAGGTCGGGCCACAGGCTGGGGCTCCAGTGGCAGGCGGCTGTGGGAGCTCCTCCCGGGGCTGAGCTGTGCTTGACAGTGGTGGTGTTGCTGACGGCTTGAAGAGCCGCTCCTCGAAGACGCTGGGCTCTTGGGGCTGCCGCTTGGACGCCCTCCTGGTGGTGTCGTCAGCTTCCTTGTTGGTGCTACGAGGCACGTGCTGCAACTCCAGGCCCAGGAACTGCTTTTCCATCTTACGCACTTCCGCGAGATATGCCTCCATGTGCTCGTCCTTTGGCTCGTACACTTTGTTGGAGAAATTGACGAGGAGCTGTGAGTCGCCCCTAATGGTGAGGCACTTCACCCCAAAGCTACGGCGGCCTTCAAGCTGGCTATGAGGCCTCCATATTCTGCGATGTTGTTGGAGACCTTCTCCCCCTGCTGAAAGTAGAACTGCACTATGTAGTAGAGCTTGTCCTGGGTGGGCAAGATGAGTACTGCTCCAGCCCCCGCGCCCTGATGCACCATCAAAGTACATGACCCAACCGTCTGACGCCTCGCTTCCTGGTGAGGTCGACCGGTCTTCGCCTACTTCAAGTGTAGGGGCGTCCGTCCACTCTGCCACAAAGTCAGCGAGCGCGGCTCCCTTGATGACCCTAGTAGTGCTGAATTCTAACTAGAATGCTTGTAGCTTGATGTTCCACTCGGTGATCCTTCTAGCAGAGTTGGGGCTCCTGAGCACCCTCTCCAATGGGTAGGCTGGGACGACCTTGATGGGGTGGCCCTGGAAGTAGTGCTGCAGCTTGCACGATGCCACCAAGAGCGCGAGTAGGAGCTTCTGAGGCATGGGGTATCGCGCCCTCGCGTCCCGCAACACTGTGCTGACAAAATACACCGGGTGTTCGATGAGGGATGGTGCGCTGTTGAGGCTCTTGTGTTGTGAAGTTGAGACTTCTCTTGAGGTGGTGGGACTCCTGACGCCTGATCGCTTGCGGGAATCTCGTTGATGTCATCCTGCCGAGCTTGGTCTTCTGTTGACGCCGCTAAGGCTCACGTGGCGCCTTCCTGATCTTGCGTCATTTCAGCTGTAGCTTGGCGCAGCGCGCCCTTGGCTTGGTGCTCCTCCTGAACCGCCACAACGCTGCGCTGGCGGAGTACGGGGTAGCGGCAAGGTAGAGCACTAGGGGCTCGAGATGTCGTGGCGCCACCATCACTGGTGGGATAGTCAGGTATTTCTTGAGGTCTTTAAAAGCTCGGTCGGCCTCCAGAGTCCACTCGAATGGGCCCTTCTTCTTCATCAGCTTGAAGAAGGGCAGGGCGCGCTCTCCTAGCTTGGAGATGAAGCGTCCCAATGTGGTTACCCGACCAGCCAGCTTCTGCATTTCCTTAAGGGTCTGCGGTGGGCTCATGTCCTCAATGGCCTTGATCTTCTCTGGGTTCGCCTCGATCCCTCTGTGGGACACGAGGAAGCCCAGCAGCTTGCCGGAAGGGACACCGAACACGCACTTCTCCGGGTTAAGCCACAAGTTCACCTGGCGCAGGCTCGCGAAGGTCTCCTCCAGGTCTCGAATCAGGGTCCTTGCCTCCCGAGATTTCACCACAATGTCGTCAACGTAGGCTTCCGTGTTTCTCCCGAGCTGCCACCCCAAGTGTAGCAGTACTCCCCACACAGGGTCAGGAAGGCAGTCTTCTCTACATCTTCTACCGCCATCTTGATCTGGTAATATGTGACACCCCCGATTCAATCGTACACTAATCATGCACGCAAACGTGTACGATCAAGATCAGGGACTCACGGGAAGATATCACAACACAACTCTAAAACATAAATAAGTCATACAAGCATGATAATACAATCCAGGGGCCTCGAGGGCTCGAATACAAGTGCTCGATCATAGACGAGTCAACGGAAGCAACAATATCTGAGTACAGACATAAGTTAAACAAGTTGCCATAAGATGGCTAGCACAAACTTGGATACAGATCGAAAGAGGCGCAGGCCTCCTTCTTGGGATCCTCCTAAACTACTCCTGGTCGTCGTCAGCGGCCTGCATGTAGTAGTACGCACCTCCAGTGTAGTAGGAGTTGTTGTCGAAGGTGGCGTCTGGCTCCTGGGCTCCATCGCCTGGTCGCAGCAATCGGGTAAAGAAAGGGGGGAAAGGGGGAACAAGGAAACCGTGAGTACTCATCCAAAGTACTCGCAAGCAAGGAGCTACACTACATATGCATGGGTATATGTGTAAAGTGCCATATGGTGGACTGAACTGCAGAATGCCAGAATAAGAGGGGGATAGCTAATCCTGTCGAAGACAACGCTTCTGGCAGCCTCCGTCTTGCAGCATGTAGAAGAGAGTAGATCAAGTCCTCCAAGTAGCATCGCATAGCATAATCCTACCCGGCAATCCCCTCCTCGTCGCCCTGTTAGAGAGCGATCACCGGGTTGTATCTGGCACTTGGAAGAGTGTGTTTTATTAAGTATCTGGTTCTAGTTGTTATAAGGTCAAGCTACAACTCCAAGTCGTCCTGTTACCGAAGATCATGGCTATTCGAATAGATAAACTTCCCTGCAGGGGTGCACTACATAACCCAACACGCTTGATCCCCTTTGGCCGGACACACTTTTTTGGGTCATGCCCGCCCTCGGAAGATCAACACGTCGTAGCCCCACCTAGGCCAACAGAGAGGTCAGCACGCCGGTCTAAACCTAAGAGCATAGGGGTCTGGGCCCATCGCCCTTAGCACACCTGTATGTTGCATGGGCGGCCGGAAGCAGACCTAGCAACCTCCATTAGAAAGGAAGTCACATTACGCGGTCCAATCTGGCGCGCGCCGCTCAGTCACTGACGTCACGAAGGCTTTGGCTGATACCATGACGTCGAGTGCCCATATCTTTCCCACGTATTTGGTTAGTGCGTATAGACCAAATGGCCAGACTCAGATCAAATACCAAGATCTCGTTAAGCGTGTTAAGGATGTAACCGTGGACACCGACCAGGGCCAGGCCCACCTCTCACCTAGGCGGTCTCAACCTGCCCTGTCGCTCCGCCACAAAGATCCACACAGAGGGCCGTTGGGACAAAGGACCTTTCAGCCCCCAATCCGTGAATCACTCGCAGGTGCTCCACGAGCCGACCCGACTTTAGTCACCACATGTATCATGTATAAAGTATATAGTATATACCCGTGATCACCTCCCGAGTGATCACGGCCCGATAGTATAGCATGGCAGACGGACAAGAATGTAGGGCCATTGATGGAATACTAGCATCCTATACTAAGCATTTAGGATTGCAGGTAAAGGTAACAACAATAGTAGCAAGGACAGGCTATGCATCAGGATAGGATAAATGGAAAGCAGTAACATGCTACACTACTCTAATGCAAGCAGTATAGAGAAGAGTAGGCGATATCTGGTGATCAAAGGGGGGGGCTTGCCTGGTTGCTCTGGCAAGGAGAGGTCGTCAACACCGTAGTCGAACTGGGGGTCGCCGGCAGTTTCGGGGCCTACCGGAAAGAAGTAACGGAGGGGGAACATAATAAATAACAGAGCAATCAAAGCATCACAAAAGCGTAACATGGCAAACGCGGTGCTAGATGTGCCCTAACGCGGTAGTAGGTGATACTGACGAAGGGGGGAAAACATCCGGGAAGGTATTCCTGGTGTTTGGCGTTTTCGGTAAGATGAACCGGAGGGGGAAAGTTGTGTGTTCGCTATGCTAGGGATGTGTAGCGGAAGAACGGGTTGCGTATCCGGATTCGTCTCCTCGTTCTGAGCAACTTTCATGTACAAAGTATTTTCATCCGAGCTATGGACTATTTTACATTAATTTTTGAAGATTTAATTCATTTTTTGAATTAACTAAATTAATTGAACTGGAAAATGTAATTATGACGTCAGCGTGATGTCAGCAGTCAACCGGCTGTTGAGTTAGTCAAACTGACGTGTGGGGTCCATTAGCCATTGAATGTTAACTAATTAACCTAGTTGGTTTAATTAACAGATTAATTAGGTTAATTAAACACGATTAATTAAGTTAATTAACTTAATTAATTAAATAATTAGTATTTTATTTTTATTAGTTTCTTTTCCTTTTTTTTTGTTCTCAGGGGTGAGGCCCCACTCATCATTGGCCCAGGGCCTTAGCGGGCGCTGGGCGCTAGCGATGCCCGACCAGGCAAGGGCCGAGCGGCCGCCGGCATCGGGCGACGACCGGTTCCGCGGCAAGGTTGGCCGGGAACGGCACCGGTGAGGCCGGCCGAGTGCCGGACTGCAGTAGAGGACGGCGGGGTCGCGCGAGAGGACGGTGGAGGCGGCTGCAGGGCAGGGCAGCAGGGGAGCCGCTGGATGGTGCGTCGGCGAGCAACGGGAGTGAAGCGGTGTCGCAGGGCAGCGGGGCGCCGGCGGGGAGTCGAGGCGGGCGCGACAGTAGCAGCCGAGGCGGAGGCGGAGCGAGCGGCACCAAGGCGGGGTGGAGTTGGGTGACGGCCGTAGCGCGCGACGAGCGCGGCTGGGACGCGGGTAGGACGTGGTCTCGGCGGGGCTGAGCACAGCGACTACTCGGGCGGAGGAGCTACGGGTGCGGCATCGGGAGTGCTCGAGCTCGAAACCGAGCTCGAGAATAAGCGAGGGGGTAGAAGGAGCTCACAGGGGCGGAGGAAGAGCTCGTGTGACCAGAGGTCGACAGGGGCAGCGGATCGATGTACTCCGGCGAGGCAGAGAGGGGAGACGAGGTCGATCCGATGTGACCGGGGGCGAGGTGGTCCGGTGAGGGGGAGGTCGGGGAAGCGAGCCTGCGAAGTCCGGCGGCGTCCTGGCGGCTCGGGTCGAGGGCGACGGGATCGGGGCGGCGTCCGGGCCGCTGCCGACGAGGCCGGTGGGGCGATGGCGTGCGACGGGTCGGGGCGTCGGTTGCCCCCGATCCAGATCCACTCAGTGGCGGGGTGGGGACACGAGTGGGATCGTGGGGAGGAGTTGGGGTTACGGGCTAGGGTTTCCCGTCGGTCGGGGGTTATGGGGAGTGAGTGGCCGGTTGGCCTGGGGTTGGCTTGGTGGGCCAAGGCCCAGTGGCGCAGGGGGGTTTCCTTTTCTTTATTTCTCTTTTACTTTTCTTTTCTCTTTTTATTTATTTTGTTTCTTCACTTTTTGTTTATCTTTCTTTTACTGTTTTATATTTTATAGTTTTACAAAAAGTGAAACCCTACCTAAAATAGAGTTACAATTATAAGTACTACCACCAAAGGTTTTATCCCTGAACAAAATAGTATAGTATTTTATAAAATCCAAAACGCATTTGTTTAATTGTTTTACCTACTATTTTAGTTACTTAAGTGCATTTAAACCTTTTATAAAAATGTGGTTTCTCCATCATAATTACCTATGCATTATTTGACACAATCCAAACAATTTAGTTTTAATATTTGAAAACTTTTGTTGTTTGCTTATTTTTGAATTTGAATTTCGAATCAGTTTTGAACTAACGCGAGATTAACAATAGTAACCGTGGTGACGTGGCATCGTTAACCTGGGATTACTGTAGCCTAATTATCCGGGCGTCACATGATACCCTGAGAACACATCCAGGAAGCATAGCAGGTCGCACTTGGCAGTGGAGTCGACGATCTAATCAATGCGTGGGAGCGGGAACGTATCTTTGGGGCAGGCCTTGTTGAGGTTGGTGAAGTCGACGCACACCCGCTCCTTCCCGCCTTTCTTCGGCACTACGACGGGGTTCGCCAACCATTCGGGGTACCGAACCTCGCGAATGGCACCCGCCGCCTCCAACTTGCGGGTCTCTTGGACGATGAAGGCCTGCTTCTCCGTGGACTGCCGTCTCGCCCGCTGCTTCACAGGGCGCACATTGGGGCATACCCTTAAATGATGTTGAATCAACTCTCTCGGGACTCCCACCAGTTGATTGGGCTCCCATGTGAATATATCCTTGTTTGTGCGCAGGAACTGCACCAATGCTTCCTCTTGGCTTGGGTCGAGGCCGGCGCCTATGGTAAAGGTGGCTCCTGAGGACCCGTCCTCGTTGACCGGCACCTGCTTGGTTTCCTCCTTATCTTGTGTGAACAACTGCTTCTTCTTGGTCGGTGCGGCTCCCTTGGGCTCGGAGGTGCCCGCGTCGGCAGGCTGTGCTGCCGCAGCGGTCTTGAGGGCGAGCTTGAGCGCCACCAGGGCCTCCTTGGCATTCCCCCTGATAGTGAGGACGCCTTTGCTCCCAGGCATCTTCATGAGGTTGTAGGCCGGATGATTCGCCGCCATGAACTGGCCCAGAGCTGGGTACCCGAGAATGGCGCTGTACGGGAGGCCGATGCGGGCGATGTCGAAGTCGACCAGCTCGGTGCAGTAGTGGTCACGTGTGCCGAAGGTGACGGGGAGGCGGATCTGCCCCGGGGAGCGGGCGGTGCCGCCACCGACTCCTGAGAAAGGCTTGCTGAGGCTGAGCCGCTCGAGCGGCACATGAAGAAGGCTGGAGGCCTCCACGGAAAGCAAGTTGAGGCCGGCACCGCAATCGATGAGGGTCTTGGTGACGGGCACGTTGCAGATGGTGGGCGTGCAGAGCATCGGAAGCATCCCTGAGCCTGCGGTGGTGACGGGGTGGTCCTCTGAGCTGAAGGTGAGGTCAGCCTCAGGCGCAGCCCAACCCAGCGGAGCCCCCGAGCGCTTGGAGGCGGCACCAATCTGGCGGAGGAACGGCTTGATTTGGCGATCCGAAGGCGGCGCTTGAGAGCCGCCAAGCAGGGCCGCGACCGCGTGGTGCGCCGATGCCGCGTAGTGCACAGTGAAGAGGTTGCGGAGTTCCTCCCAGGATGCCACCGTGGATCCAGGGAGGTTGAGCAGCCAGACGCGTAGCTCGCCAGCGTGGGCCATGGGGAGCCAGTTGGCCATGACCTTGTCGTCGCCCCCGGCCTCGAGGATGGCCTCCTCGTACGCCAGCGGGAAAGCCGACGGGTCCGCCGCGCCATCGTAGAGCGGCGGCATCTCCGGCTTGAACTTGGGCGGCCAGTGCACCTGCCGCAGGGCGGGGGCCAGGGCTCGGACCCCCTGGCCCCGCTGTCGGTCCCGGCCGTCGGAGTCGGTAGCGGGGCACCCGCCACGGGGGTGAAGTGCGGTGGCGGCGGAGCGTAGGTTGGCGGAGAGGAGCTACGACACACCCCTACCTGGCGCGCCAAATGTCGGATCACGGGTTCCGGGAAAACCCTCAAGGTTAGAACACTGGGGTGCGCGCAGAGATTTCCTCCCTACCGATCTACGCCCTAGCTCGCTAAGATCTCGCGGACGAACTGGACGAACTCACAACACAAAGACACAAGATTTATACTGGTTCGGGCCACCATTGTGGTGTAATAACCAACTCCAGTGTGATGGTGGTGGATTGCCTCTTGGGCTGATGATGAACAGTACAAGGGGAAGAACAGCCACCTGAGGTTGAGGTGTTCTTGTGCTGTGCGAGCTTGTGGATGTGAGGATGGGAGGTCCAATCTCTCCCCCTACTGTGGTGGCTAGTTCTACTTATATAGGACCTGGTCCTCTCCCCAAATGTTGAGCGGGAAGGGAGCCAACAACGGCCAATTTGAAAGGGGACAGCTAGTACAGCTTATCCTGACAAAAGTGGTCTTCGCCTGCAAAAGGCTCTGGTGGTGACGCCGTCTTGGGCTCCATGGTGACCTCTGTCCTGCCGTCCTGCTGGTCTTGGTCTCGTTGCACCGATATGGAAACCTTTTCTTGATGCCTCGGTGCTCCGCACCTGCGCTTGCCTCCTTAGCACCAAAGAGGAAACAAGGACGCTGCGCGCGCTGGCGCCCGCTTCATCTTGATCGTCATGCCGCACGTCACGAGGTTTGCCTTGCCTTGATTTCTCCGCTCCTCGCGAGGCAGCCTGGTGAGGCCACTCCTGAGGAGGTCTTGCGTCATCTGCCTCGCGAGGCTTAGCCCCTCGCGAGGGTCTTGAATGTCTCATCGACGAAGATGGGCCATACAGGCCTGCAGCACAGCCACGCCGCAGGCCGCAGGAAGCCAAGTCTGGGGACCCCCGTTCCCAGAATGCCGACAACGTGGCTGCAACTTGCACTTGCGTTGCTTACGAAAACTGTCCTTCCGAAGGTGTACCCATACCAAATCGCCTTGCTCAAACACCAGCTTCTTCCTGGTCTTGTTTACCCGCTTCGCATAGTGTTGAGTCATTTTCTCAATGTTCTCCTTTGCCTGGGCATGAAGTTTCTTGACGAAATCAGCATGCTTACTGGCATCAAGGCTAGTTCATTCCTGAAGTGGCAAAGGCAAAAGATCGATGGGAGCAATAGGTTTGAAGCCATAAACAAGTTCAAATGGGCAAAATTTAGTGGTCGAATGTACATACTGTTATATCTGAACTCCACATGAGGTAGGCAATCTTCCCAAATCTTCAAATTCTTCTTCAGGACTGCTCGCAGCATCATGGACAACGTCTGGTTGACAACTTCAGCCTGTCCATCAGTTTGTGGGTGGCATGTCGTGGAAAATAGGAGCTTGCTGCCGAGTTTTCCCCACAAGGTCTTCCAAAAGTAGCTCAGAAATTTGGTGTCACGGTCTGACACAATCGTGCGTGGTACTCCATGTAGCCGCACAACTTCCCTGAAAAACGGATCGGCAATGTGTGAAGCATCATCGCTCTTATGACATGGCATAAAATGTGCCATTTTGCTAAAACGATCAACTACCACAAATACCGAGTCACTCCCCCTCTTAGTCCGTGGTAAACCAAGAACACAATCCATAGAAATATCTTCCCACCGAGTATTCGGGATAGACAGAGGAGTATATAAACCATAAGGATTCAAGCGGGACTTAGCTTTGTGACAAATCTTGCATCTCATCACGTAGCGCTCCACGTCACATCTCATGCGCGGCCAAAAGAAGTGATCAACGAGCACACTTTCAGTTTTCTTGTCCCCAAAATGTCCCATGAGACCACCAGCGTGAGCCTCCTGCAAGAGCAACAAATGAACAGAACAATCTGGGATGCATAATTTGTTAGCTCAAAATAGAAATCCATCATGCAAGTGAAACTTCTCCCATACTTTTCCCTTGTTACACTTTGAAAATGGTTCAGCAAAGTATGAGTCGGTAGCATACAATTCTTTGATGCTTTCTAAACCAAGGATTTTAACATCAAGTTGGGAAAGTAAAATGTGACGCCTAGACAATGCGTTGGCAACAATGTTATCCTTCCCTTTCTTGTACTTGACAATATAAGGAAAAGACTCTATGAACTCACTCCATTTTGCATGTCTACGGTTCAGTTTTAGTTGGCCCTTTAGATGTTTTAAAGATTCATGGTCGTAATGTATTACAAACTCTTTTGGCCACAAGTAATGCTGCCATGTTTCCAAAGATCGAACAAGTGCATACAATTCTTTATCATAGACAGAATAATTAAGAGTTGGACCATTAAGCTTCTCACTAAAATAGGCGATGGATTTACCTTCTTGCATGAGTACTCCACCAATGCCAACACCACTTGCATCACATTCAATCTCAAATGTCTTACCAAAATTAGGAAGTGAAAGCAATGGGGCTGATGTCAATCTCATCTTCAGTTCTTGGAAGGACTTGTCTTGGGCATCACCCCATTGGAATGGAGTGTCTTTATTCGTTAACTCATTCATTGGTGCAGCAATGGTGCTGAAACCCTTCACGAACTAACGGTAGAAAATCACAAGTCCGAGGAAGCTACGTACTTGGCTCACATTTTGTGGAGGCATCCACTCACGAATAGCCTTGATCTTCTCTTCATCGACCTCCACACCTTTTGCTGAACCAACAAAGCCAAGAAACACAACCTTGTTTGTGCAAAATGTGCACTTTTCCACGTTAGCATACAACTTTTCTACCTGTAGGACAGCAAGAACACATTATATATGTACAACATGATCCTCCAAAGTTTTGCTATAAATCAATATGTCATCAAAGTAAACCACTAAAAACATGCCAATGAAGGATCTAAGCACATGATTCATAAATCTCATGAAAGTACTCGGTGCATTTGTTAATCCAAAAGGCATAACCAACCATTCATACAAGCAAAATTTTGTCTTAAATGCAGTTTTCCATTCGTCACCCTCTTTCATTCTTATTTGGTGGTAACCACTTCTCAAATCAATTTTGGAAAATATGGTGGAGCCACAAAGTTCATCAAGCCAGTTATGTTGTTAACGGATCTACAATCAGTGCACATGCGCATGGTACCATCTTTCTTTGGAACTAAAAGTATGGGAACAGCACAAGGAGAAAGAATTTCCCTTACATACCCTCTGTTAAGAAGATCTTCTACTTGCCTCTGAATTTCCTTCGTCTCCTCTGGGTTTGCTCGATACGGTGGCCGGTTTGGTAGTGTGGCGCCCGGAACCAAGTCGATTTGGTGCTCAATGCCCCGCTTCGGTGGCAAACCAGGTGGTACCTCCTTGGGAAACACATCCTCATACTCCTGCAAAAGATCAAGAACAACACTAGGAAGAGTTGAGGGTAAATCGTTAGCAGCCAATAAAGTTTCCTTGTACAGGAGTACAAAGGATGGAGTATTAGGTTCTCTCAATTCCCACATATCCCTTTTCCTAGTTGTCATAACTAAGACCTCTTTCTCCCGGGGCTTGGTCATATTTGGCTGTGGAGCTTTTGGCTGTGCAAACACTCCCTCACTATGTTGGTGGCTCACTCGTTGTGTATGATCACTCTCTCCCTTTTTCTTTCCTTTTCTTTTCATCTCATCAAGATAGACTTCCTCGGGTTTCATGGGCAGCCAAGTGAACTTTTCTCCTCTATGCACAAAACATAAGCGATTTGCACGCCCGCTGATTTGCACATCACGGTCATGGAACCACGGTCGTCCAAGAAGCAAGTGACAAGCATGCATCGGCACCACATCACACTCAACATCATCTTGATATGTCCCTACTAAAATTGGTATTCGCACGCTGCTAATCACCTTAATTGTGCCACAACCATTCAGCCATTGCATGCGGTATGGATATGGGTGACGTTTTGTTTGCAATTGAAGCTTCTCGACCATCTCCGTGCTTGCAATATTGTTGCAGCTGCCACTATCAACAATCACTCGACATATCTTTGAGTTGATAAGGCAATGGGTGTGGAAAAGATTATGCCGTTGCCCCTTTTCCTACTCCACAACTTGGGCATTAAGTGAACGACATACAACCAAAGCTTCACCATGAAGTTCTCCGTGAGATAAAATAGTTCCTCCTACTTCCCAACCTTGCTCCTCTTCCACTTCATTATTGCCACCTTCAGGGTCACTTTCAGACTCCCATTCACCTTGTTCATTGATTATCATAGTTTGTTTGCTTGGACATTCCGAAGAAATATGACCTCTTCCTTTGCACTTGTGGCGTTGAATGTCGCTGCTGCGTGTAGAACTCTTTTCTGGAGGTGGAGCAGAGGATACTCCTGCTGTAGCTGATGGCCTCTTATCTTGATTGCGAATAGCAGGTGAGGAAGCCGTCGAGGCATGTGGGTGCCTAGGTGGTGCACCCTCAAACTGAGAACCATATGGCTGTTGTGTTCGCTGCCATGAGCGTGTGGTGGTGCGGCCTTGGAAAGCACGAGTACGACCATTACGCATATTCTTCTTCTCAACTCTTATAGCTTGATGTACCACATCTTGTATTGTATCATAAGGAAACATCTCCACAAAATCTGATATTTCCACATTCAGCCCATGTAAAAATCTTGCCATTTTCGCCTCATCACTTTCACGGGTTCTTGTCCGAATTAGCAGCACCTCCATCTCTTTATAGTACTCCTCAATAGTGCGGGAACCTTGAGTGAGCCCCTGCAACCACTTGTACAATTTCCTCTCATAGTATGATGGAACAAAACGACACATCATGACTTCCTTCATCAAAGTCCAGCTGCAGATATGATTATTGTCGGACATCAACCGATCATCTTACAGCTGATTCCACCATGTAAGAGCATAACCAGAGAACTCCATAACAGCAAGATCAACTCTCTTGGCTTCAGAAAAACCATGGATGCGAAAGATTTGATCACACTTCTCTTCCCACTCAATATATGCATCCGGATCGTCTTTTCCCATGAATGATGGCACATGTAGCTTCACTCTCGCTTGGTTGTCATGGTCATCCTGATCACGACGGTCATAATGATGACCATTGCAACCAAAAACAGCAACGCGGCGAGGCGGGGAGTAGGGTTCATAGTCCCCCATGCCTTCATCTTCGTCACCATGCTTGGAGAGATCTTCAAGGAAGATGGCATCACCATCATGTGTCGCTCGTCGCCGGTGATCCACAGCAAACCCGCGGGGGTCATGGCCTCGCCCGCGAGATTCTCCTCCATGCAGCCCACCCTCACGGGGGGCAGCAAGGTCGCCATGCCTCCATTCAGCACCAATAGCAGGGGCCTCGTGGGCAGCAGCTCCTGCCGCCCTTGCACAACCAACATGGTGATCGTCGTTTCCTTGATGTTGCCGATTGTCAACAGCCAGCGAGGCAGCGGGGCTATGTTGGTGTTGATCCCCATTACCCGTGATAGGAAGACAACCACCGAACATCCTTCGCATAGCTGCAGCTATACTCTCCTCAATCATATCACCAAGTGCTGCGCGAGTTTTTGGGGAGATCATCTTCCACATGTTGATGTCCATGTACACTCGAGTTGGATCCTGTCACGTTAACTCTTGGAAACAAGTGGAAAAAGAAAAATATATGTGGAAAACACTAAGCTCACCTTCTTGCTTACCCAAATTCTAATGATTCTTGACGGTTGTGCAGAAGTAGCAAATCAGGAGTGGACGGGTGAATGAAAGGAAGGAAGATGACGGTTTCTAGGTGGATCTGGGTGGGGTAAAAAGGGAGGTCTAGTGCTGAGATCCAATCGATGCAAACCAAATGAACAAGAAAAAATTTGTAGATCCTTGCACCACGTTTGAGCTACAACACTTGCCACTGCAACTTCTGAAATTTTTCACCAAACTGAATATGATTGCACAATTGCTCAACACTTTATCTTCTCCTTTTTTTGCTCTTTTTTCACTCTCTTTTTTCTCTCTCTCTTTTTGCAGCACAATAGATCCAACAAGAAGACTCAAACAAAAATAGCAACAACTTTGGATAGAACTTGGTGCAAACACAAAGAGGAAAGCAAACAACTAGATCTCAGCAACAAAAGCTTGGATTTTTTTGTGGTTTTTTGGCTTTGGACTCTAGGACGGGGAAAACCCGAACTAAAAAGGATGGATCTAGCAACAAAGATACAGATCCTACTGTGTAAACCTTGCTCTGATACCAAATGACACGACCCAGTCTTCAAAGAAGAGGGAGTACAAGGGGAGGTCCGATGTTCACGGTGTAGGACCGTTAAGGATGGGGATAACTAGCTGCAAGCAGACGGAAAATGGAAAATAAGAGATTATGACCCGACGAGGAGGATGCTCACCGGAGCTTGCAATCCGAACATTCGCCGATACACAACCCGCAATACTACCCCACACAACCATGCTCAAGTCATGGAGCACGGAATAGGTGCAATCCGCAAGGGAAACCATGAACTCTAACCCGCACAACACGATCTAGTCGTGAAGCACATCTCTCCAATCTCAGGAGGAGTCTATGTCTTTGCTTTTTGATCGAAATGGCAAAAGTCCCCAACGAAGGGAAGAGCTAGCCTATTTAGAATCGGGACAACCCCCCTGGATAGGTGTGAAAGAGAACTAGCTTCTGGAACCAGCTTAGGTGTGAAAGTGAACCAGCTTTGTTTGACTAAATGGCTTCAAGACTTAATGAGGTAGCTTCTGGAAAACTCTCGTTGGAGGTGGTTGGCAGTTCCCGACCAAACATTGTTCACTGGGGTCGAACAATGTTTCCTTCAGCAGAAAACTCGAGTTCTGGAAACCTTTCGCAAGTTGGGATATCCAAACTCGTGCAAAACATTGTTTCGTCAGAATCAGAACAATGTTTCTTTAGCAGACAACTCGTTCTTCATGAATTCCTAACTTTGTTTCCTCGCCATAAAACATTGTTTTGCACTGACTGAAATGTGTTTGGCCTTCTTCGACATCGCACCTGAGTTCAACCAACAACAAAGGAGGTGAAGACACAACCATGTTTTCAAGGTCAAATGATAGACTTAAGTTAGCGTTAACCTGATCATGTATTTGCATTGCGCGACTTCTTGTGATTGGACCGTTGATGGTTGGTGGTGTGGTGCCCATGGTTGTGTCGGTGTACAAAAGTAGGGGCTCTCCATTTGACCCCTTTACTTGTGCACGGGCAGTCAGAGCATCCCGCCACGGCCGCACATAACAGGGGAGGGAAAGGGAAGCCGGAGAGAAGCTGAAGGCACAAGACAAACAAAGCAACGACAAGGACCAAGGCCACAAAGAATGGATGGGGCAGCCTCAGCAGCCCCGGCAAGACCCTTGTCGGGGCAGCTCGCCCACGCCAGCCGAGTGAGCCGCCCTTGAGCCCACCAACGCTCGACAGACGCATTGGGACAGGGCTTGGGAGGCACCTCTGTGATGGCACACAGATCTTTATGAAGACAAAGAATAGTCAAGATCAAATGAGGATAGGAAGGCAACCATCCTCACCGAAGAAACCCACAAGACCCCCGGCAAGATCCTTGCCGGGGACGCCCGCGCGCCACGGCAAGACCCTTGCCGGGCCAACTGACCAGGCCCTCACCGAGCGCACCAGGAGGGCCACTGCCTGGCCCGCACCAGCCAAGTCTCTGCCGCCGTTCGCATGCAGCCGCCGACCCAACCAGCTGGGCAGGCACCTGCGTGGCAACATGCAGCCCTTCGTGGAGGCTCCACCACCGCGCCACCTCAGCTGCCTGCCTGCCTACATGGCACCGCATGCATCACTGTATGCGTGTCGAAGCTTGAAGGAGCGGCGGCGGACAGACGGGCTTCCCCCGTCCCGATAAAGTGAAGGGACACCTCACCCTTGCATTAATGCAATTTGTCCTGTAATACCAGCGATAAGCTCGTGATGCTGTAGCACTTTCCACCTCATGTGTGCCACTGTGGCAGCCCCTTTCACCTATAAAAGGAGGCCCATGGCACACGGGAGAAGGATTCGGCTCTTTCGAACCTAGCAGCACCCAGAGCTAGTTCAAGAGCTCAAGAACACTAAATACATCCACCAATGCAGGATCGTAGGGTTTTACGCATCTTTGCGGCCCGAACCTGGGTAAATCTCCTTTGTGTTGTCTGCTAGTCCCGCTCTTGTCACGATCTCCGTGCCCCGCAACCATAGAAGGGATTCCAGTGATCCCATAGGTGTCGTTTCCCACCGACATCTTTGGCGCGCCAGGTAGGGGGCTAGGTCGAGGTACTCAGGTGTGCAAAAGCTGCTCTTCAGCCTCCTTATGGCTTCGAGGAAGCTGCGCCATTACTTCCAAGCGCACAAGATCACGGTAGTCACCCGCCTCCCATTGCAACGGATACTGCATAACCCAGATGCAACGGGGAGGATCGTGGAATGGGCCCTGGAGCTGTCAAGCTTCGGTTTGAAGTTCGAAAGTACCTCGACGATTCAGAGCAGAGTCTTGGCGGAGTTTGTTGCAGAATGGACCTCGACGCCCGATGAAGAGGTATAGGAGACCACTCTCCCTGGCAAGGAAATGAGCCGCGACTGGATCATGTACTTTGATGGTGCCTTCTCGCTGCAAGGCGCTGGTGCTGGTGTGCTGCTTGTGGCACCCACCGGAGAGCACCTCAAGTATGTCATCCAGATGGACTTTCCCCGGGAGATGTCAACCAACAACACCGCAGAGTACGAGGGTTTGCTTGCCGGTCTCAGGATCGCGGCAGACCTCGGAGTTAAAAAGCTCATCGTCAGGGGCGACTCACAGCTCGTCGTCAGGCAGATCAACAAAGATTATCAAAGCGCGTTGATGGAAGCTTACGTAGATGAGGTGAGGTGAGAAGCTGGAAGCGCTTTGACGGTATACAAGCGGAGCATGTCCCTCGGGCGGAGAATGACATCGCCGACTACCTGTCAAAGCGCGCTGCACTCAAGCTACCTGTGGAACGAGGTACTTTTGTGCTTTAGTTAACCCAACCATCCGTTGAGCCGTCAACCGAGCAGAACAAGCAGAGGAAGCTAGGACCCGGCAAGTACATCCCCACCGAGCTCCCCGGAGCCGCCGGCGAAGATGTTGCCGTGGATGCCGATCCTGCCGCGGGACAGCCGACTCCGGCAGGACCTCAGGTCATGGCCGTGGAGGCGGCCGCTCCCGTGGCAGAAGAGAGGCCTTTGGTCCTTGTCGTCGAGCCACAGGCTCCGGCATGGGCGCAGCACAACGTCCGATTCCTTCAAAAAGGAGAGCTTCCCGAGGAGCAGGAAGAGGCAGAAAGAGTAGCCCGCCGGTCTGCTCTGTATCAATTCGTTGATAACGTATTGTACAGAAGAACACCGAATGGGGCGAAATTGATGTGCATCTCCCCGGAGGAAGGACTAAAGCTGTTGGCAGAGATACATGGAGGTATATGTGGCTCCCACATAGGGTCGAGAGCCCTTGCCGGCAAGGCTTTCCGGCAAGGTTTCTTCTGGCCCACCGCCCTCCAGGATGCGACGGCGCTAGTAACCAAGTGTGAAGCGTGCCAGTTCCATTCAATGAAGCTCCATCAACCAGCTCAAGCCCTTCAAACTATCCCTCTCTCCTGGCCCTTCTCGGTCTGGGGGCTCGACATATTGGGCCTTTTCCCACGTGCTGTCAGGGGCTTTTGAGTACTTGTACGTCGCAATCGACAAGTTCACAAAGTGGCTAGAGGTGGAAGCAGTGAGGAAGGTGACAGCACAGTCAGCCATCATGTTCTTCAAGGGGCTAGTGTGTCGTTTCGGGGTGCCTAACAGGATCATTACCGACAATGGCACATAGTTCACAAGCCACGCCTTCATGCAATACATTGAGGATCTCGGCAGCAGGGTCTGTTTTGCTTTCGTGGCACATCCACGGAGCAACGGCCAAGCGGAAAGAGCAAATGCTGAAGTCCTGGGAGGCTTAAGAACGAAGACTTTCGACAGGCTGCGCAAGAGTGGAAGGCGCTGGATTGATGAGTTGCCGGCGGTTCTTTGGTCGATCAGAACGACGCCAAATCGAGCCACCGGCCAGACACCCTTTGCCCTGGTTTACGGGGAAGAAGCAGTTCTCCCCATAGAACTCATATACGGGTCACCTTGAGTGCTCGCTTATGATGAGCTTGAGCAAGCGCGATTGCGGCAAGATGACGCGACGCTCCTTGAGGAAGATCGTCTCCGGGCGGCTGTGAGAGCAGCATGCTACAAAGAAGCCTTGCGCCGCTACCATAGCCGCAAGGTTCATGCCCGAGCTTTGAGGAAGGCGAAGCTTGTTCTTCGCACGCTCACCGCCAAGAATTCCAACAATTGACGCTGAAGTGGGAAGGCCCTTATTGGGTAACACGAGTCACCGGGCCCGGTAGCCTGGCCGAGACCGAAGATGCCATTCCAAAGTGAGCAACTCCTCGAACATCGAAAGGCCTCCGCAAGTTTTACCCATAAGGTGCGGCTGCCGGGCCTCCCGGCAAGCCACCCTTTTGTACAAGCCTTGCCGGCAAGGCATGTAACCCTTTGTACAAAGCCAGGCGCAGACCCTAAGCATAAATAAACGAAGCGCTGGCGCACTAAGTTATAACATGGATGCTAGGTTAAGTCTCTTCCTTGGTTAGGGTTGATAGTGCTTAATGGCGGCTAACCCCTAGCTTAGACGTCAAGTGTGCGTCTCTCTGTCCTTCTCTTTCTTCTTTGGTTCGCAGGACACTGAATATCCTTGTCGAGCTGCTTTGGAAGAAAGGGGACGGACCGGCGTCCGAGCCCCGCAAGCCAATATAGCCGGGGGCTAAAAGAGCAAAGATCCACCCGCGGCAAGCCAAGGTTGCCGGGGGCTGCAGATTCAGATAAGTTCTCTATCCCTTATCATGTGTTTCGTTATGGACTGAGGTATGTGAAACCTCGGTTTATCCTTAGGCTACCGTGCTCCCCTCATTCCGGACCCTAGGACTTGTCTCCTGGGACCGAGTTTGGTCATAGTCGCGGCAGCAAGGAAATAAAGCAGGAGCCTAAGCCCACCTCATCCTGCCTCCGCCAAGGGCGTGAGAAAGGTCGAGCGAAGTGGGGGACGGCAAGGCCTGTTGCCGGGCGAGAAAACGTTTATCTTAAAGGTAAGAAGAATTTACTCCTTGTCGTGGGTTTCACCTGCGAACGAAAAACCCGGCAAACATCCCTTTTTCATCAAAAAACATCTCGTACAGGTACAGTTCATATGAAATGAAAAACATGAACAAGGGGATTACAAGTTCTAAAGTTAACAAAGGCCCGAAGGCTTACAAGACTAAAAAATATGATGCCCGTAATCCCTTTCTTGTCCCTCTCCTCAGGAAATGGAACAAGAAAGCAGAAGGGCAAAAGGGGCGCCTAGGCAAGCTACGAGTGGCAGAGGACACCAAGGGAACATCTCGGTGGCCGTCCAAGGGCTCGATGGTGATGGCGGCGCCGGAGGAAGATCTTGAAGACGAGGTGGCAGGACGTCAATACGCGACGAAGGCGTCGGTTCCCACGTATTCCGACTTGACGGCCTTGCCGCCCGCCCTCTTCCTCTTGCGCAGCCTCCCAACGCCAGCCGCCCAAGGAGACGACCCCGAGAAGTTCAAGGAGCCGGCGACACGGATGATGGGGTCGCCGGTGCCGCTCGGAGCGGCGCCCAACGCCTAGTCAGACCCGTCATCCTGCCGCCTGCTGGCCTCGTCGTCGCTGCCGTTGTCTTCCTCGCCACTCTCGCTCGAGGAGGAGTCTTCGTCGTCAGAAGAGCTCTTCACGCAGCACCTTATGCGAGTCCCGAAGTGCCCAAAGATCTTGACAGAGAGGAGGCCACCCTCCATTAGTTTGAAATGGAGAGTGAGCCCATCCGTCAAGCTGTGGAGGCGAGCGAAGGTCTTCCACCCTCGGTGAAGATACATGACGTGAGGGGCGGGGAACTCGATGTCGGCCCATGTGCCGCTGTTCCCGCAACCCCTCATGTGCAGCCGCAACGCCTGCGGCGGATCCAGCTCCATCTCCCGCGCAAATGGAGTCGGGAGGCGAAGGCGTGCGACGGCGCAGTGGCTGGCGCAGCCTGACAAAGAATTCGCAGGGGTTGTCCCCGGCGTGGCCCTCCATCGGAGGAGGGGCTGCTGGCGGAGGCGAGGCTGATCTGCCGCCCCGTCCTCCTCTCCCTCGATCACCATGACGGCCTCGACCTCGCCCCCTCCCCCTTCCTCTAGCGGCTGGCTCTGCCACTATGAGCTCTTGGGGAGGAGCGATGCGCTGACTGGCCGAAACCCTCGCCGCCATCGATGAAGCGTCACCACGCCCCCTCGCCATGGCAGAAGAAGAAAGGAAGCAGGAATGGGGAGAGGCAGATGGCAAAAGGTTGAGAGGCACCGTTCCTCCCACTCCCCTCTTTATAAAGGGGCGAGGGCGGGGCTTGGCCGCCCCCTCTCGGCCAATACGGCTTGTTGAAGTAACCAAAAGCGGGGCCGTCGACCGCCCTCCCCTCTCCATTGAAGGCGCGTGGGAATCGACCCACGCACGCGCACAACTTCCCACATCCCACGCGCCTATCATTCGCTCTGCATTATGCATGCAGCGAACGTGGCGCAGGGGGCGGGCGCAGTGGGACACGTGGAGCGACGGTTCCCAAGCGAGGGTAGTAAATGGGAGGCGGCCCTGCGGTCTCAAAGAGACACGCAAGCCGCCTCTTTACTGTCCACCACGGGAAGACGCCAGCATGCTTTCATCATGCGCGCGCACGACCCCCACGTCGCGCATTCAACGCTGGTCGTGGGGAAGCGCAGCGGATGGAGCAGTTACCGCGGTGAAATCCGCCCCAACTGCCCGCGCACCATTCTGGCCTGGCCCAACAACGTGTTGCGCTTATGTGTGGCCCAGGCCCGGGGGCTCCTGTCGGTGTACAAAAGTAGGGGCTCTCCTTTTGACCCCTTTACTTGTGCACGGGCAGTCAGAGCCTCCCGCCACGGCCGCACATAACAGGGCAGGGAAAGGGAAGCCGGAGAGAAGCCGAAGGCACAAGACAAACAAAGCAACGACAAGGACCAAGGCCACAAAGAATGGATGGGTGAAGCAGGTTTCCCCGGCAAGGACCCTTGCCGGGGTAGCCTCAATAGCCCCGGCAAGACCCTTGCCGGGGCAGCTCCCCCACACCAGCCGAGTGAGCCGCCCTTGAGCCCACCGACGCTCGACAAACGCATTGGGACAGGGCTCAGGAGGCACCTCTGTGATGGCATGCAGGTCTTTGTGAAGACACAGAATAGTCAAGATCAAATGAGGATAGGCAGGCAGCCATCCTCACCGAAGAAACCCACAAGACCCCCGGCAAGATCCTTGCCGGGGACGCCCGCGCGCCACGGCAAGACCCTTGCCGGGGCACCCGGCAAGGCCCTCGCCAACCGCACCAGCAGGGCCACTGCCTGGCCCGCACCAGCCAAGTCTCCGCCGCTGTTCGCATGTAGCTGCCAACACAACGAGCTGGGTAGGCACCTGTGTGGCAACATGCAGCCCTTCGTGGAGGCTCCACCACCGCGCCACCACAGCAGCCTGCCTGCCTATATGGCACCGCATGCATCGCTGGCCAGGGCGCGTGTCGAAGCTTGAAGGAGCGGCGGCGGACGGGACGGGCTTCGGCCCCGACCCCGATAAAGTGAAGGGACTCCTCAACCTCGCATTAAATGCGCTTTGTCTTGTAATACCAGCGATAAGCTCGTGATGCTGTAGCACTTTCCACCTCCTGTGTGCCACTTTGGCAGCCCCTTTCACATATAAAAGGAGGCCCATGGCACACGGGAGAAGGATTCGGCTCTTTTGAACCTAGCAGCACCCAGAGCTAGTTCAAGAGCTCAAGAACACTAAATACATCCACCAAAGCAGGATAGTAGGGTTTTACGCATCTTTGCGGCCCGAACCTGGGTAAATCCCCTTTGTGTTGTCTGCTAGTCCCGCTCTTCTCACGATCCCCGCGCCCCGCAACCGTAGAAGGATTCCAGTGACCTCATAGGTGTCGTTTCCCACCGACAGGTTGGGATGTCCTCATCAGGACGCCGCCTCCGGAGTCGTCGGGCGACAACGAGACGGACGAGGAGCCTTCGGAGGACGAAGAAGAGGACGACGATGATTAGGAGGAGGAATGGTCGAACGAGGAGGAGGAGGACGACGACAACAACGATGATGGCGACGGCGGCGGCGATGAAAAGCCAACGGTTAGCAGCAAGAAGAGTCCTCGCCAAGACGATGTCGCGGGGCCATTCAACAAGAACAAGAAGAAGAAGAAGAAGGACTAAATTAAGCAGACTGTATATATCTCTGTTTATCCTGTCAATCTCATCGCAGACAGTTAGTAATATGTATTCGACAGAGATCTTCTACATTATCGCCAACAGGTTGGTTTGTCGAACTGTGTGCCCCGATGAGCACACAATTCACAAAAAATGACTGTATGGGCTGTCTATAATGATCGCACACAATTCTTGTTACCGACCTGTTTGCCGGGTATCACACACATCTTGCTACGCCGAATCATTTGTGTTCACCTCACTCATCGCAAATGGTTCATCAGAGTGAACTGTATGCCGTATATCGCACACACCCCTTATCTGGCTACCTGTTTCTGTTGTTCTGTCTCATCGCAAACAGTTCATACAGATCAACCATATGCCCCTCATCGCACATGCAACTATAATCTGAACCGTGTTTGATGTATCATTCATCGCAAACGTTTTGCATCATTTCTAACGGTTTTCATACAGCATCGTTTGCGATTGTAGCATCGCACACAGTTTCTCGAAGGGTTTCTGATCGTAGTGTCGCGTTAGCAATATCCTACAGTAGTGGATCCAAACTTCCTGAAGATATTCATGCCCGCGTACAACTTTCTGAAAATAAAATTTTTGAGGTGACAAAAATTTGTCAACAAAGCTCTACCAAATTGATAGCAACTACTCATAGGGATACATAGAGACCATAGCAAGCATTCAAACTACTTAGAACACTAAGAATTCAACATGCAAGCACATCTACAGCAGCACCAAGAGTAGCTATTTATTCAAAGTATAAACCACTAAAACAAAAACTAATTGGACAAATGGTGGAGTCACATACCAAGCAACAATCCCCCGAAACAATTTTGGAAATGGACCTTCGAGCAAAGAGATCGAAATCTGCGCGTTTGAGCTCAAGAACATGGGAGAGAGAGCAATGGGGATTTTTTTCTGGAGGTAAGTGATGGTGTGGGATGAAGAGGTAAGTGAGAGGGCCCACGTGGGGACCACAACCCACCAGGGCGCGCCTGGGGGTCGGTTGTTCCCACCTAGTGCACCTCCCTATGCTATTATTTGCACCAAAAATTCTTAAATAATCAGAAAAAAAATTGTATTAAGTTTTCATGGCATTCTAAGAACTTTTATTTTTGGGTCATTTTTTATTGCACGAGAGATTCAGAAAACAAACAAAACATGCCATTTTATTTTATTTAACTAATAAAAACAGAGAATAAAAATTAGGGACAAAAAGTAGTGCTTACTAAATTCATCAACTCCATACCGCTAAAAAATGATTCATTAATAAGGTTGAACAAGTCTTATTAACAACCACTTTTGATTAGCATGAAACCGAAGAACTTTTGTAAATCACTAAGTTACCTCAATGGGGATTTGCATCTCCCCAACAATAAGAATTTCATATTTCTTTTTTACAGTAGGTAGAGGTATTTGAAAACTTCCAATAGTGATTGTCGGAGATTTTTCAAAACCATTAATACCATTCACTTGGAATTGTTTCTTCGGAAAGTGCACCGGATGCTCATTACCATTGATATGAAAAGTGACCTTGCTTTTTTTGCAATCAATAACAGCCCCTGCAGTATTCAAGAAGGGTCTACCAAGGATAATCGACATGTTGTCGTCCTCGAGCATCTCAAGTATAACAAAGTCAGTCAGAATAGTAACATTAGCAACAACAACGGGCACATCCTCACAGATACCGATAGTATGGCCATGAACTTGTCATCCATTTGCAAAGATATTTCAGTAGGTGTGAGTTTATTCAAATCAAGTATTTTATATAAAGAGAAAGGCATAACACTAATACCAGCTCCTAAATCACACAAAGCAGTTTTCACACAATTCTTTTTGATAGAGCAAGGTATAGTTGGTATTCCCGGATCTCCAAGTTTTTTAGGTACTCCATCTTTAAAAGTATAATTAGCAAGCATAGTGGAGATTTTTAGCTTCCGGTAATATTCTTTTATTAGTGATGATGTCTTTCATATACTTTGCATAAGGAGGCATTTTCAAGATATCAGTTAAGCGAGTATGCAAAAAGACTGGCCTCAGCATTTCAGCAAAGCGTTCAAATTCTTCATCATCTTTCTTTTTAGTTGACTTGGGTGGAAAAGGCATAGGCTTTTGAACCCACGGTTCTCTATCTTTACCGTGTTTCCTAGCCAGAAAGTCTCTTTTATCATATCTTTTATTCATAGGTTGTGGGTTATCAAGATCAACAGGTGGTTCTATCTCAACGTCATTATCTGGTTCTTTATCATTTGGTTGAGCATCTTCATGAACCTCATCATTATATTTTACATTATCATTAGGTGAGTGTTCATTACCAGATCGAGTTTCAGCATTGGAGATAGAAGTTTCATTTTCATTATGAGGGGTTTTTTCTACTTCAGGTTCACTAGAAGCATGCAAAGTCCATCATTTTTCTTCTTCTTTTTCTTTCTAGAAGGACTAGGTGCATTAGTGTTCTTTCTTTGTGAGTCTTGTTCAATTCTTTTTGGGTGTCCTTCAGGATAAAGTGGTTCCCGAGTCATTTTACCTCCTCTAGTTGCAACTCTAACAGCAAAGTCATGCACATTATTATTCATTTCATCAAGTAATTCTCTTTGTGATTTAGCAAATTGTTCTAGTTTAGTTTGGACCATAGAAGCATGTTTTCCAACAAATCTAACATCATTTGAGATTCTAAATAACAAGTCACTCAAGCGAGCAATCATATCAGAATTGTATTTCAATTGTTTCATAACATTTGCATTCAAGTGATCTTGTTTTCTAATGTAGTTTTCAAACTCATAAAGGCATTGACTAGGATGCATATTGTGAGGATTATCATTTTCATTAAACTTCATTAGAGAATTTACCTCTACCACCTTAGGCAGTGGTGGTGTATTAAGCCCATGTATTTCTTCAATAGGAGGTAAAATTTTACATCCTCAGCTTTAATACCCTTTTACTTCATAGATTTCTTTGCCTCTTGCATATCTTCAGGACTGAGATATAATATACCCCTCTTATTCGGAGTGGGTTTAGCCGGTGGTTCCGGAAGATTCCAACCATCATAATTTTTCAATATGTTATTCAATAATTCTTTAGCTTTAGCAACAGTTCATTCCCTGAAAACACAACCAGCAAAATTATTTAGGAACTCCCTAGAAGCATCGGTTAGTCCATTATAAAAGATATCAAGTATTTCATTTTTCTTAAGAGGATGATCAGGCAAAGCATTAAGTAACTGGCAAAGCCTCCCCCAAGCTTGTGGGAGACTCTCTGCTTTAGTTTGCACAAAGTTAAATATTTCCTGTAAGGCAGCTTGTTTCTTATGAGCAGGAAAATATTTTTCAGAGAAGTAATAGATCATATCCTGGGGACTACGCACACAACCAGGAGCAAGAGTATTGTACCAAGCTTTAGCATCACCCTTTAATGAGAAAGGAAATAATTTGAGAATAAAGTAATAGCGAGTTTTCTCATCATGAGTAAAAAGGGTGGCTATATCATTCAACTTAGTAAGATGTGCCACAATAGTTTCAGTTTCATAACGATGGAATGGATCAGATTCAACCAAAGTAATTAACTCTGGGTCGACAGATAATTCAGAATCCTTATAAGCAATAAAGATAGGTGAAGTAGCAAACTTAGGATCACATTTCATTCTAGCATTCAGAGATTTTTCTCTATACTTGCATAATAATTTCTCTAGTTCATCTCTATCATTGCAAGCAAGAATATCTCTAGTTGCTTCTTCACTCATAACATAACCTTCTAGTACCACAGGCAATTCATATCTAGCAAGGCTAGTTCTAGCAGGTGTTTCAGGAGTTTCGGTTTCAAGTTCATCATCAGATTCAACAACATCATGTTGTATAATTCTAGCAATTTGTTCATCAAGAAATTCACCAAGTGGCACATCATCATTATCAAGCATGGTACTAGCATCATCATAAGCATTATCCATAGCAGACGTAGCATCATCAATAACTTGCGACATATTAGAATTGACAGCATGTGGTGGTGTTGCAAGTTTACTCAAAACAGAAGGTGAATCTAAAGCAGAACTGGATGGCAGTTCCTTACCTCCCCCCATCCTTGAGGGAAATATCTTAGTCTTTGGATCCTTCAGATTCTTCATAGTGATAATATGATAATAATCCCAAGTGACTCAACAAATATAGCTATGCTCCCCGGCAACGGCGCTAGAAAAAGGTCTTGATAACACACAAGCATAGGGGATCGCAACAATTTTCGAGGGTAGAGTATTCAACCCAAGTTTATAGATTCGACACAAGGGGAGCCAAGGAATATTTGAAGGTATTAGCAGCCGAGTTGTCAATTCAACCACACCTGGAGATTAATTATCTTCAGCAAAGTGATCAGTAGCAAAGTAGTTTGATAGTTTTGATAGTAGTGAGAACAGCAATGGTAACAGTAACAGTGATAGCAGTAATTTTGTAGCAATCGTAACAGTGATGATAGCAGTAGTAACGCAGGAAGATCAATAAATATAAATTCGTAGGCATTGGGTCGGTGACTTGTTGGATGATATTCATCATGTGACAGTTATAACCTAGGGCGATACGGCACTAGCTCCAGTTCATCGATATAATGTAGGCATGTATTCCGTAAATAGTCATATGTGCTTTATTAAAAGAACTTGCATGACATATTTTGTCCTAGCCTCCCGTGGCAGCGGGGTCCATTGGAAACTAAGGGATATTAAGGCCTCCTTTTACTAGAGAACCGGAACAAAGCATTAACACTTAGTGAATACATGAACTCCTCAAACTACGGTCATCACCGGGAGTGGGACGGGTTGTTGTCACTCCGGGATTGCCGGATCATGACACGTAGTAGGTGACTATAACTTGCAAGATCGGATCTAACACATGGATATAATTATGAATTCATAAACGGTTCATATCTGAGTTCATGGCACCCAGGCCCAAAGTGACAAGCATTAAGCATAGCAAAGTCATAGCAACATCAATCTAAGAACATAGTGGATACTAGGGATCAAGCCCTAACAAAACTAACTCGATTACATGATGAATCTCATCCAACTCCTCATCGACCAGCGAGCCTACGAAGAAATTATTCTCTCCCCAGTGGGGAGCATCATGGAATTGGCGATGGAGATGGGTTGGTGAAGACGAAGAATGAAGATCCCCCTCTCCGGAGCCCCAAACGGACTCCAGATCTGTCCTCCCAAGGAAGAACAGGGCTTGGCGGCGGCTCCATCTCGTGGATCGTGATAATTCTTTCTCCCTGATTTTTTCTGGAATAATGTGAATTTATAGTATCAAGGGGTCGTCAAAGGGGCCACCAGGTGGGTACAACCCACCTGGGCACGCCAGGAGAGGGGGGCGGCCCTGGTGGGTTGTGCCCAACCAGGGGCCCCTCTCTGGTGGGTCTTGGCTCCAGAAATTCTTATTATTGATATAAAAAATCCCCGCAAAGTTTCGTTCCATTCCGAGAACTTTTATTTCTGCACAAAAACAACACCACGGTAGTTCTGCTGAAAACAGCGTCAGTCCGGGGTTAGTTTCATTCAAATCGTGCAAATTAGAGTCCAAAACAAGAGGAAAAGCGTGAGAAAAAGTAGATACGTTGGAGACGTATCAGTAGGGTACAGTATTGGTCGAACCCAACAATCCGAGTGTGTGGGAGAGAATCCTAACAACACATGAGCTCGAGCTTTGGATGAACGACATGTGACGATGACCGGCCGTAACACGAACTACGAGGAATCTATTCATGGCCAACACATACCCCTCGTTATCGGTCAAAGGGATGATATATATACACTCAAGGAGCCCACAAATATGTGTGTCATCACAAAAAACCGCACAACGGAGACGTGGTCGATCAGAAGACTCGCTATATATACACTGCATGCAGCCCAAATATGTATGGGTACGGTGGTGTCTGATGTGTTAAAATCCCAAATGCACAACTTCGATGGGGCACCAACTACATTACAAATCGAACACCATACCCGACAACAAGCCAGGTTCAATACGTACGATGTCGGTTCCCCAACTTCGAGGCAGGGGGTGTCGTCCAACGCATGCGCTCAAACTTTATTTGGTCTAACATGGCACGCATAGCAATAGGAAACCATCATGGTCAAGCCATTCTCGTATGTTGGGTCAAAGGGATAGATTGTGTGGGCCCCTTGTTATCGATCAAGGATGATATATATATACCTCAGGATCCCACATATATGTGGGGCGTCTATAAACTGCACAAGGGAGACATACATGCTCAATCAGAACACCCAGCCCCCTATATCCTGCATGCCGCCCAAAAAAATTGTATGGGTCTCGTGTGTGATTTGTTCAAATCCCGAAAGCACAAGTTCGATGGGGCACCAACTACATCAGTAACATTACAAACTGAACATCGTACCCCTGCAGATAGGTTAAGGACGTACGATGTCGGGAATGCAACTTCGGGGCGGGGGGGGGGGGGTAGGGGCCGGTTGCCGCCAAACGCGTGTGCTGAAACTTGATTTGCTCTAACATAGCACACGGAGCAAAGAGTAAACCCTTCTCGTGCGTTGGGTCAAAGGGATAATTTGTGTGGTCCTACATATGTTGATCATTCTTTGACTTTTTATAACAAAAAAACCCAATAAAAAACATAGTCTACAAATTAGCAAAACACGGATCCCAAGGTTTAATAATCGTCATGACTGGTCACTATAGAGACATTTATCTCTATAATGACCATATCATAGCATTTAAATGAAGCTTGAGATATGGAACTTCCCACCGAGTCACCCATCATAGACTACTCCAGCCCGAGCACGCTTAACTTCTATGTTCTATTCGACTAGGCTAGAGGACGGGAAGTTGCCCCTTGATGATGGGAATTGCCTCCTTGTCTTTAAGGCGTTTCACGCTGGTCACCCTATGGGACCTACTCCCTACTATCACACATGTTCGTGCTTTTAGAAACCGTGTGCAATAATTACATGGCCGCTGTGTCGCCGCCTAGCCTTCTATGAGCACTAACACTGGTAGTGGGAAAACGATGGGAGAAGAGGCGGGAAACTGATGGGAGGAGTGGCGGGAAATGGTAGCTTGTTTGGATATATAACAACATTAATATGGAAAACTTCTTTTACATGAATATGGAAATCTTTTTTTACATGAATATGGAAAACTTAGTAGAGAAGGAAGCGTGAGCTAGTAGGACGCATGCACACAGTGCTTACCCATATAAATAAAATCACAACCGGAATTGCATGTGCTGTCGAAAGGGATGAGGATTGTCGTTCGTTCTGGGAGCATCCTACAGTGCAGGCGTACGATCCGTGGGGTTTGGGTTCTGGCCAATCAGAACGCATGACTCAGATCGCGCGCGCAGGGGGGGGGCATCGGCCATGGTTTGGTAGGCACGTGGCTTTCGTGAGTGAACCGTGTGCTATTTGAAAATATTTCGTGAGAATCTCAGTTTTTAAATCCCCATAAATCCAGAAGTCAACCGAAAATCGTGAAACTTGTCATGGTGTCACGAGATGGCACATATATGTCGAGGAATTTTTTTGTCCATTTTGGGGCAAATTTTATCACAAGCCTCTTACAAACCGGAGCTTCTCTCAAGAAGCCTCGTGGTTTCGATAGGGAAACGTGTCCCCCTTGTGGGCGAAACAATAATCACTGCCTCTTTTCACCTTGTATTTTCTTCCACAGGCAACATGGAACAACAGGATATCCATGCTAAAATTTAAAATTACTCAGGGTTTGTTTGGCCTTTTTTATTCATTAATTGAGTTTTCTAGGCATTTAATGTCCATAATTCAAATCCGAACTACAAATACATGCTCCAGTTCACCAAAATGGCTAGAAAAATCGTACGTGTGTCCTTGGGGTGCTGTTTAGGTCCCATGGAAGGAATGGGAATGAATTTGACTGTACTGGCGTATTGTCTCGTCCTCAAACATTGCGAATCTCGGTTTTTAAATCTCCATAAATCCAAAACTCACCAGAAAATCATGAATCTTGGCATGGTGTCACTACATGGCACATATATGTCATGGTAAAAAAGTTGTCCAATTTGGGCCAAGCTATACTACAAGCCTCTTACAAACCGATGTTTTTCGTAACCCTCGTGGTTCCGATAGGGAAACATGCCCCTCCTATGGGCAAAACATTAATCGCTGCCTCTTCTCGCCTTGAATTTTGTTTTCTACAGGCAACATAGAATAACAGGAGTATCATGCTAAAATTTGAAACTGTTTAGGGTTCGTTTGGCCATTTTATATATTAATTGAGTTTTCTAGGCATTTAATGTAGTCCATAATTCAAATTCGAATTACAAGCACATGCTCTAGTGAAGCAAAATGGGTGGAAAATCGTACATGTGTCATTGGGTGCATGTTTAGGTCTCATTGAAGGAATGAGAATGAATTACAAACGTCTCCTCGTCCTGAAACATTGAGAATCTCGTTTTTAAATCCTAGTAAATCGGAAACTCACCCAAAAAACATGAAGCTTGGCACGGTTTCATGACATGGCACATATATGCCATGGTAAAAAACGTCCAGTTTGAGACAAGGTGCACACATTAATAGCCAACAAAGTCCTTTTGAAATAAATAGCTGACACGTTAACATCGCAAACGATTGTATTATATGAACCGTGTGTTCCCGTAACCATTTAAGTGCGGCCACGCGTCCCTCTTTTCTTATGGAATAGTACTACCTCCATCCTCGTTCATTGGTCATGTTTGTATGTTGTGCTAAAATTTAGGAAAAAACTAACGCCCACACGTGTGGCATCTTGTACATCGCCCACACGCCTTCTTTACCACTCATTTTGCCACATGTGAACATATGACATCACCAGGAATCTTTTGGATTTTTGGCTTAAAAATGTTTTATCTCCTAATTAAAAATCGAATTAAAAATCTTTTTTCACCATTAAATCCGTCTCGACGAGATCTTCAAAACTAGACCCCATCTTGATATGTTTCGATGAAAAAAAATTTGCCCAAAAGTTGCCATGATGTTTACACTGTAGTTGCCATAGTTCTTAAACTAAAGTTGCCATGTGGCAATTTCAATTTGTAGAGCATGTAGATTTTAGTATTTCGATGATGGCAACTCCAATACGTTGACCATAAAAATTATTTTTTGTATGAACCACGGCAATTTTAAGTGCATGTATCATGACAATTTTAGTTTATGGTTCATGGAAAGTCTAGTTTCTTAATTCCCTGTTTTATAAATGTAAAAATTACTTTTAAATGTAGAAAAAAATAGCTGAAACATATCATGGCAACTTCAGTGTAAACATCATGGCAATTCATGTGCAATAGGCATGGCAACTTTTAGCCCTAAAAAAATTTCGTTGAAATATATTGATATGAGATCTAGTTTCGAAGATCTCGTCGCGAGGGATTTAATGATGAAAACGGATCTTCAATCGGATTTTTCATTTAATAGATAAAATATTTTAAAAACTGAAAATACAAAAAAATTCTCACATGCATGCATGCGGTGACGTGGCGCAGTCTGTGTGTTATAGGGTGTGTGGACGAGTTTGACTCACACCACACGTGTGGGCGTTAGCGTTGTCCAAAATTTAACCATACTCGGGGGCGTGCGTGCAGCTATTTGATTAGATGGGACAATCCCGAGAAGTCCATCGTGCAGGCTCGACGGGACGCGTTCGAGCAGTTCACCGCGCAGGCTCGACGGGACGCATGCATCATGTCCAGCTCGTAGGCTCGACGGGACACGTGCGAGCATCAAGGCCGCCCATGCTCATCGGGAAGGGAGCTCGCTGACCTCCGTCCACCAGCCGCTCGCCTCACTCACAACTTCTCCTAAATTTGCTTACATATTGCGGACCACACGTGTGAGCTCGGTGACCTCCGTCAACCAGCCGTCCAGGTGCTTTAATTAAGCGCGTGTCAAAGCACCTGGACGGAGGGTGTTTGCTTGTGATCCCATGGCCCCTCTCAATGTTAGCATTTGCTTTGTTCGTGTTTTCAACTCATATTCCGGATAATTTAAAATGCCACATAGGGCAACAGATAGTACAACAACAAATAAAATAGCAACGGATAATACGATGACAAATTTACAATGGCGCGGATAATAATTGTCTTACATATTGCGGATAACTTAAAATGCCACATGCGGCAAAGCCTGGAAGACACGGGGGCAAGAT
This sequence comes from Aegilops bicornis, assembly GCA_021605145.1. NCBI lineage: Eukaryota > Viridiplantae > Streptophyta > Magnoliopsida > Poales > Poaceae > Aegilops > Aegilops bicornis. The sequence continues at coordinate 721,359,559 of CM038670.1, read as the reverse complement.
AAGAAGGAAATCGCAGACAGCGATCTGGGTCGCTACTGTCTCCACTCCTCGATGGATCAGCGGGCGCAGAGTACCAGTTTACTCTTTGGTGCTAAAGAGGCAGGCGCAGGCGAGGAGTCCCGAGGCATTAGGCAAAGGTTTCCATATCGGTGCAACAAGACCAAGACCAGCAGGACGGCATGACGGAGGTCACCACGGAGCCCACAGCTACATCACCACCAGAGCCTTTGGCAGGCGAAGACCACCTTTTGTCAGGATAACTTGTACTACACTACAAAAAAAATACACTTCCGTGATGATACGTGTTTGTCACAGTAGGTCGCGTTTTCTGTCATACATGTACATCCATGACGATTTTGTGACAGAATCAAGATAGTCATACATGTGCTGTCGTAGAAGTGTTCCATGACATTACCAAAATTATCATCACGGAAGTGTCCACTTCCATGACGATAAATTGCACGTCACAGATGTGCTTTCGTCAAGGGTGAACGACACATGGCATCCACCGTAATGGAATGCCGTTAAGCTATCAGGTCGGGTTTTGGATCTGATAACCCGTTAACAGCCCCGACCAATGGGGATTTTCCACGTGTAAAATCATCATTGGCTGGAGGAAACACGTGTCGGCTCATCGTTGGGACAGATGTCATCCACTCATTGGACAGAAGGAGCCTATGATACGTCGACACGTGACACGGCCCAACAGAGGCCCATTCCTGTGAAAAGGCCGGCCCGTTGACTTGGTCAAAAGGTGGCGGGCCAGCCCATGAAAAGCCTGTTAACGGCATGTTCACATATAGCCCATTTACAGCCCGCTAACCCAAGGCCCGTTACGCCCTATCCGAATTAGGCCCAGTAACATCATCTGGGCCATCCAATATGATTCTAGCCCGTTTTCACTTCTGGCCCATGTATGGCCCATGACGTCTTTCGGCCCATATGAGGCCCTATGTAACTCTTGCCCTACTAACAGCCCGTGGTGAAACAGGCCCGTAATGAACAGCGTATCACTTTACACCCATTAACGGCCCGTGGTGAAACTGGCCCGTAATGAACAGTGAATCACTTTATACCCATTAACGGCCCGTTATTCCATTGGGCCGTTTCCAGCCCATATTACCTTTCGGCCTTCTCAGAGCCCATTTATTCTTGGGCTCATTTCCAGCATTCGTTTACTTACGACCCGTTACTGTCATTTTCTACTTGTGGGCCAAATTCAGCCCGTGGTTACAGTCGGCCCGTTTGTGGTCCGTTAATATGTTTGGCCGTTTTCATAGCGTCATCAAATACAACCTATTAACGTTGGCCCGTTGTCGGTGTCAAAACAGGCGGATCTCGGGTAGGGGGTCCCGAACTGTGCGTCTAGGCGGATAGTAACAGGAGACAAGGGACAGGATGTTTTACCCAGGTTCGGGCCCTCTTGATGGAGGTAAAACCCTACATCCTGCTTGATTAATATTGATGATGTGTGTGTTACAAGAGTGGATCTACCACGAGATCAAAGAGGCTAAACCCTAGAAGCTAGCCTATGGTATGATTGTTGTCCATCCTATGGACTAAAGCCATCCGGTTTATATAGACACCGGAGAGGGCTAGGGTTACATGTAGTCGGTTACAATGGTAGGAGATCTACATATCCGTATCGCCAAGCTTGCCTTCCACGCCAAGGAAAGTCCCATCCGGACACGGGACGAATTCTTCAATCTTGTATCTTCATAGTCTTGGAGTCCGGCCGATGATGATAGTTCGGCTATCCGGACACCCCTAGTCCGTAACTCCTCGGTAGTCCCTGAACCAGGCTTCAATGACGATTTAGTCCGCGCATATGTTGTCTTCGACATTGCAAGGCGGGTTCTTCCTCCGAATAATTTATAGAAGATTGTGAACACCAGGATAGTGTCCGGCTCTGCAAAAGTAAATTCCACATACCACCGTAGAGAGAATAATATTACACAAGATCAATCTACTGACGTATTCTGTGGCGTGACGTCGCACCACTGCCAAGCCTTTACTCAAATTGTTTTTATTGTTCCACCTCAGCGTGTTTAGCGAAGCGGTTTCCTTGGCACGTCTTGTCGAAGCAGAGATCGTGTTGCCCTTATTCCGGGATTCCCATCAATACGGACGTGGGTAACCCAACTGCGCCATTGATTGTGACGCTTGGGGGATAAGCGAGTTTTACCAGGCCGGCGGGGACACATGTTTTTGTCCGCCCATATAAGGGGATAAAGATCCAACCATTTTACCTGCGCCTTCTTCCTCCTTGGCTTATCCATCTCCGCGAACTCGAGATCCAGCGCCCAAGTCCGCACTTCTCACCTCAACCTTCTCCAACTATGTCCGGAGCGGGAGGCAAGTGGATGGCCTCCTCCGTCACGGAGGGGCACATCACAAGACTGCGGGAGGCCGGATACTTGTCTGGTGATATCACGCACAGGCTTCCCGACGCGGGGCAGCTCATTCCAACCCCCAGGCCCCATGAGAGGGTGGTATTTCTCCCCCACTTCCTCCGCAGACTAGGTTTTCCACTTCACCCATTTGTCCGGGGGCTCATGTTCTACTACGGCCTGGACTTCCACGACTGGCCCGAATTTCGTCCTCAACATCTCGGCGTTTATCGTCGTGTGCGAGGCCTTCCTCTGCATCCAGCCCCACTTTGGCCTATGGCTGAAGACCTTTAATGCCAGGCCGAAGGTTGTGGGCGGCCTTCAAGCGGAGTGCGGAGGCGCCATGGTCGGCAAGATGGCCAAGGTCCTATGGCTCGAGGGCTCCTTTGTGGAGACAATAACGGGGTGGCAATCGGGGTGGTTCTACATCACCGAGCCACGCGACCCTGAATGGGTGGCGTCCCCCGAATTCAGATCTGGATTCCCCACACGGCTCTCGTCATGGAAAGAGACGGGCCCAAGTGGGGGATTCGACGATCTATCTCGACTCCAAACATGCGTTCAAAACCTGGTGGACAAGAATCTCGTGCTTGTCGACGTAATCCAGGTGATGCTCATCCGCCGGATTCTCCCATGCCAACAACGGGCCTTCAATTTGTGGGAGTTCGATCCGCACAAAGACCGAATTTGAGCCGCTCTTCGATACTACGCACGAAGATGCCCGGAAGGTGTTGTTCAAGGGCGCCAAGCCCGCATCCACTAACAAAGATCGCGGATACAGCTCGCGCGCCAAGCCGGGCGAGGTAAGTTATTTACCCTTTACGGGACTCTTTTTCATAGATTGACTCTACGTGGGATCTAAAACTCCCTATTCTTTGACAGACTGGGTTGAAGACGCCCGGACAGATTAACCGTCCGGCTCCTTTGCCGAAGACCCAGCGGACGCCTGATTGACGGAAAGCTAGCTCCGGCACCCCATGTGGTGCCGGAGAAGAAGGCCAAGAAGGAGGCCACAGGACTCGAAGGAGCTCCCGACGCCAGTGCCGCCGGATTCTCAAGCAGAATCTTCTCCTCAAGACGAGGAGGAAGGAGAAGAAGCTTCTCCCAGCCGGGGAGGAGAGGAAAAGGAAGGCCGCCCAACCGGGAGGCCAAGGGTCCAAGAAGGGAAGAACCTTCCTCCGGACTTCTCCACCAACGCCGACGACGGCGAGGAGGATTGGCCTACAAGGGCCAAGCCCTGGCGAGATCGTAAGTGTCCGGATTCGAATAACTTCAAGGTTTTTATTTTCGCCACATAATGTCTTTCTAATGCCACATACAACCTCGCAGTCCGCCCAAGGATGATATTCCTGCTTGCCGAGCGGGTCCTTGGGTGCGCCGGATATGGATTCCTTCCCATCGCCTCCACCCCCGTGTGCCGCAGACGACGCCGAGGTGGGATCCCAGAAAGGACCCACTAGGAGGAGGAGGCCCGGAGGTGTCACAGACACCCTCCCGGATCTGCACCGGACTCAGCCCGGGAGGCCACAAAGTGGCTCGAGTCCGGGCGACCCCTTCAGAAGAAGGGCAGTTCATGACGCCGGGCTGCCTCCGTCCAACCGGAGGTGCCGGATAATTTGCTGGAGGCGCTCAACGGCGCCTCCATCGAAGAGGAACACCGCACTATTATGAGTGCGGTGATTCAGAAGGTTCAGCTCGCCAAGAGCGGGCTGACCGAAGCCTCCAGTAGCCTTCTAATTGGCTTTGAGTTAAGAATTTCATTATATGTAAAATGGTACCGCATAGACAGTAGCCCCTGATGCTTGGTTTGGTGTTCGGAAAGAAAAGCCGGACTGAGGATCTTTAGAAAGATAAACGCAGGAGTCATAAAAAATATGTCCATATGGGATTGCAGGTCAGAAGTCAGCCGACCTCCAGATCGATCATGGAGGTCAATACTTTAAAGGAAAACCTCGAGCGGTCCGAGAACGAAGCTCGGCCATGCCAAGAAGCAGCTCGAGGAAAAAGAAGGTGAGTAATACCTTATGAAAATTGTACCTTCTGTAAAAGGATTTGGTTGCAAGAAAAATGACAAGGATAACGTGGGTATTGTAGGGGCCACTAACGAGGTGGCGACCCTGAAGGAGGCGGTGGCTGCGGCCGAACGTAATGCGGCCGCGGAGCGCACCGAGCGAGAGAAGCAGGAGGCGCGGGTGGCGGAGGTACATTAAGAGTTCCAGGATCTCGTGAAAAAACATGAGAACTTGGAGTGTGACTCGAAGACTCGAGAGTTTGAGCTTGCAATGGCTCTTGAGAGTGCCAAAGCCGCTAAGGCCGAAGCCTACAAGGCCCTCCAGGAGATTGAGGCGGTGAAGATAATAGCAGCGGGTAAGGCATTTTTCATGCAAAGTAAGCATGTGAGAGTTAATTACCTGTTGGTTACCTGAATTCGGAGCTCTCCAGGAGCGTTCGCAGATCTTCCTCGCAGCGTGTCCGATGCTGCCGCATTCTACCGGGCCGAGGAGGGGAGCTCGACGGAGAAGGTCTTCTGGTCTCGATGTCGAGGCGGACATCCGGTGCCCTTAGCGACCAGCTGAAGCAGCTGGTCGAGCTCCACAAGGCGGCCGAACAGGCCATGAAGGGCCTCATAGTTCGGTCAGTGGCCTAAGGAGGCCATGCCTCGAGCTACTTTGGCCTGGTGCGGCGGTGATGGATGCGTGCCCGTGGGTAGAAGTCGCCAAGCATTCCGCTTGTATTGAGGGTGCCTGTCGGGCCCTTGCCCGCAAAGGTGCACTGGGCAAGATGGATGCCTGTAAGCTCGTGACGGACCCGCCACCTGAGGGCAAGGAGCATCGCACGCCCGAGATGTATTATAAGAGTGTGCTGAAGGGCGCCCGCACTATTGCGGGTGAGTGCTCCAAAGATGTAATATTTGAGTAGACTCGCATTTTGTTATCCTGTGCGCTGAAAACTTAGTTCATATGCGCTAAGCAATGCTTGTTAATTTAAAATATTACCTTCTATGTGGCTGTTTATCAAATCTGAGAGATGGCAAGTCGTCGGCTTCAGCCCCCATGCCACGAGTGCTGGGGTGTTCGGGATAAACTTGAGCGCTCTTGTTCCCATTTTTGGGTCCATCTAGGAGGCGCCAACACAAATGTAACAAGGCAACCGGACTTATAATGCTTGAACACTCTCACTTAGCCATAGAATTCTATAATTTTAAATTTCGGCGAAGCCCCTAGTCTTCGGAAGGCCGAATTTGGGGCGCTATCCATGCCTTGGCCGGAAAGTATCCGGCTCCTCGCTCTAAGCGGCATAAGTCTTTAAGGACTCGCAAAAAACCTCTCGAACAGCGACCGGTCTCTCGCCTCATCATGACGGCCAGTTTTAGCTGTCTCCACCGAGGCGTTAACCCAGCTCAACTGGGGTGGAATCGCAGTGGTTCTCCCAGTGCTACCTTAGCCGATATAACAGAACGTAAGGTACCAAAACATGGGAGCCGGGCAAACCCAACTATTGACCCAAGACATGATTCGGAGCCGATGCATATAGTGCTATAAGTTCGGAGTGCCGCACTTGTGGAAGTGTTCGGACTCATCACACCATAATGCGGGAAACATAAGCCCCTGGTGTATATTAGCCGTACCAAAGTGTACGGATGCAACATGCCGTGAATGAACATATGTATGAAAAAGAAATGTAATTATAAGCAAAAAGGTGCTGCATTGTTTTATTCAGTAAGTGCTGCTACGAATGTAGAACGATACAAATAGTGCGATAAGCAAGGTATGGGACTATTAAACATGTCCCCCTCCAGGGGTAGGCTGCAGATTGATGTATAAAAAATGCTCGTAATGGAGACCACCTGTATATTTGTTGTAGCCTTTATCCTTCCCTGGCGGTTGCATCGTGAGTTCTGCAGGTCTGCTGCCGGACAGGGCCTCTGACAAACGGAGTCCTGTGTGGAAAAAGTAAAAGATAAAAAGAAAAGAAAAAGGAACGACACACTTGAGAGCCCCTGGTGTGGTTGAGCCGCAGTCTGGGTTTATCGTGGTCGTGCCCTCTCCCCATGCCCATGGTATCTTCAGAGCGTAATGGTGTACGCCAAGGACCTGCTGACGCTTCGCAAGAGCTGGGGTTGGGGCCGCATCGCTACGCTGCGTTCTAACGCGCTGTGGTTTTGTTGTAAGTTACTCGGCGCTTAGCTGTGTCCGCCGCTTAACGGCCGGACTCGAGAATTGCCTTAAGAGGCTGCATTGCACTTCGCCGCGAGAGAGCCAGACATGTTCCTCCGCGCGGAGAGAACGCGTTCGATGTTTCCGTTGACCGTGATGACTCCTCGAGGGCCTGGCATCTTGAGCTTGAGGTATGCGTAGTGCGGCACCGCGTTGAACTTTCTGCGAACGCGATGCGTCCGAGCAAGGCATGATGGCCGCGAACGGGACTATGTCGAAGATTAACTCCTCGCCGGAAGTTATCCGGGATCCGAAGACCACTTCCAGCAGTAATTGAGCTCGCATAATTGGCTTCTACACCTGGTATGACGCCTTTAAAGGTCGTTTTGGTAGGTTTAATCCTTGAGGGGTCTATGCCCATTTTATGCGCACTATATCCAGTAAAGCAGGTTCAGGCTCTTTGCCGCCGGCATCGAGACTGGTTAGGTGAAATCCATCGACGATTGGGTCTAAGACCATGCGCGAATCCGGCCGGCGGATCTTTGGTGGGGTGGTCCTTCGGTCAAAAGTGATCGGGCAGGAGGACCATGGATTGAACTTTGGGGCAACTGGCTCCATCGCGTAGACATCCTCGAAGTGCACGCTTCCGCTCCCTTTTGGGTATGTGCGCTATGCGTATATCATGTTCACCGTCCGCACCTGTGGGGGGAAACCCTTCTGTCCTTTATTATTCGGCGGTTGGGTCTCGTCCTCGTCATCGCTGTGCAGCCCCTTGTCATTGTTTTCGGCAATTAACTTGTCTGCCCGCTTGAATACCCAACAGTCCCTGTTGGTGTGGTTAGCTGGCTTTTCGGGGGTGCCGTGTATCTAACACAAGCGGTCGAGTATTCGGTCCAAATTGGACGGACCTGGAGTAGTTCTTTTGAATGGATTTTTCCATGACCGGTTTAGAGCCTCTGATCCGGCATTGACCGCCGTATCCTCAATATTGTCGCTGTTAATGCGGCGTTTGTTTTTGTTACGACGTGGCCTACCATTTCGGTCCTTGAAGTCCGGACTGCCAGAATTTTTGCTGAGGTTGTTGCTGCGTGCTAGCCAGCTGTCCTCACCCGCGCAGAAGAGGGTCATGAGTGATGTGAGGGCTGCCATGGATTTCGGCTTTTCCTGTCCTAGGTGCCGGGCAAGCCACTCGTCGCGGATGTTATGCTTGAAGGCCGCGAGGGCCTCCGCATCCGGACAGTCGACGATTTGGTTTTTCTTGGTTAAGAACCGTGTCCGTAATTGTCCGCCGATTCGTCGGGCTGCTGAATTATGTGGCTTAGGTCATCGTCTGGTGGTCGCACATAAGTGCCCCGGAAGTTATCGAGGAATGCGGCTTCGTGTCCTCCCAGCCCCAATTGACTCACCGGGCAAGCTGTTGAGCCAATGCCGGGCTGGTCCTTTAAGCTTGAGGGGAGGTATTTGATGGCGTGAAGATCGTCACCGCGGGCCATGTGGATGTGAAGGAGATAGTCTTCGATCCAACCCGCTGGGTCTGTTGTGCCATAATAGGATTCAATATTGACGGGTTTAAACCCTTCGGGGATTTGATGATCCATTACTTCGTCTGTGAAGCATAGTGGGTGTGCGGCGCCTCTGTACTGGGCGATATCACGACGGAGCTCAAAAGATCTTTGTCTATTTTGTTCGGCCAGCCGGATTTATCGCGGTCCGCGCGACGGTTGTCGCCACGCACTGGGCGCCCACGCCGATCCATAGATCGATCTTGATTGTCTTGCCTTGTCCTCCAATATATCTCGCTGGTCCGGAGCGTTCCTCTGTGGCCGTGTGCTTTTGAGCGATGCCGGGTACGGTTCTAGTGAAGGGCCTAGAGGCCTCTTCGTCGCGACCACGGGGTGGTCGGTCAGCCGTATTGTCTCCTGGTGATGCGGGTTCGTAAGCCTCCTCCTCTAATCTGGGGAGCAGCTTGCGTTTAGGGTAGCTTTTGGAGGGGCGTTCGAGCTCATGCTCTTTGGCCGCGAGGACTTCAGTCCATCTGTCGGCTAGCAGATCCTGATCATCTCTAAGCTGTTGCAGCTTTTTCTTGAGGCTGTTCGCCGTGGCCATAAGCCTGCGTCTAAAATGCTCTTGTTCGACGGGTTCCTCAGGCACGATGAATTCATTGTCGTCGAGGCTTGCTTCGTCTTTGGAGGGAGGCATATAATCCTCTACCTCTTCTTCGGCCGCTCTCGTGAAGGTCAAGGCGTCTCCATCCTCCCGCTGGATCTTGCTGGAGTGGATTGTCTTCGGCACTGTCCGGTGTATTGTTATCTCCGGTGCCGGAATCTTCATTCTTGTTGTGGCGGGATTTAGAGCGGCGCCGCTGACGCCGGCGCTTGGGCTTTTTCTTGGAGGGGTCATCCTCCGTTATTCGATCGCCGTTCCCATCTTTTGGGATGTCCACCATATATATGTCGTATGACGAGGTGGCCTTCCAGTGCCCTGTAGGCACCGGGTCTTGTTCGTCTCCGGCATCGTCGTCCATACCGTCGATGTCTTCGGAGTCGTAGTCTAGCATGTCGGTTAGATCGTCGACAGCGGCTACAAAGTGGGTGGTGGGTGGGCTTTGAGTTTCTTCGTCGTCCGCATCCCAACCGCCCCGACCGTAGTCCGCCAGGCTCTCCGGATAAAGAGAGAGACTTTAGTGAATTCAGGATGTCGCCAAAGGGCGAAGTGCTGAAAAGATGTCCGCGTCGTGAACTCCATAATGGGCGCCCAATCGGATTCGATTGGCAAGGGCGCGGAGGGTTCGGAGTCCGGAGAGGAGTCCGGCACCCTGGAGTCGAGGTCTTTGCAAAGGACAGGGATGGAGTTCGGCTCGATCGCCGTAGAGATTAAAGCCCCCGAGGGAGTGTCCAACCACTCGTCCTCGATCGGGGAATCCGGCTCTGAATTAAAGGTCGGAGCGGATTCTGGTGCGGCCTCCAGGGCATTGTTCGGCTGCAGAGCTAGATCATGCCCATCGAGGACGAGTCTTGCGGCAGCTTAGCTGCGGCTCGAATCCGTCGAAGATCAAGTCTCCGCGGATATCGGCCGTATAGTTTAACTTACAAATCTGACTGACGCCAGGCGTAGCTTTCGATCTGCTCCAGATGGCTGCTTAATTGGCCCGCAGCAAAAGCCGCCGAACACGAAGATCTGTCCGGGAGAAAAGTCTCACCTGGACCGCTGCGTCGTTGTTGATGATCAAAGGAGCCATCGAGCCTATCGGTGACGCATACGTAGGAACTCTCAATGAAAGCACCAATGTCGGTGTCAAAACCGGCGGATCTCGGTAGGGGGTCCCGAATCATGCGTCTAGGCGGATGGTAACAGGAGACAAGGGACACGATGTTTTACCCAGGTCCGGGCCCTCTTGATGGAGGTAAAACCCTACGTCCTGCTTGATTAATATTGATGATGTGTGTGTTACAAGAGTGGATCTACCACGAGATCAAAGAGGCTAAACCCTAGAAGCTAGCCTATGGTATGATTGTTGTTCGTCCTATGGACTAAAGCCATCCGGTTTATATAGACAACGGAGAGGGCTAGGGTTACACAGAGTCGGTTACAATGGTAGGAGATCTACATATCCGTATCTCCAAGCTTGCCTTCCACACCAAGGAAAGTCCCATCCGGACACGGGACGAAGTCTTCAATCTTGTATCTTCATAGTCTTGGAGTCCGGCCGATGATGATAGTTCGGCTATCCGGACACCCCCTAGTCCAGAACTCCCTCACCCGTTATGGTCGGCCCATGAACAGACGATTCCAACTCTAGCCCATTTACGGCCATAATGCGGCCTATTATTGGCCCATGTTTGGCCAATCGATCATACCGCCCGTATAAGGCCCATTGATGATACGGCTCGTAGAAGGCCCATTGTTTCTGCGGCCCGTAGAAGGCCCACTGTTTCTACGGCCGGTAGAAGGCCCACTGTTTCTACGGCCCGTAGGAGGCCCAGTGTCACTACAGTAAATATTAGCCCATGGTTATTGTGGCCTAGTTTAAAAAATAGGTTATTGCAGCCACTAGCAAAACGCGGAAAAAGAACTACACTGACTACAAGCAAACAAATAAAAGAGACAACAAGGAAATAAATAAGCAAGCAACTTATGCTAGGCTATCACGGCTATTAGACATATTACATCCACTGGGCATCAAAGTTCGCCACCAGTGAAAATATAGGGAACGAAGCAGCATATCATATACACTGGTTGTCAAAGTTGGCGACCAGCGCAAATAAACGCCGCAGCAAAACAAATCCAGAAATGAAACCACTTCAGAAGATCTCAAGAAACAATATCCTGGGTACCCATAATGCTGGCAAGATGCTTAGCAAGCTTATTAACTTTCTCTTGTTTGGCGCTTAAATCCTCCAGCGCTTTGTCACCAGAAATATGCATCTGAATTCTGCAGGGACTTCCTCAGCCCTTCAGCTTCCTGTCATAGCACATCTGATCGATGTCTTTCAACTTGAAGTTGAGACTCAAGAAGATAAACTGATTCAGGCAGCGAGTTCGAAGAGCTTGTGCCAGCAATAGTGGGCAGTAACTCGAACACTACATCAAGACATGACTTTTGGGTTCTCTCACTGTCGTCAAGATAGTTTTTATCAGCTTTTTTGGAGACCAACAAGGATGTCTCACTATCTTGAACCTTATCTCCATTACTTCCTTTACCATTGGATAACGCGGTACTGTTCTCCAATATTTTGTCCGCATTCTAAAAGAGAAACAAGTAGACACATCACATGTTTACCATGTTGTATATGAAACTCATTTTGGTAAATGAGTTCAGTAGTAAAGTGGATAGGATAACAGCATGAAACAAACATATATCTATGTACCATGGTCACTTTATGGTCTATATCATTCTAGTTTTTGTTGCCAAATCAAGATAGAGACACAGTTCAAATAATATTTGTTCAAGACAAAGCAGAATAGACAGAATATAAGTGTGGGAAACTATAGAGCAATAACAACACTTGTAATGTGCATGACATGAGAACATAACTATTTATTCAATTTAAACTGAAATCAACATAGAGCAGGTTACAACAGCACATTAGTTAAAGAAACAGGTTTAAAACATACCTGTTGCCCCATTGGAGTTTCAATTCCATCCTTCAAATTTGAAAATAGTTGGTATGAGTAAATACAGTAATGAAAGAGCAAAGGAGTATAAACCATAGCTACAGAACCTGACCTGAGAACAAATCTTCTTCTCCTTTAAGCGTTGAGTTGGGATTCGGTGTGGTGGTCCTCGTGCTTTGGGCACTGCAGTTCCCTTACTAACTGCTTGTGTTTGGGTGCTCTGTGGTGGAGACGGTGCTGTGTCAACTGGAAGTGGGTTACTGTTGGGGAACGTAGTAATTTCAAAAAAATTCCTACGCACACGCAAGATCATGGTGATGCATAGCAACGAGAGGGGAGAGTGTTGTCCACGTACCCTTGTAGACCGAAACCGGAAGTGTTAGCACAATGCAGTTGATGTAGTCGTATGTCTTCACAGCCCGACCGATCAAGCACCGAAACTACGGCACCTCCGAGTTCTTGCACACGTTCAGCTCGATGACGTTCCCCAGACTCCGATCCAGCAAAGTGTCGGGCAAGAGTTCCGTCAGCAATACGGCGTGGTGACGATCTTTATGTTCTACCGTCACAGGGCTTCGCCTAAGCACCGCTACAATATTATCGAGGATAACTATGGTGGAGAGGGGCACCGCACACGGCTAAGAGATCTCAAGGATCAATTGTTGTGTCTTTGGGGTGCCCCCCTGCCCCCGTATAAAAAGGAGCAAGGGGAGGCGGCCGGCCCTCTATGGCGCACCCCCAAGAGGGGAATCCTACTAGGACTCAAAGTCCTAGTAGGTTTCCACCTAAAGGGAGAGAGGGGGAAGGAAGGAGAGGGAGAGGGAGAAGGAAAGGGGGGCCCCACCCCCCCCCCCATCTCCTAGTCCAATTCGGACCAGAGGGGGAGGGGCGCGCGGCCTGCCCTGGCCGCCCATCTCTCTCTCCACTAAGGCCCATCGAGGCCCATTAGTTCCCCCGGGTGTTCCTATAACCCTCCAGCACTCCGGTTTTATCTGAAACTTCACCGGAACACTTCCAGTGTCTGAATATAGTCGTCCAATATATCAATCTTCATGTCTCGACCATTTCGAGACTCCTCATCATGTCCGTAATCACATCCCAGACTCCGAACAAACTTCGGTACATCAAAACTCATAAACTCATAATATAACCGTCATCGAAACCTTAAGCGTGCGGACCCTACGGGTTCGATAACTATGTAGACATGACCGAGAACCATTCCGGGTCAATAACCAATAGCGGAACCTAGATGCTCATATTGGCTCCTACATATTCTACGAAGATCTTTATCGGTCAAACCGCATAACAACATACGTTGTTCCCTTTGTCATCGGTATGTTACTTGCCCGAGATTCGATCGTCGGTATCTCAATACCTAGCTCAATCTCGTTACCGGCAAGTCTCTTTACTCGTTACGTAATGCATCATTCCATAACCAACTCATTAGCTACATTGCTTGCAAGGCTTATAGTGATGTGCATTACCGAGAGGGCCCAGAGATACCTCTCCGACAATCGGAGTGACAAAACTTAATCTCGAAATACGCCAACTCAACATGTACCTTTGGAGACACCTGTAGAGCTCCTTTATAATCACCCAGTTACGTTGTGACGTTTGGTAGCACACAAAGTGTTCCTCCGGTAAACAGGAGTTGCATAATCTCATAGTTATAGGAACTTGTATAAGTCACGAAGAAAGCAATAGCAACATACTAAAACGATCAAGTGCTAAGATAACTAATGGGTCAAGTCAATCACATCATTCTCCTAATGATGTGATCTCGTTAATCAAATGACAACTCATGTCTATGGTAAGGAAACATAACCATCTTTAATTAACGAGCTAGTCAAGTAGAGTCATACTAGTGACACTCTGTTTGTCTATGTATTCACACATTTATTATGTTTCCGTTTTAATACAATTCTAGCATGAATAATAAACATTTATCATGATATAAGGAAATAAATAATAACTTTATTATTGCCTCTAGGGCATATTTCCTTCAGTCTCCCACTTGCACTAGAGTCAATAATCTAGTTCACATTGCCATGTGATTTAACATCAATACTTCACATCTTTATGTGGTTAACACCCATAGTTCACATCGACATGTGACCAACACCCAAAGGGTTTACTGGAGTCAATAATCTAGTTCACATTGCAATGTGATTAACACCCAAAAAGTACTAACGTGTGATCATGTTTTGCTCGTGAGAGAAGCTTAGTCAACGGGTCTGTCACATTCAGAGCCGTATGTATTTTGCAAATATCCTATGTCTACAATGCTCTACACGGAGCTACTCTAGCTAATTGCTCCCACTTTCAATATGTATCCAGATTGAGACTTAGAGTCATCTGGATCGGTGTAAAAGCTTGCACCTATGTAACTCTTTACGACGGGCTCTTTTATCACCTCCATAATCGATAAATATTTCCTTAGTCCTCACTAAGTATATTCTTGATCAATGTCAAGTGATCTACTCCTAGATCACTATTGTACTCCCTTGCCAAATTCAAAGCAAGGTATACAACAGGTCTGGTACATAGCATAGCATACTTTGTAGAACCTATAACTGAGGCATAGGGAATGACTTTCATTCTCTTTTCTATTTTCTACCGTGGTCGGGATTTGAGTCTTACTCAAATTCACACCTTTGCAACACAGGCAAGAACTCTTTCTTTGACTGTTCCATTTTGAACTACTTGAAAACCTTGACAAGGTATGTACCTTTTGAAAAACTTATCAAGCGTCTTGATCTATCTCAATAGATCTTGATGCTCAATATGTAAGTAGCTTTACTGAGGTCTTTCTTTTAAAGAACTCCTTTCAAATACTCCTTTATGCTTTCCAGAAAAATTCTACATCATTTCCGATCAACAATATGTTACTCACATATATTTATCAGAAAGGCGGTAGTGCTCCCACTCACTTTATTGTAAATAAAGGCTACACCGCAAGTGCCTATAAAACTATATGCTTTGATCAACTTATCAAAGCGTATATTCCAACTTTGAGATGCTTGCACTAGTCCATAGATGGATCGCTGGAGCTTGCACATTTTGTTAGCACCTTTAGGATTGACAAAACCTTCTGGTTGCATCATATACAACTCTTCTTTCAGAAAACCATTAAGGAATGCAGTTTTGACATCCATTTGCCAGATTTCATAAAATGTGGCAATTGCTAACATGATTCGGACAGACTTAAGCATCGCTACAGTTGAGAAAATCTCATTGTAGTCAACACCTTGAACTTGTCGAAAACCTTTTTGTGACAAGTCGAGCTTTGTAGACAGTTACATTACCATCAGCGTCAGTCTTCTTCTTGAAGATCCATTTATTCTCGATGGCTTGCCGATCATCGGGCAAGTCAACCAAAGTCCATACTTTGTTCTCATACATGGATCCCATCTCAGATTTCATGGCCTCAAGCCATTTTGCGTAATCTGGGCTCATCATCGCTTCCTCATAGTTCGTAGGTTCGCCATGGTCAAGTAACATGACTTCCAGAATAGGATTACCGTACCACTCTGGTGCGGATCTCACTTGGTTGACCTACGAAGTTTGGTAGTAACTTGATCTGAAGTTTCATGATCATTATCATTAGCTTCCTCACTGATTGGTGTAGTCGTCACAGGAACCGTGTCACATCCCAAAATTCTAAATTTTGGAATGTTATATTAGATAAATATCTATGCTTGTTGTCTGATTGTTTGTTTGATTGATTGAGTGAAATTGAGTAGAATTTGAAACTTTTGAAAGTTGGATGAGAGGAATAAAATGACTTTCCCAAAACTATCCCCTTTTGCCCTTATTGGATCTCAATGAATTCAATTCCATTCCAACACCAAAACCCTAGAGTGAAGATGAAATGACTTCTTCCATTTCAAATGATAAGGGTTTTGAAAAGATTTGAATTTCATTTGAGAATATTTCAAATTCAAAGCTTTATGCAACTCAATGATTTTCATGAGGGAAGATAAAATGACTTCTTCAATTATATGAAATATGAGTTGGAAGTTAAAAAGAATCAAATTGAAAGTCATTTGAAAGTGCCTTGAAAACCCCTTTCAAATTTGAGTTTTATTTGGAATTTTTGAAAAAATGAATTTTTATAAAGTTTGGATTTTGCCTCTAGAAAAATGTTCAAATGATCGGGAATATTCCCCTGATCATTTTGATATATATATGTCCTACATAAAGTATTTATATTTATACTATTTTCTCTCTCCCTAATTATTCAAAAAAAAATTTGGAAAAAAGAAAGCCCCACAGGCGCCAGCTAACTGCCCAGCCAACACCCAGGCGGCCCAGTGAGCGAGCCAACTGCCCAGCCGCCACCCAACCGGGCCGAGCCCCAGCTGAAACCCTCTCGCGCCGGTCGCCCGACCGTCCCCGCCCCCTCTCTCCCGACAGGCGGACCCCACCGTCACCTTCCCTCGCGCAACAACCCAGCGCCGCCCGCTCGCCGGAGATCCCGCGATCTCCGGGATCTCACCCGATCCGCTCGCCCGACTTGCCCCTCGTCCAAGCCGTGCCCTCCCCCTATATACACCCACCCTCGACCCATTCCCCCCCCCCTCGCCCCCTCACCCGACCCCCTCCTCCTTCCGCCGCCGCTCGCGGAGACCGAAACCGCCGCCCGCCATTGCCACCGTCCCGACCCACCCCGGCCACCCAGAGCTCGCCCACCCCACCCCGCGGAGGTCCCCGCCGACGCCCCGACCACCGAGTCGCTGGAACCATCGCCCGCCGAGCCGCCGTCGCCGTCGCCGACGGTAAGTCACCGAGCTCCCGCCGCCGTCCGATCTAATTTCAACGGCGTGAGATTAGAACCCCAAGGGGTATGGTTTATTAGGTTTAGGTTTAGTGAACGGTTTTTATTCGGTTTATTTTGATTTTAGTTAGGTTAGTTTAGACCGGGCAAGCGGTTTATTACCACGTCGTAGTTTAGTTATATTACGCCGAAGCGTTATATAGGCCCATTAGCCGTTTTTCTTTATTTTCGTTTTCTGTTTTAACAGAATAGTTTCAGATTTGAAAAATTCATATCTTTTAATTTACTTAATATTTTTAAGTGATTATTTTTTTTGTTGGTTTGCAAATTTCTTATAGTTTCTGTAGAATATATAATTAGCCATGTTAAAAGTATTTAAAATTGCCTTATTCTAGATTTAGACAGAATATTAATTCTGCCATAAAAAGAGTTAGGAAAATTATTTTTTAGTGATTCTTTTTGCCACAACTTTGTTTTGACATTGCCTAACCGTAGGAATTTATTTGGGTATTTTAGGATCAATAAAAAATTAGTTTTAACCAGAATCATGTTATTCTTAATTAATTACCTAGCTACTGTTTTCCTATTGTTTTAATTAGCAAATAAATTTATTTTTCCTATGTGATAGATTATTCTAGGTTAGTTTCTGTCACTTTAGAGCATGAACTTTTATTTATAATAAATAAAACTTTTATTTTATTTTTCCTACTAGAATTTGCTTTTAGGCCTAATAGGAGTTTTATAATAGATTTTTAAGGTGATTCTTTTTGCTCCTAGTTGCTTGATGAATTCTTTTCTCTTAGGTAGCATAAACCCATGCTTAGGTTCTGTTAAGAAAAATTTTGTAGTGCAAAACTATTTCTTGATTGTTGTTGGATATGGGAAAACTTTGAGTTGGATTTCTTTGAGTTTTTCTTTGGGTTTTGGTTCAAGTGCTTTGTGTGTTATGTTAGCATGCTATTATGTTAAGTGGTCATATGTTGTATGCTTATTATGATTGTTGTTTGTCTCGGTAGAATTTCCTAGAGTGAAGCTTGCTACCACGAGTCCCTAGTTTTCGAAGATCGTCGCAAGGCAAGTTCACTTTGACCATGCTTTCATACCTATGTTTTTATTGCATTTAGTGGCATCTTTGCAACAACCCTCTGATGAGTGATATTGAATTCTTGTAGTTGAGTAGTATGCATGAGGTAGGAACCCATCACCCTGTTACCAAGCCTGGGACGATATTTTATTTTAATGCTACGCTATAGTAGACGGGGTTTGGTATGAGTGCACGAGAGTGGTGTGAGAATGGAGGATCTACGTCAATGACGACAACTCCATGATGGAATCTGCAAGGACTGCATCTTCAAGGCCTCAAGACTTCAAGACTCGAGACAAGAATTCAATACACACTCATCGGGTGAAGGATGGTTGACGGGCACCTGGAGAAACCAGTGGTTGGCGGGATGCATGGAGAAAGCGCCATGACATCTTGCGGAAAGCTTCACCCAGACTCAAAGAGACGGAAGAATACTTCATGCCCTAAGCTTACCTGCGGCAAACCGCAAGTCAATATGGGCTCTAGCTTGGTTGACCTTAGTTGTGACTCTGGCTGGGGCGGTGCTAGCAGATGTAGAACTACGGTAGGATTGGATGAGCACCGGACGGTGGTCGGGAACTCTTCGAAGACCATGTTTGGTCATCTTGTTCTCAAACACCACGAAGTGCGAGAACGTAAAAAGAGGGATCGAATCTTGCGGGTAAAGTGTACAAACCTCTGCAGAGGGTTAAAACCTAATCGATTAGCCGTGTCCCCGGTTACGGACAATTTGAGCATCTGGACCTGGATCTATCTCGGAACTCTCAACACCGGACTGATAACTTAATTGTGGGCAACTTATGAATTTGGGCTATGAGATATCGGTTGGCGGAACCATGTCATGATAGAAAACTCTATAGTACGGACTTCATTTATTCCTTTGATGTAGGGAAAATAAATCAGCTTTTACGCAAACAAAACTCAGACACAGAGCCACAAAGCCATATTTCATATAGTATAGTTTTATCATTTGTTTTCTTATGTTGTGATCTTGCCGGTACATTCAGTGTACTGACCTACACGGCTGCAACGTATCATGTTGCAGATATTTACTTCCGACGAGTTAGAGTGCAGTGCAGGTTACGGTCTACACTCAACCTGCCGATGGCGTTGATGGGACTCCAAACCCGATTACTTGTTTCACTGAGACTTATGAGGTATATATCAGTTTTACGTTATTTATACATGTGATTGCACTTTGATATATACATTGATGTACCGTGTGTGCCAAAGATATCTTGATCCAGGGATGGCACGGATACATAGAGGCTTAACCGTCTGAGGTCGGGTCACTACAGATATGGTATCAGAGCACATGTTGGCTGTAGGACGTGACCCTAGAAAATGACTTAGTAATATGAAGACCCCAATAGGAATGACCTTTGTTTTTGTTACTACTCTCGTAACACCTGATTCCTTTTACCGAACCTTCCTTATTTCAAACTATAGATGGAGAGCTACATTCTGAACAAAAGAGAACACTACGAGAAGGTTCTTGGAGGCCCCTTCCTTGTGGAGCTAGTCAGGCTGCTGAAGTTACCGATACCTGAGATCAAGGCAACTAAGAGGACGTCTAGATCATGGGGAGTCAAGACCCAAGTTTTTGGTCGTAAAGAAGACCCCAAGACTGCAGACATCAGCTTCGGAACTATAAATGGTGACTGTGATATGGGCATCAACACTGCCGTCCATGATGATGCTATTGCACGCTTATGCTATCGTCATCGTGCTGCACTAAACCCACACTTCTTTGGAAGGATTGGATGGCAGAAGTTTGATGGAGCAACTATTGCCTTGACGGAAGCGCAAAAGATGAAGTTCTCCCACCGTTAGTATACAATCGGGATCTAGAACAATACATCAAGAATCTTCGATGGACCTCCGGAAGCCCTATTTGACAATGAAGCACTACGAGAAGAAGTTGAGACTCAGAGATTGAAGGTAAACAACCTGGAGGAGGAGAACCTCGAGATCCCGAGAATGCGTCAGGAACTGAAAAACAGCAGGACCCTGTCTCATGCCAAGGACGTTGAGATCCAGAAGCTCAAGGAACAACTTCAGGACATACAGGGTCGTCACAAGAAACTCCGCATCGACAGGGAAAATCTAGCAGAAAAAATTGGAGGAGATTAAGTCCACACAGAAGAAGCCCCAGTGGGGACAATGATCAAGTTCCTAATAAATTAGCTTAGTAGTATCCCACCATGAGAGAAATAAAGATGAACGCTTTCTCGATTTAAGTATCTGACCATACCAACTTATGTGGGTGGCGATACTAAAGAATTGATTGAATAAATGAATGCTTGGTTGCTATTATTTTCTGTGTTTATTGAATGGTTGGATAGATGCGATATTCGTAGGCTTGTTATGTCAACCATGAGAGATGTAAGTTACGGAAGAATGGTAAAGGCCTTCATATGGGAAATTGGAAACTCCCGAGCATTGAAGACCTGAAGAAATGAGGACTTAGAAACGAAACCATAGTAGAACGGCCCATTACAAACGGTACTTTTGAGCTAGGATTCTTTGGTTGATGGGTGGGTATTTGCTTTCTCTTTCTATCTCAACCAGACCCCGAAATCTTGAACCCATGGACAATCGAACACCAAACTTTTCGGAGACAATTGCAATTTCCCCATGGAGATACATTCTTTGTTCTGAGTACCACTCTTATCCTACACATGCAGATGACAACCCTTTATGAGTCCTTCCTTAAAGGTCCGGAAACAATCATGACCCTGACGAGTGATCATGATTTCCCGAAGATCCTGAAGGACATGATGAAGCATATTCACCTTGAAGGAGATGCGGTCTACAAAGGCTACCCTTCATGCAAAAGGGAGTGGAACTTTGGTATGTGGAGGTACACCTCCACCGTTCGAAAGGAGTTTGCCCAAAGATGATGGGGCAGTACTTTTCATCTCACGTGTGCCACAAGCAACTTTCTTCGCGCTGTTCGTGAAGCAGCCATGGAAGCCATACGCCAGATCGGAGAAATACTTGAAGCAAGACTCCGTTATACTCAGGAATACCTCAGAGAAGTGCATGCAGAGATGATGGAGGTGAAGCTCAAGGCCACCACAATGAAACAGAAGGTTGAAGATTTCAAGGCGCTTGTCGCACAATTCCAGTTGGACTGAAGAATCCTCAAGGAGAAAAAATGAATAAAGTTGGAAGTAATGTCTGACCATACCGAACCATGTGGGTGGCAGCATTTGTAATAAACCTTTTGGAATTTGGATTTACGAAAAATGGTTAAGGATGTAATAAAAGATTTGATATGAAAAATAATATGATTTATGGATAAACTAGTGCATTTCATTTTAAGTGTGGTAGTACTCTGTAACGCCACAAGATCAATGAAGAAAGAAACGTGTTATTCATGACGGTCCATAGAAGGGAGCTGGACCAAATAAGTTGGAATTTTGTATGATCGTCACCACAAGAGTATGAAGGAACAGAGTACTACTGGATTTAAAGGAGGTGTAATATGGAACAAGGGAGTTACTCCAAGGATGCGTTAAAGCTGCATTAGTGTTGAAATGGGCCATAACCCACAGGCCCAGGATTTTGAAAAGGAACAGATGTAACCTTGATGAAGGAAAAAAAAATTGGAAGAATTAGTGATTCAATCAGCATACGTTTATTAGGACGTTACGAAAACCCAAGAGTTGTGAAGAACGATAGATGTTTTGTTTGGCTTGCTGAACCAAAGGATTTACTCGAACCCAGTTCGAGAACAAGAGACTGCAATGCTTGTGAGTATGCCCAAGTGTTAGAATACGTGATTCGATATTTACGTATGTGGTAATGATTCAAATGCAGGATGGATTGGCCCCCATACCGAGACTTCTATCATGAACTATCATATGTTGATGGAAAATCAGAGAGCCTCGAAAACCTTAGAAGAGTGTCGACGCGATAAGCCATAAAACCATAGAATGGTAGGACGATGGAACCCCTTTACAGTGCAACCGTTGCCAATCGTAGATCATACGGTGAGGTTCAACCCAGACCCGTTTTCTGCAGGAGAAACCATTATTGGTAGACCACCATGAGTATTTCGATAGTTGTCTAGAATGGACACAGACCTATCAGCTAAGACGATCCAGTCTTGGACGAACTTCAACTTTGATGAACCGACCCAAGATTTGGAGGAAAACCCTATGCTTCTGACAGAAGAGCGTTAATGGAGGAGCTATTGTAAGATATGTGAAGGGACATACATTGTCGGCACTCCAGAGGAAGTATCTGAGTTTATTGGGACCGTAACCTTGTTTTAAGTGTGGTAGCACCCCTGACCTTCCGACCAAGCGTTTGCTAGCAGGCCCCCAACCCCTAACCCTTTCTTGCTAGCCTCTTCGAATCTCGAGGACGAGATTGATTTTAAGTGTGGTAGGTTTGTAACATCCCAAAATTCTAAATTTTGGAATGTTATATTAGATAAATAGCTATGCTTGTTGTCTGATTGTTTGTTTGATTGATTGAGTGAAATTGAGTGGAATTTGAAACTTTTGAAAGTTGGATGAGAGGGAATAAAAATGACTTTCCCAAAACTATCCCCTTTTGCCCTTTTTGGATCTCAATGAATTCAATTCCATTCCAACACCAAAACCCTAGAGTGAAGATGAAATGACTTCTTCCATTTGAAATGAAAAGGGTTTTGAAAAGATTTGAATTTCATTTGAGAATATTTCAAATTCAAAGCTTTATGCAACTCAATGATTTTCATGAGGGAAGATAAAATGACTTCTTCAATCATATGAAATATGAGTTGGAAGTTAAAAAGAATCAAATTGAAAGTCATTTGAAAGTGCCTTGAAAACCCCTTTCAAATTTGAGTTTTATTTGGAATTTTGAAAAATGATTTTTATAAAGTTTGGATTTTGCCCCTGGAAAAATGTTCAAATGATAGGGAATATTCCCCTGATCATTTTGATATATATATGTCCTATATAAAATATTTATATTTATATTATTTTCTCTCTCCCTAATTATTCAAAAAAAATTGGAAAAAAAAGAAAGCCCTCAAAGCCGGCCAGCCAACTGCCCAGCCAACACCCAGCGGCTCCACCAAAGTGAAGCAGCCAACTGCCCACCGCCACCCAACCCGGCCCGACCGAGCCCCCTCTGAAACCCTCTCGCGCCCGGTCGCCCGACCGTCCCCGCCCCCCTCTCTCCCGGACAGCGGACCCCACCCGTCACCTTCCCCTCACCCACACAACAACCCGCGCCGCCGTTCGTCGGAGATCCCGCGATCTCCGGGATCTCAGCCGATCCGCTCGCCCGACTTGCCCCTCGTCCAAGCCGTGCCCTACCCCTATATATACCCCCCCCCTCAACCCATTCCCCCCCTCGCCCCCTCACCCGACGCCCTCCTCTCTCCGCACGCGCTCGCCGGAGACCGAGCACGCCGCCGCCGCCATTGCCACCGTCCCCGACTCCACCCGGCCACCTGAAGCGCCCGACACCACCCCGGACTCCTCACGCCGCACCGCCAGAGGTCCCGCCGACGCCCCGACCACCGAGTCGCTGAACCATCGCCGCCCGAAACCGCCGTCGCCGTCGCCGACCGGTAAGTCACCGGAGCTCACTGCCGCCGCCCGATCTAATTTCAACGGCGTAGATTAGAACCCCCGAAGGGGTATGGTTTATTAGGTTTAGGTTTAGTGAACCGGTTTTTATTCCAGTTTATTTTGGTTTTAGTTAGGTTAGTTTAGACCGGGCCGAAGCGGTTTATTACCACGCATGTAGTTTAGTTATATTACGCCAAGCGTTATATAGGCCCATTAGCCGCTTTTTCTTTATTTTTCGTTTTCTGTTTTAACAGAATAGTTTCAGATTTGAAAAATTCATATCTTTTAATTTACTTAATATTTTTAAGTGATTATTTTTTGTTGGTTTGCAAATTTCTTATAGTTTCTGTAGAAAATATAATTAGCCATGTTAAAATTATTTAAAATTGCCTTATTCTAGAATTAGACAGAATATTAATTCTGCCATAAAAAGAGTTAGGAAAATTATTTTTTAGTGATTCTTTTTGCCACAACTTTGTTTTGACATTGCCTAACCGTAGGAATTTATTTGGGTATTTTAGGATCAATAAAAAATTAGTTTTAACCAGAATCATGTTATTCTTAATTAATTACCTAGCTACTCTTTTCCTATTGTTTTAATTAGCAAATAAATTTATTTTTCCTATCTGATAGATTATTCTAGGTTAGTTTCTGTCACTTTAGAGCATGAACTTTTATTTATAATAAATAAAACTTTTATTTTATTTTTCCTACTAGAATTTGCTTTAGGCCTAATAGGAGTTTTATAATAGATTTTTAAGGTGATTCTTTTTGCTCCTAGTTGCTTGATGAATTCTTTTCTCTTAGGTAGCATAAACCCATGCTTAGGTTCTGTTAAGAAAATTTTGTAGTGCAAAACTATTTCTTGATTGTTGTTGGATATGGGAAAACTTTGAGTTGGATTTCTTTGAGTTTTTCTTTGGGTTTTGGTTCAAGTGCTTTGTGTGTTATGTTAGCATGCTATTATGTTAAGTGGTCATATGTTGTATGCTTATTATGATTGTTGTTTGTCTCGGTAGAATTTCCTGAGTGCGTAAGCTTGCTACCACGAGTCCCTAGTTTTCGAAGATCGTCAGCAAGGCAAGTTCACTTTGACCATGCTTTCATACCTATGTTTTTATTGCATTTAGTGGCATCTTTGCAACAACCCTACAGTAGTGATATTGAATTCTTGTAGTTGAGTAGTATGCATGAGGTAGGAACCCATCACCCTGTTACCAAGCCCGGCGATATTTTATTTTAATGCTACGCTATAGTAGACGGGGTTTGGTATGAGTGCACGAGAGTGGTGTGAGAATGGAGGATCTACGTCAATGACGACAACTCCATGATGGAATCTGCAAGGATCAGATCTTCAAGGCCTCAAGACTTCAAGACTCGAGACAAGAATTCAATACACACCATCGGGTGAAGGATGGTTGACGGCACCTGGAGAAACCAGTGGTTGGCCGGGATGCATGGAGAAGCGCCATGACATCTTGCGAAAGCTTCACCCAGACTCAAAGAGACGGAAGAATACTTCATGCCCTAAGCTTACCTGTGCAACCGCAAGTCAATATGGGCTCTAGCTTGGTTGACCTTAGTTGTGACTCTGGCTGGGACGGTGCTAGCAGATGTAGAACTACAGTAGGATTGGATGAGCACCGGACAGTGGTCAGAGGAACTCTTCGGAAGACCATGTTTCGGTCATCTTGTTCTCAAACACCCTGAAGTGCGAGAACGTAAAGAGAGGGATCGAATCTTGCGGGTAAAGTGTACAAACCTCTCGCAGAGGGTTAAATCCTAATCGATTAGCCGTGTCCCAGTTACGGAAAATTTGAGCATCCGGACCTGGATCTATCTCGAACTCTCAACACCGGATCGATAACTTAATTGTGGGCAACTTATGAATTTGGGCTATGAGATATCGGTTGGCGGAACCATGTCATGATAGAAAACTCTATAGTACGGACTTCATTTATTCCTTTGATGTAGGGAAAATAAATCAGCTTTTACGCAAACAAAACTCAGACACAGAGCCACAAAGCCATATTTCATATAGTATCGTTTTATCATCTGTTTTCTTATGTTGTGATCTTGCCGGTACATTCAATGTACTGACCTACACGGCTGCAACGTATCATGTTGCAGATATTTACTTCCGACGAGTAAGAGTACTGCAGGTTACGGTCTACACTCAACTCCGCCGATGGCGTTGATGGGACTCCACACCCGATTACTTGTTTCATTGAGACTTATGAGGTATATATCAGTTTTACGTTATTTATACATGTGATTGCACTTTGATATATACATTGATGTACTGTGTGTGCCAGCATACTGATCCAGGGATGGCACGGATACACAGAGGCTTGACCGTCTGAGGTCGGGTCGCTACAAACCGGTTCTTGTGATGAACTACTTTCCAATAAGGGAGTAGGTATAGTTACCTTATCAAGTTCTATTTTCCTCCCACTCACTTCTTTCGAGAGAAACTCCTTCTGTAGAAAGGATCCATTCTTAGCAACGAATGTTTTTCCTTCGGATCTATGATAGAAGGTGTACCCAACAGTTTCCTTTGGGTATTCTATGAAGACGCACTTCTCCGATTTGGGTTCGAGCTTATCAGGTTGAAAACCTTTTTCACATAAGCATTGCAACTCCAAACTTTAAGAAATGACGGCTTAGGTTTACTGCTAAACCATAGTTCATACGGTGTCGTCTCAACGGATTTAGATGGTGCCCTATTAAAGTGAATGCAGTATCTCTAATGCATAACCCCAAAACGATAGTGGTAAATCGGTAAGATACATCATAGATCGCACCATATCCAATAAAGTGCGGTTACGACGTTCGGAAACACCATTACGTTGTGGTGTTCCATGTGGCATGAGCTGTGAAACTATTCCACATTGCTTAAAAATGAAGGCCAAATCGTAATTCAAATATTCTTTTCTACGATCAGATTGTAGAAACTTTATTTTCTTGTTACGATGATTCTCCACTTCACTCTGAAATTCTTTGAACTTTTCAAATGTTTCAGACTTGTGCTTCATTAAGTAGATATACGCATATCTGCTCATATCATTTGTGAAGGTCAGAAAATAATGATACCCGCCACGAGCATCAACACTCATTGGACCGCATACATCGGTATGTATTATTTCCAACAAGTCAGTAGCTCGTTCCATTGTTCCGAAGAACGGAGTTTTAGTCATCTTGCCCAAAAGGCACGGTTCGCAAGCATCAAATGATTCATAACCAAGTGATTCCGAAAATCCATCTTTATGGAGTTTCTTCATGCGCTTTACACCGATATGACCCAAACGGCAAAGGCCATATATAAATTGCACTATCATTATTAACTTTGCATCTTTTGGCATCAACATTATGAATATGTGTATCACTATGATCAAGATTCAATAAACCATCACCATTGGGTGTATGACCATAGAAGGTTTTATTCATGTAAACAGAATAACAATTTATTCTCTATCTTAGATGAATAATCGTATCGCAATAAACATGATCTTATCATATTTATGCTCAACGCAAACACCAAATAACATTTATTTAGGTTTAACACTAATCTCCAAAATATAGGGAGTGTGTGTGATGATGATCATATCAATCTTGGAACTACTTCCAACACTCATTGTCACTTCCCCCTCAACTAGTTTTTGTTTATTCTGTAACTCCTGTTTCAAGTTACTAATCTTTAACAACCGAACAAGTATCAAATACTCAGGGGCTACTATAAACACTAGTAAGGACACATCAATAACCTGTATATCAAATATACCCTTGTTCACTTTTCCATCCTTCTTATCCACCAAATATTCAGGGTATTTCCGCCCAAAGTGACCATTTCCTTTGCGATTGTAAGCACTCGGGCCAGGCTTTGGTCCAGCTTTGGGCTTCTTCAAGGAGTGACAACTTGCTTGTCATTCTACTTGAAGTTCCCTTTCTTTCCCTTTGCTTGAAACTAGTGGTCTTGTCAATCATCAACACTTGATGCTCTTTCTTGATTTCTACCTTCATCGATTTCAACATCACAAAGAGCTCGGGAATCATTTTCGTCATCCCTTGCATACTATAGTTCATCACGAAGTTCAAGTAACTTGGTGATGGTGACTAGAGAACTCTGTCAATCACTATCTTATCTGGAAGATTAACTCTCACTTGATTCAAGCGATTGTAGTACCCAGACAATTTGAGCACATTCTCACTAGTTGAGTGATTCTCCTCCATCTTTTAGCTATAGAACTTGTTGGAGATTTCCTATCTCTCAACTCGGGTATTTGCTTGAAATATTAACTTCAATTCCTGGAACATCTCATATGGTCCATGACGTTCAAAACGCATTTGAAGTCCCGATTCTAAGCCGTTTAGTATGGTGCACTAAACTATCAAGTAGTCATCATATTGAGCTAGCCAAACGTTCATAACGCCCGCATTCCGCTCCTGCAATAGGTCTATCACCTAGCGGTGCATTAAGGACATAATTCTTCTGTGCAGCAATGAGGATAAACCTCAGATCACGGATCCAAATCGCATCATTGCTACTAACATCTTTCAACACAATTTTCTCTAGGAACATATAAGAAAACATATGAAAGCAACAACGCGAGCTATTGATCTACAACATAATTTGCAAAATACTACCAGGACTAAGTTCATGATAAATTTAAGTTCAATTAATCATATTACTTAAGAACTCCCACATAGACAGACATCTCTCTAGTCATCTAAGTGATCATGTGATCCAAATCAACTAAACCATGTCCGATCATCACGTGAGATGGAGTAGTTTTCAATGGTGAACATCACTATGTTGATCATATCTACTATATGATTCATGCTCGACCTTACGGTCTCCGTGTTCCGAGGCCATATCAGCATATGCTAGGCTCGTCAAGTTTAACCTGAGTATTCCGCGTGTGCAACTGTTTTGCACCCATTGTATTTGAACGTAGAGCCTATCACACCCGATCATCACGTGGTGTCTCAAAGACGAAGAACTTTCGCAACGGTGCATACTGTGGAGAACACTTCTTGATAATTAGTGAGAGATCATCTTATAATGCTACCATCAATCAAAGAAAAATAAGATGCATAAAGGATAAACATCATATGCAATCAATATAAGTGATATGATATGGCCATCATCATCTTGTGCTTGTGATCTCCATCTCCGAAGCACCGTCATGCTCACCATCGTCACCGGCGCGACACCTTGATCTCCATCGTAGCATCGTTGTCGTCTCACCACCTATTGCTTCTACGACTATCGCTACCGCTTAGTGATAAAGTAAAGCAATTACAGGGCACTTGCATTTCATACAATAAAGCGACAACCATATGGCTCCTGCCAGTTGCCGATAACTCGTTTACAAAACATGATCATCTCATACAATAAAATATAGCATCACGTCTTGACCATATCACATCACAACATGCCCTGCAAAAACAAGTTAGACGTCCTCTACTTTGTTGTTGCAAGTTTTACGTGGCTGCTACGGGTTGAGCAAGAACCGTTCTTACCTACGCATCAAAACCATAACGATAGTTCGTCAAGTTAGTGTTGTTTTAACCTTCGCAAGGACCGGGCGTAGCCACACTCAGTTCAACTAAAGTTGGACAAACTGACACCCGCTAGCCACCTCTGTGCAAAGCACGTCGGGAGAACCGGTCTCGCGTAAGCGTACGCGTAATGTCGGTCTGGGCCGCTTCATCCAACAATACCGCCGAACCAAAGTATGACATGCTGGTAAGCAGTATGACTTGTATTGCCCACAACTCACTTGGGTTCTACTCATGCATATATCATCTACGCATAATACCTGGCTCGGATGCCATTGTTGGGGAACGTAGTAATTTCAAAAGAATTCCTACGCACACGCAAGATCATGGTGATGCATAGCAACGAGAGGGGGGAGTGTTGTCCACGTACCCTCGTAGACCGAAAGCGGAAGCATTAGCACAACGCGGTTGATGTAGTCGTATGTCTTCACGGCCCGACCAATCAAGCACCGAAACTACGGCACCTCCGAGTTCTTGCACACGTTCAGCTCAGTAACGTTCCCCGGACTCTGATCCAGCAAAGTGTCGGGGAAGAGTTCCGTTAGCACGACGGCGTGGTGACGATCTTGATGTTCTACCGTCACAGGGCTTTGCCTAAGCACCGCTACAATATCATCGAGGAGGACTATGGTGGAGGGGGGCACCGCACACGGCTAAGAGATCTCAAGGATCAATTGTTGTGTCTTTGGGGTGCCCCCTGCCCCCGTATATAAAGGAGCAAGGGGGAGTCCGGCTGGCCCTCTATGGTGCGCCCCCAAGAGGGGAATCCTACGAGGACTCAAAGTCCTAGTAGGTTTCCACCTAAAGGGAGAGAGGGGAAAGGAAGGAGAGGGAGAGGGAGAAGGAAAGGGGGGCGCCGCCCCCCCTCTCCTAGTCCAATTCGGACCAGAGGGGGAGGGGGCGTGCGGCCTGCCCTGGCCGCCCCTCTCTCTCTCCACTAAGGCCCATCGAGGCCCATTAGTTCCCCCGGGGGTTCCGATAACCCTCCGACACTCCGGTTTTATCCGAAACATCTCCCGAACACTTCCGGTGTCCGAATATAGTCGTCCAATATATCAATCTTCATGTCTCGACCATTTCGAGACTCCTTGTCATGTCCGTAATCACATCCGGGACTCTGAACAAACTACGGTACATCAAAACTCATAAACTCATAATATAACTGTCATCGAAACCTTAAGCGTGCGGACCCTACGGGTTCGAGAACTATGTAGACATGACCGAGAACCATTCCGGGTCAATAACCAATAGCGGAACCTAGATTCTCATATTGGCTCCTACATATTCTACGAAGATCTTTATCGGTCAAACCGCATAACAACATATGTTGTTCCCTTTGTCTTCGGTATGTTACTTGCCCGAGATTCGATCGTCGGTATCTCAATACCTAGTTCAATCTCGTTACCGGGAAATCTCTTTACTCGTTACGTAATGCATCATTCCGTAACCAACTCATTAGCTACATTGCTTGCAAGTCTTATAGTGATGTGCATTACCGAGAGGGCCCAGAGATACCCCTCCGACAATTGGAGTGACAAAACCTAATCTCGAAATACGCCAACTCAACATGTACCTTTGGAGACACCTGTAGAGCTCCTTTATAATCACCCAGTTACGTTGTGACGTTTGGTAGCACACAAAGTGTTCCTCCGGTAAACAGGAGTTGCATAATCTCATAGTTATAGGAACTTGTATAAGTCACGAAGAAAGCAATAGCAACATACTAAAACGATCAAGTGCTAAGATAACGGAATGGGTCAAGTCAATCACATCATTCTCCTAATGATGTGATCCCATTAATCAAATGACAACTCATGTCTATGGTTAGGAAACATAACCATCTTTAATTAACGAGCTAGTCAAGTAGAGGCATACTAGTGACACTTTGTTTGTCTATGTATTCACACATGTATTATGTTTACGGTTAATAAAATTCTAGCATGAATAATAAACATTTATCATGATATAAGGAAATAAATAATAACTTTATTATTGCCTCTAGGGAATATTTCCTTCAGTTACTATCTGCCGGGGTTGGGGTGAGAAGGGGTGTAGCTGGTTCTCTGTCCAACTGGGTAGGGGTACAATCTGCGAGAGTCTGGGTTATGTGTGGTGGATCTGGTCCTTGGGCAAGTACAACCGTGGTTCTATCTGCATCAACTGGTAGCACTATCATTTCTGAAGACCGTGTTGTTACTCCCTTAGATACTCCCATCACGCTCTCCAATTCAAATGGCTGATAAACAAGAAAAGTAATTGAAAGTATAGACAATGTATGATAAATAGGTGCAATCGATAGTGGGGAATAAAAGAGGGCATGCAATAATTCATATTTATGTTGTCTAACCAAACATGATAGCATGACACAATTTCACATATATGATGGCTAACTAAACAGGATAGCATGACACAATTTCACATTATGATGGCTAACTAAAAAAGATGGAAAGACATAGTTCAAAATATGAGACTATGTAAACAGGATGACATGACATAACTATATAATGTGTTTATTAAATAGGTTGGCATGCCATAATTCACATACATTCACGGATAGAATACCATAATTCAAAATATGATGACTTTAAACACTAAACAGGATGATATGATATAACTATATGATGTCTTTATTAAATGGGTTGCCATGCCATAACCCAGACAGATGATGTGTATGTACTATGTAAACATGATGGCATGATATAATTCAAATATATGATTTATATAGTAAGCAAGTAAGCAGATGGCAATCCATATATGATGTAAAAACTAAGCGATGCAAGACAACATGCATGACATGGGTAATATAACCCTGCCAAGTTTGAGCATAGACCTCAGGGGGGAAATAGGAATGGTCATCGGTCTACGAATCCTCCTCTCGAGGAGCTCTCAGTAACCAACAAGATGTCTACTTCAGGTAGCATTATGCGCTTTCTGAATACCTTGTTTTCACTCCAGATACTTCCATCACCGCTTCAAATGGATGATGCACGGAAGAGTAGTTGAATATATAAACGTTGTCGACAAATGGAACACGTAATACAAAAATGATAGCATGATATAATTCACATACATGATGATTGGCTAAACAGCATGGCATTGCATAATTCACATATATAATGCCTTTGCAACAAGATAGCATTGTATAATTCACATATATAATGTCTTGCAACAAGATGGCAATGCATAATTCACATACATGGTAATTAGACACTGAACAGGTGCCATTCACACAAAGCATGTCTAAACTAATAAAATGACATAGCAATGTGAGACACCATACGCACGATATGAGCAACATAACCCTGCCAAGTTAGAGCATAGACCTCGGGGGGGGGGAGGAATAGGACTGGTCATCTGTCTCTGAATCCTCCTCTGAGGAGCTCCCTGTAACCAGCAAGATGTCTACTTCAGCAGGTAGCATTGTCTGCTCTGAATACCTTGTTTTCACTCCAGATACTTCCATCACCGCTTCAAATGGCTGATGCACGGGAAGAGTAGTTGAATATATAAACGTTGTCGATAAATGGAACACGTAATACAAAAAATGATAGCATGATATAATTCACATACATGATGATTGGCTAAACAGCATGGCGTTGCATAATTCACATATATAATGCCTTTGCAACAAGATAGCATTGTATAATTCACATATATAATGTCTTGCAACAAGATGGCAATGCATAATTCACATACATGGTAATTAGACACCTTTGAGCAATTGGCATTCACACAAAGCATGTCTAAACTAATCAAATGACATAGCAATGCGAGACACCATACGCACGATATGAGCAACATAACCTGCCAAGTTAGAGCATAGACCTCGGGGGATAGGACTGGTCATCTGTCTCTCAATCCTCCTTCCGAGGAGCTATCCGTAACCAGCGAGATATGCGCTTCGTCAGATAGCATAGTCTGCTCTGAAGACCTTGTTTTCACTCCAGAATTTGCCATCGCCGTGTCAAATGGCTGATGCACACAAAGAGCAGTTGAATGTACTAACATTGTTGACAAATGTAATATGCAACGAAAAAAATGATGGTCTGATATAATTTACATAGAAGATGACTGGCTAAGCAAGATGGCATTGCAAAATTCACATATATGATGCCTGGCTAAACAAGATGGCGTTGCATAATTCACATAAACAATGAATAAACTAAACAGATGGCATTCGCACAAAGGATGTCTAAACTAAGCAGATGACATATTTGATGTATAAAGTAAGCAATGCAAGACACCATATGCATGATATAACCAACATCAGCATGCCAAGTTAGAGCGAAGACCTCAGGGGTTAAATAGGAGTTGTCTTCTCCTTCTGAATCCCCCTCAGAACAGATATCTTCCTCTCGATTACAATCCAAAATGTGTGGAGGGGGCTGCCTTTGTGCCTACCATGGAGCGATGTCTGCATGAAATTTTGTTGCCACGCAAGGCTTGTCTCTTTTGCTCTACATGTTCGGTTCCATTGTTTACAATAATTGTCATGCATAGGAATAAAACATAGTGAGATTATGTAAGGAGTGCATGCAGAAATCCAGAGTGATGGTAGCAACCCGTGGATAGACCCAAAACCAATAATAGCAGGCAGATAATGGCTTTAGTTAAAAACTACAGATAATGGCTTCTTTACTGTTTGTTTCCCACCCAACATGAAACTCATAGTTGACACCGGAGATTAACCAGATAGTAGATAGATACTATTGATTGCGGCCCCGATATGTACCCCACAACCATTTAAAAACTCAAGTTTGACCATTAGTTTGGAGCTGACTCAGAGTCTAATCGGTGAACAGGACGATAAAGAGCATGTAATATTAAGCGATGCATAACGAAAGCAGACACGAAAGAGTGCGACCTCTCTTGCGGACCCGTGTAGTCCTCGAGGTCATCTGCTCGGTTGATGATGGTAATGCAGTTTTCATGGTTCTCAGCGGCGGGGAAGAAGATTTGAGGCGGTGAAAGACAGTCTGGAGGCTGGATCTCTGCTGTGCTGGACCCTTCTGTCGTTGGAGCAGCTGAGCTGGGGTGGACGACGGCGCAGCAGGAGCGGGACAAACCACGCAAGGTTTTTTTTGACAACTATCTGTAAGAGAAGTAATTATGTAAGGGCTCGTTTGAATTGGAGGATTCCAACAATGCAGGGATAGGAATTAGACAGGAATAGGATAGGAATGCACGTGCAAAACAGAGAATTTAAAAACACAGGATTTCTGCCAATCTGGGTGCTTGATTCACAACAATTGGAAGATCATAGGATGCAAAGAAGCATGGTGCGATTAAGTCAAACCACAAGAAAATGTACGGTTATAATGCTATTATGCTACTATCTCTTACTCTTGTGCTTCATGAATAGGGATTTGAAAAGGAGGACAAGTGAAAATTAAAATTCCTACGGTTTTTCTTTCAAGGAGACACTAAAGGAACAAATCCGTGTGCTCAGTGGACAATATATATAACATGTAGAGTAAAAAAGAGATGCAACTAGTGTACAACCTCTTTGGCGAAGCCATGTTGATCTCAGCGTGATTGGGTTGGCCGGTGATGATGCTCCGGCTGACTTTGCTGTCGGAGGAGAGGAAGAAAATCTTAGGCGTCTGGAGATGGAGCCCGAGGTACTGCTCCGCTGTGATGGAGGGTTTCGTCGTTGGAGCAGCTCCCGTGAGTTGTACGACGCCGAGGCTGAAGCAAGACAAGAGAGACAACAAACAACGTTAACCTGAGTGGAATTCTAATAGCATCTCCAATACATGACGTAAAATACATAACCACAAAGTGCTAGATGTAAAATACATCAGCCGCTCATCTCTGAACTTAACTGTTGAAACTGAATCTAACTGTCGAAACTGAACTTAAATGTCGAAACTGAACTTAACTGTCGAAACTGAATTTTGCTGTCGAAACTGAACGCACTACCAAGGTGAGGCTACACATCGGTCGACTGACGTTTCATCTCTGGTCAGTCGATTTTGCAGCCGTTGGATACGAAATCAAGGGCATGTGGTTCATCTTCAACCTCTATCCCCCTGAGCCGCCAGACACCACCGTCCAAACAGCAGCCCGCCTTGCGGCGGTGCGCCACGCCCGCCCGCCTGAAAACACTCCCGACCGCTGGTCCGCCGCCGCCTGGCCATCCTCTAGCCCCCGCGTGCCGAGCTTTTTCTCCGGCGATCCCCACACCACCGCCCCGCCACCGCCGGCGACCACCGCCCCCATCTTGAACCCTAGATAGATAGTGGGGTACCTCTCCGGCGAGCCACCCTCCCTGCTGCGGCTGGTTCTTCCTTCACCGGCGAGCCCCCCACCCTGAAAATCGATTGACCCAAAATTGATTCGGTCGACTGAAGTGTAGCTAAATCAGAGCAGCATCGCAAGCAAGAGCAAGAGCGAGAGCAGCAACACGAGCAAGAGCAATAGGAAGAGCAGACCAGGCAGGGGACCGAGAGCAAGAGCAGAGCAACAGCGCGAGCGAGAGCTAAAGTAGCAACAGCTCCTACTAATGTGGACGTCGCCGCCGAGGGAGCGGCGCCGTGGAGGAAGTGGACGGCGATGCCGCCGTGGATGGAGCCGCGCCGTGTCGGCTCGGGACCGAGCGCCAGCAGCACTGTGAGATCGAATCAAGAAGAAAATGCGGCGATTAGTGTACAACCTCTTTTGTGGCGCCGATTAGGCCGCAGCTTCATCCGAGGAAACGGTGATGATGAAGCTCTTCCGGTGGTGCAGGTGAAGATGGCGGTGTGGGAATGGAGGTGACGCGAAAGACGAGGGGAACGTCGGGGCAGCTCCTTGGAGGTGGAGGACGGGGTGGCTGAACCGGCGGGACGACGAGATCGACGACGGATCCTCATCCGGTATGGTGGATGAGGGACGTCGAGGTGTTGATGTGGACGACGTCGTCGGGGAAGAGGCTCCGGCTGGGTGGCGGACGGAGCAGGGTGTGGGGTTTCATCGCGGGTTTTCGCGGCCTCGGTGTACGAATTGGTGGGTGGATGGGATGGCAGTGGGGAACCATGGCTTAGGGACGCGCTTGTCCGAAATGTGGGGTAAGTTACGTAAGTACCCCCACCGATTTGAGGCGGTTCTTTCGGTTCAGGGGTACCACGGGCATTTCGCGTGTCGGGATTTCACAGGAGGTGGGAATTTTCGCGCGCGTTGTAATTTCGGAATAGCAAGGCGCGGGTTGAGATGGAGGGAGTTGTCGGAGCACAATGAGACAAAGATATATCTTAAATATTTCAGGCTAACAAGGAGCGCCTTGAAATTTCCGGACAAGCCTAACGTGTACTGTACCAAATCAATGCGCACTACAAATGTCATTCAAAACTTTGAATTCATGTTTTAGGCGCGGGTTCAATTAAAATATTTCGCTACGTGTATAATGGATGCAACCTACTACTCAAATGAACGTTTTAGTGCATTCCAAACGTATATACTACCGCTTCAATATGAACTAAATTTTAATTCATTTCTCTATTTGAATAAGATCTACAGTAATGATTGTTGTGAAGTCAAAGCATTTGAATTCGTTTCTTTGTTTTAATAAGATCTAAAATCATCACTATTGTCAAGTTAAACCATCGTTTGTGTATTATCTTCACAGCACGCCACATGATTAGTCTCGAGTTACATATGAACTATGTGTACTATATGAACTCGAACTCGATTTTTTGAATCCACTTTATTTTGATTTCAAATCACATTATATTTCTAGCTCTAGCTAGATCTTCATAATCTAAACCATGTCTCATATGCATAATGTGTTTATCACATTATGTATGGTGCCCCGCCCCCTACGCCTACAAGTATTTAGATGTGAGTTGCAAACACCACACATTACCACAAATTCAAATAAAATGTGAGAATGTTCGATATATAGTATTGTTTAGATTGTTCGGTGTTTAGTTGTAAGCTGCAAACGCCACACATCATCACAAATTCAAATAAAATGTGAGATTGTTTGATGTATAATATGGTTTAGATTGTTTGGCATTTAGCTGTGAGTTGCAAACACCATGCATTATCACATTATGGTATAACATGTGCACAGCACGTGTATCACCGCTATATTCATGCATGCAATGTTTAAAACACTATGATCTCCTATTCAAATATATGAATCTGCTTTCATATCAAATTATGATCTTTGTTAGTCTCTTACACCCACACAATCCTCTAACCTTTGTAGCTACCACTAACTTTCTCTCGTGCATGCACACGCCCTCATCGCCCTCCCCCTCCCTCGGCATTCTATCCACCGGGCACATTCATTTTATTTCTTTAGGTCGTTCTCCCAGAGTCTCCACAACTCCTTTCTGACACACACCGATCGATAAACCTCTCCAGCGATGCCTCCCTACAACATACACACACACCTTCAATCTCCTCCTTTATGTGTCCTTGCCTCGTGTCTCCCATATGGTCACACACACGTGTAAACTCTCGCCCCTCTTTTCATCGATCTCACAACCGCATACTCCTCCCCCTATCTAGCTAGTAGTTGGGCCTCTCGCACCACCTCCTAGCTCCATTCTCTCTGTCTATCTGTCTCGTTGGGCCTTATTTGCCTCTAACAAATGGATGTACACCGACCGACCTCTCGCTATACATATAGCTAGCTAGGTCCTTATAACTCGCTTTTACCCACGAGTCGATCGATCTACCTTGTTAGTTGTGTCTCTCCCTTCCTCCGACAAACAACAATTGATCTAGCGTTCTAGTTAGGTTTGCTTACCAAACACATGGTTCCCCTTCATCATCCATGGATGCGTCCCGACAGATCTATCACGCACAAGCACAATACGTAAACACATCCCCACTCTTATTGATAACATTGCAGTTCCACCCTCAGTTTGTCTAGTAGGCCTCTCCCACCATCTTCGAGAAGCAACTCCATCACCCATCCAGCACTCTACCCCTCTCCCTCCCTCCCTCTCTCATCTCTCTCTTTCTCTCTCTCTGTGTGTCCCATCATATTTCCCTTCCTTCAGTTATGTAAGGATGTCGAACGATCTCCCTCAAGACATAGCTGGGTCTCTCCTTCTCAACACATATACGAGTCGTTCTACCTCTATAGTTAGGCCTCTGCCTACCCCTCCCCACCCCCTCCCCACACACACACACCGCTACATCAATCGCTCTTGTCATGTCTCCCTGCCACACACAAACTTGACATGTGCCTTCCAACATTCCGGTAGGCCAGTCGCCCTATATCTTTGACTTGCACACACACAATTTCGATGGCTCTCTTCATCGATCTCGCACCCACCTACTTGATCCTCTCTTCGACTCTATCGATAGCTATGACCCCTCCCTCTCTTCTCGTGGATTGCCTGACCATCTATATATGATATGGATAGGCCTCCATTTCACACACATTGCATGCAAACTTTTGTTTGAGATGTCATCGACACATATTCCCACAAATAATTTACGAAATCAACCCCCACCCCACCCCCCACCCCCACCCCAAAACAAAAAACACCCACGAACGCGGTTTGTATCTCTCACACACACCCACGTAGGTAGGGGACATGCACGAAGAGAAGAGGTGCATGCACGGCGCACGTACTCCTGTCTCTTTCCCAACCAGGACCAGCGGGTACACGGTGGAGCTCATTTCTGTACGAAAAAGGCAGCCCACGTGGTAATTTGGCACGAGTACTGGTTGTCCACTTGGTGGAGGGAGGATCGTCTACCACGGGTGAACAAAAAAATTGCGACTTGACGCGTTATGTTAAATTAAAAAAAAGAGGCAAACCATGTGGGGCCTACCTTAGAGACAAGGCTCTATACACTGGAGTACTTTTGATATGTCCTGTCAACTCGTAGAACAAGGAGAAGCTTGCTTAGTACGCCGTCTCCCCCGCCCACGGGCGCGGTGGCTCGCAGGATGAGGCGAAGCTTGCTCCGCCTTCTGTGGCCTTCGCCGCCCATGTCTTGTGATGGCTCATGAGACGAGGAGAAAAATTTACTACTCCCTCTGTTTACTCCTCGTCCCTACTACCTTGGTTATAGAGATTATATCATATTGTTTGGAATATATATGTCCTTTAGTAGATTTCAATATGAACTACTAGTACATACTCCAAACACTGATGTATATAGACGTATTTTAGAGTGTACATTCACTCATTTTGCTCCGTATGTAGCACTCTCCCTCGCCCCTCGACCCTCACCCGTGTGGTGGACGTGCAGCAATTCATTCGGTCGCATATAGCCAGAACGATATATACTGCACTACCATTATTGCTCGACTTCCCGAAGAGGCGAAGAGCCAATCGCAAGGTTAATATTTTGGAGATGTCAAGCGTAAGATTATAGGAGAACGAGTACTAGGTGCTACGTCAATTATAAATAAAGTTTTTTTTCTTCAGTGACACGTACGCAATATGACAAGTTCATGTGGAGAGAAAAGGAAACGGCTCCACTATATACATAGTCAGGACGGGCCAGCCTACACTGTTGCTTGTTGGGGTTGCTCTCTTCACACTCTCTCGCACAAAATGACTGTGGCCACATCTCTAACATCCCGGTGGATCACATCCACTGGGGGAAGGGGTGGATGCTTAGTGTAGATGCGGTCGCCGTCACTGACGGCGAAACCCCACTGTTGGCACGTCCCGATCAGGGGTCCCCGCCGTTCTCGCTCACAAAGGCGGTGAGGTTGCCTTCGTCCCTTGCTCACTGCCGCGACGTGGGCAGTTACCGCCTCCCGCCGCCCTCCTCAAGGTTGAGCTATGTCCCTCAGGTACAACTCCCTTTACAGCCGGCTTGCACCATCGCTTCCAAATGCCCACATCACTCCCTGTGGATATTTCTCTACTTCTTTGCCCTACACATACCTCTACTGGCTTCTATGTACTGTATTTGTGATGAATTTATGTCTCATCAACTAGTCCCAGTAATCTTATTCTAATCACGCTTCTTCAATTTCTTTGCCACAGGGATGCTCATTTCGATTTTGGTGAAACTGCACAAACTGATCCGATGGTCAAAAGGTTGCAAACTTCATTTATTAGGAAGCTCGAACCTTGCCAGCAAATTGAAGCCTGGTTAGGGTTCACGGTTCAAGGGCTAGAGACTGCATGGATCGTTTTTTTTTCTTTAGCTACCTCTGTTCCAAAATAAGTGTCAACTTTAGTAGTAGTACAACTTTGTACTAAAGTTTGCACAAAGTTGAGACACTTACTGGAACGGAGGGAGTACATATTTGCTATGATCTGTCAATCATTGATATGCAATTGCATGCATGTTAGTCTCCTTTGTATTTGATGAAATGTTGCAACGGGCAACCTTGGACGCAAGATACATGTAACAGAAGCTGGAAGCTTCATAGAATTCTACAAATTTGTCTCGCTGATAAATTATAGTACGTGCTATACTAATTCTTCCTCCGTTCCTAAATATAAGTCTTTGTAGAGATCTCACCATGAACCACATGCGGATGTATATAGATGCATTTTAAGTGTAGATTCATTCATTTTGTTCCGTATGTAGTGGAATCTCTACAAAGACTTATCTAGTAGTAACAGCTAGCCCCCACTACAAGGAATTCTCTATCCTCTCCTTGAGCCACATCATCAAAATTAATGTAGCCGTTAGATGAACTAAATCAGTCCATAATAGTCGTTTGATCTAGACGTTGAGAGGCTCCGCACTAAGCCACATGCAAGCATGCAGAAATACCGTGGCATGCATGTGAGTGGGTTTTAAATCACATCAACATGTCTACATGCAAGCATGCACCGGTAGCATGCATGTAAGTGAGCTTTTAAGTCCCATTAACATGTCAAAATGAAAAATATAATCCCATTATGTAGTAGGAGTTGGCTGATCTTTTTTCCTTACGTGGGATGATCTAAATGATGATGGGAGTTTATTTAGTTTGGCTACCACATTTGTCATGCGGTTATAGAGTTTTTTTAGTTCTATGAAATCGATAATTTTGCTCGAGAGATATATCTGGCTGTTCAAGCAGAACGCTGGGACTCATCTATGGAGTAGTAATATTTAGGAACGGAGGGAGTACTATGTAAAGAGTTAGGTGTCGCACGGTGATAGTGTGAGGTGGGCCATGTAATCACTGAGCCTGCGTGTTTTCACTGCTCTTGCACGCCTCCGCTATAAGAATGGAGAAAATTGTAACCTAGTAGTACCTCCTTTCGCCGAAAGCGTGGGACATCCAGCAGTCCTACCACCTCAGTAATAAAGACCGAGCAGTAAGTTGGACGGACGAAGCAACCATCACTCTTGCGCCAGTGAGAGGTCGCGTCCGCTCTGCCCGGGCATGAATGCGGCACCGATTCTTTGGAGCGGTGCTGACCGTTTCGGGCGGGAAGCTGCCAGGCGATGGAGGGGCTTTGGGTGGGCCAGGCTGGTCAGGAGCGGGCGTGGCAGCTGTTCGCATGTCCCTACCGGACACGCCCGAAAACGAGAGGATGCACCGACTCTCGCAGCCAAAATCGTACACTACACACCATCTCTCTGTAGGAGTAGGTAAATCTGTCGCTCTCTCTAACACACACATGTTGTTAAACACACACACACACACCTTGGTCCTGTTGCACCTTCTAACGTGACTTATTACACCTAGACGGAGGGAGTAGTAAGTATACGAGATACGGTGGCACACTGACTTAAGTCGAATACAAGTGCCCAAAATTGTGTGCATGTTATAATAAGGATTCACTTAAAATAGTACGTGAGCGAACATAGGGATCAATTGGACAGTTTTCCCGAGCAGTAGCGATATGTGTGAGGTAAGATACACCGCTGGCGCTTTAAATTTTTCTTATTAATTTGTTTGTTTCACCCTCTGACTGGTGGGACCCAACGTACTACGTGGAGAGAGGTAAGGTGACTAAGGCTGCATTATTTCTGCACCACTGTGGATAGTCTTACCACCAAAGACACATGACACGATTATGATTGAAATCCCAATGACTCCCACACACACAAAAAAAATTAAAAAAACACGGCATTCTTGTCACACGAATGCAGGAATGTATAAAAGGTTATTTTCCTCTCGTTGAACATAACGGGAGGGTTGTGTAGCTGGTTAGCCTGTTCGCTCATCAAACTTGAGGTCTCGGGTTCGATAACTACACTTGAGCATAATTTGTGCCAGGAGGATTCTTTGACTGGTCAAAATGGATGGATACGGAGCTATACGATCTCATAGTGACCGTATAATCACCTCATCACGTATAAGCTCCAGTCTCAGCACTTGTTTTCCAGGGTTTGCATGCTTCACACTCTCTCTCC
Organism: Aegilops bicornis; assembly: GCA_021605145.1. Lineage (NCBI taxonomy): Eukaryota > Viridiplantae > Streptophyta > Magnoliopsida > Poales > Poaceae > Aegilops > Aegilops bicornis. The sequence continues at coordinate 721,317,629 of CM038670.1, read as the reverse complement.
AGTATATATATACACACTGGAGCCTCAGCGCTTGTAGTTGCTCTCTTCACACTCTCTCGCCCTCTCCTGCTGGAGCCTCAGCGCTTGTAGTTGCTCTCTTCACACTCTCTCGCCCTCTCCAGATCTAAACAAGACTTCGTTGGCCACTCTCTCCCCTCACTGCTTCTCAAAGAGCCAGAAGGATCCGTCCGCCGGGAAGGGAAGGAGGCTTAGCATTGTCGCCGTCGGTGAGGGAGGGAATCCACTACCGGCGCAGCTGTACACTTTCACCCAGCAGCGGAGCGGGAGGGCCTCCGACCCCTTCTTTTTCGCCATCGTCCCGTCGCCCATTGAACCATGCCCCAAGAACCTTAAGGTATAATTTACTTACTCCACATGCATTGCTCTAGCTGCATGTATACCATGAATCTAGGACGTGGTTCAAAGAGGAAAGGAGTGGGGGAAAGTAGTGGGAAAAGTTGTATATAGAATGAATCTAGGACGTGGTTCAAAGAGGAAATGAAGGGGGAAAGTTGTATAGCATGAATCTAGTACGTGGTTCAAAGAGGAAAGGAATGGGGGAAAGTAGTGGGGAAAGTTGTATCGCATAAATTTAGGACGTGGTTCAAAGAGGAAAGGAAGGGGCGAAAGTACTAGTACAGACTGGCTGTAGAGTTTGAGCAGGACTAGATTTGCTGTGTTCACATAGGGAAAGGTGTCTAAAGATAACAAAACTGGGACCAACACAAATATGCTCCTTGGTTGTTTGTTCTTTGTCGCAACAGATCGCAGCATGACCACAAGACATCGGTAGATGCACATGGTGCTGGTGCGTCCACTGTCCCGTGTAACTCATTAGCTGTTGTTAATCTAAGGCCCTGTTTGGTTAAAAACTCCCTAGTCCCTACCTGCTTGGTTCCAGGGACTAAACATGGACTAGAGGTTATTAAATGACATGCTAAAAGACCTTGTTACCCCTAGTAATGAACTAATAGAGACAAGGTGCGATGTGTGGCAGGGGCAACTGTTGGAAAAAGTCCCAAAAAGACTCCCTCGGGGTCTTCTTTCTTTAGTCCCAAATGCCCACTTTTAGTCCCTAAAAGTCCCTCTTGTTTGGTTTAGATGGGACTGACACAGAGTTTTTTTAGTCCCTACACCAAAATGTCCCTGTAAACAAACACCCTCTAATAATGCCGCTGGAAAATTGATGCATTGCCATAGTTAAAAGCAAATTACATGTTTAACGAATTTTATTGTTAATATAATCTCTATGTTAATATTAATCAATGCCACCGTTTGATAAATGCTACTGTCTTGCTTTCTTTCCCATTTAGATAAGGTAGATGCTTCTTTTTGTTGGCTTCTCTGTCATCCACCGTTATTGACCACTAATTGTTTCCTTTGCACCTCTGTGTAAACAGGGTTATCTACTTCACCTTGTTGCCATTGTGACCTTTTGTTGCACTACACAAAACACTTTTGTTTTAAGAGTGTTTTGTGCAGTTCAACAAAAATGTCACACCGACAACGTTGATTGATTGCTTGATCTTAGTGGAACTGCACAAGAGGAGATCTTACTTCCTATCCGTGTTGGAAAATTTGGTTCAGATCTTCTTCTTGTGAGTTGTTTGAATTCCGCATCATGAGAGGTCAGTACTAGCCTTCTTTCACATGATTGTCAGGAGCTCAGGGCCATCTATGACGGGCGCCTTGGTCGACGCCTCGAGCGCAACGACCGGGGTTATGGCCGAGGAGGAGGATGAAGTGGAGAACGCTGGGACGACCGCAGCCCCCGCCAGGAGTGGCACGAACGACCTCGTGAGGACCGCTGGCAGGATCAGCCTCGCGAGGGCGCCTGGAGGGAGCGGCCTCGCAAGGATCGCACTCAGGGAAACGCGGGCCTCCCTCCGCTGCCACTGCCACCAAGGAGGAACGACGACCACCATCAGGACAAGGGGGCCGGGGTCTTCCAGGAGCCACGCGCCATCGCCTGCATCTTGGGTGGCGCTCAAGCCATAGCCTCTCAGCGTATCTTCAAGCAGTTTGCTCGTGAGGTGAACATGGCCCTTCCCAGGCTCGAGGCCACGCGCCCGCTCAGGTGGTCCAAGTGCGCCATCATCTTCAGCTCGTCAGACCAGCTCAAGTGCGCGGCAACTGCCGGCGCCCTCCCGATGCTCTGCTCACCCGTCATCAGCAACGTTCAAGTCACCAAGACCCTCATCGACGGCGGCGCAGGGCTCAATGTCCTGTCCTCGAGACATTCGATAGCCTCCAAGTGACATACGATCAACTACAGCCTACCAAGCCCTTCTCAGGAGTGACCGACGGCTCCACCACCCCTATAGGGTAGGACCACCTCCCTGTCACCTTCGGCCAGCGTAACAACTACCGCACCGAGCTCATCGACTTCGATGTCGCCCACATCCGCCTACCGTACAATGCCATTCTTGGGTATCCAGCCTTGGCCAAGTTTATGGCAGTGACCCACCATGGCTACAACATCCTCAAGATACCAGGGAGCGGCGGCATCATCACGGTCCCCTGTGAAGAAAGAGATGCGGTGTGCTCCCTCGAGCGTGCTTACCAAGCTGCTGCAGCCAAAGACCCCGACAACGAAGGCACCCTGTACCCTCCTGAGGCCATCCCCAAGAAGAAGAAGCAGCTGCTCCCCCAGGGGCCTCAGGAACGTGACATTTCCAGTGGCACCACCTCAGGATCTGCGCCCGCACCTGCAGCGCCTCCTTCCCTCGCATAGGAAGGCGTGCCCGGCGCCCTCCTCAGGCTGGGATCGGGGGCTCTCTTCTAGAGGGCCTTAGACCTAGCCAACGTCACGAGGGGGCGCTTGGGCACCACGTGGAAGCGTGCTTCGCCGCACGTTTCACTCAAGAGGGGCACAAGGCGTGGAGCGCCCAGTGCTTAGGAGTTCATCACCAAGGCAACCCAGGAGCTTCAAGAGGCAAGGACCATATGCGGCGACCGCCGCCCACCACCCGGCACAGCCCCCCATCCTGGCGAGGATGGCGGGCTGCGCGTCTGCATCAACATTCCAGGGCTCAACTGGGTCGCATCTTAGGAACGCTTCTGGCCTTCGCGCATTGGATGGTGCGAGGGTCCACCTCACAGCTATGTTTGCATGCCATTTGGCCTGCCGAACGCGGCTGTCACCTTCCAGCGCCACTCGCGGAGCATTCTGGCGGCTCAGGAGGCCAGGCATCATGCTATCCTGGCGGAGATCGCGACAGTTCTTCAGGAGCCACCTGGGCCTACGGAGCCTCCTGAGGCTCAGGACCCTGGCGGCTCGTGAGGAGCAACCTCTCTGGCACGCGTCTTCGGCTACTCCAACATCACTCCAGCTACGGTATCAGGTGACTCTTTCCAGTTCATTCAGTTGGGGGCGCCCTTCGGGCTGTTGGGGAACGTAGGATAATTCAAAAGAATTCCTACGGGTCACCAAGATAACTATAGGAGATACTAGCAACAAGAGAGAGGGAGTGCATCTTCATACCCTTAAATATTGCTAAGCGGAAGCATTGCAAGAACACGGTTGGTGGAGTCATACACGCAGCAATTCAGATCGCGGTCGATTCCGATCTAAGTGCCGAACAACGGCGCCTCCGCGTTCAACACACGTGCATCCCGGTGACGTCTCTCGCGCCTTGATCCAGCAAGGAGGAGAGAGAGGTTGGGGAAGACAACTCCAGTAGTAGCACGACAGCGTGGTGGTGTTGGAGCAGCATGGTTCTCTAGCAGGGCTTCGCCAAGCACTACAAAAGACGAGGAGCTGGAGAGGTAGTGTTGCGCCAATAGAGAGAGAGACTTTCGTGTATGGCAGCCCCAAAATCCCCACTGTATATAGGAGGAGGGGAGGGGCGTGCGCCCCCTCTATGGTTCCCACCCTAGGGGGGCGGCAGCCCTAGATGGGATGGAGGGGGCCGGCCAAGAGGGGGAGAGAGGGGGCGCGCCCTAGGGTGGGCCTTAGGCACATCTGCGCCTAGGGTTTTCCCCCTCTCCCCTTTGTTGCGCCTTGGGCCTTGGTGGGAGGTGCACCAGCCCACTCAGGGGCTGGTCCCTTCCCACTCTTGGCCCATGCACGCCTCTGGGGCCAGTACCCCTCCTGGTGGACCCTCGGAACCCTTCCGGTGGTCCCGGTACATTACCGGTGATGCCCGGAACACTTCCGATGTCCAAATCCTCACTTCCTATATATCATTATTTACCTCCGGACCATTGTGGAACTCCTCATGACGTCTGAGATCTCATCCAGTACTCCGAAAAACTTTCGGTAACCACGTACATACTTTCCCTATAACCCTAGCATCATCGAACCTTAAGTGTGTAGACCCTACGGGTTCGGGAACCATGCAGACATGACCGAGACATCTCTCCAGTCAATAACCAACAGAGGGATCTAGATACCCATGTTGGCTCCCAAATGTTCCACGATGATCATATCGAATGAACCACGATGTCGAGGATTCAATCAATCCCGTATGCAATTCCCTTTGTCTATCGGTATGTTACTTGCCCCAGATTGGATCGTCGGTATCCCCATACCTCATTCAATCTCGTTACCGGCAAGTCTCTTTACTCGTTCCGTAATGCATGATCCCGTGACCAACTCCTTAGTCACATTGAGGTCATTATGATGATGCATTACCGAGTGGGCCCAGAGATACCTCTCCTTCATACGGAGTGACAAATCCCAGTCTCGGTTCGTGCCAACCCAACAGACACTTTCGGAGATACCTGTAGTGCACCTTTATAGCCACCCAGTTACGTTGTGACGTTTGGTACACCCAAAGCATTCCTACAGTATCCGGGAGTTGCACAATCTCATGGTCTAAGGAAATGATACTTGACATTAGAAAAGCTTTAGCAAACGAACTACACGATCTTGTGCTACGCTTAAGATTGGGTCTTGTCCATCACATCATTCTCCCAATGATGTGATCCCGTTATCAATGACATCCAATGTCCATGGTCAGGAAACCACGACCATCATTGATCAATGAGCTAGTCAACTAGAGGCTTACTAGGGACATATTACAATCTATGTATTCACACATGTATTACGGTTTCCAGTTAATACAAATTATAGCATGAACAATAGACAATTATCATGAACAAGGAAATATAATAATAACCAATTTATTATTGCCTCTAGGGCATATTTCCAATTGTCTACCACTTGCACTAGAGTCAATAATATAGTTACATTCTGATGAATCGAACACCCATAGAGTTCTGCTGTTGATCATGTTTTCCTTGTGGAAGAGGTTTAGTCAATGGATCTGCGACATTCAGATCCGTATGCACTTTACAAATATCTATGTCTCCATCTTGAATATATTCACGAATGGAGTTGAAGCGACTTGATATGCTTGGTCTTCTTGTGAAACCTGGGCTCCTTGGCAAGGGCAATAGCTCCAATGTTGTCACAGAAGAGAGTCATTGGGCCCGATGCATTGGGAATAACTCCTAGGTCGGTGATGAACTCCTTCATCCAGACTGCTTCCTGTGCTACCTCCGAGGGTGCTATGTACTCCGCTTCACATGTAGATCCCGCCATGACACTTTGCTTGCAACTGCACCAGCTGACTGCCCCACCATTCAAAATGTACACGTATCCAGTTTGTGACTTGGAGTCATCCAGATCTGTGTCGAAGCTCGCATCAACATAACCCTGTACAACGAGCTCTTCGTCACCTCCATAAACAAGAAACATATCCTTAGTCCTTTTCAGGTACTTTAGGATATTCTTGACCGCTGTCCAGTGTTCCATGCCGGGATTACTTTGGTACCTCCCTACCAAACTTACGGCAAGGTTCACATCAGGTCTGGTACACAGCATGGCATACATAATAGACCCTATGGCCGAGGCATAGGGGATGACACTCTTCTGCCATGGTCGGGCATTGAGCCTTGCTCAATCTCACACCTTGCAATACAGGCAAGAACCTGGACTGATCCATATTATTGAACTTCTTCAATATCTTGTCAAGGTATGTGCTTTGCGAAAGACCAATGAGGCGTCTCCATCTATCTCTATAGATCTTGATGCCTAATATGTAAGCAGCTTCTCCAAGGTCCTTCATTGAAAAACACTTATTCAAGTAGGCCTTTATGCTTTCCAAAAGTTCTATATCATTTCCCATCAATAGTATGTCATCCACATATAATATGAGAAATGCTACCGAGCTCCCACTCACTTTCTTGTAAACACAGGCTTCTCCATAAGTCTGTGTAAACCCAAACGCTTTGATCATCTCATCAAAGCGAATGTTCCAACTCTGAGATGCTTGCACCAGCCCATAGATTGAGCGCTGGAGCTTGCATACCTTGTCAGCATTCTTAGGATCGACAAAACCTTCCGGATGCATCATATACAATTCTTCCTTAACGAAACCATTGAGGAATGCCGTTTTGACGTCCATTTGCCATATCTCATAATCATAGAATGCGGCAATTGGTAACATGATTTGGATGGACTTCAGCTTCGCTACGGGTGAGAAGGTCTCATCGTAGTCAACCCCTTGAACTTGACGATAACCCTTAGCGACAAGACGAGCCTTATAGATGGTCACATTACCATCCGCGTCAGTCTTCTTCTTAAAGATCCATTTATTTTCTATGGCTTGTCGATCATCGGGCAAGTCTGTCAAAGTCCATACTTCGTTTTCATACAAGGATCCTATCTCGGATTTCATGGCTTCAAGCCATTTGTTGGAATCCTGACCCGCCATCACTTCTTCATAGTTCGAAGGTTCACCGTTGTCTAACAACATGATTTCCAGGACAGGGCTTCCGTACCACTATGGTGCGGAACGTGTCCTTGTGGACCTACGAAGTTCAGTAGCAACTTGGTCTGAAGTTTCATGATCATCAAGATTAACTTCTTCTATAGTAGGTGCAGGCACCATAGAAACATCTTCCTGAGCTGCGCTACTTTCCGGTTCAAGAGACAGTGCCTCATCAAGTTCTACTTTCCTCCCACTTATTTCTTTCGAGAGAACCTCTTTCTCTAGAAAGGTACCATTCTTGGCAACAAAGATCTTGCCTTCGGATCATAGGTAGAAAGGTATACCCAATAGTTTCCTTAGGGTATCCTATGAAGATGCACTTTCGACTTGGGTTCAAGCTTTTCATGTTGAAGTTTCTTGGCATAAGCATCGCATCCCCAAACTTTCAGAAACGACAGCTTAGGTTTCTTTCCAAACCATAATTCATACTGTGTCGTCTCAACCGATTTTGACGGAGCCCTATTTAAAGTGAATGTGGCAGTCTCTAAAGCATAACCCCAAAATGATAGTGGTAGATTGGTAAGAGACATCATAGATCACACCATATCCAATAGAGTGCGATTACGACGTTCGGACACACCATTTCACTAAGGTGTTCCAGGCGGCATGAGTTGTGAAACAATTCCACATTCCTTAGGTGCGTGCCAAACTCGTGACTCAAGTATTCTCCCCTATGATCTGATCGTAAGATCTTTATTTTCCTATCATGTTGATTCTCTATCTCACTCTAAAATTCCTTGAACTTTTCAAAGGTCTCAGACTTGTGCTTCATTAAGTAGACATACCCATATCTACTTAAGTCATCAGTGAGGGTGAGAACATAACGATAGCCACCGCGAGCCTCAATGCTCATTGGACCGCACACATTAGTATGTATGATTTCCAATAAGTTGGTTTCTCGCTCCATTGTTCTGGAGAACGGAGTCTTGGTCATTTTGCTGAAGGAAATATGCCCTAGAGGCAATAATAAAGTTATTATTTATTTCCTTATATCATGATAAATGTTTATTATTCATGCTAGAATTGTATTAACAGGAAACATAATACATGTGTGAATACATAAACCTCAGAGTGTCACTAGTATGCCTCTACTTGACTAGCTCGTTAATCAAAGATGGTTTTTTTTCCTAACCATTAACAAGGAGTTTTTATTTTATTAACTGGATCTCATCATTGGTTGAATGATATGATTGACATGACCCATTCCATTAGCATAGCACCGATCGTATAGTTTGTTGCTAGTGCTTTTCTTCATGACTTATACATGTTCCTATGACTATGAGATTATGCAACTCCCGTTTGCACGAGGAACACTTTGGGTGCTACCAAACGTCACAACGTAATCGGGTGATTATAAAGGTACATTACAGGTGTCTCCGAAGGTACATGTTGGGTTGGCATATTTCGAGATTAGGATTTGTCACTCCGATTGTCGGAGAGGTATCTCTGGGCCCTCTCGGTAATGCACATCACATAAGCCTTGCAAGCATTGCAACTAATGAGTTAGTTGTGAGATGATGTATTACGAACGAGTAAAGAGACTTGCCGTAACGAGATTGAACTAGGTATTGGATACCGACGATCGAATCTCGGGCAAGTAACATACCGATGACAAAGGGAACAACGATGTTGTTATGCGGTCCGACCGATAAAGATCTTCGTAGAATATGTAGGAGCCAATATGGGCATCCAGGTCCCGCTATTGGTTATTGACCGGAGAGGTGTCTCGGTCATGTCTACATAGTTCTCGAACCCAGAGGGTCCGTGACGCTTAACGCTTTCGATGACAGTTACTATGAGTTGTTATGATGTTTCTGTACCGAAGGTTGTTCGAGTCCCGGATGAGATCACGGACGTGACGAGGAGTCTCGAAATGGTCGAGACATAAAGATTCATATATTGGAAGTCTATGTTTGGACATCGAAGTGTTCCGGTGAAATTGGGAATTTTACCAAGTACCGGAGGTTACCGGAACCCCGGAATACTAATGGGCCAACATGGGCCTTAGTGGAAAGGAGAAAGGGGGGCCCAAGTGCTGGTCAGACCTTCCCCTTCCCTAGTCCTATTAGGACTAGGAGAAGGGGCGCCTCTCTCCCTTCCCACTTGGGGAAACCTAGTTGGACTAGGATTGGGGGAGTCCTACTCCTAGTAGGAGTAGGACACCCTGGCGCACCAAACCTTGGCCGGCCAGCCCTCCCCTTCCCTCCTTTATATCTGAGGGCAGGGGGCACCCCATGACACACAAGTTGATCCTTGAGATCTTTCCTTGGCCGTGTGCGGTGCCCCTTCCACCATATTACACCTCGAGAATACCGTGGCGGAGCTTAGGCGAAACCCTGCGCCGGTGGAACATCATCATCGTCACCACGCCCGTCGTCTTGACGAAACTCTCCCTCAACACTCGGCTGGATCGGAGTTCGAGGGACGCCATCGAGCTGAGCGTGTGCAGAACTCGGAGGTGCCGACGTTCGGTACTTGGATCGGTTGGATCGTGAAGAAGTACGACTACTTCCTCTACGTTGCGTCAACGCTTCCGTTGTCGGGTCTCACGAGGGCACGTAGACAACACTCTCATCTCGTTGCTATGCATCACCATGGTCTTGGCGTGATCGTAGGAAAATTTTTGAAATTACTACGTTCCCCAACAAAGTGGCATCCGAGCCTGGTTTTATGCGTTGATGTCATATGCACGAGTAGAACACAAGTGAGTTGTGGACGATACAAGTCATCGCCTACCAGCATGTCATACTTTGGTTCAGCGGTATTGTTGGAAAGACGATCCAGACCAACCTTACGCGTGCATTTCCACGCGAGACCGGTTCCCTCGACGTGCTTTGCACATAGATGGCTTGTGGAAGACTGTCTCCAACTTTAGTTGAACTGAAAAGGCTCACGCCGGTCCTTGAGAAGGTTAAAACGGAGTCTATTTGACGAAGTATCGTTGTGGTTTTGATGCGTAGGTGAGATTGGTTCTTGCTTAAGCCCGTAGCAGCCACGTAAAATTTGCAACAACAAAGTAGAGGACGTCTAACTTGTTTTTGCAGGGCATGTTGTGATGTGATATGGTCAAGACATGATGCTGAATTTTATTGTATGAGATGATCATGTTTTGTAACCGGGTTATCGGCAATCGGCAGGAGCCATATGGTTGTCGCTTTATTGTATGCAATGCAATCGCCTGTAATGCTTTACTTTATCACTAAGCGGTAGCGATAGTCGTAGAAGCATAAGTTTGGCGAGACGACAACGATGCTACGATGGAGATCAAGGTGTCGCGCGGTGGCGATGGTGATCATGACGGTGCTTAGGAGATGGAGATCACAAGCACAAGATGATGATGGCCATATCATATCACTTATATTGATTGCATGTGATGTTAATCCTTTATGCATCTTATCTTGCTTTGATTGACGGTAGCATTATAAGATGATCCCTTACTAAATTATCAAGAAGTGTTCTCCCGGAGTATGCACCGTTCGCGAAAGTTCTTCGTCTTTGAGACACCACGTGATCGGGTGTGATAGGCTCTACGTTCAAATACAACGGTGCAAAACAGTTGCACACGCAGAATACTCAGGTTATACTTGACGAGCTATGCATATAAGATATGACCTCGGAACACAGAGACCGAAGGTCGAAAGCGTGAATCATATAGTAGATATGATCAACATATTGATGTTCACCATTGAAACTACTCCATCACACGTGATGATCGGTTATGGTGTAGTTGATATGGATCACGCAATCACTTAGAGAATTGGAGGGATATTTTTCTAAGTGGGAGTTCTTAAGTAATATGATTAATTGAACTTAAATTTATCATGAACTTAGTACCTGATAGTATCTTGCTTGTCTATGATGTGTAGATAGATGGCTCGTCTTTGTTGTTCCGTTGAATTTTAATGCGTTCCTTGAGAAAGCAAAGTTGAAAGATGATGGCAGCAATTACACGGACTGGGTCCGTAATTTGAGGATTATCCTTATTGCTGCACGGAAGAATTACGTCCTAGAAGCACCGTTAGGTGCCGGACCTGGTGCAAGGGCTGCGCCGAGAAGTTGTGAACGTCTGCAAAGCAAAGCTGATGACTACTCTATAGTTCGGTGTGCCATGCTTTACGGCTTAGAACCGGGACTTCAACGTCGTTTTGAACACCATGGAGCATATGAGATGTTCCAGAGTTGAAGTTAATATTCCAAGCGAATGCCGGATTGAGAGATATGAAGTCTCCAATAAGTTCTATAGCTGTAAGATGGAGGAGAACGGTTACATCGGTGAGCATATACTCGTAATGTCCGGATATAACAATCACTTGATTCAAGCTGGGAGTTAATCTTCCGGATGATTGCGTCATTGACAGAATTCTCCAATCACTGCCACCAAGCTACAAGAGCTTCGTGATGAACTATAATATGCAAGGGATGACCAAAACAATGCCCGAGCTCTTCGCGATGCCGAAAGCATGGAGGTAGAAATCAAAAGGAGCATCAAGTGTTGATGGTTAACAAAACCACTAGTTTCAAGAAAAAGGGCAAAGGAAAGAAAAAGGAAACTTCAAAAAGAACGGCAAGCAAGTTGTCGATCAAGAGAAGAAACCCAAGTCTGGTCCTAAGCACGGCCGAAAGTGCTTCTATTGCAAGCGGTAGTCCTTTGAAGCGGAACTGCCCCAAGTATTTGGCGGATAAGAAGGATGGCAAGGTTAACAAAGGTATATGTGATATACATGTTATTGATGTGTACCTTACTAATACTCGCATGAGCACCTGGTATTTAATCTTTGGATTACTGTTGCTAATATTTGCAACTCGAAAGCAGGGCTACGGATTAGCGAAGATTGGCTAAGGACGAGGTGACGATCTTGGCGTGGGAAATGGTTCCAAAGTCGATGTGATCGCAATCACGCTACCTCTACATCTACCTTCGGGATTAGTATTAGACCTAAATAATTGTTATTTAGTACCAGCGTTGAGCATGAACATTATATCTGGATCTTGTTTGATGCGAGACGGTTATTCATTTAAATCGAGAGAATAATGGTTGTTCTATTTATATGAATAATATCTTTTATGGTCATGCACCATTGAAGAATGGTTTGTTTTACTTAATCTTGATAGTAGTGATACACATATTCATAATGTTGAAACCAAAAGATGCAGAGTTGATAATGATGGTGCAACTTATTTGTGGCAATCGCCGTTTAGGTCATATCGGTGTAAAGCGCATGAAGAAACTCCATCTTGATGGACTTTTGGAGTCACTTGATTATGAATCACTTGGCACTTGCGAACCGTGCCTTATGGGCAAGATGACTAAAACACCGTTCTCCGAACTATGGAGAGAGCAACAGATTTATTGGAAATCATACATACCGATGTATGTGGTCCAATGAATGTTGAGGCTAAATGGCGGATATCGTTATTTTCTCACCTTCACAGATGATTTGAGCAGATATGGGTATATCTACTTAATGAAACACAAATCTGAAACATTTGAAAAGTTCAAAGAATTTCAGAGTGAAGTGGAAAATCATCGTAACAAGAAAATAAAGTTTCTACGATCTGATCGTGGAGGAGAATATTTGAGTTACGAGTTTGGCCTACATTTGAAACAATGCGGAATAGTTTAGCAACTTACGCCACCGAACACCACAACGTAATGGTGTGTCCGAACGTCGAATCGTACTTTATTAGATATGGTGCGATCTATGATGTCTCTTACTGATTTACCGCTATCGGTTTGGGGTTATGCTTTAGAGACGGCTACATTCACTTTAAATAGGGCACCATCTAAATCCGTTGAGACGACGCCTTATGAACTGTGGTTTGGCAAGAAACCAAAGTTGTCGTTTCTGAAAGTTTGGGGCTGCGATGCTTATGTGAAAAAGCTTCAACCTGATAAGCTCGAACCCAAATCGGAGAAATGTGTCTTCATAGGATACCCAAAGGAGACTGTTGGGTACACCTTCTATCACAGATCCGAAGGCAAGATTTTTGTTGCTAAATTCGGAAACTTTTTGGAGAAGGAGTTTCTCTCGAAAGAAGTGAGTGGGAGGAAAGTAGAACTTGATGAGATAATCTGTATCTACTCCCTTATTGAGAAGTAGTACATCACGTAAATCAGTTTCCGTGACACCTACACCAAATAGGGAGGAAGCTAATGATGATGATCATGAAACTTCAGATCGAAGTTTCTACTGAACTTCAGAGATCAACCAGAGCAAGATCCGCACTTAGTGGTACGGTAATCCTATTCTCGAAGTCATGTTCTGGAACATGATGAACCTACGAACTATGAAGAAGCGATGGTGAGCCCAGATTCCACAAAATGGCTTGAGGCCATGAAATCTGAGATGGGATCCATGTATGAGAACAAAGTGTGGACTTTGGTTGACTTGCCCGATGATCGGCAAGCAATTGAGAATAAATGGATCTTCAAGAAGAAGACTCGACGCTGATGGTAATGTTATCGCCTATAAAGCTCGACTTGTTGCAAAAGGTTTTCGACAAGTTCAAGGGATTGACTACGATGAGACCTTCTCACCAGAGCGATGCTTAAGTCCGTCCGAATCATGTTAGCAATTGCCGCATTTTATGATTATGAAATTTGGCAAATGGATGTTAAAACTGCATTCCTGAATGGATTTACGGAAGAAGAGTTGTATATGATGCAACCAGAAGGTTTTGTCGATCCAAAGGAGCTAACAAAGTGTGCAAGCTCCAAATGTCCATTTATGGACTGGTGCAAGCCTCTCGGAGTTGGAATAAACGTTTTGATAGTGTGATCAAAGCATTTGGTTTTATACGAGACTTTTGGAGAAGCCTCGTATTTACAAGAAAGTGAGTGGGAGCTCAGCAGCATTTCGATATTATATGTGGATGACATATTACTGATCGGAAATGATATAGAATTTCTGGATAGCATAAAGGGATACTTGAATAAGAGTTTTTCGATGAAAGACCTCGGTGAAGCTGCTTACATATTGGGCATTAAGATCTATAGAGATAGATCAAGACGCTTAATAGGACTTTCACAAAGCACATACCTTGATAAAGTTTTGAAAAAGTTCAAAATGGATCGAGCAAAGAAAGGGTTCTTGCCGGTGTTACAAGGTGTGAAGTTGAGTAAGACTCAATGCCCGACCACCGCAGAAGATAGAGAGAAAATGAAAGATGTTCCCTATGCTTCAGCCATAGGCTCTATCATGTATGCAATGCTGTGTACCGGACCTGATGTGTGCCTTCTTTGGTCAGAAGTTTGGCAGTAGGTACCAAAGTAATCCAGAGTGGATCATCGACAGCGGTCAAGAACATCCTTAAGTACTTGAGAAGGACTAAGGATATGTTTCTCATTTATGGCGGTGACAAAGAACTCGTCAGAACGGTTACGCCGACGTTAAGCTTTGACACTGATCCGGACTATACTAAATCGCAAACCGGATACGTATTTACATTAAACGGAGGAGCTGTCAGTTGGTGCAGTTCCAAACAAAGCGTCGTGGCGGGATCTACATGTGAAGATGAGTACATAGCTGCTTCGGAAGCAGCTAATGAAGGAGTCTGGATGAAGGAGTTCATAACCGATCTAGGTGTTGTACCTAGTGTATCGGGTCCAATGAAAATCTTTTGTGACAATACTGGTGCAATTGCCTTGGCAAAGGAATCCAGATTTCACAAGAGAACCAAGCACATCAAAAGACGCCTTCAACTCCATCCGGATTTGGTCCAGGTGGGAGACATAGAGATATGCAAGATACATACGGATCTGAATGTTGCGAGACCCGTTGACTAAGCCTCTTCCACGAGCAAAACATGATCAGCACCAAGACTCCATGGGTGTTAGAATCATTCTTGTGTAATCTAGATTATTGACTCTAGTGCAAGTGGGAGATCAAGGAAATATGCCCTAGAGGCAATAATAAAGTTATTATTTATTTCCTTATATCATGATAAATGTTTATTATTCATGCTAGAATTGTATTAACAGGAAACATAATACATGTGTGAATACATAAACCTACAGAGTGTCACTAGTATGCCTCTACTTGACTAGCTCGTTAATCAAAGATGGTTGTGTTTCCTAACCATTAACAAGGAGTTGTTATTTGATTAACGGGATCACATCATTGGTTGAATGATCTGATTGACATGACCCATTCCATTAGCATAGCACCTGATCGTATAGTTTGTTGCTAGTGCTTTTCTTCATGACTTATACATGTTCCTATGACTATGAGATTATGCAACTCCCGTTTGCACGAGGAACACTTTGGGTGCTACCAAACGTCACAACGAATCGGGTGATTATAAAGGTACATTACAGGTGTCTCCGAAGGTACATGTTGGGTTGGCATATTTCGAGATTAGGATTTGTCACTCCGATTGTCGGAGAGGTATCTGGGCCCTCTCGGTAATGCACATCACATAAGCCTTGCAAGCATTGCAACTAATGAGTTAGTTGTGAGATGATGTATTACGGAACGAGTAAAGAGACTTGCCGTAACGAGATTGAACTAGGTATTGGATACCGACGATCGAATCTCGGGCAAGTAACATACCGATGACAAAGGGAACAACGTATGTTGTTATCTTGATGCGACCGATAAAGATCTTCGTAGAATATGTAGGAGCCAATATGGGCATCCAGGTCCCGCTATTGGTTATTGACCGGAGAGGTGTCTCGGTCATGTCTACATAGTTCTCGAACCCGTAGGGTCCGCACGCTTAACGCTTCGATGGCAGTTACTATGAGTTGTTATGATGTTTCTATACCGAAGGTTGTTCGAGTCCCGGATGAGATCACGGACGTGACGAGGAGTCTCGAAATGGTCGAGACATAAAGATTCATATATTGGAAGTCTATGTTTGGACATCGGAAGTGTTCCGGTGAAATTGGGAATTTTACCAAGTACCGGAGGTTACCGAACCCCCGAATACTAATGGGCCAACATGGGCCTTAGTGGAAAGGAGAAAGGGGGCCCAAGTGCTGGTCACCTTCCCCCTTCCCTAGTCCTATTAGGACTAGGAGAAGGGGCGCCTCTCTCTCCCTTCCCACTTGGGGAAACCTAGTTGGACTAGGATTGGGGGAGTCCTACTCCTAGTAGGAGTAGGACACCTGGCGCACCAAACCTTGGCCGGCCAGCCCTCCCTTCCCTCCTTTATATACAGGGCAGGGGCACCCCATGACACACAAGTTGATCCTTGAGATCTTTCCTTAGCCGTGTGCGGTGCCCCTTCCACCATATTACACCTCGAGAATACCAGAGCGGAGCTTAGGCGAAGCCCTCGCGGTGGAACATCATCATCGCTACCACGCCGTCAGGTCGATTTAAACTCTCCTCAACACTCGGCTGGATCGGAGTTCGAGGGGCGTCATCGAGCTGAACGTGTGCAGAACTCGGAGGTGCCGTCGTTCGGTACTTGGATCGGTTGGATCGTGAAGAAGTACGACTACTTCCTCTACGCTAATGTCAACGCTTCCGTTGCTGGTCTACGAGGGTACGTAGACAACACTCTCATCTCGTTGCTATGCATCACCATGGTCTTGCGTGATCGTAGGAAAATTTTTGAAATTACTACGTTCCCCAACATTTGCCCATGAGGCATGGTTTGCATGTGTCAAATGATTCATAATCAAGAGACTCCAAAAGTCCATCTGCATGGAGTTTCTACATGCGCTTGACACCAATGTGACCAAGGCGGCAGTGCCACAAGTATGTGGGACTATCATTATCAACCTTACATCTTTTGGCATTCACACTATGAATATGTGTAACATCATGTTCGAGATTAAACAAAAATAAACCATTGACAAGCGGGGCATGACCATAAAACATATCTCTCATATAAATGGAACAACCATTATTCTCGGATTTAAATGAGTAGCCATCTCGCATTAAATGAGATCTAGATACAATGTTCATGCTCAAAGCTGGTACTATATAACAGATATTGAGGTTTAAAACTAATCTTGTAGGTAGATGTAGAGGTAGCATGCCGATGGCGATCACATCGACCTTGGAACCATTTCCGACGCGCATCGTCACCTTGTCCTTCACCAGTCTCCGCTTATTCCGCAGCTCCTATTTTGAGTTACAAATATGAGCAACCGCACCGGTATCAAATACCCAGGAGCTACTACGAGTGCTGGTAAGGTACACATCAATAACATGTATATCATATATACCTTTGGTATTGCTGGCCTTCTTATCCGCTAAGTACTTGGGGCAGTTCTGCTTCCAGTGACCATTTCCCTTGCAATAAAAGCACCGAGTCTCGGGCTTGGGTCCATTCTTTGGCTTCTTCCCGGCAACTGATTTACCGAGCGCGACAACTCCCTTGTCGTCCTTCTTACCCTTGCCTTTCTTGAAACTAGTGGTTTTATTCACCATCAACACTTGATGTTCCTTTTTGATTTCCACCTCCGCTGATTTCAGCATTGAATATAACTCAGGAATGGACTTCTCCATCCCTTCCATATTGTAGTTCATCAAAAAGCTCTTGTAGCTAGGTGGAAGCGACTGGAGGATCCTTTCAATGACCGAGTCATCTGGAAGATTAACTCCCAGCTAAGACAAGCGGTTGTGCAACCCAGACATTTTGAGTATGTGCTCGCTGACAGAACTGTTTCCTCCATCTTACAACTGTAGAACTTGTCAGAGACTTCATATCTCTCGACCCGGGCATGAGCTTGGAAAACCATTTTCAGCTCTTGGAACATCTCATATGCTCCGTGTTGCTCAAAACGCTTTTGGAGCCCTGTTTCTAAGCTGTAAAGCATGCCGCACAGAACTAGGGAGTAATCATCACTACACGACTGCCAGGCGTTCATAACATCTTGAGTTGCTGGGAAAATGGGTGCTTCACCTAACGGTGCTTCAAGGACATATGCCTTCTTAGCAGCTATGAGGATGATCCTCAAGTTACGGACCCAGTCCGTATAGTTGCTACCATCGTCTTTCAGCTTGGTTTTCTCTAGAAACACGTTGAAGTTGAGGGAAACATTAGCATGGGCCATTTGATCTACAAGACATATTGTAAAGATTTTTAGACTATGTTCATGATAATTAAGTTCATCTAATCAAATTATTTAATGAACTCCCACTCAGATAGACATCCCTCTAGTTATCTAAGTGATACATGATCTGAATCGACTAGGCCGTGTCTGATCATCACGTGAGACGGACTAGTCATCAACGGTGAACATCTCCATGTTGATCGTATCTACTATATGACTCATGGTCGACCTTTCGGTCTCTCGTGTTCTGAGGCCATGTCTCTACATGCTAGGCTCATCAAGTCAACCTCAGTGTTTTGCATGTGTAAATCTGGCTTACACCCGTTGTATTCGAACGTTAGAATCTGTCACACCCAATCATCACGTGGTGCTTCGAAACAACGAACCTTCGCAACGGTGCACAGTTAGGGAGAACACTTTCTTGAAATTTTAGCGAGGGATCATCTTATTTATGCTACCGTAGTTCTAAGCAAATAAGATGTAAACATGACAAACAACACATGCAAATCATAAAGTGACATGATATGGCTAATATCATCCTGCGCCTTTTGATCTCCATCTTTGAGGCGCGGCATGATCAACTTCATCACCGGCATGACACCATGATCTCCATCATCATGATCCCCATCATCGTGTCTTCATGAAGTTGTCTCGCCAACTATTACTTCTACTACTATGGCTAACGGTTTAGCAATAAAGTAAAGTAATTACATGGTGTTTTCATTGACACGTGGGTCATACAGTAATTAAGACAACTCCTATGGCTCCTGCCGGTTGTCATACTCAATGACATGCAAGTCGTGATTCCTATTACAAGAACATGATCAATCTCATACATCACATATATCATTCATCACATCCTTTTGGCCATATCACATCACATAGCATACCCTGCAAAAACAAGTTAGACATCCTCTAATTGTTGTTTGCATGTTTTACGTGGTTGCTATGGGTTTCTAGCAAGAACGTTTCTTACCTACGTAAAAGCCACAACGATGATATGCCAATTGCTATTTACCCTTCATAAGGACCCTTTTCATCAAATCCGATCCGACTAAAGTGGGAGAGACAAACACCCGCTAGCCACCTTATGCATCAAGTGCATGTCAGTCGGTGGAACCTGTCTCACGTAAGTGTACCACTACTAGGGAAAAGCCTATACACAGAATCTTAGCAGCAGCGCGGGTCAAAAAGGAGCGTTGTTGCTAATTAGTAGTAGCGAGTGTGTGGGAAACTCGCTGCTGATAAGTTTTTAGCAGTAGAGCGCTCTGTGTAAACCACGCTGCTACAAATATCCATGGGCGGTGTTCACCGAGCTCCATTTAGCAGTAGCGCCGTTGCCCGAACCGCGCTACTGCTACGGATATAGTAGCAGCGCGCTTTTACTGGGATCGCTGCTGCTACATTTCAAATTGGCAAATTTTTTTGTCACTGTTAGCAGTAGCGCCGTTGCCCAAAGCGCTGCTGCTAATTCTTTAGCAGCAGCTGCTTTCTTCCCCCAGGCCATCGCTAACTCCGCACTAACCCACCACCTTTCCCCACCCGTGCCTCCCTCCCCTCCTCTCTTCCCTTCCCTACCTCCCCCACATGCTCCCACTCTCACTCTTCTTCTTCCTCAATACTTCTCCCCATTACTCTTTCTCTTCTATCCACCTTTCTCTCTCTTCATTACTCCTACCTAACTACACCACCTCCATTAATGCATCTCCTTTCTCTTTTTCCTTTCCCCTCCACTAGTTGAAGTTGTCTCCTATCAAATTAGCTAGCTAGATATGTGTAGCATTTAGTTAAGTGACCTATTTGCCCCCTAACTAGATCTATCTTTGTCAACAAGAGCTTTGTGCACTTTTGATCTCCCTACAACATCATCTCCACCGTGTGCTCGATCTCGATCGAGGTGATGAAAATTTCATGCTTTTGCAAAATGAAAATATGTTTATGTGTGTGTGATATGTTTGTGGAAATTGTGTGTGTGGCATGCCAAATTGTGCTTTTGAGTTGCCTATGTTTTGCCGAAATGTCGATTTATTTCTGTTTCGGCGAATTCCGGGCAAACTCTAGATCCATATATGTCCTATTTTTAGGGAAGGTCATGCCAAATTTTTGTATGACTTTGATGCATGCATGTATTTTTATAATCAATTTGTTTATTATTACCGTGCAGAGTTGACGATGGTTAGTGGAACGATGGTGGACAGGTGGTTGCGGTCGGCGGTGCAGGACATGAAAGAAAATAATCGGACAGAGGTTTTATGTCCATGTCGAAAATGCAAAGGAATAGTTTGGCTCGACCCCCATGACGATGGTCGTGTCGAAGCGCACCTGCTCATGACTGGTTTCATGGATGGCTATACGCGGTGGATAATTGAAGATGAGGATGAAGATGTTGAGGATGCCGACGAGGCAGGCGATGATGACATGGGGCAAGACGAAGAGATGATCGATAATGGCAGCGGGGAAGAGGCCGGACATGGCGGCGGAGAAAGGGCCGGACATGGCGGAGGAGAAGGGGCCAGACATGGCGGCGGAGAGAACGACATGGACTCCACGCAGCAGAGTTCGTCGGTACTAAGTTCAATCGTGCGGGACCCTCATGTTCAAGCATTGCTTCGCAAGGAGACGATTACTGAGAGAGCTGCTTCTAGAGAGGAGGCTAAGCTGGAGCAACTGGTGGTAGACTCGAACACTCCATTGTATGATGGTTGCAATCCTGAGGTGACCCGCTTGAGTTTCACGCTCCAACTCCTTAAGACGAAGGCTAAAAACAAATGGACCAACACTAGCCTCGATGAGCATCTCAAGTACCTAAAGGATGTTCTTCCCGCGGGTAATCTATGTCCTACTAGTGTTGATGAGGCCAAGAAGATCGTGTGCCCTCTTGGTCTGCCACACGTTAGATACCATGCATGCATCAACGATTGCATAATTTATCGGAAGGAGCACGCGGAAAAAACAAGCTGTCCGGTGTGCAATGCTTCTCGATACAAGAAGGCCGGGAAGAAATGTTCCCAGAAAGTTGTATGGTACTTACCAATCACTCCCCGTCTACAGAGGTATTTTGTAGATCCCAAGGAAGCAAAGCTAATGTACCGCACGCAGAGAGGAAGAAGCCCGACGATGGAGATGATCCAAGCTGAGACACGTGAAGGATGGAAGCGATTGGAGAGCGTTGAAAAGCTTCTATCGGTATTTTGAATGTGATGCAAGGAACATCGTGGCTTGGCGCGTGTACCGATGGCATGAATCCGTTTGGCAACCGTAACACCAACCATAGCACATGGCCCGTGTTTGTATGGATGTACAACCTCCCCCTGGTTGTGCATGAAATCGAAGTACATTCACATGAGCATGCTTATTCAAGGGCGAAACAACCAGGAAATAATATTAATTTGTATCCGGGCTACTTCAAGAGGAGTTAGACACGTTATGGAAAACACCGGCCAAGACATGGGACGCCAAAGAAAGGTGAGTATTTCAACATGAGAGTCGGCGATCACGATAGTGCAGGACTATCTCGGTTACGGATATGTGGCAGGCTAGGTGTGCCATGGATATTGTGGATGCACACGGTGCATGGATGATACGACGTCTCAGCAGCTAACGTCAAGGAAAGATGGCGGGTCTGGGAAAATCGTGTTCATGGGGCATCGAAGATGGCTTGAACAGGATGACCCGTGGAGAAACCGTGGAGATCTATTCAATGGTCACGCTGAGCATCGAGGACCTCCACGTAAGCGGAGTGGTGCCGAAATCGATGAGCTGTTGAAAAACTGGAAGGAGTGCCCCGCGCCGGGAAAGACGATGAGAAAGGCGCCGGAGCTCTTGAAGGTATGGAAGACGAGGTCCGTGGTTCGGGACTTGGAGTACCGGCACAAACTCGATACGCCTCATTGCCTTGATCAAATGCATATCTGTAAGAATGTCCTTGAGAGCTTGCTCGCAACACTGATGAACATGCCGGATAAGACCAAGGATGGGCCGAAGGCAAGAAAAGACTTCCAAGATTTGAAAATTAGGGAAGATCTGCACATGCCGCCCCGTAAAATGTCAGACGAGACAGAGACGGAGACAGAGGCACGGGAGAAGAAGGTCTAGAAAATAAATAAAGAGGATTATTGCCCCCCTTCTTGCTTCACCTTAAGTCAGGCTAAGATCAATGCCTTCTTTAAGTGCCTTACCGGAGTCAAAGTTAGTTCTGGTTACTGTGGCAAGATAAGCAGATATCTAGACACGGACAAGAAAAGGTTCAGCGGGATGAAGTCTCATGACTGTCATGTGATGATGACGCAGATACTACCTGTTGCCCTTAGAGGGATAATGGACAAGCACGTCTGTGACACGCTTATTGGTCTCTGCAACTTTTTCGACGTCATCTCTCGAAAGTCGATCAGTGTGAAGCAGATCCAAAGGCTACCGGATGAGTTCGTTGTGATACTGAATGAGCTTGAGATGTACTTCCCGCCCGCATTCTTTGACATGATGGTGCATCTGTGTGTCGATATTGTGGATGACATAATAGACCTGGGGCCGTCATTCCTGCACAACATGATGCCATTTGAGAGGATGAATGGGATCATCAAAGGATTCGTTCGTAACATGTCCCGTCCGGATGGAAGAATCGTCGAGGATATTTGGCACAAGAGTGCATCTCTTTACGTGAGAATTTTCTATATGGCGCAGACCAGCCGCCTGGTGTTAGTGTTGGTTTGCCCATTAACAAGCACGATGGGAGGCTCGAAGGAGATGGTCACTGCAACGGTCGCAAGGAACTGCACGTGGCATACTCAGATCGACGCAGCCACTTTGACAGAGCAAACTTGGTAGTGCTACAACACCTAGACGAGGTAGATCCTTTCGTGGCACTGCACAAAGAAATTATCGCAAAGAAGTATCGTGACCGGGGGGTATGCATGACGGACGCCGAAGTTACTAGAGAGCACAACTCCACTTTCCTGCATTGGTTCAAAGAGCATATTATTGCTAATCCTCCGGAGGAGGGCTCTAAGGACGGATTGCTCATATACGCCTTAGCACATGGCCCCTCGCCCAACATCGTAACCTATCAGGCATATGATATCAACGGATACACGTTCTACACGGAGGCCAAAGATATGGACAGTGATGATCAGAACTCAGGGGTGACGATGGAATGCATGACCGACAGCGACAACGGCGCAACTGAACGATTTTATGGAAGGGTCGAGGAGATCTGGGACTTGACTACTCTGGACTGCACAACACAACGATGTTCCGTGTCAGATGGGCTAAGAATGTCGAAAGAGAAAGCCGGATTTTCACTACCATGACTATACCCGACGCCAAGAGTGCTACCGTGAACGTTATCGCAAAAAACGAGCCATGGGTACACGCTAAGCACGTGACACAATGCTTCTTCATAATCGACCACAAGAATCCCAGCCGTGTTGTCACGAGGAGAGGCAAAAGGAACATCACTTTGGAATGGATGGAGTCGCAAACGAGGAAGACTATGATCAAGACGGCAACCCAATGAGGGAAGATGACGATGATGATGAAGTATACGTCAAAAGAAGAATCAATACTACATTACCTAAGAAAAATCGTACTCCATGGAAAAAGGCAAAGTCACAATGAGGGGCTCAATTATTCTTGACGAACAAGAAGGGAAAGAAGTGACTCAAAACGAAAACGCCAAATAGTGAGGAAACTTATTTTATCGGTCAAATGATGTAATATATATATATATATATATATATATATATATATATATGTTCCTATTTTGTATACTCACTTAGCCATTATTATGCATGGGTCCAATGATGTGTAATATATATGTTCCTATTTTGCGTACATATTTAACCGTCAAATGATGCAATATATATCGCCCTCCCTTCGTTCACTGCCCTCGGGAAATAAAAGTGGGATAAAATAAAGGAAAAGGAAAACTGGCAGTAGCGAAGGTAGTAGCAGCGCGTTTTTCCTAAACCGCTTCTGAATCGAAGTTAGTAGCAGCGTTTTGTCCAAATGCGCCATCTGCTACGTCCACTTAACCGAAAATTCTCACCCGCCTGCTTCATCCCGCCCCCCCAAATCCCACTCTCCCCGTCACCTTGCCGTGCCCGACCCGGCCCGGCGCTCGCCCCGACTCGGCGCGGCGCTAGCTAACCCAGCGCTCACCCGACCCGACCTTCGCCCCGACCCCGACCAGTACTCGCCCCGACCCGGCCCTCGCCTCCGACCCAGCGGCGCCTTCGCCCCGACCCGGCCTTTCGCCCCGATCCGTCGTCTCGCCTCCCTCCTCTCCACTCCCGGCCGTCGTCAGGCCTGCCTCCTCGCCCTGCACCCTCCGTAAACCCCCCCTCTCTCTCTACTAGGGTTCTTGGTTAATTTACTTAGGTTTTAGTTAGGGCAGTATGTTAATTAGGTTATCTATTTAGTTATGAATTTAGCTAGGTTTCAAAATTTGAACCGGACATGTGATATGTGCAAATTTGAACTGGACATGTGATATGTGCATATGTCATGTTTTGGACATGTCATGTTTGGAAAATGATCCGAGTGGCCTATGTTACGCCGGAATGTTGATTCATTTCCGTTCGGTGAATTTCAGCGCCCGATATGTCCATTTTTAGCAAAGGTCATGCCGAAATTTCCGTGAATAAAGGCATGATTTTGTGCTACATAGTTGGCATATCGAGTCTTTGGCACATAGATTTCTTTTATGTCATTTATCATTTATTCATACTTTTAGAAATAAATGAGGACACTTAATCATAGGAAACATGTCGAACAACGAAGAAACCGGGCCTTTTGACCAAGATGCGCATTTAGATGGATTATGAGGGTGAACAAGAGTACCTCGACTATTTGATCGCTAAGCAAGGTTTGCAGGTCGGCCTCGATGATGGTATTGACGCCGACATCGACACCGACACCGCCGGCACCGATGGCGGCACCGAGACCGATGGGGAAGGTACCGGCACCGATGGCGGCACCGAGACCGCGGGAAGGAACCGGCCCCGATGCCGCTACCGAAAAGAGGAAGCATAAGAAGCAGAGGATACGAAAACCTAACAAACTAGGGATTGGACGACTTGTGATCACAAAGATGGCACTTGGCAAGTTTGAGCCGTTAGAGCCGGAAGAACCTCGCAAGTGCTATGGGAACCAAGTAGGATGCATCCTACGGGAATGCTTGTGAGCATCAACGCATTTATGACTTAAGGAGTAAAGAACATTTGACGCAGCTTGCTCCTAACAAAGTTGCACAAGAGATTCAAGTTCCCCGACCGGGATGATAACATAGAACAACCGTGGGATGATCCGAAGATGAAAAAGATTAACAATCACGCCATGGGCATGTTCAAGCAATGATTTGGCCTCCTGAAACGAGGGTGAAACGAGCTATTGAGGCTGATGAACCCCTTTCCAAGATTCTCGGAGGAAAATCCGACACTTACGTAAGAGGAGTTCGAAAAGTTCAAGGACACTTGCGCTACCGAGGCAGCCAAGGCTAAGGCTGCGAAATTCAAGAGCCTTCAAAGAAAGGAACACGGGAAGCATCGCCTCGGAAGCCATGTCTACCTCGGAAAAAGGCCCATATGGGATAAGGAGGACGCGAACGTGAAGCCACGGGTCTCCTGCACTTCTTGAAGTTCACCAACCCCTTGGAGCATGACTTCATTAGGGCCCGCTACAAGTGGGACAGGGAGAAAAAGGCTTTTTACACAAACAAGATCACGAGGTAATTGATTAGACTACTGGAGAAGCAACACCAGCTTGCAGCCGAAAGCCCTACTTCTCCGATGAGGCCCAAGTGGGACACCCCTCTCAACCGGGCCTTGAACGAACTTAAGGGACTCCCTTTGGATCAGCGGCCGCAATATGAATGGTGGTGCATGGCGCCGAGACGGCGCCACGTGGAAGGTGTTTTACAACGAGGGCCCGGAGGCCAAGAAGCTGAAAACAAAGTTTAGTCAGGCGGACATCAACGCGAAGGTGAAGCTTATGGTCGAGAAAAAGCAGCTGAGGACGCCAAAAGCAGCCGAGGACAAATATGAGTTGCTACAGCAGAAAATCAATGCAGCCAGAATCGCTGCAGAAATGATTTCGGTACTAACTTGGTTCCAGCTTATCATCAAGCTGGGCGAAGGAAAATCCAGACAAGACGGTACATGATTTCCCGATGCCCAGTTTCGTCGGGAGCAACTCCATGAACAACAACACCATCGCACCATCACTTGCTCATGCAACCGGGCCTCCTCTCGCAGCCGCTCCCGCTCATAGCAGCCCGTCCTCGGCCTCAGCGCGCTAGGTGGGCCTTTCGTCTTTGGCTGAGCTCGACGCCACACGGTAATTACATGTCGCACCAACATATATATATATATAATATTCCATTTTTTGCCTTTCGGTTGTTTTACGCCACGTATATATGTGTTTGCAGCGAAAGAAACCCCGTGCACCATACTCTAATTGATCAAAGGCCGAAGGTGGACGTGGGAAAGGGATAATAATGGACCCCTCAACGCACGTTCCACAACCAGCCGATCTCACTGGGCACTTCAGGTTAGCTTGACCAGTGTGAAATCGGGCACGAGGAATTGCCTCCTCCGACAAGATGTGGGAGCGGACGACGAGACCCCGCCATGATTGAAGCTGCAAGAATTGGGTGCTGCTATGGCCGAAGAATCTTATTCGTCTGGAGCCGGCCAAGAGCTCACCAATAACTACCACACATAAACAAGCATGTGCGAAGACCACCACCCCTCCTACGCAATTACCAGCTCCTGTAGTGCAGGGTGAGAACGGCGGACGACATGATGAAGGGGGTGCAATAGTACTGGCTGATGTAATTTCTCCTGTAGAACAGAGAATGGATGATGAGACGGAGGTCGACCCTATGGATTACCTCAATACAAACGCTGCATGATGACTGTGACATAGATATGATGAGTCAACCATATGACGAATCGGGCTATCGACTTGCTAATGAGGATATGGATGATATGCCCGCAGGGTCGCACCATGGATTGCAAAAGTCTCTCTTCATGGAATCCTCACAGGACACACTCAAGATGCCGCCTCAACACAGGCTCAACTAGCTGGGCGCGAGGGTCGACAGATTTAGCCCGGGAACACTGGGCAGAGGTTAAGGAAGGGTCTGGAAGGTGTGCCCAAGAAAAAGGAGAGGAAGAGATCGGGGAAGGTAACTGCCTCCAAACAAGCCAGAGCACATAGCAGCCAGACGATGCATTCTGAAGAGCGTGTACCCATGAAAAGTGCGGTCATGTTCCATCTCACGGGCGAGCCGATGCTACCGCCAAAACCGCTGGAGGCACTATCAGGGGATCTCAGGAGACTGCACGACCATGTGTTGTCGACTGAGAAAAGCCTACTAGCCTCAAAGGATCCAGGATATCCGACATACGCGGCTCGTGTGCCTGAGGGGAAGTGCTACGTGGACACACAACCCGCGGAGGTGTTCTTCCTGCGGTTTTACCATATCTTTGAGATGTTTCTAACAAGGCGGCTTGATTTTACTATCGCCCACCTTTTTGCGCTACATATGAGCTCCGTCATAAAGAGTGAAGAAGTCTCGCAAATCTATGTGGCGGATCCGTACTACATGCACGAGTCTTTCTTGAGTCTCGGCAACTTCGAGCGTGAAACTGCTAGGGAGTACCTCCAAAACTTCATGGTACAGATTAAGGACCGGGAAATTGTCCTCGTGCCTTATCATCCAAAGTAAGTGAGTTCCGGACAACCCTTTCGTACATTTCAATCATTCCTTCTCTCTCATATGGGGAATAATTTGAGGTGTCTTTTCCCTGCAGCAATGAGCGCGCCGTCCTTATCGTTCTTTACCCGCAAGTCTCCCACGCCGTGTATTTTGACCCTTCCAGAGACTACGAGAAAAAAGACTACACCAACATAATGAATATTCTAGATGATGCTCTCCAAGGCTTCAGCTTTAGAGGTGGCCACGTGCAGATCAAGAAACAAAGGAACAAGAAGATGGGTTTCATGCATAAAACTAACTTCTCCTGCATCCATGTCCCAAAACCAGGCAAGAAGGATGGATTCTACCTCGTCCATCTCATGATTCAGTTCAACACGGGTCACCAAAAGCTTCGCATTAACAGCGAAATGATGATCGTATCCACAAGTGGCTAGAATCTCATGGAGAAGCGGATTATAAACTTAGAGATGACTTCTTTCGCATCCAAAGCGACATTACGGCGATCATCATGAAAGAAGTCGTCGATGAGAAGGGGATGTTCCACCACGGCCCTATATCGCGAAGTCGACGTCCGAACTCGCATAGGCATGCAACGTCTAGACCTCACGCTGTTCAAGAAGCTAGGGTTCATCCTCGATGATATGGAAGGATGGAACTTCTAGTGATTTATGATGCCGATGATGATGATATGTGTCGGTTGAACTTGTATACTTCTTGTAGCGATGAAACTTTGTGATGTCCACGGTCCATGTGCCGAACTTGCGAAATGCTACTTTGTTAGTTTGCGTACGATGACCTGCGTACCTCTAGTTAATTAATTTGCATATTGTATGTTGCATCTAGTTGCTAACCCTTTCTTTTTCGGTGTTGCTCTAGTATATTTTGTTGCATATATATGATTGTACATCCTCTTCATGAACATGCATCTCTAACAGGTACCTAGTTTCTTGATGGCGAGATGGAATTGCTATGTCGTGTACAAAGGGAAGGTTCCGGGTGTACAACGAGTGGCATGAGTGTCGTGCGCAAGTGAATGGGTTCACGGGCGCCAGCCATAAAGGCTTCAAAAGCAGACAAGAAGGAGAATCTAGTTACTTGAGGTTCACGCTTAGCGCGAGAGAGGACTCAGAATCGCCACCTCATGTATCGCATAGTCCCGCTCTCACTCATAGTGATAGCACTTCTTCTGTATACCTTTGTTTAGATGGATGACGTTGTTGTAGTTGCAAGTATTCGAGACTTGCATGTATCGCTATTTTCGAGATGATGACAAGATATCACTTTGTGTTGGATGATGATTATGATGAGACTATTTGTATGTACATGCTATGATTACATTTGTGGTCTCGCAGACATTTGTATGTGTATCATGATGACATTTCTATGTGCTAAAGATTCTTCTATAAAGCCTGTTCAAATACAAAACAAATATGCCAAAAAAATAACAAAAAAACCTACTTAAATTAGCAGTAGCGAGTGTACAAAAGTTAGCAGCAGCGCCGCTATAGCAGTAGCGCGTCAAGGTAAAGCGCGCTAGAGATACTAGCAGTAGCGAGCTTCCGCGAACAGCGCTGCTGCTACACTTGTGTAGCAGTAGTGCCGGTGAGCACGCGCTACTGCTATATGTTAGCTGTAGCGCCTTATTAGTAGCGCCTATCCCCGCGCTACTGATACATCTAAAAACCCGCGTTGCTGCTAGCCTTTTCCCAAGTAGTGTACGTGTAAGGTCGGTCCGGGCCACTTCCTCCCACAATGCCGCCGAATCAAGATAAGACTAGTAACATTAAGCAAATTGAACAAATCATCGCCCACAACTACTTTGTGTTCTACTCGTGCAAAGAATCTACGCATAGACCTAGCTCATGATGCCACTATTGGGGAACGTAACGATAATTCAAAAAATTTCCTACGTGGCACCAAGATCAATATAGGAGATACTAGCAACGAGAGATAGGGAGAGCATATTCATACCCTTGAAGATCAATAAGCGGAAGTGTTGCAAGAACGCGGTTGGTGGAGTCGTACACGTAGCGATTCAGATCGCGGTCGATTCCGATCTAAGCGTCGAACAACGGCGCCTCCGCGTTCAACACACGTGCAGCCCGGTGACGTCTCCTGTGCCTTGATCCAGCAAGGAGAAGGGAGAGGTTGGGGAAGACAACTCCAGCAGCATCACAATGGCATGGTGGTGTTGGAGCAGCGTGGTTCTCCCGCAGTGCTTCGCCAAGCACTATGAAAGAGGAGGAGGTGGAGAAGTAGTGCTGCGCCAAGAGAGAGAGAGAGAGAGACTTTCGTGTATGGCAGCCCCAAAACCCCCACTATATATAGGAGGAGGGGAGGGGTGCACCCCCTCTAGGGTTCCCACCCTAGGGGGCGGTAGCCCTAGATGGGATGGAGGGGGCGGCTAAGAGGGGGAGAGAGGGGGCACGCCCTTGGGTGGGCCTTAGGCCCATCTGCGCCTAGGGTTTTCCCCCTCTCCCCTTTGCTGCGCCTTGGGCCTTGGTGGGAGGTGCACCAGCCCACTCAGGGGATGGTCCCTTCCCACTCTTGGCCCATGCAAGCCTCCAGGGCCAGTGGCCCCTCCCGGTGGACCCCCGGAACCCTTCCGGTGGTCCCGATACATTACTAGTGATGTCTGGAACACTTCCGATGTCCATATCCTCACTTCCTATATATCATTCTTTACTTCCGGACCATTCCGGAACTCCTCATGACGTCCGGATCTCATCCGGGACTCCGAACAACATTCGATAACCATGTACATACTTTCCCTATAACCCTAGCGTCATCGAACCTTAAGTGTGTAGACCCTACGGGTTCGGGAACCATGCAGACATGACCGAGACATCTCTCCAGTCAATAACCAACCGAGGGATCTGGATACCCATGTTGGCTCCCACATGTTCCACGATGATCATATCGGATGAACCACGATGTCGAGGATTCAATCAATCCCGTATGCAATTCCCTTTGTCTATCGGTATGTTACTTGCCCGAGATTCGATCGTCAGTATCCCCATACCTCGTTCAATCTCGTTACTGCAAGTCTCTTTACTCGTTCAGAACGCATGATCCCGCCACCAACTCCTTAGTCACATTGAGGTCATTATGATAATGCATTACCGAGTGGGCCCAGAGATACCTCTCCGTCATACACGGAGTGACAAATCCCGCCGATTCGTACAACCCAATGTACACTTTTAGAGATACCTGTAGTGCACCTTTATAGCCACCCAGTTACGTTGTGACGTTTGGTACACCCAAAGCATTCATACGGTATCCGGGAGTTGCACAATCTCATGGTCTAAGGAAATGATACTTGACATTAGAAAAGCTTTAGCAAACGAACTACACGATCTTGTGGTACGCTTAAGATTGGGTCTTGTCCATCGCATCATTCTCCCAATGATGTGATCCCGTTATCAATGACATCCAATGTCCATGGTCAGGAAACCATGACCATCTATTGATCAACGAGCTAATCAACTAGAGGCCTACTAGGGACGTATTACGATCTATGTATTCATACATGTATTACGGTTTCCGGTTAATACAATTATAGCATGAACAATAGACAATTATCATGAACAAGGAAATATAATAATAACCAATTTATTATTGCCTCTAGGGCATATTTCCAACACGGGCAACATTATCCCCAAGTCCCATGGGTCTGTCCCTGCGACGTGTATCCTTTTGCATCTTTAGCTTACTCTGTTGGGAGCGCCTCTCGGGCTGCATCATCCCCAGGCCGCTCGGGTCCCTCCTAGTGGCATGTATCGTTCTTGCATTTATCTGAATTAGCTTGTCTCCTTGCATGAGTTATCTATGATTGCCAACTGCCTGTCCGGTACTTCGTTACCATGAATGTCGTACGCCCTTGCAAGCCCGCCCACGACCGCCTCTTGATTAAGGACTGGCACGGCGTCTGTGCTCGGGTCCGTCCCTATAGCGTCGCTAAACCTAAGAGGCTTAGCTCTGGCTCACGGACCCGCTCCCATGTATGTCACCTCCCATGGCCCTTGGTGCCTTGTTCTCGCATGAGCTAATCACGGACGGACAGGCCAGGGTGCGCGACCCGGTGGCTCGCCACCACGGGAGCCGCGCGTCGGTCATCTTTCTTCAGGATTCTTCGCATGAGAAGTCTAGGCACGGCGTCTGTGCTCGGGTCCGTCCCTGCAGCATCGATAAACCCAACGACTGAGCTTTGTCTGGTGGGCCGGCCCCGTTGACGTCACCTCCTAGGGTCGTTGGTGTTTGGCCTTCTCATGTGATTGCCCCAGGAGATTCGTCCGGCGCAGGTTGCCTAACCATCTCACAGGGCCACCGCAGCCATCAAGAATCAAGACCAGGAGCAACCCGCCTTGAGGTAGGGCCTCGTGAGTCCCGCGCTGGCTCACGAGTTCCCAGACACACCTCGTCTAGCCCTGTCATGCAAGCCACATGTCAGGGCGGGGCTGTACATGCCCCGGGGGCTCCACGCAGAGGGAGCCCTCACCCACGCACCAGCGGAAGCACCATGCTTCGTGCTGGCAGTCGACATGGTGGAGGAGCGACTATACCCATGCAAGTGCGGAAGCACTACGCTCCGTGCTGGTAATAAACAACTGCGGGTGGCCCCATGGTTGTATCAACCTGAGGGAGCCTCCGGGCTCAGTGTCCAGCCTCGTTGCAACACCTCCCCTCGGGAAAGTCACGCGAGGGGGCTGGGCACGGGGGCTGCGCTCGGGTCACGCCCGAGCGTACGCCACCCTGCCAGGTCCCTTGGAACTGGTCGTCACGCGTTCCTCCCGAGCGGAGCCTCAGCAAAGGAAAATGTATGAAGGCCGTTTGAACGTCAAGGGGGACTCCTGAGCATCGCGACTCAGGAGCCTAACTGGCCACGTAGCCCCTCGCTCCTTGGTCCCGTCTTGGTGATCCGGACGGCCCAACAGCGGTGGAGGTAATCGCGGGGTCGGGCCCTGCTGACATAGAACACTAAGGCCTACTTTCGCGTATCCTTCCCGTAAGCCGTTTGCGCGTCAAGGGGGACTCCTGAGCATCGCGACTCAGGAGCCTAACTGGCTACGTAGCCCCTCACCCCTTGGTCTCGTCCTGGCGATCCGGAGAGCCCAACGGCGGCTGAGGTATGCGCGGGGTCGGGCCCGCCGACGTAGAACATCAAGCAAACGGAAAGGAAATCATGGAATCTTAAACAAATATTACAGAATATATTGTTCGCTAAATACCAAACGAAGTTTTAACGCCTCCACGAGGCACGTTGCATATCACAGGAAAGTTCGCAGGAAAATAAAACGGAAAGCAGCGCCACTGCTCACCAACAAGCCTCCTCTTTAGCCCTGAGCGCTGTCGCCAGGGAGCGCCTCCCCATCGGCAGCATCAGCGTTGCCCGTGTCATTAACCGAGGTCGCGGGATCGGCGACACCATCAGCCAGAGGTGCGAGATCGACGGCGAGGAACTTCTTCAACGGGGCCTCCACATGGCCCTTCACGGCAGCGGCAGCGGCTGTGCAGCGCTCTTCCTCGATGGGCTCGAGCAGCTCGCCAAGATCAGCGTCGATGTCGCGAAGATGGAGGTGGCTGAAGATGCGCATCAGAGCTGAGGAAGAAAGTGCGCGGGCTTCCCCCTACACCATGGGGCCGATCCCGTCGATGACGCCCTCGAGCGTCGTGACAAGATGAGGGAGCAACTGGGTGGGGCCCTCGTCATCAGTCGCCAGCGGCTTCTCCAAGCCCTTCTCGTAGAGCTCCTGCAGTGCCTTGCGTGATCTTTTCTCGAGAGACTTGAAG
Source organism: Aegilops bicornis (assembly GCA_021605145.1). Lineage (NCBI taxonomy): Eukaryota > Viridiplantae > Streptophyta > Magnoliopsida > Poales > Poaceae > Aegilops > Aegilops bicornis. The sequence continues at coordinate 721,284,331 of CM038670.1, read as the reverse complement.
GCCGCGCGATCCTCAGCCAGAACCTTCGCCTTGGCTTCCAGCTGAGTCTTCTCCGTCTCCACCTTCTTCTCCAGCTTCTCCAGACGGCTGCGTTCTGCGGCCTGCGCCCTTGCCGACTGCTCCAGCTCGGTGTCACGACCGGGGACTGCGTCTTCTCGGGCCTTCATCTTCTCCTCCTCCGCCTTGCAATCGCGAGCCTCGGTCGCGCCTCGTTGCACATGGTCTCCAGCTCGGCCTCCATCAGCCGGCAGCGTTCCCTGGCGGCTTCTGCATCCTTCTATGCCGCGTCACGAGCAGCAGCAGCTAGGTCGGCGGCCCACTTCCCTTCCTTTGAAGCTGCCACGGCCTGGATCCACATGGCTCTGACGGACGCATCGGAACACAGCCACCCTCAAATCAGCTCCAGGCGCCGAGCGGCGGTCGCGGCCTTGAAGGTCGCCCCGAGCTGGGTCGATAGGGAGAGAGCCTCCCTGTGACATCAGCGCACCAGAAGGATCATGGGCCGACGGCATGATGGGAGGAGGAGGAGGAGGCAGCGTCATCGCCGTGGCCTGCGTGCTAGCGGCGGCAGAAGAAGAAACTGGGGGCTCCTGAACCATTGAAACATCGACGGGCGAGCTGGGGATAGGGGCCTTTGGAGCCGACTTGGCCATGGAGGCCGCCTTCTCCTGAGGCCAGTCCACCGGGCCTCACAAGGAAGACCGAGCTGGAGAAGCATGGGCGTCGTCGCCACCTTTCCGCATCGGAGGAGGCGTGGCCGCGGCGGGCTGCTGGGTCCCAGAAGGTGTGGGCGCTCCCTCTTTCTTCTTCTTCGCCGCCGACGTTGGCCCGGTGGAGCAAGGAAGGGCATCAAGAGCAGCAGCAAGAGAAAGGATGAAATCAGGGCAAAAGCACTTACTGGTCCACGACGGCGTACTCCCTCATCCTCTTCTGGAGTGCGAAGCCCAAAGGCTTCGCCGCCTGCGGCGTGGGCACATGGGTCTCAGGAGCGGACGAGAGGGCAGCAGTTGGGCCCGTGGTGGCACCGGCCGGCGTCAGGGCAGGAGCATCGCCTCGGGAGATCAGCGCCGACCTGCTCTTCTTCGGGACCCCAGCCGGCGGCTTCTTCGAGGAGGTAGCCCGGGACCTCGTGGTTACCCCTGTGGGGGGCATGACCTCCCTCACCGGATGGTCGTCAACATCGTCGTTGTTGGATAAGGCGCGAAGGAGATCGGCCTTGCCTGGAGGGGAAGTCTCCCCTACCCCCTCCCGGGTCACCTCTGAGTCCCGTTCCTCCTCGTCGGAGTCACCAGAGGACACCATCACCGGAGCCGTCACCACCTGGGCCTCGGAGAGCACTGGCAGCACAAGCCCGCGCCCGTCGAAGATAGGCATGGCGGCGGCTACCTTCACCCCATCTGGGCGGCAGTACAGGGGGACGTGGGTGTCCGGTGGATACCCCTGATCATCCACGACCAAGAGGCAGAGAGCCGCGCCCAGCTCCTTGTCCGACACGGCACCTGGGCGCAGACGGAGGTCGTCCTCCTCGTCCCCAAGCTTCCACAAGGGGCGAGCGCGCCTGGAGTGGAGCTACACGCTGCGCCAGGAATTCCTTGACGATCATGGCCCCCATCAGCTTCGCCGCCTTCGGGTCGTTAGGCTTCAGGTTGGTGGTCATCTTCTCCAGCACCTGCTCCGCCCAGGGGTCGGTGAGCTTTGTGAAGAACCACCCGTCATGAGGCGAGGGCATCTTCGTTGGCAGCACCAACCGAGTGTGGGAGCACTTGGCGTCCATAAGGACCCACCTGCTCCTGAAGCCCTCAGCCTTCTTCCCGGCCTTCGAGATCTCGTTGGTCCCGTTGGCTGCGACAAAATTGGCATAGCCCGAGCAATGGCCGTCCTTGTTCTGGAGGTAGAAGAAGTGGCGAAGCAGCGCCACAGACAGCATCACCCCCACGAATGCCTCACAATAGAAGGCGAAGATCGACAGGAGGAGGATGGAGTTGGGATGAAGATGAAGTCCATGCAGCTTGTAGTGGCTAAGGATGGCGTAGAAGAAATCGGAGAAAGGGGGACCAGCCCTGCGACGACGCTACGGGTTGGATGGTGGAGAGCGACACGCTGGGGTCGAACGCTGAGCATGATGCGATGTATTGTGTTGGCTTCACCTGACCTAAGAGCAGTGCAGATCGCCTGGTGGGAGATCCACAAGACATCCTTGGGCGACCAGGCGAGTGAGTGGCTGCCCGGTGGTCTTCTTGACCGCCACTATTGCTGATTTGTGCGGGTGGGTTCGGTAGGTCAAACTTGCTTTATATATTGGAGGAAGGTGCAGAAGTCAAATTCAACTGGTGAAGGAATAAGTAATGATCTGAAGAGGCAATTATGGTGAAGATAAAGAGGACAGAGGGAGAGGTAATCGTCAGTTTCTCCGCCCGATGGTGAAAAGTTGAATTAATTCATCAAGCTGTAGTGGAGGCGAGGTGTAAGATGGATATGCCAGAATTTTGAATGTTGGTGGGATGTTTTATTACTCCTTGGAGGTGTAAGGTTGGAGTAGTGGTTTACTGTCCGGGAAATATGGGGATAGTTGAGAAACAATGGTGCATGCAAGTGCAGAGAAGATAATGCTAAAAATAAAGCATTATGCATGCCGAGAGCTGCTGAAGTGGAGAGGTTGAATGCTGATGTGGCATCATGAGGATGTGGATAGTGTGCATGTAGAGAGAATTGCTAGTAGTGGGGATCAACTTCTTAAGAATGTAAGATTTGGATCTTATGGTGTACTTCCCTCTCTACCTTCTTGTGATGAATTGAATCTTTTCCCTTGAGGTTTTGTTATGTCGGCTTGTAAGGGAAAATTGCTCCTAAATTTGTATGATCTTTTATTGTAAGGGAAAATAAGCTTTGTGCGAACTTGTGATGGTAATGCAATAAAAGCGACGGACTGCTCAATAAAGGTTGCTATCATAAGGGGCAATAAAAAGTGACGTTCCTTTGCATTAAGAGCTCACACATTTAAATGAAAAGCGCATGGCAACCCCTGCTTCCCTCTGTGAAGGGCCTATCTTTTAATAGTTATTCTTTACTTTCATGCAAGAGTCAATAGTATTTATTCCTATTCCAACCTCAACTATTCTCCACGTGGCAAGCATTATGTGGTAGGGAATGATCCAGACAAATATATATCCAGTTGAATATAAGTAATCATGAGTTATTATTGTTGACATTAGCTCTGAGATAAATAAGTTGGGAGGTTAAACATTGAACCCCCATCTTGATCTGTGTCTGATTGAAACAGTTTGTTCTAAAAATTTGCTTTGAGTGTCAGTAATCATGGAAGACTATATGATAGTTGAGTATGTGGAGTTTGTTAAACCAAAAGCTCTTACATAGACCCTTCCTGGGATGAATTGCAATTGCTTCGATGATTGAGAACATAGTTTGAGTTTTCAAGAAAGTTTATTGTTTATACTTTAGTTTGTGAATGAGTTGTTACTTGATCATGAGAAGTTTTATGATGAATAATTATTGTTATACTAATGATCATGGTGTTGTCATGTCCATATTTTGTTTTATCGACACCTCTCTCTATAAACATTTGTTCATGATTATCGAGTTCGGTATTCGCTTGAGGACAAGCGGAGTCTAAGCTTGGGGGAGTTGATACGTACTTTTTGCATCATGATTTCCTAATATTATTTATAAAATATTTAGATCAATATTTTACTTTATGATGCAATTCTAATGCCTTTTCTCTCTTAATATGCAAGATACACTTGAAGAGAGAAATTGCTAGCAGTTGGAATTCTGGACCTAAAAGAGCTACAATAGAGATACCTATTCTCCAGAACTCCAAAGAAACTAAAAATTTGCGGAGAATTTTTTTGGAATATATAAAAAATACTAGAAGAAATAAGTACTAGAGAAGACCCTAAGTGGGCCCACAAGGCAGGAGGGCGCACCCCCAGGGCACGCCCAAGTGCCTTGTGGGGCCCACAGATTCCCTCCGGTGCCCATCTTCTGCTATATGAAGCCATTTGCCCTAGAAAAAAAATAGAAGAATACTTTCGGGATGAAGCGCCACCGTCTTGAGGCGGAACCTGAGAAAGAGCACTTTTGCTCTCTGGCGGAGCGATTCTGCCGGGGATACTTCCCCCCGGGAGGGCGAAATCGAAGCCATCGTCATCACCAATGCTCCTCTCATCGTGGGAGGACTCATCTCCATAAACATCTTCACCAGCACCATCTCATCTCCAAACGCTAGTCCATCTCTTGTATTCAATTTTTGTCCCAAAGCCTCAGATTGGTACCAGTGGGTTGCTAGTAGTGTTGGTTACATCTTGTAGTTGATGCTAGTTGGTTTATTTGGTGGAAGATCATATGTTCAAATTGTTAATGATATTTTTATCTCCTCTCTTCATGACCATGAATATGATTTGTGTGTAGTTCCATTTGTTCTTGAGGACACGGGAGAAGTCTTGTTATAAGTAATCATGTGAAGTTGGTTTTTGTTCAATATTTTGATGATGTGTTATGTTGTTCTTCCTCTGGTGTCGTGTGAACCTTGACTATATACGACACATTACCATGCTTGGGCCTAGGGGAAGGCATTGTGGGATTAGTAAGTAGATGTTGGGTTGCGAGAGTTAGAGAAGCTTAAACCCTGATAACCCACAAGTATAGGGGGTCGCAACAGTTTTTGAGGGTAGAGTATTCAACCCAAATTTATAGATTCGACACAAGGGGAGCCAAAGAATATTTGAAGGTATTAGCAGCTGAGTTGTCAATTCAACCACACCTGGAGATTAATTATCAACAGCAAAGTGATCAGTAGCAAAGTAGTTTCATAGTTTTGTTAGTAGTGACAAGAAAGAACGGTAACAAAGAATAAAGGATGATGGCGTAATTTTGTAGCAAGTGTAATAGTGACGATAGCAGTAGTAACTTAGTAGAAACAATATAAGATACATTCGTAGGCATTGGATCGGTGACTTGTTGGATGATATTCATCATGTAACAGTTATAACCTAGGGCGATACCAAGACTAGCTCCAGTTCATCGATATAATGTAGGCATGTATTTCGTAAATAGTCATACGTGCTTTATTAAAAGAACTTGCATGACATCTTTTGTCCTACCCTCCCGTGGCAGCGGGGACCGTATTGGAAACTAAGGGATACTAAGGCCTCCTTTTAATAGAGAACCGGAACAAAGCATTAACACATAGTGAATACGTGAACTCCTCAAACTAAGGTCATCACCGGGAGTGGGCCCGGTTGTTGTCACTCTGGGTTTGCCGGATCATAACACGTAGTAGGTGACTATAACTTGCAAAATCGGATCTAACACATGGATATAATGATGAATTCATAAACGGTTCAGATCTAAGTTCATGGCACCCGGCCCAAAGTGACAAGCATTAAGCATAGCAAAGTCATAGCAACATCAATCTAAGAACATAGTGGATACTAGGGATCAGGCCCTAACAAAACTAACTCGATTACATGATGAATCTCATCCAACTCCTCACCGACCAGCAAGACTATGAAGGAATTACTCACTCCCGGTGGGGAGCATCATGGAATTGGCGATGGAGAAGGGTTGGTGATGACGAAGAACGAAGATCCCCCTCTTCGGAGGCCCAAACGGAATCCAGATCTACCCTCCTGAGGAAGAACAGGGCTTGGCAGCGGCTCCGTCTCGTGGATCGCGATAATTCTTTCTTCCTGATGTTTTTCTGGAAATATGTGATTATACAAGATCGTGGGGTCAAGAAGCGGGCCACCAGTGGGTACAACCCACCAGGCGCCGCCAGAGAAGGGGCGCACCCTGGTGGGTTGTGCCCAACCAGGCCCTCTCCGTGGGTCTTGACTCCAGAAATTCTTATTATTGATATAAAAAATCCTCGCAAAGTTTCGTTCCATTCCGAGAACTTTTATTTCTGCACAAAAACAACACCATGGTAGTTTCTGCTGAAAACAACGTCATTCCGGGGTTAGTTTCATTTAAATCATGCAAATTAGAGTCCAAAACAAGACAAAAAGTGTGAGAAAAAGTAGATACGTTGGAGATGTATCAAGTCCCCCAAGCTTAAACCTTTGCTTGTCCTCAAGCAATTCAGTTGATAAACTGAAAGTGAGGAAGAAAAACTTTTACGAACTCTTTTGCTCTTGTTTGCATAAATAAGCTTAAACAGCACCCAAGTTTTTAGCCAACATTATTACTAACCATGTCGACAATAACTCTAAAAGATTATAATGACTCATATCAATGACATAATCAGCTAGCGAGCAATAATAAGATATCTCAAACAGCAACACATTGTCAAAACAACCATGATATAATATTACAATAGTGGTATCTCGCTAGCCCTTTCTGAGACCGCAAAACATAAATGCAGAGCACCTCCAAAGTTCAAGCAGTGACTAAACATTGCAATTCATGGTAGAAAAGATCCAGTCATGATGCACCCAACATTAGCTATACATAATGCATAAATCATGACAGATGTGCGCTACTCAGTTTCTGGCGCTTGTTTTATAAGGTGATGACACGACAAAAAAGTAAATAGAAAGTCCATTCGCAGAGGGAAGCAGTGATTGGCGGAGGTGCCAGGGCTCAGTTTTTTAAAACAGAGATAAATGATATTTTGAGACATGCACCCTTCTTATTCACTTCGCGACCAATAGTTATCAACACCTTCCATGCTAAGCATGCTAGTGGCGGTTCCCAAGTGATAAAAGTATATGTTTGCTCCCCCTCCACCATCAATCACACTCCATGGCTTGTCCAAAACAACGGGTGCCATCCATACCAACATCAGTCCCGGGGGAGTTTTGTTTAATTATTTGCATTTTTTTAGTTCGGGACTGGGAATCCCTATTACCGCCCATTTTCTCGTGCGATGGCGACTGAATGAGCACTCGACCTGAGAATAACCTGCTTAGCACGGAAGATATCGACCACCTCCTATATTTCCATGAACAATCCAGGCACACAAAAAGGATAATTTTTTAGAAGTTTTTAGAGGTGGCACATGCAAATTTACTTAGGAAGGCAGGGTAATACCGTATATAGGTAGGTATGGTGGACTCGTCTGGAATAACTTTGGGTTCAAGGTTTTTGATGTACAAGTAGAGTTCCCACTTAGTACAGGCGAAGGCTAGCAATTTAGATTGAGAAGCGGCCAGCTAGAGAGCAACAACGATCATAAGCAGGCATTATGCATAAGTAACATTGGAGCATGAGTAGGATATGAACACCTTGAACATAAATATCATAGAGGCTATGTTGGTTTTGATTCAACTACATGCATGAACATGTGCCAAGTCAAGCCGCTCGAACATTCAGAGGAGGATACTGTTGGGGATCGTAGCAGAAATTTAAAATTTTTTACGCATCACCAAGATCAATCTATGGAGTCATCTAGCAACGAGAGAGAGAGGAGTGCATCTACATACCCTTGTAGATCACGAGCGGAAGCGTTCAAGAGAATGGGGTTGATGGTGTCGTACTCGTCGTGATCCAAATCACCGATGATCCTAGCGCCAAACGGACGGCACCTCCGCGTTCAACACACGTACGGAGCGGAGACGTCTCCGGCGCCTTGATCCAGCAAGGAGGAGGGAGAGGTTGAGGAAGAGAGCTCCAACAGCAGCACGACGGCGTGGTGGTGATGGAGTGACGGTACTCCAGCAGGGCTTCGCCAAGCTCATAACGGAGGAGAGGTGTTGGGGAGGGGAGGGGCTGCGCCTTGGATGTGGTGGTCAGCCCTCCCCTCGCCCCTCTATTTATAGGGGAAGGGGGAAGGGGGCGGGGCCCCTCTTGATGAGATCTAGAGGGGGGGGGCAAGGGGAGGGGGCTTGCCCCCCAAGCAAGGGGGGCACCCCCTCTAGGGTTTCCCCCCAACCCTAGGCGCATGGGCCCAAGGGGGATACGCCCAGCCCACTTAGGGGCCGGTTCCCTTCCACCTACAGCCCATAAGGCCCTCCGGGGCAGGTGGACCCTCCCGGTGGACCCCCGGAACCCCTCCGGTGGCCCCGGTACAATACCGGTATGCCCAAACTGTTCCGTGACCGTATGATAACTTCCCATATATAAATCTTCACCTCTGGACCATTCAGAACTCCTCGTGACATCCGGGATCTCATCCGGACTCAACAACATTCGTAATCACATACATATCTTCCTTATAACCCTAGCGCCATCGAACCTTAAGTGTGTAGACCCTCACGGGTTCGGGAATCACGCAGACATGACCGAGACAGCTCTCCGCCAATAACCAACAGCGGATCTGGATACCCATGTTGGCTCCTACATGTTCCACGATGATCTCATCGGATGAACCATGATGTCGAGGATTCAAGTAATCCCAGATACAATTCCCTTTGTCAATCGATGCGTTACTTGCGCGAGATTTGATCGCCGGTATCCAAATACCTCGCTCAATCTCAAGCAGCAAGTCACTTTACTCGCATTCATAATGCATGATCCCGTGACCAACCACTTGGTCACATTGAGCTCATTACGATGATGCATTACCGAGAGGGAACGTAGATACCTCTCTGTCATACGGAGTGACAAATCCCAGTCTCGATCCATGCCAACCCAACAGACACTTTCGGAGATACCTGTAGTGCACCTTTATAGCCACCCAGTTATGTTGTGACGTTTGGTACACCCAAAGCACTCCGGGAGTTGCAATATCTCATGGTCTGAGGAAATGATACTTGATATTAGAAAAGCTCTAGCAGACGAACTACACGATCTTGTGCTATGCTTAGGATTGTCTTGTCCATCACATCATTCTCCCAATGATGTGATCCCGTTATCAATGACATCCAATGTCCATGGTCGTGAAACCGTAACCATCCATTGATCAACAAGCTAGTCAACTAGAGGCTCACTAGGGACATGTTGTGGTCTATGTATTCACACATGTATTACGATTTCCGGATAACACAATTATAGCATGAACAATAGACAATTATCATGAACAAGGAAATACAATAATCATTTTATTATTGCCTCTAGGGCATATTTCCAACAGTCTCCCACTTGCACTAGAGTCAATAATCTTGTTACATTGTGATGAATCGAACACCCATAGAGTTCTGGTGTTGATCATGTTTTGCTTGTGGAAGAGGTTTAGTCAACGGATCTGCGACATTCAGATCCGTATGCACTTTGCAAATATCTATGTCTCCATCTTGAACATTTTCACGAATGGAGTTGAAGCGACGCTTGATGTGCCTGGTCTTCTTGTGAAACCTGGGCTCCTTGGCAAGGGCAATGGCTCCAGTGTTGTCACAGAAGAGAGTCATCGGCCCCGTCGCATTGGGAATAACTCCTAGGTCGGTAATGAACTCCTTCATCCAGATTGCTTCATGTGCTGCCTCCGAGGCTGCCATGTACTCCGCTTCACACGTAGATCTCGCCACGATGCTTTGCTTGCAATCGCACTACCATCGCCCCACCATTCAACATATACACGTATCCGGTTTGTGACTTAGAGTCATCCAGATCTGTGTCGAAGCTAGCGTCGACGTAACCCTTTACGACGAGCTCTTCGTCACCTCCATAAACAAGAAACATATCATTAGTCCTTTTCAGGTACTTCAGGATATTCTTGACCGCTGTCCAGTGTTCCATGTCGGGATTACTTTGGTACTTTCCTATCAAACTTACGGCAAGGTTTACATCAGGTCTGGTACACAGCATGGCATACATGATAGACCCTATGGCCGAGGCATAGCGGACGACACTCATCTTTTCTCTATCTTCTGCCGTGGTCGGACATTGAGCCGAGCTCAATTTCACACCTTGCAACACAAGCAAGTACCCCTTCTTGGACTGATCCATATTGAACTTCTTCAATATCTTATCAAGGTATGTGCTTTGTGAAAGACCTATGAGGCTTCTCGATCTATCTCTATAGATCTTGATGCCTAATACGTAAGCAGCTTCTCCAAGGTCCTTCATTGAAAAACACTTATTCAAGTAGGCCTTAATGTTGTCCAAAAGTTTTATATCATTTCCCATCAAAAGTATGTCATCTACATATAATATGAGAAATGCTACAGAGCTTCCACTCACTTTCTTGTAAACGCAGGCTTCTCCATAAGTCAAGATAAACCCAAACGCTTTGATCATTTCATCAAAGCGAATGTTCCAACTCCGAGATGCTTGCACTAGCCCATAGATGGAGCGCTGGAGCTTGCATACCTTGTTAGCATTCTTAGGATCGACAAAACCTTCTGGCTGTATCATATACAATTCTTCCTTAAGAAAGCCGTTAAGGAATGCCGTTTTGACGTCCATTTTCCATATCTCATAATCGTAGAATGCGGCAATTGCCAACATGATTCGGACAGACTTAAGCTTCGCTACGGGTGAGAAGGTCTCATCGTAGTAAACTCCTTGAACTTGTCGATAACCCTTAGCGACAAGTCGAGCTTTATAGATGGTGACGTTACCATCCGCATTCGTCTTCTTCTTAAAGATCCATTTATTTTCTATCGCTCGCCGATAATCGGGCAAGTTTGTCAAAGTCCATACTTTGTTTTCATACATGGATCCTATCTCGGATTGCATGGCTTCAAGCCATTTATTGGAATCTGGGCCCGCCATCGCTTCTTCATAGTTCGAAGGTTCACCGTTGTCTAACAACATGATTTCCAGGACGGGGTTGCCATACCATTCTGGTGCGGAACGTGTCCTCGTGGACCTACGAAATTCAGTAGCAACTTGATCCGAAGTACCTTGATCATCATCATTAACCTCATCTCTAGCCGGTGCAGGCACCACAGGAACATCTTCCTGAGCTGCTCTACTTTCTGCTTCAAGAGGCAGTACTTCATCAAGTTCTACTTTCCTACCACTTACTTCTTTCGAGAGAAACTCTTTCTCCAGAAAGGACCCGTTCTTGGCAACAAAGATCTTGCCTTCGGATATGAGGTAGAAGGTGTACCCAATGGTTTCCTTAGGGTATCCTATGAAGACGCATTTTTCCGACTTGGGTTCGAGCTTTTCAGGTTGAAGTTTCTTGACATAAGCATCGCATCCCCAAACTTTTAGAAATGACAGCTTAGGTTTCTTACCAAACCATAATTCATACGGTGTCGTTTCAACGGATTTCGACGGGGCCCTATTTAAAGTGAATGTGGCAGTCTCTAAAGCATAGCCCCAAAATGAGAGCGGTAGATCGGTAAGAGACATCATAGATCGCACCATATCCAATAGAGTGCGATTACGACGTTCGGACACACCGTTACGCTGAGGTGTTCCAGGCGGCATGAGTTGTGAAACGATTCCACATTTCCTTAAGTGCGTACCAAATTCGTGACTTAAATATTCTCCCTCACGATCCGATCATAAGAACTTTATTTTTCGGCCACGCTGATTCTCTACCTCATTCTGAAATTCCTTGAACTTTTCAAAGGTCTCAGACTTGTGTTTCATCAAGTAGACATACGCATATCTACTTAAGTCATCAGCGAGAGTGAGAACATAACGATAGCCTCCACGAGCCTCAACGCCATTGGACCGCACACATCACTATGTATGATTTCCAATAAGTTGGTTGCTCGCTCCATTGTTCCGAGAACGGAGTCTTGGTCATTTTTCCCATGAGGCATGGTTCGTGACGCGTGTCAAATGATTCATAATCAAGAGACTCCAAAAGTCCATCTGCATGGAGCTTCTTCATGCGCTTGACACCAATGTGACCATAGGCGGCAAGTGCCACAAGTATGTGGGACTATCATTATCAACCTTACATCTTTTGGTATTCACACTATGAATATGTGTAACATCACGTTCGAGATTCATTAAGAATAAACCATTGACCAGCGGGGCATGACCATAAAACATATCTCTCATATAAATAGAACAACCATTATTCTTGGATTTAAATAAGTAGCCATCTCGTAAACGAGATCCAGATACAATGTTCATGCTCAAAGCTGGCACTAAATAACAATTATTGAGGTTTAAAACTAATCCCGTAGGTAAATGTAGAGGTAGCGTGCCGATGGCGATCACATCGACCTTGGAACCATTCCCCGACGCCAAGATCGTCACCTCGTCCTTCGCCAGTCTCCGCTTATTCCGCAGCTCATGTTTTGAGTTACAAATATGAGCAACCGCACCGGTATCAAATACCCAGGAGCTACTACGAGTACTGGTAAGGTACACATCAATTACATGTATATCACATATTCCTTTGGTGTTGTCGGCCTTCTTGTCCGCTAAGTACTTGGGGCAGTTCCGCTTCAAGTGACCGTTTCCCTTGCAATAAAAGCACTCAGTCTCAGGCTTGGATCCATGCTTTGGCTTCTTCCAGGAAACTGGCTTACCGGGCGCGGCAACTCCCTTGTCCTCCTTATTGAAGTTCTTCTTACCCTTGCCTTTCTTGAACTTAGTGGTTTTATTCACCATCAACACTTGATGTTCCTTTTTGATCTCCACCTCCGCTGATTTCAAAGATTGAATATACCTCGTGAATGGTCTTTTCCATCCCCTGCATATTGAAGTTCATCACAAAGCTCGTGTAGCTAGGTGGGAGCGATCAAGGATTCTCATTAACGATCGTGCATCATCCGGGAGATTAACTCCCACCGAGATAAGTGGTTGTGCAACCCTACCATTTTGAGTATGTGCTCACGATAGAACTATTCTCCTCCATCTTACAATCAGAGAACTTGTCGGAGACTTCATATCTCTCGACCGGGCATGAGCTTGGAAAACCATTTTAGCTCTTGGAACATCTCATATGCTCCGTGCTGCTCAAAACGCTTTTGGAGCCCCGGTTCTAAGCTGTAAAGCATGCCGCATGTAACCAGGGAGTAATCATCACTACGCTGACCGCCAAAGCGTTCATAACGTCTTGAGTTGCTGGGAAAACGGGTGCTTCACCTTGCGGTGCATCTAGGACATATGCTTTCTTGGCAGCTATGAGGATGATCCTCAAGTTCCGGACCCAGTCCGTATAGTTGCTGACATCGTCTTTCAGCTTGGTATTCACTAGGAACGTGTTGAAGTTGAGGGCAATATTAGCGTGGGACATTTGATCTACAAGACATATTGCAAAGATTTTTAGACTAAGTTCATGATAATTGAGTTCATCTAATCAAATTATATAATGAACTCCCAATCAGATAGACATCCCTCTAGTCATCTAAGTGATACATGATCCGAGTCAACTAGGCCGTGTCCGATCATCACGTGAGACGGACTAGTCATCATCGGTGAACATCTTCATGTTGATTGTATCTTCCATACGGCTCATGTTTGACCTTTCGGTCTCTTGTGTTCCGAGGCCGTGTCTGTACATGCTAGGCTCGTCAAGTCAACCTAAGTGTTTTGCATGTGTAAATCTGGCTTACACCCGTTGCATGTGAACGTTAGAATCTATCACACCCGATCATCACGTGGTGCTTCGGAACAACGAACTTTCGCAACGGCGCACGCTTAGGGGAACACTTTCTTGAAATTATTATGAGGGTCATCTTATTTATGCTACCGTCTTTCTAAGCAAATAAGATGTAAAACATGATAAACATCACATGCAATCAAATAGTGACATGATATGGCCAATATCATTTTGCTCCTTTTGATCTCCATCTTCAGGGCGCCATGATCATCATCGTCACCGGCATGACACCGTGATCTCCATCATCATGATCTCCATCATCGTGTCTTCATGAAGTTGTCACGCCAACGTTTACTTCTACTACTATGGCTAACAGTTTAGCAATAAAGTAAAGTAATTACATGGCGTTATTCAATGACACGCAGGTCATATAAAAATAAAGACAACTCCTATGGCTCCTGCCGGTTGTCATACTCATCGACATGCAAGTCTTGATTCCTATTACAAGAACATGATCAATCTCATAATCACATATATATCATTCATCACATCCTTTTGGCCATATCACATCACTCGGCATATGCTGCAAAAACAAGTTATACGTCCTCTAATTGTTGTTGCAAATTTTTTACGTGGCTGCTATAGGTTTCTAGCAAGAACGTTTCTTACCTACGCCAAAAACACAACGTGATATGCCAATTTCTATTTACCCTTCATAAGGACCCTTTTCATCGAATCCGATCCGACTAAAGTGGGAGAGACAGACACCCGCTAGCCACCTTATGCAACTAGTGCATGTCACCGGTGGAACCTGTCTCACGTAAGTGTACGCATAAGGTCGGTCCGGGCCGCTTCATCCCACGATGCCGCCGAATCAAGATAAGACTAGTAACGGCAAGTAAATTGACAAAATCGACGCCCACAACAACTTGTGTTCTACTCGTGCATAGAAACTATGCATAGACCTAGCTCATGATGCCACTGTTGGGGATCGTAGCAGAAATTTAAAATTTTCTAAGCATCACCATGATCAATCTATGCAGTCATCTAGCAATGAGAGAGAGAGAGAGGAGAGCATCTACATACCCTTGTAGATCGTGAGCGGAAGCGTTCAAGAGAATGGGGTTGATGGAGTCGTACTCGTCATGATCCAAATCACCGATGATCCTAGCGCCGAACGGACGGCACCTCCGCGTTCAACACACATACGGAGCGGAGACGTGTCCCACGCCTTGATCCAGCAAGGAGGAGAGGGAGGTTGAGGAAGAGAGCTCCAACAGCAGCACGACGGCGTGGTGGTGATGGAGTGATGGTACTCCGGCAGGGCTTCGCCAAGCTCATAACGGAGGAGGAGAGGTGTTGGGGAGGGGAGGGGTTGCGCCTTGGATGTGGTGGTCAGCCCTCCCCTCACCCCTCTATTTATAGGGGAAGGGGGAAGGGGGTCGGCCCCCTCTAGATGAGATCTAGAGGGGGGCGGCGGCCAAGGGGAGGGGGCTTGCCCCTGCCAAGGGGGCGCCTCTAGGGTTCCCCAACCCTAGGCGCATGGGCCCAAGGGGATGCCCAGCCCACTTAGGGGCTAGTTCCTTCCACCTACATCCCATAAGGCCCTCCGGGCAGGTGGACCCTCCCGGTGGACCCCCGAACCCCTCCGTGGCCCGGCATACACAGTATGCCCCCGAACTTTTCCGGTGACCGTATGATAACTTCCCATATATAAATCTTCACCTTTGGACCATTCTGGAACTCCTCGTGACATCTGGGATCTCATACGGGACTCCGAACAACATTAGGTAATCACATGCATATCTTCCTTATAACCCTAGCGTCATTGAACCTTAAGTGTGTAGACCCTACGGGTTCGGGAATCACGCAGACATGACCGAGACAGCTCTCCGGCCAATAACCAACAGCGGGATCTGGATACCCATGTTGGCTCCCATATGTTCCATGATGATCTCATCGGATGAACCACGATGTCGAGGATTCAAGTAATCCCGTACAATTCCCTTTGTCAATCGGTATGTTACTTGCCTGAGATTCAATCGTCGTTATCCCAATACCTCGTTCAATCTCGTTACCGGCAAGTCACTTTACTCGTAGCATAATGCATGATCCCGTGACCAACCACTTGGTCACATTGAGCTCATTATGATGATGCACTACCGAGTGGGCCCAGAGATACCTCTCTGTCATACGGAGTGACAAATCCTAGTCTCGATCCATGCGAACCCAACGGACACTTTCGGAGATACCTGTAGTGTACCTTTATAGCCACCCGCCACGTTGTGACGCTTTGGTACACCCAAAGCACTCCTATCAGATCCGGGAGTTGCACGATCTCATGGTCTGAGGAAATGATACTTGACATTAGAAAAGCTCTAGCAAACGAACTACACGATCTTGTGCTATGCTTAGGATTGGGTCTTGTCCATCACATCATTCTCCCAATGATGTGATTCCGTTATCAATGACATCCAATGTCCATGGTCGGGAAAACGTAACCATCCATTGATCAATGAGCTAGTCAACTAGAGGCTCACTAGGGACATGTTGTGGTCTATGTATTCACACATGTATTACGATTTCCGGATAACACAATTATATCAGGAACAATAGACAATTATCATGAACAAGGAAATGCAATAATCATTTTATTATTGCCTCTAGGGCATATTTCCAACAGATACCATATCATCATGCTACATCACAATCATTTTAAAGCTATGTTGATGTACAACATAAATCGTTATCAACTCCCAGCTACTTATGCATGGCATGAGAAACTATAATCTCTAATTGTCATTGAAACATGTTTAATCATAATGGGCTGAAGCATGGGTACTAGGTTAAACATATTTACACAAACAAAACAAGTCGAGTTCATACCAGTTTCTCTTTGCCACGGCCAGTTCATCGAATGTCATCATTATTGCCTTCCACTTGCACGACCGAATGATATGAAAATAATAATGGTGCAAGAGCGTCGTGGACTAAGCTGGAATCTGCAAAAAAATTATTCAACAGAAGAAGACAAGGTAAAATGGGCTCCTTATTAGTTTAACAATTATTCATATGAGAGCCACTCAACATTTTCATCGTGGTCTTCTCCTCGATAAGACTTGAATAGAAAGAAAAGAAATTCAGAGAAACACACTGAAATATTTTTGGAGTTTTTGGTTTTCTTGAACAAGCAAATAAAAGGGAAAAGAAAAAATGGGAAAAACTATTTACACGGGAAAGCTCCCAACAAGCAAAAGAAGAATAAGGAAATATTTTTGGATTTTCTTTTTAGTACTACTACTAAGCATGCATTAAAAGTAAATTACTACAACTAATTTTTTTTGGTTTTTCTAAAGTTTTTCAAACATACAAGAAGAAAGCAAGAAAATAAATCTAAGCATGGATGATACAATGAAAAAGTGTGAACACCGACAAATGGAGTGATATGTGAACATGAATGTAATGTCGGTGAGAACATGTACTCCCCCAAGCTTATGCTTTTGTCCTAAGTTGGTAATCAATCAGTAGCCTGGAGGGTAGTAGGGATCCTGAGGGGCATGCATCCACTCAACCCACTGCTGAGGTTTTTGAGCAGCCTCTGCAGCAGCGTGAGCGTTCCAGTCGGCGATGATGTCTGCAGGCATAATCTAATATCCGCCCCTAGCAGCATAATCAAACAAAGCAGGCGCAGGCAATGGAATAACATCACGAGTTTCAGCGCTATAAACCAGGTTGTAAGGAATGGCAATGTCTGGACGATCATGTGCAAGAAAGTGATGGTGATCCATGGCTGCACGGTCTAGGTAAACCTTAGTCAGAGGATAATCATGAGGCCGTATCTCAACATTGAAGTAAGCGGCCAGATGAGTAGCAAAAATCCCACCATGTATTTTACCTGAGATTTATTAAGAAGGAAGCGACGAGCCACAATAGCTCCCAAGCTATAAGTGTTTTCGCCCCCTAATGCACGACGTAAAACAGCAAGGTCTGGTGAACTGAGCGCGCCCACCTTCTCTCTAGCAAGCAAGCATTTGGTAATGAAGAGTGCAAAGTAACGAACAACAGGAAAATGTAAGCCACCGGCAGTGGTGGCTGACACTCGTCTCTCGTCACCCACTGTCAAAATGTGATAGAGCCTCAAACTCAGTCGGCCTAGGCTCGGCCAAGCTCCTAATAGACGGGATCATGCATATGTCACAAAATTCAGTAAGTGGTATCTGATGGTTTTCAGCATATAAATCAAAGCTCACCTCAGGAGGATTATTTCTAGGCAAGAAACTAAAGCTCTGAACAAAGATGTTTGTGAGGATTTGGTGCTGGTCACACTCATCTGCGATGAAGTCGGTGAAGCCGGCATTAGCAATATATTGCATGAACTCCTCAAGAATTCCAGCCTCTTGCAGGAACGGGGTTTATGCCATTCAAGACGGTCGCATTCTCCACCAACCTCTGAGGGTGGAGATCACCGTTAGAAGACTCCCCAATAACACCCTTGGAGTTCTTCTTAGAGCCAAACTTCCTGAAGATATTCATGTCCGTGTACAATTTTCTGAAAATAAAATTTTTGAGGTGACAAAAGTTTATCAACAAAACTTTATGAAATTGATAGCAACTACTCATAGGGATACATAGAGGCCATAGCAAGCATTCAAAATACTTACAACATTAAGAATTCAACATGCAAGCACATCTACAGCAGCACCAAGAGTAGCTAATTATTCAAAGTATGAACCACTAAAACAAAAACTAATTGGACAAATGGTGGAGACACATACCAAGCAACAATCCCTCGAAACAGTTTCGGAAACGGAGCTTCGAGCAAAGAGATCGAAATCCGCGGGTTTGAGCTCAAGAACACACGAGAGAGAGCAATGGGGATTTTTTCTAGAGGTAACTGATGATGTGGGATGAAGAGGTAAGTGAGGGGGCCCCACGTGGGGCCCACAACCCACCAGGGCGCCTGGGGGTCCTGGCGCACCCAGGTGGGTTGTGCCCACTTGGTGCACCTCCCTCTGGTATTATTTGCACCAAAAAATGTAGTGACCCGACCTCAAACGGTCAAGTCTCTGTGCTTCTGTGTCATCCCTGGATCGGCAATGCTAACACACACAGTACTCGAAGGATTTACAACAGAGTAGCAATCACACACTTATTACATCGAATGTCTCAAAAGAGAACTTATTAAAATAAATATGGCATAAGGCCATCTAATACGATAACAGCAGAAAACTTGGAAGATAAAGTGAGTCCATCAACTCCAACGGCATAGCTGAGCTGCACGGCAACGACCTAGCGAACCTTACTCCTCGTCTAAAAAGTCTGCAACATAATAAGTTGCAGCCCGAAAATGGGTCAGCAGATGGAATATGCTGGCAATATAACACAGTAGAGCAAGAACAGAATAATGCTATCACTACATGCATATTTGGTTGGTGGAAAGGCTCTATGGTTATAGTTTTTTGCGAAAAGCCATTTTTTTCCTACAACAAAGGAATATATTTTCTTTAACTATCATGGTAGTTGAAACATCATTGAGAAGGTTCCTCCAACTCAATCCCCATTAAAAAAGTAATTATCAACCCAACATATTAAATTAGAGTGATGAGATACATATGATAATCCAAGTACTAGATACTCAAGATGTCCATAACCGGGGACACGGCTAACCATGATTAGATTGTACACTCTGCAGAGGTTTATGACTTTTCCCCACAAGACTCGATCTCCTCCGTTGGATTTCTCGCACTACATGGTGTTTGAGAAACGGATGACCGAGACACAGTCTTTCAGAAGCATTAACTCTAACCCCGGGTAGAGAGTACCAACCTACATCTCTCTACATCTACTAGCCTACCATTGGAAGAGGTCATGCAACTTACTCAACTATGCTAGAGCCCATAAAAGCTTGTGGCTGCACACGGAAGTTTCTAGCATGAAATATCTCAGTTCTCTTTGATCCTGGGTGGCGGACCTTAGGATTATCACACGGGTACTCCAGGATATCATAGGACAACACTGGATTCTCCAGGTGCCCGACAAGCAATCCACCCAGATGTGTATTAAAGTTGCCACCTTAAGTTGAACCATTAATTAACAACCCACATCTATCATGGATACACTCAAACCCAATCCACGTCTACGAGCATAGCATGGCAATATAAGCATAACGTAGAAGTAACTCCCAAGGGTTTGATAATAACAGGCAATAGGTTCTACCTCATCAACTACTTCCCAACACCCACAAGTTAATCACATCCTAATCATGCAGCGTTTGAGGATTGGAGCTGATGCATAAAAATTGGGTATGAAAAGAGTATGATCAATGTGTTACTTGCCTTACTGACGATCCACAAAACCTAGGGACTCATAGTAGCACGCTTCGCACTCCGGGAATTCTATCACAAACTAACAATAGCATACATAAGCAATCAAGCAAAGATGCACGGGTAAAACTCAAATAAGAAGATCTAACCAGAAAGTTCAACTTAAGAACTCCGGTTTGCAAAAAGAATCAAATCAAATGGAGCAACGAAACTCAAACTGCGAAAGAAACAAGATTCGATTACAAATCTGGACTAAAGCAAATTTTACAGTACCAAAATCTTGTTCAAGTTGGTTAAACATAAAGAGGGTTTCGAGACGAAGATCTAGGCGCTTGAATCGCCTGATTCCGATAAGCGAGCGAAAATATAAACTAAACGAAAATCGGATCAGTAATCGTGATTGAAAATAATAGCGACAAACCCGAGAAAAAGAAAAACTGACGAACAGGCTAACGAACGAACGTTCGTTGTCTGTGACTAACGGGCGAAAACCGTTCGTTAAAATGAGCGTACAGACGAACGTCCGCTAAATATACTAAACCAATAAAACCGGCGAACCGAAGATACCGAACTAGAGTTTTTTTTTTAAACCGACGGTTTTTACCTAAACCGAAAAAAACGAACGGCGAGATTCGAACTCAGGCGGCTCCCATGACTTCAAGCGAAGTGGCGGCGCGCTGGGTAACGGCGGGGTGCGGCGCGGGCGGCGGAGAGTGGTTTTATGGCAGCAGCAACAAGCGGCGAAGGGCGGCTTGTTGCGCGAGGCGGCGGGTCAAGGGCGGCCGGTCACTGGCGACTTGGGGCTCCAAGGGGGCCCCGGGTCCGGCTTTTAAAGGGGGGGAGGTGGCTTGCGGGAGGGGGCGAGGCCATGGCGGCGGCGGCGGCTCGGACTCCCTCGAGGAGTCCGGCTCGGAGACGACGGCGGCGTGGGGCTGGCTGGGCCAGCTGGGCCGCGGCCCAGTTCGGTCCGGCGGGCTTCTCTTTTTAAACAAAAAAAACAGATTTCACCAAAAAGAAATCCTAGAAAAATCAATAAAAATCTAAAAATACCAAAACAACTTTTCACCGGCTAAATGAAATATTTAGAACAAGGTGAACATTTTTTTGGCCTAAATGCAAATTTTTGAAAAATGCATATTTTTCCTATGCAAATAAAATAGCAATAAAATCTGAATAAAATCAAATATTTGATTTTAATATTTTTCCTCCAATATTTCATTTATTTTGGAGAAGTCATATTATCTCCTCTCATATATTTTAATATGAAATATTTTCGAAGAGAAAAATAATTAAAACAAATAATCCTCATTTCGATATTTGATAAAATTTAAATATGAAAACAGTGAAATCCCCAACTCTCTCCGAGGGTCCTTGAGTTGCTTAGAATTTCGAGGATCGCGAAACGAATATGCAATAAAAATATGATATGCATGAATGATCTATGTATAACATTCCGAATTGAAAATTTGGGATGTTACAAACCTACCCCCCTTAAGATGAATCTCGCCCTCGAGATTCGGGTTGGCTAGAAAATAGGTGTGGGTGGTCTCTGCGAAGATCATCCTCTCGTTCCCAG
This sequence comes from Aegilops bicornis, assembly GCA_021605145.1. NCBI lineage: Eukaryota > Viridiplantae > Streptophyta > Magnoliopsida > Poales > Poaceae > Aegilops > Aegilops bicornis. The sequence goes on along the minus strand of CM038670.1, from coordinate 721,263,078 downwards.
GTGGCTTCATCCTCGGTATGGTGGCTCAACTAAACTTTGGAAAACTTGATAACCTTGCTGCGGGTGACTCGGCTGGCAAATTCAAGAATCCTGACTGGCTTCTCCTCATAGGTCAGATCACTGTCCAACTGAATCACTTCCAAGGCACTGTATCTCTTAGTGGTATATCGGCCATCTCAGCATGACACTTCTTCAACTGTGAAACATGAAACACATCATGAACTCCTGACAGCCTTTCAGGTAACTCCAACTTGTAGGTAACCTCTCCCATACGTTCCAAAATTCGGTACGGTCCTACAAATCTCGGGGCTAACTTTCCCTTAACTCCAAAACGTTTCACTCCTCGCAGAGGTGACACTCGCAGATATGCTCTATCTCCAATTTCATAGGTTACTTCCTTGCATTTTGAATCTGCATAACTCTTCTGTCAGGACTGAGCTACCTTCTGTCTATCCCGAATCAGCTGAACCTTCTCTTCGGACTCCTTGATCAAATGTGGTCCAAACAACTATCAGTCTCCAACTTCATCCCACATCAACGGTGTTCTGCACCTTCGTCCATACCAGGCTTCGAATGGTGCCATCTTCAAACAGGCTTGATAGTTGTTGTTGTATGAGAACTCCGCATAGGGAAAATTGGCATCCCAATTAGATCCATAATCTAGTGCACAAGCTCTCAACATATCCTCCAGAATCTGGTTGACTCTCTCGGTCTGTCCATCTGTCTGCGGGCGAAAAGTTGTACTGAACTCCAGCCTGGTTCCCAAAGTCTGGTGCAGTTGATGCCAAAACTTTGATGTAAACTGTGTTCCTCTATCTGATATGGTGGTCCTTGGAACTCCATGCGGACATACGATCCTGGTCATGTATATCTTGGCCAACTTCGCACTTGTATATGTGGTCTTCACTGGGATAAAGTGAGCCACTTTGGTCAAGCGATCAACTACTACCCATATAGAATCATATCCTAATTTGGTCCTGGGCAATCCGGTCATAAAATCCATGCCCAGCTTATCACACTTCCATTCGGGTATCGGCATAGGCTGTAGCAATCCTGCTGGCTTTTGATGGTCTGCCTTCACTCTTTGACATACATCACATACAGCTACATACTCGGCAATATCCTTCTTCATACCAGTCCACCAGAAATGTTCCTTCAAATCCAAATACATCTTGGTGTTTCCGAGCTGTATCGAGTATGGTGAGTCATGGGTCTCCTGAAGTATTAACTTCCTGATCTCTGTGTCATTGGGCACATAAACACGGTCCTCAAACCATAAGGTGTCGTGCTCATCCTCACGAAAACCCTTGGCCTTTCCTTTGCTCATTTTCTCTTTTATCTCGGCAATCTCTTTGTCATCCTTCTGAGCTTCTCCAATCTTTCCTAACAATGTAGACTGAACTTCCATTGTTGCAACAAAACCTCTAGGTACAATCTCCAATCAAAGTTCCCTGAGATACTCTGCTAACTCCTTTGGCAATCTTGTGCTTACGAGGGTGTTAACATAACTCTTCCAGCTCAAAGCGTCTGCTACGACATTGGCCTTGCCTGGATGATAGTGAAGCTTCATGTCATAATCCTTTATAAGCTCCAACCATCTCCTCTGCCTAAGGTTCAGCTCCTTTTGTGTGAAAATGTACTTCAAACTCTTATGAGCAGTGTACACATCACAAAGGTTTCCAATAAGGTAATGTCTCCAAGTCTTGAGCGCATGCACTACAGCTGCTAACTCCAAATCATGAAAGGCATAATTCAATTTGTGCGGTTTTAGTTGTCGTGAGGCATACGAAACAACTCTTCCGTCCTGCATAAGCACACTTCCAAGTCCTAAGCGAGAGGCGTCGCAATACACTTGGAAATCCTTTATGATATCCCAGAATCAAAGATCGGGCTGTAGTCGACGCTTCTTTAACTCCTGAAAACTCGCCTCACATTCTTCTCGTCCATTTAAATTTGGTATCCTTCTTCAATAACTCCGTCATTGGCTTCGCAATCTTGGAAAAATTCTCAATGAATCTCGATAGTATCCTGCGAGTCCAAGAAAATCATGGATCTCGCTAATCAAGTGGGAGCCAACCACTCAAAGGATCGATCGAACCTTGGTGGGTCATCGCTATACCTTCTCCTGATATAACATGTCCAAGGAATCCAACTTCCTTCAACCAAAACTCACATTTGCTGAACTTGGCATATAACTGATGTTCCCTGAGTTTCTCGAGAACTAAACACAAATGCTCCTTGTGCTCCTCTTCATTCTTCGAGTATACCATTATATCATCAATGAACACCACAACAAACTTATCCAAATATTCCATAAACACCTTGTTCATCATGCTCATGAAATAGGCAGGGGCGAGTCAGTATAAATGACATGACCGTATACTCATATAACCCGTACCTTGTGGTAAATGCGGTCTTTGGTATATCCTTCTCTCGAATTTTCAGCTGGTGATATCCTGACATAGATCGATCTTCGAAAACACTTTAGCTCCTTGCAGCTGGTCAAGCAAATCATTGATCATCGGAAATGGGTATTTGTTCTTGATCATCACCTCATTCAACGCCCGATAATCAACAACCATCCTAAATGATCCATCCTTCTTTTCAACCAAGAGCACTGGGGCTCCCCACGGTGATGAACTTCGTCGGATGTAACCTTTCTCCAATAACTCCTTGATCTGCTTCTTAATCTCCTCCAGATCATTTATGGCTTCCCAGATGGTCTCTTCGATATAGGCTCGGTGCCCGCAACAGTTCTATCAAAAACTTCGATGTCCCGATCTGGCGGCATGCTTGGTAATTCCTCCGAAATACATCCGGTAATCCTTACGACAGCGCTTCCTCCCGAACAACTCCCGAGAGGGAATTTACTTGGGTCCTCCTAGGCGTGCCTAGATACATACTTGATCCTTTTCCCTCCGGTGGTGAGATAAATCGACTTACTATCACAGTCAATGCTTCCTCCATACTTCACATCCAGTCCATGCCTAATATCACATCCAATCCTTGTGACTCCAAAATTATTAGGTCCGACGGAAAACATGGCTACCAATGGTTAAGGGTATCCGGTCGCACCATCGGCTAGCCATATACTCTGCCTCGGTGAACTTACTAACAGAGGGGTCCTAAGGGCTTGGGTTGGTAGTTTAAACTTATCCACGAATCCCCTTGATATGTATGAATGTGATGCACCAGTATCAAAAAGAACAAGGGCGATAAAAGACATAACCAAAAACTTACCGATAACTGTGTTTGGCTGCCCTTCAACCTCCTCCACGTTAATGTGGTTCACTTGTCCTTTGTTGAATGGATTGGGCTTCTTCCCAGCGCTCCCATTACTATTTCCATTCTTCGCTTCAGGGCACTCCGTGGCATAGTGTCCAGTCTTCCCGCACTTGAAGCTAGTAATGTGACTTAGATCTCTCTTGGCGGGTGTGGCTGGATTGGAGCGGTTCTGATTTTTGCTTGTTCTGTTCCCAGTCCCATTCTTGGAAACATTGTGGTTATGCGAACTTCCTCCGTTGTGGTTATGACCTCCATGGTTATGAACAAGTCCTCCCGAGTTCGGGGTTAGACGAGGCTTCTGCTGAGCTCCAGAATTGTATCTTCCTTACCCATACTTCCTCTTACGGTTCTCGATCTGTTGTTGCTTCCCTTCAATCATAAGAGCCTTATCTACCAACTCCTGGTAGTTGTTGAATGTTGCCACCATCAACTGCATGCTCATCTCATCGTTCAGCCCTCCATAAACTTCTCTTGCTTCGCGGCATCTGTGGCCACATCACCAGGGGCATAGCGAGTTAACTTGCTAAACTCATCCACGTACTGAGCTACAGTACGGTTCCCCTGGCGTAAGTTGCGAAACTCACGCTTCTTCATGCTCATAGCCCCAGTTGAGACATGGGTTGTGCGTAAAGCTTGCTGAAACTGATCCCAAGGGACGTTGGCTATGGGCAAAGTGGCCGTATAATTCTCCCACCATGAGGCTGCTGGTCCATCCAATTGATGTGCGGCAAAGCGCACCTTCTCAGCATCTGTGCAACCTGCGGTGGTCAACTCCCTTCCAATACGGTGTATCAAATCATCAGCAACTATAGGCTCGGTGCTACTGGAAAACACCGGCGGCTGCAACCTCAGAAAGCGAGCTAAGTTGTCAACTGGATGCGGGTTGTTGTTGTTGTTGTTGCCTTGATTCTGGATTAACAATTGCATCAAGGCATTCTGTTGTTGGATCAACTGAGTGAGCTCAAGGGAAGGCAAATCCGTGTCACGCCCTGAGGCATCTGATGGGTTTAGAGGGGAGAGATTAGAATAAAAAAGGGGGTCTAGTGAGAAAACACTACCCATATGCACATTAGACAAACACAATCATATCACTCAATCAATCAAGCAAGGGCATAAAACGGTCTAGAACTATCGTTAAAAGTGCTCAAACTACTACTATATACATGAGGGGAATACTACTAATCATTTGGTGGTCATCTAGAAATTTTTATCCATGGACGACTCCATGATGTCTGCTCCAGCTTCGTCTTCAAAGTCATCTTCACTAGGGTCGGAGTCGGTGTCATCGATGATGATGTAGTTCTCCGGGCAAGTGGAATCGTCGTCCTTTCCTCCTGGTGCGGGGTCTCCCATGAATACTCCGATCTTCTTTATAAGGTCATCATTCTTCTCCAATAGGGTTGCAATTTCCTGCTCATATCCATCGCTGTAGACTTGAGTTCTTCTTCCAGCTCGATGATCCTTGTCTTCGCCTTCTTCAAATCTATCATGTCTGCGCACATCTGATTTTCCTGGCGTCGAATGTGCTGGTTTAACTCCTGGATGAAAGCTGCAATGGATATGTCCTTCTTGGTGCTGATCATCTCCCATTGCTCATCTCGGCGCCCACATATCTGGTAGATAGTGTCCTTGAGATCCTTGTTGTAGACTTATCCAATACGTCGCATGGCAATGTGGGCTGCCATGCTCTTGCCTGGACTCCAGGTTGGTGCATCAAAAGAAAGCTCTATGGGCTCAGTGTTCGGTGCGAACGTCCTTCCTGGAACTTGAACTTGAATCATCCAGCGCTCCTCTTCTGGTAAAGTGGCGTTGTAGGTCCCGGTGAAGCTTGGTATTCCGATGTTTAGGTACCTGATGACTTCCTTCAAGTGGCGTCCAAAGGGTGTGTCTTCATCTGGTTGTGCAAACTTGTTCCTCGAATCTGCCATCCTAAGAGTAGAAAATGGAGAGGAGTGAGAAATGAGTAGAGAAGAGTGACCTATGGATTATTTTAGTGGACGTGTCCTACACTCAGCGTGTGATCTGATACCATCTTGTAGGGACCTGACCTCAAACGGTCAAGTCTCTGTGCTTCCGTGTCATCCCTGGATCGGTAATGTTGACACACACAGTACTCGAAGGATTTATAACAGAGTAGCAATCGCACACTTATTACATCGAATGTCTCAAAAGAGAACTTATTACAATAAATATGGCATAAGGCCATCTAATACGATAACACCAAAAAACTTGGAAGATAAAGTGAGTCCATCAACTCCAACGGCATAGCTGAGCTGCACGGCAATGACCTAACGAACCTTACTCCTCGTCTGAAAAGTCTGCAACATAATACGTTGCAGCCCGAAAACGGGTCAGCACATGGAATATGCTGACAATATAACACAGTAGAGGAAGAACAGAATAATGCTATCACTACATGCATATTTGGCTGGTGGAAAGGCTCTATGGTTATAGTTTTTTGCGAAAAGCCAATTTTTCCCTACAACAAAGAAATATATTTTATTTAAATATCATGGTAGTTGAAACATCATTGAGAAGGTTCCTCCAACTCAATCCCCATTAAAAAAGTAATTATCAACCCAACATATTAAATTAGAGTGATGACATACATATGATAATCCAAGTACTAGATACTCAAGATGTCCATAACCAGGGACACGGCTAACCATGATTAGATTGTACACTCTGCAGAGGTTTGCGCACTTTTCCCCACAAGACTCGATCGCCTCTGTTGGATTTCTCGCACTACATGGTGTTTGAGGAACGGATGACCGAGACACGGTCTTTCAAAATCATTGACTCTAACCCCGGGTAGACAGTACCAACCTACATCCCTCTACATCTGCTAGCCAACCACTGGAAGAGGTCATGCAACTTACTCAACTATGCTAGAGCCCATAATAGCTTGTGGCTGCACATGGAAGTTTCTAGCATGAAATATCTCAGTTCTCTTTGAGCCTGGGTGGCGGACCTTAGGATTATCACACGGGTACTCTGGGATATCCTAGGACAACACTGGATTCTCTAGGTGCCCGACAAGCAATCCACCCAGATGTGTATTAAAGTTGCCACCTTAAGTTGAACCATTAATTAAAAACTCACATCTGTCATGGATACACTCAAACCCAATCCACGTCTACGAGAATAGCATGGCAATATAAGCATAACGTAGAAGTAACTCCCAAGGGTTTGATAATAACAGGCAATAGGTTCTACCTCATCAACTACTTCCCAATACCCACAAGTTAATCACATCCTAATCATGCAAAGTGTTTGAGGATTGGAGCTAATGCATAAAAACTGGGTATGAAAAGAGTATGATCAATGTGTTACTTGCCTTGCTGATGATCCGCAAAACCTAGGGACTCGTAGTAGCACGCTTCGCACTCCGGGAATTCTATCGCAAACAAACAATAGCATACATAAGCAATCAAGCAAATATGCATGGGTAAAACTCAAATAAGAAGATCTAACCAGAAAGTTCACCTTAAGAAGTCCGGTTTGCAAAAAGAATCAAATCAAACGGAGCAACGAAACTCAAACTACGAAAGAAACAAGATTCGATTACTAATCTGGACTAAAGGAAAATTTTACAGTACCAAAATCTTGATCAAGTTGGTTAAACAGAAAGAGGGTTTCGAGACGAAGATCTAGGCGCTTGCATCGCCTGATTCCGATAAACGAGCGAAAAAATAAACTAGAACAAAAATCGGATCAGAAATCGCGATTGAAAATAATCGCGAAAAACCCGAGAAAAATAAAAACTGACGAACAGGCTAAAGAACAAACGTTCGTTGTGTGTGACTAACGGGCGAAAACCGTTCGTTAAAACGAACGTACGGACGAACGTCCGGTAAATAAACTAAACCGAGAAAACCGGTGAACCGAAGAAACCGAACTAGAGTTTTTTTTTAAAAACCGACAGTTTTTTCCTAAACCGAAAAAACGAACGGCAAGATTCCAACTCCTCGCTGCTCGCGGCTTCCCATGAAGGCGATGGCGGGTGCGGCGTGGCGGCAGAGAGCGGCACGGCAAGAAGCTCGGGCGGCGACGCAGAAGAAAGCGGCGAAGGGCGGTGGCGCGAGGCGGCGGGTGGCAATGGCGGCGACTTGGGGCTCCAAGGGGGTCCGGGTCCGCTTTAAAGGGGGAGGTGGCTTGCCGCAGGGGTGAGGCCATGGCGGGCGGCCTCGGACTCCTCGAGGAGTCCGGCTCGAGACGACGACGGCGTGAAATGGCTGGGCCGGTGAGCCCGCAACCCGATTCGGTCCGGAGCTTCTCTTTTAAAAAAATAGATTTCGCCAAAAGAAATCCTTGAAAAATAAATAAAATTCTAAAAATACCAAAACAAATTTTCATCGTCTAAATGAAATATTTAGAACAAGGTGAACATTTTTTTGTCCTAAATGCAAATATTTGAAAAATGCATATTTTTCCTATGCAAATAAAATAGCAATAAAATCCGAATAAAATCAAATATTTGATTTTCATATTTTTCCTCCAATATTTCATTTATTTTGGAGAAGTCATATTATCTCCTCTCATGTATTTTAATATGAAATATTTTCGAAGAGAAAAATAATTAAAACAAATAATCCTCTTTTCGATATTTGATAAAATTTAAATATGAAAACAGTGAAATCCCCAACTCTCTCAGAGGGTCCTTGAGTTGCTTAGAATTTCGAGGATCACGAAATGAATATGCAATAAAAATATGATATGCATGAATGATCTATGTATAACATTCCAAATTGAAAATTTGGGATGTTACAAACCTACCCCCCTTAAGATGAATCTCGCCCTCGAGATTCGGGTTGGCTAGAAAATAGGTGTGGGTGGTCTTTGCGAAGATCATCCTCTCGCTCCTGTGTGGCTTCATCCTTGGTATGGTGGCTCCACCGAACTTTGCAAAACTTGATAACCTTCTTTGCGGGTGAATCGGTGGCAAATTCAAGAATCCTGACCGGCTTCTCCTCATAGGTCGATCACCGTCCAACCAGATCGCTTCAAGGGCACTGTATCTCTTAGTAGTATATCGGCCATCTCAGCATGACACTTCTTCAACTGTGAAACATGAAACACATCATGAACTCCTGACAGCCCTTCAGGTAACTCCAACTTGTAGGCAACCTCTCCCATGCGTTCCAAAATTGGGTACGGTCCTACAAATCTCGGGGCTAACTTTCCCTTAACTCCCAAACGTTTCACTACTCACAGAGGTGACACTCGCAGATATGCTCTATCTCCAATTTTATAGGTTACTTCCTTGCGTTTTGAATCTGCATAACTCTTCTGTCAGGACTGAGCTACCTTCAGTCTATCCCGAATCAGCTTAACCTTCTCTTCGGACTCCTTGATCAAATCTGGTCCAAACAACTGTCAGTCTCCAACTTCATCCCACATCAACGGTGTTCTGCACCTTCGTCCATACCAGGCTTCGAATGGTGCCATCTTCAAACTGGCTTGATAGTTGTTGTTGTATGAGAACTCCGCGTAGGGCAAATTGTCATCCCAACTAGATCCATAATCTAGTGCACAAGATCTCAACATATCCTCCAGAATCTGGTTGACTCTCTCGGCCTGTCCATCTGTCTGCGGGTGAAAAGTTGTACTGAACTCCAGCCTGGTTCCCAAAGTCTGGTGCAGCTGATGCCAAAACTCTGAGGTAAACTGTGTTCCTCTATCTGATATGATGGTCCTCGGAACTCCATGCATATACGATCCTGGTCCTGTATATCTTGGCCAACTTTGCACTTGTATATGTGGTCTTCACTGGGATAAAGTGAGCCACTTTGGTCAAGCGATCAACTACTACCATATAGAATCATATCTTGATTTGGTCCTGGGCAATCCGGTGATAAAATCCATGCCAAGCTTATCCCACTTCCATTCGGGTATCGGCATAGGTCAGTAGCAATCCTCACGGCTTTTGATGTTCTGCCTTCACTCTCTGACATACATCACATACGGCTACATACTCGGCAATATCCTTCTTCATACCAGTCCACCAGAAATGTTCCTTCAAATCCAAGTACATCTTGGTGTTTCCGAGCTGTATCGAGTATGGTGACTCATGGGCCTCCTGAAGTATTAACTTCCTGATCTCTGTGTCATTGGGCACATAAACACGGTCCTCAAACCAAAAGGTGTCGTGCTCATCCTCACGAAAACCCTTGGCCTTTCCTTTGCTCATTTTCTCTTTTGTCTCGGCAATCTCTTTGTCGTCCTTCTGAGCTTCTCGAATCTTTCCTAACAATGTAGACTGAACTTCCATTGTTGCAACAAAACATCTAGGTACAATCTCCAATCAAAGTTCCCTGAGATCCTCTGCTAACTCCTTTGGAAATCTTGTGCTTACGAGGGTATTAGCATAACTCTTCCGGCTCAAAGCGTCTGCTACGACATTGGCCTTGCCTGGATGATAGTGAAGCTTCATGTCATAATCCTTTATAAGCTCCAACAATCTCCTCTGCCTAAGGTTCAGCTCCTTCTGTGTGAAAATGTACTTCAAACTCTTATGATCAGTGTACACATCACAAAGGTTTCCAATAAGGTAATGTCTCCAAGTCTTGAGCGCATGCACTACAGTTGCTAACTCCAAATCATGCGTGGCATAATTCAATTCGTGCGGTTTTAGTTGTCATGAGGCATACGAAACAACTCTTCCGTCCTGCATAAGCACACTTCAGAGTCCTAAGCGAGAGGCGTCGCAATACACTTTGAAATCCTTGTGTATATCTGGCAGAATCAGCACTGGGGCTGTAGTCAGACGTTTCTTTAACTCCTGAAAACTCGCCTAACATTCTTCAGTCCATTTAAATTTGGTATCCTTCTTCAATAACTCCGTCATTGGCTTCGCAATCTTGGAAAAATTCTCAATGAATCTCTGATAGTATCCTGCGAGTCCAAGAAAACTACGGATCTCGCTAACTGAAGTGGGTGCCAACCATTCAAAGGATCGATCAACATTGGTGGGGTCTACTGCTATACCTTCTCCTGATATAACATGTCCAAGGAATCCAACTTCCTTCAACCAAAACTCACATTTGCTGAACTTGGCATACAACTGATGTTCCCTGAGTTTCTCGAGAACTAAACGCAAATGCTCCTTGTGCTCCTCTTCATTCTTCAAGTATACCATTATATGATCAATGAACACCACAACAAACTTATCCAAATATTCCACAAACACCTTGTTCATCATGCTCATGAAATAGGCAGGGGCGTTAGTCAGTCCAAATGACATGACCGTATACTCATATAACCCATACCTTGTGGTAAATGCGGTCTTTGGTATATCCTTATCTCGAATTTTCAGCTGGTGTTATCCTGGTCGTAGATCGATCTTCGAAAACACTTTAGCACCTTGCAGCTGGTCAAACAAATCATTGATCATCGGCAATGGGTATTTGTTCTTTCAACGCCCGATAATCAATAACCATCCTCAATTATCCATCCTTCTTCTCAACCGAGAGCACTGGGGCTCCCCACGGTGATGAACTTCGTCGGTGTAACATTTCTCCAATAACTCCTTGATCTGCTTCTTAATCTCCTCCAGATCATTTGCGGGCATCCGGTATGCTCTATTCGATATAGGCCCGGTGCCTGGCAACAGTTCTATCAAAAACTCGATGTCCCGATCTGGCGGCATGCTTGGTAATTCCTCTCGAAATACATCTGGGTAATCCTTTACGACAGGCACTTCCTCCTAAACAACTCCTGAGAGGGAATTTACTTGGGTCCTCCTAGGCGCGTGCCTAGATACATACTTGATCCTTTTTTCCTCCGGGGTGGTGAGATAAATCGACTTACTAGCACAGTCAATGCTTCCTCCATACTTTGACATCCAGTCCATGCCTAATATCACATCCAATCCTTGTGACTCCAAAAGTATTAGGTCTGACGGGAAAACATGGCTACCAATGGTTAAGGGTATCCGGTCGCACCATCGGCTAGCCATATACTCTGCTCCAGGTGAACTTACTAACAGAGGGGTCCTAATGAAGGAAATATTCCCTAGAGGCAATAATAAATTTATTATTTATTTCCTTATATCATGATAAATGTTTATTATTCATGCTAGAATTGTATTAACCGGAAACATGATAAATGTGTGAATACATAGACAAACATATTGTCACTAGTATGCCTCTACTAGACTAGCTCATTAATCAAAGATGGTTATGTTTCCTAACCATAGACATGAGTTGTCATTTGATTAACGGGATCACTACATTAGTAGAATGATGTGATTGACATGACCCATTCCGTTAGCTTAGCACTTTATCGTTTAGTATGTTGCTATTGCTTTCTTCATCACTTATACATGTTCCTATAACTATGAGATTATGCAACTCCCACCGGAGGAACACTTTGTGTGCTACCAAACATCACAACATAACTGGGTGATTATAAAGGAGCTCTACAGGTGTCACCAAAGGTACATGTTGAGTTGGCGTATTTCGAGATTAGGTTTTGTCACTCCGATTGTCGGAGAGGTATCTCTGGGCCCTCTCGGTAATGCACATCACTATAAGCCTTGCAAGCAATGTAGCTAATGAGTTAGTTGCGGGATGATGCATTACGTAACGAGTAAAGAGACTAGCCGGTAACGAGATTGAACTAGGTATTGAGATACCGACAATCGAATCTCGGGCAAGTAACATGCCGATGACAAAGGGAACAACGTATGTTGTTATGCGGTTTGACCGATAAATATCTTCGTAGAATATGTAGGAGCCAATATGAGCATCCAGGTTCTGCTATTGGTTATTGACCGGAAACGTGTTTCGGTCATGTCTATATAGTTCTTGAACCCGTAGGGTCCGCACGCTTATGGTTTCGATGACAGTTTTATTATGAGTTTATGAGTTTTGATGTACCGAAGGAGTTCGGAGTCCCAGATGAGATCGGGAACATGACGAGGAGTCTCGAAATGGTCGAGACGTAAAGATTGATATATTGGACGACTATATTCGGACATCGGAAAGGTTCCGAGTGATTCGGGTATTTTTCGAAGTACATGAGAGTTATGGGAATTCGTGTTGGCCCTTAATGGGCCATACGGGAAAGGAGAGAAAGGGCCCAAAGGGTGGCCGCACCCCTCCCCATGGACTAGTCCGAATTGGACTAGGGAGGGGGGCCCTTCCTTCTCCTTCTCCCTTCCCTTTCCTTCTCTCCTACTCCTACTACTTGGAAGGTCTCCTAGTTCTACTAGGAAAAGGGGAATCCTACTCCCGGTGGGAGTAGGACACCCCTAGGGCGCGCCATAGAGAGGGTCGGCCCTCCCCCTCCTCCACTCCTTTATATACGGGAAGAGGGGCACCCCTTGGAGACAACAATTGAACTCTTGATCTCTTAGCCGTGTGCGGTGCCCCCCTCCACCATAGTCCTCGATAATATAGTAGCAGTGCTTAGGCGAAGCCCTGCGACGGTAGAACATCAAGATCGTCACCACTCCGTCGTGCTGACGGAACTCTCCCTCGACACTCGGCTGGATCGGAGTACGAGGGACGTCATCGAGCTGAACGTGTGCTAGAACTCGGAGGTGCCATAGTTTCGGTGGTTGATCGGTCGGGCCGTGAAGATGTACGACTACATAAACCGCGTTGTTCTAACGCTTCCGCTTTCGGTCTACGAGGGTACGTGGACACACTCTCCCCTCTCGTTGCTATGCATCACCATGATCTTGCGTGTGCGTAGGAATTTTTTTGTAATTACTACGTTCCCCAACAGTAGTTCGTAAGTTCATCATGGCCTAGTAACATGACTTCCAGAACAAGATTACCGCACCACTCTAGTGCGGACCGTACTCTCGAAGACCTACGAGGTTCTGTAGTAACTTGATCTGAAGTTTCATGATCATCATCATTAGCTTCCTCACTAATTATTGTAGGAATCACTGGAAATGATTTCACCTAAGGGCTTGGGTTGGTAGTTTAAACTTATCCACGAATCCCCTTGATATGTATGAATGTGATGCACCAGTATCAAAAAGAACAAGGGCAGTAAAAGACTTTACCAAAAACATACCGATAACTGCGTTTGGCTGCCCTTCAACCTCCTCCACGTTAACGTGGTTCACTTGTCCTTTGTTGAATGGATTGGGCTTCTTTCCAGCGCTCCCATTACCGTTTCCATTCTTCTTCAGGGCACTCCGTGTCATAGTGTCCAGTCTTCCCGCACTTGAAGCAAGTAATGTGACTTAGGTCTCTATTGGCGGGTGTGGCTAGATTGGAGCGGTTCTGATTGTTGCTTGTTCCATTCCTAGTCCCATTCTTGGAACCATTGTGGTTATGCGAACTTCCTCCATTGTGGTTATGACCTCCATGGTTATGAACAAGTCCTCCCGAGTTCGGGGTTAGACGAGGCTTCTGCTGAGCTCCAGAATTGTATCTTCCTTGCCCATACTTCCTCTTACGGTTCTCGATCTGCTGCTGCTTCCCTTCAATCATAAGAGCCTTATCTACCAACTCCTGGTAGTTGTTGAATGTTGCCACCATCAACTGCATGCTCATCTCATCGCTCAGCCCTTCCATAAACTTCTCTTGCTTCGCGGCATCTGTGGCCACATCATGAGGGGCATAGCGAGATAACTTGCTAAACTCATCCACGTACTGAGCTACAGTACGGTTCCCGGGCGTAAGTTGCGAAACTCACGCTTCTTCATGCTCATAGTCCCAGTTGAGACATGGGCTTTGCGGAAAGCTTGCTGAAACTGATCCCAAGTGACATTGGCTATGGGGAAAGTGGTCGTATAATTCTCCCACCATGAGGCTGCTGGTCCATCCAATTGATGTGCGGCAAAGCGCACCTTCTCAGCATCTGTGCAACCTGCGGTGGTCAACTCCTTCCAATACGGGCGTAGCCAATCATCGTACTATAGGCTCGGTGCTACTGGAAAACACCGGCGGCTGCAACCTCAGAAAGCAAGCTAAGTTGTCAACTGGAGGCGGGTTGTTGTTGTTGTTGTTTCCTTGGTTCTGGAATAACAATTGCATCAAGGCATTCTGCTGCTGGATCAACTGAGTGAGCTCTAGCGGGAAGGCAAATCCGGTGTCACGTCTCGGAGGCATCTGATGGGTTTAGAGGGGAGAGATTAGAATAGAAAAGGTGGTCTAGTGAGAAAACACTACCCATATGCACATGAGACAAACACAATCATATCACTCAATCAATCAAGCAAGGGCATACAAATGGTCTAGAACTATCATTAAAAGTGCTCAAACTACTACTATATACATGGGGGAAATACTACTAATCATTTGGTGGTCATCTAGAAATTTTGATCAGTGGACGACTCCATGATGCCTGCTCCAGCTTCGTCTTCAAAGTCATCTTCACTGGGGTCGGAGTCAGTGTCGTCGATGATGATGTAGTTCTCCGGCCAAGTGGAATCGTCGTCCTTTCCTCCTGGCGTGGGGTCTCCCATGAATACTCCGATCTTCTTTATCAGGTCGTCATTCTTCTCCAATAGGGTTGCAATTTCCTCCTCATATCCATCGTGTGTAGACTTGAGTGCTTCTTCCAGCTCGGTGATCCTTGTCTTCACCTTCTTCAAATCTATCATGTCTGTGCACATCTGATTTTTCTGGCGTCTAATGTGCTGGTTTAACTCCTGGATGAAAGCTGCAATGGATTTGTCCTTCTTGGTGTTGATCATCTCCCATTGCTCATCTCGGTGCCTACATATCTGGTAGATAGTGTCCTTCAGATCCTTGTTGTAGACTTCTCCAATACGTCCCATGACATTGTGGGTTGCCATGCTCTTGCCTAGACTCCAGGTTGGTGCATCAAAAGAAAACTCTATGGACTCGGTGTTCGGTGTGAACGTCCTTCCTGGAATTTGAACTTGAATCATCCAGCGCTCCTCTTCTAGTAAAGTGGCGTTGTAGGTCCCGGTGAAGCTTGGTATTCCAATGTTCAAGTACCTAGTGACTTCCTTCAACTGGTGTCCAGAGGGTTTGTCTTCATCCGGTTGTGCAAACTTGTTCTTCGAATCTGCCATCCTAAGAGTAGAAAATGGAGAGGAGTCAGAAATGAGTAGATAAGAGTGACCTATGGCTTATCTTGGTGGTCGTGTCCTACACTCAGCGTGTGCTCTGATACCATCTTGTAGCGACCCAACCTCAAACGGGCAAGTCTCTGTGCTTCCGTGTCATCCTTGGATCGGTAATGCTGATACACACAGTACTCGAAGGATTTATAACAGAGTAGCAATCACACACTTATTACATCGAATGTCTCAAAAGAGAACTTATTACAATAAATATGGCATATAAGGCCATCTAATACGATAACAGCGGAAAACTTGGAAGATAAAGTGAGTCCATCAACTCCAACGGCATAGCTGAGCTGCACGGCAACGACGTAACGAACCTTACTACTCGTCTGAAAAGTCTGCAACATAATACGTTGCAGCCCGAAAACGGGTCAGCACGTGTAATATGCTGGCAATATAACACAGTAGAGCAAGAACAGAAAAATGCTATATTTGGCTGGTGGAAAGGCTCTATGGTTACAGTTTTTTGCGAAAAGCTAATTTTTCCCTACAACAAAGGAATAGATTTTATTTAACTATCATGGTAGTTGAAACATCATTGAGAAGGTTCCTCCAACTCAATCCCCATTAAAAAGTAATTATCAACCCAACATATTAAATTAGAGTGATGAGATACATATGATAATCCAAGTACTAGATACTCAAGATA
Source organism: Aegilops bicornis (assembly GCA_021605145.1). Taxonomy (NCBI): domain Eukaryota; kingdom Viridiplantae; phylum Streptophyta; class Magnoliopsida; order Poales; family Poaceae; genus Aegilops; species Aegilops bicornis. The sequence goes on along the minus strand of CM038670.1, from coordinate 721,247,086 downwards.
TCCATAACCGGGGACACGGCTAACCATGATTAGATTGTACACTCTGCAGAGGTTTGCACACTTTTCCCCACAAGACTCGATCGCCTCCGTTGGATTTCTCGCAGTACATGGTGTTTGAGAAACGGATGACCAAGACACGGGCTTTCAAAATCATTAACACTAACCCCGGGTAGATAGTACCAACCTGCATCCCTCTACATCTGCTAGCCTACCACTGGAAGAGGTCATGCAACTTACTCAACTATGCTAGAGCCCATAATAGCTTGTGGCTGCACACGGAAGTTTCTAGCATGAAATATCTCAGTTCTCTTTAAGCCTAGGTGGCGGACCTTAGGATTATCACACGGGTACTCCGGGATATCCTAGGACAACACTGGATTCTGTAGGTGCTCGACAAGCAATCCACCCAGATGTGTATTATAGTTGCCACCTTAAGTTGAACCATTAATTAAAAACTCACATCTGTCATGGATACACTCAAACCCAATCCACGTCTACGAGCATAGCATGGCAATATAAGCATAAAGTAGAAGTAACTCCCAAGGGTTTGATAATAACAGGCAATAGGTTCTACCTCATCAACTACTTCCCAATACCCACAAGTTAATCACATCCTAATCATGCAGTGTTTGAGGATTGGAGCTAATGCATAAAAACTGGGTATGAAAAGACTATGATCAATGTGTTACTTGCCTTGCTGACGATCCGCAAAACCTAGGGACTCGTAGTAGCACGCTTTGCACTCTGGGAATTCTGTCGCAAACAAACAATAGCATACATAAGCAATCAAGCAAAGATGCACGGGTAAAACTCAAATAAGAAAATCTAACCAGAAATTTCAACTTAAGAACTCCGGTTTGCAAAAAGAATCAAATCAAACGGAGCAACGAAACTCAAACTACAAAAGAAACAAGATTCGATTACTAATCTGGACTAAAGTCAAATTTTACAGTAGCAAAATCTTGTTCAAGTTGGTTAAACAGAAAGAGGGTTTCGAGCTGAATATCTAGGCGCTTGAATCGCCTGATTCCGATAAACGAGCGAAAAAATAAACTAAAAGGAAAATCGGATCAGAAATCGCGATTTAAAATAATCGCGAAAAACCCGAGAAAAATAAAAACTGACGAACAGGCTAACGAATGAACGTTCGTTATCTGTGACTAACGGGCGAAAACCGTTCGTTAAAACGAACGTACGGACGAACGTCCACTAAATAAACTAAACCGAGAAAACCGGCGAACCGAAGAAACCGAACTAGAGTTTTTTTTTAAAAAACCGACGGTTTTTTCCTAAACCGAAAAAACGAACGGCAAGATTCCAACTCTTGTGCGGCTCCGGCGGCTTCCGGCGAGCGGCGTGAGCCAGGTGATGTCGAGTGCGGCTCGGGCGGCGGAGAGTGGCGGCCTGGCAAGTGAAGGACAATGGCGGCGCAAGGCGGCGGGGCTGGCGGCTGGCGGCAGCGACTTGGGGCTCCAAGGGGGCTCTCGGTCCGGCTTTTAAAGGGGTGAGGTGGCTTGCTAGAGGGGGCGAGGCCATGGCGGCGGCTGCGGCTCGGACTCCCTCGAGGAGTCCGGCTCGGAGACGACGGCGCAAGTGGTTAGGGGCCAGGCCTTGACCCGATTCGATCCGTGAGCTTCTCTTTTAAAAAAACAGATTCCGCTGAAAAGAAATCCTAGAAAAATAAATAAAAACCAAAAATACCAAAACAAATTTTCACTATCTAAATGAAATATTTAGAACAAGGTAAACATTTTTTGGCCTAAATGCAAATTTTTGAAAAATGTATATTTTTCCTATGCAAATAAAATAGCAATAAAATCCGAATAAATAAAATATTTGATTTTAATATTTTTTCCTCCAATATTTCATTTATTTTGGAGAAGTCATATTATCTCCTCTCATATATTTTAATATGAAATATTTTTGGAGAGAAAAATAATTAAAACAAATAATCCTCGTTTCGATATTTGATAAAATTCAAATATGAAAACAGTGAAATCCCCAACTCTCTCCGAGGGTCCTTGAGTTGCATAGAATTTCGAGGATTGCGAAACGAATATGCAATAAAAATATGATATGCATGAATGATCTATGTATAATATTCCAACTTGAAAATTTGGGATGTTACAAACCTACCCACCTTAAGATGAATTTCGCCCTCGAGATTCGGGTTGGCTAGAAAATAGGTGTGGGTGGTCTTTGCGAAGATCATCCTCTCGTTCCCAGGTGGCTTCATCCTCGGTATGGTGGCTCCACTGAACGTTTCAAAACTTGATAACCTTGCTGCGGGTGACTCGGCCGGCAAATTCAAGAATGCTGACTCGCTTCTCCTCATAGGTCAGATCAATGTCCAACTGAATCGCTTCCAAGGGCACTGTATCTCTTAGTGGTATGTCGGCTATCTCAGCATGACACTTCTTCAACTTTGAAACATGAACCACATCATGAACTCCTGACAGCCCTTCAAGAAACTCCAACTTGTAGGCAACCTCTCCCATGCGTTCCAAGATTCGGTACGGTCCTACAAATCTCGGGGCTAAATTTCCCTTAACTCCAATCCTCGCAGAGGTGACACTCGTAGATATGCTCTATCTCCAATTTCATAGGTTACTTCCTTGTGTTTTGAATCTGCATAACTCTTCTGTCAGGACTGAGCTACCTTCTGTCTATCCCGAATCAGCTGAACCTTCTCTTCGGACTCCTTGATCAAATCTGGTCCAAACAACTATCAGTCTCCAACTTCATCCCACATCAACGGTGTTCTCCACCTTCGTCCATACCAGGCTTCGAATGGTGCCATCTTCAAACAGGCTTGATAGTTGTTGTTGTATGAGAACTCCGCATAGGGAAAATTGGCATCCCAACTAGATCCATAATCTAGTGCACAAGCTCTCAACATATCCTCCAGAATCTGGTTGACTCTCTCGGTCTGTCCATCTGTCTGCGGGTGAAAAGTTGTACTGAACTCCAGCCTGGTTCCCAAAGTCTGGTGCAGCTGATGCCAAAACTTTGAGGTAAACTGTGTTCCTCTATCTGATATGATGGTCCTCGGAACTCCATGCAGACATACGATCCTGGTCATGTATATCTTGGCCAACTTCGCACTTGTATATGTGATCTTCACTGGGATAAAGTGAGCCACTTTGGTCAAGCGATCAACCACTACCATATAGAATCATATCCTGATTTGGTCATGCGCAATCCGGTGATAAAATCCATGCCAAGCTTATCCCACTTCCATTCGGGTATCGGCATAGGCTATAGCAATCCTGCTGGCTTTTAATGTTCTGCCTTCACTCTCTAACATACATCACATACGGCTACATACTCGGCAATATCCTTCTTCATACCAGTCCACCAGAAATGTTCCATCAAATTCAAATACATCTTGGTGTTTCCGGGGTGTATCGATTATGGTGAGTCATGGGCCTCCTGAAGTATTAACTTCCTGATCACTGTATCATTGGGCACATAAACACGGTCCTCAAACCATAAGGTGTCGTGCTCATCCTCACGAAAACCCTTGGCCTTTCCGTTGCTCATTTTCTCTTTTATCTCGGCAATCTCTTTGTCATCCTTCTGAGCTTCTCGAATCTTTCCTAACAATGTAGACTGAACTTCCATTGTTGCAACAAAACCTCTAGGAACAATCTCCAATCAAAGTTCCCTGAGATCCTCTGCTAACTCCTTTGGCAATCCTGTGCTTACGAGGGTGTTATCATAACTCTTCCAGCTCAAAGCGTCTGCTACGACATTGGCCTTGCCTGGATGATGAAGCTTCATGTCGTAATCCTTTATGAGCTCCAACCATCTCCTCTGCCTAAGGTTCAGCTCCTTCTGTGTGAAAATGTACTTCAAACTCTTATGATCAGTGTACACATCACAACGGTTTCCAATAAGGTAATGTCTCCAAGTCTTGAGCGCATGCACTATAGCTGCTAACTCCAAATCATGCATGGCATAATTCAATTCGTGCGGTTTTAGTTGTCGTGAGGCATATGAAACAACTCTTCCGTCCTGCATAAGTACACTTCCAAGTCCTAAGCGAGAGGCGTCGCAATACACTTGGAAATCCTTGCGTATATCCGGCAGAATCAAGCCTTTGGGGCTGTAGTCGACGTTTCTTTAACTCCTGAAAACTTGCCTCACATTCTTCCGTCCATTTAAATTTGGTATCCTTCTTCAATAACTCCGTCATTGGCTTCGCAATCTTGGAAAAATTCTCAATGAATCTCCGATAGTATCCTGCGAGTCCAAGAAAATCATGGATCTCGCTAATCAAGTGGGTGCCAACCATTCGGATCGATCGAACCTTGGTGGGGTCTCTTTGCTATACCTTCTCCTGATATAACATGTCCAAGGAATCCAACTTCCTTCAACCAAAACTCACATTTGCTGAACTTGGCATACAACTGATGTTCCCTGAGTTTCTCGAGAACTAAACGCAAATGCTCCTTGTTCTCCTCTTCATTTTTCGAGTATACCATTATATCATCAATGAACACCACAACAAACTTATCCAAATATTCCATAAACACCTTGTTCATCATGCTCATGAAATAGGCAGGGGCGTTAGTCAGTCCAAATGAGATGACCGTATACTCATATAACCCGTACCTTGTGGTAAATGCGGTCTTTGGTATATCCTTCTCTCGAATTTTCAGCTGGTGATTTCTTGATCGTAGATCGATCTTCGAAAACACTTTTGCTCCTTGCAGCTGGTCAAACAAATCATTGATCATCGGCAATGGGTATTTGTTCATGATCGTCGCCTCATTCAACGCCCGATAATCAACAACCATCCTCAATGATCCATCCTTCTTCTCAACCAAGAGCACTGGGGCTCCCCACGGTGATGAACTTCGTCGGATGTAACCTTTCTCCAATAACTCCTTGATCTGCTTCTTAATTTCCTCCAGATCATTTGCGGGCATCCGGTATGGTCTATTCGATATAGGCCCGGTGCATGGCAACAGTTCTATCAAAAACTTGATGTCCCGATCAGGCGGCATGCCTGGTAATTCCTTTGGAAATACATCTAGGTAATCCTTTACGACAGGCACTTCCTCCTGAACAACTCCTGAGAGGGAATTTACTTGGGTCCTCCTAGGCGTGTGCCTAGATACATACTTGATCCTTTTTCCCTCCGGGGTGGTGAGATAAATCGACTTACTAGCACAGTCAATGCGTCCTCCATACTTTGACATCCAGTCCATGCCTAATATCACATCCAATCCTTGTGACTCCAAAATTATTAGGTCTGACGGGAAAACATGGCTACCAATGGTTAAGGGTATCCGGTCGCACCATCGGCTAGCCATATACTCTGCTCCAGGTGAACTTACTAGCAGAGGGGTCCTAATGAAGGAAATATGCCCTAGAGGCAATAATAAAGTCATTATTTATTTCTTTATATCATGATAAATGTTTATTATTCATGCTATAATTGTATTGACCGGAAACATGATACATGTGTGAATACATAGACAAACATATTGTCACTAGTATGTCTCTACTAGACTAGCTCATTAATCAAAGATGGTTATGTTTCCTAACCATAGACATGAGTTGTTATTTGATTAACGGGATCACATCATTAGTAGAATGATGTATTGACATGACTCATTCTGTTATCTTAGCACTTTATCGTTTAGTATGTTGCTATTGGTTTCTTCATGACTTATACATGTTCCTACAACTATGAGATTATGCAACTCCCGTTTACCGGAGGAACACTTTGTGTGCTACCAAACGTCACAACGTAATTGGGTGATTATAAATGAGCTTTAAAGTTGTCTCCAAAGGTACATGTTGAGTTGGCGTATTTCGAGATTAGGTTTTGTCACTCCGATTGACGGAGAGGTATCTCTGGGCCCTCTCGGTAATGCACATCGCTATAAGCCTTGCAAGAAATGTAGCTAATGAGTTAGTTGCGGGATGATGCATTACGTAACGAGTAAAGAGACTTGCCGGTAACGAGATTGAACTAGGTATTGAGATACCGACAATCGAATCTCGGGCAAGTAACATACCGATGACAAAGGGAACAACGTATGTTGTTATGCGGTTTGACCGATAAATATCTTCGTAGAATATGTAGGAGCCAATATGAGCATCCAGGTTCCGCTATTGGTTATTGACCGGAAACGTGTTTCGGTCATGTCTACATAGTTCTCGAACCCTTAGGGTCCGCACGGTTAAGGTTTCGATGGCGATGTTTTATTATGAGTTTATGAGTTTTGATGTACCGAAGGATTTCGGAGTCCCGGATGAGATCGGGTACATGACGAGGAGTCTCGAAATGGTTGAGACGTAAAGATCGATATATTGGACGACTATATTCGGACATCGGAAAGGTTCCGAGTGATTCGGGTATTTTTCGGAGTACTGGAGAGTTACGGAAATTCGTGTTGGGCCTTAATGGGCCATACGGGAAAGGAGAGAAAGGGCCCAAAGGGTGGCCGCACCCCTCCCCATAGACTAGTCCGAATTGGACTAGGGAGGGGGGCGCCCCCCTTCCTTCTCCTTCTGCCTTCCCTTTCCTTCTCTCCTACTCCTACTACTTGGAAGGTCTCCTAGTTCTACTATGAAAAGGGGAATCCTACTCCCGGTGGGAGTCGGACTCCCCAAGGGCGTGCCATAGAGAGGTCCGGCCATCCCCCTCCTCCACTCCTTTATATACGGGAAGAGGGGCACCCCTTGAAGACAACAATTGATCTCTTAATCTCTTAGCCGTGTGCGGTGCCCCCTCCACCATAGTCCTCCTCGATAATATTGTAGCAGTGCTTAGGCGAAGCCCTGCGATGGTAGAACAACAAGATCGTCACCACGCCGTCGTGCTGACGGAACTCTCCCTCGACACTCGGCTGGATTGGAGTACGAGGGACGTCATCGAGCTGAACGTGTGCTAGAACTCGGAGGTGTCGTAGTTTCGGTGCTTGATCGGTCGTGCCGTGAAGACGTACGGCTACATCAACCGTGTTGTTCTAACGCTTCCGCTTTCGGTCTACGAGGGTACGTGGACACACTCTCCCCTCTCGTTGCTATGCATCGCCATGATCTTGCGTGTGCGTAGGAAAAAATTTGTAATTACTACGTTCCCCAACAGTGGTATCCGAGCCTGGTTTTATGCGTAGATGTTATATGCACGAGTAGAACACAAGTGAGTTGTGGGTGATACAAGTCATACTGCTTACCAGCATGTCATACTTTGGTTCGGCAGTATTGTTGGATGAAGCGGCCCGGACCGACATTACGCGTACACTTACGTGAGACTAGTTCTACCGACGTGCTTTGCACACAGGTGGCTGGCGGGTGTCTGTTTCTCCAACTTTAGTTGAATCGAGTATGGCTACGCCCGGTCCTTGCGAAGGTTAAAACAGCACTAACTTGACGAACTATCGTTGTGGTTTTGATGCGTAGGTAAGAACGGTTCTTGCTCAGCCCGTAGCAGCCACGTAAAATTTGCAACAACAAAGTAGAGGACGTCTAACTTGTTTTTGCAGGGCAAGTTGTGATGTGATATGGTCAAGACGTGATGCTATATTATTGTATGAGATGATCATGTTTTGTAACCGAAGTTCTCGGCAACTGGCAGGAGCCATATGGTTGTCGCTTTATTGTATGAAATGCAAACGCATGTAATTGCTTTACTTTATCACTAAGCGGTAGCGATAGTCGTAGAAGCAATCACTACTAGGGAAAAGCCTATACACAGAATCTTAGCAGCAGCGCGGCTCAAAAAGGAGCGCTGGTGCTAATTAGTAGTAGCGCGTGTGCGGGAAACTCGTTACTGACAAGTTTTTAGCGATGGCGCTCGGTGTAAACAGCGCTGCTACAAATATCGACCGGCGGTGTCCACCAAACTCCATTTAGTAGCAGCGCTGGTGCCATGAAAGCCGCCATCGCTATGGATGTAGTAGTAGCGCTTTTTCTTAGGTCGCTGCTGCTAAATTTCAAATTGGCACACTTTTTGGTCCCGGTTAGCGATGGCGCCCGTTGCCCAAAGCGCATCACTGCTACTTCCTTAGCAGCAGCTGCTTTTAACTCCCAGCCATCGCTAATCCGGACCAACCCACCACCTTTTCCCCACCCGTCCCTCCCCCTCCCCCTCCCCCTCCTCTCTTCCCTTTCCCCTACCTCCCACCTGCTCACACTCTCACTCTTCTTCTTCCTCAATACTTCTCCCCATTACTCTCTCTCTCTTCTATCTACCTTTCTCTCTCTTTATTACTCCTACCTAACTCCACCACCTCCATTAATGCATCTCCTTTCTCTTTTCCTTCCCCTCCACTAGTTGAAGTTGTCTCCTCCCAAATTAGGTAGCTAGGTAGATGTAGGATTTAGTTAAGTGACCGATTTGCCCCCTAACTAGATCTATCTTTGTCAAGAAGAGCTTTGTGCACTTTTGATCTCCCTACAACATCATCTCCACCGTGTGCTCGATTTTGAGATAGAGGTGATTAAAATTTCATGCTTTTGCAAAATGGAAATATGTTTATGTGTGTGTGATATGTTTATGGAAATTGTGTGTGTGGCATGAGTTGACGCCAAATTGTGCTTTTGAGTTGCGTATGTTTTGCCGAAATGTCGATTTATTTCCGCTTCGCTAATTCGCAAACTCTAGATCCATATATGTCCTATTTTTAGGGAAGGTCATGCAGAATTTTTGTATGACTTTGATGCATGCACGCATTTTTATAATCAATTTGTTTTATTATTACCGTGCAGACGTTCATGATGGTCAGTGGAACGATGGTGGACAGGTGGTTGCGGTCGGCGGTGCAGGACATGAAAGAAAATAACCTGACAGAGGTTTTATGTCTGTGTCAAGATGCAAAGGAATAGTTTGGCTCGACCCCTATGACGATGGTCGTGTTGAAGCACACCTGCTCATGACTGGTTTCATGGATGGCTATACTCGGTGGATAACTGAAGATAAGGATGACGATGTTGAGGATGCCGACGGGGCAGGCAATGATGACACGGGGCAAGATGAAGAGATGATCGATAATGGCGGCGGGGAAGAGGCCGAACATGGCGGTGGAGAAGGGGCCGGACATGGCGGAGGAGAAGGGGCCGGACATGGCGGCGGAGAGAACGACATGGACTCCACGCAGCAGAGTTCGTCGGTACTAAGTTCAATCATGCGGTACCCTCATGTTCAAGCATTGCTTCGCAAGGAGACGAGTACTGAGAGAGCTGCTTCTAGAGAGGAGGCTAAGCTGGAGCAACTGGTGGTAGACTCGAACACTCCATTGTATGATGGTTGCAATCTTGAGGTGACCCGCTTGAGTTTCACGCTCCAACTCCTGAAGACGAAGGCTAAAAACAAATGGACCAACACTAGCCTCGATGAGCATCTCAAGTACCTAAAGGATGTTCTTCCCGCGGGTAATCTATGTCCTACTAGTGTTGATGAGGCCAAGAAGATCGTGTGCCCTCTTGATCTGCCACACGTTAGATACCATGCATGCATCAACGATTGCATAATTTATCAAAAGGAGCACGCGGAAAAAACAAGATGTCCGGTGTGCAATGCTTCTCGATACAAGAAGGCCGGGAAGAAATGTCCCCAGAAAGTTGCATGGTACTTACCGATCACTCCCCGTCTCCAGAGGTATTTTGTAGATCCCAAGGAAGCAAAGCTAATGCTACCGCACGCGGAGAGGAAGAAGCCCGACGATGGAGATGATCCAAAGCTGAGACACGTGAAGGATGGAAGCCGGTGGAGAGCGTTGAACAGCTTCTATTGGTATTTTGAATGTGATGCAAGGAACATCGTGCTCGTGGCGATGTACCGTGGCATGAATCCATTTGGCAACCGTAACACCAACCATAGCACATGGCCCGTGTTTGTATGGATGTACAACCTCCCCCCTGGTTGTGCATGAAATCGAAGTACATTCACATGAGCATGCTTATTCAAGGAGCCGAAACAACCAGGAAATAATATTAATTTGTATCTGGGGCTACTTCAAGAGGAGTTAGACACATTATGGAAAACAACGGCCAAGACATGGGACACCAGCAAAGGCGAGTATTTCAACATGAGAGCCGTGCTGATCACAACAGTGCACGACTATCTCGGTTACGGATATGTGGCAGGCCAGGTGTGCCATGGATATTGCGGATGCACGCGGTGCATGGATGATACGACGTCTCGGCAGCTAACGTCAGGGAAAGATGGCGGGTCTGGGAAAATCGTGTACATGGGGCATCGAAGATGGCTTGAACAGGACGACCCGTGGAGAAACCGTGGAGATCTATTCAATGGTCACGCTGAGCATCAAGGACCTCCACGTAAGCGGAACGGTGCCGAAATCGATGAGCTGTTGAAAAACTGGAAGGAGTGCCCCGCGCCGGGAAAGACGATGAGAAAGGCGCCGGAGCCGCTGCTGAAGGTATGGAAGATGAGGTCTGTGTTCTGGGACTTGGAGTACTGGCACAAACTCGATACACCTCATTGCCTTGATCAAATGCATATCTGTAAGAATGTCCTTGAGAGCTTGCTCGCAACACTGATGAACATGCCGGATAAGACCAAGGATGGGCCGAAGGCAAGAAAAGACTTGCAGGATTTGAAAATCAGGGAAGATCTGCACATGCTGCCCCGTAAAATGTCAGACGAGACAGAGACGGAGACAGAGGCACGCGAGAAGAAAGGCAAGAAAATAAAGAAAGAGGATTATTGCCCCCCTTCTTGCTTCACCTTAAGTCAGGCTGAGATCAATCAATTCTTTAAGTGCCTTACCAGAGTCAAAGTTAGTTCCGGTTACTGTGGCAAGATAAGCAGATATCTAGACACGGACAAGAAAAGGTTCGGCGGGATGAAGTCTCATGACTGTCATGTGATGATGACGCAGATACTACCTGTTGCCCTTAGAGGGATAATGGACAAGCACGTCCGTGACACGCTTATTGGTCTCTGCAACTTTTTCGACGTCATCTCTCGAAAGTCGATCAGTGTGAAGCAGCTCCGAAGGCTACAGGAAGAGATTGTTGTGATACTGAATGAGCTTGAGATGTACTTCCTGCCCGCGTTCTTTGACGTGATGGTGCATCTGTGTGTCCATATTGTGGATGACATAATAGACCTAGGGCCGTCATTCCTGCACAACATGATGTTGTTTGAGAGGATGAATGGGATCATCAAAGGATTCGTTCGTAACATGTCCTATCCGGATGGAAGCGTCGTCCAGGGCTATTTGACACAAGAGTGCATCTCTTTCTGTGAGAATTTTCTATATGGCGCAGACCAGCCGCCTGGTGTTAGTGTTGGTTTGCCTGTTAACAAGCACGATGGGAGGCTCGAAGGAGATGGTCACTGCAATGGTCGCAGGGAACTGCACGTGGCATACTCAGATCGATGCAGCGACTTTGACAGAGCAAACTTGGTAGTGCTACAACACCTAGACGAGGTAGATCCTTTCGTGGCACTGCACAAAGAAATTATCGCAAAGAAGTATCGTGACCGGGGGATATGTAGGACGAACGCCGAAGTTACTAGAGAGCACAACTCCACTTTCCTGCATTGGTTCAAAGAGCATATTATTGCTAATCCCCCGGAGGAGGGCTCTTAGGACGGATTGCTCATATACGCCTTAGCACATGGCCGCTCGCCCAACCTCGTAACCTATCAGGCATATGATATCAACGGATACACATTCTACACGGAGGCCAAAGATATGGATAGTGATGATCAGAACTCAGGGGTGACGATGGAATGCATGACCGGCAGCGACAACGGCGCAACTGGACGATTTTATGGAAGGGTCGAGGAGATCTGGGAGCTTGACTACTCTGGACTACACAACACGACGATGTTCCTTGTCAGATGGGCAAAGAATGTCGAAAGATAAAACCGGATTTTCACTACCATGAGTATACCCGACGCCAAGAGCGCTACCGTGAACGCTATCGCAAAAACCGAGCCATGGGTACACGCTAAGAACGTGACACAATGCTTCTTCATAACCGACCCATGCAATCCCAGTCGTGTTGTCGTGAGGAGAGGCAAAAGGAACATCATTGGAATGGATGGAGTCACCAACGAGGAAGACTATGATCAGTACGGCAACCCAATGAGGGAAGATGACGATGATGATGAAGTATATGTCAAAAGAAGAATCAATACTACATTACCTAAGAAAAACCGTACTCCATGGAAAAGGCAATATCACAATGAGGGGCTCAATTATTCTTCGACGAACAAGAAGGGAAAGAAGCTGACTCAAAAACGAAAACGTCAGCGCTGAGGAACCGTATGTTATCGGTCAAATGACGTAATATATATATATATATATATATATATATATATATATATATATATGTTCCTATTATGTATACACACTTAGCCATTATTCTGCATGGGTCCAATGATGTAATATATATGTTCCTATTTTGCATACATATTTAACCGTCAAATGATGCAATATATATCGCCCTCCCTTCGTTCACTGCTCTCGGGAAATAAAAGTGGGAGAAAATAAAGGAAAATAAAAGGAAAACTTGCGATGGCGAAGGTAGTAGCAGCGCGTTTTGTCTAAACCGCTACAGCTCTTGAAAGGTAGGAGTAAGCGCATTTCAGTATAAACCGCTTCTGACTCTTGAAGGTAGTAGCAGCGTTTGTCCAAGCAAACGCTGCTGCTACGTCCACTTAACCCAAAATTCTCACTATCCCTGCTTCATCCCGCCTTTCCCCCCAAATCCCCACTCTCTTCCCCCGTCGCTCGCCCTTGACCCCGGCGCCTTCCTTCGACCAGCCCTCGCCCCGACCCGACCCGACCCAGCCCTCACCCCGACCCGGCGCGGCGCTTCGCCCGACCAGGCGCTCGCCCCACCCGTCGGCCCTCGCCTCCCTCCTCTGCTTCCTCCCCTCCCAACCTCGGCCGTCGTCGGGCCTGCCTCCTCGCCCCTGCACCCTCTGTAAACCCCCCCCTCTCTCTCTGCTAGGGTTCTTCGGTTAATTTACTTAGGTTTTAGTTAGGGCAGTATGTTAATTAGGTTATCTATTTAGTTATGAATTTAGCAAGGTTTCAAAATTAGCTGAATTTATATGCAAATTTGAACTGGACATGTGATATGTGGATATGTCATGTTTTGGACATGTCATGTTTGGAAAATGATCCGAGTGGCCTATGTTACGCTAGAATGTTGATTCATTTCCGTTCCGGTGAATTTCAGGCGCTCGGTATGTCCATTTTTTAGCAAAGGTCATGCCGAAATTTCCCGTGAATAAAGGCATGATTTGTGCTACATAGTTGGCATATTGAGTGCTGGCACATAGATTTCTTTTTCATGTCATTTCTCATTTATTCATACTTTTAGAAATAAATGAGGACACTTAATCATACGAAACATGTCGAACAACGAAGAAACTGGGCCTTCTGACCAAGATGCGCATTTAGATGGATTATGAGGGTGAACAAGAGTACCTTGACTATTTGATCGCTAAGCAAGGTTTGCGGTCGGCCTCGATGATGGTCTTGACGCCGACATCGACACCGACGGGCGCCGCACCGATGGCGGCACCGAGACCGGTGGGGAAGGTATCAAGGGAAGGTACCGGCCCCGATGCCGCTACCGAAAATAGGAAGCATAAGAAGCAGAGGATACGAAAACCTAACAAACTAGGGATTGGACGACTTGTGATCACAAAGATGGCACCTGGCAAGTTTGAGCCGTTAGAGCCGGAAGAACCTCGCAAGTGCTATGGGAACCAAGTAGGATGCATCCTACGGGAATGCGTGAGCATCAACGACGATGACTTAAGGAGTAAATAACATTTGATGCAGTTGCTCCTAACGAAGTTGCACAAGAGATTCAAGTTCCCCGACCGGGATGATAACATAGAACAACCATGGGATGATCCGAAGATGAAAAAGATTAACAATCATGCCATGGGCATGTTCAGCAATGATTTGGCCTCCTGGAAAGGGAGGGTGAAACGAGCTATTGAGGCTAATGAACCCCTGTCCAAGATTCTGGAGGAAAATCTGACACTTACGGAAGAGGAGTTCGAAAAGTTCAAGGACACTTGCGCTACCGAGGCAGCCAAGGCTAAGGCTGCGAAATTCAAGAGACTTCAGCAAAGGAACACGGGGAAGCATCGCCTCAGAAGCCGTGGCTACCTCGGTACAAGGCCCATATGGGATAAGGAGGACGCGGAACGTGAAGCCGCGGGTCTCCCAGACCCCTTCTTGAAGTTTACCAACCCCTTGGAGCGTGACTTCATCAGGGCCTGCTACAAGTGGGACAAGGAGAAAAAGGTTTTTTACACGGACAAGATCACGAGGAAATTGATTAGACTACTGGAGAAGCAACACCAGCTTGCGAAAGCCCTACTTCTCGAGATGAGGCCCAAGTGGGACACCCCTCTCAATCGGGCCTTGAGCAGACTTAAGGGACTCCCTTTGGGCCAGCCGTCATAATATGGTCGTGTGCACAGTCTTTGGAGACGGCGCCAAGTGGAATGTGTTTTACAACGAGGGCCCGGAGGCCAAGAAGCAGAAAAAGAAGTTTAGTCAGCGGACATCGACGCGAAGGTGAAGCTTGCGGTAGAGAAAAAAGCAGCTGAGGACGCAAAAAAAGCAGCCGAGGACAAATATGAGTTGCTACAGAAAATCAATGCAGCAGAATCGCCTCTGAAATGATTTTGCTACTTACTTGGTTCCAGTTATCATCAATCGGACAAAGGAAAATCCACACAAGACGGTACATGATTTCCCGTTGCCCAGTTTCGTCGGGAGCAACTCCATGAACAACAACACCATTGCACCATCACTTGCTCACGCAACCGGGCCTCCTCTCGCAGCCGCTCCCGCTCATAGCAGCCCGTCCTCAGTCTCTGGTGCGCTAGGTGGGCCTTCGTCTTTGGCTGAGCTCGACGCCGTCACAGTAATTACATGTCGCACCAACATATATATATAATATTCCATTGTTGTTGCCTTTCGGTTGTTTTACGCCACAGACATATGTGTTTGCAGGCGAAAGAAACCCCGTGCACCATACTCTACTTGATCAAAGGCGGAAAGGTGGGCGTGGGAAAGGGATGATAATGGACCCTCAAAACCCACGTTCCACAACCAGCTGATCCCACTGGGCACTTCTGAGGTTAGCTTGACCAGTGTGAAATCGGGGCACGAGGATTTGCCTCGTCGACAAAGATGTGGAAGCGGACGGCGAGACCCCGCCATGATTGAAGCTGCAAGGGTTGGGTGCTGCTATGGCCGAAGAATCTTATTCGTCTAGAGCCGGCCGAGAGCACACCAATAACCACACATCAACAAGCATGTGCGGAGACCACCACCCCACCTATGCAATTACCAGCTCCTGTAGTGCCGGGTGAGAGCGACGGACGACATGATGAAGGGGGTGCAATAGTATTGGCTGATGTAATTTCTCCTGTAGAACAGAGAATGGATGATGAGACGGAGGTCGACCCTATGGATTTACTCAAAACAAACGCATATGACTGTGACATAGATATGATGAGTCAACCATATGACGAATCAGGCTATCAGCTTGCTAATGAGGATATGGATGATATGCCCGGGGAGGGTCGTAGCAGGGATTGCAAAAAGTCTCTCTTCATGAAATCCTCCACAGGACACGCTGAAGATGCCGCCTCAACACAAGCTCAACTAGCAGACACGAGGGTCGTCAAGATGCAGCCCGGGAACACTGGGGCAGGGGTTAAGGAAGGGTCTGGAAGGTGTGCCCAAGAAAAAGGAGAGGAAGAGATCAGGGAAGATAACTGCCTCCAAACAAGCTAGAGCACATAGCAGCCAGACGATGCATTCTGAAGAGCGTGTACCCGTGAAAGGTTCGGTCATGTTCCATTTCATGGGCGAGCCGATGCTACCGCCGAAACTATTGGAGGCACTATCAGGGGATCTCAGGAGACTGCACGACCATGTGTTGTCGACTGAGAAAAGCCTACTAGCCTCAAAGGATCCAGGATATCCGACATACGCGACTCGTGTGCCTGAGGAGAAGTGCTACGTCGAGACACGGCCCGCGGAGGTGTTCTTCCTGCGGTTTGACCATATCTTTGAGATGTTTCTAACAAGGCGGCTCTATTTTACAATCGTCCGCCTTTTGCTGCTACATATGAGCTCAGTCATGAAGAGTGAAGAAGTCTCGCAAATCTGTGTGGCGGATCCGTACTACATGCACGAGTCTTTCTTGAGTCTCGGCGACTTTGAGCATGAAACTGCTAGGGAGTACCTCCAAAACTTCATGGTACAGAATAAGGACCGGGAAATTGTCCTCGTGCCTTATCATCCAAAGTAAGTCAGCTCCGGACAACCCTTTCATACATTTCAATCATTCCTTGTCTCTCATATGGGGAATAATTTGAGGTGTCTTTTCCTGACAACGGTAGCGCCGTCCTTATCGTTCTTTACCCGCAAGTCTCCCACGCCATGTATTTTGACCCTTCCAGAGACTACGAGAAAAAATACTACACCCACATAATGAATATTCTAGATGATGCTCTCCAAGGCTTCAGCTTTAGAGGTAGCCACGTGCAGATCAGGAAACAAAGGAACAAGAAGATGGGTTTCGCGCATAAAACTAAATTCTCCTGCATCCATGTCCCAAAACCAAGCAAGAAGGATGGATTCTACATCGTCCATCTCATGATTCAGTTCAACACGGATCACCAAAAGCTTCGCATGAGAAGTAGAAATGATGATCATATCCACAAGTGGCTAGAATCTCATGGAGAAGCGGATCATAAACTTAGAGATGACTTCTTTCGCATCCAA
The DNA here is from genome assembly GCA_021605145.1 of Aegilops bicornis. NCBI lineage: Eukaryota > Viridiplantae > Streptophyta > Magnoliopsida > Poales > Poaceae > Aegilops > Aegilops bicornis. The sequence goes on along the minus strand of CM038670.1, from coordinate 721,230,314 downwards.
AGTGACATTGCGACGATCATCATGAAAGAAGTCGTCAATGAGAAGGGGATGTTCCACCACGGCCCTATATCGCGAGCTGACGTCCAAACTCGCATAGGCATGCAACGTCTAGACCTCACGCCGTTCAAGAAGCTAGGGTTCATCCTCGATGATATGGAAGGATGGAACTTCTAGTGATTTATGATGCCGATGATGATGATATGTGTCGGTTGAACTTGTATACTTTTTGTAGCGATGAAACTTTGTGATGTCCATGGTCCCTGCCGAACTTGCGTAACACTACTTTGTTAGTTTGCGTACGATGACCTGCGTACCTCTAGTTAATTAATTTGTGTACTGTATGTTGCATCTAGTTGCTAACCCTTTCTTTTTCGGTGTTGCTCTAGTATATTTTGTTGCATATATATGATTGTACATCCTCTTCATGAACATGCATCTCTAACAGGTACCTAGTTTCTTGATGGCGAGATGGAATTGCTATGTCGTGTACAAAGGGAAGGTTCAGGGGGTGTACAACGAGTGGCATGAGTTTCAGGCGCAAGTGAATGGGTTCACGGGCGCCAGCCATAAAGGCTTCAAAAGCAGACAAGAAGGAGAAGCTAGTTACTTGAGGTTCACGCTAGCGCGAGAGAGGACTCATAACCGCAACTCATGTACTGCATAGTTCCGCTCTCACTCATAGTGATAGCTCTTCTTGCGTATACCTTTGTTTAGATGGATGACGTTGTTGTAGTTGCAAGTATCCGAGACTTGCATGTATCGCTATTTTCGAGATGATGACAAGATACCACTTTGTGTTGGATGATGATTATGATGAGACTATTTGTATGTATATGCTATGATTACATTTGTGGTCTCGCAGGCATTTGTATGTGTATCATGATGACATTTCTATGTGCTAAAGATTCTTCTATAAAGCATGTTCAAATACAAAACAAATATGCCTAAAAAAACAAAAACCTACTTAAATTAGCAGTAGAGAATGTATAAAAGTTAGTAGCAGCGCCGCGATAGCAGTAGCGCGTCCAGGCAAAGCGCGCTAGAGCTACTAGCGGTAGCGAGCTTCCACTAAGCGCGCTGCTGCTACACAAGTGTAGCAGTAGCGCTGGTGAGCACGCGCTACTGCTATGTGTTAGCTGTAGCACCTTATTAGTAGCGCCACTCCCCGCGCTACTGATACACCTAAAACCTGCGCTGATGCTAGCCTTTTCCCTAGTAGTGAATAGATGGCGTAAACGACAATGATGCTATGATGGAGATCAAGGTGTCACGCCGGTGACGATGGTGATCAAGACGGTGCTTCGGAGATGGAGATCACAAGAACAAGATGATGATGGCCATATCATATCACTAATATTGATTGCATGTGATGTTTATCCTTTATGCATCTTATTTTGCTTTGGTTGACGGTAGCATTATAAGATGATCTCTCACTAATTATCAAGAAGTGTTCCCCTGAGTATGCACCGTTGCGAAAGTTCTTCGTGCTGAGACACCACGTGATGATCGGGTGTGATAGGCTCTACGTTCAAATACAACGGGTGCAAAACAGTTGCACACGCTGAATACTCAGGTTAAACTTGACGAGCCTAGCATATACAGATATGGCCTCGGAACACGGAGACCGAAAGGTCGAGCGTGAATCATATAGTAGATATGATCAACATAGTGATGTTCACCATTGAAAACTACTCCACCTCACGTGATGATCGAACATGGTTTAGTTGATTTGGATCACGTGATCACTTAGATGACTAGAGAGATGTCTGTCTAAGTGGGAGTTCTTAAGTAATATGATTAATTGAACTTAAATTTATCATGAACTTAGTCCTGGTAGTATTTTTTGCAAATTATATTGTAGATCAATAGCTCGCGTTGTTGTTTTCATATGTTTATTTTGATATGTTCCTAGAGAAAATTGTGTTGAAAAATGTTAGTACCAATGATGCGGATTGGATCCGTGATCTGAGGTTTATCCTCATTGCTGCACAGAAAAATTATGTCCTTAATGCACCGCTAGGTGACAGACCTATTGCAGGAGCAGATGTAGACATTATGAACGTTTGGCTAGCTCAATATGATGACTACTTGATACTCCTTCCGTTCCCAAATATTTGTCTCTTTAGCCATCTCAAATGGACTATAACATACGGATGTATGTAGACATGTTTTAGAGTGTAAATTCACTCATTTTACAATGTATGTAGTCACTTGTTAAAATCTCTAGAAAGACAATTATTTAGGAACGGAGGGAGTAGTTTAGTGCACCATGCTTAACGGCTTAGAGTTGGGACTTCAAAGACGTTTTGAACGTCATGGGCCATATGAGATGTTCCAGGAATTGAAGTTAATATTTCAAGCAAATACCCGAGTTGAGAGACATGAAGTCTCCAACAAGTTCTATGGCTAAAAGATGGAGGAGAATCGCTCAACTAGTGAGCATGTGCTCAGATTGTCTGGGTACTACAATCGCTTGAATCAAGTGGGAGTTAATCTTCAGATAAGATAGTGATTGACAGAGTTCTCTAGTCACCATCACCAAGTTACTAGAACTTCGTGATGAACTATAGTATGCAAGGGATGATAAAAACGATTCCCGAGCTCTTCGTGATGTTGAAATCTATGAAGGTAGAAATCAAGAAAGAGCATCAAGTGTTGATGATTGACAAGACCACTAGTTTCAAGAAAAGGGCAAAGGGAAAGAAAGGGAACTTCAAGTAGAATGGCAAGCAAGTTGTCACTCCTGCGAAGAAGCCCAAAGCTGGACCAAAGCCTGAAACTGAGTGCTTACCGCAAAGGAAATGGTCACCGAAGCGGAAATGCCCTAAATATTTGGTGGATAAGAAGGATGGCAAAGTGAACAAGGGTATATTTGATATACAGGTTATTGATGTGTACCTTACTAGTGTTTATAGTAGCCCCTGAGTATTTGATACTTGTTCGGTTGCTAAAAACTAGTAACTCGAAACAGGAGTTACAGAATAAACATAGACTAGTTGAAGGGGAAGTGACGATGAATGTTGGAAGTAGTTCCAAGGTTGATATGATCATCGTCACATACTCTCTGTACTTTCGAGATTAGTGTTAAACCTAAATAAATGTTATTTGGTGTTTGCGTTGAGCATATATATGATAAGATCATGTTTATCGCAATACGATTATTCATCTAAGATAGAGAATAAATTGTTATTCTGTTTACATGAATAAAACCTTCTATGGTCATACACCCAATGGTGATGGTTTATTGAATCTTGATCATAGTGATACACATATTCATAATGTTGATGCCAAAAGATGCAAAGTTAATAACGATAGTGCAACTTATTTGTGGCACTGCCGTTTGGGTCATATCGATGTAAAGTGCATGAAGAAACTCCATAAAGATGGATTTTTGGAATCACTTGGTTATGAATCATTTGATGCTTGCAAACCGTGCCTTTTGGGCAAGATGACTAAAACTCCGTTCTCCAGAACAATGGAACGAGCTACTGACTTGTTGGAAATAATACATACTAATGTATGCAGACCAATGAGTATTAAGGCTCGTGGCGGATGTCGGTGTCAAAACCGGCGGATCTCGGGTAGGGGGTCCCGAACTGTGCGTCTAGGCGGATGGTAACAGGAGACATGGGACACGATGTTTTTACCCAGGTTCGGGCCCTCTCGATGGAGGTAATACCCTACTCCTGCTTGATTAATATTCATGATATGGGTAGTACAAGAGTAGATCTACCACGAGATCAAGGAGGCTAAACCCTAGAAGCTAGCCTATGCTATGATTGTTGTTCGTCCTACGGACTAAAACCCTCCGGTTTATATAGACACCAGATAGGTTAGGGTTACACGTAGTCGGTTACAATGGTAGGAGATCTACATATCCGTATCGCCAAGCTTGCCTTCCACACCAAGGAAAGTCCCATCCGGACACGGGATGAAGTCTTCAATCTTGTATCTTCATAGTCCAGGAGTCCGTCCAACGGTGATAGTTCAGCTACCCGGACACCCCCTAATCCGGGACTCCCTCAGTAGCCCTCGAACCAGGCTTCAATGAGGATGAGTCCGGCGCGTTGATTGTCTTCGGCATTGCGAGGCGATTTCTTCTCCAAATTCCATATACTTGTCGAATAGTGTCCGGCTTCTGATAAATGATGCGCTCCTTGGCTTCTACGCCCAATAATGGCCATCTTCCACGTGTATGAATGAATGCGAAAAGCCAGGGTATTTTACACTTACCCCCTAGCTGCGAAAATGAGCTTCCTATAAAAGGCGAGGATCTAGATCTGAGTCACACCATCCCCCTTCATGAAGCTTTCATCGGAGTACCTCGACCAAAGCCCATTCCATCATGGACGGTCGTGGCTCCTCCTCTCGCGCTCCCAGCCCTCAGCTTGGAAATTGGGAGAGATGCTCACTCCCTCATAGCGAGCTAGTTATACTCCAAACCAAGGGATTTCTTCCCCCGGCCTTCATGGTTCCGGTTCGAGCTGGACTTGCCACCTGCAAGGGCGGAAAGCAAGCGGAGAGTGTCCCCGATCCCTCTAAAGGAGAGCGGGTATGCTTCATCTCTTATCTAGTAAGAGGACTCGGATTTCCAATCCATCCGTTTCTCCGGGGGCTCTTGGAGTTCTCTGGCCTCGAGTTGCACCACCTTACGCCGCCTCCATTTTGCACATCGCGGGCTTCGTGGCCCTTTGCAAACTGTTCTTGGGCGTCGAGGCTCATTTCGCGCTGTGGAAGAGATTATTCTGCCTAGTACCCCGTTCTCATGAGGGGTCAATATATCAAGTGGGTGGAGCCGAACTATGGCGCATCGCCGAGACCGGATATCTATCTGGAACCCCGAAGAAGGCGTCCGAAGACTGGCCTTCGGAATGGTTTTACATGGAGGACGTCTCGCTGCCGGATCCTGTTCGGATCGGCCTTCCGGAGTTTAGCAATGCTCCTCTGAAGAAGCGCCTAAGCCGGGCGCCTCGGAGCCCCCTGGAGGAAAATGACCAAGGATGTCCTTTACTTGATGAGCCGAATAAGATTATCGGCTCATGGCGGATTGACCAAGATTGGAGTCATGGCAATCTGCATTATGAGGGGAGTGCAGCCGCTCAATATAGGGGCCACCCATGTGGGACTTCTACGGGAGGACGATGCCACCCGCCATGGCCGCAGAAGGGCGGGATCGGTCACCGAACTGGTGAAGACCTTGTCTGCCATGTATAAAGGGGAGGAGGAGGATTTCCTCCGCCAATCCATCAAGGAGTTTTCTTGAATAATCCTCGAGCTGGGTAAGCAAACATCTTTGCGGCCTGTCCGATCCATGTTCCCGTGGTTAAATATCTCATTTCATGGTTTACTGCAGGAACTGCACCGGACTGTGGAGAAGATACACAGCCCGCCCCACAACCCGAGGATCGAACGGTCCCTCGATCCGACCTACTAAGAGGATCCGGATATATAGGTGGAGTTGATCGACGGGGTGTTCCACCAACTTAGCATCGACAATGCCTTGGTTGCCATTACGGCCGATTACCCCGGAATACTTCCAGCCTCGCAGGTAACTAAGACCGAGGTCCCAATATTCCGATAATGACCCATCCGTGCTAATTTCTTGATCACCGTATACCAATGGTGTTTCGCAGGGGGTACCTTCGAGGCAGGAAGCCGAGCCATGGCGGCTAGCCAACAAGGCGATGCGGCCCGGCAGGCTAAAAAAGAAGTGCGGTCCGGATCGAAACTCCACCGCAATAAAGATGGCGTGTCACCATGTTCCTAGGATTGATTCTGGAAGGTGTACTAACGCCGATGCTCTTTTCGGGAAAAGAGCGCTCACGGACTGAGTCCGGAGAGGTTGCCAATCGAACCTCCGCCAGCCGGGCTCCAAAGCCGGGTCCGAAGCGGAGGCGAGCACGAGGCGTCGTTGGATGCTCCTCCGGCGAGAGGATGCCGACAGATTGTCCGCCACCAACTCCGAGGTGGAGAGCACCATGAATCACAGGCGGCGCCAGACGGTTCTTCGTGGCGCATGTTTCTCCCAAGAGGCCTTGAATGCCTTCAATTCGAGATGCGCACCTCCGTGCCGCTCAAGATGGTCTAGCGAGCCACGGAGCAGTATGTAAAGGACATACGGGTGAGGAAATTTGACAGTTATATAGGCCAAGAGTCTCGAGACTTAAAATAGTTAGAATAACTGATTTAAGGATCATTTGTTATGCAGGATCTTACAAAAAGAGTACCCGACTGTCCCGAGAGCTTGAAGAGTGCAAGGCCCAACTTGAGGCCGCACTAGCCGCCATGAGGAGCCACAGAGACCCCTCCGTAATATACGCTTCAAAAGATAAATAGTTTATGAAGTGCGGCGGGTGTGTAAATCGACAAAAATATTGCAGATGGCGCGGACTAGATCCGGACAAGCAACATCTCTTGCGCCAGCTAAAGGCGGCGAGGCGTGCTTACGAGGGTGCGGCAGGAGAAAAATAACCTCCAAGATGCCAACACCAAACTGGGTGAGGAACTAAAGGATGTTCGTGCCCGGTTGTCCGACTCCGTAAAGGAGAATCGGACGGCTTCGTCGCGGCATTTTCAAGAAGTGCTTGAGCGAACTTTGAAAGAGTTCAGCGAGGAAGGCGACTAACATAAACATGTATGTAGGTTTGCTCACTGTGTCGTCACGAGGAGGAGATGCCCGATGCCGGGTGATCTTCTTCCCGAACTCATTGCCACCGCGAACGAAGTTCGGCAGGTGATGAAAGGCGTTAGCCAGTGCCTTGTGGCCATCTATCTCCCCGCCTCAAGGCATTGGGGAGCCGGGCAGAGCGGCTTCAAGGAGCACGGCGCGCTCCGACTATGGAAGATATCGGCCTGCCGTCAAGGTGCTGTGGAGGCCTGGGCCATGGTAAAGACGCAGCAGTACACGGTTGGCCCAAACCACATGGCCGAGGTCGGACCTGTGGGGCCTGATGGGAAGGAGATCCTCAGAAAGCAGTGTACGGCCAAGTAGAATTGGCCGCCAAGTATTCCCAAAGCAAGATTGTAAATTAGATAGCCTATTAGATGGCATTGAGGAGGAATACAATGAGTCGAGTTGACTATGTAAAAATATGACATGAAAAATGTCTTCTAGCCGGATTGTAGATCGTTTGTCATAGTGGACCTTTTCGCTTCGATCTCGGGACCCAATAGTCTGGAGTGTGTCCGAATACCTTCGTGGTTATATAAGAACTGAGGTATGCATGGAGACAAGGCGTAGGGGTCATTATTGCTATATCAGACAAGTGCCCAACTAGTTATGTTATATTACATGGATAGTAAGAAACATCTTCCAGGGAGAATAGTTCCGTTAAGGGTTCCTTTTTGGGATGCATGCCCTAAAGTGCATGTCACAACTGCTAGGAAAGCGTAAAATCATCACGGGGCAGATGGGTAAATAGTTAAAAATCATCTTTCAGTTCACCGACCGAATATTCCCTTAAGAACGCTTAGCTTTCGGCTTCACCCACCGAGGTACACATCCGGTGACCGGAGGTAACAATCGCAGAGGTGCTCCCTTTACCACCTAGCCGAACAATCGGGAACGAGGGGTAAGCACAGAGCCAGCAACCCAGCTTGGCCAAAACTTAAGTCATATTGATGCATATAATGGTGAATAAAAGGTACATGCGGAAGTTTGGCGCATGTATTGGGCATGAAGCCCGTATAAAATAAGCTTCGGTAAAGAAGCCCCTGTATAATGAGCGCGTCAGCAAGGCGTCAAATATGTGCGAACGAAGTGCAAACGAGCCTCTAAAGGCTTCAGGAAGAAGGAGGAGGAAGGAGAGAAATAAAAGACAGCAAAAATAGAAAATGTGGACGGAGGAAGGAAACGAACTTGGAGTCCGGCGCTTAGGCGTAGAATCTTTGTAGACGGGCTGCATTCCATGGGTTCGGCTCGAGTCGGTTATCCGATGCGTTTCGCAGACGGTATGCTCCGCCGGTCAGGACCTGGTCGATGATGAAGGGACCTTCCCATTTGGGCTTGAGTTTGTCCTTTTTCTTGCCCGGCAGGCGTAGAACTAGTTCGCCAACGTTATAAGCTTTGGCCCGTACTTCCCTGCTTTGATATCTTCGAGCCTGCTGTTGATAGAATGCGGAACGAGCTTTTGCCACGTCGCGCTCCTCCTCCAATGCGTCCAAACTGTCCTGCCGATCGAGCTCGGCTTCTCTTTCTTCATACATGTGCACGCGAGGTGAGTAATGTATTATGTCGCAGGGAAAGACTGCCTCTGCGCCGTACACCATAAAGAATGGTGTGAATCCGGTAGTACGATTTGGCGTGGTCCGCAGCCCCCAGAGTACGGAGTCGAGCTCCTCAACCCGGTCGTGTTAGATTCCTTGAGGGACCGCACTAGTCAGGTTTAATGCCGCTCATGATTAGACCGTTTTTCGCTCGACTTGACCGTTGGTTTGAGGGTGATAGGCCGAGGCGTGTCGAGCTTGATGCCCATGTTTTTGCACCATGATTTGACCTCATCGACCGTGAAGTTGGTGCCGTTATCAGTGATGATACTGTGGGGAACACCGTAACGGTGCACTATCCCTGATATGAAGTCTATCACCGGTCCGGATTCGGCCGTTTTAACAGCCTTGGCCTCTATCCATTTGGTGAATTTATCCACCATGACCAATAGGTATTTTTGCTTGTGGGTTCCTCCCTTAAGGGGTCCAACCATGTCAAGCCCCTGCATCATGACGGCGGTGATGGGTATAGTTTTGAGGGCGGTGGGTGGCATGTGGCTTTGGTTAGCAAAAGCTGGCAACCGACGCATCGTTGGACTAAATCATGCGCATCTGCCGGCCGTCACCAATAAAATCCAAAGACGGAAGGCCTTGCCTACAAGGGCCCGGGCTGCGGCGTGGTGCCCACCCAGTCCGGCATGAATTTCAGCCAGACGTTCGCCCTTCCTCTTCGGAGATACACCTTTGAAGGACTCCTGTAGTGCTTTTCTTATAAAGCTCTCCCTCATGGACTTTATAGGCTTTAGATCGCCGTACTATGCAGCGAGCCCCATTTTGGTCTTCGGGAAGTTCCTGCCTAGTTAGGTAGGCTAGGAATGGTTCCGTCCATGGGGCGATAACCGCCATTATTTTGTGGGCGGAGGGTGTTATCTCGGTGGCAGAGCCTCCGATTGTGTTAGAGTGTTCGGCGTCAGGCAGTGCGGTTGGGTCCAAATTGTTATTTCCGGACTCCCCTTCCCATAGTACGGATGGCTTGAATAGCCGTTCTAGGAAGATGTTGGGCGGGACGGCATCGCGTTTTGCACCGATGCGTGCCAATATGTCTGCCGCCTGGTTGTTATCCCGGGCTATATGATGAAATTCGAGCCCTTCGAACTGTGCTGACATTTTTAGGACCGCATTGTGGTATGCTGCCATTTTTGGATCTTTGGCATCAAAGTCTCCGTTTATTTGAGATATCGCGAGGTTCGAATCCCCGCACACCTCTAGGCGTTTAATGCCCATAGAGACTGCCATCCGGAGGCCGTGCAGAAGGGCCTCGTATTCGGCTGCGTTGTTGGAGTCCGTATACATTATCTGAAGAACGTATTGGACTGTGTCCCCGGTTGGGGACGTCGGGCAACGCCAGCCCGTGCCGCCAACATTTTGGAGCCGTCAAAGTGCATGATCCAATTGGAGTATGCGCCGTACTCTTTAGGGAGTTCCGCTTCAGTCCATTCGGCCACGAAGTCGGCCAAAACCTGCGACTTAATAGCTCATCGTGGCTTATAAGTTATGTCGAATGGAAGGAGCTCTATGGCCCATTTAGCAATCCAGCCCGTCGCGTCGCGGTTGTTTATAATGTCGTTAAGAGGTACTTCGGAGGCTACCGTTATCGAACACTCTTGAAAGTAGTGTCGCAGCTTCTGGGATGCCATGAACACCACGTATGCTATCTTTTGATAGTGTGGGTACCGGGACTTGCATGGAGTTAGGACGGTGGACACATAGTAAACCGGTTTTGAAGAGGGAACCGGTGTCCGTCCGCTTCTCGTTCGACGACGAGCACCGCTACCGACAACTTGATGTATTGCGGCGATATATAATAGCATTGGTTCGCCCACGTTAGCGCTGCCGGGACCAGATTTGTTGCCAAAATGGCCTTTATTTCTTCGAGTCCGGCCGTGGCGGCATCCGTCCACTCGAAGTGTTCGGTGCAGGGGAGGAGGCGGTAAAGGGGTAATGCCTTTTCTCCCAAGCGGGAAATAAAGCGGCTTAAAGCCGCTACGCATCCCGTCAATTTTTGTATTTGTTTGAGGTCTTTTGGAATATCCAATTGTGACAGAGCTAGGATCTTGGCTGGGTTTGCTTCAGTTCCTCTACCGGACACAATGAAGCCCAGGAGCTTTCCGGCTGAAACGCCGAAGACGCATTTTTCCGGATTGAGCTTGATGTCGTATTTTCGAAGATTGTCGAATGTGAGCCTCAGGTCGTCTACTAGAGTTTCGACATGCTTGGTTTTGACGACCACGTCACCTACATATGCTTCCACTGTTTTGCTGATCTGGTTTGCCAGACATGTCTAAATCATGCGCTGATATGTTGCGCCGGCGTTTTTGAGCCCGAAGGGCATTGTGTTGAAGCAGAATGGGCCGTATGGAGTGATGAATGCTGTTGCAGCTTGGTCTGGCTCCGCCATCTTGATTTGGTGGTAGCCGAGATGCAGCGTCGAGGAAGCACAATGAGTCGTGTCCTCTTTGTGGCGTCGATAATTTGATCAATTCGAGGGAGGGGGAAGGGATCCTTTGGGCAAGCCTTATTAAGGTCTTTGAAATCGACACATAGGCGCCAGGATTTGTCCTTCTTTGGTACCATCACCAGGTTTGCTAGCCAGTCCGGATGTTTTATATCTCTGATGAATCTGGCTTCCAAAAGTTTGGCTAGCTCCTCTCCCATGGCCTGTCTCTTGGGTTCGAAAAAGCGCAGAAGAGCATGTTTGACTGGCTTGAATCCTTTTAGGATGTTTAGGTTGTGCTCGGCCAGCCGACGTGGGATTCCTGGCATGTCTGAAGGGTGCCAGGCAAAGATGTCCCAGTTTTCTTGTAGAAATTCTCGTAGTGCGGCGTCTAGATCAAGGTTTAATTGTGCCCCAATGGAGGCCATCTTTGCAGGGTCCGTTGGGTGGACTTGGAATTTGACTATTTCATCCGCTGGTTTAAAAGAGGTGGACTTGGATCTTTTATCAAGTATCACATCGTCCCTGTTCACCGTGGAGCGCATCGCAGTGAGTTCCTCGGCCGCTAGGGCTTCGGTAGTGCCTCGAGGGCTAGTGCGGCTGTCTTGTTTTTGGCGCGGAGTGCTATGTTCGGATCACTAGCGAGAGTGATGATTCCATTAGGTCCGGGCATTTTAAGCTTCATGTACCCATAATGGGGTATAGCTTGAAAAATTGTGAATGCCTCTCGCCCTAATAAAGCGTGATATCCGCTGCTGAACGGGGCCACTTGAAATGTGACCTCCTCGGACCTGTAGTTGTCCGTGAGCGAACACTACGTCCGGTGTGATTTTTCCTGCAGCATGCTTCCGGCTAGGGATTATTCCTATAAAGGTTGTGATGCTTCGCTCAATGCGGTTCCAGTCTATTTCCATTTTTCGGAGGGTTTCCTCATAGATGAGGTTTAGTCATTGCCGCCATCCATGAGTACCTTAGTAAGGCGAGCCGTCCACTATCGGACCGAGGACCAATGCGGCTGGTGCTCGGGCTGTTCGAATTTAGGTTCGTCACCGGCATTAAAGGTAATAGCCGTGTCCTCCATGGATTTATTGTTGCTACTTGGTAGACTTGACAAGGTTATGGAGTGTTCGTTTCGCATGTTATTTGATGCGAAAGTCTCGAAGACTGTTAACACCGTCTTGGTGTTGCTTTGGGCTGGGATTCTGAAGCTAGAAGCTCTTCGCCACTTTTGGCCACCTGTCGTAGTATCCAACATGCTCGAAGGCTATGAGTTGGAGTGGCGCCCTCTATGCTATGAATTTTGCAGGGTCCGTTTAGCCAACCCTCCAGTACGGTTCCGTACCCTTTAGGGGGTTTTGGTTTTTTTTTTGTTTAACCCAGGTGCTTGGTAGTGATGCACCCTTTTATTTCGGACTAGGGATGTATTCGGGTCAGGATTATCCCAAAATTTACTTTCGGTTTTCCAGGCGCTCTCCATCGCACAGTACTTTTGTACTATGGTCACCAAGTCAGCAAAGCGTGTAATTTCGCGATGACTTATGGCATTTAGGGTTCCCTTGTCCGTGCAATTATTGCAGAAAATTGGGATTGCGTCCTCCTCTCGGCAGTCCTTTATCCTGTACATAACCAGGAGGAATCTGGCCCAGTAATGATGTACTGTTTCAGCGGGCTCTTGCCGAATTCGGGATAGATCGCTAATGTTTGGGTGGGCGGGTGGATATGGATCCGGAACCCGTCAATTTAATACTCGAGGCGGGAAGTTTCCGAACTTCGGAAGTTTGGATTTTGAATGCTATCCAATGAATCCATCCGTCACACCGACTTTAAGTTCGTGGCTTGATCGACATCCGTCCCTCTGCGGGAATCGGCATGGAGGGATCGAATCCGGACGTAACTAGTCCTTAAGATAGAAGAAGAATCGCCGCATTGCTCCTCTATCACAGCAACATGATGGGTAGCACAGGGAGAGTTGATCTCTCGAGATCGGTTTAGGCCCAATCACAGCCGTGATGCATGGAGACTCCTGTATGGCGCGATGCAATCCAAGAGCTCGTTACGGAGGAGAGTTCGATCGGATCTAACTGTTCGGCAAGTTCAATTAACGTGAAGATTGGTTTCGATGACTCGAGAAGTCATCGCCGCGGTGGATAACTGGCGGTCATAAGAAAACCACCTAGCCGAAGAGTCTGACCAGTGGCCAAGGCTCCTTTGGCGATAGTATCGTCTTTAAAGACGGGATGAGGCATCCTTCTTGACGGCGACGGCACAGAGGAACTCTCAATGAAAGCACCAATGTCGGTGTCAAAACCGGCGGATCTCGGGTAGGGGGTCCCGAACTGTGTGTCTAGGCGGATGGTAACAGGAGACATGGGACACGATGTTTTACCTGTGTTCGGGCCCTCTCGATGGAGGTAATACCCTACTCCGCTTGATTAATATTGATGATATGGGTAGTACAAGAGTAGATCTACCACGAGATCAAGGAGGCTAAACCCTAGAAGCTAGCCTATGGTATGATTGCTGTTCGTCCCCACGGACTAAAACCCTCCGGTTTATATAGACACCGGATAGGTTAGGGTTACACAGTAGTCGGTTACAATGGTAGGAGATCTACATATCCGTATCGCCAAGCTTGCCTTCCACGCCAAGGAAAGTCCCATCCGGACACGGGATGAAGTCTTCAATCTTGTATCTTCATAGTCCAGAGTCCGCCAACGGTGATAGTTCGCTATCCGGACACCCCTAATCCGGGACTCCTCGGTGGTATCGTTATTTTCTCACCTTCACAGATGATTTGAGCAGATATGGGTATATCTACTTGATGAAACATAAGTCTGAAATAGTTGAAAGGTTCAAAGAATTTCAGAGTGAAGTGGAAAATCATTGTAACAAGAAAATGAAGTTTCTACGATCTGATCATGGAGATGAATATTTGAGTTACGAGTTTGGTCTTCAATTAATACAATGTGGAATAGTTTCACAGCTCACGCCACCTGGAACACCACAACGTTATGGTGTGTCCAAACATCGTAACCGCACTTTATTGGATATGGTGCGATCTATGATGTCTCTTACTAATTCACCACTATCGTTTTGGGGTTATTCATTAGAGACAGCTGCATTCACTTTAAATAGGGCACCATCTGAATCTGTTGAGACGACACCGTATCAACTATGGTTTAGCAGTAAACCTAAGCTGTCGTTTCTGAACGTTTGGAGTTGCGATGCTTATGTGAAAAAGGTTTCAACCTGATAAACTCGAACCCAAATTGGAGAAGTGCGTCTTCATAGAATACCCAAAGGAAACTGTTGGGTAGACCTTCTATCATAGATCCGAAGGCAAAACATTCGTTGCTAAGAATGGATCCTTTCTAGAGAAAGAGTTTCTCTCGAAAGAAGTGAATGGGAGAAAAGTAGAACTTGATAAGGTAATAGTACCTTCTCCTGAATTGGAAAATAGTTCATCACTGAAATCAGTTCCAGTGATTCCTAAAACAATTAGTGAGGAAGCTAATGATGATGATCATGAAACTTCAGATCAAGTTACTACAGAACCTCGTAGGTCTTCCAGAGTATGGTCCGCACCAGAGTGGTATGGTAATCCTGTTCTGGAAGTCATGTTACTAGACCATGATGAACTTACGAACTATGAGGAAGCGATGATGAGCCCAGATTCCGCGAAATGGCTTGAAGGCCATGAAATCTGAGATAGGATCCATGTATGAGCAAAGTGTGGACTTTGGTGGATTTGTCCGATTATCGGCAAGCCATAGAAAATAAATGGATCTTCAAGAGGAAGACAGACGCTGATAGTAGTGTTACTATCTACAAAGCTCGACTTGTCGCAAAAAGGTTTTTGACAAGTTCAAGGTGTTGACTGCAATGAGATTTTCTCAAGCAGAAGCGATGCTTAAGTCTGTCCGAATCATGCTAGCAATTGCCACATTTTATGAAATCGGCAAATGGATGTCAAAACTGCATTCCTTAATGGTTTTCTTAAAAAGAGTTGTATATGATGCAACCAAAAGGTTTTGTCAATCCTAAAGGTGCTAACAAAATGTGCTAGCTCCGATGATCCATCTATGGACCGTGCAATCATCTCATAGTTGGAAAATACGCTTAAATAAGTTGATCAAAGCAAATAGTTTTATACAGACTATCGGAGAACACAGTAATTACAATAAAGTGAGTGGAAGCACTACCGCCTTTCTACGATAAATATATGTGAGTAACATATTGTTGATCGTAAATAATGTAGAATTTTCTAGAAAGCATAAAGGAGTATTTGAAAGGAGTTCTTTAAAAGAAAGACCTCGATAAAGTTACTTACATATTGAGCATCAAGATCTATTGAGATAGATCAAGACGCTTGATAAGTTTTTCAATAAGTACATACCTTGTCAAGATTTTGAAGTAGTTCAAAATGGAACAGTCAAAGAAAGAGTTCTTGCCTATGTTGCAAAGGTGTGAAATTGAGTAAGACTCAAATCCCGACCACGGCAGAAAATAGAAAAGAGAATGAAAGTCATTCCCTATGCCTCGATCATAGGTTCTATAAAGTATGCTATGCTATGTACCGGACCTATTGTATACCTTGCTCTGTATTTGGCAAGGAGTACAATAGTGATCTAGGAGTAGATCAACGCACATTGGTCAAGAATATCCTTAGTGAGGACTAAGGAAATATTTCTCGATTATGGAGGTGATAAAAGAGCCCGTCAGAAGAGTTACATCGGTGCAAGCTTTCACACCGATCCAGATGACTCTAAGTCTCAATCTGGATACATATTGAAAGTGGGAGCAAATAGCTAGAGTAGCTCCGTGCAGAGCATTGTAGACATAGAATATTTGCAAAATACATACGACTCTGAATATGACAGATCCATTGACTAAGCTTCTCTCACGAGCAAAACATGATCACACCTTAGTACTCTTTGGGTGTTAATCACATAGCGATGTGAACTAGATTATTGACTCTAGTAAACCTTTTGGGTGTTGGTCACATGACGATGTGAACTATGGGTGTTAATCACGTGCAGATGTGAACATTAGTGTTAAATCACATGGTGATGTGAACTAGATTATTGACTCTAGTGCAAGTGGGAGACCGAAGAAAATATGCCCTAGAGGCAATAATAAATTTATTATTTATTTCCTTATATCATGATAAATGTTTATTATTCATGCTAGCATTGTATTAACCAGAAATATGATACATGTGTGAATACATAGACAATCATATTGTCACTAGTATGCCTCTACTAGACTAGCTCATTAATCAAAGATGGTTATGTTTACTAACCATAGACATGAGTTGTCATTTGATTAACGGGATATCATTAGTAGAATGATGATATTGACATGACCCATTCCGTTAGCTTAGCACTTGATCGTTTAGTATGTTGCTATTGCTTTCTTCATGACTTATACATGTTCCTACAACTATGAGATTATGCAACTCCCGTTTACGGAGGAACACTTTGTGTACTACCAAACGTCACAACGTAATCGGGTGATTATAAAAGAGCTCTACTGGTGTCTCCAAAGGTACTTGTTGAGTTGACGTATTTCGAGATTAGGATTTGTCACTCCGACTGTCGGAGAGGTATCTCTGGGCCCTCTCAGTAATGCACATCACTATAAGCCTTGCAAGCAATGTAGTTAATGAGTTAGTTATGGATGATGCATTACGTAACGAGTAAAGAGACTTGCCGGTAACGAGATTGAACTAGGTATTGAGATACCGATGGTCGAATCTCGGGCAAGTAACATACCGATGACAAAGGGAACAACGTATGTTGTTATGCGGTTTGACCGATAAAGATGTTCGTAGAATATGTAGGAGCCAATATGAGCATCCAGGTTCCACTATTGGTTATTGACCAGAAACGTGTTTCGGTCATGTCTACATAGTTCTTGAACCCGTAGGGTCCGCACGCTTAAGGTTTCGATGACAGTTTTATTATGAGTTTATGAGTTTTGATGTATCAAAGGAGTTTGGAGTCCCGGATGAGATCGGGGACATGACGAGGAGTCTCGAAATGGTCGAGACGTAAATATCGATATATTGGACAACTATATTCAGACATCGGAAAGGTTCGGAGTGATTCGGGTATTTTTCGGAGTACCAGAGAGTTACGGGAATTCGTATTGGGCCTTAATGGGCCATACGGGAAAGGAGAGAAAGGGCCCAAAGGGTGGCCGCACCCCTCCCCATGGACTAGTCCGAATTGGGCTAGGGAGGGGAGAGCTCCCCCTTCCTTCCTTCTCCTTCTCCCTTCCCTTTCTTTCTCTCCTACTCCTACTACTTGGAAGGTCTCCTAGTTCTACTAGGAAAAGGGGAATCCTACTCCCGGTAGGAGTAGGACTCCCCTAGGGCGTGCCATAGACAGGGCCGGCCCTCCCTCTCCTCCACTCCTTTATATACGGGGAGAGGGGCACCCCTTGGAGACAACAATTGATCTCTTGATCTCTTAGCCGTGTGCGGTGCCCCCCTCCACCATAGTCCTCCTTGATAATATTGTAGCAGTGCTTAGGCGAAGCCCTGCGACGGTAGAACATCAAGATCATCACCATGCCGTCATGCTGACGGAACTCTCCCTCAACACTCGGCTGGATCGGAGTACGAGGGACGTCATCGAGCTGAACGTGTGCTAGAACTCGGAGGTGCCGTAGTTTCGGTGCTTGATTGGTCGGGCCGTGAAGACGTACGACTACATCAACCGTGATGTTCTAACGCTTCCGCTTTCGGTCTACGAGGGTACGTGGACACACTCTCCCCTATCGTTGCTATACATCACCATGATCTTGTGTGTGCGTAGGAAAATTTTTGTAATTACTACATTCCCCAACAATAGTTCGTAAGTTCATCATGGTCTAGTAACATGACTTACAGAACAGGATTACCGTACCACTCTGGTGCGGACCGTACTCTCGAAGACCTACGAGGTTCTGTAGTAACTTGATCTGAAGTTTCATGATCATCATCATTAGCTTCCTCACTAATTGTTGTAGGAATCACTGGAACTGATTTCACCTAAGGGCTTGGGTTGGTGGTTTAAACTTATCCACGAATCCCCTTGATATGTATGAATGTGATGCACCAGTATCAAAAAGAACAAGGGCGGTAAAAGACTTAACCAAAAACTTACCGATAACTGCGTCTGGCTGCCCTTCAACCTCCTCCACGTTAACGTGGTTCACTTGTCCTTTGTTGAATGGATTGGGCTTCTTCCCAGCGCTCCCATTGCCGTTTCCATTCTTCGCTTCTGGGCACTCCGTGGCATAGTGTCCAGTCTTCCCGCACTTGAAGCAAGTAATGTGACTTAGGTCTCTCTTGGCGGGTGTGGCTGGATTGGAGCGGTTCTGATTGTTGCTTGCTCCGTTCTCAGTCCCATTCTTGGAACCATTGTGGTTATGCGAACTTCCTATGTTGTGGTTATGACCTCCATGGTTATGAACAAGTCCTCCCAAGTTCGGGGTTAGACGAGGCTTCTGCTGAGCTCCAGAATTGTATCTTCCTTGCCCATACTTCCTCTTACGGTTCTCGATCTGTTCGCTTCCCTTCAATCATAAGAGAGTTATCTACCAACTCCTGGTAGTTGTTGAATGTTGCCACCGTCAACTGCATGCTCATCTCATCGTTCAGCCCTTCCATAAACTTCTCTTGCTTCGCGGCATCTGTGGCCACATCATGAGGGGCATAGCGAGATAACTTGCTAAACTCATCCACGTACTGAGCTACAGTACGGTTCCCCGGGCGTAAGTTGCGAAACTCACGCTTCTTCATGCTCATAGCCCCAGTTGAGACATGGGTTGTGCGGAAAGCTTGCTGAAACCGATCCCAAGTGATGTTGGCTATGGGGAAAGTGGTCGTATAATTCTCCCACCATAAGGCTGCTGGTCCATCCAATTGATGTGCGGCAAAGCGCACCTTCTCAGCATCAGTGCAACCTGCGGTGGTCAACTCCCTTCCAATACAGCGTAGCCAATCATCAGCAACTATAGGCTCGGTGCTACTGGAAAACACCGGCGGCTGCAACCTCAGAAAGCGAGCTAAGTTGTCAACTGGAGGTGGGTTGTTGTTGTTGTTGCCTTGGTTCTGGACTAACAATTGCATCAAGGCATTCTGCTGCTGGATCAACTGAGTGAGCTCTGGCGGGAAGGCAAATCCGGTGTCACGTCTCGGAGGCATCTGATGGGTTTAGAGGGGAGAGATTAGAATAGAAAAGGTGGTCTAGTGAGAAAACACTACCCATATGCACATGAGACAAACACAATCATATCACTCAATCAATCAAGCAAGGGCATACAAACGGTCTAGAACTATCGTTAAAAGTGCTCAAACTACTACTATATACATGGGGGAAATACTACTAATCATTTGGTGGTCATCTAGAAATTTTGATCAGTGTACGACTCCATGATGTCTGCTCCAGCTTCGTCTTCAAAGTCATCTTCACTTTGAGGGTCGGAGTCGGTGTAAATGCGATGATGATGTAGTTCTCCGGGCAAGTGGAATCATCGTCCTTTCCTCCTGGCGCGGGGTCTCCTATGAATACTCCGATCTTCTTTATCAGGTCGTCATTCTTCTCCAATAGGGTTGCAATTTCCTCCTCATATCCATCGCGTGTAGACTTGAGTGCTTCTTCCAGCTCGGTGATCCTTGTCTTCACCTTCTTCAAATCTATCATGTCTGTGCACATCTGATTTTTCTAGCGTCGAATGTGCTCGTTTAACTCCTGGATGAAAGCTGCAATGGATCTGTCCTTCTTGGTGCTGATCATCTCCCATTGCTCATCTCGGCGCCCACATATCTGGTAGATAGTGTCCTTCAGATCCTTGTTGTAGACTTCTCCAATACGTCCCATGACAATGTGGGCTGCCATGCTCTTGCCTAGACTCCAGGTTGGTGCATCAAAAGAAAACTCTATGGGCTCAGTGTTCGGTGCGAACGTCCTTCCTGGAATTTGAACTTGAATCATCCAGCGCTCCTCTTCTGGTGAAGTGGCGTTGTAGGTCCGGTGAAGCTTGGTATTCCGATGTTCAGGTACCTAGTGAATTCCTTCAAGTGGCGTCCAAAGGGTGTGTCTTCATCCGGTTGTGCAAACTTGTTCCTCGAACCTGCCATCCTAAGAGTAGAAAATGGAGAGGAGTCAGAAATGAGTAGAGAAGAGTGACCTATGGCTTATCTTAGTGGTCGTGTCCTACACTCAGCGTGTGCTCTGATACCATCTTGTAGCGACCCGACCTCAAAGCGGTCAAGTCTCTGTGCTTCCGTGTCATCCCTGGATCGGTAATGCTGACACACACAGTACTCGAAGGATTCATAACAGAGTAGCAATCACACACTTATTACATCGAATGTCTCAAAAGAGAACTTATTACAATAAATATGACATAAGGCCATCTAATACGATAACGGCGGAAAACTTGGAAAATAAAGTGAGTCCATCAACTCCAACGGCATAGCTGAGCTGCACGGCAACGACCTAACGAACCTTACTCCTCGTCTGAAAAGTCTGCAACATAATACGTTGCAGCCCGAAAACGGGTCAGCACATGGAATATGCTGGCAATATAACACAGTAGAGCAAGAACAGAATAATGCTATATTTGGCTGGTGGAAAGGCTCTATGGTTATAGTTTTTTGTGAAAAGCCAATTTTTCCCTACAACAAAGGAATATATTTTATTTAACTATCATGGTAGTTGCAACATCATTGAGAAGGTTCCTCCAACTCAATCCCCATTAAAAAAGTAATTATCAACCCAACATATTAAATTAGAGTGATGAGATACATATGATAATCCAAGTACTAGATACTCAAGATGACCATAACCGGGGACACGGCTAACCATGATTAGATTGTACACTCTCCAGAGGTTTGCGCACTTTTCCCCACAAGACTCGATCGCCTCCGTTGGATTTCTTGCACTACATGGTGTTTGAGAAACGGATGACCAAGACACGGTCTTTCAGAAGCATTAACTCTAACCCCGGGTAGACAGTACCAACCTACATCCCTCTACATCTACTAGTCTACCACTGGAAGAGGTCATGCAACTTACTCAACTATGCTAGAGCCCATAATAGCTTGTGGCTGCACACGGAAGTTTCTAGCATGAAATATCTCGGTTCTCTTTGAGCCTGGGTGGCGGACCTTAGGATTATCACACGGGTACTCCAGGATATCCTAGGTCAACACTGGATTCTCCAGGTGCCCGACAAGCAATCCACCCAGATGTGTATTAAAGTTGCCACCTTAAGTTGAACCATTAATTAACAACTCACATCTGTCATGGATACACTCAAACCCAATCCACGTCTACGAGCATAGCATGGCAATTTAAGCATAACGTAGAAGTAACTCCCAAGGGTTTGATAATAATAGTCAATAGGTTCTACCTCATCAACTACTTCCCAATACCCACAAGTTAATCACATCCTAATCATGCAGTGTTTGAGGATTGGAGCTAATGCATAAAAACTGGGTATGGAAAGAGTATGATCAATGTGTTACTTGCCTTGCTGACGATCCGCAAAACCTAGGGACTCGTAGTAGCACGCTTTGCACTCCGGGAATTCTATCGCAAACAAACAATAGCATACATAAGCAATCAAGCAAAGATGCATGGGTGAAACTCAAATAAGAAGATCTAACCAGAAAGTTCAACTTAAGAACTCCGGTTTGCAAAAAGAATCAAATCAAACGGAGCAACAAAACTCAAACTGCGAAAGAAACAAGATTCGATTACTAATCTGGACTAAAGTCAAATTTTACAGTACCAAAATCTTGTTCAAGATGGTTAAATAGAAAGAGGGTTTCGAGACGAAGATCTAGGCGCTTGAATCGCCTGATTCCGATAAACGAGCGAAAAGATAAACTAAAACGAAAATCGGATCAGAAATCGCGATCGAAAATAATCGCGAAAAACCCGAGAAAAAGAAAAACTGACGAACAGGCTAACGAACGAACGTTCGTTGTCTGTGACTAACGGGCGAAAACCGTTCGTTAAAACGAACGTACGGACGAACGTCCGCTAAATAAACTAAACCGAGAAAACCGGCGAACCGAAGAAACCGAACTAGAGTTTTTTTTTAAACCGACGGTTTTTACCTAAACCGAAAAGAAAAACCGAACAGCGATATTCGAACTCCAGCTGCTCCGCGGCTGCGAAGCGGGCGGCGGCGCTGGGCGGCGGAGAGCGGCGGCAATGATTCAAGCGCAGCAAGAAGAAAGGGAAAGGGCGGCGGCGGCACGAGGCGGCGGGTCAAGGGGCGGCGGCGACTTGGGGCTCCAAGGGGGCCCCGGGTCCGGCTTTTAAAGGGGGAAAGTGGCTTGCGGGAGGGGGCGAGGCCATGGTGGCGGCGGTGGCTCGGACTTCCTCGAGGAGTCCCGCCGGAGGCAATGGCCTTGAGGGGCTGGGCTGGGCCGCGCCCGCCGATTCGGTCCGTGAGATTCTCTTAAAAAAATAGATTCTGTCGAAAAGAAATCCTAGAAAAATAAATATAAATCTAAAGTACCAAAATAAATTTTCGCCATCTAAATAAAATATTTAGAACAAGGTGACATTTTTTTGGCCTAAATGCAAATTTTTGAAAAATGCATATTTTTCCTATGCAAATAAAATAGCAATAAAATCTGAATAAAATCAAATATTTGATTTTAATATTTTTTTCTCCAATATTTCATTTATTTTGGAGAATTCATATTATCTCCTCTCATATATTTTAATATGAAATATTTTCGGAGAGAAAAATAATTAAAACAAATAATCCTCGTTTCGATATTTGATAAAATTCAAATATGAAAACAGTGAAATCCCCAACTCTCTCCGAGGGTCCTTAAGTTGCTTCGAATTTCGAGGATAGCGAAACGAATATGCAATAAAAATATGATATGCATGAATGATCTATGTATAACATTCCAAATTGAAAATTTGGGATGTCACAAAAAATCAGAAATATTCAGAAAACAATCATATTAAGTTTTCAGGGCATTCTGAGAACTTTTATTTTTGGGTCATTTTTTTATTGCACGAGAAATTCAGAAAACAGACAAAACATGGCATTTTATTTTATTTATCTAATAGAAACAGAAAACAAAAGGTAGGGACAGAAAGTAGTGCTTACTAAATTCATCAACTTCATACTGCTCAAAAATGATTCATTAATAAGGTTGATCAGGTCTTATTAACAAGCACTTTCGATTAGCATGAAACCGAAGAACTTTCGTAAATCACTAAGTTACCTCAATGGGGATTTGCATCTCCCCAACAATAAGCATTTCATATTTCTTTTTGACAGTAGGTAGGGGTATTTGAAAACTTCCAATATTGATTGTCGGAGATTTTTCAATAACATTAATACCATTCACTTGGAATTGTTTCTTCGGAAAGTGCACCGTATGCTCATTACCATTGATATGAAAAGTGACCTTGCTTTTATTGCAATCAATAGCAGCCCCTGCAGTATTCAAGAAGGGTCTACCAAGGATAGTCGACATGTTGTCGTCCTCGGGCATCTCAAGTATAACAAAGTCAGTCAAAATAGTAACATTAGCAACAACAACGGGCACATCCTCACAGATACCGATAGGTATGGCAGTGGACTTGTCAGCCATTTGCAAAGATATTTCAGTAGGTGTGAGTTTATTCAAATCAAGTCTTTTGTATAAAGAGAAAGGCATAACACTAACCCCAGCTCCTAAATCACAGAAAGCAGTTTTCACATAATTCTTTTTGATAGAGCAAGGTATAGTTGGTATTCCCGGATCTCCAAGTTTTTAGGTACTTTATATTTAAAAGTATAATTAGCAAGCATAGTGGAGATTTCAGCTTCCGGTATTTTTCTATTATTTGTGATGATGTCTTTCATATACTTTGCATAAGGAGGCATTTTCAGGATATCGATCAGCGAGTACGTTAAAAAGATCTGGCCTCGACATTTCAAAGAAAGCGTTCAAATTCTTCATCATCATTCTTTTTAGTTGTCTTGGGTGGAAAAGGCATAGGTTTTTTAACCCACGGTTCTCTTTCTTTACCGTGTTTCCTAGCCACAAAAGTCTCTTTTATCATATCTTTTATTCTTAAGTTGTGGGTTATCAAGATCAACAGGTGGTTCTATCTCAACATCATTATCTGGTTCTTTATCATTTGGTTGAGCATCTTCATGAACCTCATCATTGTCTTTTTCATTATCATTAGGTGAGTGTTTGTTACCAGATTGAGTTTCAGCATCTGAGATAGAAGTTCCATTTTCATTATCAGGAGGTTTGTCTATTTCAGGTTCACTAGAAGCATGCAAAGTCCTATCATTTTTCTTCTTCTTTTTCTTTCTAGAAGGACTAGGTGCACTAGTGTTATTTCTTTGTGAGTCTTGTTCAATTATTTTTGGGTGTCCCTCAGGATAAAGTGGGTCCCGAGTCATTTTACCTCCTCTAGTTGCAACTCTAACAACAAAGTCATGCATATTATGATTCATTTCATCAAGTAATTCTATTTGTGATTTAGCAACTTGTTCTAGTTGAGTTTGTACCATAGAAGCATGTTTTCCAACACCTCTAACATCATTTGATATTCTAAATAACAAGTCACTCAAGCGAGTAATCATATCAGAGTTATATTTCAATTGTTTCATAACATTTGCATTGAAGTGATCTTGTTTTCTAATGTAGTTTTCAATATCATAAAGGCATTGACTAGGATGCATATTGTGAGGATTGTCATTTTCATTGAATTTCATTAAATAATTTACCTCTACTACCTTAGGCAGCGGTGGTGTATTAAGCCCATGTATTTCTTCAATAGGAGGTAAATTTTTAAAATCCTCAGCTTTAATACCTTTTTCCTTCATAGATTTCTTTGCCTCTTGCATATCTTCAGGACTGAGATATAATATACCCCTATTCTTCGGAGTGGGTTTAGCCGGTGGTTCAGGAAGATTCCAATCATCATAACTTTTCAATATGTTATTCAATAATTCTTCAGCTTGAGCAATAGTTCGTTCCCTGAAAACACAACCGGCACAACTATCTAGGAAGTCCCTAGAAGCATCGGTTAGTCCATTATAGAACATATCAAGTATTTTATTTTTCTTAAGAGGATGATCGGGCAAATCATTAAGTAACTAGCAAAGCTTCCCCCAAGCTTATGGGAGACTCTCTACTATAGTTTGCACAAAGTTAAATATTTCCTGTAAGGCGGCTTGTTTCTTATGAGCAGGAAAATATTTTTCAGAGAAGTAATAAATCATATCTTGGGGACTACGCACACAACCAGGAGCAAGAGTATTGTACCAAGCTTTAGCATCACCCTTTAATGAGAAAGGAAATAATTTGAGAATAAAGTAATAGCGAGTTTTCTCATCATGAGTAAAAAGGGTGGTTGTATCATTCAACTTTGTAAGATGTGCCACAACGGTTTCAGTTTCATAACCATGGAAAGGATCAGATTCAACCAAAGTAATTAACTCTGGGTCAACAAAGAATTCATAATCCTTATCATCAATAAAGATAGGTGAAGTAGCAAACTTAGGATCACATTTCATTCTAGCATTCAGAGATTTTTCTTTATACTTGCATAATAATTTCTCTAGATCATCTCTATCCTTACAAGCAAGAATATCTCTAGTTGTCTCCTCATTCATAACATAACATTCCGATACCTTAGGCAATTCATATTTAGGAGGGCTAGCTCTAGCAGGTGTTTCAGGAATTTCAGTTTCAAGCTCATCATCAGATTCAACAACATCATGTTGTATTACTCTAGCAATTTGTGCATCAAGAAAATCACCAAGTGGCACATCATCATTACCAAGCAAGGTACTAGCATCATCATACGCATTATCCATAGCGTAAGTATATTAAAATTGATAGCATGTGGTGGTGTTGCAAGTTTATTCATAATGTATAGGTGAATCTAAAGCGTAATCGACCCGCGGTTCCTTACCTCCCCTCGTCTTTGAGGGAAATATCTTAGTCTTTGGATACTTCAAATTCTTCATAGTGATGATATGATAATAATCCCAAGTGACTCAACAAATATAGCTATGCTCCTCGGCAACAGCGCCAGAAAAAGGTCTTGATAACCCACAAGTATAGGGGATCGCAACAGTTTTCGAGGGTAGAGTATTCAACCCAAATTTATAGATTCGACACAAGGGGAGCCAAAGAATATTTGAAGGTATTAGCAGCTGAGTTGTCAATTCAACCACACCTGGAGATTAATTATCAACAACAAAGTGATCAGTAGCAAAGTAGTTTGATAGTTTTGATAGTAGTGACAGCAGCAACGATAACAGTAACAGTGATGGAAGTAATTTTGTAGCAAGTGTAACAGTGATGATAGCAGTAGTAACTTAGCAGAAACAATATAAGATAAATTTGTAGGCATTGGATCGGTGACTTGTTGGATGATATTCATCATGTGACAGTTATAACCTAGGGCGATACGGCACTAGCTCCAGTTCATCGATATAATGTAGGCATGTATTCCGTAAATAGTCATATGTGCTTTATTAAAAGAACTTGCATGACATCTTTTGTCCTACCCTCCCGTGGCAGCGGGGTCCATATTGGAAACTAAGGGATATTAAGGCCCCCTTTTAATAGAGAACCGGAACAAAGCATTAACACATAGTGAATACGTGAACTCCTCAAACTATAGTCATCACCGGGAGTGGGCCCGGTTGTTGTCACTCCGGGGTTCCCGGATCATAACACGTAGTAGGTGACTATAACTTGCAAAATCGGATCTAACACATGGATATAATGATGAATTCATAAACGGTTCAGATCTAAGTTCATGGCACCCGGCCCAAAGTGACAAGCATTAAGCATAGCAAAGTCACAGCAACATCAATCTAAGAACATAGTGGATACTAGGGATCGGGCCCTAACAAAACTAACTCGATTACATGATAAATCTCATCCAAGTCGTCACCGACCAGCGAGCCTACAAAGGAATTACTCACTCCTGGTGGGGAGCATCATGGAATTGGCGATGGAGAAGGGTTTGTGATGACGAAGAACGAATATCCCCCTCTCCGTAGGCCCAAACGCACTCCAGATCTGCCCTCCCGAGGAAGAACAGGGCTTGGTGGTGGCTCCGTCTCATGGATCGCGATAATTCTTTCTCCCTGATTTTTTTCTGGAAATATGTGATTTTATAGTATCGAGGGGGGGGGGTCGTCAGCGGGGCCACCAGGTGGGTACAACCCACCTGGGCGCGCTAGGAGAGGGGGGTGCGCCCTGGTGGGTTGTGCCCACCCAGGGGGCCCTCTCCGGTGGGTCTTGGCTCCATAAATTCTCATTTATTCCACAAAAAATCCTCGCGAAGTTTCGTTCCATTCCGAGAACTTTTATTTCTGCACAAAAACAACACCATGGTAGTTCTGCTGAAAACAGCGTCAGCCCGGGGTTAGTTTCATTCAAATCATGCAAATTAGAGTCCAAAACAAAAGGAAAAGCGTGAGAAAAAATAGATACATTGGAGACGTATCAAACCCTAGTTTATGCACTATTCTGTAAGGGGTTGATTTGGATCCATATGTTTCATGCTATGGTTAGATTTATCTTAATTATTCTTTCTTAATAATGGATGCTTGCGAGAGGGGGTAATCATAAGTGGGTTGTTTGTTCATGTAAGATCAACACCCTAGCACCGGTCCACCCACATAACAATTTATTAAAGTAGTGAACGTGAATCAATGAATCGTGATGAAGTTAACTAGACAAAATTCCCATGTGTCCTCGAGAACACTTTGCTCACTATAAGAAGTACTTATGGTTGTCCTTTGCAATAAAATGACTGGGCCACATTGTTGCACGTCATTACTTTGATTACTTGTTACTTGTTACAAATTATCTTGCTATCAAACTACCTGTCACTATTGTTTACAACACTTAGAATACCTTGCTGAAAACCGCTTGTTGATTCCTTTTGCCCCTTGTTGGGTTCAACACTCTTACTTATTAGAAGGACTATGATTGATCCCGTATACTTCTGGGTCATCGATCTACAATCCACGGCTTGTGGTGGTGATCCAGATTCGGTTGGTGGGTGGGGGTGACTACACACTATGCTGCAGCAACCTCCTACAACTCCATGACGGTGGTGGTCACGGCAAGATCTTTAGGAGTGTTAATCTCTCAAGATCCAGTGGTTGACTTTGGTGGTGAGATGCAAATCATGGCCGGCGGCTTGACGCAGAGGAATGGCTCGGGGTGCTAGTAGTGTCGAATTACATCTTACAGTTCATATTTTTGATTGCATATTTATACCTACTGAAATATCATGAGTTGTGAGTAGTTCTATTTGTTCTTGAGGACGTGGGAGAAGTCTTGCTATTAAATCATGTGAAGTTGATTACCGTTTAATGTTTTGATGATATGTTGTGTTGTTCTTCCTCTAGTGGTGTTTTATAAACGTCGACAACATGACACTTCACCATCTTTGGGCCTAGTGGAAGACATCGTGGAATTAGTTTGTAGATGATGGGTTGCGGGAGTGACTGAAGCCTAAACCCTAGTTTATGAATTGTTCTGTGAGGGGCTGTTTTGGATCCACATGTTTAATGTTATGGTTAGATTTATCTTAATTATTTCTCTTGTATTTGTGGATGCTTGCATGGAGGGTACAATCATAAGTAGGTGTGTGTTCAAGTAAGAACAAAACCTTAGCTCTGGTCCTCCCACATAACAACTTATCAAGGCAATGAACATAAGTCAACGAATCATGGTGAAAGCTACTTGATGATATTCTCGTGTGTGCTCAAGAGCATTTTAATCACTATAAGAAGTTCCACCGGCTTGTCCTTAGCAACATTAAGGATTGGGCCACCTTGCCACACCATTTTAATTTTTTTACTTGTTGCCAATTTTCTTCCTAACAAACTATCTATCAAAACTACCTTACAACACTTGAAGACAATACCTTGTTGAAAACTACCTATCATTTCCTTTTGCTCCTCGTTGGGTTCGATACTCTTACTTATTAAAGGAATACAATTGGTCCCCTATACTTGTGGGTCATCAGGCACACGCATCACATGTAGCTATTGGGATTGCAGAAAAGTGATGGCTTCAATACTTGAGTGACTTTGATGGTGGTAATACTCGAGCACCCGGTCACGAGCTTCATGGTAAAAGCCTAGGTCTGACCCGGGCTGGTCATAGCTGGAAGTGGTGATGTTTTTTTATGTCGTTACCTTGTTGAAGGCATTGCTTGGATATGCACGGAAACGATTCTTCAGGGTGAACCCCTAGATTCTGGCCTTGGTGGTTGGATCCGGTAATGATAGTGCTTGAGTGTCTTTCCCTTCTTGAAGGCATTGCTATTGAAGAACCCTGTCCTCTGGAAGCATCATTGGTTTGAGGAACATTTTCTTCGAATATGAGGAGGCGGACGCTCGTGAGAAGGAGATGCAACAGTGACAGAAGCGTGAGATGGGTAGGAGGCTCGAGAGGTGGAGAGGGCAAAAAAGCTTGAGAGGGCTCACATTACATGAGCGGAAGATGAAGCACGTGCAAGAACGGAAATTGTCCCGATTGACTCAGTGAACTTGTCAGTGGAAACTTATCGTGAACTTGTTGGAGACTTGTCGTCAACTTGTTAGAGACTTGTCGTGAACTTGTTGTTTGATCGTGGACTTTTTGCTTGAGACTAGTTTGAATCTTCATACTTGTTATGTATCTGTAATGATTGAGAGTAGTTATGTAGTGTGCTTGAAACTTTATAATCATCCTAACATTTATGCTCATTTGAACACTACATAAACTTTCATATGGATATGATAACATGCAAGAAAAGAAATAAAACAACCAACTTTCTGTTATGCATGAAACACCAGAGCCATTGGTGTTTCCCGACACACGAGAAACGCATGGCATTTCTGGTTAACAGAAGGCTTGCCGAGGTGTGCACCAAAGCGTGCCTAAAGTCGCTTCGAACGCCAATGGCTATGGCGTTTCTGTCCAATCAAGAAATGTCAGGAATTTCTGATTCACAGAGGGCCTGCAAATGAGTGCCAAAAGGCATGCCTAAAAAATCCAATGGCCTTGGTGTTGCTGTCCATGGGCCAATGCTTGGCGCTGCTGATTCATAGAGGGCCAGCAAGAGGGTGCTCTACAGCGTGACTAGAAAAACTAGAGCTAGCGGCGTTTCTAGCCATGTAGGAGACACCATAGCTTGCGACGTTTCTCACCCAACAAAAACCTAAGATTTTGTTTCCCGACACTTTTCGCATGTAAAATTCACAAATAAAAAGATTGACTTTTCAGCAGTAAATTTCACAAACTGAAGGAGTATGCTGACTCCCGTAGGAGTTGTTAGGAATCCCACAAAGAGCAAGGGTGAAGTAGAATATCAACAAAGTATTTCCATCAGTTAGAGAACCAAGGTTATCAATCTAACAAAAAACTTCCAAGCTAACAACTTTGGCAACACTTGCACAAAAACAAAATACAAACTTGCACCCATCGAGGCAAGAGGGTTGTCAAGCCCATTGTCTTGCTAGTTACTGTTGGGGAACGCAGTAATTTCAAAATTTTCCTACGCACACACAGGACCATGGTGATGGCATAGCAACGAGAGGGGAGAGTGTTGTCTCACGCACTCGTGAGACCGTGGCGGAAGCGATCACAACGTAGAGGAAGTAGTCGTACTTTCTCCTCGCGATCCTGCCGATCCCAAGCCGTTACTCCGGCACCTCCGAGTCGATGATGACGTAGAGGAAGTAGTCGACGTTCTCCTCACGATCCAGCCGATCACAGCGCCGTTACTCGGCGCCTCCAGTTCTTGGCACACGTTCAGCTCGATGGCGCTCCACGGGCTTCGATCCAAAGCAAAGCTCGGGGAGGGAGTTCCGTCAAGACGACGTGGCAGGACGATCTTGATGTTTCACCGTCGCAGGCTTCGCCTAAGCACCGCTACAATATGACCGAGGTGGAATATGGTGGAGGGGCACCGCACGGCTAAGGAACGATCTCAAGGATCAACTTGTGTGTTCTAGGTGCCCCCTCCCCGTATATAAAGGAGGGAGGGAGGAGGTGGCCGCCCAAGGGGAGGCGCGAGGAGGGGGAAACCTACTCCAAGTAGGTTTCCCTCTCTTCCTTATCTTATTTGGAGGGGAAGGAAAGAGTACTAGTAGTTAGGAAGTAGTACTAGTAGTAGGAATAGGAAGAGGGGAAGGAGAAAGGAAAGGGGCGGCCCCCTCCCCAGTCGGATTGGGCTTGGGGCGCGCCTCCCTTGCTCCTTCTCCCTTCTTCCTACATGGGCCCAATAAGGCCCATATACCTCCGGGGTTCCAGTAACCTCCTGAGCTCCAAACTTCTCCGGAACCTTTCCGGTGTCCAAATATATCCGTCCAATATATCAATCTTTATGTCTCGACCATTTCGAGACTCCTCGTCATGTCCGTGATCATATCCGGACTCGAACAACCTTCGTACATCAAAATACACAAACTCATAATATAACCGTCATCGAAACCTTAAGCGTGCGGACCCTACGGTTCGAGAACAATGTAGACATGACCGAGACACATCTCCGGTCAATAACCAATAGCGGGACCTGGATGCCCATATTGGTTCCTACATATTCTACGAAGATCTTTATCGGTCGGACCAAGCATAACAACATACGTTGTTCCTTTTGTCATCGGTATGTTACTTGCCGAGATTCGATCGTCGGTATCCAATACCTAGTTCAATCTCGTTACCGGCAAGTCTCTTTACTCGTTCCGTAATACATCATCTCACAACTAACTCATTAGTTGTGATGCTTGCAAGGCTTATGTGATGTGTATTACCGAGAAGGCCCAGAGATACCTCTCCGACAACCGGAGTGACAAAACCTAATCTCGAAATACGCCAACCCAACAAGTACCTTTGGAGACACTTGTAGTACTCCTTTATAATCACCCAGTTACGTTGTGACGTTTGGTAGTACCCAAAGTGTTCCTCCCAGAACGGGAGTTGCATAATCTCATAGTTATAGGAACATGTATAAGTCATGAAGAAAGCAATAGCAACATACTAAACGATCAAGTGCTAGGCTAACGGAATGGGTCATGTCAATCAGATCATTCTCCTAATGATGTGATCCCGTTAATCAAATGACAACTCATGTCTATGGTTAGGAAACATAACCATCTTTGATTAACGAGCTAGTCAAGTAGAGGCATACTAGTGACACTGTTTGTCTATGTATTCACACATGTATTATGTTTCCGGTTAATACAATTCTAGCATGAATAATAAACATTTATCATGATATAAGGAAATAAATAATAACTTTATTATTGCCTCTAGGGCATATTTCCTTGATCTCCCACTTGCACTAGAGTCAATAATCTAGTTTACTCAAGAATGATTCTAACACCCATGGAGTCTTGGTGCGATCATGTTTTGCTCGTGGAAGAGGCTTAGTCAACGGGTCTGCAATGTTCAGATCCGTATGTACTTTGCAAATCTCTATGTCTCCCACTTGGACTTGGTCCCGAATGGAATTGAAGCGTCTCTTGATATGCTTGGTCCTCTTGTGAAATCTGGATTCCTTTGCCAAGGCAATTGCACCAAGATTGTCACAGAAGATTTTCATTGGTCCCGATGCACTAGGTATAACACCTAGATCGGAAATGAACTCTTTCATCCAGACTCCTTCATTTGCTGCTTCAAGCAGCTATGTACTCCGCTTCACATGTAGATCCCGCCACGACGCTTTGTTTAGAACTGCACCAACCGACAGCTCCACCATTTAACAAAAACACGATCCGGTTTGCGATTTAGAATCGTCCGGATCGGTGTCAAAGCTTGCATCGACGTAACCATTTACGACTAGCTCTTTGTCACCTCCATATACGAGAAACATATCCTTAGTCCTTTTCGTGTATTTCAGGATGTTCTTGACCGCTGTCCGATGATCCACTCTGGATTACTTTGGTACCTTCCTGCCAAGCTTATCGCTAAGCATACGTCAGTCCGGTACACAGCATTGCATACATGATAGAGCCTATGGCTGAAGCATAGGGAACATCTTTCATTTTCTCTCTATCTTCTGCTGTGGTCGGGCATTGAGTCGACTCAATTTCACACCTTGTAATACAGGTAAAAACCTTTCTTTGCACGATCCATTTTGAACTTCTTCAAAACTTTATCAAGGTATGTGCTTTGTGAAAGTCCAATTAAGCGTCTTGATCTATCTCTATAGATCTTGATGCCCAATATGTAAGTAGCTTCACCAAGGTCTTTCATCGAAAAACTCTTGTTCAAGTATCCCTTTATGCTATCCAGAAATTCTATATCATTTCCGATCAATAATATGTCATCTACATATAAGATCGTAAATGCTATAGAGCTCCCACTCACTTTCTTGTAAATACAAAGCTTCTCCATAAGTCTCAGATAAACCCAAATGCTTTGATCACACTATCAAAGCGTTTATTCCAACTCCGAGATGCTTGCACCAGTCCATAAATGGATCGCTGGAGCTTGCACACTTTGTTAGCTCCCTTTGGATCGATAAAACCTTCCGTTGCATCATATACAACTCTTCTTCCGTAAACCCATTCAGAATGCGGTCTTTACATCCATTTGCCATATTTCATAATCATAAAATGCGGCAATTGCTAACATGATTCGGACAGACTTAAGCATCGCTACGGGTGAGAAGGTCTCATCGTAGTCAATCCCTTGAACTTGTCGAAACCCTTTGCGACAAGTCGAGCTTTGTAGACAGCAATATTACCGTCAGCGTCAGTCTTCTTCTTGAAGATCCACTTGTTTTCTATTGCTTGCCGACCCTTGGGCAAGTCAACCAAAGTCCATACTTTGTTTTCATACATGGATCCTATCTCGGATTTCATGGCCTCAAGCCATTTTATGGAATCTGGGCTCACCATCGCTTCTTCATAGTTCAGAGGTTCATCATGATCTAGTAGCATGACTTCCGTAACAGGATTGCCGTACCACTGCAGTGCGGATTTTATTCTGGTTGATCTACGAGGTTCTCAGAGTAACTTGATCTCAAGTTTCATGATCAACATCATCAACTTCCTTACTATTTGGTGTAGATGTCGCAGAAACTGGTTTACGTGATAAACTACTTTCCAATAAGGGAGAAGGTACAGTTACCTCATCAAGTTCTACTTTCCTCCCACTCACTTCTTTCGAGAGAAACTCCTTCTCTAGAAAGGATCCATTCTTAGCAACAAATGTTTTGCCTTCGGATCTGTGATAGAAGGTGTACCCAATCGCCTCCTTTGGGTATCCTATGAAGACACATTTCTCCGATTTAGGTTCGAGCTTATCAAAGTTGAAGTTTTTTCACATAAGCATCGCATCCCCAAACTTTAAGGAACGACAACTTTGGTTTCTTGCTAAACCACAGTTCATAAGGTGTCGTCTCAACGGATTTTGACGGTGTTCTATTTAGCGTGAATGCGGCCGTCTCAAGAGCATAACCCCAAAACGATAGCGGTAAATCTGTAAGAGACATCATAGATCGCACCATATCTAGTAAAGTGCGATTACGACGTTCGGACACACCATTGCGCTGTGGTGTTCCGGGTGGCGTGAGTTGCGAAACTATTCCGCATTGTTTCAAATGTAGACCAAACTCAAACTCAAATATTCGCCTCCACGATCAGATTGAAGAAACTTTATTTTCTTATTACGATGATTTTCAACTTCATTCTGAAATTCTTTGAACTTTTCAAATGTCTCAGACTTATGTTTCATTAAGAAGATATACCCATATCTCGCTTAAATCATCTGTGAAGGTGAGAAAATAACGATATCCGCCACGAGCCTCAATATTCATTGGACCACATACATCTGTATGTATGATTTCCAACAAATCTGATGCTCTCTCCATAGTACCGAGAACGGTGTTTTAGTCATCTTGCCCATGAGGCACGGTTCGCAAGTGCCAAGTGATTCATAATCAAGTGACTCCAAAAGTCCATCAGTATGGAGTTTCTTCATGCGCTTTACACCGATATGACCTAAACGGCAATGCCATAAATAAGTCGTACTATCATTATCAACTCTGCATCTTTTGGTTTCAACATTATGAATATGTGTATCACTACTATCGAGATCCATTAAAAATAGACCACTCTTCAAGGGTGCATGACCATAAAAGATATTATTCATATAAATAGAACAACCTTTATTCTCAGATTTAAATGAAAAACCGACTCGCAACAAACAAGATCAAGATATAATGTTCATGCTTAACGCGGCACCAAATAACAATTATTTAGGTCTAAAACTAATCCCGAAGGTAGATGTAGAGGTAGCGTGCCGACCGCGATCACATCGACTTTGGAACCATTTCCCACGCCGCATCGTCACCTCGTCCTTTGCGGTGTTCGCAATCTGTAGTCCCCTGCTTCGAGTTGCAAATATTAGCAATGTAACCAGTATCAAATACCGGTACTATCATGCGAGCTCTAGTAAGGTACACATCAATAACATGTATATCACATATACCTTTGTTCACCTTGCCATCCTTCTTATCCGCCAAATACTTGGGGCAGTTCCGCTTCAAAGGACGATCGCTTGCGGTAGAAGCACTCGATTTCAGGTTTAGGTCCAGACTTGGGTTTCTTCACTTGAGCAAAGAACTTGTTTGCTGTTCTTCTTGAAGTTCCTTCTTCTTCCCTTTGCCTTTCTTCTTGAAACTAGTGGTCTTATTGACCATCAACACTTGATGCTCCTTCTTGATTTCTACCTCCGCAGCTTTCGGCATTGCGAAGAGCTCGGTATAGTCTTTACTAACCCTTGCATATTATAGTTCATCACGAAGCCTTTGTAGCTTGGTGGCGGTGATTGAAGAATTACATCAATGACACAATCATCCGGAAGATCAACTCCCGGTTGAGTCAAGTGATTGTAATACCCGGACATTACGAGTATGTGTTCACCGATGCACCCATTCTCCTCCATCTTGCAGCTATAGAACTTATTGGAGACTTCATATCTCTCAATCCGGGCATTCTGTTGAAATATCAACTTCAACTCTTGGAACATCTCATATGCTCCACGACTTTCAAAACGTCGTTGAAGACCCGGTTCTAAGCCGTAAAGCATGGCACATCTGAACTATAGAGTAGTCATCGACTTTGCTCGCCAGACGTTCTTAACGCCGTCGGTTGCATCAAGAAGAAGTCTGGCACCTAGCGGTGCATCCAGACGTAACTCTTACGTGCAGCAATGAGGATAATCCTCGAGATTACGGACCCAGTCCGTGTAATTGCTACCATCATCTTTCAACTTTGCTTTCTCAAGGAACGCATTAAAATTCAATGGAACAATAGCACGAGCCATCTATCTACAAGCAGACATAGACAAGCAAGATACTATCAGTACTAAGTTCATGATAAATTTAAGTTCAATTAATCATATTACTTAAGAACTCCCACTTAGATAGACATCTCTCTAGTCATCTAAGTGATCACGTAATCCAAATCAACTAAACCATAACCGATCATCACGTGAGATGGAGTAGTTTTCAATGGTGAACATCTTATGTTGATCATATCTACTATATGATTCACGCCGACCTTTGGGTCTCCGTGTTCCGAGGCCATATCTGCATATGCTAGGCTCGTCAAGTATAACTCGAGTATTCTGCGTGTGCAAAACTGGCTTGCACCCGTTGTAGATGGACGAGAGCTTATCACACCCGATCATCACGTGGTGTCTCGACACGACGAACTTTGGCAGCAGTGCATACTCGTGGAGAACACTACTTGATAATTTTAGTGAGAGATCATCTTAAAATGCTACCGTCAATCAAGCAAAATAAGATGCATAAAGGATAAACATCACATGCAATCAATATAAGTGATATGATATGGCCATCATCATCTTGCGCTTGTGATCTCCATCTCCGAAGCACCGTCATGATCACCATCGTCACCGGCGCGACACCTTGATCTCCATCGTAGCATCGTTGTCGTTTCGCCATCTATTGCTTCTCGACTATCGCTACCGCTTAGTGATAAAGTAAAGCAATTACAGGTATGCGTTGCATTTCATACAATAAAGCGACAACCATATGGCTCCTGCCGATTGCCGATAACTCGGTTACAAAACATGATCATCTCATACAATAAAATATAGCATCACGTCTTGACCATATCACATCACAACATGCCCTGCAAAAACAAGTTAGACGTACTCTACTTTGTTGTTGCAAGTTTTACGTGGCTGCTACGGGCTGAGCAAGAACCGTTCTTACCTACGCATCAAAACCACAACGATACTTCGTCAAATAGACTCCGTTTAACCTTCTCAAGGACCGGGTAGCCACACTCGGTTCAACTAAAGTGAGAGAGACAGACACCCGCCAGCCACCTTTAAGCACGAATGCTCGTAACGGTGAAACCAGTCTCGCGTAAGCGTAGGCGTAATGTCGGTCCGGGCCGCTTCATCTCACAATACCGCTGAACCAAAGTATGACATGCTTTGGTAGGTAGTATGACTTGTATCGCCCACAACTCACTTGTGTTCTACTCGTGCATATGACATCAACGCATAAAACCTGGCTCGGATGCCACCGCTGGGGAACGCAGTAATTTCAAAATTTTCCACGCATACACAGGACCATGGTGATGGCATAGCAACGAGAGGGAGAGTGTTGTCTACGTACCCTCGTGAGACCGTGGCGGAAGCGATCACAACGTAGAGGAAGTAGTCGTACTTTCTCCTCGCGATCCCTGCCGATCCCAGCGCCGTTACTCCGGCACCTCCGAGTCGATGATGACGTAGAGGAAGTAGTCGACGTTCTCCTCACGATCCAGCCGATCACAGCGCCAGCATTACTCGGCGCCCGAGTTCTTGGCACACGCTCAGCTCGATGACGCTCCACGGGCTTCGAGCCAAGAAAGCTCCGGGAGGGGAGTTCCGCAAGACGACGGGCGTGGTGACGATCTTGATGTTTCACCGTCGCAGGCTTCGCCTAAGCACCGCTACAATATGACCGAGGTGGAATATGGTGGAGGGGGCACCGCACGGCTAAGGAACGATCTCAAGGATCAACTTGTGTGTTCTAGGTGCCCCTCCCCGTGATATAAAGGAGGGAGGGAGGAGGTGGCCGCCCAAGGGGAGGCGCACCAGGAGGGGAAACCTACTCCAAGTAGGTTTCCCTCTTTTCCTTATTTTATTTGGAGGGAAGGAAAGAGTACTAGTAGTTAGGAAGTAGTACTAGTAGTAGGAATAGGAAGAGGGGAAGGAGAAAGGAAGGGGCCGCCCTCCCCAATTCGGATTGGGCTTGGGGCGCGCCTCCCTTGCTCCTTCTCCTTCTTCCTACATGGGCCCAATAAGGCCCATATACCTCCCGGGGTTCCAGTAACCTCCCGAGCTCCAAACTTCTCCGGAACCTTTCCGGTGTCCAAATATATCCGTCCAATATATCAATCTTTATGTCTCGACCATTTCGAGACTCCTCGTCATGTCCGTGATCATATCCGGACTCGAACAACCTTCGTACATCAAAATACACAAACTCATAATATAACCGTCATCGAAACCTTAAGCGTGCGGACCCTACGGTTCGAGAACAATGTAGACATGACCGAGACACATCTCCGGTCAATAACCAATAGCGGGACCTGGATGCCCATATTGGTTCCTACATATTCTACGTAAGATCTTTATCGGTCGAGACCGCACAACAACATACGTTGTTCCTTTTGTCATCGGTATGTTACTTGCCCGAGATTCGATCGTCGGTATCCAATACCTAGTTCAATCTCGTTACCGGCAAGTCTCTTTACTCGTTCCGTAATACATCATCTCACAACTAACTCATTAGTTGTGATGCTTGCAAGGCTTATGTGATGTGTATTACCGAGAAGGCCAGAGATACCTCTCGACAACCGGAGTGACAAAACCTAATCTCGAAATACGCCAACCCAACAAGTACCTTTGGAGACACTTGTAGTACTCCTTTATAATCACCCGATTCACGTTGTGACGTTTGGTAGTACCCAAAGTGTTCCTCCGTAAACGGAGTTGCATAATCTCATAGTTATAGGAACATGTATAAGTCATGAAGAAAGCAATAGCAACATACTAAACGATCAAGTGCCGTGCTAACGGAATGGGTCATGTCAATCAGATCATTCTCCTAATGATGTGATCCCGTTAATCAAATGACAACTCATGTCTATGGTTAGGAAACATAACCATCTTTGATTAACGAGCTAGTCAAGTAGAGGCATACTAGTGACACTCTGTTTGTCTATGTATTCACACATGTATTATGTTTCCGGTTAATACAATTCTAGCATGAATAATAAACATTTATCATGATATAAGGAAATAAATAATAACTTTATTATTGCCTCTAGGGCATATTTCCTTCAGTTACAAGATTAAAAGCGATAATAGAGATAGATAGTAGCAAAATAGCATGGCAAATAAAATAGAAAATTGTGTAGAAGAATTCAGTAATGGAGAATAGACCCGGGTGCCATATGTTCACTTGTGGCATCTCTCTTGAAAACAACAAGTAGCATGGTAAAAAAATTATAGCTGGGCAATTGACTGAATTGCAATATTCATGACTATGATCATTCATGGCATAATCTCATATAGTCAGTACGTCCGTGATAAGTAGACCGTTAATCCAACTACATCTACTACTAATACTCAACCCCAAAACTGCTATCGCATGCATCTCAAGGTATTAAGTTTGCAAGAAACAGAGTATCACAATAAGCAAGATGACATAATGTAGACAAAAGAAGTCAATCAATATGACAAAACCCCGTAGTTTTTATCCTTAGTGGCAACAATACAATACGTGCCTTGACCCTTATTGTCATTGGGTTAGAGCATGGCAAGATTGAACCCACTATAAAGCACCACTCTCTCTGAAGAAAAACCCATCGAACTTAGCCAAAGAATATAGATACACCGGAGAGCATATATAGCTATTTAATTATGCAGCAAAAACCCTCAAAAGATTTAATTGATTTCAATAAAAAATCTGATCATAAAGTGACAATTAATCATGTCCAACAGACACACCACCGATTACATCGAATTGATCTTGACCATGTGAGAAGGCTCACGGGAACATGGTATTGAAAATCCAAAAAGAGAGAGAACCATCTAGACCTGTAGAGGGCAATTATTCATGAAGATTTAACTGATTGTAAGTCAACATGTCAAGCTCATTGATGTAGGACTTGCATCGCCCCATCGAGGCGGTAGTTGATGCTTCAACGCTAGCCCATGTGTACGCTATAGTGGGATACACCCGGCACCACCGGCATAAGGCCACTCCCAAGATTGCAGTGGAGGAATGGTGACTGAACGACAAACAAAGATACGTTCCCACATCCAAACCCTCAGTGCTCGCACAAAACCACCAACGCATGAGGTCTGCTTCTGCCTCTAACACGCCTCCCCATCTGCAAATTCAAAAACATGTTAGATCATGATACACAATCATTAAGTTCATACAATGAACACGTATCCCATTAGATATTATATGACGGTGCTAGAAAGCTAGCCCAGCTGACCCCCTAACTCCACTTCACGTCCCAATTACATAGCACGTCCAAGTGCATTCAGGATGCGGTGTCCCATGAACCATCTGGAAAGACCATCAAAGTCAAGAGGTTCCACAAGTACGCCCCGGCGTACTGATCCACAGTTGCCTCACCGACATTCTCCGGGAAAATGAACCTCTATTGTTGTAGCCACGAGCACAACACACCAACCGATCCTTCTTGGTTGGTTGAGTCCACGGCCCAGGTTCAACATCAACCAATCCTGCCACCCATGGTCGCCACCCCACGGACTTCACCTTCCCAGTACTTGCCTTTCCTCAGTTGGCAGGGTGGTGATCATCGCAAAGTCCTCCAAGGTGATTATCATCTCGCTAAGGGGTAGGTGGAAGGAGTGCGTCTCCAACCTCCAACAGTCCAAAAGGCGGTAATTGTGGAGTTCATAAAGGGCGACCTTCCTTTAAAGTTGAAAATA
The DNA here is from genome assembly GCA_021605145.1 of Aegilops bicornis. Taxonomy (NCBI): domain Eukaryota; kingdom Viridiplantae; phylum Streptophyta; class Magnoliopsida; order Poales; family Poaceae; genus Aegilops; species Aegilops bicornis. Next base: position 721,189,611 of record CM038670.1, on the reverse strand, counting down.
AATGGGAGAAGACTCAATCTTCCGTAATAGGGCTCATATCGACTATCATATTGCATTGCTTCATTAGGATTGTGAACCCTCAAATATAGAAGTGGTGGAACCTACAAAAAGCGAACAACTGGTTTCTTTCCTTTGTATTTGCAAGCAATAAGAAAAGTTGAACAATAGAGACGATTACCTCCCCTCTTTCAATGGCCCTTGCACAGTGCTTCGCTTCATAGGCACCATGGAGTCCATGGTACTTATCATTTTCAAACATTCTACATAATACATATAAACATATTAATACCAACTATCATAACATACATGTCCTACAAGTTAAAAAATAATACATACATCATATTAATAACGTCACCAATAATTTGAACAAGCATATATACAATCCCTAAAAGAATTCTTATCTAAAGCCACATGCATATTTCATCTAAACATAAAACACATACATTCACAATCCTGAATTTGTACTCAAATAAATACATTTGAACAAGCATATATACAGTACCTACAAAACTTATATCTAAATTCACATAAATATTTCACCCAAAAAAACCACATACATACACAATGCTTGCATTTCTATCTCTAAATCCATTAGTACACAATACAAAATACATTACCACAACAACTATATATTTATTCTCAACCCAATATAGCCCAAACAATCTCTTCAAACTAATAAGGAAAAACAAATCTTAGGGTTCCACCAACTACCAAAATAGCAAGTTTTGACCCAAAAAATTAGAGGAATAGAGGGAGAATATGTAACGCCCTCGATGCGGCTATATCTCCCACGTGTCGAAGCACGACTTAGAGGCATAACCGCATTGAAAGCAATGTCGCAAGTGAGGTAATCTTCACATAACCCATGTAATACATAAGGGAAAGAGATACATAGTTGGCTTACAAATGCCACTTCACACAATACATAAATAAACATCCATCATCCGTAATACACTCAAGGTCCGACTACGTAACCAAAATAAAAGAAGATACCCCAAATGCTACACGGATCCCCGATCGTCCCAACTGGCTCCACTCATCGATCATCGTGAAAAGACACATAGTAACGACCACGTTCCTCATCGAACTCCCACTTGAGCTCGGATGCGCCACCTGACCGGCATCGCCGGCACTGCAACTGTTTTGGTAGAATCTGTGAGTCACGGGACTCGCAATCTCACACCCGCGAGATCAAGACTATTTAAGCTTATAGGAAGGACAGAGTTGTGAGGTCGAGCTGCAGCAAGCGACTAGCATATATGGTGGCTACATTCGCAAAAGAGAGCGAGAAGAGAAGCAAAGCGCGTCGTGAAGCTAGTAGCGATCAAGAAGTGATCCTGAACTACTTACGCCGACATAACTCCAACACCGTGTTCACTTCCGTGACTCACGAGAAGAGACCATCACGGTTACACACGCCGTTGATGTGTATTTTAATTGAGGTCAACTTCGGGTTTTCTACAACCGGACATTAACAAATTCCCATCTGCCTCATAACCGCATGCACGGCTTTCGAAAGATAATACCTGCGCAGGGTGTCCCAACTTAGCCCATTATAAGCTCTCATGGTCAACGAAGGATATTCCTTCTACCGAAGACCCGATCAATCTCGGAATCCCGGACTACAAGACATTTCGACAAAGAATAAAACAAGACCGGCAATGCCGCCCGACAGCCGACAAATCCCGATAGGAGCTGCACATATCTCGTTCTCGTGGCACATCCGGATGAGACATCCTACGAGTAAAACCAAACCTTGAGTTTCCCGTGGTGGCCCCTTGATCTGCTTTCGTTTGACGGCCTCGAAGGAACCTTTGGTCCGGGGGGTTAAAAATAAAGATGCCCCTCGGGCTCGCGAAAACCCGGGGGAAAAAGGCTTAGGTGGCAAATGGTAAAACCAATGTTGGGCCTTCTTTGGAGGAGTCTTATTCAAAGCGAACTGTCAAGGGGTCCCATAAATCACCCAACCGTAAGGAACGCGAAATCAAGGAACATAACACCGGTATGACGGAAACTAGGGCGGCAAGAGTGGAACAAAACACGGCATAAGGCCGAGCCTTCCACCCTTTACCAAGTATATAGATGCATTAATTATAGCAGATATATTGTGATATCCCCAACAAGTAAACATGTTCCAATCAGGAAAAACATCTCCATGTTCCAACAAGGAACAAACTTCATCTTCACCGCAACTAGCAATGCTATGAGGGGTCGAGCAAAGCGGTAACATAGCCAATCAACGGTTTGCTAGGAAAAGGATGGTTAGGGCTGACATGGCAATATGGGTGGCATGATAAGCAAGTGATAGGCATCGTAGCATGGGCATAGCAAAAGAGCGAGCATCTAGCATAGCAAAGATAGAAGTGATTTCGAGGGTATGGTCATCTTGCTGCAATGTTCTCGAGTTGTCGAAAGCTTGATCCTCGTAAGCGTTCTCAACAGGTTCCTCGTTCACGTACTCGTCTCCCGGCTCTACCCAAAACAAGAACACAAGCAAAGGAACCACAATAAATCACGGTGCAATGCACAAGCAACATGGTGCAAAACATGACATGATATGCGAGATGTGGTATGCAATGCGTATGCGCGCTCCGGAAGGAGAATGATGAACCAGGCATCAACTTGGCAAACTAAGTATGCCGCTGGAAAGATGAGATGATTTCGGTTGAAATCGATATAAAGATCACCGGAATCGGATGCACGGTTTGCAAATGAGAAGCAAAACAAGAATGGCACAACCGCCATTAACAAAGATGATACCACATAGCAAGTAACAAGAAATTAAGCTACTGCACCCAAACGTACCAACAAAGTATATGGCAGTGATATACTCAAGATGCTTGACAAAAGATGAACACTGAGCTACGGCTAAATCACACCATAACAGGTTCAAACAAACATGGCAAAATTACTGAACATGGCAAAAACAGCATCAGGTAGCAATGTTCAGAGCAAGAAAACTACATGCTACAGGAACTTATAATAGCAAAACAAGGCATGGCATGAATCTACTCAAAGCATAGAACAAAAGTCCCTTACTGACCATAATCCAAAAAGGATCAGAAAATATAGTAACACCCATGTAAACATAGCAAGTTTCATTAACAGATTCAGCAACAGGGCATGACAAAAACAGATAACAAGTAGGTATGTTTAAAAGCTCGATGCACTCGCTACAGAGCCTTTCATGATAAACTAAGCATCCCTAAATAAAGAAGACATGGCATAGAAGACATACATGGCAAGAACAACATCATAGCCTACACGGATCAACCACAACAACCTTGGCAAAATTGAATAACATGTAAACAATCTGCCAGGAAACATTTTATAGAAAACGTAGAGCTCGATTGACTCAAGCTATGGCACTCCATAATTTCAAACAAAGGCATGGTTGGATAGAGCATAACCATATGTTAAAAACATCCTTACTGAAGTATCTCAAAATATGCATGGATCTCTCGGTAGCATCAAGTTAACATGGCATCAAAATATCAATAAACTGGGCTGAAATCAGCAACATCATAAAGCCTAGTTTGCATGCTTGTGCTAGTCACCACATAGATCACAAAAATACATGGCATACACCCCTGGAAAGATGGGATGGCATATTACAAAACACATGTAGGACTCAAATTCATAGGGTGCACACATCAATCATAGCAAAAATAACAAAAGTGCATGTTCTGTTAAGAAACAGAAACTAACATCACATAGCCTTCTTCCAACAGCATTTCGGGCATCAAGATGAGCTCAAATGAAAATGATGAAATAAGATGAAATGATCTGCTCTTCGAGGCGAACATTTTGACATATTACACGCACGAAATGGAGCTGCGGATGCAAAGTTATGATGCGTTTAAAATGCCACAAATTAATTAACGGAGTAAAAACTTAGACGATTTGGGGGGGGAAGAAAGTCAACCCAGATCCGGATCGGGATCCGGCCCGATCGAGGGCGAGGACGACGGCGCGGCTCGCCGGGGACGGCGACGGAGGAGGGAGACGGGCCCGGGGCCGACGGAGGAGGGGGCGCCGGCGACACCGGGCGGGCGAGGCGGCGGCGGCCGGGCCCGGCGGCGGCGGCGAGGTCCGGCGCCGGTGGCGGCCCGGAGCGGGCGACGCTGGCCGGGAGGCGGAGCGCGGCGCTGGCGGCGACGGGTCATGGGGCTGCCATCTCGGCGGGCCGGGCGCGCGGTCGGGTGCCACGTGTCGCGCTGGTTCACGAAAGCGGCGGGCGCTGGCAAGGCGGACGCGTCCGTCGTCTGGTTTTAGTCCGTGGCGGGGATGAAGATGGCTAGGGTTTGGACCCGGATTTGGACGGGGGAGGTGTTTAAATAGGCATAGAGGGAGCTAGGAGAGTCCAAATGAGGTGTAGTTTTCTCCCACACAATCGTGATCGAACGACGGAGAGCATGGAAGTGACTTAGATGGGTTATTGGGCTGTTTTGAAAGGATGTTGGGCTGCAACTTAAAAGAGGCCTTTGCGAGAGTGCGGTTAACCGTTGGAGTACCAAACGAGCTCCAAATGACCCAAAACTTGACAGGTGGTCTACCGGTGGTATACCAAGGCCACTTGACAAACCTTGGTCCATTCCGAGAACGTTTAGTACCCGCTCACGGAAAAACGTAAAAGGGGACGCCGGGGGACATAGGAGTGCCGGATTGCAAAACGGACAACGGGGAAAATGCTCGGAATCATGAGACGAACACGTATGCAAATGCGATGCACATGATGACATGATATGAGATGCATGACACGGACAAAATGCAAAATGAAGAAAAACCCAACCACGGAGGGAATATCATATCACAATGCCGAAAATGGCAAGAGTTGGAGTTACAAATATGGAAAATTACATCCGGGGTGTTACAGAATACCTCAAGAAACTTGGGGAGGAAGAACCCGTCGAGGTTGCGAGTGGGTTGGATCCCACCTGCGGCCACTTAAGTTCTCAGGTAAGAAACACCAAAGGCTTTGGCGTTGCTGGCCACACCGGCGAGTTCGACGTTTCTGCTTGTCACGTAGGCTCCCAGCGCCAAATCGGACAGGACAGGGCAGGCCAGAAATGTCGGCAAGTTTGGCATTTCTACTTCAGGCAGCAACGCCGGAAGCCATGCCGTTTCCCAAAAGGGTCAAATCGTGCTAAAAATTTCGCGCGAGTTCATTTTGTGCAAAACGTTTTTTGTCAAGGTTAGAATAGTGATTTTGGCCTCATATATAGGACCCCAAAATATCATAAGAAACAAAATCCTACCCATCAATTTATATACACTTTGGGAGTACCTAATATGACTTCCTTTGGGAGTGGTGGCTGCGCGCGAGAGCAGGCATTCCCATAGGCTGGGGCAACGGGGCGGCCGCCCTGGGCCCCTGGGAGGTAGGGGCCCCGGCCCAGGTAGTAGTACAGTATACACATATTATGATATTTCTTCTTTAGATCCAGAAAAATAAGAGGAAAAAACAAGGCCCAAGCCCACCACGTAGCTAGCACTCAGGGACCGAAATAATCGATGGGTTCTCTACGCTGCTGCAGCATTCATCGACCTCCTCGGCTCTAGTCTCCTCGCCTCCTCGGCTCCTCCCCCAAATTTCTCCAAACCCTAGAGAACAGCGCCACCGCTCCTGTGCACTTCCAAATTCGAGGCGCTGCTCCTTGCATCCATTAGTGGAGATCAACAGTGCTATTCCCTTCCCAATCATCTCTCTTTGCATCCTCACAATTCCCCATCAAGTAGACATTTGAGGGATCATCATATCAGAGATGGTACGTCTACCTCCTTCCCCTAATCAAGTATTCTTTTGATTTGTTGTTAAATAGCCCGGTGGTCCGCCTCTGGTTGCTCCATCTGACATCTCCAATTCTTCTCTTCCTAGTTCCCACTCTTCCGTTGGCCTGTTCTTCAAAGCTTCACTGGATCCAGGGATGAGAAGGGGGGGGGGCGGGGAATGAGTGTTGCAGCCTTGTAGATCTGGGATGCTACATCAACAATTCGACATCAAGCCATATGCTGATATTCAGATGCTTTTGATCCATGTATTGACTGTTTTTCTCCAATTTTTTGGTGACATATCTTCTCGAAAATGTTTATCAGTGACAAAAGGAAGTGAAAAAAATAGAGAAATGAACTGGTAGAACCCAGAAAGGTTCGATTGACATTTTTTTTAGAACAGGTAGTTCTACCAGAATCGTTTGTGCCATTGCATGTTACGGTGGTTCGTTTGTTAGAGACATAGACTCTTGTCCAAATATATTAACAGTTTATCGAATTTTATTTACTGCACCAGTCAGTCATTGTAGAATAAGCTTAACACAATTTCTCAAAAGTTCAAGTTATTGGGAAACTATTTGAAATCATCAATGTCACAGGAAAGGTTGAATGGTCTTGCTACATTATGCATTGAGGAAGAAAAGTTGGATGAAATAAATATTGAAGTGGTTATTGATGACTTTTCTTCCAGAAGTGTTAGGAGAAACAACAAGATTTGATCATCATATTCAGGAAACTTTGGAGACATTTTCTTTGGGTGAAGACATCGATTGACGAACAGATTGGAGAGAATAGAAACTGATGTAAGTTCTCATGCATTAACATTATATCTCATGATAACACAAACACTTCAAGTTGCTATCAGTTTTAACAAGGTTTTCACACTTAGAAGTGCAAGACGATGGTCTCTTTGTGCCACTTACAAAAGCAATCTTTTGTAGAATTATATTTTTTCCATACTATTATGATATAGTAGTTCTATGGACTGTTACAAATAAATAATTTGTGGCATGTGCTTTTTAGTTCAAAGACCATCAATCTATGTTATCTACTAAATTGCTTTCGAAATACAATATATTCTAAATTTTTATTTGTCCGCAAGGGCCCCATTTTGTCGTCTCGCCCCAGGGCCCCGAATATGTATGGACCGGCCCTGTGCGCAGGAACTTCGACACTATTACAATTCTGTTGCACTGGAGGCTGTGGAAAGAGAGGAACTCCAGAGTTTTTGACCAAGTGGCGAGCAGTGCTGAAAGAGTCCTGGACTTGATACGGGAAGACATAGCAGTATGGCGCTCAGCAGGCTGCGTAGCGGACCTTGGTTCCTAGCGAGTCATTGGCATTTGTACCGTGTTGTAATCGTTGTATTGTGGGGTTTGTCAGACTCTGGTTTCCAGATCTAGTTCGCCTAGACTGCTAACCGCGCTGTACTTCTTTCTTTCGAATAAAGATCAGCCAAGGGCCCTTCGAGTAATATGACTTCCTTTGTGAATTATCTCAAAAAAAGATACCGTTCGAAACAGAGCACAAATGGTAAAATCTCCAGAGGACACACGTGCACGGCCTACCAGAATCAGACACCGACAGGTGGGCACCACGAAACCGTCTCGAACCAGTAGGAGCCGCCGCGGGGTAAAATCAGGCCCACTCCTCCTCCTCTCCCGTCGTCTTCGAATTGGGGATCTCGCGTCCCAACCAAGCCCCGCAGAAAAGCCACACGAACCCAACCCGCTCCAAACCTAGGGTTTCGCCGTCCCGCCGTCTCGCAGACCGCTCGCCGGCGCCGGCGCCTCCACCGCCGCCATGTACAACGGCATCGGCCTGCAGACCGCGCGCGGGTCCGGCACGAATGGGTACGTGCAGACCAACAAGTTCTTCATCCGCCCCCGGACCGACGGGGCCGCCAAGGCGCCGCTCCACAACTACGACCACGGCCCCGACCGCGACAAGCTCTGCGGGATGCGGCCGCCCAACAAGGAGATCCTGGAGCACGACCGGAGGCGGCAGGTGGAGCTGCGGCTGGTCGAGCTGAGGGACACCCTCGAGGAGCAGGGCTACACCGAGGGCGAGATCGAGGAGCGCGTCGAGGAAGCGCGCAAGGAGGCCGAGCTGGAGGCTGCTGCTGCTGCCGTGGCCGCGGAGGCGGGTGGTCGCGCAGGCGGCAGGGGGCCAGCAGCGCGTCCGGCCGAAGGGTACGGATCTAAGAATTGCTCATACCCTTTTCTGTTTATATATCTCTGCATCTGTCAGTTATCCTTTTGCTATGTGAAAACTGTCAGTTATCCTTTTGGTATGTGGAACTGTTGGAGAGGAGGCCAGGAAAATACGTCCATGTGCAGTGCATAATCTGATTTCTTCGTTTGGTGTTCGAGGATATTCCACATTGAAACATAATTGGTTCTTAAAGTTTGATTTAGTATGGAAATTTATCTACAGCTTATGTTGTTCCTAGTGAAGTATAAAACCCCGGTTCCTGCTCCTGCTTGTGCTAAGTGTTTTGTTATTTTACAGTTCATATGTTCAGTTGTTTGTTCTGTTGGTAGATTGTCAATAGTTTCTGACAAGACATGTGAAATCTTCTCAGGTTCACGGGCACACAGAGCCACCATGTCGCAGCACGGAAGGAGAAGCAGCTTGAGACGCTGAGGGCTGCTCTTGGGCTAGAAGCTGAGGTTGGAGAGAAGAACGCTGAAGTAGACAGTGATCCGGAGTCTGGCGAGCTTGTACCTGGGAAGGAGTCTGAAGAGATGGATGTTGATGTTCAGAATGATAGGAAGGCTTCAAAGGATGGTAAGAAGCATGCAAAAAAGGGAAAGAAGGAAAAAGGGAGTGATAGGAAGAGTCAGAGCAGAAGTTCGAGGAAGAGTAAGCACGGGTATGATTCAGAAGATGATTCTGAGTCTGACCATGATGAAATAAAGAGAAAGAAATACATAAAGAAATCCTTCTTAGATAGAGATGTTGATTCTAAGATTGTTCATAAGAAGGCAAAACAGGGAAAAGGTACACGCCATGATTCTGAGGCTGATTCAGACAGTGATCATGGCAAGAAGGCAAAACACACGAAAAGCAATCGTGACGAGGGAAAGAAGGGGCCTGTGAAGAGCTCTCGTCATGACTCTAAAGATGAGAAGCCCAGAAGAAGCAAGTACAAGGATGATTCGTACAGTGACTCAGAGAGTGATGTCTCGTACAGTGATTCAGAGGGCGACTATGATCGAAAAAAGAAAAAATCCTCTCACCACGGTTCTAAAGATGATAAGCAGGCACCAAAAAGCAAAGAGAAGGAAGCCAGTTTGGTTAAGAATGTTGATAAGCGCAAGAGACATGATTCTGATTCGGATGGTTCTGCTCATGATAGGAAAATACACCTTGATGCAGCTGTTGCTAGGAAGGATCATTCCCGTGATAAACCGAAGATTGACCCAAGGAGTGGTGAATATAAAAACAAAAGGCCTGTGAAGACTTCTCGCCATGACTCTGAAGATGAGAAGCCACATGGCAAGGTCCCTCGGAAGGAAAAGTATGCCGAATCAGAGACTGACTCAGAGAGGTATACCAGTGAAAAGAAGAAGCCTGCAAAATCCTCTGTCCATGTTTCTAAAGTTGATAAGGAAGCACCAAAACATAAAGAGAAGGAAGGGAAGACTAGTAGTAAAAATGTTGATAAGCGCACGAGGCATGATTCTGATTCTGATTCTGATTCAGATGGATGGCAAAGACACGTTGACACAAAGGTAAAAAAGATTGCGGAAGAGAAAAAAAGGGTGATTAGCTCAAGTGAGAGTTCATTTTACAGCAGCAGCAGCAGTGAATCAGATGTGAGCGATGAAAGCCGTGAGAACAGGAAATCTGACAGAGGATTGAAGAATGGTAATGGTCAGAACCATGCTAAAAGGGCTTCTTACAAGAATGAGTTAGAGGAAAGGAAAAAGGGTCAAGATGGGAGAAGGAAGGAAGAGAGAATGGAGCAGGAGAAACAAAAACAGAGGGAGGAAGAGAGGAAAGAGTTGGAGAAGCAAAAACGTCTGGAGGAAGAGAGGAAAGAGTTGGAGAGGCAAAAACGTCTGGAGGGAGAGAGGAAGGAGCTGGAGAAGCAAAAGCAGAGGGCGAAGGAGGAAGAGACACTGAAAGAGAAGGAACATGAACGGAGGAAAGGTGAGCATGGTGTGGAAAGGGACAGCAAAAGAAAGGTTGGAGAAGATAGGTACGACCCAAATTCAAACAGACTCAGCGATGATGAAAACAGGGACCGAAAGACACGTGAAGATTATGGTCGACAGAAAACTACAGATTCAGATAGGTATGACCCAAATTCAAACAGATACAGTGATGATGAAAACAGGGACCGGAAGAGGCATGAAGAGTACGGTCGACACAGAGCTAGATATTCAGATAGCCATGATTCAAAGAGGTCTAGATATGATGACTCTTATAACCACTTGAGGAGGGATTATGAAGAGCGCTATTCTAGAGATGAGCACAGAGACAGGAGGCATCGTTGAATGCAGAAGTTATCTTAAAATGTAAGTCTCAGTTTTTACCATTGCTTGTTAGTTTGCATCACTGGGAAGGAGTAAACACACATTTTTACCGTTTGTGTTAATGGTAATCTTTTAGTGGTTTGACCTTCAGTCCTAATATATACTTATATAATCTCTCAGATTATTTCACTTGGGTGATAAACGTTATAGCAGCTTTTGGCTTTTTTTGCACCCTTTTGTGTTCATTGTTCTTCATTCTAATGATGCTCTGTTGTCCCTCTTGCAGGCATCTCATTTCTATGAAGCGAAGTCCCGTGCTGGTACATCTTGTTGAGCAAGGACAGTAACATTGGCGCCATTGAAGAAGGCTCAGTCGTCTAGCGCAAGATTTCGGCAATATGTTTACTGCTAATCGTCATCCAGCAACGCTGTTTTGCCGCTGCGGTGAAGTTTTTGTTTGCTCATGTTTGTATGGACTTTCTCCTCTCTGTTTTGTCAGTCCTGAGTATGTAATGTGGAGGTTATATTGTTACACCGGTGGCATCATGTTGCCCAGCAACAATGTGGGAGATGTATCTAACCTATGCTTTTTTGTTGTTGGAGATGATGAACCTTGCTAAAACTTTGTCTAAGGTCTTAGCTTGCCTTGATGCTCGCTTTACAATTGCTTGATGTGACAAGGCTTGAATGCATCAGTTTGGCATCTGTTACCCACTGTGATTATTTCTGGTCGGAAGATGATGCTGGGTTCCTTTCTCGCTTCTTTTAACATGCAGAAAATGCCCTTCCTTGTGCTGCTGATTTTGGCTTGTTGCTGTAGTATTTTCTTCTGCAGCGAAGAAATAGCCATGGCATGGGCAATGGTATCATTACAAGCTCTTTTACAAAGAAACAACTTTAAACTCTAGGAAACTATAGTAAACAGAAGAAATTTGGCTTCACGGAAGTCAACGCCATATCTTGCTCGGGAGTCGTGGCATCAGTTTCGACAATGATTCTCAGTCCGTACCAGCAGCTGCAGCAAATTGGCACGACTGGCAAACTGGAATGGGGCAGCTGCAACAGTGATTTCAGTTTCAACAATGTTGGGAGCAAGGCTAGGAAACCCAATTCGGCTCCCAGGGAGGAAATTGCACAAATCACCTACTTTTGATGCTAGATGTGATAATTTGTTGCAAATAGGTTTAGATCATCATTTAGGTGTGTTGACATGATTTATGACAAGTGGGTCTGGTTTGTAAGTGCACCGTGGCATAAAAAACAGCCACATCAGTAGATTTTTTTTATTGTTCTCACGTGGGCCAAAAAATAGACAAAGTTAAAAAAAAACGGCCACATCAGCGAGTAGATTTTTTTATTGTTCTCACGTGGGCTGAAAAATACAAATAATAGACAAAGTAAAAAAAATGGTTGAACAAGTGGGTTGAAAGCCCAGATCCATACGCACGTGAACCGTCTCAGAAAAAAAAAATCTCACCTCTCTTTCTCCTCTGCTCGAGCGAGCCGTGACCTCGCACAGAATTCCTTCGCTGGCGAAGTGTCCGCCGGTGATGGAGCCCAGCTAGCCTTCCTCCGTCGTCGGGTAAGCCCGTCTCCTCGCCCCCGCGCCCCCCCCCCCCACCCCACCCCCAAGGTCTGCTCGTCTCCGCCCTACCTCGGTGCGTGGATATTCCCAATTCCATAGCGCCTCTGCACAGCATCAATGAGAGAAGTTATATTCATAGCTGGATCACTCCTGATCGCATCTTCGTACTCCTTAGCAAGCCAAGTGCTATTAATCCTTGATGTGTCAGTGGTACTGCCACATGTGTGTGGTAGCATTATTTGACTGATGCAATGTGTCTTTTGTCCCTTTAATTATTTGAGATGAGCAAACCATGAGAGCACAAGTGCCACCCGAGCTGCAGCAAACAACCACCCTCTCCTGGTTATCTTTCAAATACGTGAAGTTTCTGATGTGAGCTATGTGATAATTCTCTAAAGCTTTCCTTAATTGCGTGACATCATGGAAGCACAAGTCCAACGCAAACTGCTCATGTGCATTGCTCTTGCTCTCATCATAGTAGGCATATGTGAGCTATGTGACAAAGTAAAGATTTACAGATATCATTTGGATGTGACTATGAACACATCAAAATTTTGTGAAGATTTTTTTTGAGCTGAATTGGGTTTCCGGCAAGGCTAGCGCTTCAGCTTGAAGTGCATCCATCTGCTAGTGCTAGGTCTTCCTGTTGCCCTATTCCAGCTCCATGAATCTCTTCATCCATCCGTTGACGATTTCAGAGGAGCACTCATCGTTTAGCCGATTTGTTTGTGCAAAGTGTTGTCTGTTAAGCCAGTCTTTGCTATGTGAACAAAATGGATCTGCTGCAACTGCGAGGGTTATCCAAAATAAGTACCCCAGGTGAGGTAAATGCTGATGGCCGGAGGGAGCATATGTAGGGTGCTTCAAATCTTGCGCAGTCCTCCCATGCATATATATACCGCTTGTTCAGGTTGTGCAGTTCATCATTTTCTTTTTCAGGAACAAGCGACTTTTTGCCTGTTATTTTCATTGGTTAATTACATACTACTCCCTTCGTTCCTAAATATTAGTTTTTTTAGAGGTCTTAATATGAACTATATATGGATGTATATAGATGTATTTTAATGTTTAGATTCATTTATTTTGCTCCGTATGTAGTCCATATTGGAATCTCTAAAATGGCTATATTTAGGAATGGAGGGAGTATTATACAGGGAGGTGTTACGAGTTCTGACCCTGACCTGCCATCAGCCTAGCTTTGCTCCCAATCTCCTTCTCGAAGTAGGCTTTCGTCCCGTTTTATATATAAAGCAACGAATCAAAGTACACGGCTGAACAATACAACATGGTAAAGAGACCCTCTTATAAAGCAGGTTAAAAGATAAACATGAAGCCTAGAACAAACCTAACATGTCGCCGACTTCTGACCGGCTCATGAGCCGCCAGTTAGCTGCCGCGCCACAAAATTGAAAGTGTCCAAAAATAGTTGAAAAACTTTTGTAAAATTAGCACTGCGATGATAACCATTATGGGAAAGGTTTAAACTTCTTTGTCAAAGAGGTTAAAAATACAAAATTAACCCATTTTTGGTCAAAATTTGACTAAACAATGAAAGTGTCCAGAAAACTTTGAGACAAATTTGCAAAATCAACACTACCATGATGATCAGTTTATGGAAGTTTCAAAACATTTTGTCAAACAGATTAAAAAATAGAAGAAAAATAAATATTCAACCCCTTTTTGGTAAAAAAATGAAAGTGTCCAGATTTTTGAAATAAATATTACCATAATGATAATTATGGATAGTTTCAAACTTTTTTGCCAAACATATTAAAAAAATACATACTTTCAAAAAAATTGATAACATTCTGTAAAATCAACACTAACATGGTGATAAGTATGGAAAAGTTAAAACTTTTATATATAATTTTTTTTAGAAATACAAGCAAAATACTGGGTGACGCCAGCTGACTAAGTAGTCAACTGGCCAAAACCACTTCAACCCACCAAAAACAGTCCAAGGAGAGGGCGAGGTTGAAACTTGATCGGTTTTGACAGTTCAGGATTCTAACTTGAGGATTTCAACATTCAGCGTTGCCTCTTAGACATTTGTGATAGTCCATGGCTGGATATGTTCTTCTCTCAAAATAATATCTATCACCAACAATACAAGACAACACACAAAGATAATTCCACATACACAACAACAACATCCCAACATTTTCAAAGTGCACAACAAGAAATCTAGCCATAAAGAGAGCAAGTTTATACATATAGCCAGGAGAGAAAACGGTTGGCTAATAATCATTCCATACTCATAGTCGTCGTCATCATCACTTCTAAGCTCCTTCCTCCAGTTGTAGCGATTGTCTTCTTCTAGTGCACTGTCAGGGATGTCCAAAGTTGACCAAGTCACCTTTACCTCCATAGTGACCATGTCGGGAATCTCGAAACTCACGGTCGAATCTCCATGCTTCTGAACATCAAAGAGATGAAAACGATAAACACAATCCGAGCCACCGCCGAGGCCAACCTTCAATAATACAACCAATTTGGTGAGGCTCATCACAGCGAACACAAACTTGCCTAAGTCACATGGTGTCTCGCCCACAATGCCATCGAAGAGACGGGCCTGTTGTTGTAACGCGCTGCCAGAAGCCGTCAGACACAAGCTCAAGCCACTGCCGCATGCTTCTGATATCTGAACCTGTATTGTGGCCTCTGCTGCTTCATACATATGTGCTAGATTTATGTCCACCGCCCCGCCCTCACCACAGAGCCGTCGCGTGAAGGCCATGTTGATCGGCGGATCCATGTCGCTGAAGCTGACGGCCCGTCAATGAGCTGTAGGTCATCTTCTTCTCTTTCTCCAATCTTGATCCTCATGTCGAACTCAACCAGCACAGGAGATGTCATTTCAATGCCTCTCTTGGGGCCAGACATTTGTATCAACCAATCATCATCCTGAACTATTTCCAATGGATCATCTCTGCCGCGGTTGAACAGGTAATTACGCCTTGGGTTCAGGATGTCCCGGGCAGCCAAGAATCCATACACCTGAACTGGGCCATCGAAGGAATCAACAGAAATATATGCTAGCTTCAGCCAGTATATCTGCATCATATTACAATATCCATGCATTTGGCAGTCCCGTGAGTACGGCTGACAATTGGGTTTCTTTGACATCATCATTGGTTCCACAGAGAGCAGCAATAGAAACGTTGTACATGCATTAATTTGATGACAACAAATTAAATTACTAAAAAACACATTTCAAAATGTTAAAAATTTCGAGAAAAAATCCCGCGTGTGCATCCGGACATCCTATGTTGACACACGAAATTTTGGTGAAAAAGGACATTTTTTGTGGCATGTATAAAAAAGATAAAAAGAATGCCTTGTGAATGGCTGTAATCAAACATTGAAAATTGTCTTTTTTACACAAGCCACAAAAAATGTCCCTTTTCATCGAAACTTGGTGCACGCACATATAATGTCCGGATTTACACACGGATTTTTTCTTGATTTTCTTTTTACTTTTTAAAATGTGCATTTAGACAATGGGTGCATATACACCTATGAGTCAAAGTGAATTTCCGCTAAAGCATATATTTGTGCAACAAAAGCAGGTGCTTAATCTATACCTAGTGTTTCCTAAGGCTAGAAAAAAATTTAGGTATGATAATTTTAACGCTCAAATAATGGCATCATAATCTTAAAATTTGGGTAAAAAAGCCACCTAATAAGCACAACAAACTCATATGACGCTCACACTACCGAAGTTAATTATCATTTGAATTAAGAATTCGCGCATAGTTTTGGTGTACTCCCCAGCTCAATACATAAATCACAGTTAAAGTAACACAATTTCAATAATAGATGTAGAATCCAGTAAAAACAGGGAAGTTTATGGCTTCCCCTTAATTTAGCATAGAAAGGTAGCCTTTTAGGATTTTGATATGAATAGAAACAAGATGAGATCAGACTCACTCTCGTCCGTGATGTTCACACGATACATTTTATGCCACCAACATGATTCACGCAGGATGGATCCATCACGATGCTTGCTGTCCACCAGGAGCGGCTTGATTGTCACGCCGCCGTCGGGACGGTGGGAGCCGTCCAAGATTCTCTTCCGCGAAGGTACGCCGGGAAGGGGCGGCACGGGGCCCGTCCGGATCACCGTGCGATCGGCTGTGCGCGTGGAGGAGCTACCGCTCTCCGCCGCCCCTCCCATCCCGTCTGTCCGTCGGGATGGCCGTGCCGTCGGTGGTGCGCGTGCCACTCTCCATCCCTCCTCGATTTGATCGATTGAAGTTCAGCTTTGGGGTATACTTGATCCGTTTCCGGGCCAAGCTTCTTGTTTTATTCTGTTCTTTTACGGTCCTCTGTCAGGACTCGGAATCTCAGAATCTGATGAACAACTAGGGGACAAAGCCTCTGTCAGAAGGATAATGCTTCGGCAAGCACGGACGGCTAGGATGGGAAGTGACAAGTGTGGATCGGCGGACGAAATCGCTCCTCCCTAACCAGTATTGGATTTCATTTGGCAGTTTTTTTTAATATCACTTTAATTAAAAAGAGGAATTTACTCTTTACAAATATGAAGCTATTTGTTTCATTGTAGGATCAAACAAAGGCTTTTTACTATGGGCCCTGATAGGCGCCGGTGCGCCGGCCGAAACTTTCGGCCGGTCATATCGCGCACATACGATCTGGATGGTTGTTGCCGCACGATCTGCGTCGTTGTAACTGCTTGGTTCAGAAAAACAGGACAAAGAAAAATCCATGGCGCCTGTCACCCGCGTCCATGCCGTGATCCTTCAAGACGCCAGCCAGCACGCCGGCCGTCCTCGCCCTCTTGCCGCCCTCGTCGCCGGCGGTCGTCCTCGCAACACCAACCTCCCTGGTTCACCGTTCCAGCAAGGATGTGTCGCCCCTTAGCAAATCGTCGCTGCCTTCTAGCACGCCTGCCGTCTCTGTAGTTGCAGCACCTAGCCGCCCCCATCGTAGCACGTCGATCGCCGCACAACCATGCTGCCGGCCGCAGCCCTCAACATCGTCGTTTGCACAAAAATCGGAACGCCGGTTGAAGCTTTTTCTCACGCAATGGAAGCTTTTTTTCCACGCCGGTTTAAGCTTTTTACATAGAATTGAAACTTTTCCTGAAGCTGACTGAAGTTTTTTTCATCGCGGGTTGAAGCTTTTCCTAAGCCGTTTGAAACTTTTTTTCCACTGTTGAAGGTTTTTTTTTCACGTCCATCGGTGCCCGTCGCCCACCTGTTTGCAGCATTGCCGCGCACCGGATGTATCAACTCCGTATGTCGCTTACAACATTGTAGGGTCGTCGGTTGACGCTTTCATATAAGAGTATGATTGTAGCTTTTTTAGTTCGCGGTGGTTCGATTAAAACCTTTTCAAACTATGGTTGAAACTTTTCATATAAATCGGTTGTAGCTCTTCGGTCGTAGAGTTGTCCAGTTGAAGCCTTGTATACTGCCGGTTGAAGCTTTTGAATTAAACGGTGGAAACTTTTCTCAAGAACGGTTGTAGCATCGTCTCAGCTATCAAACTCCATGGCTGGTCGTGACTCGTGAAACATCGACGGTTAACAGCGTCGTGCGCAAAACTCTTGCAACTCCCCTCGTGGCGACTTCTCCGGCCCTCGCCGTCTTCTCTGCCCTGTCGTGGCTTGCCCTAACAGCTAAGGGGGCATCATGCATGTGCGTAGGGTGCGGAGATGGAGGAAAAGAACGGTTGCAACTACCCCCACGTCGTGAGGAAGAAGAAGTGCGAGAGAAGGAAGAAAAAACGACTCGGAGAAGTGCTTGTGGCCTGTGCGACGCACGATCCAGATGGATCGCAAGGCTCGGGTGCGACTAGCCCAATCTTCGGCGGGCGCCCCGGCTCGAAACATTTTCCTTTTTACTATTTGGTTTGTAAGACTTTAACGTTGTGGTTACTTGGCCTCTGTTGACTTTACTAATTTAAAGTCGGGTGCTTATTGTGTCTATTTTCGAAAAAAAGAGTTATGTCATATATGCATCTCTACCTCTACATACTAAAAAGCATGTGGTTGTCGCTAGCATTGAACACATTGTTCCTTAATAAAAGATTCCATTATCTAAAAAAGTATGTGATTGTCGCTAGCATTGAACGCAATAATTTGATGTTACGAAAACCAACCAAGCAGCTGTGACCATGATACAGTCTTGTTTTTGGTTCCGACCTGAACCTGAACCCCAAAAGTTCCGGCGCAATAATCGCGAGGTAAACAGTGTAAAAATCCGAACAAATTTTTGAGATAAATCATTAAAACATGCACCCGTATTATCTTGTTTGGCCAACTCCTCCGTCAAACAAGCAAACCAGAACAGTCCTTCACTGCCTCCCTCTCCTCGGCGAGAGATACACGTAGAGGGGGTGGAGCTTGTAGCCCATGAGCTGGACGGTGTCCACCTTGTCCTCGTCGCCCTCCTTGAGCGTCCACGCGAACTCCTGCACTAACCTCGCCATGGCGGCACAAGAAATGGCCGTCGCCTGCGCGCTCCCGGCGCAGACCCTCCTCCCGGCGCCGAATGCAATGGTCTTGTACATGTCAGCGACGTCGAACCTGCCGTTGTTCAGGAACCTCTCTGGCCTCCACTCCTCGGGCTCCTCCCACTCTTTCTTGTCCATGTTGCACGCGTACACATTGACGATCACCTGGCAAAGGTCAAAACATACAAGTCATTTTTGTGAGCAGACAGCACTTGCATGAGTGTACGCCTTCCGTTATGATGAGCAGTGTCTTTAAAAGAAAAGATTACCTCTGTTCCGGCCTGAACCTCGTAGCCGGCGAGTGTGGTGGTCTCATGGACGAACCTTGGAGGCAGAAGCGAGACAGGAGAATGGCGCCGCAGCGTCTCGTGGAACACGGCGTTCAGGTATGGCAGCCGAGGAAGATGATCCTCGGTGACCGTGTCCTTGCCACACACCTCCAGGATCTCCCGGTAGAGACGATCCTGCGGTGGCGTTCCATGAGAAATCCGGTGTTAAAAATGCATGCCCGAGAGCAACAAGTTACTTATTTTAGAAGGGTAGCTCAGCTTGCCTGTTTTTCGGGGTTCTTGGCAAGCTCGTACATAGCCCACTCGGTCGTCACCAAAGTAGTATCTGCACCCTCTATGATTGCCTCCCACACAAGCATCGTTACTTGGTCATCTGTCAATGTGTTCTCTGCCAACAAAAAGTCCAGATAGGATGTCTTTGCCTGCATATCACAAATTGATTGCGCAATCATCACTTCATCAATGAACAAACATACGTCTGCTAAAAGCTACTTCATCTGTACACTAATGTAAGGCGTTTTTGCAGTTCAAATTAAACTGCAAAAACGTCTTATATTAGTGTACAGAGGTATTAGTATATAGGTAGATTGCTGCCACCTTGCCACGCGCAATTCTTTCCTTCTGTTGACCGATCAAGGCTCGCATCACCGTGGTTCGCCTAGATTCCGTGGTAGCAACTGTTGTATCAAAGCTCTTGTTTGGAATCCAGCCGAGGTACGGGAAGAAATCCCTCCAATCAATCTCAATGACGCACATCATCATGTCAGCCACAATGATCTGGTAGATTTCATCCTTCGAAATATCGCGCCCAAACTCCTTCACATAAACTGAACTTACATCCTCACCTAGACCCTGAAAGTGCAGCATGAACGCTAAATCATACCATCCTCATTGTTCAAATTCAGAAAGTATGGTGCTATCGTGTAGGAAGACTAATTAAATCATGGCGTTTGTAGAGAGACTAACCTGGATTAACGATAAGCGGAATAGCTCCTCCTTGAAAACTTCTCGAAAGTTCCTAGGAGCATGTGGGTCATCGGTCACCAATGTATGAAAAGTGCTTAACATGTTATCCATCATCATGTTTCTCGTCTCCCGAAATTGTCTCTGCAATCATCTCATTGTTAAATCTTAGTTAACTGAACTCGCAAGCGTATCTGGGAGGTGGTATAATAAATTGTATAATTTTGAAACTGTTTAGACTCATACCTGAGCAGAAGAACCCAACAAACCCGCCATAACAAAGCGCTTCACCATTTTGTGGAAGTCACCATAGTCACATGTAGCAACCATTGCTTTATCACGACTCAACACTGATAATGCTTTAGGTAACTTTCGAGTAGATATGGATGAGAATTTCGCAACCATTGCCTGCAAAATACGAGTCAAATGTGAGATATTTCTACCGTGATGCTATAATTTCTTCCTTTTGTATTACTTAGTTTTGGCTATATGTATTGCAATGATTGTGTTTTTAACGGACGAAAGTTCCTGATGTTGTACATGTTATCTTCAAGGATACCAGTTGGATCCTTCGGTTGGAGGAGGACTGAGCGTCCATGGATTCTGGGTGAAATCTATGGAGATGGTAGCTAGTGTGTATTTAACCGATATGGATGACGGTCCGTTAATATAATATGGAATAAAGGTCTTCCCGCCTAGTCCCCGTTCCGGCGGTGCGTCTAGCATTGTTGGTAGGCGTGTGGAGGTGTGTCTCCGGCAGATCTATCTTTGGTGGATTTGCTCGAATCTCGTCGTTGTTTGTCCACGTTCGTGTGTCTTCAGTTTGGATCCTTCCGATCTACGTTATTTTTCATCGGCGGCGGTTGCTGTTCTGGGGTGCTGGTCCTATGGGGCCTTAGCACGACGACTTCCCGGCTGTCTACTACAACAAGTTGTACCCGGCTCCGGCCATGGAGGGGCGATGACGGCGGCGTGCCTTCGGCTCGCTTTGGTGCTTGTAGTCGTCGCTAGGTGGTCTATGGATCTGGATGTAATTTTTATTTCTGGTGTTCGTTGTACTGCCATGATTGAAGATGAATAGATTGGAAGTTTTTATAAAAAAAAATATAATTAGTGGGGCAGGAGGAATCATGTTATATTTTTCCTGTGGTTGTTTTAGCCCTGGTTTAGCCTTGGCCCTTTTGTATCCCGTGTGAGATGTTAGATGTCAAGGCCTCGCAATAATAGAAGGTTGTGCGCATCAATTGATGCATACGACAGAGTTTTTTACCGTCTTATTCTTTAAAAATAACAATGTTATCAACAAAAGAATATATGCATGTTCGGTATTTTAGTGTGTGTTGCCTTTAATCTGGGTAATTGTTTGAGGAAGGAGGTCAAGTAACAAATCACTTGTATGCTTTTCATGTGAGAATACTTGTTATAATCCTTATCTATCTCTAGAATGACAAAATGAGAGAGATCAAAATAACCTTCATATTAGCTGTAAACTTCAAGTACTGGAGTGAAAAAGAACTCTTGTAGCAATATTTAAATTTTATATTCCATTTAAGAGAAATATATGCTAAGATTATCATGGACTTAGCAATGAATGTTATAGAATTAACGGAGAGATAACTAGAATGCCAAAATGTACCAATTACCTAGATTTGCAAAAAGGATTTTATGTTTCTACAAAATAAAAATGCATTATCAATTTAATCTAGTAAGAAAGATGAAAATTACAATTTTAATATTACCTCCTTGGCTACTTCTGTTGAGTTGACCACAGCTACAGATGAAGCCCCAGTCCTTATTGTGTATATTGGCCCATAAGTATCAGACCATTTTGCAAAGGTTTTATGTGGCTTCTTTTCCGTCAGTTGAAGCAGGTTTCCAATTATAGGTAAACCAGGAACAACTGCATGTCAATGAAATAAAAAAGAGGATTAACTTTTTTTCCTTGATGTAGAATTGGTATTGTTCTTTTTTAGGGCAAGGATTGATATTTGAGATAAGTCAGCCTGACAATTAGTAAGCACAGATGATAACAGGCTGGAGACATGGAGATAACATAACCATGCAACATTTTCTTCTTCTTCTTTTCTCACGTATTTTTCATTAGTTACAGTTACACGAGGCTACAAATCATACAATTATAAAGCATACATAAATGGTTTGGAGTATAAATCTTTGAAAAGTAAAAAAAAAACTTATTTTGAGGAGATGTGTTGTAACTACACTAAGTATTCATGAATGATGAGAAGTACTTATGTTGATCCTTTAAATCTTCCCAATCTGATTGAGTTTGATCTTGAAATCTTACCATCCTACTACACATAGTACTACAACATTGTAATGTTTTGAAACTTCTAAATGTACATGATTCCTAGGGATGAGGATTAGCAATTATTGTTCACAATACAAAGAATGAAAGTTGAAATAAAGAGAAGTTATTCTGCGTGTGAGAGGTCCAAATTGATTTTCAGCGCATGAACTAGAAATTTATTGAGAATTCACTAGGGATATTATAAATTTTATAACTTGTCCAGGTGCATTATTGTTGGGGGTTAGGATCAGTAACTATTGTCATATTTAGAGCATTCACATTCCTAGCGCCTATTAGATACAAAGATGGTACATCAACTTTCTCTCTTCAACCCAATTCTAAGAATTTGTTGCTATATCTCTTTTTGACACCAATAAGTGTTAAGGACATTAAATAATGATATGTAACTAGATGATACCCTGTGGGTTGATGCAGTAGTTGGTTGCTATATATGTCTATGAGATTTGGTTGTATGAAACATGGATATTTGGATAAATACTACTCCCTCCGTTCTCAAATATATTTTTTTAGAGATTTCAAATGGACTACCACATATGGATGTAAATAGATATATTTTAGAGTGTAGATTCACTCATTTTGTTCCGTATCTAGTCACTTGTTGAAATCTCTAGAAAGACAAATATTTAGGAACGGAGGGAGTACATATTATAATTGGATCTGTAAATACATATAATTTATAATATTTGATTAATGCATAGTTTAAAAAATAATTAATAACTATAAATAGGATAAAAGAATAGAAACGACTCAGCTTTTCGTAAGTATGTTGTATGTTGAGGTGGATCTTTTCTCTACATGGTTTAAGGGTGAAGATGTTTGCACGCATGTATAGTGAAATAGATTAGTGAAGACCATCTATTTAGTTATGAAATTAGTGGCAACAAATGAACTAATCAT
Organism: Aegilops bicornis; assembly: GCA_021605145.1. NCBI lineage: Eukaryota > Viridiplantae > Streptophyta > Magnoliopsida > Poales > Poaceae > Aegilops > Aegilops bicornis. The sequence goes on along the minus strand of CM038670.1, from coordinate 721,166,811 downwards.
TTAAGTAGTACTTAGCATATTGTGTGCTAACATTACGGTTTTGTTAAGCCTTTTATTAGCCGAGCGCCTAGTAATGGTGCTCGTCATTTTCTCTCACTTTAACTTATGCTTGATGTTTAGGGATGCGGATGCATCTCAATCAGAAGAAGTAAAAAATCGAAATAAAGGAACGTTATTCTGTGTGAGAGGTCTAAATTATAGATGTCGAAAACGTGAAGTGGAAATTTAGTGAGATTTTTAATGGATTATCCTCGTTCGCCATCAATTACAGCGTGTGATCAGCGGGGCCTGCGTCCGCGCGCGTTTGTCAGCTATTTCACAGCGAAAGAAGCGGCACATTAACAGCAACAGGACACGAAAAGATTCAATGAGATCATGGCTACCTGGGGGCGTGTTGGCCCGTTCCTTGTTCCCCATCCGGACTCCGGCGACCGCGGCCGCCGCGGCCAGCCCTCCAACGGCGGCAGCCACCGCTCCGCCGCCACCCGCAGGGAGTGCAGCCAGGAGCGCCTCCATCGGTACGCTGGCGTTAGCCTTGTCTTGCCGAGTTACTAGCCGGTGGGGAGCGGAGGAATTAGAGGCGGTGGTGGTGCACCGTGCGCCGGTTCAGTCTACATATATACTGAGCTAGCAGATACGGCGTGCACGCTTCAGTTTATGGCATGCAGATGCGGCGACGCAGTGTTAGCAGGGTCGATGGCATCTAATCCCCGAGCTGAACCACTCGATTCCGTCGTGGCGGACCTGTTCGTCCGCTCTCGCACTGAGCGCGTACGGCCGTGGTTGACGAAATCTGGGCCGGCCGCCATGGTCGATCAAGCCAAGTACCAGCCGACGAGCTCTGTGACGCGCGCGGATCACTGTGTTGCATCGCTCCAAAACCAGCACGCGGTTTGTATGTATACTCCAATTAGGCTGCGACGCTGTACGCAGGGTAACTAACATAGAGGTGGCGACATATTGTGTGTTTTTCTTTTAGAACGAAGACGCTGGACGCGTCCGGCTTTAAATTAATAAAGCCCACAACTTAGGCAGCGTAACAAATATAGTCTTAGACAACAAACACGAGCACGAAGGCACATGCCAATGTCGACGCGGAGTCTCGGGAGTTATCGAACAGGCCAAAAGTAGCACACAACAACGCAGTTACACGGCTCGTAGCCTAAACGTAGAGCACGCAGGCTCGCTCGCGCGCAAAACAAAAGGGCCACTTCATAGCGTAGAAGTAGCGGATGGCTCCATAGCCACCGCGTAGACCTGGCGTAGACGATCTTGAGCATGTTTCAGTTTATCAGCATCCTTGCGCCTCGCCAACGGACTCCACTGCTGCAGAAAAAGGTTGCATTTGTAGATGATGTTAGCAGGGTGGGTTGGGAAGATACCCTCGATCGCTAGTTTGTTCCTCGTAAGCCAGAGAGCCCAGGCCAAGGCTCCAATACAACTCCAAAGCACTCGATTGTTGCCTCCTTTAACTGAATCTACTATGGTCGCGAGGTCGGAGGCCGAGCGCGGGTTCCATGAGGTGTTGGTTGCGGCACGAACCGCACTCCAAGCGAAACGTGCGAGCGGGCAGCGGAAGAAAACGTGATTTGCGTCTTCCGAGACGTTACATATTGCACACAGGCCAGTCGACGGGCCATTGCGTTTGGCAACGTTAGCCGAAGTGGGCAATCTGTTACGAAACAGTTGCCAAAAGAACACCTTAATCTTAAGCGGGAGGCGCGCGTTCCATAAGCCTTTCGGCACGGTACAGAGATTTTACCGAAAACTTGCCGGATGGGGTAAGGGACCAAGTCACGGTGTCCTCAGACGTTGATAACGACACCGGCGCGATGAGATCAAGCAAGACCGTTAGGTGTGCTTGTTCTGTTCCCGTTAACTCACGCCGGAAATAGATTGCCGGGGAGGTGGCAAGTGCCGTGGCAACGTTTTGCTCTGGGCTGACCGCCAGGACATATAGGTCCTGGAAATCTGACCATAGGGGTTGGGTACCCACCCAATGATCTAGCCAAAAACGGGTCTAACGGCCATTACCAATGGAGAACTTGGCTCCCAGGGCGAAGGCCGGCCAGACTGCTTGCAGGTCGTTCCAGAAAGGGGAACCCCTCGCCACTCCTTCGAAAAAAATTCCTGGACGGGAAGTACTTTGCACGCAACAGATCAACCCACAGACCCGTCGCCCCCTGCGAAAGCTTCCAAATCCACTTGCACATCAGCGCGATGTTTAGGATTCTGGTGTTCGTGATCCCTAGTCCTCCCTGGGCTTTGGGACGACAAACCGCATCCCATCTAACCATGTGGTACTTGCGCTTGGGTCCCGATCCTTCCCAAAAGAAACGGGACCGAGGTGTGTCCATCTTGACATGCACCCCTTCTGCCAGGAGGAACAGACCCATGGCAAATTGCGGCAACGAGGAGAGGCTCGCGTTCGTGAGCACCAACCTAGCTGCAGAGGAAAGGAACTTCCCCCTCCACGGGCATACCCGCCCTCCCACCTTGGTCCAGAGCGGAGCCCACCCGTCGATCGTTATGTGTTTGGCGTCCAACGGGAGACCCAAGTAAGTAAACGGGAGTTTGCCTAACTTGCAGTTCAGTAGGTCCGCAATGCGCCTACCCTCCTGCGCTTTCATACCCATAGACATCACTTCACACTTGTGGAAGTTGATTTTAAGTCCCGACATGAGTTCGAAGCTAATAAGCAAGGCTTTAACCGTTGCCACGCTGTGGAGGTCGGGTTGGAACAGCAATAGCGTATCGTCCGTGTATTGCAAGTGTGATATCCCCCCTGGGATGAGGTGTCCCAGCACCCCTTTTATGTGCCCAGCCTCCACGGCTTTCCGAAGCATAGCTGCCATCGCATCGGCGACAAAATTGAACAAGAGCGGTGACATGGGATCACCTTGGCGCAAGCCGCGCTTGTTCCCGAAGAAGTTCCCTACTTCTCCATTTACCGAGACCGCAGTTTGCCCCCCCCCCCCGAGACCAGCTGCATGACTCGGTGCACCCACACCGACGAGAAGCCCCTACTGGTGAGGATTTGTCGGAGGAAATCCCAATTGACGCGGTCGTAAGCCTTCTCGAAATCTAACTTGAGCAGAATCGCAGGTTCGTGTGTGCGTTTGAGCTCGTGTAGAGTCTCTTGCAATGCTAATGGCCCCTCGAGAATTTTTCTACCACGGATGAACGCCGACTGGGAGCGACTAATAGTGCAATGTGTGATCGGCGTGAGCCGGGTGGCGCAACCTTTTGCACAAATTTTGAATGGGACATTAATGAGCGCAATGGGTCTGTACTGGCGGATGTTGTCCGCGCCGGGCACTTTCAGGGTTAGCGAGAGTACACCGTAGTTAAGCCTAGCGATGTCCACGAAGCCACGCATGAATACGTTACATACCTCATATATGGGATTGCACAGAAATGACCAAAAATGCTTAAACATCGCCACCGGCCACCCATCCGGTCCCGGGGCCGTGTCTGATTTCATGCTAAGGAGTGCATCGTCTATCTCCTCAGGGAGAAACGCGAGCCCCAACCCCTCGTTATCGCTCTCAAGCACCCTTTGAGACGGTAGCCAGACGTCCGCGCGCAGCCGTGCTCGCTGGGCCTCATCCATCCCCATCAGACTAATATAAAAGTCGTAGATGTGTTGGGAAATCTTCGATTGCTGAAGAAGAAGCCCATGCTCTGTCTGCAACCTAAGAATTGAGCATTTCCTGCGCCGGCCATTCGCATACGCGTGGAAATACTTTGTGTTCACATCACCTTTGAGCGTCCACTTGAGGCCGCCCCTGCGCCTCCAGTATTCCTCTTCGGCCCCGCAGCAGCGCTTCGACTTGCCCCTCTAAGGCATATCGCCATGCCCATTCTTGCTCAGAGAAATGTCGTGTGTCCTCCTGGACGTCGAGGTGTGCTATTTCGTCAAGGAGCCTCGCCCTGAGGACCTTGTCGTCACGCCCCTGGTTCGCGCCCCACCCCTTGGGGCTTGCGCGGAGGCGGCCCCCAACCGCGATCCAAAACTCCATTGGGCCGCGTTGCTGGCCTGTGAGTTGAACACATCGCTGCCATCTCTCCCTAAAGATGGTGTCAAAGTCAGGGACCTCGAACCACGCGGTTTCAAAGAAGAAGCGCGGGCTACGTTGAACTCTATCTTCCCTGGAAGATAAGATTAGCGGAACATGGTCCGATCTAATTCTTGTTTTTGCAAGGAGCGAACATAAGGGAAACACAACTTCCCAGTCCGGAGACATGAAGGCACGATCCAGGACGGATCGCACCGGGGCTAGTGGCTTGTTTGTCCAAGTATACCTCGCCCCTGATCTGGCCACTTCCCTAAGTGCCATAGACGCAATCACGTTGTTGAACATGGCCACCCTTGACCAGTTGATGTTGTCGTTGTTTTTATCTGCACCCGAACGGATCAGGTTAAAGTCCCCCCCCCCCCCCACCATTAGCGAGGTCTGAGCTGCAGATAAAGCCATCACCTTGGCTTCCAATTCTCCCAAGAACTCAGCCGAGCGTGAGTGATCTGTTGGTCCGTAGACTTGCACGATCGTGAGCTCGCGAAGCGACGCTCGCACGCGGATGTTGGCCGCAATGAAGAAGGTGCCAACCTCCCAGGTCAGCACCTCGTACGTGGCACTGCAGAAACCTAGCAACGTGCCACCCGAGTGGCCGTGGGCCGGGCTGTGGTGCCAAACAAAGCGCTCTAAGGGATCAATCGCTAAGATATCTTGGTGCCGAAACTCTGATTTAATCGTTTCCTGGAGTCCTACGATATCTATCGTTTCTTTCCTAATGTAATCCCTTAGTTGGGTGTGCCGACCCAAGTGGCCGAAGCCACGGATATTCCAAAGAAGGGGACGCATCTAAATGACGTGGTTACGCAGGCGCACCCCCTGAAGGTGATCGCCTTGGCCATGCGCCTCACCTTGCCGTAGCGAGGCGAGGGGGGAGTAGCAACCCCTGTTGTTGTATCCCCATCGGGCCGGGTCGTTAGCACCGTCGAGGCCTCCGCCTCCACTGCCAAATGATCCGCGTGTTGAGCAGCCGCCGCTGCCAGCGCCATCTCCTTTGCACGAATCAACGAGATAAGCTCGCTCATCTCACCCTCTCCCATCGGTGAGTCTGTGTGCCGAACATGCGCACTATAATGGACAACCCTCCCGGTTAGTTTAATCAGTAAGTACTCTATCGCTGTACTAATTGAGCAGACTACGATAGTGCATTCGTATATGGTTCTCGGGTACCTGCGTGGATTTTGAACTCCTAGGTACCCATGAACCGCCCCTCAAAAAACAAAGTACCCGAGAACCCAATATGAAAATTAAAGTCAAAAAAATACTAGGAACAGTAAAAAGCAACTAGAATTTTTGGGTATCAAACATGGTCGACCATTCTACTCCTGTGTGAAGTTTCATGATGAAATAACATACGTGGTATTCTCCGTAAAAAGGGTTAAAAATTATTATATAAAAAATATTTGAATGAATTGTAGGTCGGACTGTATTTTCTTCGCTAAGGATACCACGGGTACCATTTCTTCACAAAACTGGCTGGTCTCCGGTGATTTCAACCAAATATATTGGGCTAGGGACAACAATAGAGCAAATGTGGATCAAGGTCGCATTGTGCGCTTCAGGAATGCACTCAATGCTTGTGAGCTGAAGGAGATTCATCATGGAGCAATGAGCGCGCTAACCCAACTTTGAGCAAGATTGATAGCTTCTTCTGCAATGTTTGGGACATCGAATTTGGCACCCACATCCTACACGCCCTCCTTTCATCACTTTTCTAACCACAGCTCGCCTCTCCTTGCGAATGATAAGAGGTTGTCGAGAACATAGTTTTTCCGCTTTGAGAACTTTTGGATCAAGATGCTCGGCTTCCAGGAGGTGGTTCAGGAGGCTTGGAATGAAGGGATGCAACATACTGATCCTTACCATGTCCTTTTTCAAGTTCAAAACAACAAGTTAGAAGCTTAGAAAGTGGAGCAAGATGATCTTTGCCCATTTGAAAGTGCAAATTCACATGGCCCTCGAGATCATCCTATGGTTGGATGCGGCTCAAGAGCATAGGACCTTGAGGGTCGACGAGCGTGACATTAGAAGAAGGCTAAAGCGGAAAGTGGTTGGACTGACTGTGCTTGAAAAGGCATGCAAAAGACAGAGCTCAAGAATCACCAATCTCAAGGAGGGGGGGGGGGGTGCTCACACTCAGTTCTTTCATCTCCGGGTCAACCATAGAAGGAGGGAAAACTTCATCCATCACCTCAAACACAGCAATGGTTGGGTTGCCAATCACGAGCACAAAAAGTCCATCATTCAAGAATACTTTGCAAAGATCACCAAGCGAGGCCCATCCCGGCCAATGACATAAATTGGGAGGATATCCCCGCTGCCTCTTGCAACCTCTCGAACCTTGGGGCTGTTTTTACCGAGGACGAAGTCAAGGCTGCCATCTTCGATCTTCCCATTGACAAAGCAACAGGGCTCGATGGGTTCGCTGGGGCTTTCTTTAAGGATTGTTGGTATATCATCAAAGGGGACATCATGCTTGTTGTCAAGCACTTCTGGAACTTACATACTTCCAACCTCCAATGGCTCAACTCGGCGAATATTGCCCTCATTCTAAACAAGGATGGGCCAGACTTCCGACCTATCATCCTTATACATGCCATTACCAAGATTATTGCAAAAATTATTTCCACTCGTCTCGCTCCACACATGCCTACTCTTGTCTCGAATGCCCAAAGTGTTTTTATTAAGAAGAGAAGCATCCACGATAAGTTCATGTAAGTACAAAATTTGGCGAGACGTTTCCACCGCAAAAAAAATCTAGGTCACTTTTCAAGATCAACATCAGGAAAGCTTTTAACTCGGTGAGATGGATTTTCTGATGGAGCTCTTGAGACACCATGGCTTTCCGAGTCGCTTTAGAGAGTGGGTTTCGGCCATCGTATCCACAACATATTCGCGAGTGTTCATCAATGGTGTGACTGGAGATACGTTGAAGCATGGTCGAGATCTACGACAAGGGATCCGCTCTCCCCTCTCCTCTTTGTATTGGCAATCGACCCTTTGCATCACATCCAAAACTGGGCCACGACTCAAGGTCGGCTTCATCCTCGACATGCGAGGACCCCGACAATTCATGCATCTCTATATGCTGATGATGCTGCCATCTATGTGGCACCCATTAAGGAGGATATTCAATTCTTTGTTGCAACTCCTGACTCCTTTGGTGAGGTGATTGGCCTTGTCACAAATTGCTCCAAAAGCCTTGTGGCTCCAATCCAATGCGACAATGTCAACCTTGAAGACATTCACTTCTCATTCCTGGTCGTGCGAACATCCTTTCCAATGGGATACCTTAGCCTCCCCCCTGTCCGTCAAGCGCCTTAAAAGAATCCACTTTCAACATTTGAAGGATAAGATCGCAGGCAAGCTACCCCCTTGCATTGGAAGACACGTCGCCTATGCGGGTCGGATTGTCCTTGTCAAAGTTGTTCTCACAACCATTGCCATGTACCATCTCACACCCTTGGACATCCCGGTTGGGGTTAGAAAGAAGATCGACAATATTTTTCATGCCTATCTTTGGGCGGGCACCGATAAGGTCTCTGGAGGAAAATGCAAAATTAATTGGGGCCTTGTTTGTAGGCCGAAGAAACATGGTGGTTTGGACCTTTTCCAATGTCGCTTCACGAGGCACATTTCGAGCGAGATCTTGCGGTGGATTGGCATTCATGACATTTCACCAAACCATTGGGCGACGATAGCTTTGGTCAGCGATTGGTGGCATGGTAATCTTCAGGTTTATCATGGATCTTTCAGAGCGCTTGCCTCCCTGATGATGCTAATTCACGGAAAATATGGATGAAGCGCAACGCTTGAGTCTTTCGCGACACGGCTTCTCCCTCCATGGTTATTATCTCCAAGATCAAAGAGGAGGTTTCACTTCGGGCTTTGGCGGGCACCAAGCATTTGAGTATTGTAGTGCCACGAGAATAGCTTTTATTCCACGCTCGGCGGGTTTTGTTTAAACTTCTTCCTTAATTAATGAAATGACAAATCTTTTGCCTTGTTTCAGAAAAGAACTTTTGAATGGAGTGAAAAAATGATTAGGTAGATATATACCATTGTAATTCTTGCATTTATAAAAATGTGAATGAAAGTTGCAGCAAAACTTTCCAAATCGGCAAGAATTGTAGCGACATATACTCCCACCATCCCTAGTTGACGCTAAAATAGATGTATCTAGCATTGAAATATGTCTAGATACATACATTTTAGTGTCAATTAATATGAGGTGGAGGTAGTATCTAACTAACAAAAAGTAAATAATCTAGTGGTGTTGCTTTTTAAGAAAAATATTACAATGTCTGCTCGGCCGACCCAGCCGTGCCGCTGAGAGCGAGAAGGACCATGTCGGATTGTATGATTCGAAACAAAATGGTCTACATATGCGGGTTTTTTTTGCGAAAAAACTTCCAATCTATTTATCTTCAATCATGGCAGTACAACGAATACCAGAAATAAAAATTACATCCAGATTCGTAGACCACCTAGCGACGACTACAAGCACCGAAGCGAGCTGAAGGCGCGCCTCCGTCATCGCCCCTCCATCGCCGGAGCCGGGCACAACTTGTTGTGGTAGACAGTCGGGAAGTTGTCGTGCTAAGGCCCCATAGGACCAGCACCCCAGAACAGCAACCGTTGCCGATGAAAAATAATGTAGATCGGAAGGATCCAAACCGAAGACACACGAACGTAGACGAACAACGAGGAGATCCGAGCAAATCCACCAAAGATAGATCTGCCGGAGACACACCTCCACACGCCCACCAATGATGCTAGACGCACCGCCGGGACAGGGGCTAGGCGGGGAGACCTTTATTCCATCTTCAGGGAGCCGCCGCCGTCTCGCCTTCCTGAGCAGGACACAAACCCTAAAAAGATTGAAAAAGACGACTAAAAATGGAACCCTCCCGCCGGCCCTTGTCAGGATCCACCGCGCCTCCATGGCCCTAGGGCCACCGGAGACGAGGCGGACCTGCGCCGGCGCCGGCGAGAGGCACAAACCCTAACTTTCTTTCTTGAAGGAGGAGGAGGAGGAGGTGGAGGAGGAGCCCTGCAGGTCCTAGTCGTTCACTTTGGATCAATTAAGTACGAGCTACATATGCGTATTCTTTTAAAAGAATCACAAATTAGACATGTATGTACATGCACACCGTCACATATAGCATATAAAGACTAGAGTTGCGTAGTTAAAAGATTAATGAAATTGCATCAGGGAAATGCAATTGTACCTTTTTTGCGGGAAATTTTTTGATCTATTCATCTTCAATCATGACAATACAACAAATACTAAAAATAATAAAAAATACATTCAGATTCCTAGACCACCTAGCGATGATTACAAGCATTGAAGCGAGCCGAGGGCACGCCGCCGTCATCGCCCCTCCATCGCGGGAGTCGCAGGGAAATGCAATTGTTAAGCTATATGGTTGGCGCGTAATCGAGCTACTTTTGAAAAGAAACAAATCAAGACTTCTTTTGAGATTGTGTTTTCTCTATGCTCTTTTCCGCTCTACTGGACAGGTCTACAGCAAGGGAATGCCGCCAGGGAGCTACGCACAGGAGCAGAGATGATCAGGGCTAGCACAATGCAGCTGATGAAGATGTGTGATGCTGCCAAGCAACCGATCCAAGGTGCCTGATGATTCGAGATGCTCTAGATGAAGAGATGGCTGGCACGAGATGTCTACCTTTGTTGCTTCTACCCGGAGAAGATGTTTCTATCTCGCTGGCATGATATTTTGTCTGTTCTAGTTTAATCTTTTGAGAATGTAATAGGGTAGACTTTATGTTGTGCTACTCAGGTTTTCGCCCCATAATACTTGTTTCGATGGCGAGCGAGTGTGGTGGGTGTCCTGGTAGTGCGGGAACTCGCTTTACCTCTTTCCCTCCTCCTGACTTTTCCTGTTGGAACTGGTTGTATTTCCGTTCTATGCAATGGAAAGGGGTAAAGCCCGGTTCTAAAAAAATTCGGACAAGGTTGCATCTAGATCTGTAAAATGCTGGGATAGGCAACCAAAGCCACAAACTCGATGGTTGTCCACGCATCACTATGGTCGATCGATACCCACCACCCCACCAGCTCTAAATCTGGGTCAGGCTCCCAAAGTGGCCTATATGCGGGCAACCGTCAACAGATCTCCTTTGATGCATACTACAAAATATTAGTTTAGCTGAGAGTTTCCTTTTTACGGGTAGTTTAGCTGAGAGCTCCTTAATTTGGGTGAATTTTGATGAAAAGTGGCCGTACTTTTTTCCAGACTCGAAAGATGAACAGGCCCAGAAATGTCCGCCATATCGGCCTAGACACGTCAACCCCACCCTAAAACCTCCCCCCTCCATTCGCCCAACATGGTAATCGTCTCTGGTCCTGCCTCCACCCGAAGCACCGCCCCGGACACATCCACCTCCTGAAACAAGAGGGCCAAGCAGGTTGCACATTTTCTCAAGACGCATCAAAAACTTCAAGGTCGAGAAGTGCGTCAACAACTTCTCAATGATCTTGTGGAGCATTTCTGGAGACATCATGAAAACCAATAGATTCGTGTTATTGTTTGATTGTTTATGTTTGAACTATGTACTCCGAATTTTACTTATGTCGAACTATTTATTTGTATTTGCAATCTATATCTTTTGACTATCCATTTTTTATTGAAAATAAAAATAAAAATAGGCTGGACGTGTGAGAAGGGAAGAAACGGGGGGCGTCCTTGGGCAACCAGTATTTTTTTTAAGCGCAAATGGGCTCTGTCCACGGACATACGAGGGTGAAATTTCAGGTTTACCCTTGGAGATGCCCTAATTAACCATGAAGGCCCGTACGGCTGTACGGATTGTGCCTCTGGCCGATCTTCAATCGTTAAGAAACTACGGAGGGAACATAATTTGGAACAACTGCGTAGGTGTACTCCATTGAGGGGGCATAATCTGGAGCACTACGTATGGTGCACTCAAATTAGGGAACATAATTTGGAGCAATTGCGTATGGTGCTGCTCGAGTGGCAAGCCGCACAGGGACAAGCGGTCAATATTGATGGAGTAAAGCACTAGTTCAGCGCCAAGTGGATGATTTTGATGTGCTAACAAAATAGTACTAGCGGGACAAGGAGGATTGATCCAACGATCAAGCGGCAAGAAACCGAGTGATGTTCTGAAGATCGATTCGATGTTGATAAGTTTCCGCGCGACAGATTCTACAGGCGCTCATCATTCTTTGACCAATGCTGGATTGCTGGAAATCAGAGAGCTGGACGGATTTGGACGCATCGATCAATGGCCGTGGATCGACCAAAAGTTGCCGCCAGTCTTCCCGCGTCCAATTGGTGATAAATAAGTCGGCAAACTTAATACTACCAGTTGGCAGTTACTTCAAAAAAAAAATACAGTTGGCAGTGTTGACCGCGGTACGGATGTTCGGCCGTTGGAAAATCCGAAAGGGAAATTTACTTTGAAAATACACAACCTGGCACCTGCTAGGATAGCAGTATACATATACAGTTTAAAAGAGATCTAGCTAACCTAGTACGCTGTATGTCATGTCCATTTAGACGCCTCAACCTTCGCTCTTCCATTGGCCAGGCCAACCGTACGTAGCTTTCCATGTCAAACCCGAAGGTAGCTGGGGTCTCGTCCGTGCTCCCGGCACATCGCCGGTACCGGTGTCGCCGCGGTTGGCTAGAAGTGGCTTCCGCTGCGGCGCCGTCCTTGACGAGGCCTGGCTCGCACAATGACAGAAGAAACCAGCCTCTTGGTCTTGGTCTTGGCCTCACCTCCGGCAGTCATCGTCTTCTTCCTCCCCTCTACTCGACTCGCGTCAGGGCTCGCACCATGGTTCGTCCTTCATGTGTCGGTAAGCGTGCGCCATATATAACTTTGCTTGTTTTCGTTTTCTCTCAAGGGTAACTATAAAAATGGGTAATAACAACATGGGTGCCATAGTGATAAATGTAAGATGAATATGTGGGTGACTGCGTGAATGTCATGAACTCATAACTATAGTTTGAACTCGGTAACAACATTCATGACATGGTTGTAACTCTAGGCAAAGAAGTTAAAAAAAAAACTAGATTATTGCTAAGATGCTAATAGTAACCTCTTGCTCGCAAAAAAAAAAGAGGTAATAGTAACCTCAACTTTAGCCCATGCATTCTCAAAATGCACAAATAACTGCATAAACCCAGTAAAAATAGGTATATAATGTTCTGACACTTGATTTCATGGCATTTTTTAACTCATTTATTTTGCTTTAAATTGAATAATGTTCATATTTTACTAAGATTTTGTAGTGAGTGATGTGTTAATTGCTTTGTGACACATATGTATCTCTTTTCTTAAAAATAGCAAATGGTGCGAGGACGTTTGTAGGAGAAAATGCAAGCCTGCAAAACATGGTACGTACATCAGTATTGATTGTTGTTTCTATTGAATTTTTGGGTCTTGTGTCTGTCATATGATTCTTTTCTCAACTAATTTAGGAACGGAAGGCAAGAATAAAGAAGCAACTCCTGGAACCCAAATTGTCGCCATCTTCGTACGACACCGCATGGGTGGCTATGGTGCCCTTACCGGGCTCATCTCAGGAGGTTCCATGCTTCCCGCAGTGTATTGAATGGATACTACAAAACCAACAGATCAATGGATCTTGGGGTCTTGCTCACATGGACTCCTCAATCAACAAGGCCACCCTCTCATCCACACTAGCTTGTGTGCTTGCACTTCAGAGATGGAATGTCGGGAGGGAACATATTAGGAGAGGTATAAAATTTGAGAACATATGAATTTACTTGCTAATGTTGTTTTAATCTCTCACATTTTAAAGTTTACAAGGGTCTTGATGCGATGATAATGATATACTCAGGAATACATTTTATCAGCAAAAACGTCTCCGTTGTCATGGATGAACAGATTGCTGCTCCTATAGGCTTCAATATCATTTTTCCTGGTATGCTTAGCCTTGCCATGGGGATGGGCTTGCAGTTTCCTGTTAGACAAACAAATGTTGATGGGATTCTGCATCTCCGGGAGTTGGAACTAGAAAGGTTTGTTGGTCACAATTGTGGCATGAGTTCCCCATAAAATGGTTATAGCATGAAATTTGTACTATTTCCTTTCCTGTCTAGTCCTAGGAATAGTTTTTTAATGTTAGATACTCAGTTTGCATTTTTTTTCCTTACCATTTTTGTTTGCATTGTTTTTTTTCTTACCTTCTTTAGAAAATTAAAACTTCCTACAAGATGTTTGCCTTTTGAAAGTATTTATGAGAGCCATAATTCCTTCCAATAAGAATTAGAGTATTGCACATGTACTACCATGCAATGGAATTTTCAAATATGCTTACATATGACTTAATTCAGGCTTGCTGCGGATAAATCTTTTGGGAGAGAAGCATATATCGCTTATGTTGCTGAAGGACTAGGAAACCTATTGGACTGGGATGAAGTTATGAAGTTCCAGAGGAGGAATGGATCACTGTTCAACTCTCCTTCCGCAACTGCAGCTGCGTTAATCCAAAATTATGATGACAAAGCCCTCCAATATCTAAATTTGCTTGTTAGTAAGTTTGATGGTTCAGGTGGATCTTTTTTCCTTTCATCCTAATAATTCACAAGGGCGTACAATATTTTTAATGCCTAACAACATTAGAAATTTGCAGTGCCAACAGTGTACCCAACAAATATATATAGCCAGCTTTCAATGGTGGATACTCTTGAAAAGGTCGGGATATCTCGGTATTTTTCAAGTGAGATAAAGAGCATCCTGGACATGACATACAGGTACTTGTGAGCTATGGTCATAAATAAAAAATTGGTATTTCTCTTTTGAAGCTTGTGCAAACTATATCCACTTTGCAGTTGTTGGTTACAAAGAGATGAGGAAATCATCCTGGATGTATCAACATGTGCAATGGCGTTTCGTATCTTAAGAATGAAAGGATATGATATTTCATCAGGTACTTCCTTGTGCAGAAATTCCCTAGCTTTTTAATGTTATGATCGTCTTTTTTCAGTGTTATATTTGATTCAGTAACTTCAATCTGATGTAGATGAGTTGTCCCATATCGATGAAGCCTCCAATTTCCATAATTCACTTCAAGGATATTTAAGTGATACAAAATCCATAATGGAATTGTACAAGGTTTCAAGAGTTAGTGTATCAGAAAATGAACTAATACTTGATAATATAAGTTACTGGTCAGGGAACTTATTGAGGGAAAAGATATTTCATGATGACGTGCAAAGTAGGTCGATATTGGCAGAGGTGGTTGCATGAAATTTAAAACTCAGATAATGTATTGATTGAATATTGACTAGGTTACAACTTATGTTTACTTGTATACATTTATAATTTCAGGTGGAGTATGCTCTTAAATTTCCCTTTTATGCCACAATGGATCGTCTGGATCACAAGAGGAACATTGAAAACTTTGATTTGAGTGGTTCGCAGATGTTGAAGATAGAACACTGGTAAGAGTTGTACTTCTTGAAAATATTTGTGATCTTTGAATCATATAAATATAGAGGTTGGACATCAAATTCATTTTGGTGAATTAGGCCATGTTGTGTAAACCAAGATATTTTAGCTTTGGCTATTGAAGATTTCACCATCTCTCAATCTGTTTACCAGAGTGAACTCCAACTTCTTGAACGGTAATTTGACAAATATGCTCTCTTGTCTTAGTAACTTCCTTTCTTAGAGAATTTCCAATTTAATTTGTTTGTTGCAATAGTTGGGTGAAGGAGAACAAGCTAGACCAAGTATTGTTTGCACGACAGAGGACGACATATTGCTATCTCGCTGCTGCTGCTACCATGTTCCCTCCTGAATTGTCAGATGCTCGCATTTCATGGGCCAAAAATTCTATACTCGTAAATATTGTTGATGACTTCTTCGATGTTGCGGGGTCAAGAGAAGAATTAGAAAACCTTGTAGAACTAATCAAGAAGTATGATTTTTCAACTTGATTTATTTATATGTTCTTTCTTAGCACCACTGATGGCATCTTCTCTCTAAAGATGTTGTTGTTTCTAACAAGTCATTTTGTGTAATTTGCTAATGTGTGTCTTAGGTGGGATGAGCACTACAAAGATGAATTCTACTCTGAGCAAGTAAAAATATTGTTTTATGCCATTTACACTTCAACGAGCCAGCTTGGGACAATGGCTTCTGTCGTACAAAACCGTGACGTCAAAAAGCACCTAGTAGAAACAGTGAGTTTCCTGCACGTTTGCCAGATTCTGAGTTTTTTTGTTCAGCAATGAAACATTGTAATTCATTTGTAGTGGCTACAACTACTAAGGACTATGATGACCGAGGCAGATTGGCGGATGACACAATATGTGCCAACAGTTGAAGAATACATGGAACTTGCAGTTGTGTCATTCACAGTAGCTCCCATTCTGCTCCCAGCATCATATTTTGTCAGGCAAGCACTCTTGGCTTGTGTTGTAAATGGTCAAGAGTACAACGAGTTATTCAGACTAATGGGCACTTGTTGTCGCCTCCTGAATGACATCCAAGGCTTTGAGGTATTTCAACCCCCTTCATGGCTTAAAGTTTGTGTCTTTCAAGGTTTAGTATAGCTCTGTAAGCATATCATTTTTTACGTATGTGGCTTCACATATCTCTACATGAAAATTCTTTGTATACAATATTTGGTGAGACTACAGGCACCAAAGTAATCCTCACAAAAATCTAAATTCATGGACATTAATGATATTATTAAGAGCATATACGCTGTGACAATAAATCCCATGTTTGCTTTGGAATTTTGATTCATTTACTATTGTTTATGCATCATGTGTATCCTATTTCTCATAGTTGATAAGTTAATAGTAACTACTCATATCTTTGTCAGTCACTTTAGTCATTTAAGTTGTAATTGGGCTACTTTACAGATTTTTTAATATACTATTGATACAGAGGGAGAGCAGCGAGGGAAAACTTGATAGTGTTTCACTATGTGTTCTCCACAGTGATGGTTCTATGTCCATTGAAGCAGCTAAAGATTCAATAAAGAGCTCCATAGCCTCATGTAGAAAAGACTTGCTAAGGTTGGTCCTTAAGAAAGATAGCGTTGTTCCTAGGGCATGCAGGGAGTTATTTTGGAACATGTGCAAGATATGCCACTTGTTCTACTCTCACACTGATGCATTTACCTCGCCAAGTGAGATGGTCACCACAGTGAATGCAGTTATCAATGAGCCACTCAAACTCCAAATTAGCAATCCATCTTTTGATGCGCAATTAGATGAATAAGGATGTCATGTATTTTCACCATTTTCATATGGATCAACCGACCAGGTACACTTTTCAAAAATAAAAGGGATGAGATGATGGTGCACCAGAAACATATACTAGTTGGGTTCTGGTTGCGCTGATTTGAACATTCATCTTGGGTGAATATAGTTATATCCTACAATAGTTCGTGTCTCTTCTGTAAAGGTTGTGCTACTCTCCGAATTTGTACTTGTTGGTGGTACAATTTTCCTATCTTGGTCCACATCATTTCTTGTTGCATGTTTCGCAAAAAAAATGGTAGGACCAGTCTCTGTACGAATCTTGTCTTTAGTGCGATCAAATCAACTAATAATGGACAAGACACTATAAAGAGGTACACAATTTTTCTACAATGGGCAAAATATTATGTGAGGCCAAACAATAAAGATACAAGAATGAGATAAGCTTCCAATGGCACAACCATCACAAGATGTAACCAAAAGAAATGCCTTCAAGATGAAGACACATTCAAGTAGATCTAGTACAACCAACATGGTTGTTTGTATTTCATTTCTTCTAAGCCGACGCCCTTCTTACAAGAGAAAGCACTCACTGAAATACTTATTGAATCTCATATTTCTCTTGGCGCCAAGAATTTTTTACATGTTCGGGTCGATTAGAGGTTTGGCTTGCTTCCCCCACCCTCGCTTATGAAATGGATAACCCTTGTTGGCATAGAAGTAGGATTTTAAGGGCTTCTGTCGAAGCAGAATATGAGAAAGTCATGCATTCTTTCAAGAATCTCCACCTCCTACCTTCTCTTCCTATCATATAAAAAGGTGGGACATTCTTGTGTTTACCATATGAAGGTTATAGACGAGCAGTGCCATCTATTTGAGGACAATCTCCCCAAAGACATGTTATATATTCTAGAATTTGCATATAATGAAGATATAATAGTATATGTCAAGATATTTGTTAGATGTAGCTCTATCTATCAAGATATTTAAGACTGGTAAATTTACACGAACTTGTGTACCTACAATTTTTAAAGTGTTACAAAATGATCTGTGGAGGCATGCAATTTCCCCCTTCTTTTTCTCAACTAGGGATTTTGGTTTAACTAAGATTTTAAGGGATAATGTATCCAAACAAACCGACATTACTTTCCTTGAAATATATGGCTTCAATTACTAAAAGGGTACTTGCAATGGTACATCTGAATTAAATAATGAAAGGAGATTTAGTGGTATTGTTGTGCGATTAATTTTGCTAAACAACAACATAAATCCTAAGTTGAGAGATTGAGTTAGGAACAAATATATTCTTTAGTATAAATAGCTGATGGAATTTTATACTTTGAAGCCTTAGAACTAGCTCCGATTAACAAACTATCCAAAAAATGTAATCACATAAAAGCAACTCAACCACACCCAAACCATCATGTTAGCACCTAATCTGGACACAGTTAAAATGATACAAAATTTAGATCATATATTTAACTCATGAACACCCAATCATGGAAATCTTCTTGCTTGGCATATCTATGCATACGACTATGCAGAATCGTTGGATTCTTTATGAAGTTAATGAAAAGTCATCACCTAATATGATACCATATCTTTTCGGAGTATCAGTTTTGAATGCAGAAAATATCTATAGTGCTGAATATTGTAGGTAGTTGAAGAAACTATATTATCAGAGGTGAGACAGCCGCCTCCAACTAAAGATACAGTAGTCACTCGTGTGGGATGTAAGTTGTGTTAATTTTTAACTACAAAATCATAATTCATAAATGTGTGAGTTAATCCAATGACAATAAATGTCAAAGCTTGTTTCCCGCCAATCTGTAACTTAAGGGAAAATGTAGCTGGACCTGAAACTCCCTTGACGGTATTGTAGGACATTTTCATGGCTGTTGGTGATGGATTATTAGTAGTACTAGATCATTGATGGTGCGCGTTGCTGCGCCCGTCTGTTTCTACGGCATAAATGTTTGTGATTGATGCATATATATGGAGGGATTTACTTGTCAACATGGTACCTAACATATCATGGCGGTGTACAGATTCCACCTATGGATTAGATGGTTTTATTGGAATGTTTATATGTACTATATTTGCTGGGGTTAGAAACCCTAAACCCTACTTCCATGAAACATTAAAAGAGCTCCATGATCTACATCGGTGCTGAAGGCGTCTATAAATGACTCATATGGGTTGTGTGTATTGGGGCAGGGACCATGGGCTTCGATCGCGCAGACCATTTTAATTCAATAATTTAAAAGAGATCTAACTAAAAGTGCAAATATCAACATACCAATATCAACATAAATGTTATTCAATAAACATCAAGAACGATTTTGGTGCTCACCTCGAATTATAGGTCAATATGACAATGGATACACTTATGGCTAGCTAGTCTCGTTTTAATTCATGGAGCAATTACCTTATGGTAAATCAAACATCAGGCCGCAACAAAATTCAAATTTGACATACTGAGGATAAAATAACAAAAGTATCCACAAACATAATTGTACCATTTTCTAGAAGGTTGTGGCTCTTAGTTTCTATAGCCTTTCCTCTCCTATCCTGGACATGGATTAGTCCTTAGGGTGGCTCACAGGTTTTGGCATTCTTCAATTGCTCTTGTGCTCGCCATTCTTGACCGTCTTTTCCTTCACTGGTGCCACCTCCAACTCCTTCTCAACATCATTGTCTTTCAGAATTTGATATCCAATTATTTCTTCTAATTTACGTGAAAAACAAAATTGATGCAACCTTTATAGTGTAAATCACACACATCAATGGTGATAGTCATAATTAATGAAACACATAAAATCTAAGGTGCTCATAAAAGGTTGTTGACTTTGCCTTTCTCCTACAAAAAGCAAACAAGTAATGCTTGGTAAGTATAAATTTAGGAATATTATAAGGCACCATGGCCATTGGGTTAAGTGTACGACAAGGTATCAATTGTTCATCTGGGCTTCTGGAGGATGACGATATTTGTTACTTATTAACAACTAATGCATGCTTTCTGAAAGTAATCTATGAATCATAGAAAAAAAATCCTTTGTAAAACATGAGAAGTTCAGAATCATCATAAGAAATGCAAACCCATCACGCACAATCCATTGTTGCAACATTCCATAGATACACTGCATGCCTTACCTAACATTGCCTTCCTTAAGCAAGCCATAGATAACAGTGTTATATGCCACCATCTAGCAGGAAAACAAATAATTGTGTTACTGAGGCTAGCTTGTCAGGTTTAATAACTTTTTGTGCGGGATAGCTTCGCGTGACATCGAGAAAATCATATTTGGATTCTGTAACCGGGTAAAAATGCAGGCACTCACAAATAAGAAATATTTGTGCGACTGAGGCTAGCTTGTAAAATTTAATAATATTTTGTGTGTGATAGCTTGGCAGGACATTGAGAAAATGATATTACGATTCTGTAACCCAATAAAAACACAGCCACTCACAATTAGAGAGGAAAAACCAGGGGTATCTAATGCATTACCTTCATGTAGTACTACACAATAGGGAAAGTATCGAGTGCTCCCAGCCTTGGGGTACTCCCGGTGCTCCAATGACAAAATACATTTTTAAATGTTTCAAAAAAATCTGTAAAAAAAAATAAGTGTTCATAAGGAATGTCACTACATCCCCTAAAAATTTCAAGTCCAAAATCGAAATTTACATTGAGAAACAAAAAGAGAAATCCAGATCTGAATAGTGTCAATGTTGCTTTTGTCTCTTCTTTACACTATTCATGCTAGATTTCACATTTTTGTTTCTCAATGTGTGTTTCGAGTTTGGACCTGAAATTTTTAGGTCTTGTAGTCACATTCATTGTGAACATTCACAATATTTTTCAAAATAATTTGACACATTAAAAAAATGTTATGTTGACATTGGAGCACCGGGAGTACCCCAAGGCTGGGAGCACCGGATACTTTCCCTATCTAAAAATATTCCACATGATTCAAAGGAAGATAATATGTATGATCGGAACAAGAAAACTACGGATGACAATATATACAACATAAATTTAAGATGCTGATAGGCTCCTGTATATTGTACGTGATAGTTTGCTGACCCCTGCATATATAGCCATTGGTTTGCTTTTACTGACTTAATCTGCTGCAGAGAAAAAAATGCAGGAAAATGGCATATGGTAAATAAAAGAGCATATTGTAAATACTGAAAGTACACCATAAAAACTACTTGAGGTACATATAAAATATAAAAAAAGTTTGCATGTTGTCGAGTACTCACTAAAGTTAGTACAAAGTTGAGTCACTTATTTTTTGGGACAGAGGGAGTAGATGATTTAAAGGCTATGTTTCTGCAAATCTAGGCTTTCTTTCGGCAAAAGAAAGTGAGGGGAAATACAAATCCCGATTAATTACGAGCTAGACTGCATATGAATTGTTGCTACCTGAAAACCAAAAGAGAGGGAAATAAACGAGACAAATATATGGTACTACGATCAATAGGTTCAGCGATTTACTGCAGAATCCAAAAACATCGACGTACGTGGATGAAATGTCAAGCTATGTTAGAAGTACACTGAACAAACAATTTAGTTTCAACGCTCTAAAGTAAGTAAATGGTACTCTCCGTTCTTGGTTTCCTCTTCTCAATCAAATGGCACCTGTACACAAAATAAGCATTCTACAACCTTTAAACATGAGAACTGAATGGATATGGCAATAGCACTGTTAACTAATATCAGAAGGCAAGTTGTTTCGTTATTCTTACATGCCCACTTCATGGAGATTAGCATGTCCATCATTACAGCTCTAAACAGGTCAAAAACATGAAGAGAAGTACTACAGGAAAACTTGACCTCTTCGGCTCACTGGTCTTTTTTCTGCAGAATAAGAGCTTTGCTTGTTATCGATTAAGAAATCAAAGAAGAACGGAAGTACAAAATGGTTACAACACTAAAGCCTTGTGCTCTCCAGATGATCTACTCTACCACAACAACGATTACTCGTGGATACTGTTTACGCTGGCCTCTATTTAAGGTTAATTAATTTCATTTTGTGCAGTTAATTCGCATTCATATTATATTAGTTTAGTGACTATGTATGTGGAATTTCAGGCCACTTTTGCCTTGTCGGACCTTACACTAGTAGAAAAGGACCTTATGTGAGACACATTAATCTCGGTTCGAACGGCTATGCATTAGTGCCGGTTCGTGTTGAACCTTTAGTACCGGTTCATGCACGAGCCCCCCTTTAGTCCCGGTTCATGGCACAAACCGGTACTAAAGGTCCCTTTAGTACCAGTTGACGCCATGAACCGGGATTAAAGGGGTCTGACCTATAGTCCCGGTTGGAGACACAAACCGAGACTATAGGGCAATTTTCAAACTCTACCCCCCGGTGTATCGCCATTTCAGTTTAGAAAAACAAAAAAAAGATAAAAACTTCAAAAATTAAAATCCTTCGAGATGTAGTTATGTTACTACATGTACAAGTTAGGAAAATTTAAAAACTTAAACTTGGACATGTTTTGCAAAAAAGTGTGATGAAAAAGTAAAACGACTACATTTTTTGCATACGATGTCGAAAAAAAGCGTATAATATATCAAAATGTTCAGAACGAAAATCCGCATCCGATTTTGACAACCATAAGCCTGTTTGCAAAATTTTAGAATCCTCAAATTCTAAAAGGAAAAAAGATATGCTCAAATTTCAGTTTTTTTGAATTTTGGTCAAACTGTGGTCAAACTGCTTATTCAAGAAATATTAGTGTTACTAAATAATTATTCAAGAATATTAGTATTACTAAATAATTATTTCAGTTTTTTGAATTTTGGTCAAATCTGGACAAACTATGGTCAAACTACTTATTCAAGAAATATTAGTGTAACTAAATAATTACTGTTTTTTAGAATAATAGTTTCAAACTCAAATGGTGAAACGTGTGACCTAATGCTCAAGCTAAACTCCTGAGGGTTAATAGGATTGACAGCTTACATTTGTCAGGAAAACATTAAGTGTAGACTTGGAAAGTAGGGGGAATAGAACTTCGAAGTTAAGCGTGCTCAGGCTGGGGTACGTAGTGAGAGGATGGGTGACCGGCCGGGAAGTTAGACGATTTGGAATGAGTGATCCACATTTGAGCAGTTAAGAGGGGTGATTAAAGAATAATTCAAAAAAACAAAAATAAAAAAAATCAATTTTTTCCAAAATTTTCAAACAAAAAAAAACCTTTAGCACCGGTTGGTGTTACCACCCGGTACTAAAGGTCCCCCATACCACGGTGCGAGCTCACATCATGTGGTGGGCCTTTAGTGGCGGTTCGTGCCGAACCGGTACTAAAGGGGAGGGCTTTAGTCTCCACCCTTTAGTGCCGGTTGCAGAACCGACACTAAAGGCCCTTACGAACTGGTAATAAAGCTATGTTTTCTACTAGTGTTAGTACTAATTTTCCAAAAAGGGAAGTAAGATTTACGCTAAAATACAAGCACAATATGCAGAAATTTTCAGGCAGAAACTGAAGGAATTAAAGACAAAAAAATGCAGCGTCAATTTAATACCCATATATCTCCAACAGAATCATCTAATCAGCATGGATACTTCGTGGCCACGTGTGTTGCTAGTTTTTACTGGAATTCGGATACCTAGAATTTTTTTTTTGAACCGGGCATAACCCCTTTCCATTACTATGACATAACGGAAATACAAACAAGTCCACAGAATGAGACGGGAGAGGGGAGAGCGGGTTCAGGCATCGCCGGGAAACCTACTGTGAGCACTCGCCATCGAGATAACCCACTGTAGGGCAAAAACCCGGCGACACCAAGTCATTCAGAGTTTCAGACGGGCAACCCCAGACAGCTCACAAAGTGAGCACCAAAATGACAGTCCCACACGAGGGAGAAACTTCAGAATGAAACAAATAACCAAGCAAAGATAGCCATCAGAAGCACGCATCTCCTTGTGATGACGTATCACCATTCCCTCCAGCAGTACTCCAGCGAGCTTCTCAGTCTTCGTGCGCAGTGCAGATGCGCATCAGCCTCGACGCACTATTCTTCAGCATGTCCACGCCTGCCCGCAGATCCACCGCATCCTCTTGCTTCAGCAATCCTGCCCAGTAACCAAGAAAAGCACACATAGAGAAGCAACATTCAAAAGGTGTTTGCAAACGCTTAGATTCGAACGTCACACCATTACGACATGTCCAAATAGCCCACCAAAGTGCAGCTATGCCAACTATGTAGAAAATCTCCCCACTTGGGAAGTGAACATAACACCAGGAGTAAGCCTGCCATAAACTGTTTGGGCACAGATCAGTGCCGAGCATACAGGCAACACATCTCCAAGTCACCTTAGCTATAGGGCAGGTAAAGAAGAGATGCTGAGAAGTCTCATTCTCTCCACAGAATGAACACTTAGGGTTTCCTTTCCATCCTCTTTTTGTCATCACCTCCCGAGTAAGGATAGCATCCTGGAATAGCTGCCACATAAAGATTTTGATCTTTAAAGGGATGCCAGCTTTCCAAACCCACCCAAAATTGCACCCTGTGATGTTTCTTTCCAAGAAAGAATAAACCGATTTGGTCGTAAAGATTTTTTTGGGACCCAGGCCCCACTTAATGTAATCTGATTCATCAGATACACAACAACCTCTAGAAGCGGCAACCACCTGCTGCCATTGTTCCTTGAGCTCATTGTTTAATCTTCTCTGAAAGAAAGTTAAAGGATCTGCCTCCCAGCGCTTATCCACAATGCATTCAGGGGAGTTGCAGATCGAGAATAGCTGAGGGAACTGGTCCTTAAAAGGTCTCTGATCACCAATGGGATCGATCCATACCCTTTCTATATTCCCAGATCGAATAATGACTCTTCTACCAGCCATATAAAGGTTTTTCACCTTCATAATAGCTTTCCAGCAAGGCGAATCATTCACCTTTGCTTTGACAGAAGCTACCGTATCTCTAACAAGGTATTTAGCTTTAATAATCTCCTGCCAGAGACCAGTTTTGGTCTCCAACTTCCACCACCATTTAATAAGAAGGCTCAGGTTTTGCTTATGTAAATCTTTCACACCCAAACCACCTTTCTCCTTCGATCTACAGATACGATTCCACCGCACTAGATAGTAGCATTTTCTCTTTTTAGACACTTGCCAAAAAAATCTTCTACGGTGTTTATCCAACCTGTCAATGATGGTCTTTGACAGGAGGAACATAAACATGTAATAATAAGCGATACTGGATATGTTAGCATTCAGCAGCGTTAGTCTACCCCCCGAGGATGCATTACAGCCTAATCCAGAATCACATCTATTTACATATTTGGCTTCCAAAAAGTCCCAATCCACACCTCGAATGGATGAATAACTGACTGGTACCCCCAAATATTTCATAGGGAAGTGGCCAATCTAACAGTTGAAAATGTCAGCATAAGTTTGCAAGATATTGTCATCCCCTCCAACACAGAGAATCTCACTTTTCTGGTAATTTATTTTTAAACCTGACATGAGCTCGAACATATAAAGAAGAAGCTTCAGATTCACAGTTTTAACAGGGTCGTGCTCAATACAAAGGACCATATCATCTGCATATTACAGAATTGCTACCCCATTCTCAACCAGGTCCGCGGCCAACCCAACAAAGAGATTATTTTTTTGCGCTTGTAGCACCATCTTACATAAGCACTCAGCAGCAATATTAAACAGGAACGGGGAAATAGGGTCTCCCTGCCTGACCCCTTTATGGCTTTGGAAGTATGGGCCCATTGTATTGTTTAGTTTGACACAAACTGTGCCATTATATAGGATCTTTCTCATCCACTCACACCAAGTTTCCCCAAAACCTCTGTTTTCAAGACACTTCAAAAGGAAGTCCCAATTAACCTTGTCATACGCTTTCTCAAAATCGAGCTTAATGACAATGCCACATTTTTTCTTAACATAAGTATGATGAAGAACCTCGTGCAAAGATAGTACCCCATCCATGATATTCCTGCCTTTGATAAAGGCATTTTGATGTTTGCTAAACAAAACATCAGCAAAAAGGGCCACTCTATTATCCAAAACTTTTGTAATCAGTTTATAAGGACATCTCAACAGACATATTGGCCTGAATTGTTGAATCTTATCTGCTCCAGAGATCTTAGGGAGAAGGGTAATGATGCCATAGTTCAACCTATAAACATCCAGTTCCCCCTTATGAAAGGCACGAAACAGGCCCATGATGTCATCTTTTACTATCTCCCAACAATGTTGGTAAAACTTGGCCGGAATGCTATCCGACCCAGGAGCCCTATTACTATTCATAGAAAACAGAGCATTTTTCACTTCCTCTTCAGAGAAAGGCCTAGTTAGCATCATATTATCATCCTCATTAATCCTCTCCCCCTCACCCCAAACCTCAGGATCCATTTGGAATAAGTTTCCAGGGGCAGGCCCAAATAACTCTTTGTAAAAATCAGTTGCATGTTTAAGAAGGTTCTCAGTTCCTTCAATGACCTGATCACCAACCTTCAGAGAGTGAATGGTGTTTTTCCTCTTATTACCATTATCGATCTTCTGATAATAAGCTGTGTTACTATCCCCTTTAAGCAACCATCTCTCTTTAGATTGTTGCAGCAGGTAGAGTTCCTCATTGACAAGGATTTCATTGAGCTCCACCAATAGACTTTGCTTTTTACACAAAGAACTCGTGGTCGAGATTGCCATTTTCTTCCAACTCTTCAATCTTCTCCAATTCTTCCTTAATACCATTCTTCCTAATTCTCTCATTCCCAAACTTGTTAGACCCCCAACCTTTAAAGAACTTTTGCAGTCTCTTCAACTTGATGTTCAAAACATCAACATGGTCAGATATATTGACTTTCTTAGTCCAGATCTTTTCGACCAGTGGGAGGAACTCTTCAGACTTGAGCCAGCTCAACTCGAATCTGAATTCTCTTGTGTGTGGGACTCGTACAACATTATTGTCCGAGGACACCAAGAGAGCATTATGGTCTGAGATATCCCTGACCAACTTTCTAACATTAACAAGAGGGAATATATTCTCCCAATCATTACTCATCAACACACGATCTAACTTTTCTAGGGTCGGGTGCGCTTGATTGTTAGTCCATGTGTACATACCCCCATGCATATGGATCTCGCTCAAGCACATAGAATTTATAACAGAATTGAACATGTCAGTATAAGTGGAGTGGTGCCAATTCTGGTTCTTCTCTCCATAATGTCTAAGAATCTTGAAATCCCCCGATAAGGAAAGGGGTTTGAATGTGACTAGAGAATCTGCTAACTCCACTAAGAAGTCATTTTTGTCACATTCATGAGCAGCACCATACACTGTACATAGGGTCCAAACTTTCTGTATTTTGACATCAAAGAAACAAACTTGAAGAATGAATCTCCCTTTACTCCAAGAAATAACTTCAAACATCTCCTTTTTCACTCCACAGAGGATGCCTCCTGATTTCCCAATAGCTGGGATCCAATCCTACCAAACATACTATGAGGATCTATTTTTCAAGTAACTGTCCGTAAAGTTTTTCTTATGGGTCTCTTGCAAGCAAACAAATTCCAAGGAATGATCTCTGATCATATGGGATAGGCAGGAACTCATCCCTTTTTTTCCTGCCCCCCTACAGTTCCAAAAAATGCCTATCATTTAATATGACTTTTCCTCCCCCCCCCCCTCTGGTGGCCCTGTAATGATGGACAAGGCTGCCAGCTTTTACCTTATCTTTTCCTATAGCAGGTTTTTGGCTCCTGGTTACAGGTCTAGATATAGCTATTTTAACCTTGGGACTTTTCTTTTTCCCGGACTTCACAAGAATAAAATTGGCCTCAAGATCATCTCCCTCTTCCCCCCATTCAGTACTAACAGGAGTCTGGTCACCCTTTTCATTGGTGATGTACATCACACATCCCCCATCCTGATTATCAGAGGAGGGGGCTTGTACATCATTACTATTTCCCCTCACTTTCTCTAATTCTCTAAGAATATCCACACTAGAGAAATTAGAATCAGGAATAATCACACCCATATTAGATGCCCTAAGCATAAGGTCATGATTTGTGAGCACATCAAAAGAATTGTGGCATAAGGAAGTACCTTCAAGGTTTCTCTTCTTAGATAAAGCCACAACTTTATCCTGCATTTTGCCAGCCATGTTCTGCAAATTCCTCATGCTGAATCTAATCACGTCTTCAGATATAAGTGGAGTAGTAGGTATCACCTCCCCCATATCATCAGGTGAGGCAGGATACTGTACCATATACTCCACTTTTTCCTGCATCTTGTCTTCCAGATCACCTTCAATCTCTTCAACCTGGATACATGAGTTGCCCTTCTCTGTATGAGATATTTTTTCACTTGGGATATCAACAACAGAACTAGATGAAACGTCATTGCATACTTGGATCTCCTCAGCAGATATCCTGTTGTTATCAACAACCAGGAGTGCCTGAGATCTCAATTACCCTTCCTTATTACAAGCCTCTTTAGCTATAATCTCAATAAGAAGGGTGTTATCCTCCTCTGACTCATCTGATTCCTCCTGTTCTTTCTCAATAGAGTCTATAGGAGCAGATTTTCCAGATAGGTTACACTTGCTGGACTCCCAACCTCTCTCCTTTTCTGAAATATTTGGGTTCTGCTTGGAGTCCTGCTTTTCCCATAGGCATGTTCTTTTTAGCGTAATCCACTTGAGATGTGCCACCGTCTTCGTGGTCACGAACCAAGACCTTTTCTATCTCATAAAAGAAATCAAAAAGTGCGTTCCAAGCACAACTTCGCCACCTCAGAAGCTCATCAACATTATGACATCCAAGCCGGACCGTACATATTCAGGTTTATGCAGGTGGCCATGTCGATCTCCAAAGGAACCCCAACCAATGAGGAAACATAGGCCACGCTTCTCTCATTTCTTCTCTCAGAGGTATATTAATAACTTTAACCCAAGCAGTTTCCATCACACCCTTGGCCCCAATATTGGCTGTCCATGGAACAATTTTACTACCACACCACAAGATCTAAGCGTCATTTTGTCATTGTAACACGCTTTCTTAACGCCTCTCCGATTCGAAAGCGCATCACATAAGTCCGGGGTCCAATAGGACGAAAGCGATGCAGTGCCATTTAGTTCCTATGTAATCCAGAAAGCATCTTCTAACTCCTTAACAAGAGCACTACCTTCAATCACAAGAATGACCACACTCGTAGCTCTCTCTTTGAGTTGCTTAGCTGTACCGAATCAGAATGTAAAGAAGTCCTGCCCTTGGCTTGGAAAGCACACATGGGTGCCACACACTCTGTGGTAAAAAAGTAGTGCAAACAGAGGCTAAGTGACCCATCTTATCAGCATCTCTCACAAAATGCTTGCGGACAACTAGCAGGGGCATGAGTAGAAGCTTTGCGAGATCACGCAAGGTTCATAAGCATTGGTTGGGATCACACGAGCGAAGAACCCGTGACGCTGATCGTTGGGGGCGACTTGATTCTTCCCGAAGTTCGTCAGCCTCAGATCCAAAGGGGTTAGGGGTTTCTCCACCCATACCCCCAGATCTGGCCCGCTTGGCTCGATCCGCCAGATCGTCCCCAAAGGTGCGGTGTGGTCGTCCGCCGACGCCGCTTGCTTGTTGGTGGAGTGGTCGTCACCGTCCGCCTCCCTGGACCAGGAGAAGCGACCTCTCCCGCGTCCATGGTCTAAGCGACCCGCGCCGCGCCCCATCCGCCCAGATCCGAAGCCCTCGCATCGGTTCCCGCGGAAGCCGCGGCCGCCGAGCTCCTCCATCGCCGGAGCCCTTGGAGAGGAAGCTACCACCTCCGCGAACGATCTAGAATCACCTCCAATCTTCCCCTCCCACCACTGGAAGGAGGGCGAGATTTTTGATCTAGGGTTTCGTGGCGCCGCCCAAAGATGAGAAAGAGCGGCGTCTAGGTCAAGAATGGGGCGAGCTGCACTGGATCGGGCTTTTGTACCCCTAGCACCCCCCCCCCCCCCGCCATGGATCGCCTGATCTTCGTCCACGTGTCTCGCATCCGCGGCGGGCGGCGGCACCACGCTCGGGTGCGGACCCAGGATGCCTGGGGGCCAGGAGCTCCGACCCGCGTCTTGCCGACCCGGCGCGTGCGCTCCGTCCCCACCGGAATGAGTCGAGTTCTCGTGAACCGCCGAGTCGGTCGCCGGAATCCGATCGTCGATTCTCGCGAAGTGGCACGGGAAAGATACGATCTGCCCGATGTCGATGCATTCGCCCTCCCGGAGATAGCGCGCATCCACCGTGATCCCCCTCTGGTCAATCAGCACGAGCCGGAGAGCCCCTCGCCGGAAAAGGATCTCTCCGTTGGCGAAGTTGACGGTGCGAGCCGCGACTAGGTCCGGTGCGAAGGAGACGTGCCAGTGTAGGTCGCTCGCCATCCTCTAGTGTCTCCTCTGGCTTGTTCTCGTGTGTGTGTGTGTGTTTCAGATACCTAGAATTGGAGCGCTTGCATTCATTCTCCTCATGCGCCACCCCCATGATGCAGGGGCGCAACTCCTTGCGCTGCCTTCTGAACAGGGAGATCTTTCTCCCTCGCCTTGTCTCCCTGGCAGCCTGGTCGCTCCAGCGGGCACGTTCATTACACCATAGAAAAAGGAGAAGGGATCGAGGAGAGGAGTACACAGCTACACCTAGCCAGATGCGATGTAGGAGGAAGGACTACCAGAACCAAGATGAGAAGAGCAACCTAATTGGTCAGCCATGGCTGCCTGAGACAGTATTTGCCGAAGCATGGAGGAGGGTGAGGAAGGAACAACGGGATTGTCGGGATGGTAGAGATTATATGGAAAGCAGGCAAGAGTACAGGAAGAGCAAGGAACGCCATGATAACGGGTCTGCAATTATTGGCTAAGGCGAACACGGCGCATCCATTGCTATTAACGCTTCCTCAATCCCCGGCTAGTGGAATCCAAACAATATGCGATAGTTCCCTGCGCCGTCGCCGGCCCTTGCCATCGCGCCCGGCAAGGCCTCCGCAGAGCGTGTGACGGATGCCTTTTTCCAATTCGAAAAAAACCATATGGCTGACTCGAGGCCCAGTAGGCCCAATTAACAGCAGACCGAGAATTTTGTTGCCAGAGCAGCGGCCCAGCCCATGTAGCGTGAACAGTGCGGCAACAGAAGCCCAAGCGAGAATGAAAGGAGATCTAATGGTCAAAACTCACACAAGTCCAAATCCGACGATTGAAAATGTTAATGTCCTGAGAGGGCTAGAATAGTGCACAGTTGTAATGTCTCTAAATGGGGGTTTGGGGCTGTCACAAATTGTGGTTCTGGTGAGGGAGCAACAGTCTCGGTCTTGTTGGAATCATCTTCATCCAATAAAAATTCATGTCTTGCTTGCAATGGCAATGACTGTTCCACGGTTCTTTGCACTAGCAGCATGATTTATTTTCCCAAGGTGCTATAGTTGCTTGTCCTTTCTCAACATTAGCCCCTAGTAACTGAATTTGAGGGGGGGGGGGCATTGAAACTGCACTGGATGTGCTCTGGATCTCTGAAACTAAGGTTGAGATTAGCAACTCTCCACAACAGCTGCTTTCTCATGCAATTTTTCATACCAGTAAATAGAGATCGTACCAATAGGTATTTGTGCACTCACTTCGTGCTTGATTATAGGTTTTAGACCAAGGAATGCCAAGTTTCTTTAACCAGGTACAGGCTCTTCCAGTGAAGTGTCCAATAGCTAATTTCATCCACTGGTTGAAGGGAGTGCCAAACATGTCAAAGAAATTTTCACAAATGATTTACCAACTCACAAGTTCATCACCTAGAAGGTATGGATTTCCAACCGAGAACCTTTCAAAACAGCCTCTGCACAAAGTAAGAAGTGCCTCTACTTCCACCACTAATTGATTGTGAGTGTTGTACGGAGTGTGAACACCTATGTGTGCTTGCTAATGAACAAGAGAGGCTGCAGTGGAGGTGTTTGATAGTATCAGCATGTGATGGGGTTGTAATGTAATGTAATGGGGAGTGGAGGGTAATACTTCTAGGAATGCCATAGCGTCCCAGATCAAAGAAATGTTTGTATAAAGTGAGATGAGGAGGTGGAGGTGTAGCATGAGGTGCATAAGGCTAGCCCATATTGACATTGGTATATTGTTGAATCTTACATGAGGAGGGGAAAACTCTGGGTTGAGTGGGTTAGGGTGCAATGTTATGAGTTACCATGCAAGCTAGTACTGTCATTGTAAATTGTAACATGGGAACTAGAAGTTATGGTCATAGGCAAAATAACTCAAGGTGCAATAACCGAAGGAACATCAAAGACATAGATCATAGTTTGTGGTTTTATATTGACTGTCGCTGGTGCGAATGAAAATCTCGCAGCTTGGTGGTGGAAGGGTATTGCTCCGAGTTGCACAAAATCGAGTTACAGTCAGAAGAATGTGTTGGGGAACGTAGCAGAAAATAAAAAAAATTCTACGGTTTCACCAAGATCCATCTATGAGTTCATCTAGCAACGAGTGATAGGAGTGCATCTACATACCTTTGTAGATCGCGAGCGGAAGCGTTCAAGAGAACGGGGTTGAGGGAGTCGTACTCGCCGTGATCCAAATCACCGATGACCAAGTGCCGAACGGACAGCACCTCCGCGTTCAACACACGTACGGAGCGGATGACGTCTCCCGCACCTTGATCCAGCAAGGAGAAGGGAGAGGTTGAAGAAGATCCAGCAGCACGACGGCGTGGTGGTGGATGCAGCAGGGTTTCGGCAGAGCTTCGCCGAGCTTCTGCGAGAGGGAGAGGTGTAGCAGGGGAGAGGGAGGCGCCAAGACTTGGGGTGCGGCTTCCCTCCCTCCCCCCCTTTATATAGGCCCCCTGGGGGGGCGCCGGCCCCTCTAGATCCCATCTAGATGGGGGGGGCGGCCAAGGGGGGAGGCTTGCCCCCCAAGGCAAGTGGGGCGCCCCCCACCCCTAGGGTTTCCAACCCTAGGCGCAGGCGGGGCCCAAGGGGGGGCGCACCAGCCCACCAGGGGCTGGTTCCCTCCCCACTTCAGCCCACGGGGCCCTTCGGGGTAGGTGGCCCCACCCGGTGGACCCCGGGGACCCTTCCGGTGGTCCCGGTACAATACCGGTGACCCCCAAAACTCTCCCGATGGCCGAAACAGCACTTCCTATATATATTTCTTTACCTCCAGACCATTCCGGAACTCCTCGTGACGTCCGGGATCTCATCCGGGACTCCAAACAACTTTTGGTTTGCTGCATACGCATATCTCTACAACCCTAGCGTCACCAAACCTTAAGTGTGTAGACCCTACGGGTTCGGGAGACACATACACATGACCGAGACGGCTCTCCGGTCAATAACCAACAGCGGGAGCTGGATACCCATGTTGGCTCCCACATGCTCCTCGATGATCTCATCGGATGAACCACGATGTCGAGGATTCAAGCAACCCCGTATACAATTCCCTTTGTCAATCGGTACGTTACTTGCCCGAGATTCGATCGTCGGTATCCCAATACGTCGTTCAATCTCGTTACCGGCAAGTCACTTTACTCGTACCGTAATGCATGATCCAGTGACAAAACACTTGGTCACTCTGAGCTCATTATGATGATGCATTACCGAGTGGGCCCAGAGATACCTATCCGTCATACGGAGTGACAAATCCCAGTCTCGATCCGTGACAACCCAACAGACACTTTCGGAGATACCTATAGTGCACCTTTATAGTCACCCAGTTACGTTGTGACGTTTGGTACACCCAAAGCACTCCTACGGTATCCGGGAGTTACACGATCTCATGGTCTAAGGAAAAGATAATTGACATTGGAAAAGCTCTAGCAAAACGAACTACACGATCTTGTGCTATGCTTAGGATTGGGTCTTGTCCATCACATCATTCTCCTAATGATGTGATCCCGTTATCAATGACATCCAATGTCCATAGTCGAAACCATGACTATCTATTGATCAACGAGCTAGTCAACTAGAGGCTCACTAGGGACATATTGTGGTCTATGTATTCACACGTGTATTACGATTTCCGGATAATACAATTATAGCATGAATAAAAGACAATGATCATGAACAAGGAAATATAATAATAATCCTTTTATTATTGCCTCTAGGGCATATTTCCAACAGTCTCCCACTTGCACTAGAGTCAATAATCTAGTTACATTGTGATGAATCGAACACCCATAGAGTTCTGGTGTTGATCATGTTTTGCTCGCGGAAGAGGTTTAGTCAACGGATCTGCGACATTCAGATCCGTATGCACTTTGCAAATTTCTATGTCTCCATCTTGAACATTTGCACGAATGGATTTGAAGCGACACTTGATGTGCCTGGTCTTCTTGTGAAACCTGGGCTCCTTGGCAAGTGCAATAGCTCCAGTGTTGTCACAGAAGAGTTTCATCGGCCCCGACGCATTGGGTATGACTACTAGGTCGGTGATGAACTCCTTCACCCAAATTGCTTCATGCGCTGCCTCCGAGGCTGCCATGTACTCCGCTTCACATGTAGATCCCGCCACGGCGCTTCCGCTTGGTACCGCACTTCATCGCTCCACCATTCAACATATACACGTATCCGGTTTGTGACTTAGAGTCATCCAGATCTGTGTCGAAGCTAAGCGTCGACGTAACCCTTCTGACGAGCTCTTCGTCACCTCCATAAACGAAACGTGTCCTTAGTACTTTTCGTACTTCAGGATATTCTTGACCGCTGTCCGGTGTTCCTTGCGGGATTACTTTGGTACCTTCCTACCAAACTTACGGCAAGGTTTACATCAGTCTGGTACACAGCATGGCATACATAATAGACCCTGTGGTTGAGGCATAGGGGATGACACTCATCTCTTCTATATCTTCTGCCGTGGTCGGACATTGAGCCGAGCTCAATTTCACACCTTGCAATACAGGCAAGAACCCTTTCTTGGACTGATCCATTTTGAACTTCTTCAATATCTTATCAAGGTATGTGCTTTTTGAAAGACCTATGAGGCGTCTCGATCTATCCCTATAGATCTTGATGCCTAATATATAAGCAGCTTCTCCAAGGTCCTTCATTGAAAAACTCTTATTCAAGTAGGCCTTAATGCTGTCCAAAAGTTCTATATCATTTCCCATCAAAATTATGTCATCTACATATAATATGAGAAATGCTACAGAGCTCCCACTCACTTTCTTGTAAACGCAGGCTTCTCCATAAGTCTGCATAAACCCAAACGCTTTGATCATCTCATCAAAGCGAATGTTCCAACTCCGAGATGCTTGCACCAGCCCATAAATGGATCGCTGGAGCTTGCATACCTTGTTAGCATTCTTAGGGTCGACAAAACCTTCCTTTGCATCATATACAGTTCTTCCTTAAGATAACCGTTAAGGAATGCCGTTTTGACGTCCATTTGCCATATCTCATAATCATAGTATGCGGCAATTGATAACATGATTCGGACGGACGTCAGCTTCGCTACGGGAGAGAAAGTCTCGTCGTAGTCAACCCCTTGAACTTGCCGATAACCCTTAGCAACAAGTCGAGCTTTATAGATGGTAACATTACCATCCACGTCCGTCTTCTTCTTAAAAATCCATTTGTTTTCTATCGTCACGATCATCGGCAAGTCTGTCAAAGTCCATACTTTGTTTTCATACATGGATCCTATCTCGGATTGCATGGCTTCAAGCCATTTGTTGGAATCTGGGCCCGCCATCGCTTCTTCATAGTTCAAGGTTCACCGTTGTCTAACAACATGATTTCCGTGACAGGGTTGCCATACCACTCTGGTGTGGAACGTGTCCTTGTGGACCCACGGGTTCAATATCAACTTGATCCGAAGTACCTTGATCATTATCATTAATTTCCTCTCCGATCGTGTAGGCACCACAGAACATTTTCCTGAGCTGCACTACTTTCTGGTTCAAGAGGTAGTACTTCATCGAGTTCTACTTTCCTCCCACTTACTCCTTTCGAGAGAAACTCTTTTCCGTAAAGGATCCGTTCTTGGCAACAAAGATCTTGCCTTCGGATCTAAGGTAGAAGGTATACCCAATGGTTTCCTTAGGGTATCCTATGAAGACACATTTTTCCGACTTGGGTTCGAGCTTTTCGGGTTGAAGTTTCTTGACATAAGCATCACATCCCCAAACTTTTAGAAACGACAGCTTAGGTTTCTTCCCAAACCATAATTCATACGGTGTCGTCTCAACGGATTTAGACGAGGCCCTATTTAAAGTGAATATAGTTGTCTCTAGAGCGTATCCCCAAAATGATAGCGGTAAATCAGTAAGAGACATCATAGATCGCACCATATCCAATAGAGTGCGATTACGATGTTCGGACACACCGTTACGCTGAGGTGTTCCAGGAGGCATGAGTTGTGAAACGATTGCACATTTTCTTAAGTGTGTACCAAATTCGTGACTTAAATATTCTCCTCCACGATCTGATCGTAAGAACTTTATTTTTCGGTCACGTTGATTATCTACCTCATTCTGAAATTCCTTGAACTTTTCAAAGGTCTCAGACTTGTGTTTCATCAAGTAGACATACCCATATCTACTTAAGTCGCCGCGAGAGTGAGAACATAACGATATCCTCCATGAGCCTCAACGCTCATTGGACCGCACACATCAAGATGTATGATTTCCAATAAGTTGGTTGCTCGCTCCATTGTTCCGAGAACGGAGTCTTGGTCATTTTGCCCATGAGGCATGGTTCACATGTGTCAAATGATTCATAATCGAGAGACTCTAAAAGTCCATCAAGATGGAGCTTCTTCATGCGCTTGACACCAATGTGACCAAGTCGGCGTACACAAGTATGTGGGACTATCGTTATCAACTTTACATCTTTTGGTATTCACACTATGAATATGTGTAACATTACGCTCGAGATTCATTAAGAATAAACCATTGACCATCGGGCATGACCATAAAACATATCTCTCATGTAAATAGAACAACCATTATTCTCGGATTTAAATGAGTAGCCATCTCGTATTAAACGAGATCCCGATACAATGTTCATGCTCAAACTTGGCACTAAATAACAATTATTGAGGTTTAAAACTAATCCCGTAGGTAAATGTAGAGGTAGTGTGCCGACGGGCGATCACATCGACCTTGGAACCATTCCCGACGCGCATCGTCACCTCGCCCTTCGCCAGCCTCCGCTTATTCCGCAGCTCTGCCGTGAGTTACAAATATGAGCAACGGCACCGGTATCAAATACCGGGAGTTACTACGAGTACTGGTAAGGTACACATCAATTACATGTATATCAAATATACCTTTAGTGTTGCCGGCCTTCTTGTCTCGCTAAGTATTTGGGGCAGTTCCGCTTCGATGACCTTTCCCTTTGCAATAAAAGCACTCGGTCTCGTGCTTGGGTCCATTCTTTGACTTCTTCCGGCAATCGGCTTACCGGGCGCGGCAACATCCTTGTCGTCCTTCTTGAAGTTCTTCTTACCCTTGCCCTTCTTGAACTTAGTGGTTTTATTGACCATCAACACTTGATGTTCCTTCTTGATTTCTACCTCTCACGACTTCAGATTGAAAATACTTTAGGAATAGTTTTCACCATCCCCGCATATTGTAGTTCATCACAAAGCTCTTGTAGCTCGGTGGGAGCGATCAAGGATTCTGTCAATGACCGCCTCGTCCAGGAGGTTAATGTCCACCGAGACAAAGTGGTTGTGCAACCTTACATTTTGAGTATGTGCTCACCGATGTAACTATTTTCCTCCATCTTACAACTATAGAACTTGTCGGAGACTTCATATCTCTCGACCCGGGCATGAGCTTGGAAAACCATTTTTAGCTCCTCGAACATCTCATATGCTCCGTGTTGCTCAAAACGCTTTTGGAGCCCCGGTTCTAAGCTGTAAAGCATGCCGCACTAAACGAGGGAGTAATCATCAGCACGAGACTGCCAAGCGTTCATAATGTCTTGGTTCTCTGGGATGGGTACTTCACCTAGCGGTGCTTCTAGGACATATTGTTTCTTGGCTGCTATGAGGATGATCCTCAGGTTCCGGACCCAGTCCGAATAGTTGCTGCCATCATCTTTCAGCTTGGTTTTCTCTAGGAACGCGTTGAAGTTCATGTTGACATGAGCGTTGGCCATTTGATCTACAAGACATTTTTGCAAAGATTTTAGACTAATGTTCATGATAATTAAGTTCATATAATCAAATTATTTAATGAACTCCCACTCAGATTTTCCCTCTAGTCATCTAAGTGTTACATGATCCGAGTCAACTAGGCCGTGTCCGATCATCACGTGAGACGGACTAGTCATCGTCGGTGAACATCTCCATGTTGATCGTATCTTCCATATGACTCATGTTCGACCTTTCGGTCTCTGTGTTCCGAGTCCATGTCTGTACATGCTAGGTTCGTCAAGTTAACCTAAGTGTTTTGCATGTGTAAAACTGGCTTACACCCGTTGTATGTGAACGTAGGAATCTATCACACCCGATCATCACGTGGTGTCGAAAAGACGAACTTTAGCAACGGCGCACAGTTAGGGGGAACACCTCCTTGAAATTATTATGAGGGATCATCTTCGCCGTTCTAAGTAAACAAGATGCATAAACATAATAAACATCACATGCAATTAAATATTAGTGACATGATATGGCCAATATCATATAGCTCCTTTGATCTCCATCTTGGGGCTCCATGATCATCTTGTCACCGGCATGACACCATGATCTCCATCATCATGATCTCCATCATCATGATCTCCATCATCGTGTCTCCATGAAGTTGCTCGCCAACTATTACTTCTACTACTATGGCTAACGGTTTAGCAATAAAGTAAAGTAATTACATGGCGTTAAATCATTGACACGCAGGTCATACAATAATTAAGACAACTCCTATGGCTCCTGCCGGTTGTCATACTCATCGACATGCAAGTCGTGATTCCTATTACAAGAACATGATCTCATACATCACAATATATCATTCATCATTCATCATTCATCACAACTTTTGGCCATATCACATCACAAGGCAATTGCTGCAAAAACAAGTTAGACGTCCTCTAATTATTGTTGCATCTTTTACGTGGTTGCAATAGGGTTCTAGCAAGAACGTTTTCTTACCTACGAATAACCACAACGTGGTTTGTCAACTTCTATTTACCCTTCATAAGGATCCTTTTCGTCGAATCCGCTCCAACTAAAGTGGGAGAGACAAACACCCGCTAGCCACCTAATGCAACTAGTGCATGTCAGCCGGTGGAACCTGTCTCACGTAAGCGTACGTGTAAGGTCGGTCCGGGCCGTTTCATCCCACAATACCGCTGAAGCAAAATAAGACTAGTAGCGCCAAGAAAGTTGACAACATCTACGCCCACAACAGATTTGTGTTCTACTCGTGCAATAGAGAACTACGCATAGACCTAGCTCATGATGCCCTTTGTTGGGGAATGTTGCAGAAAATAAAAAATTTCTACGGTTTCACCAAGATCCATCTATGAGTTCATCTAGCAACGAGTGATAGGAGTGCATCTACATACCTTTGTAGATCGCGAGCGGAAGCGTTCAAGAGAACGGGGTTGAGGGAGTCGTACTCGTCGTGATCCAAATCACCGATGACCAAGTGTCGAACGGACAACACCTCTGCGTTCAACACACGTACGGAGCGGATGACGTCTCCCGCACCTTGATCCAGCAAGGAGGAGGGAGAGGTTGAAGAAGATCCAGCAGCACGACGGCGTGGTGGTGGATGCAGCAGGGTTCCGGCAGAGCTTCGCCGAGCTTCTGCGAGAGGGAGAGGTGTAGCAGGGGAGAGGGAGGCGCCAAGACTTGGGGTGTGGCTGCCCTCCCTCCCCCCTTTATATAGGCCCCCTGGGGGGCGCCGGCCCCTCTAGATCCCATCTAGATGGGGGGCGGTGGCCAAGGGGGGAGGCTTGCCCCCCAAGGCAAGTGGGGCGCCCCCACCCCTAGGGTTTCCAACCCTAGGCGCAGGGGGCGCACCAGCCCACCAGGGGCTGGTTCCCTCCCCACTTCAGCCCACGGGGCCCTCCGGGGTAGGTGGCCCCACCCGATGGACCCCCGGGACCCTTCTGGTGGTCCCGGTACAATACCGGTGACCTCCGAAACTCTCCCGATTGCCGAAACAGCACTTCCTATATATAATTCTTTACCTCTGGACCATTCCGGAACTCCTCATGACGTCCGGGATCTCATCCGGACTCGAACAACTTTCGGTTTGCTGCATACTCATATCTCTACAACTCTAGCGTCCACCGAACCTTATGTGTAGACCCTACGGGTTCGGAGATACGTGAACATGACCGAGACGGCTCTCCGGTCAATAACCAACAGCGGATCTGGATACCCATGTTGGCTCCCACATGCTCCTCGATGATCTCATCGGATGAACCACGATGTCGAGGATTCAAGCAACCCCGTATATAATTCCCTTTGTCAATCGATGCGTTACTTGCCCGAGATTCGATCGTCGGTATCCCAATACCTCGCTCAATCTCGTTACCGCAAGTCACTTTACTCGTACTGTAATGCATGATCCCGTGACCAAACACTTGGTCACTTTGAGCTCATTATGATGATGCATTACCGAGTGGGCCCAGAGATACCTCTCCGTCATACGGAGTGACAAATCCCAGTCTCGATCCATGACAACCCAACAGACACTTTCGGAGATACCTGTAGTGCACCTTTATAGTCACCCAGTTACGTTGTGACGTTTGGTACACCCAAAGCACTCCTACGGTATCCGGGAGTTACACGATCTCATGGTCTAAGGAAAAGATACTTGACATTGGAAAAGTTCTAGCAAAACGAACTACACGATCTTGTGCTATGCTTAGGATTGGGTCTTGTCCATCACATCATTCTCTTAATGATGTGATCCCGTTATTAATGACATCCAATGTCCATAGTTAGGAAACCATGACTATCTATTGATCAACGAGCTAGTCAACTAGAGGCTCACTAGGGACATATTATGGTCTATGTATTCACACGTGTATTACGATTTCCGGATAATACAATTATAGCATGAATAAAAGACAATGATCATGAACAAGGAAATATAATAATAATCCTTTTATTATTGCCTCTAGGGCATATTTCCAACAGAAGGGTCTTGCTTTGTCAGGAGTTGCACCATTATATCTTCTAAATTATTCAGTGACGTCTACAACTTGTCCACCACGACTGGTAGGGGACGATGGTCCGATAAGCTCGTGCGGTCCTTCAATAGCAGTCCTAGCATCAAAATTGTTGTTCTCCTCTGCCACCATTTTGCCTAGTCTTCACCATATGTTCGATCATGTAAATCGAACAGGAACATGAACAACTCAATGGAATACCAGGTAATTAACCTCTCACTTAAAATCCTGAACCTTTGGCCAACACCGAAGCATTAGTTCGACATTCTTAGGGATTTTACACTAAAACACAAACTTGAGCTGCCCAACAAACCGATGCACCACCAGTGAACACAATTGAGTAGAGTGGTTGGGGACTTTACACTGGGAATCTAGAGAAGACCACCAACGTTTGCCACAATCGATTTGAACACCCTTCGCCGCCAATGAACCGTGGTTGATCATAGAGTAGTCATGTAGCCACCGCAAATCGCGCGAGGGGGTTTACGAGAGATCTGAACCTTCCGACCTCGCTGATTTAACCTCATCGTCGAGGATTGAACCAATTCTCTTGTTCCCTAGTCAAGCTCTGGTCGAGAGTGTCGCTTTGGGGGAAAACAGAGGAGAATCGGGAATGGTTTGAAGTCAGATTTGTGGTTTGCGGACGGAGCAGGTAAAGAGCAGGACGCCGCTACAAGTAACAGTAGAGATACGATTAAGTAAACATAACACCTGGGGGATGGCGTCTT
Source organism: Aegilops bicornis (assembly GCA_021605145.1). Lineage (NCBI taxonomy): Eukaryota > Viridiplantae > Streptophyta > Magnoliopsida > Poales > Poaceae > Aegilops > Aegilops bicornis. The sequence continues at coordinate 721,125,647 of CM038670.1, read as the reverse complement.
GGAGCCAAGACTCATAAGCTGATATGCACCCTGCATGAACAGCAAATTCAAAACCAAACAAAGAAAACTGACTTTTTTTTTTAAACGAGGCAAAAGACTTGTCATTTTCATTGATTAAGAAGAAGCAAGAATTGCCCGATTAATTGACGAAAAACCAGGCTAAAACCGATTCAACCCAACTCATATAACATGGGCACCACCGGACAACCTGGCCACCGACATGAAACATGAGCTGCAAAGAAGAAAAGACATCTGCCCGGGAGTCGCAAGCGTCATCGTCATCACCGGTTACCTCCGAACGGGCGACTCCGACTTCACCATAGAGCTCCACGAACGAAGCCGCCCCCACAAACAGCTACACAGAAGTAATGACGGCACATGCCAACAGATGGCCACACGCGCCAACAACCGACAACTCCGACTTTGACGACGAGCCTCACAAGGGAAATATGCAGGACTTGCGCCGATCGTTTCTAAAGAGCACCTCGGGCACGCCGGGAAGATCCGACTACCAAAGCCCGAGCTGCGACCCAAGCTTCTCTTGACGCCATCATCGTTGCCAAGCAGAAATCGGCGCCCCCGAAACGGCCGCCTCAGCAAACCACGCGGCAAAGATGCCGCCATCCCACGCGGCGAAGATGCCGCCATCCACCAGGTCTCAGGTTGTAGCCGGCTCCAAGACAATGCCCCCAAGGAGGAAGAAGACGTGAAGACGCCTTCATCGCCCGATCCCGCGGATCAGAGGTTTCCCTCCGGAGCCAAGGCCACGGGGTGAGAGGTGGAGCACCATACATCAGCGACGCTTCCAAGAAAGAGCGCGACGCCCGCAGGCGCCGCCATCGCCAGCTACGGCAAAGGCCGGAAGAAGGATTTCTCCGTGAGATGCTCGACCACCACCAGCCCGTACCGGCCAGCCATAGACCTCCATCAAACCAGCACCACAGAGCATCGAGGGGAGCTTCCGTCGGCCACCGCCCGCCAAGGCCGTCCCCTTACCGACCGAAGCAAGCCGTGCGGCCCTGGATGCACACCGCCGTCATCGCCAACGGGCCGACCGCACGCCGCCGCCCTCACCAGGCCTGGGGCAGGAGGTCACCGCCGCCACGCTGCAGGCACCTCACCACGTGGAGACAACGAACATGCTGCAGCAGAAAACCCCCAAAGACGGCTCGGATCCAGCCATGCCCGGCTAGATCCAGCGTCCGCCAGCCTCCCCGCCGGCCATCGAGGCTCCCGCGCCGCCCAGCCGAGCAGAAACGGAGACCCAACGGGGAGCGCCGAGTTCCGGAGCACCACGCCCCTGAAGCCGAGCGCCACCAAGGAAGAGGTAGGAGCACCACCAGGCCCCGCTGCCCACGCTGCCGGCCGCAATACCGACAATCATAAGACCGGCCGCCTCGAGATCCAGAGCCGCCAAGGCCATTGTGGAGAGCCTGCCGTCACCACATGCGCTGGTTTAGCCCGGCCGGCTATTCGGCGGCGGCGAGGGAAGGTGGAGGGGCGCGCGGAGGAGGCGCCCAGGTGTTGGCTTACCGAGCCGCCTGTGAGGCGACGCGGGGACGGGAAACTATCTATTCAGATGCTGTGATAAAGTTACTTTTGTTTTCTGGGTACCGGAGATGATCGAGTGTGCTAGAAGCCTGCACATTTTTGTGATGAAGTGACATTTGAGGAGCTCTAGACAAAAGATAATCCCACGCTCGTCCTGTCTTATTCGGAACATTTGAAGTAAAGCGCTGCTTTGAGTAGGATGCACTATTGCCAGGATGATTCTCAGCCGTTGGATGGGAGCTGTCTAGACCGTCAGATAACTGAACTGGTTCCAGTGTTCATTCAGAAATCAGAAGAGGAGATTCAGCTCCTGACATCTGACAATTCGCCGCCCTCTGCATCTGTCACTCGTCCCTCTCCTCACCGCTTCCCTCGCTGAGCCGCGGGGTTGTCTGCCGCCAGATTCGCCGCCGGAACGCCCACCCCGCCAATGCCGGTGAACTCGTTGGCCTCCGGCCCTTCCTCATCGATTCTTCATGCCAGAAGGTGCCCGACCACGCGCGGACGGCGGCTACGTCATCGGAGCGACCTCCCGGGCGGCACAGCGTGGATGTAGATGGTTTCTTTCCCAACTCCGGCCGGTGACCACGGCATTTCCATCTTCTCATCCGGTAGGCTGCCGCCGATAGGTCGTATGCGAATGACCCCCCTGTCCCTCCGCCTGCAGAAGTATTGACCTGCTGGTCCTCATCGCCCCAACCCTGCCCAGGTCTGAGTTCCGACTTCCGAGTGGCTCTGCACTATTTTCTCTCTTGTTAATAGTTAGGTTAAATTAGCAGCGCCATTTAGTTATTTGTACAAATGGTAGTATCGATGTGGTGGATCGTATTTCTTGTAGCAGGTTTAGCGGTCGTATTTTGTTAATTTTAATAGCAATCTTTTTGATTCTCAGATCCATGTCGTTTAAGCACTGCCACATTGGTTCATCTTTATTTTCTAGATTATCCTGAGGTTTATGTAAGATCAGCATTTCTAACTTTCTAAGCACTTTTTATCAGTATAATATCGCAGCATTTATGTTTGCTAATTTTATCCTTGTTCATTGCAGCATTACTATTCCATTAAGCTCACACCTGGTGTCTGCACCATCTTATAATTGCAGGTGTGTTCACCTCATCTGGTATAACATTAGCATCCCAGTTAGAGTTAGTTGACCATGCACTTTTCGGTTGTATTTGCTGATGCAACATACTGTCAGTTTTCTAATCAAGGTACCTATCATTTCCTACATTGCAGATGTATAATCTTTTTCCTTTGTGGAGATTGCTAATATTAAGTTTGTCACTCCGCAAAACATTTCTGATCCTAATAAATAATCAGATTATTGTGTTCATAGTTTTGCTTCTCTTAACTAGGATCTGGATGTGGTGCAGGCCAAACACTGCTCGGAAGAGGACGTCAGGGTTGTTATTGACTGGGAGGAGCAGGATGCGGCAGGAGAGGCAGTAAGCACCTCGACGATCGCAGCTGTGACCCAGCTTATTTGATTATCCTTCATATGTCGCCTAGGTTGGTTTGTGGGAATTGACATGCATTGTTCCATTTTACTGATTTATTTGATAAATATATGCGACCATTTGAGTAACCTATTGTTTGTTTTGGTACTACCAGATACTGAGTTCCTATTTAATGGGGAATTGCCTATCTATGATTCATGCTAGAATAATTGTTTTCTACTAATGATTGAAATTCGACTGTATGATTTATTCAGGGTCTGAATTTATTTAGATTTGTGAACCCCATACTGCTTTTTGAACAAGGTGTTGATGTCTTCACAAAAAACTGCTCAGAAAAAAATCAACTATGTGTTCTCTATTAGTGCTTTTGTTGCGGTACAGATCTTTTATGTCTTTGGTTTGCTCCCTCGAGTTGTTGAAAAGATGGCGAACCTATTTGTTCCTTCGGATGATACATAAGAACTGATAATGCTAAGTTGTAGCCTTGCAAGATGCATTTTGATGTTCATATGTGGTGTCTGTTTGATGAGAAAAAAATACAACAATACATGTGGTGTCTGTTGCTTGTTATAGTTTGGCAAAGAGGGTTTAGGAAGGGGAAATAGCTGCCTGTTATGGCATGGTTTTCATAGTTGGTTATCTGTTGGAAAAGGTTAAACTTGTTTGTTCCTTGCCAGTCTTGAAGATCTTTCGTTGCTTGTGGTCCTTTTCCATAGTTATTTGTCAGATAATATTACAATCTGTTCGTTTTACATGCGTCGATTGATCGTTTAAGGTGGTAATAATAATAAAAAAATGGCATAAAAGGCAAGGATGCAACACAAATGGAAAATTTGATGTCAAACTCGGAAATTCATTATAAGAATTTTCTTTAAGAAATGGTGTGAAAAAAACTGAATATATTCTGCTATTTGTAAATATGTAGGAGAATGATATATACATTTATAGAGTATATGATTCACTAAAGTTAGCAGCGAAATACATAATACATGTTAGTGTGGAAAACAGAAAGGGAAATTAAACTACCTCTACTTGTCCTGCTATTTGCTTTTGTGAATTATGGGTCAAGAATAAAATATATTCTTTCATACATTATGTATGTTAAGAAACAAAACTATAAAGCGAGTCACACAATAGTTGCAATATAATCTCAAAGAGTCTTCTTTTCTCCTACATTCTCTAAAGCATTTCATCTTGCTGACACAGGCACCGGGGACAGCGGGGATGAAGCGTCACAAATGTCATCTCTGCTAGTTGTCTCAGAACTGGCTTCTGTGTCCATTGCACTTTCCAAGATCTTCACGACCTGTGACATGGCTGGTCGCTTGGTGCACTCACGCTGCAAGCACCAGACTGCAAGCTTGATTACTTCTATCATCTCTGCACGATGTAACTGAACGTCTTCATTCTGATTCTCCACTATATCCAGGACTTGCCCAATCTTGATTTTCTCTTGCAGTAGGTTAATCAGATTGGTGCTCCCTTCAGGCTTAGTATCATCCAGTATTTTCCTCCGGCTCACGATTTCCAGCACAACAACACCAAAGCTGTAGATATCGGCCTTTTCAGTAATTGTTGATGTCAGCCACTCTGGTGCTAAGTAGCCCCTTGTTCCTCTAACTTTGGTCATGACTTGGCTTTGATCCCTATCAATGAGCTTTGCTAAACCAAAATCAGATATCTTTGCATTAAACTTGTCATCAAGGAGGATATTTCCAGGCTTGATATCAAGGTGAACAATCTTCTGTCGGCATTCTTCATGAAGATAGGCTAAGCCCTTGGCAACGTCAAGGATAATCCTGTATCGAGATGTCCAACTGAGTGAATCACTTTGATTTTTTCTGAAGATCCATTTATCCAGAGAACCATTGCTCATGTGCTCATAAACGAGGAGCCTATGCAATTTGTCAGAGCAGTAACCTATCAATCTAACAAGATTTATATGATGAATGCTGCCAATTGTCATGACTTCGGCCATGAATTCTTCCTTCCCATGTCCAATGTCCTGCAAGCGTTTAACGGCAATTTTGACACTTCCAAGCTTTCCTTCATATACTGGACCAAATCCTCCTTGCCCAAGCTTTTTGCTGAAGTTATTTGTTGCTTCTTTCAGCTGTTTGTAGGAGAACCGTGTTGGCATCCCAGGAATCCCTTTAAATGGATCGTCCTCTTGCATCCTCTTTGCTATTGCTCTTTTGATGAAGAGAAGGAGCACACAGATGAGCACTACTAGAACAGGAACACCAACATGGTAAGCAGTTGCATTCAAACCTTTACTCGACGGTGGTGGAGGTAACATCTGCACTTTGATGTATGCAGATAAATTATATCCAATGGTTCCTGGTTCGTAATGCATAAGTGAAAAAATCTTTGGCATCAGATAACAAGAACCATAGGAGTCATTTTGTTGTCGGAAGAAGACAGCTTTGCATGAACAGGCCTTCAAGCATGCGCTCATGCAGCTCTCTTCATCAGTAGTCCAATCATGTGCAAAATTGAAATATGTGACATCTGGGAGAGGCAAAAGCTGTTGATGCTGGATCAAGTCACAAGACAGTGGAGTTGCTGGGAAACAGCCCAGATTAGGTTGTCGGTTATCCAGCTGACGGAAAAGTATGTCTCCAGAATTTCCAGTTGGGCAACTACATTGTCCCTCTGAACAAATCCCATACTCACCACACACTGTTGGATATGCACATTCCTCTGGATCCACATTCAGAACATCAGCCAAAGACTTCCATGAGAGACCGTTCCAGCCATAAAGACGCAGGTGCCCATCATCCTCGAGACTCATGAGCTGTGCTGAAGATGGCCATGGCAGTGATATATTGAATAACTTGATGCGTGTGCTGCTTAAGCTGGCAAATGCTGAGAGGCTGCCTCGTAACAAGGAAATGTAGGCAGTGCCATTCTTTGCTTCATCAGCGAAAATGTTCATCTTTGATTGAACAACTGCATCGGTGACATTAAATCTTTTCTGATAGTAAGACTGCGGAGTATCTGCATCGACGAAAGCATAGAGGCCATGGTCAAGCACGGTGAGGTAGAACTGACCTTGAGTCAAGTTTGAGGAAGCTGCAGTAAGCCTCTTCCCTTGCCTCAGCGACTGCCCAATAAGGAGTGTGTCGGTAGGGTGCTCAAACGACTCCCACACCGTCTTCCCCATCACATCGAAGAGGATCAGGTTGCCGGTGTCAGCCAGATTCACACCGACGACGGGGCCGCGCAATGTATTTGTGGACCAGACCAGCGAACCATCAAAGTCTCGGAGTATGAGATTGCTATCCTTGGTGAGCTGGACCGATGCATTCTCCTTCACCGGATGGTGCCTGTTGGCCGCCCACACGACCCTCGGTGCGGCCGTGGCATTGGCTGGGGCGCTGGTGCCGGAACCGCCAATGGACACGGAGAAGACTGCGAAGAGGAAAGCCCCGTCGCAGGGAGCGGCGCAGATGAAGCCGCAGGCGAAGGACGGGGCATACCCGGCGGGGTTTTGCCTGACGAGGATGGCCCTGATCGTCGAGCCGTCGGCGTATGTCACATTGTATGGGATGGTGGCGTTGTTGTTGGTCCAGTGGGAAGGAACGTTGGCGATGGGGCTCGGATAATCGACGGACCAAGCTTGGGAGGAGGGGGGAATGGATAGCGCGAAGAGGAGGAACAGGAGCATGGTTTCAGCCCAGGACATGGCTGCTGGATCGTGAGTTCTTGGATGGAAGATAGTGTGATCTTTGGGTCTGAGCAATGGAAGATTGTAGAGGTAACCTGAGGGAGAGGGACAAGGAGTTTAGAGATTGTTTAAGGAAGGATACATTGCACAATGATAGGCGGCCGTGTACCAGGTTATAGAATTGGACAGTTGATGTTTTTCCTGAGGGCTGGACGTTAGTCATGGAAAGCACTAGCTTTGAGATAACTTGAAGAAAAAAGGGGTCATGCAGAGCACTCATGGAGGGTCAACGTAGTAGTACTTCCTCGCCGACAGACACGGCGAGTGGGTCACACGCACGTATACCAGCAGTGTCGTCGTTGGTATACTTCTACTCCCTCCGTCTTATAATATAAAAGCATTTTTTACACTAGTGTAGAGTCAAAAACGCTTTTATATTATGAGACGGAGGGAGTATTCAAATACTCCACGGTCCACCCACACGCCCCAAAATATGCGTCAGTATCGCCTGCGTACCTGAGAGTAAAAATTCCACGTACCGGCACGTCTGTCGCCGCCGGTCTCCGCGTGAAGATTGGTGCCGTGTTTTCTGTTTTTTTTTTGACAATAATACGACTTTATTTTTCAAATAATAGATAGGTCATTTACAAGCATATAGTATATGAGAAATAGAGTCAGGAGGGCCGTGGTTTGCTGCATTAACGGCTGCGAAACGTTTGTTCGAACGGTTTTGGTTTTAGCTTACCATCATTCACCTGTCTAGCCGTAGGATTAGTTTTTTTAAGTGTACGCTGTAGGATTAATTAGTAGCAGTGGACATCTGCGCCTGCTAAAGTTTAGTGGCTAGTTTTTTTTTTTGGCTAGGTTGTTTTTTTTTGTTTTTTTGTTTTTTTTTGTTTTGTTTTTTTGTTTTTTTTGGCTAGGTTGTTGGTCGCTCACAGAATAAACAGGTGCTACTTTTCGGGCCGCCATTAGAGCCTACGAGTGGTAGCAACGAACAATTTGAAAAATCCTTTCTCACTGGCATTTATGGTTTTTTTCCTCCATTTTATATTTTTTCGTTTTATTTTGTATGTATTTTTTTCATTTAAAATTTCAAATACTTTTATGCGGTATTTATTTATCTTTTGTTTCCTTTTTCTTCAAATTTTTATTTACTTTTTTGCTATCTTTTCATATTTAATTTTTGTATTTTTGTGTTTATTTTTATGTGTTAATGTTTTCATAATTATTTACTAAACTAACTTGAAAACATGCCACTTAGACCCGTCTTTTTATGTGTTAAAACATCTTTTTTTTTGAATTATTCAAATGGGTTGTAACAGTAAGTATTCAAGTCGGGGTTGCAACTGCAAGTTTTCAAGTTGGGACGCAACTACAAGTCTTCAAACAGGGTCATAACTGTAAGGTTGTAATTGCAAGATTTCAAAGTGGGGCCACTGTTGTAAATATGCCCTAGTTATTATTATATTTTCATATTCATAATTAAGTGTTTATATTTCATGCGATTTAGTGGAAAACTCATACGCACGTGTGAACTGATGAATGGATAAAATAAAGGTTAATAGTCTCGCCTCTAAAACTAGCTCAAGTGTTGTTGGTGATCATGTTTTTCGGATTTTAGGATATTGTAAGTGTAACGATAGTCCTGAAACAACATTGAGATTATGATGTTGAAAGAACGATCATATTGAATTGACCCAAACTTGTCTGTTGTAAATTGAATTAATATCATCTGTATTAATTATAATAACACGGAGTGTTAACGTGTGACTTTGCTCCTTAGACCACTAGAGTATCGTAGCCACTTCTTACCGTACGGTGGACTTTGGTGTTGCTCAAACGTTACCTGTAATACGGTGATCATAAGACAACTTACAGGTTCATCGGAAAGTTTGACAAGGGACTAGATAGCTCGAGAGTGGGATTTTCTCCTCCGACGATGGAGAGATATTCTTAGGGCCCTCTTGGTGTGACGACATCAATCATCGTCTGGCCAGACACATGTGACTTTGTCACGGGAATGTCGGAACATAATAACAAAAAAGAAGAACAAAACCGATAACGAAATAATGAGTGTGATGATGACTTAGGAGGATATCGATGCATCCCGGGTTTTGTGAAGTATCATGAAGTAAAGGGAAAATCACATGATAACCAAAGGTTCACTTGAATATCATTTGTGTGCTCATAGGGATTGATATGTATGTCCACGGTCCCGCTGGCGGTCATTGAAGGAACAGTTTCATTCATGTCTATGAGTTACCGAACCTAGGGGGTCACAAGCTTAAGGCAATAACGATCTACTGAGTGTTGGTAGGACGGGAGTGATGAGAATATATTTGTGAAATTGTTTCATTAATATTCAGAATAGTTTCGAGAGGATCCGGAAGCGTTTCGGGGTCACCGAAAGGGTTTCAGTGAACATTGGGTAATAATGATAAATTATATATAGGTGGAAATTGTTTCCGGGGATGTTAAATTTTATATAAAATGGTCTGAAAGTATTTAGAATGATTATATATTTAATTTAATATCAACGGATCTAAAAAGGCTAAGACTAAAAAGGCTAAGAGGAGGAAAGCAACTTGGGCCAAAAAGGCCCAATTAGTGGGAAATAGCCGAATTGGGGAAGGAGTCCTACTCCTCCTCCCCTGCCGGTGCACCCAGGAGAATCCTTCCTCCTTGGTGGCAGCGCTCCCTCTCCCCTCTAACCTATATATACTAGAGAATTTCCATCCTTTGAAACACAAGTTTTGGAGTCTTCTCTAGTTCTAGTTCTAGTTGGTCCTAATTGACTAATTAGAGTTAGGCTAATCCTCTTGTCCTCATAATTAGAAGCCCCGTGTGATTCTAATCTCCTCCATCTAATTATTCGGTGACAACTAGCTCTGGATGGCGAAGCGCTACCGGGTCGTGAAGGCTACACACTTGCAACCAAGTAGAGAGGTCGTGCTTTTGGTCTTCGGTTCAAAAGGGGCTCGAAGTACGATCTACACTGACACATTCTTCTTCTGCTGCAACTCGGTGACGGTAACGAGCATGATCCCAGCCCTTTATGCATCTTCATATTGATCTTGGGAGATCGCAGGCGTGATTTTTTTTCTACTACGTTTCTCAACAGTCACAACTGCAAGATTCTAAGTGGGATTGCAACTGCAAGCTTTTAAGTGCGCTCGCAAGTGCAAGTCTTCAAATAGGGTCACAACTGTAAGTTTTCAAGTCAGGTCCAACTGCAAGATTTTAAAGTGGGGTCGCAACATCAAGTTTGCAAATCAGGTCACAACTGCAAGTTTCAAACTAGGGTCACAACTATAAGATTTCAAGTGGGGACACAACTGCAAGTTTTTAACTGGCGTCGCCACTGCATATTTTTCAAATGGGGTCGCAACTCCATGTTTCAAGTTGGGCCGCAATTTTTTTCTCTAAATATTGTTACTAATTTTTTCTACAAAAAATCAAATTAAATATAAATAGGGTGCAGTACTTCTATTGGACATAATAGTTCGTAGTCAGAGCAGCTAAAGGTAACCAGCCATTTACTCGCAAAAAGGGTAACAAACCATTCAGCAAGGTCGTGGAATGCGACACGTTGCAACGGCACCAGATAAAGAATATTGGGCCAGGTAGTGCGAGGTACAAAACAACAACAGGAAAAATTGACATGTCAGCCCAACAAACAAACCGGCTAACTACATAATACAATGACATCAAAATATGAATGGGACCAAATTAAATCTTACTCCCTCCGTTCCTAAATAGTTGTCTTTCTAGAGATTTTAACAAGTGACTACATACGGAGCAAAATGAGTGAATTTACACTCTAAAACATGTCTATATATATCCGTATGTTGTAGTCCATTTGAGATGGCTAGAAAGACAATTATTTAGGAACGGAGGGAGTAGCTAGCTGAGTTCTAAGCGCTCCCTTGAAAAGATGCATGCAATACATATTGACATGCACAAATTTTTGTGAGATGATTGCTAGGGAAGAAAAAGAGAGTGCAGAGACGTGCGGTGGGGTGCATGCACACAAAGACTCTCTACAAACAGAAGACTTGTGTTTTATTTTGTTGTGAAATTTTACAATTCCTCATAACTTTTGAACCACATCCCCCCTTTTTTTAAAAATAAATACATATTTGAATTTAGGTCGACAAGATCTTTAAGCAAGACCAATCTTTGATATGACTAATTTGAATTTCCAATCATATTTCAGTTTCACTATATTCAAAACAAAGATTTCAGCCATTTCAAAGAACTAGTTTCACTCGTTACAATAAACCGGTTTCACTCATTCCAGCATACTGGTTTCACCCATTTCAAAGAATTGGTTTCGGTCATTTTAGAAAAATGATTACAATCATTTCAATCTATAGCCAGGTATCAACTGATTCAAAAGTTGATTTCACTTATTTCAGAAACTAATTCATTCAATTTTTTGAAATCGATGTTTGTGAAATAGAACATATTTCACTTATTTCAAAACACCGTCTAAAAGATCCATTTTAGTTTTTCAAAGGATCCATTTCAGTTTTTTAAAACGTCACTTTCTGTGAAAATGTACAAAACACTTTTTTGAAATTAACAAAAAAATGTTCTTGTAAACCTAATGCGTGAAACTGATTGTTTCACATTTTGTGACACTGGTCATTTAAAAGAGTTGAAACTCATTATTTATGTTTAATTTATATTTCACACATTTCAAATAACAATTTCAATAATTTCAAAATCATTGATTTCATTTAATTCAACACATTCATTTCAACACAGTGGTTTCACTCATTTCAAAGAAATAATTTCACCCATTTAAAAAAATAGTCATTTCAATTGAAGCCAGGTTTCAATTAATTCAAAAGCTAGTTTTACTCATTTCAAACACTATTTTCACTCAAAATCAATGAACCTTAGCAAATTTTAAACTTATTTTTTCATATTCGTGAACTTTTTTGAGGTTTGTGACCTTTTTCAAATTATTTGAACATTTTTTTATTGAAGATTTTTTTATTTTTCGTTGGATTTTTAAAAAATGTATTTATTCAAAAGTCAATGGTTGACCAATGAACTGGTCAACCGTCGACCGGTGAGCCATTGACTGATAAACCAAATAAGCCCTAGCAAGGGACTGCGTCGCGAGTGGTTAATGGACCGAGCCAATTGGTGCCATAAGTCCTACCAGGCGTATAAGAGCAACTCTAGCAGACCCCGCATCCCGCCCCGGCCCGCAAAATAACCGCCAATTTGCGGGTCGGGACCAAAAAAGCAGCCCGATCAGACCCCACATCCCGCCCCGGCCCGCAAAATTTTTTGCGGGGCGCGGCAAATCTTCTCCCCAACCTCTATCTTCACGGGCTGGGAGGCCGACCCGAGCTCAACCCCTATCCGACGCGACATTTGGCGGAAGGGACATTTCCGCGCGCCCTTTCCCGCTCCTCGCACCCTCCGCCACCATTGCCCCCCCCTCCCGCAAGCTCCGGCTGCTCCTCCCCTGCCGTCCCTCGCCGCCATGGACGACCCCATGCTGTCCCCCGTCACCGTTGAGGTCGCGCACGCCCCTTCCCCTCGGGCGGATCTCGTCGCCGGCCATGTTGGCCCCGCCGGCGTCGCCCAAGCACACGACGCGCCTGCCCGCAAGCGGTGGGGCAACGTGGTTGTGCAGGGAGGGAATCCGGCTGCCCCCGCCGCGATGGCCCGCGCTACGGGTGCCAATGCCGCAGTGCGATCCCAGCCGGCGGCGGATAAGGCTGGCAAGGCCGCGGGCGCAAAGCGGAGGAAGGTTCCGACTTCAAGGAAGCCATCTTCTTCAACCACTCACTCCATCCCCCCGCAAGGAGGTGCTCCGGCGATGCCGTTTAACGGTGCCGCTCCCCCCGCGAGCGAGGTGTTCGACGAAATGGCCGGAAGGTATATCTCTTCGGTCTTCGGCGATTCTCTTTCATTTTTCGCCATTGTTCTCGATAGCTCGTGACCTGTTATCGTTCTCTATAGCGGTGGTTCGAACAATGCAACAACCGAGTTCGTGAACTTGTTGGACACGAACGCGGTTGACATTGATCAAGCCCCTTTCGAACCATTCGACTACAATGAAACGGAGGGTGGTGTAGACGATCATGGTTGTGCGGATGAGTTGGAGGAGATCGAAGCGGAAGCGTTTGAGCAATCACAAGCAAAACCTGGGAAAAGCCAAAGATCGAAGAACTACACGATCTTGGAAGATCAAGCTTTGATCAAAGCATGGAGTGCGGTGTCTCTTGATGCATGCACGGGTACTTCTCAAACCGCCAAGAGATATTGGCAAAGGATCGAAGATCAATACTTCCGCATTGTGAAACCTCAATAGGACTCCACGCACATTTCAGTCGCTTCAAGGTCGTTGGGAGAACATCAAGCCTATGTGCAGCCGTTGGGCAGCTTGCTTGGAGCAAGTACGCAATGCACCTCCAAGTGGCACCGAGGAGTCCGACTATGTGAGTTTGCTTTGCCTTTGTTCAAGTTGTGCATCATCATAATGTATCATGAGAAATGATTGCATCACTTTGTTCACATTGTGTAGGACAAGATTGCTCAACATAGATACAAGGACACGGAAGCTTCGGAAGGCAGATTCTTCAAATTAGAGCATTGTTGGGAGTTGCTCCAAAAGTGCGAGAAGTGAAAGTTGATCGACAAAGAATCCCAACCAAAGAGAGGCTCACTTACAAATATGGCTGAAGATGAGGATGATGATGGCCCAAGAAATTTGCACAAGCCCGATGGTGACAAGAAGACTAAAGAAAAGATGAAGTGAGAGCAAGAAGCATTGAGCTTGAGGGAGAAGATTGATGCCATGGTGCAATCAAACGAGTTGATGTTGTTGAAGTCGTTGGAGATCAAGAAAGAGTTGGCCGAGAAGAAGGCAAAAGAGAAGCAAGAAAAATGGCAAATGCTCAAGGAAGAGGAGCTGCGCAAAGCTGCCATTGAGGAGAGAAAAGCACGCGCCTCTGAAAACAAATCGATGTCATTGTTGCTCGCCGAAGAGAACAAGATCATGTCAATGAACCTCAATGACATGGACGCCACCACCAAAACATGGCATGATATGGCAAGGAGAGAGATCTTGAAGAGGAGAATGGTCGCCTCGGCCGGTCCGTCTGCCAGTTCCGGTGATGTTTTCTCTGCTCCATATGGTGGCAATGTGGATGATTTCGGTGTGGGAGTTGAAACAAGCGACGGAGGTGGCTACGGTGGCGCCGATGAACTTCAAGATGGACTCCATGGCGCGGAGTGAAGATCGACCCCCAAGATGATGCCGGACATGGGCGCATACCTTTGCATGCCATCTTTTGCGTAATGAACTTCGCTTTTATTTGCGCGCAAACTGTTTATGTCATTTGAATTTGGACTTGGTTGTGAAACCCTATGACAAATTTCAGATTTGCGATTTTTTACATTATGGTCGCTATACCGGTGCCCGAGCAAAACTCAAGATATTAACCCAGAAAGCATATTCTGCGAATATACTTTTTTACGGGTCCGTTTGAGGGGTTCTCATCTGTGCCAGCCCGCGCCGGCCCGCAAAAGCGGTTTTGCGCGAACTGCAAACGCGTTTTGCGGGCCAGCGTTTTGCGGGGTCTGCTAGAGTTGCTCTAAGGCACCGACTACAACCTCCCATCTCCCTCCACGAGAGCTATGTCGCCCATATCGATTCCTACTAGGAATCTCCTAAGTCCAGGCGACCATCAGGCTGGCCCAACACTATAGTGATCTTGAGTTTCTTTTCCTTGTTTTTTTTTCTGGCTTTTCCACTATTTGTACTACGGATTTCCTCGTTTTTTCCTTTTTTCTATTTTTCTTTCTTTCATTTCATCGATTTTTTTTCAACACAAGTCTATATTTTTCATAAGCATTTTACATTTTTCATAGATAACAAACACATTTTCCATAGACCATAAACCAGATCATAGGTGGCCAACAGGCCGGCGGCCCGGGCACGACATGGTCTGGCGTAGGCCTAAATGGGCTGGCCTGACATGACCCGCAAAGCAGGTCATGTCGTCTCGGCACATGAATCTTCCCTCGCAGCCCAGACACGACATTGATGGCAGACGATGGTAATGTTGACATGATAATTTATTTACATACATCATGGTAACTTTTTGATCCAAACAAAAAGGAAGTATTTGAAACATAACCTAATAATTTTAATGTAAACACCATGATAAGTTATGTAATCTAGGCATGATAGTTTACATACAGATGGCGTGGTAACTTTTGACCTGAAATAAAAGTCATCGAAACATACCAACATGGGATCTAGTTTCGAAGGTTTCGTCGCGGCGGTTTTTTATGTGAAATGATTTTTCGATTGGACCTACGGTTTGATCTATTAAACATTTTAAACTTTAAAAATAGGGAAAATCTAGGATGCCACCAAACATTTTCTCTCTAATGCATGCATGCATGTGCATGTGAAGATAAGGTTGACCGAACCATATTTATGTCTCGGTAGTTTCTGTGTAATCAACATGATAACTTATGTCAATTGACGTGATAACTTGTGTAACATAGTGGTAACTTTTTACCCCAAAAAAAGTCGTCGAAACATGCCAACATGGTATCTAGTTTCGAAGGTATCGTCGCGACGAATCTTTTATGTGAAAACAACTTTTTGATCGGCGATGATTTGAGCTACAAAACATTTTAAAGTTTTGAAATTAAGAGAATCTTTTGCTGACATATGCAATTTATTAGTTTGCATGCATGTGACAAACACTGCATTCACATGTGCTCCGTAGGTGAGGGGGCTGCATGCGTGTTTGATAAACAATGCGTGATTAGTTAGGTAGGGATCGTTCAGATATATTGCTGAAGTTCAGACTAGTCGGAAGTTAGTCCATTCCATATATTTTTAATAGTTTGAAATACATAGTTTCATATTATCTGTAAAATTCTTGTTTTTAACATTTTCTTTGAATATGTGTTCACTTGTTGAATCCCATATCTTTTAACTATGCAAACGTTGTTTACAGTGGAAATTTTTTTCACAAATATCACAAACATTTAGTTTGAAGCATATGGGTTTTCTCTCTAAATTTAATTTACATTTTTGAATGGTACGACTTTTTTTAAAGTACATGATTTTGAAAAAAAATTGCAGACCATTTTTTTTGAAAAATGTCAATTGCAAATTTAGAAATGTGGGAACACTTTTGAAATGTTCATTCATTTTTTGAATGGGGCGAGCATTGGTTGTACACTGCATTTACATTTTTTTACATTGCGTTTACTTTTTTCAAAATAAAAAAGAAAGCAAAGTTGATGACATCATGATGAAAACTTTATGATGTCAGCATGGTAGGACCGTGCCATAACTGGGCCGGCACACTACCAGGTGCCTGCAGGCGACACTAGCATGCGGCTCGTTGCGGCGGCACATAGCCGTGTCCGTCTTTCCTTTCTTTACTGCGAAACCGACAAAAGAAGCACCACTTCTGAAAATTTTCTTGCGGGTTTCAGCGCAATAACGTGAAGAGCATAATCATGTTGCTAACAGTTTTGGGAACCCTTTTGAAGATCCGGACGCCTTTTTCATTTTTATTTTATTTACTTGTTTATTCATTTTTATTTTATTTACTTGTTTATTCATTTTTATTTTTATTTTTATTTTACTTTTTTACTTTTTCTTTCTTTTGTATATTTATGAAATAATTGTTGATATTTTTACAAATACATGCTCAATATTTATTGAATACATGTTATACAATTTTCAGATGCAAATTGAACATTGTTTAAATGCATGTTGAACAGTTTTTGAATACATGTTTAAATTTTGTTTAACACATGGTTACACAATTTTAAACATATATTAAAAAAATATTAAAATATTATGAACAGATTTGAAATGTGTGAACATTTTCTTAAATATCATGAACACAATTTGAGTTGTCCAAATGTTTCTAAAAACGACGTGAACAAATTTCTAAATTTCATGAACACATTTTTAAATGCATGAACATCTTTTAAATATGGTGGACATAGTTTGAATATCACGCACAATTTCTACAAATTACATTGTGTCGGTCATCTCAATCAGATGCATGTGCACGCCGCCCCCTGTTGCTCTCCTCCCTTCCTCTTTATCCTTATCTTCTTCTTCTCCAGCCTAGCCCTTCAACCCCCTCCCCCCACCCCTACCACACACAAGAGAGATCCCCTCCCCTCCTTTCTTCTATCTTTATGTAACGCGCGACGGGATGATGTTGTGAGCACAAATAATGCTGCAAGGGGTAGCTACTGGTGCTGCAAGTGCCAAGACGCGGTGCTTCGAGCAATGACGGGTGTTGCTTTGAGCCGGTGGAGGGATTGTGTTTGTTGATTATTGTGATTAGTAAGGAAATATAGAATAGACTAGAAATTACTCCAGCTTGTTTTGTATTCCAAGTTGATTGTGTACTCTTATATATATGCTCACGAGACTCAATCAATAAACATCAATTCCATCAATCTCCCTCTCCATTCCTCTTACATGGTATCAGCCTAACCCCGATCCAAAACCCTAGGCGACGCTGCCGCTTTCGCACCGCGCCGCCTCGGGGTGCTCGATCTCCATGATCACCACCGGGAGCCGCACCGCCGTACCTAGGGTTCATCCGCCGGTCCAATTGATCGGCTGTCCTTGAGAGTCTTTTTCCTTGGATCCGGATTTCTTTCTCTCGTCGATCATCTTGATCGGTGTTTCTTTTTGGTTCTTCCAATCTAAGATCGATTTGCATCGCCTGCCGTCGCCAGTCAACCCTCGCACGCCTCTACCCAGACTTCGGCATTTATGTTGGGGAACGCAGTAATTTCAAAAATTTTCCTACGCACACACAGGACCATGGTGATGGCATAGCAACGAGAGGGGAGAGTGTTGTCTACGTACCCTCGTAGACCGTTAGCGGAAGCGATCACAACGTAGAGGAAGTAGTCAGACGTTCTCCTCGCGATCCTGCCGATCCCAGCGCCGTTACTCGGCACCTCCGAGTCGATGATGACGTAGAGGAAGTAGTCGTCGTTCTCCTCACGATCCAGCCGATCCAAGCGCCCGTTACTCGGCGCCTCCGAAGTTCTTGGCACACGCTCAGCTCGATGACGCTCCACGGGCTCCGATCCAGCAAAGCTCCGGGAGAAGAAGTTCCGTCGACGACGGCAGGCGTGGTGACGATCTTGATGTTTCACCGACGCAGGGCTTCACCTAAGCACCGCCACGATATGACCGAGGTGGAATATGGTGGAGGGGCACCGCACGGCTAAGGAACGATCTCAAGGATCAACTTGTGTGTCCTAGGGTGCCCCCCCTCCCCCGTATATAAAGGAGGGGAGGAGGAGGTGGCCGGCCCAAAGGGGGGGCGCACCAAGGGAGGGGGAAACCTACTCCAAGTAGGTTTCCCTCTCTTTTCCATATCTTATTTGGAGGGGGAAGGAAAGAGTACTAGTATTTAGGAAGTAGTACTAGTAGTAGAAATAGGAAGGGGAAGGAGAAAGGAAAGGGGGCGGCCCCTCCCCAATTCGGATTGGGCTTGAAGCGCGCCCCCTCCTTGTTCCTTCTCCTTCCTCCTACATGGGCCCAATAAGGCCCATATACCTCCGGGGTTCCAGTAACCTCCGGAGCTCCAAACTTCTCCGGAACCTTTCCGGTGTCCAAATATATCCGTCCAATATATAAATCTTTATGTCTCGACCATTTCGAGACTCCTCGTCATGTCCGTGATCATATCCGGACTCGAACAACCTTCGGTACATCAAAATACACAAACTTATAATATAACCGCCATCGAAACCTTAAGCGTGCGGACCCTACGGTTCGAGAACAATGTAGACATGACCGAGACACATCTCCGGTCAATAACCAATAGCGGGACCTGGATGCCCATATTGGTTCCTACATATTCTACGAAGATCTTTATCGGTCAGACCGCATAACAACATACGTTGTTCCCTTTGTCATCGGTATGTTACTTGCCCGAGATTCGATCGTCGGTATCCAATACCTAGTTCAATCTCGTTCGCAAGTCTCTTTACTCGTTCGTAATACATCATCTCACAACTAACTCATTAGTTGTAATGCTTGCAAGGCTTATGTGATGTGTATTACCGAGAAGGCCTAGAGATACCTCTCCGACAATCGGAGTGACAAAACCTAATCTTGAAATACGCCAACCCAACAAGTACCTTTGGAGACACCTGTAGTACTCCTTTATAATCACCCAGTTACGTTGTGACGTTTGGTAGTACCCAAAGTGTTCCTCCGGTAAACGGGAGTTGCATAATCTCATAGTTATAGGAACATGTATAAGTCATGAAGAAAGCAATAGCAACATACTAAACGATCAAGTGCTAGGCTAACGGAATGGGTCATGTCAATCAGATCATTCTCCTAATGATGTGATCCCGTTAATCAAATGACAACTCATGTCTATGGTTAGGAAACATAACCATCTTTGATTAACGAGCTAGTCAAGTAGAGGCATACTAGTGACACTCTGTTTGTCTATGTATTCACACATGTATTATGTTTCCGGTTAATACAATTCTAGCATGAATAATAAACATTTATCATGATATAAGGAAATAAATAATAACTTTATTATTGCCTCTAGGGCATATTTCCTTCAGTCTCCCACTTGCACTAGAGTCAATAATCTAGTTCACTCAAGAATGATTCTAACACCCATGGAGTCTTGGTCTTTGATCATGTTTTGCTCGTGGAAGAGGCTTAGTCAACGGGTCTGCAATGTTCAGATCCGTATGTACTTTGCAAATCTCTATGTCTCCCACTTGGACTTGGTCCCGAATGGAATTGAAGCGTCTCTTGATATGCTTGGTCCTCTTGTGAAATCTGGATTCCTTTGCCAAGGCAATTGCACCAAGATTGTCACGTAAGATCTTCATTGGTCCCGATGCACTAGGTACAACACCTAGATCGGAAATGAACTCTTTCATCCAGACTCCTTCATTTGCTGCTTCCGGCAGCTATGTATTCCGCTTCACATGTAGATCCCGCCACGACGCTTTGTTTAGAACTGCACCAACCGACAGCTCCACCGCTTAATAAAAACACGTATCCGGTTTGCGATTTAGAATCGTCCGGATCTGTCAAAGCTTGCATCGACGTAACCATTTACGACTAGCTCTTTGTCACCTCCATATACGAAACATATCCTTAGTCCTTTTCGTGTATTTCAGATGTTCTTGACCGCTGTCCGATGATCCACTCTGGATTACTTTGGTACCTTCTGCCAAGCTTACAGCTAAGCATACGCCGTGTCTGGTACACAGCATTGCATACATGATAGAGCCTATGGCTGAAGCATAGGGAACATCTTTCATTTTCTCTCTATCTTCTGCTGTGGTCGGGCATTGAGTCCGACTCAATTTCACACCTTGTAATACTGGTAAAAACCTTTCTTTGCACTGATCCATTTTGAACTTCTTCAAAACTTTATCAAGGTATGTGCTTTGTGAAAGTCCAATTAAGCGTCTTGATCTATCTCTATAGATCTTGATGCCCAATATGTAAGCAGCTTCACCAAGGTCTTTCATTGAAAAACTCTTGTTCAAGTATCCCTTTATGCTATCCAGAATTCTATATCATTTCCGATCAATAATATGTCATCTACATATAATATCGAAATGCTACAGAGCTCCCACTCACTTTCTTGTAGATACAAGGCTTCTCCATAAGTCTCAGATAAACCCAAATACTTTGATCACACTATCAAAGCGTTTATTCCAACTCCGAGATGCTTGCACCAGTCCATAAATGGATCGCTGGAGCTTGCACACTTTGTTAGCTCCCTTTGGATCGATAAAACCTTCTGGTTGCATCATATACAACTCTTCTTCCAAAAATCCATTTAGGAATGCGGTCTTTACATCCATTTGCCAAATTTCATAATCATAAAATGCGGCAATTGCTAACATGATTCGACAGACTTAAGCATCGCTACGGGTGAGAAGGTCTCATCGTAGTCAATCCCTTGAACTTGTCGAAAACCCTTTGCGACAAGTCGAGCTTTGTAGACAAAGCAATATTACCGTCGTCATTTCTTCTTCTTGAAGATCCACTTGTTTTCTATTGCTTGCCGACCCTCGGGCAAGTCAACCAAAGTCCATACTTTGTTTTCATACATGGATCTCATCTCGGATTTCATGGCCTCAAGCCATTTTATGCGAATCTGGGCTCACCATCGCTTCTTCATAGTTCGTAGGTTCATCATGATCTAGTAGCATGATTTCCGAACAGGATTGCCGTACCACTCTGTGCGGATTTTATTCTGGTTGATCTACGAGGTTACGTAGTAACTTGATCTGAAGTTTCATGATCAACATCATCAACTTCCTCACTATTTGGTGTAGACATCGCAGAAACTGGTTTCGTGATAAACTACTTTCAAATAAGGGAGAAGGTACAGCTTACCTCATCAAGTTCTACTTTCCTCCCACTCACTTCTTTCGAGAGAAACTCCTTCTCTAGAAAGGATCCATTCTTAGCAACAAATGTCTTGCCTTCGGATCTGTGATAGAAGGTGTACCCAACTGTCTCCTTTGGGTATCCTATGAAGACACATTTCTCCGATTTAGGTTCGAGCTTATCAGGTTGAAGCTTTTTCACATAAGCATTGCATCCCCAAACTTTAAGAAACGACAACTTTGGTTTCATGCTAAACCACAGTTCATAAGGTGTCGTCTCAACGGATTTTGATGGTGTTCTATTTAGCGTGAATGCGGCCGTCTCAAGAGCATAACCCCAAAACGATAGCGGTAAATCTGTAAGAGACATCATAGATCGCACCATATCTAGTAAAGTGCGATTCTGACGCTCGGACACACCATTGCGCTGTGGTGTTCCGGTGGCGTGAGTTGCGAAACTATTCCGCACTGTTTCAAATGTAGAACAAACTCGTAACTCAAATATTCGCCTCCACGATCAGATCGTAGAAACTTTATTTTCTTATTACGATGATTTTCAACTTCACTCTGAAATTCTTTGAACTTTTCAAATGTTTCAGACTTATGTTTCATTAAGAAGATATACCCATATCTGCTTAAATCATCTGTGAAGGTGAGAAAATAACGATATCCGCCACGAGCCTCAACATTCATTGGACCACATACATCTGTATGTATGATTTCCAATAAATCTGTTGCTCTCTCCATTGTACCGGAGAACGGGTTTTAGTCATCTTGCCCATGAGGCACGGTTACGCAAGTGCCAAGTGATTCATAATCAAGTGACTCCAAAAGTCCATCAAGATGGATTTTCTTCATGCTCTTTATACCGATATGACCTAAACGGCAATGCCACAAATAAGTCGCACTATCATTATCAACTCTGCATCTTTTGGTTTCAACATTATGAATATGTGTATCACTACTATCGAGATTCATCAAGAATAGACCACTCTTCAAGGGTGCATGACCATAAAAGATATTATTCATATAAATAGAACAACCTTTATTCTCTGATTTAAATGAATAACCGTCTCGCATCAAACAAGATCCAGATATAATGTTCATGCTTAACGCCGCACCAAATAACAATTATTTAGGTCTAAAACTAATCCCGAAGGTAGATGTAGAGGTAGCGTGCCGATCATGATCACATCGACTTTGGAACCATTTCCCACGCGCATCGTCACCTCGTCCTTTGCGGTGTTCGCAATCAGTAGTCCCTGTTTCGTGGTGCAAATATTAGCAACAGAACCAGTATCAAATCCCCAGGTGCGAGTGATTGCTCTAGTAAGGTATACATAAATAACAGGTATATCACATATACCTTTGTGCACCTTGCCATCCTTCTTATCCGCCAAATACTTGGGGCAGTTCCGCTTCCAAAGGACCGATCTGCTTGCGATAGAAGCACTCGATTTCAGGTTTAGGTCCAGACTTGGGTTTCTTCACTTGAGCAGAACTTGTTTGCTGTTCTTCTTGAAGTTCCCCTTCTTCTTCCCTTTGCCTTTCTTCTTGAAACTAGTGGTCTTATTGACCATCAACACTTGATGCTCCTTTTTGATTTCTACCTCCGCAGCTTTCAGCATTGCGAAGAGCTCGAGCATAGTCTTTACTAACCCTTGCATATTATAGTTCATCACGAAGCCTTTGTAGCTTGGTGGCGTTGATTGAAGAATTACATCAATGACACAATCATCCGGAAGATCAACTCCCGGTTGAGTCAAGTGATTGTAATACCCGGACATTACGAGTATGTGCTCACCGATGCACCCATTCTCCTCCATTTTGCAGCTATAGAACTTATTGGAGACTTCATATCTCTCAATCCGGGCATTCTGTTGAAATATCAACTTCAACTCTTGGAACATCTCATATGTTCCACGACTTTCAAAACATCGTTGAAGGCCCGGTTCTAAGCCGTAAAGCATGGCACACTGAACTATAGAGTAGTCATCAGCTTTGCTCTGCCAGACGTTCTTAACGTCGTCAGTTGCATCGGCGGCGAGCACGGCACCTAGCGGTGCATCCAGACGTAACTCTTACGTGCAGCAATGAGGATAATCCTCGAAGTTACGGACCCGATCCGTGTAATTGCTACCATCATGTTTCAACTTTGCTTTGTCAAGGAACGCATTAAAATTCAACGGAACAACAAAGCACGAGCCATCTATCTACAAGCAGACATAGACAAGCAAGATACTATCAGTACTAAGTTCATGATAAATTTAAGTTCAATTAATCATATTACTTAAGAACTCCCACTTAGACAGACATCTCTCTAGTCATCTAAGTGATCACGTGATCCAAATCAACTAAACCATAACCGATCATCACGTGAGATGGAGTAGTTTTCAATGGTGAACATCTTATGTTGATCATATCTACTATATGATTCACGCCGACCTTTCGGTCTCCGTGTTCCGAGGCCATATCTCGCATATGCTAGGCTCGTCAAGTATAACTCGAGTATTCTGCGTGTGCAAAACTGGCTTGCACCCGTTGTAGATGGACGAGAGCTTATCACACCCGATCATCACGTGGTGTCTTGGCACGACGAACTTTGGCAACGGTGCATACTCCGGGAGAACACTACTTGATAATTTTAGTGAGAGATCATCTTAAAATGCTACCGTCAATCAAAGCAAAATAAGATGCATAAAGGATAAACATCACATGCAATCAATATAAGTGATATGATATGGCCATCATCATCTTGTGCTTGTGATCTCCATCTCCGGCACCGTCGTGATCACCATCGTCACCGCGCGACACCTTGATCTCCATCGTAGCATCGTTGTCGTTTCGCCATCTATTGCTTCTCGACTATCGCTACCGCTTAGTGATAAAGTAAAGCAATTACAGGCGTTTGCATTTCATACAATAAGCGACAACCATATGGCTCCTGCCAGTTGCCGATAACTCGGTTACAAAACATGATCATCTCATACAATAAAATATAGCATCACGTCTTGACCATATCACATCACAACATGCCCTGCAAAAACAAGTTAGACGTCCTCTACTTTGTTGTTGCAAGTTTTACGTGGCTGCTACGGGCTGAGCAAGAACCGTTCTTACCTACGCATCAAAACCACAACGATACTTCGTCAAATAGACTCCGTTTAACCTTCTCAAGGACCGGGCGTAGTCACACTCGGTTCAACTAAAGTGAGAGAGAGACACCCGCCAGCCACCTTTAAGCACGAATGCTCGTAACGGTGAAACCAGTCTCGCGTAAGCGTCTGGCGTAATGTCGGTCCGGGCCGCTTCATCTCACAATACCGCTGAACCAAAGTATGACATGTTGGTAGGTAGTATGACTTGTATCGCCCACAACTCACTTGTGTTCTACTCGTGCATATGACATCAACGCATAAAACCAGGCTCGGATGCCACTGTTAGGGAACGTAGTAATTTCAAAAAAATTCCTACGCACACAGGACCATGGTGATGGCATAGCAACGAGAGGGGAGAGTGTTGTCTACGTACCCTCGTGAGACCGTTAGCGGAAGCGATCACAACGTAGAGGAAGTAGTCGACGTTCTCCTCGCGATCCTGCCGATCCCAGCGCCGTTACTCCGGCACCTCCGAGTCGATGATGACGTAGAGGAAGTAGTCAGACGTTCTCCTCACGATCCAGCCGATCCAAGCGCCCGTTACTCCGGCGCCTCCGAGTTCTTGGCACACGCTCAGCTCGATGGCGCTCCACGGGCTCCGATCCAGCAAAGCTCCGGGAGAAGAAGTTCCACAAGACGACGGCGTGGTGGACGATCTTGATGTTTCACCGACGCAGGCTTCGCCTAAGCACCGCTACGATATGACCGAGGTGGAATATGGTGGAGGGGGGCACCGCACACGGCTAAGGAACGATCTCAAGGATCAACTTGTGTGTCCTAGGGTGCCCCCCTTCCCCCGTATATAAAGGAGGGGAGGAGGAGGTGGCCGGCCCAAAGGGGGGCGCACCAAGGGAGGGGGAAACCTACTCCAAGTAGGTTTCCCTCTCTTTCCATATCTTATTTGGAGGGAAGGAAAGAGTACTAGTATTTAGGAAGTAGTACTAGTAGTAGAAATAGGAAGAGGGGAAGGAGAAGGAAGGGGGCGGCCCCCTCCCCAATCGGATTGGGCTTGGGGCGCGCCTCCCTTGTTCCTTCTCCTTCCTCCTACATGGGCCCAATAAGGCCCATATACCTCCCGGGGTTCCGTAACCTCCGGAGCTCCAAACTTCTCCGGAACCTTTCCGGTGTCCAAATATATCCGTCCAATATATAAATCTTTATGTCTCGACCATTTCGAGACTCCTCGTCATGTCCGTGATCATATCCGGGACTCTGAACAACCTTCGGTACATCAAAATACACAAACTTATAATATAACCGTCATCGAAACCTTAAGCATGCGGACCCTACGGTTCGAGAACAATGTAGACATGACCGAGACACATCTCTGGTCAATAACCAATAGCGGGACCTGGATGCCCATATTGGTTCCTACATATTCTACGAAGATCTTTACCGGTCAGACCGCATAACAACATACGTTGTTCCCTTTGTCATCGGTATGTTACTTGCCCGAGATTCGATCGTCGGTATCCAATACCTAGTTCAATCTCGTTAAGCAAGTCTCTTTACTCGTTAGTAATACATCATCTCACAA
This sequence comes from Aegilops bicornis, assembly GCA_021605145.1. Classification (NCBI taxonomy): domain Eukaryota; kingdom Viridiplantae; phylum Streptophyta; class Magnoliopsida; order Poales; family Poaceae; genus Aegilops; species Aegilops bicornis. The sequence goes on along the minus strand of CM038670.1, from coordinate 721,099,844 downwards.
CTAACTCATTAGTTGTAATGCTTGCAAGGCTTATGTGATGTGTATTACCGAGAAGGCCTAGAGATACCTCTCCGACAATCGGAGTGACAAAACCTAATCTCGAAATACGCCAACCCAACAAGTACCTTTGGAGACACCTGTAGTACTCCTTTATAATCACCCAATTACGTTGTGACGTTTGGTAGTACCCAAAGTGTTCCTCCGTAAACGGGAGTTGCATAATCTCATAGTTATAGGAACATGTATAAGTCATGAAGAAAGCAATAGCAACATACTAAAGCGATCAAGTGCTAGGCTAACGGAATGGGTCATGTCAATCAGATCATTCTCCTAATGATGTGATCCCGTTAATCAAATGACAACTCATGTCTATGGTTAGGAAACATAACCATCTTTGATTAACGAGCTAGTCAAGTAGAGGCATACTAGTGACACTCTGTTTGTCTATGTATTCACACATGTATTATGTTTCCGGTTAATACAATTCTAGCATGAATAATAAACATTTATCATGATATAAGGAAATAAATAATAACTTTATTATTGCCTCTAGGGCATATTTCCTTCAATTTATTCCACCGGCCTCTACGACATGGCGTCCTCGCGTGACACGCGAAGGCCTCTGGCCGCTGTCCATGCGTCCCTCCGCCCTCGTTCTGCGCCCGCCGTCGTTGACATGATTGGATCGGTATCCTTCATCAACCTTCATCCTGCTTGGCTGCATCGGGCTGCTGGTCCCTAGAGTTGTCACGCACATGATTGTCAGGCAGTTGCGTCTGTGTTGTGACGCTCCACTCCTCGCTCGAGAGCCGGCCCTTCGCATGTACGTTCGGCCAACGACTCTATGGCTCGGACCCTTCATCAGCAAGCGTCGCCCCCAATATCGCGAGTGATTGGATTGATCATCGCCGCCGCACTCCACCCCATCTGCGCCGCGTGACCGACCTGGCCAGTCGCTTGCGCGCGCCTCCGTCGGTCCCATGAAGATCGTCCCCGAGTTCAGCGCACCCCTCTACCGATCGAGCAACGGTCCGCCGTTGCGTTGCCGCCCTATGGTTCTCCCCGCAGCCGCACCGACCCACGCGTTGCCGTTGTGTCACCCCTTCTGTAACATCCCGGATGTAACTTTCCATATTTGTAACTCCAACTCTTGCCATTTTCAGCTATGTGCTATGGTTTTCCCTCCGTGGTTGGGTTTTGTCTTTCGTTTTGCATTTTTTTATGTCTTGCATCTCATATCATGTCATCATGTGCATATCATTCGCATACGTGTCCTTCTCATGCATCCGAGCATTTTCCCCGTTGTCCGTTTTGCAATCCGAAACTCCTACATGCACCGGCGCACCCCTCTTCTCTCTTTTCGTGAGCGGGTGTTGAACGTTCTCGGAATGGACCGAGGCTTGCCAAGTGGCCTTGGTACACCACCGGTAGACCATCTGTCAAGTTTCGTGCCATTTGGAGGTCGTTTGATACTCCAACGGTTAACCGGGTAACCACGAAGTCCTCTTGTGAGTTGCAGCCCAACACCCCTTCAAAACAGCCCAATAACCAATCTAAGTCACTTCCATGTCCATCGCCGTTCGATCACGATCGTGTGGGCGAAAACTACACTCCATTTGGAGCTTCCTAGCTCCTCCTACCTATAAAAACACCCTCCTCCCGAAATTTCGGACATTCCACCCTAACCCTAGCAGATTCATCCCGCCACACGGACACGTCCGTCGCAGCCGGACACGTCCGAATCGCCCGCCACGCCGCCCACTGCCCGGCGAGCCGAGCGGAGGCCTACCCGGCCCGGGTCGCCGCCGCCCGCTCCGCCCGGCGCCTCCCGTCGCCCGCTGCCCGGTTCGCCTCCTCCGCTGCCGAGCCGTCGCCATCCGCCTCCGCTCGCCGCCGACCTCGCCCGCGTCCGGCCGCCTCCCTCCGCGCCGCCCGCCCGCCGGATCCGACTGGACCGAACTGATCCCGCGCCCCCAACCCTCGCCGGCCTCTTCTCCTTCCCCGGCGACCAACTCCGGCAAGATCCGGCGAACCTCGATCCGCGTGCTCGAGGAACCCTAGATCTGAGAATTTCGGAGGTTGATATTTTCTCTAAGTCCCGTAATTATTGCATTTCTGTTACACTGTTCATCGCATCGTAACTTTGCACTCGTGGCTTCGTTTTGGCAGTATAGCATACCGAATTATTTGTCTCGACGAGTACATCATTGCATCTCATTCCATCATTTTCATCTGAGCTCATCTTGATGCCCGAAATGCTGTTGGAACATGGCTATGTGATGTTAGTTTCAGATTCTTATCAGAACTTGCACTTTTGTCATTTTCGCCATGATTAATGTGTGCACCCTATGAACTAGAGTCCTACATGTGTTTTGTAATATGCCATGCCATCTCTACAGGGGTGTATGCCATGTATTTTGGTGATCTCTGTGGTGACAAGAACAAGCATGCAAACTTGGCTTCGTGATGTTGCTGATTTCAGCCCCTGTTCTGTTGTTATTTTTATGCCATGTAAACTTGAGGCTACAGAGAGATCCATGCATGATTTGAGATACTTAAGTAAGGATGTTTTGAACATATGATTATGATATATCCATACATGACCTTGTTTGCAATTATGGAGTGCCATAGCTTGAGTCAATCGAGCTCTACTTTTGCTATAAAATGTTTCCTGGCAGATTGTTTACATGTTATTCGATTTTGCCAAGGTTGTTGTAGTTGATCCTTGCATGCTATGATCTTGTTCTTGCCATGTTTGGTTTCATAAACATGTATTCTTGCTGGTGCTATGCTTGTATTGTCATGCAATGACTTGTGGTGAGTGAATCGAGCTCGCAAAGATGCCTTCATGACGCTGTTAATGCCATGCTCTGTTTCCTGAATCTGTTAACGAAACTTGCTATGTTTACATGGGTGCAATCATATCTTCTGATCATTTTTGGCTCATTGTCAGTAAAGGACTTTTGTTCTATCCATTTAGTAGCATCATGCCATGCCTTAAGTTTCTATGATATGTTCCTGTAGCATGATGTTTGCTTGATCTAAACATTGCTTCCAGATGCTGTTTCTGCCATGTTCAGTTTTTCACCAAGTCTGCGAAGCTGATATATTTTGCACTTTTGCCATGCTTGTTTGAATCTGTTATGGTGTGATTTAGCCGTAGCTCAGTGTTCATCTTTTGTCCAGCATCTTGAGCAGATCACTGCCATGTACTTTGTTGGTACGTTTGGGTGCAGTAGCTTAATTTCTTGTTGCTTGCTATGTGGTATCATGCTGTTAATGGCAGAATTGTGTCATTCTTGTTTTGCTTGCCATTTGCAAACCGTGCATCCGATTCCGGTGATCTTTATATCGATTTCAACCGAAATCATCTCACTTTTCCAGCGGCATACTTGGTTTGCCAAGTTGATGCCTTGCTCATCATTTTCCTTCCGGAGCACGCATACGCATTGCATATCACATCTCGCATATCATGCCATGTATTGCATCATGTTGCTTGTGCATTGCACTGTGATTTATGGTGTTTCCATTGCTTGTGTTCTTGCTTTGGGTAGAGCCGGGAGACGTGTACGTGAACGAGGAACCTGTTGAGAACGCTTACGAGGATCAAGCTTTCGACAACTCTGAGAACTTTGCAGGCAAGATGACCATACCCTCGAAATCACTTCTATCTTTGCTTGCTAGATGCTCGTTCTTTTGCTATGCCTATGCTGCGATACCTACCACTTGCTATATCATGCCACCCATATTGCCATGTCAAACCTCTAACCATCCTTTCCTAGCAAACCGTTGTTTGGCTATGTTACCGCTTTGCTCAGCCCCTCTTATAGCGTTGCTAGTTGCAGGTGAAGATGAAGTTGGTTCCATGTCGGAACATGGCTATGTTGGGATATCACAATATCTCTTATTTTAATTAATTCATCTATATACTTGGTAAAGGGTGGAAGACTCGGCCTTATGCCTGGTGTTTTGTTCCACTCTTTGCCGCCCTAGTTTCCGTCATACCGGTGTTATGTTCCTTGATTTCGCGTTCCTTACTGGGTTGGGTGATTTATGGGACCCCCTTGACAGTTCGCTTTGAATAAGACTCCTCCAGCAAGGCCCAACCTTGGTTTTACCATTTGCCACCTAAGCCTTTTTCCCCCGGGTTTTCGCGAGCCCGAGGGTCATCTTTATTTACCCCCCCGGGCCAGTGCTCCTTCGAGTGTTGGTCCGAGCTGAGCTGCCTGCGGGGCCACCTCGGGGAAACTTCTGGGTTGGTTTTACTCGTAGCTAGTCTCATCCGGATGTGCCCTGAGAACGAGATATGTGCAGCTCCTATCGGGATTTGTCGGCACAATCGGGCGGCTTTGCTGGTCTTGTTTTACCATTGTCGAGATGTCTTGTAGTCCGGGATTCCGAGATCGATCGGGTCTTCCCAGAGAAGGAATATCCTTTGTTGACCGTGAGAGCTTATAATGGGCTAAGTTGGGACACCCTGCAGGGTATTATCTTTCAAAGCCGTGCCCTCGGTTATGAGGCAGATGGGAATTTGTTAATGTCCGGTTGTAGAAAACCCGAAGTTGACCTTAATTAAAACACATCAATCAAGCGTGTGTAACCGTGATGGTCTCTTCTCATGGAGTCCGGGAAGTGAACACGATGTTGGAGTTATGTTTGACGTGGGTTGTTCTAGGATCACTTCTTGATCACTTCTAGCTTCACGACCGTGCTTTGCTTCTCTTCTCGCTCTCTTTTTGCGAATGTAGCCACCATATATGCTAGTCGCTTGTGCAGCTCCACCTCACCACACCCTCCTTCCTATAAGCTTAAATAGTCTTGATCTCGCTGGTGTGAGATTGCTGAGTCCCCGTGACTCACAGATTCTACCAAAGCAGTTGCAGGTGCCAACGATGTCAGTGAAGATGACGCAACCGAGCTCAAGTGGGAGTTCGACGAGGAACGTGGTCGTTACTATGTGTCTTTTCCTGATGATCGATGAGTGGAGCCAGTTGGGACGATCGGGGATCCGTGTAGCATTTGGGGTAGTCTTCTTTTATTTTGGTTCCGTAGTCGGACCTTGAGTGTAATCTGGATGATGGATGTTTTTTTATGTATTGTGTGAAGTGGCGACTGTAAGCCAACTATGTATCTTTTTCCCTTATGTATTACATGGGTTGTGTGAAGATTACCTCACTTGCGACATTGCTTTCAATGCGGTTATGCCTCTAAGTCGTGCTTCGACACGTGGGAGATATAGCCGCATCGAGGGCGTTACAAGTTGGTATCAGAGCCATCCCCGACTTAGGAGCCCCCTGCTTGATTGTTCGCTGGCGTTGTTGAGTCTAGAACAAAAATGTTTTGAGTCTTAGGATTATATATATCGGAGAGTAGGATTCCTTTTACTCCCCAGTCCCTTCGTCGCTCTGGTGAGGTCTCCTGACGTAGAAGTTTTGACTCTCCTCTCCTCAAATTTCACTAAAAATTGTTTTAGGATCACGCGGGTAGCTTGGAATCGTTCCGATGGCTTTGTGACGAGAACATTGTTCTTGGTGCCTCCCGACATTTAGGGGTTGTGGCAGTGTCCCGGGGAGTTGAGCTCCGAGGTGTTGTCGTCACAATTTTATCGTTGCAGTTCTGGAATACTCGAGCTTTGCCGACATCGAAAATCTCTTTTTGTACAGTTGTTGGTGAGATAACCCGATAACTCCAAAGATCTGAGGCGAGCTCGGGAGTATTGCCATGACTCGTATAACGGATGCTTTTCGAAGGTCGAGGTACACGATTTCTGAAGGTTTCCTGGTTATGTGTTGACGGATGGATACAGCTGGATCTAGTTATTGTTAGTTTGGGTGATATATTTTGTGTCCCCTGTATCCCCAACACCAGATTGCATAACCAGAAAGTTTCGTGAGTTTATAGGTGGGATTCAAGTAGCTCTTAGCATTTCTTCCAGCAGATATTTGGTTTGTGATTGGGTAATCCTTACCACTTATTTGTTCCAGTCGTACCTTGTTATTTCATTCATCAACCCTTTATCAAGTGGCTTCTCACCTTAATGGACGTGTGATGTTAGCTTTTGGAATTCATTCGTTCATCCTTGTTCGAATGTTTATTGTGAAGACTATATGTTGCAATTTCTATCCGTTGATTCAACTTGTCTATCTGTCTATCAAGATGCTAACGGATGTCACCCTCTTCAGGATGGCTCCACCAACGCGTCAGAATCCGGAACGCAATGATGGGAGTCGACAGACCCTCCACCTCCACCTCCGCCTCCGGAGGCATGGCAAGCTGTCATGGCAGCCACCAACGCAAATGCTCAGATGATTTTGCAACTCTTGCAAAAGCGTACCCAAGGGCAAGGCAACCAAGGAAATCAAGGCCAAGGCAACAATCAGCCGCACTTCGCTACCCTCAATCAGTTCCTCGCTAATCAGCCGAAGTCTTTCAGCTTCGCTTGAGGCCACGACGCCGACGATTGGCTTGTGGACATCTGCAAACATTTTGAATGTAGCAATGTCGACACGAGGACATTGTCAAGTTTGCTTCGTTTCAACTCAAGGACCAAGCTGCCGAGTGGTATCAAGAATACAAATATTCCAGAGGAGGTCGTGTAATTACCTGGGATGATTTCCGCCGAGACTTCAAAGCTCACCACATTCCGCAAAGTGTTGTTGAGAGCAAGTGTGAGGAGTTCCGCAATCTCAAGCAAGGCGGCATGTCTGTGTATCAATACAATATCTAGTTCCAGAAACTCGCTCGCTTCGCTAAGCAAGATGTCCCTGATGAAAAGAGTATGATCTACCAATTCAGAGGTGGTCTCAGAGAAGATTTGCAATTAGCTCTCGTGCTTTTTGAGCCAGAAAAGTATGATGAATTCTACAACATGGCACTGAAGCAAGAAGCTGCCCAGCTCAAGTGTGAGGCTTCTAAGAAGGGAGTCGGGGGCAATTCAGTCTTCTTCTTCCTCACTAGTGGCAGCTAAGCAACAGAAGTTCCGGTTGCCTCCCCTCCTCCGTTCTCCGGCCTTATCGTGAGAAGAACTCAGGTGGTCGTGGATCTTCCCACCCACCCAACCCAAAGCTATCGTAACAAGTCTAATTCTCAAGCTCCAAGGTCAAATGCTCCTTATCACCGTCCGCTCTCGTGAGGTGACTTGCAACAAGTGCCGCCGGAAGGTCACTACGCCGAACAAGTGTTTCAACCAAAGGCGCCTTCCTCCTCCTCCTCCTGTGAGATCTTCAAGCAATGCAGTGGTCAAGCATAATCCCAAGTCTGCCAAGGTGAACATGATGAATGCAGCGCAAGCGGAGGAATCTACTGACGTGATAATGGGTAATCTTCCAGTTAATGATATTCCTGCAAAAGTCTTATTTTATACCGGTGCATCGCATTCTTTCATGTCATATCCTTTTGCATCGAAGCACAATTTTGACACAGAGGAATTACCTAAAGCTATGCAAGTTATTTCTCCGGCTAAGCGTTTGAGCTCTAGCATGATGGTTCCGAATGTCGGTATATAGATGGGCGACTATAGATTTCTCGCTAAACCAATTGTCCTTGGTGACTCGGATATTGATCTAATTCTCGGGATGGACTGGCTTTCTCAGCACAAAGCTCAGCTTGATTGTGCTGCCAGGGAAATTCAATTGACACACTCTTACGAGGATGTGATCATCTATGCCGCTCGTGATGAAACCATTCGGTTGTTTTCTCTCAATGAGAAGGGCGAGTTGGATGCTATCTCTCAGATTCCAGTCGTTTGTGAGTATCAAGATGTCTTTCCAGAAGAGCTTCCGGGTATGCCTCCTCACCGGCCAGTTGAATTCGTTATCGATCTTGAGCCTGGCACGGAACCCGTTTGCAAGCGTCCATACAAGCTTGGACCAAAAGAGCTGAAGGAATTGAAGAAACAGCTCGATGAACAAGAGCGTCTGGGTTTGATCAGACTGACTTCATCTCCATGGGGTTGTGGTGTTCTTTTTGTCCAGAAGAAGGATGGCATGGATCGACTTTGCGTCGATTACCGTCCATTGAACAAGAAGACAATCAAGAACAAGTATCCACTTCCCAACATCAATGAGCTATTCGAGCAACTCAAAGGTGCTAAAGTGTTCTCCAAGCTTGACCTTCGTATGGGTTATCATCAAATTCGCATTCGTGAACAAGATATTCCCAAGACAAAGATTCGTAACAAGTTTTGGTTCTTATGAGTATCTTGTCATGTCTTTCGGCCTTGTCGATGCTCCTCCAACATTCTCTCGAATGATGAACTTCATCTTCAACCCCTACACCAATGAATTCGTCTTGGTCTATCTTGATGATATTTTGGTCTTCTCCAAGAATAAGAAGGATCATGCCAAACATTTGCGATTAGTGCTCGACAAGCTCAGAGAGCATCAATTCTATGTGAAGTTTTCCAAATGTGAATTTTGGCTTGATGAAGTTCTTTATCTTGGTCACATCATCTCCGCCAAGGGCATAGCTGTTAATCCTGAGAAGGTGTCTGCAGTTGTGAATTGGGAACCTCCTCAGAATGTCAAGCAGCTTCGCAGTTTTCTTGGACTTGCAAGCTATTGCCGAAGATTCGTTGAGAATTTTTCTAAGATTGATAAGCCTCTTTCCTACCTCCTCCAGAAGTTTGTGAAGTATGTGTTGTCTCCTGAGTGTGACGTTGGTTTCAACACTCTCTAAGAGAAACTCGTCACAGCTCTGTCTTAACTCCTCCCGATGAATCCAAGCCATTCAAGTTTTCTGTGATGCTTCTCTTCAAGGTCTCGTGCTGTGTTAATGCAAGAGAAGAAAGTTGTGGCCTATACCTCTCGTCGCTTGAAGCCCAACGAAAAGAACTACCCCACTCACGATCTTGAGTTGGCGGCAGTTGTCCATGCATTGATAACATGGAGACATCTCTTGTTGGGAAGGAAAGTGGACATTTTCACCGATCACAAGAGTCTCAAGTATATCTTCACTCAACCCAACCTCAACCTCAGGCAAACTCGATGGGTGAAATGATTCAAGAGTACAACCCAAGTATCTAATATACTCGAGCAAGGCCAATGTGATTGCAGATGCTTTGAGCAGGAAGGCTTATTGCAACAGCTTAATCCTCAAGCCCTTCCAACTGCACCTTTGTGAAGCTTTCCGCAAGCTGAATCTTCAAGTTGTTCCTCAAGGCTTTCTTGCCAACCTCATAGTCTCTCCTACTTTGGAAGACCAAATTCGTGAGGCACAACTCCTGGATACCATGGTGAAAAAGGTGAAACGTGGTATCGACAAGGGCATTTCCAAATACAAGTGCTTCCACATTGATGACAAAGATACTCTTTTCTTCGAGGATCGAATTGTGGTTCCTAAAGGCGATCCGAGAAAAGTCATTATGAACGAGGCACACAATTCCCTTCTATCCATTCATCCTGGAAGTACGAAGATGTACCATGACCTCAAGCGATCGTATTGGTGGACTCGAATGAAGCGAGAAATTGCTCAATTTGTGAATGAGTGTGATGTCTGCGAGAAGGGTGAAGGCAGAACACCAACGACCAGCTGGTCTCCTCCAACCTCTTGCTATTCCGAATGGAAGTTTGATCATATCGAAATGGACTTCGTGGATCGATTTCTAAAGTCCAAGCGTGGAAATGATGCTATCTTCGTTGTCATTGACAAGCTTACAAAAGTGGCTCATTTTCTTCCTATCAAAGAGTCTATCACAGCAGCTCAGCTGGCAGAGCTATACACATCCAGGATTGTCTCCTTGCACGGCATTCCACAATTGATTTCTTCAGATCGTGGAAGCATTTTCACCTCTAAGTTCTGGGACTCCTTTCAGAAGGCCATGGGCACCAACATTCGCTTCAGCACAACTTTCCATCCTCAAACTAGTGGCCAAGTCGAGCGAGTCAACCAAATCCTTGAAGACATGCTCAGGGCTTGTGTCATTTCCTTCGGTATGAAGTGGGAAGATTGTCTTCCATATGCCGAGTTCTCCTACAACAACAGCTTCCAAGCGAGTTCGGGCAAGGCCCCATTCGAAATTCTCTATGGCAGAAAGTGCCGTACTCCTCTCAATTGGTCCGAGACAGGTGAACGCCAACTTGTTGGCAACGACTTGATCACAGAAGCCGAACACCCCTTCAAAACATCCCAATAACCCATCTGTACACCAACGATAGACCACCTGTCAAGTTTCGTGCCATTTGGAGGTCGTGTGATACTCCAACAGTTAATCGGGTAACCGCGAAGTCCTCTTGTGAGTTGCAGCCCAACACCCCTTCAAAACAGCCCAATAACCCATCTAAGTCACTTCCATGTCCATCGCCGTTCGATCACAATCGTGTGGGCGAAAACTACACTCCATTTGGAGCTTCCTAGCTCCTCCTACCTATAAAAACACCCCTCCTCCCGAAATTTCGGTACATTCCACCTCTAACCCTAGCAGATTCGTCCCGCCACGGACACGTCCGGCCGCAGCCGGACACGTCCGGGTCGCTCCCGCCACGCCACGTGCGGCCGCCGCGCCCGCTGCCACCCGGCGAGCCTGAGGCTCCTCCCGGCCGTCGCCGCCGCCCGCTCCGCCCGGCGCCTCCGTCGCCCGCCGCCCGGTTTGCCTCCCGTCGCCCGCCGCCGGTTCGCCTCCTCCGCCGCCCGAGCCCGTCGCCGCCTCGCCTCGCCGCCCGACCTCGCCCGCCGCGTCCCGCCGGCGCGCCTCCCGCCTCCGCGCGCCGCCGCCCCGCCCGGATCCGGCCGGGACCGAACCGGATCCCGCGCCCCCAACCCTCGCCGGCCTCTTCTCCTTCCCCGGCGACCAACTCCGGCGAGATCCGGCGAACCTCGATCCGCGTGCTCGAGGAACCCTAGATCTGAGAATTTCGGAGGTTGATATTTTCTCTAAGTCCCGTAATTATTGCATTTCTGTTACACTGTTCATCACATCGTAACTTTGCATTCGTGGCTCCGTTTTGGGAGTATAGCATACCGAATTGTTCGTCTCAACGAGTACATCATTGCATCTCACTGCATCATTCTCATTTGAGCTCATCTTGATGCCCGAAATGCTGTTGGAACATGGCTATGTGATGTTAGTTTCAGATTCTTATCAGAACTTGCACTTTTGTCATTTTTGCCATGATTGATGTGTGCACCCTATGAACTTGAGTCCTACATGTGTTTTGTAATATGCCATGCCATCTCTACAGGTGTGTATGCCATGTATTTTGGTGATCTCTGTGGTGACAAGAACAAGTATTCAAACTAGGCTTCGTGATGTTGCTGATTTCAGCCCCTGTTCTGTTGTTATTTTTATGCCATGTAAACTTGAGGCTACAGAGAGATCCATGCATGATTTGAGATACTTCAGTAAGGATGTTTTGAACATATGGTTATGCTATATCCATACATGCCCTTGTTTGCAATTATGGAGTGACATAGCTTGAGTCAATCGAGCTCTACTTTTGCTACAAAATGTTTCCTGGCAGATTGTTTACATGTTATTCGATTTTTCCAAGGTTGTTGTAGTTGATCCTTGCATGTTATGATCTTGTTCTTGCCATGTTTGGTTTCATAAACATGTATTCTTGATGGTACTATGCTTGTATTGTCATGCAATGACTTGTGGTGAGTGAATCAAGCTTGCAAAGATGCCTTCATGACGCTGTTAATGCCATGCTCTGTTTCCTGAATCTGTTAACGAAACTTTCTATGTTTACATGGGGGCAATCATATCTTTTGATCATTTTTGGCGCATTGTCAGTAAAGGACTTTTGTTCTATCCATTTAGTAGTATCATGCCGTGCCTTAAGTTTCCGTGACATGTTCCTGTAGCATGATGTTTGCTTACTCTAAACATTGCTTCCTGATGCTGTTTCTGCCATGTTCAGTTTTTCACCGTTCATGGTTGATATATTTTGCACTTTTGCCATGCTTGTTTGAATCTGTTATGGTGTGATTTAGCCGTAGCTCAGTGTTCATCTTTTGTCAAGCATCTTGAGTAGATCACTGCCATATGCTTTGTTGGTACGCTTGGGTGCAGTAGCTTAATTTCTTGTTGCTTGCTATGTGGTATCATGTTGTTAATGGCAGAATTGTGTCATTCTTGTTTTGCTTGCCATTTGCAAACCGTGCATCCGATTCCGGTGATCTTTATATCGATTTCAACCGAAATCATCTCACTTTTACAGCGGCATACTTGGTTTGCCAAGTTGATGCCTTGCTCATCATTTTACTTCCGGAGCACGCATACGCATTGCATATCACATCTCGCATATCATGCCATGTATTGCATCATGTTGCTTGTGCATTGCACCGTGATTTATGGTGTTTCCATTGCTTGTGTTCTTGCTTTGGGTAGAGCCGGCAGACGTGTACGTGACCGAGGAACCTGTTGAGAACGCTTACGAGGATCAAGCTTTCGACAACTCTGAGAACTTTGCAGGCAAGATGACCATACCCTCAAAATCACTTCTATCTTTGCTTGCTAGATGCTCGTTCTTTTGCTATGCCTATGCTGCGATACCTACCACTTGCTATATCATGCCACCCATATTGCCATGTCAAACCTCTAACCATCCTTTCCTAGCAAACCGTTGTTTGGCTATGTTACCGCTTTGCTCAGCCCCTCTTATAGCGTTGCTAGTTGCAGGTGAAGATGAAGTTGGTTCCATGTCGGAACATGGTTATGTTGGGGTATCACAATATCTCTTATTATAATTAATGCATCTATATACTTGGTAAAGGGTGGAAGACTCGGCCTTATGCCTGGTGTTTTGTTCCACTCTTTGCCGCCCTAGTTTCCGTCATACCGGTGTTATGTTCCTTGATTTCGCGTTCCTTACACGGTTGGGTGATTTATGGGACCCCCTTGACAGTTCGCTTTGAATAAGACTCCTCCAGCAAGGCCCAACCTTGGGTTTACCATTTGCCAGCTAAGCCTTTTTCCCCCGGGTTTTCGCGAGCCCGAGGGTCATCTTTATTTATCCCCCTGGGCCAGTGCTCCTTCGAGTGTTGGTCCGAGCTGAAATACTTGGGGCCACCTCGGGAAACTTCTGGGTTGGTTTTACTCGTAGCTAGTCTCATCCGGATGTGCCCTGAGAACGAGATATGTGCAGCTCCTATCGGGATTTGTCGGCACAATCGGGCGGCTTTGCTGGTCTTGTTTTACCATTGTCGAGATGTCTTGTAGTCCGGGATTCCGAGACTGATCGGGTCTTCCGTAGAAGGAATATCCTTCGTTGACCGTGAGAGCTTATAATGGGCTAAGTTGGGACACCCTGCAGGGTATTATCTTTCAAAGCCGTGCATGATTTATGAGGCAGATGGGAATTTGTTAATGTCCGGTTGTAGAAAACCCGAAGTTGACCTTAATTAAAACACATCAATCAAGGTGTAACCGTGATGGTCTCTTCTCGGTGAGTCCGGGAAGTGAACACGGTGTTGGAGTTATGTTTGACGTAGGTTGTTCTAGGATCACTTCTTGATCACTTCTAGCTTCGCATGTTGCTTTGCTTCTCTTCTCGCTCTCTTTTGCGAATGTAGCCACCATATATGCTAGTCGCTTGTCGCAGCTCCACCTCACCACACCCTCCTTCCTATAAGCTTAAATAGTCTTGATCTCATGGTGTGAGATTGCTGAGTCCCCGTGACTCACAGATTCTATCAAAACAGTTGCAGGTGCCAACGATGTCAGTGCAGATGACGCAACCGAGCTCAAGTGGGAGTTCGACGAGGAACGTGGTCGTTACTATGTGTCTTTTCCTGATGATCAGTAGTGGAGCCCAGTTGGGACGATCGGGGATCTGTGTAGCATTTGGGGTAGTGTCGTGGAATTGTCACGGCAGATGTCCTCATGAAAGGACTTAGTCGCGGGGCCATCGTACGGTTTAACTTAAAGGGGTTAATGCGGACGCAAAGACACGAGAGTTTATACTAGTTCGGCCCCTTCGATGAAGGTAAAAGCCTACGTCTAGTTTGTGATGGGATTGATGTGATTTCGGCGACTAGGGAGCAATAGCTTCGCCTAAGCCTCGAATTGTTGTTGTCTGTCTCTAAACCGCCGCCGGATCGTCCCCTTATATACACGGGTTGACGTCCGGCCGGTCTACAGAGTCCCGAGGCCGGCTCATACAAGTGTCCGGCTCGGTCTCTTCTTTCTCTTATCTTACTACACAAGTTACATGGTTATGGCGGTTTCACCATTATGGGCCCTAACTCGCCCCTGGGCTCCGGGCCTCTAAGCTCTACAACAATCGCCACCTTCTGAGTCTTCGTGGGCCCCAATTATGGCCGACGGTAAACCGGCCCCTTCAGGGCGGTTTATATTCAGAAGTTACATCCCCAACATTAGGCCCCAGATTGACTTGAACCTGTTCATGTTAATCTTCAACATCTTAGGAAACTCTGAATCTCTTCCTTCATATTTTCAGTAAACCGCCATCTGCTTAAACCGCCATGACGTCATCCTCTCGACCACAACAGAAAGCATCTTGACGTCATCTCTATTAACGAAGCCCAACAGTAAGATTCCCTTCATTTAATACTATCCAGGAAATCGAGGCGACCGCTGCGCCGTCTGCCGCTTTCAACGCCTCTATTCTCGCGCCTGTTAATTACTCCGTCTTATTATAAATAGACCGGAAGGCCCTTTCTCTTCTTCCTCCTTCCGCGCTTCTTCTTCCTCGCGACGCTCCAGCTCTGAAGCTCCGCCGTCGCCTCCGACCTCCGAACGCCGCGTCAGCGCAAGGCCGCTGCATCAACCTGGTTGTACCAGAGACTCTCGGCGCTCCTCCGCTGTTACAGGCATCGGGTAAGGCTCCTCCTCATGCCCTAGATCTGCATCTTGAGGCTCCTTTTCATGTCGTCGTTCATTGGTGTTCATCCTTAATCTCTTCATACCTGCTCTGCCATGGCTTTTTAATCCAACCGTAGCGTATATCCTGTGTAGTAACTGTTCCGCCTTCAGTTTAGCATGTTGCACATCTGTCTTTTGTTCGAGACCCTCTTGTTAGAACGCATTTAACTTCCCTGCCCTTTATAAGGCTTGCATGGGTCGCAGAAATTTTTCCTTCATCAATCTTGGTAGATCCAAATTAACTCTATTCATATGTGAAACCTGTTTCTGTCCACACTTAGCAGATTTTTCAGTTCTGTCTCTTCCTCCTTAGGGCGGTTTAATTTTTTGATAGCTAATCCGCCATACTCCATTAGTCCTCAGTTAAACCGGAAGTTGGAACTGACTGCCAAATTGCCGGTTTAGCATTGTATAATATGTCAGAACCGTTAACGGTGAACCGTTTTTTACTTTTCCTTTCGCAGTCTCTTCTTCCGGAATGGCCAAACAATTCTCAGCTTGCAATTGGGTCCGGTCCAAGATCACTGAGACGCAACTCAATGGATATGTCACCACCGGTGCTTTAGCCTCCAAAAATGTCCTCCATTGGCGTGTTCCGTGCCGAATGCCCTCCCGAACCTCAAGAAGGAGAAGTAATTGTATTTATGCAGCACTTAGACCGGGATTCAGCCCGCTGGATCAAAATTCTTCCGGATGTCCTCGCAAGTTTCCAACTCCATCCACAAGATATTGGTCCGAACTCAGTGTCCAATATATGCAATTTCCAAGTTTTCTGTGAAGTCTATCTTCAAGAAGAACCATCTGTGGAGCTGTTCCGGATTTCTTTCATTTGAACCGCCAGACGGAATTTTCTCGATGGTCCTAACACGGAACGGGTGGCGTTTCAATACAGAAAAGGAAGGAAGTAGACTTTCCTAACGCAAAACACCATAGCCATCCGAAAGATTGGAACCAAACCTGGTTCTATTGCCGGAATACCGCTCCTGACAGCGAGAACCCCTTGCCGGGCTACCTCCCTCACCGGCTTAGCAACCATCACCCATTGCCTTTACGCTTGACTGCTACAGAATGGAAGATTTTTGCGCCTCAAATTATCAAACTCCGGGCTCTAATGGCCAATGGCTTAACTGGTATTGACCTTGTTCGATGTTGGGTTTCTTGGGGCATCTTGCCATTAAGCTGCCGCCCCGGATTGATGCATGAATACACTGGTAGCGTCAAAGACCCTCAAAGACGTCATGAGCTAGCAATAATCGAGCTTGAAGTCACCGAGACAAGTGAAGAAGATGCTCGATGAGCCGATCTCCGTCTGCAGCCCAAACCGGGTTGGCCCCATTCTCGTGTTTCCAACAAACCGCTGCATGATGAGGCACCGCTCATCGCTCTTCTGATGTTAATGCCTTATTGATATATATTAATCCGTGTTACTTCTCAGGCTAACAGCTCCTTCTGGAAACGAACCAAACCGGCCTGGGTTCCTCGTGTAAAGTCCAAGACCACCAAGAAGGCTGGTAAGAGGAGAACCGCCGAGTCTTCTGATCCGCCGGAAGAAGAAGACCCAGAAGCTGAGGTAAAGCTTGATTTACTTTGTCCCTTTTTATCCTTCATCCTATTGACAGTTTTAATTCCCGTGATGATGCTCAAGCCCGATCATGCCGATCCTGTTGAGGTAATCCTTCTTTCTTCCGAATCTGATCTTGTGCGGTTAAAAGAATTAGCCGCCAGTCCGGAAAGTGAAAAATCTCACTCCGTGCTCATTTGAATCCAAACCTTTCTTTGAAGACACAGGCTGAAGAGCGCCAGACGACCCGCACAGCGGTCAACAAATTACATCGTCCGGTTTACCTGACACCCCAACCCGGAAGCGTCGTCCAGAGGTGATTTGTTCTCCTGAAAAGCGTTATCCTTTGAAAGGTTTCTTCCGATGTCCTCTCAATCCGTCTGATCCGAATTATCAGGCCTCTTCCAACTCATCTGGCGGTTCATCAACCACTCAACTGCCTCCTCTGAAAGTTGCTGCGGGGTAAGCATAATGCTCTTTTTTGTTTTCTTCGCATTTGCCGGTTCATCACATTCTAACTCTGAATATTGCAGCACCAAGGCTCGCTTAAGTAAGAAGGCGAAAACCCTTGACCCTCATGGATGCTGATCCGGAGAAGACTCCAGAGCACCATGGCGAAAAGCCCGTTGCTAAAACGGTTCTGCCGGGTTGAACCAAGACGACAATGCTAATCCGCCGGAGGTTGAACCGGATGCCCAAGTGGAAACATCACATCCTGCTCCACCGAGTCCCGCAGCGGAACAGTAGCGATTCTTTGAAACGCCGAGCCTGGGTATGAAGACACCAAGCCCAGGGAAGAATGCCAATCCGGCCAGCCCGGCCAAAGATGATGATGTCGTAGTGATGGGCACTGCCTATATCGCTCCTGGCAATCCGGTCGCCTTATCAAAACACAGCGCCAAGGAAGAGTTTACTGCCATGAGTAAAGAGAAGGGAAAAACTGATCTGTCAGCTTATGATAACTTCTCTGCCCAAGAACTTCACTCCGGCTTCCTGAACCGACTCTACACAAGTCGTGACTTCGAAGCCGGTCTGGTGAATCGTATGAAAGAACGCTATGAGGTAAGGAGTTATGCCTCTCTTGTACTTTTGTTGTGTAGTGGCCCCCAAGGGCCGGTTCAACTGAGCATAGTTAAACCGGGACTTAATATAAAAATCATACGTCTCAAACTTCAAAGGTCAGAGTTTCAAGGGCCGGTTCAACTTAGCATAGTTAAACCGGTACTTTAGCATGTATCACCATAGCAAGATGAGATCAATTAGCCATTAGCCCCCAAGTGCCAAGTTGAATACCTGTATTGAGCTTGGGACTTCATAATGAAACAACTAACGTGATCCATTTTTTATCAGAGCGAGATAGACCAGCAAACCGTACAACTCAAGGACCTTCGTGCCAATCTGAAGACTCAACAAGCAGAAACCACCAAGGCCAAGGACGAATTGAAAACTGCCTTGACCACTATGGAGCAGCTCAAGGAGTGGTATAAATCCGAGCAGGCCAACTGGGAGACGGAGAAGGCCGGGTTGTTGAAATGGGCTGAAGATGCTGAAGCAGCTCTTAAACCAAAGGATGTAAGAGCTCACCGGACTAAAGCGCCAAATTAATGCCATGACCTCTGCGATCTTTGGTAAGAGATTTTTCACCGATTACTATTCCGCTTTTGATATTTCCGCCGGTTTAACCTGAGCTGTCTTAAACCGTATAGGGAAGCGTATTGCTCATCCGGGCTCGATATGCGGAAGAAGCTCAAGGCTGCATACACACCGATTGAGCAGCTGTATACCGCACCCAGCCGAAGTCATATGCGCTTACGTCGTATGATAACACAGCTCCGTCCTTGATCAAAGATACGCTGGACCGGCTATCCATGATTCCAAAGACAACTTGGAGAGTTGAAACGATCCATGCGTCGGCTGGCACTTTATTGGCTTTAACGCGTGCCAAGGCGTGGATAGCGGACCTTGATCCGGCTGACATAGCCAAGGGCTTCCCCAGCGCTCAAGAAAACGGCGAGGCCTTTGATAATGACGCCCTCAAACGAATAACAAAGGAGATGCGTCCTCTGGCGAGTCAACTGGCAGTAGAAGCCAACCTGGCGGTTTACCGCTCTTTCTATGATGCAAACAACAAGCGGGTGGAATTTGTCATTCCGTAGTGCGTAACCTTGTTCCTCCAATCCGTAAGCACACTTATGCCCTCGACGTTGATCCGGCTAAGCTTATAAGTGAAGAGGCTGTCTTTCGTGCTTTAAACCGAATTGATCGGTCTACCAATGACTTCCGCCATTGGGTGATGAAGAGGAAGAAGCTGAACCGACGCCAGACGACCCATCTTCTTCACGCCAACCCGGCGAGGAAGCTTAATCCGTCAAGCCGGTTGATGCATCATAAGCTGCTAGTCATAACGCCATTCGAAATGTTGGGCCTCGGAAGGCCTTGTAATAGAATAGCCAACACTTTTGTTTTTGAATATGCCTTTTATGCCTTCAGCCTGCAACCTTCGCATAGAGGTGCTGATACTTTTGTTTGAGTAATCGAAACCTTCAATCTATTTTGCCTGCAATCACAAATTCTTAAATTGCCACGGCGGCTTGTGTCGCCAGCCGGTTTGTGACGCTCATATGTATATATGTAAGGAAATATTGAGGTATATGATCAAAATCTTGTGATACAAAAATACCATGAAAGTCGGGCATGCAATTGGCTTAGCCAACCGGAAGCGGAGGTTGTATAAACCATTACCGCTAAAGGAGAAAACAGCTCTCAGATTTATAATGCCGGTTTACCATGTAAACCATGCCGGGTCATGTTAAGCCCCCTGTTACTCCATAATGGGATGTTTAACAGGAAAAGTCAAACCGGGTAAGTTATTTCCGGATTAACATAAACTGAAAGCCGTCGATTGATTGGTTGAACCGGTTTGAAAAAATGTTATCGGTTTAAAAACACAACAAAATGTCAAATAGCAATTTGCCGAAAGGGGCTTTACTGAGGCGATCAGATGGTATTACCATGGTCGGACACGACCAAGCTCCCAATAAGGTGTAGCTATGGTTCAAGTCAGCCAGGTCCCCAACTGAAACCGTGGCATTATGCCGATCAAGTGGCGTGGCAATGGTTCGGTTTCGACCAAGCCCCCAAGTGACTCTATGGCCTTAGGCCGATCAAGAGGCGTGGATCGGGTTCAGACTTGACCATGTCCCCAAGTGATCTGGTGGCTTTAAGCCTATCAAGAGGTGTGGCATTGGTTCGGATACGACCAAGCCCCCAAGTGATATCTAAAAGCTTCTGAAGAGCAAGCTCAAGGGATAAACCGGAGGCCGTTTTAAGACAACAACTCCATGTACCCAAGCCGGATTTTTACAAAACGGATACCCTGCTTTAGCCGAGGCTCCGATTTATCGCTTTTATTCATAGTATATACATTGTCATAATATGTACATAAGGAGAGCCGATGGCTCAGGTATAATAAGGCCGAAGATGAGCTATGTTCCACGGCCTGTTGGTCTCCTCTTCTGACGTGCGTGAGTTTTTACGCTCTCGAATGTCAATCAGATAGTATGACCCGTTATGCAGATTCTTGTTGACCACAAAAGGCCCTTCCCAAGGTGGGGATAGCTTGTGCATATCTGTCTGGTCTTGAATGAGCCGAAGCACCAAGTCTCCTTCTTGAAAGGTTCTGGTTCTGACCGTCGACTATGATATCGACGAAGATCTTGCTGGTAAATCGCCGAGCGAGCAGCCGCCATATCTCGTTCTTCATCTAGTCGATCCAAAGCGTCTGCCGTCTTTGCCTCAAGTTATTCTGCCTCAACATAGGCTGCCACACGAGGCGAGTCATGACGGATATCGCTGGGAGAACCGCCTCCGCTCCATAGACCATAAAGAACGGTGTGTATCCAAAGTGGATCTGTTAGGGGTAGTATTTATACTCCATAACACGGATGGTAGCTCTTCTACCCAACAGCCCGGCGTCCTCTCAGAAGGGACCATAAGCCGGGCTTGATACCTCTCGGGATCTCCTGATTAGCTCGTTCGCTTGACCATTGGACCGTGGGTGAGCTATCAAGAAAGCGTCTGCCGGATGTGCTCACGTTCATAGAACTCCTTCATGGCACCTTTGGACAAATTGGTACCATTATCTGTGATGATACTGTGGAAACCCAAACCGAAAATCACCTTTTGATGAACTGAACCGCCGTGGGCCGCATCACACTTTCTAACATGTTCTGCCTCTACCAACTTTGTAAATTTGTCAACCGCCACCATCAGGTGTGTGTTCTTGTCCTTGGAACTTTTGAAAGGTCGAACCATATCCAGCCCCCAAGTCGCAAATGGCCAAGTAATTGGAATCATCCTCAATTCTTGGGCTGGTACATGAGCACGCCTAGAAAACTTCTGGCAACCATCACACCGCTCGACCAGATCTTCCGTGATCAAGATGGGCAATCAACCAATAAAACCATGGCGGAACGCCTTAGCCACCAAGGTTTTTGAATCAAGGCGGTGACCACAGTCCCCTTCGTGGATCTCACGCAATATTTCACAGCCTTCCTCAGGGGACACACAGCGTTGAAACGCCCCTGACACACTGCAATGATGCAACTCGCCATTAACAATGGTCATAGACTTAGACCGCCGAACTATCTGTCGGGCCAATATCTCATCTTCCGGTAACTCGCCCGGCTCATGTACGCCAAATAAGGGAGCGCCCAATCCGGAATGACATGCGGGGCTGCCACCAACAGAGCCTCCGGATCAGAATAGCCAAATCTGCTTCATCGGGAGCTTGACCGACGGGTTGTGCAAGACGTCAAGGAAAACATTAGGCGGACCGGTTTATGCGTTGAGAGCCCAACCGCTTAAAGCGTCCGCCGCCGTTCTTCCGTCGATGCACATGGTCCACCTGATAGCCTTTGAAATGACTCGCAACAACATCCACCTCCCGGCGATATATGCGGCCATGAGTGGGTCTTTGTAATCCCAAGTGCCGACACTGCTGGGCCACCAAGTCCGAGTCACCAAGCACTTAACCCGCCTAGATTCATCTCCTTAGCCATCCGAAGACCATGGAGCAAGGCTTCATACTCAGCTGCATTGTTAGTACAAGGGAACATTAAGCGGAGGACGTAATAAAACTTTTCACCTCGTGGGGAAGTTAACACAACTCCAGCCCCGAGCCCTCCAACCGCTGGACCCGTCAAAGTGGATGGTCCAATAGGTATGATCCGGCTTTTCTTCAGCGCTTGTAACTCCGTCCAATCATTAATGAAATCCACAAGTGCTCGACTTTACCGCCGTCCGAGGCACATACCTTTTAAACCGCGGCGGCCCAAGCTCTATGGCCCACTTAGCAATCCGCCAGCCGCTTCCCGGTTACAGATGATATCGCCCAAGGGAGCTGAATCGACCACCGTGATGGGATGCCCTTGAAAATATCGCTTCAGCTTCCGACACCATAAAAACTCCATACACCAGCTTCTGCCAATGCGGATATCTCTGCTTGGGCTCAATGAGCACCTCGCTGATGTAATAAACCGGACATTGAACCGGATACTCCTTCCCTGCCTCCTTCCGCTCGACCACAATGGCTACGCTAACTGCCCTGGCATTAGCAGCAACATATAGCAGAAGCGGCTCCTTGTCAATGGGAGCGGTGAGAACAGGTGGGTTGGCCAATTGCCGCTTTAAATTCTCCAATGCTTCATCGGCGGCTGAACTCCAGACAAACTGATCCGTCTTCTTCAAAGATCTCGGTACAAAGGATGGCCTTCTCTCGAGGCGGCCGATAAACCGGCTCAACAAGTAATCTGCCCGCCAATCGCTGGACATCATTGATACACTTTGGCTTAGCCAGGAGGTGATAGCTGTAATCTTCTCCGGATTAGCTTCAATCCTGTTGGACACAAGGAAACCCAATAACTTGCTCGCCGGAACACCGAAAACACATTTGGCCGGGTTGAGCATCATCTTGTACACCCGCAAGTTGTCAAAGGTTTCTTTCAAATCCTCAATCAGTGTTTCCTTCTTCCTTGACTTAACCACAATATCATCCACATAAGCATGTACGTTACGGCCGATCTGTTCATGCAAGCAATTTTATGCATAGCACCGATAAGTTGCTTGGGCGCTCTTGATCCCAAAAGGCATAGACACATAGCGTATAGGCTCCAATGAGAGTGATAAACGCTGTCTTCTCCTGGTCCTTAACCGCCATTTTGATCTGATGATATCCAGAATATGCATCCAAAAAGCTCAAACGCTCACAACCCGCCGTAGCATCAATAATCTGGTCAATGCGGGGGAGGGCGAAAGGATCTGCTGGACAAGCCTTGTTAAGATCTGTATAATCCACACACATGCGCCAAGTGCCATTTTTCTTAAGGACCAGCACCGGATTAGCAAGCCACTCTGGATGGAAAACTTCAATGATAAAACCTGCTGATAAGAGCCTGGCAACCTCCTCTCCAATGGCCTTACGTCTTTCCTCGTTAGACCAGCGAAGGAACTGCTTTACCGGTTTGTACTTGGGATCAACATTAAGAGTGTGCTCAGCGAGTTCCCTCGGTACACCTGGCATGTCAGAAGGCTTCCATGCAAAAATGTCCCGATTCTCACGGATGAACTCGATGAGCGCCGCTTTCCTATTTAGGATCCAAGTTAGCACCGATGATGAACTGCTTGGACGAATCACCGCACAAAGTCCACAAGTTTAGTCTCAACCACGATTTAAACTTCAGATCCGGATCGTGCTCAGAAGTTGGCTTCTTCAACGGATCATATCCGCCGGATCAACATTGTCTTTATAGTACTTTAGCTCTTCTATGGCACAAACCGACTTTTGCGTAAACGCATCACCTTCCTCACACTCTAAAGCGATCTTGCGGCTCCCATGAACTGTTATCGTCCTTTGTGGCCCGGCATTTTTAGCTGCAAATAGACATAACAAGGTTGCGCCATAAACTTGGCATAAAGCCGCCGCCCAAACAGGCGTGGTAAGGGCTTTGAATTTTCACCACTTCAAATGTCAATGTTTCCGATCTGAGTCATGTTCATCCTCAAGGCCACTTCGAGCTATTTTACCAACCGGATATGCTGACTTGCCAGGCACCACACCATGAAACACTGTATTGGACGGCTTGAGATGTTTATCCGTTAACCCCATACGACGGAAGGTCTCATAATACAGGACGTTGATGCTGCTCCCTCCGTCCATAAGAACTTTGGTGAACTTGTATCCTCCCACCTGAGGCGCCACCACTAGGGCTAGCTGACCCGGATTGTCAACCCGGGGAGGATGATCCTCTATACTCCACACAATAGGCTGCTCTGACCAGCGTAGGTAATGCGGCACGGCCGGTTCAACAACGTTACTGCCCGCTTCAAGTTTCTGGTCTCGCTTGTCCAAACTAGTGGTGAAGACGTGATACCGCCCACCATTCAATTGCTTCGGATTGCTTTGATAACCCGGATCGCTGCTGCTGCTGATTGTAACTACCTTGGTTGTTCGATTGTTACGATTGTTCTGCCCAATTCGGATTACCATTAAACTCTGGACCGGAATTTCCTCCATCGTAACCCGGGCCGGACCCTGAACTGCCGCCGGGGCCTTGATCATACCGGAAAGCGTTGGAACTTTTGAACTCCTGCATAATGTAACAATCCTTCCAGAGGTGGTTTGCTGGCGCCTCCTTCGTCCCATGCTTCGAACAGGGCTGATTCAACAGATAATTCAACCGGTCCGGATTGTGATTAGGTGCACCACCTCGGTTCGGATGTTTACCCTTGCGCCGTTGGCCCTTGTCCTGCGCGTTGGTGTTGGCTACAAAGCCCATGTTACCATTCGCCTTACGCTTGTTTCCTCCATTACCCGCCGACTGATGCTGCTGGCCTCTGGAGTTGTTGTTCTGTTTTCCCTTCCCTGTATCATCCTCCTCGGACTCGGGATCCTTGGTACTATCAGAATCAGCATACTTCACTAAAACACCCATGAGAGTGCCCATGTCATTGCAAAACGCTTCATGCGACTCCAGCTTCAATTTTAAAGGCTCGAACCGCAGTTGCTCTCTAGGGTTAAGATTGCGTAATCGGTGTTGATCCGTCTCAAGAATGTAGAACTTCAAACGCTGGCGCACCCAATGGGTCGTGGATTCTCCTCACCTGACACAAGCCGCCAAGTCCACCACGTATATGGGCTGCTTACAGTGTCTTTGAAATTACGAATGAACCGGGTCCGCAATCGGGTCCATGAACTGATGGAATTGGGTGGCAAGTTTTTCAACCAAGTATGGGCCGTACCTTCAAGCATCATGGTAAAATACTTTGCACACGCAGCTTCATCCACATCCAAAGATCTCCATGGCCATCTCATAGCTTTCTATCCATGCTTCGGAGCCAGATCGGCGGTATAATTGGGTACCTTATGCGTGGCCCCTTGAAATCTTTGGGCAAACGATATTGCGTAAAAGCGGGGATGAGGCAAGGCACCCCCAAAGAGCTAGATGTAACCTGTGCTCGAAGATAGTCGGTCGAACGGCGCAAGCTGATAATCTTGATGTCAGGTCGCTAACTCGCCCCCACGTGCCTGGCCCGGTCCACCACCTCTT
This sequence comes from Aegilops bicornis, assembly GCA_021605145.1. Classification (NCBI taxonomy): domain Eukaryota; kingdom Viridiplantae; phylum Streptophyta; class Magnoliopsida; order Poales; family Poaceae; genus Aegilops; species Aegilops bicornis. The sequence goes on along the minus strand of CM038670.1, from coordinate 721,074,853 downwards.
GAGCGTTTTCGAAACCACCCTCCGGGTTGTTGCCGCGGGGTGCACCGCGCTGCGCATTACTTGACATGGTCGGTTCATCTGCATGCCTGCTATAGCTCCGGCTCGGGCGGGGGGTGGAGTGGATCCGATCGCGGCTGTTTGAATATGCTTCCTGTTGGACCAGAGCCGTCCTAAGGAGCTCTTTGACCCGGCGTGTTTCCACCGTCTGTGGTGAATCGCCTTCGATTGGAATCGCCTCCAACCGCGCCGCAGCCGCAACAAGGTTATCCATCGGGTTGGAGTAGTGACCTAGAGGTGTTTGCACAGCTTGAGGCGCGCCGGCATGATGGCGAGGTAGATCTATCACGCGAGGCTGAATCGGTAGCGCCTGGCCCCAGTGCTTCCGCCGGTTCACCATCGGAGGCGGATTACTGGTCCCTGCTCACAGGGTGTTGAAGAGGTCTCTTCCCTCGAAAACCGAGGGCAAACGGGATCTGTACTTTCTTTTCATGACTTCATGCGACGCATTTTGATCCAGCATGAGCCTATAAGCCTGCGCATCCAAAGCAGCCCGCTCTGCCACCATCCTAGCGTCAGAGCTGCCGGATCCGCTTTAGCCCGAGTGATTTGCTCCTTCACCTTTGCAATCTCTGCGTTATGCAGATCTTGATCCACGGGCTAGCCTACGCCATGAGCACAGCCAACGCATCAAATAATTCTGATAAAACTTGAGCCGGCGGGCGCACAGGGCCCCCTGCCCCGGCTGCCACCGCTGCTGTCGAACCGGCGACCGTTGTCGCGGCGGTTGAGGAGTGAAGCGTCGCTTGTGTACCGGCCATGAATATTCCAACCCGGTTGGGCAGATCAAAGGGGTCCGAATATCGTTACCATCTAACAGCCCCAATCTGGCCATCTTGCAGCTGGTACAGAGACTCGCTTCCCGGTCGACGACTCGTCATCGAGTACACAACGGTTTCGCCACCAGATGCTGATCCGCCTCATAGTCTCCTCCGTGGATGACTCCCACGAAGCACGCTCGACAACCGGTTTAGCGGTCAGGATTCTTCTTCGCCATTGAGCCGTCTCGACGAGGTCGGTGCAGATGTCCGCCCAGGCCCCGCTCACCGATCTTGCCGATGAACACGTGTATGCCACAAAGGGGACCCGGTACCCGTACTCAATCGAGCCGGCCTCGGGCCCCAGCCTGCATCGTCGATGTAGAGCTTGCCGCGGCGACTCTTGGTCATCCGCCCACAAGATAGCCTTCGAGTCCTTCGAACTTGCCCTCTAAGATCATCAAACCATCGTGCGATAGCCCCACGGTGGGCGCCAACTGTCGTGGAATTGTCACGGCAGATGTCCTCATGAAAGGAATTTCACGGGGCCATCGTACGGGTTAACTTAAAGGGGTTAATGCGGACGCAAAGACACGAGAGTTTATACTAGTTCGGCCCCTTCGATGAAGGTAAAAACCTACGTCTAGTTTGTGATGGGATTGATGTGATTTGGCGACTAGGGAGCAATAGCCGCCTAAGCCTCGAATTGTTGTTGTTCTGCCTCTAAACCGCCGCCGGATCGTCCCCTTATATACACAAAGTTGACGTCTGCCGGTCTCAGAGTCCCGAGGCCGGCTCATACAAGTGTCCGGCTCGGTCTCTTCTTTTCTCTTATCTTACAACACAAGTTACATGGTTATGGCGGTTTCACCATTATGGGCCCTAACTTCGCCCCACAGGCTCCGGGCCTCTAAGCTCTACAGCAATCGCCACCTTCTGAGTCTTCGTGGGCCCCAATTATGGCCGAGGGTAAACCGGCCCCTTCAGGGCGGTTTATATTCAGCAGTTACATCCCCAACAGGTAGTCTTCTTTTATTTTGGTTCCGTAGTCGGACCTTGAGTGTAATCTGGATGATGGATGTTTATTTATGTATTGTGTGAAGTGGCGACTGTAAGCCAACTATGTATCTTTTTCCCTTATGTATTACATGGGTTGTGTGAAGATTACCTCACTTGCGACATTGCTTTCAATGCGGTTATGCCTCTAAGTCGTGCTTCGACACGTGGGAGATATAGCCGCATCGAGGGCATTACAAGTTGGTATCAGAGCCATCCCCGACTTAGGAGCCCCCTGCTTGATTGTTCGCTGGCGTTGTTGAGTCTAGAACAAAAATGTTTTGAGTCTTAGGATTATATATATCGGAGAGTAGGATTCTTTTTACTCCCAGTCCCTTAAATCGCTCTGGTGAGGACTCCTGACGTAGAAGTTTTGACTCTCCTCTCCTCAAATTTCACTAAAAATTGTTTTAGGATCACGCGGGTATCTTGGAATCGTTCTGATGGCTTTGTGACGAGAACATTGTTCTTAGTGCCTCCCGACATTTAGGGGTTGTGGCAGTGTCCCGGGGAGTTGAGCTCCGAGGTGTTGTCGTCACAATTTTATCGTTGCAGTTCTGGAATACCCGAGCTTTGCCGACATCGAAAATCTCTTTTGTACAGTTGTTGGTGAGATAACCCCGATAACCCAGTACTGGGGCGAGCTCGGGAGTATTGCCATGAATCGTATAACGGATGCTTTTCGAAGGTCGAGGTACCACGATTTCGAAGGTTTCTTGGTTATGTGTTGACGGATGGATACAATTTGGATCTAGGTATTGTTAGTTTGGGTGATATATTTTGTGTCCTCGTATCCCCAACACCGCATTGCATAACCGTAAACTTTCGGGAGTTTATAGGTGGGATTCAAGTAGCTCTTAGCATTTCTTCCCGCAGATATTTGGTTTGTGATTGGGTAATCCTTACCACTTATTTGTTCCAGTCGTACCTTGTTATTTCATTCATCAACCCTTTATCAAGTGGCTTCTCACCTTAATGGACGTGTGATGTTAGCTTTTGGAATTCATTCGTTCATCCTTGTTCGAATGTTTATTGTGAAGACTATATGTTGCAATTTCTATCCGTTGATTCAACTTGTCTATCTGTCTATCAAGATGCTAACGGATGTCACCCTCTTCAGGATGGCTCCACCAACGCGTCAGAATCCGGAACGCAATGATGGGAGTCAGTCGAACCCTCCACCTCCACCTCCGCCTCCGGAGGCATGGCAAGCTGTCATGGCAGCCACCAACGCAAATGCTCAGATGATTTTGCAACTCCTGCAAGAGCGTACCCAAGGGCAAGGCAACCAAGGAAATCAAGGCCAAGGCAACAATCAGCCGCACTTTGCTACCCTCAATCAGTTCCTCGCTAATCAGCGAAGTCTTTCAGCTTACGTGCCGAGGCCACAGACGCCGACGATTGGCTTGTGGACATCTGCAAACATTTTGAATGTAGCAATGTCGACACGAGGACTTTGTCAAGTTTGCTTCGTTTCAACTCAAGGACCAAGCTGCCGAGTGGTATCAGCAATACAAAGATTCCAGAGGAGGTCGTGTAATTACCTGGGATGATTTCCGCCGAGACTTCAAAGCTCACCACATTCCGCAAAGTGTTGTTGAGAGCAAGCGTGAGGAGTTCCGCAATCTCAAGCAAGGCGGCATGTCTGTGTATCAATACAATATCCAGTTCCAGAAACTCGCCGCTTCGCTAAGCAAGATGTCCCTCGATGAAAAGAGTATGATCTATCAATTCAGAGGTGGTCTCGTAGAAGATTTGCAATTAGCTCTCGTGCTTTTTGAGCCGTAAAAGTATGATGAATTCTACAACATGGCACTTTGAAGCAAGAAGCTGCCCAGCTCAAGTGTGAGGCTTCTAAGAAGAGAGTCGTGACGCAGTTCAGTCTTCTTCTTCCTCACTAGTGGCAGCTAAGCAACGAAGTTACGGTTGCCTCCCCCTCCTCCGTTAAAATCGGCCTTATCGCCAGAAGAACTCAGGTGGTCGTGGATCTTCCCACCCACCCAACCCAGGCTATCGTAACAAGTCTAATTCTCAAGCTCCAAGGTCAAATGCTCCTTATCACCGTCCGCTCTCGTGAGGTGACTTGCAACAAGTGCCAGCAGAAAGGTCACTACGCGAACAAGTGCTTCAACCAAAGGCGCCTTCCGCCTCCTCCCCCTGTGAGATCTTCAAGCAATGCAGTGGTCAAGCATAATCCCAAGTCTGCAAAGGTGAACATGATGAATGCAGCGCAAGCGGAGGAATCTACTGACGTGATAATGGGTAATCTTCCAGTTAATGATATTCCTGCAAAAGTCTTATTTGATACCGGTGCATCGCATTCTTTCATGTCATATCCTTTTGCATCGAAGCACAATTTTGACACAGAGGAATTACCTAAAGCTATGCAAGTTATTTCTCCGGCTAAGCGTTTGAGCTCTAGCATGATGGTTCCGAATGTCGGTATCAAGATGGGCGACTATAGATTTCTGGCTAAACCAATTGTCCTCGGTGACTCGGATATTGATCTAATTCTCGGGATGGACTGGCTTTCTCAGCACAAAGCTCAGCTTGATTGTGCTGCCAGGAAATTCAATTGACACACTCTTCCGAGGATGTGATCATCTATGCCGCTTCGTGATGAAACCATTCGGTTATTTTCTCTCAATGAGAAGGGCGAGTTGGATGCTATCTCTCGATTCCATCGCTTGTGAGTATCAAGATGTCTTTCCGTAAGAGCTTCCGTATGCCTCCTCACCGCCGCTTGAATTCGTTATTGATCTTGAGCCTGGCACAGAACCCGTTTGCAAGCGTCCATACAAGCTTGGACCAAAAGAGCTGAAGGAATTGAAGAAACAGCTCGATGAACAAGAGCGTCTGGGTTTGATCAGACTGACTTCATCTCCATGGGGTTGTGGTGTTCTTTTTGTCCAGAAGAAGGATGGCATGGATCGACTTTGCGTCGACATCATCCATTGAACAAGAAGACAATCAAGAACAAGTATCCACTTCCCAACATCAATGAGCTATTCGAGCAACTCAAAGGTGCTAAAGTGTTCTCCAAGCTTGACCTTCGTATGGGTTATCATCAAATTCGCATTCGTGAACAAGATATTCCCAAGACAGCATTCAGAACAAGTTTAGGTTCTTATGAGTATACTGTCATGTCTTTCGGCCTTGTCAATGCTCCTCCAACATTCTCTCGAATGATGAACTTCATCTTCAACCCCTACACCAATGAATTCGTCTTGGTGTATCTTGATGATATTTTGGTCTTCTCTAAGAATAAGAAGGATCATGCCAAACATTTGCGATTGGTGCTCGACAAGCTCAGAGAGCATCAATTCTATGTGAAGTTTTCCAAATGTGAATTTTGGCTTGATGAAGTTCTTTATCTTGGTAACATCATCTCCGCCAAGGGCATAGCTGTTAATCCCGAGAAGGTGTCTGCGATTTGTGAATTGGGAACCTCCTCGAATGTCAAGCGGCTTCGCAGTTTTCTTGGACTTGCAAGCTATTGCTGAAGATTCGTTGATAATTTTTCTAAGATTGCAAAGCCTCTTTCCAACCTCCTCCAGAAGCATGTGAAGTATGTCTGGTCTCCTGAGTGTGACGTTGCTTTCAACACTCTCAAAGAGAAACTCATCACAGCTCCTGTCTTAACTCCTCCTGATGAATCCAAGCCATTCGAAGTTTTCTGTGATGCTTCTCTTCAAGGTCTCGGTGCTGTGCTAATGCAAGAGAAGAAAGTTGTGGCCTATACCTCTCGTCAGTTGAAGCCCAACGAAAAGAACTACCCCACTCACGATCTTGAGTTGGCGGCAGTTGTCCATGCATTGATAACATGGAGACATCTCTTGTTGGGAAGGAAAGTGGACATTTTCACCGATCACAAGAGTCTCAAGTATATCTTCACTCAACCCAACCTCAACCTCAGGCAAACTCGATGGGTCGAAATGATTCAAGAGTACAACCCAAGTATCGAATATACTCCAGGCAAGGCCAATGTGATTGCAGATGCTTTGAGCAGGAAGGCTTATTGCAACAGCTTAATCCTCAAGCCCTTCCAACCAGACCTTTGTGAAGCTTTCCGCAAGCTGAATTTTCAAGTTGTTCCTCAAGGCTTTCTTGCCAACCTCATAGTCTCTCCTACTTTGGAAGACCAAATTCGTGAGGCACAACTCCTGGATACCATGGTGAAAAAGGTGAAACGTGGTATCGACAAGGGCATTTCCAAATACAACTACTTCCACATTGATGACAAAGATACTCTTTTCTTCGAGGATCGAATTGTGGTTCCTAAAGGCGATCTGAGAAAAGTCATTATGAACGAGGCACACAATTCCCTTCTATCCATTCATCCTGGAAGTACGAAGATGTACCATGACCTCAAGCAGTCGTATTGGTGGACTCGAATGAAGCGAGAAATTGCTCAATTTGTGAATGAGTGTGATGTCTGCAGAAGGGTGAAGGCAGAACACCAACGACCAGCTGGTCTCCTCCAACCTCTTGCTATTCCAGAATGGAAGTTTGATCATATCGAAATGGACTTCGTGACTGGATTTCTAAAGTCCAAGCGTGGAAATGATGCTATCTTCGTTGTCATTGACAAGCTTACAAAAGTGGCTCATTTTCTTCCTATCAAAGAGTCTATCACAGCAGCTCAGCTGGCAGAGCTATACACATCCAGGATTGTCTCCTTGCACGGCATTCCACAATTGATTTCTTCAGATCGTGGAAGCATTTTCACCTCTAAGTTCTGGGACTCCTTTCAGAAGGCCATGGGCACCAACATTCGCTTCAGCACAGCTTTCCATCCTCAAACAAGTGGCCAAGTCGAAGCGAGTCAACCAAATCCTTGAAGACATGCTCGTGGCTTGTGTCATTTCCTTCGATGAAGTGGGAAGATTGTCTTCCATATGCCGAAGTTCTCCTACAACAACAGCTTCCAAGCGAGTTCGCAAGGCCCCATTCAAATTCTCTATGGCGTAAAGTGTCGTACTCCTCTCAATTGGTCCGAGATTGTGAACGCCAACTTGTTGGCAACGACTTGATCACGAAGCGAAGAAATGTGCAAAGTCATTCGTGAGAATCTCAAAGCCGCATAATCGCGCCAAAAGAGCTATTATGATGACAAGCACCGTGATGTGGCTTTTGAAATCGGAGACCATGTCTACCTCCGCGTCTCTCCAATGAAAGGCACTCGCCGCCCGGTATCAAAGGGAAGCTTGCCCCTAGATACGTGGGTCCTTTCAAGATCATTGGCAAAAGAGGCGATCTCACCTATCAACTTGAGTTTCCTTCCAACTTCGCGAACGTGCACGATGTGTTTCACGTGTCACAGCTTCGCAAGTGCTTCAAGACTCCTGAGCGCACTATCAACTTCGAAGAAATTGACCTCCAAGAAGATCTCTCTTATCATGAGCACCCCGTTGCTATTCTTGAAGAAACCGAGCGCAAGACTCGCAACAAGTCAATCAAATTCTTGAAAGTGAAGTGGTCACACCATTCCGACCGAGAAGCCACCTGGGAGCGCGAGGATCACCTCCGTTCCGAATATCCGGAGTTCTGTCAGTCCTAGATCTCGGACGAGATCCTCTTGTAGTGGTGGAGTGTTGTAACACCCCGGATGTAACTTTCCATATTTGTAACTCCAACTCTTGCCATTTTCGGCTATGTGCTATGGTTTTCCCTCCGTGGTTGGGTTTTGTCTTTCGTTTTGTATTTTTTTTATGTCTTGCATCTCATATCATGTCATCATGTGCATATCATTCGCATACGTGTTCGTCTCATGCATCCGAGCATTTTCCCCGTTGTCCGTTTTGCAATCCGACACTCCTACATGCACCGGCGCACCCCTCTTTTCTCTTTTCGTGAGCGGGTGTTGAACATTCTCGGAATGGACCGAGGCTTGCCAAGTGGCCTTGGTACACCAACGATAGACCACCTGTCAAGTTTCGTGCCATTTGGAGGTCGTTTGATACTCCAACGGTTAACCGGGTAACCGCGAAGTCCTCTTATGAGTTGCAGCTCAACACCCCTTCAAAACAGCCCAATAACCCATCTAAGTCACTTCCATGTCCATCGCCGTTCGATCACGATCGTGTGGGCGAAAACTACACTCCATTTGGAGCTTCCTAGCTCCTCCTACCTATAAAAACACCCCTCCTCCCGAAATTTCGGGACATTCCACCCCTAACCCTAGCAGATTCGTCCCCGCCGCCACCGGACACGTCCGGGTCGCCCCGCCGCCGCCACGTGCCAGGCGCCGCCGCCCCGCACCATCGGCCCGGCGAGCCAGCTGGGGCCCTCCCGGCCAGTCGCCGCCCGCCCGCTCACGCCCGGCGCCTCCGCCGCCCGCCGCCGGTTTGCCTCCTCCGCCGCCCGAGCCTGTCGCCGGCCGCCTCCGCTCCGCCGCCGACCTCGCCGCGTCCGCTGGCCGCGCCTCACTCCAGCGCCGCCCGCCCGCCGGATCCGGCCGGGACCGAACCGGATCCCGCGCCCCCAACCCTCGCCGGCCTCTTCTCCTTCCCCGGCGACCAAATCCGGCAAGATCCGGCGAACCTCGATCCGCGTGCTCGAGGAACCCTATATCTGAGAATTTCGGAGGTTGATATTTTCTCTAAGTCCCGTAATTATTGTATTTCTGTTACACTATTCATCGCATCGTAACTTTAGACTCGTGGCTCCGTTTTGGGAATATAGCATACCGAATTGTTCGCCTCAACGAGTAAAGCATTTCATCTCATTGCATCATTTTCATTTGAGCTCATCTTGATGCCCGAAATGCTGTTGGAACATGGCTATGTGATGTTAGTTTCAGATTCTTATCAGAACTTGCACTTTTGTCATTTTTGCCATGATTGATGTGTGCACCCTATGAACTTGAGTCCTACATGTGTTTTGTAATATACCATGCCATCTTTAGAGAGGTGTATGCCATGTATTTTTGTGATCTCTGTGGTGACTAGCACAAGCATGCAAACTAGGCTTCGTGATGTTGCTGATTTCAGCCCCTGTTCTGTTGTTATTTTTATGCCATGTAAACTTGAGGCTACAGAGAGATCCATGCATGCTTTGAGATACTTCAGTAAGGATGTTTTGAATATATGTTTATGCTCTATCCATAAATGCCCTTTTTTGAAATTATGGAGTGCCATAGCTTGAGTAAATCGAGCTCTACTTTTGCTATAAAATGTTTCCTGGCAGATTGTTTACATGTTATTCGATTTTGCCAAGGTTGTTGTAGTTGATCCTTGCATGCTATGATTTTGTTCTTGCCATGTTTGGTTTCATGATGCTGTTAATGCCATGCTCTGTTTCCTGAATCTGTTAACGGAACTTGCTATGTTTACATGGGTGCAATCATATCTTCGGATCATTTTTGGCTCATTGTCAGTAAAGGACTTTTGTTCTATGCATTTAGTAGTATCATGTCATGGCTTAAGTTTCTACGATATGTTCCTGTAGCATGATGTTTGCTTGCTCTAAACATTGCTTCCTGATGTTGTTTCTGTCATGTTCAGTTTTTCACTAAGTCTGCGAAGCTGATATATTTTGCACTTTTGCCATGCTTGTTTGAATCTGTTATGGTGTGATTTAGCCGTAGCTCAGTGTTCATCTTTTGTCAAGTATCTTGAGTAGATCACTGCCATATGCTTTGTTGGTACGTTTGGATGCAGTAGCTTAATTTCTTGTTGCTTGCTATGTGGTATCATGCTGTTAATGGCAGAATTGTGTCATTCTTGTTTTGCTTGCCATTTGCTTGTGTTCTTGCTTTGGGTAGAGCCGGGAGACGTGTACGTAACCGAGGAACCTGTTGAGAACGCTTACGAGGATCAAGCTTTCGACAACTCTGAGAACTTTGCAGGCAAGATGACCAAACCCTCGAAATCACTTCTATCTTTGCTTGCTAGATGCTTGTTCTTTTGCTATGCCTATGCTGCGATACCTACCACTTGCTATATCATGCCACCCATATTGCCATGTCAAACCTCTAACCATCCTTTCCTAGCAAACCGTTGTTTGGCTATGTTACCGCTTTGCTCAGCCCCTCTTATAGCGTTGCTAGTTGCAGGTGAAGATGAAGTTGGTTCCATGTTGGAACATGGTTATGTTGGGATATCACAATATCTCTTATTTTAATTAATGCATCTATATACTTGGTAAAGGGTGGAAGACTCGGCCTTATGCCTGGTGTTTTGTTCCACTCTTTGCCGCCCTAGTTTCCGTCATACCGTGTTATGTTCCTTGATTTCGCGTTCCTTACACGGTTGGGTGATTTATGGGACCCCCTTGACAGTTCGCTTTGAATAAGACTCCTCCAAAGAAGGCCCAGCCTTGGTTTTACCATTTGCCACCTAAGCCTTTTTCCCCGAAGTTTTCATGAGCCCGAGGGTCATCCTTATTTACCCCCGGCCGTGCTCCTTCGAGTGTTGGTCCGAGCTGAGCTACTGAGGCCACCTCGGGGAAACTTCAGGGTTGGTTTTACTCGTAGCTAGTCTCATCCGGATGTGCCCTGAGAACGAGATATGTGCAGCTCCTATCGGGATTTGTCGGCACAATCGGGCGGCTTTGCTAGTCTTGTTTTACCGTTGTCGAGATGTCTTGTAGTCCGGGATTCCGAGATTGATCGGGTCTTCCCGGTAGAAGGAATATCCTTCGTTGACCGTGAGAGCTTATAATGGGTTAAGTTGGGACACCCTGCAGGGTATTATCTTTCAAAGCCGTGCCCATGGTTATGAGGCAGATGGGAATTTGTTAATGTCCGGTTGTAGAAAACCCGAAGTTGACCTTAATTAAAACACATCAACCGCGTGTGTAACCGTGATGGTCTCTTCTCGGCGGAGTCCGGGAAGTGAACACGGTGTTGGAGTTATGTTTGACGTAGGTTGTTCTAGGATCACTTCTTGATCACTTCTAGCTTCACGACCGTGCTTTGCTTCTCTTCTCGCTCTCTTTTGCGAATGTAGCCACCATATATGCTAGTCGCTTGCTGCAGCTCCACCTCACCACACCCTCCTTCCTATAAGCTTAAATAGTCTTGATCTCGCGGGTGTGAGATTGCTGAGTCCCCGTGACTCACAGATTCTATCAAAACAGTTGCAGGTGCCAACGATGTCAGTGCAGATGACGCAACCGAGCTCAAGTGGGAGTTCGACGAGGAACGTGGTCGTTACTATGTGTCTTTTCCTGATGATCAGTAGTGGAGCCCAGTTGGGACGATCGGGGATCTGTGTGAAGTGGCGACTGTAAGCCAACTATGTATCTTTTTCCCTTATGTATTACATGGGTTGTGTGAAGATTACCTCACTTGCGACATTGCTTTCAATGCGGTTATGCCTCTAAGTCGTTCTTCGACACGTGGGAGATATAGCCGCATCGAGGGCGTTACACCTTCGGGCCGTAGCGCCGCGGCATGCGGTCCACGCCGTCGCCGTGAGGCCTTCCCCATGGTTGCACAGACTCACGCGTTGTCACTGCGTGCGGTCAATGCCGTCGCGCCGAGGCCGTCTCTTCGGTTGCATCGACCCGCATGCTACCGTTGTGTCGCCCCTTCGAGCCGTCGTGCCATGGTGCGCGGTCCACATCGCCGCCCCGAGGACTTCCCACCGTCACTCCGACCAGCATGCCACTGCTGCGTCGTCCCTTTGGGGCGTAGCGCCGCGACGTGCGGTCCACTACACCGTCCCCCGTGTGTCAACTTCCACATGGTATGTTCCGCGCCACCTCCCTTGGCACGGGAACGCCGCATTCGGTCTTCGTCACGTTGTTTGGTTCTTCCTCGCCTACTTCGAGCACCGCCATCGCACTCCTAACGTAGCCACCGGCGTCGCTCTTCTTTCTTCATGTCAGTCGCCTACCCGAGCCATGCCGCCCCTTGCGCCGCTGCTGCTCGCTCACCCGAGCCGCGCCGCCCCTCCTCCCCTTCGTGTTCGTCCAGCACTAGCTCATTACCAGCATCGCCATCATCTTCACCGACCACTTCATCTACTTTGACAACCGCGGGCGATATCGGACCCAAGCTGATTGGCGCCGCAACCATCACAAATTCTCCTCTGCTAGCCCCCTCAACATGGCGTACAACTCATCCTGGTCCCCTTCTACGCATTCCTGGTGCTGGCAACACCGGCATGTGCCTTCGTGCACGACGTGTCAGCGGGCATGGCAAGCTTGGTGTGACACCTCATCAACTTCGACTCCATCCGTCCACGCATGCCCGGTGCTAGAAACACTGACATGTGTCTTAGTCCATGATGTGCCCTTCGGCTTGGCAAACCCGGTGTGATGCCTCATCAACACCGTCTTCTTCCCGACGCACCACTACCTCGACACATCTGCAAACATGGCTAACACGGAGGCTCCTTGCGCCCGAGGCTCCACGGTGACTACCTCGACACCGGCCACCCCGAATCGACATCGACCACGACGTCCCTTACATGAATACCTCGACCACGGCTCACCGCCCTACGCTTTCGGCTACTTCGACATCGGAACAAAGGGCTACCGGCTTGTTTGAGCAACCTCGTCGCTTTTCACTCCAGTCATGACTTCCATGATGCATCGAATGTGTGTGTGTGGGGGAGGGGGGGGGGGGTTGTACGTCGGGTTACCTTCAGATTTTTCTCTAGTCTCACCTTTTGCGTCGTTACCGTTGTGCTGGCGGGAGATGTTGAGTATTGTGATTAGTTTGGAAATATAGGATAGACTAGGAATAATTCCAGCTTGTCCTGTACTTCAAGTTGGTTATATGTATATATATATATATATGTGCCCACGAGGCTCAAGCAATAAACATCAATTCCACCTATTCCCCTCTCTATTCCTCTTACAGTGTTGATGCTCATGCGATGATGGTGAGGTGTTGCAAGCGCGACGAAGCGTTGCTGTGAGTGCAGGCTGCGAGCTGATAAACCCGCCGCTACAAGCCGATGGGGTGGAGCTGAGCGAGAACGAGGGTGACAATACGAGGGTCGACGTGAGGTGAGGGGGGCTTTTTTTTTGGTTTGCGGGCGACTAGAAGTGCGAGTGAGGGGGAGAGTCAAACGACATGATCCAACGGTTGCGGCTCCGCTGGCTATGATATGAATGGAACGAGCCCCACAAATTATGGGTTGGCCTTGAAAACGCATGCATCAGGAGGACCTTGAGTTTTACTATGTCTCTATGACTATCACCATAGGAGATGGCGCTAAAACGCTTTTTTGGGCTCCTCATGGCTTCTTAATCGCAAACCCAAAGATATTGCACCACTCATCTTTGCGGCCTCAAAAGGGAAGAATTGGAAGGTCTGTGAGACCCTCGTCAGAAATTCTTGGATCTTCAAGATCAACCATGACACGATTGTCTCCGGCGCCCACATTCGATAGTTCTTCACTCTTTGGATGCTCCTTAATGATGTCCACATTCATGAGCAAACCCAAGACGTCATCATTGGAAGCATGCAAAACGATGGGATATACACCACGGCCACTGTGCACAGGGCTCAATTCCTAGGCATGACTCTCTCCCCCTTGGATCACATGGTTTGGAAGGCGTGGGCACCTTCACCGGCTACAAGTGGTGGGACAAGAAAACCGACAACCGTAACCCTAATCAAGCGAAGCTATGGCCTCCTCACCATGCTCGCCTCGTGGACCATTTGGAATGAAAAAAACGCACGAGTGTTCCGCCACAAGAGTGCGCCACCGACCATCCTACTCGCCACCATTGTCGAGGAGGCCAAGCTTTGGATGGCCGCGGGCGCAAAGAAATTAGAGAATATTTTTCAGGGCAAGTAATTGTCATGCTGAAAGTGTGTAGGTGTGTTGTAAACCTCTAAACTCTATTCTCTCCTTATTTAATAGATGGGGCAAATCTTATGCCTCCGTTTAAAAAAAATCTACAGCCGGGCGCCTTAAACCGGCTCAAACGTTCGGGTGGGCGAATCGGTCAACAAAAAACCGACCGGTCTCAAACGTCTGGGTTGTCCAGCGCCCCTCATATATATCCAGCCAAAATGTAGGATGGATATGGGGCTGCCCGGGCGCGTCCATCATGTCAGCCCGGCCCACTACCGACCCCACTCCATCTCCACAAAAAAACTCCAATTCGGAACCCTGGCTCACTTCACTCTCCTCTCTTGCTCCGTCCTTTCTTCTTCCCTTTTCGATTTCTCTAATTTGGATTGAATCCGACGACTCCGGTGAGGACATCGAGCTCCGACAGCTGCTCCGACTCTGACCCTGACCTCGATGTCGATGAGGACCTGACCCTCCGCATTGCGCTAGAGCGATCGAAGGTGGACACGGGGGGCAGCTCCGGATCTGCCCCGTCACTGCTCATGCGCCGACACAACGCGGATGCCGAAGCTGGCCCCTCCCGCCCCCACGCCGTCCCCTTCCCCGACGCGCACACCGAAATCGGAGGCGCCACCCGCCACGAGAGGCAGCGGGCAAGGGAGAGGGGCGCGATGGAGCAATCCATGCGCCGCCGCCGCGGGTTGCCGGAAGAGCCCAATGAGGATGAGCGGCTCCTCGTTTGGATCTACTGCCGGTCGCTAACGACGGTGGAGAAGGACGCTCACCGGCTACGGAGGAAGAATGCGAAGGCGCTCCAGCTTGCCATTGAGCAGTCTGAGCGCGAGGCGGCAGAGGCAGTGGCGGAGGCGACTCGGGTGGTGAAGCTGAAGGGGCAGCAATACAGGGCCGTCCGACGGAAGAAGGGTCTCGTTGTCATCTCCGACTCCTTGTCCGACGAAGGCGACGACCACAGCTCCTTCGAAGAGGACGACCAAGATTCACCACCAGCTGCGCCGACGATCGAAAGGGCAAAGGTCCGGCGAAGAAGCGGTGATCGCACTCCTCCTCCTTCGTTTATATTATTAGCCGGCTTTTGTAGCAAATCCTATTTGTTCTTCACCGCTTTGGGTTGTGAGACTAGCGTTATAGGTCGTTGGGTGGCCGGAAGGTTGCCATGAGTAAGGTTGGGAGACCGAAGGAAGTTTCCCGTGCACCGGACAAGAATGAATGAGCCGCTCGGACCTTCCATTTCCTTCAAATGACCCGGCTTCCCCTGGCTCTTCCACCGTCTGGGCCCCCTTTCCTCCCTATGCTCCCCCAGCGCAGACCCACCACGCTTCATGCCTGCGGCGTTTTCGCTAGACAGTCTTTGCCAGTAGTGCCATCCTCCCCGCAGGCTGTTAAGTTTAGAACTTTGTCCGCCGATGGACTGTGGTGATCTTTTGAATAATGTAAAGTGGGTTTATGTGCATTTTGTTGTCCGTTTGATTTCGATTTCGTTGTTCGTTGTTTGATCACGTAGATTATTTCATCACGTTGCATATGTAGTATGGATATAGGATGCCGAGTATGAGGTACGCTAATGTGCACGAGAGAATTTAAGGACTGGCTGGTCACTGTTTGCGGAAGCGCCCACGTATAGGGTGCCGGATTTGATAATTGCGACAGTAGATCCTCTAAGAGCACTTGACTGTGCATCATCACTGTACGCGCGCCCGGGGCCTGACGTCGCTGGCTTTTTCCACAGTTTCTTACCTGCGCTAGATAGTTAGCCAACTTTGCCATTTGGACAGTACATATATGGACGGCAGATATGAATATGATCCGATAGATGCATGCTTTAGTTTACACAATGGTCACGCCTACACTCGCCACCACGTAGCATCACCTACGTACGGCCGGCAATAGTTGGTCAGTGCAAGCGAGACTGCTGCATGCATTCATGCTATTGGCCACTGATGAGAGTGCCCACTGGTCTCAAGAAGAGTAGTTAGCTTGATCACTTTGCGCCAGTTCCGACCAACCGGCCTGGTGAGGGTTAGATTAAAGAAGTGTGTGGGTGTTGAGCTAGCAAATCCCCCCTTTCCATGCCGATGTCCCGCTGAACCTAACACTTGCGTGTCATGTACTAATTGTAGATATATTAGTTGTGCTGTGTTGGTTACTTAGTTGTATATAGCCTTCTGTTGCAACCAGAGAGATTATCTCACGAACTATTAGAACTTAGAACAGCCCACTCCTTAAGTAGCTAGACAGATGAGTTCAGTAGCTAGTGCATGTGCACGGTTGCTTCTAGTTAACTCCATCTCTTGGCTGGGAGCTTCTAGTCTCTTCCTTTTGACCTCGGACGCAGCATCAATCGTTATTGGCTTCAATCTGTTCATGTCTGCTTCATTAGTAGGTAAGAGAATAGCTCGACCGGAGCCTCGTGTCACAGCATGCAGAGTTTGGTCGGGTGTCTAGCCATGCATGCATACGTATGCATGGAGCCGTTCTAACAAACATAATAATCGAATGGCCACAAGGCAGAGAGAGAGAGAGAGAGAGAGAGAGAGAGAGAGAGAGAGAGAGAGAGAGAGACACAGAGAGAGAGAGAGAGAGAGAGAGAGAGAGAGATTCCTACCCGAATTTCATTGCATAGAGCCATTCGTACGTGCCAGCTTTACTGATATTAGTATGCATGGAGTAGTTCTAACTTCTAACTAATGAAGCTGAACTGATGCTTCGACTTTGGAGTAACTGCATGCGTATGTGTGATGCATATGGAGTAGCATGTTGAGTTTCGGATCTGATTTTCTTGTTAAAAAAATGTATATTCCACTTTTTATCCTTAGTTTATGACCTCGTGACACTTTTTACGGCTTTGAAAAAATCTAGAATATTTTACCTCTCAGCGGTGACATTGTAACATATGCACCTAATTTTATTTTATTTTGAAATTGACATGGCAGGCCAACTTGTGACGATGGTAACTAACAACTCATAGTAGCCAGGTGAATCAACCTGTGGTTGAGTTGGTTAGGTGGACAGTGGTATCCCCAACCTACCAGGGTTCAAATCTTGGTGCTTGCATTTTTCCTAGATTTATTTCAGGATTTCCGGCAATGCGCTTTCAGTGGGAGGAGACGTTCCCGTCGACGACGAGGCGCCTACGGTGACTTCGTAAATCTCAAGATGATATCTTGCTCGATCTACTCGGAGGTGCTCATAGGGGTAGGGTATGCGTGTATGCGTTCATAGGGATGAGTGTATGCGCGTGTATATGAGCGCTTGTGTCTGTACTGATGCTCAAAAAAGAAAAAACTCATAGTAGCCAGGTTACGTAGGGTTAGGTAGATTGCCCGTAGATGTACGATTATTTTTCCGTAAATTTGGAAGTTAAACAAGTTTTTCCTCTTTAGTGGTGACACTGCGGAATATATATATACACCCAGAATTTTCCAAATATACAAGTGGGCCAACTAGTGAGGATGATGACATGGTAGCTAACAACCTGACATACGTATTCATTGATGATGACAAACCTATCATAATCTCAGTTCCCCCAAACCTGCGTGGGGTGTTGAGTTGTCTACACAATCAGCTGACAGTCACCCTGACAAGTGGGTCTACCTTGTGAGTTTAAAATAGTAGGGGTAAAAGTGGTCATAGTGTCACAACTAGGGAGTAAGGCGACCATTTTCTTAGTGGGGATGGAGTAGCCAGTTGACATATTAATATTTGTCAGTTGGCACAAGGTCAAAAAGCAGGAGGTAAAAGGGAATGTAGAAACACAGATATGGTTTAATAGTATGGCAAGTCTCGTTTAACAGCAAAGCTAATCATTAACTGCATGTCATGCATGTTTTGTCTTCAAAATGGGGACTGATCGAGAGCCTACGGTTTTTGTTGCGATCAAATCAGAGAGCTTTATTGCATGAATGTGTTTTCTGGACAATCAGCGAGGAGGCTGGTTACCAGAAATTGGGGAGTCTCGTTAAGCCAACTATCGGTCACAGACAAAGTGCAAGCACGTTTTGCACAAAGATGTGCCGGCAGGTTGGCCTCACGATTTACATGCTGTATATCAAAAAAAACGAAAAATTATGAACTAGCTCTTCTATTTCTTCTAAGATAGGTGCCATAATTGAACGGGGAGAAGCTATAAATTAGAGCGTCACGGTAGCTAGCTAGCTAAGCTGCTTTAAGGTTGGATTGGAAGGTGTTGGGGAGGAAAACGTGGAAAAGTATTTTTTTTTTGCAGGAATACATGAGCAAGTTTAATCGCATGATCCACTACTCCATAACTGTTTACCGTAGCTACCTACCAATGATGGGGCTACTATGACACATGTCACTGATAATATACCCAAATACTACTGACAGAGGAGTCTTTTATCAATGGCAGGCTTGACTTTGCACCCGCCATTGGTACTTGGCTGTTGGAACATTTGGATTCGAAGGAATGGCAAAGTTTTTAGAAGAGAAGCTCATTGCTTAAACACTTGGAAAATATTTGCTTAGGCTGGTCACAATGGGGAGGAACTTAGGAGTAACATCACACACTCCAATACAACTTTGCTTATGTGGCACATATTTAATGAAGAGAGAGGTGTTTATGGTAACTAGCTAAGTTACCGGAACATCACACACTTCAAAAAACAATGAGTCTATAACCTAATAAATACATCGTTGCATGACACTACATAGATGTTCCTACCCACTATGAAGGTAGTAACATAGTCTAAGAAAGTATGTAAGTTACTAGCTTATGTTCTTGCCCATTGTGACCAGCCTTAGCCAAGACCATGCTCTCTTGGAACACAGAATATCAAGGAGAAGCATTTAAGTGCCCTCAAAGATTGGATTGTTTCCAACCTCTAAGACACTTCTACTTCGGTAGCCCCCTCCTAAACACATGGACGGCTCAGATTATCTGATACCTCTTTGTTAGTAAGGGCACCATGGTCGTATTGGTAAAAGTAACCCTCTGACGCTCTATATATATATACCTATTCTTACGTCTGTGCCGTGGTTTGTTCTTTTACGTGAGTGCCAGACTCGGTGCGAATTGTTCTTTTACGTGAGCGCCAGCCTCGATTTGATTTTTGAGAATGTCAAAAAAATAGAAGTGGCGCATGCAGAGTCGAACTAGCGACCTCACTTCCAGAGGTGCGCATTACCAAATGTGAGATAGCCGCTATGGCCGATGCACATTACGACACATTATAGGTGTTTTGTCTTATTGCGGCGCAGCCGTGTTTTGTTTTTTTAATTTCCGTGCTGTGACCGTGATATTTGTGTTGCGTGGCACGCGTGATGGTTCAACGTGACCGGACGACAATCACGGCTGCATCCTTGGCGCGCTGTCGGTTGCCTGTCGCTGCCGCCTCGCCTACCGCGCCACTTTCGCTGCTGCATGCCACCTCGCCCGCCCCGCCATTAAGTCGTTGTGTCGCGCCGCCTGGCACCTCATTCCCAGCGACGCGGCGCCTTCCAACCTCTTGCCGTCGCAGCCCTCGTCTATAAAAAGCCGGGGCCGGCCAGCCGCCAGACGTCGCCCCTTCCTCCTCCTCAGTCCCACGTCGTCTCGGTTTTCGACCGTCGCCCCGGTCCTCCCCCGTCGCCCCTTCTTTTCTCGATGGCTCCGGATCTGATAGTGGCGACAACTGATCTTGGCTGTCGACTCTCTCGTGGCCGCAGCCGGAGTTGAGCCACTTCGGGTTGCTCGCTCCACGGTCGGCGTGGTTGCCGGAGGATTGGCACATCACCACCGACGGATACGTGATGTTGCGGCTCGGCGAAACACCGGATCAGCTCCAGCCCACGCAAAAATGAACGAATTCTAACGCCGAGCATGTTGCAACACGTCCGGCCTCCTTTTTAGGGTTTTTTCATCGAGAAAAACATAGAAAATGCATAGAATTTCATAAATGAACGAAACTTGGCATGCATGCTGGCCATGGTGATGCCATTGTGTGGAAACAATTTGGGTACGTTTGGTGAAGGTGAAAAAAACATGCTTCGAGACTTGTCCTACCGAAAGACCACAATTGTCCAAGTTGAACATGGTGTATTTGTGCCCATGCACAAAATGACACCAAAATTTGCCAGCATGTGGGAATGCCCAAGGCAACCCCCCACGCAAAAAATGAACAAATTCAAACAGCGAACGCACGTTGTGTCACGTCCGCCATGTGTTTTAGGGGGTTTTCATCGGGAAAACCCGTAGAAAATGCATAGAATGCTAAAAATGAACGAAAGTTGGCATGCCCGCTGGCCATGGTGATGCAAATGTGTGGAAAAAAATAGGTTATGTTTGGTGGAGGTGAAAAAAGTGTTGTGAGACTTGCCCTACTGGCAGACTCGAACGGTCCCGGTAGAACATGGTGTATTTTTTGACATGCACGAGATGACATCAAACTTTGCCAGCATGTGGGCATGCCCTTGGCAGTTCCACACGCAAAATCTGAACGAATTTGTACACCGAAAACACGCGTCACATCCGACCTGTGTTTTAGGGTTTTTTCACCTTGAAAACCTTAGAAAATGCATGAATTGTCAGAAACCAATGAAACTTGCCATGCGTGCTTGCCATTATGTTTCCATTGTGTGAAAAAAAATCTAGGTCCGTTTGCTGGACGTGAAAAAAGTGCTTCGAGACTTGCCATACGGGATACCCGAAAGGTTTAAGTTGTACATGGTGTGTTTGGTGCGATGCATAAAATGACATAAAATTTTGCCAGCGGGTGGGCATGCCCATGGTAGCCCTCCACACAAAATTTAAACGAATTCGGACATCGAACACACGTTGTGTCACGTCCGACCCGTGTTAAGGGTTTTTTCTCCGGGAAAACCCTAGAAAATGCGTGAAATGTCGGAAAACAACGAAACTTGGGATGCATGCTTTCCATGGTGTTGCCTTTGTGGTGGAAAAAAATGGGTATGTTTGGTGGAGGTGAAAAAAAAGTGCTTCGAGACTTGCCCTAAACGCCGGCAGACCCGAAAGGTCCTGGTTGAATATCGTGTATTTGTTGCCATGCACAAAATGACACCAAATTTTGGGAGCATGTAGATTGATATTAATTTGTGTTCAACATCAATTGTTGTGAATTTGTTAACAAATCCAGAATAAGTGTTCAAGTTTATAAAGTTTTCATACACAATTTAAAATCCTAAAATTCTTGACAAATTTCAAGAAATGGTTAGGATATAAGAAAATGTTTATGTTGATTGATAATGATGATAACCGAAGCATTTAAATTAGTAAAATCTACATTGAAACCACACACTGACTAGTCGGTGTACGTTTTCGTTCGTTCCTTGAAACACGGCTCATTATTTGTTTTGCTTTTAATTTAATTTTTTTTCTGAGGACCGACATGGCGACTCGTGCGACGAGAACCTGTAGAATGGATCATCCATCCATCTTATGCATGTGGACTTTTCCTTCATTGATTTGCTGAAACGCGTTCAACTTTTGTATTTAATATTTTTCTCTTTGCGTTAACTGTGTGTGTTTAACGTCACGCGCGTGACTCGTTTTGTTAACATGGGGACGAGAACGTGTTTTACAAAGAAAAAAACAAAGAATAAAATGGCCAAATAAAGAAAAAACAACTGAGAAGATGGACAACAAGAAGGGTAAGAGAAGTAACTAGGCATGACAAGGTAGCTGTCCTAGTTGGTTTCTCTGTGTGGTCTTAAATAGACTATAAGAGGTTGGCAGTTCGATTTCTATTACCGAAGCAAGGCTCCCTCTAAGATGAGAGACAAATCTTAATCAGTTTGATGTTACCCAGAACTAGCATTGGATAGTCTTTTATTTATTTTTCCATTTTATGATTCTCTTTGCTGTAAATACTACTGTTTATATTTTATTTTATTTTGAGAAAATGCATATAGCCATAAATACTACTGTTTATATTAATGGAAATTACCGTAGAACTATTGTCCTACGGTTTGTGGCTACAAAAATAGGAAATTGGTACTTTGCCACTTACCACTAATGAAATATGAAGTCACCGAGAAAACACCCAAAAATAATGAATGTGAAGTTGTGAACATATTTGCTGTGAGATCAAAGCCAATAATGAACTCATCTGTTGTTTATACGACGGAGCTCATAGAGGCACTGGTACACCAGTCCTTTTTATAATTTCTTAACGAATTCTATACTAATCACTGCTTAATTGCATAGATGGCACCATCACTACATAGTTGACATCGTAGGATTTTTTTCTAGCTTGGTGCTATACGTGTCTATTATCTATACATGTAAGCGGTGAAGACGCGAGCGTTATGCAATCAGCATTTACCAAAAGTCTGACGTATTATCGTGACACTTCCTCAGCCATGCCTCTCGCGTATTTTCTATGGATTAAGTTCATTGACTATGTATGTAGTATGTATGTGTACTCTACCGGGGTGGTGGGGCAGGAATCACTCTTTTTTCAAGTTAAAATGAAACTTTATTCATTAGAAATAATCAGTACATCGTTTGTGAAGATCATTACAATTTCATTTAGAGGCTCCTCAAACCAATCCGAAGTTGAAGAAAATCTGGCTAATCTAGCAAGTTCATATGCTACTTTATTTGCCTCTCTATTACAGTGTTCGAATTTAGTCATGATAAAATCACATGCATAGTGAAAGCAGTCATAGAAAATTGCCGCCGCCGTACCCGTTGATTGTCCTCCGTCCTGCATGGGCAGGAATCACTCTTAATTATTGTCGGTGTTGCTAATAGTCTGATAGCTAGTTAGAAACTTAGAATATCAGTCCAGTTTCTTAAATTGCCTGGTTTCTCGTTAAAAAAAATCAGTAACTGCTATGTATGTTGGGATGTCCCTCTTACCTCATAAGAGGCCAGATAAATATTTGATTTGAGCCATCCATTCATCAGGACTATATTTGACTACACAAAGTATTTTAGTAACAATAACAACTTGTCAAAAAGAAATGCTTTAAATGATTTTCAACTCTTTTCAATATACAAAATATTCACATTTGGCTCTTGTATATCATACATATATGTTGTTTGAGCAGGTGGTCAGGAAGGTTTTTACCCAACATGGATGGCAGCATAATCTCCGGATCGGTCCACTGCCCATGCGATTTTTGACATAGGCATAGTGTTGGAGTGTGGTTGTATGTTGCTCATTTGTTGTATCCGCTTGATGCTACATATTGTGTTAATAAAAGTGCCCTTTATCAAGAAAAGGAAAACATATTATGTTGCCCTAAAGAAAGTATACACATTACAAATGGCACCATTATCTAAATTGCAAATGTACTCCCTCCGTTTCTAAATATAAGGCTTTTTAGGGATTTCAATATAGACTACATACGGAGCAAAATGAGTGAATCTACACTCTAAAATATGTCTATATACATCTGTATGTAGTCTATATTGAAATCTCTAAAAAAGACTTATATTTAGGACAGGAGGAGTAGTAATTATATTATTGATACGCTTCACATCGACATGACTGTATGAGTGATGTACACGTTCCATGGTATGAACATGTATTTTTTGTGTGTGCGTTGGGGGGGGACAAAATAAAAACATGAATACTTTACCAATTATACTGATGTATTGATTCTGCAAAAAACCCACATTTTCGATTGGAGAAGTTTGACTTTACCAAAACATTAACGTCTACTTTGGTTTACTAGGAATTTCAGAACAAACCTTCTACGCTCGAGGCTTAAAAGGAAATGAATAAATTGTAAACCATCACAACTATATTAATGGTCCATTATCTTTATATCAGCCATTAGATCATGAATATTTAAAGGTTCATATATTGCTTAGAACTTCCTTAAAAAAATTCTGGTATATACATCATGCTGAGTTTTCGATCTGATTTTCTTGAAAAATGTGCATTCCCCCTTGCTCGTGACCTCATGAGTCATGCCCTTTTTTATTAGATAAAAACTTCAACATTTTCCCTTTCAGCTGTGAATTGTGACATATTTGAGTCAGTTTTTGTAAACTTTTTTTTTGAGGGGTACCAGTTTTTGTAAACTGACAAGTTGGGCCAGCTTTTCAATATGACACGACAGTTACCCGAGGGGACAGCTCATGCATGCGTTCATTGAGGACGATGAGTGTATCAAATCATGCCAACTTCCCCCCAAATTAACCAAACTCCAAATTGAGTGAAATATCGTCAAATTATGCCGAGCAGGTGCGTGCGGTGCTGAATTGTCTACCGAACCAGCTGCCACATCACCCTGACGCGTGCATCTACCTTGTGAGTTTGAGAGAGAAAAATAGAGGTAAAAGTGGTCAGTGCCTTAGGGAGTAAAATGCGACAAGATTTTTAAAATCAAATGAAGCTATTACAAGGTCAGAAAGTAGGAGGTAAAAGTGGGGATATCCAAGAAGACATGGTGTATGGCAAGAATTAGTTACTAGCTTTAATTTGACTAAACCCTCGTCAAGCAACGAAGTCAAATCAGCGCTTAACTGCATGTCAGCATGTTTTGTCTTGACATTGAGGGGAGTAGTTAAGTTGCTTTAATTAAGGTTGGACTGGAAGGTGTTGGGAAGGAACATGTGTGCTACTACTACACATACATGATGTCTAATCCCATAGTCCTACGTATAATATGAACATCGAAATATGAAGTCAGAGGAAAAGCGCTCAAAGTAATGAAAGGGAACATGTGTATTGCAATACTCAGACTGCGAGGTCCGCGCTGTTGTTTATACTGTGATGAGTATTATCTATTTACATATGATGTAACCAGTGAGGTGATGGGAAAAAACAGAGAACTTCCGAGCCAACCCAAAATTAACGGAAGGGCGATTCGCCCTCCTCCTCATCCTCCTCGCCGGACTTCACTGTCCCCTCCCACTTGCATCTCCCCTGATGAAGTAGAATTGTTGGCGATGATGATGTTGGCACAAGAATTGGGACGCAGCTCCCCTGACGTGCCGTTGGTACACTGACAGGTGGAGCCAGGCCCACATGTCAGTGGTCCCACGTCAGGGTGCAGTACTTCAGACGATCCCGCTCCAAAGCATTGGCTACAACGTAGAGCAGGGGTTCCCAGGCACCCTGGTGGTGCTCATCTACAAGATCGACGGTGACTACTCGTACATCGTCCCCATGAGCCTCCACGATCGATAACAACCTCCACAGTCCCGGGGATGTGGTGGATGGTGCAGGTCGATTCATGCCAGTGTGGTGTGGCAGCGGTCAGATCTAGGTCGCGACATGGTCGGTCTCCCAATGACGATAATGATGCTCTAAGGTGGGAATACTCCCCACGCCCATCTACTAGTTTCACGGTAATGAATAGTTGCTTGTGCTTTGGATTAGGACCCCGCTGCCACGGGAGGGTAGGACAAAAGATGTCATGCAAGAGGGGCGTCATTGAAAAGAGGGTTTATGGGATCAGTTCTCGGAGGATGGAGTGCGACGTTCGTTGGCACGTCTCTTTCGCACCGGACTTCACCGCGGCGCGCACCGTCACCTTCGCCGACGACGAGATCCTCCTCCGTCGAGGGGCTCTCCGGCTCGTCCTGATCGACCAGAGGGGCGTCACGGTGGACGCGCGCTATCTCCGCGACGGGGAGAGCGTCGACATCGGGCAGATCGTATCCTTTCCATGTTACTTCGCTAGGGTTCGAGATCGGATCCCGGAGAGCGGCTCGGCTGTACACGGGAGCACGGCACGTCTCGGTGGGGTGCGGGCGTGTGCACCAAGCTGTCACGATGCGGGTGCGAGGTCTCGGGCCCCAGGCATCCTGGGTCCACGCCCGGCGGCGGTGGCGCCGCCCGCCGCTGATGATCGAGGGATCCATGGCGTGGGGGCAGGTCCCGCGAGGGGTACAAAAGGGCAAGACCGAGTGGCGCGTCCCATTCTTGACCTAGAAACTGCCCTCTCCCACCTCTGGGCGGCGCCGCAAAACCCTAGATCGAAAATCTCATCCTCATTCCGGTGGTGGGAGGGGAAGATTGGAGGTGACCCTAGATCGTTCGCGGAGGTGGTATCTTCATCCTAGAGTGAACCCAAGGCGATGGAGGGGTTCGGCGACCGGAGTTTTCGCGGTGGAAGGCGCGAGGGATTCGGATCTGGCGGGATGGGGCGTGGGGCCGGTCGCTTCGACCGCGGCCGGGGACGTGGGCGATATTCCTGGTCCAGGGACGCCGACGGCGACGACGTCTCCACCAACAAGAAGACGGTGTCGGCTTCCGACGACACTGAGCGCTGGGACGATGCAGCGGAACGCGCCAAGCGGGCAAGATCTGGGGGTGTTTGGGTGGAGAAGAACCCTAACACCTCAGGATTTGAAGCTGCTCACGCCTTCAAGAAGATGCCGACGCCTGATACTACATCACGCGCGCTTCCTCTCAATCAGGTGCCCCTTTCCAATGCTCATGATCCATGTCCTATCTGCAAAGCTACTAGTCATGCTCCCACTAGTTGCCCGCAAGCTTTCTGTGAAAGATGTAGCAAGATGGGGCACTTGGCTTCGGTGTGTGTTACCTTTTTACCTTGGGAGTGCGTTGCACCCATGTGTGCCTTCCAGGCCAAGGGGCAGGGGTTCTTTTACATCCCTGATTCATGCACTGCTAAACAACTTAAGGAAAGAGCTACTAGTGTTGTGATCACTGTCATTGAGGGGGAAGCTAGTGTTAAGGAGTTAGAAGAAGCGTTCTCTGATTACATTGGGACTAAGTGGCATTGTACTGCCCGTACTATTGGTCCTAATACTTATGTGATGAGATTTCCCAATCAAAGAGATGTGAAAAAAGCATGTTACAATGACAGGATGATTCTTAAATCTTGTGGTGTAGTTTTCAAAATTGTTCCCTGGTCGGCCAACATTGGGGCTAAGGGAGTCATGGAGATGGCCTGGGTTAAAGTAGCTAATATTCCTCTGGAAAGAAGAAATGAAAGGAATGTCGCCTATGTATCTTCCCTGGTGGGTGTCCCGCTCGAGATCGACATGGCCACCCTGCACAAGCCTGAATTTGTCAGGGTCCGGCTGGGCTGTCGCAATGTGGACGAGCTCCCAGGGGTAGCTGAGGCAGTGCTGGGTACGCACTTCTTTGACTTTTTCTATGAGATTGAGAAAGTGCTGGTGCGTGACCCAGAGAGAGAAAAAGCTATGGAGATGGATGAGGATACCAAAAAATCCCCTTATACAAAAGCTTTGCTAGCGTACATGACCCTAAGTCCGGGAACAAAGAGAGAAATGAGGGATGCAGCAAGTATGGTGATAGTGGGCGAATGGCCTCACGACGCAAGGGAGGAAGAAAGTATGGAGTCCAAGAATCAGAGGATAATATGTTGCTGATTGAGACTATGGCCGTGGAGGCGTACAATAAAGAAAAAGCTCAAGGTTCTCAAGCAATGCTGGACATTGATGATGCCAAGCATAATGCTGATGAGATTCAGGTAGAAAAAAATGTGCATGTTCATTCGTTGCTGCTGTAACTCATAATAATATAGCTCAGTTAAATGTGGCTGTGGAATGTGAGCAGGTGGTGGAATGTGAGGGGGAGGACCTCTCCAAGCTGGGAAAATCAGACTATCTCGTACAATACCCCACCTCTTCTTCTGAGGATATGGGAGAGGTGATCTGTTGGGGATATTACTACTGGGCGTAAACCGGCCTATCTGGGCCGGGTTAACTTCATCAGTAGTTCAACGGTGTAAAAGCCCAAGAGGCATGAAAGTAAGGGCCCAAGGCCTGTAGTCGGTTTAGAACTCAGAGCCGTAAACCGCCTGGTATGTAAACTTGTATTGTAAGTTAGGAATAGAGAGAGACCAACCCGGATACGAATATGAACCGGAGATTGGGACTCTCAACCGACGCAAGGCGTCACCCGTGTATATAAGGGGACGACCGCGGTTCAAGGACGAACAACAACAACTCGAGGCCTAGGCGAAGCTTATTTGCTCCCTAGTCATCGAGACCACATCAATCCCATCACAACTAGACGTAGGCTTTTACCTTCATCGAAGGGCGAACTAGTATAACTCTTGTGTCTTTGCGTCCGCTTTAACCCCTTCAAGTTAACCCAGAAGCGATGGCTCCACGACTAAGTCCTTTCATGAGGACATCTGCCGTGACAAAACCACGATAGTTGGCGCCCACCGTGGGGCTATCGCACGATGGTTTGATGATCTTGGAGGGAAAGTTCGAAGGACTCGAAGGCTATGCTGTGGGCCGGATGACCAAGAGTCATCGCGGCAAGCTCTACATCGACGATGCAGGATGGGGCCCCGAGGCCGGCTCAATCGAGTACGGATACCGGGTCCCCTTTGGTGGCATACATGTTTTCATCGGAAAGATCGGTGAGCCAGGGCCTGAGCCGGACATCTGCACCGACCTCGTCGAGACGGCTCAACGTACGAGATCTGCCCAGGTTAAACCGGCCGTGAAGCGTGCCTTTGTGGGAGTCATCCACGGAGGAAGCTATGAGGACGGATTAGAGTCTGGTGGCGAGACCGTCGTCTACTCCGACGACGAGTCGTCAACCGGAGAAACTGAATCTCTGTATCCGCTACAAGATGGCCGGATTGGGGGCTGTTCCGATGGTGACAGTATTCCGGACCCCTCTGATCTTCCCAACAGGGTTGGAATATTCATGGCCGGTACCCAAGCGGCGCTTCACTCTTCGACTGCTACGGCGATGATCGCCGGTTCAACAGCGGCGACGGCTGCCGGGGCAGGAGGCCCTGTGCGCCCGCCGGCTCAAGTTTTATCAGATCTGTTTGATGCGTTGGCTGCGCTCATGGCGGAGGCTAACCGGCGGATCAGGACGCTCATAACGCGGAGATTGCGAAGGTGAAGGAACAAATCACTCAGGCTAAAGCGGATCTAGCAGCTGCAGACGCCAGGATGACGGCAGAGCGGGCCGCTTTAGATGCGCAGGCTTATAGGCTCATGTTGGATCAGAACGCGTCACGTGAAGTCATGAAGAGGAAATACAGATCCCGTTTGCCTTCAGCTTTCGAAGGAAGAGACCTCTTCAACACCCCTGGAGCGGGAACCAGTAATCCGCCGGCGGTAAACCAGGCGGAAGCACTGGACGGGCGCCGGTTCAGCCCCGCTTAATATATCTACCTCGCCATAACGCCAGTGCGCCTCAGGCAGTGCAGACACCTCCGGGTCACTCCTCCAATCCGATGGATAACCTTGTTGCAGCTGCGGCACGGCTGGAGGCTATTCCAATTGAAGGTGATTCACCACAGGCAGTAGAGACGCGCCGGGTCAAGGAGCTCCTTAGGACAGCCTTGGTCCAACAGGAAGCGTATTCATACAGCCACGACCGAATCCACTCTACCCCCCGTCCAAGCCGGAGCTATAGCAGGCACGTGGATGAACCAGCCGTATCAAGTAATGCGCGGCGTGGTGCGCCCCGTGGCAACAACCCGGCAGGTGGCGTCGATAACGCCCAGGAGGTGGTGGACCGGGCCCGAGCGCCAGCAGGAGGCCGAGTTAGCAGCAAAGATCGGGCTTATCAGCCTACGCCGGTTTGTCCGACCATCTCGGTCGAGCCTGGGTTTACCTCTAGCTCGTTGGGGGTGCCTTGCCTCGTCCCCGCTTTACGCAATGTGCGCTTGCCCAAAGACTTCAAGGGTCCGCGCAAGGTGCCAAATTATACTGCCGATTTAGCTCCAGAAGCATGGATAGAAAGTTATGAGATGGCCATGGAGATGCTGGATGTGGATGAGGCCGCGTGTGCAAAAGTACTTCACCATGATGCTCAAGGCACGGCCCATACTTGGTTGAAGAGCTTGCCACCCAATTCTATCAATTCATGGGCCCGATTACGGACCGGTTTATCCAGAATTTCAAAGATACCGTAAGCAGCCCATGTCCGTAGTGGACTTGGCGGCTTGTGTCCAGGGGAAGGGAGTCAACAACCCATTGGGTACGCCTGCTTCGAAATCTTGCACTCGTCGACCGGATCAACGCTGATTCTGCGATCTTAACCCCGAGGGCAACCGCCGTTTAAGCCTTTGAAGTTGAAGTTGGGACGCATGAAGCGGTTTTGTAATGACATGGACACTCTCATGGGCGCTTTAGTGAAGTATGCTGATTCTGATAATACCAAGGATCCTGAGTCTGATGATGACGAGACAGGGAAGGGAAGAAAGAACAGCATCTCCAAGGGCCAGCAACATCACTCGGCAGGTAACGCTGGGGGAAAGCGTAAAGCGAACGGAAACTTTGACTTCGTAGCCAACACCAACGCGCAGGACAAGGGCCAGCGGCGCAAGGGTAAACAGCCGAATCGAAGTGGAGCGCCTAATCCCAATCCGGACCGCTTGAACTATCTGTTGAATCAACCCTGTCCGAAGCATGGGACGAAGGAGACGCCAGCAAACCACCTCTGGAAGGATTGTTACATTATGCAGGAGTTCAAGAGTTCTAATGCTTTCCGGTATGATCAAGGTTCCGGCGGCGGTTCAGGATCCGGGCCGGGTTACGGTGGAGGAAATTCCGGTTCAGGATTTAATGGTAATCCGGGCGGACATAACAATCGTAACAATCGTAATAACCAAGGTGGTTACAACCAGCAACAAAGAACCGTCGGGTTATCGTGAGCAACCCAAAGCAGTTGAATAGTGGGCGTACCATGTCTTCCCCACCAGCTTAGACAAGCGAGACCGGAAGCTTCAGAAGCGGGCAGTCAACGCCGTTGAACCGGCCGTGCCTCATTACCTACGCTGGTCAGAGCAGCCCATTGTATGGAGTAGAGAGGATCATCCTCCCCGGGTTGACAATCCGGGTCAGCTAGCCCTGGTGGTGGCACCTCAGGTGGGAGGTTATAAGTTCACCAAGGTGCTCATGGACGGAGGGAGCAGCATTAACATCATGTACTATGAGACCTTCCGTCGTATGGGGTTAACAGATAAACATCTCAAACCGTCCAATACAAAGTGTTCCATGGTGTGGTACACCGGCAAGTCAAGATATCCGGTTGGTAAAATAGCTCGAAGTGGCCTTTGGAGATGAATATGACTCGGATCGTAAACATTGACGTTTGAAGTGGTGAAAATCCAAAGTCCATATCACGCCCTGTTTGGGCGGCCGGCTTATGCCAAGTTCATGGCGCGGCCTTGTTATATCTACTTGCAGCTCAAGATGCCGGGTCACAAGAGGACAATAACGGTTCATGGGAGCCGCAAGATCGCTTTGGAATGTGAGGAAGGTGATGCGGCTTACGCAGAGTCGGTTTGTGCCACCGAGGAGCTGAAGTATTATAAGGACAATGTTGATCCGGCGGACATGACTCCATTGAAGAAGCCGACTACAGAGCATGATCCGCCCTGAAATTCAAATCGGCAGCCGAGACTAAGCTTGTTGACTTCGTGCACGGAGATTCGTCCAAGCGATTCAGCATCGCGCCAACTTGATCCGGAAATAGGAAAGCGCGCTCATCGAGTTCATCCGTGAGAATCGGGACATTTTTGCATGGAAGCCTTCTGACATGCCAGGTGTACCGAGGCAACTCGCTAAGCACACTCTTAATGTTGATCCCAAGTACAAACCGGTGAAGCAGTTTCTCCGCCGGTTTAACGAAGAAAGGTGTAAGGCCATTGGAGAGGAGGTGGCCAGGCTCTTAGCAGCTGGTTTTATCGTTGAAGTTTTCCATCCAGAGTGGCTTGCTAATCCGGTGCTGGTTCATAAGAAAAACGGCACTTGGCGCATGTGTGTGGATTACAAGATCTTAACAAGGCTTGTCCAGCAGATCCTTTTGCCCTCCCCCGCATTGACCAAATTATTGATGCCACTGCGGGTTGTGAGCGTTTGAGCTTTTTGGATGCGTACTCTGGGTATCATCAGATCAAGATGGCGCTAAGGACCAGGAGAAGACGGCGTTTATCACTCCCTTTGGAGCCTTCTGCTATGTGTCTATGCCTTTTGGGCCCAAGAGCGCCCAAGCAACTTATCAACGCTGTGTACAGAATTGCCTGCATAAGCAGATCGGCCATAATTTGCACGCCTATGTTGATGATATTGTGGTCAAATCAAGGGAGAAGGAGACACTGATTGACGATTTGAAGGAAACCTTTGACAACCTGCGGGTTTACAAGATGATGCTCAACCCGGCCAAATGTGTCTTTGGTGTTCCGCAGCAAATTATTGGGTTTTCTCGTGTTCAATGTGGGAATTGAAGCTAATCCGGAGAAGATTACGGCTATTACCTCCCTGGCTAAACCGAAGTGTATTAACGATGTCCAGCGTTTGGCAGGCCGGATTGCCGCGCTGAGCCGGTTTATCAGCCGCCTTGGAGACAAGGCCATCCCTTTGTATCAGATGCTGAAAAAGACATATCAGTTTGTCTGGAGTGCAGCCGCCGACGAGGCGTTGGAGGACTTAAAGCGGCAATTGGCCAACCCGCCTGTGCTCGCCGCTCCCATTGACAAGGAGCCGCTTTTGCTATATGTTGCTGCTAATGCCAGGGCAGTCAGCGTGGCCATTATGGTGGAGCGGAAGGAGGCAGGGAAGGAGCATTCGGTTCAACGTCCGGTTTACTATATCAGCGAGGTACTTATCGAATCTAAGCAAAGTTATCCGCATTGGCAGAAGCTGGTATATGGAGTTTTTATGGCAAGCCAGAAGCTGAAGCAGTATTTCCAAGGGCACCCCATCACGGTGGTCGATTCTGCTCCCTTAGGCGATATCATACGTAACCGGAAGCGATCGCCGGATTGCTAAGTGGGCTATAGAGCTTGGGCCGCACGGTCTGAAGTACGTGCCTCAGACGGCGGTGAAGTCTCAAGCACTTGTGGATTTCATTAATGATTGGACGGAGTTGCAAGCACCTGAAGAAAAGCCGGATCACACATATTGGACCATCCATTTTGACGGATCCAGAAATTGAGGGCTCGGGGTCGGAGTCGATTAACTTCCCCACGAGGTGACAAGTTTTGTTACGTTCTCCGCTTAATGTTCCCTTGTACTAACAATGCAGCTGAGTATGAAGCCTTGCTCCATGGTCTCCGGATGGCTAAGGAGATGAATTTAAGCCGGGTTAAGTGCTTTGGTGACTCGGACCTAGTGGCTCAACAGGTGTCTGGCACTTGGGATTCAAAGGACCCACTCATGGCTGCATATCGTCGTGAGGTGGATATTGTCGCAGGTCATTTCAAGGGCTATCAGGTGGACCACGTGGACCGTCGGAAGAATGAAGCGGCGGACGCTTTAAGCCGGTTGGGCTCTCAATGCAAACCAGTCCCTCCCAATGTTTTTCTGGACGTCTTTGCACAACCCGCTTGGTCAAGCTCCCTGGTGAAGCGGATTTGGCTATTCCTGATCCGGAGGCTCAATTGGTGGCAGCTCTTCACGTCACTCTGGATTGGACGCTTCCTTATCTTGCGTACATGAACCGGGGCGAGTTACCAGAAGATGAGACGTTGGCCCGGCAGATAGTTCGGCGATCTAAGTCTATGACCATTGTTAATGGCGAATTGCATCATTGTAGTGTGTCAGGGGTGTTTCAACGCTGTGTGTCCCCTGAGGAAGGCTGTGAAATATTGTGTGAGATCCACAAAGGAGATTGTGGTCACCACGCCGGTTCAAAATCCTTGGTGGCTAAAAGCGTTCCCCCACGGTTTCTATTGGTTGACTGCCCATGCTGATGCGGAAGATCTGGTCAGACGATGTGATGGTTGCCAAAAGTTTTCCAGACGTGCTCATGTACCGGCCCAAGAATTGAGGATGATTCCAATTACTTGGCTGTTTGCGACTTGGGGGCTGGATATGGTTGGACCTTTTAAAAGGTCCAAGGACAAAAAGACCCACCTCCTGGTGGCGGTTGACAAATTTACAAAGTGGGTGGAGGCAGAACCTGTTAGCAAGTGTGACGCAGCTACGGCGGTCCAGTTCATCAAAAAGGTGATTTTCCGGTTTGGCTTTCCACACAGTATCATCACAGATAATGGTACCAATTTGTCCAAAGGTGCCATGAAAGAGTTCTGCGAACATGAGCACATCCGGCTTGACGTTTTTTCAGTAGCCCACCCACAGTCCAATGGTCAAGCGGAAAGGGCTAATCAAGAGATCTTGAGAGGCATCAAGCCCCGGCTTATGGTCCCTTTGCAGAGGAAACCGGGTTGCTGGGTAGAAGAGCTACCGTCTGTGTTATGGAGTATCAACACTACGCCTAACAGATCCACGGGATACACACCGTTCTTTATGGTCTATGGAGCGGAGGCGGTTCTCCCCAGTGACATCCGTCATGACGCACCTCGTGTGGCAGCTTATGTTGAAGCGGACAACGAGACGGCACGACAGGACGCTTTGGATCGGTTGGATGAAGAGCGTGACATGGTAGCTGCCCGCTCGGCGATTTACCAACAGGATCTTCGTCGTTACCATAGTCGTCGGGTCAGAACCAGAAATTTTCAAGAAGGAGATTTGGTGCTTCGGCTCATCCAAGACCAGACTGATATGCACAAGTTATCCCCACCTTGGGAGGGACCTTTCGTGGTCAGCAAGAATCTGCACAACGGGTCATACTATCTGATAGATATTCGAGAGCATAAAGACTCACGCACATCAGAGGAGTAGACCAACAGGCCGTGGAACATAGCTCGTCTTCGGCCTTATTATACCTGAGCCATCGGCTCTACTTATGTACATATTATGACAGTGTATATATTATGAATAAAGTAATAAACCGGAACCTCAGCTAAAGCGGGGTATCTGTTCTGTTACATCATGTGTGGTTACATGGAGTTGTTCTGTCTTAAAGCGGCCTCCTATTTACCCCCTGAGTTTGCTTTTCAAAAGCTTTGTGATATCACTTGGGGGCTTGGTCGTGTCCGAACCAATGCAACACCTTTTGATAGGCGAAAGCCACCAGATCACTTGGGGACATGGTCAAGTCTGAACCAACACGCCTCTTGATCGGCCTAAGGCCATAGAGTCACTTGGGGCTTGGTCGAACCCGAACCATTGCCACGCCACTTGATCGGCATAATGCCACGGTTTCAGCTTGGGGACCTGGCTGACTTGAACCATGGCTACACCTTATAGGGAGCTTGGTCGTGTCCGACCATGGTAACACCATCTCGATCGGCTCAAGAAAGCCTTCCTTTTTGCAAAGGGTTTATCATTGCCTTTGCTTCCATGTTCATAACTATTATTTGATTTTTGTTGCGTTTCTTAAACCGACAACATTTTTAAACCGGTTCAAACTGTCAATTGACGGAATTCGGTCCATTTTTAATCCGGAGATAATTTCACCGGTTTGACTTTTTTCTGTTAACATCCCATTATGGAATAACAAGGGGGCTTGTCATGACCCGGCACGGTTTACGTGGTAAACCGGCATTATAAATACAGGAGTTGTTTTCTCCTTTGATGGTAAGGGTTTATACAACCTCCGCTTCAAGATTGGCTAAGCCAACTTTATGCCCAGCGATGGCAGGTATTTTGTATCACAAATTTTGATTACATACCTCAATATTTCATTTCATATTTATATGAACGTCACAAGCCGGCTGGCGGCACAAACCGCCGTGGCGGTTTAAGATTTTGTGACTGCAGGCAATACAGATTGAAAGTTTCGATCATTCAAGAAAAAGTATCAGTACCTATGCACGAAGGCATATTAAGAGCAAGAGTGTTGGCTATCCTATTACAAGGCAACATGGTGCCCAAATAAGATCATTGTTTCTTAGCGGAATATAATGAAGCAGCTATTCAAACCGGCTTCGGTTCATGCTTGCTCGCCGCTTGGTCCGAGGGTTGTGGGTCGCCCCGCCGCTTGACTTCTTCGTCTCTACCAAAGAAATCGGAAGTCAACAGTGGTCCAGTCGATTCCCATTAAAGCTTGAAAGACAGCCTCCTCATGGATCAGGGAAGATGGTTCAATATCAGGAGCGTAAGTATGCTTACGGATCAGAGGGATCAGGTTCTCCGCTTCAGGAATAGGTGCAGATACTCGCTTGTTCTGATCGTCATATTGAGCCTGATAATGCGACAAGTTTGCCTCTTCGGCCAATTGGCAAGCTAGAGGGCGCACTGCCCGGTTTATCGCTCTCAGGTCATCTTCGTTGAACTCTGAACCGTCTTCCTTCAAACTGGGATAGCCTTGAGCTGCTTCCACAGGATCGAAATCGCACCCATGCTTTGGCCCGGATTAAAGGCGTTAATGGCGCCCGGTTCGAGCAAAGCAGATTTCTTCAGCTCTTCAATCCGGGCGGGAAGCATTGACAACCTCCTAAGAGTATCTTGAATTAAGGAGGGTGCGGGATTGTTATGTGATGCGATGGAGATGATCCGCTGTGCTCCAAAGCAGTACAAATGCTTTCGATTAAAGTGTAGGCAGCTTTCAATTTCATCCAACATCTCGACCCCAAGTGACCAATGCGTGTGCCTACAAAGATTGCAAGAGAAATCACAAACCGGACTTATCATAAGAAGGCCAAGATTATCACAGCCAAAGGAAGCTTACCGAAGATGGCAGCAGTCATGGAATGCACTTGCCGCCTCACGTTGGTCAGCTCATCTACCACCGGTTTAAGGGCAGCTTCAGCATTTTCAACCTTTTTGGTTAAAGCGGCCTTTTCAGTATCCCAGCCGGCCCGCTCAGACTTGAACCACTCCTTGAGCTGCTCCATAGTAGTCAAGGTGGTTTTCAGCTCATCCTTGGCCTTGGAGGTTTCTGCTTGTTGAGATTTCAGATTTTCTTGAAGGTCATTGATTTGTGAGGCTTGTTGGCGTATCTCACTCTGCAACAAAAAGGGAGCATGTTAATATCTTCATTACAAGTCCCAAGTACATAACCACCATACACTTGGCACTTGGGGGCTAATGCATATTTGATCTTCATCTATCAATAAAATCACAAAGTCCCAAGCTCAATACAGGTATTCAACTTGGCACTTGGGGGCTAATGGCTATTTGCTCGAACATGTTCTGATGCGGCGATATAAATTATAGTCCTGGTTTAACTATACTAAGTTGAACCGGCCCTTGGGGGCTACATCAGTGGATTGTGAAGCATTAAGTTGATGTTAAGTCCCGGTTTAACTATACTAAGTTGAACCGGCCCTTGGGGACTAGGAGAGTTAACAAAAATTGAAATATCCAAGCAGGAGAAGAACATGGAGGTTACCTCGAATTTTTCTTTCATCATCCTCACCAGGCCAGCTTCATAATCATGGCTGGTATACAGCCGGTTCAAATAGCCAGAATGAAGGTCTTGGGGGTTCAGAGCGGTGTAAGTTGCCAGATCAACATCCCACTTGCCCTTGCTCATAGTGGAAAATTCTTCTTTGGCAGAATGTTTGGATAAAGCGACCGGATTACCCGGTTTGTTGTGGCCAAAGCCAGTAATCACCACGTCATCATCCTTGGTATCGCCGGATTGACCAGGGGCAATCGGTTTGTCAGCAGGCCGGATTGGACTTGTGGATTTTTCAATCCGGGTTGGGCTTCTGGGCTGGTCAGCAGGAAGGGAGGTGTCAACAGGCCTTTCTTCAGCAACAAAATCGCCCTCTTGCAGTGGCGGATCATTGGGCGTGTCTTCACAGATAGCCGCTTCAAGATTTGGGGCGCTGTCCGGTTCAGGGGCAGTCTCTTCGTCGGCCGCTTTATCCAGACGAGCCTTTTTGCTCGGCCTAGGCTTGGCCCTGAAAAGGCACAACAACAAATAACACGACATATACTACACAATGATGCAGTAGAAACAATATGAAATGTATAACTTACCCAAGCACCGTTTTAAGTGGTGGCAGCTGAGTGGCCGATGACTCGCCAGATGAGGAGTGGGAAGTGACCTGATAATCGGAGTCAGATGGATTAAGGGGTTGACGAAAACAGCCTGCTTTAGGATAAGCACTGACAAGCAAATTAGAGACCTCTGAACGACGTTTTCGAACCGGACTGTTCGGTAAACCGGTGGAGGTAACTACCTGGCCGCCGTGTCGAAGCCAGCGGCGAGCTTCATGTTGTTGAGTCTTCATAAGAAATTTGGGATCCAAGTAAGCAAGGGGATGAGAAAATTTAATTTTCCGGTTTGCCCGACGGTTTTTAGTGAAGGCAAAGGATTTGAGTCGAGGAGAGAATAGTTACCTCTACAACATCAAGCATTATCGTTTCAAAGATCATCCGACAAACATCATCATTAATTAGGGCGTGTGAAAAGTAAGCCAAGTGAATCAAGTTCTACCTCAAGGTCCGGATTACCCACATCATCGTCCCACAGCCGGATCAAGATGCGATGGTTTTCCTCTTATGAGCAGTCTTCTTGATGCCTTTTGGTCTTTTGCCGGATTGGTTTTTCCGGTTTGTCTGGCTTCTCTGGTTTCTCTTGTGGACGTTTCTTACTCCAGAATGGATCATCACCCTAATTAAGCAGCAGTTGATGTTAAAAATGATGCCAGAAATAGCAGTAATATATTCAGTAAAAAATAGTCAGAAGTCTTATAGATGGCGGTTTGTTGGTAGCACAGAAGGGGAGCAGACCGGTTCGGGCACAGAGGTGTTCCGGTTCATTCAACATTTTCTTCACAGCCTCGGTGACCTCATCATCGGTGAGCTGGATATTAACGTGTTGAGGGGGTCGCCGACACTACCGTGTACTCACACATTAAACCGGAGCGCCGAGAGGGGCAAGATGCTCCATGATATCCAACAGCGTGCGAGATCAATTCCGGTTAAACCATTGGCCATGAAGGCTCTGAGCTTGGAGAGTTGAGGAGCATATTTACTTCTCTCATTGGCAGTTAATCTTTGCGGAAAGGGATGTGTGTTACTGAGTCGCTCCGGACGAAAACCGGGCAAAGGGTTCTCATTGGCAGGTGAAGTGTCTCTGCAATAAAACCATGTTTGATTCCATTCCTTGGGGTGGCTATGCAGTTTGACATGAGGATAAGTGACCTCCTTTCTTTTTTGAATCGCCACACCACCCAATTCTGTGTTGGGCCCACAAGAATTATGTGCGGCGGTTTAGATGGAAGCAAAGGTTCTAAACAGTTCAACTGTAGGTTCTTCTTGAAAGTATGCCTCACAGAGCACTTGGAAGTGACAAATATTGGTAATGTAAATGGGGCCCGTATCTTGTGGACGGATTTGAAAATTGGCTAACACATCCCTAAAATTTTGAACCGGGCGGATTGAAACCCCTGCTAAGTGATCTGCGAAAACTACAACCTCTCCTTCTTGAGGTGTGGGTGGACATTCTTTGCCAGGAACCCTCCAATGGATAGTATTTTTACTGCTTAAAGCGCCAGTCAGGACCAGATTGTTTAATTGAGTTTCGGTGACACGGGAAGGAGCCCAGTTGCACTCATATACTTGTTTGGCCATCTACAAAAAATATAAATCCGGTTCAAGAAATGTGTTGGGACAAAGAGAGAACCGGTGTACAATGCTAAATCGGAGACAAATACATCTAAACCGGAGTTCTATGAAGCGGCAGTGTCTGGTTAAGGAGTTCTGGCGGTTCAACAAGGGGATTAATGGTGTATACCGGTTTATCTAATTTTTTCTATGTTAAGTTAAACCGCCTGGTCTAAGGTCTAAATATTGAAAACAATTGAGGTTGCGAACGGCTAAGTGTGCGTAAACAGGTTTCGCAAGATTTCTCTACAACGAAGGATCCGAAGCCGCATCGAGAAAAGAAGAAAAATATCCAAAAGGAATACAAGCAGAAAGATTGATGCAATGAGCAGGAGATGATGTCGCGAGATCTATGGACGTGAGCACGAGACTACAAAGCGGATGCTAAAAGCTACTACTAATCGAGCAAGGTGTCACAGATTTATCCAGAGTCGGGTATGAGCATGAACAGTTCATGGAGCACGGGCAGAACAAGAAACCCTAGAACGGATCTAGGTCGAGGGAACCGAGGACCTACCTGAGTTGAGGAGATGCGAAGAGTCTGCGTTTCTGCAGTGCGTTCAAAGTTGATGCAGCTGACTCAAGACAAAGGCAGAGGTCGACAGCGGCGGCAGAGCTCCGAAGCTAGCGACGCGAGGAAGACGAAGAGAAAGGGGACAGAGGGGAGAAAAGGAATGACCCTTCGGTCCTATTTATAAGGCAAGATACCTGTGTCAGGCGCATGAATCAAGGAACCACAAATCTAGGAAGCAGAGCTGTCGCCTCGATTAGTGCGGATCTGTTATCGTGAATGCTATCTTTATGGGGACGTCATGCCGGTTTACGGCAACCGGAGAAGGTGACATCACGGCGGTTCAACGATTTCAAGAAGGTATTTGAAGATGAAGGTTTTTTCATCAAGGATTGACATGAACCTGTTCAAATCAATGCTGGGCCTAATGTTGGGGATATTACTATCGGGCGTAAACCGCCTATCTCGGGCCAAAGTTAACTTCATCAGTAGTTCAACGGTGTAAAAGCCCAAGAGGCATGAAAGTAAGGGCCCAAGGCCTGTAGTCGGTTTAGAACCTGTAGCCATAAACCGGCCTGGTATGTAAACTTGTATTGTAAGTTAGGAATAGAGAGAGACCAACCCGGATACGAATATGAACCGAATATTGGGACTCTTCAACCGTGGCGTCACCCGTGTATATAAGGGGACGCACCGGGGCGGTTCAAGGACAGACAACAACAACTCAAGGCCTAGGCGAAGCTTATTTGCTCCCTAGTCATCGAGACCACAGCAATCCCATCACAACTAGACGTAGGCTTTTACCTTCATCGAAGGGGCCGAACTAGTATAACTCTTGTGTCTTTGCGTCCGCTT
Source organism: Aegilops bicornis (assembly GCA_021605145.1). Taxonomy (NCBI): domain Eukaryota; kingdom Viridiplantae; phylum Streptophyta; class Magnoliopsida; order Poales; family Poaceae; genus Aegilops; species Aegilops bicornis. Next base: position 721,034,542 of record CM038670.1, on the reverse strand, counting down.
TAACCCCTTCAAGTTAACCCGTAGCGATGGCTCCACGACTAAGTCCTTTCATGAGGACATCTGCCGTGACAAAACCACGACATGATCCCTACACCTCCCCTTGTTTCTGAAGAAGTTAAGAGATTCAGCCTGAGGAATTTGCAGAATATGGAAGGAAGAATGCAAGAGAAGGCTGTGGCCATTTCCAAAAAGAGAAATCTGGAAGGTAACTTAGCAAATCATAACTCTTTTGATGCCTTATCTAATCCTGAGCTCATGATTCGTGCTGTTAAGATGGGGGTACTTCTCCCCAACAATAATTTCTCTAATGTGGATATCATTAGAGAACTTGAAAAAATAAGGGGGGAAGATTCTAAAAGAGAGGAGGAAAGTGATAATATGAGGAATGTAGAAGAGGTAATGTATGTCACCAATGGAAAAGGGGAAACAACTCCTGTTAGTACTGAGTGGGGGGATGGAGAAGAGGACATGGAAGAACAATTCATCATGGTCCGGTCTAGGAAAAAGAAGAGTCCTAAAGTTCAAATAGCCGTATTCAGACCCACTACTAGAAGTCAAAAAAACCTTGTTGAGAAAAAACAAGCTGGCAGCCCTGTTCATAATACCAGGGCCACCAGAGGGGGGAGAAAAGAGAAAAGATATAAATGATAGGTCTATTTTGGAATTGCAGGGGGGCAGGAAAAAAAGGGATGAAAACCTGCCTATCCCATATAATCGTAGACCATTCCTTGATTTTATTTGTTTGCAAGAAGCGTTAAAAAGAATTTCCGGAGAGTTATTTCAGGAAACTTGATCCCTATAATTTGTTTGAGTGGGATTGGATCCCTCAATTGGTAAAGCTAGGGTATCTTATGTGGTGTTAAAAAGAAAAGTTTGAAGTAGTTGCTTGGAGGAAAGGCAGATTTATTCTGCAGTATCTCTTTATGATATCGTTATGAAGAAAATTTGGACACTGTGTACAGTATATGGAGCGGCCCATGAGTGTGACAAGAGTGATTTCCTGGGTGAATTGGCAGACTTTTGCTGTCACATTCAAACCCCCTTGTTGATTGGAGGTGACTTCAATATTCTTAGGCATAGTGGGGAGAAGAATAAAAGATGGCATCGCTCGGTGCATTCGGATCTGTTTAACTCAATCATCAACACTATGTGTTTGAATGAGATTCATATGAGTGGAGGAACCTACACTTGGTCTAATAATCAAGCGCATCCCACCTTAGAGAAACTGGATCGTGTGCTTATGAGCAACGATTGGGAAGACATGTTTCCTTTTGTTAACATGAAGAAACTCGTTAGGGAGGTCTCTGACCACAATGCTCTCCTTTTGTACTCTGATAATCATGTTATTAGAGCTCCACAAAAGAGAGAGTTTAGATTCGAGTTGAGTTGGTTAAAGTCTGAGGAATTTGTTCCTCTAGTTAACAAGATTTGGAACCAAAAAGTGAATGCTACCGATCCTATTGATATTTTGAATATCAAATTGAAAAGATTTAAGAATTTTTTCAAAGGCTGGGGATCAAACAAATTTGGTCATGAGAAGAAAAGGAAGCAGGAGATTAGAGATGAACTTGCGTTTATTGAAAAACTAGAAGAGGATGGTAGTATTGACCATGAAATGTTTGGTAGGAAGACGGATCTCCTAGTGGAGTTGAATGAAATACTTATTAATGAGGAGCTGTTTTTGTTGCAACAATCTAATGAGAGATGGTTGCTTGGGGGGGGGGGACCGAAGCACGGCTTATTATCAAAAAATAGCTAATGGGAATAAACGAAAAAATACTATTCATTCTCTTAATGTTGGGGATACGGTGATTGAAGGAACTGAGAAGCTCCTGGAACATGCTACTGACTTTTATAAAAGTCTTTTTGGGCCAGCTCAGGGGAACATGTTTCACCTTGACCCTAATAGTTGGGGAGCGGAGGAGAAGCTCGATGAGCTAGATAATGAGATTCTTAACAGGCCTTTCACGGAAGAGGAAGTGAGAAAAGCCTTATTTTCCATGAAAAGCAACAGGCTCGGGCCCAGATAATATACCTGCTGAATTTTACCGGCATTGTTGGGAGATAGTTAAAGAGGACATAATGAAACTATTCACCGCCTTCCATGCAAGAGAGCTTGACGTTAGCGTATCGAACTATGGTATCATAACTTTGCTGCCAAAAGTCAATGGGGCTAACAAAATTCAGCAATTTAGACCCATCTGTTTATTGAGATGTCCTTACAAATTGATTACTAAGGTGCTCGATAACAGAGTAGTACCTTTTGCTGACAAGTTATTCAGCAGACACCAGAATGCGTTTATTAAGCATAGAAATATCATGGATGGGGTACTATCTTTGCATGAGATTTTACATCACACTTCCATCAAAAAAAGAGTAGGCATTGTTCTTAAGCTCGATTTCGAGAAAGCATATGACAAGGTGAATTGGGATTTTCTATTGGAATGTCTAGAGATGAGAGGGTTCGGTACCACTTGGTGTGAGTGGATCAAAAGTGTCCTGTTGGCGGCCTTTGTCGATTGTTAAGTTGAATAATGTCATGGGACCTTATTTCAAAAGTTTTAAGGGGGTCAGACAAGGAGACCCTGTGTCACCATTCCTTTTCAACATAGCGGTCGAGTGCTTGTCTAAGATGGTGTTATTAGCAGAAAAACATAATCTAATTGCTGGGCTGGCACCAGATCTTATTGAAAATGGTGTGGCCATTCTGCAATATGCAGATGATACGGTCTTGTGTATTGATCATGACCTAGATAAAGCAGTAAATATGAAATTGTTGCTGTATATCTTTGAGCTCATGTCTGGGCTCAAGATCAATTTCCAAAAAGTGAAATCCTATGTGTAGGGGAGGATGATGATACTCTTAAAACATATGCTGAAATGTTTGATTGCCAAATAGGGCACTTTCCCATGAAATATCTGGGAGTGCCAGTGACCTTTTCCTCCTTGCGAGTTGCTGACTGGGACTTTCTGGAATCCAGATACATTCAAAAGTGTGACTCTGGATTGGGGGGGAATGCCTCATCCGGAGGACGCCTGACACTACTTAATGCTAACATTTCTAGCATTGCGTTTTATTATATGGCCATGTTTCTTCTCTCCAAAACTATACTTGCTAGGACTGACAAGTGTAGAAGGAGATTTTTCCGCATGTGACCCGAATAAAAGGCGATATTATCTTGTCAAATGGACTAGGATATGCAGATCTAAGAATAAAGGAGGGCTGGGTGTAAAAGATTTACACAAATGTAACCTCAGTTTACTTACTAAATGGTGGTGGAAACTAGAAACTAAATCTGGCCTATGGCAAGATATTGTGAAAGCTAAATATTTTAATAGGGCCACAGTGGCTAGTATTAAGATGAAAAGCAATGATTCTCCATGCTCGAAGGCCATTATGAAGGTGAAACATCTCTATATGGCTGGGAGAAGAGTGGACATACAGTCTGGGGATGTTGCTAGGTTATGGATTGACCCCATTGGGAGCAACATACCTCTGGCGGAACAATTTCCTCGTTTATTCTCCATCTGTAATTTTCCTGAGTGCACAGTGGCCCAGTGCCTAAATGCTGATCCCTCCTCTTTCTTTAGAAGGAGATTGAATAATGAACTCAGTGGTCAATGGGTGAATGTGAGTAAAATGGCTAGAGAAGCCTGCGTTTCAGAGGCATCTGATGTGATTAGATGGGGCATGGGAGGGAAATCCTCCTTTACTACTAAATCAGTTTACTCTTTCCTGGAGAGGAACATTGCTGGGTGTGACTTTAGATGGATCTGGAGTGCTAGAATACCTCTTAAGATACAAATATTCTTGTGGCAGCTGTTTCAGGACGCTGTCTTAACGAGAGAAGTGATGAAACATCGAGGGTGGAAAGGGAATCCTAAATGCTCTTTCTGTGCTGGGCGAGAAACTGCTCAACACTTGTTCTTTACGTGCCCTGTTGCTGTGGTGACACGGAGGACGGTGGCATGCATGTTTAACACTGCCTTGTGTCCCGACAACATTTGGCAAGCTTATGCATGGTGCTATCGTTCTTCCCTGGTGGGGAAAATTTTATACAGCAGGGATTGCTGCTGTATGTCAAGCGATCTGGTCTTGTCGTAATAGAGCTACGATTGAGTTTAAACCGCTTACAAACCCGTTTGAATGTATTTTTTCTGCTTGTGCCTTAATGTGCTACTGGACAGGACTGCTGAAGCAAGATGAAGCGGCTACCATGAGGGGCGGGGCAGAGATGCTGAAAAGAAACACGTCGATGATGATGAGAATCTGCGCGTCGAACCAAGATGAGGCGGCGTGTTGATCTGCTGGAGATGCTGCTCTGCTGAGTGCGAGCTTTATGTTTTGAACTTTGTTGCTCTGCTGAGTGCGAGCTTTATGTTTTGTGTCCTTTTGGGGCTTTAGGCCTTGGATGCTAGCTACTGTGATTAGGTGTCGTCGGGTTTTCGCCCCGCAGTGAGTCATCTCAATGGCGAGTGCTTACAGTGGGTTTCCCGCGCGATGCATTGGACTCGCTTTCCCTTTTCTCCTTTTCTTTGGACTGCTGTATTTTCGTTATGTTGCAGTAATGGAAAGGGGTAATGCCCGGTTTAAAAAAAAGTTGCCTGTGCTTTGTACTCCACTTGTTGGTGATTTTAACGTGTTGTCTTGCATCAACTTGAGAAGAGAACATTGTGCGACTAAAACGAAGCATTGTGAATTGTGTGAATCACAATGATGCAGAGACTTCAACGAACGGTGAAAGGCGCGTATATTATGGAATCAACCACCAGTTCTACGATAGATTTTAATGACACTTGCTCAGCTACTACTATTGATTAACATCATCGACTCTAGAGTCAGACATGTATCTGTACTGTATCGTGAGAAAAACTCCCACTAAATAAGGGTCAACTTTGCTAATCGGGTTATATATTTCTCGATAGAACACGAGCCGTTTTTTCTCAAAATGTCTGATTTCTCGTTGAACACGACTCGGCTTTCTTAAACTCATGAACATTAGGTCTGACACATGTGTGTCATGCAGGGAGCTGCAATAATGGAGCGTCTCTTTAATTGGCATTCCATAATTCTTTATGCACCTTAGCCTCCTATAAATAACCGCCCGCTGGTTCACCCATCGATCACACACTCGCTCAAACGAAGCACACAGCTCCCTCTTCGGCAGCTCACACAATTAACCACACACGCTCGCGCACCATGGTCCACTACGATGGGAGTGAGGCCACCACCAAATGCCACGGCGGCGAGGAGGTGGCCGTGACGTTCACGTCCACCGTGGTGCCAGCGCTGCCGCTGCAGGAGCACCGCCTGCCGCTCTCCAACCTCGACCTCATCCTGCCCCCCATCGACGTCAGCGTCTTCTTCTGCTACGCCGCCGGCGACGACTACGCGGCGGGTACAGGTAGCCACCCCGCGTCGACCCTGAAGGCGGCGCTGGCCAAGGTGCTGGTGGCGTACTACCCGCTCGCCGGCGAGGTCGTGGCCAACGCCGCGGGGGAGCCGGAGCTGCTGTGCAGCGGCCGCGGCGTGGACTTCGCGGAGGCGGCCGCGGACGGCATCGAGCTGCGGGAGCTGCGGCTCGGCCTGCCGGACGAGAGCGTTGAGAGGCTGGTGCCCAAGAAGAAGTCCGGGGTCATGAGCGTGCAGGTTCGGACCATTGCCATACGTACATGCTTCATGCATCGTGTTTGTTTGCTGGTGTACGTACGTCTAGCTAGCGTTTGTACGTACGGGCGCCGTCATCACCTCGCCACGTGGAGCTATTACCGAGAGTACTAGTGTTCAATTAAATCCATGTGCTGGTCAACTGCTTCCATCCCGTCGACCTGACCACCTCCAACTGCATCTTGTTTTACCTAAACTGACCGGCATGACAGCGATTATTAATTGCTGTGTTATCACTGTGGCACTGCATATTTTTAGTGTCTACTAGAGAGCCTTGCGTCATGGTTAGATCCGAACGTACACTAACATGAACATATACACACTTGAACAAAATATACAGCTCAATTAGGTACCGATTTCACTTTTAACACTATATAAATATGTTCGCATATATCAGCACACAAAAGTCAGAATTTTTTGACTGAGGTACTAGTAATTACAGATAGTTGAAAGATAGACAAGGGTAGTAGTACAATAGTAAATGAAAATTTTACAATCATAAGTATGGACCTCAGTGAAGTAAAATCATTCTAAGCAGGAGTAGTACTGGTATTTGTAAAGTTCACGACAAGTCAACAAGGCACTACTCATGCATGCAGGTGACCAAGTTTAAGTGCGGCGGCGCCGTCGTCGGGTGCACCTTCGACCACCGCGTCTGCGACGCCTACTCCTTCAACATGTTCCTCGTCGCTTGGGCCGCCGCGGCCCGGGGCACCTCCAACCCGCTGCCCCCGTCCTTCAACCGTTCATTCCTCGCGCCGAGCAGCCCGCCTCCGTCGTGCACCGCCGGCACCCTCGCCGACCGCCTCTTCGTCCCCGTCAGCCTCGTGCCACCGCCGCCAGCCACAGCGGCACCACCCACAGCTTTCAACCGCATCTTCCACGTGGCCGCCGCAGATGTCGCCGCGCTGCAGGCCTCGGCGGGGCCAGGGCGCACCAAACTTGAGGCGTTCACGGCCCACCTGTGGCAGCTCTACTCCAGGGCGGCCACGCCGCGGCAGGACTCGTGCTGCATGGGCGTCGTCGTCGACGGGCGCGGCCGCTTGCGCCCCGACGGCGCCATGAAGCCCTACTTCGGCAACGTGCTGACCATCCCCTACGGCGCGTTCGGCGCCGCCGACCTGCGCGACATGGCGCTCGCGGACGTGGCGGACGACGTGCACCGGTGGGTGGCGGAGGCGGCGACGGGCGAGCACTTCCAGGGGCTGGTCGACTGGGTGGAGGCGCAGCGACCCGAGCCCACGGTGGCGAGGGCTTACATAGGCGGCGGTGACGACGACGGCGGCGAGGGAGAGACGGCCTCTTGCGTGGTGTCGTCGGGGCTGAGGCTCCCGTTCGGCGAGGTGGACTTCGGGTGGGGCCGTTCGGCGTTCGCGTCGTACCACTTCCCGTGGCCGGGCGGCGCCGGGTACGTGATGCCGATGCCGAGCGCGCGCGGGGGCGGGGACTGGGTGGTGTACGTCCACGCGGCGCCGGAGGTGGTGAAGGTGATGGAGGAGGAGCCAACGGTGTTCAGAGCCCCGGTGAGCAGCGACATATTCGGGTGACGGGATGCGCCGGCGGCCGGCGGTATGGATGTCTTCCCACGTGTGCGATCCAGATGCCTGCTTTGCGATTTCCGCTGGTCTATGTACAGTACAGTACCGTGGCTATAGTACTATCGTCACTTGTAACCGGGGCTAACAGCGTGTGTAAAGGGTGACGCTGTATGTCAGCATGTGCATGATGGATGTATCAGACTATCAGTGTTGTTGTGTCCGGAGAAAATGGATGAACCAATTGATCAGAATCTGAAAGCTGCAGTTTTCTTAAAGGGAGTTTTTTTGAACACAGTACATACGCAAGCGCTCATATAAACACGCATACACTCACCCCTATGAACGCACACACGCATACTCTACCCCTATGAGCACCTTCAAAAGACTGAGCCAGCATATCATCTTGAGATTTTACGAAGTTACCGTAAGCGCCTCGTAGTCGACGGGAACGTCTCCTCCCACTAAAAGTGTATCGCCGAAAATTCTGAAATAAATCCAGGATAAATGCGAGCACCAGGATTTGAATCCTGATGTGTTAGGGATACCACCGTCCACTAACCATCTCAACCCGAGGAAAGATTTGCCTCATCTATCAATTAAGCAGAAGAGAGTTGTTCAGTTAATTAATTGAAAACCATCGAAAGCTACAGTTTGGTCTGCTTTACTATTAAAGCAGAATCGAATGTCATGATGGTTTGACCTCAAACTGGTATCCCTCAGCGCATGAAAGATAATGATTCGCCGTCCATGTTATATATACCCCCTCTTCTCGTTCCCCAATCGTAATTCTACAGTTATGGCGGCAATGGGAACATCAACGAGGCAGCCAACCGGAGCAAATGGCAGCTCCCCCAGCCTAGCCGCCCTGCTCAAAGCACATGCCACCATAGAGTCCTGCAGTAACCGTAACTCTAGCCGCCGCCACACCCCATCTCCCAAGTATGCGACGAGGAGGCAGATGAGGGCGGCATGAACTCAGCGGTGCTGGCGCCGCCGGCGCTGCCGTAACCGCATCCTCACCAGTAAGCTTATCATCTTCCTCTTTCCTTCCTATCCATGTCCAAGTCCACGTTCTTAGCTTGTCCAGGAAGTCACATGTCTGATAAGATATCAGTAGCAATTTAAACCAAAAGAAGTTCCAGATGCATGTGAATCCCTACCGTTTTTCCGGTTTTGTAAGGAGAGTTTTATTTTTGCATTTTGCAGCAGGGGTTCCGTTAGCAATGTAGAACCATGTGTACGCGGTAAGATCTGAGAACTTGCGACAGTGGATGGAGTAAAATCTGCCATGAACACGAACTGGACGGCCCCGTGGGATATCAAGAACATCACTAGAGCCCCTCGCTACCAATTCGCTGTGATAAAGAGGGGGACACTCACCATGTTTCTGATATGTTCTTTCATGTACTTACCTACCATTCAAACTGGAGTTTTGTGGAAGGTTAATACATCTTTAATATTCATTGATTTATGATTATTTCGTTTTCTATGTTTAAGCGCAGATTTTCACATGACTAATACACAGTGAAAGTGCAACTAATACCCGGATGGTTTTGGTAATTAATAACAACATATAAGTCATTGATCTAATGTTCATTGATAATAGATTTCAGAGAAGATCAATGATTGGCATGGCAAAGACTAGTGAATGTGGACCCCTTAAAATGCTAAGGACAAAGATTGGCAAGGCTCCAAGACTCTACAATTTTGGTTTAGTGATTCAAGATCATATTGAGCCCATAGGAAGAGAACCACAACTACCAATCGAGTGCAACTTGGTAGTCTTTACTTTCCGCTGCACAACGCCACTTTTGTTGCTTCACCTCGCAATCGAGACGGGGAGGTTGGGCGAGGCCGCAAGGGTTAAACGGCGCGGCAGCACGAGCTCTTGGTCCAGATGTTGAAAAAGCTGTTTACTGGAGAAGAAAATGGTTTAGGTAGAAGAAACAGATCCGGCCTTTCATTTCCCATCCAACGGCTTAGATCATTCAACCAACTTGATTTCTTTTTTTCAGGCACCTGTTCCAACTAGTAAAGATAACACTATCAACTTCTAAGATGTAAAAAAAATGCAGGTGCTAAAAATAAGGATCAGCATTTCTACTACTCCCTCTGTTCCATAATTGTTGTTGTGGTTTTAGTTCAAAGGTTCAATTTGAACTAAAACCATGACAAGAATTATGGAATGGAGGGAGTACTAAATAAAAACAAATTGTCAACATCTATTAAAATTTAAAACAGACATGCTGACTAACCATCAGACGTAAATTTATTCACTGTTACATACAATTCGCCAGCGGTGCCACAACAAGGTCACATGGCTAAATGACTTGAAAGATTTCACAGAGACGACACAAACAGAACAAAGAACAAATACTGGCAAACAAATGAGACCATGAACCCTTTCACATGGGGGCCACGGTCGTTCTTCAGTAAATCTCAACAGATGAACTAGCCTCGGTTGTTCTTCAGAACTCTCGCGGTGCACGCCAGTGAAGAAAGACAGATCCTGCAAACAGAAACTCGTCCTACACTGTGGCACCAGTCTCCTCCTCCTTCCTTTTCCGAGCCCACCTGGGGCTAACCTCAATAAGCCGGTGCGGCATGAGCTGCTTCTCCCTCCGGGTTAGCTTTTTGTAGTTGCTAACTCTCAGTTTAGCGATCTTTGCCTCTTCCTCGGCCGTTGCTTCTCTAACCACCACCGTCAGTCTGCACCTCGGTCTCTCCCTGACGCCGCACCTCCCTTTGGCATGGTAAGACAGCCTCTTAAGGTAAAGTCCTTTCCCCACAAAAGCCTCCTCTGCAATGTTAAAAATAATAGCGATGAACAACATGAGGTTGAATTTATTGCAGATTCAGGAGTAAATGTGTGCTCGGTTGCAAACTTACCCACAATAAGTTTATCAGAATCCAATCCGTGATTGTGAGCTGCATTGGCACGAGCGGAATGGATCACCTACACAGATTGGTAGGAAGAAGTTCTCATGTAAAACATAGACAGAGACTCTCGGCCTATCACCGGAAGCAGCAGAGTTACTTGAGTAGGTAAGATTGGCCGAATTACCAAACCTGGTACAGAGTTTTCGCCGCCCTTTTAACTGTCACTTGCAGTTGCAAAAGGGCATCTTCAACACGCATTCCTCGAACGAGCTTGGCTACCAGATTCACCTTCTTGGGGCTCTAAAACAGCCAGGAAGATTCAGACAAATTACAGACACGAAATATCTCATGATGGCACTAGTAAGATTATTAGTATATAAACTAACCAATGATTAAACGCTACAAAGACATTTTTAAACTGATGTTAAGAAACAAGTTACTTTTATTAAAAACAGGCATATATACATTAAAGGGATTCCCTACATTAAAAGGTTTCCACGTGTTTTGCCACGTAACCATTCCAAATCTCAGGAACACAAATCTAACAATTGCCAAGATAATCTGCATACTGATTTGTTGTTTGCAACATACCAAACATATGAACACTTTCGTGAACTACATGTATTTTGACAAAAGAACACACTGAAGGGATGTTTTAAGGAAAATGAATACTATAAATGGCTGTCACAGAACTGAAGACATGTCCTTGATCAAACATTTTAGGATATTTGAAGCCTTGGAAGAATACAACTACTACTAAGCTCTTGCTTACGGCTTACCTGCTTGATATCCTTCTTGATGGCTTGGACTTTCAGTCGCTTAACTACTGCTCCATTTTTGTTGGTCTCTTCTGCATCCCCTAGTGGAGTTGTCAACGGAGAAGAAATGGGAACCATAGAATTATCTGCAGCAAGAAGGTTCCTTGTGGTCGATATTCCCTACAAAGAAACACCAATTGACAATGTAAACACAAAGAGGCATGTTACTATGATGCATGAAGTCATAAATGTGATGAGAATGGTGTCAATATGATGTTCAGCATATAGATGACTAATGTAATCGCACGCAGGTAGCTGCTTATGAAACTGCTTTTCAATGCTCGCTTGATGTCAGTCAGTTGCAAACGCACACTTAGTTATCATAAAAAAATGAACCAGTAGCATTGCAAAAACATGGTTGGATAAGAAACTGAAACATAGCACGAAAAGCTCATTACCGCATTGTTGAGCAGCTGATGGAAGTTCGTTGGAATTGCCCGGGAGGTAGAAGTGTGTGCACTCAACAAACTTGCGCACTGGCCTACATGGTTATCGATCACACCCATTAGAAAGTCATCATCAGATATCAAGAGCTGAACACACTCAATGCGCTCCTTAATGAAAAAATTTAAGTTACGAACTCTCCTGAGGAGTGAAGACTATATTAGTACGGCACAATGTATCATGCTGAATCGGAGCTCGTCAAAAATGGATACAACCAAAGATACAAGGATCATAGTGACACACGGGCACGTGCGCGTGTGTGTTCTGAATTTAACTAAAATAAGGCGCAAATAATAACTGACACTACGCTGTTATATTAATTCTCCATTCCAAAAACTCTACAAGCAATTCCAAAGCTGCTCGTCTGTACTTCATATGCATTCGGATCATGATACGCGGGCATACAAATACAGAGAACAGTAACGAAATAACTCGCTCAAAAAAAAAACAGTAACGAAATGAAGAGACCAGGGACAGACAGGCACACACCGAAGCCAAATGGTGCATTCGCGCTGCTGCTATAGCTGGCCGCCAACGCATTGCCACCCTGCTTATCCGCGGCCGCCGCGCCGAGCCGGCGAAGAACGGCGCGAGCGCCGGCCGCACGCCAGCCCACCATTGACAAATAACCAGCGAGATTGCTCCACCCATTACATAAACCGCGCGAGAATTCACACCGGAGGATCTAGATGGTGAGCACCGGCACACGGAGAATTTGCGAAGGTGGTATGGGATCAAACCATCACTGGATGACTAAAGGCTCGTACCTCAGGGACCAGTGTCCGAGGTCGCGGACGGGGTGGAGACGGCCGGAAAGGAACGAAATAGGACGGAAACGGCGGGGGCGGCGGCGATGCGCGCGTTGGAGTCACAGGGTTCGGCCGTCGACGGAACCGCTCGATCTCCTGATGGGCCACCGTGGAACATTCGGCTAGCTTGTTGGCCCAAGAAGGCAACAGCCGAACTTTTTTGCAACAGTATCTCTAGTACATAACCCTCCAAAAAAAAATTTCTCTAGCACAGGTGTAAAAATGCACCCCTAAGAAAAGCTTTACAAAATTCCTGTTTCTAAAAAAGCTTTAAAAAATCCTTTTATAACTCAAAAAAGTGGAGTCATTAGCACAATCTAGCAGATCCACTAAGGCTTTGTACAATGGTAGGTGCTTAGGGGAGGTGCTTAGAGAAATAAACCAGACTTTTCTTAAGCACCGGTGCTTATTTGTACAGAATAGACGCTTAACTAAGCGTCTCTCTCAGAAATAGAAATAGGCACTGCTTCAGAAAACCCGCTTATTTTTCTAAAGATCTCTCAAGACCTCCCATCTGAAGGCCTAATATGCCACCTCCTGCCGCGTGACTCCACCATTCTCGTTCAAGTCGCCACCTATCTCCACTTCCTTCCCTAAAAAAAACAACTATCTCCACTTCCCAAGTCATCTTTTGTGCCAGCGAACCGTGGCCACCGCCACCTCTCGAGCCTCCTTCCGCACCACGGTGCACGTGCACCTCCTCCAAGGTTGTCGCCTGCCTCCTGCGCCCGCGCCACACCGGTCACCGACACACCACCACCTTTCGACCAAAACCACGCTAAGCTCACGTGTTGCGACCATGCGTGTTGATGAGACTGGAAATCAGGTCTTGGCACCTCTCTGCCTTCATCATGCCACCTCTCACCACGACAAGTTCATGAAGAGCTCCCGTCTTCCATCAGAACACGCGAGGTTCTCAAAGAACATAGGATAAAAGACCATTTTCTTTCTTTTCATTTTCATTTTCCTTTCCTTTTTCTTTTTCACTACATTAGTGTGGAAATGTAGTTGAAATTGGTGCCTTATTGTGCTCGATCCTCCTCAAGTTCATCTGTCGAGATGGATTAGATCACTAGTGCAGAACCGGGCAATAGCACCGGTTCATAAGGCCCTTTAGTGCCGGTTCCATAACCGGCACTAAAGTGTGGGCACTAAAGCCCCCCCCCCCCTTTAGTACCGGTTCAGCACGAACCGGTGCTAAAGGGCAACCACGTGGCACGAGCCAGCTCAGGGCACTGAGCCCTTTAGTACCGGTTGGTAAGACCAACCGGTACTATAAGGTTTGGGGGGTTTTTAGTTTTATGATTTCTTTTTTATTTAATTTTGTGTTTCCATTTTAATTCTTTTTTGTTTGCTAGTATTTTACGATACTACGCATTATACACGTTATGCATATATATATATATATATATATATATATATATATATATATATATATATATATAGAATTTCTAGTAGAACCAATCATGCATATATATATCATCAATGTCTCACAAACCACCATATTAATTAATTCACACATACACATGTATAGCTATATACAATTTCTCCTACATATGCATGTTGCCTTCGGAGCCAGTGGCATTAGCCTAATTGGTGCCTTCGGAGCACGATGACAATTGGAAGTGGATTTCATGGAGGCGGTAGCGGGTATAGTATTCTCCCTTCGGATTTATGACCTGGTCGAGCAAAAATCCCGCTATTTCCTCTTGAAGTGCTTCTACGCGCTTCGTTTCTAGGAGCTTGTCCTGCACCTCTGTGAACTGTTAAGAAGGAGATCAATATGCATGTGTTTTAGTTGTGTGACTAGATATCGATAATGGTGTAAAAATTGTGAATAGTGTTCTGACAAGCGTACCCATTCCTGTCTTTGAGATCTGCTCCTTACGGACGCCATCATGTGAATGTTCTCGCAAACGCAGAATGCACACAGATCGATCGCTGCGTCGCCTTGTGGCCTTTACGAGAATGGAATTTGATCAGATAATAATTAATCAAGCATGATAATTAAAGAGATGGCAGCTAGCTAGCTAGCTAGTACTATAATTACTTACCTTGGGTGAAACCATTTAAGCTTTTTCCATTACGCCTCCGTGACGCTGATGAACCTTGCCCAAGCCCTGCCCGCCGACAAAGAAAATGAATAAAGGGGTTATTAAATAGTTCATATCATGAAATGACGAACTAAATAGGCCGAGATATATAGTTAATAATGATTGAAATTACCTGTTGACTATCCCAAACAAGATGTTATAGTCAGTATTTGCTTTGGGTAGTGAGTCCAGAATTTCAACTGTTCCGGCGTCAACTTTAATGATACACAAGATCCAGTGAAATCTGCATGCACACGCGTTTGCATGTCTTAATTAAGCGGGCATATGTAAGCAAAAACATGTAGCTAGCTAGTAGGCAAAAACAGAGAATTTGTAGTACAAGAGACAGTGTGACTCACTGGAAGTTGTAAGGAAGTAGTATATCTTCATTGTATTTGAGGCGCTTCAAGAACTCTAGCATGTTGTCCTCTACGGCCTTTTGATGATGTGGATTTATTAGCCATGTGTATTCATTAACGGTGTTTGGGTCAATGAAACCCAATGCCAAAGCGTCCACCTTTTCTCATTTCATACATCTTCATCCTGCATAATACCACAGAAAAGAATATAGTGAGGATAATTACAGGTAATGATTGATCAAAAGGATCACTACAGCTAGCTTGAGACTTAAATTACAGAAAGAAATCACTTACGCATAATAGCAACCCATTTATAGATTTGTCGAGTGCGTCTTGATTGTATAACTGAAACAGTTCGGAATACTCAATGGACAGAGCTTTCTCATGGAAGTAATGCTCCTCCTTGACATTCACCATGAGGGACAATCGATTGGAAATCTTGGTAATGTTCATGTACCATTGATGCAATTCATACATTCTCGTTGAGAGGTTCTTGACCTTGTCTGGCTTGACCAAAGGTTGGCCCCGGACATATTTCTGTTTTATTTCATCCTCTGTAAGCACATGCATGGGCTCGATCTCAAGGAGTTGTCCAACAGTGATGTTGAGAACTTCAGCCTGCATTATATGGTCCTTGGTTATTACCACATTGCCCACCTCGGGAACGTAAACTGTTTGCCCACAATAATATTGGGCGCCACAGATCTTTATCACGTGTTGTTGGCACAACAAGCGAGGGATCGATTCGCCGCTGTTCTCCCAGCGGGAATGGTTTTCCCGCATTTTTGACAGCTTGCTTGTTGTTTGCTCGATCCCGAGCTCGCCTCCTTACGTAGACGTGCTCGATTTAACTTCCTGATGTGGCGCTCATAGTCTGTATCAACAGGCTTGGGAGCTGGTGGTTGAGCCATACGAATGAAGTGGTCAATCGTTTCCTCAGGCACTTTCTCCCTTGGCGGCGGTGGCGGTTTCGGTGCAAAATGGGCTTCCATCTGGGCCTTCGATATGGCTGCGTTTTCCTCCTCGGACCTGTCATAAGGCCTCTGCGGAAGAGGCGTGAGGCTTGGACCATATTTATATCGCTTGCCTCCGCCTGTACTTCCTGTACTACCTCGACTCGTGCCGCTCGCACCATAGCTGCGGTGTCTCTTCTGCGATTGCCGAGGCGGGCGGAGACGGCCGATGGGGCTGAGTTGGACGAGGAGGAGTGGCCTGTCGTGCTCGACTTGTAGGAGGAGTGTCCCGAGGTTGTGTCGGACTTGGAGGAGGAGGACGCCCACGCTGTGGCGGACTTGGAGGAGGAGGAGTGGCTGACACTTTGCCGGACTTGGAGGAGGAGTGGCTGAGGTTGTCTTGGGACTTGGAGGAGGAGGACGTCTGCCTGTGGCGAACTTGGAGGAGGAGGAGGTGGCCTGACACTTTGCGGACTTGGAGGAGGAGTGGCTGACACTTTGCCGGACTTGGTGGACTTGCAGGAGCGGGAGTCTGCCGACTCGGTGGCGGACTTCGACGAGGAGTCGGCCGACGCGGTGTCGGTGGCCTTCGAAGATGATGCAATCCTTTTTCCATAGGATGATACGATGTTTGGCCTCTCCGAGAAAGTGCTCGCCGTCACCTCCGTGAATGTCAAGCTATAGCTCGAATATGGGTCCACCATCTCATCAACCAAGACACGAGCATAGCCACGGAATCGGGTTGCAATGGAAGGTTGCCTTGGGGGGATTTGTAAAAGCAACGGCGTCCGCCACCTTCATGGATATGTTCTTCATTTTGACGTGTAGCTCGCAGTTAGTGTTATCCATGATGTCATCCACGGGGTATCTATCCAGCATTGCGTCGTCCGGGGCGGAACCCACACTGCTTCTCGGCATGGATGGGGTGGTGCTATCCAATGATGGATCATCCGCTAGCTGCTGCAGCTGCTGAGACCCCCTTTGCTGGCTAAGTGAGTCGATCTGCTCCTGCTGCCGCAGGAATTTGACTGCCAATTCCGCTTGACTTGCTTCTAGTCCTTGAAGGCGTTCATACTCCCGCTTCCTCTGCTCCTCCTCCATCTTCCTCTTCTTCTCCTCCGCAATCTTCTTTCTCGCACGGGTTTTGTAGTCGTTGTTCCAGTCTGAAAACCCCTCATACCACGGAATAGCGCCCTTGCCTCGTGTTCTTGCCGGGTGTTCAGGATTTCCCAGGGCACGCATAAGCTCGTCGTTCTCTCTGTTGGGCTGGAACACCCCCGATCGTGCCTCTTCTATTGCAACAAGTATCGCATCGTCGGCTCCCTTCAGAATTGCCCTCGTCGAAACATTGCCTGTCTTCGGGTCCAACTCCCCCCATGCGCATAGAACCAAGTCCTGCACCTGGGGGGCCAGCTCTTAGTATCCGGAGTGACACCTGCATCCTCCATCTCTTTCTCAGACTTATCCCACTTAGGCATTACCACCTGCATCCTCCATCTCTTTTTCAGACTTATCCCACTGCGGCGCGGGCTGTGGACACCCAAAGAGAAGGAACCCTCACAGGATCATAGCTGAAGTGAGATCCCTGAAGAAACTGCCAGGTATTGGAGAACCTGCCGCCCTCTAACGCAACCATGTAGCGATGGACGTGCTCGTCCTCCTCCTGACACGGCGACGTACCACCTCCGGCGGGGCTCCTCTCCGCACCGAAACCGCCCACGCGAACGCCACCAAACGAGATCGTGGTCGACGACGGGACCCGGGCCGGGTTCCTCATCAAGCGGCGCGCCCTCCGTGCAGCACCTCCCAGTGCTAGCCAAGTGAGCCAGTCCGGACATGGGTCAGCCGGACGTCGTCATGGCGTGTCGACGGCAAGGATGCGGGTCGGGCATCGTCGAGAACAAATACTAGCTATATGCCCGCAAAAAGTAACATATTTTTAATGATTGGATTTTGATAACTAAAATTTCTAACATTTCTATATAACTAACATTTCTATAACATTTCTAACAATGCTATATATAACTAACATTTCTATAACATTTCTAATATTTTTATAACTAAAAAACAGAAAAAAATTATAACATTTCTATATATATAACTAACATTTGTATAACAATTCTAACATTTCTAACTATTCTAACATTTCTAACTATTCTAACAATTCTAACATTTCTAACTATTTCTGAAAAAGAAAAATTTCTAACAATTTCTAAAAACAGAAAAATTTCTAACTATTTGTATAACTAAAAACAAAAATGTATGTGTGTGTGTGGCGCTCACCGTGGCGAGGGCGATGGGGCGTGGCGGGGGCGCGGCGGCGGCAGGCAGCGACAGGCGCGGCGGCAACGACGGGACAGGGACGGGCGGCGACAGCAGGGGCGAGACGGACGGGCAGGCGGCGGCAACGACGACGTCTGGTAGCGGCGCCGGCAGCAGACGGCAGGGACGACGCAGGACGGGCAGGCAGGGGCGGGCGGCAGTGGCAACGGGACGACGGGGGAGGGGCAGGGGACGACGGGCGGTGACGACGGGGCAGAAGCGGCGGCAGAAGCGGCGGCGAGGATGGAGACGACGGGGCGGCGAAGCGGTGCAGAGGAGAAGAACCAGATGAGAAACTGAAATTTTCGTAAGTGTTGTTTATATAGGAGGGCCTTTAGTACCGGTTTGTGCCACCAACCGGTACTAAAGGCCAGTTTTGGCCAGCCCAAAGCGGAAGCGACCCCCTTTAGTACCGGGTGGTGGCACAAACCGGTACTAAAGGCCCCCTTTAGTACCGGTTTGTGCCACGATCCGGTACTAAAGAGAATCTTATTGCAGTCTTGATCTGACAAGTTTAGTCCCACCTCGCTAAGCCGAGGCGGCGCCTTGGTTTATAAACCCCGTGCGGTCGCTCTCTCGAGCTCCTCTCCAAAGCAGGCCTCTTGGGCCTACATGTTCTTTGCTGTTCTCAGGCCCACTTGGCCTTTAAGGGCCTGCATCCCGCCCAACAACAAAGTTGGGTTTCTAGTCATATGCAGGCCCCTCCGCCTAGCAGTGAGCTTTTTTTGCTTTATTTATTTTTGTGTTGTTTTTTGTGTATTTAGAGTTTCTTTGTGAATATTTTTGCTTTAGGTACAAAAAATTACAAACTTTCTGTTAGTGCCCGTAGTTTTAAATTTGAATAGTTTAAATTTTGAATTATTTAAAATTAGTGTGAATCACTAGTTTGTGAATAATTTAACTTTAAAAATCAGTAAAGGCATGAAAGAATTTGTTTGCACATAAAATTTCTTCGCTTCAAATGCCAAAACACATAACTACCCTAACTATTACGTAGATTCCCTCCGGGTGTGAAACATGTAAGAAAGTGATGATAGTGAAGCCGATCACATCCCAGATCTTTGGGTGTGAAACTTTTTCTTCGCGTGTGTCCCTTTGCGCCGTAACCATGGAAAATTTTCATCATTTAACGGGATGCTCGGGTCAATACTCACTGTGAATGCATCAAACTTTTCATAATCTTCTGACTTGTTTGTCTTGTCATCCACTCCCACGATGTTTCTCTTCCAAGAAATAACTATGTGCCGCTTTGGCTCATCGTACGATGCATTCGCTTCCTTATCTTTTCTTTTTCTTGGCTTGGTAGACATGTCCTTCACATAGAAAACCTGTGCCACATCATTGGCTAGGACGAATGGTTCGTCTGCATACGCAAGATTGTTGAGATCCACTATTGTCATTCCGTCATCGTGGGTCTTCCGTTACCCGCCTCGTGTCATATTGACCCATTTGCACCAAACAAAGGGACCTTTAAACCACGCCGATAGTCAAGTTCCCATATGTCATGTATATAACCATAATATGTTTCCTTTCCCGTCTTGGTTTCTGCATCAAAGCGGACACCACTGTTTTGGTTGGTGCTCTTCTTATCTTGGGCGATCGTGTAAAATGTATTACCATTTATCTCGTACCCTTTGAAAGTCATTATATTCAAAGATGGTAATCGGGACAGCAAGTACAGGTCATCTTCAATAGAGGTGTCATGCATGGTACGTGTCTGCAACCAGGTGGCGAAACTCCTGGTTTGTTCACGTGTAATCCAGTCATCGACCGCCCGGTGTTTGGAGCGTAGCAAATTCTTGTGTTCATCCATATACGGAGCCACCAAGGCGGAATTTCAGAGAACTGTAGTGTGCTTCAAAGTGAGAGAATGTCCGTCCATACATATTATTTGTTCCCCTCCTAGCGTGCCTTTTCCATCCAGTCTGCCTTTATGCCGCGATTCAGGAACACCAATCGGCTTAAGGTCAGGAATAAAGTCAATGCAAAACTCAATGACCTCCTCATTTTGATGGCCCTTGGAGATGCTTCCTTCTGGCCTAGCACGGTTATGAACATATTTCTTTAAGACTTCCATGAACCTCTCAAAGGGGAACATATTGTGTAGAAATACAGGACCCAAAACGTTAATCTCTTCGCATAGGTGAACTAGGACGTGCATCATGATGTTGAAGAAGGATGGTGGGAACACCAACTCGAAACCCGACAAGACATTGCACCAAATCATTACAGAACCTTGGTATGATTTCTGGATCGATTACCTTTTGAGAGATTGCATTGAGAAATGCACATAACTTCACAATGGCTAATCGAACGCTTTTCCGTAGAAGCCCCTCAATGCAACCGGAAGTAGTTGCGTCATAATCACGTGGCAGTCATGAGACTTTAGGTTCGGAACTTTTTCTCGCCATGTTTATTATTCCCTTTATATTCGACGAAGCCGACGGTACCTTAATACTCAGCAGGCATTCAAAGAAGATTTCCTTCTCTTCTTTGGTAAGAGCGTAGCTTGCATGACCTCGATGTATGCCGCCTTCTCCGTGCATACGTTGCTGGTCCTCCGTGCCTCGTGTGTATCTTTTGTCTTCCCATACACGCCCAAGAAGCCAAGCAGGGTCATGCAAAGATTCTTCGTCACCTGCATCACGTCGATTGCGGAGCGGACCTCTAGGTCTTTCCAATATGGCAGGTCCCAAAATATAGATTTCTTCTTCCACATGGGTGCACGTCTGTCACAAGATTCTTCGAACAGGTTGTCCGCCAGACCCTTTCCAAATATCACCTTCAAATCCTTGACCATATCATGTACATCAGCACCAATACGGTGGCTAGGCTTCGTCCGGTGATCCGCCTCACCTTTGAAATGCTTGCCTTTCTTTCTTACGGGATGCCTGCTCGGAAGAAATCGACGAAGTCCTGTACACATTCTTCCTACAATTATCCAAATATATACTGTCAGTATCATCCAAACAGTGCGTGCATGCACGGTATCCCTTGTTTGTCTATCCTGAAAGGTTACTGAGAGCAGGCCAATCATTGATGGTCACGAACAGCAACGTCTTTAGGTCAAATTCTTCCCCATGTGCTCATCCCACGACGTACACCTGTTCCATTCCACGGTTGTCGAGTTCTTCAACTAATGGCCTTAGGTACACATCAATGTCGTTGCCGGGTTGCTTAGGTCCTTGGATGAGCACTGGCATCATAATGAACTTCCGCTTCATGCACAACCAAGGAGGAAGGTTATACAAACATAGAGTCACATGCCAGGTGCTATGGTTGCTGCTCTGCTCCCCAAAAGGATTAATGCCATATGCGACCAAACCATACGCTCCTTGCGTCATCTGCAAACTCCTTCCCGTACTTTCTTTCGATTTTTCTCCACTGCGACCCGTCAGCGGGTACTCTCAACTTTCCGTCTTTCTTACGGTCTTCTCTGTGCCATCGCGCCGCCTTGGCATGCTCTTTGTTTTGGAACAAACGTTTCAACCGTGGTATTATAGGAGAATACCACATCACCTTGGCAGGAATCTTCTTCCTGGGGCGCTCTCCCTCGACATCACCAGGGTCATCGCGGCTGATCTTATAGCGCAATGAACCACATACAGGGAAAGCGTTCAAATCCTCGTACTCACCGCGGTAGAGGATGTAATCATTAGGGCATGCATGTATCTTCTGCACCTCTAACCCTAGAGGGCGTACAGCCTTCTTTGCTTCAGACGTACTCTCGGGCAATTCGTTGTCCTTTGGAAGCATATCCTTTATCATTACCAAAGCAACTTTCCAAATTCCTTGTCGGATACACCATTCATCGCCTTCCATTGCAGCAATTCCAGCAGTGGTGCCCAGCTTTTTCTTGTCACCCACGCAATTCGGGTACAACAATTTTTGTGATCCTCTAACATGCGTTGCAACTTCTTCTTCTCCAAATCACTTGCGCAGTTTCTCTTTGCATCGGCCATGGCCCGACCTAGATCATCAACGGGCTCATCGATGCCTCTTCTTCAGCTTCTTCCCGCATTGCGGCTCAGCTTCTTCCCGTGACATCGCTTAGCTTCTTCCCCATTGTTGTATCATCGTATTCAGGGAACCCATGGCCGGGATAGCTGTCGCCGTCCTCTTCTTCTTCATTGTCTTCCATCATAACCCCTCTTTATCCGTGCTTGGTCCAAACATTATAGTGGGGCATGAAACCGGACTCAAACAGATGGACGTGAATGGTTCTTGACGTAGAGTAATTGCGACCATTCTTACAGCCAGCACATGGACAAGGCATAAAACCATCCGCCCGCTTGTTTGCCTCGGCCAAGCGAGAAAAGTATACTGCGCCCTCAACGAATCGGGAGAGCATCGGTCATCGTACATCCATTGCCGCTCATCTTCATTACACAACACCGAATAGACCAAATTAATACAAGTTCATACATAAAGTTCATACAACATTTAAATGCAACAAACAAATAACTCTCTAGCTAAAGCATTTAAATGCAACAACAAATGCGATCAAGATCGCAATTAAGGTAACAATTGATCCAACAGCATAATGATACCAAGCCTCACTATCGATGGCATATTTTCTAATCTTTCTAATCTTCAAGCGCATTTTCTCCATCTTGATCTTGTGATCATCGACGACATCGGCAACATGCAACTCCAATTCCATCTTCTTCCCCTCAATTCTTTTCAATTTTTCTTTCAAGTACTCGTTTTCTCTTTCAACTAAATTTAACCTCTCGACAATAGGGTCGATTGTTATTTCCGGTTCACATACCTCCTAGATAAAAATATCTATGTCAACTTGATGGGCATAATTTGTCATAAACACGAAATGCAACAAATAGTTTTAAAAGAGAATATACCACATCCGAATCATAACAAGGACGAGGGCCGACGGGGACGGATATCAAAACCATGGCATTATGTATAACAAACAACGTACGGGTAAGATAATTATACGAGTAACTATATATCCAAATCACACAAACATCAATCTTTTATATAAAATTTCATGAACAAGAGGCTCATCACAAGGTGGTGCCGGCGACGGGACGGTGCGGGCGGTCGACGGTGGTTACGACGGAGATTTAGAAGGCACTAAGTAAAACACACCTACATATGCAAACTAAGTGTTATTTTGACCTCAAATTGCATATAAATCAAATACTACCACATATAATTCCTCCCAAATTACTAAAACCCACAATTAATCACTATATAAACCAATGCAAGAGCTAATCTAGCAATGAGAGATGAAAGGACAAAGTTGCTAACCTTGATGATCATTTGAATGGATGGGGGCCTGCAAATCTTGACAAATTTGGGGCAAATTTTGTGATGAACTCGAGAGGAAGAAGGGAAGAACAGAGGAGAGGGAGAGGGGAAAGGGGGGAGAACAGAGTGCGGGTGGACGAAGGGTTTATATAGGACGACCTTTAGTACCGATTCATGCCACGAACCGGTACTAAAGGTGCTGGAAGGGCCCCACTCTGACAACATCCTGCCACCACTTTCTTTAGTACCGGTTCGTGGCACGAACCGGTGCTAAAGGTTCGCCACGAACCGGTACTAAAGAGCTCCTCCCGCCTAGCCGTTGGAACCGGCACTAATGGACACATTAGTGTCGGTTCTGTTACAAACCGGGACTAATGTGTCTCACATTTGACCCTTTTTCTACTAGTGGATGGAGCTCCAGCATAGATACATGTAAGCTCCTCGTGGCGGCGAGGTTAGTGTTTCTCGTCGTGCATACGCGATGGTGAGATTTGGTGTCAGGTTCTTCAGATGATTCAAGGGTTCAACGACGACAACTATGGCTCCGGGACGCTGGTCTAGGACCTCGGTGTAATTTTTATTACATATGAGATGCTTTATACTTTCAATGAACTTTCATACTTCTTCTGTAAACTAATATAAGAGTGTTTAGATCATTATTTCAATGATCTAAACACTTTTATATTAGTTTACGGAGGGAGTAATAGATAAGGATCCTTCTTAGAAGAAAAAAAAAACACTCGAAACCCGATTTTGAGTGCGCGGCAAACTTGAAGCATTGGGTATATACGTGCACATGTTGTCATCCTGGCCAGCTGATGACGATACCCGATTGCATTCAGCTGCTCCTGGCTAAAGCCGTTGGATGTGCGCATGGCGTAGTGTTGGTGCACCTAAATAACAGCGTGTGCGTCTCGCAGCGCGGGTCGATGTGCTGCGCAAGCCTTGCGTGCATGACCTGACATGGTACAGTGGACGATCCCCACTCAGGTTGGACCCGATGACCGCTAGGTAGAATGTCTGCCTAGCCACTCCGCTAGTAGAGTGACAGGGACAGAACTCCTAGATTTCGATGGATGTCCAGTAGGTACCGTCACGTCGCTGTGGGAGCCATGTACCCCTCCGTCTGGAAGAGTTTGTCCCAAACTTTCAAACTTGTTTCTTAAATAGATGTATCTGGTACTAATTTAAAGATACATCCATTTGAGGGACAAGTTTTTTCAGACGGAGGGAGTAGATGGTTTCTGTAGTGCTCGTCATGTACTCCGTATATGGTTTGCCACCAGCAGACTAAAAGATTGATTTGTGTTAGTATAGCTAGTGATCAAGCGTCACATCTCACATGTTACTCATAAGAAAGAGGTGCCACAGGGTCAATGCATGCACACCAACAGAGACAGTGCACCAAGAGGCAGTAAATAAGGTCTTCCTTGCAATCAGGAGCCCAATCTATCTGGACAGAGTAATTCGCGCGACATCACATCGCAGGTCTTGAAAGGTTCAACACGGCGACGATCCGGTAAAACTTTACAAATCCATCTAAAGGGCCACGAGGTGACAGACACAGTCAATCGGTCATAAATCAGTAAGCTCATAAGCAATGCTAGTAACTTGTAATGACTGCATTGACGCTGCCGTGTGACTTGTAATGACTGCATCGACGCCGCCGTGTGTGCTTCCGGTCAATGGAACGGTTGAGTGTGTGCGCCTCTAGATTTGCCATGGCTTGCTTCTCTCTCAAGTCTGAACCGCTACGATCCGGTCGATCGAGCGCACGTATTTCCCATCGATTTATCTCGCTAGTTGGGGGGAGAATGGAAGCTGGGAAGACGGAGACGGGAACTGTCTACTCAAGGTGCAGTTGCCTGTCCCTGTCGATGGATGACGCTGATGCATATGCATGCGGATGGAGGAGATCACTCCGATCTCTTTTCTTCTTACCAACTCGTGTCCAGGTGAAGCAAAAGGATCGCCGGAACTACCTGTACTTGATCCGAGTTTCCTATGCCCGGAAAGGCAACCCCTAGCTTTCGTTCGCTGTGCCACCAACTCGATCGATCACAATTGCTGCTGGAGGCAGGCGAGAATTACTGTACCCTCTCGACCGTGATCCGCTTTCCATCTTTTATTTTGAGGGATATCCACTTTCCATCTTTTTATTTCGAGGGATACCCTCTCGATCGAAATAGGCTTGCTTTAGTTTGCAAGGCCCGTCCGCTTAGTTTCTCAGAGGTGCTCATCGGGATAGAGTTCACGTGCGTTCATTCATAGATATGAATGTATTTGTATGTTTGTGAGTACCTATGTTTACAATGTGTTTTTCTAAAAAAAAGGCATCGCCTTTAGTTCTATGAGAATATGTCTCGTTGAATTCTCGTTAATGGGTGGCTCATCCCATTGTCTCTCCTTCAAAAAAAGGCGGCATCATATAATGACTTCGGTTGGGTGCCGTCGATCTACCATGTCTCCTGTAGCGTTAGGGCCGTGGGAGGGCTCCATTTTTTAGGTGCTTCTTCAAGTTTTGTTAGAGTCCGTGTCATGCTAAGAAAGACGAGACGGCGACGGCTTCTTGAAAATGGAATAAGGTTCTCCCACCTAGCCCCCGTCCTGGTGGTGCGTCTAGCATGCTCTGAGGGTGTGTGGAGTTGTGTCTTGTTCGGTCGGTGGTTGTCTTTGGTGGATCTATTCGGACCCGGTCTTTGTTCATGTGTCTTCAGATTGGATCATTCCGATCTAAACTTCTTTTCATCGGCGGCTTTTCCGTTCTGGTGCGTTGGTTCTACGGGGCCTTAGCACGACGACTTCCCGACTATCTACTACAACAACTTGTGTCTGGCTCCGGCAAGGAAGAGGTGATGACGGCGGCGCGCCTTCGGCTCGCTTCAATGCTTGTAGTCGTCGGTAGGTGGTCTACGAATCTGGATGTAATATTTATTATTTCTTGTGTTCATTGTACTGCCGTAGATGAATAGATCAAAAGTTTCTAAAAGCAAAATTCCCGTGAATGCACGTTTACGTTACGCACCTTGTCGATCGGTGCTACGTTCCGACGTTCTGTGCGTTCCTCAGGTACTGTTAAACAATGATGACCAAAAAGGAAAAATATGCATCAACAACCGTGCATCGCTATTGCCGAATGCACGATCGACAGTCACGTCCCATGATGCTAGTGTGACAAGTGACAAATCAAGTGTATCCCTTTGTGTGGAGTAGTTGGCCGGCCGGTTCGGTTCAGCTATCCGTATCCAAGGTCCGAATTTGATTAAGTGGAGACGATCGATCTGCGTAGTAAACAGCGCCATCATCGATTTCGGATTTTAGGTGCTGTAGTGCTAGGCCAACTAACGTGCTCAATTAAGTAATTGAGCTCTCTCTACAACTCTTCTGCCGCCGGTTGCTTGTAGAGGGAAATAAGTAGTAACACATTTTGGCTTTTGCCATGCTCACTCTCGCCTCCCTTTGTTAATAATAGCCTTGATAAAGAAAATTAGCAACCGACAGAAGCACTATCTTTCATTAAAAAGCAGGAAACTAAAGCAGTACTCCCTCCGTTCCATATTACTCGTCGCTGATTTAGTACAACTTTGTACTAAATCAGTGACAAGTAATATGGAACGAAGCGATTACTTATTTACATGTTGGCGTGTCTAAGGAGGACATACCGAAACCCTCAGTAAATCTAAAACCACACGCGAACCACTCGTGAAATTTAATAACTCTCCGCCGAAAGGCCGAGTCTCTTTGTGAAACGCCAATGTATGTCAATCTTGCGCCCTTGAAAATGCGCCGTTTTCTCTCCTTCCGGGCGTTCCACATAACGTAGACGAAGACGCCACTTGGACGCCTCCTTTTAGGGTAATAATAATCGCCATCGCTTTACCACAACCCCCGTCCTTCCTCCATACACCAATTAACAGGCATGTCCCGTCGGAAACTGATTTGACTCCTTTACATTCTACCTGTCTCACTTCTTCACTGAAAAGGTAAACACACGCTAAACTCTAAACTACTCGCAGGGGCACGAGAAAGCGCGGTCGACTAGCTCCCTCAAGTAGCATAGCTTGATTTCTAAACTAGGCTTTGACATCGTCGCTGGATAATCTTATCTATCAGTACAACTCCCTCTCTAGGTATTGTCCCGTAGTGATCACTGATCAGCAAAGTCTTTTCGTGCAAATACTTGTTCGTTTGACCAAGTAATCTCTCATGTGTGTAAGACCATCTCAAAAACCTACACACAGGTTAAATACCACATCGACACGGGTTTTTTGACTCCCCGTGCAGACGAGTCTTTGATGTGCGAAGAGCACATCTGTACCAGGGCATATATCTTAGAGCATCTCTAGCCGAAGCTTTATAATTTAGCCCCTTATATGCATCCTCGAACTTATACTCTTTAAATTTGTGGAGTTAAAAAAATGTGGTTCCTAGTCAAATTCCTAAATTTAGCTGCCTAAACATAGATAGCACAATTTGATTTAAACTGCATTGAATAGCACAAATTTAAACTAGTCGTTTGAACGCATTAAAACAAAAAAATATCTAATCTTCTTCCTACACGAGCATCTCCCAATCCACGCCGTCGTCGGACCCGGGGCTGGAGTCGCAGGAGCAAAGGTCGATGACCTCCCAGCCGGATGGCCCAGCCTCTTCAGCACCCTTCTTATACAGCTCGTGGACCCTAAGCTCCTCAACGACGAAGGCCATGTACACCTGTCGATCCGCTCGAACGCCTCCTGATTCTCCCGCACATCACGGCGGAAGACTACTCGGGGGTCGACGGCGACGAACTATGGACTTCGCCGCTGCCGAGGGGGAAGTTTATCTCTACCCGCCTGCCGGGGAGGCGGACCGCCTTCAGGTCATAAGCCCTCGCTGCCCACTCTGCCGACTAGAAGGAGCCGATCCAGCCCCAACGGCCTGTGTCCCTGTCCATTATCTCATAAACCCACGGCCACGCACGCCGTGGTACATCTTCTTCGGCGTTGGCAGCACCAGGTCGGAGAAGGATTGGGAGGGGGCGCACCAGTGTGTGCTCGGGGCCGGCTACGTGCTTTGAGTCGTCGGCGGTGACTCTCGATAGATTGTTGTCCACATGTGTACTCCCTAGCTAGTGTTTCCACATATAGTCGTGTTGTGTGCAGCATCACGGACAGATCATATAGAGTACATGGCTTTAGGGTATCCTAAAGATAAGGTAAGATAAGAAATCCTATAGTAATGGGCCAATATAAACTAACATTATCTTCATATGTCCCAAACCAACCGTCCTCAAAGAAATAGGAAAATATCTAGCAAGTACTACATGTGTATCTGTTATGCAAACAAAAGCTCATCAGTATGTTATCTTCATATTGGTAATTTTAGTAGCTAGACAGTTAAGAACTTAAGCAGTTATTTCTCATCTAAAACAAAAAGGGTAACGCCACCCAAACCACTGAACTGGACAAATGCCACCAAACTCGCATTGCTGAAAATGGTAGGCCAGTAAAGAGTACATGGAGTAGTTAACTCAGACTCCCTCCGTTTCCTAATGTGGTGCATATATATGTTTTTGAAAAGTCAAATCTCATAAATTTTGACCAAACTGATAGAGAAAAATATTTACATCTAGAATGCCAAATATATATCATTAGATTCATCATAAGATGTAGTTTTATATTATATATATTTAGTATTGTAGATATAAATAGTTTTCTCTATAATTTTTATCAAAGTTTGTAATGTTTGACTTTTCAAAAAATCTACACACACCAAACTATGAAACGGAGGGAGTATCTAGAAAGGATTAATTTTCCAGAACAGAAACTATAAATGGTGATTAACATCGCATTAGGTGTACAGTGCACGTGCTCTTACGTTAGTTTACCTAACCCCTTCCCTTTAAATAGCAGCACCACATCTCGTTTCGACTTCAGGCACGCACTGCAACACTCTCTCGCACTCTCTGGTGATAGTTATAACACGAACGCACACGTACGGCCGACACCATGGTGAAGGAAACCACAGAAGCGCACGGCGGCGAGGTGACCATCATGTCTGCGACGACGGTGGCGCCGGCGCTGCCGCTGCAGGAGCACCGCCTGCCGCTGTCTAACCTGGACCTCCTCCTGCCGCCAATCGACGTCGGCGTCTTCTTCTGCTGCCTCCAACCGGCGCCCACCGCGGCCGCGCTCAAGGAGGAGCTCGCCAAAGTGCTGGTGGCGTACTACCCGCTCGCGGGAGAGGTCGTGGCCAACGGCGACGGCGAGCCAGAGCTGCTGTGCAACTGCCGCGGCGTCGACTTCACCGAGGCAAGCGCCGGCGACACCGAGCTCCGGGAGCTCCGGCTGGGCATTGTGGACGAAGGCGTCGACGAGCTTGTTCCCTCCAAGAAGGCCGGCGTCATATCTGTTCAGGTAGTAGTACTACTGTAATCATCATTGTAGAATCATTAGCTCCAGAAAAAAGTAATGCATGCACAGGTCCACGTGAAAAACAGGTGAAGATAAACCCCACGTGGAGCAGGTCATTCACGCGCTAGGCGGCCTAGGGCACCACCGTGGCACCCTACTGTACTACTGTACTAGTATAAACAAGATAATAAGATGCTCTCATATGAAAATCCAATATAAATCCAAAAAAAGATGCTCTCATATGAGAAATTATAGACAAGATAATAAGATGCTCTAAAGATTCTTTTTTCCAACCATAATATGATGTTCTTTTGCCGAAATGCTAAACCCACGGATCATTACGGCCGTCTTACGGTCTTTTGTTATCTAGATAGACACGTTATACCCATAACTTTTACTAATTCCGTTGCATGCTACATGCACGCACCTGCAGGTCACAAAGTTTAAGTGCGGCGGCGCCGTCGTCGGCTGCACTTTCGACCACCGGGTCTGCGACGCCTACTCCTTCAACATGTTCCTCGTCGCATGGGCCGCCGCGGCCCGTGGTGGCTCCGTACCACCGGCCCCCACCTTCCGCCGCTCCCTAGTGTCCCCGCGCGACCCATCGCCGCGTACGTATGCCACCAACGCCCTGATCGACCGCCTTTTCTCCCCTCTCAGCTCAGCGCCGCCACCCCCTCCGGCCACCGTTGCCGCCACCGCCGTCAACCGCATCTACCGTATAGCGGCCGCGGACGTCGCGGCGCTGCAGGCCACGGCCGGGCCAGGGCGCACGAAGCTCGAGGCATTCACAGCTCACCTGTGGCAACTCTGCTCTATGTCGGCCTCAGCACATCAGCGTCTGTGCTGCATGGGCATGGTAGTGGACGGGCGCGCCCGCATGTCCCCGGACGGCGCCATGAAGGCCTACTTCGGTAACGTGCTGACCATAACTTACGGTGTCACCAGCGCGGACGACCTTCGTCGTCGCATGGCGCTCGCCGACGTGGCGGACGACGTCCACCGGTGGGTGCGTGAGGCCGCGACGGACGAGCACTTCCGGGGCTTGATCGACTGGGTGGAGGCGCTGCGGCCCAAGCCGGCCGCGGCCAGGGCGTACCTAGGCGGCACCGGCGGCAACAAGGCGACGGCGTGCATCGTGTCGTCGGGGATGAGTTTCCCAGTCCGGGAGATCAACTTTGGGACGGGCCTGCCGGCGTTCGCGTCGTACCACTTCCCGTGGCCCGCCGGCGCGGCTTACGTGATGCCGATGCCGAGCGCGCGCGGGGACGGCGATTGGGTGGTGTACGTGCATGCGGCGCCGGAGCTGGTGAAGGTGATGGAGGAGGAGCCGACTGTTTTCAAACTTCTGGAGAACAGCTATGTGTTCGGATGAAGGACAGTTGTGGGGCCTGTTTTTTTTATTTATAATTTGTGTACATGCGTACGTACGTATTGTAATACCACCAACTAGATCGTTGCTGGTATATATATATGTGTGTGTGTGTGTGTGTAAAAGTTGTTGCTCTACAAGGCCTTTTGTGTGTAAAATTAGTGTAAAAACGTGTGATTGCTAATTAAGTATTTAAGTGTCATCTGTTTTGACACACTATAGCTAGTTAACTTGCTCCATCCTGTGTTTTGATTTTCGGCCGAAAAAAGTGGATTTCGGCCGAATTTCGGCCATCTCGGCCTGGGGCGAAAAGTATACTTAGGCCGAAATTGCTCAAATTTGGCAAATTTTGGTCAAATTTAAGTCAAACTGCAGTCAAAATTTGGTCAAATTTCAGCCGAAATTTTTGAAAATGGCCGAAATTCGGCCATCTCGGCCTAGGGCGAAAAAAAGCTCAAACCGAAAATCAAAACACAGGCTCCATCAGATGTGATCGATCAGAATCGAATAATAAGGAATGAGAAAATAGAGGATTTGGTCAGAGAGGGACATGTGATCGCTTATAAATGTCCTCTGTTTTCGCTCACCATTTAGTTAATTAGCTTGTTCCTTCGGATGGGATCGACCATCAGTCTATAATATCGGGTGATAAAATAGCGGATTTGGTCAGAAACTGAAGTGTCACCTGCTTTTGTTTCATTGGCTATTTACGCCACCTCTAACGGGCTCTCTTAGAGCATTTGGTTGAAACCTCAAAACGGCTTAACTCCTCGAAAGATTCCCTTTTGAGAAGTTAAGTCAAACTATTCAAATATTTGGGAAGAAGTGCTTCTCTCATAAATTTTAGCAGCCAAAACCAACTCCTCAAATATCAGTTGCTCAGCTGCCTCCACTCCGGCGTCACCCCGCCAAGGCTCCTTGCCTCCGCGATCACTCCTGCCTCACGACCTTTGGCCGTCAAATTTTGGCTATCCTTTTTTCTTTATTTTTTTTTCGTCTTTTTCGTTTTCTTCAGCCACGGCGGCGCTCTCCTTGTCATACTTAGCCCGGTGGCGACATGTGCAAAGCTGCAACACACGGGGAGGAACATCTACAAAGAGAAAAAGTTCAATGTACAAGAAGAAATCATACATGAAAAGTGACCGCCGGCCGCCACCGCCGATTTCGATGATCTGGACTACGCCATCGCGCGCCATGGGAGAAGGGTAAGTGGGGAAACCTTTTTGGACGAAGAAGCACCTAAGACATTTCAAATACTTTGTTGCATGCTTACGTTGGGCACCATGAGCCTCTACCAAATTACTTTTGTGGAACATCTATCCTAAGTACTAGTTAGCTCATGAAAATCATCTAGTGTTGAGTCGTTGTCCACGTGAAAGGAACAAGAAAGAAGGAAGAAATAAGAAGAAGAGGGAGAGAGGCTTCCATGTGGGGTCTACTTTGTTTGTGTAGTTAAGTTTGATAGTTTTTTGTTAGGTTCGCGTTTTATGATCTACTCATATTTACGGAGTTAAGGTTTGAGATGGTGTTTGAGGAGTCAAATTTATAGGGTTCGTCTAGAATTTTATAAAATGTACGCAAATAGGAAAGTTGTGCATAATTTTTAAAATATGTTTCTCGATTTTAAATATGCTCATGGATTTGAAAACAAATTCACAGATTTGAAAAAGTTCATGAATTTGCAAAAAGGATCACAGATCTGAAAAAAAGTTCACAGATTCAAAAACTTCATACATTTGAAAAAAGTTCACATTAAAAAAAATGAATTTGAGATAAGTTTGTGAATTTGCAAAAAGCTCATGATTAAAAAAATGAAAAAAAACTCGTGGATTTTAAAACTTTGGATTTAAAAAAAACACCACGGGTTTGAAAAAGTTTCTGAATTTGAAAAACATCCCTGAATTGAAAGAAGATCAAGAATTTAAATAATGTACGTGAAATTTGTAAAAGATCACGAATTTGAATATTGTTCATAAAATTAATTGGTTCAGGAATTTTAATAAAGTTCATAACTTATAAAAAAATCACGAGATTTAAAAGACAAAAAAACAAAAAAATGAAAAAAAAACGAAAATAATACTAACGGAAAGACAATGAAAAAACTAGCTACGGTCGTCCCACAGAATTACTACCTCTGTAGCAAAATGTAAGATGTTTTTTAGGCTAGCCTACACAAACATCATATATTTTTATAGGGAGGGGGTACCTACGTTTGTCTCTAAGAAAACCAGGCATAGCGCCGGTGGCGAAAGAAAATCGGCCTACTTGGGCCGTCCCGTGTCAATGGCCTGAGGATCCCCTCCCTGTGCCCTTTGTACCGATTGAACGCTATTCGGCGCTAGGATTCAGCATCTACGAGCCTCTTTATTTGAGTTTCTTTTCTCATGGCAAAACAAAGAAGTAGCTTCTAAGTCTAAAGTTCTAGCCTTGACCTCATCGGCCACCAAGTCATACGTACGAGCATTTTTTGTGGTTTTCTCTTTTTCTCTTTTCTTCGGCTTCTTTGTTTCTATAGTTAGTTTTCTTTCATTTTTTCTTTTTTTTAACCACATATCTATTTTCTCATACACATTGTACATTTTACATATACACCAGTAACATTTTTATACACGTTTATGATTTTCAAAGACATGATTGGCATTTTTCAAATATTTTTTTTGATGTCTACTGTTTTCATACTTTTGTACGTTTTTACACATCTAACCCACTTTTTATATATTTTAATCATTTTCTAAATACATGATTAACATTTTTTCCAAATACAAATTTTTGAACAATTTTTTAAAATTTGTGTTAAACATATTTGAAATACACATTGAAACATTTACTGTGTGATACAAGACATTTTTAAAACTATGTGAACTTGTTTTTTTTCATTGTATAATCATTTTTTTAATTTCTATATACATATTTTTGAAAATTTTGAGCATTTTTTAATGTAATATGCATTTTTTTAATTATAGAATTTGTTTTTGAATTACTCGATCTTATTTTAGATTGCATAAATTTTTCAAAAATGTCATGAACATATTTTTGAAATGCATGAACTTCTTTAGATTGTCACATAGATATTTTTCCTATTACAAGCATATTCTAAAAGTTGAGTGAATATTTTTTCAATACATGAATTTCTTTAAATGTGCGATGAACACTTTAAAATTAACTACATCATTTTGTTTCATAATATATGTATAGTATTTTTTCAGTTTTTTGACAAAAGTAAAAAAGAAAAAACATGTGCATGGCGTCATCCTGATGAAACCACATGGCTACTAGATTGGCTCATTAGGCCATCTGCGATTCCCGGTCAAATCGAATAAATTAGATACCGTTAATGATATAGAAGTCCTTGGGAACCCCGGCTTTTTCTTCATGTGCTATAGCCAATGTTTTTGTTCTTTTCTAACTAGGGTAGCGCCTGCTAGCATTGGAACTTGGAAGGAGAGACTCCAATGCGAACGTTAAAGAGGGAAATCTTTTATTTATGCACCTATACAAGCGTTTAGCGTTGGAGATGGTCTCGCTCCTTGTAGATGAGCTCCGGCTTCCGTCTTGCTAAAGCTCAGATATAGCCGCGCTCGTCTGGCCGAGTGTGCATGCACATGACTAGCTCGCGCAACCCAAAAATGTTGCAAGGGTTGGGACATACGCTTCTTAGTAGCTATCTTTGCTCGAAATCAGTAGTTACAGGGTATCCTTTGCAAATCTCACTACCACCTCCTATTGTGGTGACAAGTGCTCACTTCATGTGTGACACTTGTCGAAACCTAGGAGTTTTGTGTATTTTTTTGTTCATTTATTTTTTTTCAAAATATTTTATCTCTTGAATCATGCATCCAAATAATGAATTCTTTTCACCGCTGTGTGTCTCGCGTCGAGATCTTGAAAACTACAAATCATGTTAATAGGTTTGGGTGGTTTTGTTTACCGAAAAAGCTAGAAATAAAAAAAATAAACAAAACAAGAAAAACCTAAACCCTGCAAAAACACCTGCATAAAACCGGAAATCCGAAATAACCCGGAAGCACAACTCTACGCTTTCACCTTTTTGAAGCACAATTGTGATTTTTCTCTCTTTTGGGAAGCACAATTGTGCTTTTCACAGAGGTGCTTCCCGAAAAGCACAACAACGCTTCACCGCGAAGAACATTTGTGCTTTTTTACTTTTCGAGAAGAACGATTGTGCTTTTCACTTTTCGAAAGGCATAACTGTGGGATACACAACTATGCTTTTCCCTGAAACACGACTATGATTTTCACTTTCGAGAAACACAACTGTATCTTTTCACACGGCGTGCTTCACATGTGGAAAAAAACTAAAAGAAATCATAAGAACCAAGCAAATCCCAAATACTGTGAAAACCCAAAAAAAGAATGCAAAGAGACAAAAAAGAGATCCCGCGGGTGTGCCCAATGCGCGAGACACGGTGGCTACTTGGCGCACCACCTGACAACGTGGGAGCCCTGTAAAAATGTTTGTCGTTACACCCTACCAAGGGGTACCCGCTAACAATTGGCAAATGAGTCAACTCACTACAGCAGTTCAATTACATTTTTTGCCAGTTTAAGCTCATGGACAAAGAAAAATTACAAAAAGAAAATATATCTATGATTTTAAAATGTTCATGTATTTTAAGAATTTTTGTTATTTAAAACATGCATTTTAAAATGTTTTAAAATGTTCATGCATTTTAAAATGTTAGCAAATTCCAAAATGTTCATGAAATTTAAGAATTTTTGTTATTTAAAACATATTCAATGGTTTTAAATTAATGTTCAAAATTTTGAAAAAATTATGAATAAAAAATGCAGAATTTAAAAAGTGTTTGTGAATGAACTTAAATTTCTCATGAATTTTAAGAAATTTATACAAATTTAAAAATTGTTCATGAATTTGGAAAAAATGTCAATATAAAAGTATTAGTAATTTTAGAAATTATTCACAAAATCAGTACATATTCATGAATTCTGATTAATCTTCGTGAGTTTAGAAATTTGTTTCCGAATTCAAAATTGGTCGTGACTTTAAAAATACTCACAAATTTTTAAAAGGAAAATGTTAAATGAAAAACTGGAAAAAATAAAACCAAAATAACAATGCAGAAAAAAGAAATTTTGGTCCGAAAATGTTCTAGAATATTCCAAAAATTGTTTGGAAGAGGGAAACATTAGGCCAGCCCCAAAAAAATGAAGGGTGAGTGTTCTTTAAACAAATGGGTGATATTAGTTCAAAATGGAGCATCAAGGAGATACAAACACAATAAGCACACATCCAACAACAACACACGCAAAACACACAAAATCACACCGGCAATTAGAAAAGTCAAACATGATCAAATTTATGCCTTGGTGGAGTAAAAAAAGCAAAAAATATTGAAGCGGTCAAAACAATGATCAATAATTTACATCAGCGGGCGCGTACCTATCTGGGATCCGCAAAACATACTCTTCATTGCTGCGTACCTACCTGAGATCCAAGATCCCCACTCACGACTCGGCAAGCTAGCAGCGCAGGACCATGCCGTCCCATGCGCGCCCGAGTAGAGAACCACCACATCAGGACACAATAGGCCAACATTGCTGCCTACGTACCTACAGATGGGATCATGGCCAGCGATGTCTCACCACTAGAGATTGCTGACCCGGACAAAAAATCCACCGCCACCACTTCACATACATGTCTTTTTCCTCAAGTCGCCGTCCATAGATCGCACCTATGGAGCAAAACCACCAAAGGCTGGATCCGACCTGATCCGCACTGCCCAAAGTGTAGCCGCAAAGGCCTCAAGCACCATGCTAGCGGGAGGCACCGCCCACCATTGCCGCCTTGCATCACCAGGTGAACATCCCCGTCGTTATACCTCTTGGCGGGTCTGGCCGCACAGACACTGCACACGCAGAGCCCTGCCGCCGCATGCCGGGAACGCGGGCGCACTGGTCACAACTAGGGATCGCGGCAGTGTCGCCAGAGCGAGGGCTACATGGGTTTTTTCCGCTCACCGCTGACAATCGTATAGTAATGCATTTTAGAAAAAAAAAGATCCAAGATTCACGGGGTGATCAATGCAGTTTTTTTTTCGCTCATCGCCAACAATTCAATAGTAATGCGTTTTAGCCAAAGACGATCCAGAACAACATATGAACTTGACTAAAGACACCACACCATTAAAAACCAAGCACAGCTGATTGCCGAAATTTGAAGGGGCATGCACGTGCGGGAGAAGCACCTGCACTTCCTACCCCGCCGCTCGATTGTCCCACGATCCGCAAAATAGTTGAATCCCGCACGATGGCATAATAAGATTTAGTTTTTTAATCTTGAAACTTATGATTTTGCGTCTAAAACTTATGATTTTGTCATTCTCTCGTATCAAGTTCCAGAGCTGAAATTTTAAGCGATTTTTTTGTTGGTCGCAGGTACTAAAGTTGTGATTTTGTCGGTCGCTCTTACCAAGTTTCAAAAGTTGAAACTTAGCAGAATTTATTAACTCTTCAAAACGTATTTGAAAATGTATCTTATTTAAAAGGTCTCATCACGAGAAACATGAATATGAAAACATAACTTAATTTGAACTTTCATTCAAAAGACATGAAAGATTGAAATCGGAAGCCAAAAGAAAAAGCATGCGCAAGGGGCTCGGTGCCCCCGCACATGGGTGCCACAAATGCTCTTCCCCATAGTTGGGCACGACTAGTAGGATGCGTGGTTGTACTCCTAGGCCATCAAAGATCAAATTCTCAATTGATGTCCTACATATGTGCCTCGTTAAAATGAAACAATCTTTCAGTAGGAAGAGACTTTTCCACGGTAGTGAGACATATGTATTGACCTCCCAATGATAAAACTCTAATTATAATCTTCAATTAAATCGGAGGAGAGCCCTCTTTATCCAAAATAATAATTATATTCTTCAGTAGATACTACGTGATTGTATGCATATATGGGTCTACGTTGTACTTATTCTCTTTTCCAAAAGAAAAAAGACATCATGGACTTTTTCAGTTATTTTTATCTGATATATGGGGCGTAGAGACTGTCGAATGTACCAAACCCTATGTTACTTCTTGGGAAAAAAATTCTTGATTGTTGATTCTCTATCTAGCAGTAATATCTGGTTGTTGTATACTTAAAATTTCGGGTGTGGTTTGCGGTATGTTCGATTACTTGCAATGATTTTCAGAGGATGCATGGAAAAACAGGCTAGGGTGAGTGGATCCTTGTTGAGGAGAAACGGGGGCATTCGCATGTTGCTTTATTCCCTGTATATGGGTTGCTTTCATCGTCAAAGCAATTTTCCTCTGATGTTTGGTTGCATACTTGCATCGTGATTAGGAGTTAACAGATACACCTGAACAGATGTGTTAAAGTAGAACGCATACTTGACACAACAAGCACACACATTCACATGAAACAACACACACAAATACGTGACAGCACTCCCACAAGTTCGAAGCACCGTTTTTGTATAGTATATTGGGGAGATTAGAAGGAACTATTAAGATGTATATGTATTTGTTTACGACTATCAAATGGAATACGTACAGCACGAAAATCCTGTGAAATGGAGAGATGAAGCTACTGGTCAAAGGAAAATTCAAAGGATCGACCGTGTGCAATAAATTTATCAAAATTCATCCAAAATAGCTTCAAACATAACACAAAATTGAACATTTATAGTCAACTAAATCACAAACCAATCCTCCGAATGGAAGCACAACGTTGATGTGCATCTTTTTTGTGTACAACTTATCTCCATTCGAAACACAACTATGTAGATTAGTAGAGACTAGTGAATGAGATTAGGAGTGAAAGAGATTTGGGGGTGACATGGAGATTACATTACACATGTCACAATTAAATCTACTCGTCTACGATTTGTGAAACAAAAAACATACAACACAAAAGTCGTATCAAACAGCAAGGTAAAGCTACTCCTCAAAGGAAACTTTAAATGGTCAAACCTGTGCCACAATTTTTTTGAAATTCGTCCAATAAGACTCCAAGTATGAACACAAAATTCAACATATAAAGTGAAAGAAACCACGATCCGATCGCCTAAACGAAATCAGAACATCAAGGTGCATCTTTTTCATGTACAACTTATCTCGAATCGAAGCATGGTTGTGTAGAAGAGATGGAGGGGATTAGAGAAAAACACATGCAAACCACCACATCCACTTGCCGAGCCACCCACGTGGGCTTGAGTGCACCGCTCGGGTCTAGTTAGGTAGAAAGGGCCGATTCGGCCGTTCCTTCAGAGCCAGTTCAGAAGTGCTTTAAGAGCCATTCCATGCAGGCTCAATAATGTTTGCATGCAATCAAACAGTCTAGGACCGAGTAAACTGCATCCGACGGGCCTGGTTGAAGGTTATGCAGGTAGGGAAGCACCTCCCTGGTTTTTTTATTTTGTTTTTGACGGGTTCCTTGTTTTTTCTTATGGTGGTGTTGTGTTAGCATTAGCATATGCATGTGAGAGTATCATATTAGCATTAGCATAAGCTTATAGGTGCTTCTGGACTGGAGCACCAGATATTTTCCCATTCAGACGGACGATCCATCTCTCTCTCTCTCTTTTTGCCGGGAGACGGTCCATCTCTCGAAAACTACAAGACATGCAACGAGAGTACAACTCACCCAAACTGGCGACATCGAAACCGAAAGACAAACCGATAGAGTGGGTGAAACAAGCAGCAGATCCTTACCGACAGATCAGTCGAAAGGAATTGTGCAGCAGTACAACTAATTAATTTCTCTGCGCGCGGTAGCTGGTCGCGGTTAGATGCCGGTGTTGGCATGCAAGAGGGGAGGCGACGACGATCTCTCGCGTGGCCGTTCGCACGTCGCGCCGCCGTACTCAGGTACAGTAGTGTGGTTCGATGTTTCCTGTAGCCTGCACACAGAGGCTCGACTGTCGTGTCGGTGTCGGAGAGGCGAATTGGATCCATCTGCCACACGGGCCTGGAAAGCGAATTCAATCACGGGTACTTGCTGCTTCCTCTGTGGATCTTCTCTTATGGCCCATTTTATTAGTTGGTGCTTTCTAGGTAGTTTACCAGTCCTAATCGAGAATCAAGAGTCAATAATGAAAAAGAAGAAAGTATCAGCATTTTCAGAAATTTTGAGCTTCAAACTCTAACATGCCCAAAAGTTAATACACTGAATTTGTATAAG
Source organism: Aegilops bicornis (assembly GCA_021605145.1). Lineage (NCBI taxonomy): Eukaryota > Viridiplantae > Streptophyta > Magnoliopsida > Poales > Poaceae > Aegilops > Aegilops bicornis. The sequence continues at coordinate 720,994,448 of CM038670.1, read as the reverse complement.
CAGGAAACTGAAAATTATTTCCGATTCCAGATCACTCTACTAATTTCTGCTGCACCATGCATGCGATGGCGGTCTGTTGTCGCCGGTGAACACATTTTCTGCTGCAAGGTTACCGGTCAGTCACCCTTGCAAAGCCACGCATGCGTGGAACCGTAAAATCAAAAGAAAAATCCACCTTTTTTTTGAGAAACATTGACAAAAGTTGTAAGTGCTTACAAAAATTCATCATGAAATCCATTCCTAGAAGGCGTGAAAAAAAAACCAAATCGGTACTCTAAAAATGCTACTTTCAAAAGCATTTTGGAGCACTGAATTTGTTTTATTCGCCACGCCTTACAGGAAAGTGATTCCATGAAGAAATTTTGCAAGTACTTAGAACTTTTGTCAATGTTTCTCCAAAGAAAAAAAATTGATTTTTTTGATTTTTATTTATTTTACTGTTCACCGAGCTCATTTAACCTCGGGAGCAGAAAGCAATTGACAATAACGCTTACCATATTGCAGAAACACTGTAAATGTCACACAGGTCGTACATCAACATACATGGTACTCCTGCGTACGTCCTATCTAAGGACGCTTGTCCTTGGTCATTGTCCGGTTAGGTACTTAGGTTCAGATGACTCCGACAACTGAAGTTAAGAGCATCTAATAACCACAAATATCAAATTTCGGTCCCCAAACATCCGCGGACATGCTGGGCGTGTCCGCGGTAGTGATTGGACAGCAAATAAAATTGTTCCTCTACAATCGGATGCATTAAAATCAAGTACTGAAATCCATATTAGCTCATAGAACATTATATGTAGCTAAACACATGTCACCGGACTACCAAAAATTGACAAGCCCTACTAATTACAGACAAAATGAAGACCGGAGAAGGTCATCCACGGTCGCCTTGCCCTTGCCTTTGCCCTTCCTGTCGTCCTCACGGCAGTAAGGGTTGAAGACGCGGAACGGGTCGAGGCGGATCTGCTTGCTGTCGGAGTTGTCCGATTCATCGCTGTCCTCGTCTTTCTCCTCCTTGGGGGGCAGTCTGGCCATGATGCGGACCGCCCGAATTTGGTCTTTTGTGACCGCCTTCACTGCCCTCCTCCGCGGCTTCTCGGCTATGCGGGCACGGAGGGATTCCTTGACGCCGCCTCGCGGGCTACGAAAGCCTCCTCCGCGTCGCGAGCTGCTGTGGCCGCCTGCGCCCTTAGGGCTGCGGCAACAGCCTCCGCTTAAAGCCGCGCTCGAAGCCTCACGCAGCGGGCACGCCGTGCCTCCTTTTGGGGTTCACGTCGGGTCATGGAAGCGCAAATGGCCTCGGTTTTGGCACTCGACGCTGTGGGGACGAGATGCCACCTAAAAGGATCTGCCCGCATGGCGGGGTTGCGCCATGTGGCCGCGGTGACCGCTGCCGGCGACAGGAGACGAGATCCTTCGGCCCCGGATCCAGCCGCCAGTTGGGCAACGGATTTCCGCCGGATCGCCGAAGACCATGGGAGGGTGCACTCCTCCCGGGAGCATCAAAGAGCAGCGCGGGCGGCCATTTGCTCCTTGAGGGTGCAAGGGATTAGCTCCCAGTCCTCGGATCCGGGCATATCGGAGTCAGATCCAGGCGCTGCCATAGAGGAGAACGCTGGAGCTGGTCGGAGAGGAGCTTGGTAGTGTGGGAGGGGAGGAGAGTGGAGCGGAATGCGGCTAGGGTTTCGGCCGGAGTGCAGATAGGGTCCATTTTACGTGGGGTCGGTTGTGCCACACTAGGCCGGATAAGACATGATGGGAGCGTCCGGGCGTCCCCATATTCTCCCTTGATTTGGCTGGATATAGGGAGTGCCGGTCAGTCCGTGCGTTCCAGCCGGCTATGGAGAGGCTGGTTGGGTGGCATTTTTATGTCCGAGCACTGACCGGATAGTCGGAGCGTTTTGGGCGGGTATAGGGGTTCGGTTGTAGATGCTCTAAGTACTCGCTCGGCGTCTAGTGAAAATTGTACATGCCCTAGGCACCTGGATGAAGGGAATACAATTGTACAGGCCCTTAGTCCAACCTTCAACTAGTTATACCATTATTGTTTAGTTGGCACCTATCTTTTTAAATTAATGTTAAAAGCAAACTACGGTAACACCGAACGATTACCTTTAAGTTATCTTGTTAATACATGACGGATTCAATCTGTCATGAAACTGTGCAAAACCGTCAACGAGGGAGGTCCATGACGGATTTAGAATCCGTCATGTATATCGCGTCATAATTTGCCAATCATGCCACCATGACGGATCATGTCCGTCACCGATCGATCCCTTAGGCTCGCTTAGGTTCGGTCCTCCATGACAGACTAATCCGTCATGGATTGACCTAACATTGTACTAACATGGGCCCGACATGGAATCTATGTGGCACCAAATGGATCCGACGTGGCATCCTGCATAGCCAAGCCGATTCCCTATTTTTTAGTGGCAGTTTAGCCAAAAATTTTCAATCCAGCCCATAATATTCATCCAACCAGCTATGGCACAAGACATTACACATAATAAAAAAGCTTTCACAGCACAATTAATTTTCATTCAACGGATCCATTGTTTTGCCATTTCACAAATTTCTATTCAATAATTTCAGCAAGTAAAGGCCTTCTAAAATGTGCCAAAACACATACAACATTACTTCACATGCCCTCAATAACAATTACACTAGATTACATCAACATTGTACAGACCCTCTTAATCATCAAGTTCACCTCGGCAGCTCAACCTTCTTATGCGGCTCTCACAACCGAAGGAAACCTGTAAAAACAATATGCTTCATACAATATGCTCTCACCACAAAGGAGAATCTGTAACAACCTTCCCAAAGGTATAGTAAAGTATCAAGAACAACAAGTGGACTCCATATTACGAAAATATATTTTATGATAAATCTAATGAAATTAATTCCGTCTTTGAAGATGTTGATGGCTTCCTATAAACTTGGTCAAATTCAATTAATTTGCAATGGTACAGAAAACAGGAATAAATGAAATTTTGAAGGTGGAGATACTTCCACACTTCACTTAACATAATTTAATAAACTATAACCACTACCACCGGATTTTCATAATGATACTGCATGAAATAAATCAAACCTAGAACTTATATGATGGTCTATGGAAATCTGATCTCTATCAGAACTGCAAGAAATAACAACCAGGCTGGAAGTAATGATGAACAGAAGAGCTATACAGTCAACGATGGTTCGCAGAATATTTCAGGGAACTATATCTAAACTATTATAAAATAGTTACGATCGACTACGCATCAGTAGTGTGAGCATGCAGTAGTGACTGCCATTGTTGATGAGTGTCTGGAAGAATTGACACACCAAGTACTTTTGTCTCCAGCACAATTCTTCGGGTCTCTTTAATTCTGTCAGTGGATGGATTCAGTCGTTCAATTGTCATCATCAATCGTCCTCACTGATCAGTGGAAACCTGAGCCAGGAAATAATCCCCAAATACAACATGAGTACTGGAAATAGAAAACATCGAGAACTTTGAGACAGCACTTAAGAAATCAGAACAAACATAGTAATACTGCATTAGTATATATAATGCACATAAGTAGAGAAATATAACAGACAAGGAACATTGTTTCAACAATACAGAAAGACAAAAATGCTAGAACATTAAGCGACATCCAGTAATACATAAGGTGGATAACTCCCTTTTCCCAATATATCATGCAACGTTCTGGAAGTGATAGAACCAGTACAACATTCCTTTTATTAGGCAGTAAGAAGCGGTACAGTTCTACTTTTCAATTTTGGCTGTGGAAAGACACAAAAATGCAATGCACATACATTTTTTTTTCCTTAGTTCTGAAATTTACAGAGCCTACAAACGAGAATAACAAAGTATATACGCCAAAAAAAATGGCATCACTAACAAACATTATACGTGATGCAGAGAACTACAAATTTAATTTATTGCATGGCTTAAGTAATTACTTAATAGTCATTAAGGTACAAGCCGAATCAAAATACATGGACACCAGGAGATGGTCGAATCAAAACACATAGGAAAATACGTATATTATATTCTAAATAGCAATTGTTATGCAAAGACTTCAAAAAGATTCAGGTTAATATAACAACCTATCACCCAGAAGTGTTAGACCTTCGCCAAACATTTTCCCATCCATCGGCTGCAGTACTAAAACCTGAGTGAGAAATGACAGTGTTAAGCAACAAGGCATGAAGATTAATTTTTCCAGTTTGAAGGTTAACTTTTCCAAAGGTACAGAATGAATAATAAAGGTCGGAGATGTTGCGAACATGAGACATGCTAAGATAAGTATGATACTTTTCAAGTTTGAAGATTAACTTTTCGCAACGATTACTGTTGAACATAATAGATGGAGATAATTGTTCGGTGGTTATGAGAATCAATTAATAATACAAGAAAAAAGAAAACACACATAACATGCAGCATAAAGGGATTATGCATCGATCATCCATTAGGGGTCCAAGATCATGTTATAGGTTCTCAAAATAACTCAATAGTTGCCACTTGAGCATCAATACCAACAACAGCCAACTAAAACTTCGGCTACCTGATTCTCATTGTAATTTTAATCAAACCAAGAAGGCATCAGACAGTTTCCTGACTATATAGAGCCTAATTTGCTACTCTTGTACGTAAACAACCTCAAATACTTCTTTTCTCAACTTTCACTACCTGAACAAAATCAGTCACACCCAACTCCTCAAAAAATTCCTCCAACTTCGCAATTCAGATCGCAATGAAGCGTAACTACGATGGGTCAAATAACAAATATGAAGTTCAATCCATGTCGCCACAGAAGCACGGCCGTGCAGCGACGCAGCGAGGGGTTAGTTATCGCCGTCCAGCCCAACGCACGCGAAGGCCGAGCTAGGGGACGCCATCCAGAGGAGTAGAGGGTGGGAGGCGCGGTGTCTACGTAAGACGAAGTCATTGGAGACCCGTCGGTGGTGGAAGCGACGCCAAGAGTCAAACCCTAGCCTTGGCGGCTACGGTTATGACAAGCGCCGGAGGCCGGGAGCGGCGGATCCGGCCCGTCTTTGGAGGACAAATAGGTCAAGACGAGCTCGTGAGCGTGCTGCGCGGTGGTGGACGCCGTCGGAATCGGGAGGCGTTGGTGGCGGCGCGAGGGTTCGTAGGGGAGAGAGATGGGTCGTGAGAGGGATGGATGGGTGGGGGTTGTGGCGGATCTAGCAGCCGCCGGTGCTGCGAGGTGAGAGGAGGGAGAGGGTCGGCGGCAAGTCAGAGGAGGAGGGAGGCGACGAGGTGGCGGCGATGTATGGGAGACGATGGGGAATGGGAGGGGCTGCGGAGGAGGGAGAGGGCCGATGGAGAATGTGTTAGGGTTAGGTTTTTATATGGGGAGCAGTTAGCCGGGCTTTAGCGGGCTTGAGAGGGCTTCAGCGGGCTTGCGGAGCTATACCAGCCCATCCATGACAGTTTCTGAAATTGTCATCCGGAATCCGTCATGAATTAACAGGTTTCTTGTAGTGTGAGCGGCATATATTACAGCCCAGGCAGTTAGGGGCCCGACCCAGTTATCTTATCGTGTTAGGGGCTTAGCCCAATTATATCATTAGGAGGGTTATATAAACTCATTTAAGGACCCGTTTTGAGATTAAGCATGAAGCGATCATAATTGCTCGGCTTCCTTAGGGAGCCGGGAGACTTAACCCTAGCCTCTTCCTCCCCTACGCCATCTCCTTCCTGTCACAGCCGCCGCCGCCTCTACCGCGCAAGGACGGCGCCCAGCCGGCCGCCAAGGCCGCCCTCGTCCTCCTCCGGCTGCTCCCTACAATCTCCGCCCTAGAACCGGTAGAACCCTAGCTCCTAACACCTTGGCCCTCTCGTGCTCTCCTTCTAGCAGCGCCATAACAGTATTACTATGTCTTATAGTTTAATATAAAAGCACAAAATTCAATATATGCATATTTATTGATTGTAAATATTATGTTATTGAAAATTTAAAATAGGTAGCTGGCATGTAGTTTATTTCTGAAAATATCTGGGAGTTAGTTCAAGGCTTCTGAAGAGCTCCATTTTATTTCTGTGATAACAGTTAATTAGAAATGTCGTCCTCAATGCAAATAAACAAATAAATACAATATATGCATCTTTATTGATTCTAAATAGCTTGGATCTAATATGCATTGTCTAGTATGACTTGGATCATAGTATATACTGGTGCACATATATAGTGGTAAAAAGACTAGGACCAGTACCGTAAATGAAGAAAGTGGTCTAATTAACTTGGCAGGGTTATACTGTAACAGTGCTGCGTATTCATATACCGACAATCAAGACGATTGACAAATAAAATTAATTAACTGTAGCTTCAATGGTATATTCTACAGTAGTATAATTAACAGCATGATCCTGAAAAATCCTAGTGATTCTGTCATGAATTGAAAAAAAGATGGATCTACGCCGACTATGTGGCGAGTACAGATCATAATGGCACGAATTAATTATATGTATATTTATATGTGTAATATATGTTTATCTTCAACTAAAAAACATATGTTTATCTTTTCACAGAAAGTCACAAATAAAATTGTATTATCAGTTATATATAGTGATGCGATGTAGTTATATTGCATTGACATTTGTATCGCGACTAGTTTTGCTAGTTAGACTGCATGAAAAGAATTTGGCAGAAGAGAGATCAGGCATACTATTCTCTTACTCGACTTCTTATCTAAGGTGATAGGGAAACACCAACCAAGCTAGACAAAGAAGAACCAGCCTGATTGCCGAAATGGTAGACCAGTGAAGAGCACATCTTCTATATCTAAATAGTTAGCACTCATTAAATTATTTCTCTCAACATATAAGCATGTCACCTCATCATTCAACACGGATCGGAGAAGGCCCATCTTAACATGCACCCATGCATAAAAGCTACCTCAACATGCAAACATGATGAGAATTTTAATTTTATTCATATTTAATAAATATTTATAACTATACACTTTTTACACAATAAATCATTTGTATTTTCAAATTTTTTTTTGAAACGAGGCAAAAGACTTGCCATTTTCATTGATTAAGAAGAAGAGAATTATCCGGTTAATTGACGGAAAACCGGGCTAAAACCAATATAACACAACCCACATGACATGGGCACCATCGGCCAACCTGGCCACCGACATGGAACAGAAGCCACGACGGCACATGCCAATGGATGGCCACACGCGCAAGCAACCGACAGCTCTGACTTTGACGACGAGCAACACAGGGGAAATATGCAGGACTTGCGCGGACCGTGCCGAAGAGAGCACCTCGGACACGCCGGGAAGAACCGACTACCGAAGACCACGCCGCGACCCAAGATTCTCTCGACGCCATCATCGTTGCCAAACAGAAACCAGCGCCCCGCCTCAGCAAACCACGCGGCGAAGATGCCGCCATCGACGGCGAAGATGCCATCATCCTCCAGTCTCTCAGTCGTAGCCGGCTCCGAGACGATGCCAACAAGGAGGAGAAAGACGCGAAGACGCCTCCATCGCCTGATCCAACGGATCTGAGGTTTCCCTCCGGACCCCAAGCCGTGGGGAGAAGGAGCAACTCCACGACGACGCTTCCAAGAAAGATCACGACACCCGCGGGCGCCGCTGCCGCCGCTGCCCAAGACCGGAGCAAGGATTTCTCCCGGAGATGTGCCGACCACCTGTCACCACCGATCACGCCCATCGACCACCACCGCCGAGGTCGACCTCACCTCGCCACGGGATCCCACGATCCACCGCGACCAGATTCGCACCACCTCACGGACGGTTGCCACCACCATACCCGGGGCCGCCGCCCCGGAGCCCAAGAGCCGCCACGTCATCATCATCACCGTCGGCAGGAGCCCGGCCAGGCCCGACGGCATGGAGAAAGTAGGTCGAATATTCCCAGCCCCCGCGTCGTCTTGGCTGAGGCGACACGGGCGGATCCCAGCCCGCGCCGCCGGGTCGCCCTCCCGCCCCCCTTCCTCCCATCACCGTCGCTGGAGGAGGCCGCCGGGCTAAGCCCGGGCGGCGGACGGCGGCGGCGGGGTCGGCTCCTTCTCGCCAGGCCGCGGGATCTCGGGGTGGGGAGGCTCGATCCCCTTTCTGCGTCGAGCATTGGATCCGTTCGAGGGCTTCGGCTGCGTCACCGATTGGCCTCCGGGCTTCTTCTCCGACACGACGGCCCCTTGGCAGCGGCTCTCGCGGGTGGCGGTCGCGGGCTGCGTCGTGTACGGGTGACTGGTCTTCGGCCAGCTGCTCCTCTCCGGCGGTCGGGGCGGGCTCAGCCCCCTCGCCTGGTTGTCATATTATTCCAAATCTTCATGTTTCATACAACCAAATCTCACTAAAATATATTGCAAAATATTCCCGCAACAAATGTGGGGTTTCATGTAGTTTAACAAAACGACGTCACCGAGCATCTATATGCAGGAGTCATCTCTATCCGATACCTCAACCGTCTCTTAACCTGTACTGTGCTTTAGAATGTTGCATGATGCATGTATTGATGCTAATGGAAACGAAAGAGCAGAAGAACTAGTTTTTAAGCCCTGAATCATAGAACAATTGCTCTACGACACTTTTCATTAATATAAGAAGTATATGTTACAGCGGGGGAGCAACTATCATAAAAGCCTTACGGCATCTCCAAAGGCAACCTGTAAATTTCCTCCTGAATCCTTCCGCGGACAAGGGGACCAGTACGCGAACACGGATGCGGGAAGTCTCCAGCCAACGTTGCCCGCATACACCCGGTCAACAATTCAAACTATCTGTACGAAATTCGTTCAAGCACGGCCGAATTTCATATAAACATGACGGATTTCATTACATCCACATCAACTAAGCCATGCTAGTCTGGCTCATGGGGTATAATTAATACCTAATCTAAATGGTCACCGGCGCCCGTAACCGTGTCTGGCCATGAGCCCTGAGAACTGAAGCTTCGCCTTCTCCAGCTCCGCCTCGGCGCTCTCCAGCTCTGCCTCTGTAACCTTCACCTCCGGAGCCCCGGGAAGAAAAGTTGTCCGCCTCCACGTCGCCGCCAAGTGGCTAATGGGCCGGCGATGTTGAGCCCACCAAGCTTCGCTTCAATAGGAGGGGAGGAGCGGTGGCCTTCTTGGGACTGGAGCGGCGGCGACGTACCGTGCAGTACTCTTCCTCGCTGTCGGCGGCGCCCGCGGACGTTCCGGCTTCGTGGTCGTGGCGGTGGGGCGCGGCCTTGGCGATGTCCTCTTCCTCCTCGTTGGTCTCGCCGAACACCACCTCACCCACCTCGTCGCACTCCTAGTAGGCGGCCGCCACCTCCGCCACCCGCTGGCAGTACCGCCAGCGGGCGAGGCGGATCTCGAGGGCGGAACGGTAAGAGTCGAGCAATGCCTCCTGCTCCTCTAGGTCCGTGTTCGGTGCGACCGCCCTGCCGGCGGCGAGCTGCTCCTCCATCAGCAGGTGCTCCTGAAGGAGGTGTTGGTTGTAGGCGGCGTCGGCATGCGCCTCTCGGAACTGCTCCTCCTGCTCCTCCCGCACCATGTCCATGTAATGGCCACGAGCCTCGCTGATGGTCATGGTGCAGTGCACCGGCGAGGGAGGCGCGGAGGAGGAGGAGGGTGGCGCCGGCTCGTCGTCGGCCGCGTCCGCCATTGGAATGTCATCGTCCTCCGGCTGCTTGCCGGCCAGCCAACCGGTAGCAATGGTGGCCATCGCCTTCTTGTGGTCCAGCATCAGCCTATCCGAGAGAGCTTTGGGGGGGGGGGATCCATGGTTGGAACGGTGCAGAGAGGGATCTGAGGCAGATGACTGCGGCAATGGTCGGGGTAGCAGTTTATATAGCAGGCGGGAGACAGAGTGACAGACGGGTGACGTTGGAGGAGACGCCTCGGCAACCGCGTCCATCAATGTGGGTGGCAGACAGACGGCCATCGTGTCGTTTAAACGCGCAACAGTCGCATGCACCGAGAAGCGGCGCGGGCGGCGCTCTCTCAGCTGGCGTGCCGCTTCAATGCTGGCGCCAATGAGCGGTCCCGTCCGCTCTAGCCAGCATGAATGCGGGCACTGACACTCTGAAGTGGCACTGACCATTTTTGGCGGGAATCGCGCGGGAGAGAGTAGGGATTTTTTATGGGCCAGGACGATCAGAAGCGAGGGCGGGAGTGGTCCGGACTCCCGCAAAGCCCCCACCACTAATGCAGGATGCTGCTAACGCGACACTACGATCAGAGACCCTTCGACGAAACTGTGTGCGATGCCATAATCACAAATGGTGGTGTAAAAAAACCATCAAAAATGTGCAAAACATTTGCGATGACGGATGCATCAAACACGGTTTAGATTTTAGTTGCATGTGCGATTCAGGGCATACAGTTCAGTTCAATTAACCGTTTTCGATGAGGAGGAACAAAAGAAACAGGCAGCCAGATGAAGGTGTGTGCGATGTACATCATACGGTTCACTCGGATGAACTGTTTGTGATTAGGCAACACAAAAGAAACGGTCAGCCAGATCAAGGTGTGTGCGATGTACATCATACAGTTCACTCGGATGAACTGTTTGTGATTAGGCAACACAAAAGAAATGGTCAGCCAGATCAAGGTGTGTGCGATGTACGACATGCGGTTCACCCGGATGAACTGTTTGCGTTGAGACAAGAGAACAGAAATGGTTCAATATAACAAATACCATAAATATTGCAAGGTTCAAGTTCAAAGATTACAATGCCCAAATTCAAACATTGCAAGCTGCGTCATTTCTGAAAAGGGATCAGCCGCTGACAAGTCATGTATGGGTTTGACACAATAACTTCCAATTGCTTTGCCATATGCTCTTCCAATACGAAGTTTGGCATTTTTGGAGGCACTTCCATTCCGCAGTACCAGCCGCCTCTGATAATCATACCATTGATCTTTCCTAATTAAATGTGTGTTCAACCTCAGTACCCTCAGCACCTTTGCTCTGGCAAGAAAGAACATGGCGAGTGTAATCTCCGATGGGGTCCCTCGGTAGGAGTTCAAAGTAATATTTGAGAGATGCAGATCCAGGCATTCGATGTGATTGTCGTTATCAACATCTTCCACCGGGCCTAATATGCACTGCAAAAGAAGAGAACATGTTAGTGCCTACATGCAGTTTTGAACACTGCTACACGCCCATTTGGTTTGCAGGATTTGTAAAATGCACCAACGTGCCATCTTCGATCTATCATGATTAACATGGGCATTAATTTGATTACAATCTAGAAACATGTAGACTTCTTCACAAGAGGTTGGATTGGATGAAAAATTCCCTAAGAAAACTAGTACAGATGAATCCAAAGGAGAAATGCTTATGGACGATTGTAACCATATGAATGAAGCAACCAATATGGGGTGGGGGTGTATGTCCTAAAATCCTCCAAAATTCCTTCAGAAATCGTAGTACATAGTCATTGTAAACTTGGGAAAAGGTGCAAAAAATTGAACTCCCTTATGGTTAACATTTAACAGGAAAGGAACATCACCTCGATATACAGCTTCTTCAGGCACGGAAAGCATCTCAGGCAACTGAAAACTTGGTCCAGGTTGGGGACGACAGATTCTAGTGCCAAGACCTTCACTGTGGCCAGAGTCTGGGTGAAGCTTCGCTGGATGACAAACGAACATACATCTTCAAAAGTAGAAATAACGTTGATATCCAGAAGGAGAGGTATATAAGGCGACTGTTGTACCTGAAAGTTGTAGTACTTGACAGACGAGTAGCCCACCACTTTCAATTTCGGCGCATAAATGACATTGATTCTTGTTGGAACTTGTTGATCAACTACAAGTAATATCTCAAGTGAAGGTGTGTCCTGGATGACCATATTGTGGTCCACCTTTTGTGATCTCTCGTTGCAGCAACAGCAACACACATAAATAGTGCGGAGAGTCCTGGAGGTGATGTGCAAGGTACTCGACCAATTCATCGCCTGAAGACGAAAGAACTCAAGTGCAGTACAACCCCGGAGCAGGTGCTCCGTGTCATCCTTTGGGATGCGGAAGGCGACGAGCTCGAGGTGCTTCAGTCATGGTAGAAAAAGAGCGGGCGCGTCATTAAGGGGGGATGGCAGTTCATGAACTTGGCGAGGCGCAGCATGGGCGCGAAGCGGAGCGCAAACGTTGGCAGCAAGCTCATATGCCCATCATTATAACTTAGCTTCTCGAGCTGATCTATGGCGTGGGATCGGACCACTCGTCAAGCTTGGCTCGCTGCTTGCCATTGGAATGGAACTTGCCCGCGATAAGGCCTTTGATTGGGCCATGGTGACTGCTGAGGATCTGGGAGAACACATCCAAGCTTTGGCGATAGCCATGGCAGAGCTTGTGGGCGTGGAGGAGGTCGACAGGGGTGCGGAGCCATAGGGTGCGCCACCGTCGGGAAACGGCAGCTGTCCTCGCCCGATTTCTGATTGGGAGGAAGGATATGATGACTATCAACATATCATCAGGGAGGTTGTCGATGAAGTCTAGGCCTGCTGGAGTCGCTTGCGGTTCTTTCTCGACCCACCTCCGCTTGTTGGCAGCCTCGTTCTCCACCTCGTCGGCGGGGACGGGAACCTCTGTCTCCATATTCATGCCGTGCTCCGGTGCTTCAGCAGCCCCGGCGTCGCCACTCCCTCCGATGGGGCGCTTCGGCGGCATCCTCGTACACTGACGGCTTTGAGGACTCAGAGCGGCGTCGAGGATGCGGGCGGAGAGAGAGGAATTGTGTGTGTGGCGAGGATGGGGGGGGGTGCGGCCGCTCGGCGGCGCCATTAATATAGACCAGTGGGAGCGAGGCGGGCGGCGGTCCAAGGCTGTCTCGCTTCCCGGTGAGAATGACTGCTTAATCTCTAGTATGAATGAAATCTATGCTTAATTACTGAATTTTAGTTGCAAAAAATAGATAGTGATATTGATTTTTAGCTGCATATTTTGACAAATTGCAATGTCTCTTGGCTTAGCGCCGAAGTCTGGCTTTAATTTGCATACCGTAATCTGAACCGTTTGCATTGAAGAGATGCACAGATCCTGTGTTGAACAGCTTGTACGCTTCCCGATGAGCCTGCGCATCGGATTGAGCTAGCACGCCCCCCGTTCAGTCAAGCAGCTTTCCACACGACACCTCCTATAGACATTAAAACCAAGACACGTGGCGTCATGTGAATGGTTAACCGAACGCACATGGTTTGAATTATACAAACGTCTGAGATATTAAAGTGGCAGCTATTTTTTTTCAAAATGCCTTTGTTGGCCGTCATTATTCGAGTGCGCCTTCTCTCAAAATGGATACGAAAAATACCACAGCATGTCGGGTGCCCTTTCATGATAGCATGTCAAGTTTCATGAATTTCAGACGAGTTTTGGATTTACTAGAATTTAAAAACCAGGCATCTCAATGTTTTGCCGGCAATCAACGGTGCCCTGGTGATTGAAATTCATTCCCATTTGTTGCATGGGACCTAAGCATGCACCCAAGGACACAGATTTGATTTTTCAACCAATTTATATGCACTGGAGCATGCACATGTTGTTCAAATTTCAATTATGCACATAAATGCATTGAAAACTCAGTTAATCCATAAAAATGTCCAAACGAACCCCGGAAAATCATAAAAATTCACACAACACTCCTGTTGTTCTATGTTGACACGAGAAAAAACTTGAACGCAATAAGAGGCAATGGATATCGTTTCGTCCCCAAAGGTGGGACGTTCCCTACCGAAAACCATCATGCTTGTTACGAGAAGCTCTGTTTGTGAGAAGCATATACCCAAATCTGCCCCAAATGGGACAAAATTTGTACCACGGCATGTTGATGCCGCTCCATGATAGCATGCCAAGTTTCATGATTTTCGCATTTAGTTTTGGATTTACTAGAATTTAAAAACCAGGCATCTCAATGTTTTGCCGGCAATCAACGGTGCCCTGGTGTTTGAAATTCATTACCATTTCTTGCATGGACCTAAGCATGCACCCAAGGACACAGATTTGATTTTTCAACCAACCTATATGCACTGGAGAATGTGCATGTAGTACAAATTTGAATTATGCACATAAATGCATTGAAAACTCAGTTAATGCATACAAATGTCCAAACGAACCCCGAAAAATTACAAAAATTCACACAACACTCCTGTTGTTCTATGTTGACACGAGAAAAAAACTTGAAAGCAATAAGAGGCAATGGATATCGTTTCGTCCCCAAAGGTGGGACGTTCCCTACCGAAAACCATCATGCTTGTTGTGCGAAGCATATACCCAAACCTGCCCCAAATGGGACAAAATTTGTACCACGGCATGTTGATGCCGCTCCATGATAGCATGCCAAGTTTCATGAATTTTAGACGAGTTTTGGATTTACTAGAATTTAAAAACCAGGCATCTCAATGTTTTGCCGGCAATCAACGGTGCCCTGGTGTTTGAAATTCATTCCTATTTCTTGCATGGGACCTAAGCATGCACCCAAGGACACAAATTTGATTTTTCAACCAATTTATATGCACTGGAGCATGCGCATGTTGTTCAAATTTCAATTATGCACATAAATGCATTGAAAACTCAGTTAATGCATAAAAATGTCCAAACGAACCATGAAAAATCACAAAATTTCACACAACACTCTTGTTGTTCTATGTTGACACGAGAAAAAAACTTGAAAGCAATAAGAGGCAATGGATATCGTTTCGTCCCCAAACGTGGGACATTCCCTACCGAAAACCATCATGCTTGTTGTGAGAAGCTCGGGTTTGTGAGAAGCATATAGCCAAACCTGCCCCAAATGGGACTAAATTTGTACCACGGCATGTTGATGCCGCTCCATGATAGCATGCCAAGTTTCATGAATTTCAGACGAGTTTTGGATTTACTAGAATTTAAAAACCAGGCATCTCAATGTTTTGCCGGTGATCAACGGTGCCCTGGTGTTTGAAATTCACACCCATTTCTTGCATGGGACCTAAGCATGCACCCAAGGACATAGATTTGATTTTTCAACCAATTTATATGCACTGGAGCATTTGCATGTAGTTCAAATTTGAATTATGAACATAAATGCATTGAAAACTCACTTAATGCATAAAAATGTATAAACGAACCCCGAAAAATCACAAAAATTCACACAACACTCATGTTGTTCTATGTTGACACGAGAAAAAAACTTGAAAACAATAAGTGTTGGAAATATGCCCTAGAGGCAATAATAAAAGCATTATTATTATATTTCCTTGTTCGTGATAATTGTCTTTTATTCATGCTATAATTGTATTATCCGGAAATCGTAATACACGTGTGAATACATAGACCACAATACGTCCCTAGTGAGCCTCTAGTTGACTAGCTCGTTGGTCAACAGATAGTCATGGTTTCCTGACTATGGACAAGACCCAATCCTAAGCATAGCACAAGATCGTGTAGTTCGTTTTGCTAGAGCTTTTTCAATGTCAAGTATCTCTTCCTTAGACCATGAGATCGTGTAACTCCCGGATACCGTAGGAGTGCTTTGGGTGTACCAAACGTCACAACGTAACTAGGTGACTATAAAGGTGCACTACAGGTATCTCCGAAAGTGTCTATTGGGTTGACACGGATCGAGACTGGGATTTGTCACTCCGTATGACGGAGAGGTATCTCGGCCCACTCGGTAATGCATCATCATAATGAGCTCAAAGTGACCAAGTGTTTGCTCACGGGATCATGCATTACGGATGCGAGTAAAGTGACTTGCGGTAACGAGACTGAACAAGGTATTGGGATACCGATGATCGAGTCTCGGGCAAGTAACGCATCGATTGACAAAGGGAATAGTATACGGGTTGCTTGAATCCTCGACATCGTGGTTCATCCGATGACAACATCGAGGAGCATGTGGGAGCCAACATGGGTATCCAGATCCGCTGTTGGTTATTGACCTGAGAGCCGTCTCGGTCATGTCTGCGTGTCTCCGAACCCGTAGGGTCTACACACTTAAGGTTCGGTGGCGCTAGGGTTATTAGGAAGACTTGTATGTGATTACCGAATGTTGTTCGAGTCCCGGATGAGATCCCGGACGTCACGAGGAGTTCCTAAGGGTCCGGAGGTAAAGATTTATATATGGGAAGTTGTCAAACGGACACCGGAAAGTTTCGGGGCATACTGTATTGTACCGGGGCCACCGGAATGGTTCCAGAGGTCCACCGGGAGGGGCCACCCTCCTGGGGGGCCACTTGGGCTGCGTGGGGGAAGGAGCCAGCCCCTGATGGGCTGGGCGCACCCCCCCCTTGGGCCCTTGCGCCTAGGGTTTGGGGGGAACCCTAGAAGGGGGCGCCTGCTTGGGGGGCAAGCCACCCCTCCTCGGCCCGCCTCTAGATTCCCATCTAGAGGGGCCGCCCCTTGCCCTCTCCCCTATAAATAGAGGGGTGAGGGAGGGCTGCATACACAAGCCAAGGCGCAGCCCTCCCTCCCAACACCTCTCCTCCTCCGTCGTGCTTGGCGAAGCCCTGGCCGAGATCTTCTTTGCACCAACAACACCACGCCGTCGTGCTGTCGTTGGAGCTGTCTTCCTCAACCTCTCCTTCCCCTTGCTGGATCAAGAAGGAGGAGATGTCGTCCGTACCGTACGTGTGTTGAACGCGGAGGTGCTGTCCGTTCGGCACTTGGTCATCGGTGATCCGAATCACGGCATACGACTCCATCATCACCATCCCTTGAACGCCTTCTACTCGATCTACTAGTGGTATGTAGATGCAAACTCACTCCCTTGACTCGTTGCTTAGATGAACTCATAGATGGATCTTGGTGAAACCGTAGGAAAATTTTTAATTTTCTGCAACGATCCCCAACAGTGGCATCATGAGCTAGGTCTATGCGTAGTTCTCTATTGCACTAGTAGAACACAATTTTGTTGTGGGCGAGATCTTGTCAACTTGCTTGCCGCTACTAGTCTTATCTTGCTTCAGCGGTATTGTGGGATGAAGCGGCCCGGACGAACCTTACAGTACGCTTACGTGAGACCGGTTCCACCGACTGACATGCACTAGTTGCATAAGGTGGCTGGCGGGTGTCTGTCTCTCCCACTTTAGTTGGATCGGATTCGATGAAAAGGGTCCTTATGAAGGGTAAATATAAGTTGACAAAATCACGTTGTGGTTATTCGTAGGTAAGAAAACGTTCTTGCTAGAACCCAATTGCAGCCACGTAAAAGATGCAACAACAATTAGAGGACGTCTAACTTGTTTTTGCAGCAATTGTCATGTGATGTGATATGGCGAAGTTGTGATGAATGATAAATGATATATTGTGATGTATGAGATCATGTTCTTGTAATAGGAATCACGACTTGCATGTCGATGAGTATGACAACCGGCAGGAGCCATAGGAGTTGTCTTTATTTTTGTATGACCTGCGTGTCATTGAAGAACGCCGTGTAAATTACTTTACTTTATTGCTAAACGCGTTAGCCATAGAAGTAGAAGTAGTCGTTAGCGTGACAACTTCATGAAGACACGATGATGGAGATCATGATGATGGAGATCATGGTGTCATGCCGGTGACAAGATGATCATGGAGCCCCGAAGATGGAGATCAATGGAGCTATATGATATTGGCCATATCATGTCACTACTATATAATTGCATGTGATGTTTATTATGTTTATGCATCTTGTTTACTTAGAACGACGGTAGTAAATAAGATGATCCCTTACAACAATTTCAAGAAGTGTTCTCCCTAACTGTGCACCATTGCTAAAGTTAAATGGTTTCAAGCACCACGTGATGATCGGGTGTGATAGATCCTTACGCTCACATACAACGGGTGTAAGACAGTTTTACACATGCAAAACACTTAGGGTTAACTTGACGAGCCTAGCATGTACAGACATGGCCTCGGAACACGGAGACCGAAAGGTCGAACACGAGTCGTATGGAAGATACGATCAACATGAGAATGTTCACCGACGATGACTAGTCCGTCTCACGTGATGATCGGACACGGCCTAGTCGACTCGGATCATGTAACACTTAGATGACTAGAGGGATGTCTAATCTGAGTGGGAGTTCATTAAGATAATTTGATTAGATGAACTTAATTATCATGAACTTAGTCTAAAACCTTTGCAAATATGTCTTGTAGATCAAATGGCCAACGCTCATGTCAACCTGAACTTCAACGCGTTCCTAGAGAAAACCAAGCTGAAAGATGATGGCAGCAACTATACGGACTGTGTCCTAACCCGAGGATCATCCTCATAGCTGCCAGGAAACAATATGTCCTAGAAGGACCGCTAGGTGACGCCTCCCGTCGAGAGAACCAAGACATTATGAATGCTTGGCAAACTCGTCTTGATGATTACTCCCTCGTTCGGTGTGGCATGCTTTACAGCTTAGAACCGGGCTCCAAAAGCGTTTTGAGCAACACGGAGCATATGAGATGTTCAAGAGCTGAAACTAGTTTTCCAAGCTCATGCCCGGTCGAGAGATATGATGTCTCCGACAAGTTCTATAGTTGTAAGATGGAGGAAAACAGTTCAAGGAGCACATACTCAAAATGTCAGGTTGCACAACCGCTTTGTCCCAGTGGACATAAACCTCCCGACGAGGCGGTCATTGACAGAATCCTTGATCGCTCCCACCAAGCTACAAGAGCTTTGTGATGAACTACAATATGCAGGGGATGGTGAAGACCATTCCCGAAGTATTCTCAATGCTGAAGTCGTGAGAGGTTGAAATCAAGAAAGAACATCAAGTGTTGATGGTCAACAAAACCACTAAGTTCAAGAAGGGCAAGGGCAAGAAGAACTTCAAGAAGGATGGCAAGGAGGTTGCCGCCCGGTAAGCAAGTTGCCGGGAAGAAGTCAAAGAATGGACCCAAGCCCGAGACCGAGTGCTTTATTGCAAGGGAAGGGTCACTGAAGCGGAACTGCCCCAAATACTTAGCGGATAAGAAGGCCGGCAACACCAAAGGTATATTTGATATACATGTAATTGATGTGTACCTTACCGACTCGTAGTAACTCCTGGGTATTTGATACCGTGCCGTTGCTCATATTTGTAACTCACAGCAGGAGCTGCGGAATAAGCGGAGACTGGCAAAGGACGAGGTGACGATGCGCGTCGGGAATGGTTCCAGAGTCGATGTGATCGCCGTCGGCATGCTACCTCTACATTTACCCACGAGATTAGTTATGAACCTCAATAATTGTTATTTAGTGCCAAGTTTGAGCATGAACATTGTATCTGGATCTCGTTTAATGCGAGATGGCTACTCTTTTAAATCCGAGAATAATGGTTGTTCTATTTATATGAGAGATATGTTTTATGGTCATGCTCCGATGGTCAATGGTTTATTCTTAATGAATCTCGAGCGTAGTGTTACACATATTCATAGCGTGAATACCAAAAGATGTAAAGTTGATAACGATAGTCCCACATACTTGTGGCACTGCCACCTTGGTCACATTGGTGTCAAGTGCATGAAGAAGCTCCATGCTGATGGACTTTTGGAGTCTCTCGATTATGAATCATTTGACACATGCGAACCATGCCTTATGGGCAAGATGACCAAGACTCCGTTCTCCGGAACAATGGAGCGAGCAACCAACTTATTGGAAATCATACATACCGATGTGTGCGGTCCAATGAGTGTTGAGGCTCATGGAGGATATCGTTATGTTCTCACTCTCACAGATGACTTGAGTAGATATGGGTATGTCTACTTAATGAAACACAAATCTGAAACCTTTGAAAAGTTCAAGGAATTTCAGAATGAAGTAGAGAATCAACGTGACCGAAAGATAAAATTCTTGCGATCGGATCGTGGAGGAGAATATTTAAGTCATGAATTTGGTATACACTTAAGAAAATGTGGAATCGTTTCACAACTCACGCCGCCTGGAACACCTCAGCGTAATGGTGTGTCTGAACGTCGTAATCGCACTCTATTGGATATGGTGCGATCCATGATGTCTCTTACCGATTTACCGCTATCATTTTGGGGATACGCTCTAGAGACAGCTACATTCACTTTAAATAGGGCACCGTCTAAATCCGTTGAGACGACACCGTATGAATTATGGTTTGGGAAGAAACCTAAGCTGTCGTTTCTAAAAGTTTGGGGATGCGATGCTTATGTCAAGAAACTTCAACCTGAAAAGCTCGAACCCAAGTCGGAAAAATGCGTCTTCATAGGATACCCTAAAGAAACCATTGGGTATACCTTCTACTTAAGATCCGAGGGCAAGATCTTTGTTGCCAAGAACGGATCCTTTCCGGAAAAAGAGTTTCTCTGGAAAGAATTAAGTGGGAGGAAAGTAGAACTCGATGAAGTACTACCTCTTGAGCGGGAAAGTAGTGCAGCTCAGAAAATGTTCTGTGATGCCTACACCAACTGAAGAGGAAAATAATGATGATGATCAAGGTACTTCGGATCAAGTAGCTCTTGAACCCGTGGGTCCACGAGGACACGCTCCGCACCTGCAGTGGTACGGCAACCCTGTCCTGGAAATCATGTTGTTAGACAACGGTGAACCTTCGAACTATGAAGAAGCGATGGCGGGCCCAGATTCCAACAAATGGCTGGAAGCCATGAAATCCGAGATAGAATCCATGTATGAAAACAAAGTATGGACTTTGACTGACTTGCCCGATGATCGGCGAGCAATAGAAAACAAATGGATCTTTAAGAAGAAGACGGACGCGGATGGTAATGTCACCATCTATAAAGCTCGACTTGTCGCTAAGGGTTATCGACAAGTTCAAGGGATTGACTACGATGAGACTTTCTCTCCGTGGCGAAGCTTAAGTCCGTCCGAATCATGTTAGCAATTGCCGCATATTATGATTATGAGATATGGCGGATGGACGTCAAAAACAGCGTTCCTTAACGGTTATCTTAAGGAAGAGTTGTATATGATGCAGCCGGAGGGTTTTGTCGATCCTAAGAATGCTAACAAAGTATGCAAGCTCCAGCGATCCATTTATGGGCTGGTGCAAGCATCTCGGAGTTGGAACATTCGCTTTGATGAGATGATCAAAGCGTTTGGGTTTATCTTGAGACTTATGGAGAAGCCTGCGTTTACAAGAAAGTGAGTGGGAGCTCATAGCATTTCTCATATTATATGTAGATGACATACTTTTGATGGGAAATGATATAGAATTCTTGGACAGCATTAAGGCCTACTTGAATAAGTGTTTTTCAATGAAGGACCTTGGAGAAGCTGCTTATATATTAGGCATCAAGATCTATAGAGATAGATCGAGACGCCTCATAGGTCTTTCACAAAGCACATACCTTGATAAGATTTTGAAGATGTTCAAAATGGATCAGTCCAAGAAGGGGTTCTTGCACAGATTGCAAGGTGTGAGGTGAGCTCGGCTCAATGCCCGACCACGACAAAAGATAAAGAAGAGATGAGCGTCATCCCCTATGCCTCAGCCATAGGATCTATTATGTATGCCATGCTGTGTACCGGACCTGATGTAAACCTTGCCGTAAGTTTGGTAGGAAGGTACCAAAGTAATCCCGGCAAGGAACACCGGACAACGGTCAAGAATATCCTGAAGTACGAAAAGGACAAAGGACATGTTTCGTTTATGGAGGTGACGAAGAGCTCGTCAGAAGGGTTACGTCGACGCTAGCTTCGACACAGATCTGAATGACTCTAAGTCACAAACCGGATACGTGTATATGTTGAATGGTGGAGTAGTAAGCTGGTGCAACTGCAAGCAGAGCGTCGTGGCGGGATCTACATGTGAAGCGGAGTACATGGCAGCCTCGGAGGCAGCGCATGAAGCAATTTGGGTGAAGGAGTTCATCACCGACCTAGGAGTCATACCCAATGCGTCGGGGCCGATCAAACTCTTCTGTGATAACACTGGAGCTATTGCACTTGCCAAGGAGCCCAGGTTTCGCAAGAAGACCAGGCACATCAAGCGTCGCTTCAACTCCATCCATGAAAATGTTCAAGATGGAGACATAGAAATTTGTAAAGTGCATACGGATCTGAATGTCGCAGATCCGTTGACTAAACCTCTTCCGCGGGCAAAACATGATCAACACCAGAACTCTATGGGTGTTCGATTCATCACAATGTAACTAGATTATTGACTCTAGTGCAAGTAGGAGACTGTTGGAAATATGCCCTAGAGGCAATAATAAAAGCATTATTATTATATTTCCTTGTTCATGATAATTGTCTTTTATTCATGCTATAATTGTATTATCCGGAAATCGTAATACACGTGTGAATACATAGACCACAATACGTCCCTAGTGAGCCTCTAGTTGACTAGCTCGTTGGTCAACAGATAGTCATGGTTTCTCGACTATGGACATCAGATGTCGTTGACAACGGGATCATGTCATTAGGAGAATGACGTGATGGACAAGACCCAATCCTAAGCATAGCACAAGATCGTGTAGTTCGTTTTGCTAGAGTTTTTTCAATGTCAAGTATCTCTTCCTTAGACCATGAGATCGTGTAACTCCCGGATACCGTAGGAGTGCTTTGGGTGTACCAAACGTCACAACGTAATCGGGTGACTATAAAGGTGCACTACTGTATCTCCGAAAGTGTCTGTTGGGTTGACACGGATCGAGACTGGGATTTGTCACTCCGTATGACGGAGAGCTATCTCTGGGCCCACTCGGTAATGCATCATCATAATGAGCTCAAAGTGACAAGTGTTTGGTCACGGGATCATGCATTACGGTACGAGTAAAGTGACTTGCCGGTAACGAGACTGAACAAGGTATTGGGATACCGACGATCGAGTCTCGGGCAAGTAACGTACTGATTGACAAAGGGAATAGTATACGGGGTTGCTTGAATCCTCGACATCGTGGTTCATCCGATGACAACATCGAGGAGCATGTGGGAGCCAACATGGGTATCCAGATCCCGCTGTTGGTTATTGACCTGAGAGCCGTCTCGGTCATGTCTGCGTGTCTCCCGAGCCCGTAGGGTCTACACACTTAAGGTTCGGTGACGCTAGGGTTATTAGGAAGACTTGTATGTGATTACCGAATGTTGTTCAGAGTCCCGGATGAGATCCCGGACGTCACGAGGAGTTCCGGAAGGGTCCGGAGGTAAAGATTTATATATGGGAAGTTGTCAAACGGACACCGGAAAGTTTCGGGGGCGTACCGGTATTGTACCGGGGCCACCGGAAGGGTTCCGGAGGTCCACTGGGAGGGGCCACCCTCGGGGGCCACTGGGCTGCGTGGGGAAGGAGCCAGCCCACGATGGGCTGGGCGCACCCTTGGGCTCTTGCGCCTAGGGTTTGGGGAACCCTAGAAGGCGCCCCTTGCTTGGGGGGCAAGCCACCCCTCCTGCACGCCCCCCTCTAGATTCCCATCTAGAGGGGCCGCCCCTGCCCTCTCCCCCTATAAATAGAGGGGTGAGGGGAGGGCTGCATACACAAGCCAAGGCGCAGCCCCTCCCCTCCCCAACACCTCTCCTCCTCCGTACGTGCTTGGCGAAGCCCTATCGGAGTACTGTTGCACCAACAACACCACGCCGTCGTGCTGCCGTTGGAGCTGTCTTCCTCAACCTCTCCTTCCCTTGCTGGATCAAGAAGGAGGAGACGTCGTCCGTCTGCACGTGTGTTGAATGCGGAGGTGCTGTCCGTTCGCACTTGGTCATCGGTGATCCGAATCACGGCGAGTACGACTCCATCATCACCATTCCCTTGAACGCTTCCACACTCGATCTACAAGTGGTATGTAGATGCAAACTCACTCCCTTGACTCGTTGCTTAGATGAACTCATAGATGGATCTTGGTGAAACCGTAGGAAAAATTTTAATTTTCTGCAACGTTCCCCAACAATAAGAGGCAATGGATATCGTTTCGTCCCCAAAGGTGGGACGTTACCTACCAAAAACAATCATGCTTGCTGTGAGAAGCTCCGGTTTGTGAGAAGCACATACTCAAACCTGCCCCAAATGGGACAAAATTTGTACCATGACATGTTGACACCGCTCCATGATAGCATGCCAAGTATCATGAATTTCAGACGAGTTTTGGACTTACTAGAATTTAAAACACAGCATCTCAATGTTTTGCCGGCAATCGACGGTGCCCTGGTGTTTGAAATTCATTCCCATTTCTTGAATGGGACCTAAGCATGCACCCAAGGACACGGATTTGATTTTTGAACCAAGTTATATGCACTCGAGCATGCGCATGTAGTTCAAATTTGAATATGCACATAAATGCATTGAAAACTCAGTTAATGCATAAAAATGTCCAAACGAACCCCGAAAAATCACAACAATTCACACAACACTCCTGTTGTTCTATGTTGACACGAGAAAAACACTTGAAAGCAATAATAGGCAATGGATATCGCTTCGTCCCCAAAGGTGGGGCGTTCCCTACCGAAAACCATCATGCTTGTTGTGAGAAGCTCCGGTTTGTGAGAAGCATATACCCAAACCTACCACAAATGGGACAAAATTTGTACCACGTCATGTTGATGCCGCTCCATGATAGCATGCCAAGTTTCATGAAGTTCAGACGAGTTTTGGATTTACTAGAATTTAAAAACCAGGCATCTCAATGTTGTGCCGGCAATCAACGGTGCCCTGGTGTTTGAAATTCATTCCCATTTGTTGCATGGGACCTAAGCATGCACCCAAGGACACGGATTTGATTTTTCAACCAATATATATGCACTTGAGCTTGGGCATGTTGTTCAAATTTCAATTATGTACATAAATGCATTGAAAACTCAGTTAATGCATAAAAATGTCCAAACGAACGCCAAAAATTCACAAAAATTCACACAACACTCCTGTTGTTCTATGTTGACACGAGAAAACACTTGAACACAATAAGAGGCAATGGATATCGTTTCGTCCCCAAAGGTGGGACGTTCCCTACCAAAAACCATCATGCTTGTTCTGAGAAGCTCTGGTTTGTGAGAAGCATATACCCAAACCTGCCCCAAATTGGACAAAATTTGTACCACGGCATGTTGATGCCGCTCCATGATAGCATGCCAAGTTTCATGAATTTCAGACGAGTTTTGGATTTACTAGAATTTAAAAACCAGGCATCTCAATGTTTTTCTTTGGCAATCAACGGTGCCACAGTGTTTGAAATTCATTACCATTTCTTGCATGGACCTAAGCATGCACCCAAGGACACAGATTTGATTTTTCAACCAACTTATATGCACTGGAGCATGTGCATGTAGTTCAAATTTGAATTATGCACATAAATGCATTGAAAACTCAGTTAATGCATACAAATGTCCAAACGAACCCCGAAAAATTACAAAATTCACACAACACTCCTGTTGTTCTATGTTGACACGAGAAAAAAACTTGAAAGCAATAAGAGGCAATGGATATCGTTTCGTCCCCAAAGGTGGGACGTTCCCTACCGAAAACCATCATGCTTGTTGTGCGAAGCATATACCCAAACCTACCCCAAATGGGACAAAATTTGTACCACGGCATGTTGATGCCGCTCCATGATAGCATGGCAAGTTTCATGAATTTTAGACGACTTTTGGATTTGCTAGAATTTAAAAACCAGGCATCTCAATGTTTTGCCGGCAATCAACGGTGCCCTGGTGTTTGAAATTCATTCCTATTTCTTGCATGGGACCTCAGCATGCACCCAAGGACACAAATTTGATTTTTCAACCAATTTATATGCACTGGAGCATGCACATGTTGTTCAAATTTCAGTTATGCACATAAATGCATTGAAAACTCAGTTAATGCATAAAAATGTCCAAACGAACCCTAAAAAATCACAAAATTTCACACAACACTCTTGTTGTTCTATGTTGACACGAGAAAAAAAACTTGAAAGCAATAAGAGGCAATGGATATCCTTTCGTCCCCAAAGGTGGGACGTTCCCTACCGAAAACCATCATGCTTGTTGTGAGAAGCTCGGGTTTGTGAGAAGCATATAGCCAAACCTGCCCCAAATGGGACTAAATTTGTACCACGGCATGTTGATGCCGCTCCATGATAGCATGCCAAGTTTCATGAATTTCAGGAAGTTTTGGATTTACTAGAATTTAAAAACCAGGCATCTCAATGTTTTGCCGGCGATCAACGGTGCCCTGGTGTTTGAAATTCACACCCATTTCTTGCATGGGACCTAAGCATGCACCCAAGGACACAGATTTGTTTTTTCAACCAATTTATATGCATTGGAGCATGTGCATGTAGTTCAAATTTCAATTATGAACATAAATGCATTGAAAACTAACTTAATGCATAAAACTGTATAAACGAACCCCGAAAAATCACAAAAAATCACACAACACTCATGTTGTTCTATGTTGACACGAGAAAAAAACTTGAAAACAATAAGAGGCGATGGATATCGTTTCGTCCCCAAAGGTGGGACGTTACCTACCGAAAACAATCATGCTTGTTGTGAGAAGCTCCGGTTTGTGAGAAGCACATACTCAAACCTGCCCCAAATGGGACAAAATTTGTACCATGACATGTTGACGCCGCTCCATGATAGCATGCCAAGTTTCATGAATTTCAGACGAGTTTTGGATTTACTAGAATTTAAAAACCTGGCATCTCAATGTTTTGCTTAGGCAATCGACGGTGCCACAGTGTTTGAAATTCATTCCCATTTCTTGAATGGGACCTAAGCATGCACCCAAGTACACGGATTTGATTTTTGAACCAAGTTATATGCACTCGAGCATGCATGTAGTTCAAATTTGAATATGCACATAAATGCATTGAAAACTCAGTTAATGCATAAAAATGTCCAAACGAACCCCGAAAAATCACAACAATTCACACAACACTCCTGTTGTTCTATGTTGACACGAGAAAAACACTTGAAAGCAATAATAGGCAATGGATATCGCTTCGTCCCCAAAGGTGGGACGTTCCCTACCGAAAACCATCATGCTTGTTGTGAGAAGCTCCGGTTTGTGAGAAGCATATACCCAAACCTACCCCAAATGGGACAAAATTTGTACCACGTCATGTTGATGCCGCTCCATGATAGCATGCCAAGTTTCATGAAGTTCAGACGAGTTTTGGATTTACTAGAATTTAAAAACCAGGCATCTCAATGTTGTGCCGGCAATCAACGGTGCCCTGGTGTTTGAAATTCATTCCCATTTGTTGCATGGGACCTAAGCATGCACCCAAGGACACATATTTGATTTTTCAACCAATATATATGCACTGGAGACTGCGCATGTTGTTCAAATTTCAATTATGCACATAAATGCATTGAAAACTCAGTTAATGCATAAAAATGTCCAAACGAACGCCAAAAATTCACAAAAATTCACACAACACTCCTGTTGTTCTATGTTGACACGAGAAAACACTTGAACACAATAAGAGGCAATGGATATCGTTTCGTCCCCAAAGGTGGGACGTTCCCTACCGAAAACCATCATGCTTGTTCTGAGAAGCTCTGTTTTTTGAGAAGCATATACCCAAACCTGCCCCAAATGGGACAAAATTTGTACCACGGCATGTTGATGCCGCTCCATGATAGCATGCAAAGTTTCATGAATTTCAGACGAGTTTTGGATTTACTAGAATTTAAAAACCAGGCATCTCAATGTTTTTCTGGCAATCAACGGTGCCCTGGTGTTTGAAATTCATCACCATTTCTTGCATGGACCTAAGCATGCACCCAAGGACACAGATTTGATTTTTCAACCAACTTATATGCACTAGAGCATGTGCATGTAGTTCAAATTTGAATTATGCACATAAATGCATTGAAAACTCAGTTAATGCATACAAATGTCCAAACGAACCCCGAAAAATTACAAAAATTCACACAACACTCCTGTTGTTCTATGTTGACACGAGAAAAAACTTGAAAGCAATAAGAGGCAATGGATATCGTTTAGGTCCCCAAAGGTGGGGCGTTCCTCACCGAAACCATCATGCTTGTTGTGCGAAGCATATACCCAAACCTGCCCCAAATGGGACAAAATTTGTACCACGACATGTTGATGCCGCTCCATGATAGCATGGCAAGTTTCATGAATTTTAGACGACTTTTCGATTTACTAGAATTTAAAAACCAGGCATCTCAATGTTTTGCCGGCAATCAACGGTGCCACAGTGTTTGAAATTCATTCCTATTTCTTGCATGGGACCTAAGCATGCACCCAAGGACACAAATTTGATTTTTCAACCAATTTATATGCACTGGAGCATGCGCATGTTGTTCAAATTTCAATTATGCACATAAATGCATTGAAAACTCAGTTAATGCATAAAAATGTCCAAACGAACCCTGAAAAATCACAAAATTTCACACAACACTCTTGTTGTTCTATGTTGACACGAGAAAAAAAACTTGAAAGCAATAAGAGGCAATGGATATCCTTTCGTCCCCAAAGGTGGGACGTTCCCTACCGAAAACCATCATGCTTGTTGTGAGAAGCTCGGGTTTGTGAGAAGCATATAGCCAAACCTGCCCCAAATGGGACTAAATTTGTACCACGGCATGTTGATGCCGCTCCATGAAAGCATGCCAAGTTTCATGAATTTCTGACGAGTTTTGGATTTACTAGAATTTAAAAACCAGGCATCTCAATGTTTTGCCGGCGATCAACGGTGCCCTGGTGTTTGAAATTCACACCCATTTCTTGCATGGGACCTAAGCATGCACCCAAGGACACAGATTTGATTTTTCAACCAATTTATATGCACTGGAGCATGTGCATGTAGTTCAAATTTGAATTATGAACATAAATGCATTGAAAACTCACTTAATGCATAAAACTGTATAAACGAACCCCGAAAAATCAAAAAAAATCACACAACACTCATGTTGTTCTATGTTTACACGAGAAAAAAACTTGAAAACAATAAGAGGCAATGTATATCGTTTCGTCCCCAAAGGTGGGACGTTACCTACCGAAAACAATCATGCTTGTTGTGAGAAGCTCCGGTTTGTGAGAAGCACATACTCAAACCTGCCCCAAATGGGACAAAATTTGTACCATGACATGTTGACGCCGCTCCATGATAGCATGCCAAGTTTCATGAATTTCAGACGAGTTTTGGATTTACTAGAATTTAAAAACCTGGCATCTCAATGTTTTGCCGGCAATCGACGGTGCCCTGGTGTTTGAAATTCATTCCCATTTCTTGAATGGGACCTAAGCATGCACCCAAGTACACGGATTTGATTTTTGAACCAAGTTATATGCACTCGAGCATGCGCATGTAGTTCAAATTTGAATTATGCACATAAATGCATTGAAAACTCAGTTAATGCATAAAATGTCCAAACGAACCCCGAAAAATCACAACAATTCACACAACACTCCTGTTGTTCTATGTTGACATGAGAAAAACACTTGAAAGCAATAATAGGCAATGGATATCGCTTCGTCCCCAAAGGTGGGACGTTCCCTACCGAAAACCATCATGCTTGTTGTGAGAAGCTCCGGTTTGTGAGAAGCATATACCCAAACCTACCCCAAATGGGA
Source organism: Aegilops bicornis (assembly GCA_021605145.1). NCBI lineage: Eukaryota > Viridiplantae > Streptophyta > Magnoliopsida > Poales > Poaceae > Aegilops > Aegilops bicornis. The sequence continues at coordinate 720,965,011 of CM038670.1, read as the reverse complement.
CAAAATTTGTACCACGTCATGTTGATGCCGCTCCATGATAGCATGCCAAGTTTCATGAAGTTCAGACGAGTTTTGGATTTACTAGAATTTAAAAACCAGGCATCTCAATGTTGTGCCGGCAATCAACGGTGCCCTGGTGTTTGAAATTCATTCCCATTTGTTGCATGGGACCTAAGCATGCACCCAAGGACACATATTTGATTTTTCAACCAATATATATGCACTGGAGCATGCGCATGTTGTTCAAATTTCAATTATGCACATAAATGCATTGAAAACTCAGTTAATGCATAAAAATGTCCAAACGAACGCCAAAAATTCACAAAAATTCACACAACACTCCTGTTGTTCTATGTTGACACGAGAAAAAACTTGAACGCAATAAGAGGCAATGGATATCGTTTAGGTCCCCAAAGGTGGGACGTTCCCTACGAAAACCATCATGCTTGTTACGAGAAGCTACGGTTTGTGAGAAGCATATACCATAACCTGCCCCAAATGGGACAAAATTTGTACCACGGCATGTTGATGCCGCTCCATGATAGCATGCCAAGTTTCATGAATTTCAGACGAGTTTTGGATTTACTAGAATTTAAAAACCAGGCATCTCAATGTTTTGCTGGCAATCAACGGTGCCCTGGTGTTTGAAATTCATTACCATTTCTTGCATGGACCTAAGCATGCACCCAAGGACACAGATTTGATTTTTCAACCAACTTATATGCACTGGAGCATGTGCATGTAGTTCAATTTTGAATTATGCACATAAATGCATTGAAAACTCAGTTAATGCATACAAATGTCCAAACAAACCCCGAAAAATTACAAAAATTCACACAACACTCCTGTTGTTCTATGTTGACACGAGAAAATACTTGAAAGCAATAAGAGGCAATGGATATCGTTTCGTCCCCAAAGGTGGGACGTTCCCTACCGAAAACCATCATGCTTGTTGTGCGAAGCATATACCCAAACCTGCCCCAAATGGGACAAAATTTGTACCACGGCATGTTGATGCCGCTCCATGATAGCATGGCAAGTTTCATGAATTTTAGACAACTTTTGGATTTACTAGAATTTAAAAACCAGGCATCTCAATGTTTTGCCGGCAATCAACGGTGCCCTGGTGTTTGAAATTCATTCCTATTTCTTGCATGGGACCTAAGCATGCACCCAAGGACACAAATTTGATTTTTCAACCAATTTATATGCACTGGAGCATGCGCATGTTGTTCAAATTTCAATTATGCACATAGATGCAGTGAACACTAAGTTAATGCATAAAAATGTCCAAACGAACCCTGAAAAATCACAAAATTTCACACAACACTCTTGTTGTTCTATGTTGACACGAGAAAAAAAACTTGAAAGCAATAAGAGGCAATGGATATCCTTTCGTCCCCAAAGGTGGGACGTTCCCTACCGAAAACCATCATGCTTGTTGTGAGAAGCTCGGGTTTGTGAGAAGCATATAGCCAAACCTGCCCCAAATGGGACTAAATTTGTACCACGGCATGTTGATGCCCCTCCATGATAGCATGCCAAGTTTCACGAATTTCAGACGAGATTTGGATTTACTAGAATTTAAAAACCAGGCATCTCAATGTTTTGCCGGCAATCAACGGTGCCCTGGTGTTTGAACTTCACACCCATTTCTTGCATCGGACCTAAGCATGCACCCAAGGACACAGTTTTGATTTTTCAACCAATTTATATGCACTGGAGCATGTGCATGTAGTTCAAATTTGAATTATGCACATAAATGCATTGAAAACTCACTTAATGCATCAAAATGTCCAAACGAACCCCGAAAAATCACAAAAATTCACACAACACTTATGTTGTTCTATGTCGACACGACAAAAAAACTTGAAAGCAATAAGAGGCAATGGATATCGTTTCTTCCCCAAAGGTGGGACGTTCCCTACCGAAAACAATCATGCTTGCTGTGAGAAGCTCCGGTTTGTGAGAAGCACATACTCAAACCTGCCCCAAATGGGACAAAATTTGTACCATGACATGTTGACGCCGCTCCATGATAGCATGCCAAGTTTAATGTATTTCAGACGAGTTTTGGATTTACTAGAATTTAAAAACCAGGCATCTCAATGTTTTGCCGGCAATCGACGGTGCCCTGGTGTTTGAAATTCATTCCCATTTCTTGAATGGGACCTAAGCATGCACCCAAGGACACGGATTTGATTTTTTAACCAAGTTATATGCACTCGAGCATGCGCATGTAGTTAAAATTTGAAGTATGCACATAAATGCATTGAAAACTCAGTTAATGCATAAAATTGTCCAAATGAACCCCAAAAAATCACAAAAATTCACACAACACTCCTGTTGTTCTATGTTGACACGAGAAAAACACTTGAAAGAAATAATAGGCAATGGATATCGCTTCGTCCCAAAGGTGGGACGTTCCCTACCAAAAACCATCATGCTTGTTGTGAGAAGCTCCGGTTTGTGAGAAGAATATACCCAAACCTACCCCAAATGGGACAAAATTTGTATCACGGCATGTTGATGCCGCTCCATGATAGCATGCCAAATTTCATGAATTTCAGACGAGTTTTGGATTTAGTAGAATTTAAAAACCAGGCATCTCAATGTTTTGCCGGCAATCAACGGTGCCCTGGTGTTTTAAATTCATTCCCATTTTTGCATGGGACCTAAGCATGCACCTAATGAAAAAGATTTGATTTTTCAACGAATTTATATGCACTGGAGAATGTGCATGTAGTTCAAATTTGAATTATGCACATAAATGCATTGAAAACTCACTTAATGCAACAAAATGTCCAAATGGACACTGAATAATTCCAATTCTTTTATGATCATTGCAGATAAAAGGTCTAGCAATTCAAACACCGTCCATTGCCGCTGTGACCCCATTACGTAATTCAAATCAAGACCAAAAATCAAGTAGATCCCACACAGTTTATTATAACTAACCGTGTGAGATTCAACACAAAATATCTTTGGACCGTGTTTGAATAAGGGACCGTGTCTGATGACACTTTGCACGCCAGTTTTTTGTCTGAAGCAATTCCAAATTTCGGCTTCCGCGGAAATATCTACCTCCCCGCCCCCTCCCCCTTACCAAAAGCCACATTTCCCCTCTTTCCGCCTTCCTTTCCAAGTTGAAACCTTCACTCCTTGCTTGCAGCGCCGCCGCCTCCTCGCTGGCGACCCTCCTTCACGCTGCTCGGCCTCGCCTATCCAGGCAGGTAATCCACACCCGACCCCCATCCTCCTCCTTCCACATCCCACATGCCCCGACCACCGGCGCGAGCGCGACACCTTCCACCCAAATCACCGACCCCTCCACCAAATAAGCGCCGGCCTAAGCCATGGTGCACATAGTATAGCCAGGACCTCAAGGAGCATTTAGCAGCAGAGAAGCAAATCGCGGCCGCACGCGCGGATGAGGTCGCGATGGCTGCCATTTGTGCCGACCCCCAGATCTTGGAGGAGCACCTCGCCGTCGAGGCCACCCTTGACGCCTCGCGCACCAACGCCGCGACGTGGTTGGCTGCTTTAAACGACAGTTTGTGGCGTTTTCTCGAGGCCACCGTCAGTGCCTTCGACGAAGACTATGAGGTGTTTTCTCAGTGTGCACGTGCTTACCTCATCTCGAGAGCCAGAAGGTTGGTGCCCGGAGTGGCTCAGGCAACTCACCACTACAACGAGGGCACCCACGATGCGGAGGCTTCGCCCTCTTCCATGTCCAAGGAGCCAATCGTCATCGATATCTCCGACAATGAGGAGTAGCTTGTCTTATTAGCTCACTATAAGGACCCATGTTCAGTTTGCTAGATACTGCCTTTCCTTAACAAATTCTAGTGAATTTTGCTATCTACTTTCACCATGCAATCTTCTGCTATAGTGTATATGTTCTATATGTCATGCAATGTGGTGTTCAATTAACTGCTTGGTTCAATTATGCAAATGTGATGTTCAATTCTTCAGGGTGCAATATTTCCAAGTTGTTAAGCATGCTTGGTTTGGTTAACTGTCTGATCTTCTATTAGGAGTATGTTATATTGTTCAATTGGTGTTTACTTAACTGCTTGGTTCATTTGTTGCGGCTTGGTTCACTTGTTGTGGTGTTTAGTTATCTCCTTGGTTCAATTCTGCAATGCGATGTTCAATTGTTGTGGCTGAGGAATAAATCAAATTTGGTTGTACTAAATACATGAGAAACAAATACAATTGCTATATTTCCAAGTTGTTAAGTATGCTTGGTTTGGTTAACTGTCTGATCTTCTATTAGGAGTATGTTATATTATGCAATGTGGTGCTCAATTAACGTTTGGTTCATTTGTTGTGGTGTTTAGTTAACTGCTTGGTTCAATTCTGTAGTGCGATGTTCAATTGCTATGCCTGCATTCTGTTATTGTATACCATGTGAGGACAAATCGAATTTGGCTGTACTAAATACATGAGAAACAAATACAATTGCTATATTTCCAAGTTGTTAAGCATGCTTGGTTTGGCTAACTGTCCGATCTTCTATTAGGAGTATGTTATATTGTGCAATGTGATGCTCAGGTAACGTTTGGTTCATTTGTTGTGGTGTTTAGTTAACTGCTTGGTTCAATTCTGTAATGCGATGTTCAATTGCTATGGCTGCATTCTCTTATTGTGTACCATGTGAGGAATAAATCGAATTTGGCTGTACTAAATACACGAGAAACAAATACAATTGCTATATTTCCAAGTTGTTAAGCATGCTTGGTTTGGTTAACTGTCGGATCTTCTATTAGGAGTATGTTATATTGTGCAATGTGGTGCTTTCGATTAACGTTTGGTTCATTTGTTGTGGTGTTTAGTTAACTGCTTGGTTCAATTCTGCAATGTGATGTTCAATTGTTGTGGCTGCATTCTGTTATTGTATACCATGTGAGGAATAAATTGAATTTGGCTGCACTTAATATATGAGAAACATATACAAGTGCTATATTTCCTAGTTATTAATCATGCTTGGTTTGGATAAATGGGTTTTCCATGTGGCTTGAATTAATCGATGAATCTGCAATGTGCTTATTTATCATCAACATATTTCTTGATAGCATGCGAACATTAATTAACACGATGACTAACTACCTTACATGTGTTGCGAGAAACAATGGGAAGCACTGAGGTTTATAAGATGGTACTAACTATTATACCTTGCCTATTTGTATTCCTTTGCCCCATTTCCAATATAGATAAGATATTTATGCACATCCTTGTTTTCAGGCTTCACTGATGATTACCTCTCAAACCACCTCCGTGGTTAGGAGGCGAGAAAGTTTTCATACAAGACCCACGGTTCAATGTTGAAGTGTTCTGAAGAGGTCGAAGGATGGACGGTCAATCATCCACGAGCATCGCCTAAAGTTGCAAAGACCTTCAACATGAATGAAGGCTCAATATTCGCCTTCCGCTTCAAAGCAGTTTTCCGGATGAGATGCATCTCTCTATGTACCGTCTATGATGCTAATTTGAAAGGTTCTAGATGTTGCATGTGAAACTTCTTCTTTGTGCGATTGTGTAATGGGGTAGCTGAGTGCTGAAGCTATATCATGTTGTATTTCAATTATGAAATCCTGCTTCCTTAATATGGAAATGGAATATATTATGTGCTTAATATGAATGTCAATTAGATTAGTAAATGGATTATTAATAATAGGGCAATTAGCCCGCTAATTGGCCAATTAGCTTGCTAATTGGGTTTTCCTATTGCAAACGGTTAATGAGAAACCACCGTGGACGATGACCTCAGGCAACACACACAGTTTCTAGGAATAAACCGTGTTGGATCAATGAACAATCACACACGACATTTGAGGGAGTCCTGGACTAAGGGGTCCTCGGGCGTCCGACCTGTTATCCATGGGCTGGACTGATGGACCGTGAAGACATGAAGACCGAAGACTACGCTCGTGTCCGGATTGGACTCTACTTGGCATGGAAGGCAAGCTAGGCGACCTATTATGAAGGTTTCCTCCTATGTAACAGACCTCATGTAACCCTAGATCTCTCCGGTGTCTATATAAACCGGAGAGCATAGTCCGGATAGGACAGATATTCATTACCATATTCACAGAGGCTAGACTTCTAGGGTTTAGCCATTACGATCTCGTGGTAGATCAACTCTTGTAACACTCATATTCATCAATATCAATCAAGCAGGAACTAGGGTATTACCTCCATAGATAGGCCCCGAACCTGGGTAAACATCGTGTCCCCCATTCCTGTTACCATCAATCCTAGACGCACAGTTCGGGACCCCCTACCCGAGATCCGCTGGTTTTGACACTGACATTGGTGCTTTCATTGAGAGTTCCACTGTGCCATCGACGTAAGGCTCGATGGCCCCTCCAATCGCCGGCAATGGCGTCGTTCAGGGAGAAATCTTTTTCCCCGGACAAATCTTTGTGTTCGGCGGCTTCGTACTGCGGGCCAACTCGCTTGGCCGCCTGGAGCAGGTCGATAGCTACGCCCCTGGCCATCAGGTCAGATTCGGAAGCTTGAATTACGTCGCGGATATCCGTGGAGACTTGATCTTCGATGGATTTGAGACCGCGGCGATCACTCCCCCTCTCTCCGATGAACTTGACTTAAATCTGTCATCGGATCACATCCAGGAGATGGATCATGTTGCTACAACAACCTTAGAGCCAAAGCAGATCGCGCCCTCCGAGGCCATAAAGTCCGCAGCGTTGGAGCCGCACATGGACTCGACATCCTGCAATGCTTGCGTCAACGGAACCCCGGACTCGTCTCCGGTTACACGTTCCGGACCGGATACACCTGCGGACACCGAGCTGGATCGGTTGTCGATTTTCAAATTTAGCACCGCAGACATCTTCCAGCATTCGCCTTTGGGTGATGTACTAAATTATTTGAAGAACTTGACGCTTGAGGAAGACTCACAGCCGAACTATATTCGGTTTGAGCTAGAGGCGGACGACGATAATTTTGCTTCCCACCCTCCACCCACTTCATAGCCACCGTCGACGACTTAACCGACGTGCTTGACTACGGCTCCGAAGACATCATAGGTATGGACGACGATGCCTACAATGAGCAAGGTCAAGACCCGCCATTCATTGGACGTTGGACGGCCACCTCCTCGTATGACGTTTACATGGTTGATACACCCAAAGGATCTGGCGACGACAAAGAAGAGCCGGATATGAACAAACCCTCTGAGACGCAGTCCAAGCATCGGCGCCCCAAACGTCGTTCTAAGCCTCGTCGCTCAAAGGATGGCAACACTGGTACCGGAGATAATAGCACTCCGGGTGATGCCGAAAACAATTAAGACCCCGTTGGTGCGGCATCCGAACAGGAGGAACATGAAAACAGGCAAGACAACCCTGATGAACAGGCCACAGAAGATAACTCGTAGGACGACAGTTACCATCCACCCTCCAAGGAAGAGAAAAGCCTCGGCAACGAAGACTTCATCGTGCTGGAGGACCCTGTGGAGCAGGAGCGCTTTAAGCTTCAACTCATAGCCACTGCAAGGAGCACGAAAAAAAAAGCAGCAGCTTCAAGCCGAACAAGATCTGCTCGTAGACAGATGAACTGATGTCCTGACTGCCGAAGAATACGGCCTCAAGCGCCCAGCTAAGAGCTACCCTAAACGCAGACTGCTACCTCAATTCGACGAGGAAGCACGGGAGCACACATCTCCCTTGCGTAATGCGGAATGACCACCGCGTGGTCGAGACAGGGTGGCCGACCGGCCACCCCTCGATCGGGATAAAGCGGCAACTCAGGCCGAACAGCAGCCTGCCCCACCACCCGAAAAAATAAAGACGAAAGAGTTCGGGGTCACACATACGACCTTCGGCAGACCCTGGACAATAAAGCATGATATACAAGATCGATCTACAGATCGCGTGGACGTGCCTCAAGGCACGACGATGGCTACCAATTCGGACGTGACAAACCTAACCACGCCCGGGCGAATGCATGACGGACTCCATCGAGCTACGCGGCGTTGCAGCTCGTCTGAGAGGTGCCACACACCCTCTCGCTTCACGAGCGAGTCTTGGATCACGAATTCCCCGAGGGATTCAAGCCCGTCAATATCGAATCATATGACGACACAATCGATCCCACAGTATGGATCGAGGATTTCATCCTCCACATCCACATGGCTCGAGGAGATGACCTCCACGCCATTAAATACCTCCCACTCAAGCTCAAAGGGCCAGCTCGGCACTGGCTTAACAACCTGCCTGAAAATTCTATCGGCAGCTGGGAGGACTTGGAAGAAGCTTTCCTAAACAACTTCCAAGGAACATATGTCCGGCCACCAGACGCCGATGATCTAAGCCACATAGTTCAACAACACGGAGAATCAGCCGTAAAATTCTGGACTAGGTTCCTAACCAAAAAGAACCGGATCGTTGGTATGCGTCTGGATGCCGAGGCCTTGGCAGCCTTCAAACACAGCATCCGTGACGAATGGCTAGCACGCCACCTCGGCCAAGAAAAGCCAAAGTTCATGGCAGCCCTCACGGCACTCATGACCCGCTTTTGCGCGGGAGAGGACAGTTGGCTGGCCCGTAGTAACAACACAGCCAACGAGACATGCCCCTCGGAGGCCAAGAATAGCACTAGCAAGCTCCGGCGCAATAGACCACAAACACCGAAGCAATGACAACAATACCGATGACGACAGTCAATGCCGGATTCACTGGCTCCAAGTCCGGCCAGCGGAAGAAGCCCTATAAAAGAAACAATGAAGGACCTTCCAGCCTGGACCACATACTCGACCGTCCGTGCCAGATACACGGCACCCCGGACAAGCAAGCCTATCATACCAACATGGATTGTTGGGTTTTCAAGCAGGCTGGCAAGTTAAATGCCGAAAACAAAGAAAAGGGATCACAAAGTGAGGACGAGGACGAAGAGCCCCGGCAGCCGAACCTTTGGGGGCGAAGAAATTTCCCCTCAAGTCAAAGCGGTGAAAATGATATATGCTACACACATCCCCAAAAGGGGCGTGGCGTGCACTCGAGGGCGTCGGCGGTAGAGCCAGTCGCCCCCAAATTCAATCCATGGTCGTCATTTCCGATCACCTTTGATCGTCGAGACCACCCAACCAGTATCCGTCATGGCGGTTCGGCCGCATTGGTCCTCGACCCAATCATCAACGGCTTTCACCTAATACGAGTCCTAATGGACGGTGGTAGCAGCCTCAACCTGCTCTATCAAGACACAGTTCAGAAGATGGGCATTGACCCCTCACGGATCAAACCAACAAAGACTACCTTCAAAGGAGTCATACCAGCGTCGGCGCCCTTGTATGCAGGCTCAATCACGCTGGAAGTGGTCTTCGGCTCTCCGGACAATTTCCGAAGCTATGAGTTAATCTTCGACATCGCCCCCTTCCGCAGCGGCTACCACGCATTACTCGGACGAACAGCGTTTGCTAGATTCAATGCAGTGCCACACTACGCTTACCTCAAACTCAAGATGCGCGGTCCACGCGGCGTCATAACAGTCAATGGAAACACGGAACGCTCTCTCCGAATAGAGGAGCACACCACCGCCCTAGCAACAGAGGTATAGAACGGCCTTCTCAAGCAGCACTATAGTGCGGCTGCCGAGCCCCTGGACACCATCAAGAGGTCCCGAACTACACTGCAGCAGGACGGCAAGGTTCATCAAGAGCTCGACTAGCAATTCGGCTTCCATCCCAGTCCAGATGAAGTAGTGGCATTCGTACCACGCGTACATAATTACACACTTGAGATTCCATGGACATCGACGGAGGCACAAGCTCAATCGGGATCTACAGTTCGGCTAGACTGACCCCGGATACACCTTTTTCTTTCTGTTTCAGGTTCCTTTTCCCGCGAGCCTGATCACAAGCCCCTTCGAAGGATTGGCATACAAAGGGGACATGCAACATAGGTGTGTAGGGTCACCTCCATATGTTCTTTTGGCCGGTATTTTACTTCTTTCTCGGGACCCGTCGCTGCCCCCTCTCGATTCCGACATATTACATAGCACGGGTGTTTATCGCACTATTTGTACAAGATACGCCTTAACGTATCCATTCAGTTATAATGATAATGATTTGCGGCGCAGTTTTTGTGGTTTTTTCCCCTTACTTCATTTCATTTCGATCTGCTTATTAGCTACATCGGTACTCTTTTGTACGTTTGATATTCGCTAGGGGCTGCTTATCGCCCCAAAATAAGGCAGCAAAGTCCGAACACTTTTTGTATAAAAGTTCGGCACCCCGAATTTAGCATTATATGCATTGGCTCCGAATCATGTCTTTGGTCAATAGTTGGGTTGCCCGGTTCCTATGCTTGCTACCCTACGTTCCACTCTATCGGCTAGGGTAGTAAAGGGAGAACTACTGTGATTGTGCCCTGGCCTTGACCGGATGAGCACCTCAGTAGATAAAGCCGAAACTGATCATCATGAAGGCGAGAGCGGTCAGCTGTTAAATGGGTTACAAAATCGTTGGAGATTTTTTTTCCACCTCACGCGAAGGATCGGCACTTCCGATCGAATCTTGTCGACACCTTGGCTTGGACCAGGGGCTGCGCACTTGCTTAATTATAAAACTCCTATGGCTAAGTGAGGGCGTTTAAGCCGTATAGTCTGATTGCCTTTTTTGTTGCGCTAAACAACTCCTTCAAGGACCATACAATTGGATCAAGATTGTTTAGATCCCATCCCGAACACCTCCATACCAATTACATGAGGGCAGAAGCCGACAACTGGCCAACCCTCAGATTGCATATAAAATGGCCGCACAGGAGGAAACAATTTAAAGCATAACGAAATTACATTACAAAACAAGCTCTGTCTTTATAATACAAGGAAAAGGCCCAATACGAATGTATTCATTCGAAAATAACGTCCTGCGAACATTGAGCTGCCACAAGTCGAGACCCTTCTATGACATCCGCAAAATATTTCTCGGGTGTGCGGTGCTCCTTGCCCTCCGGCGGCCCGCTGGCCACTTCAACATCGTTCATCTTCACCCACCACATCTTGTAGCGAGCGAAGGCCATACGGGCGCCTTCAATACATGCAGAGCGCTTGAAGACGTCCAACCACGAACAGGCTTCCACTAGCCGCCTCACGAGTCCGAAGTAGCTGCCGGGTATAGATTCGGCTGGCCATAGCCGGATTGTCAAATCCTTCATGGCTAGTTCGACCACCCTGTGCAGCTCCACCAGCTGCTTCAGCTGATCGGTGAAGGACACGGGATGCTCTGGCGTCGCATACTGCGACCAGAATAGCTTCTCTGTAGAACCTCCTCCTTCGGCTTGGTAGAACGCTGTAGCATCTGATACGCTGCGTGGTAGATCTGCAAAAGCTCCTGGGGAACTCCGAACCCGGGTTAGTAAAAGGTACTGCCTCTCTGCATACTTGTTTTGCATCTTAAAAGCCTTACCCGCCGTGATCTTCCTGGCCTCCTGGATCTCCTAGATGACGGCCTGGGCCTCATTCCGCGCGATTTCCGCGCCCTGACGAGCCTTGGTGAGTTCGGCCTCCTGAGCCGACGCATCATTCTCCATGGTCTCACATTTTTTCACTGCATCTTGGAGCTCCTGCTGGATTTCCTTGACACGGGCCTCGAGCTTCTTACGGGCGGCTTGCTGCTGGACAACCTTCTCCCCGGCCTCGCCCAGGGCCTTCCTCAAGGCCTCGCCTCGGTCGCTGCTCCTGCATAAATTTCGACATTACAGTCAATATACAGCGTCTCCGCTTTACGAACACACAACAAGACGTTACTTACCTTGCTTCACCTGCAGCCGCACTCTAACCTCGCCGAGCTCGTTCTCGGTCAACTCCAGCCTCTGCTTCAGTTTAGAGACTTCGGCAGCATGTGAGGTCGCGGCCAACAACGACGCCTGCTCATGCACACTCACGTTAGTCTCCTACACTAGAGGATCGATCCTCTGTCCGGTTCCTCCTACCGAGCACCGGGCAGTGTCTCAGGGGCTACTGGCTATATGGGTTTTTTTCTCTGTCACTTACCTCGAAACCTGTCAACAGGTTGCTGCAGGCTTCATTCAGTCCACTCTTGGCAGACTAAACCTTTACGATCACCACGCTCATAAGAACACGGTGCTCGTCCATAACGGAGGCGCCTCGTAGCGCCTCCATAAGGTTATCCGGCGCCCCTGGATGGACAGGGATCACCGGCGGAAACGGTGTACCCCCCCCCCTTTAAAGGGGGCTGCTCGCTCGACTCCGGAGCCATATGGGTCTCCAAAATCGTATTCGACTGAGGGCCAAGCTGGATGCGGACCTCTTCACCAGTCTCCATGGGGATCGTCTCCTTCATGTGTCCGGCAGTGGAGGCTTCGCCTCGTGGCGCCTCCCGGACAGCGTCCTTGGTTCCTTCCCAGCTCGGATCGGCCCTCCGGGACAGCGCCTCGATGTCATCCCCGGCCCCGGGGGAGCAAGCAGGCGGTGGCGACTGGCTCGCCATCTCCGACGGAGCCAACGAACTTCCAGACGATGATCGCTGGATTAGGTCGCGGGCCGGACTGCAATAGTACTGCTTACTACATCAAGATAATGGAGAGAAAGGGTTGGATGTGTGCATAAATAAGCCATGTCACTTATGATGCGGCCTGGGGCTTTGTGCGGGGGCGCCGTTCCGGACTACTGTCCATGTCCCACGCGGTGTTGGCCACCGAAACGCCCTTCCCCTTTTTGGGCACCTCCGCCTCCAGATGCGCCGGAGCCGCCCTCTTCTTCTTCCTCTCCTCAGGGGGAGGATTGTTTTCTTCCTCCTCCTCCTCTTCCCCGTCACTGTTTTCAGGGACAGAGGAATGAGTTTCGTCGTCTTCGGATGCGGACCTTTACGACGGAGGCCACTCTTGGCCCCCTTTGCCTTCTTCTTGGCCTTCTTCTCCGGCGCCTTATATGGCGCCGGTACTAGCATCTCCGCCAAGCGCGGGATGACTGGTTCTTCGGGCAGCGGAGCCGGACACTGGATACGTTTCGCCCTCTCCATCCAGATCTGAAGAGCGATAATAAAAGCTCGGACATCATCCTCGAAACAATTAGGTTGAGGACTCATTGAAATAACATACCTTCTTTGGCGGGGTGTGTACAATCGTGATCACGGTCTGAATCCGTGGCCGGTGGTTTTTCATTGCCCTTGAAGAGCAATTTCCATGCGCCTTCGTGCGTGGTCTCGAAGAGCCTCGTCAGGGTCCGGTGCTTCTTTGGATTGAACTCCCACAGCAGGCAGCTTCAGTGCTGGCTGGAAGGGTCCGGCGAACTAACATCACCTGGATCACGTCAACAAGCTTGACGCTCTTGGTTACCATGCTCTGAACACGCGTCTGCAGCGCTATCAGCTCGTCAGGAGAACACTAGTTCGGACTCTTCTCGACCCAGGAGGTGAATCGCATAGTAGCATCGGAGCGGAATTCGGCAGCTGCGGCCCAGGTGGTGCCGCGTGGTTCTGTGATGTAGAACCACTGCTTCTGCCACTCCTTTACCGTATCCACGAAGGTGCCTTTGGGCCAGGAGACGTTGGACAATTTGCTCACCATTGCCCCTCCGCACTCCGCGTGCTGGCCATCCACCACCTTCGGCTTCATGTTCAAGACTTTGAGCCACGGCCCAAAGTGGGGTTGGATGCGGAGGAAGGCCTCGCACACGACGATAACGCCGAGATGTTGAGGAAGGAATTCGGGGACAGATCATGGAAATCCACCCTGTAATAATACATTAACCCGCGGACGAAGGGGTGGAGTGGAAACCCTAACTGCGGAAGAAATGGGGAGGAATACGACCCTCTCTGTGAGCTCCGGCGTGGGGCGATCATCCCTCGGCCGGTAGACGATGGGTGATCTCCTTCGCCAAATATCCGGCCGCTCGGAGCTCAGTAATGTCCTCCTCCATGACGGAGGAGACCATCCATTTGCCCTGACCACCAGATCCGGACATGGTTGCTGGAGTGGAAAGGAGATTGAAACTGGGGCGCTGGAGCTCGAGATGGGGAAGGCAGAGACAGAGAGAAAGCGCGAGAAGATGAAGGGGGGGATCCTTATCTCCTTATAAAGGCAGCAAATATAAAACGCCTCCTCACTCGCCTTGAGATTCGCCTATTCCCAAGGGTTGTGTAAACAGCACGGTTGGGTTACCCATGCCCGCATTGATGAGAATCCCGCGATAAGGGGACACGATCTCTGCTTCGACAAGACGTGCCAATAGCAACCACGTCTTGAAACGTGGGATAAACGGTTCGAAATTGTGACCGAACGGACGTCCTGTCACATTACAGGAAGCTGTCAGCGGATGGAACTCGTGTAAGATATATATATATATATATATATATTCTCTCTGCGGTTGTGCATCGTATGTAACAGGTCTGGATACAATCATCACGTCCGAAGACTATCCTAGAGTTTAGAAGAAGGGAACCCGCCTTGCAATGCCGAAGACAATCTACGCGGCGGACTCCTCGTCATTGAAGCCAGGTTCAGGGGCTACTGAGGGAGTCCTGGACTAAGGGGTCCTCAGGCGTCCGGCCTGTTATCAATGGGCCGGACTGATGGGCCAGGAAGACATGAAGACCGAAGACTATGCCCGTGTCTGGATTGGACTCTACTTGGCGTGGAAGGCAAGCTAGGCGACCTATTCTGAAGATTTCCTCCTATGTAACCGACCTCATGTAACCCTAGATCTCTCCGGTGTCTATATAAACCGGAGAGCATAGTCCGGATAGGACATATATTCATTACCATATTCACAGAGGCTAGACTTCTAGGGTTTAGCCATTACGATCTCGTGGTAGATCAACTCTTGTAACACTCATATTCATCAAGATCAATCAAGCAGGAAGTAGGGTATTACCTCCATAGAGAGGGCCCGAACCTGGGTAAACATCGTGTTCCCCGTCTCCTGTACCATCGATCCTAGACGCACAGTTCGGGACCCCCTACCCGAGATCCACCGGTTTTGACACCAACAACATTCTCTTCAAAACTATTTGCGTTACGCCACCTTGCGCAAACGTTTTCCTTGTTGTGACTGTGTGCGTGGGATGTATATACGAACGGAAACATTTAGTGGTGACTGACTGTTTGGGATGTACTTACGACCGGAAATGATTTCGCCTGTATAATTGTATTATTTTGAGCACTACTGTACGTATTTCTGTATTTTAGTGCTCGCCGGTCGCAAACGACCTTATTTTGCCGAGCGTGTGTGCCAGGAGGGCATACCCCCAACGGTTTCTGGGACCCCCCTATCGCCCACACTCACTTGGTGACGGTTCCGAATGCCGTCGCGGAAAGGGGTTAAAAACTGTTTGTTTAGGACCGACGCGCACCAGTGCACGTTTGTCTCTGTTTGTTGAAGAAAGTACGTCCGGACCATGCCGCAGACTGATACAAGACCGCGTTGGATGGCTTCCGCAATCTAAACAGCGCGATCCGGACAGACGCGGGAAGTTTTGGGTCGGCGTTGGAGATGCCCTTAAAAAAGTCCTAGGATCCCAAAAAGTATCACCCAATGCGAGCTCTCAGAATCATGTAACTAGAAACTTACTGAAAATCACTTCTGAAAACAAAGATGATGGATCTGCCACCACCACCTCCTCCTCCTCCACCTCCGGCCTCCGGCCACGCTCCAGCCGCCACAAACCCTCCGGCTGCTCCTCCACCCGACCTCACCCTCACCACCAATCCTCTAGACGCGCTCCTCCCCTCTGTTGCGCCTCCTCCATCGCCTTTCTGACCTGCCATATGTCAAAACTGGCCAGGTAGCTGTCCGCTGCTTCCTGGGGTGCGGCAACGCCATGGGCCTGGAGTTTGAGGATGGCTGCAGCTAGTACCACTACCTCGACATCACCACCCCAGAACTTCACCTTGCATCACCCCTCTACATTGTCTTCGACTTCTCCAACCGCCACCTTGACACCATAATCGTCGCTGCTCTGCTTCAGGCTGCCCTTGGCGGCAGTGCTGCCGATTTCTTTGTTGCCATGTGCTCTCCTCTTGTCTTCCGCTTTCATGTGGCTTCCTCGCGAGTCACAGAGATGATCCTTGCCCAAACCAGGGTCCGCCACCACAACATCGCCTTCTTCTTTGCTAGAACCCTGCCCCTTTTTCCACCACCCACCCCGGCCACTGCCTCTTGCATGTCGCTAGCCCACCTGCTGCAAATTCCAGATGACCTGGGACTTCACTTTGAAGGCGTGGCATGGACACAGCTCCAATCTCCAGTCTCCATTGATCCATGCAACTAGTCACACGGATGCCGCATGCATGCGTGTGTCATCCAGTTCTTGTTCGCCCTTAATGAAAGCACAAGTGCTCCCTAGGTGGTTTTGGTAATTAATGTCAACATATCTCTTGTTGGACTAACACCTTTATCTAGTATTTTTCAGATAAGTTCAACAATGGAGTGGCATGGACTAAAGGTTGTGGGAACTCCTTCAAGATGCTAAGGACAAAGGATTGGCTCAAGCTTCAAGCTCAAGACTCTTCATTTTACATTTTAGTGATCCAAGATCACATTGAGTCTATAGGAAAAGCCAATACTATCAAGGAGGGATGAGGTGTTGCTTAATGAGCCTCTTGCTTCATGTGCTTAGTGATATGCTCCAAAACCCTCATACGTTCTCACATCCACATATGACCTAAACCTAAAGTAAAACTCGGCCCTACCGATTCTTTCTATCCGGCGCCACCGAGTTCAGATGTCTTAGCCACTGCCACAAACCCTAGGCAAATCGGTTTCACCGACAGGGATCTCGGTCCCACCGAGATGGGATTGTAATCTCTCTGTGTATGTCCATTACCAAAATTAGTCTCACCGAGTTTGTGCAATCGGTACTACCGAGATTACAATGTAAACTCTCTGGTTCCTTTTTGTAACTTTTCGGTCTCACCGAAAGAGCAAATCGGTCCCACCGAGTTTACTTGACCAACTCTCTGGTTAGCTAATTACCAAATTCGGTCTCACCGAGTTTGTATGTCGGTCTCACCGAGATTACGTTATGCCCTAACCCTAAC
The DNA here is from genome assembly GCA_021605145.1 of Aegilops bicornis. Classification (NCBI taxonomy): domain Eukaryota; kingdom Viridiplantae; phylum Streptophyta; class Magnoliopsida; order Poales; family Poaceae; genus Aegilops; species Aegilops bicornis. Next base: position 720,947,987 of record CM038670.1, on the reverse strand, counting down.
CATATCGGTCCCACCGAGTTGCATATTAGTCCCACCGAAAACCCTAACGGTCACTAGGTTTACTAAATCGGTCTGACCGAGTTTTATGATTCGGTCCCACCGTGTTTGGTAAATTGTGTGTAACGGTTAGATTTTGTGTGGAGGCTATATATACCCCTCCACCTCCTCTTCATTCATGGAGAGAGCCATCGAACAAACCTACACTTCCAACTTACCAGCTTCCGAGAGAGAACCACCTACTCATGTGTTGAGACCAAGATATTCCATTCCAACCATATGAATCTTGATCTCTAGCCTTCCCCAAGTTGCTTTCCACTCAAATCTTCTTTCCACCAGATCCAAATCCTATGAGAGAGAGTTGAGTGTTGGGGAGACTATCATTTGAAGCACAAGAGCAAGGAGTTCATCATCAACACACCATTTGTTACTTCTTGGAGAGTGGTGTCTCCTAGATTAGCTAGGTGTCACTTGGGAGCCTCTGACAAGATTGTGGAGTTGAACCAAGGAGTTTGTAAGGGCAAGGAGATCGCCTACTTCGTGAAGATCTACCGCTAGTAAGGCAAGTACTTCATGGGCGACGGCCATGGTGGGATAGACAAGGTTGCTTCTTCGTGGACCCTTCGTGGGTGGAGCCCTCCGTGGACTCGCGCAACCGTTACCCTTCGTGGATTGAAGTCTCCATCAACATGGATGTACGATAGCACCACCTATCGGAACCACGACAAAAACATCCGTGTCTCCAATTGCGTTTGAATTCTCCAAACCCTTCCCTTTACTTTCTTGCAAGTTGCATGCTTTACTTTCCGCTGCTCACATACTCTTTGCATGCTTGCTTGCTTGTTATGTATTGAAAAAGTTAAACTTGTGCCTAAACTCCATTTAAACCAAAAGAAGTTAAAAGCGCAACTTTGGTACTTAGTGTCTAATCACCCCCCCCCTCTAGACACCTCTTATCAAGATCCTACAAGTGGTATCAGAGCATTGGTCTCCATTGCCTTGATTTAATCACCATTGGAGGAAGATGGATGAGTCTACTTTGGGGAGTCTTAGACATAGAGTGCCTATTCTTGATGGAGAGTATTTTCATAAGTGGAAAAATGAGATGCTTGTAATTTTCAATCAATATCATTTGAACAAGTACATTGCTAGCCCTTGTGCACCTCAGGTTGATCCTATGCATCCTACCCTTGATGAATCTATTGACATGACTAGGAATCTTAGAACTGTTAATCTTATCACTAGAGGTTTGCCTAGAAACTTAATTAGAATCTTGCCTACTCTTGAGTGTGCCTACACTATATGGAAATTTCTTGAGGAACGCTTTCCAAATTATTCCTTGAAAAATCTAGATGAAATTCTCTATAAGTCTATTGCCTTGAGTAAGATGAATACTAGTGACCCTATGTTTGGTGATCGTCTATTTGAACTTACCGACCTTATGCATGCCAAAGGAGATGTTGGAATTATTGGTGATATTATTTTCGAAGCTATAAGAATTCATAAGCAAGATCATTGTGAAACTCACTCTAATGAATTACCCTCTCTAGGACTTGATCCACCACATGACGATGTTGAACATGGATACTATGATGACGATGATGATAGTGACTTCGATCTTGATGATGCAATGAGACATTTTGGTCTTATGGCAAATCTTGAGGATATGTGTCAGAGGAAAGGAATGGGTTCTTGACAGTGGATGTACCGATCACATGACCGGAGATAAAGACATGTTTCGTGAGCTTGCTGAAAATGATAGTCCTCGAAAGTATGTCACTTTCGGTGACAACTCAAAGGGTAAGGTGGTTGGCCTTGGTAAGGTGGCCATCTCACATGATAGCTCCATTCAAAATGTCATGCTCGTTGAATCTCTTGGCTACAACTTACTTTCGATATCTAGACTTGCGATTTCGGTTTCAATGTCCTATTCTTTGAAGTAGATTGTCAAGTGTTTCGTTGAGACAATCATAAAATGGTCTTTACCCCGATAATGGAAGAGGTGATCTTTACATTGTTGATTTCTCTAAAAGGCACAACCTAAAACTTGCTTCATTGCTAAATCCTCAAAAGGCGGTTATGGCATAGAGCGACTAGGTCACGTTGGCATGAGAAATCTTGACAAGCTTATTAAAGGAAATCATATCCTTGGAGTTAACGATGTCATATTTGATAAGGATAGGCATGCGGTGCTTGTCAAGCGGTAAACAGGTTGGAGGAAGGCATCCCGTGAAGAACATCATGACCACAAGGAGGCCACTCGAGCTACTTCATATGGATCTCTTTGGTCCCAACGCCTACAAAAGCCTCGGTGGAAATTCTTTTGGTCTAGTTATAGTTGATGATTTTTCAAGATTTACGTGGGTGTTCTTTCTCGATGATAAATCGCAGGTCCAAAAGATCTTCAAAAACTTCGCTAGGAAGGCCCAAAATCAGTTTGAAGTGAAGATCAAGAAGGTTACTTAGCGACAACGGAGCGGAGTTCAAGAATGCAAATGTGGACACCTTTCTTGATGAAGAAGGGATTTCACACGAGTTCTTGGCTACGTACACACCTCAACAAAATGGAGTTGTTGAGAGGAAGAACCGGACGCTCATCAAAATGGCGAGAACGATGCTTGATGAGTACAAGACGCCGAAGCACTTTTGGGCAGAAGCGGTCGAGACAGCTTGTCATGCAACAAATCGCTTGTATCTTCACAAGCTACTCGGCAAGATGGCATACGAGCTCCTCACCGGTAACAAACCCCAAGTTGGATACTTTCGAGTATTCGGCTCAAAGTGCTACATTCTTGATAAGCATCGTCGTTCAAAATTTGCTCCTAAGTATCATGAAGGTTTCCTACTAGGTTATGGCTCAAACTCTCACACTTACCGTGTCTACACCAATTTCACCAGAAAGGTTGAAGAGACGGTAGATGTGAAGTTTGATGAATCTAACGGCTGCATAAGTAGAGCAATTGCCAATTGATGTAGGAGACAAAGACCCTTCTAAGCAATCCAAGACTTGTCTATTGGCAAGGTCCGTCCAACAGGAGGTGAAGGAGAGTACCTCGTCATCCAAGTGGAAGCTTATACTTCACGACAAGGTGAACCAAGAGTTGATATGGAAGCATCCACAAGTGGAACACACCAAGATGAAGAAAATGAGGAAGAACATCACGAACGTCAACAACCTCCTTCTCCACCACGACAAGAAAACGACAACGCCAACAATGAATAAGATCAAGAAGAAGAAGAAGAACAAGATGAAGAAGATGTTCAACCGAGACCCAAGCAAAAGCTCTCACGAGTTCGAGCAAGAATTGCTAAAGACCATCCCGTCGAGCAAATCTACAATGATATTCAAACCGTGAGAATCACTCGCTCTAAAACTCGTTTAGATAACTTTTGTGAAAACTATTCTTTTATCTCTAGCATTGAACCTATGAAGGTCGAAGAAGCATTGGAAGATCTGGATTGGATAAATGCTATGCATGAAGAGCTACACAACTTTGAGAGAAACCAAGTTTGGACATTGGTTGAGAAGCCCGACAACGACCACAACATCATCGGTACCAAATGGGTGTTTCGCAACAAGAAAGATGAAGATGGACAAGTAGTTCGCAACAAAGCACGTCTCGTTGCCCAAGGCTACACACAAGTCGAAGGTATGGACTATGGTGAGACTTATGCTCCCGTTGCTAGACTTGAGTCCATTCACATCTTACTTGCCTATGCTAATCACCATGATATCACCTTGTACCAAATGGACATTAAAAGTGCTTTTCTAAATGGTGAAATAGAGGAGGAAGTTTATGTTAAACAACCTCCCGGCTTTGTCAATCCTAAGAAACCAAATCATGTTTACAAACTTCACAAAGCCCTTTATGGTCTTAAACAAGCTCCTAGAGCTTGGTATAAATGCTTGACCAAGTTTCTTCTTGAAAAGGATTTGAAATTGGGAAAATTGATTCCACACTTTTTACTAAAAGGGTTAATGGAGAACTATTTGTGTGCCAAATCTATGTTGATGATATTATATTTGGATCAACTAACCCTCATTTTAGTGAAAAGTTTGGGAAGCTAATGTCGGAGAAGTTTGAGATGTCAATGATGAGTGAACTCAAATTCTTTCTTGGGTTGCAAATCAAGCAAACTAAGGAAGGTACTTTTGTCTCTCAAACGAAGTATACTAAGGACTTATTCAAGAAGTTCAATATGCAAGAGTGCAAAGGTATGTCTACACCCATGCCTACTAGTGGACATCTTGATTTGACCAAAGATGGTAAACCGGTTGATCAAAAGGTTTATCTCTCTATGATTGGATCATTGTTATACCTATGTGCTTCACGTCCCGATATTATGCTAAGTGTGTGCATGTGTGCAAGATATCAAGCTGCTCCTAAAGAATGTCATCTTAGGGCTGTGAAAAGGATAGTGAGATACTTAATTCATACACCAAATTTTGGCATTTGGTATCCTAAGAGGGCCTCTTTCGATCTTGTTGGCTATTCCGACTCGGACTATGCCGGAGACAAGGTTGATAGAAAGTCCACTTCGGGTACTTGTCAATTTCTTGGTAGATCTCTTGTGTCTTGGTCCTCCAAGAAACAAAACTCGGTATCCTTATCTACAGCCGAAGCGGAGTACATTGCCGCTGGTTCACGTTGTGCTCAATTACTTTGGATGACCCAAACTCTTAAAGATTATGGGATATATGTGAAACATGTTCCATTGCTTTGTGACAATGGAAGTGCTATCAAAATTGGTCATAATCCCGTACAACATTCTCGAACTAAGCATATTGAAGTTCGTCATCATTTTATTCGAGATCATGTTGCTAAGGGTGACATTAATCTTAAGCATGTTCGCACCGAAAAGCAATTAGTGGATATATTTACTAAACCTCTTGATGAGAAAGTGTTTTGCAGGTTGAGAGGAGAATTGAACATCATAGATGCTTCAGACTTGGAGTAGATACTTTATTGGATACATGCAAGACATGAGCTTAAGACTAATCCATGATATCTCTCTTACGATGAAAATATTATATCTTGGATATACTTGCATCTTGCATGTTATCTAACCCCTGTAGGAACTTGGTTGAATCAAATTTCATGAGATTGTAATCTACTCTCATCTTGAGCAATCTCTACATCACCAAGTCTCTACACTATGGTGGCTGAATACAAGGAAGCACGGAATCATTCAAACATATCCTTTGACAAACTCTTTGTTGAGATTCATGATTATCATTTTTGGATACACAAGTGCTCTTCCTTGCAAGAACTAACCCGTGTAGGTAGATGGACTCAAATTCCAAGTGGTGCTCCCAACTCTTGATAAGCTACATCAACCTTGAGCAATCCACACAAGTTCAACTACATGGTCAACACCACCAACCAAGGTATGTTATTCCATCTTAGAGAAGCTTTACTCCGAGTAATAAGCTAAAGCAACTCGACAAGATGTGAATACATCAAGATGCTTAAACGAAAAATGGTAACCCTATTTTGAGCTTAAACGATGAGTATGACCTATGATCAAGTGATCCCACTTGACTCCTAAGTCAATATACTCTAACATAGGTGACTTTGTCACTGACCATATCTAGATGAAGTTCTCTCATGTTCTTTTCTGTGTTTCTGCATTTGTCTCATGCATATTTCCCCTTTCAAGAAAAACTTCATCTAGATTTCCTTCTGTTTGCTCTGCATTTCCTGCATCCAATTCATTGCACATAATTCAGTAAATTCCTTGCAAATCTTTGTGAGATCTTACAAGTCTAGTGAGCTGAGGTGACAAGTGTTTTCTCTGAGATGAACTCGGTTTCACCGATTTGTTGCGTCTTGGTCCAATCAACCCCTTCGGTACAACCGAAGCATACAACTCGGTGCCACCGATTTCAAAACAGGAAAAACAGCTTGCCACTTATTCTGTGTTTCTTCTGATTCAGATCCACTCAATGAATCTTGTCCTCTACAAGCATCACAAATTTTATCCGGTGCTTTGTGCTGTGACTCAAGGACCAAATCCATTCACAACAAATTCGGAAGACCCATACATTTGGGGAACGAGTGGCAGAAATTCAAAATTTTCCCTCGTGTCACCAAGATCTATCTATGGAGAAACCAGCAGCGAGGGAAGGAGAGTGCATCTACATACCCTTGTAGATCGCTAAGCGGAAGAGTTCAAGAAAACGGGGTTGAAGGAGTCGTACTCGTCGTGATCCAAATCACCGGAGATCCTAGTGCCGAACGGACGGCACCTCCGCGTTCAACACACGTACAGCCCGGTGACGTCTCCCACGCCTTGATCTAGCAAGGAGAGAGGGAGAGGTTGAGGAAGAATCCGTCCAGCAGCAGCACAACGGCGTGGTGGTGGTGGAGGAGCGTGGCAATCCTGCAGGGCTTCGCCAAGCACCGCGGGAGAGGAGAAGGGAGAGAGGTAGGGCTGCGCCAAGAGGGAGAGAAACTCGTGTGTCGGCAGCCCTCAAGACCTCAACTATATATAGGGGAGAGGGAGGGGGTGCGCCCCCTCTAGGGTTTCCACCCCAAGGGGTGCGGCTGCGCCCAATCCCATCTAGGGTGGCGGCCAAGGGGGGGAAGAGGGGGAAACTTGCCCCCCAAGCTAGGTGGGGCGCCCCCTCCCCAGACCCTAGGCGCCTTGGGCCCTTGTGGGGGGCGCACCAGCCCACCTGAGGCTGGTCCCCTCCCACACTTGGCCCATGCAGCCCTCCGGGGCCGGTGGCCCCATTTGGTGGACCCCCGGGACCCTCCCGGTGGTCCCGGTACGTTACCGATAAAACCCGAAACTTTTCCGGTGATCAAAACAGGACTTCTCATATATAAATCTTTACCTCCGGACCATTCCGGAACTCCTCGTGACGTCCGGATCTCATCCGGACTCGAACAACATTCGGTAACCACATACAAACTTCCTTTATAACCCTAGCGTCATCGAACCTTAAGTGTGTAGACCCTACGGGTTTGGGAACCATGCAGACATGACCGAGACGTTCTCCGGTCAATAACCAAAAGCGGGATCTGGATACCCATGTTGGCTCCCACATGCTCCACGATGATCTCATCGGATGAACCACGATGTCAAGGACTCAATCGATCCGTATACAATTCCCTTTGTCTAGCGGTATTGTACTTGCCCGAGATTCGATCGTCGGTATCCCGATACCTTGTTCAATCTCGTTACCGGCAAGTCTCTTTACTCGTTCCATAACACATCATCCCGTGATCAACCCCTTGGTCACATTGTGCACATTATGATGATGTCCTACCGAGTGGGCCCAGAGATACCTCTCCGTCACGGAGTGACAAATCCAGTCTCGATTCGTGCCAACCCAACAGACACTTTCGGAGATACCAGAGTGCACCTTTATAGCCACCCAGTTATGTTGTGACGTTTGGTACACCCAAAGCATTCCTACGGTATCCGGAGTTGCACAATCTCATGGTCTAAGGAAAAGATACTTGACATTAGAAAATCTTTAGCATACGAACTACGATCTTTGTGCTAGGCCTAGGATTGGGTCTTGTCCATCACATCATTACGCTAATGATGTGATCCCGTTATCAACGACATCCAATGTCCATGGTCAGGAAAGCTGTAACCATCTATTGATCAACGAGCTAGTCAACTAGAGGCTTACTAGGGACATGGTGTTGTCTATGTACCCACACATGTATCTGAGTTTCCTATCAATACAATTATAGCATGGATAATAAACGATTATCATGAATAAGGAAATATAATAATAACCAATTTATTATTGCCTCTAGGGCATATTTCCAACACCTTCTTGGAAATTGATGTCAAAGGGGGAGATTGATCTCACATCAAAGCTTATCACTTCCAAAAGGGAGAGAGTAGTATTAAGGGGGAGAAAGAGATCTACAGGGGGAGAGAATACTCAAGTAGAAAGTATTTCTCAAGGATCCCAGATGCTTAGTGTTCAAGAGGAGAGATGCCACATGTCTTTTTGGGGGAAAGACATGTTCATGTGTGCTTATTTGCATTAAGCTCTGTTCATTTATATCTTTCACTGCTTTTCAGCTCTGATTTTCTGTTCCCTATCTTCTCCCAAAGTATCCCATGCTAGATTCAGGGGGAGCAAGACATCTAAGGGAAAGGAATCATTCAAATTCATTGCATATCTTTACTCTTTGGGACATGTCTAATCCAATGTGGTACTTAGTACTCACTCTCTACATGTCATCCCAGTCTTGGTATTCTTGTGGTTTCTTTTGTTTGCTCTGGCTAGTAGATGTACCTGTGTTATCTAACCTTGTTTGTGCAGGTTCATTTCACCCTAAGACAACTCAAGACTACAAGGTAAGTATATGCATCACACTCATGTGTATGAGGAATTCTTGCTGATGTACATACTGTTTGCAAGAAGGACTCATGAGCATGAAGGTACTTGCTTTAATATTCTTTGCTCTGATGCGTATGGCCAAGATACATGTAACACATTGCCTACTCTATCATGGTTATGCTCTCACATGCTTCTCTATTCCACATTCACATGATTGCATACATATAGGGGGAGCCTATGCTTGTTACATGTCTTTCCGAAGCTTTACTTTCTACTCTTTATATCTTTATCTAAAGCTTTCATATATGTTGTCATCAATTACCAAAAAGGGGGAGATTGAAAGCACAAGTGCTCCCTAGGTGGTTTTGGTAATTAATGTCAACATATCTCTTGTTGGACTAACACCTTTATCTAGTATGTTTTAGATAAGTTCAACAATGGAGTGGCATGGACTAAAGGTTGTGGGAACTCCTTCAAGATGCTAAGGACAAAGGATTGGCTCAAGCTTCAAGCTCAAGACTCTTCATTTTACATTTTAGTGATCCAAGATCACATTGAGTCTATAGGAAAAGCCAATACTATCAAGGAGGGATGAGGTGTTGCTTAATGAGCCTCTTGCTTCATGTGCTTAGTGATATGCTCCAAAACCCTCAACTACGTTCTCACATCCACATATGACCTAAACCTAAAGTCAAACTCGGCCCTACCGATTCTTTCTATCCGGTGCCACCGAGTTCAGATGTCTTAACCACTGCCACAAACCCTAGGCAAATCGGTTTCACCGATAGGGATCTCGGTCCCACCGAGATGGGATTGTAATCTCTCTCTGTATGTCCATTACCAAAATCGGTCTCACCGAGTTTGTGCAATCGGTACTACCGAGATTACAATGTAAACTCTCTGGTTCCTTTTTGTAACTTTTCGGTCTCACCGAAAGAGCAAATCGGTCCCCCCGAGTTTACCTGACCAACTCTCTAGTTAGCTAATTACCAAATTCGGTCTCACCGAGTTTGTGTAATCGGTCTCACCGAGATTACGTTATGCCCTAAACCTAACCATATCGGTCCCACCGAGTTGCATATCAGTCCCACCGAAAACCCTAACGGTCACTAGGTTTACTAAATCGGTCTGATTGAGTTTTATGATTCGGTCCCACCGAGTTTGGTAAATTGTGTGTAACGGTTAGATTTTGTGTGGAGGCTATATATACCCCTCCACCTCCTCTTCATTCGTGGAGAGAGCCATCAGAACAAACCTACACTTCCAACTTACCAGTTACGAGAGAACCACCTACTCATGTGTTGAGGCCAAGATATTCCATTCCAACCATATGAATCTTGATCTCTAGCCTTCCCCAAGTTGCTTTCCACTCAAATCTTCTTTCCACCAGATCCAAATCCTATGAGAGAGAGTTGAGTGTTGGGGAGACTATCATTTGAAGCACAAGAGCAAGGAGTTCATCATCAACACACCATTTGTTACTTCTTGGAAAGTGGTGTCTCCTAGATTGGCTAGGTGTCACTTGGGAGCCTCCGACAAGATTGTGGAGTTGAACCAAGGAGTTTGTAAGGGCAAGGAGATCGCCTACTTCGTGAAGATCTACCGCTAGTGAGGCAAGTCCTTCGTGGGCGGCGGCCATGGTGGGATAGACAAGGTTGCTTCTTCGTGGACCCTTCGTGGGTGGAGCCCTCCGTGGACTCGCGCAACCGTTACCCTTCGTGGGTTGAAGTCTCCATCAACGTGGATGTACGATAGCACCACCTATCGGAACCACGACAAAAACATCCGTGTCTCCAATTGCGTTTGAATTCTCCAAACCCTTCCCTTTACTTTCTTGCAAGTTGCATGCTTTACTTTCCGCTGCTCACATACTCTTTGCATGCTTGCTTGCTTGTTATGTATTGAAAAGGTTAAACTTGTGCCTAAACTCCATTTAAACCAAAAGAAGTTAAAAACTGCAACTTTGGTACTTAGTGTCTAATCACCCCCCCTCTAGACACCTCTTCTCAAGATCCTACACTTAATGCCACCTCAATGGTCCTCATCCTCGCTCGCCTGTTCGGTGGCTTCTACCACCACTTCAACATCACAGACGATGGTGACTCATGTTTCTCGTTCACCGTCGCATCGCCAGAAGTTGCCAAGCTCATCGCCTCCATGGGTGACTTCCACAAGCAGGGCATGCTGATCCATTTCCCTTGGCCGCCGCTAATGGGTGGCGCCCGATGCTCGCTTTCCGGCGAGGCCATGCCTCCGTTGTATGGTACCACATCATCCTAACCGTCGGCGGTCCTCTCTGCATCTTTGCCATTAGCCTCAACAACTCTGGATCTGCCTAAGGTGAGACGACATCGGCCTGATATTAGCTTCTTTTACCACATGCTTAATGTTAATCGCCTTAGCCAGCTCCCCCCTCACGTGCATTACACTTACCACTCTCATTTATTTTGGATCACTTTCATGCCAACTAGTGTTAGGCCTAACGAAATGCTAGTTGAGTCAGCACTAAACCACTGTTTTGTGGTCAAACAAGATTTCCTTGCAGTCAAGGTTGATGAGCTCATTTTCAAGTCTGGCATCTTCTCCTGTTCAGTCAAAAATCAAATTCTCAAGCATGGGTCCCTTGACTTTGAAGGGTTTCGTATTTTCCTTTTTGACCAGCTAGAACCAGTCGTTGCTCACTGCATTTGTTTCTTCCATTTATATAAAAAATACTTACTCTCCCTATCACCACGATCTGCATCCATCCTTGGCCCCTTTGATCAACCTCACTTGCCTGTCCATGCACTGCACCAGCCACCCCTCGCGGTCACGGGCTCGCTGCACGCCCGGTCAGCCTTGCATGAACCCCTGGCCCATCCCATGCATAATGATGGCCGTGCGGCGGCCCTAGACAAACCAAATCTTACAAAAGATCTGTACGTTGTGACTGCTGTTGTGCATGCGCGCGAGGACAGCGCGGGAACCCAGGCATCCCCTCATGTCTTTTTGTCTGTGCCAAATATGGACGCCCACTTCCCCGCATCTAATCCAGGCACCGCCGCGCCGCCCCCTGTCTCCCCACACACGTCCCCCGTGACCGTGCCGTGCAAGAATCCTACATCGGGAACCGATGAATCTGAGTGGTCACGCATACGCTCATCCATGCAGCTCCCCCAAGCTACCCTTGAACGGCATCTAGCCATCACCATCGCGCCTAAAACCTCTTTGCAGCCTAATCTGTCCGCTCGATCACCACGCCACAAGCCCTAGTCGCCTCACGCACTGCTACACGCAACGGATCATGCCGCTCTGACAGCAGATATGCTGCCCATGCTGTCCACCAGCGCCATGACAAACTCATACAGAGATGCTCTCCTCTCCTCCCCACCACGGCCACAGTCACCCGCAGCCCAACCCCCCATATATATCTCATCGACATCTTCTTCCCATTAATCTTCGCTCTCACCCACCACCATCCACCAAAAAGAGGAGACGCTACTTCCGGTGCATCGCCCTAGACCACCGCGTAGAAGCCTGTCGCGACCCCGTCCGCTGCGCCCATTGTTGGCGGAATGGCTACCGCAGCCGTGACTGTAGGTACCAACGGTTCTGGCCTTTCTTACCTCCTCTTCCTTATGTGTTTCCTCCTAGCCCTAACCCAGCTTTCTGACCTCGCAGCATGGACTCTGGCAGCTCATCGTCGGCAGTGGCACGCGACCCACGCACTCTCATGATCGGCGAAGTCCCTATCATCCTCTCTGAGCCTTTCCCTGCCGTCTGCGTCTCTTCACCCTTCATCCTCCGTGGCGTTACCGTCGTCGCAAATGGGGCCCCCCTTGCCACCACGCACCTCAGCCCCTCCGCCCACCCCCACCACTCCACTCCACGCTACCAATCACACTTTCACATCCCCATTCGACACCCAAGAACTGCGGGATCGTCTCTCCGACGTATTCGTTGCCTCACAATACACTAGGGCCACCTCGCACGTAACTGAAACAGACTCTGACGACGATCGAGCTGGCTCGTCCGGTCCACAAGGCTGGGCTGCTGCCTCCCTATGGAGACATGCCGCTCGTTGTCGCACCACCTTGCCTAGTTCACTACCCGCGCCGCTTCGCCTTCGCTCACCTCCAGAACCCTGACCCCAATCCTACCCCCTTCATCCGCCGCGCCATTCAGCACACTTGCGGCAACCCAGCCTTCATTATGGACGGGTCCTGGTGTGGGGTTGCCTGCCTCACCTTCCATACTCCTGCTGCTTGCAACGATGTTTTCCGCCATAGCCCCATAGACTTTGAAGGCAATGTGATCTCTATAGAGCCTGTAGAGCATGATGACCGCGCCATTGTTGTCTTCACCGACCTCGCGAAGATTGAGGTCTCCGAATTTCTGCATGAACTCTGGCACAACGATGGCATCCGCTTCGCCCTGGCCTTCCTTGGCGATGTCTGTGCCGTCGATGACTTCTGCCTCCATGGCATAGATTACACCTCTGCCCACGCCCTTGTGCTGCTCCAGTCTGGCAAACCAGCCCCTCCTGGCATTGTCATCCAACTCCCTCCTTTCAATGAGATCAAAATAGCAAAAGTAGTAGAAGTTTCACGCTGGCATCACGACGAAGGCGCAAATCCCTTCGGTGGTGATTCCTCCGATGGTGACTCTGCCCCACTCTCCCAGCGTGGCTCCCCACATCCTCTTTCCCCAAACCACATCGCTCCGGTCGTCTCTACTGTCAGAGCTGGCTGGATCACGGACCCTACCTACGATAGCACCAGACAGGTTGCTCACCATGCCAGCGGCGGTTCACGTGTGCATGTTGCCTCTCCTGGCGACGGTACGGGCGAATCTGCTCTGTCTTTGCCTTTCCCACCACCTGGCACAGTGCGCCAACCCCTCATAATCTCTGACTACGACTCAGCTGGCTCCGAGGACATGCACGCCCCACTCCTGCATGGCGTTGGCACGGACTCGGTGGACGCGGTGCATACACCCGCGGCCTATGTGATGGCCCCACCTATCATCTGCCCGGCTCCCCAGGTCGGGGCTGTTGTGCCTCCAGATCTTCCCGCTGGCCTGTCAGCTGCTGCACTGCCTGATGGCTCGCTTGTGATGTCCGACGCACCCGCTTTCACTGCGTTCGTGCCGCCCACTGATGGTTTTGACGCCCTACCTACCTTCACTTTCTCTGCTGGTGAATCGTCACGTGCAAATGGTAACCCCCCAACCTCTCCTACGCTTAATCCATCAAACCATGTAGCCTTTGTTACCAAACGCTGACTATTGCCAACACGGACGCAGCTCTCTCTCTTCAGGATCTGGACACTCATGAGAGCACCATACGCGAGGAGCGTTGCAAGACTACTCGTGACCACTCCTACTCCAAGGACAAGCTGCGCCGTAGCGCGCGGCTTGCTGGCAAGGAGGCCAAGTACTCTCCCATGCTCGCCAAGGCCGTCAATGCCAAGGCCGCTCGCCTCTCTGCTGCGGACGTGGGCACAACCATTGATCGTGCCATCCAGGATGCCTGCCTCGACGTTGCTGATGCCCCTCCTACCTCTGCAGAAAACCTAGCTGCCATTGCGCTGCTCTGTGGTGCCGACGACGGCCATGTTGATGCCATCCTTGGATTCGAGGCCTCTGCCTTCGGTGAGGACGATGCACCATGATCCGCACTCCATGCGTGCACTGCCCGTCGGGCGTAATCGGGCAGCTCTCGTCTGTCTCTATTACTCCGCATGTACTAAGTGTGTCGTTGCACTTTTGGTCACCGTACATGTTGTCGTTAGTTTCGATCTTGTCATCGCGCCTCTCATAACTTTTACTTCAGTAGAACCGTTGTACTCCTGCTTTGCCTACAGGTGTATGAACCTTTTTAATGAGTAATGCCGCATTCTCTATTTGCCCTTGGAATGTACGTGGCTTAGGCAATGATGCCAAGTGCTCTGACGTCCTCTCTGATTTGATTGCGATCAAACCTCACATTGCCCTCTTGCAACAATCAAAACTCGATACTTACTCCGACCCCAAACTAAGATCTTTCTTGCCACGTCAACTCGACCAAGTATTTTCGCTACCCGCCGTGGGCACGGCTGGCGGCACTATTTCTGCCATCAACACAACTTCTCTCTAGGTTGTCTCGTTCACCAACATCGCCTTCTCCTCCACCCTGATTCTGCAATCAACGGCATGTGCTCGCAACATTGCCATCACCAATATCTGCGCCCCCTTTTCACGTGCGCTCAAGCAATCCTTCTTAGATGAGCTCCTAGCTATCTCACAACCAGACAATTCTCCCTGGCTGATTGTTGGAGACTTCAACCTCCTTCGCTTCCCCTCTGAAAATAATAATAATGCCTTCCGGCACTCAGAGGCCAACGCTTTTAACCAAACCCTAGACGAACTTGCCCTCATCGAGCTGCCGCTCCTTGATTGCCAATTCACTTGGTCGAACAATAGAGCTACGCGCACCTTAGAACGGATCGATCACGCTTTCTTTAACCTAGCATGGTCTGACGCCTTCCCTAACACATCTCTATCATCGCTCACGCGTTTTACGTCCGATCACGCCCCCTCCTCATCCAAGTCACCACAATGATTCCTCGGTCCAACTTTTTTAAATTTGAGCCTGGCTGAGCCAATTTCCGGCCATGTGGAAATATTGTCAGGAGAATCTGGGCCCCATCTCGGCCCACATCGTCAGTCAACTTCGCCGCTGCCCTTGCCTCCTCGCTCAAAAAATCTCGGTCAAGACTCAAAAAATGGGCACATTCACGTATCCCTACTCCTCTTCGCGAATCTCGTTGCAAATCTGCAATCGCTGCATTAGATCACGTTGAAGAATCAAGGGCTCTCTCCCAACCAGAACTCCTCACTCGCAAGATTATCGTCTCTATCCTCAAATGCACAATCCAAGAAAAGATGACTTACTGGAGATGGCGTGCTAAAGTGTCACGGGCCATCCACGGCGGGGAAAACACAAAATTCTTCCACATGTCTGCCTCCCAACGGTTAAGACAAAACAAAATCTTTACACTCACACGCGACGGTAATGACTTCACCTCTCACCACCACAAAGCCGAGATTCTAAGGGATTTCTTCGTTTCCCTCATCGGTACTCCAGCCAATACGTCCTGGGCTTTTGATCTGAATGCTATATATCCACAGCCTATGACTGGCCTCCACGTCCTTGATGAGACATTCTCCGAAGAGGAAATCAAGCTTGCTTTCTTCCAAATGAACCCCCAAGCCAGCCCTGGGCCAGACGGTTTCGGACCATCCTTTTATAGAACTTACTGGCCCTTAGTCAAACAAGTAATTCTACCTTTCTTCTCCCAATTTCACCAAGGTGTGGCAGATACAGAACGCTTAAACCGTGCTCACATCATCCTCCTTCCAAAGAAGGACACGCCAACCTCTCTCGACGCTTTCAGACCAATCTCTCTACAGAACAGCCCAATCAAAGTTGTTGCTAAAGTCCTCACCACCCGCCTCAAACCGCTCATTCCTATGTTAGTTCATGGTAACCAGACTGGGTTCATCTCTGGTAGGAATATCACCGAGAACTACGTTTTTGCAGCCGACCTCATTAGCTCTTGCCACACTCGCAAACAACCAACCATGGTTTTTAAGCTTGACTTCCGAAAAGCCTTCGACTCCGTGGCTTGGCCTGCCCTTGATAGGATCCTGGCCATTCGTGGTTTCTCTCAAACCTCCCGTAATTGGATCCAAAACATTCTCCACACGGGCAAAGCTTCCATTCTCCTGAATCGTGTCCCAGGCAACTGGATACAATGCAAGAATGGCTTGTGGCAAGGTGACCCGGCCCCCCTACCTTTTCCACTCGTCGCTGACCTGCTCCAACAGCTCATCTTCCAGAACTCAGAGCCTGCTCTCCACCACCCCATCTTCTCCCACCTACCTCCCACTGTTCTCCAATACGCCGATGATACGCTCATCATTGCAGCCGCCTCTCCTGCCGCTGCCGCACCCCTCAAAGTAACCCTAAACAATTTCGCTCAGGCTACGTGCCTCACCATCAACTTCTCAAAAACCACTCTAGCCACTCTCCACACAGATGATACCATGGCCGCTGCCACTACCCTTGCCATGGGATGCTCCCACGCACCCTTCCCTCAAACGTACCTCAGCTTACCCCTTGCCCCAACTAAACCTCCTACCAATGCCTTCGCTCCGTTGATAGAACGATCTCGCAAATTACTGATGGGCTGGCGTGCTAAACTGCTTGACAAAGGTGATCGTCTCATTCTCATCTCCGCGGTTCTAGACTCCCTCCTTACCTACGTCATGTCGGTGCTTCGCATTCCAAAAAAACCCTCAAATTCCTCGACTCTCTAATAAGGACTTTTTTCTGGGCGGGTGACGATGCTTGCTCTGGAGCTCAATGCCTCATTGCATGGAAAAATGTCTGCTTACCAAAAAAATTCGATGGTTTAGGGCTAAAAAACCTACATGTCCAAAATAATTCTCTACTCATGAAATTTGCAGCCAAAGCCCTCTCCTCTGCACAGACACCTTGGCTAGAATGGCTAGACCTTCAACACCCAAATGCTCTAGTCTCCTCATCCCCTCAAACCTCTTTTCTTTTCCGCACAATTGCTCAACAAATCCCCACCCTACAGACAATCTCCTTTGTGCTAACAAACAGTGGCTCTCATACATACTTCTGGCTTGACACCTGGTTGACCCCAAAACCTATAGCTACCACTTTTCTCCACCTCTTCTCACACTTCACCCTAGAGCTGGTTAAAGTGGCTAATATTTTGCGTTTCGGTATCTAAGCTAACCTTCGTAATCGTCTCTCTCTTACGGCAGAACGAGAGCTTGTTTCGCTTTTGGCTATTTTGCAGGACTTCATGCCTTCGGCGGAGGAAGACCAAAGGTTCCTACACCGAGGTCATGACTTCTCCACCAAGCACGCGTACGACGCCCTCATGGATAGGCCAGACAACGATCCCATTGCCCCTCTCATCTGGGGCACCAAGGCTCCTCGCAAGCTAAAAATCTTTGCTTGGCTACTCTTCAAGGACTGCCTCAATACTAGGGTTAACCTTACCCACAAGCATATAATCTCCTCTGATATATCCCCCCGGTGTGCTAGGTTACCCGAAGAGTCCATGCACCTCTTCGTCAAATGTCCACTTGCTAACATGATATGGCAATGAATCGGGGTCCTGCCACAGACCGACGACATCACTGTGCTTTGGGACGCTTCCCTGGCTCATCACCTCCCAAAAAAAGCATGGTCCTTGGTCCTCATGGCACTACTATGGAAGATATTGATATGTTGTTTAGGAGTGTTGATCAATGTTCTGTAATAACCCTCAGGGCCCTTATTACTGATTTGGATCTTTGGTCACAGCATCTCATGGAGACAAGTGACAAGGAGGATGTCTTCTCGTGGCGTTCCTACCTCTCTGCACGTTGCACCGTGCCTATGTAATTCTGTACTTGCTGCTCCGGCAGCCTTTTGAGTAATATATTCAGGCGGGGGAGCTTCTTTTTAGAGAAAAGGCATACGCCCGGCTTTATAAATAAAGACACTAAGCAGAGTCATATATCAACACCACCAGCCATCCAAAGCAACACCAAGTACACCCAGACGAGGGTAGACACTGACCCAAAGGACCCGAAAGTATTAGGGATACATGGCACCCTGCCAACACACGGCATGCAGGCCGGAGAAAAGATAAATGACGCAGCCAGCAACTAGTCGTCGGGGCTCCAGAACGCCTAGACATCATGATCCTGCCCAGATAGAGACGATGCCGAGGCCCGAACTTTAGATATGAGAAGATTAAGAGCATCCCGGTCCTCCGGCTTAGTCAATGATCTCCACTGGTGCAAGAAGATACAAGATTTAAATAAACAGTCAGCAGGTTTAGTAGGAAAAACATGTTCGATTGTAAGCTTGTTTCTAGTAGTCCATAACGACCAGCAAATTGCACCCAGGTCAACTCAGAAAACCCTCTTTGTAACGCCTGCCAAGGAATTAGCAAGGATCAGGTGGGGGAGCTCCCCCCTCCCCCGGTGATTCTTAAAAAAAAAAACTTCTGAAAACAAACAACATGTTATAGCTAGCATAAACGCTAAGGTAGTGCGTTAGGTCGCGCGCCTGAGTATTGGCTGATAGCCTGCCACCGACGACATGTAAGCCACCGTCTGAATGTTTGCCAATCGGATGGAATACATCTTATATTATGGGATGGAGGGAGTACAATCCTCCATCCTTTAAATAGCACCCAACCATGCACCATCCAGTTTGAAATAGGCAACAGGCAACTGGTTCCATCCAGTTTCACCTTCGAAATCTCCAGGTCTAGCTAGTCTCATTCTCTCCCTACTCCCAATATGGTGTACGAAACCGCAGAAATGCACGGTGACCATGAGCTGTTGCTCAAATCAGCCATGACTAGGGTGAAGCCAGCACTGCCGATGCATGAGCACCGCCTGCCGCTGTCTAACCTGGACCTGCTCCTGCCAGCGCTCGACGTCAGCGTCTTCTTCTGCTACCTACACCCGGCGCCCACCGCCTCTGCGCTGAAGGAGGCGCTGGCCAAGGTGCTGGTGACCTACTACCCGCTAGCCGGGGAGGTCGTGGCCAACGCCGCAGGGGAACCGGAGCTGCTGTGCAGCGGCCGCGGCGTGGACTTCGCGGAAGCTACCGCTGACGGATCCCAGCTGCAGGAGGTGCGGCTCGCCCTGCCGGACGAGAGCGCCGAGAAACTGGTGCCTGCCAAGAAGGCCGGCGTGATATCTGTTCAGGTATAGTATGATATAAGGAAGCGACTATCTGAAGATAATCCTGACCAAAAGTTGCATTAACTTAATGGACAAGGCTACATCACGCATGGGCTCCCTCTCCCCTCACATGTTGCCATCTCAGCCTGGCCAAAAGTTTTCTCGATATTTTCCAGGTTAACACTCTTTTAGACGAAGTTCATTAAGTGACTGAAACGAAAACAACTGACTTGTGGCCAGAATGTAAGCCCCTTGAGTTTTCAGTTTAACGTTGACCACAATTTTCCTAATAAATTATGAACCACACTCACTCCCTTTATGTTTAAAAGGGCTCGTTCAAAATGCTAAAGCTACGGTCAGTTTGTCACGGATGGAAAGCGTGTCCATCCCCCCCCTCCCACCCCACCCGTTTCCAAACTAACCCCTTATTTCTTTCCACATCAGCCGGTATCTTTCTTAGTGAGGAGTAACTTAGACTGGTAACATGCATACGTTATTACTTATTAGTCTATCTTAATACCTCTATAGTGGGGAGTAACATATGTGTAGTGTCACACAACATTTTATTTATTATCTTGTAGACTCATTTTATCGTGTTATGTGTGATGTTACTCATAGTATGAGTAACTAGCTATGTTACTCAAATCATCTCTCTTCTCATTAAATCGTTGTCACATTAGCAAATTTGCAGACTTGGACCTAATTTTACTGCTGAAATTACTCCCACTATGGGCAGTCTAACTAGTTAGTAGATGATGAGTGGCTGGCATGAGTTTCGTGGGTTCAAAAGTACTAAATAGAGTACTCCCCACATGATCGTTCCTTAAGCAATAAATGCAGCATCCTCCCTCTAATTGAATTTGTGTGGTGCATGCAGAATAACATTCAGTTGAATGATTTTTACAGGAAAAACATAGGAACAAAGATTTTAGAGGAAAAATTTCTATACATGCATTCGATTTGTAGGAAACACGTACGGGAATTTCGTAGAGATACTATTTATTTCCTTTGTTTTTGAAGAATCTACATATCCACACAAAACTCATTTTGTGCATCGGACCGAGGCATGACAATTCCTTAGGATGGCAAGTGTCATCCTATCAACTTCATGTACAACTCCTTAGAGTGCATGCATGACCTATAATTCACTCACCGTCATCTCCATGGATTAAATTTGGTGTGTGACTCAAATCACTTCTGTTGAATGAGACTCAAAGTGGGAATAATACAATGGAAATCTGAAAAATTTGAGATAGGCCTTTAAAACGGGAGGGAGGGGGAATATTCCATAAAGAATACTACCATTAAACTTCTATTTGATTTTTTTAATATTACAATTTTGTGCTAACTCATATTTGTCTAGTCAAGTTGATTATCACGGCAGGAGGAAAGTAGTAGATTACCTCATCGGAGGTCTTCTTACAAAAATACATTTATACACACTTGCACTCGGCTATTTTTGATAAATGATGGCACTTCTTATTCAATGGGAAAAGCTTGGGAACAACCGGCTGATCCGACACGGGGCATTTGCCGCGTCCAACATGTGACGCGTGTCCCATGTGTGGCTCACGCACCGCACTATTCTAACTACATCTTTGTTGTTAATTTTTCTACAACATCATTTATGTTGCAAAAGTTTCTTCCACAACACCACCTGTGTTGCAAAAAAGTTGAGACACAAAAAAAATTCTGCAACAAGACCTCTGTTGCCAAAAGAATTATGCAACAAGACCTATGTTACAAAAGAAATGTGCAGCATAGCCTTTGTTGCAAATATTTTTGCAAGAAGGCTTGTATTGCAAAAGAAACTCGCAACACGGTCTCTGTTGCAAAAGTGAGGACACCACTCAACCACAAGGTGCGCTGATCTGACGGTTCACAACCCAGCGGATCTTTTAAAAAGATACACCGACCGACACGTAGCACGCCCCTTATTCAATGCACTCAGATGGTGAGTTAAACAAACTTTGACTCATTTCGCAAGAAATATTCCTATAGAAGAGGGAGAATTTCAACTCGATCAAATCCTCTAAATACAAAAGATAGATAGATGTACCATGCTAACAAATTTCGGGTAGAAACTATATATTTCTCACGTAATATAATCAAGATTATAATACAGTGTTCTGCAAAATGTATTTGCTTCCCACCAAATAGTATCTCGTGACCTGACGTTCTTTTGTTTTCCGAGTGCTAATTGCGTTGCATGGTGCATGCACGAGCGCAGGTCACCAAGTTTAAGTGCGGCGGCGCCGTCGTCGGATGCACGTTCGACCACCGGGTCTGCGACGCCTACTCCTTCAACATGTTCCTCGTCGCCTGGGCCGCCGCATCCCGTGGTGGCTCCGCACCCCCGGCCCCGTCCTTCCGCCGCTCCGTGGTCGCCCCACGCGACCCCTCTCCGCGCACGTATACCACCGACGCCCTGATCGACCGCCTGTTCTCTCCTCTCAGCTCCGTGCCGCTCCCTTCGTCCTCGGCCGCTGCCAACTCCATCAACCGCATCTACCACGTAGCAGCTCACGACATCGCAACGCTGCATGCCTCGGCCGGGCCAGGGCGCACGAAGCTCGAGGCATTCACGGCGCACCTGTGGCAGCTCTGTTCCATGGCGGCCTCCGGACAGCAGCGTCTGTGCTGCATGGGCATGGTGGTGGACGGGCGTGCTCGCATGTTCCCCGACGGCGCCATGAAGGCCTACTTCGGCAACGTGCTGACCATACCGTACGGCGTCATCGGCACCGACGAACTTCGCCGCAGCATGACGCTCGCGGACGTGGAGGACGACGTGCACCGGTGGGTGCGGGAGGCCGCGACGGGCGAGCACTTCCGGGGGCTCATCGACTGGGTGGAGGCGCTGCGGCCTGCCGGCCGTTGCCAGGGCGTACCTGGGCGGCACCGGCGGCTCCGAAGCGATGGCGTGCATTGTGTCATCGGGGATGGGCTTCCCGGTGGGCGAGGCCGATTTCGGGACGGGTCTGCCGGCGTTCGCGTCATACCACTTCCCGTGGCCCGCTGACACGGGTTACATCATGCCGATGCCGAGCGCACGCGGGGACGGGGACTGGGTTGTGTACGTCCACGCGGTGCCAGAGTTGGTGAAGGTGATGGAGGAAGAACCATCTATTTTCAAAGCCTTGGAGAATAGCTATGTGTTCGGATGAAGGAGGGCCATGTAATTGTAATGTTGCTCGATCGGCAGCTTCATTTGCTTATTTGGAATTTGTGTGCGTCGGTGGACCGTTTTGCATTTCCAGTGCCACCAGCTACATCGTTGGCGGCAACTTTACTTTTGAAAATAAATACTCTATGCCAAGTATATGCAGTGATGTAACAGAGCCTTTTGTATGTGTATAAAGTGGTAAGAATTAATGTGTGAGTGCCATTTGTTTTGGATCACTAGTTAGCTTGCTCCTGTACGATAAAATAGGGGTTTTGGACAAAGCATGGTTTGTTGGGCCAGGGTTTCTCATGGCCAAGTGGGCATGGAAGATTTTGTCGGGTTAGAGCATCTCCAACAGACGGGCAAAGCACGGCGCGCTAAAAAAGTATTTGCAGCGCGTTGTTCGTGAATTATTGCGCGGCGATGAGCGCTTGCTCCAGCGGCAGCTGCAAAGTTTAGTGCGTGCGAGCCGCTCCAGCAGGCGCTGCAAAAAAAACTGCGCTATGCACTCAAAACAAATAGAAAACCATAGGCATAGATAAAAAAGGAGTAAATTGCAGAAAACCACCACTTTGAGGGCAAGGTTTGCGAAAACCACTACAATACATTTTTTTTGCAGAAAACACCGTGTCTTCGGTAATCTTTTTGCAGAAAGCACTGATCGGCGGATTGGGCTCAGATAAGTGAGATTATGACAGATGGGGCCCTTTTTTTGCCTACGTGGCGTAAATTTTTGTTCATGTTCAATTTAATCTAAATTTACAAAGTAGCCCATGCAATTTTACACATACACCCCTCCCTCCCTTCTTCTCCAACTCTCTCCCCTCTCTGCAAAATCAGAACAGAGCTTGGCCTCCCACCGCCGCCTGCTGCCACATGCCTTCCCCCAGCGCCCTGCACTCCCAACCGCCCTCAAGCACTTGGCCGCCATTGCCGCCGGGATCCCATCACGGACGCCGCCGCTGCTGTTGGTGCTTGTCGCCGAATGCGGGCCGTGCCTTGCATCGGCGAGGCAGGGTCGACGGCGGCTCAACGCCGGCATCTTCTGCGGTGAGCAAGATCCAGCCATTCTAATGCTCACCGTTGTAGGATCCTTCTGGGGCCGTCAGAGCCGTGGTCAGACCAACGCGAGAGGACAACGACTGGGCCGAGCCCGATCTAGATCTCGGCGACGACTAGGTGAGCCCCTGCACCGTGCACATCATCCCGTTGCATTGGCGGCCCTGGTAGCTGCTGGAGCTCCGCCTTGCCTGCAAGAGTGGGCCGCTCCGAAGGAGATGTCGAGCACATCTCCACTTACGAAGCGTGCCTTCCAATGTTGACCGTGGATCCTCCCATGGCGCCGCAATGAGCAAGCCTCCTCGACATCTTCGCCGCCCGTGGCGATGCCGGAAGCTTCTCTCGAGCAGCGTCGCGTCCTGCCTCAGATGCAGCAGCGCGCCACCATCGTGCCCCCCACGGCCGCTGCGTCTTCTCGTGCGGACTACGCGCTCACCTCAGCCAGCCGCTCCGCTGCCCTCTGTCATTAGCTAGAAGACGAACAGGGGGATAGAGAGGAACACAAAGAACAGGAGTGGTGTATGTGTAAAACTATGGGCACTACTTTGTAAATTTAGACTAAAACTGAACCGGCATGAAAAATCATGCCATGTAGGCAAAAAAAGGGCCCCATCTGTGATAATCTCACTTATCTGAGCCCAATCCGCCGATCAGTGCTTTCTGCAAAAAGATTACTGAAGACACGGTGTTTTCTGCAAAAAAAATGTATTGTAGTGGTTTTCGCAAACCTTGCCCTCAAAGTGGTGGTTTTCTGCAATTTACTCATAAAAAAGTGATACATGGATAAAAAAGCGATACATAGATAGTTCATCTAGCATAGATAGGTAAAAGAAGACACTAGTCCGAGGTAAAAACTACGGTGCAACTAGAAACTACTCCGAGTCGTCGTCGTCCCCCTCCTTGCTTGTGTAGTCCGATGTATCAAGAAACGCGTCTTCCCACCGCTCATCGTCGCTAGAGAAGAATGATGCCTGTCCCAGATCGCACTGCGATATCGCCAGTGCCTTTTGATGATGCCTGTCCGCCCGTTCTGCGCGCCGCCTTGCCCTCCTCTCCGCCCAGAAGGCATGCTCGTTGGCGACGTCCTCCGGGTGGCACTGGCGCCACTCCGCCATGGCTCGCTCGTCCGCCTCGGCGATGAGGAGGCGGCGCTGCCGCCGACGGTGTTCCTGACGATCGGCATCAGTTATTAGCAGTGGCGGAGGAGCGATGGCCTGCGCCTGCTCGCACGTCCAGACGTCCTGAAAGTTCATCTGTGGGCGAGGCCTCCAGAGGCGCCACGTCATCGCGTCGTACGCACTGGCGGCCTCGTGCGCGGTCTCGAATGTGCCGAGGCCGAGGCAAACGTCACCGGACCGAATCTCAGTGTAGAACACGCCAAAGGGGCGCTCGCGGATGCCGCGGTAGCCTGAAGATCCCCGGTGGCGCTTCGGCATGGTGGCGCGGTGATAGCGCGTCGGCGGCGAGGCGAGGAAGCAGCAGAGGAAGCGGGAAGAGAGCGCGTGGCAAGGTGGAAAGCGATGGGAGGCCGCGTGACGAGCACAGCAATTTATAGGCACGCCGCTTCCGGCACGTCAAATCTAGCGCACGACCGCCCGCTTTTTCCCACGCGCCTGAGTTTTCCGCCTCCGCTGGAGCGCGCAAAATCATCCCGTGCGCCAAAATCGTATTTTACCGCGCGCGAGGGGTTTTTGCAGCCGCTGTTGGAGATGCTCTTAAGGAGGTTTGTGGTTACAAATATCCCGAAACAAATACTTACCGCAGGGAGTGCGCACCATACCCACCACTGCTAAGAAATCTCAATTTGCAAGGGAGGGAGCGGTATATTAAAATCCGACCGCTTGTTTTCTAAGGGTAGGATCGACAGATTTTTTTTTGTCATGGAAACTTAGCGACGTCGTTGGTCGGCGGATAATAGCGACCAGAAATCAAGACGTGGAGCCTCGCCGCAATGTCTCACGACTCCTCCACGGTCTCCTTCAACCTCCAATTCCAGCTGGACGGAAGCACCTCCCCGAGCCGTCGTCCTTGACAACAACCTCTGCTACTCTGCCTCGAGCTCGTCTTCTTCGTCGCAGCCGAGGACCATCGCCGGCATCAGCGCGCTCCCTCGCCGTCTCCACTACGTTCCCGGCCATCTCGTCGCATCCATTGAGCCCATGGTGAGGTGCCGCTCTTCCGCGCCTCAGTTCCCGTCGTTTTCGTCCAACGTAGCGTCGTCTCGCTCAAGCCGGAGCCCTGTCCGCCATGGACGAATCCCTGCCTGGAGCTCGTCCCGCACGCACACGCCCGGCCACGCGCGCGCTCGTTCGCACTCCACGTCCGCTGCAACAGCCGGAGCGCATGCACCGCAGGTCCACAATGACCGCTGCAGCCTCTAGTACGCAAGCAGCACCACAGCGTCCCCTCGCCTCATTGCCGTCCGCGGTCAGCATGATCCTAGAGAGCAAGCCAGGGCAGCCAGCCGCCATGGTCTCGCCTACCCGACAGGGACCTATGTGGATACGAAGACGAGGAAATACCAGTCACGCGTCAGCGCCGGCGTGACGGGTCCCAGGGGAGTGTCGGTGCCGGCGGGGTGGCGAGTCCTCGAGCGCCTCGCGGCAGGAGGAGGGGGAGGGGGGCGGGGAGAGCAGCGGGGACAGCCTCCTGAACGACATGGATGGGCCAGGTCGACCAGCTTGATTTTTTTCTTCCCAAAATGACCTCACGAGTTGTATACTGGAGGACGGAAGCGTGCGGTGCGAGAGATACCGCTCACGATTGTATTGGCCAACTGGAACAGTACAGATTAATCGCCACCATAAGATATCACAAATGGACGGCCAGTATTTACCGCGGGGTACCATAAAAGAGCTCATCCTAAAAGTTCAACACCTTCTCCGGCTCGGATCTAAGTTCTCGGTGGAAAATGGATGGAAGACCCAATTTTGGTTTGACATATGATGCATGAATAAACCTTTTTGCCATTGCTACCCTCGCTTATTTGTGATTCTCTAGAGCTCTAGAAGAACTCTGGGCCTGAGTGTTGGCAAGCGAATGGTTGGGCACCTAATTTCAGGAGAACTCTGGGCCTGAGGAAGTGGCTAATTAGAAGGGTCTATGCCGGCTTCTAGGATCAATTTAGTTGACTAATAGGAAGGACTCGGTGTTATGGAGATTGGAGCGATCCAAAAGTTTTTATCTCGAAGGAACGACAGTTGAGCGCCGAGAGGCTCGGGTGACTAGGGTTTCCCCGTCCTCCCCTTCCGCCGCCGTCGGCCCTCGGCCTGGCGCCCCCTCCGTCCCCTTCCGCCCCTCCCCCCCTCCCCCCATCCTGTCCGCCTCGCGCCGCCTCCCCGGGAGGTGGCCGGGCGGAGTTCGAGCTCTTCCTCGCCCCTCCCTGCCTTCTCCCCCGCCGCGGGCGCCCAGCGCTGGCCGGGTGGTGCCGGTGGCGGCGGGCCTTCTCCTCCCCGCGCGCGCGTGCTCCCTTCCTGGGGCTGGGAGGCGGCGGCGGTGTTGCTCGGCCTTGCTGCGGTCCAGCGGCCCTGCGGTGGCGGCCGGCGGCAGGCGTGGTGTCGGCGCCGCTCCTTGGCGGCGGGGCAGCGTGGTCGTGCTGGGTGGCCGTCGTCGCGCCCGGCCCAGATCTGGCAGCGGCCCCATCTGGTCCTAGCGGCTGCCTCCCGGCGTGGCCTCGTTGTCTGCGGTGCGGTGAGGAGGAGGAGCGGCTCGGATATGGGGCGGCGGCGCTGACGGCGTGCCGGCAGCAGCGCGAAGGCGGGAACTTTACGAGCCCACGAGGGCTCGGCCGGGCATGGGGGCCCACGGGCCTGGTGTGCTCTTGCTATTGCGTCGCGGACGGCTACCGTCGCGGACGGCTACCGTCGCGGACGGTGGAGGTGGGGCCCTCCCGCGTGCCAATGGTGCTGATGCCCTAGTCCCGGCTCTGATTCCTTTGTTGGGGAACGTAGTAATTTTAAAAAAAATTATACGCACACGCAGGATCATGGTGATGCATAGCAATGAGAGGGAAGAGTGTTGTCCACGTACCCTCGTAGACCGAAAGCGGAAGCGTCAGTGATAATCCCCAACTGCAAGGAATCATCGTAGCACTTTTTAAAGATGGAAGTGATAAGTATGGAGTATCGATCCCACAAAGAGCTAAAGGTAAGATCAATATTCTCTCAAGCCCTATCTGCTACTGATACGACTCTACGTGCACCGAACATTTGCTTCCAACTAACAACGAGAAATAAAACTACGTTGTGGGTATGAAGAGGATAACTTTGCATGGTATCGGAGAGCTAAAACATAAAAGTAGGTGCTGTTATCATAAAGTTAGAATATATTACTAAATATTATAAATGGCAAGTGTGGAATAATGGTGGATCGGTGTGCGGAATTGTCCTAGGGAATTGTTAACAAGACCAGTAATCATTATTACAGTTTCATAAGTGGGAGAGGCATAAGCTAACATACTTTCTCTACTTGGATCATATGCACTTATGATTGGAACTCTAGCAAGCATCCGCAACTACTAAAGATCATTAAGGTAAAACCCAACCATAGCATTAAAGCATCAAGTCCTCTTTATTCCCATACACAACAATCCCTCTTACTCGGGTTTGTGTTTCACTCACTCACCAACCCACTATAAGCGAATCATGAACGTATTGCAACACCCTACAGCTGAATCCCTCACGCTATGCCGACACGGAGGGCACCATAGGACAGCACCAAAGTAAAACATACAACTCATACCAATCTAGATCATCAATCAACCCATAGACAAAAGATATCTACTCAAAATATCATAGGATGGCAACACATCATTGGATCATAATATGTGGCATAAAGCACCATGTTCAAGTAGGGATTACAGCGGTGTGCGGGAGAGTGGACCGCGTAAAAGAGATGAGGATGGTGATGACGATGGTGATGTTGATGAAGACGATCACCGTGGCGATGATTCCCCTCTCGATGGCACTCCGGCGCCACCGGAAGAGAGGAGGAGAGGTTCTCCCCCTTGTGCTTCCTCCTCCATGGCCTCCACCTTCTGGTCCTTGGCCTTCATGGTGATGAAGACCCCTCCGGGATACTCCTCCATGGCCACCGGTGATGATGGCCCCCTCCGGCAGGGCGCCGGAGAGGGCCTAGATTGATTTCTCGTGGCTACAGAGGCTTGCGGCGGCGGAACTTCTGATCTAATCTCCGTTCTGGAAGTTTTAGGGTACGAGAGTATATATGGGTGCAGGAGGTACGTCGGTGGACTTCCGGGCTGGCCACGAGGTAGGGGGGCGCGCCCCCCACCCTCGTGGGCAGCCCGGGACTCCCCTGGTGAGCTTCCTATACTCAATGGCTTCTTCTGGTCCAAAAATAGGTTCCGTGGAGTTTCAGGTCTTTTGGACTCCGTTTGATATTCCTTTTCTTCGAAACACTGAAATAGGCAAAAAAACAGCAATTCTGGGCTAGGCCTCCGGTTAATAGGTTAGTCCCAAAAATAATATAAAAGTGGAAAATAAAGTCCAATATTGCCCAAAACATTAGATAATATAGCATGGAGCAATCAAAAATTATAGATACGTTGGAGACGTATCAGGCATCCCCAAGCTTAATTCCTGCTCGTCCTCGAGTAGGTAAATGATAAAAGATAATTTTTGATGTGGAATGCTAGTAAGTGCTTAAGTTTGATCAATGATAATTCCAATCACTTTTTCTAGCATCTATATGTGTCATAATAGCGGCTTATCTCATAAAAACTTTTCATGATCAAGTAACAATCTATTCACAATGTCAAGCATGGTTCAGAAACATCATTGAGAACTAACAAACTATAATTTGAGTCATTGAAGCAATTGCAATTTATCATAACATCAGAAAGAGTCAAGAATAGAGCTTTTCAGCAAGTCCACATACTCAACTATCATATAGTCTTCTACAATTGCTAACACTCACGCAATACTTGTGGTTATGGAGTTTCAAATGACACCGGAGAAAGATAGGGGCTTATTGTGTTGCCTCCCAACGTATTCACCTTTAGGTGATGTCAACAATAATAGCCCATGCTAATTTACATCCAATTGGATATATATATATATATATCATGATCTTTCAAACACAAGGAGCTTGCCAAAGGATAAAATGAAAAAGGGAATGGTGAGTATCACCTTGACTCAAGCATAAAGTAAAAACATAAAGTAAAATATAGGCCCTTCGCAGAGGGAAGCAGAGGTTGTCATGCGCGTTTAGGGTTGATGCACAAAATCTTAATGCAAAAGAACGTCACTTTATATTGCCCCTTGTATGTGGACCTTTATTATGCAGTCCGTCGCTTTTATTACTTCCACAACAAGTTCGTACAAAGCTTATTTTCTCTGCACTAATAAGTCATGCATATTTAGAGAGCAATTTTTATTGCTTGCACCGATGACAACTTAGTTGAAGGATCTTACTCAATCCATAGGTAGGTATGGTGGACTCTCATGGCAAAACTGGGTTTACGGGTATTTGGAAGCACAAGTAGTATCTCTACTTGGTGCAAGGGATTTGGCTAGCATGAGGGAGAAAGGCAAGCTCAACATGTTTGGAAGGTCAATGACAATATACTATAACTAAGATGTCGGAAAACATAAACCATTACGTTGTCTTCCTTGTCCAACGTCAACTCTTTTAGCATGTCATACTTAATGAGTGCTCCACAATCATAAAAGATGTCCGAGATAATATATTTGTATGTGAACCTCTCTTTCCTTATTACTTCCTATTAATTGCAACGATGACCAAAACTACGTTTGCCAATTCTCAACAACTTTTATGCCTCATACTTTCTATGTGTGAAGTCATCACTAACCATGTTATAAGCAAATGAAACATATAAAAGTTCAGATTTATGACATTCAATTCATTCTCCCATTTACTCATAGGATATATATGAAGCACATGAGTAAATGACAAACTACTCTAAAAGATATGAGTGAAAGACACTAAGTAGTCAAATAATTAACTAGCCATGGGAGGGTCCCTTTTTTTCAATTCAATAATTCAGATCCAATGATTTTATTCAAACAGCAAGTAAAACAAAATAAAATGACATTTCAAGGATAGCACAACTTTTGTGAAGAAGCAAAAACTTAGGCTCAACTGATACTAACCGATGATTGTTGAAGAAGAAAGGTGGGATGCCTACCGGGGCATCCCCAAGCTTAGATGCTTGAGACTTGTTGAAATATTATCTTGGGGTGCCTTGGGCATCCCCAAGCTTAGGGCCTTTCCACTCCTTATTCTCCTCATATCGATATCTCACCCAAAACTTGAAAACTTCAATCACACAAAACTTAACCAAACTTCGTGAGATAGGTTAGTATGATAAAGAGCAAACCATTCACTTTGGTACTGTCAAAGACAAGGTTCATAATTGTTCTCACACGATGCCTACTGTATCATATCATTTCTACAATTTATATTGAGGAATATAAGTCATAGAAACTAGTTATGCAATGAAAACAGAATCTGTGAGAAACAGAATAGTCTGTAATGATCTGAACAATAACCATACTTCTGCTAGTCCAAAAATTATGAAATAAATTGGTGGACGTGAGGAATTTGTCTATTAATCTTCTGCAAAAAGAATCAACTCAATAGCACACTTCTGTAATAAAATGATATCTATTCTCGTGAGCGCAAAGTTTCTGTTTTTTACAGCAAGATCACATTAGCTTTCACCCAAGTCTTACCAAAGGTCTTACTTGGCACTTTATTGAAACAAAGCTATAAAACATGATTACTACAGTAGCTTAATCATGTAAACACACAAAACGTTAAGGGTAAATATTGGGTTGTCTCCCAACAAGCGCTTTTCTTTAATGCCTTTTAGCTAGGCATGATGATTTCAATGATGCTCACATAAAGGACAAGAATTGAAACACAAAGAGAGCATCTTGAAGAATATGACTAGCACATTCAAATCTAACCCACTTCCTATGCCTAGGGATTTTGTGAGCACACAACTTATGGGAACAAGAATCAACTAGCATAGGAAGGCAAAACAAGTATAACTTCAAGACTTTAAGCACATAGAGAGGAAACTTAATATTATTGCAACTCCTACAAGCATGTATTCCTCCCTCATAATAATTTTCAGTAGTATCATGGATAGCAACTTTGTTCTCATACTCAATTGGAACCTCTTCCGAAATAGTGGAATCATTGCTAGCTAAAGTTGACACTCTTCCGAATCCACTTTCATAAATATCACACTAAGATTCAACCTTCTCCAAAATAGTGGGATCACTAATTCCTAAAGTTGACACTCTTCCAAACCCACTTTAAATGATAGTATTATTCATACTCCAAAAGGTATAAGTGAAGTTCATGGAGCATTCTACAACTGACCAATATCCAAGCTAAAAATGTATAAGTGAAGCACATGAAGCATTCTATAAAACCATACTCAAAAGATTTAAGTGAAGCACAAAGAGCAATTCTATAAGATCATGCTTAAAAGATTTAAGTGAAGCACATGAATTATTCTATAAATCAATTAAGGGATATCTCATGCTAGCATGGTTCTTGAAGAAAAGGAAAAACACAACGGACCCAAATCATGTGAACAAAACAAAAACTGAGGTATACCGATATTTGTTGAAGAAGAAAGATGGGATGCCAACCTGGGCATCCCCAAGCTTAAATGCTTGAGTATACTTTGAAATATTTACTTGGGGTGCCTTGGGCATCCCCAAGCTTGAGCTCTTGCCTCTCTTTATTCTTCTCATATTGATAGCTCCTCGACCTTCGGACACTTCATCCACACAAAACTTTAACAAAAACTTGTGAGATCTGTTAGTGTAATAAAGCAAATCTCTACCTTTAGGTATTGTAATGAACTCATTATTTATTTGTATTTATGTTAAATCTACTTTATTCCAACTTCTCTATGGTTCATACCCTCCGATATTACTCATAGATTCATCGAAATAAGCAAACCACACATAAAACAGAATCTGTTAAAAACAGAACAGTCTGTAGTAATCTGGAAGTTTGCCAAACTTATGTAACTCCTAAAATTATAAACTAAATTTTAAAATTTGTGTAATTTGTACAGAAGTAATCTTCAAAAAGAATCAGAACCATTTGACTTTCCAGTTAAATATGTAAATTCATGCACTACAGCCAAAGTTTCTGTTTTTGTTTTGCACAAAGCAAACTAGCAATCTAATCATCCTAAAACCAAAGCTTGGCATATTATTTTTTATAATACAACGAATATATACAAGGGGATAATTATTTACAGAGAAACTTCCATGAAAAATTCTACATTGCTTCCGTGAGCATGAGCACAAGTGCTCAAGGTCGACCCTCACTTCTTCAATGCAAAACCTTCCAATCACTTCTCTTTTTGAAAAACTTTTAGGCATGAGAGGCAAGTAATAATTTTTTTGTATTTTCATTTTTAAATTTTTTTGTATGTTTCACCCACAACTAAACAGAAACAAAAAGGAAAAACAAAATCTTCTTAGTGAAGGAAGCAAACAAGAACACACGAGAATATCAACCCCATGCTATTGCACCCCGGCAACGGCGCCAGAAAAGAGCTTGATAATCCCCAAGAACAAGGAATCATCGTAGCACTTTCCAAAGATGGAAGTGATAAGTACGGATTGTCGAACCCACAAAGAGCTAAAGGTAAGATCAATATTTTCTCAAGCCCTATCTGCCACTGATACGACTCTACGTGCACCGAACGTTTGCTTCCAACTAACAACGAGAAATAAAACTACGTTGTGGGTATGAAGAGGATAACTTTGCATGGTATCGGAGAGCTAAAACATAAAAGTAGGTGCTGTTATCATAAAGTTAGAATATATTACTAAATATTATAAATGGCGAGTGTAGAATAGTGGTGGATCGGTGTCCGGAATTGTCGTAGGCAATTGTTAACAAGACCAGTAATCACTATTGCAGTTTCATATGAGGGAGAGGCATAAGCTAACATACTTTCTCTACTTGGATCATATGCACTTATGATTGGAACTCTAGCAAGCATCCGCAACTACTAAAGATCATTAAGGTAAAACCCAACCATAGCATTAAAGCATCAAGCCCTCTTTATTCCCATACGCAACAACCCCTCTTACTCGGGTTTGTGTTTCAGTCACTCACCAACCCACTATAAGGGAATCCCTCACGCTTGCGTGACACGGAGGGCACCATAGGACAGCATCAAAGTAAAACATACAACTCATACCAATCTAGATCATCAATCAACCCAAAGACAAAAGATATCTACTCAAAACATCATAGGATGGCAACACATCATTGGATCATAATATGTGGCATAAAGCACCATGTTCAAGTAGGGATTACAGCGGTGTGCGGGAGAGTGGACCGCGTAAATAGATGAGGATGGTGATGACGATGGTGATGTTGATGAAGACGATCACCGTAGCGATGATTCCTTCCCGATGGCACTCCGGCGCCACCGGAAGAGAGGAGGAGAGGTTCTCCCCCTTGTGCTTCCTCCTCCATGGCCTCCACCTTCTGGTCCTTGGCCTTCATGGTGATGAAGACCCCTCCGGGGCTGGCCACGAGGTAGGGGGGCGCGCCCCAGGGGGGTGGGCGCGCCCCCCACCATCGTGGGAAGCCCGGGACTCCCCTGGTGAGCTTCCTATACTCAATGGGCTTCTTCTGGTCCAAAAATAGGTTCCGTGGAGTTTCAGGTCTTTTGGACTCCGTTTGATATTCCTTTTCTTCGAAACACTGAAATAGGCAAAAAAACAGCAATTCTGGGCTAGGCCTCCGGTTAATAGGTTAGTCCCAAAAATAATATAAAAGTGGAAAATAAAGCCCAATATTGCCCAAAACAGTAGATAATATAGCATGGAGCAATCAAAAATTATAGATACGTTGGAGACGTATCAGGCATCCCCAAGCTTAATTCCTGCTCGTCCTCGAGTAGGTAAATGATAAAAAGATAATTTTTGATGCGGAATGCTAGTAAGTGCTTAAGTTTGATCAATGATAATTCCAATCACTTTTTCTAGCATCTATATGTGTCATAATAGCGGCTTATCTCATAAAAACTTTTCATGATCAAGTAACAATCTATTCACAATGTCAAGCATGGTTCGAAAACATCATTGAGAACTAACAAACTATAATTTGAGTCATTGAAGCAATTGCAATTTATCATAACATCAGAAAGAGTCAAGAATAGAGCTTTTCAGCAAGTCCACATACTCAACTATCATATAGTCTTCTACAATTGCTAACACTCACGCAATACTTGTGTTTATGGAGTTTCAAATGACACCTGAGAAAGATAGGGGCTTATTGTGTTGCCTCCCAACGTATTCACCTTTAGGTGATGTCAACAATAATAGCCCATGCTAACTTACATCCAATTGGATATATATATCATGATCTTTCAAACACAAGGAGCTTGCCAAAGGAAAAAATGAAAAAGGGAATGGTGAGGATCACCTTGACTCAAGCATAAAGTAAAAGATAGGCCCTTCGCAGAGGGAAGCAGAGGTTGTTATGCGCGTTTAGGGTTGATGCATAAAATCTTAATGCAAAAGAACGTCACTTTATATTGCCCCTTGTATGTGGACCTTTATTATGCAGTCCGTCGCTTTTATTACTTCCACAACAAGTTCGTACAAAGCTTATTTTCTCTGCACTAATAAGTCATGCATATTTAGAGAGCAATTTTTATTGCTTGCACCGATGACAACTTACTTGAAGGATCTTACTCAATCCATAGGTAGGTATGGTGGACTCTCATGGCAAAACTGAGTTTATGGGTATTTGGAAGCACAGGTAGTATCTCTACTTGGTGCAAGGGATTTGGCTAGCATGAGGGAGAAAGGCAAGCTCAACATGTTTGGATGGTCAATGACAATATACTTTAACTGAGATGTCGGAAAACATAAACCATTACGTTGTCTTCCTTGTCCAACGTCAACTCTTTTAGCATGTCATACTTAATGAGTGCTTCACAACCATAAAAGATGTCCAAGATAATATATTTGTATGTGAACCTCTCTTTCCTTATTACTTCCTATTAATTGCAACGATGACCAAAACTACGTTTGCCAATTCTCAACAACTTTTATGCCTCATACTTTCTATGTGTGAAGTCATCACTAACCATGTTATAAGCAAATGAAACATATAAAAGTTCAGATTTATGACATTCAATTCATTCCCCCATTTACTCATAGGATATATATGAAGCACATGAGTAAATGACAAACTACTCTAAAAGATATGAGTGAAAGACACTGAGTAGTCAAATAATTAACTAGCCATGGGAGGGTCCCTTTTTTTCAATTCAATAATTCAGATCCAATGATTTTATTCAAACAGCAAGTAAAACAAAATAAAATGACATTTCAAGGATAGCACAACTCATGTGAAGAAGCAAAAACTTAGGCTCAACTGATACTAACCGATGATTGTTGAAGAAGAAAGGTGGGATGCCTACCGAGGCATCCCCAAGCTTAGATGCTTGAGACTTGTTGAAATATTATATTGGGTTGCCTTGGGCATCCCCAAGCTTAGGGTCTTTCCACTCCTTATTCTCCTCATATCGATATCTCACCCAAAACTTGAAAACTTCAATCACACAAAACTTAACCAAACTTCGTGAGATAGGTTACTATGATAAAGAGCAAACCTTTCACTTTGGTACTGTCCAATACAAGGTTCATAATTGTTATCACACGATGCCTATTGTACCATATCATTTCTACAATTTATATTGAGTAATATAAGTCATAGAAACTAGCAAACAAGCAAACTATGCAATGAAAACAGAATCTGTCAGAAACAGAACAGTCTGTAATGATCTGAACAATAACCATACTTCTGCTACTCCAAAAATTATGAAATAAATTGGTGGACGTGAGAAATTTGTCTATTAATCTTCTGCAAAAAGAATCAACTCAATAGCACTCTTCTGTAAAAAATGACATCTATTCTCGTGAGCGCAAAGTTTCTGTTTTTTACAGCAAGATCACATTAGCCTTCACCCAAGTCTTACCAAAGGTCTTACTTGGCACTTTATTGAAACAAAAGCTATAAAACATGATTACTACAGTAGCTTAATCATGTAAACACACAAAAACGTTAAGGGTAAATATTGGGTTGTCTCCCAACAAGCGCTTTTCTTTAATGCCTTTTAGCTAGGCATGATGATTTCAATGATGCTCACATAAAGGATAAGAATTGAAACACAAAGAGAGCATCTTGAAGAATATGACTAGCACATTCAAATCTAACCCACTTCCTATGCCTAGGGATTTTTTGAGCACACAACTTATGGGAACAAGAATCAACTAGCATAGGAAGGCAAAACAAGTATAACTTCAAGACTTTAAGCACATAGAGAGGAAACTTAATATTATTGCAACTCCTACAAGCATGTATTCCTCCCTCATAATAATTTTCAGTAGTATCATGGATAGCAACTTTGTTCTCATCCTCAATTCGAACCTCTTCCGAAATAGTGGAATCATTCCTAGCTAAAGTTGACACTCTTCCGAATCCACTTTCATAAATATCACACTAAGATTCAACCTCCTCCAAAATAGTGGGATCACTAATTCCTAAAGTTGACACTCTTCCAAACCCACTTTAAATGATAGTATTATTCATACTCCAAAAGGTATAAGTGAAGTTCATGGAGCATTCTACAACTAACCAATATCCAAGCTCAAAATGTATAAGTGAAGCACATGAAGCATTCTATAAAACCATACTCAAAAGATTTAAGTGAAGCACAAAGAGCAATTCTATAAGATCATGCTTAAAAGATTTAAGTGAAGCACATGAATTATTCTATAAATCAATTAAGGGATATCTCATGCTAGCATGGTTCTTGAAGAAAAGGAAAAACACAAAGGACCCAAATCATGTGAACAAAACAAAAACCGAGGTATACCGATATTTGTTGAAGAAGAAAGATGGGATGCCAACCGGGACATCCCCAAGCTTAAATGCTTGAGTATACTTTGAAATATTTACTTGGGGTGCCTTGGGCATCCCCAAGCTTGAGCTCTTGCCTCTCTTTATTCTTCTCATATTGATAGCTCCTCGACCTTCGGACACTTCATCCACACAAAACTTTAACAAAAACTTGTGAGATCTGTTAGTGTAATAAAGCAAATCTCTACCTTTAGGTATTGTAATGAACTCATTATTTATTTGTATTGATGTTAAATCTACTTTATTCCAACTTCTCTATGGTTCATACCCTCCGATATTACTCATAGATTCATCGAAATAAGCAAACCACACACGCAAAACAGAATCTGTTAAAAACAGAACAGTCTGTAGTAATCTGGAAGTTTGCCAAACTTATGTAACTCCTAAAATTATAAACTAAATTTTAAAATTTGTGTAATTTGTACAGAAGTAATCTTCAAAAAGAACCAGAACCATTTGACTTTCCAGTTAAAAATGTAAATTCATGCACTACAGCCAAACTTTCTGTTTTTGTTTTGCACAAAGCAAACAAGCAATCTAATCATCCTAAAACCAAAGCTTGGCATATTATTTTTATAATACAAGGAATATATACAAGGGGATAATTATTTACATAGAAACTTCCATGAAAAATTCTACATTTCTTCCGTGAGCATGAGCACAAGTGCTCAAGGTCGACCCTCACTTCTTCAATGCAAAACCTTCCAATCACTTCTCTTTTTGAAAAACTTTTTAGGCATGAGAGGCAAGTAATACTTTTTTTGTATTTTCATTTTTAATATTTTTTTGTATGTTTCACCCACAACTAAACAGAAACAAAAAGTAAAAAACAAAATCTACTTAGTGAAGGAAGCAAACAAGAACACACGAGAATATCAACCCCACGCTATTGCACCCCGACAGCGGCGCCTTTAAAAGAGCTTGATAATCCCCAAGTGCAATGAATCATCGTAGCACTTTCCAAAGATGGAAGTGATAAGTATGGATTGTCGAACCCACGAAGAGCTAAAGGTAAGATCAATATTTTCTCAAGCCCTATCTGCCACTGATACGACTCTCACGCAATCAACGTTTGATTCCAACTAACAACGAGAAATAAAACTACGTTGTGGGTATGAAGAGGATAACTTTGCATGGTATCGGAGAGCTAAAACATAAAAGTAGGTGCTGTTATCATAAAGTTATAACATATTACTAAATATTATAAATGGCGAGTGTAGAATAATGGTGGATCGGTGTGCGGAATTGTCGTAGGTAATTGTTAACAAGACCAGTAATCACTATTGCAGTTTCATATGAGGGAGAGGCATAAGCTAACATACTTTCTCTACTTGGATCATATGCACTTATGATTAGAACTCTAGCAAGCATCCGCAACTACTAAAGATCATTAAGGTAAAACCCAACCATAGCATTAAAGCATCAAGTCCTCTTTATTCCCATACGCAACAATCCCTCTTACTCGGGTTTGTGTTTCAGTCACTCACCAACCCACTATAAGGGGATCCCTCACGCTTGCGCGACACGGAGGGCACCATAGGACAGCACCAAAGTAAAACATACAACTCATACCAATCTAGATCATCAATCAACCCAAAGACAAAAGATATCTACTCAAAACATCATAGGATGGCAACACATCATTGGATCATAATATGTGGCATAAAGCACCATGTTCAAGTAGGGATTACAGCGGTGTGCGGGAGAGTGGACCGCGTAAAAGAGATGAGGATGGTGATGACGATGGTGATGTTGATGAAGACGATCACCGTGGCGATGATTCCCCTCCCGATGGCACTCCGGCGCCACGGGAAGAGAGGAGGAGAGGTTCTACCCCTTGTGCTTCCTCCTCCATGGCCTCCACCTTCTGGTCCTTGGCCTTCATGGTGATGAAGACCCCTCCGGGATACTCCTCCATGGCCACCGGTGATGATGGCCCCCTCCGGCAGGGCGCCAGAGAGGGCCTAGATTGATTTCTCGTGGCTACAGAGGCTTGCGGCGGCGGAACTTCTGATCTAATCTCCGTTCTGGAAGTTTTAGGGTACGAGAGTATATATGGGTGCAGGAGGTACGTCGGTGGACTTCCGGGCTGGCCACAAGGTAGGGGGGCGCGCCCCAGAGGGGTGGGCGCGCCCCCCACCATCGTGAGCAGCCCGAGACTCCCCTGGTGAGCTTCCTATACTCAATGGCTTCTTCTGGTCCAAAAATAGGTTCCGTGGAGTTTCAGGTCTTTTGGACTCCGTTTGATATTTCATTTCTTCGAAACACTGAAATAGGCAAAAAAAAAACAGCAATTCTGGGCTGGGCCTCCGGTTAATAGGTTAGTCCCAATAATAATATAAAAGTGGAAAATAAAGCCCAATATTGCCCAAAACAGTAGATAATATAGCATGGAGCAATCAAAAATAATAGATACGTTGGAGACGTATCAGTTAGCACAACGCGGTTGATGTAGTCGTACGTCTTCACGATCCGACCGATCAAGTACCGAACGCACGGCACCTCCGAGTTCAGCACACGTTCAGCTCAATGATGTCCCTCGAACTCCGATCCAGCTGAGTGTTGAGGGAGAGTTTCGTCAGCACGACGGCGTGGTGACGATGATGATGTTCTACCGACGCAGGGCTTCGCCTAAGCACCGCTACGATATTATCGAGGTGGACTATGGTGGAGGGCGCACCGCACACGGCTAAAAGATCAATGATCAATTGTTGTGTCTCCAAGGGTGCCCCCTCCCCATATATAAAGGAGGAGGAGGAGGGCCGGCCCTCTCTATGGCGAGCCCTAGGAGGAGTCCTACTACCACCGGGAGTAGGATTCCCCCCTTCCAAGTAGTAGGAGTAGGAGTTAAGGAAAGGGGAGAGAGAAGAGACGGAAGGAGGGGGAGCAGCCCCTCCCCCTAGTCCAATTCGGACTAGGCCTTGGGGGGGCGCCCAGCCTCTCCTCTCTCTTTCCCCTAAAGCCCAATAAGGCCCATATACTTCCCGGCGAATGCCCGTAACTCTCCGGTACTCCGAAAAATACCTGAATCACTCGGAACCTTTCCGATGTCCGAATATAGTCGTCCAATATATTGATATTTACGTCTCGACCATTTCGAGACTCCTCGTCATGTCCCCGATCTCATCCGGGACTCTGAACTATCTTCGGTACATCAAAACACATAAACTCGTAATATAACCGTCATCGAACTTTAAGCGTGCGGACCTTACGGGTTCGAGAACAATGTAGACATGACTGAGACACGTCTACGGTCAATAACCAATAGCGGAACCTGGATGCTCATATTGGCTCCCACATATTCTACGAAGATCTTTATCGGTCAAACCGCATAACAACATACGTTGTTCCCTTTGTCATCGGTATGTTA
Organism: Aegilops bicornis; assembly: GCA_021605145.1. NCBI lineage: Eukaryota > Viridiplantae > Streptophyta > Magnoliopsida > Poales > Poaceae > Aegilops > Aegilops bicornis. The sequence continues at coordinate 720,907,373 of CM038670.1, read as the reverse complement.
CTTGCCCGAGATTCGATCGTCGGTATCTCAATACCTATTTCAATCTCGTTACCGGCAAGTCTCTTTACTCGTTCCGTAATACATCATCCCGCAACTAACTCATTAGTTGCAATGCTTGCAAGGCTTAAGTGATGTGCATTACCGAGAGGGCCCAGAGATACCTCTCTGACAATCGGAGTGACAAATCCTAATCTCGAAATACGCCAGCCCAACAAGTACCTTTGGAGACACCTGTAGAGCACCTTTATAATCACCCAGTTACGTTGTGACGTTTGGTAGCACACAAAGTGTTCCTCCGGTAAACGAGAGTTGCATAATCTCATAGTCATAGGAACATGTATAAGTCATGAAGAAAGCAATAGCAACATACTGAATGATAGAGTGCTAAGCTAACGAAATGGGTCAAGTCAATCACATCATTCTCCTAATGATGTGATCCCGTTAATCAAATGACAACTCATGTCTATGGCTAGGAAACATAACCATCTTTGATCAACGAGCTAGTCAAGTAGAGGCATACTAGTGACACTCTGTTTGTCTATGTATTCACACAAGTATTATGTTTCCGGTTAATACAATTCTAGCATGAATAATAAACATTTATCATGAAATAAGGAAATAAATAATAACTTTATTATTGCCTCTAGGGCATATTTCCTTCAGTCTCCCACTTGCACTAGAGTCAATAATCTAGATCACATCGCCATGTGATTTAACATCAATAGTTCACATCACTATGTGATTAACACCCATAGTTCACATCGTCATGTGACCAACTCCCAAAGGGTTTACTAGAGTCAATAATCTAGTTCACATCGCTATGTGATTAACACCCAAAGAGTACTAAGGTGTGATCATGTTTTGCTTGTGAGAGAAGTTTAGTCAACGGGTCTGCCATATTCAGATCCGTATGTATTTAGCAAATTTCTATGTCTACAATGCTCTGCATGGAGCTACTTTAGCTAATTACTCCCACTTTCAATATGTATCCAGATGAAGACTTAGAGTTATCTGGATCAGTGCCAAAACTTGCATCGACGTAACCCTTTACGACGAACCATTTTGTCACCTCCATAATCGATAAACATATCCTTATTCCACTAAGGATAATTTTGACCACTGTCCAGTGATCTACTCCTAGATCACTATTGTACTCCCTTGCCAAAATCAGTGTAGGGTATACAATAGATCTGGTACACAGCATGGCATACTTTATAGAACCTATGGCCAAGGCATAGGGAATGACTTTCATTCTCTTTCTATCTTCTGTCGTGGTCGGGCTTTGAGTCTTACTCAATTTCACACCTTGTAACACAGGCAAGAACTCTTTCTTTGACTGTTCCATTTTGAACTACTTCAAAATCTTGTCAAGGTATGTACTCATTGAAAAAATTATCAAGCGTCTTGATCTATCTCTATAGATCTTGATGCTCAATATGTAAGCAGCTTCACCGAGGTCTTTCTTTGAAAAACTCCTTTCAAACACTCCTTTATGCTTTGCAGAATAATTCTACATTATTTCCGATCAATAATATGTCATTCACATATACTTATCATAAATGCTGTAGTGCTCCCACTCACTTTCTTGTAAATACAGGCTTCACCGCAAGTCTGTATAAAACTATATCCTTTGATCAACTTATCAAAGCGTATATTCCAACTCCGAGATGCTTGCACCAGTCCATAGATGGATCGCTGGAGCTTACATATTTTGTTAGCACCTTTAGGATTGACAAAACCTTACGGTTGCATCATATGCAACTCTTCTTTAATAAATCCATTAAGGAATGCAGTTTTGTTTATCCATTTGCCAGATTTCACAAAAAGCGGCAATTGCTAACATGATTCGGACAGACTTAAGCATAGATACGAGTGAGAAACTCTCATCATACTCAACACCTTGAACTTGTCAAAAAACTTATGCGACAATTCTAGCTTTGTAGATAGTAACACTACTATAAGCGTCCATCTTCCTCTTGAAGATCCATTTAATCTCAATGGCTCGCCGATCATTGGGCAAGTCAATCAAAGTCCATACTTTGTTCTCATACATGGATCTCATCTCAGATTTCATGGCCTCGAGCCATTTCACGGAATCTGGGCTCATCATCGCTAACTCATAGTTCGTAGGTTCATCATGGTCAAGTAACATGACCTCCAGAACATGATTACCGTACCACTCTGGTGCGGATCTCACTCTGGTTTACCTATGAGGTTCGGTAGTAACTTGATCTGAAGTTACATGATCATCATCATTAGCTTCCTCACTAATTGGTGTAGTAGTCATAGGAATAGATTTATGTGATGAACTACTTTCCAATAAGGGAGCAGGTACAGTTACCTCGTCAAGTTCTACTTTCCTCCCATTCACTTATTTCGTGAGAAACTCCTTCTCTAGAAAGTATCCATTCTTAGCAACGAATATCTTGCCTTCGGATCTGTGATAGAAGGTGTACCCAACTGTCTCCTTTGGGTATCCTATGAAGAGACATTTCTCCGATTTGGGTTTGAGCTTATCAGGATGAAACTTTTTCTTATAAGCATCGCAACCCCAAACTTTAAGAAACGACAACTTTGGTTTCTTGCCAAACCATAGTTCATACGGTGTCGTCTCAAACGAATTTAGATGGTGCCTCTTTTTTTACGTGAATGCAGCTGTCTCTAATGCATAACCCCAAAACTATAGTGGTAAATCGGTAAGAAACATCATAGATTGCACTATATCCAATAAAGTACGGTTATAACGTTTGGACACACCATTATGCTGTGGTGTTCCAGGTGGCACGAATTTGTGAAACTATTCCACATTGTTTTAATTGAAGACCAAACTCGTAACTCAAATATTTTTCTCCGTGATCAGATCGTAGAAACCTTATTTTCTTGTCACAATGATTTTCCACTTCACTCTGAAATTCTTTGAACTTTTCAAATGTTTCAGACTTATGTTTCATCAAGTAGATATACCCATATCTGCTCAAATCATCTGTGAAGGTCAGAAAATAACGATACCCGCCGCGAGCCTCAACACTCATCGGATCACATACATCAGTATGTATTATTTCCAATAAGTTAGTTGCTCGCTCCATTGTTCCGGAGAACGGAGTCTTAGTCATCTTGCCCATAAGGCATGGTTCGCAAGCATCAAGTGATACATAATCAAGTGATTCCAATAAGTTAGTTGCTCGCTCCATTGTTCCGGAGAACGGAGTCTTAGTCATCTTGCCCATAAGGCATGGTTCGCAAGCATCAAGTGATACATAATCAAGTGATTCCAAAAGCCCATCAGCATGGAGTTTCTTCATGCGCTTTACGCCAATATGACCTAAACGGCAGTGCCATAAATAAGTTGCACTATCATAATTAACTTTGCATCTTTTGGTTTCAATATTATGAATATGTGTACCACTACGATCGAGATCCAACGAACCATTTTCATTGGGTGTGTAACCATATAAGGTTTTATTCATGTAAATAGAACAACAATTATTCTCTAACTTAAATGAATAACCGTATTGCAATAAACATGATCAAATCATATTCATGCTCAACGCAAACACCAAATAACACTTATTTAGGTTCAACACTAATCCCAAAAGTATAAGGAGTGTGCGATGATGATCATATCAATCTTGGAACCACTTCCAACACACATCGTCACTTCACCCTTAACTAGTCTCTGTTCATTCTGCAACTCCCGTTTCGAGTTACTAATCTTAGCAACTGAACTAGTATCAAATACTGAGGGGTTGCTATAATAACTAGTAAAGTACACATCAATAACATGTATATCAAATATACCTTTGTTCACTTTCACTACAACAGGACAGACCTTTGGTAACACCGTCTTGTGTTACTACAGGCCCAAAAGTGTGTTACTACGTCAGAGAGTAACACAATTTGAAATGTGTTCCATTAGCCCGTGTTACTAAGTGATGTCAACTGTTACACATAGTAATAGTTACCATATGTTAAAAATAGTGTTACAATTATAGTATAGTAACATGCATATTATGTGTTACCAAACACATTGGTAACACATTTTTGTAGTTATAGTAACACCCAGAGTAACACATTTTCACAAACGTACACCAATTGGTGGTAACATGTTTTTCTAACTCTAGTAACACAAGCGGTACACATCAACTAGTAACATAATATCGGACTATCGTAACACTATAATTTATAGTTGTTACGCATCGTAGTAACAAAATTTTGTAACTATAGTAACACTACTATATCAATATGGTAACATAATTGGTGTATTTTTATTATTAATCACAAAATTCAATACCTCTTTTATGGAATATAAATTTATTTAATAAAATTGATGCAATTGCACAAGTGGTTGATCATTTTATCATTATGCCAGCAGCATCAAAATGGTATAGAAATAGAAGCACAACACATATAGAAATCCTCAATATGAAGATACTGATTAAGAATATACAAGTGTATGATACATATGCATTACAATAAAGATATCATTCATATCATTTTGAGCATAGAAAACACAACTATGAAGAATATTACACCATAGAATTTGCATCAACTGGACGAAAGAAAAAGAACTTGTGGATGATATTACATTTTTCAATATATCAATCTAAACTACGACTATTGATAGATAAAATCTTTAGATTTTATTTGCTTCCGCATCCGAGAATTCAACCGTAACTCAATTATCCTTCTCTCGAATCTGTAAAAGAAAATTGCACGTTAGATATATGTGATTAAATGCACACAAATATGATTTCAAAATGTTTAAGAGAAGCTTTAACTTACAAAAGCTGAAGGCCATGCAATTAAGTATCCTGAAGAGTACGCTTCACCAATTGTCTTGCAATCAGAAACTTCCCTTACCAACTCCTCGTTATCAAGCAAAGATTGATCTATGCGCAAGGGCAAATTCAGCACCTAACTCAATACCACACGCCGTAGTTCTTGGATCAAGATTACGAATAGTACCATACGCAACATTCCTCTTGTTGGGATATGTTGAAGTCTTCAAAACTACTTTGGAACCAGCCTATATTATGATCAATATTAGCATTCAATGACAATGATAATACAATTTACATGAACAATGTGAACCAGTGGCGGAGCTAGCACTTTTGTAAAGCCTGGGCACGTCGCAAATGCAAGGGGCTGAATGCATTATTTGTAAATGATAGTCACTATTTTTTTGTGGAAGCACGGTAAAAAAAAGCAAGGAATGGGGTGGATCTCCGGTTAGCAAATCTTTTATTAACCGATCGGTCAGTATTCTCACAAGACCGACATTTTAAATTGACCGACGAACCGAACCGATCGGTTCGGGGGAACCGAACGCCCAGCCTGACCCACATCCCAAGCCACCACGTTTTTTAAGCATCCCAGCCACTACGTGAGCAATTGCAAGGCAGATCATGTGGGCGCTCCTGGGGAGATATAGGACAAGTTGCTAAGCCAGCAGATCGTGTGCATTTAAAAGGCAGATCTTTACCTTGATGGTAGAAGTACGCCTTTTCTTGAGCGAGCTAAGTGCGGATGTTCAGTTCTAGTACCCTGCTGGTTCTGTCTTGAAAAAGATTCACCGTAGGATCCCCCATTTCCCTCACCTACCAAGAGACAATATATTAGATGGAAAGGTATTGATATCTTGAAGCTACAGAAACTTGCAAATTCAAACTCAAAAGCACACAGAAATAACCTCTGGCACAGAATCAATAACAAGGTCCTGCGGCGATGATGAATTTTGTTGAATTTGTAATTGGTTAACATCATGGTCGCCAGCCTAGTTCCATGGTACAACAACGGTAAGCAAGTAACTATCTTATATTCTATCTTTCTCATATTAGTGGGAGTAAGTGTAGGTATAACCTTTTCGTGCGAACGAGATAAATTATTATCCTCATAAATGTGGTGTTGCATAGATGAGCGCGCCTCAACAGGTCCATTGCATTGTATTCTCTACAAATTGAAATATTAATACAAAGGTTTCAATTGACAAGCAATGATATAGCCATGTATTAACATTACCTTTCTTTGACCATGTAGTATTGGTAACTGAGAAATACCATTAGCATTTGATTGGAGGTTTTCCTACAGAACTAACAAATCTGAGTAAACTATTGATGTAAATGCATACAAAAGGTGGGATAAAGAAGTCCTTTACCTCTTCTGCTTCATTATTCACATGGCCTTCTTTGTTTTTCATATGTTCAATAATTTGGTCTTGCCTTTTAATATGTTCTTTCATCTTTGCTATTTCCTCCCAAACATCATGTTCAACTTCATATGGTGATCCATCAGTTGTAGTCATATTGATATTCTTTAGATACCGTGGTGTCCAACCATATACTTGCTTAGGAGTTGGAAGCAAACCCATGCCATGCACTTGTCCAATCTTTTCTTTCCCTAATACTTCCTGCAGGGCATCACCTTCCCATGCAACTCTTCCATTCAGATTTTGTGCCAACTCTGGTCGCTCAGTTATTAGATTCTTCAATCGATCCTATAAGATAAGAATCATTCATATACTGCTTGTTAGATTGAAATGTAAGTTGATCCCAAGAGCAATTAGATAATTTCTATATTAATTCTGTACCAGACGCTCATTTCTATCTATATTTTCAGCATTAGCATCATCCTTCTTCTTGTGAGTTGCTAAATAAACCTGTGATCTGTGTGGTCGTTTCTTTTCAGGATCAGCTTGCCTCTACAAAACAGAAAGAACACCCATATGATAAAAGAGACAGAGAAAACAATTCAATAATGAAGATTACTCACCATGTCTTCACTCCAACAGGCAAAACTCTTTGTGCCAGCATTATGTGAATTCTTCACGAGGAACGACTAATTATGTTCTTCTCAGCAAGGGCCTGTTACGATGCAATCATATCATAAGTGCAACTTATATGATCAGCCCAAGAACTCACATTCAAATTTCAAAATAGGAAAGTACAGTATCGCATTCATTACCCTTCCTTTTTTCGACTTCCAAAATTTAACAAGCCCACGCCATTGATCGATGTCCACATCTTCTGGACAAAGCTTATACAAAGCCTTACGCTTGATGTTTGGATTTTTTCAATGGCGGGTTTGAAGAAAGCATCTTTCAAACTAGACTTATATTTCCTCCAGTCTCTTCCAATCGATTTGAGTATCCATTTTCACATGACCTAGGATATACAAACTTTGTCCGAAAGTACAAAATAAAGAATGAATGTAAATAGACATGTAGACCACATTACAACTAAAGTGGACAAATTAGATTTAAATAGAAGGACAACAAATAGCATATTTGTTTCCTTGTCAATTGTGAAGTACCTGTACACACTGAAGTATTGTTTCCTCACCACTATTCTTCTTGACATCACGCCAATCATTTATGTTTAGTGGGCAAAATCCTCCGTTTCTAGCTATCGTGCCCAGAAACTTCCCCAAGATTGCACCTTCATCTCCTATAGGCTGGCTATTTTCATTGCATTTTACAACTATTCTTTGCCCCTTTGGCATGTTCCAGACAATTGGCAAGCTTGTTCTCTTAGCTTGCGTACTTCCTTGTCTACTACAAGATTAATGAAGAAAAGTACTAATTAAATGACGCTCGCCATTTATTCTTTCGATACTCAGCATATACAAGTTAATTAATAGAAGTAAAATATGTAATAGGTAGTTACCTTGATTTTCATCTTGACCCTGTTCATTGTCCAATGCTTCTGATTCATGACCTGGTGCAAATTGCTCACCATTGTTGCAGTCCCCATCGTCATCATCACACTGGTCAGTAACCTGAATCACATTCAACCTTTTGACCTACATAGCGGTCCTGCAGAACAACCATTCAACTTTTATTCCAACAATTATAACAGTCAATACAGATATGTAATAAATATGGTTCAAGAGGGATACTTTATGCGGCCTTTTCAAAGTAAGTTGCCCTGCCCTTCCCCTTCAGCATAGACACCACCTTCCTGTAAGAGAACACTCTCATTCGGATGGTTAGATGGAGCAATATCAAATTGCTTGCTAGGTGGAGCAACATCATCACCAGCCTTCTCCTTAGACACATACAGATGGACATCTTTCACAATCTCTGGGTCAGACAACATCTTCATTACATGACCTTGATCATACATGTGAACAAAGTAGGGGCTGCCTAGACGGGTTTTTCGCATAATACAGAAAATCAATTTCCTGAAAGCCAACTTCCTCGATCATCAAGATTAAGTCATAATCTGAGACATCACGCCTCATCATGGATCTTTGTAAAATTTTGGTTTCCTGATTTGCATCTTCATAGTGCAGGTATATGGCCAACATGTCCCTCGCCATCCTAGATATATATTAACATGTCAATCAAAGGAACTCAAAAAGCTTGCATCAGTACAGCTAGAAATAATTAGTACAGGAAAAATAACAATTCTTAATGGGACATGTGTTCAGTTTTAATTCAGATAACTATTGTTTATGCTGTCTTCAATGTACATTTCACTCTTTAGTAGCAGCATTCGCTTAACACGATATTGTTTTTCCTTAGTTTGCCTTGTGGCTGAACATGCTACAAAATAATCATCTTCAGTCTTCACAACTTAAAAATGAGATGGTTACAGTAACCATTTTATTGATTTCGTAGAATATATATGTACAAGTAAATTTAATGTACTGAAGTAAAGCATGTGGCTGAAATTTGTCATTGATACTTTTGTGAGGAAGCTGCTACTAGAACTTTTGCGATGGTGCAAGTATTAAGCATTTTTTCTGTTCCTAATTTCAGTCATTTGATCTAATGGTTTAATTTACACAAGCAAAACTGTTGCAGTAGATCGGCTGCATCCACAATCGACGAGCAGAGTACACACTACAGAATCGACGAGGAGAGTACATCCAGAATCGACCTAATTATTTGTCTATGTATGGGCTAATCACGCAATTAGCTACGGCAATTAGGCATCTACAGTACACACTATGCTATATATCCTTGAGGGGCGAGCGATTGGCAGGGTCTGACCTGCTCGCCCCTTCCTGTCTCCGCCCCTGCATCCGTTCATCAAAACTATAGCTCCACTAAGATGATACTGTGTGCATTTTGAATCAGCAAATAAAAAACAGAGGAATTATAGTTTCTGAATTCTGAACTAAAGGAGGAGGTGAGTATCTGAGGTGGCCTAAAACTAGAAAGATTTTTGACTGGTGCTAAGTCTGCGCGTAGGGACTGTCTAGTTCCCTGCTTTGATTTGTTCCTCCTTTTATTTTTTCTTGGTTTTTCTCCAACCCTCCAGGACCTAATCAACGCAGCACCTGAGACGAATCCAACTAGGATCAGGGGGGAGGTTGTTAAGCCGCAAGACCTGAACACCAAGAACTTGATATCTACTGGGCCATATCAAAGAACAGGGAATCCTGCGTCCCATTGGCCCCAAGCACCTACCACCCGGAACCAAGAAAAGAAGGCGGAAACAGCACGCAAAGCGCCCCAAGCGCCCAACGGAAAGCCGGAGCAGCAAGCAATCGGCGATTGAGGTGAGGGGGAGCGAGCACGTGCACGGAGGAGGCGGGAGCGAGCCTGGGACGGATCACGGACGATCCTCGGTCGCAGGAAAGAAAGCAGCGGCGGCGGCGAATTCTCGGCGGACGGATCACGGGCGATCCTCGGTCCCGTGCCTCTGTTCGCCTCCTCTGCCGCAGATCGAGGAAGCGGCCCGATGTGTGGGTTGAGGTGGGGGTGGGAGGCGTTGCAGGTGGCGCTAAATGTGGATGGATTTGAGACACAATTTATATAGCGTTTTCTAGTTAATTGGAGGGAAAATAGGCGCCAAAGGTAGAATTTTTGTGTAAAGGACATCGGAAACTGGAGGGAAAATTGAATTTTTGTGCAACCTTTTCTCGATCTCTTGTTCCATTCCGCCTCACGCCTAATGCCAGGAGAAGGAGAACGAGGCCTCGCGCGGCCTGCCAAATGTCGCCGCTGAGGTGTCTGGTGTGTAGCGTGCCAATTTTTTCTTTTGAATATTTTTAGAGGCAATTTTCTTTTTGAAAAAAATGCATGACTTTCTAGTTCACCCTTGACCGATCACAAAAATCGAACCCAGTTGGTATTGGGTCGTTGGCCATCTGGCTCAAGGTCAGTGGTGTGATTCCTAGTTTCACATGATTTTTTAATTCATTGAAGAAACAAAAAATTAATAACTTACCATTTTTTCTTTTTCCAGTGAAACTGTCGGTCCGGTTCTTAAAGCGATGCCCAAATTTAAGCTCTCGTGTGTTGTTGGTCTTCCACTCCTTTGTGAGTATTGACATCAAATACTAAATTTCATATGATCATTTCAAAGTGTGCATTTCACATTTATAGTCACCGAGTCATCCTAAAATTCACATTAAAATATGGTCAATACACTGCAACCATACCAAAAATAGTTTGGTATTTACCAACCAAACTATATTGTTTTTTCATACCATATTACCAAAGAATGCGAACACTATTCACCAAGATAATAACATATTTATAAAAAATCATATTGACACATGCGCCCTATATGTTAAAGGTATTTGTGATCAATGTATGCATTTGATTTTAGGTTTTTCTAGTCCCCTATAAATAATAGAACATGTAACAATATGTATCAGCCATGCTTATGTGATACTAACACGTAACACATTTGAGTAACACATATTTATATGTTACCATATCAAAATCTATGTAACACATTCGACCAACATATATTTATATGTTACAGTTGTAATATTGATGTAACACATTTTGAGGTCTTATATAGTCTGTGTTACTGCCTGTCGTTGGACACAAAATGATGTGTTACAACAATTTCACTTGTAACACATTTTTCAATCTGTTACATGATTGTGTTACTTAAAGTCTGTTTTCTTGTAGTGTTTGCCATCCTTCTTATCCGCCAAATACTTGGGGCAGTTCCGCTTCCAGTGACCAGGCCCTTTGCAGTAGAAGTACTTAGTCTCAGGCTTAGGTCCATACTTGGGCTTCTTCACTTGAGCAGCAACTTGCTTGCCGTTCTTCTTGAAGTTCCCCTTCTATCCCTTTGCCCTTTTCTTGAAACTAGTGGTCTTGTTAACCATCAACACTTGATGCTCTTTCTTTATTTCTACCTTCGTCGATTTCAGCATCGGGAAGAGCTCTGGAATTACTTTCGTCATCCCTTGCATATTATAGTTCATCACGAAGTTCTAGTAACTTGGTGATAGTGACTAGAGAATTCTGTTAATTACTATCTTATCTGGAAGATTAACTCCCACTTGATTCAAGCAATTGTAGTACCCAGACAATCTGAGCACATGCTCACTGGTTGAGCTATTCTCCTCCATCTTGTAGGCAAAGTATTGTCTGAGGTCTCATACCTCTCGACACGGGCATGAGTATGAAATACCAATTTCAACTCTTGGAACATCTTATATGCTCCATGGCGTTCAAAGCATTTTTGAAGTCCCGGTTCTAAGCCGTAAAGCATGGTGCACTAAACTATCAAGCAGTCATCATACCGAGCTTTTATCAAAACGTTCATATCATCTGCATCTGCTCCTGCAATAGGTCTGTCACCTAGCGGTGCATCAAGGACATAATTCTTCTGTGCAGCAATGAGGAAAATCCTCAGATCACGGAACAAGTCCGCATCATTGCTACTATCATCTTTCAACTTAGTTTTCTCTAGGAACATATCAAAATAAAACAGGGGAGCAAAACGCGAGCTATTGATCTACAACATAGATATGCCAATACTACCATGACTAAGTTCATGATAAGTTTAAGTTCAGTTAATCATATTACTTAAGAACTCCCACTTAGATAGACATCCCTCTAATCCTCTAAGTGATCACGTGATCCAAATCAACTAAACCATGTCCGATCATCACATGAGATGCAGTAGTTTCAATGGTGAACATCACTATGTTGATCATATCTACTATATGATTCACGCTCGACCTTTCGGTCTCAGTGTTACGAAGCCATATCTGTTATATGCTAGGCTCGTCAAGTTTAACCTGAGTATTCCGCGTGTGCAACTGTTTTGCACCCGTTGTATTTGAACGTAGAGCCTGTCATACCCGATCATCACGTGGTGTCTCAAAGACGAAGAACTTTCGCAACGGTGCATACTCAGGTAGAACACTTCCTGATAATTAGTGAGAGATCATCTTAAAATGCTATCGTCAATCAAAGCAAGATAAGATGCATAAAGGATAAACATCAAATGCAATCAATATAAGTGATATGATATGGCCATCATCATCTTGTGCTTGTGATCTCCATCTCCGAAGCACCATCATGATCACCATCGTCACCAGCGCGACACCTTGATCTCCATCGTAGTATCGTTGTCGTCTCGCCAATCTTATGCTTTTACGACTATCGCTACCGCTTAGTGATAAAGTAAAGCATTACAGGGCGTTTGCATTTCATACAATAAAGCGACAACCATATGGCTCCTGCCAGTTGCCAATAACTTCGGTTACAAAACATGATCATCTCATACAATAATATATAGCATCACGTCTTGACCATATCACATCACAACATGCCCTGCAAAAACAAGTTAGACGTCCTCTACTTTATTGTTGCAAGTTTTACGTGGCTGCTACGGGATGAGAAAGAACCGTTCTTACCTATGCATCAAAACTACAATGATAGTTTGTCAAGTTGGTGCTGTTTTAACCTTCTCAAGGACCGGGCATAGCCACACTTGGTTCAACTAAAGTTGGAGAAACTGACACCCGCCAGCCATCTGTGTGCAAAGCACGTCGGTAGAACCAGTCTCGCGTAAGCGTACGCGTAATGTCGGTCTGGGCCGTTTCATCCAACAATACTGCTGAACCAAAGTATGACATGCTGGTAAGCAGTATGACTTGTATCGCCCACAACTCACTTGTGTTCTACTCGTGCATATGACATCTACGCATAAAACCTGGATCGGATGCCACTGTTGGGGAACGTAGTAATTTCAAAAAAAAGATCTACGCACACGCAGGATCATGGTGATGCATAGCAACGAGAGGGGAGAGTGTTGTCCACGTACCCTCGTAGACCGAAAGCGGAAGCGTTAGCACAACGCGGTTAATGTAGTCGTACGTCTTCACGATCCGACCGATCATGTACCGAACGCACGACACCTCCGAGTTCAGCACACGTTCAGCTCGATGACGTCCCTCGAACTCCGATCCAGCCGAGTGTTGAGGGAGAGTTTCGTCAGCACGACGGCGTGGTGACGATGATGATGTTCTACCGACGCACGGCTTCGCCTAAGCACTGCTACGATATTATCAAGGTGGACTATGATGGAGGGGGCGCCGCACACGGCTAAAAGATCAATGATCAATCGTTGTGTCTCCAAGGGGTGCCCCCCTCCCTGTATATAAAAGAGTGGAGGAGGGGGAGGGCCGGCCCTCTCTATGGCGCGCCCTAGGAGGAGTCCTACTCCCACCGGGAGTAGGATTCCCCCCCCCCCCTTCCAAGTAGTAGGAGTGGTTGTCAAGGAAAGGGGAGAGAGAAGAGAAGGAAGGATGGGGCGCAGCCCCTCCCCTAGTCCAGTCGGACTAGGCCTTGGGGGGCGCCCAGCCTCTCCTCTCTCTTTCCCCTAAAGCCCAATAAGGCCCATATACACCCCCCCCCCCTGGCGAATTCCCGTAACTCTCCGGTACTCCGAAAAATACTCGAATCACTCGGAACCTTTCCGATGTCCGAATATAGTCGTCCAATTTATCGATCTTTACATCTCGACCATTTCGAGACTCCACGTGATGTCCCCGATCTCATACGGGACTCCGAACTACCTTCGGTACATCAAAACACATAAACTCATAATATAACCGTTGTCGAACTTTAAGCGTGCGGACCCTACGGGTTCGAGAACAATGTAGACATGACCGAGACACGTCTCCGGTCAATAACCAATAGCGGAACCTGGATGCTCATATTGGCTCCCACATATTCTAGGAAGATCTTTATCGGTCAAACCGCATAACAACATACGTTGTTCCCTTTGTCATTGGTATGTTACTTGCCCGAGATTCGATCGTCGGTATCTCAATACCTAGTTCAATCTCGTTACCGGCAAGTCTCTTTACTCGTTCCGTAATACATCGTCCCACAACTAACTCATTAGTTGCAATGCTTGCAAGGCTCAAGTGATGTGCATTACCAAGTGGGCCCAGAGATACCTCTTCGACAATCAGAGTGACAAATCCTAATCCCGAAATACGCCAACCCAACAAGTACCTTTGGAGACACCTGTAGAGCACCTTTATAATCATCCAGTTACGTTGTGACGTTTGGTAGCACACAAAGTGTTCCTCCGATGGCAGGGTTGCATAATCTCATAGTCATAGGAACATGTAAAAGTCATGAAGAAAGCAATAGCAACATACTAAGCGATCGAGTGCTAAGCTAATGGAATGGGTCAAGTCAATCACATCATTCTCCTAATGATGTGATCCCGTTAATCAAATGACAACTCATGTCTATGGCTAGGAAACATAACCATCTTTGATCAACGAGCTAGTCAAGTAGAGGTATACTAGTGACACTGTGTTTGTCTATGTATTCACACAAGTGTTATGTTTCTGGTTAATACAATTCTAGCATGAATAATAAACATTTATCATGAAATAAGGAAATAAATAATAACTTTATTATGCCTCTAGGGCATATTTCCTTCATCCTCGCCGTGTTGCCCTCACTCCGCGTTGCCGTGGTGAGACGGCGTGGGGGCCTCCTGACCGTGTTGGCGCTGGGTGGTGGTTGGTTTGGTGGCTGGCTCCGGAGCGCCCGAGGTGCGGGTTGGGATCGGGGGAAACCCCTGTCGGCTTGGCCGACACCGGCGCGGTGGCGCTTGTGGGTGCCACCTGACCTTCCGGGAGGGCGTCGGGGGCTACCCTTCCTCTCGCCTCATTGGGTACCGGGGGAAACCCTTGGCAGCAGCGTCGTCATCGTCGCGATCCTTCTTGGAGGTGTTGATAGGTGCCGGCGCTTCGGAGTCCTGGAGCCTAGTGGGAGATCCCGGTGGGCGCAGCGTTCGCGAGGCTTCTTCATTTTTGTTGATCGGCCGTTGTCGGCATTTGTTTATTTTGCTCTTTCTCTGTCGTTTCCTTTTGGGCGTGACTGTGCTACTTTCGCCCCACGACCTATCCTTGTATGGCTCGGTTAGTTGCTTTGTATACAAAGAGGGGAGAAATCCTTTTTCGGTATGGAGATTGGAGACATCTGGCATGTTCTCAACCGGATCATTATACCATGAAATATTTGGAGCGGCTCCGAAATTTGAGGTGATCGGCATATGTAAGGCCAAAATCCCATCGAATATCAAAATTTTCCTTTGGCAGGTGGCAAGGAATTCTGAGTGGTGACAAAGTTCAGAATAGGAAAGGACCTGGGATGGTAAATGTGTGTGGCGTGGGGAATACAAAACATGTGACCACATCCTCTTCCGCTACATTGTCGCTCGTTTTGCCCGGAGTGCCATCGGACAGGCCACTGGAACCTATCGGGGTTCTCAGATTATTTCCGTATTGTGCAAGGAACTTTGGGACATGATAGAC
This sequence comes from Aegilops bicornis, assembly GCA_021605145.1. Lineage (NCBI taxonomy): Eukaryota > Viridiplantae > Streptophyta > Magnoliopsida > Poales > Poaceae > Aegilops > Aegilops bicornis. The sequence goes on along the minus strand of CM038670.1, from coordinate 720,891,830 downwards.
ACTTGGCTTGGATGGGATTTGAGGCCCGAGCATGGTAACTTTGGACCTCTCGAAACAAAGCTTTAATGGAAGGCCGAATTTTCAAAAACCTGGCTGACATTATATATAAAAGGGGTTTTATCATTTATGCTATTAGTTGTGTTCGACTACTCAGTTTTGCCATTCGAAGTTACAATCGCTCAAAAATGCCATCGTTCGGTGAGATGCTTGTTTAAAAATGCCATTAAATATCTAAAAAATGTCATCGTTCTATTAGATGTTTGCTCAAAATGCCATTAGACATCGTTATTGTCAGGTCAAACTCGTTGACCATGTTATATGATGAAGATACCCCTATGCCCAGATGTCAGCTCTCTTTATCTCACAATGATAAGTGTGGATCCCATTTGTCAGGAGTAAGCAAGCCAATAATTTTAGAGGCAAATAAGAACGCAATTAGGATCACATGGGATCCATATTTTATTGTATTAAGGTAGAGGGAGAGCTGACATGTTGGTCTATAGGTATTTTGATCATTCTTATATGACAAACGAGATTTGAGCTGACAGTAAGGGTGTCTAGTGGCATTTTTGAGTATGCGCCTAACGTATAGCGATGACATTTTTGAGCTGTTGAAATTCCTAGTGACAAAACTGAGTAGTGAGATACAGCCGGTGGCATAAATGATAAAATCCCATAAAAATGTTGTGTTCTTACAGCTGTGGAAGCTGATGGCAAGTCCGACCATGGCTTAAGGTCTACATCAACAAGCTACGCACCATCTGTCGACGCTGACATGTGTCAGAAAATAATGGGTCTTACCCATGTACAATTTCTAAAATCCCAAAGTGGCCCATGTAATAATGGCAAGTGTTGGTGCTAAAAGTTTAGCCTCATACCGCAAGTGGAGGAAGTATTATTAGTCCACCTTATATAATGGGTTCCCTACATCACACTAACTGATGTGTGAAGAAGAGAAATAGAAGACCGCGCGTGCTCGCTCGCCTCGCCTAGTGGGGCTCGGGGCGGGGCGTGCGACATGCACGTGAATGGTCCACCAAAATCCAGTCTGTTGCCTTGCATCGGTGCAACTTTCTTTTACATTTTTTTGATGTTTTGATAGACAAATTAATTATTTCTTGAGTATACGACTTAGAAACCAAGATGATTTGACATCGTGATCGCGACGCGATACCGCCTCTGGTCCTATTAGATATATTGCTAAACCCTAAAGAAGCAGAACTTCAAGCCCTTGCCACCACTACTTTGAACGTAGCATGGCTTCATTTCTTATTACCTGATATTGGTATGGAATGCAAGGATCCTACACCTCTTCTTTATCATAATAATGAAGCTATACATATAGCATATGATCATTTGAATAAGCATATTGGAATGGATGCTTCATTCACGCGTTCTCACTGCCAACAATCAACCATTGCTCTTTACTATGTGCCATATCGACTCCAGGTTGCGGGCTTCTTCATCAGATACTACTGGGAAAAGGCTTAGAGGTGGGCTAAATTTAGTAGCGGGCGTGGACAGGCACCTGCCACTGCTATGTGGACAACAGTGGCGGGCTAAAATGACCACCTGCCACTATTATACTTTTACAATTTTACCCATGGGATAAAAGCAGCAGTGGCGGGCAGCAAATTCGTGCCTGCCACTGGTGTGTTATGCACTGGTGGCAGGCAGAAAACCATGCCCGCCACATGAATATTTGGCCACCACTTGAGGAGTTGTGTCTGGAAGTGGGTGGTTTCATTCAAAACACTAACACTTTGCCGGAGAGTGTTTTGTTCGAACACGAAGTACATCAATTTTTTAATGCAAAATTTCATTCATTTCCAAGCTCGTTAGCATGTTAATTGGAACCGAAGAGCATTGCCCTCTTTAGTGGCCGAAAAAACAATTAATGCTTCAAAAGTAGGAAACCAACTCAAAAAGTGACCAAATTTGAGCATTAGGCTTCCAGTGATGTGTATTAATCATGAAAAAAGTTTTAAGTTGAAATGATGTAAATAAGGGAGTTGTGTATGCGAGTGGGTGGTTTTCGTTTGAAACACTGATACTTCACCGGAGAGTATTAAGTTCGTACACGAAGTGCATCAAGTTTTTGTCGTCATGCTCTCAAATTTCTACCACACCCTATGGGGTAGTCCTATGAAGACACCATGCTAAGTTTCATCCATTTTTTAGCTCGTTTGCATGTTATTTGGAACCTAAGAGCGTTTTGCCATTTTTAGTGAACACAAAATCAGTTAATGCTTCAAAAAATGGTCAAATTTGAGCATGATATTCCAAATGGTATGTATTAATCATGGAAAAGATTGAAGTTGAAATGATGTAAAAGATGGAATTGCGTGTGGGAGTGGGTGGCTTCCGTTTGAAGCATCGATACTGCACCGCATAGTGTTTATTTTGTACAGGAAGCGCATCAAAGTTTTTTTTCGTAACGCTCTCAACTTTTTACCACACCCTACACATCATGCCAAGTTTCATCCATTTCCAAACTTGTTTGCACGTTATTTCGAACCGAAGAGGGTTCTGTCCTTCTTAGTGACCGGAAAATTGGTTAATGCTTCGAAAATAGGAAACCAACTCAAAAGTGGCCAAATTTGAGCATGTGGCTTCCAACGGTGTGTGCTAATCATGGGAAAAGTTTGAAGTTGAAATGATGTAGAAAAACCAGTTAATTATGTAGAACACATTCACTGGCATGCTTCAGTAAATACATGCAACTGCCAGATCTTTAGTTGTGATGAGAGTTGGGCCGCGCCACTACTCAGCCTACCCACCCAAAACATCTCCAAACCAAATTCAATCCCACCCTCGCCCGCAAAATCGCTCGGCCGTCCTCTGTCCACCATAGCGCCTGCCTACCGTGGCCCTACCGCCATGGCCTCCTCCTCCGACAGCGGAGGCCTCACCCCACCACCGCCGACTAACTCCTCCTCTGGCACCATTCCGCTCCCTCCGCCTCCTCGCGCTTCAACGGCTTCAACCTCCAAGTAATTAAGCTCCTCCCTCCATAGCCTCCTCTTGCAATATCACTACAATTTTTTTACACGTCGAAACCTAGGGTTGGTGTTCGGTTTAACATATACCTATAATGTTGTTCTAAATGGATTATGTACTTTTTCTCAAAAGTAGTTATACATATTTTGTTAGTTAACCTAACTCATTGAACTCTTAGCATAGAAGATAAAGTCATATTCTTCTATACAATTGCTTGTGCCACTTAAATGTTCTATAGTGTGTTTATACGTGTTTGCTCCAATTCGTGTTGATTTAGATTTACAACGCAACAATGTCAAAAGTAGGTTATCTTGCTTAGTTGTAACTAATAGAAAATTCTAGAGTATATGTTTCTATGGTTATTATCATGTTACTTGCGTTCATTTAAGATAATACCATTGTGTCACTCCGTGACTATTGGAGCTTATATGCATTGGATATGCGCGACAAGTTGAACAATTATGTGGACCATGTGTTTAAAGATTCATATGTATATGAGGAAGCCTATAGAAAAAATTCTAAGGAATCTAGCTAATGAGACTAATTTGATATTTTTCCTGTTGACATATTAATTGATGTTTCTTATATGTAGTTAAATGGTATCCTTTTATCCTACTGGTCTCTTATCCATAGGGACTGCTCAAAATTTGCAGGGCTGCAAAATGAGTGCCGAAATTATGGCGAAACATTGATTAATTTTCGCTTCGTCGCATTTCTAGCACTCAATATTTTTATTTTTTAGTAGAAGTCATGCCCAATGATTTTCTTCGATCCCTAATTTTTAATGTTTATTTTTGCCATGCTGATTGTACTATAGTATATAAATGATGTCATGAACTATGTGATTTCTATTTCATTTCTAAACATGAATGTAGGCAATGAACCAAGAATGTCGATGATGTGGCGACAACAGGCTAGGTGCCCGCTACAAGGTGCACCCTCATTATAATGAAATCCAAATAGATTTTCAGCAGGACTTTCAGAAGAGGACGGTATGTTTTAATTCAGCTTGTGTTATGGATGATGAGTTGCTCACGATTATAAAGTTGCACCCAAAAATGGCTACTTGTTGTTTTCATTCAATTATGCTTAGTGCATCTCTTGTTGGGGAAAGGCAGACTTCATGCGTAGGGCGAAACTATCCATGGAGGTGGAGGGCACATTTGAGCTCAAGATGGCCTTGCTTCAAAATGGCATACACTTGACCCTTATGGTCACCAACAACGCACACCGAACGCATTTCAGTGGTCCTAATTGGATACAGATTGCAAAGAGTGAAGATGGAAGCTCGGAGAGCATGCATGTTATTTCTAGGCGAAGTAGATGATACCGACGACATTTATCTGTGGTACAATGTCCCACAGTCACCATAGCTTTTTCTTGGTGTTGATCCCAATTTCGTACGTGAATTCAACCGTACTAGCATTTCATCGAACATATGTGTTGTGTGCGGTTGTTTAGTGTTATGTGAAATTGTTTGGTTCTTAAATTGTGTTGTATATAACTCTACGATAATAATGTTACTGTTAAAATGAAAACAGCTGCGACGGTAGCCAAAAACGCTGCCATGACATGCATTTTTCTTTTTGGCTTGGAAAATATATCATGGTGGGCGCCAGCCAGTGCCCACCATAAGTACTAACCATAACAGTGGCGAGCGGGCTTGATACGTCTCCGTCGTATCTACTTTTCCAAACACTTTTGCCCTTGTTTTGGACTCTAACTTGAATGATTTGAATGGAACTAACCCGGACTGACGCTGTTTTCAGCAGAATTGCCATGATGTTGTTTTATGTACAGAAAACAAAAGTTCTCGGAATGACCTGAAACTCCACGGAATATCTTAGAATAAATAATAAAAAATCCTCGCCAAAGATGAAGACCAGGGGGCCCACACCTTGCTCACGAGGGTGGGGGGCGCGCCCCTCCCCCCTGGGCGCGCCCCCTACCTCGTGGGCCCCCTGGTGGCCCTCCGACGCCAACTCCAACTTCATATATTAGCTTTCGGGGACAAAAAATCAGAGAGAAAGTTTCATCGCGTTTTACGATACGGAGTCGCCGCCAAGCCCTAATCTCTCTCGGGAGGGCTGGTCTGGAGTCTGTTCGGGGCTCCGGAGAGGAGGATTCGTCGCCGTCGTCATCATCAACCATCCTCCATCACCAATTTCATGATGCTCACCGCCGTGCGTGAGTAATTGCATCGTAGGCTTGCTGGACGGTGATGGGTTGGATGAGATTTATCATGTAATCGAGTTAGTTTTATTAGGGTTTGATCCCTAGTATCCATTATGTTCTGAGATTGATGTTGCTATGACTTTTGCTATGCTTAATGCTTGTCACTAGGGCCAACATGCCATGATTTCAGATCTGAACCTATTATGTTTTCATGAATATATGTGAGTACTTGATCCTATCTTGCAAGTCAATAGTCACCTACTATGTGTTATGATCCGCAACCCCGGTGACAATAATCGGGACCACTCCGGTGATGACCATAGTTTGAGTTCATGTATTCACTATGTGCTAATGCTTTGTTCCGGTTCTCTATTAAAAGGAGGCCTTAATATCCCTTAGTTTCCAATAGGACTCCGCTGCCACGGGAGGGTAGGACAAAAGATGTCATGCAAGTTCTTTTCCATAAGCACGTATGACTATATTCGGAATACATGCTTACATTACATTGATGAACTGGAGCTAGTTCTGTGTCACCCTATGTTGTAACTGTTACATGACGAACCACATCCGGCATAATTATCCATCACTGATCCGGTGCCTATGAGTTTTCCATATACTGGTTTACGCTCATTTACTTATCCGTTGCTACTGTTACAATCACTACAAAATACCAAAAACATTACTTTTGATGTCTTTACTTTGTTACCGTTACCACCACTATCATATTACTTTGCTACTAAACACTTTGCTGCAGATATTAAGTTTCCAGGTGTGGTTGAATTGACAACTCAGCTGCTAATACTTGAGAATATTATTTGGCTCCCCATGTGTCGAATCAACAAATTTAGGTTGAATACTCTACCCTCGAAAACTGTTGCGATCCCCTATACTTGTGGGTTATCAGGGCTTCGACCGCCACTGATGGATATTTAGCGCCCGCCACAACTGGGCATTCTTGTAGTAGTGAAAGCCCAAAGTAGAGAGCAATGTTGTCTTCAGCCTCAAGGATCTATTTGGTTGAACCCCATCTAGCCCTATCAAACATTTGGCATGACCAAAGTATTGACACATTAAAAAAAACATGAATTTGAAAAGTTCACAGATTTCAGAAAAAAAATCATGAACATGCAACAAAAGTTCATGGATACAAAAAAATTGTGAATTCCAAAAATGTTCATGAATTTAAACAAATTCTTGAACGGAAAAGGTTCACAAAAGTTCATTTTTCTAAAGTTCAAATATTTTGGAAAAACTTTGTGAATTTATAAAAAGTTCAAGATTACAAAATTTAAAATTTGCAAAAAGTTCAAAAAATGGGAATTTTTTGAAAAAAAGTATCAAAAGTTGGAAAACAATAGTTTTTACTTTGGGAAAAAGTTCACAAATTTGCAAAAAAAATCATGCATTTCAAAAAAGGAAATAAAATAATTGAAAAAATAGAAAGAAAATGAAAATAAAAACCAGAAAAAAATGAGTGAACCAGAAAACCAAAAACACATAAAAGAAATAACCGGTTCGAAAGCTTTTGTAAGCTTCCCAAAACAGGAGCAGCTTTTGAAAAGCTGAACTATTTATGTGCTCGCCCAGTTTGCCGACAGAAGGGATGGAGGGTGTGCGCCAGTTACGAGTTATAAAGTAACTGGCGCGTGAAGCGCCAAATAGAGTTTGTGAGCTGGATTTGGGTGGATCTATGATGTTGACTGGTTTGCTGCCTAAAATTCTTGCCAATATTTGCCAAAATCACAGGTTGTTAAAACTGTGTAACTTTTGGTAAAATTGGATTGGGAAACTGATAACTAACCAATCTCTAGTCAACATTATGCTTTGTATGTATATATCGCTTCTAGCGATTCGCAGGATAGTCGTCTCCTTTGATTTTTTTTTATGTTTTATGTTTTCGTTTTTACACTGCTTTTAAAAAATAGATTAGGAAATGTACTATCATTTTGGAAACTATTTTTTTACCAATCTATAGAAAATGTTCGACTTGTATTTTTTTAATGTTCAACACATGTTTAACAATTATTATCATTCATTTAAAAAAATTATGGTGTATTTACAAATTTTGAACATGTAATTACCGGGGTATTTAAAATAATGTTGACCATGTATTTAGTAAAAATGCTCGGCCTGTATTTCAAAAATGATGAATGGGTGTTGTAAAAATGTGCACGGTGTCTTTAAAAAAATGTTCATAGTGTATTTGAATAATGTTCAACATGTATCTCGAAATATTTCAATGTGTATTAGAAAATGTTTGACTTGTATTTGAAAAATGTTTAACATTTATTTAGAAAAATGTTTGAAGTGTTTCTGTAAAGTATTCAATGCGTATTTAAAAAATTAAAAAAATAAAAGAGAAAGGAACATTAGAAATGTGTTCATAATATTTTCTAAATACATATTCAAGAAAATGTTGAAAAACTGTTTGTAAAAAATACCATTAAACAGGTTTCAAAATATGTTCATAACATTTTAAGAAGTATTCATAAATTTTTAAAAATGGTTCACTTGATTTTATTAAAATGTTCATAACATATAAATAAATCTATGTGCTATTCATAGTAATGTTATGTTCATGACATTTTGGAAATATATTCAATGTGCATCTGAACAGTATTCAACATATATACTAAAAAGTTCGATGATTATTAAAACAAAGTCAATATGTATATGAAAAACTATAAAAATAAAAAAAAAAGTGAAGAACGGTCAAAATTAGGGAACAAAAAACCCAAAATACAAATATAATAAGAAAGGAACCTTAAAATGGAATAAAAAGAAAAGGTGATAATGAAAAGGAAAATAAATATAAACCAAAACACAAAACCGTAAAAAACAAAATAACAGGTTAGAATGGTCCACCTGGCTGAGTGGGGCGAGAAGCAATGCACTGTGCGTAAATAAGAAACATATGAGCCGAACTCGTGCAAAAGAAAAACCGCTTACTAGTCCATCCCAGTGGCAGGATCGCAGAAGGCAAGGCCTTGATGTATCTCGTAGTAAGTGAGATATAGCGTTGGCGGGATCGTGTATATATGTTGAAGTAAAAATAATTGAAATATACATCACGAAGGCTCAAAAAGTCCCTCAATCAAAATTGATGTAGATGCAAAAAAAAAATTATCATATTTTACTCTAAACATAAAATACATCTGATTCAAATTTGGCTCAGGCCTCCCGAGCAAATCCAGAGAAAAACCCGAAGACCCAACTGCCGCCCGGAAGTTCCCGCTGCGTGGCTGACCGCTCGATCCCCTTCCGCCGCCGGCCGATTCCGGCCAGCTCTGGCACCGCCCCAGCCACTGGGCGTCCATGGCCGCCTCCTCCAACCCCGCGGCCGTCGCCATGGCCCTCCACCGCCGCCACCACGTCCCGCTCCTGCCCGTCCGTCGCGGACGCCGTGGCGCTCGAAGTCGCTGCTGCGTTTCTGCTTGCGGACTGCTCGGACGACGGGTGGCTCGCGTTCAAGTCGCTGGTGGTGGCCTCCCTCTCGCCGTCGCCTCCCGTGGCGGCGGCCCTCGCCGTCTTCCTGCTGGAGAAGAGCCCCCATGCTTCTCCCCTCCCCGAGGCCGCGCTCGAGGCCCTCTTCTCCTCCCTCGTCGCGTCAGACTCCGCTGTCCGGGCGCTGGCCCTCGCGCGTGCGGCGACCTGCAGCGAGGCCGTGCAGGAGCGGCTCGTGCGAGCATCTGGGGCTCGATCCATGGGCCGATCTCCTGCTGAGCCTGGGCACAAATGGCGGCCGGGTGTGGCAGGGACCAGCCGCCGCTCTAACTGATGCAGTGTGGCAGTGCTTGATTTGCCCGTCAAGCTTGAGCGGGGGAGCGGCAGTGCCCGATTTGCTCGTTGGGCGAGCAGCAGCATCTGGCCACCAACGCAGCGAGCAGCAGCAGCTAAATCGAGCGCCGGCTGTTATAGTTCAGATAATGTTCAGTTCCTAGTGTCCCTGCTATGCTAGTTTTTGTATGTTCAGAAAGGTACAGTTGTTCGGCCTAGTTCAAGTTCAGTTTAGCTCAAATTGTATGTTTGTTTAGGATTAATTTGAGATGATTTTGATATTATTTGGTTCAAGTATATATGAAATTGTGGAGCGGCTATCCTATTTTACATCATCTATCTATTGGAGTGCTAATGTCCTATTTTATATCATCCGTTGGAGTTGGAGGTTTTTTGTGATGTAAAGCCCACTTTTTGATGATGTAAATTTTACTACAAACACTTGTGTATTTTACATCATTTCTTGAAGATGCTCTTAGAGCTGACGATCAGGACGATGGAGCAGCTGCCACCCGGCCCGCCTGAGAGATTATCCTGTCCGTACGTATAGCCGCTGGATGGTGTTTAGATCTGCAAGGTACGTATGTATGGAGTCTTCTGTTAGATCAATGCAAATCAAGTTTTGTTTTGTCTCCTTTTTCTTGTGGGAATACATACTAACCTAGGGCAGTAGCAAGTGCAGGACTTCTTAAGTCAAGCGAATTAACTGATCAAAGTATTGCGGCGTGCATGGAAGGAGCTGCCCTTGCCATTGAGTGGAGCCGCGCACCATTCATCCTAGAAACTGACAGTGCAGTTGCCATCTGCCACAGTGCCTACAGCCACGCCTTCGACGACGCTGCGAGGCCCAACAGGTACCTTAAACCACATTCTGCCCATCACAACCTAAATGATGCATCACCCACAAAACAAGAAACCTAAATGATGCATCACGTGATATTCTGTGTGTATGTTTCTGGATTCAAAGCCTGAATGAGCCGTCTAGCTACATAAGAGTATACTATTTTTAACTGCCTGGTCGACGACCTGGAACATGCATATGCCTGGTGAAACCAACCAGGAAGATATTTTGAAGTCCTAAACTTAACTGATGAAGCCCTCACAAAATGATATGGGAAACAAATAGTTCGATTCATAGATAATGGTATAGGCTGGGTGCCTGACAAGTCTTTAGACCAGAGGAGGTTATAGTTCGGTTCTCCTCTACAGAAACAATTCAGTTCACCTAATGGGGAAAACGAAAGCAACTGAGTTCACCTTAATTCAATTTCTGCCGATCACTGATGCTCCAGGAAGAACAACAGAGACATAGAAAGCAAACCATTGTAAAAGCAATTAAAAACACACTAGAGGAACCGGGACGACCACGATGTCTGCCCAAAGGAGTCGGGGGACGGTGCCATGCCATTGAGGAGCCTCTCGACCTGCGCGATGACCTGCCTCCCATGGGCGTACTTGACCAAAGTGTCCCTGTTGCGCCTCAGCACATCCACGATCACGTTGAACTGCCAATCGTTCACCACGTCAATCATCTGCCGCACCACGCAGTTTGCATACTGGTGGATTATCATGCCCTGCATGACCAGGCAACCACGCAAGATTAGTCATGTGTACTATATGTCTCTAGGGATGTCGAGTAACAGTGGTAAGACCTCAAGAGCCACATACCACGAGATGATCTGCAGTTTGACCACCGCCTGCAGAAAGGATCTCATTTATGACAAGCTTGCAATCGTGGTAGCTGGCATAGATTAGGCACTTCTCAATGACTTTGGAAGAGTGCTTCTGGTGGCTCATCTGTACTATGCTTCCAGCAAGTTTCAACATAATAATTTGTCGATAACGAGGTCCTCCATGCTCCACAATGTACTGCAACATGTCGATAGAACACACATGTGAATTGTTTGTTTAGCCGCGACAATATTTCATCAATTACAAACCACTACACAGTTTACCTGCACAACGTAGTTTCCATATGGGTCTACAGACAACTCCCTTACACAATCGAGAATCTCCGTGATAAACCTGTCCATAATTTGAGGATCCTTGCAGAACTCCAGCATTTTCTAAGAAGATCACAAGGACAGGAGGAATAATTAGTGAACAAGGTCCAAACAAAAGTCGAAAGATAGGAAGCGGTAAAAAGTGTAATGCCCAAACTAACTACCTGAACCACATGGCATCCATAAGGATGTGTGGATAACATCTTGGCCTTGCCACAAAACCGTCTATAGATGAATTGGATATATTGTGGCTGCACACACTCCATGCATTTCTGAACGGCATGGTTTGCATGTTGATCACATATACATTTGAATAGGTTGCAATCAAGCTCCGTGGCCATCTTTATTTGTTGATCAATGTCGCTTATTTCAAAAGCCTGAACAAAGAGACACCATCAGTGACCAAGCTCGCAACGAAACAATATGGCATACCAGGGTAAAAACTTAAAACATAATGCAACATAATCAGCTTAAACTATTTATGCATTTCACATTATATTATATTTATAGCAGAAGTTATCTAAGATAATGTACATATTAACAAGACAATAAATGAGAGAATGAATGGTTTGACTAAATTACATATTCTATCTTACATGACATTACAAAGTAGAGGCCTTCCAAATATAAAGGTGCAGTTTTGCACTCTACAAACACACCTTAATTCCTTCCATCATGAGATGTTAGAAAAGAGATAGTGTTCAGCTTACCTTCTGGATCACCCGACAACCATAGAGATGAAGGCTTAGGTCTAACACATGCCCCGTAAGATTAGCAATTAGTATCCTGAAGTAGACTGCTGGTCCATGCTCAAGAAGCTATAAAAAAATTGGAAGGTAAGTACAGAAGTTTATGTCCGATTAATCTCAACATCCTTAATTAGAGACTCAAGATACAAAATTCTATAGGAATTGGAGGAAGAAAACCTTTTGGATAACATAAGTGGGAAAGACATCAGTGGCCAGTGTACGGATGTGAGGCGTGATTTCTTTATATAGCATAACTATCTCTCCAGTAGTTGCTTCGTCAAGTTTCTGCCGTATAAAGCAGCTCCCAATTGGGTCAGCACTGCATGTCAAATACAACAAAGGGTAATGGATGGTTTCCCATATAAGGTTGCAATTTCTTCAAGGGACGCATAGCATAATAGGAGGCGTAACCTTGAGAATATACTGACTGAAACTGATGCTTAATAAGGTAATTATGAAGATAAGGTTGCATGAGTTTTGTGCACCTGAGAGTGGGTACGTGACCCTTGACATTAATGAGCCGCATAGACTGGTTTACTGGATTCTTGATCAGCTGAAGAAGTGAATTGACCTGGGAATTTCCAGGAGCATTTATATTTGGCACATGCCCCCCAGAACATGCCATCTCAACATCGAGAGCGTAGTGATTCTTCAAAGCCTCGGGGACCGACGCCATAGTTTGCAGGATAATTCCTGATCTGGGTCAATCAACGCATCGAAGGCATGCCTCCTGCATCGCCATCATATTAGCAAAATTACTAGGCACACTCCTTGAAGAAGATGACGATGATTGTGCATGCAAATCTTCAATGACATCCATATTCAGTAGTGGAATTTGGGAGTGTAGCTCAGTATAATCCTTGACAACACTCTTTGTAGTAGAGGCGTAAGAGTTCACAGGCTGAAATGGAGCTATGTATGTGTCGCCAATTTGGGGCAACTTCTGATTGTGTAGAGTCGACTCTTCTTCGCTCTTTGAATCATCCTGAAAAGGAAACAGCAATTTATTATTTCCATTAAGGGGAGCACTCATTAGTTCAAATATTTCCAATAAGTAAAACAACAATGACAACAAGCAGTTACTAACTCATGATCACATGGTAGTTTCAAGGGTAAATTCCATCCATATGTCAGATATATGATACCGGTAATTGCTCACTGCTCATTGGATCACACTGAGTGTAGAGTCGACGAGAGTAAACTTTCCTCAATGCAAATTTTATCTACAACAATCACTATTTCAGCTTTCAAGACAATAACAAAAACTTAAAAAATATTTGGGTTTTTGGGCAAAAATTATCATGTCGTGTAATATAGAACAAATGTAGTGTTTCCAAATTAAAATCAAGAAATAATGTAGGTAACTTGAGCAATACAATCAACCAATCACACAACATCAGTTTTAATCATGCTAAACCAATTTGTCCTGCAATCTTAAAAATTGAAAAAAAAAGGTTGACCGTAAGTAGTGGAGAGCACTAGTGATGTGTAACTTCCATCTCACTCGACCAATTAATCTAGTAATCGAGCAAATTGCAATGAAAAAATTTCAAGCATAACATAGGAAATGCATGGTGCCCGTCACTATGTACATATCATAGCAGCCCAAGTAACAATTGAGACGAAAATTTCTCACAAATATAAATGAAGGGAGGTGATTCACCACCGTTTGATAAGAAAAGCATCATCCATGAGTTCACGATGATGCAAGCGACGTCCCTCCCGTATGGTACCACTGGCTCATCCCTTATCTAGGCATGTGCATGGTGGAGATGTCGTACGGCAAGAGAAGCATGGCAACATGTTGTCACAATGTACCACGAACAATGCGGAATGTATCTCAATCTTTGCCCCATTGAAATTCATGGGGAAGGCAGCTCCCATCGTGGAGTATGGTGAGATAAAGAAATAGGGAGCAAGGCAGTGAAAAAATGGGGAGAGATCTCGGCGAAAGATACAAATGATAAGAGATGAGAACGATCCATCAACAAAAGATTGTTAATGAAATGCAAGGCCTCGTCATGGGTCAATTTCGATTGTTTATGGACCAACCACCTAAGTGAAAAATCATTACGTATCCTTCAAAAAGTATTTCATATCCTAACACAAATGTGTGGTTGCTCGTGTTATTCAAAGAAAATGAAAATCTTCTACCTCAAGGACTACAAGCACAACCTAGATAGGGAGGATCATGTCTATAGAGACCTAAACATTCCTTCTTCATAATTTATCCCAAAGATAAGCATGGCAATGCCTTTTTAGATTCACAAGGAACGAGAATAAAAAGAACAAGAGATTGAGGTCTATTTTTACAAATTTAGATCGTTGAGTCGGCAAATTTATGATCAACCTTCTTTATTATGACTCTGTGTAACCTTAGTTGTTCACCAAACACCGGCCTTAGATCTCCGATGGATAGTTTCCGGATGAGTATTAGGAAGATTATGTGGAGATCGATAATCGATGGGCAATGAGAAATGGAATACAATAACTCAACATGAAGCATACATGGCGCAAGTAAGGGGAGGACTGTGATTTGTGAATAATAGGACACAAGAGAGGACTACCTATAGAGGCAACGATTTCTATGCGGAGAAGGTAGGGCGACTATGATATCAAGGAAGATGCAATTGAATTTATTTATTTATTGAGGGGGAGATGCAATTGAATAGGGAGACTCTTGAATAGGAGGGAACAAAGCTAGCACTACCCACTCATGGCCATGATGGGCACCCTATGTATAGATAGGTACTGTGCATGGTTTGGGACGTAGGAATATTTTTGTCCTACCAATTCACACGTCTCTATAGTCATATTGAGGCACTAAGCCCAATAACCCAACCCATGAACAATTTGAGAGATGACTCACAACATTGATTTAGTTTATGATTTCTACACCAAATCAGGGTGTGGTTTGGACAATAAATTTAAGTGAACATGGTTGCAATTTGCAAGTAGTGACATTCAAAGGGGACCGGCCATGGAGAGGCTTGTGATGCTAAAATCAATATAAATTCTCTATGGGTGGGTGGGTGTGGTAAATTCTATAGTGGCATTATGGTAGTTGAGAAATTTGTAGCATGCACATTAGGCTTTTGTTCATTTGAAAACTAAAAATGTGAATAGTTAGTATCTCGAGTTTTATAGGAAATAATTGATGTGATGATGGTGTATTAAGTTGCGTAAAAGGTATGTTCCATACATGCCATTGGTCTTATAATGTCGCCTTGTTATAAGATGTTTCGTACAAGCAAACCCTGATAGTGCCATGCATATCGTAACGCTTATTCTGATGAAAATTAAAATATGGAACAAAATGTATACTTGTCCTTTTCTAAAAATAAAACTATTAAAATTATTCATTCTTTACCATGAATTATTGTATTCTAATTGAACAATTTCTTGTAGTGCTTTTGTACCATGACATTTTTAATGAGGAAATTTTTAAATAAATTTTCATAAAGAGTTTCTATGAAGGGAATTTGTAGAGAGATAAACGCATCATTGGTCACTCAACTCCCTTGAGATGAGCACATTGGTCACACTTCTCTCAAAATGTGATGAACTGATCACATTGGTTTATTTCATGATCGAACTGGTCACTCCGTCATTTCCAACCATAACGGGGTTGAGGTGGCGTGTTGACCCGGAGTGGGGCCCATAGTGCAGTCTCTTAGGAGGCTTTAACATTTAGAAAATATCTTGGAAAGATGTTGAGCTCAATTTCCCCTTGATTACCAAATCGAGCATCAAAATCCTGACCCTATGTAGGCCGGCGGCGGCAGTGGAAGGTACCCTGCACGGCTGTGTGGACCATGTTACCATCGGTGGCATCTATTGTTTGGTGATATATGGCGCCAAATGGCTGAAGCACGTGAGGGAGGAATGGAAGCCGATGACTATGTGCTATTAGTGACCAAAGACAAGCTCTCAGGTAAGTAAACCAAGTCCTCTAGCTATCGAGCATATATGCATGATTGCTTAGGTTTTGCGCAGAAAGATTTCATTTTTAGGAGGAGTTGTCAGAATTCGACTTTCGGCTACCGTAATACCATTTTGATACCGAGTTCAATGGTGTGGAGCACAAGGCAGACAAGTGCATTCACCTACTTGACCCTGCTTGTCGTGTGGCAAAAGAAGGCAAAGGTGACATTGTTCAAGGTTTTGGGGTACCAATTTTAGGTAAATTGTTTGATCTCATCCCAAAATGCTCTGACAAAATCAAATCCAGCTGTGAATATTTTTTCAAAAAGACCAAAGGAATATGGTATTAATTTGATATCATGTTCTGTCTAGCAGTGAATCAAGTTCAGCTATGAATATTCAGTACAATGAGTAGGCATGATGCATGCTCTCCTATTTGGAATTGAGCACATGTAGTTTGTTTCTGAGTTGAGGGCGGCAAAGGCACCCTCGCTAGTCACCCTACGCTCCTTGGCAGTAAGGCGCTCTGCTTCGTCAGCCTGATGCCGGATCGCCTCGGCCTGTGCAGTGGAAAGAGATGTTGTGAGAACCGCCTGGTTGCGATGCTGTTGTGTACCATGCGGGCCTACTATTATTGCATGGTGAGCACATATGCCTCATATAGTGGGCATTGGCAGCCCAAAAAACTACCTTCTTGGCAGGAAAGAACTTATCATGATCACTGCTGCCGATGTTGTTGTGCAGTTGTGCCTACATCACCTCGAGCGCCTCCTCTTCCTCAGCATCTTCCTGCTCAATCTTCTGATGGTTAGTAGAGAGCCCTTGTGATGCTGGCTCGATGTCGGAGGAGTTTTAGTATCCGCCCATGCTAGAGGAGAAGTTGGATGTGTCGTACTTGGAGCGGCCCATGCCAGACGAGAAGTCGCCCATCCCCGACTGGGCGGTGGTGCCGCTATGAGCCGCCCATCGATGGAGTCCCACGAGGTGAGAAGCTTCCTGACCATTGTGCTAAATGAGAGTAGGACTGAGCAATGGTGTTGCTTGGCTATGGCAAAATCATGCAGGCCGACGTCATCATAAAATGAGATGACCATGGTGGGGGCGGGAGAGGGCGATGGCGGGAAGATGGAAATGGTAGGATTAGGCAATGGTGGGAAGGCAAATGGGCGTGGGGCGCCGCATGTATCCTCTGCCAACTTGCGTAAGAGCGGTGGAGCGGAGTAGAGATGAACATATGAGAGAGATGATAGAGGAGGCTTTGTAAAAGACCCCCCCCCCCTCCTAAGATTAAACTCAAGGGGTGCATTGCAACAAATTGAACGCGAAGTAAATGTCCCTTGAGCTCAGCTTGTTTCCAGGGTGTTTTTTGCAAACTAAACACCTCATGAGCGACTGCACTATGGGCCCCATGCTAAGTCATCATGACACATCCGCACGGATAATGGTTGGGTACGACTGAGTGGCTAGTTCGCTCATAAAACACCCAAAGTGACCAGTTCGTCACAATTTGAGAGAAGAATGACCAATGTGCTGATCTCGCGAGAATGCAATTACCAATGGTTTGTTTATCTCTTTTGTAGATATTAATGAATACGATGTATATACACTCCTTCAAAACATATCACAAGGGATGACTTAGGTACTAGACACACAATTTGTTTCCCCTAGATTCACACTAGGCTTTGCGTCCAATGGTATGCTTCAAATGAATGAAATGCAGTTTCTTTCTGGGAACAATTCTCATATTGACAACACCATTAGCTCTTTAAATCTCTTATCGGGTGGATCTCACAACTAAACACAATTACTTAACTCGATACATTATTCAACATTACAACACAATGTCTATTAATGTTACATAAGTTCCCGATTGATTGGGAATGCCCTAAAAATACGCATCAATTTGGATGTTCTGAAAGGAGCTCACTTAAATTAAACTTGTGGTTAGTGATCCTTGATGTCTTTCACATCATAGAACAATGCTTGCATCCTTGGTAGTTGATAATGGCATAATAGTGACTCGCGGAGGTTCTTCCATGTACTACTCATATTGATACAACTGAAGCAGGCATGGCTAGAAGCTTGTTGATACACAACAAGCAAGTCGAATGTTGTCCCAGAACTCATAATTCAAATGCGGCCATCCCAGCTGGTATAACCATACAAGATATTCAATTACACTTGAACAGAATTGATACAATTCAAAGCATCTTGATACATGTTTTTTCTTATTAATATAGTAACAATATGGATACAGGGTGTACGCCCCTGGTCTCTAATCACAGAGTTGCAATCACTACAACTAGCCACCACTTTTGACCACACAAGGTGACCACTTGGTGCTTCCTTGGCAGAGTATAATATTTTAGTTAATCACTACAACTAGACCAACTAAGATACTAACTACTAACAGTTGAACCACCACTAGCTTCAACAAGTAGGCTTTGGGAACCAAAGCATGAATTTGAGGTTTCTTTCATCCTTTGGGTATGCTAAGAAATAAGGCTTCAAGGAACAAGTCGTGCCTTACGCTAGAAATACCCCCGAAAGTAGGTTGTGGGCATTTAAGCATGCCTTTGAGGCATTGCTCATGTACCTATTGAGAATTTTGACTCTCGATGCCTTTGTGAACTTTAACTTTACATACTTGGGTTAAAGGTATGCATCCAAGTAGTTTGTTTACCCCTTTTGATCAACTGGGGGTGCCTTTAGAGGTTGTGCTTCATTAACCATGAATGGGCTACCTTTATTGTCTCACTTCAAGTGCTTCATGTTTCTGTAAATAATGGTGTCAAGGACACTGTAAGCACATGCTAAGAGACAAGCACAAGGACTATGACTCAATGTTTGCCATGATGATCTGGCCCCTATGGCATGAGCAGAAATCTAGGGTCTCCCTGAATGTGTTGACTGATAATAAGCCTTTGTCACAATTCACACACGAAATGGAGGAGAAGAACCAGACACAACTACTTTCTTAATGTTAAGAGAAAATCTAAGATGATTGCACTAATCAAGCACATTGTAGGAATGGGTACTTGGTTGCAGAGCATACCTAGAACAACAAAATATATATTGATTTAGTGTCATGAGGTGGTATATCCCTGTTGGTGACTTGGAGTCTAAAATGCGCACCAAACCAGTGCGGTTCTTCGATATATGATTCCATCCCCCAATCGCTTGGCATCTTCACTTCATGTCGAGGACGTCGATGGAGCTACCACCAGGTGATTGCGTAGTCCTGACCTACTTCTTTGTGGCACTTAAGATACATGCATTTCAGGATTCTCCACCTGTGCTTCAATTGTCATATCACCAACTTGCCACCGCCACCCGCCACCAATTATAAGGGGAAATTGTATGCTCCCATCTTTGCAGGTGCCTTGAGGATTTGTTATTTCTTCTGTTGTAAGTTGTAACATGTTGGTTTTCCCCATCCACCTTAGACCTTGACTATTTGACATTTTATTAATTTTTGACATCGTCTCAATATGTGAGGCAATAATTAGGCGGAAATGTCCCTAGTAATCTTTGTTCCCCACCCAACCTTTCTGCATCTCCTAATCTCCGCTTGTTCGACCAAACTAGAGTAGACCATGGCATCGAGGTCTTCAGGATGAAGGCAACAAAGCCACCTAGGGTGAGGTAGGACATAGAGGTGTTGGAGAACATACACCGCAACATGGTCGGTGAGTACGGTGAGGTTTGTATGGGGTCGGCTCCTTGTATGCGACCTTATCTCCTTATAGAGACTATCAATAGGCAATAGAGCATTGCTCGACAATGCATTTAACAAAGCCAGATGGTTCAAACCTTTCGCAATGAGTGCGACAAGGTCATTGTCAAAGGGTGGCACGCATGGGTCCCATGTGACAGCACATCAATGTGACATCGATGCATCAAGAGACATATTTCGCCCTTTGCAGCACTGTCCTGATGTACCATTTGTGAAGTATATTGAACGCGGATCGACATGCCTCCTTTCGCCATCGAATTTGTGGACGGTGTATCCCCTAGCTTAGTCAGAATTGGACGGATGAAATTAGAGAAGGGATTTTCCGTCCACACAACTGCCAAGGTCCCCGCATCCATGTAGGTCACCACCACCGTGCCTCAGCTCGGTCGGAGGTGGAGCGGGATGAAAAACTAAATTAGGCTTTACTAATCTGCATTTGCCTGATTAGAAGATCTTCCATTTCTAAATTAGGCTACTTATTTTTTGCGAATATGCAAAGCTTGTGTATCATTACATTGGTAGAAGGAATAGAATGATTACAGATGGGGTACAACACATGACACGAACGCAGACAGGCGTGAACATGGTGCCCGGAGCATAAAGGTAAGGGATGCTCGGCTCGAACAGGGGATACATCACAGCTAAAACCTACCAAGCCTGAACCAAGTGTGGCAACGCTGAACCAACAAAAGCACCGACATCTCGAGAACCAAAACCGGGGACACCGCGAGTGAGAAAGATGACGCCTTCAAGAAGGAGCACGACGCCGAGACGCAGTCGCCATCCGGTCCGGAGGGACCACACCTAGGGTTTCCCCTGAGCTATAAGAGGGGCACAACCAAGGGCCTTGACAGCGCCTCCAAGAAGGAAACGACATCCGCGGACTCCGCCGCTGCCAGCATCGACAAGCCGAGCAGGGATTCCTGAGGCTGAGCAATCCCATAGCCATCGTATCTCGAAGCGAAGATGAGGAAGAGAACGTCGATCAGAGCCACCATGTCGGAAGGGGGTTGGTTGGGCTGCATCTGCCGTCGAAGGGTGGCACCGCCTTCGAACCCACGAGCACGGATCTGGCAAAACTGGAGGCTTTAAGACATACAGTGTAGGGCAGGCAGCGAAGCGAACCACAAGGGGGTTGGGCGACAGCGATCGGCAACGCCGGCAAGCAAAGACTAGAGGAACGCAGATCCTGGCTACCGTGGCCATAGTCGTCGGGTCATCGGGGAGCCAGGCGAGCTGGAAGGAACGCAGCTGCTGGTCGCCGAGGCCGGAGCCGCTTGGCAAAGGACGCCGGCAGCCTAGGACACCGGAGGGACGCAGGTCAAAGGTTGTCGAGGCCGGAGCAGTGCCATCAAGCACTCGCTTTGAGGGCTTCATAACTGCCACTAGCAAAGTAGACTCGTCGCCACCGCCAGAGCCATCGCCGTGGCTCGAGGGAGAGGATGGGTCGCCAGTGACGAGGGGGGCGCCTGCAGGAAGGCAGGCCGCGGAAACCCTTGTTACCGGCCGCAGATCCCACGCCCAAAGCATGGGAGGCAACACCAACAGAGCTGGGCCACGCACAGAGGGGAGGGAGGACTGTAGGGGACAGCGCCCTGGCCGAGGCCGGCACGCCGCACCCTCCGCCAGACCGGCAGAGACGTGCAGCAGCTGGGAGGGCGGCGCCCGCGCAGGAGATCCGTGACGCAGGGTGGGTGGGGGAGCGAGCAGGGGACAGATCCGTCCTGTCGCCGTCTTCCCGATGCGCAGCACGACCATGGTGGCCAGCCCCCCGGCGGTGGCGCGGCGGAAGCGGGCGGGGAGGTGGTGCATCCTGCGGCGACGGCAGAGCTAGCGGGTTGGGCGTGGAGGGGAGGCGCGAGGGGAGAAGAGGAGGAACGATAGCTAATAAGCAACCTACCATAGTAGTAATCCGTGGTAACTATAAATTATGGTGGAAGAACATATCCTGCTCTCATTGAGTATAGGAGTATATTGTATGTATAAAGTGACACCATTAATGATGTACCAAATAAATAGTATATCGTAGTACGATACAGCTGGGAACTTAATAATATTTTTTTATACTATGGAAAATTGTTTTCTTCAATAAGAGCTAGGGTGTCTTATCTGAGGTAATTAACAAGCAACCCCGGCCCACTACAGTAAATCATGTGGAAAATTCCACTAGTACCATTAATTGGTGCCAACTATATGTATAGAAGTACTAATACAATAGAACTAGGACTCCCTGGCGAATGTTCGCTTGGCAAACAGAAGGGGTCCGCTGGCAGTTTTCACTGCATTTGAGGGGTGTGGGGCTGGCAGTTTTAGAAACTGTCATGGTAGTTCTTTTCATTAGGGGGCATTTTTTTGGATTTCTTGGCCAAAAATTGCAAATCTTGGGATGGAGATTGTGCAGCCAAGAGGGAGGGGTCCGCTGGGGTTGGTCTCCAGGAAAGTATGATTTGACAACTTATTTCGCACAACACCAGCGAGGAGGAGGAGGACGACTAAATGTCGCACGCAGCTTAAATGTCTAAGGTGCAACCTCTTAATGGGAAACAGAGGGTCACCATATCTCAATCTAGATATGATTTTCACACCAAAACCAAAATACTCATATATTCTCTCTCATTAGACCCATTAAATGAGATATCTTTTAGACATAACAATAATATACAATCCACCCGAGGGCTATATCTAAACACATATTAAATATATATGATATAGTTTATGATATTTGTGTAAGGAATTAATATACGGGTGTAAATGTATTACTCTGTATACTCCTTTACCTATCAATATGCATTCATAGCAGTAAATTAATTATCAGTTTTTAATAGGATGCATGATATGTACACTGTAGATGTAAACAATGATATGCGGGGCTGGCATAAATAATTAATTAATTACCTGTTCATCCAAGAAGCTGAGGAAAAGGCTCCTGTCACGTTGACGGCCGCCAAGAGCAATGGTGGCAGCATCGTCCTCCCATATCTCTTTGCCGCTGTCTATCCCGCTGCTACGATGGAACTGGGATGCCGTTCGCACGTAATCGTCAATGGCCTTGGATTTGCCTTTGTTATCCATCTCTCTGTAAAAATTTACACATTGTCAGCGTGTAAAAACATGGTTCTTTTCCTCACAGGAAAGCTACATGCACAAGTTTAGTCCATTCAAACAAACAAGAGCAAGAAACATGTTTGCACCCAAAATAAGTGAACATGTACCAGTACGAAATTCAGATCTAATTAGCAACAAGTAACAAGTCCAAGAAAACATGATAGATCTAGATAAAATATGTACAAGATAATACAAGGGAGTTGTAATCAGTGAACAGAAAGTTAACTACGCACAAGATCTGATCTAAACTCTTGTATTGCATAATTAGCCTAATTATTCTGATTCAAAGGAACACAAGCATGAATTCAGCAAAAAAAAAAAAGGAAGACAAGCATAAATTCAACATGTACACTTAATAAAGATGGGTCAGAGAGAAATATATAGCGACTGAAAAAAGCCAGATCTAGCACAAGAAACATCAGGGAGAGCAGACATGGATTAGATCTAGAGTAGTTAAGAAGCACAAGATATGGAGTGTATACAACTTGCCTTGTGAGAAATTGAAGGAGAGCCCGGTGGAGTATACAAGTAGTAGAGGATCTTCCGTGGTTCAAAGGAACACCAATATGCAATTAGTCCATGTTGTAACCAGAAGAGGATGTTCTCTGGTTCAAAGGAACACTAGTAGAGCCCGGAGGAGTATAGTGAATGACTTTTTTGAGAATGTGATTGTGGTAGCGAGGGAGATATAAACCGGGGTAGGGGAGGTGCATATACCGTTTCAACTGGAAAGTTGCCACGTGTATGCCAAGCCAGAGATTAGGCGTATACATTACTAGTATCAGTGTATCACCACCAGCGCGGCCGAATTGCTGGCTTGCTGCTGCTATTGCGCTACTTTTCAGCCGTTCACTGCAGAAAAGGACACAAGAAAATATACTTTTTAGAGACGCTTGTGACTTTATGCATATATACTCACAACTATCACGTACACTGCTTTGAATCAAAGATCCAAGAAATTACGAGGTACTCCCTCCGTCCGGTGAAGAGTTGTGGAGTTGAGTAAAAATTATGGAGTTAAGTAAAAATGCATTGGAAAGGTGTAAGCCACTATCTCTCTCCTTTTTAATTACCCACCCTCCAATGAGTAAAAATTATGGAGTTGAGTAAAAATGCATGTAGAAATTAAGAAGACCATGTGTAGATTGCTATTGGTCTTGATTACCGTGGGAAACTACTATACAAACGACGACTACATGCACGACAGCTGCACGATGTCAATCTTGCCGTCCGCTTTACTTTGATAATATGAATGGACGCATTGATATGTGCTATCGTCCATAAATCGTCTGCATGCATCGTGTGTATAGCACTGCTGTTACCGTATGATGAGAGAGAAATATTTTTTCCAACTTTAAAATGCATTAGGAAGATAGAAGTACACTCTTTTGTGGACAAATTTTGAACCTAGATGTACACTCTTCACCCGACGGAGGGAGTAGTACTTAATATAACTAGTAAATGGTACTACATGCAATCAGCGCGTTGATATCAGGTCGATATCAGGAGGGTATTAATTGAGAGTTTTAAAAAAGGTAATATTAAATATATGTTGATATTAGGTAGGATATTTTTAAAGGAAATGTGAGATATTAATTATAGGTTAATTATGTCGTTACTGATAATGTCAATATTTGGGATGGTATTGATTACACGCTAAACATGTTGAGGACACTATTGAAGCAATCTAGGTCGCTGGATGCATATGATTTGATGGTTATTAGTTTGATTCCCCCCCCCCCCCGGTCTTTTAATGGTGGGGTATAGATTAAGAATCACAATAAATTCTTTTGAAAATAGCTTCTTGGTGATATCAATCTTTGGAAGATAAAATACCACTATGTAAAAAATTGCAATCAGACTGGTGCATGATATCGCACTTCAATAATGGTTTCAATGAATACACTTGAGCGGGATGATCTCAATGTTCACCATAATGTTGAGGAAAGATTCCAACTGCATATAAAATATGTCCAACAAAAGAAAAATCACACAATAACCTATACACGTCTTATCAGAATAATCGGCTTTGCGAGGACACTCGCTTTTCTAGGTTCACGACTCATGGAAAGAAATGACGTGTACATGAATGAATACATGTCCATTGCAGCCATGCAGCTAGGTACGACAACCATGGGATGTTTCGTTAGAAAATTAGACAACCAGAGTGAGATATAGGTAAAACAACAAGAACAAAAACGGCGGACGCAAAAAAAACTTGATCTTCCCTGCCAAGGGCGACATGAGGGCTCCACCTACCAACCCTAGGCGCCACCGCCCCAGTCTCCTTCCTCTCGTACCTAGCGAAGCCCGAGCGGCCGTCGGCAGTGGCGGGGTGCTCTCTTGCGGGGCTCCTAGTTATATGGGTCGGCCTAGTTCGCCAGACAGAAGGGATTGAGGGTGTGCGCGAGTGATGGGTAACGAAGTAATGGACGCCTGAAGCACCAAATGTGGTTTTCTAGCTCGAGGCAGGTGGGTCTATGTTGTTGATTGGTTTGCCGCTAAGGGCATCTGCAGCCGTTGGCCCCCCCCCCCCCCAGGATGCATACAAATCGCCCCCTGGGGGCGAGCCGGCGATACACTCGGCGCCGGGGGCGGTTTTGCGCCCAGTCGTCGCCCCCAGGCGCCGAAATTGGCCCACTTTGTAGCCCAATTTCGGCGAATAAACGGCCCATATGGACGAGAATAGGCCCATATTCGGCGTGGTTTCGCCGTGTCTCGGCGATCAATTATCAACACAATTATTCCTTATCACATATTTCATCACAAAAAAATCAAATACTTCAACAAAATACTGCAACAACAAATAGTTCAATACAAATTATATAGTTCAACAAATAAAAACATGTATTTCATCACGCGGCGTCCCCCTTGAGCCTCCATAGGTGCTCAATCAGATCTTTCTGTAGTTGATGATGCACTGTGGGTCTCGGATCTCTGACGATATCTGAGATAGGCAGTCCAAGTTGCGGTAGCTGGTGATCAACTTCGCTAGAGGACCCTGCACGTAGTATGGTTCGATGTCAAACATCGAAGTCTTCTTGCTCGCTCTCGATGATCATGTTGTGCAAGATGACACAGCAAGTCATGATCTCCCACATTTGATCTTTCGACCAGGTCTGAGCGGGGTACCGAACAACAGCGAATCGAGATTGGAGCATACCAAATGCCCGCTTGACATCCTTCCTGCAAGCCTCCTGACGCTTCGCCAAACCAGCGTTCTTGACTCCTGCCACAGGGTTTGAGATCGTCTTCACAAATGTCGACCATCTCGGATAGATGCCGTCAGCTAGATAGTACCCCTTGTTGTATTGGTGCCCATTGATCTCGAAGTTCACCGGAGGAGAATGGCCCTCAACGAGCTTGGCAAAAACAGGAGAGCACTGCAGCACGTTGATGTCATTGTGAGTTCCTGGCATACCAAAGAAGGAGTGCCAAATCCAGAGGTCATGTGTGGCTACCGGCTCAAGCACCACACTGCAACCGCCTTTGGCGCCTTTGTACATCCCCTGCCAACCAAATGGGCAGTTCTTCCATTTCCAATGCATGCAGTCGATGCTTCCAAGCATCCCAGGAAATCCTCTTGCTGCATTCTTGGCTAGGATCCGAGCAGTGTCTTCCGCATTGGGTGTTCTCAAGTATTGTGGCCCAAACACTGCCACCATCGCCCGACGTAACTTGTAGAAACACTCTATGCTGGGTGGCCTCGGCCATGCGCCCCAAGTCGTCGAGTGAAACACGGGGAGCTCCATATGCAAGCATCCTCATCGGTGTCGTGCACTTCGGATGGAGGTGAATCCAAGAGCGCCAAAGGCAATCCATCTTGCACTTGAAGTAGTTGTCGAACTCTCGGATGGAATTCACAATCCTGAGGAAGAGCTTTCGGCTCATCCGATAACGGCGCCGAAATGTTCTCTCGCCATGAAGTGGAGCATCGGCGAAGTAGTCGGAGTAGAGCATGCAGTAGCCTTGCAGACGATGCCGGTTCTTTGCTTTCACCCGCCCCGGCGCCGAGCCACCTCGACGCTGCTTTTCATTGCTCGCCAAATTGGCGAGGGCGGCGAGCACCATCTCGATGCTCTTCTTCTGGACTCGGCCGCGGCTTCCTCCTCCAGCAGCGGCGAGCTCTTCCTCCTCATCCGAGTCCATCGCCCGTCTGATCAAAACGCCGAACACCTTGCGCTTTCGGTGGGCGTGTACCCGCCGTTAAACGCGCCTCCAGCGGCCGGAAGCGCCAATTTGCTGCGGGAGGGGCTGCAGCGGCGGCGCTGCTATTTTCGGCGGGAATGGCTATCTAGCGGAGTAGGCCGGCGGCCGTCGCCGGGATATAGGTAGTGGTGGCCGAGGGCGCGGGGGTGCGAGGCGAGTCGGGGGAAGAAAACCTTAACTTTTCCCCTGTCGGTGTGGGCCAGGCATGCTTTTCCCTAAGCGCCGAGCCCGACGGCTCCCAGCGCCGGGTTCGCCTGTGACCGCCGGGCGGAAAAAGGTCCGAACCGGCGATTTTCAAGGCGCTGGGCGCGATTGGGCTTTTTTGGCCGGCACCGAAAAAGTGGCCTGGGGGGGCCTATTGGGGACGCGGCTGGAGATGCCCTAACATTCTTGCCAATATTTGCCAAAATCATAAGTTGTTAAAACTTTGTAAATTTTTGTGAGATTGGAATAGGAAACTGATAACTAACCAATTTAGTCAACATTATGCTTTGTATTTCGCAAAGTAATCACTGCCTGCAGCCACGCGTTCCTAAGCCAGGCCTACGGAAACCACACACGCAGGGTTTCTTTTCTTGCTTCAATTTTTTTATGTTTTATGTTTTAGATTTTACATTGCTTTTAGAAAATAGTTTAAGAAATTTACTATTTTTGTATCGATCTATAGAAAATGTTTGGCTTGTATTTGAGAAAAAATATCACATATTTAAAAATTATCATCATTCATTTTAATTTTTTGGTGTATTAAAAATGTTCAACATGTAATGACCAGGGTATTTAGAATAATGTTCACATAGTCTTTATAACATTTCCGGCATGTATTTGAAAAATGATAAACGGGTGTTGTAAAAATGTGCACATTGTCTTTAAAAAAATGTTCACAGTGTATTTGAATAATGTTCAGGATGTGACAAATGTTCAACATGTATGCTCAAAACTTTCAAAGTGTATTCGTAAATGTTTGACCTGTATCTGGAAATTGTTTAACATGTATTTAGAAAAATGTTTGAGGTGTATGTTTAAAGCTTTCAATGTGCATTTAAAAAAGAAAATACAAAGAGAGGAAAAAATAAGATTAAACATATGTTCATAAACATCTTCATGAAAATGTTAAAAAAATTCTCATTCATATAAAATGGGTTTAAAAATATGTTCATAACAGTTGAAGAAGTATTCATAAAATATAAATTTAGTTCACTTGATTTTATAAAAATCTTCATAACATATAACAATAATCAAGCTATTCAGAGAAATGTACATATTTTTTAAATGTTCATGACATTTTTGAAAAATATTCAATGTCCATCTAAACAATGTTCAACATGTATACAATAAATGGTCGATGTTTATTAAAACAAAGTCAACATATATCTGAAAAACTACAAAAATGAAAAAACAAACAGAAGAATGGCAAAAAGGAAGGAACAAGAAACCCGAAATAAAAATGAAAAATAATAAGAAGAAAGGAACCTTAAAATAGAATAAAAAGAAAAGGATATGATAATAAAAATTAAAATAAATACAAAGCAAAAACCAAAATAGAAAAAACAAATAGCAGGCTAGAGTGGTCCACCTGGCTGAGCCGGGTGAGAAGCAATGCACTATGCACCGAATCAAAAAATAAACCCCACTGCATAAACAAGAAACATGTGAGATGAACTCGCGCAAAAGGAAAGCCTCTTACTAGTCCAACCAACTAGTAGGAGGGCCGAAGGCGGGCCTCTGATGTATCTCATAGTAAGCGAGATATAGCATTCGCAAGCTGAATGCATAAAGAGGACTATATTACTGAGATCAGAGTACTTATTTCAGTTGAGAGATCAGAGTAATTGAAAGATCAACTTTTGTCCTCTCGTTCCCCCAAATAATAAAAAGAAAACAAAAAACTTATGTCCTCCCGTACGACTCGATGGCTCGTTTCATTGCCGCCATGCCGCCAGCTTTAGGGCATTAGAGCTGACAATCAATGACCAGGACGATGGAGCAGCTGCCACCCACCCGCCTGACAGATTATCCTGTTACGTACGTATAGCCGCTACATGGTGTTTACTGTTTAGATGTGCAAGGTACTCTTTCCGTCTCACGATAAGACGTTTCCGTTCCACAATATAAGACATTTTTATAAGTTATGTTTGTCAAAATGTCTTATATTATGGGACGAAGGAAATACAAATGTACGGAGTGGTTCGTTAGATCAATGCAAATCAAGTTTGTTTTTGTGTACCTTTCTTGTGGGAATACATATATTACGTACTCCATTTAGTGATTTAAAATATTTAATAGTAGTTTACAGAGGAATACTTACTAAACCAGGACAGTAGGAGCATAGGACAGCATAAGTCAAGCGCAAAAAAACTGATTAAAGTATTGCGGCGTGCATGGAAGGAGCCACGCCTTCGACGATGCTGTGAGGTCCAACCGTACCTTAAATCACATTCTGCCCAACACAACCTAAATGATGCATCACGCACAAAACAATGAACCTAAATGATGCATCAAGTGCTCTTATATCATGGGACGGAGGGAGTATTTTTTACTGCTTGGTTGACCTAGAACATCCATGCCTGGTGAAACCAGCCAGCTAAATATTTAAAGTTCTAAATTTGACTGATTAATCCCTGACGAAATGGTAAGTAAAACAAACAGTTCAATTCATAGATAATGGTAGGCTGGGCGCCTGACAAATCCTTAGACCAGAGGAGGTTATAGTTTGGTTCTCCTCTACAGAAACAATTTAGTTTACCCTAATGGGTAAAATGAAAGCAACTGAGTTCACCTTAATTCAATTTATGCCGATCACTAATACTCCAGGAAGAACAAGAGACACATAGAAAGCAAACCATTGTAAAAGCAATTAAAAACACACTAGAGGAACTGGGACCCAAAGGAGTCGGGGGACGGTGCCATGCCATTGAGGAGCCGCTCGACCTGCGCGATGACCTGCCTCCCATGGGCGTACATGACCAAAGTGTCCCTGTTGCGCCTCAGCACATCCACGATCACGTTGAACTGCCAATCGTTCACCACGTCAATCATCTGCTTCACCACACAGTTTGCATACTGGTGGATTATCATGCCCTGCATGACCAGGTAACCACGCAAGATTAGTCATGTACTATATGTCGCTAGGGATGTCGAGTAGCAGCGGTAAGATCTCAAGAGTCACATACCACGAGATGATCTGCAGTTTGACCACCGCCTGCAGAAAGGATCTCATTTATGACAAGCTTGCAATCGTGGTAGCTGGCATAGATTAGGCACTTCTCAATGACTTTGGAAGAGTGCTTCTGGTGGCTCATCTGCACTATGCTTCCAGCAAGTTTCAACATAATAATTTGTCGATAACGAGGTCCTCCATGCTCCACAATGTACTGCAACATGTCGATAGAACACACATGTGAATTGTTTGTTTAGCCGCGACAATATTTCATCAATTACAAACCACTACACAGTTTACCTGCACAACGTAGTTTCCATATGGCTCTCTGAGACAACTCCCTTACACAATCGAGAATCTCCGTGATAAACCTGTCCATAATTTGAGGATCCTTGCAGAACTCCAGCATTTTCTAAGAAGATCACAAGGACAGGAGGAATAATTAGTGAACAAGGTCCAAACAAAAGTCGAAAGATAGGAAGCGGTAAAAAGTGTAATGCCCAAACTAACTACCTGAACCACATGGCATCCATAAGGATGTGTGGATAACATCTTGGCCTTGCCACAAAACCGTCTATAGATGAATTGGATATATTGTGGCTGCACACACTCCATGCATTTCTGAACGGCATGGTTTGCATGTTGATCACATATACATTTGAATAGGTTGCAATCAAGCTCCGTGGCCATCTTTATTTGTTGATCAATGTCGCTTATTTCAAAAGCCTGAACAAAGAGACACCATCAGTGACCAAGCTCGCAACGAAACAATATGGCATACCAGGGTAAAAACTTAAAACATAATGCAACATAATCAGCTTAAACTATTTATGCATTTCACATTATATTATATTTATAGCAGAAGTTATCTAAGATAATGTACATATTAACAAGACAATAAATGAGAGAATGAATGGTTTGACTAAATTACATATTCTATCTTACATGACATTACAAAGTAGAGGCCTTCCAAATATAAAGGTGCAGTTTTGCACTCTACAAACACACCTTAATTCCTTCCATCATGAGATGTTAGAAAAGAGATAGTGTTCAGCTTACCTTCTGGATCACCCGACAACCATAGAGATGAAGGCTTAGGTCTAACACATGCCCGTAAGATTAGCAATTAGTATCCTGAAGTAGACTGCTGGTCCATGCTCAAGAAGCTATAAAAAAATTGGAAGGTAAGTACAGAAGTTTATGTCCGATTAATCTCAACATCCTTAATTAGAGACTCAAGATACAAAATTCTATAGGAATTGGAGGAAGAAAACCTTTTGGATAACATAAGTGGGAAAGACATCAGTGGCGATTAATGCGGAGGTGAGGCGTGAGTTCTTTATATAGCATAACTATCTCTCCAGTAGTTGCTTCGTCAAGTTTCTGCCGTATAAAGCAGCTCCCAATTGGGTCAGCACTGCATGTCAAATACAACAAAGGGTAATGGATGGTTTCCCATATAAGGTTGCAATTTCTTCAAGGGACGCATAGCATAATAGGAGGCGTAACCTTGAGAATATACTGACTGAAACTGATGCTTAATAAGGTAATTATGAAGATAAGGTTGCATGAGTTTTGTGCACCTGAGAGTGGGTACGTGACCCTTGACATTAATGAGCCGCATAGACTGGTTTCTTTGGATTCTTGATCAGCTGAAGAAGTGAATTGACCTGGGAATTTCCAGGAGCATTTATATTTGGCACATGCCCCCAGAACATGCCATCTCAACATCGAGAGCGTAGTGATTCTTCAAAGCCTCGGGGGTGACGCCATTGTTTGCAGGATAATTCCTGATCTGGGTCAATCAACGCACGAAGGCATGCCTCCTGCATCGCCATCATATTAGCAAAATTACTAGGCACACTCCTTGAAGAAGATGACGATGATTGTGCATGCAAATCTTCAATGACATCCATATTCAGTAGTGGAATTTGGGAGTGTAGCTCAGTATAATCCTTGACAACACTCTTTGTAGTAGAGGCGTAAGAGTTCACAGGCTGAAATGGAGCTATGTATGTGTCGCCAATTTGGGGCAACTTCTGATTGTGTAGAGTCGACTCTTCTTCGCTCTTTGAATCATCCTGAAAAGGAAACAGCAATTTATTATTTCCATTAAGGGGAGCACTCATTAGTTCAAATATTTCCAATAAGTAAAACAACAATGACAACAAGCGATTTACTAACTCATGATCACATGGTAGTTTCAAGGGTAAATTCCATCCATATGTCAGATATATGATACCGGTAATTGCTCACTGCTCATTGGATCACACTGAGTGTAGAGTCGACGAGAGTAAACTTTCCTCAATGCAAATTTTATCTACAACAATCACTATTTCAGCTTTCAAGACAATAACAAAAACTTAAAAAATATTTGGGTTTTTTGGGCAAAAAATTATCATGTCGTGTAATATAGAACAAATGTAGTGTTTCCAAATTAAAATCAAGAAATAATGTAGGTAACTTGAGCAATACAATCAACCAATCACACAACATCAGTTTTAATCATGCTAAACCAATTTGTCCTGCAATCTTAAAAATTGAAAAAAGGTTGACCGTAAGTAGTGGAGAGCACTAGTGATGTGTAACTTCCATCTCACTCGACCAATTAATCTAGTAATCGAGCAAATTGCAATGAAAAAATTTCAAGCATAACATAGGAAATGCATGGTGCCCGTCACTATGTACATATCATAGCAGCCCAAGTAACAATTGAGACGAAAATTTCTCACAAATATAAATGAAGGGAGGTGATTCACCACCGTTTGATAAGAAAAGCATCATCCATGAGTTCACGATGATGCAAGCGACGTCCCTCCCGTATGGTACCACTGGCTCATCCCTTATCTAGGCATGTGCATGGTGGAGATGTCGTCTGACAAGAGAAGCATGGCAACATGTTGTCACAATGTACCACGAACAATGCGGAATGTATCTCAATCTTTGCCCCATTGAAATTCATGGGGAAGGCAGCTCCCATCGTGGAGTATGGTGAGATAAAGAAATAGGGAGCAAGGCAGTGAAAAAATGGGGAGAGATCTCGGCGAAAGATACAAATGATAAGAGATGAGAACGATCCATCAACAAAAGATTGTTAATGAAATGCAAGGCCTCGTCATGGGTCAATTTCGATTGTTTATGGACCAACCACCTAAGTGAAAAATCATTACGTATCCTTCAAAAAGTATTTCATATCCTAACACAAATGTGTGGTTGCTCGTGTTATTCAAAGAAAATGAAAATCTTCTACCTCAAGGACTACAAGCACAACCTAGATAGGGAGGATCATGTCTATAGAGACCTAAACATTCCTTCTTCATAATTTATCCCAAAGATAAGCATGGCAATGCCTTTTAGATTCACAAGGAACGAGAATAAAAAGAACAAGAGATTGAGGTCTATTTTTACAAATTTAGATCGTTGAGTCGGCAAATTTATGATCAACCTTCTTTATTATGACTCTGTGTAACCTTAGTTGTTCACCAAACACCGGCCTTAGATCTCCGATGGATAGTTTCCGGATGAGTATTAGGAAGATTATGTGGAGATCGATAATCGATGGGCAATGAGAAATGGAATACAATAACTCAACATGAAGCATACATGGCGCAAGTAAGGGGAGGACTGTGATTTGTGAATAATAGGACACAAGAGAGGACTACCTATAGAGGCAACGATTTCTATGCGGAGAAGGTAGGGCGACTATGATATCAAGGAAGATGCAATTGAATTTATTTATTTATTGAGGGGGAGATGCAATTGAATAGGGAGACTCTTGAATAGGAGGGAACAAAGCTAGCACTACCCACTCATGGCCATGATGGGCACCCTATGTATAGATAGGTACTGTGCATGGTTTGGGACGTAGGAATATTTTTGTCCTACCAATTCACACGTCTCTATAGTCATATTGAGGCACTAAGCCCAATAACCCAACCCATGAACAATTTGAGAGATGACTCACAACATTGATTTAGTTTATGATTTCTACACCAAATCAGGGTGTGGTTTGGACAATAAATTTAAGTGAACATGGTTGCAATTTGCAAGTAGTGACATTCAAAGGGACCGGCAATGGAGAGGCTTGTGATGCTAAAATAAATATAATTTCTCTTGGGGGGGGGGGGTGTGGTAAAGTCTATAGTGGCATTATGGTAGTTGAGAAATTTGTAGCATGCACATTAGGCTTTTGTTCATTTGAAAACTAAAAATGTGAATAGTTAGTATCTCGAGTTTTATAGGAAATAATTGATGTGATGATGGTGTATTAAGTTGCGTAAAAGGTATGTTCCATACATGCCATTGGTCTTATAATGTCGCCTTGTTATAAGATGTTTCGTACAAGCAAACCCTGATAGTGCCATGCATATCGTAACGTTTACGATGAAAATTAAAATATGGAACAAAATGTATACTTGTCCTTTTCTAAAAATAAAACTATTAAAATTATTCATTCTTTACCATGAATTATTGTATTCTAATTGAACAATTTCTTGTAGTGCTTTTGTACCATGACATTTTTAATGAGGGAAATTTTAAATAAATTTTCATAAAGAGTTTCTATGAAGGGAATTTGTAGAGAGATAAACGCATCATTGGTCACTCAACTCCCGCGAGATGAGCACATTGGTCACACTTCTCTCAAAATGTGATGAACTGATCACATTGGTTTATTTCATGATCGAACTGGTCACTCCGTCATTTCCAACCATAACGGGGTTGAGGTGGCGTGTTGACCCGGAGTGGGGCCCATAGTGCAGTCTCTTAGGAGGCTTTAACATTTAGAAAATATCTTGGAAAGATGTTGAGCTCAATTTCCCCTTGATTACCAAATCGAGCATCAAAATCCTGACCCTATGTAGGCCGGCGGCGGCAGTGGAAGGTACCCTGCACGGCTGTGTGGACCATGTTACCATCGGTGGCATCTATTGTTTGGTGATATGGGCGGCGCCAGCGGGCTGAAGCACGTGAGGGAGGAATGGAAGCCGATGACTATGTGCTATTAGTGACCAAAGACAAGCTCTCAGGTAAGTAAACCAAGTCCTCTAGCTATCGAGCATATATGCATGATTGCTTAGGTTTTCTTGTGAAAGATTTCATTTTAGGAGGAGTTGTCGAATTCGACTTTCGGCTACCGTAATACCATTTTGATACCGAGTTCAATGGTGTGGAGCACAAAGCGGAACAAGTGCATTCACCTACTTGACCCTGCTTGTCGTGTGGCAAAAGAAGGCAGTGACATTGTTCGAAGGTTTTTGGGGTACCAATTTTAGGTAAATTGTTTGATCTCATCCCAAAATGCTCCTGACAAAATCAAATCCAGCTGTGAATATTTTTTCAAAAAGACCAAAGGAATATGGTATTAATTTGATATCATGTTCTGTCTAGCAGTGAATCAAGTTCAGCTATGAATATTCAGTACAATGAGTAGGCATGATGCATGCTCTCCTATTTGGAATTGAGCACATGTAGTTTGTTACTGAGTTGAGGGCGGCAAAGGCACCCTCGCTAGTCACCCTACGCTCCTTGGCAGCAAGGCGCTCTGCTTCGGCAACCTGATGCCGGATCGCCTCGACCTGTGCAGTGGAAAGAGATGTTGTGAGCACCGCCTGGTTGCGATGCTGTTGTGTACCATGCGGGCCTACTATTATTGCATGGTGAGCACATATGCCTCATATAGTGGGCATTGGCAGCCCAAAAAACTACCTTCTTGGCAGGAAAGAACTTATCATGATCACTGCTGCCGATGTTGTTGTGCAGTTGTGCCTACATCACCTCGAGCGCCTCCTCTTCCTCAGCATCTTCCTGCTCAATCTTCTGATGGTTAGTAGAGAGCCCTTGTGATGCTGGCTCGATGTCGGAGGAGTTTTAGTATCCGCCCATGCTAGAGGAGAAGTTGGATGTGTCGTACTTGGAGCGGCCCATGCCAGACGAGAAGTCGCCCATCCCCGACGCTGGGCGGTGGTGCCGTTGCGGAGCCGCCCATCGATGGAGTCCCACGAGGTGAGAAGCTTCCTGACCATTGTGCTAAATGAGAGTAGGACTGAGCAATGGTGTTGCTTGGCTATGGCAAAATCATGCAGGCCGACGTCATCATAAAATGAGATGACCATGGTGGGGGCGGGAGAGGGCGATGGCGGGAAGATGGAAATGGTAGGATTAGGCAATGGTGGGAAGGCAAATGGGCGTGGGGGCGCCGCATGTATCCTCTGCCAACTTGCGTAAGAGCGGTGGAGCGGAGTAGAGATGAACATATGAGAGAGATGATAGAGGAGGCTTTGTAAAAGACCCCCCCCCCTCCTAAGATTAAACTCAAGGGGTGCATTGCAACAAATTGAACGCCTTGTAAATGTCCCTTGAGCTCAGCTTGTTTCGTGGTGTTTTTGCAAACTAAACACCTCATGAGCGACTGCACTATGGGCCCCATGCTAAGTCATCATGACACATCCATACGGATAATGGTTGGGTACTGTTGAGTGGCTAGTTCGCTCATAAAACACCCAAAGTGACCAGTTCGTCACAATTTGAGAGAAGAATGACCAATGTGCTGATCTCGCGAGAATGCAATTACCAATGGTTTGTTTATCTCTTTTGTAGATATTAATGAATACGATGTATATACACTCCTTCAAAACATATCACAAGGGATGACTTAGGTACTAGACACACAATTTGTTTCCCCTAGATTCACACTAGGCTTTGCGTCCAATGGTATGCTTCAAATGAATGAAATGCAGTTTCTTTCTGGGAACAATTCTCATATTGACAACACCATTAGCTCTTTAAATCTCTTATCGGGTGGATCTCACAACTAAACACAATTACTTAACTCGATACATTATTCAACATTACAACACAATGTCTATTAATGTTACATAAGTTCCCGATTGATTGGGAATGCCCTAAAAATACGCATCAATTTGGATGTTACGAAAGGAGCTCACTTAAATTAAACTTGTGGTTAGTGATCCTTGATGTCTTTCACATCATAGAACAATGCTTGCATCCTTGGTAGTTGATAATGGCATAATAGTGACTCGCGGAGGTTCTTCCATGTACTACTCATATTGATACAACTGAAGCAGGCATGGCTAGAAGCTTGTTGATACACAACAAGCAAGTCGAATGTTGTCCCAGAACTCATAATTCAAATGCGGCCATCCCAGCTGGTATAACCATACAAGATATTCAATTACACTTGAACAGAATTGATACAATTCAAAGCATCTTGATACATGTTTTTTCTTATTAATATAGTAACAATATGGATACAGGTGTATGCCTTGGTCTCTAATCACAGAGTTGCAATCACTACAACTAGCCACCACTTTTGACCACACAAGGTGACCACTTGGTGCTTCCTTGGCAGAGTATAATATTTTAGTTAATCACTACAACTAGACCAACTAAGATACTAACTACTAACAGTTGAACCACCACTAGCTTCAACAAGTAGGCTTTGGGAACCAAAGCATGAATTTGAGGTTTCTTTCATCCTTTGGGTATGCTAAGAAATAAGGCTTCAAGGAACAAGTCGTGCCTTACGCTAGAAATACCCCCGAAAGTAGGTTGTGGGCATTTAAGCATGCCTTTGAGGCATTGCTCATGTACCTATTGAGAATTTTGACTCTCGATGCCTTTGTGAACTTTAACTTTACATACTTGGGTTAAAGGTATGCATCCAAGTAGTTTGTTTACCTTTTGATCAACTGGGGTGCCTTTAGAGGTTGTGCTTCATTAACCATGAATGGGCTACCTTTATTGTCTCACTTCAAGTGCTTCATGTTTACGTAAATAATGGTGTCAAGGACACCGTAAGCACATGCTAAGAGACAAGCACAAGGACTATGACTCAATGTTTGCCATGATGATCTGGCCCCTATGGCATGAGCAGAAATCTAGGGTCTCCACAGAATGTTGTTGATAATAAGCCTTTGTCACAATTCACACACGAAATGGAGGAGAAGAACCAGACACAACTACTTTCTTAATGTTAAGAGAAAATCTAAGATGATTGCACTAATCAAGCACATTGTAGGAATGGGTACTTGGTTGCAGAGCATACCTAGAACAACAAAATATATATTGATTTAGTGTCATGAGGTGGTATATCCCTGTTGGTGACTTGGAGTCTAAAATGCGCACCAAACCAGTGCGGTTCTTCGATATATGATTCCATCCCCCAATCGCTTGGCATCTTCACTTCATGTCGAGGACGTCGATGGAGCTACCACCGGTGATTGCGTAGTCCTGACCTACTTCTTTGTGGCACTTAAGATACATGCATTTCAGGATTCTCCACATGCTTCAATTGTCATATCACCAACTTGCCACCGCCACCCGCCACCAATTATAAGGGGAAATTGTATGCTCCCATCTTTGCAGGTGCCTTGAGGATTTGTTATTTCTTCTGTTGTAAGTTGTAACATGTTGGTTTTCCCCATCCACCTTAGACCTTGACTATTTGACATTTTATTAATTTTTTGACATCGTCTCAATATGTGAGGCAATAATTAGGCGGAAATGTCCCTAGTAATCTTTGTTCCCCACCCAACCTTTCTGCATCTCCTAATCTCCGCTTGTTCGACCAAACTAGAGTAGACCATGGCATCAGAGGTCTTCAGGATGAAGGCAACAAAGCCACCTAGGGTGAGGTAGGACATAGAGGTGTTGGAGAACATACACCGCAACATGGTCGGTGAGTACGGTGAGGTTTGTATGGGGTCGGCTCCTTGTATGCGACCTTATCTCCTTATAGAGACTATCAATAGGCAATAGAGCATTGCTCGACAATGCATTTAACAAAGCCAGATGGTTCAAACCTTTCGGCAATGAGTGCGACAAGGTCATTGTCAAAGGGTGGCACGCATGGGTCCCATGTGACAGCACATCAATGTGACATCGATGCATCAAGAGACATATTTCGCCCTTTGCAGCACTGTCCTGATGTACCATTTGTGAAGTATATTGAGCAGCGGATCGACATGCCTCCTTTCGCCATCGAATTTGTGGACGGTGTATCCCCTAGCTTAGTCGAGAATTGGACGGATGAAATTAGAGAAGGGATTTTCCGTCCACACCACTGCCAAGGTCCCCGCATCCATGTAGGTCACCACCACCGTGCCTCAGCTCGGTCGGAGGTGGAGCGGGATGAAAAACTAAATTAGGCTTTACTAATCTGCATTTGCCTGATTAGAAGATCTTCCATTTCTAAATTAGGCTACTTATTTTTTGCGAATATGCAAAGCTTGTGTATCATTACATTGGTAGAAGGAATAGAATGATTACAGATGGGGTACAACACATGACACGAACGCAGCATAAAGCGTGAACATGGTGCCGGAGCATAAAGGTAAGGGATGCTCGGCTCGAACAGGGGATACATCACAGCTAAAACCTACCAAGCCTGAACCAAGTGTGGCAACGCTGAACCAACAAAAGCACCGACATCTCGAGAACCAAAACCGGGGACACCGCGAGTGAGAAAGATGACGCCTTCAAGAAGGAGCACGACGCCGAGACGTTAGCCGCCATCCGTCCGGAGGAATCACACCTAGGGTTTCCCCTGAGCTATAAGAGGGGCACAACCAAGGGCCTTGACAGCGCCTCCAAGAAGGAAACGACATCCGCGGACTCCGCCGCTGCCAGCATCGACAAGCCGAGCAGGGATTCCTGAGGCTGAGCAATCCCATAGCCATCGTATCTCGGCGAAGATGAGGAAGAGAACGTCGATCGAGCCACCATGTCGGAAGGGGTTGGTTGGGCTGCATCTGCCGTCGAAGGTGGCACCGCCTTGAACCCACGAGCACGGATCTGGCAAAACCGGAGGCTTTAAGACATACGGTGTAGAGGCGTGCAGCGAAAGCGAACCACAAGGGGTTGGCGACAGCCGATCGGCAACGCCGGCAAGCAAAGACTAGAGGAACGCAGATCCTGGCTACCGTGGCCATAGTCGTCGGGTCATCGGGGAGCCAGGCGAGCTGGAAGGAACGCAGCTGCTGGTCGCCGAGGCCGGAGCCGCTTGGCAAAGGACGCCGGCAGCCTAGGACACCGGAGGGACGCAGGTCAAAGGTTGTCGAGGCCGGAGCAGTGCCAGCAAGCACTCGCTTTGAGGGCTTCATAACTGCCACTAGCAAAGTAGACTCGTCGCCACCGCCAGAGCCATCGCCGTGGCTCGAGGGAGAGGATGGGTCGCCAGTGACGAGGGGGGCGCCTGCAGGAAGGCAGGCCGCGGAAACCCTTGTTACCCCGCAGATCCCACGCCCAAAGCATGGGAGGCAACACCAACAGAGCTGGGCCACGCCTGGGGAGGGAGGATCAGGGGACAGCGCCTGGCCGAGGCAACGCCGCACCCTCCGCCAGCATCGGCGAGACGTGCAGCACTGGGAGGGCGGCGCCCGCAGGAGATCCGTGGCCGCAGGTGGGTGGGGAAGCGGCGAGGGACAGATCCGTCCTGTCGCCGTCTTCCCGATGCGCAGCACGACCATGGTGGCCAGCCCCCCGGCGGTGGCGCGGCGGAAGCGGGCGGGGAGGTGGTGCATCCTGCGGCGACGGCAGAGCTAGCGGGTTGGGCGTGGAGGGGAGGCGCGAGGGGAGAAGAGGAGGAACGATAGCTAATAAGCAACCTACCATAGTAGTAATCCGTGGTAACTATAAATTATGGTGGAAGAACATATCCTGCTCTCATTGAGTATAGGAGTATATTGTATGTATAAAGTGACACCATTAATGATGTACCAAATAAATAGTATATCGTAGTACGATACAGCTGGGAACTTAATAATATTTTTTTATACTATGGAAAATTGTTTTCTTCAATAAGAGCTAGGGTGTCTTATCTGAGGTAATTAACAAGCAACCCCGGCCCACTACAGTAAATCATGTGGAAAATTCCACTAGTACCATTAATTGGTGCCAACTATATGTATAGAAGTACTAATACAATAGAACTAGGACTCCCTGGCGAATGTTCGCTTGGCAAACAGAAGGGTCCGCTGGCAGTTTTCACTGCATTTGAGGGGTGTGGGGCTGGCAGTTTTAGAAACTGTCATGGTAGTTCTTTTCATTAGGGGGCATTTTTTTGGATTTCTTGGCCAAAAATTGCAAATCTTGGGATGGAGATTGTGCAGCCAAGAGGGGAGGGGTCCGCTGGGGTTGGTCTCCAGGAAAGTATGATTTGACAACTTATTTCGCGCACAACACCAGCGAGGAGGAGGAGGACGACTAAATGTCGCACGCGCGCTAAATGTCTACGGTGCAACCTCTTAATGGGAAACAGAGGGTCACCATATCTCAATCTAGATATGATTTTCACACCAAAACCAAAATACTCATATATTCTCTCTCATTAGACCCATTAAATGAGATATCTTTTAGACATAACAATAATATACAATCCACCCGAGGGGCTATATCTAAACACATATTAAATATATATGATATAGTTTATGATATTTGTGTAAGGAATTAATATACGGGTGTAAATGTATTACTCTGTATACTCCTTTACCTATCAATATGCATTCATAGCAGTAAATTAATTATCAGTTTTTAATAGGATGCATGATATGTACACTGTAGATGTAAACAATGATATGCGGGGCTGGCATAAATAATTAATTAATTACCTGTTCATCCAAGAAGCTGAGGAAAAGGCTCCTGTCACGTTGACGGCCGCCAAGAGCAATGGTGGCAGCATCGTCCTCCCATATCTCTTTGCCGCTGTCTATCCCGCTGCTACGATGGAACTGGGATGCCGTTCGCACGTAATCGTCAATGGCCTTGGATTTGCCTTTGTTATCCATCTCTCTGTAAAAATTTACACATTGTCAGCGTGTAAAAACATGGTTCTTTTCCTCACAGGAAAGCTACATGCACAAGTTTAGTCCATTCAAACAAACA
Organism: Aegilops bicornis; assembly: GCA_021605145.1. Classification (NCBI taxonomy): domain Eukaryota; kingdom Viridiplantae; phylum Streptophyta; class Magnoliopsida; order Poales; family Poaceae; genus Aegilops; species Aegilops bicornis. The sequence continues at coordinate 720,850,094 of CM038670.1, read as the reverse complement.
AGAGCAAGAAACATGTTTGCACCCAAAATAAGTGAACATGTACCAGTACGAAATTCAGATCTAATTAGCAACAAGTAACAAGTCCAAGAAAACATGATAGATCTAGATAAAATATGTACAAGATAATACAAGGGAGTTGTAATCAGTGAACAGAAAGTTAACTACGCACAAGATCTGATCTAAACTCTTGTATTGCATAATTAGCCTAATTATTCTGATTCAAAGGAACACAAGCATGAATTCAGCAAAAAAAAAAGGAAGACAAGCATAAATTCAACATGTACACTTAATAAAGATGGGTCAGAGAGAAATATATAGCGACTGAAAAAGCCAGATCTAGCACAAGAAACATCAGGGAGAGCAGACATGGATTAGATCTAGAGTAGTTAAGAAGCACAAGATATGGAGTGTATACAACTTGCCTTGTGAGAAATTGAAGGAGAGCCCAGTGGAGTATACAAGTAGTAGAGGATCTTCCGTGGTTCAAAGGAACACCAATATGCAATTAGTCCATGTTGTAACCAGAAGAGGATGTTCTCTGGTTCAAAGGAACACTAGTAGAGCCCGGAGGAGTATAGTGAATGACTTTTTTGAGAATGTGATTGTGGTAGCGAGGAGATATAAACCGGGGTAGGGGAGGTGCATATACCGTTTCAACTGGAAAGTTGCCACGTGTATGCCAAGCCAGAGATTAGGCGTATACATTACTAGTATCAGTGTATCACCACCAGCGCGGCCGAATTGCTGGCTTGCTGCTGCTATTGCGCTACTTTTCAGCCGTTCACTGCAGAAAAGGACACAAGAAAATATACTTTTTAGAGACGCTTGTGACTTTATGCATATATACTCACAACTATCACGTACACTGCTTTGAATCAAAGATCCAAGAAATTACGAGGTACTCCCTCCGTCCGGTGAAGAGTTGTGGAGTTGAGTAAAAATTATGGAGTTAAGTAAAAATGCATTGGAAAGGTGTAAGCCACTATCTCTCTCCTTTTTAATTACCCACCCTCCAATGAGTAAAAATTATGGAGTTGAGTAAAAATGCATGTAGAAATTAAGAAGACCATGTGTAGATTGCTATTGGTCTTGATTACCGTGGGAAACTACTATACAAACGACGCACTACATGCACGACAGCTGCACGATGTCAATCTTGCCGTCCGCTTTACTTTGATAATATGAATGGACGCATTGATATGTGCTATCGTCCATAAATCGTCTGCATGCATCGTGTGTATAGCACTGCTGTTACCGTATGATGAGAGAGAAATATTTTTCCAACTTTAAAATGCATTAGGAAGATAGAAGTACACTCTTTTGTGGACAAATTTTGAACCTAGATGTACACTCTTCACCCGACGGAGGGAGTAGTACTTAATATAACTAGTAAATGGTACTACATGCAATCAGCGCGTTGATATCAGGTCGATATCAGGAGGGTATTAATTGAGAGTTTTAAAAAAGGTAATATTAAATATATGTTGATATTAGGTAGGATATTTTTAAAGGAAATGTGAGATATTAATTATAGGTTAATTATGTCGTTACTGATAATGTCAATATTTGGGATGGTATTGATTACACGCTAAACATGTTGAGGACACTATTGAAGCAATCTAGGTCGCTGGATGCATATGATTTGATGGTTATTAGTTTGATTCCCCGGTCTTTTAATGGTGGGGTATAGATTAAGAATCACAATAAATTCTTTTGAAAATAGCTTCTTGGTGATATCAATCTTTGGAAGATAAAATACCACTATGTAAAAAATTGCAATCAGACTGGTGCCGCAGTATCGCACCCCCCCCCCCCCCCCCAATAATGGTTTCAATGAATACACTTGAGCGGGGATGATCTCAATGTTCACCATAATGTTGAGGAAAGATTCCAACTGCATATAAAATATGTCCAACAAAAGAAAAATCACACAATAACCTATACACGTCTTATCAGAATAATCGGCTTTGCGAGGACACTCGCTTTTCTAGGTTCACGACTCATGGAAAGAAATGACGTGTACATGAATGAATACATGTCCATTGCAGCCATGCAGCTAGGTACGACAACCATGGGATGTTTCGTTAGAAAATTAGACAACCAGAGTGAGATATAGGTAAAACAACAAGAACAAAAAACGGCGGACGAAAAAAACTTGATCTTCCCTGCCAAGGGCGACATGAGGGCTCCACCTACCAACCCTAGGCGCCACCGCCCAGTCTCCTTCCTCTCGTACCTAAGCGAAGCCCGAGCGGCCGTCGGCAGTGGCGGGGTGCTCTCTTCTTGGGCTCCTAGTTATATGGGTCGGCCTAGTTCGCGAGACGAGAAGGGATTGAGGGTGTCTTGTGAGTGATGGGTAACGAAGTAATGGACGCCTGAAGCACCAAATGTGGTTTTCTAGCTCGAGGCAGGTGGGTCTATGTTGTTGATTGGTTTGCCGCTAAGGGCATCTGCAGCCGTTGGCCCCCCCCCCCCCCCCAGGATGCATACAAATCGCCCCACAGGCGAGCCGCGATACACTTTCGGCGCGGGGCGGTTTTCGCCCGATCGTCGGCGCCGAAATTGGCCCACTTTGTAGCCCAATTTCGGCGAATAAACGGCCCATATGGACGAGAATAGGCCCATATTCGGCGTGGTTTCGCCGTGTCTCGGCGATCAATTATCAACACAATTATTCCTTATCACATATTTCATCACAAAAAAATCAAATACTTCAACAAAATACTGCAACAACAAATAGTTCAATACAAATTATATAGTTCAACAAATAAAAACATGTATTTCATCACGCGGCGTCCCCCTTGAGCCTCCATAGGTGCTCAATCAGATCTTTCTGTAGTTGATGATGCACCTGTGGGTCTCGGATCTCCTGACGCATACTGAGATAGGCAGTCCAAGTTGCCGGTAGCTGGTGATCAACTTCGCCAGAGGACCCTGCACATAGTATGGTTCGATGTCAAACCACTGAGTCTTCTTGCTCGCTCTCGATGATCATGTTGTGCAAGATGACACAGCAAGTCATGATCTCCCACATTTGATCTTTCGACCAGGTCTGAGCGGGGTACCGAACAACAGCGAATCGAGATTGGAGCATACCAAATGCCCGCTTGACATCCTTCCTGCAAGCCTCCTGAAGCTTCGCAAACCAGGCGTTCTTGACTCCTGCCACAGGGTTTGAGATCGTCTTCACAAATGTCGACCATCTCGGATAGATGCCGTCAGCTAGATAGTACCCCTTGTTGTATTGGTGCCCATTGATCTCGAAGTTCACGGAGGAGAATGGCCCTCAACGAGCTTGGCAAAAACAGGAGATCACTGCAGCACGGTGCTGTCAGTGTGAGTTCCTGGCCTACCAAAGAAGGAGTGCCCAATCCAGCGGTCATGTGTGGCTCCCGGCTCAAGCACCACCCTGCAACCGCCTTTGGCGCCTTTGTACATCCCCCGCCAACCAAATGGGCAGTTCTTCCATTTCAATGCATGCGATCGATGCTTCCAAGCATCCCAGAAATCCTCTTGCTTTGCATTCTTGGCTAGGATCCGAGCAAAGGTCTTCCGCATTGGGTGTTCTCAAGTATTGTGGCCCAAACACCGCCACCACTGCCCGACGTAACTTGTAGAAACACTCTATGCTGGTGGACTCGGCCATGCGCCCATAGTCGTCGAGTGAATCAATGGGAGCTCCATATGCAAGCATCCTCATCGCTGTCGTGCACTTACGGATGGAGGTGAATCCAAGAGCGCCAAAGGCAATCCATCTTGCACTTGAAGTAGTTGTCGAACTCCGGATGGAATTCACAATCTGAGGAAGAGCTTTCGGCTCATCCGATAACGGCGCCGAAATGTTCTCTCGCCATGAAGTGGAGCATCGGCGAAGTAGTCGGAGTAGAGCATGCGATAGCCTTGCAGACGATGCGGTTCTTTACTTTCACCGCCCGACGCCGAGCCACCTCGACGCGGCTTTTCATTGCTCGCCGGAATTGGCGAGGGCGGCGAGCACCATCGATGCTCTTCTTCCTGGACTCGCCGCGGCTTCCTCCTCCAAAGCGCAGCGAGCTCTTCCTCCTCATCCGAGTCCATCGCCCGTCTGATCAAAACGCCGAACACCTTGCGCTCGGTGGGCGTGTACCGCCGTTAAACCGCGCCTCCATGGCCGGAAACGCCAGCTGCTGCGGGAGGGCTGCCGCGCGCGCTGCTATTTTCCGGCGGGGAATGGCTATCTAGCGGAGTAGGCCGGCGGCCGTCGCCGGGATATAGCTAGTGGTGGCCGAGGGCGCGGGGGTGCGAGGCGAGTCGGGGGAAGAAAACCTTAACTTTTCCCCTGTCGGTGTGGGCCAGGCATGCTTTTCCCTAGCGCCGGAGCCCCCGACGGCTCCCCAGCCTTGGGTTCGGACCTGTGACCGCCGGGCGGAAAAAAGGTCGAACCGGCGATTTTCGGCGTCTGAAGCGCGGAGCCGTTTTTGGTAGCGGCACCGAAAAAGTGGCCTGGGGGGGCCTATTGGGGACGCGGCTGGAGATGCCCTAACATTCTTGCCAATATTTGCCAAAATCATAAGTTGTTAAAACTTTGTAAATTTTTGTGAGATTGGAATAGGAAACTGATAACTAACCAATTTAGTCAACATTATGCTTTGTATTTATAAGTAATCACTGCCTGCAGCCACGCGTTCCTAAGCCAGGCCTACGGAAACCACACACGCAGGGTTTCTTTTCTTGCTTCAATTTTTTTATGTTTTATGTTTTAGATTTTACATTGCTTTTAGAAAATAGTTTAAGAAATTTACTATTTTTGTATCGATCTATAGAAAATGTTTGGCTTGTATTTGAGAAAAAAAATATCACATATTTAAAAATTATCATCATTCATTTTAATTTTTTTGGTGTATTAAAAAATGTTCAACATGTAATGACCAGGGTATTTAGAATAATGTTCACATAGTCTTTATAACATTTCCGGCATGTATTTGAAAAATGATAAACGGGTGTTGTAAAAATGTGCACATTGTCTTTAAAAAAATGTTCACAGTGTATTTGAATAATGTTCAGGATGTGACAAATGTTCAACATGTATGCTCAAAACTTTCAAAGTGTATTCGTAAATGTTTGACCTGTATCTGGAAATTGTTTAACATGTATTTAGAAAAATGTTTGAGGTGTATGTTTAAAGCTTTCAATGTGCATTTAAAAAAGAAAATACAAAGAGAGGAAAAAATAAGATTAAACATATGTTCATAAACATCTTCATGAAAATGTTAAAAAAATTCTCATTCATATAAAATGGGTTTAAAAATATGTTCATAACAGTTGAAGAAGTATTCATAAAATATAAATTTAGTTCACTTGATTTTATAAAAATCTTCATAACATATAACAATAATCAAGCTATTCAGAGAAATGTACATATTTTTTAAATGTTCATGACATTTTTGAAAAATATTCAATGTCCATCTAAACAATGTTCAACATGTATACAATAAATGGTCGATGTTTATTAAAACAAAGTCAACATATATCTGAAAAACTACAAAAATGAAAAAACAAACAGAAGAATGGCAAAAAGGAAGGAACAAGAAACCCGAAATAAAAATGAAAAATAATAAGAAGAAAGGAACCTTAAAATAGAATAAAAAGAAAAGGATATGATAATAAAAATTAAAATAAATACATAGCAAAAACCAAAATAGAAAAAACAAATAGCAGGCTAGAGTGGTCCACCTGGCTGAGCCGGGTGAGAAGCAATGCACTATGCACCGAATCAAAAAATAAACCCCACTGCATAAACAAGAAACATGTGAGATGAACTCGCGCAAAAGGAAAGCCTCTTACTAGTCCAACCAACTAGTAGGAGGGCGAGCGGGCCTCTGATGTATCTCATAGTAAGCGAGATATAGCATTACGCAAGCTGAATGCATAAAGAGGACTATATTACTGAGATCAGAGTACTTATTTCAGTTGAGAGATCAGAGTAATTGAAAGATCAACTTTTGTCCTCTCGTTCCCCCAAATAATAAAAAGAAAACAAAAAACTTATGTCCTCCCGTACGACTCGATGGCTCGTTTCATTGCCGCCATGCCGCCAGCTTTAGGGCATTAGAGCTGACAATCAATGACCAGGACGATGGAGCAGCTGCCACCCACCACCTGACAGATTATCCTGTTACGTCATTATAGCCGCTACATGGTGTTTACTGTTTAGATGTGCAAGGTACTCTTTCCGTCTCACGATAAGGCGTTTCCGTTCCACAATATAAGACATTTTATAAGTTATGTTTGTCAAAATGTCTTATATTATGGGACGAAGGAAATACAAATGTACGGAGTGGTTCGTTAGATCAATGCAAATCAAGTTTGTTTTTGTGTACCTTTCTTGTGGGAATACATATATTACGTACTCCATTTAGTGATTTAAAATATTTAATAGTAGTTTACAGAGGGAATACTTACTAAACCAGGACAGTAGGAGCATAGGACAGCATAAGTCAAGCGCAAAAAAAAACTGATTAAAGTATTGCGGCGTGCATGGAAGGAGCCACGCCTTCGACGATGCTGTGAGGTCCAACCGGTACCTTAAATCACATTCTGCCCAACACAACCTAAATGATGCATCACGCACAAAACAATGAACCTAAATGATGCATCAAGTGCTCTTATATCATGGGACGGAGGGAGTATTTTTTACTGCTTGGTTGACCTAGAACATCCATGCCTGGTGAAACCAGCCAGCTAAATATTTAAAGTTCTAAATTTGACTGATTAATCCCTGACGAAATGGTAAGTAAAACAAACAGTTCAATTCATAGATAATGGTAGGCTGGGCGCCTGACAAATCCTTAGACCAGAGGAGGTTATAGTTTGGTTCTCCTCTCTGAAACAATTTAGTTTACCCTAATGGGTAAAATGAAAGCAACTGAGTTCACCTTAATTCAATTTATGCCGATCACTAATACTCCAGGAAGAACAAGAGACACATAGAAAGCAAACCATTGTAAAAGCAATTAAAAACACACTAGAGGAACTGGGACCCAAAGGAGTCGGGGGACGGTGCCATGCCATTGAGGAGCCGCTCGACCTGCGCGATGACCTGCCTCCCATGGGCGTACATGACCAAAGTGTCCTGTTAGCCTCAGCACATCCACGATCACGTTGAACTGCCAATCGTTCACCACGTCAATCATCTGCTTCACCACACAGTTTGCATACTGGTGGATTATCATGCCCTGCATGACCAGGTAACCACGCAAGATTAGTCATGTACTATATGTCGCTAGGGATGTCGAGTAGCAGCGGTAAGATCTCAAGAGTCACATACCACGAGATGATCTGCAGTTTGACCACCGCCTGCAGAAAGGATCTCATTTATGACAAGCTTGCAATCGTGGTAGCTGGCATAGATTAGGCACTTCTCAATGACTTTGGAAGAGTGCTTCTGGTGGCTCATCTGTACTATACTTCCAGCAAATCTCAACATAATAATTTGTCGATGACGAGGTCCTCCATGCTCCACAATGTACTGCAACATGTCGATAGAACACACATGTGAATTGTTTGTTTAGCCGCGACAATATTTCATCAATTACAAACCACTACACACTTTACCTGCACAACGTAGTTTCCATATGGGTCTACAGATAACTCCTTTACACAATCGAGAATCTCTGCGATAAACCTGTCCATAAGTTGAGGATCCTTGCAGAACTCCAGCATTTTCTAAGAAGATCATGATGACGGGAGGAATAATTAGTGAACAAGGTACAAACATCGAAAGAAAATAAAGCGGTAAAAAGTGTAATGCCCAAACTAACAACCTGAACCACAAGGCATCCATTAGGATGGGTGGATAACATCTTGGCCTTTCCACATAACCGTCTATAGATGAATTGGATATATTGTGGCTGCACACACTCCATACATTTCTGAACGACATGTTTTGCATGTTGATCATAGATACATTTGAATAAGTTGCTATCAAGCTCCTTGGCCATCTGTATTTGTTGAACAATGTCGCTTATTTCAAAAGCCTGAAGAAAGAGACACCATCAGTGACTAAGCTCACAAAGAAATAATATGGCAGACCAAGTTAAAAACTTAAAACATAATGAAAAATAGTCAGCTTAAACTATTTATGCATTTGACATTATATGATATTTATAACAGAAGTTATCTAAGATAATGAACATATTAACAAGACAATAAATGAGTGAATGGTTTGACTAAATTACATCTTCTATCTTACATGACCTTACAAAGCAGAGGTCTTCCAAATATAAAAGTGCAGTTTTGCAATCTACAAACACACCTTAATTCCTTCCGTCATGAGATGTTAGAAAAGATATATATTGTGTTCAGCTTACCTTCTGGATCACCCGACAACCATAGAGATGAAGGCTTAGGTCTAACACATGCCCCATTAGATTAGCAATTAGTATCCTGAAGTAGACATGTGGTCCATGCTCAATAAGCTATAGAAAAAAATTAGAAGGTAAGTATAAAAGTTTATGTCTGATTAATCTCAACATCCTTAATTAGACACTCAAGATACAAAATTCTATAGGAATTGGAAGAAAAAAAACCTTTTGGATAACATAAGTGGGAAAGGCATCAGTGGCTAGTGTAAGGATGTGAGGCGTGATTTCTTTATATAGCATAACTATCTCTCCCGTAGTTGCTTCATCAAGTTTCTTCCGTATAAAGAAGCTCCCAATTGGGTCAGCACTGCAATGTCAAATACAACAAAGGGTAATGGACTGTTTACCATATAAGGTCGCAATTTTGTCCAAGGATGCATAACACAATAGGAGGCATAATCTTAAGAATATACTGATTGAAACTGATGCTTAGTACTTGTGTTATCATAATAAGGTAAGTATGAAGATAAGGTTGCATGAGTTATGTGCACCTGATATCAGGCACGTGACCCTTGACATTGATGAGCCGCATAGACTGGTTTGCCGGATTCTTGATCCGCTGAAGAAGTGAATCGAACTCAGAATTCCCAGGAGTATTTATATTTGGCACATGCCCCCCAGAACATGCCATCTCAATGTCAAGAGCATAGTGATTCTTCAAAGCCTCAGGGGACTGACGCCATAGTCTACAGGATAGTTCCTGATCTGGGTCAATCAACGCACGAAGGCATGCCTCCTGCATCGCCATCATAGTAGCAAAATTACTAGGCACAATCCTTGAAGAAGATGATGATGATGATTGTGCACGAAAATCTTCAATGACATCCGTATACTGTAGTGGATTTTGGGAGTGTAGCGCGGTATAATCCTTCACTACACTCTTTGTAGAGGCAGAAGAGTTCACAGGCTGAAATGGATCTATGTACGTGTCGCCAATTTGGGGCGACTTCTGATTGTGTGGAGTCAACTCTTCTTCGCTCTTTGGATCATCCTGAAAAGGAAACATCACTTTATTATTTCCATTAGGAGCACTCACGTTGCAAATATTTCCAATAGGTAAAACAACAATGACCACAAACAGCAACCAACAGTTACTAACTCATGATCATATGGTAGTTTCAATGGTAAATTACATCCACATGTGCGATGTATGATACTGCTCATTGCTCACTGCTCAATGGATCACACTGAGTGTAGAGTCCACGACAGTAAACTTTTCTCAATGCAAATTTTATCTACACCAATCAGTATTTCAACTTTCAAGACAATAATAAAAACTGAAAAATATTTGGGTTTTTTGGGCAAAGGATTATCATGTCGTGTAATATAGCACAAATATGGTGTTGCCAGATTAAAATCAAGAAAAAATGTAGGTAACTTGAGCAATACAATCAACCAATCACACAACATCACTTTTAATCATGCTAAACCAATTTGTCATGTAAACTTAAAAACTCAAAAAAAAGTTGACCAAAAATAGTGGAGAGCGCTAGTGCAATGTAATTTCCATCTCAATCGACCGACTAATCTAGTAATTGAGCAAATTGCAAGGAAACAATTTCAAGCTTAATATAGGGAATGCATGGTGCCCGTCACTATGTTCAGCTCATAGCACCAAGACACAATTGAGACAAAAATTTCTCACAAATACTCCCCTAGTCTCAAAATAAGCGACTCAACTTTACACTAACTTTGTACTAAAGTTAGTGCAAAGTTGAGTCCCTTATTTTGGGACGGAGGGAGTATAAATGAAGGAGGTGATTCACCACCATTTGATAAGAAAAACATCATCCATGAGCTCGTGATCATGCAAGCAACATCCCGCCCGTATGGTACCACTGGCTCTTCCCTTATCTAGGCATGCGCATGGTGGAGATGTCGTAATGCAAGAGAAGCATGCCAACACATTGTCACAATGTACCAGGAACAAAGCATAATGTATCGCAGTCTTTGACTTTTGAAATTCATGGGGAAAGCGGCTCTCATCATGGAGTATATATGGTGAAATAAAGAAATAGGGAGCAAGGCACTGAAAAAATGGGGAGAGATCTCGGCGAAAGATACAAATTATAAGATATGAGAACGATCCAGCAACAAAAGACTGTTGATGAAATGCAAGGCCTCATCATGGGTCAATTTGATTGTTTATGGACTAACCACCTAAGTGAAAAATCATTACGTATCCTTCAAAAGGTATTTCATATCCTAACACAGATGTATGGTTGCTCGTGTTATTCGGAGAAAATGAAAATATGCTACCTCGAGGACTACAAGCACAACATAGATAGAGAGGGCCGTGTCTCTAGAGACCTAAACGTTCCTTCTTCATAACTTATACCAAAAACAAGCATGGCAATGCCTTTTTAGATTGACAAGGAACAAGAATAAAAAGAACAAGATATTGAGGTCTATTTTTAGAAATTCAGATGGTTGAGTCACAAATTTATGATCAACCTTCTTTATGGTGACTCTGGTGTAACCTTAGTTGTTCACCAAACACTGGCCTTAGATCTTCGATGGATAGTTTCCAAATGAGTATTAGGAAGATTATGTGGAGATTGATAATCGATGGGCAGTTATAACTAGAATACAATAACTCAACATGAAGCATACATGGCGCAAGTAGGGGGAAAACTGTGATTTGTGAATAAGAAACACAAGAGAGGATTACCTATAGAGGCAACAGTTTCGATGCGGAGAACGTAGGGAAACTATGAGATCAAGGGAGAAACAATTGAATTTATTTATTTATTGAGGGGGAGATGCAATTGAATAGGATGGAGCAAAGCTATCACTACCCACTCATGGCCATGATGTGCCGCCTAAGGTAGTGTGCATGGTTTGGGATGTAGGAGTATTTTTGGCCTACCAATTCACACATATCTATAGTCATACTGAGGTAGTAAGCACACCAAACCAACTCGTAAACAATTTGAGAGATGACTCACAACATTGATTTAGTTAATGATTGCTACACCAAATTAGGGTGTGGATTGGACACTAAATTTAAGTGAGCATGGTTGCAGTTTGCAAGCAGTGACCTTCAACGGGGAATGCCAATGGAGAGGCTTGTGATGCTAAAATCAATATAAATTCTCTATGGGTGGGTGTGGTAAGTTCTATAGTGGCATCATGGTAGTTGAGAATTTTTTAGCATATCACATCAGGATTTTGTTCCAGGTGAATAGTTAGTATCTTGAGTTTTATATGAAATAATTGATGTGATGATGGTGTATTAAGTCGTGTAAAAGGTATGTTCCATACATGCCATTGGTCTTATAATGTCGCCTTGTTATGAGATGTTTTGTAGAAGCAAACCCCGATATTTCCATGAATATTGTAACCTCTACAATGAAAATTAAAATATGGAGCAAAATGTATACTTATCATTTAAAAAAAATAAAAGTATTAACACTAAGTCAAACCATCAACTATGATTCATTCTTTGCCATGAAATTATTGTATTCCAATTGAAGGTATTTCTTGTAGTGCTTCTGTACCGTGACATTTTTAACAAGGGAATTTTAATCAATTTTCATAAAGAGTTTCTACGAAGGGATTTTGTAGGGCGATAAACGCACCATTGGTCACTCAACTCTCGCGAGATGAGCACATTGGTCACACTTCTCTCAAAATGTGATGAACCGTTCACATTGGTTTATTTCATGAGCGAACTGGTCACTCCACCGTTTCCATAATGGGGTCGCGTGGCGTGCTAACTTAGCATGGGGCCCACAATGCAATTGCTCGGGAGGGTTTTAACTTGTAGAAATATATTGGAAAGAAGTTGAGGTCCCTTTCCCCTTGATTTCCAACTTGAGCATCAAAATCCTAACCCTATGGAGGCGGCGACGACGCCGGCAGTGGAAGGTACCTTGCACGGCTGTGTGGACCATGTCGGTTAGGTGTCGTAGGCTAGACTAGGACGAGCAGGCGTGACCACCAGTGGCATCCTCCCCCCCCCTCCCCGGCCCTCTGTTGTTTGGTGAGATGGGTGGCGCCAGCGGGTAGAAGCGCGCGAGGGAGGAATGGAAGTCGAAGGCTTTGTGGTACTGGTTATCAAAGAAAAGCTCTCAGGTAAGTATTCCAAGTCCTCTCTCAAGCATCTATGCATGACAGATAAATGCATTCAAGCTCAGAAAGATTTCATTTTTAGGAGGAGTTGTCAGAATTCGACTTTCGGCTACCATAATACCATTTCAATACCTAGTTCAATGGTGTGGAGTGCAAGGCGGACAAATGCATTCACCTACTTCTCCCTTCTCGCCGTGTGGCAAAATAAGGCAGTGACATCATCCGAGGGCTTTTGGGGTGCCAGTTTGACGTAAATTGTTTGATCTCATCCCAAAAATTTGACAAAGTCAAATCCAATAGTGAATATTCTGTCAAAAAGAACAAAGGAACATGATATTAATTTGATATCATGTTGTGTCTAGCAGTGAATCAAGTCGAGATGTGAGTGTCACAGTAAAATGAGTAGGCCTGATCCATGTTCTCCTATTTGAAATTGAGCACATGTAGTTTATTACTGAATTAATTTAATGGTGCCAACCTCTTCATCTCCATCGTCGAGGGAGGCAAAGGCAGCCTCGCTGCAACTCAGCGGCAATGCTTCGGCAGCCTGGTGCCTGATCGCCTCGGCCTGCGTAGTGGAAAGAGATGTAGTGAGTACCGCCCGGTCGAGCTATTGTTCTGCACCATGTGGGCCTCCTATTCATGCATGATGAGCATAGACGCTTCATTCGCGGGCATTAGCAACCCAAAAACCACCTTCTTGGAAGGAAATAACTTTTCCTGCTCACCGTCAACAACGTTGTTGCGCAGTTGTGCCTACATCACCTCGAGCGCTTCCTCTTCCTCGGCATCTTTCTGCTCAATCTCCTGGCATTTAGTAGATCTATAACCCTGTCGGCTTGATGTTGGAGAAGTTGTAGTATCCGCCCATGCTAGAGGAGGATTTGGATGTGCCGAACTTGGAGTGGCGCATGCCAGATGAGAAGTCACCCATCCCGGGAACTGGGCGCGGTGCCATTGCGGAGCCGCCCACTAATGGAGACCCACGAGGTGAAAAGCTTCCTCATCCTTGTGCCAAATGAGAGGAGGACTGAGCAATGGTGTTTCTTGGCTATGGCAAAATCATGCAGACCAATGTCATTATAAAGTGAGGTGGCCATGGCGGGAGCGGGAGAGGGTGATGGCGGGAAAAGAGCATTGCGGGAATGGGCGATGGCGGGAAGATGGAAATGGAAGGAGTGGGTGATGATGGGAAGGCGCAGTGGACATGGGGGCCCCGCCGCGTGTATCCTCTGCCAACATGCGTACGAGGGTGGGAGTAGAGAATAGATGAGAGAGATGAGAGAGATTACAGAGGAGGCTTTGCAAAAGTGCCCCCCTATTATTAAACTCACGGGGTGCATTGCAAAAAAAGTGAACGCGAAGTAAAAGTCCCCTGAGTTTAGCTGGTTTCCAGGGTGTTTTCTGCAAACTAGACACCTCCCGAGCGACTGTACTATGGGACCCATGCCGAGTCAACATGCCACATCCGCATAGATAATGGTTGGGAACGACCAAGTGACCAATTCACTCATAAAACATCCCAAAGTGATCGGTTCATCACATTTTGAGAGAAGAATGTCCAATGGGCTCATCTTGCAAGAATTCAATGACCAATGGTCTGTTTATCTCTTTTGTAGATATTAATTCATATGAAGTATATACACTCCTTCAAAACGTATCATAAGGAATGACTTAGGAACTACACAAATAGTTTGTTTCCCTTGATTCATATGCTTCAAATGAGTGAACTGTAGTTTCTTTCTGGGAACAATTATCATCTTGACAACACCATTAGCTCTTCAAATCTCTTATCAGTTGAATCTCACAACTAAACACAATCACTTAACTCGATACGTTATTCAACATTACAACACAATGTCTATTAATGTTACTTTAGTTCCCAACTGATTGGGAATGTTCTACAATACGCATCAATATGGATATTCTAAAGGGAGCTCACTTAAGCGTGTGGTTAATGATCCTCGATGTCTCTCACATCATAGAACAAGGCTTGCATCCTTGGTAGCGGATAATTGCATAACTGTGACTCGCAGAGGTGCTTCCATGTACTATCCATATTGATACAGCTGAAGCAAACTTTGCCAGAAGCTTGTTGATACACAACAAACAAGTAGAATGTTGTCCCAGAACTCATAATCCAAATGCGGCCATCCCATCTGGTATAACCATACAAGATATTCAATTACACTTTAATAGAATTGATACCATTCAAAGCATCTTGATACATGTTTTACTTATTAATATAGTAACAACATGCATGGATACATGGTGTATGCCCTCAGTCTCTAATCACAGAGTTGCAATCACTACAACTAGCCACCACTTTTGACCACACAAGGTGATCACTTGGTGCTTCCTTCGTAGAGCACAATATTTTAATTAATCACTGCAATTGGACCAACTAAAATATTAAGCACTGACGGTTGAACCACCATGCGCGCTAACAAGTAGGCTCTGGGAATCGAAGCATGACTTTGAGGTTTCTTTCATCCTTTGGACATTATGAGAAATAAGGCTTCAAGGACCAAGCCATGCCATATATTAAAAATACCTCCAAAAGTAAGTTTTCGGCATTTAAGCATACCTTTAAGGCATTGCTCGTGTTCCTATTGAGGATTTTGACTCTTGATGCCTTTGTGAACTTTAACTTTACATACCTGGGTTAATAGTACGCATCCAAGTAGTTTGTTTACCCCTTTTGATCAACTGGGGTGCCTTTAGAGGCTGTGCTTTGTTAACCATGAATGGGCTAACCTTTATTGTCTCACTTCAAGTGCTTCATGTTTCTATAAAGAATGGTGTCAAGGACACTGGAAGCACATCCTAAGAGACAAGCATGAGGCCTACGACTCAATGTTTGTCATGATGATCTGGTCCCTATGGCATGAGCGGAAATCCAGGGTCTCCCTGAACATGTTGATTGATAGCAATCCCTTGTCACAATTCACATGCAAAATGAAGAGGAGAAGAACCAGACATAACTATTTTTTTTAAATGTTAAGAGAAAATCTAAGTTGATTGCAGTAGTCGAGCACTTTGCAAGAATGAGTACTTGGTCATAGTGCATAGATAGAACAACCAAATATATGTTGATCTAGTGTCATGAGGTGATACACCCCTGTTGATGGCTTGGAGTCTGAAATGTACTCCAAACTAGTGCGGTTTTGTGATTTATGATTCCATCCCCAACCCATCACCTAGCTGGCACTTTCACTTCACGCCGAGGCCGTCGATGGAGCTACCACCAGCTGATTGTGCAATCATGACCCCCATCTTTATGGCACTTAAGATACATGTATTTCAGGATCCTCCATTTGTGCTTCAACCATCATATCACCACCACTTGCCCCGCCACCCGCCACCAATTGTAAGGGGAAATTAATATCCCCCCATTTTTGTTGGTGCCTTGAGGATTTGTTATTTCTTCGGTTGTAACATGTTGTTTTGCCCCCATCAACCTTAGACCTTGACTATTTGACATTTTATATTATTATTTTCTTTGACACTGTCTCAATATGAGAGGCAATACTCGGTCAGAAATGTCCCTAGTAATCTTTGTTCCCCACCCAACCTTTTTGCATCTGCTAATCTCCTCTTGTTCGACCACACTAGAGCAGACCATGGCGTCAGAGGTCTCCAGGAAGAAGGCAACAACACCCCCTAGGGCGAGGGAGGACACAGAGGTGTTGGAGAACGTACATCGCAAAATGGGCGATGACTACGGTGAGGTTTGTGCGGGGTCAGCTCCTTGTACGTGACCTTATTTCCTTATAGCGATTACCGATAGGCAATAGAGCAATGCTCGAGAATGCAGTAAACAGAGCAGGTTGGCGGCAACGAGTGCGACAAGGTCATTGTCAGAGGGAGGCACACATGGGTCTCATGTGACATCGACCCATCAATGTGACACTGACACATCAAGAGACATCTTTCGCCCTTTGCGATATTGTCTCGATGTACCGTTGGTGCAGTATACTGAACGTAGATCGACATGCCTCCTTTGGCCACCGAATTCGTGGACAATATACCCTAGCTTAGTTAGAATTGGCCGGATGAAATTAGAAAAGGGATTTTCCGTGCATGTTGTTGCCCAGGTCGCCGCATCCATGCATGTAGGTCACCACCACCGTGCCTCAGCTCCATCAGAGGTGGTGCGGGATGAAAAACTAAAGTAAGCTTTACTAATCTGCATTGTGGGCCTGATTAGAAGATCTTTCATTTCACCAGGAAGGCTACTTCTGATCCATTAAGGAAGAAAACGAGCGATCCAATAACCATTCTCTAAGACAAATGGCCCAACACCAGCATATTTTCTTTTGTCTCCTTGTTTTGGCAGGAACACGAGACTCTTTTCCCTTAGGAGAGAGCACCGAGGGATATGTATTAGTCTCGAAAACCTTAATTAAAAAAGTCATGATAGGTATCTTAGATATGGCCAAAAAAATATCCTTTTAAAATGTAAAACTAGTTTCCAAAATAATTTGGTTCACTAGGAAACCACATCTGCTGTAGCTAATAAGCAACCTACCATAGTAGTAGTAATCCGTGGTAACTATAAATTATGGTGGAAAACATATCCTACTCTCGTTGAGTATACGTAGAAAGTGGTACCACTAATGATGTACCAAATAATTATATAGTATTACTACAACTGGGAACTTAATAATATTCTTTTATATGAAAAATTATTTTCTAAAACACTATAATTCAATAAGGGCTAGGTGCAAGCAACCCCGGCCCACTACCGTAAATCATCTGGAAAATTGTACTACCATTAATTGGTGCCAAATATATGTATAGAAGTACTAATACAATAAAACTAGGACCTTCATCCCTGGCGAACGTTCGCCTGGCAAACGAAAGTGGTCCCCTCACAGTTTTCACTGCATTTGAGGGGTGTGGGGCTGGCAGTTTTTAGAAACAAAAACTGTCGTGGTAGTTCTTTTCATTAAGGGGCTTTTCTGTATTTTTGTCCAAAAACTACTAGCCGTGGGATGGAGATCGTATGGCCAAGGGGAGGAGGGGTTCACTAGGGTTGGTCTCACAGGGAACGTCAACTAGATAAGATTCCTAGGACTATACTATTAGCAGTCCGAGTGTTTCACTTTGGACTATCTCTTATACATGCAACTTAAACAAAAATATGATTTGACAGCTTATTTAATGAGGAAACAGAGAGTTCCCATATCACAATCTAGATATAAGTTTCACACCAAAACCAAAAATACTCATATATTCTCTCTCATAAGACCCGTTAAATGAGAGATCTTTTAGATACAACAATACTAGTAATATACAATGCATCGGAGAAGCTATAGATAAACACGTATTAAATGATAATGTATATGATATTTGTGTAAAAAAACTTAATATACGGGTGTAAATGCATTATACTCCTTTACCTATCAATATGCATTTATGGTAGTAAATTAATTATCAGTTTGAAATAGGTTGCATGATATGTACTCAATGATATACAGGGCTCGCATGAATAATTAATTAATTAATTACCTCTTCATCTATGAAGTCGAGGAAAAGGCTACTGTCACGTTGACGCCCGCCAAGAGCAATGGTGGCAGCATCGTCCTCCCATATCTCTTTGCCGCTGTCTATCCCACTGCTACGATGGAACTGGGATGCCGTTCGCACGTAATCGTCAGTGGCCTTGGATTTGCCTTTGTTATCCATCTCTCTGTAACAATTTACACATTGTCAACGTGTAAAAACATGATTCTTTTCCTCACAGGAAAGCTACATGCACAAGTTTAGTCCATTTCAAACAAACAAGAGCAAGAAACATGTATGCACCCAAAATTGATGAACATGTGCTAGTACGAAAATCAGATCTAATTAGCTACAAGTAACAAGTCCAAGAAAACATGATAGATCTAGATAAAATATGTGCAAGATAATACAAGGGAGTTGTAATCAGTGAACAGAAAATTAACTACGCACAAGATCTCTTGTATTCCATACTTAGCCTAATTATTCTGATTCAAAGGAACACAAGCATGAATTCAACAACAAAAAAAGGAACACAAGCACGAAGATGGGCCAGAGAAAAATATATAGTGACTGAAAAAAGTCAGATCTAGCACAAAGAAACATCAAGGAGAGGAGACATGGATTAGATCTAGAGTAGTTAAGAAGCACAAGATATGGAGTGTATACAACTTGCCTTGTGAGAAATTGAAGGAGAGCCCGGTGGAGTATACAAGTAGTAGAGGATCTTCCGTGGTTCAAAGGAACACCAATATGCAATTAGTCCATGTTGTAACCAGAAGAGGATGTTCTCGGGTTTAAAGGAACATGAGTAGAGCCCGGAGGCGGAGGAGTGTACTGAATGACTTTTGAGAATGTGATTGTGGGAGGGAGGGGAGCGGAGGGAGGTGCATATCAGTTTCAACTGGAGAGTTGCCACGTTGCTATTATCAGTGTATCACCACCAGCGCGGCCGAATTGCTGGCTTGCTGCTGCTATTGCGCTGCTTTCCAGCCGTCCGCTGCAGAAAAGGACACAAGAAAATATTTTTTTGGGAGACGCTTGTGACTTTATGCATACTCACCACTATTACTGTACAATGCTTTGAATCAAAGATCCAAGAAATTACAATGTAACTAATATATAACTGGTAAATGCGTATATTAGGTCCATATCAGGTAGGGTATTAGTTGAGATTTTAAAAAAGTAGTATTAGATATATGCTAATATTAGGTAGGATATTAATTACAAGTTAATATTTGGGATGGTATGGATTGCACGCTAAACATGTTAAGCGCTCACCATTGAAGCAATCTAGGTCGTTGGATGCATATGATTTGATGAACGATATTAGTTTCAAATCGGTCCCTTTGGGTCTTTTAGTAGTGGTATAGATTTAAAATTACAATAAAATCTTTTAAAAATAGCTTCTTTGTGGTATCAATCTTTGCAAGATGAAACACCGTCAAGACTTCGGTAAAAAGATCGCAATAGACTGATATGTAGCGGTACTGCAATGCCCCCCCCCCCCCCCCAGCTTGATTATTAATAATGTTTTTCGAAAGCCCCATCAGTCGTGGGAAGCGTTGAACAATGAATGTACTTGAGCAGGGATGATCTCAATCTTCACCATAATGTCGAAGAAAGATTCAAACTGCATATAAAAATATGACCAACAAAAGGAACATCACACAATAACCTAAACTCATCTTATCAAAATAATCGGCTTTGCGAGGACACTCGCCTCTCTAGGTTCACGATACAGAAATAAAACGACATGTACATGATGAATACATGTTCATTGCAGCCATGCACCTAGGTATGAGGACCATGGGATGTTCCATTAGAAAGTTAGATAGGTGGAAGTGAGATAGAGGTAAATAAGAAGAAGAAAAATGGTGGACGAAAAAAACATGGTCTTTCCTGACCTGGGCGACGTGAGGGCTCCACCTACCAGCCATAGACGCCACTACCCAAACTCCTTCCTCCCCGCGTTGTAGTCGAAGGATGCCACCGGGCGAAGCTCGGGCGGCCGTCGGCGGCGGCTGGGTGCTCTCTTGCGGGGCTCCTAGTTATATGGGCGACGTAGCTTGGTGGCAGTCAGTGGTGTCCCGAGGTGCACACGATTGGGCCAGTGTCGGCAGGCTCGACAACCGGTGGCATGCTGTGGGGCAGGCTTGTGGTGGCAGGACTGGGCATGCTCGGGGTGGTTATTTCTACTGGATGTGGTCGTGGCTCTGGTGGTCTCGGGTAGTTCAAGTCGTTCTCTTCGGCCTGGGCACGTGGCGGTATTCCTCGATGGAAACACGACACCAGATAGGCCTGGAAGGGCAACGCGGAGGAGCATGGCGATCGGCGGGCGGTGGCCGGGTCGTCAATGAAGTTTCTTCGGTGGAGTTCCTAGGATAGGGGTGTAACGGGATTTGAGGGTGCGGCCTCGGCCGGATCTGGAGCTGCCAAATTTGGCCCTATAGTGGCTGTTGCCCCGATTGTGTGGCGTGTTGCTGTGGTGGCTTTAGTGCTGGCGCACAGTGAAGGAAATATGCCCTAGAGGCAATAATAAAGATATTACTTATTTCCTTATATCATGATAAATGTTTATTATTCATGCTAGAATTGTATTAACCGGAAACATAATACATGTGTGAATACATAGACAAACAGATTGTCACTAGTATGCCTCTACTTGACTAGCTCGTTGATCAAAGATGGTTATGTTTCCTAGCCATAGACATGAGTTGTCATTTGATTAACGGGATCACATCATTAGGAGAATGATGTGATTGACATGACCCATTCCGTTAGCTTAGCACACGATCGTTTAGTATGTTGCTATTGCTTTCTTCATGACTTATACATGTTCCTATGACTATGAGATTATGCAACTCCCGTTTACCGGAGGAAGACTTTGTGTGCTACCAAACGTCACAACATAACTGGGTGATTATAAAGGAGCTCTACAGGTGTCTCCGAAGGTACTTGTTGGGTTGGCGTATTTCGAGATTAGGATTTGTCACTCCGATTGTTTGAGAGGTATCTCTGGGCCCTCTCGGTAATACATATCACTTAAGCCTTGCAAGCATTGCAACTAATGAGTTAGTTGCGGGATGCTGTATTACAAGATCTGAGTAAAGAGACTTGCCGTAACGAGATTGAACTAGGTATTGAGATACCGACGATCGAATCTCGGGCAAGTAACATACCGATGACAAAGGGAACTACATATGTTGTTATGCGGTCTGACCGATAAAGATCTTCGTAGAATATGTGGGAGCCAATATGAGCATCCAGGTTCCGCTATTGGTTATTGACCGGATACGTGTCTCGGTCATGTCTACATAGTTCTCGAACCCGTAGGGTCGCACGCTTAACGTTACGATGACAGTTATATTATGAGTTTATATGTTTTGATGTACCGAAGGTTGTTCGGAGTCCCGGATGTGATAACGGACATGACGAGGAGTCTCGAAATGGTCGAGACATGAAGATTGATATATTGGAAGCCTATGTTTGGATATCGGAAGTGTTCCTGGTGAAATCGGGATTTTACCGGAGTACCGGGAGGTTACCGGAACCCCCCGGGAACTTAATGGGCCTTAATGGGCCTAGGTGGAAGAGAGGAGAGGCGGCTAGGACTGGGCCGCGCGCCCCTCCTCCCCCAGTCCGAATAGGACAAGGAGAGGGGGGCGGCGCCCCCCCCCCCCTTCCTTCTTCTCCTCCACTCCTTCCCCCTCCCAAGTCCTAATCCAACTAGGAAAGGGAGGAGTCCTACTCCCCCGGCGCGCCCTCTCCCTTGGCCGGCCGCACCCCCCCTTGCTCCTTTGTATACGGGGGCAGGGGGGCACCCCATGGACACAACATTGATTAGTTGATCTCTTAGCCGTGTGCGGTGCCCCCCTCCACCATAGTCCACCTCGATAATACTGTAGCGGTGCTTAGGCGAAGCCCTGCGTCGGTAGAGCATCAACATCGTCACCACGCCGTCGTGCTGACAAAACTCTCCCTCAACACTCGGCTGGATCAGAGTTCGAGGGACGTCATCGGGCTGAACGCGTGCTGAACTCGGAGGTGCCGTACGTTCAGTACTTGATTGGTCGGATCGTGAAGACGTACGACTACATCAACCGCGTTGTGCTAACGCTTCCGCTTTCGGTCTACGAGGGTACGTGGACAACACTCTCCCCTCTCGTTGCTATGCATCACCATGATCTTGTGTGTGCGTAGGAATTTTTTTGAAATTACTACGTTCCCCAACAGTGGCATCCGAGCCTGGTTTTATGCTTAGATGTCATATGCACGAGTAGAAGACAAGTGAGTTGTGGACGATATAAGTCATACTGCTTACCAGCATGTCATACTTTGGTTCGGCGGTATTGTTGGACAAAGCGGCCCGGACCGACATTACGCGTACGCTTACGCGAGACCGGTTCTCCCGATGTGCTTTGCACAGAGGTGGCTAGCGGGTGTCAGTTTATCCAACTTTAGTTAAACCGAGTGTGGCTACGCACGGTCCTTGCGAAGGTTAAAACAACACCAACTTGACAAACTATCGTTGTGGTTTTGATGCGTAGGTAAGAACGGTTCTTGCTAAGCCCGTAGCAGCCACGTAAAACTTGCAACAACAAAGTAGAGGACGTCTAACTTGTTTTTGCAGGGCATGGTGTGATGTGATATGGTCAAGACGTGATGCTATATTTTATTGTATGATATGATCATGTTTTGTAACCGAGTTATCGGCAACTGGCAGGAGCCATATGGTTGTCGCTTTATTGTATGCAATGCAATCGCCCTGTAATGCTTTACTTTATCACTAAGCGGTAGCGATAGTCGTAGAAGCATAAGATTGGCGAGGCGACAACGATGCTACGATGGAGATCAAGGTGTCGGGCCGGTGACGATGGTGATCATGACGGTGCTTGGAGATGGAGATCACAAGCACAAGATGATGATGGCCATATCATATCACTTATATTGATTGCATGTGATGTTTATCTTTTATGCATCTTATCTTGCTTTGATTGACTGTAGCATTATAAGATGATTCCTCACTAAATTATCAAAGTATAAGTGTTCTCCCTGAGTATGCACCGTTGCGAAAGTTCTTCGTCTTTGAGACACCATGTGATGATCGGGTGTGATAGGCTCTACGTTCAAATACAACGGGTGCAAAACAGTTGCACACGCGGAATACTCGAGGTTAAACTTGACGAGCCTAGCATATAACAGATATGGCCTTGGAACACGGAGACCGAAAGGTCGGCGTGAATCATATAGTAGATATGATCAACATAGTGATGTTCACCATTGAAACTACTCCATCTCACGTGATGATCGAACATGGTTTAGTTGATTTGGATCACGTGATCACTTAGAGGATTAGAGGGATGTCTATCTAAGTGGGAGTTCTTAAGTAATATGATTAATTGAACTTAAATTTATCATGAACTTAGTACCTGATTATATCTTGCGTGTCTATGTTTGATTGTAGATAGATGGCTCGTGCTGTTGTTCCGTTGAATTTAATGCGTTCCTTGAGAAAGCAAAGTTGAAAGATGATGGTAGCAATTACACGGACTGGGTCCGTAACTTGAGGATTATCCTCATTGCTGCACAGAAGAATTACGTTCTGGAAGCACCACTGGGTGCCAGGCCTGCTGCAGGAGCAACACGAGATGTTATGAACGTCTGGCAAAGCAAAGCTGATGACTACTCGATAGTTCCATGTGCCATGCTTTACGGCTTAGAACCGGGACTTCAACGACGTTTTGAAACGTCATGTAGCATATGAGATGTTCCAGGAGTTGAAGTTAATATTTCAAGCAAATGCCCAGATTGAGAGATATGAAGTCTCCAACAAGTTCTATAGCTAAAAGATGGAGGAGAATCGCTCAACTAGTGAGCATGTGCTCAGATTGTATGGGTACTACAATTGCTTGAATCAAGTGGGAGTTAATCTTCCAGATAAGATAGCGATTGACATAATTCTCTAGTCTCCACCACCAAGTTAGTAGAACTTCGTGATGAACTATAATATGCAAGGGATGATGAAAACAATTCCCAAACTCTTCGCGATGCAAAAATCAGCGAAGGTAGAAATCAAAGAAAAACATCAAAGTGTTGATGGTGGACAAGATCACTAGTTTCAAGAAAAAGGGCAAAGGGAAGAAGGGTAACTTCAAGAAGAACAACAAGCAAGTTGCTGCTCAAGTGAAGAAGCCCAAGTCTGGACCTAAGCCTAAGACTAAGTGATTCTACTGCAAAGGGACTGGTCACTGGAAGCGGAACTACCCCAAGTATTTGGCGGATAAGAAGGATGGCAAAGTGAACATAGGTATATTTGATATACATGTTATTGATGTGTACTTTACTAGTGTTTGTAGCAACCCCTTGGTATTTGATACTGGTTCAGTTGCTAAGAGTAGTAACTTGAAACGGGAGTTGCAGAATAAACAGAAACTAGTTGAGGGTGAGGTGACGATGTGTGTTGGAAGTAGTTCCAACAATTATTCTCTAACGATTAGTGTTGAACCTAAATAAGTGTTATTTGGTGTTTGCATTGAGCATGAATGTGATTTGATCATGTTTATTGCAATACGATTATTCATGTAAGTTAGAGAATAATTGTCGTTCTGTTTACATGAATAAAACCTTCTATGGTCATACACCCAATGAAAATGGTTTCTTGGATCTCGATCGTGTGATACACATATTCATAATATTGAAGCCAAAAGATGTAAAGTTAATAATGATAGTGCAACTTATTTGTGGCACGCCGTTTAGGTCATATTGGTGTAAAGCGCATGAAGAAACTCCATCTTGATGGACTTTTGGAACCACTTGATTATGAATCACTTGGTACTTATGTAACCGTGCCTCATGGGCAAGATGACTAAAACACCGTTCTCCAGAACTATGGAGAGAGCAATAGATTTGTTGGAAATCATACATACAGATGTATGTGGTCCGATGAATGTTGAGGCTCATGGCGGATATCGTTATTTTCTCACCTTCACAGATGATTTAAGCAGATATGGGTATATCTACTTAATGAAACATAAGTCTGAAACTTTTGAAAAGTTCAAAGAATTTCAGAGTGAAGTTGAAAATCATCGTAACAAGAAAATAAAATTTCTACGATCTGATCGTGGAGGAGAATATTTCGATTCTGAGTTTGGTCTACATTTGAAACAATGCGGAATAGTTTCACAACCCACGCCACCGGAACACCACACAACAGTAATGGTGTGTCCGAACGTCGTAATCGTACTTTACTTGATATGGTGCAATGTATGATGTCTCTTACTGATTTACCGCTATCGTTTTGGGGTTATGCTTTAGAGATAGCTGCATTCACGTTAAATAGGACACCATCAAAATCCGTTGATACGGCGCCTTATGAACTATGGTTTGGCAAGAAACCAAAGTTGTCATTTCTTAAAGTTTGGGGCTGCGATGCTTATGTGAAAAAGTTTCAACCTGATAAGCTCGAACCCAAATCGGAGAAATGTGTCTTCATAGGATACCCAAAGGAGACTGTTGGGTACACCTTCTATCACAAATCCGAAGGCAAGACTTTTGTTGCTAAATTCGGAGTTTTTCTAGAGAAGGAGTTTCTCTCGAAAGAAGTGAGTGGGAGGAAAGTAGAACTTGATGAGGTAACTGTACCTACTCCCTTATTGGAAAGTAGTTCATCGCAAAAACCAGTTTCTGCGACACCTACACCAATTAGTGAGGAAGTTAATGATGATGATCATGAAACTTGGATCAAGTTATTCTTGAACCTCGTGGGTCAACCAGAGTAAGATCCGCACCAGTGTGGTACGGTAATCCTGTTCTGGAAGTTATGTTACTAGACCATGATGAACCTACGAACCATGAAGAAGCGATGGTGAGCCCAGATTCCGCAAAATGGCTTGAGGCCATGAAATCTGAGATGGGATCCATGTATGAGAACAAAGTGTGGACTTTGGTTGACTTGCCCGATGATCGGCAATCAATTGAGAATAAATGGATCTTCAAGAAGAAGACTGACGCTGACGGTAATGTTACTGTCTACAAAGCTTGACTTGTCGCGAAAGGTTTTCGACAAGTTCAAGGGATTGAATACGATGAGACCTTCTCACCCGTAGCGATGCTTAAGTCTGTCCGAATCATGTTAGCAATTTCCGCATTTTATGATTATGAAATTTGGGAAATGGATGTCAAAACTGGATTCCTGAATGGATTTCTGGAAGAAGAGTTGTATATGATGCAACCGGAAGGTTTTATCGATCCAAAGGGAGCTAACAAAGTGTGCAAGCTCCAGCGATCCATTTATGGACTGGTGCAAGCCTCTCGTAGTTGGAATAAACGCTTTGATAGTGTGATCAAAGCATTTGGTTTTGTACAGACTTTTGGAGAAGCCTGTATTTAGAAGAAAGTGAGTGCGAGCTCATAGCATTTACGATATTATATGTGGATGACATATTGCTGATTGGAAATGATATAGAATTTCTGGATAGCATAAAGGGATACTTGAACAAGAGTTTTTCAATGAAAGACCTCGGTGAAGCTGCTTACATATTGGGCATCAAGATCTATAGAGATAGATCAAGACGCTTAATTGGACTTTCACAAAGCACATACCTTGACAAAGTTTTGAAGAAGTTCAAAATGGATCAAGCGAAGAAAGGGTTCTTGCACGTGTTACAAGGTGTGAAGTTGAGTAAGACTCAATGCCCGACCACTGCAGAAGATAGAGAGAAGATGAAAGATGTTCCCTATGCTTTAGCCATAGGCTCTATCATGTATGCAATGTTGTGTACCAGACCTGATGTGTGCCTTGCTATAAGTCTAGCAGAGAGGTACCAAAGTAATCCAGGAGTGGATCACTGGACAGCGGTCAAGAACATCCTGAAATACCTGAAAAGGACTAAGGACATGTTTCTCGTTTATGGAGGTGACAAAGAGCTCATCGTAAATGGTTACGTTGATGCAAGCTTTGACACTGATCCGGGTGATTCTAAATCGCAAACCGGATACGTG
This sequence comes from Aegilops bicornis, assembly GCA_021605145.1. Classification (NCBI taxonomy): domain Eukaryota; kingdom Viridiplantae; phylum Streptophyta; class Magnoliopsida; order Poales; family Poaceae; genus Aegilops; species Aegilops bicornis. The sequence goes on along the minus strand of CM038670.1, from coordinate 720,823,110 downwards.
TTTACATTGAACGGTGGAGCTGTGAGTTGGTGCAGTTCTAAACAAAGCGTCGTGGCGGGATCTACGTGTGAAGCGGAGTACATAGCTGCTTCGGAAGCAGCGAATGGAGGATTCTGGATGAAGGAGTTCATATCCGATCTAGGTGTCTCATACCTAGTGCATCGGGTCCAATGAAAATCTTTTGTGACAATACTGGTGCAATTGCCTTGGTGAAGGAATCCAGATTTCACAGGAGAACCAAGCACATCAAGAGACGCTTCAATTCCATCCGGGATCTAGTCCAGGTAGGAGACATAGAAATTTGCAAGATACATACGGATCTGAATGTTGTAGACCCATTAACTAAGCCTCTTCCACGAGCAAAACATGATCAGCACCAAGGCTCCATGGGTGTTAGAATCATTACTGTATAATCTAGATTATTGACTCTAGTGCAAGTGGGAGACTGAAGGAAATATGCCCTAGAGGCAATAATAAACTTATTATTTATTTCCTTATATCATGATAAATGTTTATTATTCATGCTAGAATTGTATTAACCGGAAACGTAATACATGTGTGAATACATAGACAAACAGATTGTCACTAGTATGCCTCTACTTGACTAGCTCGTTGATCAAAGATGGTTATGTTTCCTAGCCATAGACATGAGTTGTCATTTGATTAACGGGATCACATCATTAGGAGAATGATGTGATTGACATGACCCATTCCGTTAGCTTAGCACACGATCGTTTAGTATGTTGCTATTGCTTTCTTCATGACTTATACATGTTCCTATGACTATGAGATTATGCAACTCCGTTTACGGAGGAAGACTTTGTGTGCTAACAAACGCGTCACAACATAACTGGGTGATTATAAAGGAGCTCTACAGGTGTCTCCGAAGGTACTTGTTGGGTTGGCGTATTTCGAGATTAGGATTTGTCACTCCGATTGTTTGAGAGGTATCTCTGGGCCCTCTCGGTAATACATATCACTTAAGCCTTGCAAGCATTGCAACTAATGAGTTAGTTGCGGGATGCTGTATTACAGTACGAGTAAAGAGACTTGCCGGTAACGAGATTGAACTAGGTATTGAGATACCGACGATCGAATCTCGGGCAAGTAACATACCGATGACAAAGGGAACAACATATGTTGTTATGCGGTCTGACCCATAAAGATCTTCGTAGAATATGTGGGAGCCAATATGAGCATCCAGGTTCCGCTATTGGTTATTGACTGGAGACGTGTCACGGTCATGTCTATATAGTTATCGAACCCATAGGGTCCGCACGCTTAACGTTACGATGACAGTTATATTATGAGTTTATATGTTTTGATGTACCGAAGGTTGTTCGGAGTCCCGGATGTGATAACGGACATGACGAGGAGTCTCGAAAAGTTCTAGACATAAAGAATAATATATTGGAAGCCTATGTTTGGAAATCGGAAGTGTTCCTGGTGAAATCGGGATTTTACCGGAGTACCGGGAGGTTACCAGAACCCCCCGGGAACTTAATGGGCCTTAATGGGCCTAGGTGGAAGAGAGGAGAGGCGGCTAGGACTGGGCCGCGCGCCCCTCCTCCCCCAGTCTGAATAGGATAAGGAGAGGGGGGCGGCGCCCCCTACCTTATTCTCCTCCACTCCTTCCCCCTCCCAAGTCCTAATCCAACTAGGAAATGGGGGGGGGGGGAGTCCTACTCCCGGTGGGAATAGGACTCCTCCCGGCGTGCCCTCTCCCTTGGCCGGCCGCACCCCCCTTGCTCCTTTATATACGTGGGCAGGGGGCACCCCATGGACACAACAATGATCAGTTGATCTCTTAGCCGTGTGCGGTGCCCCCTCCACCATAGTCCACCTCGATAATACTGTAGTGGTGCTTAGGCGAAGCCCTGCGTCTGTAGAACATCAACATCGTCACCACGCCGTCGTCTTGTGAAACTCTCCCTCAACACTCGGCTGGATCGGAGTTCGAGGGACGTCATCGGGCTGAACGTGTGCTGAACTCGGAGGTGCCGTACGTTCGGTACTTGATTGGTCGGATCGTGAAGACGTACGACTAGATCAACCGCGTTGTGCTAACGCTTCCCCTTTCGGTCTACAAGGGTACGTGGACAACACTCTCCCCTCTCGTTGCTCTGCATTGCTACGTCTTGAGCTTGCGTTGGTTTTCCCCGAACAGGAGAGGATGATGCAACACAGTAGCGTAAGTGTTTCCCTCAGTTTTTGAGAATCAAGGTATCAATCCAGTAGGAGGCCACGCACAAGTCCCTCGTACCTGCACAAAACGATAGCTACTCGCAACCAACGCGATTAGGGGTGTTTAATCCCTTCATGGTCACTTACGAGAGTGAGATCTGATAGAGATAAAAGGCAAAGTAAAAACAAGCAAGTATAAAAGTGATGTTGATTGATATGATGAGAATAGACCCGGGGGCCATAGGTTTCACTAGTGGCTTCTCTCAAGAGCATAAGTATTCTACGGTGGGTGAACAAATTACTATTGAGCAATTGACAGAATTGAGCATAGTTATGAGTATATCTAGGTATGATCGTGTATATAGGCATCACGTCCGAGACAAGCAGACCGAAATGATTCTGCATCTACTACTATTACTCCACTCATCGACCGCTATCCAGCATGCATCTAGAGTATTAAGTTAAAAAGCAGTAACGCCTTAAGCAAGATGACATGATGTAGAGGAATAAATTCATGCAATATGATAAATACCCCATCTTGTTATCCTCGATGGCAACAATACAATACGTGCCTTGCAACCCTTTACATCCTTTGGGTAAGGACACCGCAAGATTGAACCCAAAGCCATGCACTTCTCCCATTGCAAGAACTACCAATCTAGTTGGCCAAACCAAACGGATAATTCAAGAGACTTGCAAAGATAACTCAATCATACATAAAAGAATTCAGAGAAGATTCAAAATTATTCATAGATAAGTTGGATCATAAACCCACAATTCATCGGTCTCAACAAACACACCGCAAAAAGAAGATTACATCGAATAGATCTCCACGAGAGAGGGAGAACATTCTATTGAGATCCAAAAAGAGAGAAGAAGCCATCTAGCTACTAGCTATGGACCCGAAGGTCTGAAGTAAACTACTCACACTTCATCGGAGAGGCTATGGTGTTGATGTAGAAGCCCTCCGTAGTGGATGCCCCCTCCGGCGGAGCTCCGGAACAGGCCCCAAGATGGGATCTCGTGGATACAGGAAGTTGCGGCGGTGGAATTAGGTTTTGGCTCCTGTTCTGATCGTTTGGGGGTACGTAGGTATATATAGGAGGAAGGAGTACGTCGGTGGAGCAACGGGGGCCCACGAGGCAGGGGGCGCGCCCTAGGGGGGTCGCCCCCCACCCTCCTGACCGCCTCTTTTGTTCCTTGGAGTAGGGTCCAAGTCTCCTGGATCACGTTCGGTGAGAAAATCACGTTTCCGAAGGTTTCATTCCGTTTGGACTCCGTTTGATATTCATTTCTTGAGACACCTTTGAAAAGGCAAAAACAGCAATTCTGGGCTAGGCCTCCGGTTAGTAGGTTAGTCCCAAAAATAATATAAAAGTGGAAAATAAAGCCCATTATAGTCCAAAACAATAGATAAAGTAGCATGGAGCAATCAAAAATTATAGATACGTTGGAGACGTATCGTGCATCACCATGATCTTGCGTGTGTGTAGGAAATTTTTTGAAATTACTACGTTCCCCAACACATAGGTCGCGTCTTGTATGAGTGCTACCGGGTGTCACCGGCGAGCCCCGTCCTCGGCCACACCGTCTGTTTTGGGGATAGATCCAGGTCAGATCGGGCCACGTTGCCGGAGGTTCCCTCTTTGTGTGGACCGGTGGCGATCCAGCTCCATGCCAATGATGTTCATAGAAAAGTGTTTCCTTGGTGGCAGTCTTGTGTTGCGGTGACAGTGGGTTGGCGATCTTGGATGTCGGGGCAGCATCCTGGATTGTGTTCTACAGAGATGGGCTCTCCAACGAGCAGCGTGGTAGATGGTGTTGGCAAGGTGTATTATGGTGGGAGATCCTGGCAAAGCTGGCGCCGTCGATGGCGACCTAGCCCTCATCTGGAATCCTTGTCAGCGACGGGCTTGTGGCATGTTCTCACGACGTGATAGAGGGTGGCACCACTTCACGTTGTGACCCTCTTAGGGATGTCACTGATAAGTGTTGTAGGACCTTGAAGTATGTCTAGAAGGGGGTGATTAGACTACTTGACCAATTAAAAACTTGACCTTTTCCCAATTTTAGACTTTGGCAGATTTTAGCTACGTTTGAACAAGTCAAGCAATCTTCACACAATTCAAGCAAGCATGCAAAGAGTATATAGGCAGCGGAAATTAAAGCATGCAACTTGCAAGAATGTAAAGGGAAGGGTTTGGAGGATTCAAACGCAATTGGAGACACGGATGTTTTTGTCGTGGTTCCGATAGGTGGTGCTATCGTACATCCACGTTGATGGAGACTTCAACCCACGAAGGGTAACGGTTGCGCGAGTCCACGGAGGGCTCCACTCATGAAGGGTCCACGAAGAAGTAACCTTGTCTATCCCACCATGGCCGTCACCCATGAAGGACTTGCCTCACTAGCGGTAGATCTTCACGAAGTAGGCGATCTCCTTGCCCTTACAAACTCCTTGGTTCAACTCCACAATCTTGTCGGAGGCTCCCAAGTGACACCTAGCCAATCTAGGAGACACCACTCTCCAAGAAGTAACAAATGGTGTGTTGATGATGAACTCCTTGCTCTTGTGCTTCAAATGATAGTCTCCCCAACACTCAACTCTCTCTCACAGGATTTGGATTTGGTGGAAAGAAGATTTGAGTGGAAAGCAACTTGGGGAAGGCTAGAGATCAAGATTTATGTGGTTGGAATGGAATATCTTGGCCTCAACACATGAGTAGGTGGTTCTCTCTCAGAACTGGTAAGTTGGAAGTGTAGGTTTGTTCTGAAAGGCTCTCTCCACGAATGAAGAGGAGGTGGAGGGGTATATATAGCCTCCACATAAAATCTAACCGTTACACACAATTTACCGAACTCGGTGGGACCGAATCAACAAACTCGGTCTGACCGATTTAGTAAACCTAGTGACCGTTAGGGTTTTCGATGGGACTGACATGCAACTCGGTAGGACCGATATGGTTAGGGTTAGGGCATAACGTAATCTCGGTGAGACCGACATACAAACTCGGTGAGACCGATTTCGGTAATTAGCTAACCAGAGAGTTGGTCAGGTAAACTCGGTGGGACTGATTCGCTCTTTCGGTGGGACTGAAAAGTTACGAAAGGGAAACAGAGAGTTTACATTGCAATCTCGTTGGACTGATCGCTCACTTCGGTTAGACCGAGACGTTACAAAGGGAAACAGAGAGATTACAATCCCATCTCGGTGAGACCGAGATCCCTGTCGGTGAGACCGATTTGCCTAGGGTTTGTGGCAGTGGCTATGACAATTGAACTTGGTGGCGCCGGATAGAAAGAATTGGTAGGGCCGAGTTTGACTTTAGGTTTAGGTCATATGTGGATGTGAGAAAGTAGTGGAGGGTTTTGGAGCATATCACTAAGGACATGAAGCAAGAGGCTCATTAAGCAACACCTCATCCCTCCTTGATAGTATTGGCTTTTCCTATAGACTCAATGTGATCTTGGATCACTAAAATGTAAAATGTAAAGTCTTGAGCTTTTGAGCTTGAGGCAATCTTTGTCCTTGATATTTTGAGGGATCCACTTTCGTCATCCATGCCATGCCATTCATTGAGCTTTCCTGAAATATTTGTCTTGGAATAGCATTAGCTCAATGAGCTATATGTTGTTATGAATTACCAAAACCACCTAGGGATAGTTGCACTTTCAATCTCCCCTTTTGGTAATTGATGACAACATATAGATCAAAGCTTCGACAAATGATAATAAGATTGAAAAACATCATCGCTTTGAGAAGTATGTGATAAGCAAGAGCTCCCCCTAAATTTGTGCATGTTTTAAGATTTGCTTTGGACTGCAAATGCACAAGGAATTAGACTCATGGGTTACTCTTCCATGTCACATACATCTTGGTGGAGCGCTCAAAATAATAAAGATTGAATACATGCACTCATCACCAAGCACAGTGAATGATCATATGAGGATAAGTAAGATAATAACATATAACAAGCATAAGTGTAGCTTATGATCAAACACATGATCATCAATGTCTCACGGGTAATAGCATAGTATCTCAAGCAATCAAAAGCAAACAAAGTTCAACCAAGAAGACAAGAGAGAACAAAAGCAGCAAATCTCTCTCTCGAAGCCTATGATCTATACATTTTCCTCCCCCTTTGGCAACAAGTTACCAAAAAGTTCCTAGAAAATGCATAGGACTATATCGTCTCTCAGGCTTGGTCTTCTTTGGTGGCGTAGAGATGGCTCCTTGGACGAAGACTTCAGAGATGTGGAAGGAGCTGAAGGAGTTGGTGCCGGAGCTGGTTGCGCTGGAGCTGTAGCCAGCAGATGAAGTGACTCGTGATCGGTAATCGGCTCTGCAGCTGATCTCTGAGCTCGAGGCACTCCGCAAATGCATCGATTGTTGTCCTGCCCTTCCTCTCCTGCATGTCATCCTGTAGCTGCTCCACACCGATCAATCTCGCCATTTTGACATCAAGATCATAGAATTTTTGTTCCATGATTCTTTCCAGGCTCTCCTGGTTTTGAGTTAGGGTGGCCAACCACTTCTCAATCCGCAGAGTTCATGCTATCAAGTAACCAAGCTGCTCCTGCTTGTTCTTCAAAAAGTACTCAGATGCCTCTGCTAGAGTGGGCATCTTGGCAGCCTTCTCTTTCCTTGCCTTCTCCTTCTTCTCTTGAGCTTGTACTGATGATGGTTCATTCTCAGTCATGACAACTTGATTGTCCTCAAATTCAGGATAGAGAACTAAGTGTTCTTTATCCAACAGATACTTCCCTGTGCCCATCTTTGAGTTAATCAACTCCTGGATTTGTGAGGCATATCCACAGCTCCTCTTTTGGTCTGTTGCTGTCCTCTTGATAGTTTCAACTATGAGGCTCATGACCTTGAATTTCTGGGGCACATCAAAAATGTGAAGCAAGTTAATTGCATGCCCTCTGATCATGTTGTGGTCACCTGATTTGGGCAACAGAGTGTGCCTTAGGATCCAGTTGATCGTTGGCAGCCCTGACAGAAGAAAATGAACTGATCCAAACTTGAAAGTCTCAAGTGCATCATCAGGGATCTCCTTGTACATCTGTGACATTGAGTTGTGATCCATCTTCTTCTTGGCATAAATGTCCAAGTCATCTTCACTTTCCTTTGGGGCATTGATCAGACTTGCCCATTCCTCTTTGGTTGATTGGTATCTCGTTCCTTCTAACATCCAAACTATCCTGCCATCTGGATAGAAATGTGTTGTGGAGTAGAATTGCATAATGAGCTCATCATTCCAGTTTGTGAGCTTCTGCCCAACAAAATCTGCAACTCCACACGCACTGAAGCTATCATATACTCCAGGATAGTGTTCTGCATTCTCCTGAATGTAGGTCTAGTCAACCCACCTCATATCACATACTATGGGCTTCTTATCCAATAAGATGGTCTCATAGAAGTCCTGCTGCTCCTTGGTGTGGAACCTGTAATCTACAGCAGTCCTTCTCCTGGTGGCATATGGATCTGACTCTCTCCATAGCCTCAACCCTAAGTCTCTCCTGATCTTCATGTTTTCAGTCACATGATGAGCATCATTGTGGTCTGGAATCTTGGGTTTGAGCTTCCTTAGGACCTGCCCTTCTTCATCTTCCTCAGCAGCAACATCAGGCATTGGGGCCTTGTTCTTTTCAGCAGCTGGTATACTCCTGGTATTCCTCTTAGGTGCACTCTTGGGCTTGGGGCAGCTTTGGGTGCTACTTTGGGCTTTGAAGTTGCAGCCCTCGACTTTATAGCATCACCCATCAGCTTTTGTGCCTTGGGTCTTTGGTCTGTGACCTCTTCTTCCTCTTCTTCTTCCATCATGGAAGGCTTTCCTATTACTCTGCCATGGTCTTCTTGACCCTTTCCTTCCTTTTCTTTCCTTCAGCAGCAGCAGGCTCTTTGGGTTGGGATTCCAAAGAAGCTTGAGTGGAGACTCTGGCTTTGGACATTGGTTGACTTCCTGCAGGCCTTTTGATCTTCATTCCTGGCTTAATTGCAGTTGAGTTGTATTCCTTCTTGAGCACTTTCTTCTTTGAACTTGCCTCATCCTCAACTGCCACATAGTCCTCATCCTCAGACTCTGAGGTCTTCTTCTTCCTTGTCCTTGTGGCAGCCTTGGGCAAATTGTCGAGTGCTTCGCTCCCTCATCTGAGCTACTAGAGGGACTAGTGCCCTCACTCATGTGAATCTGCTCTTGACTTGTTCGGCTATCACTTTGGTCCGACATGCCGCACACACCGATCACGACCCTGTGAATAGTTATAGATGAGGTAGAGTGGATGAGCATCACAAAATGCAGAGATTTTTGCAAAAGAATGATTCAAAAACTTAGTTTTAGTTTTCCACGTAAAGCATTTCGGATCTACCGATTTTCAAACTCGGTGATACCAAGCGATTTTGGACCTAAACTAGTGAACTCGGTCAGACCGAGTCACGATTCGATGGCACCGAGACTGCTAGGGTTTCACAAAGTTTTAAAATCGGTCACACCGATAGCAATTCTCGGTCAGACCGAGACTTACTAGTGCAATGGCGTTAGCCAAATCGATGGGACCGAGTTTTTCAACTCGGTGGGTCCGAGATGGTTTCGGCGGAAACCTAACCCTAAATTTTCGAATCACACCTATTCTAAGGATTGTTTTGACTGGATAGAGGTGTTTCAATCATGGCAAGAGGCATTATGAACACAATGTGCTGAGAATCAGACGAGGATAGCACTGTGATCGAGTTCATACCCTAGTTCGACGGTGAACTTGCTACGGCGGCAACGGCGAAGAAGAAATCCGTTGACGGCGGCGGAGACCAGCGAAAGGAGGCGGCTGGCGATGAAGTCGACGATCCGGAGACCTAGTAGGCAGAGCGAGCTATGCGCGGGTGAGGAGTTTCGGAGAAAGTTTTCCAAAATTTGCCCGTGAGAATATATAGCCCGACCTTTGCCGGTGTGACCGGTGGAACAACTTCGGTGGCACCGAGATGCATAACTGTTAAGCATACAGCAACTCGGTGTGACCGAAAAGTACAAATCGGTTGCACCGAGATGAAAACCTAGATCGACTTAGTAATCTCGGTATGACCGAAATGGATGAATCGGTCAGACCGAAAATCACAAAGAAGTTTTGGAAGTTTAAGTCTATGACAAATCGGGGACTCCGAGTGCTCCTCACACAGAGTGGTTCGAATCTGACTTGATCAAATTTTGTGATGTAGCATGAATAGAGTTTGAGACGAGAAAAGCATAGATAGCTAGAGAAGGTTCTTAGGCATTCTTGTCCATCCACTTTGCCAAAGAAAAAGAAGCCAATCAATCAAAACAACAAGGGGATGTCCTCGAATGAGTAAAATATGCAACCAACATGCTCACACAATAAAATGACAAATGAAATATGTGACAAAGCATGCACAACCAATTCTAGCATCTATCAAACAATTGGCGATGACTAGGTCATCTATATATGAGTATATTGAGTTAGGAGTCAAATGAGAACATTTGGTCATAGGTCATACTCATCGTTTAAGCTCAAGTGGGGTTACCACTTTTACATAAAGCATTTATGTGTTCACATCATTAGAGTTGCTTTGACTCAATTCTTAGAGTTAAGCTCCCCCTAGATGTGAGATCCCCCCTTAGAGGGATAAACTAACCTTAGGTTTTGTCGATGATGACTTCATGTAGGTGTTGAGGATGTGAATGCTCAATGTTGATGTAGATCTTTTTGGAGAAAACCTTTGGAGTGAGTTGCACTTTCAATACCTACATGGGTTAGTCCCACAAGGAACAAACAAGAATATCCATAAACATAGAGTGATGCACACACAAAATGATGTCCATGAAAACATTAGGTTACCTTGTCCCTTGCCTTACCAACATGAGGGTTTGTGACTCCTTGAACTAGTGCAAGATATGAAAGGTGGTTGCACTTGTCCTTGCCATAATGATATGAGTGAAGAATGTTGACGGAGTCACCCTCAAGAACTCTCTAGTTGTTCTTATTCGGGATCCACATCATCTTGATGGGAATCCTTGGTGTAGTAGTTGTACTTGATGAAGTAGAACTTGACGTAGAAGGAGAAGGAGAAGGAGAAGGAGAAGGAGAAGGAGAAGGAGAAGGAGAAGGAGAAGGAGAAGGAGAAGGAGAAGGAGAAGGAGAAGGAGAAGGAGAAGGAGAAGGAGAAGGAGAAGGAGAAGGAGAAGGAGAAGGAGAAGGAGAAGGAGAAGGAGAAGGAGAAGGAGAAGGAGAAGGAGAAGGAGAAGGAGAAGGAGAAGGAGAAGGAGAAGGAGAAGGAGCAGGAGAAGGAGGAAGGAGGACGGAGGTGGAGGAGGTGGAGGAGGAGGAGGAGGAGGAGGAGGAGGAGGAGGAGGAGGAGGAGGATGAGGAGGAGGAGGAGAAGGAGGAGGAGGAGAAGGAGGAGAAGGAGGAGAAGGAGGAGGAGAAGGAGGAGAAGGAGGAGAAGGAGGAGAAGGAGGAGAAGAAGGAGAAGAAGGAGAAGAAGGAGAAGAAGGAGAAGAAGGAGAAGAAGGAGAAGAAGGAGAAGAAGAAGAAGAAGAAGAAGAAGAAGAAGAAGAAGAAGAAGAAGAAGAAGAAGAAGAAGAAGAAGAAGAAGAAGAAGAAGAAGAAGAAGAAGAAGAAGATAGACATCAGTTGGATGCCATCTCACAAGTAATGGCTCTGAAGGCTCAGTTCAACTTGGGCAGAGAATGCTATGACGCAATTATGACAGTATTTGGACGCTTTCTACCCAAAGGCCATGTAATGCCTGCAAACATGTACCAGTCGAACAAAATCCTCCGTGCACTGAAGATGCCCTATGAGAAGATACATGCCTGTGAGAAAGGATGTGCCTTATTTAGGCTTGACTATGCGGACTTGAACTATTGTCCCATTTGCAAGTCTTCCAGGTATATTGTGGTAGACAACGGTATGGGTGAGAAGACACAGACCAAAATCCCCATTAGTGTTCTTCGGTATATGCCAATCGTACTAAGACTTCAACGTCTTTTCATGGTCTAAGAGACGGCCAGACAGATGACATGGCACAAAACAGGCAAAAGAACCGAACTAGATGCAGATGGGAATCTGATGATGGTACACACATCGGATGGTGTTGCGTGGAAAAAGTTTGATGAATTACATGTCGACAAAGCGGCAGATCCGAGGCATCCTCGAGTCGGCATCGATGCGGATGGGTTCGATGTGTTTGGTATGACGGCAGCCCAATATGATTGTTGGCCTGTATTTGTCTTTCCACTCAATCTCCCCGGACAGATTATGCAAAGAAAGAACATTTTCCTGACGTTGATAATTCCAGGGCCCAACTATCCGGGGAAAAATATGAATGTGTACATGCAGCCGCTTAAGGACGAACTGCAAGAAGCCTGGGATAAACGGTTCAAGACATACAATGCCTATAGCAAACGGAACTTCATAATGCGTGTCTGGTACATGTACTCGACGCATGACTTGCCGGGGTATGCGCTATTCGGGCTGGTGTGTGCATGGAAGGTTCCCGTGCCCCACATGCAAGGGAGCTGTTGAGTTTCGTTGGCTTCAGGCCGGTCGCAAGTTTTCTTGCTTCGACATGCATAGATAGTTCCTGGATCCTCGCCATAAGTTCAGAAAAGACAAGAAGAACTTCATCAAAGGTAGAGTTGTCAAAAACTCGCACCACCTGCATTGACAGGCCAATGCACCTGGATCGATTAAACGCTCTCGAGCCGGATCCACAGCGTCCGTGGTACTTCAAGGGGTATAATTCTAAGCATGCCCGACTCACAAAACATGCTTATGGGATCTGCCTTACTTCAAAGACCTCCTTTGCCCACACAACATCGACGTGATGCACATCGAGAAGAATATCGCCGAGGAACTTTTTGGTACATTGTTCGACATAGATGGGAAGTCAAAGGATAATACTAAGGCTAGAGTCGATCTGGAGGCGCTATGTGATAGGCCGTTACAAAACATGAAAGAACCGAAAGGAAAGCAGAACTGGACGAAGCCAAAGGCATGGTTCAATCTTGGAAGGCCAGCTATGAGGGAAATTATCTTGTGGGTGCAACAGCAGTTGATGTTCCCCGATGGGTATGCAGCGAATCTAAAGAGGGGAGCGAATCTTGATAAATTGAAGATATTTGGTCTCAAGAGTCATGATTGGCACATATGGATTGAGCGGGTAATGCCGGTGATGTTGCGTGGCTTCATCCCTGAGGATGAATGGCTAGTACTGGCTGAACTCAGCTATTTCTTCCATGTTCTTTGTGCGAAAGAACTATCGCGTGGCATGCTAGAAGAAATGGAAGAGTTGGCGCCGGAGTTGATCTGCAAGTTAGAGAAGATCTTTCCACCGGGCTTCTTTAATCCAATGCAGCATTTGATTTTGCATCTCCTGACCGAGGCAAGATTGGGGCGTGCAAAATCGTTGGTGCTACCTAACCGATAGGATGCGTAAGACGCTTCAAGAAAAATGTAAAAATAAACGTAGAATTGAAGCATCGATGGCTGAGGCATTCATCACAGTAGGAGGCGGCAAACTTCAGAATAAAGACACCACGAAGCCAAAAATCGTCATTTGCATAATCCGAAGCCTCGGTACAATGTTGACGACCCTAAAAAGGGTGGATCCAACCTCAACCTATTAAAAGGGAATCTCGCACCAGCTAGTGTTTCACATCCAGTATCTTTGGATAACGAAGATCGGCGGACCATTTTTGTTGTATATCTTCAACAACCTGATAGAAGTGCGGCCATACATCGAGTAAGTTCTTGGTACATTGTTTCGCAACTTCTATTAACTTTGAACTGCTCTTATTCCTGGATATGTCATACAGTCGATATGTCGCCATATTCTCGTACGGAGCGGTGATCCAAAAGGATTCCGTCGAAGAGTACGAGCTTCTCGGAAAGCAAGGAGGCGGCTATCCCAGTTTCATCTCTTGGTTCAAACAAACGGTAATTTCTATAAGACAATTTCATTTCATTTGCTAATTTGTGCATAATGCAACAATCCTTTCATGTTAAACTTGTAGGCTAATTCAGAGTCTATGGACGCCAAATTGAGACAAGTCGCTAATGGTTTTGACTATAAGGTCTGTTCATTTGACAAGTACGACATCAACGGGTATCGCTTTCGTACCTATGGCAAAGAGCTATCTATGGCCGACCAAAAGTCTACAAATTATTGTGTATCTGCTATCGGCGAAGGAGGTACCGAGTATTATGGGAGAGTTGAAGCAATTTATGAACTTCTGTTCTATGGTGAAAACCCACCGAATGTCGTAGTCTTCAAATGTTATTGGTTTCACGAAGGAGACTAGAAGGACTCATGAACATATAGGGATAGTTGAAATCAACCAAAGCACCCATTTAGATGTTCCGATGTCTATATTACGGCTCAACAAAGCGACCCAAGTATTCTATCTACCGTGGGCCTGCCAAATTAATCCAAATCTGAAAGGTTGGGATGTCGTTTATGAAGTGCCGCCACGTGCTAGACTTTCTCCCCAAAGGAAGAGGATTATGAACCTCACATTAACCTGCATACATATGAAGGAGAATTCTTCCAAGAGACACGTCTTTCCAAAAAGCGTTTCAAGAACCACTATACTTCACCCCAAAAAATTGAAGTAGACAGCGACAGTGAATCCGACATCACCCCAGAGGAGGAACAAGAAGAGCCGGAACAAGAAGAGGTTACTGATGCGGATGACCTGTCAATGCTTGACCGATTACGTCAAGGTGGCCTTGCACATGTTGATTGCCCTGAACCCTATGTGCCCATAATTGATTATAGTGATGATGATGATTATGCATTTATTGATGATACAGATCGAGATTATTAGTAGTGTCAGGTATTCAATTTTTTTATGTTGTACTTGATGATGATACACTTAAGTGATATACATATTATTATTCATGTTGGTACTTTTTTTATGTTGTACTAATTTCGTTTATTCTTTGTCATGGCAAGTGTTGAAAGATGGTGGGAGCTGGTCGGGAGCGCGCCGAGGCCCCTTCTTCGTCGGCGCATCGTGCGAGGTCTTCCATTCCACACGCACCTCTCCGCCGAGCGTTGCTGGAAAGTATGGCGACACCACCGGGCCCTTCTTCGTCGACCGCTGTGCCCAGTAGGGGACGAGGTAAGAAGAAGAGAGGACATGGTCGCGGGAGAGGAGGTAGGGTGACTGTTACGGCGCCTTCCTCGCCGCCACCCCCAGCTGTTTCATCCAAGCACGTGACTGCTAGGGTGGACTCGTCCCAGGAGGAGGCTACACGGACTCCGGTCCACGAGCCTCCGGTCCATGGGTCTTCGGCCCACGAGCCTCGGGTCAAGGGCCTTCGGCCCACGAGTGTTGGGCCCACGAGACCCCGGAGGAGCACACGTCTAGATGGGGTACCTGGTCGGGTCAGCCTGAGGAGCCGAGTGGCCATGCTGATGATGGCGGGGAGCCGAGTGGACATGCTGATGATGGCGGGGAGCCGACTGATATTGAGGAGGAGGGGGGCAACGTCTACCAGCGTGGTGCTACATGGCTCCCGTCCGTGCCGGCGACCCACGAGCAGAGGTGGTTGATTTTCCCTGATGGGGAGAGGTAAGTGCATTTAATCTTTTTGTACCTTCTGCATTCACGTTTCTTCAAATAACTAATGCGTTGGCCTTGTCATGCTGCAGGGTTTGGGACCACCATGAAAGTGTCCGCCGGCCCAACTCCGTCCTTGGAGTTCTGATTCGGCAAAACTTCTCGGGGTTTGTCACGTTGCCTGGTGAGGGTCGGCTTCCAGAGGTTGTATTGAGTTGGGAGCACTACTTGGCTGCCCCGGCCCCACCGAGTGAGATTATCGACGGTGTCTTGTGCAAGACGAGGGCAGACGTGGTGATCGTAAAGTTCGGTAATTTCTCCTTTACACAATTAAAAATCTTCAACTAGCTAGTTATTAATTGTACTAATCAATATTGTCTCATTTGATTGCGGACATTCTACAGGTGTGAGGAGGGATACGAGGAGGAGGCGACAGATGTTATCGACAAGGAGTGCAAGCGCCTACTGCAGAACTTACGGCATGAGGTTCGGGTGCAGACTGTTCGAGACTACTACGCCGAGCGTGGTATCAAGAAGCCCAAGCAGGAGTGCCGCGATAAGTTCTTGAGTAAGGAGCAGTACATGAAAGTAATTCTTAAGGCCTTGTACTTACTTCCTTCATTTAGTAATTCATAGCCGTAGCGTTCAAGTTTCTATTTGCTAACTTAGGCCCCTCCGAGATGGTGTGCGGATCCGATGGATTGTTGGGAGGTGTTGGTCAATGTGTGGTGCTCAAAAGAATGGCGGGCCACCCACAACGAGGCCAAGGACAAACGTGCCCAAATGGAAGGTGTGCCACACCATCAAGGAAGCTCCAACTTATTTCAGTATGGGAGGAACTGGGTATGTGGTTTGCTTCATGATTCATGCAATTCATTCATCATGCTAGCTTTAGCCCTTTAATTACTAATTTACTTTGTTTCTCTCTTTCAGGCACGCTACAATAAGGCGAATAAGGTGCCAGAGGTGTACGACCTGTATGCCATGGCCCACACTGGCCCTTACAAGAAAGTCAAGGCATTCTCTGCGTCTGACATCGATGATCCAAAGAACTTCACCAACATCTCCGCCCACGACAAGCTCGTGCAATATAGAGACCAGGGGAAGGCGAGGAAAGGGGAGGACTTTAACCCGAGCAAGGGTCCCATTGATACAAAGCTGCTGATGATATCTGGTGGCGGGAGGTCCCGTGGCTCCATAGCCATGGGAGATGGACTTATCCGTTGTCCTAGCACTCTCCCGGAGATCAAGGCGCGCCAGTCGAGCTCCGCTCCTGAGATAAGGCCTCGTGAACGGCCAGTCTAACTCGCCATCAAGGTTAGTTATACGTACTCAGCTATCTTTCTCCATTACATTGTGTGCGCTTCCATCAATGATTACAAATGGTCATGTGAGTGGTGTTACAGGCTGCTATACAGAGTGAGAGAGATAGAACGGAGAAACTTCCGGCGGAGGCGGCGGAGAGGCAGCAGGAGTTGGAGGAGAAGACGACAAAGATGTTGGAGGAGGAGAGGGCACGGAATGACATGCAGGCAAGGGCCATGTACGAGCTCCTTGTGGTAAGTTTCTTCTGCAGATTACTTGCTAGTCTTAACATTTGAGTCTCATTACTAACTAGTATGACTCTGTTGTGAAAACCAAATGTGCAGTCTGTGTACGAGAAGTCTCTGACCGCTCCGCCAATGCCGATGATTGCTCCCCGGGAGCACGGTGAGTTTAATTTGAATGGACATTACTTGCTAGTCTTAACATTTGAGTGTCATAATGCTAACGAGACATTGGAAATGATCTTTGGTGCAGCTTAACTCCGCACACGCATCGCATCGATCCTTCTCCACCTAAGCACGAGCCAGCCCGCCTCCTACACCTCCCCGATCACGGTAAGTTTCTCTAGTGTTTTGCTTAACAAATGCATAAAGACCTAGACTTAGCTTTATTTCCTCCAATATGCTTACCATAATGACCTAGAGTTAGCTTCTTTTCCTCCAAAATGACTTAATAAGCTTACTGACCTCATAAACCATCCATTTTACCTAAGTTAGCTCTAAAACGATATGTACTTAGCTTACTTATGTCAAAAATTGCATGATTAGCTTAGTTAGCTCATAAACGATCCATTTTACCTAAGTTAGCTCTAAAATGACTCATTTTACCTTAGTTAGCTTATAAGTGATCCAATTTATCCAAGTTAGCTCTAAAATGACCCATTTTACCTAGATTAGCTCCTAAATGATCCATTTTACCTCCGTTAGCTTTAAAATGACCCATTTCACCTAGGTTAGCTCCAAAATGACCCATTTCAACTAGGTTAGCTCCAAAATGGCCCATCTTACCTAGGTTAGCTTATAAATGATCCAGTTTATCCAAGTTAGCTCTAAAATGACCCAATTTACCTAGAGTAGCTCCTAAACGATCCATTTCACCTAAGTTAGCTAAAAACGATCCATTTCACCTAAATTAGCACTTAAATGATCCATTTCACCTAAGTTAGCTCAAAAACTATCCATTTCACCTTAGTAAGCTCAAAAACGACCCATTTCAACTAAGTTAGCTCATAAACGACCCATTTCAACTAAGTTAGCTCATAAATGATCCATTTCACCTAAGTTAGCTAAAAAATGATCCATTTCACCTTAGTTAGCTAAAAAACAATCCATTTCACCTTAGTTAGCTCAAAAACGATCCATTTCACCTTAGTTAGCTCATAAACGACCCATTTCAACTAAGTTAGCTCATAAATGATCCATTTCACCTAAGTTAGCTCATAAATGATCCATTTCACCTAAGTTAGCTCATAAATGATCCATTTCACCTAAGTTAGCTAAAAAACGATCCATTTCACCTTAGTTAGCTCAACAACAATCCATTTCACCTTAGTTAGCTCAAAAACGATCCATTTCACCTTAGTTAGCTCATAAACGACCCATTTCAACTAAGTTAGCTCATAAATGATCCATTTCACCTAAGTTAGCTCATAAATGATCCATTTCACCTAAGTTAGCCCAAAAACGATCCATTTCACCTTAGTTAGCTCAAAAACGATCCATTTCACCTTAGTTAGCTCAAAAACGATGCCCTTCACCTTAGTTAGCTCATAAACGACCCATTTCAACTAAGTTAACTCATAAATGATCCATTTCAACTAAGTTAGCTCATAAACGACCCATTTCAACTTAGTTAGCTCATATATGATCCATTTCACCGAAGTTAGCTCATAAATGACATATACTTCTTGTTCTAGTCTTCTTCTTCTAGTCACCTATTTCTAACTTTCTTATTTGCCATTTTGCAGATTTCATTCACTTCATGGAAGCTAGTTTGCTATGAGAGTGCTTGCCTTTTCTTTTTTGAAACTTTGCATTGTATCTAGCTTGCTATGATGGAACTTGCTATGTTGATGAAACTTTGCATTGTAATATGTATATGGATGGAACAATGTGTATGGATGGAACTTGCTTATGTATGAATGGATGAAACTTATGTGATGGATATGTGATATGATTGCTGTTAAATAGCCCTGTGAAATATATCTATATATGTCATATATATTTGCTGTGAAAATTGTTGAATTAAAAAAAACAGAAAAAAAGAGACAATATGCAGGCTCTTTGCCGTCTGCCACCGACGGCAAAGGGCTCTTTGCCATCGCGGCAGACGGCAAAGAGGCCATGTGGCAAGCAATCAGTGCTTCTGGGAGGCTGACCAATTTGGTCGGTTGCCTCTGATGGTGACGGCAAAAGGCTTTGCCGTCCGTGGCGAGACAACGAGAAAAAAATTTGCCTCTGACGGCGGACAGCAAAGGCCCTCATCGTAGTGACGTCCGGTGACATCATTCGGCGGACGGCAAAGGCTCGCCAAAATTTGTTGCCGTCGGCGGACGGCAAAGGCCTGCCGTTAACCACCTAACGCAGTAACAACGCATTTATTGCCGTCTGCATTCTTTGCCATCCGCTGCTGATGGCAAAGGCCTCTTTGCCGCCAGCCGCCCGAAGCGGACGGCAAAGTAGCTCTTTGCCGGACCTTACTTTGCCGTGGCCTTTTTCCGTCCGCGGCAGACGGCAAAGACCTTTGCCGTCCGCCGTCCATGCCTTTGCTGTCTGCCGTGGAAGATGGCAAAGTAGCTGATTCCTGTAGTGATAAGATGATCTCTCACTAAATTATCAAAGTATAAGTGTTCTCCCTGAGTATGCACCGTTGCGAAAGTTCTTCGTGCTGAGACACCCCATGATGATCGGGTGTGATAAGCTCTACGTTCAAATACAACGGGTGCAAAATAGTTGCACACGCGGAATACTCAGGTTAAACTTGACGAGCCTAGCATATAACAGATATGGCCTCGGAACACGGAGACCGAAAGGTCGAGCGTGAATCATATAGTAGATATGATCAACATAGTGATGTTCACCATTTAAACTACTCCATCTCACGTGATGCTTAAGTCCATCCAAAATGGCTTGAGGCCATGAAATCTGAGATGGGATCCATGTATGAGAACAAAGTGTGGACTTTGGTTGACTTGCGTGATGATCGGCAAGCTATTGAGAATAAATGGATCTTCAAGAAGAGGACTGACGCTGACGGTAATGTTGCTGTCTATAAAGCTCGACTTGTTGTGAAAGGTTTTCGACAAGTTCAAGGGATTGACTATGATAAGACCTTCTCACCTGTAGCGATGCTTAAGTCCGTCCGAATCATGTTAGTAATTGCCGCATTTTATGATTATTAAATTTGGCAAATGGATGTAAAAACTGCATTCCTAAATGGGTTTCTGGAAGAAGAGTTGTATATGATGCAACCAGAAGGTTTTGTTGATCCAAAGGGAGCTAACAAAGTGTGCAAGCTCCAGCGATCCATTTATGGACTGGTGCAAGCCTCTCGGAGTTGGAATAAATGTTTTGATAGTGTGATCAAAGCATTTGGTTTTATATAGATTTTTGGAGAAGCCTGTATTTACAAGAAAGTGAGTGGGAGCTCTGTAGCATTTCTGATATTATATGTGGATGACATATTTCTGATTGGAAATGATATAGAATTTCTGTATAGCATAAAGGGATACTTGAATAAGAGTTTTTCAATGAAAGACCTCAGTGAAGCTGCTTATATATTGGGCATTAAGATCTATAGAGATAGATCAAGACGCTTAATTGGACTTTCACAAAGCACATACCTTGACAAAGTTTTGAACAAGTTCAAAATGGATCAAGCAAAGAAAGGGTTCTTGCCTGTGTTACAAGCTGTGACGTTGAGCAAGACACAATGCCCGACCACTGCAGAAGATAGAGAGAAGATGAAAGATGTTCCCTATGCTTCAGCCATAAGCTCTATCATGTATGCAATGCTGTGTACCAGACCTGATGTGTGCCTTGCTATAAGTCTAGCAGGGAGGTACCAAACTAATCTAGGAGTGGATCACTGGACAACGGTCAAAAACATCCTGAAATACCTGAAAAGGACTAAGCATATGTTTCTCGTTTATGGAGGTGACAAAGAGCTCACCGTAAATGGTTACGTTGATGCAAGCTTTGACACTGATCCGGACGATTCTAAATCGCAAACCGGATACGTGTTTACATTGAACGGTGGAGCTATCAGTTGGTGCAGTTCTAAACAAAGCGTCGTGGCGGGATCTACGTGTGTAGCGGAGTACATAGCTGCTTCGGAAGCAGCAAATGAAGGAGCCTGGATGAAGGAGTTCATATCCGATTTAGGTGTCATACCTAGTGCATCGGGTCCAACGAAAATCTTTTGTGACAATACTGGTGCAATTGCCTTGGCGAAGGAATCCAGATTTCATAAGAGAACTAAGCACATCAAGAGACGCTTCAATTCCATCCGGGATCTAGTCCAGGTGGGAGACATAGAAATTTGCAAGATACATACGGATCTGAATGTTTGAGACCCGTGGACTAAGCCTCTTCCACGAGCAAAACATGATCAGCACCAAGACTCCATGGGTGTTAGAATCATTACTATGTAATCTAGATTATTGACTCTAGTGCAAGTGGGAGACTGAAGGAAATATGCCCTAGAGGCAATAATAAACTTATTATTTATTTCCTTATATCATGATAAATGTTTATTATTCATGCTAGAATTGTATTAACCGGAAACATAATACTTGTGTGAATACATAGACAAACAAAGTGTCACTAGTATGCCTCTACTTGACTAGCTCGTTGATCAAAGATGGTTATGTTTCCTAGCCATTGACATGAGTTGTCATTTGATTAACTGGATCACATCATTAGGAGAATGATGTGATTGACTTGACCCATTCCGTTAGGTTAGCACTCGATCGTTTAGTATGTTGCTATTGCTTTCTTCATGACTTATACATGTTCCTATGACTATGAGATTATGCAACTCCCATTTACAAGAGGAACACTTTGTGTGCTACCAAACGTCACAACGTAACTGGATGATTATAAAGGTGCTCTACAGGTGTCTCCGAAGGTACTTGTTGGGTTGGCATATTTCGAGATTAGGATTTGTCACTCCAATTGTCGGAGAGGTATCTCTGGGCCCTCCCGGTAATGCACATCACATAAGCCTTGCAAGCATTGCAACTAATGAGTTAGTTGCGGGATGATGTATTACGGAACGAGTAAAGATACTTGCCGGTAACGAGATTGAACTAGGTATTGAGATACTGACGATCGAATCTCGGGCAAGTAACATACCGATGACAAAGGGAACAACGTATATTGGTATGTGGTCTGACCGATAAAGATCTTCGTAGAATATGTGGGAGCCAATATGAGCATCCAAGTTCTGCTATTGGTTATTGACCGGAGACGTGTCTCGGTCATGTCTACATAGTTCTCGAACCCGTAGGGTCCGCACGCTTAAAGTTTCGATGACGGTTATATTATGAGTTTATGAGTTTTGATGAAGCTAAGGTTGTTCAGAGTCCCGGATGTGATCACGGACATGACGAGGAGTCTCGAAATGGTCAAGACATGAAGATTTATATATTGGAAGCCTATATTTGGATATCGGAAGTGTTCCGGGTGAACTCGGGATTTTACCGGAGTACCGAGGGGTTACCAGAACCCCCCGGGGGCTTAATGGGCCATAGTGGGCCTTTGTGGAGAAGAGGAGAGGCAGCCAGGGCTGGGCCGCGCGCCCCTCCCCTCTAGTACGAATAGGACAAGGAGAGCCCCCCCCTTTCCTTCCTCTCTCCCTCCTCTTTCCCCCTCCACTCCTAATCCAACTAGGAAAGGGAGGGAGTCCTACTCCCGGTGGGAGTAGGACTCCTCCCGCACGCCCTCCTGGCCGGCCGCACCTTCCCCCTTGCTCCTTTATATACGGGGGCAGGGGGCACCCCAAAGACACAACAATTGATCATTGATCTTTTAGCCATGTGCGGTGCCCCCCTCCACCATAGTCCACCTCGATAATACTGTAGCGGTGCTTAGGCCAAGCCCTGCGTCGGTAAAACATCATCATCGTCACCACGCCATCGTGCTAACGAAACTCTCCCTCAACACTCGGCTGGATCGGAGTTCGAGGGATGTCATCGGGCTGAACGATTGCTGAACTCGGAGGTGCCGTGCGTTTGGTACTTGATCGGTCGGATCGTGAAGACGTACGACTACATCAACCGCGTTGTGCTAACGCTTCCGCTTTCGGTCTACGAGGGTACGTGGACAACACTCTCCCCTCTCGTTGCTATGCATCACCATGATCTTGCGTGTGCGTAGGATTTTTTTTGAAATTACTACGTTCCCCAACAGGGCCAACATGGGCCTAAGGGAGAGAGAGAGAGAAGCCCATGGTGGTGGCCGTGCGCCCCCTCCTAGGGTGTCCGAATAGGACAAGGAAGAGGGGGCGGCGTCCCCCTTCTCTTTCCCTCTCCCTCTACTTCCTATTCCCTCCGGTGGAGAAAGGAAAAGGGGGGGGGGGGCGAATCCTACTTGTACTAGGAGTCCAAGTAGGACTACCCCCATGGCGCGCCCCTCCTAGCTGCCGGCCTTTCTCCCCCTCCTTTATATACGTGGGCATGGGGCACCCCAGAGGCACATCAATTGTTCTCTTAGCCGTGTGTGGTGCCCCCCTCCATAGTTTACTCCTCCAGTCATAGTGTCGTAGTGCTTAGGCGAAGCCCTGCGCAGATCACATCACCAACACCATCACCACGCCGTCGCGCCGACGGAACTCTCCCTCGACCCTCTACTGGATCAAGAGTTCGAGGGACGTCATCGAGCTGAACGTGTGCTGAACACGGAGGTGCCATACGTTCGGTACTTGGATTGGTTGGATCATGAAGACGTTCGACTACATCAACTGCGTTAACCTAGTGCTTCCGCTTTCGGTCTACGAGGGTACGTGGACACACTCTCTCCCTCTCATTGTTATTCATCTCCTAGATAGATCTTGCATGAGCATAGGAATTTTTTTTAAATTGCATGCTACGTTCCCCAACAATGAAGTCTCTAACAAGTTCTATAGCTGCAAGATGGAGGAGAACAGTTCTGTCAGTGAACACATACTCAAAATGTCTGGGTATCATAACCACTTGATTCAGCTGGGAGTTAATCTTCCAGATGATAGTGTTATTGACAGAGTTCTTCAATCACTACCACCAAGCTACAAAGGCTTCGTGATGAACTATAATATGCAAGGGATGGATAAGACAATTCCCGAGCTCTTCGCAATGCTCAAAGCTGCGGAGGTAGAAATCAAGAACGAGCATCAAGTGTTGATGGTTAACAAGACCACTAGTTTCAAGAAAAAAGGGCAAGGAAAAGAAGGGGAAATTCGAGAAGAATGGCAAGCAAGTTGCCACTCCCAGGAAGAAGCTTAAATCTGGACCTAAGCCTGAAACTAAGTGCTTGTACTGCAAAGGGACTGGTCACTGGAAGCGGAACTGCCCCAAGTATTTGGCGGATAGGAAGGATGGCAAAGTGAACAAAGGTATATTTGATATACATGTTATTGATGTGTACCTTACTAATGCTCGTAGTAGCGCCTGGATATTTGACACTGGTTCGGTTGCTCATATTTGTAACTCTAAACAGGGACTACGGATTAAACAAAGATTGGCTAAGCACGAGGTGACGATGCGCGTCAAGAATGGTTCCAAGGTCGATGTGATTGCTGTCGGCACGCTACCTCTACATCTACCTTCGGGATTAGTTTTAGACCTGAATAATTGTTATTTGGTGCCAGCGTTGAGCATGAACATTATATCTGGATCTTGTTTATTGTGAGATGGTTATTCATTTAAATCAGAGAATAATGGTGGTTCTATTTATATGAGTAATATCTTTTATGGTCATGCACCCTTGAAGAGTGGTCTATTTTTGTTGAATCTCGATTGTGGTGATACACATATTCATAATATTGATGCCAAAAGATGCAAAGTTGATAATGATAGTGCAACATATTTGTGGCACTGCCATTTAGGTCATATTGGTGTAAAGCGCATGAAGAAACTCTATGCGGATGGACTTTTGGAATCACTTGATTATGAATCATTTGATACTTGCGAACCATGCCTCATGGGAAAGATGACTTAACTCCGTTCTCCGGAACAATGGAGCGAGCTAATGACTTATTGGAAATAATACATACCGATGTATGTGGTCTGATGAGTGTTGAAGCTCGCGGCAGGTATCGTTATTTTCTGACCTTCACAGATGATTTGAGCAGATATGGGTATATCTACTTGATAAAACACAAGTCCGAAACATTTGAAAAGTTCAAAGAATTTCAGAGTGAAGTAGAGAATCATCGTAACAAGAAAATAAAGTTTCTACGATCTGATCGCGGAGGCGAATATTTGAGTTACGAGTTTGTCCTTCATTTAAAACAATGTGGAATAGTTTCACAACTCACGCCACCTGGAACACCACAGCGTAATGGTGTGTCCGAACGTCGTAACCGTGCTTTATTAGATATGGTGTGATCTATAATGTCTCTTACCGATTTACCACTATCATTTTGGGGTTATGCATTAGAGACAGATGCATTCACGTTAAATAGGGCACCGTCTAAATCCGTTGAGATGACACCGTATGAACTGTGGTTTGGCAGGAAACCTAAGCTGTCGTTTCTTAAAGTTTGGGGTTGCGACACTTATGTCAAAAGGCTTCAGCCTGATAAGCTCGAACCCAAATCTGAGAAGTGCGTCTTCATAGGATACCCTAAGTAAACAATTGGGTACACCTTCTACCACAAATCCGAAGGCAAGATATTTGTTGCCAAGAATGGAAACTTTCTAGAGAAGGAGTTTCTCTCGAAAGAAGTGAGTGGGAGGAAAGTAGAACTTGATGAGGTAATTGTACCTTCTCTCGAATTGGAAAGTAGCTCATAACAGAAAACTATTCCCGTAATGCCTACACCAACTAGAGAGGAAGCTAATGATAATGATCATGAAACTTCATATCAAGTTACTACCGAACCTCATAGGTCAACCAGAGCACCTTCCTCACCAGAGTGGTACGGTAATCCTGTTCTAGAAGTCATGTTACTAGACCATGACGAACCTACGAACTATGAAGAAGTGATGATGAGCCCAGATTCCGATAAATGGCACGAGGCCATGAAATCTGAGATAGGATCCATGTATGAGAACAAAGTGTGGACTTTGGTTTACTTGCTCGATGATCGACGAGCCATAGAGAATAGATGGATCTTCAAGAAGAAGACTGACGCTGATGGTAATGTTACTGTCTACAAAGCTCGACTTGTCACAAAAGATTTTCGACAAGTTCAAGGAGTTGACTATGATGAGACCTTATCACCCGTAGCAATGCTTAAGTCTGTCCGAATCATGTTAGCAATTGCCGCATTTTATGATTATGAAATCTGGTAAATGGACGCCAAAACTGCATTCCTTAATGGATATCTTAAAGAAGAGTTGTATATGATGCAACCAGAAGGTTTTGTCAATCCTAAAGGTGCTAACAAAGTGTGCAAGCTGCAGCGATCCATTTATGGACTGGTGCAAGCATCTCGGAGTTGGAATATATGCTTTGATGAGGTGATCAAAGCATATGGTTTTACACAGACTTCCGGAGAAGCCTGTATTTACAAGAAAGTGAGTGGGAGCTATGTAGCATTTCTAATATTATATGTGGATGACATATTGTTGATTGGAATTGAGGTACAATTTCTGGATAGCATAAAAGGATACTTGAATAAGAGTTTTTCAATGAAAGACCTCGGTGACGCTGCTTAAATATTAGGCATCAAGGTCTATAGAGATAGATGAAGACGCTTAATTGGACTTTCACAAAGCACATACCTTGATAAAGTTTTGAAGAAGTTCAAAATGGATCAGTCAAAGAAAGGGATCTTGTCTGCGTTACAAGGCGCGAAGTTGAGTCAGACTCAATGCCCGACCACTGCAGAAGATAGAGAGAAAATGAAAGTCAGTCCCTATGCCTCAGCCATAGGTTCTATCATGTATGCTATGTTGTGTACCAGACCTGATGTGTGCCTTGCTATAATTTTAGCAAGGAGGTACCAAAGTAATCCAGGAGTGGATCACTGAACAGTGGTCAAGAACATCCTGAAGTGCCTGAAAAGGACTAAGGATATGTTTCTCGTATATGGAGGTGACAAAGAGCTCATCATAAATGGTTACGTCAATGCTAGCTTTGACATTGATCCGGATGACTCTAAGTCACAAACCGGATACGTATTTATATTGAATGGTGAACCTGTCAGTTGGTGCAGTTCCAAGCAAAGCGTCATGTCGGGATCTACGTGTGAAGCGGAGTACATAGCTGCTTCGGAAGCAGCAAATGAAGGAGTCTGGATGAAGGAGTTCATATCTGATCTAAGTGTAATACCTAGTGCATCGGGTCCAATGAAAATCTTTTGTGACAATACTGGAGTAATTGCCTTGGCGAAGAAATCCAGGTTTCACAAAAGAACCAAGCACATCAAGAGACGCTTCAACTCCATCCGTGATCAAGTCAAGGAGGGAGACATAGATATTTGCAAAATACATACGGATCTGAATGTTGCAGACCCGTTGACTAAGTCTCTTCCACGAGCAAAACATGATCAGCACCAAGACTCCATGGGTGTTAGAATCATTACAATGTAATCTAGATTAGTGACTCTAGTGCAAGTGGGAGACTGAAGGAAATATGCCCTAGAGGCAATAATAAAGTTGTTATTTTATATTTCCTTATTCATGATAAATGTTTATTATTCATGCTAGAATTGTATTAATCAGAAACTTGATACATGTGTGGATGCATAGACAAAACACCGTGTCCCTAGTAAGCCGCTCTAGACGAGGTCGTTAATAAAAGATGGTTAAGTTTCCTAACCTTACACATGTGTTGTCATATGATGAACAAGATCACGTCATTAGGAGAATGATGTGATGGACAAGACTCATCCATTAGCTTAGCATATTGATCGTTTAGTTTTATTGTTATTGCTTTCTTCATGTCATATACATATTCCTTTGACTATGAGATTATGCAACTCCTGGATACCGGAGGAATACCTTGTGTGCTATCAGACGTCACAACGTAACCGGGTGATTATAAAGATGCTCTATAGGTATCTCTGAAGGTGTTTGTTGGATTGGCATAGATCGAGATTAGGATTTGTCACTCCGAGTATCGGGGAGGTATCTCTGGGTCCTCTCGGTAATACACATCATAAGAAGCCTTGCAGGCAATGTGACAAATGAGTTAGTTGAGGATGATGTATTACGGAATGATTAAAGAGACTTGCTAGTAACGAGGTTGAACTAGGTATGAAGATACCGACGATCGAATCTCGGGCAAGTAACATACCGATGACAAAGGTAATAACATATGTTGTCATTACGGTTCGATCGATAAAGATCTTTGTAGAATATGTAGGAACCAATATGAGCATCCAAGTTCCGCTATAGGTTATTGACCGGAGAGGTGTCTCGGTCCTGTCTACATAGTCTTCGAACCCATAGGGTCCGCATGCTTAACGTTCGATGACGATTTTGTATTATATGAGTTATGTGATTTTGGTGACCGAATATTGTTCGGAGTCCCGGATGATATCATGGACATGAATAGGAGTCTCGAAATGGTCGTGAGGTAAATATTGATATATAGGATGATAGTATTCGGACACCGGAAGTGTTCCGAAGTGTATGGGTATTTACCGGACTACTGGAGGGGTTACTGGAACCCTTGGGAGGTTATTGGCCCAGATGGGCCAAATGGGAAGCGGCACACCAGCCCACAAGGGGCTGGCGCACCCCTCCTAGGCCGTCGGCCGAGTGGGAGAAGTAAGGGGGGAGTTGGCCTCCCGCTTCCTTTCCTCTCCCCTCTCTTCCTTTTTTCCCCTCTGGTAAAAGGAAAGGGGGGGGCGAATTGGACTAGGCCCCCAAGTAGGATTCCTCCTACTTGGGGCGCCCCATGGCAGCCCCTCCCCCTCCCACCTATATATACATGGGGAGGGGGCGCCTAGAACACACACCAACAATTGTTAGCTGCGTGCGGTGCCCTCCCTCCAAAGTTTACGCCTCCGGTCATATCTTCGTAGTGCTTAGGCGAAGCCCTGCGCGGATCACTTCACCATCACCGTCACCATGCCGTCGTGCTGACGGAACTCATCTACTTCCTCGACACTTTGCCGGATCAAGAGTTCGAGGGACGTCATCGAGCTGAACGTGTGCAGAACTCGGAGGTGTAGTACGTTCGGTGCTTGATCGGTCGGAACAAGAAGAAGTTCGACTACATCAACCGCGTTGTCAAACTCCTAGATAGATCTTACGTGAGCGTAGAATTTTTTTTGAAATTTCATGCTAGGTTTCCTAACAGAAACTTCAAACTTGGACGAGAGCAATGGCTGGTCGTCCCTTTGGCATACACAGGTTCCCAACAAGATTCGGCTTTTCTTGTGGCGACTTGCAAGGGAGTCAATTCCTACATGTGATCTACTACACCACCGTAACATGGCGAGCTCGCCGGTGTGCATGTTGTGTGGAGCGGCCGACTTGCGGCGGCATGCGCTTCTCGAGTGTAACATGTCGAGGAGTGTTTGGGCATTATCATCAGAGCCTCTTGTGGAGCAGATGAGCATGGATGCTAATCCGTGTGCCAAGCACTGGCTTTTTAATATGCAAACACTATTATCGCATGCAGATTTTACAAAGCTGGGAGTTACACGAGGATATACACCAGACACCATTCGCCACCATGTCCTTTGTAAATTCTTTCAGTAATGATTTGCAGGCTCTCAGCAAGCCATTGAGCGAGCAAGCAAGGACGACCTTGGTTCGGCCAAATGGGTGGATTCCACCACAGGGAACATGAGGAAAATTAATGTAGATGCAACATTAGTGAGGAACACTTCGGTCGGCTCAGTGGCAGCTATATGCAGGGATCAGAATGGACTATTCATTGACATCGGCTATTACTCTCATTGGAATAGATGATCCCACAACGCTGGAAGCCCTGGCAGTACGGGAATCTCTGGCTTTGGCGGAGGATCTCTATGAACGAAGTATCTTTGTAGCGTCTGATTGCAAGATTGTCATCGACGATATCAAGAAGAGGAGTGCTACTGTGTATGGAGCTATCATTAAGGAGATTTTAGACCGGTCTAGTTCTTTTAATTCCTGTTCTTTTAGCCATGAATTTAGGAGCTCGAACTTCGAAGCTCACAAACTAGCAAAGCATGCTCTCTCACTTGGGATTGGCTGCCATGTTTGGTTAGGCAATCCGGGTGATATGTCTTTCATCCCTGTAAACATTGTGATGACTTAAATAAAGAGCTTCGTGAGTTTTTCTAAAAAAACGTAAAGAACCAACTTCCTCTATCTCCTATACACTTTAGTCCCATAATTGCCTAGCCTTTGACCATCCGGTAGACTTCTAAACTACTCTCTCCGGTCCTAAATATAAGTCTTTTTAGAGATTCAAATATGAACTACATACAGAGCAAAATGAGCGAATCTACACTCTAAAATACGTCCATATAAATTCGTATGTAGTATATATTGAAATCTCTTAAAAGACATGTATTTAGAAACGGAGGGATTATATATAGAGAGAGACCCAAAGAGCAGCCCAAATCATTCTATTCGGGCTAAAGTAACTTTTGGTTTAGCTATAATTATTAAATATTTTTTCTCTTGTCAAAATTATTGAAGTTGTCATCCATTTGTGTTGCGAAGGTATCTTTCAAGATCATGTCTTTATATGTCCTTTTATACCTCCTTAGTATACTATTCATAGACTAGTTGATTATACACAAATTTTTTCACTAAGTTACTTACTCCGTTCATCGCAACTCTTCAATTTTGCAATTCCGTTTAGAGATTTTCCCATACGAATTCATCGTGCTCGTCTATTATTTTTCAAATTTCTTTTACTTTGATGTTGTGACTTTTATGTTTTGACCAGTTTGAGTCAATCTTTGTCATAGGATCTTCTTTCTATAACTAGCAAGAGGCCCATGTGTTGCACGGAACATCAAGATGCATTTATACGAGTAGTTTATCTTGTGGGAGAAAATGATGAACGAGGGAAGGCCTTATTTGCAAATGTGGAGAGGGGTTTGGGTATCTTTTTGCAAAATTTTCATAGTTTCCTTCCTATCCGTCAGACATAGATCGGCGGCCTATATTACAGGATGGCAGGCACACCATCATCACCAACTTTGTTTTCTTATCTGTTTTTATAAGAATAGAGATAAACTGGTTACCGATTAGTCCCTAGTATTATAGATTAGCCCCTAAGCTTCTAGCATTTGTAACTTTTCACTCTTATCCAAATTTGATGAAACCAACGCCCAAATTTTTATCGTGATCCCATCTATCTAGTGAACCTATCAAATAAAAAAAATCAACATTCAAATTTGAATTTATTCAGATTCAAACTCAGACTTCTTTTGTTCACATCTTGTGATCCATAAATCCAAATCAAGTGGTTCTTTTCGTGCATGTTCATATTGCCTTCCTTTATCTAGTAAAAACAATAATTTCAAATGTTGAACTTTTCAAATTTGAATTTGAACCTTCATTTGATCATATCTTGCAAACCATGTATCATGTTCCATTGATTTCTTTTACACCTAAACACTTGTGTCATATACTTTCTATTCATATCCAGTATGCTCCATATTCAAATACTTTTTGACCCGTTTACATTTGAATCCAATTCAAACATGATTTCGCGCTAACTGAGTTGCAGTGCTCCATTTCAATTGGTTTTTGTTGCACATTAATTGTTATGTCATATGCAATCTATCAAGCAACATTTATGTTGTTCTCGGAACTTTTGATCACATTCCATAGTATCTCCAATGTAAGATTATATTGCAATAGTTCATCATCCATTAACTCATTTTGAGTTGATTCCTTCACCTCTCACCTTATAATACTTTAAGGGCCTAAA
This sequence comes from Aegilops bicornis, assembly GCA_021605145.1. Classification (NCBI taxonomy): domain Eukaryota; kingdom Viridiplantae; phylum Streptophyta; class Magnoliopsida; order Poales; family Poaceae; genus Aegilops; species Aegilops bicornis. The sequence goes on along the minus strand of CM038670.1, from coordinate 720,791,987 downwards.
TTATAGATTAATGTTGTTCAACCTTGCCATATTTTTTTGGTGTTCTTTTGGTTCTTCTTTATGGTATGGTTGTTTATTTGGATTCTTTCATTTATAGTAGATCGCTCGGAGTGTGATGAATAGAATTATTAGGATTGTGAGTGCGAAGAACTTCGTCAAATGTATCAACAAAGTCACATATTGACCATATTCTATTATGCCTATATTTTCTATGCATTTATCCCTCTTTGACGTAGTATGCATGAGTAGGATTATGTTAGATGACAATGCTATATACACCCAATAGTTCGTTGAGGTAGGTCTGAGCTTTGTATCATCGTTGAAAGTGCAATTGTCACTCAATTACAATTTTGAAGATTGACCACAATACAATTTGCAAGGACTAATGTTGGATGTCAAGTTTGCCTCAGGACATTGGCTTCTCTTTGTGTCTACGGACGTCGGTATCCCCATCGATACTAAAAGGGAAAAAGACGGTGTTTGTTGGGGATATTACTACTGGGTGTAAACCGGCCTATCTGGCCCGGGTTAACTTCATCAGTAGTTCAACGGTGTAAAAGCCCAAGGGGCATAAAGGGCCCAAGGCCTGTAGTCGGTTTAGAACTCACAGCCGTAAACCGCCTGGTATGTAATATTGTATTGTAAGTTATTAATAGAGAGAGAGAGACCATCCCTGTATACGAATATGAACCGGAGATTGGGACTCTCTAACGGCCAAGCGTCACCCGTGTATATAAGGGGATGACCCGGGGCGGTTCAAGGACAGACAACAACAACTCGAGGCCTAGGCGAAGCTTATTTGCTCCCTAGTCATCGAGACCACATCAGTCCGATCACAAACTAGACGTAGGCTTTTACCTTCATCGAAGGGGCCGAACTAGTATAACTCTTGTGTCTTGCATCCGCTTTAACCCCTTCAAGTTAACCCGTAGCGATGGCTCCACGACTAAGTCCTTTCCTTAGGACATCTGCCGTGACAAAACCACGACAGTTGGCGCCCACCGTGGGGCTATCGCACGATGGTTTGATGATCTTGGAGGGCAAGTTCGAGGACTCAAGGCTACGCTGTGGGCGGATGACCAAGAGTCGCCGCGGCAAGCTCTACATTGACAATGCAGGCTGGGGCCCCGAGGCCGGCTCGATTGAGTACGGGTACCGGGTCCCCTTTGGTGGCATACACGTTTTCATCGGCAAGATCGGTGAGCCAGGGCCTGAGCCGGATATCTGCACCGACCTCGTCGAGACGGCTCAGCGTACGAGACCTGCCCAGGCTAAACTGGCCGTGAAGCGTGCCTTTGTGGGAGTCATCCACGGAGGAAGTTACGAGGGCGGATCAGAATCTGGTGGCGAAACCGTCGTCTATTCTGACGACGAGTCGTCGACCGGAGAAACCGAATCTCTATATCAGCTACAAGATGGCCGGATTGGGGGCTGTTCTGATGGTGACAGTATTCCGGACCCCTCTGATCTGCCCAACCGGGTTGGAATATTCATGGCCGGTACACAAGCAGTGCTTCACTCTTCGACCGCTGCGACAATGGTTGCCGGTTCAACAGCGGCGACGACTGCTGGGGCAGGAGGCCTTGTGCGCCCGCCGGCTCAAGTTTTATCAGACCTATTCGATGCATTGGCTGTGCTCATGGCAGAGGTTAACCCGGCGGACCAGGACGCTCATAACGCGGAGATCGCGAAGGTGAAGGAACAAATCACTCAGGCTAAAGCGGATCTGGCAGCTGCAGAAGCCAGGATGATGGCAGAGCGGGCCACTTTGGATGCGCAGGCTTATAGGCTCATCTTTGGATCGTGAGCGCGTCGCATGAAGTCATGAAGAGGAAATACAGATCCCGTTTGCCTTCGATCTTGAGGGAAGAGATCTCTTCAACACCCCAGAGCGGAAACCAGTAATCCACGGTGGTAAACCGGGCGGAAGTACACAGGACGGCGCGCCGGTTCAGCCCCGCGTAATAGATCTACCTCGCCATAATGCCAGTGTGCCTCAGGCTGTGCAAACACCTCCAAGTCACTACTCCAACCCGATGGATAACCTTGTTGCAGCTGCGGCACGGCTGGAGGCAATTCCAATTGAAGGCGATTCACCACAGGCAGTAGAGACGCGCCGGGTCAAGGAGCTCCTTAGGACAGCTTTGGTCCAACAGAAGCATATTAAATGCAGATCGCGACCGGATCCACTCTACCCCCCGCCCAAGCCGGAGCTATAGCAGGCACGTGGATGAACCGGCCGTATCAAGTAATGCACGGCGTGGTGCGCCCCGTGGCAACAACCCGGCAGGTGGTTTCGACAACGCTCAGGAGGTGGTGGACCGGGCCCGAGCGCGCAGGGAGGCCGAGTTAGCAGCGCAGCATCAAGATTATCAGCTTACGCCGGTTCGTCCGACCATCTCGGTCGAGCCTGGGGTTACCTCTAGCTCTTTGGGGGTGCCTTGCCTCGTCCCCGCTTTACGCAATGTGCGCTTGCCCAAGGATTTCAAGGGTCTGCGCAAGGTGCCAAATTACACCGCCGATTTGGCTCGTAAGCATGGATAGAGAGTTATGAGATGGCCATGGAGATGCCGGATGTGGATGAGGTCAAGTGTGCAAAGTACTTCACCATGATGCTTGAAGGCACGGCCCGTACTTGGTTGAAGAGCTTGCCACCCAATTCTATCAATTCATGGGCCCAGATTATGACCCGGTTTATCCAGAATTTCAAAGATACCTTAAGCAGCCCATGTCCGTGGTGGACTTGGCGGCTTGTGTCCGTGGTGAAGGAGTCAACAACCCATTGGGTACGCCTTGTTTCAGAAATCTTGCACTCGTCGGACGGATCAACGCTGATTCTGCGATCTTGACCTCGAGGGCAATCGCCGTTTAAACCTTTAAAGTTGAAGTCAGCGCATGAAGCGGTTTTGCAATGACATGGGCACTCTCATGGGCGCTTTAGTGAAGTATGTTGATTCTGATAGTACCAAGGATCCCCAGTCTGATGATGACGAGACAGGGAAGGGAAGGAAGAACAGCAACTCCAAAGGCCAGCAACATCACTCGGTAGGTAATGGTGGGGGCAAGCGTAAGGCAACATGGACTTCATAGCTAACACCAATGTGCAGGACAAGGGCCAGCGGCGCAAAGGTAAACAGCCAAATCAAAGTGGGGCGCCTAATCCCAATCTGGACCGCTTGAACTATCTGTTGAATCAACCTTGTCCGAAGCATGGGACGAAGGAGGCGCCAGCAAACCACCTCTGGAAGGATTGCTACATTATGCAGGAGTTCAAGAGTTCTAATGCTTTCCGGTATGATCAAGGTTCCGCGGCGGTTCAGATCCGGCCGGGTTACGGTGGAGGAAATTCGGTTCAAGATTTAATGGTAATCTGGCGGACATAATAATCAGAACAATCAGAATAACCAAGGTGGTTACAATCAGCAGCAAAAGAAGTCAGGTTATCAGAGCAACCCAAAGCAGTTGAATAGTGGGCAGTACCACGTCTTCACCACTAGCTTAGAAATGCGAGACCGGAAGCTTCAGAAGCGGGCAGTCAACGCTGTTGAACCGGCCGTGCCTCATTACCTACGCTGGTCAGAGCAGCCCATTGTATGGAGTAGAGAGGATCATCCTCCCCGGGTTGACAATCCGGGTCAGCTAGCCCTGGTGGTGGCACCTCAGATGGGAGGTTATAAGTTCACCAAGGTGCTTATGAATGGAGGGAGCAGCATCAACATCCTGTACTATGAGACCTTCCGTCGTATGGGGTTAACAGATAAACATCTCAAACCGTCCAATACAGTGTTCCATGGTGTGGTACCTGGCAAGTCAGTATATCCGGTTGGTAAAATAGCTCTGGAGGTGGCCTTTGGAGATGAATATGACTCCAGATCGTAAACATTGACGTTTGAAGTGGTGAAAATCCAAAGTCCATATCACGCCCTGTTTGGGCGGCCGCTTATGCCAAGTTCATGGCACGGCCTTGTTATATCTATTTGCAGCTCAAGATGCCGGGTCACAAGGGGACAATAACGGTTCATGGGAGCCGCAAGATCACTTTGGAGTGTGAGGAAGGTGATGCGGCTTACGCAGAGTCGGTTTGCGCCACCGAGGAGCTGAAGTATTATAAGGACAATGTTGATCCGGCGGACATGACTCCATTGAAGAAGCCAACTACAGAGCATGATCCGGCCCTGAAATTCAAATCGCCAGCCGAGACTAAGCTTGTTGACTTCGCTGGCGATTCGTCCAAGCGATTCAAAGATCGCGCCAACTTGGATCCGAAATAGGAAAGCGCTCATCGAGTTCATGCGTGAGAATCGGGACATTTTTGCATGGAAGCCTTCTGACATGCGAGGTGTACCGAGGGAGCTCGCTGAGCACACTCTTAATGTTGATCCCAAGTACAAACCGGTGAAGCAGTTTCTCCGCCGGTTTAACGAGGAGAGGCGTAAGGCCATTGGAGAGGAGGTGGCGGGCTCTTAGCAGGTGGCTTTATCGTTGAAGTTTTCCATCCAGAGTGGCTTGCTAATCCGGTGCTGGTTCTTAAGAAAAAGCGGCACTTGGCGCATGTGTGTGGATTACACAGATCTTAACAAGGCTTGTCCAAGAGATCCTTTTGCCTCCCGCATTGACCAGATTCTCGATGCCACGACGGGATGTGAGCGTTTGAGATTTTTGGATGCGTATTCTGGTATCATCGGATCAAGATGGCGATTAAGGGCCAGGAGAAGACGGCGTTTATCACTCCCTTTGGAGCCTTCGCTATGTGTCTATGCCTTTTGGGCTCAAGAGCGCCTAAGCAACTTATCAACGCTATATGTACGTAATTGCTCGCATAAACAGATCGGCCGTAATGTGCACGCCAGATGTGGATGATATTGTGGTCAAGTCAAGGAGGAAGGAAACACTGATTGACGATTTGAAAGAAACATTTGACAACCTGCGGGTTTACAAGATGATGCTCAACCCGCCAAATGTGTTTTTGGTGTTCCGGCAGCAAGTTATTGGGCTTTCGTGTCCAACAGGGATTGAAGCTAATCCGGAGAAGATTACGGCTATCACCTCCTGGCTAAACCGAAGTGTATTAATGATGTCCAGCGTTTGGCGGGCGGATTGCCGCTGAGCCGGTTTATCGGCCGCCTCGAGAGAAGGCCATCCCTTTGTACCGAATCTTTGAAGAAGATGATCAATTTGTCCGAGTCCACCCGATGAAGCGTTGGAGGACTTAAAGCGGCAATTGGCCAACCCGCGTGTGCTCGCCGCTCCCATCGACAAGGAGCCGCTTCTGCTATATGTTGCTGCTAACGCCAGGGCGGTCAGCGTGGCCATTGTGGTAGAGCGGAAGGAGGCAGGGAAGGAGCATCCGGTTCAACGTCCGGTTTATTATATCAGCGAGGTGCTTATTGAATCTAAGCAAAGGTATCCGCATTGGCGTAAGCTGGTGTATGGAGTTTTATGGCAAGCGGAAGCTGAAGCAGTATTTCCAAGGGCACCCCATCACGGTGGTCGATTCAGCTCCCTTAGGTGATATCATACGTAACCGGAAGCGATCGGCGGATTGCCAAGTGGGCTATAGAGCTTGGGCCGCACGGTTTGAAGTACGTGCCTCGGACGGCGGTGAAGTCTCGAGCACTTGTGGATTTCATTAATGATTGGACGGAGTTGCAAGCGCCTAAAGAAAAGCCGGATCATACATATTGGACCATCCATTTTGACGGATCTAGGCAGTTGGAGGGCTCGGGGGCTGGAGTCGTATTAACTTCCCCACGAGGTGACAAGTTTTGTTACGTTCTCCGCTTAATGTTCCCTTGTACTAACAATGCAGCTGAGTATGAAGCCTTGCTCCATGGTCTTTGGATGGCTAAGGAGATGAATCTAAGCCGGGTTAAGTGCCTCGGTGACTCGGACCTAGTGGCTCAACAGGTGTCTGGCACTTGGGATTCAAAGGACCCACTCATGGCTGCATGTCGTCGTGAGGTGGATATTGTCGCAGGTCATTTCAAGGGCTATCAGTTGGACCACGTGGACCGTCGGAAGAATGAAGCGGCGGACGCTTTAAGCCGGTTGGGCTCTCAACACAAACCGGTCCCGCCCAATGTTTTTCTGGACGTGCTGCACAACCCGTCAGTCAAGCTCCTTGGTGAAGCGGATTTGGCTATTCCTGATCCGGAGGCTCAATTGGTGGCAGCTCTGCACGTCACTCCGGATTGACGCTTCCTTATCCGGGCGTACATGAACCGGGCGAGTTACCGTAAGATGAGACGTTGGCCCAGCAGATAGTTCGGCGATCTAAGTCTATGACCATTGTTAATGGCGAATTGCATCATTGCAAAGGTGTCGTGCGTTTCAACGCTGTGTGTCCCCGAGGAAGGCTGTGAAATATTGCGTGAGATCCACGAAGGAGATTGTGGTCACCACGCCGGTTCAAAATCCTTGGTGGCTAAAGCGTTCCGCCACGGTTTCTATTGGTTGACTGCCCATGCTGATGCAGAAGATCTGGTCAGACGATGTGATGGTTGCCAAAAGTTTTCCAGACGTGCTCATGTACCGACCCAAGAATTGAGGATGATTCCAATTACTTGGCTGTTTGCGACTTGGGGGCTGGATATGGTTGGACCTTTCAAAAGGTCCAAGGACAAGAAAACCCACCTGCTGGTGGCGGTCGACAAATTTACAAAGTGGGTAGAGGCAGAACCTGTTAGCAAGTGTGATGCGGCCACGGCGGTTCAGTTCATCAAAAGGTGATTTTCCGGTTTGGCTTTCCGCACAAAGATCATCACAGATAATGGTACCAATTTGTCCAAAGGTGCCATGAAGGAGTTCTGCGAACGTGAGCACATCCGGCTTGACGTTTCTTCAGTAGCTCACCCACAGCCCAATGGTCAAGCGGAGAGAGCCAATCAAGAAATCTTGAGAGGCATCAAGCCCCGGCTTATGGTCCCTTTGCAGAGGACACCGGGTTGTTGGGTAGAAGAGCTACCGTCTGTGTTATGGAGTATAAATACTACGCCTAACAGATCCACGGGATACACGCCGTTCTTTATGGTTTATGGAGCGGAGGCGGTTCTCCCCAAAGGACATCCGTCATGACTCACCTCGTGTGGCAGCTTATGTTGAAGCGGACACCGAGACAAAGACGGCAGGATGCTTTGGATCGGTTGGATGAAGAGCGTGACATAGCAGCTGCCCGCCGGGCGATTTACCAACAGGATCTTCGTCGTTATCATAGTCGCCGGTCGTAACCGTAACCTTTCAAGAAGGAGATTTGGTGCTTCGCTCATCCAAGACTAGACTGATATGCACAAGCTATCCCCACCTTGGGAGGGACCTTTTGTGGTCAGCAAGAATCTGCACAACGGGTCGCATTTATCTCGATTGATATTCGAGAGCATAAAGACTCACGCACGCCGGAGGAGGAGACCAACAGCCGTGGAACATAGCTCCTCTTCGCCTTATTATACCTGAGCCATCGGCTCTACTTATGTACATATTATGACTGTATATATTATGAATAAAGTAATAAACCGGAGCCTCAGCTAAAGCGGGGTATCTGTTCTGTTACATCATGCGTGGTTACATGGAGTTGTTCTGTCTTAAAGCGGCCTCCGGTTTACCCCCTGAGTTTGCTTTTCAAAAGCTTTGTGATATCACTTGGGGGCTTGGTCGTGTCCGAACCAATGCAACACCTTTTGATAGGCGAAAGCCACCAGATCACTTGGGGACATGGTCAAGTCTGAACCAGCCACGCCTCTTGATCAGCCTAAGGCCATAGAGTCACTTGGGGGCTTGGTCGAACCCGAACCATTGCCACGCCACTTGATCGGCATAATGCCACGGTTTCAGTTGGGGACCTGGCTGACTTGAACCATGGCTACACCTTAAAGGGAGCTTGGTCGTGTCCGACCATGGTAACACCATCTGATCGGCTCAGTAAAGCCTTATTTTTGCAAACGGTTTATCATTGCCTTTGCTTCCATGTTTTTCATAACTATTATTTGATTCTTGTTGCGTTTCTTAAACCGACAACATTTTTAAACCGTTTTCAAAACTGTCAGTTGACGGAATTCGGTCAATCTTTTAATCCGGAGATAATTTCACCGGCTTGATGTTTTTTCTGTTAACATCCTATTATGGAGTAACAGGGGGCTTATCATGACCCGGCACGGTCTACGTGGTAAACCGGCATTATATATAACAGGAGCTGTTTTCTCCTTTGACAGTAAGGGTTTATACGACCTCCGCTTCAAGATTGGCTAATCCAACTTTATGCCCAGCGATGGCAGGTATTTGGTATCATAAATTTCGATTATATACCTTAATATTTCATCTCATATGTATATGAACGTCACAAGACGGCTGGCGGCACAAACCGCCGTGGCGGTTTAAGATTTTGTGACTGCAGGCAATATAAGATTGAAAGTTTCGATCATTCAAGCAAGAGTATCAGCACCTATGCACGAAGGCATATTCAAAGCAAGAGTGTTGGCTATCCTATTACAAGGCAACATGGTGCCCAAATAAGATCATTGTTTCTTGGCGGAATGTAATGAAGCAGCTCTTCAAACCGGCTTCCGGTTCATGCTTGCTCGCCGCCCGGTTTGATGGTTGTGGGTCGTCTGCGCCGCTTCAGCTTCTTCATCTCTACCCAGCTGCTTTGAAGTCAACAGTGGTCCAATCGATTCCCATTAAAGCTTGAAAGATAGCCTCCTCATGGATCAGGGAAGTTGGGTCAATATCAGGAGCGTAAGTATGCTTACGGATCGGAGGGATCTGGTTCTCCGCTTCAGGAATAGGTGCAGCTACTCGCTTGTTCTGATCGTCATACTGGGCTTGATAATGGGACAAGTTTGCCTCTTCAGCTAATCGGCAAGCCGGAGGGCGACCGCCCGGTTTATCGCTCTCGTGTCATCTTCGTTGAACTCGAGCCGTCTTCCTTCGTGATCGATAGCCTTTGAGTTGCTTCAACGGGATCGAATCTGGCACCCATGCTTTGGCCCGAATTAAGGCGTTGATGGCGCCAGTTCGAGCAGCAGATTTCTTCAGCTCTTCAATCCGGGCGGGAAGCATGGACAGCCTCCTAAGAGTATCTTGAATTAAGGAAGGTGCTGGATTGTTATGTGATGCGATGGAGATGATCCGATGCGCTCAAAGGTACAAATGCTCTATTAAGGTATAGGCAGCCTTCAATTTCTTCCGAACATCTGACCCCAAGTGACCAATGCGTGTGCCTACAGCATTGCAAGAGAACTCACAAACCGGACTTATCATAAGAAGGTCAAGATTATCATAGAAGCCAAAGGAAACTTACCGAAGATGGCAGCAGTCATGGAATGCACTTGCCGCTTCACGCTGGTCAGCTCATCTACCACCGGTTTAAGGGCAGCCTCAACATTTTCAACCTTTTTGGTTAAAGCGGCCTTTTCAGTATCCCAGACGGCCCGCTCAGACTTGAACCACTCCTTGAGTTGCTCCATAGTATTTAAAGCGGTTTTCAGTTCATCCTTGGCCTTGGAGGTTTCTGCTTGTTGAGATTTCAGATTTTCTTGGAGGTCATGGATTTGTGAGGCTTGTTGACGTATCTCACTCTGCAACAAAATGGGAGCATGTTAAATATCATCATTTCAAAGTCCCCAGTGCATAACCAGTTATACAATTGGCACTTGGGGGCTAATGCATATTTGATCTTCATCTATCAATAAAATCACAAAGTCCCAAGCTCAATACAAGTATTCAACTTGGCACTTGGGGGCTAATGGCTATTTGCTCGAACATGTTCTGATGCGGCGATATAAAATACAGTCCCGGTTTAACTATGCTAAGTTGAACCGGCCATTGGGGACTAGGAGAGTTAACAAAAATTGAAATATTCAGGCGAGCATGGAGGTTACCTCGAATTTCTCTTTCATCATCTTCACCAGGCCAGCTTCATAGTCACGGCTGGTATACAGCCGGTTCAAGTAGCCAGAATGAAGGTCTTGGGGGTTCAGAGCGGCATAAGTTGCCAGATCAACATCCCACTTGCCCTTGCTCATAGTGGCAAACTCTTCTTTGGCGAATGTTTGGATAAAGCGATCGGATTACCCGGTTCATTGGCCAAAACCAGTAATTACGACGTCATCGTCCTTGGAGTCACCGGTTTGACCAGGGCCGTCGGTTTGTCGGCGAGCGGATTGGGTGGTGGATTTTTCAATCCGGTCGGGCTTCGGGCTGGTCGCCAGGAAGGGCGGTATCAACAGGCCTTTCTTCAAAGAACAAAATCGTCATCTTCTTGTGGCGGATCATTGGGCGTGTCTTCGCAGATGGCCGCTTCAAGATTTGGGGCGCCGTTGCCGGTTGAAGCGATCTCTTCGTCGGCCGCTTTATCCGCATTTCGAGCCTTTTTGCTCGGCCTAGGCTTGGCCCCTGAAAAGGCACAACAACGATTAAATCGGCATATACTACACAATGATGCAAGAGAAACAATATGAAAGGTATAACTTACCCAAGCACCGTTTTTAGCGGCGGCAGCCGAAAGTGGGTGATGACTCGCCAGATGAGGAGTGGAAGTGAGCTGATAATCGAATCGACGGATAAAGGGTTGACAAAACCAGCCTGCTTTAGGATAAGCACCGACAAGCAAATTAGAGACCTCTGAGCGACGTTTCCAAACCGGATTGTTCGGTAAACCGGTGGAGGTAACTACTGGCCCATTTGTCTTAGAGTTGTGCGGCGAGCTTCATGTTGCTGAGTCTTCATAAGAAATTTGGGATCCAAGTAAGCAAGGGGATGAGAAAATTTAATTTTCCGGTTTGCCCGACGGATTTTTAGTGAAGGCAAATGATTTGAATCAGAGGAGAGAATAGTTACCTCTACAACATCAGCATTGCTGGTTTCAGCATCATCCTGACAAATATCATCATTAATTAGGCGTGTGAAAAGTAAGCCAAGAGAATCAAGTTCTACCTCAAGGTCCGGATTACCCACATCATCATCCATAGCCGGATCAGAAGATGCAGTGGTTTTCCTCTTATGAGCAGTCTTCTTGAAAGCTTTGGTCTTTTGCCGAATTGGTTTTTCCGGTTTGTCTGGCTTCTCTGTCTTCTCTTGTGGACGTTTCTTGCTCCAGAACGGATCATCACCCTGATTAAGCAGCAGTTTATGTTAAAAGTGATACCGGAGATGGCAGTAGTATATTTAGTAAAAAATAGTCAGAAAGTCTTACAGATGGCGGTTTGTTGGTAGCACAGAAGGGGAGCAGACCGGTCCGGGCACAGAGGTTTTCCGGTTCGTTCAACATCTTCTTCACCGCTTTGGTGACCTCATCATCGGTAAGCTGGATATTAATATATCGGAGGGGGTCGTCGACATTACCAGTATACTCGCACATTAAACCAGAGCGCTGGGAGAGGGGCAGTATGCTCCAAGATATCCAACAACGCGCGAGATCAATTCCGGTTAAACCGTTAGCCATGAAGGCTCTGAGCTTGGAGAGTTGAGGAGCATATTTACTTCTCTCACTGGCAGTTAATCTTTGCGGAAAGGGATGTGTGTTCTTTGAGTCGCTCCGGACGAAAACCGGGCAAGGGATTCTCGTTGGCAGGCGAAGTGTCTTTGCAATAAAACCATGTTTGATTCCATTCCTTGGGGTGGCTGTGCAGTTTGACATGAGGATAAGTGACCTCCTTTCTTTTTTGAATCGCCACACCACCCAATTCTGTGTTGGGCCCGTCAGTGAATTCTGTGCGGCGGTTTAGATGGAAGCAGTCTCTAAACAGTTCAACTGTAGGTTCTTCTTGAAAGTATGCCTCACAGAGCACTTGGAAGTGACATATATTGGTAACAGAATTGGGGCCTGTATCTTGTGGACGGAGTTGAAAATTGGCTAGCACATCTCGATAAAATTTTGAACCGGGAGGATTGAAACCCCAGGCTAGGTGATCTGCGAAAACTACAACCTCTCCTTCTTGAGCTGTGGGTGGACGTTCTTTGCCAGGAACCCTCCAATGGATGCTATTTGTACTGGCTAAAGCGCCAGTCAGGACCAGGTTGTTTAATTGAGTTTCGGTGACACGGGAAGGAGCCCAGTTGCACTCATACACTTGTTTGGCCATCTACAAAAAATATATAAATCCGGTTCAAGAAATGTGTTGGGACAAAGAGAGAACCGGTGTACAATGCTAAATCGGAGACAAGTACGTCTAAACCGGAGTTCTATGAAGCGACAGTATCTGGTCAAGGAGCTCCGGCGGTTCAACAAGGGGACTAATGGTGTATACCGGTTTATCTAATTTTTTCTATGTTAAGTTAAACCGCCTGGTCTAAGGTCTAAATATTGAAAACAATTGAGGTTGCGAACGGCTAAGTGTGCAGAAACAGGTTTCGCAAGATTTTTCTACAACGAAGGATCTGAAGCCAGATCAGAAAAGAAGAAAAATATCCAAAAAGGAATACCGCAGAGCAGTATTGATGCAATGAGCAGAGATGATGTGCGAGATCTATAGACGTGAGCACGAGACTACAGGCGGATGCTAAAGGCTACCGCTAATCAGAGCAAGGTGTCACAGATCCATCCAGGAGTCTGGTATGAGCATGAGCAGTTCATGGAGCACGGCAAGAACAAGAAACCCTAGAACGGATCTAGGTCGAGGGGAACCGAGGACCTACCTGAGTTAAGGAGATGCGGAAGAGTCTGCGTTTCTGAGTGCGTTCAAAGGTTGATGCAGCGGCCCAAGACGGTGCAGAGGTCGACGGCGGCGGCGGTGCTCCGAGGCCAGCGTCGCGAGGAATACGAAGAGAAAGGGGACGAAGGGGAGAAAAGGAATGACCCTTCGGTCCTATTTATAAGGCAAGATACCTGTGTCAGGCGTGGGAACCAAGGAACTACAAACCTAGGAAGCGGAGCTGTCGCCTCGATTATTGCGGATCTATTAAACAAAGAAGATATTGTGAATGCTATCTTTATGGGGACGTCATGCCGGTTTACAGCAACCGGAGAAGGTGACATCATGGCGGTTCAACGATTTCAAGAAGGTATTGAGGATGAAGGTTTTTTACCAAGGATTGACATGAACCTGTTCAAATCAATCTGGGGCCTAATGTTGGGGATATTACTACTGGGCGTAAACCGGCCTATCTGGGCCGGGTTAACTTCATTAGTAGTTCAACGGTGTAAAAGCCCAAGGGGCATAAAGGGCCCAAGGCCTATAGTCGGTTTAGAACCTGTAGCCGTAAACCAGCCTGGTATGTAAACTTGTATTGTAAGTTAGGAATAGAGAGAGAGACCAACCAAGATACGAATATAAACCGGAGATTGGGACTCTCTGAACCGACAGGCGTCACCCGTGTATATAAGGGGACGACCCGGGGCGGTTCAAAGAGAGGACAACAACTCGAGGCCTAGGCGAAGCTTATTTGCTCCCTAGTCATCGAGACCACATCAATCCCATCACAAACTAGACGTAGGCTTTTACCTTCATCGAAGGGGCCGAACTAGTATAACTCTTGTGTCTTGTGTCCGCTTTAACCCCTTCAAGTTAGCCCGTAGCGATGGCTCCACGACTAAGTCCTTTCCTTAGGACATCTGCCGTGACAAAACCACGAGAGTGTTCGTCGGTGACTCAGAAAGTTTACTGGTTTTCTTTTTCAGCCCTAGGAACATGCTACCTCTTGAGCACTGCGTTAGTTTTCCCTTGAAGAGGAACGGGTGATGCAGCAAAGTAGCGTAAGTATTTCCCTCAGTTTTTGAGAACCAAGGTATCAATCCAGATGGGACGCCTTCTGTGAGTCCCTCGCACCTACACAAAACAAATAAATCCTCGCAACCAACGCGATAAGGGATTGTCAATCCCTACATGGCCACTTACGAGAGTGAGATCTAATAGATATGATAGGATAATATTTTTGGTATTTTTGTGATAAAGATGCAAAGTAAAATAAAAGCAAAGTAAAACGCAAAGGAAATAACTAAGTATTGGAAGATTAATATGATGAAGATAGACCCAGGGGCCATAGGTTTCACTAGTGGCTTCTCTCGAGAGCATAAGTATTTTACGGTGGGTGAACAAATTACTGTTGAGCAATTGACAGAATTGAGCATAGTTATGAGAATATTTAGGTATGATCATGTATATAGGCATCACGTCCGAGACAAGTAGACCGACTCCTGCGTGCATCTACTGCTATTACTCCACTCATCGACCACTATCCAGCATGCATCTAGAGTATTAAGTTCATGAAAACGGACTAACGCCTTAAGCAAGATGAAATGATGTAGAGGGATAAATGCATGCAATATGATAAAAACCCCATCTTGTTATCCTCGATGGCAATAATACAATACGTGCCTTGCTGCCCCTACTATCACTGGGAAAGGACACCACAAGATTGAACCCAAAGCTAAGCACTTCTCCCGTTGTAAGAAAGATCAATCTAGTAGGTCAAACCAAACTGATAATTCGAAGAGACTTGCAAAGATAACCAATCATACATAAAAGAATTCAGAGAAGATTCAAATATTGTTCATAGATAATCTTGATCATAAACCCACAATTCATCGGTCTCAACAAACACACCGCAAAAAGAAGATTACATCGAATAGATCTCCACGAGAGAGGGGGAGAACATTGTATTGAGATCCACAAAGAGAGAAGAAGCCATCTAGCTACTAGCTATGGACCCGAAGGTCTGAAGTAAACTACTCACACTTCATCGGAGAGGATATGGTGTTGATGTAGAAGCCCTCCGTAGTGGATGCCCCCTCCGGCGGAGCTTCGGAACAGGCCCCAAGATGGGATCTCGTGGATACAGGAAGTTGCGGCGGTGGAATTAGGTTTTTTTGGCTCCGTATCTGATCGTTAGGTGGTACGTAGGTATATATAGGAGGAAGGAGTATGTCGGTGGAGCAACAGGGAGCCCACGAGGGTGGAGGGCGCGCCCTGGGGGGGTAGGCGCGCCCCCTTATTTATTGACATATGGTCCAAGTCTCCTGGATCATATTTGCTCTGAAAATCACGTTCCCGAAGGTTTAATTCCGTTCGGCCTCCGTTTGATATTCCTTTTCTACGAAACTCTGATATAGACAAAAATCAGCAATTCTTGGCTGGCCTCCGGTTAATAGGTTAGTCCCAAAAGTAATATAAAAGTGAATAATAAAGCCCAATAATGTCCAAAACAGTAGATAATATAGCATGGAGCAATAAAAAATTATAGATACGTTGGAGACGTATCAAGCATCCCCAAGCTTAATTCCTGCTCGTCCTCGAGTAGGTAAATGATAAAAACAAAAAAAAATTGATGCGGAGTGCTACTTGGCATAATTTCAATTTAATTCTTCTCAATTGTGGTATGAATATTCAGATCCAAAATATTCAAGACAAAAGTTTAATATTGACATAAAAATAATAATACTTCAAGCATACTAAGAAAGCAATTATGTCTTCTCAAAATAACATGGCCAAAGAAAGTTATCCCTACAAAATCATATAGTCTGGCTATGCTCTATCTTCACCACACAAAGTATTTAAATCGTGCACAACCCCGATGACAAGCCAAGCAATTGTTTCGTACTTTTGACATTCTCAAAAAATTTCAATCTTCACGCAATACATGAGCGTGAGCCATGGACATAGCACTATATGTGGAATAGAATGGTGGTTGTGGAGAAGACAAAATGGGAGAAGATAGTCTCACATCAACTAGGCGTATCAACGGGCTATGGAGATGCCCATCAATAGATATCAATGTGAGTGAGTAGAGATTGCCATGCAACGGATGCACTAGAGCTATAAGTATATGAAAGCTCAACAAAAGAAACTGAGTGGGTGTGCATCCAACTCGCTTGCTCACGAAGACCTAGGGCATTTTGTGGAAGCCCATCATTGGAATATACAAGCCAAGTTCTATAATGAAAAATTCCCACTAGTATATGAAAGTGACAAAATGAGAGACTCTCTATCATGAAGATCATGGTGCTACTTTGAAGCACAAGTGTGGTAAAAGGATAGTAACATTGTCCCTTCTCTCTTTTTCTCTCATTCTTTTTTTGGGCCTTTTCTCTTTTTTATGGCCTCTTTTCTTTTTTTTCGTCCGGAGTCTCATCCCGACTTATGGGGGAATCATAGTCTCCATCATCCTTTCCTCACTTGGGACAATGCTATAAAAATGATGATCATCACACTTTTCTTTTCTTACAACTCAACAATTACAACTCGATACTTAGAACAAATTATGACTCTATATGAATGCCTCCGGCGGTGTACCGGGATATGCAATGAATCAAGAGTGACATGTATGAAAGAATTATGAACGGTGGCTTTGCCACAAATACGATGTCAACTACATGATCATCCAAAGCAATATGACAATGATGGAGCGTGTCATAATAAACGAAACGATGGAAAAGTTGCATGGAAATATATCTCGGAATGGCTATGGAAATGCCATGATAGGTAGGTATGGTGGCTGTTTTGAGGAAGGTGTATGGTGGGTGTATGATACTGGCGATAATTGGTCTGTATTAGAGAGGCTAGCAATGGTGGAAGGAAGAAGAGTGTGTATAATCCATGGACTCAACATTAGTCATAAAGAACTCATATACTTATTGCAAAAATCTACAAGTTATCGAAGCAAAGTATTACGCGCATGCTCCTAGGGGGATAGATTGGTAGGAAAAGACCATCGCTCGTCCCCGACCGCCACTCATAAGGAAGACAATCAATAAATAAATCATGCTCCGACTTCATCACATAACGGTTCACCATACGTGCACAAACTTTAACACAAGTGTCTCTCAAATTCACAACTACTCAACTAGCATGACTCTAATATCACCATCTTTATATCTCAAAACAACTATCAAGCATCAAACTTTTCTTAGTATTCAACACACTCATATTTTTTTTACTAATCTTGAATACCTAGCATATTACAATTGTTTAAGCAAATTACCATGCTATTTAAGACTCTCAAAATAATCTAAGTGAAGCATGAGAGATCAATAGTTTCTATAAAACAAATCCACCACTGTGCTCTAAAAGATATAAGTTAAGCACTAGAGAAAAACTATATAACTCAAAAGATATAAGCGAAGCACATAGAGTATTCAAACAAATTCCAAATCATGTATGGCTCTCTCAAAAGGTGTGTACAGCAAGTATGATTGTGGTAAACTAAAGAGCAAAGACTCAAATCATACAAGACGCTCCAAGCAAAACACATATCATGTGATGAATAAAAATATAGCTCCAAGTAAAGTTACCGATGGAAGTAGACGAAAGAGGGGATGCCTTCTTGGGCATCCCCAAGCTTTGGCTTTATGGTGTCCTTAGATTATCTATGGGGTGCCATGGGCATCCCCAAGCTTAGGCTCTTGTCACTCCTTGTTCCATAATCCATCTAATATTTCACCCAAAACTTGGAAACTTCACAACACAAAACTTAACAGAAAATCTCGTGAGCTCCGTTAGCGAAAGAAAACAAAAGACCACTTCAAGGTACTATAATGAACTCATTCTTTATTTATATTGGTGTTAAACCTACTTTATTCCAACTTCTCTATGGTTTATAAACTATTTTACTAGCCATAGATTCATCAAAATAAATAAACAACACACGAAAAACAGAATCATCAAAAGCAGAGCGATGCAGTAATCAAGAACTAACGCAAACTTCTGGAACTCCAAAATATCAGCCAAAATAGGACGACCTAGACAATTTTTTTATTGATCAGCAGCAATTGGAATGAGTATTTTTTTGATCACCTAGGCGCGCCCCCTTATTTCTTGACGTAGGGTCCAAATCTCCTGGATCATATTTGCTCTGAAAATCACGTTCCCGAAGGTTTCATTCCGTTTGGACTCCGTTTGATATTCATTTTCTACGAAACTCTGAAATAGGCAAAAAACAGCAATTCTGGGTTGGGCCTCCGGTTGATAGGTTAGTCCCAAAAGTAATATAAAAGTGAATAATAAAGCCCATTAATGTCCAAAACAGTAGATAATATAGCATGGAGCAATCAAAAATTATAGATATGTTGGAGACGTATCAGAACATCGTACTATTAAGGGGGGTTGCTATAATTTCTGAGTTGGGGGACTCAAAACTTTTCCATACACCTTTTTCTCCCATATGTGCTAGGATTGTCGGAAGAAGGAGATCACCGAGAAATTACCCACACCTAGGAGCCAAGGTGCCCAAACCTCTTTTTGTCCAGGTGCCCGGTGCAAACCGGCAGTTGGGATAGTGATTCGGCCATGTCCGGGTGCCCAGGGTCACCCAAAAGGTCGCAAGTGGCCTCGGCCATGTCCGGATGCCTGGGGTCTCGGAACCCCGGGTGCCCGGCGCTGCCCTCGCACTTCTCTGGCACCCCCGGGTTCCCACTACCCCTGGGTGCCTAGCCCTCCCTGATGATGTTACTATTTTTTGGTCCAGGTGCCCGGGTTGAGAGGGATTTTCCCTAGACCATTTGGGTGCTCGGACCCCTTTTGTCCGGGTACCAGGGGTCACGTGTTGTGCAACAACCACATTTTTCAGGGAGGTATAAATACCCCCTTCTTCTTCCTCCTAAACCTGATCTTTGCCCAAGCGTTCCTCCACCATTCCCCACCATTGAAAAGCTTGAGATCTCCTTCCCCAACCACCCAAACTTCACGATAATTTGGGGATAGGAGGAGATTCGCCCAATCTACACTTCCACCAAACCATTTTGCGTTCCCCGTCTTCTTGTAATGCCCCGGACACACGTGCCAGCGGTCGTTACTCCTGGCGAGATCTAGACTCTCCGGCGGTCGCTATTCCTACGCTCTTTGTCCTCTCTCGCGCGCACCCGGGAGCAACTTTTCAGTTGATCACCCATCCTGAAACTACTCCAGGCCAAGCATGCTTAACTTCGGAGTTCTTTCCTAATGGGCTTCCGAGAAAAAAGGAAATCCTTATTGATATGAGTAGTCTAGCATGCCTAATAAGCCAGGCAATCACATACACCCCCACTCAAAGGAACCGACGTCCTCGTTGGGCAACAGGAACGTTACCTCTTGCCACATACGTCTGTGCGAGCAGTCTGGCACATGTGCCATGCCGTGTGCCTCGACGGGTCACAAACGTCATGCACAACATGACTGCGCACCTGTCCGCAAACATCCTATAAGCACGAGGGTCGGCTCTGGTACCAACTTGTAATGCCGTCGATACACATGCCGGCGGTCGTTACTCCTGGCGAGATCTAGACTGGCCCCATAGATCAATACTAGTCTTTCTTGCGCACTTTGTCCTCACTTGTGCGCACCCGGGAGCAACTTCCCGATCGGTCACCTATCCTGAAACTACTCCAAGATGAGCACGCTTAACTTTGGAGTTCTTTTCGAATGGGATCCCCAAAAAGAAGGAATTCCTTATTGATATGAGTAGTCTAGCATCCCTAATAAGCCAGGCTATTACACTTCAACATCAACTTCAACTTCTTACTCTTTGGTGTTTGGGCACCCTAGACGGAAGAGGTCACCGCGGGGCCACAATCCATTGTGGTGAAGCTTCATGGTGGTGTTGGGAGCCCCCAATTAAGTTGTGGAGAGATCCCCATCAGAGTCGGATGGCTCTTCCTCGTCAGAGTCCATCTCCTTGCCGATGTACGCCTTGGCCTTGCGAGAGGTGATCTTGCAGTTGGACGATGACTTGGAGGGATTCCTTGAAGAAGATCTCGACGAAGACTTGGAGGAGGAGTTATCATTCTTCTTGAAGAACTTCTGTGATTTCTTATCATCATCTGAGTCATAGTTCTTGCTCTTCCTTTTCCATGGTCACTATTTACCGAGTCATATATTCAACTGGCACGAATCTCAGCTTCCGAGAGAGGACAATCCAAAATGAAATGCCCTGGGTTCTTGCATTTGAAGCATGTGTAATCTCTAGTAGGTTTTGACGAAGACTTTGAGCTGCCAGAGTTGCTGGAACCCTTCTTCTGAGTTAGGTCTTTCTTTCAGAAGCATTGGAACCTTTTTTTGGTCAACGCGAGATCCTTGCTGATCATTTCTGGGTCATCAGAATCTTCTTCAGCATTGTCTTCTGAGGAAGAAGCAGCGACGGCCTTGAGAGCATGACTCTTTCGATGACTAGAGCCATAAAGATCTCTCTTTTCTTCTTCCTGTTCCCCATGGGTATTAAGTCTTTCCATGATATAAGCAGAGTCAACAATCTTCAAATAATCTTGTTCACGAATCATCAGAACAAGGGTGTCAAAACTGTCAAGTGACCGGAGAAATTTCTTCACAACTTCATGATCGGTGATGTCTTTAGCATCGAGACCTTGTAGCTCATTCGCGATGTCACTCGGCCGATCGAAGGTTTGCTGACAACTTTCATTTCCAATTCTTTTGACTAACATTGCACGAAGGGTGTCAGTGTGAGCTTCTTTCTGAGTTGAAACGCCTTCATTGATGTCTCATAAATTCTTTGCAGTCACTAACGATAGTGAAGAAACTGACCATGAGAGAGATGGCCACCAATTTCATCTTTGGCCTGTGCATCCATCTAGATATGTTTATTCTCGTGGTTACACTACTGGAATCAGCAGATTTGCCGTCTGCCCACTCTTTGTTGTCCACTAGCGGACATCAAAGGTAGGCTTTGCCATCAGCCACCAGAAAGTGGACGGCAAACAAGCAGCGGACGGCAAAGGTAGGCTTTGCCATCAGCCAACTCTTTGTCGTCTGCTAGCTGACGCCAAAGAGGGGGTTTGGCCCACTAGTTGTCAAACCCTAATGGGCCCCCTCTTTGTCGTCTGCTAGCAGACGTCAAATCTTTTTTTGTCGTCCTCTAGCAAACGACAAAGGAGAGGCGGACGACAAAGCTTAAGAATTGACTTAACGGGGCCGCGCCCCCGCCGTCGCCCTCTCTATCTGTCTCCTCTCCTCTTTCCTCCATCTGCCACCCCGCGCCGTCACCGCCGCACCCTCCCCGCGCCGTTGCCGTCCCCTCCCCGCCCCGTCGCCCCCCCCCCCTCCCTGCCTCCCCACCCCCCTCCCGATCCTCCCCGCCTCAGCCGCGGGTCGACCACCCCCGAGGAGCGCTGCCCCCTCCCCGCCCCGTCGCCACCCCGCCTCACCGCCGCCCCGTCGCCGCCCCCTCCCTGACCCGTCGTCGCCCCCCACGGTGAGCCCCTGCCACCCCCTCTCCTGTTTTTTCTATTTTTTCTGTTTTTTTGTTCTGTTTAGTTTAGATTTTTTAGTTTAGGTTTTCCAGTTTAGTTAGTTTAAGTTATTTAGTTTAACTAGTTCAGGTTATTTAGTTTAATTAGTTTAGGTTTAGGTTTAATTAGTTTAGGTTTTTTAGTTTAGTTAGTTTAGGTTTAATTAGTTTGTTAAATGTTCATAGCTTCTTTAGCAATCGTATGGCATAACTTGTTGGTGTAAGAGATTTTTTTTCATTGAGAGAAATTCTATGGAGTAATTTTGATAAGAAGAGGGCTGATTTGGTATATTGATTATTTCCATGTGATGCTAATCTAGCTAGGTTAAATTCCCTAAAGAAATTGAACGACTTGAGTTAAATCAGCATGTATGGATGTATGTATGCTTCTTGGCCATGGTAGGTGATTCTTTCTTGGTCTTGTTTGATAATATTGGAGAAGAAGAGATACCTACCCTCTGCTTGATCTTTTACTGAGTGTGACATGTTGTTTGTTCTACTGGATAAGTTGTGTGATGCTGGACCTATTCCAGTGTGTTATTGGTTTACCGGCAAAGTTGTATTTTTATTTCTACTCTATCAAATGGTTTGTTAAGTCCAATTACTTACTTGAGAGAAAATTGGCAGTGCTTCAACTGGAGATTGGTCTATCTAGCTTGACTTTGTTCTAGTCTGGTCCTTGTTAGACTGATGTAGTACAATCAGTATTCAAACTAATGTATTTGTCGAAGCCAAACACGTCAAAGTATTTAAAATTGAGGTTGCTACAAAAACCATGGTATTCTCCTAAAACTCCAAAAATACTAAGCACCCAAACACAACCTTAGTTTAGTTTAATTAGTTTAGGTTTCTTCTGTTTTTTAAGAATAAACAAGAAAGATGAGAAAAAAGAAGTAAAAGAAGAAGAGGAAGAAGAAGATGATGAAAAAAAGAACAATAAGTAGAAGAAGAAGGAGAAGAAGAAGAAGAAGAAGAAACAAGATGAAAAAAAAGTAGAAGAAGAAGATGATGAAAAAAAGAAGTAGGAAAAGTAGAAAAAGAGGGTCGCCGATGGTCGAGGGTCGCGAGGGGTCGAGGGTCGCCGAGTGGTTGAGGGGTCGAGTATCGCGGGGAAAAGGAGTTGAGGGTCTAGGGGTCGAGGATCAAGGTGTCGAGGGGTCGAGGGTCGAGGGGAAAAGGGGTCGAGGATCGAGGGGAAAATGAGTCGAGGGTCTAGGGGTCGAGGATTGAGGTGTTGAGGGGTCGGGGGTCGAGGATTTGCCATCCCAACCACGACAACCCGACCCCCTGACCCCGACACCCGGACCCCGACACGACACCCCGACCCAGCCTCGACACCGCGACCCCGACTCAGCACCCCGACCCCGACACGGCACCCCCGACCCCGACACAGTACCCCGATGCTATTATTCAATTAGTTCATGTTATTAGGTATTCAATTTTTTATTATGTTCATGATGATGGTACACACTTAAATATTTTATTATGTTTATATTGTACTAATTGCTACTCTTTGTCATTGCTGGTGTTGACAGATGGTGGGCGCGGGTCGAGAGCACTCTGAGCCTCCTTCCTCGGCGCGTGCTGGGAGGGGTGCTATTATTCCACCCCAACACCTTCGAAGAGAGCTGGTAGACGGCATGACGACACCGGCAGGCGCTTCTTCTTCAGTCGGGAGAGGTCGGGGGAAGCCCAAGAGGGCTGCTAGAGGTGGACATGGTGGCGGGAGAGGTAGGAAGGGTGCTGCGCCTTCCTCGCCGCCACCCCGAGCTGATCCTCCAGACCACCGGAGTGCTCCGTCTCAGGTGGACACGTCAGACTTGGACCCGTCTCTGACTCCGGCCCATGAGCCTCAGGTCGACGAGCCTTGGGTCGCCGAGCCTTCGTCCCACGAGACTCGGGCCCAAGAGTCTTCATCCCACGAGACTCGGGTCCCGGAGTCTTCGTCCCACGTGACTCCGGAGACTAGTGGCCATGCAGATGGCGAGGACACCTGGTATGACGATAGTTATAGCGAGGGCGAGCGGGTTGAGGGGGGCAAGAAGGTCTACCAGCATAGTGGTACGAAGCTCCCGGCCGTGCCGGTGGCCCGCGATCAGAGGTGGTTGATTGAGCCTAACAGGGAGAAGTAAGTGCATTTACTCTTTTTTAACCTTTGTCCTTCATGTTTCTTGAAATTAATATCTAATGTGTTGGCCTTGTCATAATGTAGGGGTTGGAAATACAACAATGGTGTCCACAGACCCAACCAGGTCCTTGGTGTGCTTTGCTGGCACCACTTCCGGGGTGGGTCACGTTGCCCAATGAGGGTAAGGTTCCACAGCTAGCACTGAGCTGGGATCTATATGTGGCTGCCCCGGCACCGCCGGAAGAGAGGGTCAATGGTTTCTTGTGCGAGACGGTGGCCGACATTGTGAGGCGGCAGTTTTGGGTAATTTCTCCTTTACAGAATTAAAAATCAACAGTACCTGGTGATTTTACTAATCAGTGTTGTCTTGTTTGATTGCAGACCTTCTACAGGTGTCCTGAGGAACACGAGGCGGAGACGGCTAGGGTTCTCGAAGCTGAGTGCAGGCGCCTACTTCAGAACTTACGGCACGAGGCTAGGGTGTAGGTTGTTCGAGACTACTATGCCTCGACTAACATTAGGACGCCCAAGAAGAAGTGTCGCGCCAAGTACCTGAGTAAGGAGAAGTACATGAAGGTAATTACCTATTCTTAAGGCCTTGTACTTAGTTTCCTTGATTTCATTCGTAGGCGTAGTGCTGAAATTTCTATTTGCCTAACTTATCCCCCGAGATGGTGTGCGGATAGGATGGACTGTTGGGAGGCGTTGGTGGATGAGTGGTGCTCTCCCAAATGGCTAGCTGACCACAACAAGCCATGGATAAACGTGCCCAAATGCAAGGTGTGCCACACTCAAGGGAGCTCCAGCCTATTTGAGTACGGGGATCACTAGGTATGTGGTCTGAGCCCTTAACGATTCATGCAATTTCATTCTTCATGCTAGCTTGAGCCCTTAACTAATATGTTGTTCCTCTCTTTTAGGCGAAACACAACAAGAAGGACGTGCCGACCTCTACGCCATGGCCCATACTGCCCCGTACAAGAAGGCCAAGGCATTCTCTGAGGATGACCTCGATCATCCAGAGAGCTCCACCAACATCTCCTCCCACAACAAGCTCGTGAGGTACAGAGACGTTGGGAAGATGAGGAAAGGGGAGGACTTCAACCTGAGCCAGAGTCCTTTTGATCCAGAGATCGTGATGCTATCTGGTGATGGGAGGCACCATGGCTCGGTAGCCATTGGGGATGGACTCATACGTTGTCCTGGAACTCTCCGGGAGATCAAGAAGCGCCAGACGAGCTCCAATCATGAGATACCGCCTCGTCCATAGCCAATGGAGCTCGCCGTCAAGGCTAGGGCCCAGGAGCTTCTGGCGAAGGCAAACAGGCAGGCTAAGCAGAGGGAGTGGGAGTTGGAGGAGAGGACGGCTAGTCTGTTGGAAGCAGATAGGAACCGGAACGACACGTCTCACCGAGCCCTATACGAGCTCCTCGTGGTAAGTTTCTCCTGCATATTAGCCAAATCATGCATGTAATGTTTGTTTCATTACTAACTAATATGACTGACTCGTGAAAACAAAATGTGCAGTCTGTCGGTGTGAGGACGACACCTATGGGATCACAAGAATCCCTACTACGGTTGTGGGGCGGGGGGTCATGAGAAGAGCGGATCAAACAGATAGCACATGGTTTCTTTATCCAGGTTCGGGCCGCGAGGATGCGTAAAACCCTACTCCTGCTTTGGTGGTTTGTTTATCTGTGTTCTTGAACTAGCAATGGGGCATGAGGAGCTCCAAAAAGCCAAATCCTCCTCCTGGTCGCCTTGGGCCTCCTTTTATAGGGAAAGGGGTTGCCACAGTGGCACACAGAGGTGGAAAGGGCTGATGATGCGAGTTTATCCTCGCATTACATGACAAGGCGCCTTTAATGCATCTTGCTTAGGTGTCCTTGCTTTATCGGGACGGGGAGAGCCCTGTCTCGTTAAATCGCCGCTCCCTTCGTGTCGACACGCGCCACAGCCAGCGGTGCCCGTGGTGCCATGTAGGCGTGCGGTGCAGCTGAGGTGGCGCAGTGGTGGGTCTCCACGAAGATCCGCTTGCCGCCACGCAGGTGCCTGCCCAACTGGTTGGGTCGGCAGCTGCATGCGAATGGCGGTGAAGGTTTGATTGGCGCGGGCCCGATGGTGGCCTTACGGGTGTCCTTGGCAAGGGCCTCGCCGTAGCCCCGGCAAGGGTCTTGCCGTGGCGCCTGCTGTCATCCCCGGCAAGGCTCTTGCCGGGGGCCTTGTGGTCCTCCTTGGCTGGGATCCCGCCAAGGGTCGTCATCTTCTATAGTGTGTATCTGATCCTGAATGTCTTCACAAAGATCTGCATGCCACCACGGGGATGTCTCCCGAATCTTTGCCCCATGGGGGCAGTGGACTCAAGGGTGACTCGCTCCGTAGGTGTGGGACGAGCTGCCACGGCAAGGGTCTTTCCGGGTTTGCTAAAACCGCCCCCCGGCAAGGGTCTTGCCAGGGGAGTCCGCTTCGTCCCCTTTGCTCTTTGTGGTCTTGGTCTTGGCGTCGTTCTATTCCTTTTGAGCTTTGGCCTTACCTTGGCTCACCTCCCTTGCCTTGCTCAGTGCAGTGGCGCCCGCAGCTCAGACTGCCCGTGCATAGCTATAGGGGTACAAAAAGTGTACCCCTCTTTTTGTACACCGACAGGAGCCCCCGGGCCTGGGCCACACGTAAGCTCAATCGCGTCGTTGGGCTAGGCCCAAAAACGGTGCGGCAGGCGGGGTAGTTTTTACCACGGTAAGTCTCTTCGCGCGCTGCGCTTCCCATGCCTCCCGCGCGTGGCTCGGCATGGGGAGGCGTGCGTGATGTGGGCGGCATGCGTGGGGCTGAGCTCTGCGCGCATGCGTCACGTCGCGGTTAATGTGAAAGGTGGCGGCCCGAGTTTTCCCCCATAAGAAGGAATAACCGTGGGCGCGCTGCTCACTTTCTCCTCCTCTCTCATACCCTTTCCAATCTCAGCCGTTGTTTCCTCTCTTCCTTCCCTCCTAAGCTTTCGCCGTCGCCCGCCGTCGCTGCTTCGCCACCCCTCTTCCTCAATCCTCTAGACCTCTCGGCCGCCATGGCGCCCAAATCCGCCAAGGGCAAGGGGGCGGCTAAGGGCTCTGGGACCGTGGAGCCGCCGGAGGGCGCGCTGTCGGGGGACCAGACGAAGTCCGCCTTCTTCTTCCCTTCGTCGGTTGATGTTCATGAACTTCTGGCCTCCTTCAAGCCCTTATGGGGAGTGAAGACGGGGGGAGAGAATTCGGGGCACCCGGCGACGCGCATCATTCCTGCCACCGCTGCGTGATCCTGCTCCAAATCGGTATCCCTTTTTGTCGATTACCTTTCTTATGGTTATGCCCCCTTTTTCCGATTTCTTCTGCGACGTCATGCACACCTTCGCTTTCGCCTCTTGGACTTTACTCCGAATGCGGTGGCGTGCTGGCTCTCTTCACAAGATCTTTGCGAAGGCTTTGCGGCGTGCAGCCCAACACGGCACTCTTTTGCCATTATTTCTCCCCTCGAATCCAGCCCGGAGGCGCCGTCTCCGGATGCGTCGCCTGGATCCCAAGATCCAAGGGGGCGTACCCAGACGGTGCCATGAAGGAGAGGTGGGAGGAATGGCATGGTCGGTGGTGCTGGATTGAAGACGAAGACCCGCCGTAATTCTGCAAGGTCCGCTGAGCGCCGCCGGTCCGCGGCAGCGATTGGAGTGATGTCGATGCTGCCGACGGGAGGCTTACTGTCGCCACCACCAGGATCCTCTGGCTGACCCGGGCTGGACTCACCCTGGAGATGATCAGGGCGGACTTCATTCGCCGCCGGATCGCCCCGTTGCATACTAAGGGGAGGCCAGCCTGGCTTTTTACGAACCCGACTGACATCATGCGGCTCCGCCCTGGCATCGACCACAACTTCACGGTGATGGCGCATGCCCACTTCTGCCAGCGGCTGTTCCAGCTTGATGTGGGTCGTGACGGCGAGGTCGAACTGACCGGCAAGGCCGCGAGGGTTGCCGCAAAGGTTGGCAAGGCCGTCAAGGGGCCGTTCTTCAAGTTGCCAGCGGGGGTGGTCCCGTTGTGCAATAACTCACGTCGGTTTGAGATCATTGCTATGATGCCGGACTGCAACGCGCACGGCCCTGTCCCGAGCTGGCAGGAGCCGACGGATGCAGATGTGCAGCAATTCTTCGACTCCTTGATCGAGGTGTACGTCAATGCTGACGTCGAGCGGTGGCTTGTCATGGACACCACCCAGGCGGAGCTGGACTACATCGCCACCAGGGCGAGGGAGGAACAGCTTGCCATGGAGGCCGGCAGCGCCGGGGGTGTAGAGGACAAGGACGCGACGGCCGCGGAGGAGGAGCAGTTCACCCTATGGGCGGCGGCCACCGGGAAGGTCAGCAGCGCCGACGCTGGAGCTCCGCTCGTCGAGGACGCGGCCGACGAGTCGTCGGAGGAGGAGGAGGACGTTGCGGCGGGCTCGACGCCAACCAGGGGAAGAGGGCGAGTCCTGCGGCGAGCTGGCTCCGGCGAGCCGGTTCGGCCCGGCAGGGCTACGCGGCCTCAATTGACCCTGGAGGGGTCCGGGCGCCACACGAGGGCCACAGCAGCGAAGGGGCTGACGAAGGCCGCTGAGAAGAAGAAGGCGACGGCCCCTTCCTTATCCGGGCGCGCACAAACCCTGCCGCCTTCTTCGCCTCCTCCGGCAGGCGTCGACTCGAATGATGATGTGGAGCTCCCTTTTGATCTCAGGTCCTCTTAGCCCGGAGAGGAAAAGGAAACTGGTGGACGAGGAGGAGACGGATGACGAGTAAGTACTCCGTTCCTTACTGTCATTTCGACTTCCCCGAATCGGGTCGCTTGTCTTGATCCATTTCTGCTTTAGCAGGGAGACAGAGACACTGGCCCAGAGGGCGAAGAGGGCGAGGACCTCGGCGAGCAATCAGTCCCCGGCTGGGGCTTCAGAGACACCACTGGTGGTGCTGAGCAGCCCGGACAGCAGCCCCCGGCGTTAGTTCGTCACCCTCTTCTTACTCGACATGTGGTAGGCGCTCGATGCTATGATGCTAACCTTGTCGGGTTTGCAGGAGGGGAGCGGCAGCAGGAGGAGCCACAGAGGGCTACTCCTAACACACCACCCCCATCGACTACGCCGCCACGGGGGGCGTCCACGACAAGGGCATCAGGCACAGAGCCCACACCCATGGAGGAAGAGGGGAACTTGGGCGCCGTGACTGCCACGGGCGCCAAATGCTGGCGGAGAGGGGACTTACGCTTCACAGCTGGCACCGGGTGAGTCGCCTGTCCTTCGCCTCTGTTTTTCCCTTATTCTTTTCTTGGCTTCATTGCTCCCATTGCTGCCCAGGCCCTCCTTCAACAGACATGGAGGACGTGGACACTGCTGTTGGGGACATTGCTGAGGAGGCCGCGGTGGAGGCCAGCAGGATTGCCGCCGAGGAGGCCGCCAAAGATGCTGATGAGGCCGCTACTGATGAAGCCGCCAAGGGCGCTGCCGAGGACGCCGCCGCGGGGGCCGCCAAGGCGACCGGCGAGGCTTCTGCCGAGGGCGCCAGCGGTAAACCTACCGGTGAGGCCGGCAAGGCCTCCGCCGGGGAAGAGGTGGCAGGTGACCAGCCTCCCTCCTCCTCAACCTCGGGCCCCGGCAGATATCTGAAGGTGGGCGACGATCTTTTCGTCCATCTTCCGTGGGCGCTGTCGAGCGCCCGCCGAAGGGGAAGCCTTTGACGGCGAGGTGCTTGCCGCCACCGGGCTTGAGGTGGTTGATGAGCCGGGCATTGGCGGCGACGGTTCTCTAGAAGAGCAGCTTTTCCACGCCATGTGGGCCGATTTCCGGAAGCTCCAAGCGCTCTACCGTGCCTGCCTGGACAAGGTCAAGTCCAGGATGGCAACGGTGGACAACGCGGAGGTGGACTTCAAGGCGCGCGTTGCTGAGACGCAGACCTGGTTCCACCAGACTCGCGAGGAGCAGAGGGCCTTTCAGGAGGAGTTGGCCAAGCGCGATGTGGAGCTCACCATGAAAATGGCCGACATCGAGAAGGCCCAGGAAAAGGCGGCGAACTTGGCTGCCGCGGCTGAAGCCGCCCGGAACCAGCATCAAGCCGCCTTGGATTCCCAGGAAGAGGACCTCTCCGCGCGTGAAGCGAAGCTTATCGCAACGCTCCGCGGCAAGGATGAGGAGCTCAAGGCCCTTGTCGTGCGACGGACTCGCGAGCTGGAGCAGAGGCACAAAGAGGCACTCGATGCCCAAGCTCTGGCCCATGCCGGCAAGGTGAAGGAGCTGGAAGTAGTGCGGGACGAGCTGAAGGAGCAGGCCCTCAAGCTGTCCGGCGAGAAGAACACGCTCAACCGCGCCTTGGTAGAGGCGCAAGGAGTAGTCATCAGCAGGACTGGGGAGCTCTCCGACGCGCAGAACTCCATCAGAGACCTCAAGCTGAAGCTGGAGGATCTCGAGAAGATGTTGTCGGAGAGCAGGGCTCGGGAGGAGACCTTGACCAGGAGCCTCGAGGAGGAGAAGCAGCTGCGGGAAAACGAGGCCGCCTCCCACCAGGAATATGTGGTGGGCGAGAACAGGTGGATAAGCCATCTGGAGGTCGTCGCCGGCAGGGTCACCTTGCAATTGGCCACCATGGGGATGCCAAATGTGAGGTACGCCCCCGAGCGTAGTGGGACCGTCAACACCAAGCTGACCAAGTTCTTCGAGGGCGTCCTTGGAGCCTTGGCCTATCTTCACTCCAACAGGACGGCCACGCTGGCCGAGGAGGCCCGACAACTTTGCCGGAGGGTCGTGACCAAGGTCCTCACCAAGGTGGAGCACTGGAATCCCGACCTTGACTTCGTGGCCTCGATGAAGAGCTTGCCGGATGGTGTTGACCTCACGGAGCTCAAGGAGCACATCAAGCCCATCACCGACCGCATCGACGAAATCAAGAGGGTGGAAGGCCAGCGTCGGGATTAGGCATCCCGTTCTTCTTCGCCGCTGCGGGTTCCCGACCAAGAAAATTTTTATCTTTAGTTAGAACCGCAGCTATGACGTGATGTAATATAACTTTGAAGTACTCTTAATTTTCATGCATGTTATTTCCCCGTTCAATTCCTCTTTGTATGCGTGCCCCACGTCAATCAGGTAGGATTGCCAGCGCGGAAGCCCCTAGCGGCGTTTTGGGGATGGATCCGGAGGGAGTTCCGGACTAGGGGGTGTCCGGATAGCCGAACTATCATCATCGGCCGGACTCCAAGACTATGAAGATACAAGATTGAAGACTTCGCCTCGTATCCGGATGGGACTTTCCTTGGCGTGGAAGGCAAGCTTGGCGATACGGATATATAGATCTCCTACCTTTGTAACCGACTTTGTGTAACCCTAGCCCTCTCCGGTGTCTATATAAACCGGATGGCTTTAGTCCATAGGACGAACAACAATCATACCATAGGATAGCTTCTAGGGTTTAGCCCCCTTGATCTCGTGCTAGATCCACTCTTGTAACACACATCATCAATATTAATCAAGCAGGACATAGGGTTTTACCTCCATCAAGAGGGCCCGAACCTGGGTAAAACATCGTGTCCCTTGTCTCCTGTTACCAT
This sequence comes from Aegilops bicornis, assembly GCA_021605145.1. Taxonomy (NCBI): domain Eukaryota; kingdom Viridiplantae; phylum Streptophyta; class Magnoliopsida; order Poales; family Poaceae; genus Aegilops; species Aegilops bicornis. The sequence continues at coordinate 720,761,135 of CM038670.1, read as the reverse complement.
CCGCCTAGACGCACAGTTCGGGACCCCCTACCCGAGATCCGCCGGTTTTGACACCGACATTGGTGCTTTCATTGAGAGTTCCTCTGTGTCATCACCGATAGGCCCGATGGCTCCTTCGATCATCAACAACGACGCAGTCCAGGGTGAGACTTTTCTCCCGAGACAGATCTTCGTATTCGGCGGCTTTGCTGCCGGGCCAATTAAGCAGCCATCTGGAGCAGATCGAAAGCTACGCCCCTGGCCGTCAGGTCAGATTTGGAAGTCTAAACTATACGACCGATATCCGCGGAGACTTGATCTTCGACGGATTCGAGCCACAGCCAAGTGCGCCGCATTGTCTCGATGGGCATGATCTAGCTCTGCAGCCAAACAGTGCCCTGGAGGCTGCACCAGAATCCGCTCCGACCCTTAATCCGGAGCCGGATTCCCCGATCGAGGACGAGTGGTTGGACACCGCCTCGGGGGCTACAATCTCTACGGCGATCGAGTTGAACTCCATCCCTGTCCTTTGCGAAGACCTTGGCTCCAGGAAGCCGGACTCCTCTCCGGACTCCGAACCCTCCGCGCCCTTGCCAATCGAATCCGATTGGGCGCCCGTTATGGAGTTCACGGCCGCGGACATCTTTCACTTCGCCCTTTGGCGACATCCTGAATTCACTAAAGTCTCTCTCTTTATCCGAGAACCTGGCCGACTACGGTCAGGAAGGTTGGGATACTGAGACGACGAAGAAATTCAATGGAGCAAGATGACCTCCAGAAAAGGCTCGCCACATCACAGGTAGCCTGAAAAAGGTAAGCGAAGCTCAAAACAGCGGAAGATGCACCTGTGGATTAGATGGAGCAAAGTATTCAGCACCGCAGATAAATATGGCGACAGTCGCCGAACAAAGAGCTACCCGAAAAGAAAGCTACTGCCCGAATTCGACGAGGAGGCCTTAGAGCCCCCACAATTAAAAAGTAAGAAGGCCACCCGGTCGGATGGACGACCCAACGGCAAAAAGAGAGCGGTGAATGGCGCCAAGACACAAGCCAATATGCGATCCGCATAAGGATTCACATCAACAGATGGCCCAGTTAGGTCCATCTATGGGCCAAGAAAGCAGGCTCACAAAGCAATACAATGCGCCAAAATTCCAAAGATCACGGCACACCCAAATATAGGGCGCCAGACACCCCTATGTTTCACCGATGAGGTGCTGGATCATGAATTTCAGGGATTCAAACCCGTAAACATAGAGGCATACGACGGAACAACAGACCTGAGTCCTGGATCGACGATTACATCCTCCACATACACATGGCCAGAGGAGACGATCTCCACGCCATAAAATACTTACCCCTTAAACTCAAAGGGCCAGCTCGGCATTGGCTTAAAAGCCTCCCCGAAAATACCATTGGAAGCTGGGGAGAACTCGAGGATGCATTTCGGGCAAATTTTCAGGGGACTTATGTCCGCCCTCCAGATGCAGACGATCTAAGTCACATAACTCAATAGCCCGGAGAATCAGCCCGGAAATTCTGGAACAGGTTCCTTACTAAAAAGAACCACATAGTCGACTGTCCGGACACCGAAGCCTTAGCAGCTTTCAAACACAACGTCCGAGACGAATGGCTCGCCAGTACACCTCGCCAAAAAAGCCAAGAACAATGGCCGCATTGACAAGCCTCATGACCCGCTTTATGCTGGAGAGGACAGCTGGCTGGCTAGATGCAGACCAATGACCGAAAGTACATCCGAAATCAGGGATGGAAATAGAAATCACGACGCAGTAAAAGATCAGCGCCGGAATAAGGAAAATGGCCCAAATAGTACGTCGGTCAACGCCGGATTCAAAAGCTCTCGGCCAAACAACAAAACACCGCCCCTAAGGATAATAAAGGACGAGCTATCCAACCTAAACAAGATTCTGATAGACCGTGTCAAATACATCGTACCTCCGGAAGCTCGCAAACCATACCCACAGAGATTGTTGGGTCTTCAAACAGTCCGTGAGATGAACGCTGAACACAAGGGGCTCGACACACCAAGTAAAGATGACGACGAGCACCACAAGCGTAACCCTGAAAACAAAAACTTTCCCACGTGAGGTTAAAAGCAGTAAACTCACTTCACGTGATCAAAGGGAAAAACAAAGCGGCGCCCCTAAAAGGCGCGCCGCACACTGGTTGTCAAAACCAATCACCTTCGACCATCAGGACTATTCCGATAATATCCGGAACGCAGGATGGACTGCCTTGATATTGGATCCTATAATCGACGGATTCCAATCTACACATGTCCTCATGGACGGCGGCAGTGACATAAACCTAATATATCAGGACACAATCCGCGGGATGGGGATAAACCCAACCAAAATTCGCCGTAGCAACACCTCCTTTAAAGGAGTACTGCCCGGCCCATACGCCTCCTCGCACGGGCTCCATATCGCTAGAAGTTGTGTTTGGTTCATCCGACAACTTCCGTCGCGAAGGTTACTCTTCCATGTCGCCCGCTTAAAAGTAGCCATCAAGCACTATTGGGACGTGAAGCTTTCGCCCGCTTTAACGCAATACCGCATTATGCATCTCTAACACTTAAAATGCCCGGTCCACGCGGCATCATCTCGTTAAAAGGAAGTATTAAGTGTTACTTGAGCACGAGAGAACGGGAGACTGCCTTGACAGCCCCACAGCTATCCGGCTCTGCTAGGCAAAGAACCTGAATTGGTCATTCAAACCCCGGACACGGCTAGACGAGTCCGGCGCCTACTAGCGGCATACCCCCATACGAGGGGCCGCATGCATGTATAACAAGAGACAATAAAGCTCAATTTTATTCACTTCTTCGAACCGTACTCTGTTCATTTAATATTAAGTACATCTTTCGCACGATCCTTTTGCTTTCAAACTAAGTTCCTCTCTTTTACAGATGAACAACGTGCTACACCCGTCCAGGATACGGCACAACGGAGACACAGTACGTACGCAGTAGGGACCCGTTGCAAGGATTCTTTTCAGATTAAGACCCTGCGTAAACCTTTTTTCACTGCCTCTCTTGTTGATATACATCCCCGGTTCCTTAATATAACCGAGGAGGAGGCTGGTGCTTTGGCATTGGCCGCACTGAATTTTTTGCTGCACTTACACACAACAGGGGCTTAGGGCATTATTCTGCCCATTTTCATAAAGACCGATACCTTAGGGAGTATTCGGCGTCTCGAGTTAGGCCTTATATGCATCAGCTCCGAATCATGTCTTTGGTAAAATGTTGGGTAGTCGGCTCCTGTGTTTTGCTGCCTTACGTTCCGTTTTCACGACTAACGCGGCAGGAGAACTATCGCGACAGATTGTGCCCGGTTTGGCCGGCGAGCACCTCGAGAGAAAGCCGAAAATCGATCATCATGATATAGCGAGAGACTGGTCAACCACTCGATGACTCACAGGAATGTTTAGAATTCCTCCGCATTAACGAAGGACCGGTTTTCGATCGAGCACATACGCACTTCGAATTCGGAGAGTGCGGTGCCCCGAGGGCTATATAGTAGCCCCACCCTCGAACTCCTATGGCTAAGTGAAAGTGATAAAGCATTATAGTCCGGTTGCCTGGTTTGTTACGCTATCACCTCCTTAACAGGACCAAGACGTTGGATTAAGTGTGAAACAATGCTTTTTTTGCAAACACCCCCGCACTATGTGCGTGGGGGCTGAAGCCAAGGACTGCCATCTTTCAGGTTATATACACATATACATAAACGGCCGCACAGGGAGTAGTTTACTACTTGAACGCACAAGTATAAAAAGCACTTATATTACATTGAAACATTGTTTTCACAAATCATACATGTCATTTAAACATAATATCCTTCGAGCACTGCGTCTCTATTAAACGAGCGCCCGGCAGGACTTCTTCGAAGTAGTGCTCGGCAGGTACTCGGCCTCCGTCCGAATCCTGGGATGCAACGTCAGTGGCCTTCATCTCTGCCCAGTATGTCTTGACACGGGCAAGAGCCATCCGCGCTCCCTCAATGCACGCCGATCGCTTCATTGCGTCGATACGCCGACACCGCACCAAGAAATCGCTGCACTAAACCAAAATAGCTCTTCGGCTGGGGTCCGTCCGCCACAAGTGAGTCAAGACATGCTTCATGGCAAATCCGGACAATCGATTCAGCTCGGCCCATTCGCCAACCGATCGGTCAGCCGCAGAGGACGCCCGACTATGGAATTGCGACTAATATAGCTCTTCCCTTCAGGCCCTTCTTCCGCCCCGGAAGTGCTCAACCGTCCACACGCTTGCCGCCAAGTCCAGATAAGCATCCTCTGAACTCCACAATTTATCCAACTGAGCATACTTTTGGATCTCAGATATTTTCTCCACAGTAAACGGTTTTCCACCGCAATCGCCCGGCGACTCAGCTCCTCCTTGGCAGCTCTCAAAGCCGATTGGGCATTCTTGGATTCGTGGCGGCCTTCTTTAGGCCCTCTTGTTCCGCTTTGACGCGTTCCTTTTCAAGAACCGCGCAGCCGGTAGTACTACTTAACTTTTTGGCCATATCGGCCATCTCCTCTTTGCTTCGGCAGTGAGCAGCCCGTTCAGCTTCTAGCTCTTCGGCCGCCTTTAAAGCGGCCGCATTACTACTCCTAGCTTGCTCTTTCGCTCGGGCGAGTTCTGCCTGCAGCTCCTCAACGGCAGCGTCACCATCTGCATTAAGCATACAAACAGTAAGACATGGGCGTCAAGCTCCCTTACTAGGTGTCCGCATAGAAGTCGCATACCTTGTGAATCGTCAAACCATTTATTGACCAGCGCGATGTTCGCATCCGCCTCGTCAAGTTGCCGCTTTAGTTTGGCATATTCATTAGTCCGGCTGGCCTCCGGACGCCCCGCCACCTGTTTAGAAGCGGCGAGATGTTAAAACTGAGATTTTGATCCTCGGCACGTTGTCAATTTTGACAACATACCGAGTCTCAGAGGCTACTATCTATACAGGGCGCATTTTATATGCATAACTGCCAGAAGGTACATCATTTTTTGCGTACCTCAAACCCCGTCAGTAAGCTTCTGACGGCTTCATGCAATCCGCTCTCCGCGGATGCAAATCTTTCAATCACCGTACCCATTAGAGCACGGTGATCCTCTGAAATAGCCGCTCGCCCGAGCAGATCCTTCAGCTCCTCAGACCACGCCACTTGGCGCTGGACCTTCCGCCCCACGGACTTGGGGAACCCTCCGCGACGACACCTCCGGGTCGTCCGCTTCACATGAGGGTGCGACGGGTGGAGGCGTTTCGCTCTCCATCATCTCCGGACGAAGATCCTCCGAAGACGAGCTCTGCTGAGAAGGGCTGAGGTCCGAACTACAAGGTACAATTTCGGTTATCTTCATAAATAAATACAGGGATGTTCCTTATTTACAAAAAACCCCTTCTTTTGACTTACGGGTGGCTGGAGGGCTGATCCCTAGGGAAATAATGCGGTGGGTTACTTTCCGGGACCCTCTTGAAGATTCCTTCCTCCTCTTTGAGGCCTTGACCTCCGGATCTTCCGAAGCGGTCCTCTTCTCTCCTCGGAAGGTGGGACTCTTAATCCCTCCTTCCTTGATATCCTCCTTCGCAGAGGCAGTTGCTTCCCCGCTCCCCCTTCGCCTTCTTCAAAAGGCGCGACCTTCAACATCTTGGTCAACATGGGATTCGGCGTGGTCTCCGGAGGGAGCCGGACACCTTATTAACTTTGCCTTGGCTATCCACTCCTGTTCAAGAAACGGCTCCTTTAAAGGGCATATATATAAAACAAATGAATGAACAGCTTGTCCGGTTACAGGACTACTTACTTGAGTATCCGGGCGATTGCAGCTTAGTCCTGCGTCCTCGGTCAAGTCCGGACACTTCTTTTGTGATCCGAAGAACAGTTTATACATCTCCACGGGCGTCGTGCCCATAAAATTTTGGAGAGCTCGTGGTCCCTCCGGATTGAATTCCCACAGGCGGAGGGGGCGACGTTTGCAGGGCTGAAGGCGCCGGATCACCATAACATGCGCCACTGCAACAAGATTGATCCCTCTTTCCTAGAGGTCTCGAATATGGCCCTGCAGCAGGGGAACGTCCTTGGACAACCCCCAGTCGAGCCTCTTGTTGACCCATGATGCCAGCCGCTGTGGTGGACCTGAGCGGAAGGCAGGGAGCGCCGCCCATTTGGTGCCCCTGGGAGCGGTGATATAAAACCACTCCCGTTGCCACAAACCAAACTCCTCTTGAAAAGAGCCCTCGGGCCATGGAGCATCAGCACATTTGCTTATGACCACCCCTCCGCACTCTGCTTGTTGCCCCTTGATCATCTTTGGCTCTGCCTTGAAAGTCTTGAGCCACAATCCAAAGTGGGGGGTAATATGGAGGAAGGCCTCACATACGACAATGAATGACGAGATATGGAGGATGGACTCCGGATTCAAGTCATGGAAATCAAGCCCATAATAAAACATGAGCCCCCGCACAAAGGGATCTGTCGGGAAGCCTAAACCCCGACGGAAGTGAGACACGAACACCACGTTCTCGCCGGGCTCGGGAGTGGGAATGACCTGCCCCGAGCAGTGCAGCGTGCGAGATCTCACCGGTTAGATACTGGCGTCTCGCAGCTTTAGCACATCTTCTTACAGAAGCGGAGGAAGACATCCATCGGCCCGTCTGGTCGAGCCGGACATCGTCGAAAGTCCGGCGCTGAATCTGAAGATTTGGGTGTTGGAACTCGGCCGAGGCGAACTCGATAGAGGGTGTAAAAAGGAGAGGGCCTTGGTCTCGTTATAAAGAGGTTGAATACCAAGAGCCCACCCCGTGGTCGACTAGGACTCGCCTTTGATAGAGGAGGCATGCCAACGGGCACGATTGTGTTACCCACGTCCGTATTGATGAGAATCCCGAGATAAGGGGGCACGATCTGCGCTTTGATAAGACGTGCCAAGGAAACCGCCTCGCTAAACACGCTGAGGTGGAACAATAAAAAACGATTCATATAAAGGCCTGGCCGTGGTGTGATGTCACGCCGCGGAATACGTCAGCAGATCTGTGCAAATTATTCTCTCTACGGTGTTATGTGGAACTTGTTTTGCAGAGTCGGACACTATCCTGGTGTTCACAATCTTCTATAAATTATTCGGAGGAAGAACCCGCCTTGCAATGCCGAAGACAACATGCGCGCCGGACTCGTCGTCATTGAATCCTGGTTCAGGGGCTACTGAGGGAGTTCCGGACTAGGGGGTGTCCTGATAGCCGAAGTATCATCATCGGCCGGACTCCAAGACTATGAAGATACAAGATTGAAGACTTCGTCCCGTGTCCGGATGGGACTTTCCTTGGCGTGGAAGGCAAGCTTGGCGATACGGATATGTAGATCTCCTACCTTTGTAACCGACTTTGTGTAACCCTAGCCCTCTCCGTGTCTATATAAACCGGATGGCTTTAGTCCATAGGACGAACAACAATCATACCATAGGCTAGCTTCTAGGGTTTAGCCTCCTTGATCTCGTGGTAGATCCACTCTTGTAACACACATCATCAATATTAATCAAGCAGGACGTAGGGTTTTACCTCCATCAAGAGGGCCCGAACCTGGGTAAAACATCGTGTCCCTTGTCTCCTGTTACCATCCGCCTAGACGCACAGTTCGGGACCCCCTACCCGAGATCCGCCGGTTTTGACACCGACAGATCCCCAGGGCCTGCCAGGTACGCATGCTGCCGGACGAGCCACCTTTCCGTTCCGAATGCGGCCGGTCGAACTGTCGAGCTTGACTCGAGTCAGAATCGAGGGCGTTGTCGATCGCGGAAGGTCACTCTGCCATTCTCGACGCAGCTGCTTGAGCTGTTGAGCGGACTCGAAACAAGGCAAGGGCGTTGCCAATCGTGGGAGAGCCCCCTGGCGTTCAGGTTTCTCATACAAAGGCGTGACATCTACAGGGGGGAATAACCTCAAATAAGAAGGGTAGCATAAATAAGGGTTCAGTGCAAGTTAGCTTCTGTTTGCGATCGCTCAAGTGTCGACCTTCTGGCCTCCTTTCTTCTTCAAGGGTCGCAAAGATGAAGGAGTGTCGGGCTAACTGCTAAAGCCGATTCTCACAACTGCGCCCCTACCTGGCGCGCCAGAGATGTCGGTGTGAGGACGACACCTATGGGATCACAAGAATCCCTACTACGGTTGCGGGGCGCGAGGTCGTGAGAAGAGCGGATCAAACAGATAGCACACGGTTTCTTTATCCAGGTTCGGGCCGCGAGGATGCGTAAAACCCTACTCCTGCTTTGGTGGTTTGTGTATCTGTGTTCTTGAACTAGCAATGGGGCGTGAGGAGCTCCAAAAATCCGAATCCTCCTCCTGGTCGCCTTGGGCCTCCTTTTATAGGGAAAGGGGTTGCTACAGTGGCACACAGGAGGTGGAAAGGGCTGATGATCTGAGTTTATCCCTCGTATTACATGACAAGGCACCTTTAATGTGTCTTGCTTAGGTGTCCTTGCTTTATCGGGGACGGGGGAGAGCCCTGTCTCGTCCGTCGCCGCTCCCTTTCGTGTTGACACGTGCCCTGGCCAGCGGTGCTCGTGGTGCCATGTAGGCAGGCAGGCAGCTGAGGTGGCGCGGTGGTGGGTCTCCACGAAGATCCGCTTGCCGCCACGCAGGTGCCTGCCCAACTGGTTGGCTCGGCAGCTGCATGCGAACAGCGGTGAAGGTTTGATTGGCGCGGGCCCGATGGTGGCCTTACGGGTGTCCTTGGCAAGGGCCTCGCCGTAGCCCCGGCAAGGGTCTTGCCGTGGCGCCGCCGTCATCCACAGCAAGGCTCTTGCCGGGGGCCTTGTGGTCCTCCTTGGCTGGGATCCCGCCAAGAGTCGTCATCTTCTATAGTGTGTATCTCATCTTGAATGTCTTCACAAAGATCTCCATGCCACCACGGGGATGTCTCCCGAATCCTTGCCCCATGGGGGCAGTGGACTCAAGGGTGACTCGCTCCGTAGGTGTGGGACAAGCTGCCACGGCAAGGGTTTGCCGGGTTTGCTAAACCGCCCCGGCAAGGGTCTTGCCGGGGGAGTCCGCTTCGTCCCCTTTGCTCTTTGTGGTCTTGGCCTTGGCGTCGTTCTGTTCCTTTCGAGCTTTGGCCTTACCTTGGCTCACCTCCCTTGCCTTGCTCAGTGCGTTGGCGCCCACGGCTCAGACTGCCCGTGCACAGTTATAGGGGTACAAAAAGTGTACCCCTCTTTTTGTACACCGACACAGTCCGTGTGTGAGAAAAACGGTTAGACCCCTCCGCCGATGCCCCAGATTGGTATAACGGACACGGTGAGTTTCATTTGAATGGTCATTAGTTACTAGTATTCCCATTTCAGTTGCATCATGCTAACGAGACATTGCAAATGATCTTTGGTGCAACATGCCTCCCGACAAGCATCAACCGATCCTTCTCCGTCTCACACTGGCACAACCCCGACCCCGACCGGTCCTTCTCCGTCTGGCACTTGCGCAAACCCAGCCGGTTCTTCGCCTCCATGATGACGGTAAGTTTTCTCTAGTGTTTTGCTTACGAAATGCATAAAGACCTAGACTTTGCTTTGTTTCCTCCAAAATGCTTACCATAATGACCTAGACTTAGCTCATCTTCCTCCAAAATGACATAATTAGCTTACTTAGATCCAAAATGATCTATACTTAGCTTTGTTTCCTCCGAAATGACCTAAGTTAGCTCTAATATGCTAAGCTATCTCTAATATGCTTAGTTACCTAGGTTTGCTCAATAACGACATACACTTAGCTTACTTATGTAAAAAAATGGCATAATTAGCTTACTTAGGTTTGAAATGGCATAACAATCTTGGTAACCTCACATATGCAATATAGTTAGCTTATTTTCCTCGAAAATGACATAATAAGCCTAATTAGCTCCAAAATGATCAACTTTACCTAAGTTAGCTCCAAAATGACCTAATCTAACTCTAAAATGCTAAATTAGCTCTAATATGCTGAGTTACCTGGGTTAGCTCAATAAAGACCTATAATTAGCTTACTTATGTCAAAAATGGCATAATATTCTTAGTTAACTCAAAAATGGCATAATTACCTAGGTTAGCTCCAAAATCACCAAGTTTACCTAGGTTATTTCCAATATGATGCATTTTACCTAGGTTAGCTCCAAAATGACCTATTTACCTAGCTTAGCTCTAAAATGACCTACACACTTAGCATTTTTACCTAGCTTAGCTAAAAAATGGCATTTTTACCTACCTTAGTTAGAAGAATAAGAAGATAAAGAAGAGGAGAGGAGAAAAGGAAAGAGAAGATAAATTCTTCTTCTTCTTTTTCTTCTAGCTAGTCTTCTTCTTCTTCTAACATTCATCTTTCCTAATTTACATATTTGCTTTAGGTGAGGAAGCTTGCATGATGGAGTGTACTCTTCTCCTTGTGCTTCCTTTAGGATATGTTGATATGTTGGATATGTTGTTGGAAACTTGTTTTGGATATGTATGTATGGATATGTTGTTGGAAACCATTGCATATATTGGATATGTTGTTGGAAACTTGTATGTTGGATATGTTGAGTGGAAACTTATTGTTGGTATGCTTGTTGAAATTATTTTCAAATGTGTGTGTGTGTGTGTATGTGTGTGTATCTATGAAATTCTATCAAATTAAATGAATTTAAGAAAAACAGGGGCTATATAGGCACTTTGCCGTCTGCTGGCAGACGGCAAAGAGCTTTGCCGTCAGCCAGCAGGCGGCAAATCTGCCACGTGGCAGCTACCTGTGCAACCTGGGGTGCACTGGGCTGGCCTATTTGGCAGCTTTGCCGTCCGCTGGCAGAGGTCTTTGCCGTCAGACGGCAAAGCACGCCGTTAACCCCCTAATGGACCTAACCTGCCATGTGTGCCGTCCAGGCTCTTTGCCGTCTGCTGGCGGATGGCAAAGACCCTTTCATCTTTGTCGTCCGCCAGCAAATGGCAAAGAACCCTTTGTCATAGCTTATTCAGCAGGACCTGTTGTCGTCCGCCAGCAGACGACAAAGAACCCTTTGTCGTAGCTTATTCAGCCGGACCTGTTGCCATCTGCTGGCGGACGGCAATGGCCTTTTGTCTGGCCGCCGTGCATGCCTTTGCTGTCAGCCATGGCAGACGGCAAAGTGCCTGATTCCTGTAGTGTTAGTGGGAACTTGAGGTATTTCCATGGTGAATCCATTCTGCACCACGGTCCACATCTCATCATCAGTTGCTCGGAGAGGGATCTTCATCTTCTCCTTCCAGAAGGGATAGTCCGTCCCATCAAAGATGGGGATCTTGAGGTGCGACTTGTAACTCACCGAAGACATACACTCGTACAGCGACGTGCTAAACAAACGGTTTTTAACCCCTTTCCACGATGCTACCTCTTGAGCACTGCGTTGGTTTTTCCCTTGAAGAGGAAAGGGTGATGTAGCAAAGTAGCGTAAGTATTTACCTCAGTTTGAGAACCAAGGTATCAATCCAGTAGGAGGCCACACGCAAGTCCCTCGTACCTACACAAACAAATAAGAACCTTGCAACCAACGCGATAAAGGGGTTGTCAATCCCTTCACGGACACTTGCAAAAGTGAGATCTGATAGAAATGATAAGATAATATTTTTGGTATTTTTATGATAAAGATTAAAAGTAAAGAACGTAAAATAAAATAGATGTAAACTTATATGATGGAGAATAGACCCGGGGGCCATAGGTTTCACTAGTGGCTTCTCTCAAGATAGCATAAGTATTACGGTGGGTGAACAAATTACTGTCGAGCAATTGATAGAACTGAGCATAGTTATGAGAATATCTAGGCATGATCATGTATATAGGCATCATGTCCATGATAAGTAGACCGACTCCTGCCTGCATCTACTACTATTACTCCACACATCGACTGCTATCCAGCATGCATCTAGAGTATTAAGTTCATAAGAACAGAGTAACGCATTAGGCAAGATGACATGATGTAGAGGGATAAACTCAAGAAATGTGATATAAACCCCATCTTTTTATCCTCGATGGCAACAATACAATACGTGTCGTTTCCCCTTCTGTCACTAGGATCAAGCACCGCAAGATTGAACCCAAAGCTAAGCACTTCTCCCAATGCAAGAAAGATCAATCTAGTAGGCCAAACCAAACTGATAATTCAAAGGGATTTGCAAAGATAACCAATCATACATAAAAGAATTCAGAGGAGATTCAAATATTGTTCATAGATAATCTTGATCATAAACCCACAATTCATCGGATCTCAACAAACACACCGCAAAAGGAGCTACATCAAATAGATCTCCAAGAGAATCGACGACAACTTTGTATTGAGATCGAAAGAGAGAGAAGAACCCATCTAGCTAATAACTATGGACCCGAAGGTCTGTGGTAAACTATTCACATATTATCGGAGAGGCTATGGTGTTGATGTAGAAGCCCTCCATGATCGATGCCCCCTCGGCGGAGCGCCGAAAAAGGCCCCAAGATGGGATCTACGGGTACAGAAGGTTGCGGCGGTGGAAATAGGTTTTCGAGGTGCTCCTGGATGGTTTTGGGGTAAGTAGGTATATATAGGAGGAAAAAGTAGGTCGGCGGAGCCACGAGGGGCCCACGAGGGTGGAGGGTTCGCCCAAGGGGTAGGCGTGCCCCCTGCCTCGTGGCCTCCTTGTTGATTGCTTGACGTCCACTCCAAGTCCTCTGGATCAAGTTTGTTCCAAAAATCCTGCTCCCGAAGGTTTCATTCCGTTTGGACTCCGTTTGATATTCTTTTTCTGCGAAACACTGAAATTGGCAAAAAAACAGCAATTTGCACTGGGCCTTGGGTTAATAGGTTAGTCCCAAAAATAATATAAAAGTGTATAATAAAGCCCATTAAACATCCAAAACAGAATATAATAGCATGGAGCAATCAAAAATTATAGATACGTTGGAGACGTATCATGCGACGACATTTGGAACCGTCGCCAAGTGAGTGTGTGCGATAGGGTGTCCTTCCCACACGACCCAGAAATCATCGGGGATAGGCCCTCCTGGGACCCAGGCTGGGGCCGTGTGCGATCAGGCGAGGCATCGAAACCCAATCATTTCCGTAGGTATGTACATCCCACACGGTGAATCCCAGAAAATCATTTCTCAGAGGTATGTACATCCCACACGGTGAATCCCAGAAAATCATTTCCGTAGGTATGTACATCCCACACGGTGAGTCCCAGAAAATCATTTACAGAGGTATGTACATCCCACAGGTGAATCCTAGAAAAACATTTCCGTGGGTATGTATATCACACACAGTTCTTTGTGTGGAAATGATTGTGCAAGGTGGCCCTAACGCATAAGCAGTTCATTTAGGAAGCCGTGTGTGATTGTTAGTTGATCGAACATGCCTACTTTCTAGAAACCGTGTGGGTTGTTTGAGTTCATCACCCACGGTGCTGTCTGAGTAACCGTCTGCAATAGAAAACCCCAATAAGCAGGGTAATTAGCCTATTATTGATGATCCGTGTACTAATCAAACTGATATTTCTTATAAAACATGCCAGATATTTCATATCCGTATAAAAGCAACCAGGATTTCATAATCGAATTACATCATATAGCTTCAAAGACTCGCCACGCCCATTACACAACAGCACCAAGTTTCACATGCAGCATCAAAAACCTTCGGAAAGTAGCATCATACACGGTAAATATTCAGATGAATCTCATCTGGGAAACTGCAGAAGCGGAAGGCAAATATTGAGCCTTCAGTGATGTCGAATGTCCTTGCAACTTTAGGCCAGTGGGTATGGATAATTGCCCGCCCAACCTTCGTCCTCTTCAGCAAGACTTCAATATTGTACCGTGGATGTTGAATGAATACCTTCCTCGCCTCTTGACCATGCAGATGCTTTGAGAGGTAATCATCGGTGAGCTTCTTTGGAAAGTACTGAAAACAAAGCTATGCATAAATCGCTGATGTAAATTTTGAAATGGCGCAAGGGGTAAAAACAAGGTAAAAGAATTGGTACCATCCTATAGTTGATTGATGTCTTCTTCATTGTGCAAACAAAGATCTTGTTGTTATTCGTCGCAAGTTTCTTCATCCTAACAATCTTTCTGAGTTTCTTGACTTGACTGATATTCATGGACATCTCATTTCCCCATATGCAAAATGGGTCGAACAATGGGTCTAAGCCTCCGACAGTAGGACCTACATGTGCAAGACCAAATTGTAAGAAACCTAAATATTAGAATGATTCCTGCAACTACACAATAATGTGCTATCAGTCAAAGGACCCTGCTTGAACAAACCTCGATGGTAAACCGCAGTGTCTCCCATTGTTTCCCTACAACACACATAAGGAAGATCTTGATCAGGTTATCTCAGAGTTGCCATACTATCAGTATAATATGTATTGAGTACAACCATATTCGATTGGTGTCACATTCATAACAATACAAAATTGTACCCAAAAAATGAAAATCAAATTGCAGAACTGAACCAAATGCTAAATGGACAATGTACCAAATGAACCAAAATAGTTAACTCGAAAGCACGACATTGCAATAGAAACATGTACTAGAAGATAAGACAGTTAACAAAACAAAGAATGCTTGAGAACAAGATTACGAAATGTAGCAATTGTTGGACCAAAGTGTTAACTGAACATTACATTTCAGAGGACCAAACTGTTAACTGAACATCAGATTGCATATTAACATTACAGATGACAGATCACTAGAAGGCACTGGCGGTGACCTCGAGAAAACATCACGAACTGTATTTTAAAGTAGACAACTGCGTGGTGGTGTCGACGGTGGCCTCGAAGACAAGGTGCTCCTCCAAGATCTAGCGGTCGACACGCATGGCAGCCATAGTGACCTCGTTCACACATGTGCTACCTCTTGAGCACTGCGTTGGATTTCCCCGAAGAGGAGAGGATGATGCAACAAAGTAGCGTAAGTATTTCCCTCAGTTTTTGAGAACCAAGGTATCAATCCAGTAGGAGGCTACGCACAAGTCCCTCGTACCTGCACAAAAAAATAGCTCCTAGCAACCAACGCGATTAGGGGTTGTCAATCCCTTCACGGTCACTTACGAGAGTGAGATCTGATAGAGATGATAAATAATATTTTTGGTATTTTTTATATAGAGATGCAAAGTGAAAAGTAAAAGGCAAAGTAAAAACAAAGCAAGTATTAAAGTAATGGAGATCGATATGATGAGAATAGACCCGGGGGGCCATAGGTTTCACTAGTGTCTTCTCTCAAGAGCATAAGTATTCTACGGTGGGTGAACAAATTAATGTTGAGCAATTGACAGAATTGAGCATATTTATGAGTATATCTAGGTATGATCATGTATATAGGCATCACTTCCGAGACAAGTAGACCGACTCCTGCCTGCATCTACTACTATTACTCCACTCATCGACCGCTATCCAGCATGCATCTAGAGTATTAAGTTAAAACAGAGTAACGCTTTAAGCAAGATGACATGATGTAGAGGAATAAATTCATGCAATATGATAAAAACCCCATCCTGTTATCCTCGATGGCAACAATACAATACGTGCCTTGCTGCCCTTCTCACATCCGGAAAGGACACCGCAAGATTGAACCCAAAGCTAAGCACTTCTCCCATTGCAAGAACTACCAATCTAGTTGGCCAAACCAAATGGATAATTCGAAGAGACTTGCAAAGATAACCAATCATACATAAAAGAATTCAAAGAAGATTCAAATATTGTTCATAGATAATCTTGATCATAAACCCACAATTCATCGATCTCAACAAACACACCGCAAAAAGAAGATTACATCGAATAGATCTCCACGAGAGAGGGGGAGAACATTGTATTGAGATACAAAAAGAGAGAAGAAGCCATCTAGATACTAGCTATGGACCCGAAGGTCTGAAGTAAACTACTCACACTTCATTGGAGGGGCTATGGTGATGATGTATAAGCCCTCCGTGGTGGATGCCCCCTCCGGCGGAGCTCCGAAACAGGCCCCAAGATGGGATCTCGTGGATATAGAAAGTTGCAGCGGTGGAATTAGGTTTTTGGCTCCTGTTCTGATCGTTTGGGGGTACATAGGTATATATAGGAGGAAGGAGTACATCGGTGGAGCAACAGGGGCCCCACGAGGCGGGCGCCCCACCCTCGTGACCGCCTCACATTTATTGGAGTAGGGTCCAAGTCTCATCGGATCACGATCGGTGAGTAAATCACGCTCCCAAGGTTTCATTCCGCTTGGACTCCGTTTGATATTCCGCTTCTTTGAAACCTTTGAAATAGGCAAAAATGTAAATTCTGGGATGGGCCTCCGGTTAATAGGTTAGTCCCAGAAATAGTATAAAAGTGGAAAATAAATCCCAATATAGTCCAAAACAATAGATAAAGTAGCATGGAGCAATCAAAAATTATAGATACGTTGGAGACGTATCAGGCATCCCCAAGCTTAATTCTTGCTCGTCCTCGAGTAGGTAAATGATAAAAAGAGAATTTTTGATGCGGAGTGATACTTTGGCATAATTTCAATGTAAATCTTCTTAATTGTGGTATGAATATTCAGATCCGAAAGATTCAAGACAAAAGTTCATATTGACATAAAAATAATAATACTTCAAGCATACTAACTAAGCAATTATGTATTCTCAAAATAACATGGCCAAAGAAAGTTATCCCTACAAAATCATATAGTATGGCTATGCTCCATCTTCCCCAAACAAAATATTTAAATCATGCACAACCCCGATGACAAGCCAAGCAATTGTTTCACACTTTAACATTTTCAAAACTTTTTCAATCTTCACGCAATACATGAGCATGAGCCATGGATATAGCACTATATGTGGAATAGAATGGTGGTTGTGGAGAAGACAAAAAGGGAGAAGATAGTCTCACATCAATTAGGCGATCAACGGGCTATGGAGATGCCCATCAATAGATACCAATGTGAGTGAGTAGGGATTGCCATGCAACGGATGCACTAGAGTTATAAGTATATGAAAGCTCAACAAAAGAAACTAAGTGGGTGTGCATCCAACTTGCTTGCTCACGAAGACCTAGGGCATTTGAGGAAGCCCATCATTGGAATATACAAGCCAAGTTCTATAATGAAAAATTCCCACTAGTATATGAAAGTGACAAAACGAGAGACACTCTATCATGAAGATATTGGTTCTACTTTGAAGCACAAGTGTGGTAAAAGGATAGTAGCATTGTCCCTTCTCTTTTTTTCTCTCATTTTTTTCTTCTTTTTATTTGGGCCTTTTCTCTTCTTCTTTTTTGGCCTCTTTTTTTCATTTTTATTTTTCGTCTGGAGTCTCATCCCGACTTGTGGGAGAATCATGGTCTCCATCATCCTTTCCTCACTTGGGACAATTCTCTAAAGAATGATGATCATCTCACTTTTATTTTTCTTACAACTCAACAATTACAACTCGATTCTTAGAACAAAGTATGACTCTATATGAATGCCTCCGGCGGTGTACCGGGATATGCAATGAAACAAGAGTGACATGTATGAAAGAATTATGAAAGGTGGCTTTGCCACAAATACGATGTCAACTACATGATCATGCTAGAAATATGACAATAATGGAGTGTGTCATAATAAACGGAACGGTGGAAAGTTGCATGGCAATATACCTCGGAATGGCTATGGAAATGCCATGATAGGTAGGTATGGTGGCTGTTTTGAGGAAGATATATGGTGGGTGTATGATACCGCTAAAAGTGCGTGGTATTAGAGAGGCTAGCAATGGTGAAAGGATGGGAAAAGTGTGTATAATCCATGGACTCAACATTAGTCATAAAGAACTCATATACTTATTGCAAAAATCTAGAAGTTATCAAAGCAAAGTATTACGCGCATGCTCCTAGGGGATAGATTGGTAGGAAAAGACCATCGCCGTCCCCGACCGCCACTCATAAGGAAGACAATCAATAAATAAATCATGCTCCGAGTTCATCACATAACGGTTCACCATAATGCATGCTACGGGAATCACAAACTTCAACACAAGTATTCTTTAAATTCACAACTACTCAACTAGCATGACTCTAATATCACCATCTTCATATCTCAAAACTATTATCAAGCATCAAACTTTTCTTAGTATTCAACGCACTCAAAAGAAAGTTTCACATATCTTGAATACCAAGTATATTAATATTAAGCAAATTACCATGCTATTAACAACTCTCAAAATAATCTAAGTGAAGCATGAGAGATCAATAGTTTCTTTAAAACAAATCCACCACCGTGCTCTAAAAGATCTAAGTGAAGCACTAGAGCAAAAATTATCACGCTCAAAAGATATAAGTGAAGCACTATGAGCAAAATTATCAAGCTCAAAAGATATAAGTGAAGCACATAGAGTATTTTATCAAATTACAATTTATGTATGGCTCTCTCAAAAGGTGTGTACAGCAAGGATGATTTTGGTAAACTAACAAGCAAAGACACAAATAATACAAGACGCTCCAAGCAAAACACATACAATGTGGTGAATAAAAATATAGCTCCAAGTAAATTACCGATGGAAGTAGATTTAAAGAGGGGATGCCTTCCGGGCATCCCCAAGCTTTGACTTTTTGGTGTCCTTGGATTATCTTGGGGTGCCATGGGCATCCCCAAGCTTAGGCTCTTGCCACTCCTTGTTCCATAATCCATCAAAAGAATTTACCCAAAACTTGAAAACTTCACAGCACAAAACTCAATAGAAATCTCGTGAGCTCCGTTAGAGAAAGAAAACAAAAGACTACTTTAATGTACTGTAATGAACTCATTCTTTATTTATATTGGTGTTAAACCTACTGTATTCCAACTTCTCTATGGATTATAAACTATTTTACTAGCCATAGATTCATCAAAATAAGCAAACAACACACGAAAAACAGAATCTGTCAAAAACAGAACAGTCTGTAGTATTCTGTAACTAACGCAAACTTCTGGAACTCCAAAAAATCTACCAAAATTAGAAGACCTAGACAATTTGTTTATTGATCAGAAGCAACTGGAATCAGTATTTTATCACGTTCTGGTGATTTTTAATAATTCCGGCACTCAGCTCAAAGTTTCTGGAAATTACAGCAAGATCAAATAACTATCATCCAAGAAAATCCAATAGGTCTAGCTTGGCACAAAAACTAATTAAAACATAAAAACACATCTAAACAGAGGCTAGATGGATTATTTATTCCTAAACAGAAGTAAAAACAAAAAAAATAAAAATAAAATTGGGTTGCCTCCCAACAAGCGCTATCGTTTAACGCCCCTAGCTAGGCATAAAAGCAAGGATAGATCTAAGTAGTGCCGTCTTTTGTAGGCAATTCTTCAATGAGGCATCTACCTTCTTTAGAATTTTCTTTCTCTCTAGTAATTGTCAAATTTTTAGGCAAAAGATCGAAAAATTCATTCATAGCAAATGGTTCCTTAATGATGGCAAAAAGATTGGGATGAACACTTATAGATTTAAGATCCGCAGTTTCCTTACTAGATGATTCACCCTTATTCTTAGGAACATAAATAAATTTAGTATTTTTAGTAGATGAACTTGGAGTGTTTTTTACGGAAGAAAAAGCGGTTCCCATGTTGTTAATGATACCGTCAAGTTTATTGATTCTAGTGGAATCTAGATTTATTTTCTCATTAACAATGGGTTCTTTTTCTTTAATATTTTTCAAAGTCATTCCTACCTTAGATCCATATTGTGTAATTTGATTGTGGATCTTTTTATCAAGATTTTCAATTGATTCAATGGTAGCAACTTTATTCTCAATAATTTCAAGTCTTTGCATAACATGCTCCAAAGTTAACATAGTTCCATTAACCAAAAGAGGTGGTGAGCCAAATAAATCTATTAAAGCATTATAAGAATCGAAAGTATGGCTACCCAAGAAATTCCCTCCGGTAATAGTATCAAGGATATATCTATACCAAGGATTAGCACCTACGTAAAAATTACGAAGAAGAACTGAAGTAGATTGCTTCCTGGTAGATCTATTTTGAGCATTGCAAATTCTATACCAAGCGTCTTTTAGATTTTCTCCCTCCCTTTGCTTAAAATTTAGAACTTCATTCTCGGGAGATAACGGAGAAGATAAGAGACTATTCATGACTACAAGCAAGCAAACTAACACACGAGCAAACAAGCGGACTAGGAAAAGGCAAACGGGAAAAAGAGGAGGAGGTTGGGAAAGAGAGGGCGAATAAAACGGCAAGGGTGAAGTGGGGGAGAGGAAAACGAGAGGCAAATGGCAAATAATGTAATGCGGGAGATAGGGATTGTGATGGGTACTTGGTATGTAGACTTTAACGGTGCCAGAAGTGGCTTATTGTTAGGAGTCCAAGTCTTGACTTGCTCTTGCGTAAGCCTCCCCGGCAACGGCGCCAGAAATTCTTCTTGCTACCTCTTGAGCACTGCGTTGAATTTCCCCTAAGAGGAGAGGATGATGCAGCAAAGTAGCGTAAGTATTTCCCTCAGTTTTTGAGAACCAAGGTATCAATCCAAGAGGAGGCTACGCACAAGTCCCTCGTGACCAAGACAAAACAATAGCTCCTAGCAACCAACGCGATTAGGGGTTGTCAATCCCTTCACGGTCACTTACTTAGAGTGAGATCTAATAGAGATGATAAATAATATTTTTGGTATTTTTATATAGAGATGCAAAGTGAAAAGTAAAAGGCAAAGTAAAACAAAGCAAGTATTAAAGTAATGGAGATTGATATGATGAGAATAGACTCGGGGGCCATAGGTTTCACTAGTGGCTTCTCTCAAGAGCATAAGTATTCTACGGTGGGTGAACAAATTACTGTTGAGCAATTGACAGAATTGAGCATAGTTATGAGTATATCTAGGTATGATCATGTATATAGGCATCACGTCCGAGACAAGTAGACCGACTCCTGCCTGCATCTACTACTATTACTCCACTCATCGACCGCTATCCATCATGCATCTAGAGTATTAAGTTAAAAACAGAGTAACTCCTTAGCAAGATGACATGATGTGGAGGGATAAATTCATGCAATATGATAAAAAAACCATCTTGATATCCTCAATGGCAACAATATAATACGTGCCTTGCTGCCCCTTCTGTCACTGGGAAAGGACACCGCAAGATTGAACCCAAAGCTAAGCACTTCTCCCATTGCAAGAACTACCAATCTAGTTGGCCAAACCAAACGGATAATTCAAGAGACTTGCAAAGATAACCAATCATACATAAAAGAATTCAGAGAAGATTCAAATATTGTTCATAGATAATCTTGATCATAAACCCACAATTCATCGATCTCAACAAACACACCGCAAAAAGAAGATTACATCGAATAGATCTCCACGAGAGAGGGGGAGAACATTGTATTGAGATCCAAAAAGAGAGAGGAAGTCATCTAGCTACTAGCTATGGACCCGAAGGTCTGAAGTAAACTACTCACACTTCATCGGAGGGGCTATGGTGATGATGTAGAAGCCCTCCATGGTGGATGCCCTCCCAAGTGAGCTCCTAACAGGCCCCAAGATGGGATCTCGTGGATACTGAGAAAGTTGCGACGGTGGAATTAGGTTTTTGGCCCTGCTCGATCGCTTGGGGGTACGTAGGTATATATAGGAGGAAGGAGTACGCCGAGCAACAGGGGCCCACGAGACAGGGCGCCCCCACCCTCGTGACCGCCTCTGTTACTTCTTGGAGTAGGGTCCAAGTCTCCGGATCACGCTCGTGAGAAAATCATGTTCCCAAGGTTTCATTCCATTTGGACTCCGTTTGATATTCCGCTTTCTTCAAACAATGAAATACGCAAAAAAATAGCAATTTCTGGCTGGGCCTCCGGTTAATAGGTTAGTCCCAAAAATAATATAAAAGTGGAAAATAAAGCTCAATATAGTCCAAAACAATAGATAAAGTAGCATGGAGCAATCAAAAATTATAGATACGTTGGAGATGTATCAGCGTGCGGCCGCATGCTACTCAGCTCCATGTTATACTGCGTGTAAAATGGCTGTGGGCGGCACTTAATTGGAGGAGGGGGCAGTGATTTCGATAGAAGAATTGCCTACCAAAGATGGCAATACCTAGATCTATCCTTGCTTTTATGTCTAGCTAGGGGCGTTAAACGATAGCGCTTGTTGGGAGGCAACCCAATTTTATTTTTAGTTTTTTTTTGTTTTTTGCTTCTGTTTAGGAACAAATATTTGTTCTAGCCTCTGGTTAGATGTATTTTTATGTTTTAATTAGTGTTTGTGCCAAGTTAAACCTATAGGATCCTCTTGGATGATAGTTATTTGATCTTGCAGAAAATTCCAGAAACTTTCTGTTCACGAAAATAATTGTTAAAAATCACCAGAACGTGATAAAATATTGATTCCGATTGATTCTTTTGTTTTCTTTCGCTAACGGAGCTCACAAGATTTTCTGCTGAGTTTTGTGTTGTGAAGTTTTCAAGTTTTGGGTGAAAGATTTGATGGATTATGGAACAAGGAGTGGCAAGAGCCTAAGCTTGGGGATTCCCATGGCACACCCAAGATAATCTAAGGATACCTAAGAGCCAAAGCTTGGGGATGCCCTAAGGCATCCCTCTTCGCTCTACTTCCATCGGTAACTTTACTTGGAGCTGTATTTTTATTCACCACATGATATGTGTTTTTCTTGGAGTGTCTTGTATTATTTGAGTCTTTATTTTTAGTTTACCACAATCATCTTTGCTGTACACACCTTTTGAGAGAGACACACATGATTCGGAAATTATTAGAATACTCTATGTGCTTCACTTATATCTTTTGAGTTATATAGTTTTTGCTCTAGTACTTCACTTATATCTTTTAGAGCACGGTGGTGGATTTGTTTTATAGAAACTATTGATCTCTCATGCTTCACTTAGATTATTTTGAGAATATTAAATAGCGTGGTAATTTGCTTAAATAATCCTAATATGCTAGGTATTCAAGATTAGTAAAACTTTCTTATGAGTGTTTTGAATACTAAGAGAAGTTTGATGCTTGATGATTGTTTTGAGATATGGAGGTAGTGATATCAAAGTTGTGCTAGTT
This sequence comes from Aegilops bicornis, assembly GCA_021605145.1. Taxonomy (NCBI): domain Eukaryota; kingdom Viridiplantae; phylum Streptophyta; class Magnoliopsida; order Poales; family Poaceae; genus Aegilops; species Aegilops bicornis. The sequence continues at coordinate 720,738,116 of CM038670.1, read as the reverse complement.
GAGTAGCTGTGAATTTGAGAAATACTTGTGTTAAAGTTTGCAAGTCCCGTAGCATGCACGTGTGGTAAATGTTATGTAACAAATTTGAAACATGAGGTGTTCTTTGATTGTCCTCCTTATGAGTGGCGGTCGGGGACGAGCGATGATCATTTCCTACCAATCTATTCCCCTAGGAGCATGTGCGTAGTGCTTGGTTTTTGATGACTTGTAGATTTTTGCAATAAGTATGTGAGTTCTTTATGACTAATGTTGAGTCCATGGATTATACGCACTCTCACCTTTCCATCATTGCTGGCCTCTTCGGGACCGTGCATTGTCCTTTCTCACATTGAGAGTTGGTGCAAACTTCGCCGGTGCATGCAAACCCCGTGATATGATACGCTCTTTCACACATAAACCTCCTTATATCTTCCTCAAAACAACCACCATACCTACCTATTATGGCATTTCCATAGCCATTCCGAGATATATTTCCATGCAACTTTCCACCGTTCCGTTTATCATGACACGTTCATCATTGTCATATTGTTTTGCATGATCATGTAGTTGACATAGTATTTGTTGGAAAGCCCCCGTTCATAATTCTTTCATACATGTCACTCTTGGTTCATTGCATATCCCGGTACACCGCCGGAGGCATTCATATAGAGTCATACTCTGTTCTAGTATCGAGTTGTAATCATTGAGTTGTAAATAAATAGAAGTGTGATGATCATCATTTTCTAGAGCATTGTCCCAAGTGAGGAATAAAAAAAGAGAGAGAAAGGCCATAAAAAAAGAAGGCCCAAAAAAATGAGAGAAAAAGTGAGAAGGGACAATGTTACTATCCTTTTACCACACTTGTGCTTCAAAGTAGCACCATAATCTTCATGATAGAGAGTCTCTTGTTTTGTCATTTTCATATACTAGTGGGAATTTTTCATTATAGAACTTGGCTTGTATATTCCAACAATGGGCCTCCTCAAGTGCCCTAGGTCTTCATGAGCAAGCAAGTTGGATGCACACCCACTTAGTTTCTTTTGTTGAGCTTTCATATATTTATAGCTCTAGTGCATCCGTTGCATGGCAATCCCTACTCCTTGCATTAACATAAATCGATGGGCATCCCCATAGCTCATTGATTAGCCTCGTTGATGTGAGACTTTCTCCTTTTTTGTCTTCTCCACATAACCCCCATCATCATATTCTATTCCACCCATAGTGTTATATCCATGGCTCACGCTCATGTATTGCGTGAAGGTTGAAAAAGTTTGAGATTACTAAAGTATGAAACAATTGCTTGGCTTGTCATCGGGGTTGTGCATGATGAGAGCATTCTTGTGTGACGAAAATGGAGCATGAGTAAACTATATGACTTTGTAGGGGTGAACTTTCTTTGGCCATGTTATTTTGAGAGGACATAATTGCTTAGTCAGTATGCTTGAAGTATTATTATTTTTATGTCAATATTGAACTTTTATCTTGAATCTGTCGGATCTGAATATTCATACCACAATTAAGAAGCATTACATTGAAATTATGCCAAGTAGCATTCCACATCAAAAATTATTTTTTTATCACCTACTCGAGGATGAGCAGGAATTAAGCTTGTGGATGCTTGATACGTCTCCAACGTATCTATAATTTTTGATTGCTCCATGCTATGTTATCTTATGTTTTGGACATTATTGGGCTTTATTATACACTTTTATATTATTTTTGGGACTAACCTATTAACCGGAGGCCCAGCCCAGAATTGCTATATTTTTTGCGTATTTTAGAGTTTCACAGAAAAAGAATATCAAACAGAGTCCAAACGGAATGAAACCTTCGGGAACGTGATTTTTGGAACGAACATGATCCAGAGGACTTGGACCCTACGTCAAGAAAGCTACCAGGAAGCCACGAGGTAGGGGGCACGCCTACCCCCCTGGGTGCGCCCTCCACCCTCGTGGGCCCCATGTTGCTCCACCGACGTACTCCTTCCTCCTATATATACCTCACGCACTTCAAACTACCAGACACGGAGCCAAAAACCTAATTTCACCGTCGCAACCTTCTCGCACTGTGAGATCCCATCTTGGGGCCTGTTAGGAGCTCCACCGAGGGGGCATCGATCATGAGGGCTTCTACATCAACACCATAGCCTCTCCGATGATGTGTGAGTAGTTTACTTCAGACCTTCGGGTCCATAGTTATTAGCTAGATGGCTTCTTCTCTCTTTTGGATCTCAATACAATGTTCTCCCCTCTCTTGTGGAGATCTATTCGATGTAATCTTCTTTTGCGGTGTGTTTGTTGAGACTGATGAATTGTGGGTTTATAATCAAGTTTATCTATGAACAATATTTGAATCTTCTGAATTCTTTTATGTATGATTGGTTATCTTTGCATCGAATTATCAGTTTGGTTTGGCCTACTAGATTGATCTTTCTTGCAATGGGAGAAGTGCTTAGCTTTGGGTTCAATCTTGCGGTGTCCTTTCCCAAAGGATGAGGGGCAGCAAGGCACGTATTGTATTGTTGCCATCGAGGATAACAAGATGGGTTTATATCATATTGCATGAGTTTATCCCTCTACATCATGTCATCTTGCTTAAAGCGTTACTCTGTTCTTATGAACTTAATACTCTAGATGCATGCTGGATAGCGGTCGATGTGTGGAGTATAGTAGTAGATGCAGGCAGAAGTCGGTCTACTTTCTTGGAAGTGATGCCTATATACATGATCATACCTAGATATTCTCATAACTATGCTCAATTCTGTCAATTGCTCAACAGTAATTTGTTCACCCACCGTAAATACTTATGCTCTTGAGAGAAGCCACTAGTGAAACCTATATGGGTCTATTTTCCATCATATTAATCTCCGACAACAAGCTATTTCGTCAGCTTTTGTTTTACTTTCTTTACTTTGCATCTTTATCATAAAAAATACCAAAAATATTATCTTATCATATCTATCAGATCTCACTCTTGTAAGTGACCGTGTAGGGATTGACAACCCATTATCGCGTTGGTTGCGAGGATTTACTTGTTTGTGTAGGTGCGAGGGACTCGTGCGTGGCCTCCTACTGGATTGATACCTTGGTTCTCAAAAACTGAGGGAAATACTTACGCTACTTTGCTGCATCACCCTTTCCTCTTCAAGGGAAAACCAACGCAGTGCTCAAGAGGTAGCAATCTTACCCAGGTTCAGGGCTCTTCTAGGAGATAACACCCCTAGTACTGCTCTGCGAGGTCTCCGCATGATCACTATCTCAACAATGGTGGCTACAAGATTACTCCTTGAGCTTTTTCTCTAGAGGAGGAGGAAGAACAAGGCTAGCCCTAGCTTCACTCTTTCTTATATGTGTGTGTGGTCTCTAAGAGGCTGAACCCTTTGCATGGGTGCCCTGGAGGGTTTATATAGGCCTAGCCCCAGGGGTACTATGGTAATCTGGCCGGGTGTAGGATCCGGCTGTCAGTGTCTATGGTCGTCGGCTTCTCCGCCGGGCGCTGGGGCCCGCCGCCTGGTGGGTCCCGTCGGCTGTCTCGTACTTGGCCGACAGGCCGCGCTGGCGGGTCCTGCCGGCTGCTTAGTACTGTGGCAGTGCCACTGATGATGTGTGCTTTGTTGGGAAAGTCGTGGCTACTCCCCGTCTCTTCTGATTAATGGCGCACAGACTCCGAGGGAGGGGAGGGCCGCCTGGTTGGGAGTTGGCCTCCCCCGCGTCGACCTGGTCAGGAGTTGGTCTCTCACGGATAGGTAGGGCCCGCCGCCTGCGGGCCATACCGATAGTCCGTAGTGGGAGCATGACCTCCTTTGCCATGGGTGATGTCATGGGCTGCGTGACAACAGTGCCGCGCCGGGCGAGGGATGTCCGCCACGTACGCTGCACTGTGGCCATGCTCTGCCCTGGATTCGGGGGCGGCAGGCTGCACTGTAGCCACGCCCCATCTCATTGTTATAATGTGGTGCAAACTTCAAGGGAGCGGAGGGGGGCCACCTGCTAGCAGCCGGCCTCTCTGGATGCCCCTGCTAGGAGTCGGCCCACCTCACGGCTGTCTTCTGGGAACTGCCGCCCTCTAGCAGCCGATCGCTAGGACCAGCCGGCCCTGAGAAGGCGGCTCTTCATCTTCGGGGCTTGAGGGGCGCAGCCAGCCCCGATGTCTTGAATCGCCATGGGGAGCAGATGAGGCTACTCGTGGTCATTTACCCCGACAGCAGTCCTCGAAGCTGGTGGGACGCCGCGGCTGAAGAGGCGAGGAGCTTTAGCAGCTTCCTACTCCGAGTGGTCAGATGATGTTGCTTCGTCCGTATTTCGAAGTGCCGACTGGTAGGAGCCACCCGCGACCAGGCGGGCGCCTGATGATTTCAAAACGTTGTGGCGGGAGCTAGGTGGCGCGCTAGCCAGCGCCAGGCTTCGCCCGCCCGCTACATGGCGCCACGGCGCCACCCGGCCGGGCGGCCTGCCATCCCACGCGACGGGGCGTTACCCGCGAGTGGGGCCCGCCACTACCGGGCCTCGGCGTGCGCACGGATCCGGTGCGGCCGAGGTGAACGGTTGTGATTCCATGGCGCAGTAACTACATGTCATTACTGCGCGGTTAATGCAGGGTCGTGGGGTCATATGCACAGTTAATCCCACGACCCCCCATGTTCTCGCCCCCTCGGCTTCGCCTCCTGGGGCTATAAGTAGGGGGAGGAGGGGGTGTCAGACGCACGCGCGCCCTCCTCTCCCTTCTCCTTTCTTCTTCTCGTTGCTAGCGCCACACTCCCGCAGCTTGCCGAAGTGCTACCGCAGCCCCATCGTCTCCGAGCCCACTTCCCTGCAGCGTCGCTGCTTCGCCGTGAGCTCGTGCGCTCGTCGCTGCGCCGCGCCACCGTCGGGCCCAAGCTTCCATGGCGCGCGAACGAGCCGGCACCTAGGACGGCTCCAACGTCCACGAGGATCACCTCACCTTCCTCCGCCCGAAACAGAGATCTCGCCAAAGGTCGAGGATGGCGAACGCTGCCTTCCCGGTCGCATTTCATTCGTGGCCTCGTTCTGCCGGCGAGCGACTTCCTCCGCTCCTTCCTTCAGTTCTATCGGCTCCAGCCGCACCACCTTACGCCAAACACGGTGGTGCTGCTATCGGCCTTCGTCATGCTCTGCGAGGGCTACCTCGGCATTGTCCCCACCCTCGAGCTCTGGGGGAGTTCTTCTACACCAAGCTCGGCACCGCTGTCAAGGAGGTGGCTCAGTGCGGAGCCTTCGTCGCGGTGCGACATTCGGGTGCTGGGAACTGCTTCCCGGCCATCAACTTGACACAGTCGGTCAAGCTGTGGCAAAAATCTTACTTCTACGTGAAGAACGTCCACCCGACGCAGGACTTCATCAACCTGCCGGCTTATAAAGCCGGCCCGTTGATACGTCCATTTTGCATCATGCTTTTATATCGATATTTATTGCATTATGGGCTGTTATTACACGTTATGTCACAATACTTATGCCTATTCTCTCTTATTTTACAAGGTTTACAAAAGGAGGGAGAATACCGGCAGCTGGAATTCTGGGCTGGAAAACGAGCAAATATTAGAGGCCTATTCTGCACAACTCCAAAAGTCCTAAAAATCCACGGAAGTCATTTTTGGGAATAATAAAAAATATCCAGTGGAAGAAGTTCACCAGAGGGGGCCCCACCTAGGCATGAGGGTGGGGGTGCACCCTACCCCCCTGGGCGCGCCCCCTACCTCGTGGGCCCCCTGGTGGCCCTCCGATGCCCATCTTCTGCTATATGAGGTCTTTCGTCGAGGAAAAAATCATAAGCAACCTTTCGGGACGAAACTCCGCCGCCACGAGGCAGAACCTTGGCAGAACCAATCTAGGGCTCCGGCAGAGATGTTCTGCCGGGGACACTTCCCTCCGGGTGGGGGAAATCATCACCAACATCATCACCAACGCTCCTCTCGTCAGGAGAGGGCAATCTCCATCAACATATTCACCAGCACCATCTCCTCTCAAAACCCTAGTTCATCTCTTGTATCTAATTCTTGTCTCCAAGTCCGGGATTGGTACTAGTAGGTTGCTAGTAGTGTTGATTACTCCTTGTAGTTGATGCTAGTTGGTTTATTTGGTGGAAGATCATATGTTCAGATCCTTTATGCATATTAATACCCCTCTAATTATGAACATGAATATGTTTTGTGAGTAGTTACGTTTGTTCCTGAGGACATGGGAGAAGTCTTGCTATTAGTAGTCATGTGAATTTGGTATTGGTTCGATATTTTGATGAGATGTATGTTGTCTAGCCTCTAGTGGTGTTATGTGAACGTCGACTACATAACACTTCGCCATTATTTGGGCCTAGAGGAAGGCATTGAGAAGTAATAAGTAGATGATGGGTTTCTAGAATGACAGAAGCTTAAACCCTAGTTTATGCGTTGCTTCGTAAGGGGCTGATTTGGATCCATATGTTTCATGCTATGGTTAGGTTTACCTTAATACTTTTGTTCTAGTTATGATGCTTGCAATAGAGGTTAATCATAAGTGGGATGCTTGTTTAAGTAAGAACAGCACCCAAGCACCGGTCCACCCACATATCAAATTATCAAAGTACCGAACGCGAATCATATGAACGTGAGGAAAACTAGCTTGACAATATTCCCATGTGTCCTCGGGAGCGCTTTTGCTATTATAAGAGTTTGTCCTGGCTTGTCCTTTGCTACAAAAAGGATTGGGCCACCTTGCTGCACTTTATACTTTTTGTTACTTGTTGCTCGTTATAAATCATCCTATCACAAAACTATATGTTACCACTTATTTCAGTACTTGCAGAGAATACCTTGCTGAAAACCGCTTATCATTTCCTTCTGCTCCTCGTTGGGTTCGACACTCTTACTTATCGAAAGGACTACGATAGATCCCCTATACTTGTGGGTCATCACCCGCTGGCTGAGCCCCGCACCAACTGGACCTTAAAGCCGAGGATACTATCGGCCGCCTCCACTGCTGCCATCGCCCGACTCAAGGTGATGGTGGATTCGGAGGGTCTCAAGGCGTCGGACCTGCTGACCGCCTTCGTGGTGCGCCAGGTGCTCCCTCTCCAATTCCGGCCTCACATGATCAGCCGGATGAGCGGGCATCGAGGCCCATGCTGATGTGCACCAAGGAGATGTCGGAAACGGAGGTGGCCCATTTGGTGAACTTCATCTTGAACTGCAAACTCTCGGAGGAGGAGTGGCAGTTCGGCAAGCGGCCGTACTCCCGCGCAAACCCGCCGTCCGCGGTAAGTCCTTAACTCTTTTTTCTCTTTACTTGCCAGGTTCTGCTTTGTCCGCCTGACTAGTCAGCCACAATGCAGATCCTCACACCCCAGCCGGCAGCCGACATCCTGGAACAAGCCCAGGAATACCTGCCGGACCGGTCGGTGAGCGCCGCGCACGACGCTGCATTGGGGCGGCCGCCATGGAGGAGGACGACGCCACAGGTGGTGGTGGCGGAGCAGGCGGCTCCGGAGGAGGCGGCGTCGAGGACTGGCCGGACGATGACGAGGAGGAGGCCGAGCCGCACCGCCCGCCCGGCACCGACAAGACGGGCGAAGCTCTCACCAAGGCTGACCGCACTGCACCAGCGGCACGCAGGCACCGAGCCGGGCCCACCGTGAATTCGGCAGCCACCAAGAAGCCTGTGAACACGGCCACCGCGACTGGGCGTCGAGGCCGCCACGGCGGCCTGGGCCTGTGAGGGCCTCAAGCGATCGCCGACGGTGTCTGCGTAAGTGTTCGTTTTCTCTTGTTTTTCCTTTACCTTTTTTGCAAGCTTTTTCCTGAGTTTCCTCTTATCTTGGTCAAACAGGGCCCCGCTCAATCTGGAGTGGTTTGCCTCCGCCTCCGTGAACGGGGCGGCGGAGGGCTCTACCAACACCCGCCGCATGGACCCATGCACCGAGCTCCAGGCGGCAACGGAGCGGAACGCGCAGGAGGCAGAGTGGCAGAGGGTCGAGGCGGCCAAGGCGGCGCAGGAGGAGGTGGACGCTGCGGCCAAGGCCCAGGCCGACGCAGCGGCTAAGGCCCAGGTGGACTCTGCGACCAAGGCGTAAGCGGAGGAGGTCGCACGCGGCCAGACTCCGCAACTCGTCACCCTTCTGCGCTCTGCACCCCCCGCGCCTGAGATCCTGGCGTCGATTGGAGGAGCCGGCAATGACTAGCCGGTCATGGAGAGGGGAGGGGGCGATGTCATCATCCTGGGGGTGGAGGTGCCCCCACAAGTGCCGACTACCGACGCACGGAGCAGTCGGCCTGAAGTGCCACCAGCGCCACCAGCTGGCAATGAGTTAGTGGTGGGCTCGACTCTGGTGGTCCGCACCCCGGGGTGCCATCATTCGGGGAAGGCGGCGTCAGCGCCAAGGCCGCTGGACTTCGGGGCCGCAAGCTCCTCGGCCCCTGACGCCGAAGCAGCCACCGCCCACCGTGAGTGGACTCCTCGGGGTGGTACGAAGCGTCTTTGAATCAAAGCGGCGAATGACGTCCAGGCCCATCTTCGTGCCCAGGGCAACGCCCTCCAGCAGTACACAAAGGAGTTCTTGGCGATGCGTACAACCATCCAGGTATGTCTCTTGATTGCTTGTTTTTTATTCTTGCAGTTTTCTTGGAATCTTCCGTGGGGGCACGCCAGCGCACCCACTGGGTGTTGCCCCGGAGTTCCAGGTCGGCTGCTGAGAAGGTGGCTCGGAACTTATAGGTAAGTTCTGAGTTCTAAATTTTTCTTTTTTTCTTCTGTTGTCTCTGTTGCAGGACTACCACAACATCCGCGCGGCCGCCTTCAACTCCCATGTCCGGGAGCTGGCCAAGCGGACTGCTGACTTGGCCGACAGTCAGAGTAAGCATTCCGTCCTTATTCTCATGCGGGCATGCCAGTGCACCTGCGGGGTGTAGCTCCCGAGATTCGGGTCAACTGCTGAGCATTCGGGTCGGATCTTCCAGCAACTACTTTTTTCTTTTGTTGATTTGCTGACTGTCTTTTCTTTCTTGTCTTCCGCAGGAGCCAACGCCGACCTGCAGCAGCGCCTGGGCGAAGTCCAAACCGCACTAGGCACCAAGGAGGAGGAGTGCAGCAAGGCGGCGCAGGAGCGTGAGCGCCTGGTCAAGGAGTTGGCGGACCGGGCGGACCAGCACAAGGCGGAGCTCAAGAAGCTCAAGGAGGCGGAAGACTCCCTCACGGCCGAATTCGAGACTCAGTGCTCGAACTGGGCCGAGAGGAAGGCGATCCTCACCGCTGGCTATGGCGAGATTGAGGACATGATCGATGGTAGACTTCTTTTCCTTTGTACTAGCCGTCGACTGCCTCAAGAGTCGGCTTCCGACTTCTGATCTTTGTTCTTCTTTGCGTACACTTCTTTCCTGGACACGTCGTCACCACCAGCCGGGCCGTAGAAACTCGCCGCGATGAGCGCAGGAGAGAAGGAGTGGAGATCCCGCCCAACGCACCCCAAAACATGAACGAGCAACTTCTGGCCATCAGGGCGCGCCTACAGCCGGCTCACAGTATGCTCCGCCGCCATCAGCGCGCCTGGTCCTAGCTGATTTCTGCCCTCTGGCCAGACGTCTAGGCTCCACACACCCCCAGTCGGACAGCCGACTGGTTAGAGGTGGCAATCGGCCGCCTCGAGGCTTGGAAGGGCTCCTCCGCTCAAGTAGGCGCCCGGAGAGCCTTGGAATTCGTCAAAGTGTGTTATCCTGGGCTGGACCTAGCCCAGTTGGCCACGTTCCGGCTGGAGGGTCGCGAAGAGGTGGTGGCGGTGGGGCCTACGCTCACCCGTCGTGCGGCGGCAATCACTGAGTACACCAATACCAGTATCTTCCTCCCAGAGCTGGACGAGGAGGGCGCCGAGGCGCCGCCTAACTGGTTAGGGCTAAACCCGAACAACGACAAGGACTCGGTGGAGGAAATCACCTCTAGCGACGAAGGCGAGGACGAGGAGGGCGAGGATGGTGAAGACGACGCGCCGGAGGATGGAGTAGATGGCCAGCCTCACCGGACTGCGTCTCGAGCAACGAGCTGCAGCGTGAAGTGCGCCGATCACGCCAAGGCGACAAGCCGAGACTCGCCAGCCGACCACTCCACCAGCCGGTGCCGCCGACTCCACCAACCTGCCGGACCCGCCTGTTGCTCCTCTGGCCTAGGCGGCCAGTTTTAACTTTTCCTGCTTTTGTACTTGCTAGAACAAACTTTGTTAAATTTGCGCAGTTCCACCCGCTGGGGGTGTATTCAAACTCTGTTGAATGCTGGCCGAGGGCCTTTTGCTATGTAAATTAATTTCTCCCAGTTCTAACTTTCCTTGCTTTCTGTTCTTTTGGCTTTTTCCTTTGCAGCCTTCTCTTGGCTGCCGCCTTGCCAGCCAGACAGCCGCTCTGCGGTCTGTGGCTGGGTCGAGTACTTGGCCATTTTTGGGAAGGCGAGTACTTTGGCCGTTTTTAGAACGTAGCAAGTTGAGTAAGAAGCCGGCCGGCCGGCTGCTGAGTAGCCGGTCGGTAAGGCGAGGAGCCGGCTTGGGCTATGTGAGTGCTTTAGTCCTTAGCCATTTTTCATGTGGGCATCCTTTCCTACCTTTAATCTTGCTAGCCGGACAGTCGCTCTGCGAGCTACGGCTTATAGCAAGAGAGGGCTTAGATGCCGGCACATTACTTGTCCGACTGCAGGGAGCACCGACATAGTACAAGGCGGCAAGCCCCCAGGCCGACTGGTCGAACCCAGTGCCAGGCAGAAGAATAGAATAACACATTCATAGGCATAGAATCTATCATATAGATAAAAAGGGTAGCCCCCGAGTGCTCTTCGAGGGACCCGAAGTCTTAGTGCTTAATACAAAAGGTAGCATGGTACATACTGCATCAACTGTAAAATCTTTGGAGGAGATTTGCATTCCATGGACGCTCTGATTCCTTGTCTGAATCGTCTCTCTTGCATGCTCTAGGCTTCTGTGCGTCGATGAAGTAGTAGGAGTCATTGCCCAAAGCTTTATTGATGACGAAGGGGCCTTCCCAAGGGGCCGAGAGCTTGTGCTGGCTGGCTATTCGCTAGATCAGCCGGAGCACAAGGTCTCCCTCTTGGAAGGATCTTGGCTTGACCTTCCGACTGTGGTATCGGTGCAGGCTCTGCTGGTAGACGGTGGACCGGATGAGTACCAACAGTCGGCCCTCTTCCAGCAGATCGATGTCGTCTTCTCGTGCTTCCTTTGCCTCCACCTTCGTGTACATGGTGACGCGACGTGAGTCAAACTCAATGTCAGTTGGGATGACGGCCTCGGCACCGTACACGAGAAAGAATGGAGTGAAGCTGGTTGACTTGTTCGCAGTGGTGCACAGGCTCTAGAGGACAGCCAACAGCTTGTCGATCCAGCAGCCGGCCGACCGCTCCAGTGGCTTGACCAGTCGGGGCTTGATGCCGGAGAGGATGAGGCTGTTTGCTCGCTCGACTTGGTCGTTTGACTGCGGATGGACAACGGAAGCTAAGTCTAGTCGGATGCCATGTGTCACGCAGAAATGGGCCAAGGCTCCCTTGGCAAAGTTCGTGACATTGTCGGTGATGATGCTGTGTGGTACACCATATCGGACAGTGATATCTGCGATGAAAGTCACAGCAGTCGGACCATTCAGTTTCTTGATTGGCTTTGCTTCAATCCACTTGGTGAATTTGTCCACGGCGACAAGCAGATGGGTCAAGCCGCCGCGTGCTGTCTTGAATGGTCCCACCATGTCCATCCCCCACACGGCAAAGGGCCAAGTGAGGGAGATGGTCTTGAGTGCGGAAGCCGGCAGATGTTGCTTGGAGCTGAAATTCTGGCACCCCTTGCAATGCTTGACCAGATCCTTGGCGTCCTCCAAAGCAGTTGGCCAGAAGAAACCATGGCGGAAAGCTTTGGCAACAAGGGATCTAGAGGCCGCGTGGTGGCCTCACTCGCCTTGGTGGATATCTTTGAGGATTGCTTGACGCTTCTCTGGTTCTACGTAGCGCTGGAAGACCCCAGTCATGCTGCGTCTGACAAGCTCTTTGTTTACTATCGTGTAGGCTCCTGCTCGGCGCTTCACTTGCCGGGCCGAGATGTCATCAGTCGGCAGCTCTCTGTCTACCAGGAATTTGAGGATGGGCTGCGCCCATGATGGTGCTTCGACTTCATGTACTGCTATCACGACCACTTGAACTAGGGCGGTTGGGTCGGGAGGCAGCGGGTTGGAGTCGGCCGCTGCTTGCTGCGCTGTTCAAGTCCCTGGGCCGACTGCTACAGCCCCCGGGCCGGGTTGTGAAGTCCCCGGGCCGGGTGCGCCTGCTGTAGTCCCCGAGCCGCTTGGTGGAGACCCCGGGCCGGCTGCTGCAGCCCCCGGGCCGGGTGCTACTGCTGCAGTCCCAGTGCCGCCTGCCAAAGTCCCCGGGCCGGCTGCTGCAGCCCCCAAGTCAGATCCGACTGCTTCAGGAACAGCCGGCACGAAGATGGACTCGTACTCTGGAGAAGGTTTGATTGACGGCTTGCGGAGGCACTGAAGGGATACGCCGGCTGGTATTGCTTGACGGGTGGAGCCGATCCGTGCCAGAGCATCAGCTCGCTCGTTTTCATTCCGTGGCACGTGAAGGAACTCGCACCCTTCAAAATATCTGCTGAGTTGCTGAACGAGGAAACGGTAACTCGCCATGTTTGCATCCTTGGCGTCCCAGTCACCAGACGCCTGTTGGAACACCAAGTCGGAGTAGCCATAGCACAGGATCCGGCGGATGCCGATCTCTTTGGCCAGCCGGAGGCCGTGTACTAGCGCCTCATACTCGACCACGTTGTTGGAGGCGGCAAAATGGATTTGCAACATGTATCTGAGCTTGTCGCCTTTGGGAGAGGTGAGGACAACGCCAGCTCCCAAGCCGGTGCATATCTTCAAGCCATCAAAGTGCATCCGCCAATGAGTGGAGTCTGGAGCTGGCGGCAGGTACTGGGTCTCGGCCCAGTCGACGAGGAAGTCGGCCAGTGCTTGGGACTTGATGGCGGTGTGTGGCTGGTAGAAGATGGTGTAGGGGGCCAACTCGATGGCCCATTTGGCCACCCGGCCAGATGCATCTCTGTTGCCAATGATCTCAGCAAGTGGGGAACTGTAGACAACCGTGATTGGGTGCTCTTGAAAATATGGCTTCAGCTTCTTGGCGGCAAAGTGCACGCCGTAGAACATCTTCTGGTAGTGAGGGTAGTTCTGCTTCGAGGTTGACAGCACCTCGCTCAAATAGTACACATGCCTCTGGACCAGCTGTGCTCTGCCGTCTTCTGGGCGCTCTACTACCATGACAGTGCTGACCACCGGGCTGGTGGCGGCGATGTAGAGGTACATGGGTTCTTTAGCAGTCAGAGCCACCAGGACAGGCGACATGGTCAACATCTTCTTCAACTGGAGAAAGGCCTCATCCGCCTTGTCATTCCAATCGAAATGAGTGGGTTTCTTCATGAACTGGTACAGGGGAAGAGCCTTCTCGCCCAGCCGACTGATGAAATGGCTGATGGATGCCAAACAGCCGGTGAATTTCTGGACGTCTCTCAGTCGGGTGGGTCTCTCCATCCTCTCGATGGCCTTGATCTTCACAGGGTTGCACTCAATGCCGCGTCCTGAGACGAGGAAGCCAAGGAGTTGGCCGGCTGGTACTCCAAAAACACACTTCTCCAGGTTGAGCTTGATTTGAAACCGGCGCAAATTATCAAAAGTTTCCTTGAGATCCTCCAAAAGGGTACTGCGCTTCTCCGTCTTCACCACAATATCGTCTACATAGACGTGGGCATTTCTGACGAGTTGCTTGAGGAGGCACTTCTACATGCAACGCTGAAATCTGGCACCGGCATTTCTCAAGCCGAATGTCATGGTCAGGTAGCAGAAGGCTCTGAATGGTGTGATGAAAGCGGTCTTCAAGCGGTCTGCCGGGTTCAACTTGATCTGGCGGTACCCTGAGTAGGCATGCAAGAAACTCAATAGCTCGCATCCAGCTGTGGAGTCTATCACTTGGTCAATCTGAGGCAACGCAAACGGATCCTTGGGGCAGGCTTTGTTGAGACTGGTGTAATCAATGCACATGCGCCACTTGTTGTTCTTCTTCAGTACAAGGACTGGATTGGCTAGCCACTCTAGAAAAAACACTTCCATAATGAAGTCGGCTACTAGAAGCCGGGCTATCTCTTCACCAACAATTCTTCTCTTCTCTTCCGACAGTCGGTGGAGGGGTTGTTTGACTGGTTTGGCATCTGCTCTGACATGTAGCTTGTGCTCGGCGAAATCCGTCGGAACACCCGGCATGTCTTTGGGAGACCATGCAAAGATGTCCCGATTCTCATGGAGGAAATTGATGAGCTTGCTTTCCTATTTGCTATCGAGGTTGGTACCTACGATAGCATGCCTCTCCGGGTGCTCAAGGTCCAAGGGGATCTTATTTGTTTCTTTGGCCGACTGGAAGGAGCCTTGGGTCTCTGACTCTTTGGGTTTTGGTGACAGGTCTGGTTGCTTGCTGGCCATGGCCACCACCCGGTCCAGGAGCTTCTTCTCAGCGGCAATCACAAGGGACTCGGCCAACCGGCTGCTGGCTGCAGCACAGGCGGACGACTTCTCATAGTCTCCATTGATCATGATAATACCCTTGGTTCCCAGCATCTTAATCTTGAGGTAGGCATAATGAGGTACTGCCATGAACTTGGCTAGAGCTGGCCGGCCTAGGAGCACATGGTAGGGGCTCTCCAGGTCAACCACCTCGAACCACATTGCTTCGTGGCGGAAGTGATCCTTGTCTCCGAAGAGGACGTCTATCTTGATCTTGCCGATTGGTGAGCAAGAAAGGCCGGGCACAATGCCATGAAAGACAGTCCAACTGGGCTGGTGTGACACTCAAATTTTTTTTTGGTTTTCAACAAAAACCTTCTTGGTTTTGAAGAAGGTCATTTAAACCCTTCCAAAAATCTCTCTCTCAAAATTTTCCCCCTTTGGCAAAGGATTTTATTTTGGCATCTTCTTCAACTCTGGTGTTTGGTTATTAAAAACCTTTCTTCTGATTCTCCCCTTCTCAAATTTATTTTTGGGATTTATTTTCTTTAAAAGAAAACCCTAGGAGTTTTGGGTCTTCTCTTATATTGAAACCACCCATGGTTTTACCATGCCTCATGTGGTAAATCTTCCCAAAAACCCCTCCTTCCACTTTGGGGCAATCCAAATATTCTGTCCCAACAAGTCCAACTCATTTTTGGATTTTATTTCATTTATTTCTTTCCCCAAAACAATTTTGTCCATTATTTTGAGCCTAGGTGATTTGCAAAGCAAGTACCTAATTGCCTTTGAACTTTGATCTCAAACCAACTCCTCTGGATAGTCCCTAGCACCCACAACCTAGAACCATCAAGATCCACTCTTCTTCTCTTCAAAATTTTCAAATTTCAGCTTACGCAAGTTTGGACCAGATTTGTCAAATTTGGTGAAATTCATATCTCCTCTTCTCCAAAAATTCCACCAAAATTCAGGCAGCCCCAGATGCAGTGAGGGCCACCTCACCAAAAATCAGCTCAACGAAAATCCCCACATACCAAAATCATTACATGAACACCGGCATGCAATCACTTTGCACTTTCAGAGAAATTGAGTTTCGAGAAAATTCAGTGTCGTGAGTCTCACACTGTCAGCGATGCATACAGCGCGTTCATGGCCCTCCTCCTGACCGGAGCGCCCGCCGCCCCTTGGGCCGGGTGCGGGCGTCGGTGGCGGCAAGCCTCGCCCGGCGTTAGCAGTTTCTGCGGTGGCTGCGCCACCCGTGGCGGCAATGAGGGCCCGAGCCAGCTCGCCACGCCACCGTCGCCGCCCGCCATCTCCACAGCCCTCTGCGTGGCTCATGCACGCCAATGCACTCCCGCTGCACCGTCGTCATGGCCCGGCAAGCACAGGGCACGCCCTCTGCCGCCACCCAAGGCCGCGCCGCCCGTCGAACCCCCAAAGCTTCTAATCCAAGCGCGTTTAGTGCCTAAATGGAGACAGTGGACCTCTACGATGACGCTCAACCGCTAAACCACCCCAACCAAGCCCTGCGCCGCCGTAACCTTCGCCGGAGAACTCCGTTCACGGCCATCACCTTGGTTCGCCTATGAAAAGGGGCCCCGAGCTCGCCCTCGAGCACGCACCACCTCTGCACCTCTCCAACACTCCGCCAGGCCACTAGGAGGACCTCGAGGAGGTCTCCTCCCCCAACTCCAGCCGCACCGTTCCACCTCGGCCTCCACCTCGATTCACTCCGGTGAGGGCGTCCCCGGCGCCCTAACCTTGTCAAGAATCCCCTCGAGCACCCGTAAGTCTAACCCCACTTCAATTTGCCCTTCGCACTCTCCGAGATCCAACCCTCCCGAACCGCCATTCCACCGGAGCTGTGGCCGTCGACACACAGTGCTCGCCGGCGACCACCACCACCACCCACCGATGCGGAAGGATGCACTGAGCACGGAGGTACCACCCGATCCCCCTGCCTCGCCGTGGAACGCCGCCGGCGACCACCGCAGCTCTCGGGCGCCGATGAGCTCCGTCTCCCCGTTTGAAATTTTAAACCTGACGAGTGGGACCCGCCTGTCAGTCTCTCATTTCTTTTAAAACGAACCGTTTTCTGAAAGCGTATTCGTGCAAAATGCGCTTTCCAGTCTGAATCGTTTTCTGGACTTTTCTGCTTAGCCCCCTGGGAAGTTTCTGTTTCATTACAAAAAAGTCCCTGGACCAAAACACTTATAACTTTTAATAAGAAAAGGATTTTTGAGTGATTCTTTTTCTGCCCTCTTCAAAATTTTGTCTAGTTTTTATCAGATCTTTTTGAAAAATATTTGGTATATTTCTGTACACCTCACGGTATTTACGATAGCGCGTGTATTTTTGTATACCGTAGATACCGAAGGAGGTGACGGAACCGCAAACTTCACCGAGCTAGGCCCCGACTACTCCGAACCAGGCAAGCATGTTTGAACCTTTGATATGATGAGTGTCTTGGCATGTTTGCATTAAGTAGTTCCATGGCATGTTTTTGGAGAATCTCGATGAAGGTTATATTACATGCAAAGTTGAGGCAAGTGAATTTTCGATAATCCATAAGTTGTTGGATATGAGTTTGCATGGCCATGAGATGGCATGATAATGGGTAAGATGGCAGTGTTGTAGCATGCCAGTCTTATGCCTGACTGTTTGACCTGTGCCAACATGAATCGGTCCAGTTTCCATCCGTTTCCCTCCTGTACTACCACATGTTTTTCCGCAAGGAAATATGGCTTAGTAAGTTGCGAACCGCTTTCTGGTACACACCAAATCGAGAGGCCGGGATGAGGGTTCCATGTCCCTGGATTAAAGCCTATCATCCGGTCAGGGGGCATGGGTGTTTCCGGTTGGGACCGAGAGGGGGGCACCCCTTAGAGCGCGCGGATATAAATTTGATCCCATGCTATTCGAGATTGTGATCTCCCCGTCTCAAAGTTTTTCTTGAACGCTGTCTAGGGTGATTCCTGGCATCGTGAGGTGGGATGGGTGTGTACTGGTTAGATGTGTTTCCTCCGAAATACCGTAAACGGAACTAGTCCTTCGTGACTACGGAAATCCGTTGGCTGTGGGTAATTTAGTACAAACTCTGCAGAGTCAAAAATCCTTGAAATCATCTTATCCATGTCCAAGTACCGTGCTCATTATCTTTCGTACAGTGTCAGCTTCGGTGATAGAAACTCCTGAGAACCACATGAGTGTTGAGTCTGATTAAATGTTTATTTCCTATGGATGAACTAACCCGTTTATTATCATGTGTTGAATATTTTCCTATGAGCACTATTTCTTGCAAGTTAACAGATATGAAAAGTGAATTTTAAGCCCTTTCTGCGATGTCGCCAGACGTCCGATCGCGGCATTGTTATTATTTACTTTTGATATAAGCCCTTTCGCGATGTCGCTTCAGACGTCCGATCATGCATTGTTATTATTTACTCGATATAAGCCCTTTCTGCGATGTCGCTCAGACGTCCGATCATGACATTGTTATTATTTACTTTTGATATAAGCCCTTTTCTGCGATGTCGCTCAGACGTCCGATCGCTGCATTGTTATTATTTACTTTTGATATAAGCCCTTTCTGCGATGTCTCTCGACGTCCGATCGCTGGCATTGTTATTATTTACTTTTGATATAAGCCCTTTCTGCGATGTCGCTCAGACGTCCGATCATGCATTGTTATTATTTACTTTTGATATAAGCCCTTTCTGCGATGTCGCCCGACGTCCGATCATGACATTGTTGTCATTTACTTTCAATATAAGCCCTTTTGTGATGTCGCCTGACGCCCGACCGTGGCATGATTTATTTATTTGTTCACCCTTCGAGGCGCCGCTCGCATAATCTGATCGGTTTTCAGTTATTTTTACTACCACCTGACTTCCTTCTTACTAATTAATGTTGTGTTACCTCCTCATTTGGATGTACATTACTTATTGCTCATGGCGCATTCATGCATGCATTTGTTATATCATATGTCCGAACTGTCTTGCGAGTACTTTCAAAGTACTCACCTGGCTTGTTGATTTGGCCAGATGCTGACGAAGGCGATCTCATGGATGAAGAGTTCGATAGCGAGTCCGACGCCTAGAGGAATCCCAGTCAGTCTCGTGCGACCCTGGTTTTGGTCACTGTGTTATATCCGCTTCCGCTACCCAAATAAATTCATCGGGCCTCACCTCGACGCTCGATGAGCTGCCAGTGTAGGAGTCATTTTATCCACTCCACTGTGTTATTCCACCGCCAGTAGTATGCCACCCCACTCCATTGTGTCATATCCGCCATTATGTATAATTATTGGCGTGCTTGTAATAAATGGTTGAGCACCCCAGCTCGACCACGTAATATATTCTAATGCTACTGGCTTATTGTATCAAGATTTTGTCTACCAGTCTGGAGGATTTTTCCTCATACTGGACTAAAAAGGTCGGTTTCTCAATAAGCATTTTATTGGAAAACCGGTCATGACAAGCTTGGTACCAGAGCCAGGCTGACTGTAGGAAGCCACTAGGTGCGATCGCTAATCGGTTATTAGCATAATAGAGCTAATTCATATTTTTGCAAATGTAGTCAATTTCTGACAGTCAGCATAAATTTATGATTTGACCACTCAGAATTTTTGCCTACTTTTGTAGATGGCTGGCAACAACTGCGAGTCACAAATGTTCGCCAACATGCCTGATGGGTTCGTCAAGCTTCTCTCCTTCATTGTCCAAGTCGCGATGGGGCCATCTGTGCGCCCAGTCTTCACACTCTCTCAGCACAAGGTCAACGACATTCTAACCATGCACCAGGCCGTGGTGCAATTCAAGGGAGGGCGTGTTAAGTTACGCCGTTTCCGGTTCTTGGGGAGAGCCATGCCTACGGAGAAGCATGCGATGCAGATGGCAGCCCGTGAGGCGATAGCTCGTCTCAGGGATGTCCTTCCTTCGATGAAGACTCGTCGTTACCGCTACCTTCCATGTCACGTGCCATACACCTGTCACTACGCGTTCTCTTGCCCCAGAGGAGAACGAGACGAGGCTTTTGAGATGCTTATAGAGTATCTCCGGGATCTGGAGGCAGCCTTCGACAACCTGGTGGGCGACCTTGTGGCTGCCCGCATGGACTCGATCCATGGCTGTGCCGCCAACAGAGGGAGCTCCTGCACCGCACCGCCACCGACTTTCGTCTCACATCGGCATCTTTTGCACCTACTACTCTCGCCGCTACACGTCGCCTGCCTACCACTGAGGAGTTCAATCAAGTCATTGCGCCTACTCCAGTTCGTTCTGCACCACCCCTTGCGCCCACTCCTGTTCGTGTTGTCCCGCATAGGGCGCCTGTTCCACCAACTCAGCGCAGCACTTCACGTCTGGAGCCTATTAGCGAGGAGGAGGTTGAGTCCCCAGCCTCATCAAGGCCTCACCCTCGGCAGGCCAAGGGAAATCCTTACCATCTCCGATCGAGTACGCTTAGCCGCCATGTGATGTACCGACTTGTACGATATGTTTATATGTACATAGGGTGTGAGAAGTAGCTTGTTTAGCATCATGTAGGAACTGGGAGAAGTGCACTAGCCTAAATAACATGTCAGGTATATGTGCGCATATCCTGAGTGATGTGTTGTATAATTACTGCTTGCGTGTAAGATATGTAATGAGCAGTCCTTCTCCGTGCGCAAACGTTTATTCTCTTAAATAATCATGGAGCATTTAAGACTTTTCCGTCTTCATGAATTTATTGACTTTTGAGACTCAATTTCTTTTCTTATGAGTTTTACAAAATATATCTCCAGAGTGAAAAATGTCTCGTCCTTGGACGCGCTCCATGCCAACTCCGTCAGAGGAAAATTATGGCACACAACCAAGCAACAATTTCACACAGGGGCAGTCAAGTAAACAAGACAGTGAAACATCACTTTCCCAAATGTGCCGTCTTTATGAACAAAGTCAGCAACAACATCAGGAAATGATGAACCAAGTCATCAATATGAGAAATCACCGTGGGCGATGTATCGCAAGAATCAAAGTTATCTCGAGCTACAGAAGACGCGTCCCCAAACATTTTCTCATACTGACAAACCTCTTGAGGCCGAGGACTGGCTTCGAGACATGGAGAGAAAGTTAATTAATGCCCAGTGTTCAGATCTTGAGAAAGTGTTATATGCACCGCACTATCTCACTGGAGCAGCTGCATCGTGGTGGGAAAATTTCCTACACATGCACCCCAACGAAAATAATATAACCTGGGAAGAGTTCAAAGAAGGCTTTCGTGGAGCACATATTCCTAAAAGTCTTATGAAGATCAAAAGAGAGAATTTGGCGACCTCAAGCAAAGGACCATGACGGTGTCGTAATACAACGGTCGATTTACTCTGTTGTCTCGATGCCAACGAGGAGCGTATGTCCGAAAGCAAGAAGATGGAAAAATTCCTAGACGGTTCCTGGGCGCCCGCACTTAAATGCCAGCTGGTTGTGCACACCTTCCCAGATTTTAAAACGCTGGTGGATAAGGCCATTAACTTGGAAAATGAGAGACGCAACTTGGAAGATTTCCGCAAGCGAAAAAGGGACCAGACTAATCATGCTCGCAACCACCGCAGCAAGACAGATTTTCAGAAAGGTGGGACACCCAAACCCGCGACAAACGTCTCACGCCCAATCAAGAATTTCCATGCAAGGGACAAGGAGTTCACATACCGCCCAGGCCTTACTTGCTACGCTTGTGGAGAAGAAGGGCACTATGCCAAGCAGTGCCCCAAGCCAAGGAACTTCGACCCCAAAGCCGAACAACGGAGGCAATAATTGATGCCAAAGCGCAACAATTTCAACCCAAATAACAACCACAGAAGGGTCATCTCGAACCACGTGACCAAATAGGAAGCACAGAATGCCCCGGATATCGTGACTGCAGACGTTTCCTGTCAACACAATACCTGCCATGGTTTTGTTTGATTCTCGAGCTTCTCACTCATTCATTTCAAAAGTTTTGCCTTGCAAAATAATTTTTCGATGCTTCCCTTGAAAAATCTATGATCGTCAAGTCCCCCAGGATTAAGCAAGTTACCCGGAGTTATTGCCAAGGTGTGGTTATTGAGTTCAAGGGTTGGAGTTTCACGCCAATCTTATTGTGTTGGAAAATAAAGGACCGGATGTCATCTTAGGGATGGATTGGTTAACCACCAACAAAGGTTTTATTGACTGGTTCAACCGAACGTAATTCTCACCCACCACCACGGGAAGACAATAAAAGTTTCAGCTAAAGAAAGAAAAATATCCGGCAACCGAGATTGAACAAGGTGGATATTTCTGAATTAAGCAAGGTTCCAGAGTGTGTGAATTTCCGCACGTATTTCCCGAAGAACTACTGTGCATGCCACTGCACCGAGAGATAGAATTCAGCATTGAGCTAGCACCCGGAACCGCCCCCATATACAAGAAACCATACAGAATGACACCATCCGAATTGGTAGAACTGAAGAAGCAAATAAAAGAATTATTGGACAAAGGATATATACGAGCCAGCTCCTCACCTTGGGGTTCACCAATTTTATTTGCCAAAAAGAAGGATGGAACTCTGAGATTGTGTATAGACTATCGAGCGCTTAACATGGTCACAATCAAGAACAAATACCCGATGCCATGGATAAATGATTTATTTGATCAGCTCGCTCAGGCCAAGGTATTTTCAAAAATTGACTTGAGGTCAGGATACCACCAATTAAAGGTACGAACAGAAGATATTCCCAAGACGGCATTTACCTCCAGATACGAATTATATGAGTTCACCATAATGCCATTTGGACTAACGAACGCCCCCGCATATTTTGTTCACCTCATGAACAAAGTATTTATGAAGTTTATGGACAAGTTTGTTATGGTATTTATCGACGATATTCTGATATACTCCAAGACACCAGAAGAGCACGCTGAACATCTCCGAATTGTACTAGGGGAACTGAGGAAACATCAATTGTACGCTAAATTCAGCAAGTGTGAGTTTTGGCTAAGGCAAGTAGGTTTTCTGGGCCAGTGCTAACCCAAGAGGGTATTGTCAGAGACCGGAAAAAGTCAAGGCCGTGCCATTTGGCTGAAACCACCAGCCGGTATGCAGACGTACGAAGTTTCTTGGGAATGGCAGGGTACTACCGAAGATTTATTGAAGGATTCTCCACCATAGCAAAGCCAATGGCGCAGCTACTCAAGAAAGATAAGAAGTTTGAATGGACGGAAGCTTGCGAGAAAAGTTTCCAAGAATTAAAAAGGAAATTAACGACAACACCAGTATTAATTGTGCCAGACATACACAAGAATTTTGAGGTATATTGTGACGCATCCTGGAAGGGCCTCGGATGTGTGTTGATGCAAGAAGGCAAGGTAGTCACATATGTCTCTAGAAAACTTCGCAAGCATGACGAAAATTATCCTACTCATGACCTGGAGTTAGCAGCAGTTATTCATGCACTCAAGGAATGGAGACACTTTTTGCTTGGAAATCGTTGTGAAATATACACGGACCTTAAGAGCCTCAATTATATTTTCACACAGCCGGAACTGAATTTACGGCAACGATGCTGGTTGGAATTAGTGAAGGATTATGACGTTGGAATCCACTAGCATCCAGGAAAAGCAAATGTAGTGGCAGATGCCCTAAGTCGAAACCCTAGCCCAAACGCAGCGACAACCTACCAAACCTGAGACCTGAATTTCGGCAGGAGTTTGCTAAGCTCAACTTGATGGTGGTCACCCAAGGCAGTGTGTCAAATTTAGAAATGCAGCCTACCTTGATAGAAAATATTAAAGAGGCTCAGCATGGACACCCCAGCACTGAAGGCACTAAACGGAAAGTGAGTTTGGGCAAGGCCTCAGAATTCGTTATCGATAAGCAAGGAATATTGTGGTACGGAGATAGACTTTGCGTACCAAATATCAAGGACCTTAAACAGCAAATCTTAGCTGAAGGCCACACCACTCCATATTCAATCCATCCTGGAGGAACTAAAATGTACAAGGATATTCAGGAGAAATTTTGGTGGCACAGTCTGAAAAGGGACATAGTCACGTTCATCGCATGTTGTGACTCTTGTCAACGCATCAAGGCCGAGCACCAGAAACCGGCCGGACTTTTACAGCCAAATAAAATACCCGAGTGGAAATGGGACGAGATTGGAATGGATTTTATTGTTGGGCTACCTCGGTCACAGCACGGAAATAATGCCATTTGGGTCATCACTGATAGACTGACTAAAGTAGCACACTTCATCCCCGTAAAGACAACCCACACCACTCAGAAGCTTGCCAGGCTTTATCTCTCCCGTATCGTCTGCTTACATGGAGTCCCAAAGACAATAATATCAGACAGAGGCACTCAATTTATCTCCCGATTTTGGGATCACTTACAACAAGCTCTGGGAACTCAACTGGCGTTCAGTACCGCATACCACCCCCAGACTGATGGACAACTGAATGTGTAAACCAGATTCTAGAAGACATGCTAAGAGCATGTGTCCTCACCTATGGAACCAGTTGGGAGGACAGCTTACCATACGCAGAAGTTCGCATACAACAACAATTACCAAGCCAGCACTGCAAATGGCACCATTTGAGGCTCAGACGGGCGGAGATGTCGTACCCCGCTAAATTGGTCAGAAACCGGAGACAGCCATATCTTCGGCCCAGACATGCTCAAGGAGGCTGAAGATAAAGTTAAGGTGATTAGGGATCGACTTAAGACATCCCAAAGTCGACATAAGAGTTATTACGATCAGAAACATCGGGGAGTCAGTTTTGAACCCGGTGAGTTTGTGTACCTCTGAGTATCTCCTATGAGGGGCCTGCAACGATTCAAGATTAAAGGGAAGCTAGCACCAAGATTCATCGGACCATTCTGCATAGTGGCACGGAGAGGCACGGTAGCCTACCAAATTAGACTTACCCGAGGATTTATCCGACGTCCACGACGTGTTCCACGCCTCAGCTTGAGGAAGTGCGTAAGAAACCCAGAGAGCAGGTATCCCATGAAAACATTGACGTGCAGCCAGACCTCACATATCGGGAGCATCCAATAAAAATCTTGGAGGAGTCTCGAAGGAGGACCTGACAGAAAACCATCAAGTTTTTCGTAGTTCAAAGGAGCAATCACACCGAGAGTGAAGCCACTTGGGAAAGGGAGGATTTTCTTCGGACAGAGCACCCACATTTATTTGAGGATCAGCTGAAATCTCGGGGATGAGATTTTTCCTAAGGGGGTAGGTGTTGTGACACTCAAAAAAAAATTGGTTTTCAACAAAAACCTTGTTGGTTTTGAAGAAGGTCATTTAAACCCTTCCAAAAATCTCTCTCAAAATTTCCCCCTTTGGCAAAGGATTTTATTTTGGCATCTTCTTCAACTCTAATGTTTGGTTATTAAAAACCTTTCTTCTGATTCTCCCCTTCTCAAATTTATTTTTGGGATTTATTTTCTTTAAAAGAAAACCCTAGGAGTTTTGGGTCTTCTCTTATATTGAAACCACCCATGGTTTTACCATGCCTCATGTGGTAAATCTTCCCAAAAACCCCTCCTTCCACTTTGGGGCAATCCAAATATTCTTCCCAACAAGTCCAACTCATTTTTGGATTTTATTTCATTTATTTCTTTCCCCAAAACAATTTTGTCCATTATTTTGAGCCTAGGTGATTTGCAAAGCAAGTACCTAATTGCCTTTGAACTTTGATCTCAAACCAACTCCTCTGGATAGTCCCTAGCACCCACAACCTAGAACCATCAAGATCCACTCTTCTTCTCTTCAAAATTTTCAAATTTCAGCTTCTGCAAGTTTGGACCAGATTTGTCAAATTTGGTGAAATTCATATCTCCTCTTCTCCAAAAATTCCACCAAAATTCAGGCAGCCCCCAGATGCAGTGAGAGGCCACCTCACCAAAAAAAAGCTCAAGGAAAAATCCCCACATACCAAAATCATTCTGTCGAACACCTCGCCTGCACTGCTACTTTGCACTTTCAGAGAAATTCAGAGTTTCAGAAAATTCAGTGTCGTTAGAGTCATGTCACCTGTCAACAGTACGCCCTGGCGTGTTGCGCACGGCCCCTCCTCCCTGGCCGGAGCACCGCACGCCCCCTTGGACGGGTGCAAAGCGTCGGTGGCGGCGAGCCTCTCCGGCGTTGGCAGTTTCTGCGATGGCTGCGCCACCCGTGGCGGCCAGCGAGGGCCCGAGCCAGCTCGCCACGCCACCCGTCGCCGTCCATCGCTCCTTGGCCCTCCGCGTGGCTCATGCACGCCAGCGCACTCCCGCTGCACCGTCGTCGTGGCCCGGCAAGCACGCGCCCTCACGCCGACGGGGCAGGCCGCCCGTTCGTCGAACCCCCACAAAGCTTCTAATCCAAGCGCGTTTAGTGCCTAAATGGAGACAAGGGACCTCCACGATGACGCCAACCGCTAAACCACCCCGACCAAGCCCTGCGCCCAGAACCTTCACCGGAGAACTCCGTTCACGGCCATCACCTTGGATCGCCTATAAAAAGGGGCCCCGAGCTCGCCCTCGAGCACGCACCACCTCTGCACCTCTCCAACACTCCGCCAGGCCACTAGGAGGACCTCGAGGAGGTCTCCTCCCCCAACTCCAGCCGCACCGTTCCACCTCGGCCTCCACCTCGATTCACTCCGGTGAGGGCGTCCCCGGCGCCCTAACCTTGTCAGCAATCCCCTCGAGCACCCAGAAGTCTAACCCCCACTTCAATTTGCCCTTCGCAGCACTCTCCGGCGAGATCCAACCCCTCCTGAACCGCCGTCCACGGAGCCTGTGGTCATTGCCGACACAGTGCTCGCCGGCGACCACCACCACCACCACCCACTGACGCGGAAGGATGCACTGAGCACGGAGGTACCACCCGATCCCACTGCCTCGCCATGGATCGCCGCCGGCGACCACCGCAGCTCTCGGGCGCCGACGAGCTCCTTCTCCCCGTTTGAAATTTTAAACCTGACGGGTGGGACCCGCCTATCAGTCTCTCATTTCTTTTAAAACGAACTGTTTTCTGAAAGCGTATTCTGGCAAAATGCGCTTTCCAGTCTGAATCGTTTTTTGGACTTTTCTGCTTAGCCCCCTGGGAAGTTTCTGTTTCATTACAGAAAAGTCCTTGGACCAAAAAACTTATAACTTTTAATCAGAAAAGGATTTTTGAGTGATTCTTTTTCTGCCCTCTTCAAAATTTTGTCTAGTTTTGTATCAGATTTATTTCAAAAATATTTGGTATATTTATGTACACCTCACGGTATTTACGATAGAGCATGTATTTTTGTATACCGTAGATACCGAAGGAGGTGACGGAACCGCAAACTTCACCGAGCTAGGCCCCGACTACTCCAAACCAGGCAAGCATGTTTGAACCTTTGATATGATGAGTGTCTTGGCATGTTTGCATTAAGTAGTTCCATGGCATGTTTTTGGAGAATCTCGATGAAGGTTATATTACATGCAAGGTTGAGGCAAGTGAATTTTCGATAATCCATAAGTTGTTGGATATGAGTTTGCATGGCCATGAGATGGCATGAGAATGGGTAAGATGGCAGTGTTGTAGCATGCCGCCTTATGCCCGACTGTTTGACCTGTGCCAACATGAATCGGTCCAGTTTCCATCCGTTTCCCTCCTGTACTACCACATGTTTTTCCGCAAGGAAATATGGCTTAGTAAGTTGCGAACCGCTTTCTGGTACACACCAAATCAAGAGGCCAGGATGAGGGTTCCATGGCCCTGGATTAAAGCCTATCATCCGGTCAGGGGGCATGGGTGTTTCCGGTTGGGACCGAGAGGGGGGCACCCCTTAGAGCGCGCGTATATAAATTTGATCCCATGCTATTCGAGATTGTGATCTCCCCGTCTCAAAGTTTTTCTTGAACGTTGTCAAGGGTGATTCCTGGCATCGTGAGGTGGGATGGGTGTGTACTGGTTAGATGTGTTTCCTCCGAAATATCGTAAACAGAACTAGTCCTTCGTGACTACGGAAATCCGTTGGCCGTGGGTACTTTAGTACAAACTCTACAGAGTAAAAAATCCTTGAAATCATCTTATCCATGTCCAAGTACCGTGCTCATTATCTTTCGTACAGTGTCAGCTTCGGTGATAGAAACTCCTGAGAACCACATGAGTGTTGAGTCTGATTAAATGTTTATTTCCTATGGATGAACTAACCCGTTTATTATCATGTGTTGAATATTTTCCTATGAGCACTATTTCTTGCAAGTTAACAGATATGAAAAGTGAATTTTAAGCCCTTTCTGCGATGTCGCTCAGACGTCCGACTGCGACATTGTTATTATTTACTTTTGGTATAGCCCTTTCTGCGATGTCGCTCAGACGTCCGACTGCAGCATTGTTATTATTTACTTTTGATGTAAGCCCTTTCTGCGATGTCGCTCAGACGTCCGACTGCGGCATTGTTATTATTTACTTTTGATATAAGCCCTTTCTGCGATGTCGCTCAGACATCCGATCGCTGACATTGTTATTATTTACTTTTGATATAAGCCCTTTCGCGATGTCGCTCCGACGTCCGATCATGCATTGTTGTCATTTACTTTCAATATAAGCCCTTTTTGTGATGTCGCCCCGACGCCTGACTGTGGCATGATTTATTTATTTGTTCACCCCTTCGAGGCGTCGCTTCAGACACCCGATCGGTTTTCAGTTATTTTTACTACCACCTTACTTCCTTCTTACTAATTAATGTTGTGTTACCTCCTCATTTGGATGTACATTACTTATTGCTCATGGCGCATTCATGCATGCATTTGTTATATCATATGTCCGAATCGTCTTGCAGTACTTTCAAAGTACTCACCGCTTGTTGATTTGGCCGAATCTTGTCGAAAGCGATCTCATGGATGAAGAGTTCGATAGCGAGTCCGACGCCTAGAGGAATCCCAGTCAGTCTCATGCGACCCTGGTTTTGGTCACTGTGTTATATCCACTTCCGCTACCCAAATAAATTCATCGGGCCTCACCTCGACGCTCGATGAGCTGCCAGTGTAGGAGTCATTTTATCCACTCCACTGTGTTATTCCACCGCCAGTAGTATGCCACCCCACTCCATTGTGTCATATCCGCCATTATGTATAATTATTGGCGTGCTTGTAATAAATGGTTGAGAACCCCAGCTCGACCCTGTAATATATTCTAATGCTACTGGCTTATTGTATCAAGATTTTGTCTACCAGTCAGGAGGATTTTTCCTCGTACTGGACTCAAAAGGTCAGTTTCTCAATAAGCATTTTATTGGAAAACCGGTCGTGACAGCTGGAGCTGCTTCTCTTTGATGCACAACTTCTCCATGGTGTCATGGTAAAGGATGTTGATGCTGCTACCGCCATTTATCAGGATCCGGGAGAAACGAGAGCTCGCCTTTCCGTTGCAAGGGTAGCATCCAACACCGGGGCATAGGAACCCGGAGCAGGCACCACTTCCGGGTGGTCTGCACGGCTCCAGCTGATAGCTTCTCAGACCAGTGCATGAACTCTGGGGCTACCGTAGCAACGGCGTTCACCTCACGGTGCTGCTGACATTGACTATGTCTGTCGTTGGCCACACTGGTGAAGACGACGTAAGCACCATGTTCTTCAGGGAAGTCATCTTGGATCGCGCCGACTGCTGGGCGGGCTGCTGGGGAGGCGGAGCCGGAGGGCCAGCAGGCGGAGGAGGCAATCCTTCTCCCTTGGCAATGCGGATGAGCCAGTGGCATTTCCGGGTTATGTTTGGACGGCTTCGCGCCACTGTGGAACTTGTAGGGAGCATTGAGGATCTGCTCAAAAGGAGAAAGCAGGCAACCAAGCTGGCTTGCCGCCCTTCTAACGCTTGGGGCCGGGTTGTCCTTCGGGCTACTGGTCTTCAACTGTTGCCACCTGCCGGCTAGTGGAACCCGGCTAAGGGGCCTTGCGCTTGTTGTCGTTCGGCTCTTGGCGCCGACTGTTATCTCCAGCCGACATTCGAGGAGCCGGAGGGAGCACCTTCCCAGAGGCGTCCACTCGAGCTCCGACTTCATGGAGGAGTCGGCTGTGGCGTATTTGTCTGCTATGATCAGCAGCTCGTCGAGGGTGGCCGGCTCGTCGCAGAGGAGCCGGTGCTTGAGTAAGGTGCCCTCTCGGCACCCGGCGGTGAAGTACACTATGGCTTGCACTTCATGCACCCCTTCGCAGGAGTTGCGCAATTCTGCCCACCGCGTCAGGTAGTCGCGGGTGGACTCTTCCGGGCCTTGAACGCATAACGAGAGCTGATGGGGCTTGGGTGGTCGCTTGTAGGTGCTAGTGAAGTTGCGGATGAACACTTCGGTGAAATCTACCCAGCTGTTGACGCTGTAGGGCTTCAGGTTGTTCAGCCATGTCCAGGCCGTGCCCTGGAGCATGAGCGGAACGTAAATCACGGCAACGCGCTTGTTGCTGTTTGCTATGTTGACGGCCGTGGAGTAGTCGACCAGCCAATCTTCTGGCTTCACTGAGCCGTTGTACTTGGGCGTGTCTCGTGGGAGCGAGAACCCTTTGGGGAAAGGCTCGTCGCGAATGCGGGGGCCGAAACAAGGCGGGCCCATCGCATCTTGTTCTCCTAACGCCATGGATCGAGCAAGACGGTCGATCCGGTGGCGGGCATCATTCTCTCCGACTCCTTCTCGGCGGCCAAGCCAGTTGCCGAGAGTCGGGTGCTCAACAGGCGGCGGGGAGGCGCGCCTCTCCCTGCAAGGAGGAGGAGGAGGAGGCGAATAGTCGTCCCGTCGTTCCACTGCTCCTGGGCGGCCATCTTGGTCGTGCTCGATGGTGAGGCGTGTGCGACTGCAGCTGGCAGCCGGCACTCGGTCTCGTCAGTCGCGGACGCCGCCTGTCGGCGTCTGAGAGGTCGCGCCTTGCTCTCGGCGAGGGGGCGGGTTCTCAACCCGCTAGCCTGGTTCTTCTACGCGGCAGCCGGCTTCTTGCTGCGCGTCAGCCGCGTCAATGAGCTACTGAACGCGCTCCGTCATGCAGCGTCGCTCGTCACCCTCTAGGTGGTCCAGCTCGTCTGCTGCCACCTGGGCAGCTCGTATGTTCTCCATGGGCATGGCATACACAGCACGGTTAACCCCGAACAGCATGGTCGATCTCGCACTGGTAAGCCTTAGAGAGGCATCTCATGGTAGCCAACTTCTTGGCGCTTTCGATGGCCGAGACGCGGCAGGCTTCTAGGTCTCGGCGTTGGCGTCTTCTGCGATGGGCACAGACAGGTCCCGCAGTGCCGCCTGCAGCGGGTCTTGGGCAGCCCCACCAGAGGCTCCGTCGTGGCTGATGACGAGCACCTCCATGACGGTGCTGCCACCGCTGTCGGCGCGAGGGAGAGGGTCATGGATGACCACCATGTTGGTGGGGAAGGCGTCGAGGGACGCCGTGTCGGAGTCGACAAGCATCGGGTCGGTGGAGCCAATCGACTCCAGGTCAAAGGCCGGCTCGTTGGCGATGTCGAGCTTGCCAAGGAGGTCGATGAGGCAGCTCTCGGAGCTGGCTGCTCCCGCGTCGGGCGTGGGCTCGTCAGAGAGGCGGATCTCGCTGATGAGGTCAGCGATGCAGCTCGCCGCGTAGGCGACCTCCACGCAGCGCGTCGGTGCAAACGCCATCGGGCGTGCCGGGCTGGCTGCGCTCGCTAGGGAGAAAAAGGGTTCCCGTCCAGAGCAGATCTCCGGACGACGGTGCACCTAGCCCCATGGTGGGCGCCAAATGACGGGGGTGTCGTGCGACATATGCCAAAGGATGGCTTATCATGGTGGGGGAGAGTAAGACAACGCCGGTGCCTGGAAACGGGATAAGGCGTAGACATGTACGCCGACGCATCTTACCCAGGTTCGGGGCTCTTCTAGGAGATAACACCCCTAGTCCTGCTCTGTGGGGTCTTCGCATGATCACTATCTCAACAATGGTGGCAACAAGATTGCTCCTTGAGTTGTTTCTCTAGAGGAGGAAGAAGAACAAGGCTAGCCCTAGCTTCACTCTCTCTATATGCGTGTGTGGTCTCTAAGAGGCTGAACCCTTTGCATGGGTGCCCTGGGGGTTTATATAGGCCTACCCCCCAAGGGTACAATGGTAATCTGGTCGGGTGTAGGACCCGGCTGTCAGTGTCTATGGTCATCGGCTTCTCCGCCGGCCGCTAGGGCCCGCAGGCCTGGTGGGTCCCACCGGCTGTCTCGTACTTGGCCGACAGGCCGCGCCCGCCGCTGGCAGGTCCTGCCGGCTGCTTAGTACTATGGCAGTGCCAGTGATGATGTGTGCTTTGTCGGGGAAGGTGTGGCTACAGTCCCGCCGCCTGGCGGGCGATCACTCTAGCCACTCCCCGTCTCTTCTAATTAATGGCGCACGGACTCCGAGGGAGGGGGAGGGCCGCCTGGTTGGGAGTCGGCCTTCCCCGTGCCGACTGGTCAGGAGTCGGTCTCTCATGGACAGGTAGGGCCTGGCGCCTGCGGGCCGTACCGATAGTCCAAGGTGGGAGCATGGCCTCCTCTACCATGGGTGATGTCATGGGTTGCGTGGCAACAGTGCCGTGCCGGGCGAGGGATGTCCGCCCAGTACGCTGCACTGTGGCCATGCTCTACCCTGGATTCAGGGGTGGCAGGCTGCATTGTAGCCACGCCCCGTCTCGTCGTTATAATGTGGTGCAAACTTCAAGGGAGTGGAGGGGGGCCGCCTGCTAGGAGTCGGCCCACCTCACGGCTGTCTTCTGGGAAATGCCGTCCTCTAGCAGCCGACCGCTTGGACCAGCCGGCCCTGAGAAGGCGGCTCTTCGTCTTCGAGCCTTGAGGGGCGTAGCTGGCCTGATGTCTTGAATCGCCATGGGGAGCAGATGAGGCTACCCGTGGTCATTTACTCCGACAGTCACCTCTGTGTGCGAAACGACATACGTACATTGCCTTCTCCTGCCTTAATTTTTGTACACTGGCAGATTAGACCAAATAGAAGTACCGAGCTAAATTTCGGAATTATTCCGTGTTCGTTTGGCCTTTTTACACATTAATTGAGTTTCTGGGCATTTAATGTGCATAATTCAAATTTGAACTACAAGCACATGCTCCAGTGCACCAAAGTTTGCTGAAAATTGCATGTGTGTCTTTGGGTGAATTTCTAGGTCCAATGCAAGAGATGGGAGTGAAATTCAAACATCTCGGTGTCGTGGCTCGGCTGGAATGATTGAGAAACGTGGTTTTTTAATTTCTGTAAATCCAAAACACAGCTGAAAATCATGAAACTTGGCATGATGTCATGACATGGCACCAACATGATGCGGTAATTTTTTTGGCCGAATTGGAACAAGCTTTTGTGTAAGCTTCTTGCAAATCGGAGCTTCCCTCAAGAAGGCTCGTGATTCCGAGAGGGAACGTGTCACCTCCGTGTGCGAAACGACATACGTACACTGCCTTCTCCCGCCTTAATTTTTTTACACAGGCAGATTAGACCATATAGAAGTACCGTGCTAAATTTTTGAATCATTTCGGGTTCGTTTGGCCTTTTTATACATTAATTGAGTTTTTTGGGCATTTAATGTGCATAATTCAAATTTGAACTACAAGCACAGGCTCCAGTGCACCAAAGTTGTTTGTAAAATCACAAGTGTGTCCTTGGGTGAATTTCTAGGTCCCATGCAAGAGATGGGAGTGAAATTAAAACATCTGGGCATCGTGGCTCGGTGGGAAAGATTGAGAAACTTGGTTTTTTAATTCCTATAATTCTAAAACACGCCTGAAAATCATGAAACTTGGCATGATGTCATGACATGGAACCAACATGCCGCGGTAATTTTTTTGGCCGAATTGGGAAAAGCTTTGGTGTAAGCTCCTTGCAAACCGGAGCTTCCCTCAAGAAGGCTCATGGTTCCGATAGGGAACGTGTCACCTCCGTGTGCGAAACGACATATGTACACTGCCTTCTCCCGCCTTAATTCTTTACACAGGCAGATTAGACCAAATAGAAGTATCGTGCTAAATTTTGGAATTATTCCGGGTTCGCTTGGCCTTTTTTATACATTAACTGAGTTTCTGGGCATTTAGAGCAACTCCAATGGGGCGACCCATTTCGTCCACTGGCGCCCGTTTGGGTCGGCGCGGACACAAAAGTCGGGTCAACGCGCCGACCCAAACGGACGCGCGTCCGCTTGGCGTCCGCCTGCCGACCCATTCCTGGCCCATTTTTTAGCCAGATTTGCGTCGGCGCACACACGAGACGGATGCGCGCGCACCTACTCTCGTGCCCGCCGGTCGGTGGCGGCCACCACCATTTCCCTCCCCCCCCCCCCCCCATTTTCTCCCAAAAACCCTTCCGCCCGCGCGCTCCCGCCCCACACCCCGCCATGGAGGACGCCGCCGGCCTCGCCTCCCTCGCCTCGTCCTGCGCCCCCGCCCCCGTCGGGAAAGGCAAGCCTCGTGCCCCGCGCAAGACCGCTGCCGCGGTGAAGCCAAAGAAGCCGACTCCTGCACGGCGGGCAAGGGATTCGCCAAGAGGAAGGACCAGAGGCACGCCATGGACGCGAGGATGAGGTCACGCAGGTCCCGTCGCCGCCGCCAAGCAGCAGAGAGGTCACCAACGCCGCGTCATGGGGCAATGAGGGAGGCGCTCTACATGCTAGGGTTAAACCCTGGCCAGCACGGCCTCCTCAACACCGCCGTCGCCGCGGCTAGCACCGGCTCATCGGTGTTTCCTCGGATGGTGCTACCCGACTCGCCCCGCGCGTCGGCTTGCAACCCGGTGCCCGGCTTCCACGTGTACCCGCAGGCCTCCCACCTCTCCGGGGAGTGCTCGCACAACGTGAGCGTGGTCGCGCCTTCCATGCCCGCGCCCGCGCCCATCGACCTCAACGCCACCCCGGTGGCCGGTGGGTCGTCATCTGGTGGTGCGAGAAACACGCGCGGTAGACGCCGGCCGGCGTGCTCCCGGAGGTCCACAACCTGTTCGAGGGAATGCCGTCCGCCATCCACGAGGACTACATGCAGAACCTCATCTTCGAGGGCGGTGCGCCGGCCGCTGGCTATGATCCCGGCGAGACACAAAGCCAGGATGGCCGCAGGCCGTTCACACCGGCCGTTGGCTATGATCCTGATCAGGCAGCCTTCATGCATGATCAGGTCGGCATCGGCCTGGACGTCTTCCCACTCGACCACGAGTTCCCAGACGACTACGGGCTAGAGGAAGAGGACGAGTGCGACATCAAAGTGGAGCCCTTGTTCGAGGGCGAGCTCGCCAACCAAGCCGCCGGTCCTAAGCCGAAGCACAAGAGCAAGCGCACGAAGGCATACACGGAGGTCGAGGACAAGCTTCTTTGCGAGTGTTGGCAAGACATTGGACAAGACCCCAAGACAGACGCCGAACAAAAGCATTCGACCTTTTGGATTCGTGTCCACCGAGAGTTTCATGAGCACAAGAAGTTTCCACCTTACCAACTTGTGAGCACACGCGGTGGGTGTCCATTTCCAAGCGATGGAGGGTGATCCAACAAGAGTGCAACAAGTTTTGCGTCACTCTTGAGAGCATCAAGGCCCGCCCCGTGAGCAGCATCGGCATGCAAGACATGGTACGCTAGCAAGCCGCCCTCTTTTATGTCATCAAGTTCATGCCGGCGTGTTCATTTGCATATCATTTGCCCATATGCTTGCATGGAAACATTTTGTAGGCATTTCAAGCTTTGGAGGCATTCAAGGTTCAACACAACGGCAAGTGCTTCAACCTATCCCATTGATTTCGGGTCATCAAGGACGAGGAGAAGTTCAAGGCACAATATGCCACCCTCAAGTCGCGTGGGAGGAAGAAAGCCGAGGAGGAGGTTGGGGAGGGCGAACCGGCACGGCCGCGGGGGAAGACCAACTCCAAGAAGGAGGACAAGTGGGATGTGGCATCCAACGCCTTGATCGCAAGCGTGGAGGGCATGATGAACAAGAGGGACTCAAGGGAGGAGGAGCGCCGGCGTTTCAAGGCGGAGAAAATGGACGCTTTCATGGAGATCGAAAGGAGGAGGCTTGAGATGGACGCGGAGAAGCAAGCCAAGATGTTCGAGCTCAAGGCAGAGAAGCAAGCCAAGATGCTAGAGATCGAGGCCGCCAATGCCAAGACCAAGGCCAAAGAAGTGGCTCTCGCGAGCATGATGACCGGGATGGAGATCATGAAGGTGGATATCAACACCGTGTCGCCAAGGAAGAGGCTGTGGTTCGAGAAGATGCAGGCCGACATGCTCAAGTTCGACGACGAGTGATCTATGGCGGCGAGCGCCATATTTTATGTATGCCGGCAGGTGTGCTGGCATGACCACCGGGGCCGTGATGGCGTGGTCGAACTCAAGTCCCACCCTTTTTTATGTGCTGGCATGTGTGCCCGTCGGCTGGCGAGTGCGCCAGCATGAACTGTGGTGATATTTTCTGAAGCCGGCATTGTATGCCGGCGCTGGCATGGTGTCGGCATGGCCGCTGGCATGATCGGCCGTGGGCCTTTTTTTAAAGTTGATGCGGACATGAAATGGGTCGGCGCGTTGGGTGCACTGCCGACCCAAATCTAAAAGAGGGCGGCCGCCGGCCGGGCGGCCGACCCAAACGGACAAAAAGCGGACAAACGCATCGTCCGTTTGGGTCGGCCCGTTGGAGTTTCTCTTAATGTGCATAATTCAAATTTGAACTACAAGCACAGGCTCCAGTGCACCAAAGTTGTTTAGAAAATCACATTGTGTCCTTGGGTGAATTTATAGGTCCCATGCAAGAGATGGGAGTGAAATTCAAACATCTAGGCGTC
Source organism: Aegilops bicornis (assembly GCA_021605145.1). Classification (NCBI taxonomy): domain Eukaryota; kingdom Viridiplantae; phylum Streptophyta; class Magnoliopsida; order Poales; family Poaceae; genus Aegilops; species Aegilops bicornis. The sequence goes on along the minus strand of CM038670.1, from coordinate 720,701,866 downwards.
GTGGCTCGGCCGAAAAGATTGACAAACTTGGTTTTTTTAATTCCTGTAATTCCAAAACATGCCTGAAAATCATGAAACTTGGCATGGTGTCATGACATGGCACCAACATCTTGTGGTAATTTTTATGTCCGAATTGCGAAGGCACACACATTAACAATCAACAGTCATTTTGGAACAAGTGTTGTCACGTTACAAATCAGAAACACAAGTATTATTGAAAACGTGGGCGTTCTACTTACCAATTACGTGCGGCCACGCGTCCCCTTTTTTTATTGGCTAGGAGGTGTCGTGCGGGGTAGCTATTTGAGTTCATGAGGCGTGCGATCAGACCCCTGCGCGTGCTCATCGGGAGGAGAGCCCTTTGACCGCTACCTGCCGCGCACCTCCCTCCCAACGTCTCTATTAATGGCGCCCGAGCACCTGTTCTACGGTGTGGCTATATGTCTCACTGGACTGAGATTTAAGAGACAAAAATGAAAATCTGAAAAGAAAGTTTTGCACGGATCTTGATGTAAGATCCAACGGACCAGTATAGCATCGACTGTGACTTATAGCAAACATGATGAATATAAGGACGATGACAGTGGATAATAATTGTCTTACATATTTAGAAACATAATAAAAAAAGCCACATGCGGCAACACCCAAAATACACAAGGGCAAAAGAAGAAGGAAGACAACGATCTGGCTCGTTGATCTCTACTTTCTTGATGTGTTGCTGCAGGCCACAGGAACTAGTCTCCGCGACGAGCGGCAACAAGCTCTTTCTTGTCCTCAAGATGCTGCTTGAGAGCACCCACGGATTCCTCCACGAGCCTTCTCCGCTCGATGCGCAGCATGGCATTCTCGTCCATAAGTTTCTCGACGATGACGCCGGTCCTCTTCAATAAGGCAGTGGTCTGCTCCTGCTGCTCCGCACTTCTGACGATCTTCGCCCTCAGCAGGTCGCGCTCTACCCAGAGCTTCGCATTGCCCTCATTTAGTTGCCAGATGATGTCGGTAGACTATTCAAATGAGGCTTTCAGGTCATCCTGCAACCTCGCCCACCTGGAGATCTGATCCATCTGCCTAAGGAAGAGGGCACGCATGCGCCTGTAAGAGTCCTCGCCTGCCCGCGAGATATTTTCCTAGGCTGCCGCGGCGCGGGAGGACATCTCTGCTGCATTTGCGGCGCGGCGGGACATATCTTCTGCTTCCGCGGTGCGGCCGGACCAGTCTGCTGCATCGACGGCGTGGCGGGACCTCCGTGCTGCTTCAGCGGCACGGCGGGACTTCTCTACTGCTACGGCCATGCGGCAGGACATGTTGGCTGCTTTCGCGGCAAGGCGGGACATCTCTCGTGCTTCCGCTTCCAGGCTCGCCTCTCCCTGGTGGCAATCTCTCGACCCAGAACTCACGTTGGCCATGGCGGACGCAAGGGAACGATGATGAATGACTTGTTTGTTTTTGAATTTTTGTGGATGAGGAGTTGAGGAGGAATATGCAGTCATCTTGGAGCAGTAGTATTTATAACCGCGTAGTAATACGCTCCTAAGTGAAACCATTTAGGTTTTGATCGGTGTGAACAGGTTTGCAATTTGGAATGTGACGGGACGCGGCCACCCTGTTCTTCTAACAAAAAATTGTGACGGGACGCATGCTCAAAATTTACTTATGGTTATAAGTGCGGCACTATTCCCGGAAGGCGTAACGTGGGCACGTACGCCTTCTCGGCCGCGTACATGGCGTTTGCACCATAGGGTGCACCGCAATAGGCAATGTCAGCACACGTCTTGTTCCAACAACCATGCGCGCTCGTTATTACCATCACGTGCGCTTCTTTTAATTAGAATGTGTGTGCCCGTCTAGCGCACACACGTTGATCTATCTAACTATTTCAGTTTGCTGTGGCTAATCGCAAACAGTTCATCCATGTGAAGTGTATGCCATCAATCGCAGACACTTTGATCTGGCTGACCCGTTTATGTTCTGTTGCCTAATCACAAACAGTTAATCCTTCTGAAGCGTATGCCCTCAATCACACACACCTTGATCTGGCTAACCGTTTCTTTTGTGTTGCCTAATCACAAACAGTTTATCTGAGTGAACCGTATGCTCTATATCGCACACGTCTTCATCAGGCTGCCTGTTTCTTTTGTTCCGCCTCATCGCAAACAGTTCATTGGACTGAACCGTATGCCCTGGATCGCACACGCAACTAAAATCTGAACCGTGTTTGATGGCTCCGCCATCGAAAATGTTTTGCACCTTTTTTATAGTTCTTTTACACCACTGTTTGCGATTATTGCATCGCACACAGTTTCGTTGAAGGGTCTCTGATCGTAGTGTCGCGTTAGCAGCATCCTGCAGTAGTGATACTTGAACTCGAAGGTTGTTAGACCAAAATGAGCAGAGTCAAGGAGTACCTTGCTCTGATACCAATTGTAAGAACGAAGATTGTTTACCAGAGGAGGGTGGATGGGAGTTTTAAAATTTCTTTTGGAAACTTCAAAATTCTCAGAACCCAGTAGCGGAGCGATTGTCAATAGGTTTCAGTGAGTGAATGTAAATTATCAAACAAGAACTAAACGCATACACCGAAGGTAATCACATGGTTAAATCTAGTCGTGCAATGCAAATCGAATGAAAAGAGGCGAAGGAATAACCAGTGATGCTCGATGGCGACAGATAATTTGGTACACCAGTTCGCCCTTCTGCACAAGGACTACGTCTGGTTGGAGGGGTTGTGATTTAACACAGAAGATAAACTATCTTCGCCCAATTCACTTTGACAATTCGTTCGTCAACCAATGTCGATCACTCATGGTAGTTACTTGAGGTGATCTACGAACCTTTACAGACTTCTTCTTCGAGAACCGCAATTACTCTTGGTTTGTGAAGAAATCGACACCTAACCATCTAGAGAGTTTGCATCTCTTAAGAGTAATAGGAGGAGCGTAGTAGACTTAGATTCGAGTGATGCTAAACCACTCTCTAATTTTCGGCTCTGGGGTTTTTCTCTCGGTTTTGAACTCAAATCACTCTGGAGAGAGGGTTGCTCAACTAACTTCTCGGAATCACATGGAGCAGCCACCGGACAAAGCCAATGCGGGTGGCTATTTATAGTCAATAACCTTCCCTGATGGGAAATGACCATTTTGGACACGCGGTCCAGCCAATGGCCAAGCGACACGTTCTCAATGGTAGGATTTGAAACCAACGGTAACATTACTTGAGGAACAACTAATGCTAACTCTTCGGTTAGAGAAAAATCTCTCGGAGCGAAGAAGATCACAGTCTCTTGCTGGCAAGTATTTACTCTGTACACAAAGAGGTTTCTCTCTGAACTTTCATAGAATTGGGTTTAGTATCAGAGAATCAAAGTTTTCAAACACTACACCCATCTTAATAGTATGGTGGTCCTACGACCCGATGAAAAGAAAGAAGAAGAACGAAATAAGTTCTACGTCTTTGAATTCTTTTGGCTGCAGTCAATTCCTCCAGATGCCACCGAACCAATTGCTTCACGTCAACAATTTTAGGGGTCACTCTCAGCAGTATAATCTTCATTGATAATACTCGCTACCATGTAGGATACTATCTTCAGAGTTTATATCATACTCCTCATGACTTCAGGGACCTGTTACTCTATGTGCACTAGCAAACACATTAGTCCCTTACTGTTTATGTCAACAATCTTCAAAACATAAGGAGGCAAATCATTGCACCAACAAATGTCATTTTTGGGCTCGTGTATTTGAGAGCATCAATGCTCGGGACACTCGATGGCTTTTGGAGATGAACAAAGCATGTGGGTTTCCAGGTATGTTTAGCTCAATTGATTGCATGCATTAAAAGCGGAAGAACTACTTGCAGCATGACATGGGTCGTGAAAGCCATGTGAAGAATGCCACTATCATTCTTGAAGTCGTGGCCGATCAGGAGACATGGTTTTAGCATGCCTCGATCTTACAATGACATCAATGTGCTTCCCCGATCACCATTCTTTGCACGGTTAACCAATGAGGAAGCACCACTGGTGGAATTCCAAGCAAACAGTCGCACATACAACATGGGCTACTACCTAGCGGATGGAATTTATCCAAAGTGGGCAACATTTGTGAGCCAATTTCAAGCCCTCGAGGTAAGAAAGAACTTCACTTTCATAATGCTCAAGCGGCTGCTATAAAGGATGTGGAGAGGGCATTCAGGATTTTGCAAGCCCAATTTGCTATTGTGTGAGGACCGGCTAGGTATTGGGATTAACAATCTTTTTGGTACATAACGACTGTTGTCTTGATCTTGCACAACATGATAATTGTAGATGAGCATTGTCAAGATTTTGATTACTCCTTGTATGAATTCATAGGAAACCAGGTAAGAAAGAACTTCACTTTCATAATATTAGAAGGGAAGACCGCCGCTTTCTTCAAGTTCACCGTGAGATTCGACATGCGGATACTCACGCAGATCTTCAAAGAGATCTGATGGAGGAGTGGCGGACGTGGAATGGGCAACAAGACCATTAATTGTATCTCTACGTTTCATATCATTTATGATAAACTTTGTGTTATGTGTGATGAATAAGTGTGTTGAATTTGAGCTCGTGGATTCATGAACTATGTAATAATTTAGTACTATTTGTGCTTTATTTGCTTCCAATATATTGACTTGAGTTTTATTTATCATATCATATTTTGTTCAATATGTATGCAATTGTGGAATAAAGATGAGAAGGGGAAAAAATATTGGCACCACTTTTACATCATCTGCTAGAGCAACATCAGTTGTGGTGTCCAAAAACCTTCTCTCTCCTACCCTAATTGGACATGCTCTTACGCCCACTAACCCAGACCATGAACAATTTAAGAGATGACTCACAACATTATTTCACCAAGTCTCCTAGCCATAGATTCCATTAAGAACAGATGAAATATAGCTCATTGGCTTGATACTTCTTGTGGAGAACCCTAACTGTTTCTTGGAACTCACTAGACCGTGACACATGTGTTATCCCCACCTTGGATGCCTTACAACCTCAGTTCATCCTAGAGCTTGTTGCGCACACCGCCTCCTACTTATTCGACCTCCACATCAAGGAGCCAAGAGCAATAATGCTACACCTAGGCTAATCTTGGCCCAATTGATTCGGGCCACATCAGCACACAACAGTAATTACGTAGAAGGTGTACGTAAGTGTACCATTGCCCAGCCAAGAGACTAGGAGGGTCACTGTGTAGAATTTTTTGGGGGAGGTTTACATTCCGTGCCCTTAGTTAGCACCCACCCAATGGTTCTTTCCTTAGTTTTTGGATCTTGAAAAAAAAATCCTATAATGTTAGGTGTTTTTCCTTAGTTTTCGGATCTTCTCAAATTTTTCCTACAATTTTAGGTGGTCATAAGATTTTTCCCTTTCGTCCTTTTTTCAGTGAAGGTAGCACTTTCAACACTATTTTGCACTGTGGAACATCTTTTTACTTAGTAGCCGTGAAGTTAAAAAAAATACTTAGGTTGCGGTGCATGACACTTGCACTACAAAGAGTTCTAAGAAAACAAGGAAATAGGCTGCACACAGCCTTCTCTTTTAGACAATCTTTTTAAAGTAGTTCAAAGTGCAACCTTAACATGATTGGTCCATTACCAATTTACCATCACAATCAACCAGGTACACAAACGAGATGTTCCACAGATTGGCGGGGAACTTATGGCGGTGTAACATATGCACAGATGAATGACACACCCTGCACACACTAGCCACTACTCACTACTAGCTCCAAGCCTCAGACTCTCCACCGTCTTCCCATGCAATGTTCTAATCTCAAGCCTGTTCACAGCTACTATAGGTACAAACAATAACAGCAACTACATAATTTCAATCTGGAGCAGCGAGAATCAGGTCACGACGCCACATCAGTCATGGATCGAGAAATTGAAATGATCGGAGAATGTGGTCGATTCAGCAGCGGAAGCGGATGACGATGCAGGAGATGTCGTCCTTGCTCTTCCTCGCGAGCGCCTCGGTCGTCAGCCGCTTTGCTGCTGCCTGAGGGTCCTTTGTCGACTTCACGAGGTCCACGGCTTCCTGGTTCTTCATCACCTGGATTAATTCAGGAAAGAGGTGCAGGTTTAGGAACTGGTTTGTGAACATAACAGAGCTGCTAAATACAGATGAATCACCCTGGAAGCAGATCATGCACTTATTATAAGATACTCCCTCCGTAAACTAATATAAGAGCGTTTAGATCACTATTTTAGTTATCTAAACACTCTTATATTAGTTTACAGAGGGAGTAGATGATAAGCAAGAAACTAGAAGGTGTAGAACTCCAACCAAATGATGATTTTTCTTTTCAGAGCGCAGGGTGAAAAGAAAGAATACAATGACTGAAGAAGCAAAATGAAAAGAGGTGTAACAGTCATGATGTGGATGCCCAAATATCTTTCTCAATGATCATAGAAACTAACGATCCGAAGCATGAGAACGAATTAGATAATGCAAGAAAATGTAGATAAGCAGTTATAGTACAAACCTTCCATAATCCATCGCTGGCAAGTATGACGAACTCTATACTTGAGTTTATAGGTACATGCCTAATGTCAGGTTCTGAACTCAAGTGCGTCTTGAGGCTATGGTCACCGAACGCCCTTGCGACAGCGAGTTGGCCATTTACGCGAGGGACATCGCCTGTCAGCAAGTCAATACAATTATACCTTGTTTGACTAGGAACAATAATGAGACATAGAAAAGAAAAACAGAACAATGATGAGACAGTTACACAATAGAAATCATACCAGGAAATGTTGTGACAAAGCCGCCCTGCTGTTCAATCCTCTGCCTTTCATTAGATATATGGGGTTCATGGTCCACGGTGATCTGATTAGCAGCACCCCGTTCACATAAAACGGCCCTCGAGTCACCTACGTTTGCTATCCACATATCCTTGCCATCAACCACAATAGCAGTAACTGCTGTTGAGCCGCCTGGTCCAAGTTGCTTGGCATTTTCCAGAATATATTTGTTTGTAGAGCCATATGCATTTTTAATCGCTTCTTGAGGGTCGGTCCAGAAGAGAGGCTGCGCCAATACCGAAAGGGAAACGGTAAGCAAAAGACATGTTCATAATGCAAAATATGTAATTAAAAAGGGTCTAATATTTATATGAAATCAACAGTGATGCATACTTCTGATGTTGCAGGAACTGAATAGAAAGCCAAAACCAAGAGGAAAATACCTCTTTGAGTATGTTGGAGAAAAGGTTAGCTCTCAAGTAACTGGGCACACGATCACCCAGATGGCCGTCGAAAATGGCAAAGAGGCCAAGCTCATGGTTCTTATCACACTTGTACTCTGCTACATGGTAGTCCTCCATGTCATGGCCAGATTTCCCTTCAACCAAGTGGAATCCGTGTGTCACCTTGGTGGTTGATTGCTTACTCCGCCCCTTGCCAGTATCAGTAGATGATGAATTCAGACATGCTGCACTCTGTCATACAGAGATCAGAGAAAGCAAACATAATGTCAGTATATTAATATTCAGACTGGCCAAAAACAGGACCAACAAAAGGAAAATGGTAATAACATAAAAAGAGCATGCCGAAATCGCAGAAAGGCCATAAAAGAGTATATAATCTGCACTGGCAGCATATCAGGCCGAGACTCGACACCTTTTTCCGTTTCCAAAATAACGTCAAGAAACAATATGTTTCAGTGCAGGAACAGCAAGAAAAATGTCACAGATCCCAAACCTTGGAAGAAATGAGAACAGTCTCGCTCGCCCCTATCTGGTTTTATTTTTTTCGAAATAGATTCACAAGCAACAGAGCTCCATGCTCATCAGCCAGTGCTAGATAGATTCGTTTGAGCGACGAGTAATATGGATACAAAACTGACCCCCTTTTCTTTGCGAGAACAAGCTGACCATTTTAAGAGTTCAAAACTTGCACCTTCCTCTGTCGATTTTTCTTTTACAAATCGACACAATAAGCCAGCAATTTTGAAACGAACATAGAGCACGGAGCCTTCATAGGTACTAGTATTATATAACCAAATCGAAGGTAGCAGTGCGTGATTCCTTGCGGGTTTTGCTTAAGGCTAGTGGAGTAGTAGTAGTAGTAGCTAGACTAGACTAGACTGGGAGTAGTAGACGCGGTGGAAGGAAAGGAAGGGTCCAAAAGGTGGACAGGTTGCTTACGGCTGGCATGACTTGCGTGCGTGCCGCACCCGCACCAGGTCAAAAAGTGGGAGCGATGCTCCCAAAGTCCAACTTGGCTTGGAACTTGCCAACCCAACTAAAGCCTTTCAAATTATTTTTCTTTTCCTTTTTCTTTTTTTCAGAAACCAAAGGTTTCAAATCCTGTGACTCCTCCATGTTTGCACCCGTTGCAACTCTATCTAAGCCCCTTTTCACCGAATTTAATTTAACCGCCGCCAACAAGTAGTAGTAGTAAAAAGATAACCAAAAAAGGAAATCAAATCATATGTGGTAGTAATCGATCGAAGCTAATTATTGATTTTCAGTAGAGAAATCGGAGGAAATTTTATGAGTTCGCGCGCAGATCAACGCAACCGACCCAACCGAACCTCTCCTCTGTATTCAATCAATCAAACACCCCCAAAACGTCAAAACAGTAGCAGTATGTATATTACTATATACGCGTAGAAGGAGGAACTTTTGTTAGTAATCGCCGAGAGAAGAGGAAGCGATTAAGCCCCGGCAGGGCGGGGTTGGATGATTACCCGGATCATGTTGAGTATGTCGGGCCGCTTCCGTCCGCCGCAGGAGGAGGAGGATGAGGACGAGGCGCCGGAGGGGGAGCATGACGCCGAGGACGTCGACACCGTCTGCCGCTCCATCCGGCCGACCATACGCCAAGCAGAACGAGCAACCGCCGCCGGCCCGCGCCCCGCAGGCCACAGTCACAACGCGGAGAGAAAGAGAGAGGGGAGAAAGGGAGAAACTTGGTCGAGAAGACGAGACGAGGCAGCAGCACACGGGTGGGGGTGGGAGTGGGAGAGAAGGATGGAGAGATCTTTTGGGTTTTATTGTGGACTCCGCTGGGCTGGTGGCGATGTGCGTGTGACGTCTCGCGGGACGATTCCGTGGCCGGACGACACTTGTGGTGGGAAGGCGAAGACCGGGAAAAGTTTTGCGGGAGCGGAGTCGTTGGTTGCTGCTCGGGTCGATGATTGTAGCATTTGTGGTGGGTGCCACTACAAGAGGATGAGGATGAGGAGGAGGAGGAGGAGGGGGGAAATCGGTGGATCAACCGGCAATGGGAATGCACGGCCGGCGAGGTATATATAGGCACGCCATGTGGACTGGTTTTTCTTCCACGGCCGGTTTCTTGACATTCTTCGGTTCATTGCGCCCCGGACCGGCACCGGTTGCCTCTCCTACGGTACATGGTTGAGGCGGACCTCATCTCCTCCCTACCATTTTCTTTCCTTCTTTGGGACGGGCGGCATACGGACGTCAAAGAGATGATTGCCGGAGGTGCCGAGCCGTGCGCCACCGATCTCTCCCCCTCATAGGCACATATGTTTCCTTTGTTTTTTCAAAACCTTGAGGGACATGATTGGATGGCCAGCTCATGTATCCGTGTTTGTGGACGTGTTCGTGGATGGATAGTGTGTCTGATATACCCTTAGGACGCATCTCCCACAACACGCTGACAAGACATAGTAACAGTGTTGACAGGACCATGTTGGATATTTAGATGAAATCACAAGTTAAGACCTTAGCCCTGGCCTATTTTTCTATCATTGTTTTCTCTCGGAAAACTGTGCGACTTTGGTCCGGGAAAATGGAACCCTTTACGACGACAAAGGCTTGCAAGAATCACCTTTAAATTAGAATCCTTCATGTGGGTTTGATACCCTTGGTCACCTATGGAGAAAAAGGCATGGACTATCTACATTCGAAACCGGATGAAAGGTAATCAAGTGCGACTGAGAGGAGTGTGCACTTCTATTTGGGTTGGATGGCGCGAATTAACCAACTAGACATACCAAAGGACAAGTGGTTGCAAGTTAAGACCTTAGCCCTGGCCTATTTTTCTATCATTGTTTTCTCTCGGAAAATTGTGCGACTTTGGTCCAGGAAAATGGAACCCTTTACGACGACAAAGGCTTGCAAGAATCACCTTTAAATTAGGATCCTTCATGTGGGTTTGATACCCTTGGTCACCTATGGAGAAAAAGGCATGGACTATCTACATTCGAAACCGGATGAAAGGTAATCAAGTGCGACTGAGGGGAGTGTGCACTTCTATTTGGGTTGGATGGCGCGAATTAACCAACTAGACATACCAAAGGGCGAGTGGGGCATGCGGATGAATAGGTGGAGAAACGAGTGGATGAAGAACACATAGTCAACATGGCACGCCACGTGTGCCTATAACATGCACATGAATAAAAAGGGTAAATATGATACAAAGTTTTATTAAAATGTAGTAAAATGGATTAAAACCCATTAAATCCATATAAAATGCTAAAAGATGGGTAAAATGGACTTAACACTTTTTTAAGAAATATTGGATATGGTGTACAACATGATATGTGTACACTTATGTAGCTACGACTGGCATTTGGAGACATCACTTAGTTTTTTATTGGCATAAACGTCGTCTCCCACTTAAGAATCCACCTTGGTTAAACTGAAATACGCATGACGTCAAATTTAATGTTTGACATTCCCTTAGAAACTGTTATTTGACGCACTTATGTGTTTTCACCTGGGTCGGTAAGTTTTACGGCTCTGTTTATTACGTAGGTTTTGGGGGTGAAGAACAAACATCGGGGTCTTACTATGATTTAGGTTGAGAACAATGTTCTTGCTTACTAAAGCCATGGTTAATCATTTTTCAATGTTAGAACATTTTGGACTACGGGTTTATGTGTTCATGATTCCATTTTTAGCCAAAAATGGATTTTTTTGGTGGAATTTCAATCTGGAGACTATGTGTTTGTGTATGATTTCCAAAAAATTGTCTTGGTGATGGAGGAATTGGAGGAGCTATATGCAACCCCCAAGGCATGAACAAAGGCGCGTAAAGAAAACTTAAGAGTTGATCCTCGAATGAATGACAAAAGAGGTAACGGAGGAGGCCAAAAGAGGCAATAAAGAAGGTATTGTGAATGTTCTCTTCGATGTTTCCGCTTCTTCCCTAGGTGTAGCAGGTCTACATCTACATTGTTTCTCCCTTCGGCTTCCGCTTCATTGACTACTTCATCCTCACCAACCTCTACATGTGTTGCTACTCTTCCCCTGTGAATTATTGTTGCACTACTAGGATAATGCTTATAGTGGGGTCACATTAGTAGCTAGTAGGCTCATGACCCTGCAACTGGTATTTTGGGAAGATACCAGTGGCGGGTAGGAAATTATGACCACCATTGATGTGTACACATCAGTGGCGAGCCCACAATTTCAACCTCCACTGGTAAAATCTTAGAAAAGTAGCCATGGGCTAAATGCACTAGTGACGGGCACTCCTAGCTCGGCCGCCACTAGTGTACTAGGTACCAGTGGTGGAGACCTGTCACTAAAAATGGATATGAAAGAAACTCCTTGGGATGAACCTGAAAAGGTTTAGGAGGTCACCAGGGGCCCTACGCGCCCCCGTAGGCGCCCTAAGGTGGAGGCGCCTAGGCCCCAGGGCCCACCTGGGTGCCTCACTATGGCTCCTGGCTTTTTCTGGTCAAAATCTTTGAGAACTTATTTTATTTTATTTTTGGGGTGACTCTGGAGTGCACTTTCTTAATGAAGGGTCCATATTCCAACCTGGCAACATCTACATGAATTAATTCTTCAATTAATTGCATTTCAAAGTAAAGCACAATTAAATTGATGCAAATATCGTTCAAAAGGTGTAAAGGTATAATACTTATACTACAAAATTGTGATGTAAAATGCAAGTATCACCTAGCCTAAAAGGTTCGTCGTCGACGAATCAACAAAACTTGAGCTTAACCCTTTGACCGTGATGCTATGTTGGCACGTATTGACGAGGTAGTCTTTCTGAAAAAGCTTGGCCGCTTGCTCGCCTCCTTGGAGGTAGCTTCTCCTGGGTCTGGCAAGGCGATTGCTTGCCTCCTAGCGGAGGAGGTTTCTACGGGCAAAGTAAAGAAGGTGAAGAAGGCTCTCAGGACCATAGGCAAGAAGAGTGGTGTCATTGGTAAGGCGTCAGCGGCAGCTTAATGGAGGATACTCAGTCCCATTGTCCTCCATCTCCGTGGATTTCGTGGCGTTCGATGTATGCAACATTGGTTTTGTTGGAGGTTTCTTTGAGGCATAGAAGTGTGAGGGTTCATGGTTGCTACATGTTATGTGTATTTGTCGGGTTGATCGTGGGGTTATGGAGTTTGCTTCTTAGCGAGTAGTCCGCATGTGGTCTATATGTATCGGTTTTTGCCCGGTTTTCCGTTAATTAACTAGGAAATTCTCTTCTTCTTAAATAATCGATGAGGCAAATATTTTGCCTCCGTTTCGAAAAAGAAAATATTGTTGAAAAAATACAAAAAATAATGCAGCTCATTTGATCGTTGAGAGAAAATAAGAGAAAACATAAGCAATAGTACCAAATGCTCATATTTCAGGCAATGATAACTAGAATTTCACTAAAATTAACTGATATTTGAATAAAGATTCAAGACATCATCAGTGCATCATTACAACATCATAAATTGTCATGCATTTCTGACAACATTAACCCATAGTCAACTAAAAATTCATTACATCATTACAACAACAATCTGACATATTTACTAACATCAAATTACTACAACATGGGAGCTCTAACAAAGCATCACTTATCACCCCATATCTCTCTGATCTTCTTGATATTTCCCCTATTCTCCCCCTTTTCTTTTAGAAAATCTGCAATTACATACTCAAGTTTCTTCTTCTCCTCCTTCAACTCATCCCTCTCCTTTTCCGCCTTAATCATCATCATCCTATGTATGTCAATGTTTGAATTGCCAGCCAACTTCTTTTCCTCAAGCTCTTCCTTCACCACAAAAAAGGAATTTTCTGCCAGGGCTCTCGGTCCTACTGCTTGCCATTTGTCAGCTACAACTTTGGAGAAATCAGTTTCGAACTTACTTAGTGCAGCCTCTAGCTTACTCTTCTCTCCTAATATGTTATAGTTTTGTTCATCAGTGGCAAGCCTCTCTTTAAGCCTTTCTCTTTTCTCCCTTTCATACATCTCCCAAAGCCTTGCTAAGCGCATTTTAAGTGAATCTGGCCACTCCATGCCAACCCATTCCACAAAATCATTGTTTATCCGTTCCTTAATAATTAACAAAAAATAGTATGTCAGAGAGACTCACATTATAATCATTTTAATTAACACAGCGCTTACATGTAAATTTACAGAGCAGTTGCACTATACTTGTTTTAATTTACTGAGCACGCACGTGTCATTTAACAAATATGTTAGATCAAACAAAATTCCTTTAGCAAAGCACTCCATGTCATGAACACATGAGAGCTAATTAACTTTAGTAAGAAACAATGAAAATACCGCACTTTCATGACTTGATCTGTAGAGCACTTGCATAGACAGATTAGAGAGGTTGCAGTGGTAGCTCATACCAGCCAACAAGTTTTTGCAACCAATAATGCACATACCAAAAATGCAGGACTTGAGACATAGCACTGCACTGCAATGGAGAATTTTAACTACAAGTGACTCGCATTGTCGGCACAGCCAAGAAATTTCCTCCTCGTGTCCATAGATTCAAAATACACTAGGCTTTCACAAGGTTGGCGGTGGTGGCAATGTGTTGGCACATCATTAGCTCGACCACTCCATATATTTTAGTAGATAGAGTCAGGAAACTAAAAATAAAAATAAATCGGCTAAGATATCTTACTTGTACCATAACCCTAGCAATGTGACAGAGAATTGACCACACTTGTTAGCGAACTGTCGGAGTTGACTAAGATATCTTACTCGTCCAATGAGAGCATGGTAGTGGCAGTGCCCTGGTGACTCGACGGTGGTTATGGCAGCTGAGCAGAGTGAGAGAAAGATAGACACGATTCTGATTTGGGGAATGCGAGAGAAAATGGGGCGTGTTGCATGATTTACCCACTCAGCGAGCTTCGCTAACTTACATCTAGTGGCTACCATCTGAAAAAATCCATGTGGCATGGATAGGTGGTCCCAGCTGGTCAGTTCTGCCGTCAGACACGGGTCATTTTTGAATTAGTATGATTTTGTTACTCACGGGCCTCATAAGTGGTGTTTTTTTGTCAAAAGTAGTAGCATTTTGTGGTGGTTCTAAGCAATTAACTTGAGAGCGAGGAAAGTTTGTGCTTCAATTCAAGCTGGGTGGTCCGAATTAACCAACTATCAAAGCTGAAGTACGAACCGGGTATGTGGTCAAATAGGTGGACAAATCGGCATTGGAAGAAAAAATAGTCGACATGATGTGCATGTGGGCCCGTATTGAGATAGTGAGCACAAGAAAAGAAAGGGGTAAAGATATGGCACAAGTATTCCTAAAATGGGGTTAAAACTATAATCCATTAAATTAGTAAAATGGAATTAACACAACTTTTTAAGCAATGACACATATAGCGTACACCATAACAAAGAGGGGTAAAGTGGAATTAACATACTTTTCTAAAAAACGTCAGATATAGCGTACAACATGACATGTGCACACTTATGTCACCACATAAGTTTTTTATCGACATAAACATCGTCTCCCACTTAGGAGTCCATCTTGGTTAAATTTAAATAAACATGACATCAATGGTTTGACACACTAATTTGTTTGGGTCAGTGCGAGTAATTTTTACGGCTTTATGTATTACACATGTTTTGGGGGAGAATAAAGACCATTAAGCAGGGTCTTGGTGTGATTTTAGTCAAGATCCGTGTTCTTCACTATGGTAGTCATGGCTAATTATTTCTCTATGTGTTAGATAAGTTTGGGTTTACTGCTTTTGGGTGTCGATGATTTCATTTTTAGCAAAAGAAAAGGTCCTTTTTTCTCCATTTTGAATTGCAAATTGTTTCATTTTATTAAATTACTGAAGTGCCTAATCGCTAAATTAGTAATTAGCCTGTTAGGGTACAGGTTTGGGTCAAAATTTGGTGTCCATGGTTAGGTAAATGGTAAGAAATAAAACCTTCATATAAGACATGCATGGACACCCTACATTACCCTTACTTGTTACTCCTAGGTCCCTCGTATTGGAGGCCCGACATGAGGAAGACATCCCCACATCTCTAGGCCATCCCATAGCTATATCTCATACAATGCAAAGCCCATACAACCCACAACTAGCCCACTCAAAAACCTACCCCCCCCCCCCCGACGTATATGCATGTGTCACACCCACAATCCTCTTCACTCGCAGTCGCTAGCCACCAGCCTCCATTACTCCAACCACACTTGTCGCCCTATCCTCCCCCTTCTCCAGGCAACACCACCACCAGTGCACCATCGCACACTTTGGTCACCGCTCCATCGCATGCCTTGGTTGTTGCGCCATCCTGTATCCTCCATTTCTCCCTGAGTTGTGTTGGGTATGGGCAAAAGTGTTCCCTGCGGTGGGGCTATGTGTATGGTAAAGGGCAATTTTAAACTTCACAGGTATGGGAAGAAGAAGCTTTACTAGGTCAGGTAATTACTCATTGCGAAAAAGAGGCTTTACCTGGCCAGGTAATTTTCCATTGCCATGTTGGATCAAACCATCATGGTGATGGAGTCATTGGAGGAGCTATAAGAAACCCCCTGAACAATGAACGGATGTGTGTGACAAGAAATTCAGGCTTTGCCTCAGATGAGTGACAAAACATGCAGTAGAGCGGGCTAAAAGAGGCAAAAATGAAAACATACCAAAAATATGCTCCTTGCCATGCTCCCCATGTAATCACCTTCGACAACGCTGCCCCCTTCGGCTTTAGCTTCGCCGGCAACTTCGTCCTCGCCATCCTCTCCGCACCTTGTTACTTTTCCCTTACAAAGCAACAGAGCAACCACTATGTGCTTCCAGCTTCAACACCCGCATCCGCCATCACCGAAAACCTAACCCTAGATGCGGGTGAGACCATGGGGTTATGTGAGACTGAGGAAGGCGTGGGCCTCCTTTCGGGTTGAGTTGTGTGATTTAAGCAACTAGTTGAATCGAAGGAGGAGGGTGTGTGGTCGGACAGGTGTAAAAGGAGTTGCGAAGGAAAAACTACTTGACGGGGCCTGCCACATGTGCCCTGACATGTGGGGCCAACTTGCCAAAACATGCACAAAAATTAAAAAAAATATGGCACAAGTTCTTATAAAATGGGAAAAACGGCAAAAACCTCATTGTGAAAGATGATATAAGAGCATCTAAAACCATAGTTGCCTAATATGAGTCCCTATAAGCCTGTGGACGCGTCCAGACATGCCTGCTGGCAGTGACCGCACAATGCCCATTTTTCGCTATCCACAACCGTAGTCCCCATATGCCCGTACCAAATCCATACAATGTATGCAACAATGTAAACAAAATAACATAGATCGACATCCATTGAGAAATATAGGGCATAGTTCATTGTACAGACTGAATCAAACACAAAAGACATTGTTCACCGTATTATACTACAAACAAAATAAACATAAACGTGTTGGGGAACGCAGTATTTCAAAAAATTCCTACGATCACGCAAGATCTATCTAGGAGATGCATAGCAACGAGCGGGGAGAGTGTGTCCACGTACCCTCATAGACCGAAAGCGGAAGTGTTAAGTAACGTAGTTGATGTAGTTGAACGTCTTCGCGATCCAACCGATCAAGTACCGAACGCACGGCACCTCCGTGATATGCACACGTCCAGCTCGGTGATGTCCCTTGAACTCTTGATCCAGTTGAGGCCGAGGGAGAGTTTCGTCAGCATGACGGCGTGATGACGATGATGATGAAGTTATCGATGCAGGGCTTCGCCTAAGCACTGCTACCTCTTGAGCATGCGTTGGTTTTCCCTTGAAGAGGAAAGGGTGATGCAGCCAAGTAGCGTAAGTATTTCCCTCAGTTTTTGAGAACCAAGGTATCAATCCAGTAGGAGACTACACGCAAGTCCCTCGTACCTTCACAAACAATCAAGAACCTTGCAACCAACGCGATAAAGTGTTGTCAATCCCTTCACGGCCACTTGCAAAAGTGAGATCTGATAAAGATCATAAGATAAATATTTTTGGTACTTTTGTTGTATAGATTGAAAAGTAAAGATTGCAAAATAAAAGGCGGCAGAAATAGCAAGTTGATAGGAAAATAATATGGTGGAAGATAGACACGGGGGCCATAGGTTTCACTAGTGGCTTCTCTCAAGATAGCATAATTTACGGTGGGTGAACAAATTACTGTCGATCAATTGATAGAAAAGCGCATAGTTATGAGAATATCTAGGCATGATCATGTATATAGGCATCACGTCCGTAACGAGTAGACCGAAACGATTCTGCATCTACTACTTCTACTCCACACATCGACCGCTATCCAGCATGCATCTAGAGTATTAAGTTCATAAGAACAGAGTAACGCATTAGGCAAGATGACATGATGTAGAGGGATAAACTCAAGCAATTAATATGATATAAGCCCCATCTTTTTATCCTTGATGGCAACAATACAATACGTGCCTTGCTGCCCCTGCTATCACTGGGGAAGGACACCGCAAGATTCAACCCAAAGCTAAGCACTTCTCCCATTGCAAGAAAGATCAATCTAGTAGGCCAAACCAAACTGATAATTCGAAGAGACTTGCAAAGATATTTAAATCATGCATAAAAGAATTCAGAGAAGAATCAAATATTGTTTGTAGATAATCTTGATCATAAACCCACAATTCATCGGATCTCGACAAACACACCGCAAAAAGAATTACATCGAGTAGATCTCCAAGAGAATCGGGGAGAACTTTGTATTGAGATCCAAAGAGAGAGAAGAAGCCATCTAGCTAATAACTATGGACCCGAAAGTCTGTGGTAAACTACTCACACATCATCGGAGAGGCTATGGTGTTGATGTAGAAGCCCTCCGTGATCGATTCCCCTCCGGCGAAGCACCGGAAAAGGCCCCAAGATGGGATCTCACGGGTACAGAAGGTTACGACGGTGGAAATAGGGTTTTGTGGTGCTCTCGGATGTTTCCAGGGTATATGAGTATATATAGGCGAAAGAAGTAGGTCGGTGGAGCCACGAGGGGCCCACGAGGGTGGGGGGCGCACCCTCCTGCCTCATGGCTTCCTCTTTGCTTCCTTGACGTCCACTCCAAGTCTCCTGGATTGCGTTTGTTCCAAAAACGATCCTCGCGAAGGTTTCATTCCGTTTGGACTCCGTTTGGTATTCTTTTTCTGCAAAACACTGAAATGAAAAAAAAACAGTAATTTGCACTGGGCCTTCGGTTAATAGGTTAGTCCCAAACGTAATATAAAAGTGCATAATAAAGCCCATTAAACATCCAAAACAGATAATATAATAGCATGGAACAATAAAAAATTATAGATACGTTGGAGACGTATCAAGCATCCCCAAGCTTAATTCCTGCTCGTCCTCGAGTAGGTAAACGATAAAAACAGAATTTTTGATGTGGAATGCTACCTAACAAAGTTTAATATTTCAAGCATACTAACAAAGCAATTATGTCTTCTCAAAATAACATGGCCAAAGAAAGCTTATCCCTACAAAATCATATAGTTTGGCTGTGCTTCATTTTTGTCACACAAAAATGCTCTCATCATGCACAACCCCGATGACAAGCCAAACATTTGTCTCATACTTTAGTAATCTCAAACTTTTTTCAACTTTCACGCAATACACGAGTGTGAGCCATGGACATAGCACTATGGGTGGAATAGAATATAATGATGGGGGCTGTGTGGAGAAGACAAAAAAGGAGAAAGTATCATATTGACGCGGCTAATCAACGGGCTAGGGAGATGCCCATCAAATGTTGTCAGTGCAAGGAGTAGGGATTGCCATGCAACGGATGCACTAGAGCTATAAATGTATGAAAGCTCAACAAAAGAAACTAAGTGGGTGTGCATCCAACTTTCTTGCTCATGAAGACCTAGGTTTGAGGAAGCCCGTTGTTGGAATATACAAGCCAAGTTCTATAATGAAAAATTCCCACTAGTATATGGAAGTGACAAAATAAGAGACTCTCTATCGTAAAGATCATGGTGCTACTTTGAAGCACAAGTGTGGAAAAAAAGGATAGTGGCATTGTCCCTTTTATTTATTTTCTTTTTTTGGGCCTCTTTTTTTATTTGGCCTTTCTCTTTTTTTGGGGCAATGCTCTATTAATGATGATCATCACACTTCTATTTATTTACAACTCAATGATTACAACTCAATACTAGAACAAAATGTGACTCTATATGAGTGCCTCCGGCGGTGTACCGGGATGGGCAATGAATCAAGAGTGACATGTATATAAATTATGCATGGTGGCTTTGCCACAAATACGATGTCGACTACATGATCATGCAAGGCAATATGAAAATGATGAAGCATGCCATAATAAATGAAACGGTGGAAAGTTGCATGGCAATATATCTCGGAATGGCTGTGGAAATGCCATAATAGGTAGGTATAGTGGTTGTTTTGAGGAAGATATAAGGAGGTTTATTTGTGACATAGCATATCATATCACGGGGGTTAGATGCACCGGCGAAGTTTGCACCAACTCTCAAGGTGAGAAAGGGCAATGCACGGTACCGAAGAGGCTAGCAATGATGGAAAGGTGAGAGTGCGTATAATCCATGGACTCAACATTAGTCATGAAGAACTCACATACTTATTGCAAAAATCTACAAGTCATCAAAAACCAAGCATTACGCGCATGCTCCTAGGGTGTAGATTGGTAGGAAAAGACCATCGCTCGTCCCCGACCGCCACTCATACGGATGACAATCAAAGAACACCTCATGTTTCAAATTTGTCACACAACGTTTACCATACGTGCATGCTACGGGACTTGCAAACTTCAACACAACTATTCTCAAATTCACAACTACTCAACTAGCACGACTCTAATATTACCATCTTCATATCTCAAAACAATCATCAAGTATCAAACTTCTCATAGTACTCAATGCACTTTTTATGAAGTTTTTATTATACCCATCTTGGATGCCTATCATATTAGGACTAATTTTATAGGCAAAGCAAATTACCATGTTGTTCTAAAGTACTCTCAAAATAATATAAGTGAAGCATGAGAGATCAATAATTTATATAAAATAAAACGACCACCGTGCTCTAAAAGAAGTAAGTGAAGCACTAGAGCAAAATTATCTAGCTCAAAAGATATAAGTGAAGCACATAGAGTATCTATTAAATTCCAATTCATGTGTGTCTCTCCAAAAGGTGTATACAGCAAGGATGATTGTGGTAAACTAAAAGGCAAAGACTCAAATCATACAAGACGCTCCGAGCAAAACACATATCATGTGGTGAATAAAAATAGCCTCAAGTAAAGTTACCGATGGACGAAGACGAAAGAGGGGATGCCTTCCGGGGCATCCCCAAGCTTAGGCTTTTAGTTGTCCTTGAATTTTACCTTGGGATGCCTTGGGCATCCACAAGCTTAGGCTCTTGCCACTCCTTATTCCAAGATCCATCAAATCTTTACCCAAAACTTGAAAACTTCACAACACAAAACTCAACAGAAAATCTCATGAGCTCCGTTAGTATAAGAAAACAAATCACCACTTTAAGGTACTGTAATGAACTCATTATTTATTTATATTGGTGTTAAACCTACTGTATTCCAACTTCTCTATGGTTCATACCCCCCGATACTAGCCATAGATTCGTCAAAATAAGCAAACAACACACGAAAAACAGAATATGTCAAAAAGAGAACAGTCTGTAGTAATCTGTATCAAATGTATACTTCTGTAACTACAAAAATTCTGAAATAAACTGGTGGAAGTGAGTAATTTGTCTATTAATTATGTGCAAAAATAATCAACCTAAAATCACTCTCCAGTAAAAAATGGCAGCTAATCTCGTGAGCGCTAAAGTTTCTATTTTTAGAGCAAGATCATAAAGACTTCACCCAAGTCTTCCCAAAGGTTCTACTTGGCACAAACAATAATTTAAAACATAAAAACACATATAGAAAGAAGCTAGATGAATTATTTATGACTAAACAGAAACAAAAAGCAATAAATAAAAATAAAATTGGGTTGCCTCCCAACAAGCGCTATCGTTTAACGCTAGCTAGGCACTGATAATTTTAATGATGCTCACATGAAAAGACAAGAATTGAAGCACAAAAAGAGCATCATATAGCATGTGAAAAACATATCTAAGTCTAACATACTTCCTATGCATAGGAATCTTATAGGCAAACAAATTATCATAGAAAGCAAAAACTAGCATATGCAAGGAAGCGGAAAGAAACAATAGCAATCCCAACATAACGAGAGGTAATTTAGTAACATGAAAATTTCTACAATCATATTTTCCTCTTCCATAATAATTACATGTGGTATCATAAGAAAATTCAAAAAATAGGTATCACGTAAAATATTTTCAACATGATCCACATGCATGCAAAGTTGACAATCTTCCAAAATAGTGGGATTAACATTAACTAAAGTCATGACCTCTCCAAACCCACTTTTATCAAAAATTTCATAAGATTGTACATTCTCCAAATATGTGGGATCTAAAGTTGACACTCTTCCAAACCCACTTTCAATAATATTGCAAACACTATTATCAACCTCATATTCATCATAGGGCTTAAATAATTTTTCAAGATCAAAAGAAGAATCACCCCAATCATGATCATTGCAACAAATAGTAGTCACAGCAAAACTAGCATCCCCAAGCTTAGGGTTTTGCATATTATTAGCACAATTGACATCAAGATAATTTATAGTAAAATCATTTCAATCATGCTTTTTATCGAAGGAACTACCAAGTATGGGTGCAATAGCAACGATCTCATGTTTAACATAAGGAACTATAGCAAATTCATCTTCATAAATATTGGCATCATGGCCACAAGAATAGCAAGCATCATGTCATCAAGGGATATTTCAATCAAATCATTGGAATCATGATTATCTATAAATTCATGCATCTCATTATTTTCTTCCAAAGCAACGGTCATTCTCTCAATAAATTCTTTGACATAGACATTATGGGATCAAATACATAGTTGGGGTTTCACCACGAGCGCATAAGGATCGAAGATGATCCAAGTAGAACACTTTAAGTGGATCCATATTAATAGATTTTTAGCAAGCAAAGATGCAAGAAAATAGAAGACACATGGTAACACAAGATCGAATGAAAGAAGGGCGACTAAAACAGCAAAGGTGAAGTGGGGGAGAGGAAAACGAGAGGAAAATGGCAAATAATGTAATGCGAGGGACAAGAGTTTGTGATGGGTACTTGGTATGTCTTGACTTGTGCGTAGATCTCCCGACAGCGGTGCGTAAATCCTTCTTGCTACCTCTTGAGCATGCGTTGGTTTTCCCTTAAAGAGGAAAGGGTGATGCATCAAAGTAGCGTAAGTATTTTCCTCAGTTTTTGAGAACCAACGTATCAATCCAGCAAGAGACTACACGCAAGTCCCTCGTACCTGCACAAACAATCAAGAGCCTTGCAACCAACGCGATAAAGGGGTTGTCAAACCCTTCACGGCCACTTGCAAAAGTGAGATCTAATAAAGATAGTAAGATAAATATTTTTGGTATTTTTGTTGTATAGATTGAAAAGTAAAGATTGCAAAATAAAAGGCGGCAGAAATAGCAAGTTGATAGGAAAATAATATCATGGAAGATAGACCCGGGGGCCATAGGTTTCACTAGTGGCTTCTCTCAAGATAGCATAATTTACGGTGGGTGAACAAATTACTGTCGAGCAATTGATAGAAAAGCGCATAGTTATGAGAATATCTAGGCATGATCATGTATATAGGCATCATGTTAGTAACAAGTAGACCGAAACAATTCTGCATCTACTACTATTACTCCACACATCGACCGCTATCCAGCATGCATCTAGAGTATTAAGTTCATAAGAATAGAGTAACGCATTAGGCAAGATGACATATGTAGAGGGATAAACTCAAGCAATATGATATAAACCCCATCTTTTTATCCTCGATGGCAACAATACAATACGTGCCTTGCTGCCCCGGTCACATCGAAAGGACACCGCAAGATTGAACCCAAAGCTAAGCACTTCTCCCATTGCAAGAAAGATCAATCTAGTAGGCCAAACCAAACTGATAATTCGAAGAGACTTGCAAAGATATTTAAATCATGCATAAAAGAATTCAGAGAAGAATCAAATATTGTTCATAGATAATCTTGATCATAAACCCACAATTCATCCGATCTCGACAAACACACCACAAAAAGAATTACATCGAATAGATCTCTAAGAGAATTGATGAGAACTTTGTATTGAGATCCAAAGAGAGAGTATAAGCCATCTAGATAATAACTATGGACCCGAAGGTCTGTGGTAAACTACTCACACATCATCAGAGAGGCGATGGTGTTGATGTAGAAGCCCTCTGAGATCGATTCCCTCCGGACGGAGCGCTGTAAAAGGCCCCAAGATGGGATCTCACGGCATGTAAGGTTGCGGCGGTGGAAATATGGTTTTGTGGTGCTCTCGGATGTTTTCAGGGTATATGAGTATATATAGGCGAAAGAAGTAGGTCGATGGAACCACGAGGGGCCCACGAGGGTGGGAGGCACGCCTACCCCCTGGGCGCGCCCTCCTGCCTCATGGCTTCCTTGTTGCTTCCTTGACGTCCACTCCAAGTCTCCTGGATTGCGTTTGTTCCAAAAACGATCCTCGCGAAGGTTTCATTCCGTTTGGACTCCGTTTGATATTCCTTTTCTGCGAAACACTGAAATAGGAAAAAAAACAATTTGCACTGGGCCTTCGGTTAATAGGTTAGTCCCAAAAATAATATAAAAGTGCATAATAAAGCCCATTAAACATCCAAAACAGATAATATAATAGCATGGAACAATCAAAAATTATAGATACGTTGGAGACGTATCAAGCACTACAACGATATGACCGAGGTGCAAATCTGTGGAGGCGGCACTGCACACGGCTAAACCATCAACTTGTTTGTCTATGGGGTGCCCCCCTCCCCCGTATATAAAGGAGTGGAGGAGGGGTGTTAAGGAACGTAGCAGAAATTCAAAATTTTCTACGCATCACCAAGATCAATCTACGGAGATTCTAGCAACAAGAGAGGGAAAGGGAGTGCATCTACATACCCTTGTAGATCGCTAAGCGGAAGCGTTGCAAGAACGCGGATGAAGGAGTCGTACTCGCAGCGATTCAGATCGCGGTTGATTCCGATCTAAGCGCCGAACCACGGCGCCTCCGCGTTCAACGCACGTGCAGCCCGGTGACGTCTCCTCCTTCTTGATCCAGCAAGGGGAGAGGAGAAGTTGAGGGAGAACTCCGACAACACGACGTCATGGTGGTGATGGAGCTCGTGGTTCTCCGGCAGGGCTTCGCCAAGCACTACGGAGGAGGAGGAGGTGTTGGAGGAGGGAGAGGGCTGCGCCAGGGGAAGGGTGCGGCTGCCCTTTCTCTCCCTCACTATATATAGGGGAAGGGAGGAGGGAGGCGCCTAGGGTTCCCTAGGGAGGGCAGCGGCCACAGGGAAACCCTAGATGGGTTTGGGCGCCCCCACCCCTAGGAAACTTGCCCCCAAGCCGGGAGGCGGCTTCCCTAGGGTGGCGCCCCACCTCTCTGTTACGTGAGATGGGGTGGGAGGGCGCTCAGCCCCTTGAGTGGGCTGATGTGCCCTCTCCCTTGGCCCATAAGGCCCCCCAATGCTTGCCGGGCCCTCTGAAACCCCTTTCGACACGCTGGTCATCACTGGTACCCCGGAACAATTCCGGACTCCAATACCCTTCATTCAATATACCGATCTTCACCTCCGAACCATTCCGCAGCTCCTCGTCATGTCCGGATCTCATCCGGACTCAACAACCTTCGGTAACCACATAGTATTTCCCATAACAACTCTAGTGTCACCGAACCTTATGTGTAGACCCTACGGGTTCGGGAACCATGCGCATATGACCGAGAGGCTCTCCGGTCAATAACCAACAGCGGGATCTGGATACCCATGTTGGCTCCCACATGTTCCACGATGATCTCATCGGATGAACCACGATGTCAAGGATTCAATCAATCCCGTATTCAATTCCCTTTGTCTAGCGATATTGTACTCGCCCAAGATTCGATCGTCGGTATCCCGATACCTTGTTCAATCTCGTTACCGGCAAGTCTCTTTACTCATTCCGTAACACATCATCCCGTGATCAACCCCTTGGTCACATTGTGCACATTATGATGATGTCCTACCAAGTGGGCCCAGAGATACCTCTCCGTCACACGGAGTGACAAATCCGATCTCGATTCGTACAACCCAATGTACACTTTTGGAGATACCCGTAGTGCACCTTTATAGCCACTCAGTTATGTTGTGACGTTTGGTACACCCAAAGCATTCCTACGGTATCCGGGAGTTGCACAATCTCATGGTCTAAGGAAATGATACTTGACATTAGAAAAGCTTTAGCATACGAACTACACAATATTTGTGCTAAGCTTAGGATTGGTTCTTGTCCATCACATCATTCTCCTAATGATGTGATCCCGTTATCAACGACATCCAATGTCCATGGCCAGGAAACCGTAACCATCTATTGATCAACGAGCTAGTCAACTAGAGGCTTACTAGGGACATGGTGTTGTCTATGTACCCACACATGTATCTGAGTTTCCTATCAATACAATTATAGCATGGATAATAAACGATTATCATGAACAATGAAATATAGTAATAATAACTAATTTATTATTGCCTCTAGAGCATATTTCCAACAGTCTCCCACTTGAACTAGAGTCAATAATCTAGTTCACATCGCCATGTGATTAACACTCGCAGGTCACATCGTCATGTGACCAACATCCAAAGAGTTTACTAGTGTCAATAAAGTAGTTCACATCATCATGTGATTAAGACTCAATGAGTTCTGGGGTTTGATCATGTTTTGCTTGTGAGAGAGGTTTTAGTCAACGGTGCGCAACATTCAGATCCGTATGTACTTCATAAATCTCTAGGTCATATTGTAAATGCTACTTCCACGCTCCTCTTGGAGCTATTCCAAATGGTTGCTCCACTATCCGTATCCGGTTTGCTACTCTGTGTCATTCGGATTGGTGTTAAAGCTTGCATCGACGTAACCCTTTACGCCGAACTCTTTATCACCTCCATAATCGAGAAACATGTCCTTATTACTCCAAGGACAATTTTGACCGCTATCCAATGATCCATTCCTGGATCACTCTTGTACCCCCTTTCCAAACACGTGGCAAGGCACACATCAGGTGCGGTACTCAGCATAGCATACTGTAGAGCCCACGTCTAAAGCATAGGGGATGACCTTCGTCCTTTCTCTCTCTTCTGCCATGGTCGAGCTTTAAGTCTTAACTTCATACCTTACAACTCAGGCAAGAACTCCTTCTTTGACTGATCCATATTGAACACCTTCAAGATCATGTCAAGGTATGTGCTCATTTGAAAGTACCATTAAGCGTTTTGATCTATCCTTATAGATCTTGATGCTCAATGTTCAATCATCTTAATCCAGGTTTTCCCTTGAAAAACTCCTTTCAAACAACCCTTTATGCTTTCCAGAAATTTTACATCATTTCAGATCAACAATATGTCATTCACATATACTTATCAGAAATGTTGTAGTGCTCCCACTCACTTACAAGTTTCTAACAAACTTTGTATAAACCCAAAAACTTTGATTATCTCATCAAAGCGTATATTCCAACTCCGAGATGCTTACTCCAGTCCTTAGAAGGATTGCTGGAGCTTTGCACACTTGTTAGCATCTTTTAGGATTGACAAAAACCTGCTGGTTGTATCACATGCAACCTTTCCTCAAGAAAATTTTCGAGGAAACAATGTTTTGACATCCTATCTGCAAGATTTCATAAATAATGCAGTAACTGCTAATAAGATTCCAACAGACTCTTAGCATCACTACGAGTGAGAAAGTCTCATCGTAGTCAACTCCTTGAACTTGTCGGAAACATCTTAGCGACAAGCTGAGCTTTCTTAATGGTGACACATACCATCATTGTCTGTCTTCCCTCTTAAAATCCATCTGTACTCAACAGCCTTACGACCATCGAGTAGTTCTTCCAAAGTCCATGCTTTGTTCTGATACATGGATCCTATCTCGGATTTCATGGCTTCTAACCATTTGTCGGAATATGAGCCGACCATTGCTTCCCCATAGCTCGTAGGTTCATTGTTGTCTAGCAACATGACCTTCAAGACAGGATTACTGTACCACTCTGAAGTAGTACGCATCCTTGTCCCCTTACGAGGTATGGTAGTGACTTGATCCAAAACTTCATGATCACTATCATAAGCTTCTACTTCAATTGGTGTAGGCGCCACAGGAACAACTTCCTGTGCCCTGCTACACACTTGTTGAAGTGACGGTTCAATAACCTCATCAAGTCTCCACCATCCTCCCACTCAATTCTTTCGAGAGAAACTTTTCCTCGAGAAAGTACCCGTTTCTAGAAACAATCACTTTTGCTTCCGGATCTGAATTAGGAGGTATACTCAACCATTTTGGGTATCCTATGAAGATGCATTTATCCGTTTTGGGTTCGAGCTTATCACGATGAAACTTTTCACATAAGCGTCGCAGCCCCAAACTTTCAAGAAACGACAGCTTAGGTTGCTCTAAACCATAGTTTCTCACGGTGTCATCTCAATGGAATTACGTGGTGCCCTATTAAAGTGAGTGCGGTTGTCTCTAATGCCTAACCCATGAACGATAGTGGTAATTCGATAAGACACATCATGGTACGCACCATATCCAATAGGGTGCAACTATGATGTTCGGACACACCATCACACTATGGTGTTCCAGGCGGTATTAATTGTGAAACAATTTCCACAATGTCTTAATAGCGTGCCAAAGCTCGTAACTCAGATACTCATCTCTATGATCATATCATAGACATTTTATCCTCTTGTCATGATGATCTTCAACTTCACTCTGAAACTACTTGAACCATTCAATAATTCAGACTTGTGTTTCATCAAGTAAATATACTCAGATTCTACTCAAATCATCTCGTGAAGTAAGAACATAACGATATCCATCACAGGCCTTAGCACTCATTGGACTGCACACATCAAAATGTATTACTTCCAACAAGTTGCTTTTTTGTTCCATTTTACTGAAAACAAGGCTTTCAAATCATCTTGCCCATGTGGTATGATTTGCATGTCTCAAGTGATTCAAAATCAAGTGAGTCCAAACGGTCCATCTGCATGGAGTTTCTTCATGCGTATACACCAATAGACATGGTTCGCATGTCTCAAATTTTTCAAAAATGAGTGAGTCCAAAGATCCATCAACATGGAGCTTCTTCATGTGTTTTATACCAATATGACTTACATGGCAGTGCCACAAGTAAGTGGTACTATCATCACTATCTTATATCTTTTGGCATGAAAATGTGTATCACTTCGATCGAGATTCAATAGACCATTCTTTTAGGTGCAAGACCATTGAAGGTATTAATCAAATAAACAGAGTAACCATTATTCTCCTTAAATGAATAATCAGACAAGTATAGACATAATCCAATCATGTCTATGCTCAACGCAAACACCAAATAACAATTATTTAGGTTTAACACCAATCTCGATGGTAGAGGGAGCGTATGATGCTTGATCACATCAACCTTGGAAACACTTCCAACACATATCGTTAGCTCACCTTTAGCTAGTCTCCGTTTATTCCGTAGCTTTTATTTCGAGTTACTAACACTTAGCAACCGAACCGGTATCTAATACCCTGGTGCTACTAGGAGTACTAGTAAAGTACACATTAACATAACGTATATCCAATATACTTGTATAGACCTTGCCAGCCTTCTCATCTACCAAGTATCTAGGGTAATTCTGCTCTTAGTGGTTGTTCCCCTTATTACAGAAGCACTTAGTCTCGGGTTTGGGTTCAACCTTGGGTTTCTTCACTAGAGCAGCTGATTTGCCGCTTCATGAAGTATCCCTTCTTGCCCTTGCCCTTCTTGAAACTAGTGGTTTCACCAACCATCAACAATTGATGCTCCTTCTTGATTTCTACTTTCACAAAGGTCAAACATCGCGAATATCTCAAGGATCATCTATCCTCGATATGTTATAGTTCATCACGAAGCTCTAGCAGCTTGGTGGCAATGACTTTGGAGAAACATCACTATCTCATCAGAAGATCAACTCCCACTCAATTCAAGTGATTGTTGTACTCGCATAATCTGAGCACAAGCTTAATGATTGAGCTTTTCTCCCTTAGTTTGCAGGCTAAGAAAATCGTCAGAGGTCTCATACCTCTTGACGTGGGCACGAGCCTGAAATCCCAATTTCAGCCCTCAAAACATCTTATGTGTTCCGCGACGTTTCGAAATAGTCTTCGGTGCCTCAATTCTGAACCATTCAACATTACCGAACTATCATGTAGTCATCAAAACGTGTATGTCAGATGTTCGCAACATCCACAGAACACGTTCGAGGTCCAGCACACCGAGAGGTGCATTAAGGACATAAGCCTTCTATTGTCCGCATAATTGCTACTGTCAACTTTCAACTATATTTTCTCTAGGAACATATCTAAAACAGTAGAACTAAAGCTCGGGCTATGATATAATTTGCAAAGACCTTTTGACTATGTTCAGGATAATTAAGTTCATCTTATGAACTCCCACTCAGATAGACATCCCTCTAGTCATCTAAGTGATTACATGATCCGAGTCAACTAGGCCGTGTCCGATCATCACGTGAGATGCACTAGTCATCATCGGTGAACATCTTCATGTTGATCGTATCTACTATACGACTCATGCTCGACCTTTCGGTCTCTTGTGTTCCGAGGCCATGTTTGTACATGCTAGGCTCGTCAAGTCAACCTAAGTGTTTCGCGTGTGTAAATCTGGCTTACACCCGTTGTATGTGAACGTTAGAATCTATCACACCCGATCATCACGCGGTGCTTCGAAACAACGAATTTTCGCAACGGTGCACAGTTAGGGGGAACACTTTCTTGAAATTATAATGAGGGATCGTCTTATTTACTATCGTTGTTCTAAGCAAATAAGATGCATAAACATGATAAACATCACATGCAATCAAAAAGTGACATGATATGGCCAATATCATTTTGCTCCTTTTGATCTTCATCTTCGGGGCTCCATGATCATCATCGTCACCGGCATGACACCATGATCTCCATCATCATGATCTCCATCATCGTGTCTTCATGAAGTTGTCTCGCCAACTATCACTTCTACCACTATGGCTAATGGTTTAGCAATAAATTAAAGTGATTACATGGCGTTGTTCAATGACACGCAGGTCATATAATAAATTAAGACAACTCCTATGGCTCCTGCCGGTTGTCATACTCATCGACATGCAATTCGTGATTCCTATTACAAGAACATGATCAATCTCATACATCACATATCATTCATCACATTCTTTTGGCCATATCACATCACATAGCATACCCTGCAAAAACAAGTTAGACGTCCTCTAATTGTTGTTTGCATGTTTTACGTGGCTGCTATGGGTTTCTAGCAAGAACGTTTCTTACCTCCGCAAAACCACAACGTGATATGCCAATTGCTATTTACCCTTCATAAGGACCCTTATCATCGAATCCGTTCCGACTAAAGTGGGAGAGATCGGCACCCGCTAGCCACCTTATGCAACAAGTGCATGTCACCGGTGGAACTCGCCTCACGTAAGTGTACGTGTAAGGTCGGTCCGGGCCGCTTCATCCCACAATACCGTCGAAACAAGATTGGACTAGTAACGGTAAGCATATTGAACAAAATCAACACCCACAAATACTTTGTGTTCTACTCGTGCATAGAATCTATGCAATAGAACTAGCTCATGATGCCACTGTTAGGGAACGTAGATGAAATTCAAAATTTTCTATGCATCACCAAGATCAATCTACGGAGATTCTAGCAACAAGAGAGGGAAAGGGGAGTGCATCTACATACCCTTGTAGATCGCTAAGCGGAAGCGTTGCAAGAACGCGGATAAAGGAGTCGTACTCGCAGTGATTCAGATCGCAGGGAAAGGGGAGCCAAGTCTTGATTCGTGCCAACCCAACAGACACTTTCGGAGATACCCATAGTGCACCTTTATAGCCACCCAGTTACGTTGTGACGTTTGGTACACCCAAAGCATTCCTACGGTATCCGGGAGTTGCACAATCTCATGGTCTAAGGAAATGATACTTGACATTAGAAAAGCTTTAGCATACGAACTACACGATCTTTGTGCTAAGCTTAGGATTGGGTCTTGTCCATCACATCATTCCCCTAGGAAACTTGCCCCCAAGCCGGGAGGGGCGGCGGCCCTAGGGTTGGCGCCCCCACCTCTACTGGTTACGTGAGATGGGGTGGGAGGGGCGCTCAGCCCCTTAGTGGGCTGATGTGCCCTCTCCCCTTGGCCCATAAGGCCCCCCAATGCTTGCCGGGGCCTACGAAACCCCTTTCGGACACGCTGGTCATCACCGGTACCCCGGAACAATTCCGGACTCCAATACCCTTCGTCCAATATACCGATCTTCACCTCCGCACCATTCCGAGCTCCTCGTCATGTCCGGGATCTCATCCGGACTCGAACAACCTTCGTAACCACATACTATTTCCCATAACAACTCTAGCGCCACCGAACCTTAAGTGTAGACCCTACGGGTTCGGGAACCATGCAGACATGACCGAGACGTTCTCCGGTCAATAACCAACAGCGGGATCTGGATACCCATGTTGGCTCCCACATGTTCCACGATGATCTCATCGAATGAACCACGATGTTAAGGATTCAATCAATCCCGTATTCAATTCCCTTTGTCTAGCGGTATTGTACTCGCCCGAGATTCGATCGTCGGTATCCCGATACCTTGTTCAATCTCGTTACCGGCTAGTCTCTTTACTCGTTCCGTAACACATCATCCCATGATCAACCCCTTGGTCACATTGTGCACATTATGATGATGTCCTACCGAGTGGGCCCAGAGATACCTCTCCGTCACACGGAGTGACAAATCCGATCTCGATTCTTGCCAACCCAATGTACACTTTCGGAGATACCCGTAGTGCACCTTTATAGCCACCCAGTTACGTTGTGACGTTTGGTACACCCAAAGCATTCCTACGGTATCTGAGAGTTGCACAATCTGATGGTCTAAGGAAATGTTACTTGACATTAGAAAAGCTTTAGCATACGAACTACACGATCTTTGTGCTAAGCTTAGGATTGGGTCTTGTCCATCACATCATTCTCCTAATGATGTGATCCCATTATCAATGACATCCAATGTCCATGGTCGTGAAACCGTAACCATCTATTGATCAACAAGCTAGTCAACTAGAGGCTTACTAGGGACATGGTGTTGTCTATGTACCCACACATGTATCTGAGTTTCCTATCAATACAATTATAGCATGGATAATAAACGATTATCATGAACAAGGAAATATAATAATAATAACTAATTTATTATTGCCTCTAGAGCATATTTCCAACAGGGGGAGGGCCGGCCTCATGGGGCAAGCCCAAGGGGGGGATTCCTACTCCTAGTAGGAGTAGGTTTCCCCCTTTCCCTAGTTGGTGTAGGAGAAGAAGGAAGAGAGAGAGGGAGGAAAGGAAACCCCCCCCCCCCCCCGCCCAATTTGGATTGGGCTTGTGGGACGCACGCCTCCCACTTGGCCGCCTCGTCCTCTTTTCCACCATGGCCCATTAAGGCCCATTAACTCCCCGGGGGTTTCCGGTAACCCCCCGGTACTCCGGAAAATGCCCAAACTCATCCGAAACCATTCTGGTGTCCAAACGTAACCTTCCAATATGTCAATCTTCATGTCTCGACCATTTCGAGACTCCTCGTCATGTCCGTAATCACATCCGGGACTCCAAACAACCTTCAGTACATCAAAACACATAAACTCATAATACCGATCGTCATTGAACATTAAGCGTGCGAACCCTACAGGTTCGAGAACTATGTAGACATGACCGAGAATCTTCTCCGGTAAATAACCAATAGCGGAACCTGGATGCTCATATTGGCTCCCACATATTCTATGAAGATCTTTATCGGTCAAACCGCATAACAACATACGTTATTCCCTTTATCATCGGTATATTACTTGCCCGAGATTCGATCGTCGGTATCTCAATACCTAGTTCAATCTCATTACCAAAGAAGTCTCTTTACTCGTTCAGAATGCATCATTCCGCAACTAACTCATTAGTCACATTGCTTTCAAGGCTTATAGTGATGTGCATTACCGAGAGGGCTCAGAGATACCTCTCCGACAATCAGAGTGACAAATCCTAATCTTGATCTAGGCCAACTCAACAAACACCATCGGAGACACCTGTAGATCATCTTTATAATCACCTAGTTATGTTGTGACGTTTGAGAGCACATTAAGTGTTCCTTCGGTATTCGAGAGTTGCATAATCTTATAGTCATAGGTACATGTATAAGTTATGAAGAAAGCAATAGCAACAAACTAAATGATCATCGTGCTAAGCTAACGGATGGGTCTTGTCAATCACATCATTCTCTAATGATGTGATCCCGTTAATCAAATGAAAACTCAAGTCTATGGCTAGGAAACTTAACCATCTTTGATTAACGAGCTAGTCAAGTAGAGGCATACTAGTGACACTCTGTTTGTCTATGTATTCACACATGTACTAAGTTTCCGGTTTAATAAAATTCTAGCATGAATAATAAACATTTATCATGATATAAGGAAATATAAATAACAACTTTATTATTGCCTCTAGAGCATATTTCCTTCAGTCTCCCACTTGCACTAGAGTCAGTAATCTAGATTACACAGTAATGATTCTAACATCCATGGAGTCTTGGTGTTGATCATGTTTTGCTCATGAGAGAGGCTTAGTCAATGGGTCTGCAACATTCGGAGACGTATGTGTCTTGAAAATCTCTATGTCTCCCTCCTTGACTTGATCGCGGATGGAATTGAAGCGTCTCTTGATGTGCTTGGTTCTCTTGTGAAATATGGATTCCTTTGCCAAGGCAATTGCACCAGTATTGTCACAAAAGATTTTCATTGGACCCGATGCACTAGGTATGACACCTAGATCGGATATGAACTCCTTCATCCAGACTCCTTCATTTGCTGCTTCCGAAGCAGCTATGTACTCCGCTTCACACGTAGATCCCGCCACGACACTTTGCTTAGAACTGCACCAACTGACAGCTCCACCGTTCAATATAAATACGTATCCGGTTTGTGACTTAGAGTCATCCGGATCAGTGTCAAAGCTTGCATCGACGTAACCATTTACGACGAGCTCTTTGTCATCTCCATAAACGAGAAACAAATCCCTAGTCCTTTTCAGGTATTTCAGGATGTTCTTGACCGCTGTCCAGTGATCCACTCCTGGATTACTTTGGTACCTCCCTGCTGAACTAATAGCAAGGCACACATCAGGTCTGGTACATAGCATTGCATACATGATAGAACCTATGGCTGAAGCACGGGGAATGACTTTCATTTTCTCTCTCTCTTCTGCGATGGTCGGGCATTGAGTCTGACTCAACTTCACACCTTGTAACACAGGCAAGAACCCTTTCTTTGCTTGATCCATTTTAAACTTCTTCAAAACCTTATCAAGGTATGTGCTTTGTGAAAGTCCAATTAAGTGTCTTGATCTATCTCTATAGATCTAGATGGCTAATATATAAGCAGCTTCACTGAGGTCTTTCATTGAAAAACTCTTGTTCAAGTATCCTTTTGTGCTATCAAGAAATTATATATCATTTCTAATCAACAATATGTCATCCACATATAATATTAGAAATGCTACACAGCTCCCACTCACTTTCTTGTAAATACAGGCTTCTCCAAAAGTCTGTATAAAACCATATGCCTTGATCACACTATCAAAACGTTTATTCCAACTTCGAGATGCTTGCACCAGTCCATAAATGGATTGCTGGAGCTTGCACACTTTGTTAGCATACTTTGGATTGATAAAACCTTCTGGTTGCATCATATACAGCTCTTCTTCCAGAAATCCATTCAGGAATGCAGTTTTTACATCCATTTGCCAAATTTCATAATCTTAAAATACGGCAATTGCTAACATGATTTAGACAGACTTAAGCATCGATATGGGTGAGAAGGTCTCATCTTAGTCAACTCCTTGAACTTGTCGAAAACCTTTTTCAAAAAGTCGAGCTTTGTAGACAGTAACATTACAGTCAGCGTCAGTCTTCTTCTTGAAGATCCATTTATTCTCTATGGCTTGCCGATCATCGGGCAAGTCAACCAAAGTCTACACTTGGTTCTCATACATGGATCCCATCTCAGATTTCATGGCCTCAAGCCATTTCGCAGAATCTGGGCACATCATTGCTTCGTCATAGTTTCGTCATGGTCAAGTAACATGACCTCCAGAACAGGATTACCGTACCACTCTAGTGCGGATCTTACTCTGGTTGACCTATGAGGTTCGGTAGTAACTTGATCTGAAGTTACATGATCATCATCATTAGCTTCCTCACTAATTGGTGTAGGAGTCACAGGAACTGATTTCTGTGATGAGCTATTTTCCAATAAGGGAGCAGGTACAGTTACCTCATCAAGTTCTACTTTCCTCCCACTCACTTCTTTCGAGAGAAACTCCTTCTCTAGAAAGGATCCATTCTTAGCAACGAATATCTTGCCTTCAGATCTGTGATAGAAGGTGTACCAAATAGTCTCTTTTGGGTATCCTAAGAAGACACATTTCTTTGATTTGGGTTCGAGCTTATCAGGTTGAAGCTTTTTCACATAAGCATCGCAGCCCCAAATATTGAGAAACGACAACTTGGGTTTCTTGCCAAACCACAATTCTTAAGGTGTCGTCTCAACAGATTTAGATGGTGCCCTATTTAACGTTAATGCAGCCGTCTCTAAAGCATAACCCCAAAACGGTAGCGGTAAATCAGTAAGAGACATCATAGATCGCACCATATCTAATAAAGTGCGGTTACGACGTTCGGACACACCATTACGCTGTGGTGTTCTGGGTGGCGTGAGTTGTGAAACTATTCCACATTGTTTCAAATGAAGACCAAACTCATAACTCAAATATTCTCCTCCACGATCATATCGCGGAAACTTTTTTTTCTTATTACAATGATTTTCCAATTCACGCTGAAATTTTTGAATTTTTCAAATGTTTCAGACTTATGTTTCATCAAGTAGATATACCCATATCTGCTTAAATCATCTTTGAAGGTCAGAAAATAGCGATACCCGCCGCGAGCCTCAATATTCATCGGACCGCATACATCAGTATGTATTATTTCCAATAAATCTGTTGTTCGCTCCATTTTTTCGGAGAACGGAGTTTTAGTCATCTTGCCCATGAGGCATGGTTCGCAAGTACCAAGTGATTCATAATCAAGTGATTCCAAAAGTCCATCAGTATGGAGTTTCTTCATGCGCTTTACACCAACATGACCCAAACGGCAGTGCCACAAATAAGTTGCACTATCATTGTCAACTCTGCATCTTTTGGCTTCAATATTATGAATGTGTATATCACTACTATCGAGATTCAACAAAAATAGACCACTCTTCAAGGGTGCATGACCATAAAAGATATTACTCATATAAATAGAACAACAATTATTCTCAGATTTAAATAAATAACTGTCTCGCATCAAACAAGATCCAGATATAATGTTCATGCTTAACGCTGGCACCAAATAACAATTATTCAGGTCTAAAACTAATCCCGAAGGTAGATGTAGAGGTAGCGTGCCGACGATGATCACATCGGCTTTGGAACCATTTCCCACGTGCATCGTCACCTCGTCCTTAGCCAATCTTCTCTTAATCCGTAGTCCCTGTTTCGAGTTGCAAATATTAGCAATGTAACTGTATCAAATACCTGTACTATCATTAGCATTAGTAAGGGTACACATCAATAACATGTATATCACATATACCTTTGTTCACTTTGCCATCCTTCTTATCCGCCAAATACTTGGGGCAGTTCCGATTCCAAAGGACTGTCCTTTGCGTAGAAGCACTCACCTCGTGGATTAGGTCCAGACTTGGGCTTCTTCACTTGAGCAAGAACTTGCTTGCCGCTCTTCTTGAAGTTCCCCTTCTTCCCTTTACCCTTTTTCTTGAAACTGGTGGTCTTGTTGACCATCAACACTTGATGCTCCTTCTGATTTCTACCTCCGCAACCTTTAGCATTGCGAAGAGCTTGGGAATTGTCTTATCCATCCCTTGCATATTATAGTTCATCACGAAGCTTTTGTACCTTGGTGGTAGTGATTGAAGAACTCATTAATGATACTATCAATCGGAAGATTAACTCCCAGCTGAGTCAAGTGATTATGATACCCAGACATTTTGAGTATATGTTCACTGACAGAACTATTCTCCTCCATTTTACAGCTGTAGAACTTATTGGAGACTTCATATCTCTCAATCTGGGCATTTTCTTAAAATATTAACTTCAACTCCTGGAACATCTCATATGCTCCATGATGTTCAAAACGTCGTTGAAGTCCCGGTTTTTAAGCCGTAAAGCATGGCACACTAAACTATCGAGTAGCCATCATCTTTGCTCTGCCAGGCATTCACAACGTCCGGCGTTGCTCCTATAGCGGGTCTTGCACCTAGCGGTGCTTCCATGACGTAATTCTTCTGTGCAGCAATGAGGATAATCCTCAAATTACGGACCCAGTCCGTGTAGTTGCTACCATCATCTTTCAACTTAGCTTTCTCTAGGAACGCATTAAAATTCAAAGGAACAGTAGCACGGGCCATTGATCTACAACAACATAGACATGCAAAATATTATTAGGTACTAAGTTCATGATAAATTAAAGTTCAATTAATCATATTACTTAAGAACTCCCACTTAGATAGACATCCCTCCAATCATCTAAGTGATCACGTGGTCCAAATCAACTAAACCATGTCCGATCATCACGTGAGATGGAGTAGTTTTCAATGGTGAACATCACTATGTTGATCATATCTACTATATGATTCACGCTCGACCTTTCGGTCTCAAAGTGTTCGAGGCCATATCTCGCATATGCTAGGCTCGTCAAGTTTAACCCGAGTATTCTCATGTGCAAAACTGGCTTGCACCCGTTGTATGTGAACGTAGAGCTTATCACACCGAACATCATGTGATGTCTCTACAGACGCATTTAACCTGTCGCAATGGTGCATACTGTGGAGAACACTTGTACCTTGAAATTTAGCGCGAGATCATCTTATAATGCTACCGCCGAACTAAGCAAAATAAGATGCATAAAGGATAAACATCACATGCAATCAATATAAGTGATATGATATGGCCATCATCATCTTGTGCCTTTGATCTCCATCTTCAAATCACCGTCGTCACCGGCTTGGCACCTTGATCTTCATCGAAGCATCATTGTCGTCTTGCCAACTATTGCTATTACGACTATCGCTACCGCTTAGTGATAAAGTAAAGCAATTACATGGCGATTGCGTTTCATACAATAAAGCGACAACCATAAGGCTCCTGCCAGTTGCCGATAACTGTTACAAAACATGATCATCTCATACAACAATTTATATATCATCACTTCTGAAGGAAATATGCCCTAGAGGCAATAATAAAGTTATTATTTATTTCCTTACATCATGATAAATGTTTATTATTCATGCTAGAATTGTATTAACCGGAAACATAATACATGTGTGAATATATAGACAAACAGAGTGTCACTAGTATGCCTCTACTTGACTAGCTCGTTAATCGAAGATGGTTATGTTTCCTAACCATAGACATGAGTTGTCATTTGATTAACGGGATCACATCATTAGGAGAATGATCTGATTGACATGACCCATTCCGTTAGCCTAGCACTTGATCGGTTAGTATGTTGCTATTGCTTTCTTCATGACTTATACATGTTCCTGTAACTATGAGATTATGCAACTCCTGCTTACCGGAGGAACACTTTGGTGCTACCAAACGTCACAACGTAATCGGGTGATTATAAAGGAGTACTACAGGTGTTTCCAAAGGTACATGTTGGGTTGGCGATTTCGAGATTAGGTTTTGTCACTCCGATTGTCGGAGAGGTATCTCCGCCCTCTCGGTAATGCACATCATTATAAGCCTTGCAAGCAATGTAGCTAATGAGTTAGTTACGAAATGATGCATTACGTAACGAGTAAAGAGACTTGCCGTAACGAGATTGAACTAGGTATTGGATACCGACGATCGAATCTCGCAAGTAACATACCGATGACAAAGGGAACAACGTATGTTGTTATGCGGTTTGACCGATAAAGATCTTCAGAGAATATGTAGGAACCAATATGGGCATCCAGGTTCCGCTATTGGTTATTGACCAAGAATAGTTCTCGGTCATGTCTACATAGTTCTCGAACCCGTAGGGTCCGCACGCTTAAGGTTTCGGCGATGCTTATATTATGAGTTTATGAGTTTTGATGTACCGAAGGAGTTCGGAGTCCCGGATGAGATCAGGGACATGACGAGGAGTCTCGAAATGGTCAAGACGTAAAGATCGATATATTGGACGACTATATTCGGAGTTCGGAAAGGTTCCGAGTGATTCGGGTATTTTTCGGAGTACCGGAGAGTTACGGGAATACGTATTGGGCCTT
Organism: Aegilops bicornis; assembly: GCA_021605145.1. Classification (NCBI taxonomy): domain Eukaryota; kingdom Viridiplantae; phylum Streptophyta; class Magnoliopsida; order Poales; family Poaceae; genus Aegilops; species Aegilops bicornis. The sequence goes on along the minus strand of CM038670.1, from coordinate 720,662,095 downwards.
ATTGGGCCATACGGGAAAGAAGGAAAAGGGCCTCAAGGGTGGCCGCACCTTCCCTTGGTCTGGTCCGAATTGGACTAGGGAAGGGGGCGCCTTCCTTCCTTCTCCTTTCCTTCCCTTTCCTTCTCTCCTACTCCTACTACATGGAAGGTTTCCTAGTTGGACTAGGAAAGGGGAATCTACTCCTGGGAGTAGGACTCCCCTTGCGCGCCTCCTCCTAGGCCGGCCACCCCTCCCTTGCTCCTTTATATACGGGGCAAGGGGCACCCTAGAACACACAAGTTGATCTACGGATCGTTCCTTAGCCGTGTGCGGTGCCCCCTCCACCATATTCCACTTCGTCATATCGTCATGAGCTTAGGCGAAGCCTCGCTACCGGAGAAGTCATATCGTCATGAGCTTAGGCGAAGCCCCGCGCCGGTGGAGCATCATCATCGCCACCACGCCGTCGCGGTCGACGGAACTCATCCCCGACACTTTGCTGGATCGAGTCCGCGGATCGTCATCGAGCTGAACGTGTGCGTAACTCGGAGGTGCCGTGACGCTCGGTACTTGGATCGGTCGGATCGTGAAGACGCACGACTACATCAACCGCGTTGTTATAACGCTCCGCTTCACGGTCTCACGAGGGTACGTGGACATACACTCTCTCCTCTCGCTGCTATGCATCACCATGATCCTTGCGTGTGCGTAGGGAAATTTTTGAAATTACTACGCTCCCCAACAAAGGGCATCCGAGCCTAGGTTTTTGTGGTTTGATGTTTTGCACGAGTAGAACACAAGTGAGTTGTGGGCGATATAGCCATACCGCCTACCAAAGCATGTCATACTTTTGGTTCAGCGGTATTGTGAGATGAAGCGGCCGGACCGACATTACGCCAGACGCTTACGCGAGACTGGTTTCACCGCTACGAGCACTCGTGCTTAAAGGTGGCTGGCGGGTGTCTGTCTCTCTCACTTTAGTTGAACCGAGTGTGACTACGCCCGGTCCTTGCGAAGGTTAAAACGAGTCTATTTGACAAACTATCGTTGTGGTTTTGATGCGTAGGTGAGAACGGTTCTTGTTAAGCCCGTAGCAGCCACGTAAAATTTGCAACAACAAAGTAGAGGGCGTCTAACTTGTTTTTGCAGGGCATGTTGTGATGTGATATGGTCAAGACGTGATGAGATATAAGTTGTTGTATAAGATGATCATGTTTTGTTGAAGTTATCGGCAACCGCAGAAGCCCTATGGTTGTCTCTTTGTTGCATAAGATGCAAGTGCCAAATAATTGCTTTACTTTATCGCTATGCGATAGCAATAGTTGCAAGAGCAATAGTTGGCGAGACAACCATGTGATGACACATTGATATAGATCAAGATGATGAAGATCATGGTGTCGTGCGGTGACGATAAAGATCATGACAAGATTTGGAGATGGAGATCAAAGGCGCCAAGATGATCATGGCCATATCATGTCACATATTTTGATTGCATATGATGTTTATCTATTATACATCTTATTCTTGCTTTGATTGACGGTAGCATTTTAAGATGATCTCTCACTAATTATCAAGAAGTGTTCTCCCGAGTATGCACCGCTGCCAAAGTTCGTCGTGCCTGCACACCACGTGATGATCGGGTGTGATAAGCTCTACGTCCATCTACAACGGGTGCAAGCCAGTTTTGCACACGCCGAATACTGTGTTAAACTTGACGAGCCTAGCATATGCAGATATGGCCTCGAGCACGGAGACCGAAAGGTCGAGCGTGAATCATATAGTAGATATGATCAACATAGTGATGTTCACCATTGAAAACTACTCCATCTCACGTGATGATCGGTTATGGTTTAGTTGATTTGGATCACGTGATCACTTAGATGACTAGAGAGATGTCTGTCTAAGTGGGAGTTCTTAAGTAATATGATTAATTGAACTTAAATTTATCATGAACTTAGTCTTGGTAGTATTTTGCAAATTATGTTGTAGATCAATAGCTCGCGTTGTTGCTTTCATATGTTTATTTTCATATGTTCCTAGAGAAAATTGTGTTGAAAAATGTTAGTAGCAATGATGCGGATTGGATCCGCGATCCGAGGTTTATCCTCAATGCTGCTCGTAAGAATTATGTCCTTAATGCACCGCTAGGTGACAGACCTATTGCAGAGCAGATGCGCACGTTATGAACGCTTTGGCTAGCTCAATATGATGACTACTTGATAGTTTAGTGCACCATACTTAACGGCTTAGAATCGGGACTTCAAAGACGTTTTGAACGTCATGGACCATATGAGATGTTCCAGAATTGAAGTTAATATTTCAAGCAAATACCCGAGTTGAGAGATATGAAGTCTCCAACAAGTTCTATAGCTAAAAGATGGAGGAGAATCGCTCAACTAGTGAGCATGTGCTCGATTGTCCGAATACTTCAATCGCTTGAATCAAGTGGGAGTTAATCTTCCGTATAAGATAGTGATTGACAGAATTCTCTAGTCACCATCACTAAGTTACTAGAACTTCGTGATGAACTATAGTATGCAGGGGATGACGAAAACGATTCCCGAGCTCTTCGTGATGTTGAAATCAACGAAGGTAGAAATCAAGAAAGAGCATCAAGTGTTGATGATTGACAAGACCACTAGTCTCAAGGAAAAGGGCAAAGGGAAGAAGGGAAACTTCAAAAGGAACGGCAAGCAAGTTGTCGCTCGAGTGAAGAAGCCCAAGTCCGGACCTAAGCCCGAGACTAAGTACTTTTGCTGCAATGGAACTGGTCACCGGAAGCGGAACTACCCCTGAATATTTGGTGGATAAGAAGGATGGCAAAGTGAACAAAGGTATATTTGATATACAGATTATTGATGTGTATTTTACTAGTGTTCATAGCAACCCCTCGGTATTTGATAATCGTATAGTTGCTAAGAGTAGTAACTTGAAACGGAGTTACAGAATGAATGTAAACTAGTTGAAGGGAAGTGACGATGAGTGTTGGAAGTAGTTCCAAGATTGATATGATCATCATCGCACACTCCCTATACTTTCGGGATTAGTATGGAACCTAAATAAGTGTTATTTGGTGTTGAGCATAAGTATGATTTGATCATGTTTATTGCAATACGGTTATTCATTTAAGTAAGAGAATAAATTGTTGTTCTGATTACATGAATAAAACCTTAGATGGTTACTCACCCAATGAAAATGATTCATTGGATCTCGATCATAGTGATACACATATTCATAATATTGAAACCAAAAGATGCAAAGTTAATAATGATAGTGCAACTTATTTGTGGTAATCGCCGCTTAGGTCATATTGGTGTAAAGCGCATGAAGAAAACTCCATGTCGATGGATTTTTGGAATCAATTGATTATGAATCATTTGATGCTTGCGAACCGTGCCGCTTGGGCAAGATGACTAAAACTCCGCTTCTCCTAACAATTGAACAAGCTACCGACTTATTGGAAATAATACATACCGATGTATGCGATCCAATGAGTGTTGATGCTCGTGGCAAGTATCGTTATTTTCCGACTTTCACAAGATGATTTGAGCAGATATGGGTATATCTACTTGATGAAACATAAGTCTGAAATAGTTGAAAGGTTCAAAGAATTTCAGAGTGAAGTGAAAAAAAATCATCGTGACAAGAAAATAAAGGTTTCTACGATCTGATCGTGGAGACAAATATTTGAGTTACGAGTTTGGTCTTCAATTAAAACAATGTGAAATAGTTTCACAAATTCATGCCACCGAACACCACATCATAATGGTGTGTCCGAACGTCATAACCGTACTTTATTGGATATAGTACAATCTATGATGTTTCCTACCGATTTACCAATATCGCTTTGGGATCATGCATTAGAGACAGCTGCATTCACGTTATAGGGCACCATCTAAATCCGTTGAGACGACACTATATGAACTGTGGTTTAGCAAGAAACCAAAGTTGTCGCTTTCTTAAAGTTTGGGGCTGCGATGCTTATGTGAAAAAGTTTCATCCTGATAAGCTCAAACCCAAATCGGAGAAGTGCGCCTTCATAGAATACCCAAAGGAAATTGTTGGGTATACCTTCTATCACAGATCCGAAGGCAAAACATTCGTTGCTTATAAATGGATCCTTTCTAGAGAAGGAGTTTCTCTCGAAAGAAGTGAGTGGGAGGAAAGTGGAGCTTGATAAGGTAATTTGTACCTTCTCCCGAATTGGAAAGTATTTCATCACGGAAATCAGTTCCAAAGGATTCCTACACCAATTAGTGAGGAAGTAATGATGATGATCATGTAACTTCAGATCAAGTCACTACCGAATCTCGTAGGTAAACCAGAGTGAGATCCGCACTGCAGTGGTACGGCAATCCTGCTCGAAGTCATGCTACTAGATCATGACGAACCTACGAACTATGAAGAAGCGATGGTGAGCCCAGATTCGCTTAAATGGCTAGAAGCCATGAAATCTGAGATGGGATCCATGTATGAAAACAAAGTGTGGACTTTGGTTGACTTGCCCGAGGGTCGGCAAGCAATAGAAAATAAATGGATCTTCAAGAGGAAGACGGACGTTGATAGTAGTGTTACTATCTACAAAGCTCGACTTGTCGCAAAAGGTTTTTGACAAGTTCAAGGTGTTAACTACAATGAGATTTTCTCAACTGTAGCGATGCTTAAGTCTGTCCAAATCATGTTAGCAATTGCCACAATTTATGAAATTTGGCAAATGGATGTAAAACTGCATTCTCGAATGGGTTTCGGAGGAAGAGTTGTATATGATGCAACCAGAAGGTTTTATCGATCCAAAGGGAGCTAACAAAGTGTGCAAGCTCCAAATGATCCATCTATGGACTGGTGCAAGCATCTCGAGTTGGAATATACGCTTTGATAAGTTGATCAAAGCATATAGTTTATACAGACTTGCAAAGGAAGCCCGTATTTACTAGAAAGTGAGTGGGAGCACTACAATATTTCCGATAAGTATATGTGTATGACATATTGTAGATCGGAAATAATGTAGAATTATTCTCGCAAAGCATAAAGGAGTGTTTAAAAGGAGTTTTTCAAAGAAAGACCTCGGTGAAGCTGCTTACATATTGAGCATCAAGATCTATAGAGATAGATCAAGACGCTTGATAAGTTTTTTCAATGAGTACATACCTTGACAAGATTTTGAAGTAGTTCAAAATGGAACAGTCAAAGAAAGAGTTCTTGCCTGTGTTACAAGGTGTGAAATTGAGTAAGACTCAAAACCCGACCACGGCAGAAGATAGAAAGAGAATGAAAGTCATTCCCTATGCCTTGGCCATAGGTTCTATAAAGTATGCCATGTCAGGTACCAGTATCTATTGTATACCCTACACCGAAGTTTGGCAAGGAGTACAATAGTGATCTAGGAGTAGATCATCGACAGCGGTCAAAATTATCCTTAGTGGAATAAGGATATGTTTCTCGATTATGGAAGTGACAAAAGGTTCGTTGTAAAGGGTTACGCCGATGCAAGTTTTGACACCGATCCGATGACTCTAAGTCTCGATCTAGATACATATTGAAAGTGGGAGCAATTAGCTAGAATAGCTCCTCATGCGAGCATTGTTGACATAGAAATTAAGAATACTTACGGATCTGAATGTGACAGACCCGTTGACTAAAAATATCTCACAAGCAAAACATGATCACACCTTAGTACTCTTTGGGTGTTAATCACAAAGTGATGTGAACTAGATTATCGACTCTAGTAAACCCTTTGGGTGTTGATCACATATCGATGTGAACTATGGGTGTTAATCACATGGTGATGTGAACTATTGTGTTAAATCACATGGCGATGTGAACTAGATTATTGACTCTAGTGCAAGTGGGAGACTCAAGGAAATATGCCCTAGAGGCAATAATAAAGTTATTATTTATTTCCTTACATCATGATAAATGTTTATTATTCATGCTAGAATTGTATTAACGGAAACATAATACATGTGTGAATATATAGACAAACAGAGTGTCACTAGTATGCCTCTACTTGACTAGCTCGTTAATCAAGATGGTTATGTTTCCTAACCATAGACATGAGTTGTCATTTGATTAACGGGATCACATCATTAGGAGAATGATCTGATTGACATGACCCATTCCGTTAGCCTAGCACTTGATCGCTTAGTATGTTGCTATTGCTTTCTTCATGACTTATACATGTTCCCGTAACTATGAGATTATGCAACTCCGCCATCGGAGGAACACTTTGGTGCTACCAAACGTCACAACGTAATCGGGTGATTATAAAGGAGTACTACAGGTGTTTCCAAAGGTACATGTTGGGTTGGCGTATTTCGAGATTAGGTTTTGTCACTCCGATTGTCGGAGAGGTATCTCCGGCCCTCTCAAGAATGCACATCATTATAAGCCTTGCAAGCAATGTAGCTAATGAGTTAGTTACGAAATGATGCATTACGTAACGAGTAAAGAGACTTGCCGGTAACGAGATTGAACTAGGTATTGGATACCGACGATCGAATCTCGGGCAAGTAACATACCGATGACAAAGGGAACAACGATGTTGTTATGCGGTTTGACCGATAAAGATCTTCAGTAGAATATGTAGGAACCAATATGGGCATCCAGGTTCCGCTATTGGTTATTGACCAAGAATAGTTCTCGGTCATGTCTACATAGTTCTCGAACCCGTAGGGTCCGCACGCTTAAGGTTTCGATGGCGATGCTTATATTATGAGTTTATGAGTTTTGATGTACCGAAGGAGTTCGGAGTCCCGGATAAGATCAGGGACATGACGAGGAGTCTCGAAATGGTCGAGACGTAAAGATCGATATATTGGACGACTATATTCGGAGTTCGGAAAGGTTCCGAGTGATTCGGGTATTTTTCGGAGTACCGGAGAGTTACGGAATACGTATTGGGCCTTATTGGGCCATACGGGAAAGAAGGAAAAGGGCCTCAAGGGTGGCCGCACCCCTTCCCTTGGTCTGGTCCGAATTCGACTAGGGAAGGGGCGCCTTCCTTCCTTCTCCTTTTCCCTTCCCTTTCCTTCTCTCCTACTCCTACTACATGGAAGGTTTCCTAGTTGGACTAGGAAAGGGGAATCCTACTCCTGGGAGTAGGACTCCCCTTGGTGCGCCTCCTCCTAGGCCGCCACCCCTCCCTTGCTCCTTTATATACGGGGCAAGGGGCACCCTAGAACACACAAGTTGATCTACGGATCGTTCCTTAGCCGTGTCGGTGCCCTCCACCATATTCCACTTCGGTCATATCGTCATGAGCTTAGGCGAAGCCTCGCGCCGAGAAGTCATATCGTCATGAGCTTAGGCGAAGCCCTGCGTCGGTGGAGCATCATCATCGCCACCACGCCGTCAGGTCGACGGAACTCATCCCCGACACTTTGCCGGATCGGAGTCCGGGATCGCCATCGAAATTTGAACGTGTGCAGAACTTCGGAGGTGCCGTGACGTTCGGTACTTGGATCGGTCGGATCGTGAAGACGTACGACTACATCAACCGCGTTGTTATAACACTTCCGCTTACGGTCTACGAGGGTACGTGGACATACACTCTCTCCTCTCGTTGCTATGCATCACCATGATCCTTGCGTGTGCGTAGGAAAAATTTTTAAATTACTACGTTCCCCAACAACTTCCTGACCATATCACATCACAACATGCCCTACAAAAACAAGTTAGATGTCCTCTATTTGTTGTTGCAAATTTTACGTGGCTGCTACGGGCTTAGCAAGAACCGTTCTTACCTACGCATCAAAAACCACAACAATTTTTCATCAAGTGTGTTGTTTAACCTTCAACAAGGATCGGGCGTAGTCACACTTGATTCAACTAAAGTTGGAGAAACAGACACCCACTAGCCACCTGTGTGCGAAGCACGGCGGTAGAACCAGTCTCACGAACGCGGCCATGTAATGTCGGTCTGGGCCGCTTCATCCAACAATACCGCCGAATCAAAGCATGACATGCTGGTAAGCAGTATGACTATTATCACCCACAACTCTTTGTGGTCTACCCATGCATATAACATCTACGCATAGACCTGGCTCGGATGCCACTGTTGGGGAACGCAGTATTTCAAAAAAAAATCTTACGATCACGCAAGATCTATCTAGGAGATGCATAGCAACGAGCAGGGAGAGTGTGTCCATGTACCCTCGTAGACCGAAAGCGGAAGCGTTAAGTAACATGGTTGATGTAGTCGAACGTCTTTACGATCCAACCGATCAAGCATCGAACGCGCGACACCTCCGCGATCTGCACACGTTCAGTTCGGTGACGTCCCTCGAACTCTTGATCCAGCTGAGGCCGAGGGAGAGTTTCGTCAGCATGACGGCGTGATGATGGTGATGATGAAGTTACCGACGCAGGGCTTCGCCTAGGCACTACAACGATATGACCGAGGTGGAAATCTGTGGAGGGGGGCACCGCACACGGCTAAACCATCAACTTGTTTGTTTATGGGGTGCCCCCTCCCCCTTATATAAAGGAGTGGAGGAGGGGGAGGGCGTGCCTCATGGGGCACACCCAAGGGGGGATTCCTACTCCTAGTAGGAGTAGGTTTCCCCCTTTCCCTAGTTGGAGTACGAGAAGAAGGAAGAGGGAGAGGGAGGAAAGGAAAGCCCCCCCACCCCAATTCGGATTGGGCTTGGGGGGCGCGCGCCTCCCACTTGGCCGCCTCCTCCTCTCCTCCACCATGGCCCATTTGTTGGAAATATGCCCTAGAGGAAATAATAAAATGGTTCTTATTATATTTCTTTGTTCATGATAATAGTCCATTATTCATGCTATAATTGTGTTATCCGGAAATCGTAATACACGTGTGAATACATAGACCACAACGTGTCCCTAGTGAGCCTTTAGTTGACTAGCTCATTGATCAACAGATAGTCATGGTTTCCTGACTATGGACATTGGATGTCATTGATAACGGGATCACATCATTGGGAGAATGATGTGATGGACAAGACCCAATCCTAAGCATAGCTCAAAGATCGTGTAGTTCGTTTAGCTAGAGCTTTTCCAAATGTCAAGTATCATTTCCTTAGACCATGAGATTGTGCAACTCCCGGATACCGTAGGAGTGCTTTGGGTGTGCCAAACGTCACAACATAACTGGGTGACTATAAAGGTGCACTACGGGTATATCCGAAAGTGTCTATTGGGTTGGCACGAATCGAGACTGGGATTTGTCACTCCGTATGACGGAGAGGTATCTCTGGGCCCACTCGGTAATGCATCATCATAATGAGCTCAATGTGACCAAGTATCTGGTCACGGGATCATGCATTACGGTACGAGTAAAGTGACTTGCCGGTAACGATATTAAACGAGGTATTGGGATACCGACGATCGAATCTCGGGCATGTAACGTACCGATTGACAAAGGGAATTGTATACGGGGTTGCTTGAATCCTCGACTTCGTGGTTCATCCGATGAGATCATCGAGGAGCATGTGGGAGCCAACATGGGTATCCAGATCCCGCTGTTGGTTATTGACCGGAGAGGCGTCTCGGTCATGTTCGATGTCTCCGAACCCGTAGGGTCTACACACTTAAGGTCTTGACGCTAGGGTTGTAGAGATATGAGTATGCAGTAATCCGAAAGTTGTTCAGAGTCCCGGATGAGATCCCGGACGTCACGAGGAGTTCCGGAATGGTCTGGAGGTAAAGAATTATATATATGAAGTCAGGTTTCGGCCATCGGGAATGTTTCGGGGGTCACCGGTATTGTACCGGGACCACCGGAAGGGTCCCGGGGGTCCACCGGGTGGGGCCACCTATCCCGGAGGGCCCCATGGGCTGAAGTGGGAGGGGAACCAGCCCCTGGTGGGCTGGTGCGCCCCCTTGGCCCCCCTGCGCCTAGGGTTGGGAACCCTAGGGGTGGGGCGCCCACTGCTTGGGGGCAAGCCACCCTCCTGGCCGCCGCCCCCCCTTGGAGATCCCATCTCCTAGGGGCCATATATAAAGAGGGGGGAGGGAGGGCAGCCGCACCCATGCTCTTGGCGCCTCCCTCTCCCCTTGCTACACCTCTCCCTCTCGCAGACGCTTGGCGAAGCCCTGCCGAGATCGCTGCTGCATCCACCACCATGTCGTCGTCGGTTGGATCTCCATCAACCTCTCCTTCCCCTTGCTGGATCAAGAAGGAGGATACGTCTTCCCCAACCGTACGTGTGTTGAACGCGGAGGTGCTGCCCGTTTAGCACTAGGATCATCGGTGATTTGGATCACGACGAGTACGACTCCCTCAACCCCGTTCTCTTGAACGCTTCCGCTCGATCTACAAGGGTATGTAGATGCACTCCTCTCTCTCGTTGCTAGATGAACTCATAGATTGATCTTGGTGAAACCGTAGAAAATTTTTATTTTCTGCAACGTTCCCCAACAGTGGCATCATGAGCTAGGTCTATGCGTAGTTCTCTTTGCACGAGTAGAACACAAACTTGATGTGGGCGTAGATGTTGTCAACTTTATTGCCACTACTAGTCTTATTTTGCTTCAGCGGTATTGTGGGATGAAGCGCCTGCATCGACCTTACACGTGACGCTTACGTGAGACAGGTTCCACCGACTGACATGCACTAGTTGCATAAGGTGGCTAGCGGGTGTCTGTCTCTCCCACTTTAGTTGTAGCAGATTCGATGAAAAGGGTCCTTATGAAGGGTAAATAGAAGTTGACAAATCACGTTGTGGCTTTTACGTAGGTAAGAAAACGTTCTTGCTAGAACCCTGTTGCAGCCACGTAAAAGATGCAAAAACAATTAGAGGACGTCTAACTTGTTTTTGCAGCAATTGCTTTGTGATGTGATATGGCCAAAAGTTGATGAATGATATATATGTGATGTATGAGATCATGTTCTTGTAATAGGAATCACGACTTGCATATCGATGAGTATGACAACCGGCAGGCAGTGGCGGAGCCAGCGAATTGCCAAAGCCCGGGCACCTCATAAGCTAAAATTTATTTTGGTCTATCAAACACGATAAGTATCATATATTTGGATAAATGTCATGTGCAATATATGCACTGATGTTTTATAGATCAAAGAAGTAAATAAAAACTTGAATACAATATCAAATCAAATAACTCACCTAGTTGCAGCTTGCCTTTAGCCCTAATTGTTGGTGCTCTGCTACTCGATTTCTCTTGGTCATGGCCTTCAACGTACGGGTTGAGCGCTCGCTGCCGCTGCTCGTGTCGCTAGTGTGGACGGTGACGACCCAACGTCCGATCGAGCCGGGGTTGAATTCTCACCGGTGGTACCGGAGGATTCGCCGCTCGGCGCGCCAAGGCTATGCTTCCGATCTTGACCGCCACCCACCGGAGTCATAGCCGAGGCCTGGCCGCGCATCATCTCTGATCTCTTTCGCAATCTTGCCGACCGATGTTAATCTGGCTGCCGGGTTTGTGTTCCTGCGCACGAAAACGAACAGGCATCGATCGATTCTGCTTCAGTCCATCCATGGATCGACCGAGCAAACATGCCTACTGGCTGTTGTGGCCCATGTGATTGCTTAGCTGATATGAGTAAGGCCCAAACTGCAGAAAAACGCCCAGACTGGCCCAGTTAGAGAAGTTTACGTACTTTCCAGTGTATTTTCTTGTTTTGAGCGTTTTTTGACGCATACGATGCCTAGGAAGGTTCGCTATAGTTCAAAAAATTGACGGGATGGAGCCCGGGCACGTGCCCAGGGTGCCCGTACGGTAAATTCGCCCCTGCCGGCAGGAGCCATAGGAGTTGTCTTAATTATTGTATGACCTGCGTGTCAATGATTTAACGCCATGTAATTACTTTACTTTATTGCTAAACCGTTAGCCATAGTAGTAGAAGTAATAGTTGGCGAGCAACTTCATGGAGACACGATGATGGAGATCATGGTGTCATGCCGGTGACGAAGATGATCATGGAGCCCCAAAGATGGAGATCAAAGGAGCTATATGATATTGGCCATATCATGTCACTAATATTTGATTGCATGTGATGTTTATCATGTTTTTGCATCTTGTTTACTTAGAACGACGGTAGTAAATAAGATGATCCCTCATAATAATTTCAAGAAAGTGTTCCCCCTAATTGTGCGCCGTTGCGAAAGTTCGTTGTTTCGAAGCACCACGTGATGATCGGGTGTGATAGATTCTAACGTTCACATACAACGGGTGTAAGACAGATTTACACATGCATAAACAATTAGGTTAACTTGACGAGCCTAGCATGTACAGACATGGCCTCGGAACACAAGAGACCGAAAGGTCGAACATGAGTCGTATGGAAGATACGATCAACATGGAAATGTTCACCGATGATGACTAGTCCGTCTCACGTGATGATCGGACACGGCCTAGTCGACTCGGATCATGTATCACTTAGATGACTAGAGGGATGTCTAATCTGAGTGGGAGTTCATTAAATAATTTGATTAGATGAACTTAATTATCATGAACTTAGTCTAAAAACCTTTGCAAATATGTCTTGTAGATCAAATGGCCAACGCTCATGTCCACCTCAACTTCAACGCTGTTCCTAGAGAAAAACCAAGCTGAAAGATGATGGCAGCAACTATACGGATCGGGTCCTAACCCGAGGATCATTATCATAGCTGCAAAGAAAGATTATGTCCTAGAAGCACCGCTTAGGTGAAGCTCCCATCCTGCAGAACCAAGACGTTATGAACGCTTGGCAGTCTCGTGCTGATGATTACTCCCTCGTTCAGTGAGGCATGCTTTACAGTTTAGAACCGGGGCTCCAAAAGCGTTTTGAGCAACGCAGAGTATATGAGATGTTCGAAGAGCTGAAAATGGTTTTCCAAGCTCATGACCGGGTCGAGAGATATGAAGTCTCCGACAAGTTCTTCAGTTGTAAGATGGAGGAAAATAGTTCTGTCAGTGAGCACATTCTCAAAATGTCTGGGTTGCACAACCGCTTAACTCAGCTGGGAGTTAATCTCCCGGATGACGCGGTTATTGACAGAATCCTTCAGTCGCTTCCACCGAGCTACAAGAGCTTTGTGATGAACTTCAATATGCAGGGTATGGAAAAGACCATTCCTGAGGTATATTCAATGCTGAAATCAGCGGAGGTAGAGATCAAGAAGGAACATCAAGTGTTGATGGTGAATAAAACCACTAAGTTCAAGAAAGGCGAGGTAAGAAGAACTTCAAGAAGGACGGCAAGGGAGTTGCCGCGCCGCAGAAGACAGTTGCCGGGAAGAAGTCAAAGAATGGACCCAAGCATGAGACTGAGTGCTTTTATTGCAAGGGAAGCGGACACTGGAAGCGAAACTACCCCAAATACTTAGCGGACAAGAAGGCCGACAACACTAATGGTATATGTGATATACATGTAATTGATGTGTACCTTACCAGTACTCGTAGTAGCTCCTGGGTATTTGATACCGGTGCCGTTTCTCATATTTGTAACTCAAAGCAGGAGCTGCGGAATAAGCGGAGACTGGCGAAAGACGAGGTGACGATGCACGTCGGGAATGGTTCCAAGGTCGATGTGATCGCCGTCGGCATGCTGCCTCTACATTTACCTACGGGATTAGTTTTAAACCTTAATAATTGTTATTTAGTACCAGCTTTGAGCATGAACATTGTATCTGGATCTCGTTTAATATGAGATGGCTACTCATTTAAATCCGAGAATAATGGTTGTTCTATTTATATGAGAGATATGTTTTATGGTCATGCCCCGATGGTCAATGGTCTATTCTTAATGAATCCTGAATGTGATGTTACACATATTCATAGTGTGAATACCAAGAGATGTAAAGTTAATAATGATAGTCCCACATACTTGTGGCACTGCCGCCTTGGTCACATTGGTGTCAAGCGCATGAAGAAGCTCCATGCTGATGGACTTTTAGAGTCTCTTGATTATGAATCATTTGACACGTGCGAACCATGCCTCATGAGCAAAATGACCAAGACTCCGTTCTCCGGAACAATGGAGCGAGCAGCCAACTTATTGGAAATCATACATACTGATGTGTGCGGTCCAATGAGCATTGAGGCTCGCGGTGGCTATTGTTATGTTCTCACCCTCACTGATGACTTAAGTAGATATGGGTATGTCTACTTAATGAAACACAAGTCTGAGACCTTTGAAAAGTTCAAGGAATTTCAGAGTGAGGTAGAGAATCAACGTGACAGAAAAATAAAGTTCTTACGATCAGATCTTGGGGAAGAATATTTGAGTCACGACTTTGATACGCACTTAAGGAAATGTGGAATTGTTTCACAACTCACGCCGCCTGGAACACCTCGGCGTAATGGTGTGTCCGAACATCGTAATCGCACTCTATTGGATATGGTGCGATCTATGATGTCTCTTACCGATTTGCCGCTATCATTCTGGGGATATGCTTTAGACATAGCCACATTCACTTTAAATAGGGCACCGTCTAAATCTGTTGAGATGACACCGTATGAATTATGGTTTGGGAAGAAACCTAAGCTGTCGTTTCTAAAAGTTTGGGGATGTGATGCTTATGTCAAGAAACTTCAACCTGAAAAGCTCGAACCCAAGTCGGAAAAATGTGTCTTCATAGGATACCCTAAGGAAACCATTGGGTATACCTTCTACCTCAGATCCGAAGGCAAGATCTTTGTTGCCAAGAACGGGTCCTTTCTGGAGAAAGAGTTTCTCTCGAGAGAAGTAAGTGGGAGGAAAGTGGAACTTGATGAAGTACTACCTCTTGAACCGGTGAGTAGCGCAGCTCAGGAAGATGTTCCTGTGGTGCCAGCACCAATCAAGAGGAAGTTAATGATGATGATCAAGGTACTTCGGATCAAGTTACTACCGAACCCGTGGGTCCACGAGGACACGTTCCACACCAGAGTGGTATGGCACCCTGTCACCGGAAATCATGTTGTTAGACAACGGTGAACCTTCGAACTATGAAGAAGCGATGGCGGCCCAGATTCCAACAAATGGCTTGAAGCCATGCAATCCGAGATAGGATCCATGTATGAAAACGAAGTATGTACTTTTGATGAGACTTGCCCGATGATCGGTGAGCGATAGAAAACAAATGGATCTTTAAGAAGAAGACAGACGCAGATGGTAATGTTACCATCTATAAAGCTCGACTTATCGCTAAGGGTTATCGACAAGTTCAAGGGGTTGACTACGATGAGACATTCTCTCCCGTAGCGAAGCTAAAGTCCGTCCGAATCATGTTAGCAATTGCCGCACACTATGATTATGAGATATGGCAAATGGACGTCAAACGGCATTCCTTAACGGCCATCTTAAGGAAGAACTGTATATGATGCAGCCGGAAGGTTTTGTCGACCCTGAGAATGCTAACAAGGTATGCAAGCTCCAACGATCCATTTATGGGCTGGTGCAAGCATCTCGGAGTTGGAACATTCGCTTTGATGAGATGATCAAAGCGTTTGGGTTTATCTTGAGACGTATGGAGAAGCATGCGTTTACAAGAAAGTGAGTGGGAGCTCTGTAGCATTTCTCATATTATATGTAGATGACTTACTTTTGATGGGAAATGATGTACTCCCTCCGTCCGAAAATACTTGTCATCAAAATGGATAAGAAGGGATGTATCCATAACTAAAATACATCTAGATACATTCCCTTTTATTCATTTTGGTGACAAGTATTTCCGGACGGAGGGAGTAGAACTTTTGGACAGCATAAAGGCCTACTTGAATAAGTGTTTTTCAGTGAAGGACCTTGGATAAGCTTCTTACATACTAGGCATCAAGATCTATAGGGATAGATCGAGACGCCTCATAGGTCTTTCACAAAGCACATACCTTGATAAGATATTGAATAAGTTCAATATGGATCAGTCTAAGAAGGGGTTCTTGCCTGTGTTGCAAGGTGTGAAATTGAGCTCAGCTCAATGCCCGACCACGGCAGAAGATAAAGAAGAGATGAGTGTCATCCCCTATGCCTCAGCCATAGGATCTATTATGTATGCCATGCTGTGTACTGCACTGATGTAAACCTTGCCGTAAGTTTGGTAGGTAGGTACCAAAGTAATCCCGGCAAGGAACACCGGAGAGCGGTCAAGAATATCCTGAAGTACCCGAAAAGGACAAAGGACATGTTTCTCGTCTATGGAGGTGACGAAGAGCTCGTCAGAAGGGTTACGTCGACGCTAGCTTCGACACAGATCTGGATGACTCTAAGTCACAAACCGGATACGTGTATATTTTGATTGGTGGGGCGATGGTGGTGCAGTTGCAAGCAAAGCGTCGTGGCGGGATCTACATGTGAAGCGAGTACATGGCAGCCTCGGAGGCAGCGCATGAAGCAATCTGGGTGAAGGAGTTCATCACCGACCTAGGAGTCATACCCAATGCGTCGGGGCCGATCGCACTCTTCCGGTGACAACACTGAACTATTGCACTTGCCAAGGAGCCAGTGTTTCACAAGAAGACCGAGCACATCAAGCGTCGATTCAACTCAATTCGTGAAAATGTTCAAGATGGAGACATAGATATTTGTAAAGTACATACGGACCTGAATGTAGCAGATCCGTTGACTAAACCTCTCCCTAGGGCAAAACATGATCAACACCAGAACTCTTTGGCTGTTCGATTCATCACAATGTAACTAGATGATTGACTCTAGTGCAAGTGGGAGACTGTTGGAAATATACCCTAGAGGCAATAATAAAATGGTTACTATTATATTTCTTTGTTCATGATAATAGTCTATTATTCATGCTATAATTGTGTTATCCGGAAATCGTAATACACGTGTGAATACATAGACCACAACGTGTCCCTAGTGAGCCTCTAGTTGACTAGCTCGTTGATCAACAGATAGTCATGGTTTCTGACTATTGACATTGGATGTCATTGATAACGGGATCACATCATTGGGAGAATGATGTGATGGACAAGACCCAATCCTAAGCATAGCTCAAAGATCGTGTAGTTCGTTTAGCTAGAGCTTTTCCAAATGTCAAGTATCATTTCCTTAGACCATGAGATTGTGCAACTCCCGGATACTTTGGAGTGCTTTGGGTGTGCCAAACATCACAACGTAAGTGGGTGACTATAAAGGTGCACTACGGGTATCTCCGAAAGTGTCTGTTGGGTTGGCACGAATCGAGACTGAGATTTTTCACTCCGTATGACGGAGAGGTATCTCTGGGCCCACTCGGTAATGCATCGTCATAATGAGCTCAATGTGACCAAGTGTCTGGTCACGGGATCATGCATTATGGTACGAGTAAAGTGACTTGCCGGTAACGAGATTAAACGAGGTATTGGGATACCGACGATCGAATCTCGGACATGTAACGTACCGATTGACAAAGGGAATTGTATACGGGGTTGCTTGAATCCTCGACATCGTGGTTCATCCGATGAGATCATCGAGGAGCATGTGGGAGCCAACATGGGTATCCAGATCCCGCTGTTGGTTATTGACCGGAGAGGCGTCTCGGTCATGTCAGCATGTCTCCCGAACCCGTAGGGTCTACACACTTAAGGTTCGGTGACGCTAGGGTTGTAGAGATATGAGTATGCAGTAAACCGGAAGTTGTTTGGAGTCCCGGATGAGATCCCGGACGTCACGAGGAGTTCCGGAATGGTCCGGAGGTAAAGAATTATATATAGGAAGTCAGGTTTCAGCCATCAGGAAAGTCTCGGGAGTCACCGGTATTGTACCGGGACCACCGGAAGGGTCCCGGGGGTCCACCGGGTGGGGCCACCTATCCTGGAGGGACCCATGGGCTGAAGTGGGAAGGGAACCAGCCCCTGTTGGGCTGGTGCGCCCCCCCCCCTTGCCCCCCCCCCTGCGCCTAGGGTTGGGAAACCCTAGGGGTGGGGGCGCCCACTGCTTGGGGGCAAGCCACTGGCCGCCGCCCCTTGGAGATCCCATCTCCTAGGGGCCGGCGCCCCTAGGGGCCCTATATAAAGAGGGGGAGGGAGGGCAGCCGCACCCATGCTCTTGGCGCCTCTCTCCCCTTGCTACACCTCTCCTCTCGCAGACGCTTGGCGAAGCCTCTGCCGAGATCGCCGCATCCACCACCACGCCGTCAGGTCATTGGATCTTCATCAACCTCTCCTTCCCTTGCTGGATCAAGAAGGAGGAGACGTCTTCCCAACCGTGACGTGTGTTGAACGCGGAGGTGTCCGTCTGCTCAAAGACTAGGATCATCGGTGATTTGGATCACGACGAGTACGACTCCCTCAACCCCGTTCTCTTGAACGCTTCCGCTCGATCTACAAGGGTATGTAGATGCACTCCTCTCTCTCTCGTTGCTAGATGAACTCATAGATTGATCTTGGAGAAACCGTAGTAATTTTTTATTTTCTGCAACGTTTCCCAACACCATTAAGGCCCATTAACTCCACGGGGGGTTCCGGTAACCCCCGGGTACTCCGAAAAATGCCCGAACTCATCCGAAACCTTTCCGGTGTCCAAACATAACCTTCCAAAATATCAATCTTCATGTCTCGAACATTTCGAGACTCCTCGTCATTTTAGTGATCACATCCGGGACTCCGAACAACCTTCGGTACATCAAAACACATAAACTCATAATACTGATCGTCACTGAACGTTAAGCGTGCGGACCCTACGGGTTCAAGAACTATGTAGACATGACCCAGAATCTTCTCCGGTCAATAACCAATAGCGGAACCTAGATGCTCATATTGGCTCCCACATATTCTACGAAGATCTTTATCAGTCAAACCGCATAACAACATACGTTGTTCCCTTTGTCATCGGTATGTTACTTGCCCGAGATTCGATCGTCGGTATCTCAATACCTAGTTCAATCTCATTACCATCAAGTCTCTTTACTCGTTCCGTAATGCATCATCCCGCAACTAACTCATTAGTTACATTGCTTGCAAGGCTTATAGTGATGTGCATTACCGAGAGGGCCCAGAGATACCTCTCCGACAATCGGAGTGACAAATCCTAAGCTTGATCTATGCCAACTCAACAAACACCATCGGAGACACCTGTAGAGCATCTTTATAATCACCCAGTTACGTTGTGGCATTTGATAGCACACTAAGTGTTCCTCCGATATTCGGGAGTTGCATAATCTCATAGTCATAGGAACATGTATAAGTTATGAAGAAAGCAATAGCAACAAACTAAACGATCATCGTGCTAAGCTAACGGATGGGTCTTGTCAATCACATCATTCTCTAATGATGTGATCCCGTTAATCAAATGACAACTCATGTTTATGGCTAGGAAACTTAACCATCTTTGATTAACGAGCTAGTCAAGTAGAGGCATACTAGTGACACTCTGTTTGTCTATGTATTCACACATGTACTAAGTTTTCGGTTTAGTACAATTCTAGCATGAATAATAAACATTTATCATGATATAAGAAAATATAAATAACAACTTTATTATTGCCTCTAGGGCATATTTCCTTCAAAACGATGCAGATAGGGCAAGATCACCACTTCTTGACCGGGCCCTTGCCTTTGCGGTCACCTCCGCGGTGGTCCATCTCGTCCGTGTACGCGTCCGCGGTGGCCGAGAGGATCTTCATCGCCGCCGTCTTAGCTGGTGTTGTTGTTCTTCGATGTGGAGGATATGTACCCCGACAGTCGGTGGATGGCACAGCTCTGCTCCCGGGCGTGGTGTGTCGCCTTCGCCTTGGCGCTCTCCTTCTCCCTCGCAAGGCGCTCGAAAGCCTCGAGCCTGACGCGGAGCTTCTTCGCGTTCTTGCGCCGGAGGCACCTCGCGTCGGACTCGTTAAGTGGTGGCGGCGCCCACATCACCTCGCTGGAGGCGCCAGATTGAAGCAAGCTAACCGACCTTCGCATGGCTTGGCCGCTGCTGTTTAAGCCGTGTGCCGATGATGCACATCTGCATTTCGTCCTCTCCGAGCCCCTCCTCCTCTCTGAGCCCCTCCAAATCCAGCGGTGATGCCGAAGTCATGGTTCTCCACGCCAACAGGTGCAGGCGGTGGAGATGGTAGTTGTTCATCAGACGGATCTTGGCGTCGCCGCCCTCGCTCTCTAGGTCCCTCGGCATTCACGGCGGCCGGCTCCTCCGCAAGGAGGAGATCGACATCTCCTCCGGCAATGAGGAGGACCAGTATCTTTAGCGGAATAACATAGAACTTTAGCGAATCACAATTCATTCACATCTTCTCATGTATTTCTAGGGTCTACTCATCAAGGTAGAAGATTGTGTTATTAGTTGGTTTACGTAAATTTAATGTTCA
The DNA here is from genome assembly GCA_021605145.1 of Aegilops bicornis. Lineage (NCBI taxonomy): Eukaryota > Viridiplantae > Streptophyta > Magnoliopsida > Poales > Poaceae > Aegilops > Aegilops bicornis. Next base: position 720,641,933 of record CM038670.1, on the reverse strand, counting down.
TGTTTTGTATCACCATATATGTAGAATATTGTCTATCAATTTATTGTCAAAATAGACGGACGACAATGCGCGCCATCATTGATTTAGTGTTATTTTACAAGAGGATCAGAGTAGGCAAGCTACAAAAGGTAGCTACCCAATAAAAGTGAGTGGAAAGAATATACTCCTCCCTCCGTCCTATAGTACAAGATGTTACTACAACCGATATACTCACAATACTTTTGTACTGACCTTCATGAAAATCTTTTTTTTTGCGGGGAACCTTCATGAAAATCTAGATACTCACAATATCTCACATTAAAGATTATTGATTAGATTTTGTCTACAAGTATTTGTACATACTCAATGTGCATGTATTTCATTAGGATTGTTTCTATTCGATAAGTCATATGTGTCTCCTATGGTTTGTCGTCAAAAGATTGTTGTTTTTCGATTCTTTCATTGCCAATATTTCGGCATATATGTTCTGTAAACAATAGATTTGCTTCAAAACATGGATCTTGTGCAACTTTTTATTTATTTAAGCTGAATATTAGGTATGTAAAATGCTACATATAAAATACTTATACTGCTGTGACACTTGGAACAGATCCTCACAAGTAGCACTAGAGTAGTAACTCACACTTGGAACATACCGTGTAGATTTTATACATGGAAAATTGTGTTGTTGGAAAGTGCAGAAGCCCCCCGCCCCCAAAAAAAAGTACCCCAGGATTTGGTCTGCTGGTTTTATTTAATTTCCATGTATTAAATTGTACTGTTTTACTTTTCATATTATAAAATGAAAGTTACAAGTTAGGCAATTCAAACACTGGATTTGGTGTGCTGGCTTTATTTATTTTCCATTTTGTTCTACCCTTTCTTCCCACTCTTGAAAATCTCTTTGCCTTTTCGTAGAGATGGGAGGCTTCCAGGAAGTTTCCTCCGCACTACCGTACATGGTGACAGTGCTATGTGCACACAGCTGTTACACTAAAGTACAAGTGTGCTGGTCTTTCTTTTCCTATGATTTTCCGTGATGTTATTCTAGTGGCCAATTTGAGAAGGTGGGCATGATTTCCATATGTCTTTTCCTTAGCCGTGTTAGGTTTGCTTCCTGAAAAACAATGCAAAGGGCTAGCTATGAGATAAGCATGTTGGACTCTCACGAAAAGAAACTGCAGTTGTGCATGAGGCATCCACTTCCCAACAAATTATTTCAGTAAAGAACATAGTTTTCTTTTCCCTCTAGGGCATACCTTCTCCCATCAAATCAACAAAGCAGCACTTACTTTTATCACTTGAAGCATAGTTTATTTGATTGGTATATTTCTCCACTGGCCTGCAACACTTCTGTTTGACAGGTGTCTGTGACGACTTCACCTATCTAAAGATGGTGTGCCGCTGTCTATACGTATATATGAGTGTCTGTGTTTATAGTGTGCTGAAAAAACAGCTAGATGATTGAAATTGCCAATTCAATAGGCCGGCCAGCTCAAGATAGGTAGTCATTTGACCCTACCTATCGAAATAACTCATCAACCCCTCTTGGGAAAAAGAAAGGAAAAAAAAAGAACTGATCAGACCGAGCAAGTCTTTCTTTTCCCCTGTCAACTAGTACTTCCAAGATAGTAACAGTTATTTTTTGCATGTTGCAAAGTTGGGCCTTCTTTCCAGCAAAACACAAGTGGGGAACACATTTCGTTAACTCAAGTACAACAGTTTTTCCCTTGAAAAAAATGTTCTGGTGGTACGGTAGTGCTATTATATTTCTAGAACACATAGCAGGTGTGCAGCCATACTACACGACCAATACCTTTTTTTAGTTGATGACGACTAATACTTTTTGGAAACGAGTTTTCCATGACTTTCTTTCAGGGGGAAATAATAAAATAGATAGAGTACAACATTTTTGCACAGGGAAGCAAAGCAAGCATGCATCTGGTGGCCTGGCTTGTTGGTGCGCGTGGCAAAATGGGCGGTTGGCGCTGTTGCCGGTTGACCTGCTCAGCGGCAGGCTCTCGTCGGCTACCGGCCAGTGGCGCCGGTGGGCCAGCGTGGCGGTGGACGGTAGCCTGCCGGTCATCGGCCAGCAGTAGCGGGCGGGGCCGGCCGGCCGGCCGGAGTAGCTAGCCGCATGCCCTGCCTGGTCGGCCAGGCAGCCGTCTCCGGCACGGCAGGCAGGGGCAGGGGGCCCCGCCACTCCGCGTCGTCCCAGGATGAAGAGTCGTCTGATCTGGCCCGCCCGTGGCGACACCACGGGACACGTGCGGCCCCGCGCGTGCGTGCGACGCGGTCCGTGGCTCCTCCTCGTGGCCTGTGGCTGACCTGAGCTGACAGGTCAGCCGTCACGCGCGGCCGGTTCAGGCAGAAGGGTCACGGGCCGGTCCGCCGGCTCCGGTCGTTTGTGAAACGAGCAGTGGTTTCAGATTCGCCGATGCGCAGTAGTTCTGTGCTGGTGGGGCCAGCGACGTCAATGGGTGAGGACCGTCCAGCTGTGCCTGGTTCAGGCGTAGTCCCGTACACATACTGTGGTGGTAACTTCATTTGATCATCCAGCTAATAAAAGACCTCATCTCATCATTTCCCTTGCCGAGAGCTCCTCCGCGGTCGCCCTTCAACGGCTCCCCTCCACCCACGATCGAGCGTCAGTGACGAGGAGGGTCGACGGATCCAGAAGTGTGAATTGTTTTAGTTTAAATTAACTTAGTTTTTAGGCTATTCATTATCTTGGCTTTGCCGTCGGCAATGGCGGCGTTAAATGAAGATTCTCCAAATTCTTTTCCAACAAGGTGATCAACCCTATGATTGAGGACGGATTACGAAACCAGCCCGTTAAATCAAGGATGGTGTGGGGGCGACATCCTTGTGGTGGACTTGTGTCATCGGGCTTCGCCATTGCGACGACGTTTGCTCCAGCGCCGGCTTGGAGCTTGGAGTTAGTCCAGGAGCGCATGCAGATTGTAGTCTGCACTGACGGCATCTGGAAGATGGTGGATCGTGTGCTGGGCTCGTGGTTCGTGGATGGCAGATCTGGTTTCCTCCTCCGATGTCTTAATCGTGCGAGGGTGCCAGATTTGGAGATCGATGTCGTGTCCAGGGTCTTGCCCGGTCTGATTTATTCAATAGTGATGGTTTCACATTTGATGAGCTGGAGCGATGGAGCCGCATCAAGCTCGAGTGAGAAGGTAATCCATTTTTTATGGCCGTTGTGATGGTGCTAGAGGCAGGTGTGGCGACGGACACTGGAAGGACATTCGTCTGCCCACAGCGTGTACCGACGAACCTATTTCGGCGCCCCGAGCGGCACGCGTCCGTCCCTCTGTCAGCCGGCATTAAACTCTTCTTTGGTTGACGCCTCGCATCCACCCGCTATTTAAGCGTGGCCAGGCGTCGTGCAAGAACCACATCACACCTCCGCCCTCCATCTCCTCCTTGCACCACACCCACCATAGCCTCCTCGAGCTCCACATCCCTCTGGGACAGCCTCTCATCCGAGCAAAAGAAGGACATCGACGGCGTTGCGATTTTTTGTCCAAAAAGACCACCTGCCCAACGAAATTGCCAGAAAAGACCACTTCGGGATGAAATTGGCAAAAAGACCCACAGGCGTGGCGGCGCCGCGGCACCGACACATGGCACCTGCCGCCACGCCCGGAGGCGGCAACATTGTTCAGTGTACTGTTCACGCAGGAGACGAGAAAAACAACGACGAGGTGAGCAAACAGTACCTGCCGCCTCAGGCAGTGGCGGCAGCACTGTTCATGGTACTGTTCACACGTGAGTGAATAGTAATTTCGAAAAAATAAAAAATAGCAGAAAAATTCAGGAAAACCTGGAATTTTTTAGTAGCAAAAACAATCGAGTGTTCTAAGTGGGTGCAAAATTTCAGAACTTTTTGAGTTTTTCTACTATTTTTCTTTTATTTTTCGAAATGACTGTTCATTCATGCATGAACAGTGTTGCCGCCACTGCGTGAGGCGGCAGGTATTGTTCGCTCGCCTCGTCATTGTTTTTCTCGTCTCCTGCTTGAACAGTACAGTGAACAGTGTTGCCGCCTCCGGGCGTGGTGGCAGGTGTCACGTGTCGGCTGCCGCGCCTGCCGCCACGATTTAGGGGGTCTTTTTTGCCAATTTCATCCGGAGGGGGTCTTTTCTGGTAATTCCGCTGGGCAGGTGGTCCTTTTGGACAAAAAATCGCCGATTGGGTTGCCCAGCGAGCCAACAGGATACAGGTTGGCTTGCCGCCAAGCCCTCCGGAGCGAGCGCCACCGCCATCTCCAGGCTGCCCTCGCTCGCGCAGGCTAGCCAACACCGTCTCCTAGTAATCCGCCGCGAGCGATGTCGGCAACGTGTCCGGCAAACGGATAAAGAAGCCATGTTCACGGACATTGACGGGGCGGCGGAGGGATTTGACTGGGGCACCGACGACAACGTCACCAACAACACGTTGGTTGTGCCCCGGCGCCACGACGACGAAGGCGGCATGTCCGCGGCTGCCGCCGACAACAAGGAAAAGTAGAATATAGGAGGCCGCCGCCGCTTGGGCCCCATGAAGGCCACCACAACCGCTTCGTCGGTTTGCAAAGCTGGTGACTTGCCCGCTTCGCGGGGGCATAGGCCACGACCACCGTCTTCCCCGCCCCAAAAACCAACTCGATCATGCTTCCACAATGGCGTATGAGTCCACTCTTCCCTCCCATTGAAACATATCCTTCGGGGCTCACGACAGTCCGATGAGCGGGTTGCCGGACATATGGAAGACATGTCGTGGGATTGGAGATCCGCCGCGGCCGGCGTTAGACTAGTTTTAGCCTAGTTCGGTATAGTTTAGTTAAAATATGCCTGGAATTTAAATGTTTTCATCCGGTTTGTATGAAAATTATTCGATTTGCATGTAATTCATCCGGTTAGTTCAAACCCTGCTTGAAATATATTCAGATAGCTTTGGATGGTCGTCTCTCGCGTCAGCGTCCGCTAGCGGATGTGATGTGCGGTTTGCGGGTCAGCGTTAGGGATGCCCTAAGAAAACAAAACAGTTATAGTAGCCCAAAAGGTTGCTTTTTATTTTCTGCTCTCTTTGAAACAAAACTTTATTTTCTGCTTGGCCTTATGCCCGAGCAACCAAGGGCAAGCCGCGCGCGGGTAAAGTGGTACGTGAAAGGCGGGACATCCATGCAGATGGTCCGGCTGGGGGATCATGCACATCCGGTGGGGAGTAACTTTGACTATTAACATGCATATGTTACTAGTCTATATTACTATCTTTAAAGTGGGGAGTAATATATGTGTGGTGTCATGCAACACTTTATTTATTAGCTTGTAGACTCATCTTGTCTTGGTATGTGTGATGTTACTCATAGTATGAGTAACTAGCTGTATGTTGCTCAATTCATCTCTCTGCTCATTAAATTATTATTATATAAGCAAATTTGTTAAGTTAAATTTTATATTACTACTGAAGTTACTCCCATGGTAATATGAGGATCACGCCCACAGAACAACTCGTCGTGGTCACGGATAAGCTTAGCTGAATCAAAAGGCGATCCAACCAAATCAACCACAGCAAAACGAACGAACACGCGGCGCCGCAGGTAGTGCTCCGGACGCACGCACGCACACTAGGACATTGACTCTCCCCAGGCTCCCTGAAGAAGCAATGGCGTCGCCACCATGGCACCACCACGGAGGATACGCGCGCGATCAGGTGATCCATCGAGTTCAAGTGCGTTGTACTATTATTGTTCGCACGGGGAAATGGAGGCAGACAGCCAGTAGATCAGGCCAACTCCACCGGGCGATCCTATCATGTCCGTCTCCGTCCGTTTAGGGTAAAAGAGACAAACCGGGCGGCCCAGCGCGCGGGAGCAAACGGACTTTTGTTTGTTTTGTGTTTGCTTTCGACCCATCCCGGCCCAAGTTTGCGCCGCTTTTGGAGTAAAATGGACACCACGCGGACGCGCCGGCCGTCTGCGCGTGTCCTTCCCTGTCCCGCCCGTCGGTGGCACAGGGTGGGCCTTTTTCTATCCGCCCCTCTCCCTCCCTCTGGCCGCACCCCACTCCACTCTTCTCCACCCTTTCCCTCGCCGCCGCCGCCGCCGTCGTTGCCATTGCAGCCGTGCGGCTTCGGGACGCTTCGCCCGCCCGCTTCCTCGGCGCGCCGAACTACCCAACCACGGCCACTGGTTTGCGCACCGCCCGGCGGATTTGAAGCGAATCCGGTCGGTCTTGAGTTCGCCCATTTGTGGGAGGTCGGGCCGCGCCATGGACTTGTCGGGCACTCGCCGGAAGGCCTGGCGAGCCGCAAGGCCACATGCAGGCAGTGGCTCCTCCTCTAGCCGCTCAGATCTGCACCGTCGGTGGTCCACCGGCAGATACACGAATGGCGGCCGGCCGGGCTCGGTGCTTGCCCAAAAGCTCGTCGGCGCAGTGTTGCCACTCATTAAGTGCGACCACTGCCCAAGGATGGTCGTGCGCCGCGTGTCTACAACGCCGGAACATTCCGGATGGGTGTTCATCAAGTGCTTAAATGATGGGGTATGTGCTCTTTTTAGCTTCGGTTTGTGCTCTCGGATTAGACTAGTTGTGCTAACTTCAAATTTATTTGTGTAGAATGGATGCAAGTTTTGGTATTGGGAAGAAGAGTACATCGATATATTGATAGAGCGAAATTTAGTACATGTTCGTACACTTTTAGCTAGCATAGAGGCTGTAGATGAGACAAGTGCACTTGTTGCTAGATTAGAGGCTAGACATGAGACTAGGTGTGAGGAAGCAACATCGACTTCTGGCTTGAAGAAGAAAGGAGGGTGCAACATCGAGTCTCCTCCACAGATCAACAATTAGTGCATCGAGAAGGCCCTAACCCAACTTAAGGAAGCAGTTATGGAAGTTGGGTATCTTCTAAAATGTATTCTTGTTGTTCTTATTTTCTTTGGCCTTGCTTTACTAGTCAAAATGTGATGATATATTGTCATGTATCAAAAATGAATGAAAAAAAAGTTAAGGACTTGCAAAGAAAATGCATGCGGACAGGATGGGGCAAATGGATGCGGCCAGCATACACCACCGCGCATTCCGCGACATGCCTTACAGACGCATCAAGAACCTTACCCAAACGGACAGAATCCGGACAAAACGGACGTCCGTTTGGGGTCGCGCGGTGGAGTTGGCCTAAGCCAGCATGTCAACGTATTCTCAGTCGCCCGGCACGTCACCCTGATGAAAAGGAATCCCATGTACCAGCATGGATAAACAACGAAGTGGATGGGATTAACTAGGCGACCGGGAACTCGATCAGTTGATCAGATTAACTATAACAAGGCCATGGCCGCTAGGCACCTAGTTTAATTTAATTTATGCAAAGCATCATGAGCTGCGCCCGCGATCTCTGACTGGTTATCTTTCGAGAAAGACTGTTCACATGATTAGTAGCAAAGACTTTTATCAACAGATTTAAAACTTGCAGCAGAGACTACGGTTTCTTTTTGCGTAGTGTGTCCAGCTGAACTTGAGTTTCCTTTTGGGCAACACAAAATAACCTTATCATCCAAGTAAGCTAATCACTAACTATAGAATGATGGTGCTTCATCACAGTCGGTCAAGAGAGGGACCAACAACTCCACAAAGCAATGACTTGACCTTGGACTTTGAGGCAGGGTCACCAGCTCTAGTCTTTCTACTCCCAAACAAACTCGAACTAGTATTACCCAAAACAAAACCATAGGAGAGCTATCCACATAATATATCATGTTGCTTGCGTCCCTCCCTCGCCCAAGTGAAGAGCCAATCAGCAGAGCCATGGGCGTCATCGCTCACCTGGAACAGCCTTTCCAGTTTCCACCCGGGTAAAAGCATTCAGCAAGGGAATAAGCACCACGGAAAGTGATCGCTTCAACATCAAACTTCAGTGGAAGGTGGAAAAATCGCCGCGGAAACGTCTTGTCCTGCAGGCAGAGCTATCGTCCTACTCTAGTTGAAAGCAGCCCTGCAGAGGCTAGAGAGTCTGGCATCAGAAAATGTATTGCCTACTGATGTGCCCTGGTCATTTTAAAAAAAATTGGTTCGCTGTACTGCACTTGGTTCTTTGCTGCTTCAGCATTGGAAGCATGGTGGTTCTGAAACTTTCATCTTGCAGCGTTGATTGATCAGCGTAAACACAACAGTGCAAAACTGCATATTAAGGAAATGTCAACAGGACAACACATCAGTCAGGGTCAGCGTTGATTGATTGCCACAATTCTGTTTGTCATTTTGGCACACGTTTTTTTGGTTCCCAGAAAGAAACGGTTTGAAAAGGTTCAGTTGTATGAAATGAAATTCAATTCCTGGGTCACGGGATTTCTTACCATCAAGCTGGTAAAAAGCCAGTTTCTGTTGCCCAACTGGCATATTTCCTTATTCCAACGATTATCATTCCAAAGTCCAAAGTATAGGTTACAAAACAGAACCGAGCACAGTCTGACCCAACTATTCTTATACTCTGCAACCCCCTCTGCACCACCGACAACAAGTGGATGGGGATCATTCCTAGGGGAAAGGATTCCCCGGTATCTAAGATCACTATAATCAATATCGGTATCATGTTGGAAAAAAAAAGTTCGATAATATGCCGCCACTGCTCCCAGGACACAAAAAATTGGTGCTATGATATAACCCGCCGCATCAATGCATATCGGCCTCGGTGTCGTTGAGCCTACAGCCTTTCGTCTCGAAAGGGAAGAACATGACGGCCACCCCTGAGAGGAAAACCACGAGCTCAAAGAGGAGGATCGCGGTCGTCTGATGGCAGTTGTGCACCAGAGCAACGGCGACGAGGGGGCACAGAATGCCGCCGATCCTGCCCACCGAGCTGGCGACGCCGATGCCTGTTGTCCTCACAGAGGTTGGGTAGATCTGGAAATGATGAAGCAAAGATGTGAATACTCTACTGTTTAATTTTAACACCTGACAAGAGGGTTCAGCCTTGGTTACAAGACTGATTGTCGAAAAGAGTAGAACAGGACTAACCTCGGGAGCATATATGTATACGATTGTGAAGCTCGCAGAAATGCAGAGCCGGGCACCGAATAATGAGATTCTTGTCAGTATTTCTGTGCGGGAAAACACTAGCGGGAATAAAAAGACACAGCTAGTGAAGAGCATTGAAGCCATTGAAAGCCTTCGCCCAATTCTATCCACGATCATGATCGACACGAATGACCCTGGAATCTCTGTTTCAAGAAAACATGGAAGAATCGGTCACCAAAGTAAGATTGTATGCACTGGAAAGTCATTAACATACAGATATTTTGTAAGAGTGAGAACAGACCTGCAAAGCTAGAAATAAACACGTTTTTGTACAGGCTTGAGTTGTTCGAGTGTACAGATTCAACCTCCTGTTTTGCACATATCCTATTTCCGTTACTTAACTCCGATGTCAACAGAACAATACCATAATACGAAAATGCATTCCCGAAGAAAGCCATCCACAGAAGCAGAGTTGCTCTGAGCAATTTTGGCGACAACAGCTTAGAAACAGACTTGAAACCTCCAAAATCGGAACCTTCATCTTCCTTGATGTTGTCGTTTTCTTCTTCTTTAGCAGCTTTAGCAGTAGCAGCCAGAAGCGTTGCGGACTCGGAAACTTCATCTAGCTCAATGTTCTTGTCAGAGACAAGCTTACCCGAAGGGAGTTGTGCACCGTTTAATCTTGCCATTTTCTCCAGCACATCCACAGCCTCCATTGTCCTGCCTTTCATGCAGAGGAACCTTGGCGACTCTGGTGTGATAGCATAAAACAAAAGCAGGAGGAGTGACGGAACAGATGATAATGCTAGCAACCACCTCCAGCCAAACTTGGGCATAACTACCTGCCATCACCATGACCAAAATTAGACACAAGAACATGGTGAAGTAATCCAAGTCAAACACGTCTGATTTCACCACGAGAATATATGCCTCTCTGAACTAAAAACTGCATACGCAGAACAGGATACATTGTCAAATTTTAGTAGATGTTCTAATCCACGTATCCATGTGCAGATACAGAGGGACAAGACAGGTACTTGTCGGTATTGTTTCAGAAATGTTTCAAGGGATTGACAAGCATAACCAAGTGTCAAAGACTGTCGGCAATCTGCATTTTCTGACCTTTGATAGAAGTTACTTTCCAAAGTGATGTTTATCATGTATGTTGTTTACTGCTGGTACACATTAGCACTAGTCATAATGCCAGTTTCTGAACATGGAAGAAGAGAAATTATACCCAAGCAAGCGAAGCCTCAAAGATGGTACCGACAGTCCAAAATGCTGAGAGTACCACCATCCAAGTTCCTCTACTTGGAGCAGGAACAAATTCCAAGAACCAAGATCCAAGAACAGGTCCTCCTCCCAAGCCAATACCAACTAAAAACCGTAGAGCCATTAAAGCTACATAGTTTGGAGAAAAGGCACTCAGGAATCCAGCTCCACTCGTCATAATGGCAGTAAAGAGAAACCCTTTCCTATAAAATCCAAACACAACAGAATATAAGAGCTTGTATGAGGTAAACAAGAAGAGTAAAAAAAATCAGGTAAGGTTAATGCATTAAATTTAAATAGGCCTTCCCTACTTTTCACATCTGTAACTATTCAAGGATCTATGATGAAAACAGTTTGGAGATTAATTTTCAAATTGGCATAAAAATTGAAATTTTGGGTATTAATATCAGAGCTTTGCCCTTTCCGAAGCAGTTACTGTTGGTAACCATAAGCAGAATCTGCGAGTGGAAACCAGGATGGATTGCAACATTATGCTAGATATCACCAAGAGGGAAAGGGTCATGTGTAATTTGTGCGACAAAGTTGCATGAAAGAAGTAATGAATAGACCTGCCTCCTTCCATAGTTATCTGAGACCACACCCCAAGAGTAAGCTCCTATTAGCATTCCCACAAAAACAACACTTGTAATCATGCTTTCCTGGTGAGCAGTAAGATTCCATTCTAACTGAACGGATGGACCAACAAATGATAGCAGCATCATCTCCATTGCTTCTGCGATTAAGCCTATCCCAGCATAGGAGAGAATCAATATTTGGTACTTCCCAAAACCTGAAGATATAAGGGCGTCATCCACAGTATATGTGGCTGATTGTTCGTCCTCCATCTGGAAAATAGATATCATACTTGTTATTCTTATAGCATCAGTCAGCAGAGTAAATCTACAGATCTTATATCTAAGTCCAAGGCTGAAAATAAAAATTGGTGCATTTATTTTAGGGGCTTTATTACGCGGGTTTAATAAACATTTGTATTTTCCATTCCCTCGATTTATATGCAAAATCTAACATGAGCTGAGAAAAAAAAGACATGACTGAAAATTTGTAAGAAAAGGACAGGCAATACAAAAAAGGACAGCCACACTTTTCTTGCCCCACTACATTAACTGATGAACTCATGCATGATGCATCATGTGTTAGGCATCAATGCGTTGGATATCAGATAGATCATACTAGATCCAAAAGCAGTGCAGACACACTTTCTACTAATGTCCAAGCAACTTAGGCGTTAATACACACACACACAAACAGGATGCCTGCATGCATCATGAGTGTTAGGCATCGCTGCGTCGGACATTAGATAGATCATAGATCCAAAAGCATTGCAAGCGCACTTTCTACTGGCCAAGCAACTTAAGCATGAATACACACACAAGCAGGATGGCAGCAAGAACAGACCCACCAACCAATCCACCAACTGTGACCAAACAAGCATATGATAATTCAGAACAAGCACCTAACAAGAACCAAAATGGTAATAGCGATGAGAAGCATTCGGCGCATCGCATTGTCAGAATCTGTTTACGTGCTTTGCGCATTCCTGAAGCAAACGGTCAACTCGCCACCGACACCGGCTGAATCTGAAGAAATGGGGGTCGTGGATCCTCACCATTTCGATCGAGAGCTTGCCGGCCGGATCAGAGGGTGGCTTGGATAGCATTGATCCTCAGCAAGCCGGGAGCATCAAGCTCGGCCCTCGCCTCCCGCCTGGCGCCCGAGTGCCTGCCCGCCTGACCGATTTTCTCGGGCGCGTCGTCGGACACGGCCTTGTCCTGAGAGATCCAAAACAAGAAACGGGGACACGCACGTACGGATCACGCCACGAGGCCACGCAACACGAGAACGGGAGCTTGGCGAGAGGAAGAAGAAGAGAAGAGGGAGCAAACCGGAGGGAGGAGTGCGTTTCTTGGATCTGCACCGACGCAAGAAGCGCGTGATCCGGCGGGCGGGGGCGCGGGCAGCGGTGGGGCGGGGTGGATCGGCCGGGCGGGGACGGAAATGGGCGAGGAGGGATCGGAATGAAATCCTGGCGCCGGTTTAGGAATCGGCGAGAGTCTTGTCTGGTGATTTGTCTCCTCCGACGTTGTGGGATGGATGGCGGGTCTGGGTCGTAGGTTGGCAGCGGTGGCCCCTGCGGTGTGGGGATGGGGAGGGGATGGGAAGGAGATGCGAAGATGCGCGATGGAGCCCGCGGTATGACCGGACCGGGCCGGGGAGCTTGGAATTGGAAACGTGCCCGCAGTCAACGCCGGGGTACAGTGCGCCGCACATGGGCGTGTGATGGCCTTGGCTTTGCGTGCTGCCACGGCGTCGTCGGCGAGGACGCGAGGTACTCCGTGAGAGCTACCGCCTACCGGGGGCGGCTGACCGTGTCCGGGGACGAAGGTTCGGCGCGCGGATTTGACTTGATCTGTGCGTTGCGTTCGTGTGTACCCCTCCTACTCGTTCGCAATAAGCGGCATAAGCGGCAAGGATATAGAAAGTTGAGTGTCCGTCATCATAAAACAAAGTGAAAAAACTATAAGCTATCATAAAACAAGGGACTGTCTATTCTACATCCGGATGAAATCCAATTAGCTTTCATCCATATTTTTTAGCCAACCAAAGAATGACAAGTGTCTCCTGTCCCGTGTCTTTGTTTGCTTTTCTGTCCCGCTTTTAAACAGACTAACGGGTCTACACCCCAACTTCTCCAACCGGGACAGAAGAGCAGCTAAAAAGTGAAGATCAAAGAACCACAACGATACATCGATACAGCCAAAGTTTTTCCATGTACACTAAGCTAAAGAAACAAAGGGATGAGGAAAGGACCAAAATAATGTCACCTAAAATTTACATTGACAAAGAAGTATAATTACAATAATATTACCATCAAGAAATTTGGTGTAAAATCCACTAAAATCGACAATAATTTCTATCATGCCCACTAAGAATTACAGTGTAAGATGCATTAAAATGACACTGTAAAATCCACTAAAATGACACTGTAAATCTACCAACAATCCAAATGGTTTGCACTGAAAAAGGTGCTAAGATTAACCACTAAGAATTACAGTGCAAGATGCATTAAAGATGCCACTTTAAATCCACTAAAAAGACCTTGTAAATCCACCAATGATCCAAATGATTTGCACTAGTGGTTCTATGTTATATGCTACTCAAAAAGAGAACTCATCCACCAACTGAGCTAGGACTGTGCACATGATGAACCTCACTTGGCATCGCCTCCCTACACAAAAAAATCAAAGAGACCAAAATAGGTAAAGAAAATAAAAGCTAATAAGGAGAAAAAGAAAATGAAATAGAGAACAAGGAAAATAAGAACATACAAAGAAAGCAGTAACAAAAGATTTGTCGCAACTGTTCAAGGGGCTGAAAAACATGTCATTCACATATTTGATCCTAAGATTTCGAATGTCTACATTGGAGAAAAGATTTGCCATCTGAGTTGTTGGTGTGAAGATCTCCATATACTTCAGAGTGAAGACACCACAATCATGCCTGAAAAGTTACAAAGAACACAAAAAATAAGAAAAGAAGCCTACAAACAATCTATATAAAATTAATCAAAATCATGTAAGGCAAAAAACATAATACCAATTCTCTTGCTTAGGAACAATTGTATACAAGACATCAAACTCTTCGATATTAATTCGTTTGTGCGTCATAGGACTGATATACTCATCCCAAAGCCCAATGAAATTATGAATCTGTTCTGGAACTAAAAAATCAGGAAAGCATACCAAACTAATTTACTGTAAAAAACAAAATTAAGTGTCTTGTAGACGATAAGGAGGAGCTATCAGTACAATTAAAGTGCTTGTTACACTGAAATAGCTAACACTAAATGCACTAGACACAAAGTGGTGAATACAGTACAATGGCACTAAGCTTTACATAGTACAACAACTAAGAATTACGGTGTAAATCCAATGAGAATTACCCTGTAAAATCCACTAAGATAAATTACATAATAAATCTAATGAGAGTTACACTGTAAAAATCCACTAAGATAATTACAGTGTAAATCCAATTTGAGTTTCACTGTAAAATGCACTAAAGATAATTACAGTATAAATTCAATGAAAGTTACAGTGTAAAATGCAGTAATCCAATGAGAGTTACAGTATAAAATGCACTAAAGATAATTACAGTGCAAATCCAATGAGAGTTGCACTGTAAATGCAATAAGGAAAATTACGGTGTAAATCCAATGACAGTTACACTGTAAAATGCACTAAAGATAATTACAGTGCAAATCCAATGAGTTACACTGTAAAAATGCTCTAAAAATAATTACAATATAAATGCAATGAGAGTTACACTGTAAATCCGCTAAGATAATAGGGGAATACAACTGAAATAAACTAAAAATACATGGAAAATGCACTAGAACAGAGAGGGAGCATTAAAAACTATATTTGTAGTACATGAAAGTGGCACAACTACAAAATCTCACAGAAATATACATAAAAGCTTACAAGAAAAATCACCAGCTCATCATAGATATCTCTGTGATACGTTGAGTTCTCTCCAGACGCCGAGTCAAGAAACACAAAAGCTCTATCTTCAATACACACGACAAACGAAAACCAGCGATCATCGAGACCAATAGGCAAGTACAACTGAAATTAAAAAGATAGAGAGTAAAAAAATCAGTAACAAATCATGAAAGAGTAGATCATGAAACAAAAGCTCTACTCTTTCTGTATTTCTTTATAGAAAACTAAAAAAAATTGAACAAACATATTCAACCATGCTTTTCTAACTTGATTCTTGACAAAATAACAGAGCAGGGCATATTCTTTTACTCGACTACTTCAGGCGCAAATGATGTACAAGGTACTATCATTGTCAAATTTACATATAAAACAACAGGGAAAGAAATCCTGCAAAAACTTTCATTAGCTAATGCAAAAAATATTGTTCTACTTTGAGCAGCAACAGGTTGCTACCAAAGCGAAAGAGCAGATCAGAATCCACATAGTACTCTAGTTATAAACTCAAAATCCAGAGATCACCAGAAAAAGCAATAAGAACATATACAAATGAGTAGATCCTACACAAAAGCAAAATCTAACAAGTGTTTTTACACTATGGTTACAGAGGAACAGAAAAATAACATGTGAAACTAAATTACACTGGCAGATAAGGAATTTACAGTGGCAGACAAACTGTAATTACAGTACTAGACCACTAAAATTTCAGTGGATAGCAATAGAAATTACAGTAGTGGACCATGGTGAAAAATCCTTTGTAATTACAGTTTGAAATACATCGCTAGACCACTGGAATTACAGTGTAAGCAAACTGTAGTTCCAGTGCTAGACCACTGGAACTACAGTGTAAAATACAATGTATTATATAGAGAAACCAATATGTTCCTGCTCAGAAACCAAAATGAAACTATGATTGAATATTTGAAACTTTGGAACTTTATAAAAGGGCAAATTACTGTCGCTTGAACTTAGAATTACTATGATCTTCTAAATGTAATTACTATGAAGATCGCACTGAAACTAAAGAAAAAAATTAAGCACTGATACTACATGGAACACACAAGAAACCAAATTTGGACCATCCTTTGTACCCTCGTTTGACAAAATATTACCAGCAGATTTACCAACTGACGAATCATTTGATGCTTTCTTTGTAGAGTCAAGAGCAAGAGACTTGCAACCTACACAGCAAAACCAAAATGACATCACGGTAAAAAATAAAATAAAGAAACAACCAAATGCATGAAAGTAAATTACAAACAAGATAGAGATTGGCTACCTGAAAAATGTTCAGACCTAAAAATTCACATAATAGACCCTACTCAACTGCAGAGTACAAGGGTAAAAACCAACTAACAGTCCTAGTCAAATTCACTAAGGGCAGAATCAACTGAAAAATTACAGTGTAAGCCCACTGAGAGTTACACTGTAAATCCAATAAGAATTACACTATAAGATCCACTAAAGATAATACAAAAATAACCCACATAATAGTCCCTAGTCAAATGCAGATTACAAGGGTAAAAACCAGTTAACAGACCCTAGCCAAAATACACTAAGAATTACAGTGTAAATACACTGAAAATTACACCGTAAAATCAAGAGTTACAGTGTAATACAAGGTAAATCCAAGAATAACTAATAGTCACTACAAAAACACTAAGGATTACAGTGTAACTCAACTAAGAATTACACTATAAAATCAAGAGATACAGTGTAATTCTTATATGATTACAACGAAAGATCAACTGAAAACTACAGAGTAAATCCACTGAGAACTACAGTGTAGATCCATTGCAAATTACAATATAAATCCACTAAAAATACAGTGTAAATTCACTGAAAATTACAGTGTAAATCCAGTAAAAAAAATACAGTGTAAATCCACCTAAAATTAAAAGTGTAAATCCGCTAAGGAATTACACTGTAAATCCACTAAGAATTACAGTGTAAAACACTCAGAAAACACACTACAAATCCACTAAGAAAACAGGGATTTCAAGTAGAGCAATCAAACATTTACATAGCTGAAAATGAAAAGGACATTCTGTTTCACATAAACACAAAGAACATAGCTCAAATTTGCTAGCAGAATGCACTAGGTACGACAACCTAAGCTGGTTGACTAGCTATACAAGCAAAATCACAAAGAACACTACATATAAACCTACATCAACAAACGACCCAGGGGTTATATAACCTACAGCCACAAACAAAAACACTAGAGAATCCAAGGCGACCAGGGCACTAAAGTCACTGAAACACGATCCAGCATGTACGAAATTAGCAGCTGCCCATGACAAACATTCGAATTCCAACTATTGACCGAAACAGGTTAGATAAAACCTACAAGACAATCCCTAACCTAGCACACAAGACAGATGATATTCAATACCACTAACAAATGCAACAACACATCTACATCAAAATAGCTGCGGGGGATTACCACATGCGACATCCAAAAGGGGATAAGCAACATATCTGACTGATAAATCCCTACACAGTAGCAAATTAGACTTGAGGATCAAACCAAAGCCGACAATACATACCGAATACTGCTAATTCATCACCATATATATATATATATATATATATATATATATATATATATACATAAACACTATTCTGATCAGGGGATTAGAATAATATTCTGATCACAACATGAACTTCCCGAGTAACGCGCCTGACCTTCCGCGAGTACTAGGTTGAACTTCAGCTAAAAAGTGTCCAAATGGGGCTTGCGATATACCGTTGAAAAGCTATGGACACCAATATCATGATCCAAGTTAATTTTTTGTCAAAATGTAAATGGTTTAAGAGCAGTTTTGAAAACTGTTTTTTCTTAATACAAAAAACGTGAATCGTATTTTCGATTGCATTTCTAAACCGTTTGTCGGAATGAGGTAAATAATATAGCGTTGGAAAGCTGCTGCAAAACCGCTCCTTCGACATGTTGAAAGTTTTCTCTAATTCTCTGTGGATAAAGAGTAATTTTGAAAATTGTAAAATTTCGCAAACCGAACAGCCGAGTTGGTATTTTCAATGTAATTTATAAACGGCTAATCCATTTGAGGCAAATGATATGGCATTGGAAATCTTGTGAAAATGCGCTACTTTTTCATGTTAAAAGGTTTTTCTAATTTAAAACGGTTTAAAAGTAATTTAAAAAACGGTACAAGTTCCACCGATTTTGTATTTTCGAGATAATGTTTTAACCGTACGTCCGAATGCAACTAATGATACGGCGTTGGAAAGCTTAAGTAAATGCGAAACTTTTTTGTATATATTGTTTCTCCTAATTCCTTACAGTTTGAAGTCAAATTGGAAAATTAATAAAAAAGTATTTTTGGCATAATTTGTACATACTTTATTGAAATGGGGCAAATAATATACCGCTGAAAAGCTACGGAAAATGTGAAACTTTTTCATGTTTATGGTTTTCTCTGATTCCTAGCTGTTTTCAAGTAATTGCGAAAATGGCGAGATCATTCGTTCTGCCTTTATCGCGAAACTGATTCTTCGAAAATGCACCGCATGAAGAATCTGAACTTCTCGGCACGTGTACTTGAACTTCACTTTGTTTTTCACGTGCTTTTTTTTGCTCGTATATCTCTATCCACTGCTCCTAGATCTCCATCCACTCACCGGAATTGAGCAAGTGATATACCGATGGAAAGCTGCTGTAAACACGCAACTTTTCCGTGTTGATCATTTTTTCATACTCGCAACGATTTTAAAAGTTTTTTATCTGAAATTCATTCAGCGTAATAGTTGAACTTCATGCTGGTTTCATGTTGAACTTCTGTGACGTATTTTTGTTTGTACACGCGTCTGAACTTCCCTCTGTACGAACCCGACCTTCGGGCTATCTTTGCAACTGTGGCTTCCCCGGCGAATTATTCTGGTTAGTAGTGTTCTATATGATGTTATTGTAATCTAGAAACGTTTTTTAGCATCTAAATACCGGTTTTAAATAGAAATCTCGCTCGCTGGCGGATTTTGCTCTCGGGTTGTGATGAAATTGCGTTTTTTTTTTTGCATTTCTACTGCCTGAGTTGTTCGACCTGAACTTCCCCTAGTGCTAGGTTGAACTTCCGTCAACATTGCCCAAATGGGGCTTGCGATATACTGTTGGAAAGCTATGGACACCAGTATCATGACCCAACTTCAAATTTTGGCAAAATGTAAGTGGTTTAAGAGCAGTTTTGAAAACCGTTTTTTCTTCATACAAAAAACGTGAATCGTATTTTTGATCGCATTTTTAAACCGTTTATTGGAATGAGGCAAATAATATGGCATTGAAAAGCTGCTGTAAAACCGCTCCTTCCACATGCTGAAAGTTTTTTCTAATTCCCTATGGTTAAAGAGTAATATGGAAAATCGTAAAATTTCGCAAACCGAAAAATCGAGTTCGTATTTTCGATGCAATTTCTAAACGCCTAATCCAATTGAGACAAATGATATGGTGGTGGAAAGCTTATGAAAATGCACTTTTTTCTCATGTTGAAAGTGTTTTCTAATTTTGAATGGTTTAAGAGTAATTTAGAAAATGGTTCAAGTTCTACCAAGTTTGTATTTTCGATCTGTTTTTTTAATCATACGTCCGAATGTAGCAAATGATATGGCGTTAGAAAGCCTGAACAAATGCGAAACTTTTTGGTATATATTGTTTCTCTAAATTCATTACGGTTTTATGTTGATTTTGAAAATGGCTAAAAACGTATTTTTGCCGTAATTTCTACAAACTTCATCGGAACGGGGCAAATAATATACTGCTGAAAAGCTATGAAAAATGCGAAACCTTTTCATATTGATGGTTTTCTCTGAATCCCAGCCATTTTCAAGTAATTTCAGAAACAGGGAGATTACACGTTCTGCCTTTATCGCGAAACAGATTCGTCGAAAATGCATCGCGTGAAGTACTTGAACTTCTGTGGCAGTTCTGCCTGAACTTCACTCTGTTTTTCATGTGCTTTTTTTTGCTCGTAGCCTTCATTCACTCACCGGAATTAAGCAAGTGATATACCGATGGAAAGCTGCTATAAACACGCAACTTTTCCGTGTTGATCATTTTCTTCATACTCGCAACGGTTTTAAAAGTTTTCTTGTGAAATTGATTCAGTGGAGTAGTTGAATTTCCTGCTGTTTTCACGTTGGACTTCTGTGAAATATTTTTGTTTGTAATTTCCCATCCATTTTCGTCAGTGTTACACATGATATTCTTTTTGTACAAACCTCTCTCACAATATTTTTTTAACTTTCTCTGACCGAGGACTTGAACTTACACAAATGATATTCTTGTCATTTTGAAGTAAGTTAGAAAACGATGAGATCATGATTTCTGCCTTCATGGTGAATGAAAATGCATTGCGTGAAGTAGTTGAACTTCTCGGGCATGTCTGTTTGAACTTCACTCTAATTTTTTACGTGATGTTTTTTGACGTGCTATTTTTTGCACTTCGTGAAGTAGTTGAACTTCTTGGGCATGTCTGTTTGAATTTCACTTTGTTTCACTTTATTGTATTTTTTATATGAAATACACACCATGTAGTACGTGAACTTCCGGTTGTTATCACTTTGAACTTCTCTCTGGTTTGAGAGAATTATTTTAAAACATAAAAAACAACATATTTTTTATGTATTTTGGACATCTAAATACACGGTGAACCTCTCTCACAAGAATTTTTGAACTTTCCCTCGTCGAGCACTTGAACTTCTAGCAACCATTTTTACGTTTATGAGATTGTTTTCAAAAGTGCAAAAGATGGCGTTGTGCTTTTTATTTTTTGAAAAGGTAAATCCTAGGTTTTAATAAACTCTGAACTTTTGTGTTATTTCAATTTGAACTTCACCTTTTTATATTTTGAGTAAAGAATTGTATTCGATTTTTATACGGAAAAATCAAACATGGAAATACAAGATGAGCCTCTCTCGTAAGAATTTTTGAACTTCCCCGGACAGAGCACTTGAACTTTTTTCAACAAACCTTTTAAGCTTTTAATTTTCTATACTTTTATTCTCATTTGAAATGCATTCCTTGCAGTAGTTGAACTTCTCGTTGTTTTCACCTTAAACTTCTGTCACGTATTTTTGTTCAACCTCTCCCACACAAGAATTTTTGAACTTTCTCGAGTCGAGCACTTGAACTTCTGGCAACAAAACTTTATGCTTTGCATTTTCATTCTTTTTTTAATACAAAATGCACACCTCAGAGTACGTGAACTTGGCGATTATCAATCTGAACTTCTCTCGCCACGTGAAAATGTCGATTTTTATGAATTTTAATCTGAATTTCTCAATCCTTTTTTTTATGAATTTTTAAGCCCTCTATTTTTAAAAGTTGAACTTCTTGTTTTTTTATTTTTGAAATTCTTGTTTCCATTCTTTAATAACGAGGAAAATCTGAGTTTTCTATATTCATCGAACTTCTCCATCTTTTTAATATGGACTTTTTCTATAATCTGAGTTTTATTTTTCCATACTTTTATTCACCCGAAATACATTCCTTGCAGTACTTGAACTTCTCGTTGTTTTCACTATGAACTTTTGTCGCATTTTTGTGTATACATCGAATTACACGCAATTAAAGGTCGGACGTCATTTTTTGTCATTCTGGAAACAAAAAAAATCCATTTTTTATTACAATTGAACTTCTTTGTTAGTATAATTAGAACTTCTCGGTTTAACAATGGAAATGAAATGCTCCGTTATTCTAATTATTTATAAACTTCGAACTTCTCTGTTATTTTAATTTGAACTTCTTACTTTTATTCTCAGAGAAAAATATGGTTTTCAAATAAGCATAAAACTTTTAAAAATAATGATTGAACTTCATACTTTTATTTTTCTCTGAGCGAAAAGAATTTTAGTTTTTCATATATATTGAACTACTCCGTTATTTTAATTTGAACTTCTTGTTTTTATTTCTTTAATAACAAGGAAAATCTGAGTTTGTTTTAAATATTGAACTCCTCTATTTTTGTAATTTGGACTTCTTAGTTTTGTTATAAACATCGAACCACTACGTTATTAAATTTGAACTTCTAGTTTTTCATAGAAATAAGGGACAAACTATTTTTACAAACTTTTGGAACTACTCTATTTTTTGATTTGACCTTTTGAGGTTTTTAAGAAACATTGAACTTCTCTGTAATTTAAATTTGAACCTCTAGTTTTTTTACAAATGGGAAAATACCATTTTTTATATAATTTTTGTACAGATCTGCTTTTTATATTTGAACTTCTTGGTTTATTTCTAGTAAAGGGGAAATTCCCAGTTTTATAATAAACAATCGAACTACTTCACTATTTTAATTTGAACTTCTATTTTTTAAATCACTTGTACATATTTTGTCTTTTCTCATATTTTTGTTACTTTTCACTTTAGTTACATGATGTTTTAGAACGGAACATTTTTTCTACAACCTTGGCTTCGCAAAGTTCAGTCGTCAAATGATAGTTTTCGTGTGTTCAACTCTCTTTTTTTGGACCCACAAGGTGTGTTGTTTTTTGGAATGTTTTTTTTAACTATCAACGATCGAAACTATGAACTTCCCACCCATAGAACGTATTTAGTACTCCCCCCCCCCCCCCACACACACACAACACACAACACACAACTAAAGTATATCTTTTTTAAAAAATTGTGAATTCCTACAACTGGCACACACACTGAACCTTCAGGAGGATAAGGCTGAACTTCCTCGTTTTTACAATGCACACCGGAGCAGGAGCACACATGCACAACCCTGGGCAGATTGTGCTTGAGAATTCCCATCCTGGGCACATGGTGCTTGAGAAGGACACTGCAGAGGCGAGGAGAAATTTTCCAGGCCGTGTCCTTCTAGACCCAAGTTTATCTTTTTTGCATATTACGTGTTCTTTTTACCTCTCATTACCTAGTAGCTTTATCTCAAAAAGTAGCTGGTCAATTATGCACATGTTTGCGAATTCACATACATGCCGATCAGAGAAACAACAAAACTACACCAAAAATACCACTTTTTCACTATGAAAAATGCTCCATTCTTTACATGCCGAAGTCTTCACATGTACTTACAGAAAAACAACTCTAAAAAAAGCTCCATTTTATCATGGCAGTAGCACAACATCAGCTCTTACAGACATACAAGAACAGTTTGTAGGCAAGCTTTTGTACCCTGTTGAACACAATGTAAGTGAAGCAAAAAATTCACCTAAAAACTGAGACAAAATGCACCGTACAAGTGCAAAATAAACAGTTAAGAAGAAACTAGTCCCCCTTTGCTCACATGGGCAGAGTTGCACGGCCTGAGGTGGTGAAGTTGAACAGCCAGTGCGCTGCTCACCTCTTCTCTTCGTCTTTGAGTGCTTTTTGAACTCCTTCGGTAGTCGTACATGAACTTTTCACGAACCAATATGTTCATAACATGAAAAACATCTCGCATGCACCAATAAACAAAACGGAGAACAAAATTCCAATGCATATATATCGCTAGGAGGTCAACTTGTGCATATATTATTGAACTGGCAAAATTACTGTCAGCAAACCGCCTCACATTTAAATCAAGTTTGATGCTCATACAAAAAGAAACAATGAAGAATTTAGTCTATGAAGCAGACCATTAAACAGAGCAAACCAGTAAGCTACTTTTTTTACCCCACTAGGAGTTCTCTAGCTAAAACCAAAAAGGATCTTATCCTTCTGAGCAACAAACATGCAATCTCCAACTCACCCTTTTTCTTTTCATCTTCTTCATTGTGTGCCCAAATCCCAAGATCTACTGCTGCTAGCAACTTCGTTTGTAAAATAAAATAAAAACCAAACATCATAAGTATGGCCTTCACAACGGGTTTGGCTGCAGTGCACTGAAAAAGCTCTCTGAATGTGCTAAAAAAATCTCTCTGGACCTTGACTACCTATGAAATACATTCCGCCTAAAAACTATCGTGTGACTTACTTCTGCAAAATAGGCTGAGCTGGTTCGTCATGGTGGTCACTGAAACACAAGACTCTATAGAAGCACACAAGAAGAATTTATCACTTCACGACGTTGATGCATCTTGGAGAAGAAGACTCATTTTTTCCCAATATTGAAGTACCTGTGAAACTGAATCAACATATCACTACATCTAACTTTTTTGCACCTGCAAATATGTCTGAACTTCAGAGGAGAAAGTCACTTAAAAGCAATACAGAAACTGGGCATAGTACAATCGAAGGGAACAGCAGGTAAGCGAGATGGAGAGAGGATGGACCTGGGGGGCGTCGATGTGCTAGGCAGCCACTTGCCACAACGGCCGACAGGTGGTGGTTCTGGTAGTAGCCACGACGGGTGGAGGAACTTGGCCGTGTCGGACGGCGGGTTGGATTGGAATCCAGGCGACGTGGTGGACCGCGTTGACCGGCGAAGTTGAACTGAGCGGCAGGGGAGGTTTCCAGCGGCGAAGCTCAAGCGCAGAGGTCCTGGCGGCGCGGTTGAACGAGGGGGAGGCCGGCGCCATGGTGGAAGAAGGTGGGGTGGCGATCACGATGGT
The DNA here is from genome assembly GCA_021605145.1 of Aegilops bicornis. Lineage (NCBI taxonomy): Eukaryota > Viridiplantae > Streptophyta > Magnoliopsida > Poales > Poaceae > Aegilops > Aegilops bicornis. Next base: position 720,617,641 of record CM038670.1, on the reverse strand, counting down.
GGAAGAAGGTGGAGGTGGCCGCGCCGTCGTCAAGCAGTGGAGGGAGGCGGTAGAGGCGCGTCTGCCCGGCGGCGGCGACGGGAGGCACGTCGGGGCGGCGGATGGAAGGTGCGTCGGGCCAGGGTGGGCAAAGCGGTGGCGAGGATGCCGTCGCGGCCAGTGGTGGGCGGGGCGAGGGCGATCGGGCCGAGGAGGTAGCGGCGGGAAGCACGCCGGTGCCGTGGGGCTAGAGGCGGGAGGCACGCCGGAGCTAGGGAGACGGCGACGAGAGGCGCGCCGGAGCCAGGGAGGCGGCGGCGGGAGGTTGGTCGGGGAGGATCGTGGGAGGATGCGGGGGGAGTGGATAAGGTGGGCACCGGGGGATTTTTTTTTCTTTTACTAGAAGTTCGAGTGGGCTGCCTTTTTCGGATCCAGGAACATCTCCATCGCACCCTATATAGAGCCGATCGTGATCCAAATAGTTATTCTGATCCCAGGATCAGAATAGTGCTACTATACACACACACACACACACACACACACACACACATAAACACTATTCTGATCACGGGATCAGAATAATATTCTGATCACAACCTGAACTGCCTGAGTAACGCGCCTGACCTTCTCTGTGAACTAGGTTGAACTTCTCGCAACATTGCCCAAATAGGGCTTGCTATATACCGTTGGAAAGCTATGAACACCAATATCATGACCCAACTTAAACTTTTGGCAAAATATAAGCGGTTTAAGAGCAGTTTTAAAAACCATTTTTTATTTGCACAAAAAACGTGAATCGTATTTTCGATCGCATTTCTAAACCGTTTATCGGAATGAGGCATATAATATGGCGTTGGAAAGCTGCTGCAAACCGCTCCTTCCATATGTTGGAAGTTTTTTCTAATTCCTTATGGTTAAAGAGTAATTTGGAAAAAGGTAAAATTCCGTAAACCGAACAGCCGAGTTCGTTTTTTCGATGTCATTTCTAAACGGCTAATCCAATGGAGGCATATGCTATGGCGTTGGAAAGCTTATGAAAATGCGCTACTTTTTCATCTTGAAAGTTTTTTTCTAATTTTGAATGGTTTAAGAGTAATTTAGAAAATGGTCCAAGTCCTACCGAGTTCGTATTTTCGAGCTAATTTTTTACTCGTGCGTCCGAATGTAGCAAATGATATGGCATTGGAAAGCTTGAACAAATGCGAAACTTTTTGGTATGTATTGTTTCTCCCAATTCTTTATGGTTTTAAGTCAGTTTTGAAAATGGAGAAAAACGTATTTTCGCCGTAATTTCTACGAACTTTATCGTAATTGGGCAAACAATATACCGTTGAAAAGCTACGGAAAATGCGAAACTTTTTCATGTTGATGGTTTTCTCTGATTCCTAGCCGTTTTCAAGTAATTCTGAAAACGGCGGCATCATTCGTTCTGCCTCTACCGCGAAACATATTCTTCGAAAATGCACCGCGTGAAGAACCTGAACTTCTCGGTGCGATACCGAACTTCACTGCTTTTCACATGATTTTTGCTCGTAGATCTTCATTCACTTTGCTCGTAGCTCTCCATCCCACTCACGGAATTGAGCGGGTGATATACCGATGGAAAAGTCAGCTGTAAACACGAAACTTTCCGTGTTGATCATTTTTTCATACTCCCGACGATTTTGAAAGTTTTTCATCTAAAATTCATTCAAATAGTAGTTGAACTTCATGCTATTTTCACGTTGAACTTCAGGACGTATTTTTGTTTGTACACGCTACCGAAATTCCCTCTGTACAAACCCGACCTTTATCGGAATTTTGAAAACCGTTTTTTCTTCATACAAAAAACGTGGATCGTATTTTCGATCGCATTTCTAAACCGTTTAGCAACTAAATACTCGTTTCGATTTTGCACTCGGGTCGTGAAGAACTCGCGTTTTTTGCGATTTTACTGTCTAAGTTGTTCGACCTGAACTTCCCCTTGTGCTAGGTTGAACTTCCCGCAACATTGCCCAAATAGGGCCTGCTATATACCGTTGGAAAGCTATGGACACGAGTATCATGACCCAAGTTAAATTTTTTCGCAAAATGTAAGCGGTTTAAGAGCAGTTTTGAAAACAGGTTTTTCTTCACACAAAAAACATGAATCGTAATTTCGATCGCATTTTTAAACCGTTTATCGGAATGAGGCAAGTAATATGGCGTTGGAAAGCTGCTGCAAAACCGCTCTTTCCACATGTTGAAAGTTTTCTCTAATTCCCTACGGTTAAAGAGTAATTTAGAAAATCGTAAAATTTCACAAACCGAACAGCCGAGTTCGTATTTTTATGTCATTTCTAAACGGCTAAACCAATTGAGGCATATGATATGGCGTTGGAAAGCTTATGAAAATGCGCTACTTTTTCATGTAGAAAGTTTTTTATAATTTTGAACGGTTTAAAAGTGATTTAGAAAACAGTACAAGTTTCACCGAGTTCGTATTTTCGATGTATTTTTTAACCCTATGTCCGAATGCAACAAATCATATGGCCTTGGAAAGCTTGAGGAAATGCGAAACTTTTTGGTATATATTATTTCTCCCAATTCCTTACTGTTTTAGTCAGTTTTCAAAATGGCTAAAAAAGTATTTTCGCTGTAATTTCCACAAACTTTATCGGAATGGGGCAAATAATATACCGTTGAAAAGCTAAGGAAAATGCGATTCCCTGCCGTTTTCTGTGATTCCCTGCCGTTTTCAAGTAATTTGGAAAATGGCGAGATCATTCGTTCTGCCTTTATCGCGAAACATATTCGTGAAAAATGCATCGCGTGAAGTACCTGAACTTCTCGGTATGAAACCTTGAACTTCACTCTGTTTTTCAATTGCTTTTTTTGCCCGTGGCTCTCCATCCACGCACCTAACACTCACTGAATTGAGCAAGTGATATACCGATGGAAAGCTGCAGAGACACGCAACTTTCCCGTGTTGATCACTTTTTCATACTCGCAACGGTTTTAAAAGTTTTTCATGTGAAATTCATTCCGTGTAGTAGTTGAACTTCCAGCTGTTTTCACGTTGAATTTCTGTGACGTATTCTCGTTTTGTAATTTTCTCATACATTCGTTAATGTCACACAAATGATATTCCTGTTGTACAAATCTCTCTCACAATAATTTTTTGAACTTTCTCCGACAAAGGACTTGAACTTATAACAACAAAACTTTCAACCTTTACTTTTTATTCTTTTTAATACAAAATGCACACCATGTAGTACATGAACTTCTGACAGTATCTGAACTTCTCTCGGTTACGTGAATTTTTTGAAGTTTTTTATGAATTTTTAATCTGATTTTTTGAATCCTTTTTTTATGAATTTATGAAGCGCTATATTTTTAATAGTTGCACTTCTTTTTATTTTATTTTTGAACTTCTTGTTTCCATTCTTTAATAACGAGGAAATTTTGAGTTTTTTATAATCGTCGAACTTCTTCATCTTTTTAATATGGACTTCCTGGTTTAATTTCTTAATCTTTTATTATGAATTTTGAAGTGCTCTATTTTTAATAGTTGAACTTCTTGTTATTTTATTTTTAAACTTCTTGCTTGCATTCTTTAATGACTAGGAAAATATGATTTTTCTATAATTATTGAACTTCTCCATCTTTTTAATATGGACTTCCTCTTTTATTGCTTACTCTTTTATGAACTTTTAAAGTGCTCTATTTTTTTAAAGTAGAACTTCTTGTTATTTTATTTTTGAACTTCTTGTTTCCATTCTTTAATAACGAGGAAAATCTGAGTTTTCTATAATCATCGAACTTCTCCATCTTTTTAATATGGACTTTCTGGTTTTATTTCTTAATCTTTTTTATGAAATTTTAAAGCGCTCTTAATTTTTAAAGTTGAACTTCTTGTTATTTTATTTTTGAACTTCTTGTTTCCATTCTTTAATAGCGAGGAAAATCTGAGTTTTCTATAATCGTCGAACTTCTCCATCTTTTTAATATGGACTTCATGGTTTTTTGAACTTCATGGTTGATTCTTCAATACTAAGGGATATTTGAGTATTTTAATAACGGTAAAATCTTAGTTTCTAAATAAACATCGAACCACTTTGTTATTTTCGTTTGAACTTCTAGTTTTTTTAGAAATGGGGAAAATCTATTTTTAAACTTTTTTATTTGTTCCTTTTTCTAATTTGAATTTCTTTGTTTTATACTTTAATAACGTGAACAATCTGAGTTTTTCATAATCTTTGGACTTCTCTTTTATTGCAATTTGAACTTCTTCGTCTTATTCTTAGAAAAAAATTATGTTTTTAAATAAGCATCAAACAATTTTTAACGGAGAAAATGTTTTAACCATCCGATGATCACATATGTTTAATTTTAAGGGTTTTTTTAACGGAGAAAATCTTTTTTTATAAATTTGTGTTGAGATGCTTTGTTTTTTTAGTTTGACCATCTTGGGTTTGTAATAAACATTGGACTTCTTCTTTTAAATTTGAACCTTTAGGTTTTTCCTAGAAATAGGGAAAACCATTATTTTTATAATTGTTGAAATGATCAATTTTTTTAATTTGAACTTCGAGGTATTTTTAGAAATGGTCAAAATCCTTTTTTATATAAAAAATTGAACTGCTCTTACTTTGGTCTTCCTGGGATTTTTTTAGATAGGACAACATATGTTTTTGTTACAAACAACGAAACAGTTTTTTTTGCGCTTTTATTGAAAAAGGGAAAATCCATGAATTTTTATTGTACAAACATATGTGTGTCTATTTTTTGTTTTCTTTTTTTTGAACTCTCCAATTTATTAGTTTTGAACTTCCAAAGTTAGCATTTTTTGGCAACGCGTGTTTTCCTTCTTGGTATATAAACATCGAATTGCTCTGTTATTTTAATTTTAACTTCTTCGTTTTATTCCTATCGTAACAGGAACAATATATTATTATTATTTTGTAAAAGTTGAACAGTCCGAACTTCTCATTTTCTTGTTTGTGAACTTCATTCTTTAAAAAACAAGGAGTATATGCGAACGAAATGCTCATCATCCAGGAACAACAAGGTACTTCGTGTAGCAATAAAAAAATATTCACGACATAAATCCTCTTTGAACCTTTGTCCCCAAACTCTTTGGACTTTCTTTTCTATTTGTTGCCATTATTTTCTTTGGGATTTTGGATCTGCTTTGTCTTCTTTGAAAAAGACACTATTTGAGAGAGAAAAAATAATGGTACATCTTGTGAAGACATGAAGCCACGGGCGATAATATTTGAAGTTCTTTGTATGATTGTCTCTATCAACATGCACATACTTTTCGAACCAAAATCTGAACCAGAGTAAGAAGAAAAGAGAGTACAAACGAGCATGAACTAGCATAAACATGTACGGAAAGTCCATAGCAATCTGAACAACATCTCTGAATTTTTACGAAAAACTCTCTGAAACTATTTCTTCCCCTGTTATGACTAATCTTCAATTTACAGACTCACAAAGAAAAAGAAGAGAAGAGGCAACGGGATGTATATGAAGATTCCACAGGGTAGTTCACATTTTCTCCCCATTTCATACCTGCAAAAGGTACGGGCATTTCTTTTTTGTTTGCAAGAAAGACTAATCAAGACAACCGCACTGTACCGAATGGATTGATATTTTGTGTTCAATCTTGACTGAACTAAGAGGAGCACGGGCGGAGTTGAACGACCTGGTGTGCCAAAGTTGAACGGCCTGGGCATGCGGCGCCAGCTGTAGGTTGTAGACTGGTGTGGCGGCGCGCGGCCAGCAGGTCGAGGCCTCTTCTAGCTACAGGTCGAGGCCTCCTCCAGGTGCAGGTCACGCCCAATCCCCATCAGCGGCGCGCCACAGCATGAGACCCGATGTGCGCACATGGGCTTGTGGTCGCCGACGAGTGGCTCGCGGTGGTGGCGTGCCATCTGGTTGCGACTGCAATTCCCGTGGTGGTGCTGGCGGCACTACGTCAAAGAGAAGAAAAAACATCCACGTCAAAATGCATCATAGCGTCATGGTCTGTGCTTCCATGCTTGCACACTGAAGCTAATATATTAGTCACACGCTCTGACACTTGAACTGTATTATCATAATAGTCTTTGGAAAGCTGGAGATTTCCCTAAAGTATTAGATTATTAGTACACTGGCTAGTAGCTTTGTCAGTGAAGCTTCTTCCTTTTTGCCTGCAGGCATGATGCACATGCTGGAAGAACGCCTGGCCTTTTCTTGTTCCAATGCGACGATCAACCGTATGAAAAGTTTAATTAGCTCATCTCCCTTTTGTCTATCTTAGCCAAGACAAAACCTCAAGACACTGAAGTCTAAAGCCAAGCAAATATGTCTTTTGGCCCTTTTGCCTTTTGTTCTATAATCAAATTCAGGAAAATACAGGAAGAAAAGCTACGAGTATGCCATCCCGCAAAAAAATCTGATGATTCTACTGCAACAGAAGGGAACGTATGAGCGAGGATGAAAATTTTACCTGGCACTGGAAGCGAACGTGCACCCGGAGAAACCTGAAAGAAGAACAACAGAGGACGCACGTACGTGAGGAAAAATCCATCCAAGGATGTGGAATGGCAATGAGGTGAGGGCGCAGTGTAGTTGAACGGCCGGAGGTAGCCGCGGCGAACGGCTTGAGTGCTGCTGCGGCCGGAGGAAAGCTAGGCTAGCATAACGGAGGCTGGAGGAGAAGATCGAGCCCGACGAGGAAGCCGTCCATGGTGAGTTGGAGATGCATCGGCGAGGGACGCATGCAGGCGGGATACGGCGTGACCTCCCAAGGCGTCTGACCCGTGTTGACGTCGAACCCTCGGACGGCGGCTTAGGCGGAGGCCGGCACTGTAACCCGGTCCTTGAGGCGGCGGAGGCCGGGGGGCGAAACCTCTGTGCACAATGTAACCGTGAGAACCTGGCCGGCGACGAGGAGCCGCTTCATGCCCGGCAGAACGCGGGATCTGTGGAGGCTCTCGTTAGGAGTTCTTGAGGCGCCTTGGGTAGGTCGGCCCGGCGGGAGGAGGCGATGGTGGCGAGATCCGAGGAGGTGGCGGCTCGGGAAGGTCAGGCGTGGTGGGGTGGGGTGGTTTTTTTCTGTAATCGGTCCGATGGGATTTTCGGGAGTTCGGGAACACCTGGTGGCTCCTATATAAGGCTGGTTGTGATTCAAATAGTTATTCTAATCCTGGGATTAGAATAGTGTTGTCCTAGGGATTGACTATTCGTCACCCTGGGTGAGGAATAGTTATTCTTCACCCCCCTTAATTTTACCACCAATGCGCTGTAATTTTACGTTCCGTAAATTTTGTCTTATTTCTGACGTAAAAAGAGACGTAAGAAAATATATAATCGCCGTAAAAAATATTTTATTTTATGTAAAATTACGAACGTAAAAACATAGTGTAAAATATACATAAAACTCCAAATTTTCTTGTCTTGTGACCTATATTTTTATTTTCTTATATCAAATTTTACGTAGTGAATCAATAGGAATGTAACTATTTGAATTCCGAATGTAATTTAATTATGAAGTGATCATAAGATTACCCCGGGTGAAGAATAACTTATTCTGCATCCTGGGTGATGAATAGCATCACTATATATATATATATATGCTAGAAACAATACAGAAAGAGTAGAGCAGAAGGTAGGTGATAGACTGAAGGAAATCACCACCCAATCCCAATCCCAATGTGCAGCAGATTATATTAGATTGGAGGAGGAATAAGGGGAAAACAGTAGACTAGTTTGGTTGCTAGGTAGATGATGCTTAGCGAGGAAACAAGTCGCACAAGCAAAGCAAATGGATCTGAACTGAAACAAACAACATCCCATCCGACAGAGACATGGATAGGGTCATGGACATGGACAGGGATATGAACTGAAACAAACAACACGTCCAAGCGCATGACAACTAGCCGAATTCAACCAGACAATCTAGGTCACACGACATACGAGATTCAACACAGCTGAGGGAAATCACCACACACAACATGTGAAAGGGGAATAAATCTGACACTAGAAGGGACACATTACTCAAATTTACAGTCCCAAACCACTTTAACTTAACTGGAAAAAATTCAGTCCACCAACGAGAATCACACATTAAACTAGAAATTTGTCCACCAAAAAACATCAACATGAGACAAGTGACCAGGTGACTCAGCATTTGCATCCAAAACAACGAAGGGATGTACATCTACAAAAGCTAGCAAAGGATAAAAAGGGACATACGAACTTGCAGTCCAGAGTTAATTCACAATACAATTCAGACTGTAGTTACACTGATACTGAGTGTAATAGGTGCTGGAAAACGAGTGGAAAATTTAGAGTAGATCACTCAAACTTACACATTACTGAAGTTACAAAGCCAAAGACAAAAGCACTCAAATATTACAGAGTAGATCACTAAAACTTACACATCACTGAAGTTGCAAAGACAGATACAAAAGCACTCGAAAATTACAGAGTAAGATGGACTGATAAAACCTGAAGCTACAGTCCAAAATCACTGACGCTTAACTGGTAAAATTCAGTCCCAATCACTCCGAATTCGCTTAAAGTTACAGCCCAACTCACTGACAAAAACAACTGGCATCATACACACATACAATCCAAACATCTACGAGCTAGATTCAACATTTACATCCACACATCTAGGGGTTATACACATATAGGGGCACATGAACAACTACAGAAACATTCAGGAGCATAAATAAGAAATAGGCATAAGGGAACCACCCCTACAACTACATCGAATCAGGCGTTGCTGCATCTACATCTACTAGATGTTGCTCCATCTGCAACAAAAATCAGACATCTAGGAACCACCACAAACAACCTAAAAGAGCTAGGATCCACCACTACACACGGGAACAAGCACACCTTTAAGCCAGATCTAGCAAAATCCTACATAAATTGCAGCAAAATGAAGACATGGGGAAAGGATACTGGCAAGCAAACCTCATTGTGGGAAGAAGGGAGGCACAAGGCTCGGAGAACACCACAACAAAAGAAGGAGCATCACGAAATCAAGGGAAGCAGATAAGACACCGCCGCTGAATCAACATGCGTCAACTTCTCCTCTGCCTCAACGCGCTTGAAGGAGAAGCAACAGGGGGAGGGGAGAGGAGGACCGGACGCCTAACCACCGGCTCGCTCTCCAGAGATCAACGACAAAGCTAACCAGCCAAAATCTCCATGGCTCTCCCCTCTCTGCCTCCAAGATCTCGCTGCTCGAAATGGGGAAGGGAAACGGACAAAGTCAGCGGAGGAGATAAAAGGAAATTCAAAATAAAATAAAAAACCGGTTAGCACATGGACCCGCCAGGATTAACGGGTCTCCAGGGGGTTGCGGGCCCGGTAACGAATAAAACACCCCTGAGGCTGAAAAAAGAAAAGGAAAAACGTGAATCTTGACACAAGAATCAGACGGACAGAAAAACGGATGAAAGCGAATTATTTTCATCCGGATGAAAATTAGCAATCCCCTAAAACAATATATGGTGCTGCGACTAAAAAGCTATAACAAAGGCCATCATAAAATAACGTCTAAAGTGATATCCCCAACAACAGAGGAAGTTACTTATATTCTAAGCCTCAACCAAAGTGAGAAAACTTGAGTAAATAACATAAAACTACCACTTTTCGTGCTATGGTTCTAAAAAACCACCACTTTTTTGTTTGTGACTGATACCTACCACTTTTCTCGTCGGCTGTCTCAAAAAACCCAAATCGCCCGTTGCTAGCGTTTTGATCCGCTTTTACGATGGTCCGGCGGCTGTCGAGCCACGTCGGCAGCGTGTGTGAGCCGTTAAAAAGGCCGTTATTCGGACGACCGGTGCGGTCGGACCGCACCCGCTCGCTCGCTCATTAAGTCGTCTCCTTCCCTCTCACTCTGCTCCCTCGCGACTCATCTCTCTCTCTCGCTCTCTCCTCTCCTCTCTCTTCTTTGGCCTTGGCGGCACTTGCATACTGTGGAAGCTCCACCGCCGCCATGCCTTCTTGGAATGACAGGGATACGAGCTCAGAGGATGAGTGCGACATCACAAGCATGGACATGGCTCTTTGGGTAAGTTTTTTGATCTGCTGAGCTAGGGTTAGGGTTCATCTAGGAGCTAGATTAGGTTAGTGTTCATCTTGGTGAGCTAGGGTAAGCTTTGGTTACTGTTATTTAGTAGGCAGGGTTATGGTTACTGTTTGAGCTATGTTTATGTATGCTTGAAAACTAGGGTTAGGGTTAGGGTTCTTCTTTGGATTTGGGAATTAATTTGTGATCTATGTCCTGTTACGTGAGCTAAGGTGATTTTGTTGATGTGTTCATGCAGGAGACCCCGACACCACCGTGGAGCCTCTTTTACGTGGGCCCAGGAGCTTTCTCGAACCCACCGCATGATGCACCACATGAGGCCAATTAAGTGTGTGACATTTGAAGGAACCTTAACTGGAAGGCGTTTCTATGGTTGTCCAGTGCCGCAGGTATAGTACCTTAATTGGAATCATTTTCTTCTGAACCCACACATGTATTTACAAGAATGCCAAGTTGTTGTTCTGAACCCACACAATATTATGTTGGCAAGTAGTTGTTCTGAACCTGCACTGTATTATTTAGGATGAACTGCAATATGCCTTGTATTAAGGTATTGAGGGATATGGTTACTATAAAAAATGCTTATGTATAGGAAGCATATATATGTGAATGTACTTGTACAAGCAGGTTGGGTTTCAGTTATAGTTTGAGTTATATTAAGCCTCACCTTCAGTTTCTTAGTCTCACCTTCAGTTTCTTAGTCTGATACGATTTGTTGTTATGAAATTGAGTGCACTTAGTGATGTATATTTCAATTTCCAAATGCAAGAGTGAAGGTGTTAAGCGTGGTGTTACTAAGTGGGTTGACAATCCACGGCATCCAATTCTTCATAATTGCTTGTCCAGGTGGGACATGTACCATGAACAGAATTGTGGCGAGGTAGTTGATAAGCGAAGTATGAGAAGCATTTGGCCAAGCTTAAGATCGAAAATGACAAAGTTGTGCATTGAGTACACAAAGCTTGTCCAAGATGTATCCAAGATGTTTGATTGGCAGGATGGTAGGGTAGACCACATGGATTACCAGAAGGCAGTTGAGGAGGAAGAATTTGAGAAGAAGAAGAAAGAGGTAGAAGAGAGTGCTAGGTTGGAGGTTCGGATGGATAAGCTCAAACTTGCCAAGGAAAAAAGGTGCATTTTACAGAGTCAAGCTGACATTATCAAGAATACCAGGAAGGCAATGAAGGAGGTTGAACAGGAGAGAGATTTGCTTAAGATAGAGAAGACCAAGCTTGAGCATGTGGTGAATGAGCTGCTAAATGATGGGCATGCAAGCAAGGAGAAACTTGAGAAAATCAAGGCCATCCTTGATTCATGAAGTGTGTTCTGCAGATGGTGAAGTACATCCAAGGCCTTTATAAGTATGTGGCCTAACAATCTGATGTGAAGATATGGGGTGTACATTTTGAGGAATGTGAAGCTAATCTAGTCTATGTCTATGCTTATGTTAAGAACTGTAGTTTATGCTGCTACAACCTTTAATGCTAAGTTAAGAACTAAGTTTTAATGAATGTTTTGCCTGTATTTGAACCTCTTATGCTATGTTATGGAGTCAGTGATAAGCACTGCTGGACTATGCTATGTGTTTTTTTATGTTTAAAAGGTAGTTATGTTTATTAGTGCTTTGTACATGGGCTTTGTGGCCCAGTTATATTTACAAACCTAGGCCTACTCCACCCACCCTCCATTTCTCATAAATAGCCTACTCCACCCACCCTCCTCCCTACAGAACACAGCCGCCACACCCGCCAAACCCTAGATGGATCCAGAGCTTGGGGAGGTGACAGATGAGGAAGAGGAGGCAGTGCAAGCAGTGGATGTGAGGAGGCAAAGGGCTCGCAGAGAAGATCTTGGAGAAGTGCAAGAGTGGGAGCTGGAGTTCAAGAGGAGGCTGGCAGAGAAGATTTTGGAGAAGTGCAACTCAGATGAGTTCACAGTTCTTGTCTCTGGCGGCAGGCGCAAGAGCTCGGGGAAGATCATCAGGTGGGCTAGGGCACAGGCAGTAATCGCTCCCCACCCTTCTACCAGAGCAAAGTGGCGCCGTTTCTTCGATCGTTACGATTGAGAGTTGTTAGTAGTTATTTTAATTATGAATAAGAGTATGAGCTATGTATCTCTTCCACTTTCTGTACAACTCTATGTATGAAAGAATATTTGCATGGTGGAATATATGAATGTTTGATTATTTGAAAGAATGTTTGATTCTTTGAAAGAATGTTTCTATCAATCTGTGCATCAGTTTCATAAGTTTCAAACACTCAGGTAGTGCAACACAGAAGTGCAACCCAGAAGTTTGAAACAATCTTTGCATCAGGAAGTGCAACCCAGAAGTCACAAACACTCAGGTTTCATAATGCAAGCAAATACATAGGTTTCAGAACCAAATACTCGTGTTTCAGGAAGCAAATACATAGGTTTTAGGAAGCAAACACTCAAGTTTCAGCAAACAAATACATAGGTTTGACAAGCAAACACTTAGGTTTCAAGACTCATACAGTGCAAACAAGACAACTTTCCAGCACTCAATAGTTACCACTAGCAGTGAAATATGCCTTCCACTTTCCAGTTGGATTCCTAACCCTCTTGGACCCAATCTCCATCTCAGAGTGAGCAGCTTGCCTTGGAGCATTGAAACCTGTGTACCCCCTCCTCTGCTAGCTGTTGATGCTCTGGTGTTCTTTGCTGGAGAGGCAATGGATGACCTTGTGTTCTTGGCTGGTGAAGATGTGCTAGGAGCCCTTGTCTTCTTGGTTGCTTTGGTATTCTTGGCAGGTGCTGATGTGGCAGATGTTGGAGTAGCAGAAGCAGCTGCCTTGTTCCTCTTTGCTGGTCCTGGAGTAGCTGTGGCTGTTGCAGGCCTCTTCCTAGCTATGGCTGGTGCTGATGGTGCTGATGGTGGTGGTGGTGGTGGAACCACACCTGTTGTAGCTCTGGTTGATGAAGAGTAGTCTGACCTATTCTCCTGCACATTTAACAAAGCAAATTAGAATTAAACCACCTAGCCTATGAAACATAAATTTCTTTATCAATAAGCATACCTGGTGATTAGTCTTTCTCATCTGCAGTTTGGGTTTCAGTGGAACACCACATGTGGTATATCTGTGACCTTGCATATTGCAATTGCTACAAGTCACTGTCCCAATTCTTGATGTATCCTTCTTGGCAGGCACCTCAAAATGTCCTTTCCTCCTAGCTGTGCTTTTTACCCTTCTTTTCTTTGAATCTTTGGAGGAGATATGTCATCCCCCATGGTGTGTGGCCAACAATCAGAGCCTAGAACAGGGTATATAATATGCTTGTAGGTTTCACAGTAGAGGGGCTTCTTGAAGAACTCATGGACAAAATCTTCAGGGTGTAGCTTGACCTTCTGCATTGCTGCTATAGCATGACTACATGGAACAACTGTCATATCCCACCTCCTGCAGTCACAAGTGTAGTTGTTTAGGTTTACACAGTAGGTCTTTTCTGAACTACTTGTAACTTGCCAAATGCCTGGTCCAGCCATATATGCATCACAATATTTTGCCCACTTCTTGGCCTCCTCCAATATCTCAGAGTAAGTGGGTGTGATATCCCACCTACATGTATCTGTCTTCTCCCTAATCTTCTGAAACTTGATCACGAGTTTTTTCCTCATTCCTTCAAGCATTGTCCTTATGGGCTTGTTCCTAATATCCAGAATCATCCTGTTGAAAACTTCACTAAGATTGTTTACAACAAGGTCTGTCTTGCATATAGTATCCATTCTATGCCTGGCCCAAGTATGGACTGGTATATTGGACAACCACTTCCATGCCTCCTCACTCTCTTTCTTCAATGCTTCCATGCCCAGATCATGCCCATGCTTAGTGAAAGAATATGCAGCCTGGTCTAGATGTTTTTTCAATTCATCCCCTCTAAATCCAGCTGTTGGAAGTTGGCATATATGTGTCTTAAACAAAATCTTTGAGGGGAATCAGGAAATACATCCTCTATTGCATTGAGCAGACCCTATTCATTGATTTTGTATTAATAACTAGTGAAGTAAGTAGAGAAATCAGTACATAGTGAAAGGAAAAGTAGTGCATAGTGCAAGGAAAATCAGTACAAAGTAGTTGTACCTTTTGCCTGTCTGACATAATTGTGTAGGGCCCAAACTTGTTGCCACTACCAATTACTGTCCTTAACTGTGTAAGAAACCAAGTCCAACTATCTGTCTCCTCCTTGTCAACAACACCAAATGCAATAGGTAAGATGTTGTTGTTGCCATCCCTCCCTGTTGCTGCCAGGATTTGCTGCCCAGTGCTTAGTTTGATGAAGCATCCATCAAGACCTGCATTTTAAGCCATTAGTAAGCAGCAACATGTAATGCAATCCCTATTTAAGCACTATACAGACTAGATTTACCTATGAAAGGCCTGCAACCATTTAGGAACCCCTCCTTACAAGCAAACAGACAGTAAAACATGTAATGAAACCTTGGGGTAGGTGCTGGGTGGAGTTCAAATTCCTTTGTTGTCACAACACACCTACTACCAGGGTTTGTGTCCAAAACACACTGCAGATAGTCTCTTAACCTGTAGTATTGTGTCTTGTGATCCCCTTGCACAACATCAACTGCTTTCCTCCTTGCCCTGTAGGCCAAACTTTTTGGAACATGTACTCCAAATTTCTTTTTTGTATAACTCAGTATAGTCTCAACACCTGCACCAGGATTGGATCTTACAGTATCCTCAACAGCCTTTGCAACCCACTTCATGGTAACCTTTGTGTTCTCTCCACTTGCTCCACAGGTGTGATCAAGATTCATCTTCTTGATGCTAAAGGTTGACTCATGGGCAATATTAGAAGCAGTAATATAAAACTCACAACCATGCTTTCTGCTCGAGCACCAGGCTATGATCCTACTTGGATCATTCCTATGGTACTCAAAGTTCCAAAGTGTCCTAACATGGTAGTTTCTCAATGCTTCTCTAAACTCTACCACATTCAGAAAGCACAAATGAATCCTAAACTGTTCATGTGCATCAGGCTTAGAGGAATCATACCATATTCCCTCCTTCTTCTTCAATTTTCTCTTCCTGCCACAAGGCAACCTAGGTGCATCATCTTCTTCATCAGAAATGCCTTCATCACCTGGAAAGCAGAACTCATCAGCTTCTGGCATGAAATCTTCAATCTTTATGTGATCTGGCTCACTGTGTGATCTGCTGGTTGGGCCTTGTTTCCTCACAGGTATCTTCTGTGCCACAGTTTTCACATGATCTGAAGCTTCTTCTTCATCATCTTCTTCAGAACCATTTGGCTCCTGCCAAAACTCTGAGGGTTCGGAAGCAGCCCCAAAATAATGCTCAGCCATCTCTTCCTCTTCCCTGTAGTGCTCACTTGTTCCTTCACCACCTTCATCTTCTCCCCTAGCCCAAGACTTGTATGAAATTTTCTTCCCTCTGTAATCACCCCTGAAAAACTCAAAATCTGAAGAGGATTTGTCCAACTCATCTTCGTCTTGATCTTCTGCTTCAATGCCTTCAATTTCCACTGCCTCTTTTCCCTTGTTGAAATTACAGCTCTGCTGTGTGTTAAAATATGGATCAACAGGCACAACTGGAGGCTGTGAAGAATTTGAGACAGGGAAAAGGACACCTTCTTGGGAAACACTATAAACAATGGGATCACCAACTTGACTCACTGGAATCTGCTCTTCAAGCAAGGTGTGATCCATGTTTGCATCTACTGGATTTGGGTCACTAGCCTCTCTCACTATTATGTTCAATACTTTCTTCTCAGCAAACAAATCTAGCATCTCCTCCACCTTCTCATCACTGTCCAAAACCTCAATCCCCTCCAGCCCCTTACCCTCATCCTTAACATATGACAGATAGGCATCCAACCCATAGCCCTCAAGTTCAATAAGTGCTAAGAATAACAGGT
Organism: Aegilops bicornis; assembly: GCA_021605145.1. Taxonomy (NCBI): domain Eukaryota; kingdom Viridiplantae; phylum Streptophyta; class Magnoliopsida; order Poales; family Poaceae; genus Aegilops; species Aegilops bicornis. The sequence goes on along the minus strand of CM038670.1, from coordinate 720,601,695 downwards.
AATTCATTTCTGATAAGGAAAACTTCCTTTCCATGTTGTCTCTACCCTGAAAATGTAGCCTCAACTCCTATACTTCATCATCCAAACTATGCAAAAAAAGGAACAACACATTCAGATTTCTTCAGATTTTCAAGTTAAAAAGTATGCAACAATTTCACTTGCACAACATATCATCCAAACCTAAACCCTAATTCATATATTGCTTACAATGTATACATAATAATATACCAAAGAAACTAATTCATTAACAATCTAAGAAACATATCCTAACCCTAGTTCATAAATAAACTAAGAAAAATAATTAAAACAATTCATAACTTACTCCACGCCACCAAGTGAGGAGGCCCACTGGTGTCCGCCTTCTGAATCCGCGTGGATGCATTTGGCCACTGCCCTGGCAGCGCGGAACGCCGGCGAGATCTGGACCTCCTGCGTCGGTGGCCCAGACGAGCGCTGGGTCGGGAAACTTGCGCTGCCTAGCCACTTGTTGACCTCGGAGTGAGCACCGCCCTCGCCGCTGGCTGTCGCCCCAGGCTCGCCGTCGTCCTTCTTCTTCGCCGCCGCCATCGTCGGGAGAGACAGAGAGCACGGGGGAAGGAGGAGCGAGAGAGAGATGCTGCCGACAGAGAGAGAAAGGCAGCGAGCGAGCGGGTGCGGTCCGACCGCACCGGTCGGTCCGAGTAACGGCCGTTCACGGCCTCGCCGTCACGCGCGGCGCTGACGTGGCCTGACAGGCGGGCCCGGACCGTCAGAAAACGGATCAAAACGCTAGCAACGGGCGATTTGTGTTTTTTGAGACAGCCGACGAGAAAAGTGGTAGGTATCAGTCACAAACAAAAAATGGCGGTTTTTCAGAACCATAGCACGAAAAGTGGTTGTTTTATGCTATTTACTCGAGAAAACTTAGATATCTGGTTACCAGCCATTACAAGAAACACAAATGAGTTTCTCCATTCCTCTTGTTATTACAGTCAACAAATGAGTTTGTCCAATACCCAATAAGTCATTACAGTCAACAGAATGCCATAAAAATCTGGTTACGTGTCCTCCGCTGTTGAATTGTAGTGACAACTTGTGGTGCTCTTTGGCATGCTACTCGACCACCTGTGAGACTGTGGGTCGTCCAAGCCTCACCTCGTCTTTTATGCTTCCCTTGTACATTGTCGTGGGTCCTTAAGTGTCTCATGCTCTCCGCCCCACCTAGCAACTATGTTTTCTGTACCTTCAGATGGCTTACTCTCGCCGAGTTTGTAATGTCTGTAATATTGATAAAAAAACTCGTGTTTATCTCTAGTCTCTTTGCTCAAAAAATACCTGTTGACGACAACCTCCATTTGTAGCTCTTTTTTGTAAGATCATATACCAGCTACATGCCTTCAAGAAATTAGCACATAATCTTGAGTGTGGTCTACTATAGATGCTTTCTTTATCTATATAACCTGAATACTAGGCCCGTAAGAGTTTGAATTTTGTGGGTTTTTTTGGATCTTTTTACAGCGTTGTATGGCGCTGACGCGTGTAATTATGGGGTCGAACGGTGTCAGATGGTGGATTTATTTTTTATTTTTCTTACTCTGGTTAGTGTATAGACTCATGCTTCGATGTTTTCACTGTTCAAAACGATACTTCAAACATGTAATTTATCACACTTTTATTTTTTATTTTTAACACCATACGCAAACGCTTATATATACATTCGTACCTCACCATTATAAACGTATACACGTGCACCCTACCCTTATGAGCATCTTCAAGAGACTGAACCGACATATCATCTTGGGATTTTACGGAGTCACCATGGGCGTCTCGTATTTGACGGAATGTCTCCTCACGCTGAACACACATCATCCAAAATTCTGAAATAAATTTAGAATAAATGCGGGTACCATGACTTAACCCCGATGGGCTAGAATACCATTGTTCTCCTAACCATCCAACCACAGGTTGGTTCGCTATCACACGTTTTCTCTGAAATGATGCGATTTGCTAGGCACGTCTTTTACAACTCAGTTGCCGCATTGATCGGGTCTGTATTGATCGTCACGTCCCACGTCGGTTGCCGCTTCATCAGGGTCTTTACCATACGCCACGTCTCATTATGCTAGATGAAACTCCCTTGCCTTGATGATTATTATCATTTTCAATTATCTTCATTTTCATTTTAGCGAGGCAGCTCACTTTCTGTCCAGTGGAACGCCACCGTTGGATCTGCCATTCTAACAAAATAATAAGGGCATGTATAATGATGTTGTCTTAGGAGTGCCATGTAGGATAAACGTTGAGGTAGAGAAGAGAGAAATCATAAGAAAAGATTTGTCTTCTCTTATTTGAGAGATGATCTCTTAGCATAATACTCCCTGCATTCCAAAATAAATGACTTAACTTTGAACGGACGGAATATGTCTCACCATATTTTTAGAAATAGCTAGTTATTAAAGATAAGGCTAAGAAATAACCCATTATAGACATACTTTTATTGTCATTTCTAAACTATATACAAGGCTTAAGATAAGACTGTCTTATCAACCACTGTATATGTCCTAAATCAATTATGCCAGTAACAACCAGTTAACAACCTTAAACTGTCCAAGCCAACCCTTTCAAATATCCAACTCGATAATTGAATACTTGGCCACTAGATGTAATTGTCCATTTCATGAATGTCCGCATCACGCCTGCTTTTTTCATTGTTACAAAAACACAAACACACGGAGCATATACACAACCGATTCTTTTTTTTCTGCGAGATACATACACAACAGATTCTTACAAGCTATGAAAAAAGCAACTTCAACATTGTTTACACAAAAAAACTGAAAGATCATGGATGTCGCCTAGAGGGAGGGAGGTGAATAGGCGCTTTAAAATAATTACGGTTGAGGCTTGAACAAATGCGGAATAAACCTAGCGGTTAATTTGTCAAGCACAAAACCTACAACAACTAGGCTCACCTATGTGCACCAACAACTTATGCTAAGCAAGAAAAACTACTTAGGTGATAGCAAGATATATGACAAGAAACAATGTGGCTATCACAAAGTAAAGTGCATAAGTAAAGGGTTCGGATAAGAGGTAACCGAGGCACGCGGAGACGACGATGTATCCCGAAGTTCACACCCTTGCGAATGCTAATCTCCGTTTGGAGCGGTGTGGAGGCACAATGCTCCCCAAGAAGCCACTAGGGCCACCGTAATCTCCTCACGCCCTCGCACAATGCAAGATGTCGTGATTCCACTAAAGGGACCCTTGAGGCGGTCACCGAACCCGTGACACTTTGGCAACCCTTGGGGCGGTCACGGTACCGTCAAATTGCTCGAGGCGATCTCCACAACCTAATTGGAGACTCCGACGCTTGCCCAGAGCTTTACACCACAATGATTGAGCTCCGAACACCACCAACCGTCTAGGGCGCCCAAGCACCTAAGAGGAATAAGCTCAAGGGCACCAAGCACCCAAGAGTAATAAGCTTCTCAACTTGTAACTTCCACGTATCACCGTGGAGAGCTCAAAACGATGCATCAAATGCAATGGCAAGGTCACACGGAGAGCCTAAGTCCTTCTCTCTCAAATCCCACTGAAGCAACTAATGCTAGGGAAGAAAATGAGAGGAAGAATAAGAAGGAGAACACCAAGAACTCCAAGATCTAGATCCAAGGGGTTCCCCTCACATAGAGGAGAAAGTGATTGGTGGAAATGTGGATCTAGATCTCCTCTCTCTTTTCCCTCAAAAACTAGCAAGAATCCATGGAGGGATTGAGAGTTAGCAAGCTTGAAGAAGGTCAACAATGGGGGAAGAACACGAGCTCAAAGGATCGGGTCTCAATGGGGAAGAAGACCCCCTTATATAGGTGGGGAGAAAATCCAACCGTTATCACCTCACTCAGCCCGCACGACGCGGTACTACCGCACGGAGCTGCGGTACTATCGCGGTCGGCTGCGGTACTACCGCTGCAGGTTGCGGTACTACCGCATGTGCAGCACTGGCCAGATGAAGGCCTGTTGCACAGGGCAACGAGCGGTAGAACCGCCAGAGCGGTACTACCGCGCCCCTATGGTACTACCGTAAGGCAGGCAACACTAGGCGCAGAGAAAGCACGAAAGTAAAAAATTACTTCCGTACCTACTTCACTGGGAGGACTGCGCAAAACTCCCGACGCGGTACTACCGCGCACGAAGTGCGGTACTACCGCGTAGGCGCGGATGTAAAAATTACATCCGCCCCTACTTCCGCTCATGCTGCTAAGCCTTGCGAGCTCACGGTACTACCACGCGCTTGGCTGGTACTACACAGAGGGCGGATGTAAAAATTACATCCGCCCTACTACCGCTTCGGCAACAAGCGCTGGCATGCCACGGTACTACCGCTCCCACAGAGCAGTACTACCGTGAGCACCTGCAGTACTACCGCAGGGGACTGCGGTACTACCGCTCCTGAGAGCAGTACTACCACATGCCCCAGATCAACAACACTAGGAGTCCTTCATTTTGTAGAGAAGACAACATAGGGAAACAATAAAACCAGAACTGCCATAACTTCTGCAAATGAGCTCCGAATTGAGCAAACTCAAGCTCGTTGGATACAAGACAACGAGTAGCATCAAAATAGAGAAGAACCGTCATATAGTAAGAAGAGGCAGGGGAGGTATGCCTAACAAACAAAGGAGTGAAACCTCCAACAGAGAAGAACCGGCATATCCTCCAACATCGAAAACATCATAGAAGACGCATGTGAACTCCGTTTTTGATGAACTCGAGCTTGTCATAAAAATGACCATAAGCTGCAAAACTCGCAAGGAGAAGAACCAAACAAGAACCAATAAAGATGATGCAAGGATGCAATGGTTTGAGCTCTCTACGAATGATACGATCAAGCAACTCATCGAGAGCCCCCCTTGATAGTACGGTAATCGATCCTAAAACCCGGTCTCCCAACTACCACCATGAGACCAGTAAAATAGAAAACCTATCAAGGGCAAACCTCTGCCTTGCACAGAGTCCACTGGAGCTAGATGATGACGATCTACTCCTCCTCAAGATGGACCACCTTTCTTGATTGCATTGGCTCGATGAAGACAAGTTGATTGCTCCCCCGTACTCCACTATGGGTGAGCCACTCTTCCGCTTATCTTCACAAGTCCATTGTCACCACAATGGACGGCAAGCTTCAAGCACTTGATCTCTTCGTGATGCATCACTTGAACTTGCACACCGCAACCTAACCCCACAAAGAACTCTCACAAAGACAATGGGTTAGCACACAAAGCTTAATGGACAATGCTTACCATACCATGGGATCACTTGACCCCTCAGTACATCTTGTGCGCTTTGTGTGTTGATCAACTTGATTCACTCTTGACTTTGTCTTGATCAACCTTGAATCTTTCCAACTCTCTTCATTTGGATGATGTCTTGAAGGTAAACATGAATGATCACATAATATTCTTCTTCAAGACATGCTTGCAATAAGCTCAACACTCACATGACCAATCTTTGGATAATTCCTTAATAGCACCTTGGTCAACACATAAACTCCTTGAAACCAACACATGGACTTCAAGAAATGCCTATGGACAAATCCTTCAAATATAACTCAAGGCAACCATTAGTCCATAGAGATTGTCATCAATTACCAAAACCAAACATGGGGGCACCGCATGTTCTTTCAGAAACCACCAAGTACTAGAACAGAAGAACTAGCTTCACTATATCACTATGGGTTGTAGATCACTTGTGCATGTGCCACTTAGATGTACCATTTTCTACTTATCCACGTACCAACTAGATATACCCTTTCTTTGTATGAACTACTTTGCCATGAATCAAATCTTGGGATGACTTTAAAAATATTACAAAAGAACTAAATAGCCAACCAATCAATGTGGCGTGGGGTGTGGCACGCCACGGACTACCCGCTAGTAGCAACTACATTGCCAAGATAAATAGGGCTGGCAGGTGCGCCCAGGAAGTTGTGGTGCAGCATGATGTGCACGACCAACTGAAAAGAGAGGTTTGGAAAATTGCGACAACATATTAATACAACTGTGAACCAAGTAACTTCTTCTACACAATAGTGCATTTATGCAGCTGCATGACTTGTGGCAACATATTAATACCATTGACTTCTTCTACACAATAATGCATTCATGCAGCGGCGGACCTTCATGAGGGCCATTGACCCCCCCCCCACTCTACTTTGGGAAAATTCCAAAGTGTGTACCCTAAATTATTGGCTTGAATATCCAAGATTTCTCAAAGTTTATGCATAACTTGTCTTCTTCACCCCCTCAACAATCTTCATCAAGCCTAAAAGTTCCCACATTTCGGGTGATGCTGCTGCTTTCTAGTGATGCTATCATTTCAGCAGAGAAAAAGTCTTCCAATTGAAAGGGTTATGCATTAAGAAAACTAATTATTTACAATAATGAATGATTCTATTTTGGAGAAACTAATATTTTTTAATACATGTTATGCAGTACTAATAAGCGTGTATACATTATTAACCAGTTGGATCACATGATTGGAATAATAAAGAAGTAAGTCACTATAAATAAGTATCTGGACATGTGAAATTTGCATATGATACCATCGCCTTTATATTTGGCTGCTTCTATAGAAGAATGACCCTCCACTGCCTCCCTTACCTTCTTCCTCTCGATTTTGCTTTGTAATCTAAATTTGATTATCTCGTCCAACAAAGTTTCTAGAAGAAATAAGATGAATAAATTAACAGATAAAAATTATATGTTGTGCAACATCTATACACAAATAATTGGCATGCTGAAACTAAACAATGCATCGTATGCTAGTGAAGAGGAAAATACTGCTTTGATTATGCTGGATGTGAAGACCATGAGCAAGACCCGAATTCTATTATGCTGGCGCTGCAAGGAGTGTCAGCATTCGGCATCGGGCATGAGAGTCCTAGATCCACCGTAAGAGATGTGCAATAGAACATTGATAAGTCACCAGGCCGACCCCTGAGCTGAACTCGTTGACGTCACTAGATTTTATGTTGTAGCCACCTCTGGATTGATGGGTTTGTTGATCTTACACATTGGTGAGTCAGGATGTGTCCTCCCATACTTGAATGGACGCTTCACACTAACACCGATCCACCATCTCATTTCATCCCCATCAAACACACTGGAGTTCTGATGCTTCCAGAGATTCTAGACGATGAGGATGCCGAGGAAGCGACTCCTCTTCGTAGGGTGGGCGGTGACATAGCCATGGAGTGGTCCGACCAGCTAAAGAAGCTCTCATCACCAGAAGGGACGGTCATGGTGAGCCTAGAGGTGACAAGCACTCTGTGCCAGTGTTGGAAATATGCTCTAGAGGCAATAATAAATTAGTTATTATTATTATATTTCCTTGTTCATGATAATCGTTTATTATCCATGCTATAATTGTATTGATAGGAAACTCAGATACATGTGTGGGTACATAGACAACACCATGTCCCTAGTAAGCTTCTAGTTGACTAGCTCGTTGATCAATAGATGGTTACGGTTTCTGACCATGGACATTGGATGTCGTTGATAACGGGATCACATCATTAGGAGAATGATGTGATGGACAAGACCCAATCCTAAGCCTAGCACAAAGATCGTGTAGTTCAGATATGCTAAAGCTTTTCTAATGTCAAGTATCATTTCCTTAGACCATGAGATTGTGCAACTCCGGATACCGTGAGAATGCTTTGGGTGTACCAAACGTCACAACGTAATCGGGTGGCTATAAAGGTGCACTACGGGTATCTCCGAAAGTGTCATTGGGTTGGCACGAATCGAGACTGGATTTGTCACTCCGTGACGGAGAGGTATCTCTGGGCCCACTCGGTAGGACATCATCATAATGTGCACAATGTGACCAAGGGGTTGATCATGGGATGATGTGTTACGGAACGAGTAAAGAGACTTGCCGGTAACGAGATTGAACAAGGTATCGGGATACCGACGATCGAATCTCGGGCAAGTACTATACCGGTAGACAAAGTGAATTGCATATGGGATTGCTTGAATCCTTGACATCGTGGTTCATCCGATGAGATCATCGTGGAACATGTGGGAGCCAACATGGGTATCCAGATCCCGCTGTTGGTTATTGACCGGAGAACGTCTCGGTCATGTCTGCATGGTTTCCGAACCCGTAGGGTCTACACACTTAAGGTTCGATGACGCTAGGGTTGTAGAGATATTAGTATATGGTAACCCGAAAGTTGTTCGGAGTCCCGGATGAGACCCAGGATGTCACGAGGAGTTCCGGAATGGTCCGGAGGTGAAGATTGATATATTGGACGAAGGGTTTTGGAGTCCGAAAGTGTTCCGGAGGTACCGGGTGATGACCAGCATGACCGAAAGGTGTTTGGGAGCCCGTCAAGTGTTGGGGGCTTCATGGGCCAAGAGAAGGGGCAAACCAGCCCACTAAGGGGCTGTCGCGCCTCACCTATTCACACGTGACCAGGGGTTTGGGGTGCCCCATCTAGGGTTCCCAACTCCTGGCTTGGGGGCCAAGTCACCCAAGGGGGAGATCCCATCTGCCCTGGCCGCCGCCCCCCCTAGGGGAAACCCTAGGGCGCCTCCCCTCCCCTTTGCCCCTATATATAGTGGAGGTTTTGGGGCTGCCTAACACACGAGTCTCTCTCTCCCAAGGCGCAGCCCTACCTCTCTCCCTCCTCGTCTCTCGAGTGCTTGGCGAAGCCCTGCTGGAGTACCGCGCTCCACCACCACCACGACGTCATGCTGCTGCTGGACGGAGTCTTCCCCAACCTCTCCCTCTCTCCTTGCTGGATCAAGGCATGGGAGACGTCATCGGGCTGCATGTGTGTTGAACGTGGAGGCGTCGTTGTTCGGCGCTTAGATCGGAATCAACCGCAATCTGAATCGCTACGAGTACGACTCCTTCATCCGCGTTCTTGCAACGCTTCCGCTTAGTGGTCTACAAGGGTATGTAGATGCACTCTCCTTTCCCTCGTTGCTAGATTACTCCATAGATTGATCGTGGTGATGCGTAGAAAATTTTGAATTTCTGCTACGTTCCCCAATAGTGGCATCATGAGCTAGGTCTATGCGTAGTTTCTATGCACGACTAGAACACAAGTTGTTGTGGGCGTTGATTTTGTTCAATATGCTTACCGTTACTAGTCCAATCTTGTTCCGACGGTATTGTGGGATGAAGCGGCCCGGACCGACCTTACACGTACACTTACGTGAGACAGGTTCCACCGACTGACATGCACTTGTTGCATAAGGTGGCTAGCGGGTGCCGCCTCCCACTTTAGTCGGATCGGATTCGATGAAAAGGGTCCTTATGAAGGGTAAATAGCAATCGGCATATCACGTTGTGGTTTTTGCGTAGGTAAGAAACGTTCTTGCTAGAAACCCATAGCAGCCACGTAAAACATGCAAACAACAATTAGAGGACGTCTAACTTGTTTTTGCAGGGTATGCTATGTGATGTGATATGGCCAAAAGAATGTGATGAATGATATGTGATGTATGATCTTGTAATAGGAATCATGACTTGCATGTCGATGAGTATGACAACCGGCAGGAGCCATAGGAGTTGTCTTAATTTATTGTATGACCTGCGTGTCAATGAACAACGCCATGTAATTACTTTAATTTATTGCTAAACTGTTAGCCTTAGTAGTAGAAGTAATAGTTGGCGAGACAACTTCATGGAGACACGATGATGGAGATCATGATGGTGGAGATCATGGTGTCATGCCGGTGACAATGATGATCATGGAGCCCCGAAGATGGAGATCAAAAGGAGCAAAATGATATTGGCCATATCATGTCACTTTTTGATCACATGTGATGTTTATCATGTTTATGCATCTTATTTTCTTAGAACGACGGTCGTAAATAAGATGATCCTCATTAAAATTTCAAGAAAGTGTTCCCCCTAAGCATGCACCGCTATGCGAAAGTTCGTTGTTTTGAAGCACCAGTGATGATCGGGTGTGATAGATTCTAACGTTCACATACAACGGGTGTAAGCCAGATTTACACACGCGAAACACTTAGGTTGACTTGACGAGCCTAGCATGTACAGACATGGCCTCGGAACACAAGAGACCGAAAGGTCGAGCATGAGTCGTATGGTAGATACGATCAACATGAAGATGTTCACCAATGATGACTAGTCCGTCTCACATGATGATCGGACACGGCCTAGTTGACTCGGATCATGTAATCACTTAGATGACTAGAGGGATGTCTATCTGAGTGGGAGTTCATAAGATGAACTTAATTATCCTGAACATAGTCAAAAGGTCTTTGCAAATTATGTCGTAAGCTCGCGCTTTAGTTCTATTGTTTAGATATGTTCCTAGAGAAAATTCAGTTGAAAGTTGATAGTAGCGATTATGCGGACTAGGTCCGTAAACTGAGGATTGTCCTCGTTGCTTCGTAGAAGGCTTATGTCCTTAATGCACCGCTCGGTGTGTTGAACCTCGAATGTCGTCTATGGATGTTGCGAACATCTGACATACACGTTTTGATAACTACGTGATAGTTCAGTGATGTTAAATGGTTTAGAATTGAGGCACCGAAGACGATTTCGAAACGTCGCGGAACATATGAGATGTTTCGAGGGCTGAAATTGGGATTTCAGGCTCGTGCCCACGCCAAGAGGTATAAGACCTCCGACGAGTTTCTTAGCCAGCAAACTAAGGGAGAAAAGCTCAATCGTTGAGCTTGTGCTCAGATTGTCTGAGTATAACAATCACTTGAATCGAGTGGGAGTTAATCTTCGAGATGAGATAGTGATGTTTCTCCAAAGTCATTGCCACCAAGCTGCTAGAGCTTCGTGATGAACTATAACATATCAGGGATAGATATGATGATCCCTGAAATATTCGCGATGTTTGACGCCGCGAAAGTAGAAATCAAGAAGGAGCATCAATTGTTGATGGTTAGTGAAACCACTAGTTTCAAAAAAAGGGCAAGGACAAGAAGGGATACTTCATGAAATGGCAAATCAGTTGCTGCTCTAGTGAAGAAACCCAAGGTTGAAACCAAACCCGAGACTAAGTGCTTCTGTAATGAGGGGAATGGTCATTGAAGTAGGACTACCCTAGATACTTAGTAGATGAGAAGGCTGGCAAGGTCGATAGAAGTATATTGGATTACATTATATTAATGTGTACTTTACTAGTACTCCTAGTAGCACCAGGGTATTAGATACTGGTTTGGTTGCTAAGTGTTAGTAACTCGAAATAAAAGGCTACAGAATAAACAGAGACTAGCTAAAGGTGAGATGACGATGTGTGTTGGAAGTGTTTCCAAGGTTGATGTAATCAAGCATCGCATGCTCCCTCTACCATCGAGATTGGTGTTAAACCTAAATAATTGTTATTTGGTGTTTGTGTTGAGCATAGACATGATTGGATTATGTTTATCGTAATACAGTTATTCATTTAAGGAGATTAATGGTTACTCTATTTATTTGAATAATACCTTCAACGGTCTTGCACCTAAAATGAATGGTTTATTAAATCTCGATCATAGTGATACACATGTTCATGCCAAAAGATATAAGATAGTAATGATAGTACCACATACTTGTGACACTGCCATTTGAGTCATACTGGTACAAAACGCATGAAGAAGCTCCATGTTGATGAATCTTTGGACTCACTCGTTTTTGAAAAGATTGAGACATGTGAACCATGTCTATTGGTATATACGCATGAAGAAACTCCATGCAGATGGACCGTTTGGATTCACTTGATTTTGAATCACTTGAGACATGCAAATCATACATATGGACAAGATGACTGAAAGCCTCGTTTTCAGTGAAATGGAACAAGAAAGCAACTTGTTGGAAGTAATACATTTTGATGTGTGCAGTCCAATGAGTGCTGAGGCACGCAGTGGATATTGTTATGCTCTTACTTCACAGATGATTTGAGTAGATACTGAGTATATTTACTTGATGAAACACAAGTCTGAATTATTGAATGGTTCAAGTAATTTCAGAGTGAAGTTGAATATCTTCATGACAAGAGGATAAAATGTCTATGATATTATCATAGAGATGAATATCTGAGTTACGAGTTTTGGCACGCAATTAAGACATTGCGGAAATTGTTTCACAATTAATACCGCCTGGAACACCATAGTGTGATGGTGTGTCCGAACATCATAGTTGCATCCTATTGGATATGGTGCGTACCATGATGTCCCTTATCGAATTACCACTATCGTTCATGGGTTAGGCATTAGAGACAACCGCACTCACTTTAATAGGGCACCACGTAATTCCATTGAGACGACACCGTTTGAACTATGGTTTAGAGAAACCTAAGTTGTCGTTTCTTAAAAGTTTGGGGCTGCGACGCTTATGCGGAAAAGTTTCAGGCTGATAAGCTCAAACCCAAAGCGGATAAATGCATCTTCATAGAATACCCAAAACAGTTGGGTATACCTCCTATTTCAGACCCGGAAGCAAGAGTGATTGTTTCTAGAAACGGGTCCTTTCTCGAGAAAAAAAGTTTCTCTCAAAAGAATTGAGTGGGAGGATGGTGGAGACTTGATGAGGTTATTGAACCGTCACTTCAACTAGTGTGTAGCAAGGCACAGGGAGTTGTTCCTGTGGCACCTACACCAATTGAAGTGGAAGCTTATGATAGTGATCATGAAACTTCGGATCAAGTCACTACCAAACCTCGTAGGTCGACAAGGATGCGTACGGCTTCAGAGTGGTACGTAATCCTGTCTTAGGAGGTCATGTTGCTAGACAACAATGAACCTACGAGCTATGGAGAAGCGATGGTGGGCCCAGATTCTGACAAATGGCTCGAGGCCATAAAATCTGAGAGAGGATCCATGTATGAAAACAAAGTGTAGACTTTGGCAGAACTACCCGATGGTCGTAAGGCTGTTGAGTACATATGGATTTTAGAAGGAAGACGGACAATGATGGTAAGTATCACCATTAAGAAAGCTCGACTTGTCGTTAAGATGTTTTCCGACAAGTTCAAGGAGTTGACTACGGTGAGGCTTTCTCACTCGTAGCGATGCTAAGAGTCTGTTGGAATTGGATTAGCGATTCTTGCATTATTTATGAAATCTTGTAGATAGGATGTCAAAACATTGTTTCCTCGACAATTTTCTTGAGGAAAGGTTGTATGTGATACAACCAGAAGGTTTTGTCAATCCTAAAAGATGCTAACAAGTATGCAAAGCTCCAGCAATCCTTCTAAGGACTGGAGTAAGCATCTCGGAGTTGGAATGTACGCTTTGATGAGATAATCAAAGTTTTTGGGTTTATACAAAGTTTGTTAGAAACTTGTAAGTGAGTGGGAGCACTACAACATTTCTGGTAAGTATATGTGAATGACATATTGTTGATCCGAAATGATGTAAAATTTCTGGAAAGCATAAAGGGTTGTTTGAAAGGAGTTTTTCAAGGGAAAACCTGGATTAAGCTGATTGAACATAGAGCATCAAGATCTATAAGGATATATCAAAACTCTTAATAGTACTTTCAAATGAGAACATACCTTGACATGATCTTGAAGGTGTTCAAGATGGATCGATCAAAGAAGGAGTTCTTGCACGAGTTGTAAGGTATGAAGTTAAGACTTAAAGCTCGACTACGGCAGAAGAGAGAGAAAGGACGAAGGTCGTCCCCTATGCTTTAGACGTAGGCTCTACAAGATGCTATCTTTGAGTACCGCACTGATGTGTGCCTTGCCACGTGTCCGCAAGGGGTACAAGAGTGATCCAGGAATGGATCATTGGACAACGGTCAAAATTGTCTTGGAGTAATAAGGACATGTTTCTCGATTATGGAGGTGATAAAGAGTTCGGCGTAAAGGGTTACGTTGATGCAAGCTTTAACACCTATCCGAATGACTCTAAGTAGCAAACCGGATACATATAGTGGAGCAACCATTTGGAATAGCTCCAAGTGGAGCGTGGAAGCAGCATTTACAATATGACCTAGAGATTTGCGAAGTACATACGGATCTGAATGTTGCGCACTTTGACTAAAACCTCTCTCACAAGCAAAACATGATCAAACCCCGTAACTCATTGAGTCTTAATCACATGATGATGTGAACTAGTTTATTGACACTAGTAAACTCTTTGGATGTTGGTCACATGGCGATGTGACCAGAGTGTTAATCACATGACGATGTGAACTAGATTATTGACTCTAGTGCAAGTGGGAGACTGTTGGAAATATGCTCTAGAGGCAATAATAAATTAGTTATTATTATTATATTTCCTTGTTCATGATAATCGTTTATTATCCATGCTATAATTGTATTGATAGGAAACTCGAGATACATGTGTGGGTACATAGACAACACCATGTCCCTAGTAAGCCTCTAGTTGACTAGCTCGTTGATCAATAGATGGTTACGGTTTCCTGACCATGGACATTGGATGTCGTTGATAACGGGATCACATCATTAGGAGAATGATGTGATGGACAAGACCCAATCCTAAGCCTAGCACAAAGATCGTGTAGTTCGTATGCTAAAGCTTTTCTAATGTCAAGTATCATTTCCTTAGACCATGAGATTGTGCAACTCCGGATACCGTAGGAATGCTTTGGGTGTACCAAACGTCACAATGTAACTGGGTGGCTATAAAGGTGCACTACGGGTATCTCCGAAAGTGTCTGTTTGGTTGGCACGAATCGAGACAGGGATTTGTCACTCCGTGTGACGGAGAGGTATTCTGGGCCCACTCGGTAGGACATCATCATAATGTGCACAATGTGACCAAGGGGTTGATCACGGGATGATGTGTTACGGAACGAGTAAAGAGACTTGTTGGTAACGAGATTGAACAAGGTATCGGGATACCGACGATCGAATCTCGGGCAAGTACTATACCGGTAGACAAAGTGAATTGCATATGGGATTGCTTGAATCCTTGACATTGTGGTTCATCCGATGAGATCATCGTGGAACATGTGCGAGCCAACATGGGTATCCAGATCCCGCTGTTGGTTATTGACCGGAGAACGTCTCGGTCATGTCTGCATGGTTCTCGAACCCGTAGGGTCTACACACTTAAGGTTCGATGACGCTAGGGTTGTAGAGATATTAGTATACGGTAACCCGAAAGTTGTTCGAAGTCCCGAATGAGATCCAGGATGTCACGAGGAGTTCCGGAATGGTCCGGAGGTGAAGATTGATATATTGGACGAAGGGTTTTGGAGTCCGAAAGTGTTCGGGAGGTACCGGGTGATGACCAGCATGACCGAAAGGTGTTTCGGGAGCCCCGTCAAGTGTTGGGGGGCTTCATGGGCCAAGGGAAGGGGGCAAACCAGCCCACTAAGGGGTTGTGCGCCCCCTCACCTATTCCCACGTGACCAGGGGGTTTGGGGCGCCCCATCTAGGGTTCCCACCTCCTGGCTTGGGGGCCAAGTCACCCAAGGGGGAGATCCCATCTGCCCTGGCCGCCGCCCCCCTAGGGGAAACCCTAGGGCGCCTCTCCTCCCCTTTGCCCCTATATAGTGGAGGTTTTGGGGCTGCCTAACACACGAGTCTCTCTCTCCCAAGGCGCAACCCTACCTCTCTCCCTCCTCGTCTCTCGTAGTGCTTGGCGAAGCCTCGCCGAGTACCGCTCCTCCACCACCACCACGCCGTCGTGCTGCTGCTGGACGGAGTCTTCCCCAACCTCTCCCTCTCTCCTTGCTGGATCAAGGCATGGGAGACGTCACCGGGCTGCATGTGTGTTGAACGCGGAGGCGCCGTTGTTCGGCGCTTAGATCGGAATCAACCGCGATCTGAATCGCTACGAGTACGACTCCTTCATCCGCGTTCTTGCAACGCTTCCGCTTAGCGATCTACAAGGGTATGTAGATGCACTCCCCTTCCCCTCGTTGCTAGATTACTCCATAGATTGATCTTGGTGATGCGTAGAAAATTTTGAATTTCTGCTACGTTCCCCAATAGCCAGACCACGTGAGAAGGAGTTGACAACTTGAAGGTGTTGCATGGTTTCAGAGCCTCATCATATAGGACGCAAGTAGGGTCATGCGGTAGCCCATGGCGAGCACGTCGCTCTCCATCATCGGTCTTGGATCGCGAGCCAGATGAAGATTTTGATATGGACGGGTGCCAAAGTTTTCCACGTAAGCCTAGTACGTGGGGATGCGATGAAGTTGAGGAAGAGGGTGATGTAGCAAGAACTTGAAAAATAGCATCCATTGGTCGTCCAGTGCCGTCGAATAGTGTTGGTAGAGGTTGACATAGCGATATGCCGAATGCGCCGCCAAAGGTCGATGTATTGGAAGGTCGCAAGGGGTTCAACATCGCCTTGGATGTCTTGCGTTGAGGAACCATAATGGAGACCATCAGCCACATAATTCAGCTTTTTGGCGCTGCTTGGGAACCATGGCGAGGATTGCTGGCGTGATCTCCACAACACACTGTCCTTGGATCTAGTGGTCAGAACAAAACCGATCTGTGGCAATGCCCAAGCTCCCAAGCGATGGAGGCATAGAACATCACGCGAACGTCGGTGTTATCACTACAAAAAAAGACACATCCGTGACATTTTGGGCCGAACGGAAATCTTTTATGTCATACTTATGACACTTCTATGACGATAATTGTGACAAAACCCGGTATCATCGTAGATGTGGTGGGGGTCCTACTTCTATGACAAAAAATCATGACAGAAATGGGCTTTTCGTCCTGGGCGGGCTGGAGACGCAGCTGCATGACATTCTTTGGGCCGTCCATGACGGAAAACACCGTAGTAGAAGTGAGGGCGCGGAAAATATCGAGGAGTCCCCGGTTACAGTGGGTGGTCGGGGGCCAAGCGATGCGCTGCTTTCTCGTGACGTACACGCTGCAGTGTGCGTAGGCGCTGGGCTCTAATCAACCCGAGCGAGGCGTTGGGCTCTAATCGAACCAGAGCGACAGACCTTTGCACGCCACGCTACATCGAACTCGAGCAATCGATCGATGGCGATTAATCGAACCCGATCGGCGATTCCTTCGCCATCTGCCGCTAACTAAAGCCGATCGATGCCGCCTCTGGATGAACAAAGAGCGTTGCGGGGAGGTTGGATGAACAGTTCGGTGGGGTGGATGAACAGGACACCGTGGCGTTGCCTCTGGATGAACAGTGAGCGTTGCTGGGGGGTTTGGATGCACAGTTCCCGGTGGGGGTGGATGAATAGGACCCCAATCGTTCGAGCCGGTTGGGGCTGGATGAACAGGACCCCGTGGAGGGCAGGATGAACAGGACCACCCCATGGAGGGCAGGATGAACAATAGACGGTGGAGGGCAGGATGAACAGTAGCCTGTGGAGGGGTGGTTGAACAGGAGCCCGTGGAGGGGTTGGTTGAACAGTAGCCAGTGGAGTAGCGCGCGGTGGAGGCTGGATGAATAGGAGCTCGTGGATGAACAGTCGTACGTGGAGGCTGGAGGAGGTAGACGGTGGATGAACAGTAGCCCGTGGAGGCTAGAGGGGGTCGACAGTGGAGATGAACAGTATCCCGTGGAGTCCCGTTTTGCGGTACGCCACATCCCTCCCGATTAACAGGACCCCCTTTTCGACCGTAGCGCTCCAACACAAGTCCGTTTCCTCCGTTTTGCAGTACGCCACACCCCTCCCGATCAACAGGACCCCCGTTTCGACCATAGGAGGTCCGTTCTCCTGCTTTGGCAAAGACGCGGACCCCTCCCGATGAACAGGATCCCGTTTCAAACGTGGCCGGTCAAACACAAGGCCGTTTCCTTCGTTCTGCGATACGCCAGGCCTCGTTTCCATCGGCTATTCCGTCCAAGCCCTCCTGATGAACACGACAACGCATTCCGTTCCGACCCAGCCGGTTGGCTCCCCATGAACACGACAATGACGCTGTTTCTCCGTTCCGACCCAGCCATGTACATGAGCTCTGGCCGTACGTACGCGCGAGTAGGCGCTCGAGACCCCGCCCGTATGTACATACATGGCCGTATTTACTTTCTTGCACCCTGGCCGTTGTACGTATGTGTACATGCTACGTGCGTGCCTCTACTACGACTGCGTCGCGGCGCCTCTACATCGACCAAGATGTATGCATTACCGTCGCGACCGTAATGAGAACGCTACGTACGCTTCGACCAGGTGGGTCCCGACTGTCAGGCACTTCCTTCCATGCAAAGATGTAGCTTGTGGGTCCCAGCAGTCAGGGGAAAACGTTTTTTTCGTGAAATACGGTGGCCCATCCGGTGGGTCCCCTCTGTCAGGTGGAGGAATAATTATTTTGCGCAAAATAAGGAGGCACTTCCTTGCTGCGGTCGTGGACCCAGCTGTCAGCCTCTCCATGACAGTACTCTTCTGATGGAAGTCGTTCCTTGACCACGTTGACCATGCCGCGCTGAGAGCACCAGGGCGGTGGACGACGGCGAGGCCTAGGAAGGGGACGGTGGAGCCGGGGAAGACGCGGCAGTGGAAGCCCGCGCGGAGAGGAGTACGAGGGTTCACTGGTTCGGCTACGGTGTGAGGCTACCGTCGCCGTAGGGCCTGGCCAGCGGTGGGAATAGTAGGGGCGGCGAGGCCTCCATGGCAAAGACCCGCCACGGGAGGCGTGGAGCATGCTTGGCATGACCCGCTGCTTTGGGCGGCGGAGCAACAAGACCAGAGGTTGAAGAAGCACTACGGCCGTTGGATGGACATCGTACGGTCACTGAAGCTAGAATCGTTCATATTGACTAAGTTGACAAAGCACTCCGTCCCCGTCAACTTAGTAAGCCACAAGTCAGCCTCCCACCAAGGTGGGTCCCAACCAGCAGGGGAGTATTCGTTTTTTTGCGTAATAAGGAGGCACTTCTGGTGGGTCCGAGCTGACAGCGGGGGAAACGTTTTTTTCGCGCAATATGGTGGCCCGTCCGGTGGGTCCCAGCAGTGAGGGGGCTAACATTTTTTTCACGAAATACGGTGGCCCGTCCGATGGGTCCCTGCTGTCAGGTGGAGGAATCATTATTTTCCGCGTAATAAGGAGACACTTCCTTGCTGCCGTCGTGGACCCAGCTGTCAGCCTCTCCACGTACAGTCCATGTTCGATGGAAGCCGTTCCTTGACCACGTTGACCACGCCGCGCCGAGAGCACCAGGGCGGTGGACGACGGCGAGGCCTAGGAAGGGGACGACGGATCCGGGAAGACGCGACAAGGAAGCCCAGCGGAGAGGAGTACGAGGGTTCACTGGTTCGGCTGCGGTGTGAGGCTATCGTCGCCGCGGAATAACAGGGGGTGTGGGAGAGTAGAGGGATGGCCTGGCCAGCGGTGGGAGTATTAGGGGGCGGTGAGGCCTCCGTGGTATCATAGCGGGCCACGGGAGGCAGGAGCATGCGGCACGACCGGCGCTCCTTTGGGCGGCTGGAGCAAGAAGACCAGAGGTTGAAGAAGCACTACGGCCGTTGGATGGACATCGTACGATCGCCGCAGCTATAATCGTTCATATTGACTAAGTTGAAAAAGCCCTTGGTACGCGTCAACTTAGTAGGCCCACAGGTCAGCTTCCGAAACGGTGCGCCCCAGATGTTAGGGGGAGGAATCATTTTTTGGGCGGGTGAAGCTACAATATCCGAGATTGAAGAAGAAGCACGACATCCGTTGGATGGACATCCAACGGCCACTGCTACTAGAACCGTGTGTTGACTATAATAAGTTGACAAAGCCTTGCATACGCGTCAACTTCTTTTTTTAAGGGACGCGTCAACTTAGTAGGCCCACAAGTGTGTGGGAGAGAACTTATAGCCCATTTGCAATTTGTAAGAATGTAAAGCCCATTTTTGAATTCTAATGGAATTTACTACAACCCATTTACAGCTTGTTAAAAGTACAACCCATTTTCAACGATTAATAATTTCAACCAACCGTTCAAGACAGAATTCAATAAAAATTTCCCACATTTTGATGGGATCCGAAATATTTTTATCCCGAAATTTCTAGTCAGATTAAATATAAGTTTGTATTACATAAAAATCTAACGAAACATTGCGCGCGCAACAATTAAAAATTAAGATTTTCAAAATCCATAAATAACATTTTATAAACTAATTCTATGCTTGGTGCATTTTTTATAGTTACTGCCCAGTTTTTATAATTACATCCCATTTATTATTTTAAAGCCCATTTTCCTGTTAAGCCTAATGCATCCCTTCTAGGAAAGATTTGCAGCCTAGCGGGGCGGAGAATAACAAGTTGACCCTGCCTGGGTATTCCTCAAAAAAAACGTATAGCTGAGCTAGCCATTTTCATCTTAAAAAAAATTAATATCTGGGCTGGATATCTGTCCTGGGTTAGACAGGCCACAGCCCGCCCAGTTAATACCCTGCTCTCCTCTGAACAACAACGAAAACATCGCCAAGAAAAACTCTGCAGTGCTCACGCCTCAAAAACACAAATACTGCTTGAGCTGCTTGGTCCCAGCTGTCGGCCGCACCTTGTGCAATTCTCTCGTTTATATTGACTACATAGGTTGACAATGGTGTGGGACCGTGATGTCAGGAAACCAGGAGGAAGCAAAAAATATAGTTGTACATAATAAGGAGGCACTTGCGTACGTACGGCTATGGCCCTAGTGGGTCCCTACTGTCATCCAGTAAAAATAAAGTCATCTCCTGAATCCTCATGTTCATTGACCATGTTAACAATGCTCGGCGCCACGGCGAGCGCAACAACTCAAAGGACGACGGAGAGGGCCTCGCGGGCCCCTACGAACGGGCCGACATAAATACCACTGCTCATTAAGGAAGCCAGGATCATCGGACACCTATGAGCACCTTCGAGAGACTGAGACGGCTTGAAACGGTAAGGCCGCGCTTGGGAGCTCTGGTTTATTTCACACCTGTATTAAGATAAAAGTGTAATTTACTCGTCATCGGAAACAACGCGTAAAATACAGGCGTGATGAAACTGAGGGCCCGAGGTCTGTAAGTAAAACCGAAGGGTTACGCGTGTAATTTGAGAGACCGGTGTATATTTTACTAGTCGAAATCGACCAACCAAGCGCTTCGCCCGAGACCATCTGCTTTTATTTACAAGCGTCAGTTTTACAAGCAGTTTGGTTGGGAAACGACGATCCAATCACGACCTAAGATGATGAGTTGGTCAGAAGATCATATGGTTTCACATCTAACCTACCCGACTTGTCGTATAGGCTATGAATGAAACATAATACGATGAACTTCTTAAGCACGGAAACAATAGAAGAGGATGATCTTCCTAACAAGCAAATCACTGGCATTAGATCGACATGCAAAACAATACGAAGCATTATTATCAGGAGGCACGGTGAACAGCTCGTGATGCCGCATGCCACAACATTCCAAGCTCAACTTTGCAATCAAACACAAGGCCTGGCATTACATAGACAATATTCGTAACAAACTCTTAAAATATCTTACGAAGTCAACATTCATGTGACTATGCATCTCAGCAGAGTAAATATTTACTTCGAATCAAGACAGGAATAGGAAAAAATGATTGACGTTGCTCACAGCAAAGGGCGTCCCACTCAAAAATATCAAATGCATGTCTTCTGGCTAACATCAATGGGCAAAAATTGACAAGGTTTTCCAATTCCAATATATTAAACTAATGTCAACTTTGACAAGCTTTTCCCATTCAAAATATGTAATGCCTATGATTGTGGAACGGGCAGGGTTTGTCATCAGTTTGTCATCTGATAGTCCGGTGGCTCAAGGTGACGACGAATGATTAGAGAACCATTTGATGTATTGTGCATGATGTGAAGTATTATGGAGGACATGAACCATCTGAACATTTTGTGCAGTTCCACTAAAATCAAGCTGAGCATCCCTGTGGATTTTGTATTTATATGCTACCAGAAAACAAAGACACATCAGCACACACACATGAATATTGGCCCCAATGTCAACCCACCAATCGGTGGACTAACAAACTGAAAGTGCGGTAAACAGATTACCATACCCAGATGCCCCATCATTGTTGCTTAGAGTGACATTGACAGACTTGGATTCCTGTCCTGGCTTCTTGGTACTTGTTTGGGCACTTGTTTGCCCAAAGGTTCCTCCGAACCACAAGTAAAGCAGCCATCTCTCTTTTGTCTTTCTTCTTACCCTTTTAATGGCCGATGCTGGCAGCACCATTCAAACATATAGTCCGGTGGCTCAAGGTGACAATGAATGATTAGAGAACCATTTGATGTATTGTGCATGATGAAGTATTATGGAGGACACAAACCATCTGGACATTTTTGTGCAGTTCCACTAAAATCAAGCCGAGCATCCCTGTGGATATCGTATTTATATGTCAAGAAAACAAAGACACAAAGCAGCACACACATGAATATTGGCCCCAGTGTCAACCCACCAATCGGTGGACTAACAAACTAAAAGTAAGGTAAACAGATTACCATACCCATATGCCCCATCATTGTTGCTTAGAATGACATTGACAGATTTGGAGTCCTGTCATGGCTTCCTGTACTTGTTTGGGCACCTTTTGCCCAGTGCACTCCACACGTTGTAGAGTTTCCTATGCTCTATGCAGACTAGTCATGTCACCAGCGTCTACTAATACTCTGTAAAGCTTCTCGATCATTCTTTGTGTAATGTAGCGCAACAAGGATCGCTTCTTTCTCGCAAAGTGGTAAGACCAATCGACCCACTAATGCAGCAGTTTGCCTTAGACACATTGGCTCCTTTTGTGCAGTTCAACTAAAATCAAAGTCGGAATAAAACTGAGCTTTAATTTTGATATCCCTGTAAGCAAAAAAAGGTATAAGGGAAGCAATTACTGAGAAATAATGGTTGATGACTTGTACTCCCAGAAGAAAAACATCTACTGATCTTAATGGGAAACAAAGCAGGAGAGTAGCAATTTTCAATCAGTGTGATTCATTCATAGTAACTGAGACATTATCTTAACAATGCCTTGTTTCAACATGTATAAAGAACGACAAAGCAGAAAAGTATCATTCCTAAAACAATGCGATTGATTCATTTTAACAGAGACATTATCTTAACAATACCTTGGTTAAACATGTATAAAGAACTACAAAGCAGGATAGTACCATTTGTAAAACACTCAGAATCGATATATAATAACAGAGACATTATCTGAACAATACATTTCTTAAACATGTACTCCGGCCGATCCCTAATAGAAATGGTACTCCCGCCGATCCCTAACAAGTGTTGCAGTTTTGAACTAAGATTCAGTAGTTAATTCTGAGGAAAGTCGGTACTGAAAGTCGGTACTGACCTTTCAGGACCAAGATTTGAAACAACTCGTGAGGAAGACCTAAAAGAGATCTCAACACATATATGGAAATCCGGTCTCCTTTTGTGCAGTTCCACCCAAATTAAGCGAAGCAAAATGTCGCAATAGCAACAAGTTGAATAGATATCCCTGTTTTAACATAGGCAAAAAAGGAATCAATTACTGACCAAGAAAGGAGGATGAAACATGCGGCCACAAAAATGGTAATCCCGCAAATCCCTAACAAGTGTTGCAGTTTTGAAATAAGATTCAGTAGTTAATTCTGAGAGTGGCATTGCTTAATTTTACCAATGACATTAGATTAACAAAAAGCATAAACAGTTCCAGGGGAGAGTGGGCGCAACAACAACATGGGCTTCCATCTACTTATAAAGGGGGTGATGCAGAGTTTGTTGTAACAAAGCAACAAGCATAATTTCTGGGTTGGTCCCATTAAGCGAAGCAAAATGTCGCAATAGCAACAAGTTGAATAGGTATCCCTGATTTAACAGAGGCAAAAAAGGAAACAATTACTGCCAATAAAGGAGGATGAAACATGCGGCCACAAAAAGAAGCATCTACGTTACCTTGATGGAAAACAAAGTATAGGACAGTAGCATTTCTAAAACGGTTGCATTGATTCATATTAATGAGAAATTCTCTTAAAATAGTTCAAGAGTTAATTTTGAGAGTGGCATTGCTTAAAATACAATAGCTTCAATTCAACATTTATTTAAAACAGTACCAATACAAGTAGCACAACATCTCAAAACACACTGCACGATCATGTGGATGGGACATGGGACATGCCAGCACCATGTGCGTCCACACGTATAAATGGGTGATGCAGAGTATGTAGCCAAGCAGCATATCTGCGTTGGTCCCATATTTGTTCTCTTTGAAACTTTTTCCGATGTGAGGGCAGCAAATCTAGTCCTGCACAAACTACCCGACCCCGCAGTTTCTTTCCCTTTTCAACAAAGAGTTGGGTTCCTTACAGATGTGTGTACTGGGTTACCCCTTTTTCCCTTTTCAACCAACAAAGCGGCTGGATAGCTAGTCTATACTACTTTCCCTCCCTCCTTTCCTCATTGAACCACGTCCTAGATTCATGCTCCACCCCACCGCACCCTTCTTTCCTCTTTGAACCAAGACCTAGATTCGACTACAGAATCGAAAAAGATCAGCATGCAGCTAGACCAATGACGGTTTCAAAGAAACTTATACGGTTATACCTTAGGGTCGTCGGGATGTGGCAAGGCGTGCGGCGGGAGGTCGGATCTGCTCACACTACGTAGGACAGCGAGGAAGAAGGGGTCGGTGGCCCTCCCGCACAGGCGCTGGGTGAAAGAGAAAAGCGCTGCCGGCAGTGGATTGCCTCCCTCGCCGAAGCGATAGAGTGAATGCTGCACCTCCTCCCCTTCCCTGTGCGACGGGATCCGGACGCCTCCTTCGCCAACTATCCGTGAGGGGGGTGAGAGAGACAGAGGCCACAACGCAGTCTTATTTAGATCTGGTGAAGAGGGTGAGAGACAGTGCATATAGCAAACCCTAGCAAAGGAACGCTGAGCCTCCAGCGTGTGTGTGTGTGTGTGTGTGTGTGTGTGTGTGTGTATATAGTGCGGTGAGAGTGTGGAGAGTGCAAACCCTAGCGAACAAGCGCTGAGGCTCCAGCTTATATATATCTTGTAGTCTGCACGTTCGAGCTCCGGTGCCTTAGCACTGCTTTTGGGTCATGTGTGGTGGGCCAGCCACATTTTGGGCCCACCTGTCATAAACCCAAAGGCAGGTGCACTAAAGTCAATGAAGCTGCGTCCATATAGTACTCATGTATACGACTAATATATAGTGGAGTGGTTTTCTTATTCTCTCCATAACAATCATTTTAAATTGTGTAAGTACGAAACAAAACTCTTTATTTAACGTACCAGTGAAGAAAACTACTACTACTTCCGATGAACTAACGATCCACGTGTCCTGGTCGCACTTCCGTCCTTCACGTGCGCTACACTACCCTCCCTTAAGTGAACAACCACAGATGCGCCAAATTATCGGGAACGTGTGAGAGTGTGTACAAATAAAGAATTTTAGTTTCAATTATCGGAAAGGTTTGAGAGTATGTACAGTTTACCCTCTCTAATAATTATGGTTTGTTGTGTTCGGCCTAAACTTGGTCAAACTTTACAAAGTTTGACTTCAGTCAAATCTAATATGCAGAGTAAATAAAACCGAGGGCTACTACGTCCATCCGGGTTTTTAGTCCACACCATTTTTTAATCAAAGTTAATAGCCGGACAAAGAAAATTACAGAGGAGCTGGAGACAAAGTTGTGAGAAGGCTTAGAAATCAATACAAAACTTATGCTCTTAATACCAACGTCGATCCTTCTTCAAGGAAACATTTGGTTCGTAGCCAATTGTGTGATAAAATTGCACCAACATGAAAGATGACTGCGTCTCCAACGCAACCAAGGTGAACTGACGAAGGATATCATCTTTGTGGGTGATAAGCAAAGAGCACTGATGGAAGACAGCTTGTTTTTCATTGAAAATCGATCAGCTTCACCAGCCGACGCAACCATGAGGCACAACCATGAGTATCGATAGGTCATCGTGGTGATGCATCATCCATTTGGCATCAAGTTTGGGTGAGGCACCTATGAAGTTCGACAAATCCTCACTGTGGTCTGTTTCTTCTCAGTAGTCAAGCTCGAGGAAGGAAGAACCACATGGCAGAGGACACTGAGGCGGAACAACAATGGCCATCCAATTTTGTGCAGTTCCACTAAAATTGAGGAAGACATGCCCGGGTATGGAGATACGCATCGCTGTTTCAAAAAATATAAAAAAGGGATATAGTGTTGTTACTTTGTTTTACAAGATTAACAACGGCATCTCAATTGTCAATAAGAATTAGGAAAAGTACACCAACAAACAGAAGCATCATGATTATCTTGATGGGAACTAAACCAGGATACCCGAGAAAAACAAGCATTTCTTCATTTAACTAGTGATAGTATTAGATTAGCAGCAGCAATAGGAGCAATTGGACAATGACCGCACAACCACCATGTACTTTTTGTCGAAACAAAATGTATACCTCCACCGAGGCATAAATCAGGACAACTTTTCGAGTGGCATTTCCTCTATAATAGTAGGTGATGTTGGACCAGCCGTGAACCCTAGCTACTATACATGGGGAGCTGGGGAGTAGTCGCATAGAAGAAAACCCGCATGCAGCGACCTGGGGAACTGGACCAGTACAAGAAGTTATACCTCAGGTGGGCGAGAAGTCGCTTAGGCGGGCGGGCGGGATCTGCCCACACGACGGCAGCGAACAAGGGCGAGGATGACCTTCGTCCGCGCCAGCGCTGGCTCCAAGAGGACGGTGCGCATCGGCTTCCTCCATCGCCGACGGTGACAACGTCAACGCTGCACCTCCTCACCTCCCGCAGCGGACGGGATTCGACCGGATCTGTGACCATCGGTGAGGAGAGAGATAGTGTGGACACTGTTATCTTGTTTTCATATGGAGAGGGTGAGAGAGCGAGACGCGAGAAACTCTATCAAATAAGAGGCTATAATGGAGTAAAACAATCTCTCCATAGCAGTGGATTTAAATAGAATACGCGTGCTCTCGGAAAAAAGAAACGAAAACTGGCGGACAATTTTTTAACGTACCAAGAAAGAAAACTCGATCAAAAACACGCCCCCGCTTCCAGGTCGCGAGAGTCGTCGCGCACACACACATAGACATAGACATGCATATCTGTGTTTACGTAAAATTCCATTTCCATCTCCATCTCCAATCATACTTGTCCAACTGGCACATTATTTACGTTGTTAATTATATACGCGGCAATATTAACGGACAACATCTCTTGTTTGAGGGCGTCCGGACCGCTGCCACGACCGCTCGTGACCAACCCGAACCCTCTTCATCACCCGCGCGTGCTTTCCGCCCGAAACGATCAGTGTCGCATTCATGCCCGGCCAGAGCAGACGCGACCTCTCACTGGCGCCGGCATTGAAGCGGCGCGCCGGCCGAGAGAGCGTCGCCCGCGCTGCTTCCTGGTGCACGCGACTGCTCCGTGTTCAAAGGCTGCAATAGCCGGCCACAACATGCATGTAAATAGTTCTTGGGAGTCCGTGCTACAGATAGCTGTCCTCCCCAACTCGTCAATCTCTTCCAGTAGTACTAGTACTCCATGGCGCGATCCATCGACAAGCAGGCGGGGAAGTTAGCGTATACTCGGTTTGCGGCGAGTGGCATGCCGAGCGACCATGTGGGGTCGAGCCATGGAGGAGGGTGAGACACGAACGCGACAGACGTGATTTAAACGTTGGTTTTGCTCGATGGCGCGATCCAACGAAACGAAATGTTGGTTTCTCTCCGTTTCCATTTTTTCTCAGGAAAAACGGAAACTTTCCACACCATTTTCATTCCTGCTCCAAGGTTGCCCCGTTACAACATTCCATCAAATACAAAGGAAAACTAACACGCATGCTGATGCATCTCAATGATTCACAGATCATAGCCAATATTTACTTCACAACTAAAGACAAAAGTTGTGAGAGCATGTACGAAAGAAAAACTACTGATGGGGTCACTACGACTCAAACCCTAAACCCTAAACATGATTTAATTTCCTGGCCAGGTAGAACCTGTCGAAGGAAAGACATCTGGCACCCTCGGATCATATGATGCTTTTGTGCAATTTCACTAAAATCGAGCTGAGCATTCCTGATGGCAAAGATATTGAAGAAGTGTGATTAGAATAATAGTAATGGCACTAGTTCATGAGACATAAACTTATCACAAGTAGAAGCCGGTAGAAGTAGAGAAAGATCGACATGGAGATGGAGCTACGTGGGGAGCTGCGGCAGTGAAGCAAGCCAGCTCCAAAAGGAAGATGGACTACCTGGGACGTCGGGATGTAGCTAGAAGGGCGGTTGGGACGCGGCATCGGCCCATACCGCGGTGACCCCCCGATTGGGATGCACCGACTGTGGATTTTCTCCCTCGCTGATGTCGACCGCGTCTACGCAGAACATTGTTCCCTTCCCTCAACTGCGGGATCAGGCCGGATATGTGACCAGTGGTGTGGCCATTGTCGTTCGATGCTTGTGAAGAGAGCAACCCAAGCAAGAAGGCTTGTAGCTTAGGCTCCTGCTAGTGTATATATAGTGGTTTTCTTTTTCTCTCCATATCAACCATTTTATATTGCGTACGTGTCATTGAAGAGTGAAATGATGGTTGCTTCTTCCGACTAACTTACTGTGTGATTTGACTGCTCCTTTAGTGGCCCCTACACGTACTCCCCCTACATGTATGCAACAGTCACACGTACACATGGACGCAAAAACACGCGCGACGCCCTAATGCATGCATGTGTAAGCACACGATGGAACACACACGGTCACACTCAAGTGCTCAACCTACACGTGCATGCACACACATACTCAGCCAGGGTGAGCTAGTGACTGTATAAACACCGGAAAATGTATATATTAAGCGCAATGAGCGTATTATGAAGTCCACTGACCGTATTTTTACAAATATACAGTGATGCATGTTGTATTTATCTCGTTTGAAATTAAGCCATATTAACCGGAGAGGAGGCAGTATGGACTAGCATTACTTTGTTGTGTCCCGTCAACTTGCCGAACAAGGAGAAGCTTGCAGGACGGGAGAAGCTTGCGCGCGGTGGCTCGCAGGACAAGGAGAAACTTTTGACTAATGCAAGCTGTCCTTCGCTCAGGCGGTGGACGTGCAACAGTTAATTCGGTGTCAGATTGTCAGAAGCATACACTATACTAGTACTATTATTGTTGCACTTCCCGAAGAGGCGAAAAGCCAAGCGCAAAGTTTACTAGTACTACTACTATAGTCTATAGAGGTACTATACTAGTACTAGGAACCGGATGGAGGAGCGTCTGCACTCTTATTATATTTTTAAAATGTGATAAAGCAATTTTCAACACATTTGGTTCTCTTCGAGGGTTCTCGCATGTGATAATAGAAGTTGATTGCATGGAACACTCGCCACAATTCTTGCTTAATTCTGGCTCATATCCTATTACAAATAGGAGCACTCGATAATATTTCCTCTCTTTTTTGTTATTCAGCATGTAACATGTCAGCAAACCTTGCGGTGCATCTTTGTGCGAACCGTGCTTGCTGCACTTTGAATGTGGCCGAGAGCTGGCTTGATGAAACACCTCGCTTCCTACTTCTTCTTTTTTGCGGGGTACCTCGCTTCCTAGTGACCAATGTCTTGGATGATCGTCCTAAGAATGCTTATATATGAATAAAGCTCTCTCATTTACCCGCAAAAAATATTAAGCCATATTAACCGAAAAGGAGGGAGTATGGACTAGCACTACTTGTTGGTGTGTCCCGTCAACTCGCAGAACGAGGAGAAGCTTGCAGGACAAGGTGAAGCTCGCTTACGCCTTTTGACTAATGCAACGTACCTCGCCCAGACGGTGGACATGCATCAGTTCATTCGGTGTTAGATTGCCAGAGGCATACACTGTAGTACCGAACATGCGGAGTACCATCATTGTTCGACTTCACGAAGAGGCGAAGAGCCAAGCGCAAGGTTTAGTAGTACGAGTAGTACTACTAATAGAACCGCGTGGTGGAGCCTCTGTACTCTTATTTTTATTAACCTTTGATAAAGTACACATTTATTCCGGAGAAGGGCGAAAAATGGCAGCCCAACATGTAATGATGATATCGATCAACCATGCTCCAATATATCTTGGCCTCCGTGCGAGCCCGTCTGTGTGTTCTCGCTCCTCGTCTCTCTCAAGGAACGGCGGGTTGGCCATTTTGTCGTCAATTGAGATCGGTTTGCTCACACTCCGGTCCCACATGTCAGTGATATGCCAAGACGAGGTGCGTTGACCGACTGGCCATACGCATACTTGGTTTTGCACCTTCATACTACTCCTCCCTCCGTCACAGTTTACAGGGCGCGCTTCATTATGATGCATTTCTCCCAATGCATTTCCACCACCAGAGAGACTTTAGACGCGTTTGGTTTAATGCTCAATTAATTAGGGCGTGGTAACCGCAATTTTCTATCGATGTAGTACTATGGAGTGGAGTAAGTGCATGCATGTGTCTACTCGGGGTGGAAGCACTGCATGCATGTGTGTACGCATTATTTCCTCTAGTAATAGACGCCGTGCTATAACTACCAATGCTATTTTTCAGGACGATCGCTAGTTGCCTTGGTCCCAGAGACTTTCTCTTTTTCTGAAGCGCGCTCTATAAATAGTGACGGATGGAGTAGTATGAGCGGATTCAAAGAAGAGCGTATTGATGGTTGCTTCTTCCGAGCAACTTACAGTGGGAAAGGTGGGGCTTATGATTTGATTGCTCATTACTCACTATTAATGCGGCGCAACGACCGGTCTGAGTCTCCCATGCGGCTGTGCACCACCCCTCGGTTCTTAAATATACTCCGGAGTATTTTTCTTTCTAGAGATTTCAACGAGTGACTACTCAAATATTTGTCTTTTTAGATATTCAAATGGACTACTGCATACGGATGTATATAGACATATTTTAGAGTGCAGATTCACTCATTTTGCTCCGTATGTAGTCACTTGTTGAAATTTCTAAAAATACAAATATTTAGGAACGGAGGGAGTACACATACACGAAGCAAAATGAGTGAATCTACACTCTAAAATATGCCCATTTGAAATTTGTAAAAAGACAAGTATTTAGGAACGAAGGAGTATAAATTTGTGCATGGCACATGGACCCGGATGCTGAAGAGGCTTCTGACAATGCTATCAAGCTTCCAGCATTTGTTTACATAAGTGACGTACTATGCAAATAATTTTCCAGCGGCATGAAATTGTACAATGGTGTGAGCGTTCAGCTTTTGTTTCGTGTGTCTTGCCATCGATGCTCTTCCGGAAACAATAAAAAACTAACTTCCTTGCTAATCAGAGCTAATATTTACATCACAACTGAAGACAAAGTTGTGAGAAGGTGTTAAATTAAAATTGATCCATGCTTTCATTGGCAACAATGTCCCCCCAGCTCTGTCTAAATCAACAAGGCTTGTTGGGAAAAAAAGTAGATGTCTGGAGCATTCAACATTCTGATCATTTTGTGCAGTTCCACTAAAATAGAGCTGAGCGTCCCTGTTCCAAAGATATTAAGTGTGATTACGATAATAGAGGACTGCTGATGAAACAATAAACACACAAATAGAAGCCGGTCACCTTTGCAGTCTCTCTTAAGACTAACTAGTTGGAGAAGATTAGGCTCGGAGTTGGATGAGGAGGATAGAGCAAAACCAATCTCCCTTTGTGCAGTCGCAATGAAATGTAGAGACGTTGCCCGTGTAACATTTTGGCAAAACCGCACAAAACACTCTTAAGAAAAAAGTGATTCGTGCAGTTCACCGAAAGGTCACAATAGCAACGAGGTGAAATGGATAGCCTTGTTTGCAAAAAAGAGGTAGAAAGGAAACAATTACTGGCCAATAACAGTTGATGACACATGCGACGACAAAAAAGAAGCATATTCCTTGTCCTAAGGGAAGATAACAACATGATTGTGTTTGTCTAAAACGGTGTGAGGACGATATTGCAATATGAAAAGTACGCCGGACGAGCTACGTTTTGGGCAAAGAACTATGGAAGATCCACATGCAGCGACGTGGGAAGACGAGCAGTGGAGCAAGGCCGAAGGGGATACCTGGAGGTCGTCGGGATGTAACTAGGTGAGCGGCGGCGGGCGGAATCTGCCCATACTGCGGCAGCGAGCAGGTGGCGTAGGCCCTACCATGCCGGAGCTTGGTCAGAGAGAACGGCGTGTGCCGCAGATCGGGACGTGCTGCCCCGGCGCCGTCGAACGGAGAAACGATGCACGTCCTCCCTTTTCACGGGCGGACGGGATGTGGCCGGATCAGTGACCAACGGTGAGAGAGAGAGAGAGAGGCCACCGCAGCCTTGTGTGAGATACTCTGAAGAGAGACAAACCAGGCAGGCAGGCTCCATTATATATAGTGGAGCGGACTACCTTTTTCTCCATAAAAATTGTTTTATATTCTGTGTACGTGCCATTGAGCGATATAACTTTATTTAAAAATAACGCGCCAATGCATCAAGTCAAACTTTGTTTTGTGCACGCGTGGTACACGACCTCCGTAGGTAAACAACCGCTACACGCGTTCAAATTAGCACGTGGGCTGCCATTTCGTACAGAAATGAGCTCCACCGTGTACCCGCGCGGGTGTGGCTGGGCACGAAGCGTGAGTACGTGCACAGTGCACCTATTCTCTTCTTGTATACGTACACCACCTACGTGGGGTTGTGTGAGAGAGATAGTACAAACGTAGAGAGATATAGTGTGTGGGTTCGTGAGAGTTTTTTTGGGGGGGGAGGGGAGGGTGGGGTCAATCAAAAAATGTAACATATGCAATGTGTGTGAAATAGAGTCCTGGATATATCATATATATAGAGGGGGCGATCCACGAGAAGAGAGTGGAGGTATCATCGGCTTGAGGTGTCCATAGAATCGAAGAGAGGGATGATGTATGTGTGTGTGTGCACGCGATCGATAAAGAGTGCCATCGAATTTGTGTGTGCCCACGTCAAAGATATAGAGTGGCTGGCCCTCTTTGGAGCGTGAGAGGGACATGTGCAGTTTGTCTCTGTGGCATGGATACCTACCTACAGCGCTCGACTATCGGTGTGTGGTGGGGGGGAGGGAGGCCTAATTAACTATAGAGGTACAATGGCTGGTATATGTGTGGAGGAGGAGAGAGGCCTACCTCATGTATTAAGGGAGATCGATCTACCTCATTTATTAAGGGAGATCGATCGTCATCCATGCATATGTGTAGGAGAGGAATAAGGTTGGGAGAGAGATGATCTAGAGTGTTGGAGGGGGTGGTAGTGGAGTTGCTTCTAACAAATGGTGGGATAGGCTTGCTAGACAACCGGAGGGCACGCCTGCAATATCAATAAGAGAGGGGATGGCTGCCTGTCTATGCACGTGCGTGTGAGAGACGGGTCAGGAGGCATGCACGAATGATGGGAGCGATATGGATGTGGTAAGCAGACATAACTACATAGGAAGATCAATCATCCTTTGTCAGAGAAAGGAGAGACATAACTTATGAGGTATGTCGACCGATGGGGGGGGGGAATAGTTAAAGTCGACCTAGGTATATGTTGGGAGATCGATCGGTATACATGCATGTGTGTGTTAGAAGCAAATGAGGCACGGGGAGAAGGATAGAGAGAGAGGGATGCATCTAGGAGGTGGTGCGAGAGTCATACTATATCGAGGGGGGAGAAGTGTGCGAGTACGAGATCGATGAAAAGAGTGGTGGGAGTGAGGCATGGACGGTGATAACAGAAGAGGGAAAGCTTGTGTTTTGTGCTAGGCACACCTGACTAGAGAGGAATATCGATCGATGTGTGCCGTAAAGAAGGAGCTAGGGGGCCTACACACACCATGGGTGAACGACCTAAAGTGAAAAGACGAATTTGCGCGATGGAGCTAGAGAATGTTGAGGGAGGGTTAGAGGGATGCGGGCGTCTGCATGCATGAGAGAAAGTTAGCGATAGCTAGACAAAGATAAGAGGATTGTGTGGGTGTAAAAGACTAATAGAGATCATACTTCATTATAAAAAGCGAATTCGGATATTTGAAGAATTTATCATAGTGTTTTAAACCGATGCATGTGTGAATATATATAACGGTGATACACATGGTGTGGTTATGAACATGTTATACTACATATAATATATTTTATCTCTAATCTTATAAAAACCGGAGTTGTTGATGATGGTGCCATCCTGCAATATAGGCCGTCCGATTTATATCTCATTTGATAGGAAGGAAACTATGGCAATTTTGAAAAAGATACCCACACCCCTCTTCATGTTTGCAAATTAGGCCTCCCTTGATCATGTTGATGTTACGTGGAACGCATGGGCATCTTGCTAGTACTACGATAACATATAGAACATTGATCATAATTTGGGCTAATGTGTGGCTTTTGCAGCTCAGGTCTAAATACTTGTCATAATGTAGGGGGCGGGGCACTATACTATGTGTGATAAACACGGTGTACACGTATGGAACATGGTTTAGATTATGAATATATAGTTAGTACATCAAATGTAGTGTTATTTGGAATAAATATCAAGTGTATTCAAAAAATAGAATTCAAGTTCATGTTGTACACATAGTTCATATCTATCTCTATAGTAATCATGTGGTGTGTTATTAAGGTAATACACGAATGATGATTGAAGTTGGCAACAATCATGATTGTAGATTTGTTATTGAAATAGAGAAACAAATTCAAATCCAGTTCGAATTGCAGCTGTAGTATAGACATTTGGAATGCACTAAAATGTTGGTATGAGTAGGTTACATGCATTATATAGCAAGCAAAAAAATTTAATTGGACATAACATAGATTCATACTACCGAATAGCATTTAATTGCACTAAATTGTTGATATGAGTAGCTTTAAATAGCATTTTTTATAGTAAAATGGGGCAAGACTCTCTCTTTGTGTGGTGTGAATAGTTTTATTTTTTTCGTTTTCTTTTTGGTTGAGGGAAGTGCGAATTGATTTGGTACGTATAAGTACAATATTACACGTTAGGCTTGTCCCTAAAATTCAACCCGCACCTTGTTATATCCCAAAAATTCAGATACCGTGCTCCCAAAACTGGCGCCTTCACAACCCGCGCTTGCTATCCCAAAATTACAACGCGCGCGAAAGCTCCCTCCAGTTACCAAATCCCGACACGCGAAATCCCCCTTCTAACCCTAAGCCGAAAGGGCCGCTAGTTCAAACCGGTGCGGGGTACTTTTGTAACACACCCTACATTTTAGACAAGCGCGTTCCTAAGTCATGGTTCACCCCCTCTCATCGCCTCCTTTTTGCCATTCGAAATCCCATGCCGCCATAACCTCTCCGCTCGAGCCGCGAAACCCCACCCTCCTCCGTCTGCCACCTCGCTGATGCCCAGCCGGAGCCTCTTCCCCGACGATGTCGTCCACCGCAACAGCTCAACGTCCCTCATCCACCTCCCCGGATGAGGATCCGTCGTCCATCTCGTCGTCCCGCCGGTTCAGCCGCCCCGTCCTCCACCTCCAAGGAGCTGCTCCGACGATCGCCTCGTCTATCGCGACTGCTCCATCCCCACAGCGCCGCCTTAAACCTGCTCCACCGGAACCGCAGCATCCTCACCGACCCCTCGGACGAAGCCGAGGCCTACTCGGCGCCACCAAAGAGGTTGTACACTCATCGCATCGCACCTTCTCCTTAGCTCGACCTCCCAGCACCGACGGTGCTCCATCCCGCACCCCCATGGAGCGGCTACCTTGAAGCCGGCGCCGGGGGCGACATCTCCACGGCGGCTCTCCCCAAGTGCGAGGCCCCTTCGGTGACGACGTCCATACCAGCCGGATCTGCTACTGCTGCTCCGGCTCTCGCTCGATCGCTCGCTTGCCCAGCTGCTGCCGCTCCGGCTCTCGCTCGCTCACGCTACTGCTGCTGCTCCGGCTCTCGCTCGCTCGCTCGCGCTGCTGCTGCTGCTCTCCCCCTCGCTCGTGCTGCTGCTCTGCTCCGATTTAGCTACACTTCAGTCGACTGAATCGACTTTTGGGTCAGTCGATTTTCAGGGGGTGGGGGGCTCGCCGGAGTTAAGGAAGAACCACCCGCAGCGGGGACGGGGGCTCGCCGGAGAGGTACCCCACTATCTATCTTAGGGTTCATGGTGGGGGGCGGGGGGCCTATAGGGCTGGTCGGGGCGGCGGCGGACCGACGGTGGGGAGTTGTTTCGGGGCGGCGAGGTAGCGTTGGGGCCGGCGGTTCGACCGGTAGTGGCTGGCGGCTCAGGGGGGTGCAGGTTAAAGATGAACTGCAGGCCCTCCCTAAACTACATGTCAAGTGCCTCTCTACTACCATTGCGTTCAGTTTCGAGAGTAATATTCAGATTCCACCGTAAATTTCAGTTTCGACAGTTAAGTTCAGAATCAACAGTTTTTACCTCATCTGTTGTAGTCAGGTGGTTTTTGGTGATGTAAATTTTACATCTATTTTACATCATCTATTGGAGATGCTATTAGAACCCCACTTGAGATTGACGATGTACATCTTGTCTTTGCTTGACCTTGACGTCTTATGGCTCACCGGGGCTGCTCCAACGACGTAAGCGATCCATCACAATGTAGCAAAGGCTCCTGGATGCCGCCTCTGATTCCTCAGATCTTCCTCCACACCTCCGACAGCCACCTCGGCCTCAACTACTTCGACGACCAACCCAATGATGCTGAGGTCGACATGGCTACTGCAAAGAGGTTGTACACTTGTTGCATCACTTATTACTATACATTCATGTCGATCCATTAGGGCTATTTTGGTTCGATGGAAAAACATATCAATAGGGAATTTTCCAATGGCACTCTACTATTCAATTATTCATGCATTTTGTTGAAAGGAATGAAGCAAAACATCCACCTGGACCTACTTTTCAAAATCCTATGCATGAAAACAAGACCAAGTGCATTAGTGGCAGAATAACATTCTAATTGTACACGCTTTCATATGGTTTCACTTTATTTTGGCCATGTTTCTTTGCATTCCTCTGCTCTTCCAATTCCCGTAAACCAAATAGTAAAGCAATCATCATCTGTCTTTTTATTAAATTAAAGCAATCATCAGCCTGCTATCATTATTTTTGGATCCATCCACTGGTTGTTACCATCACTCTAAATTTCTGCATGCTCTCCTTACATAATCTCACCATATTTTTTTCATATGCATGTCAGATATTGTACACAGTCATGCCGAACATGTAGAGAAAAAGAGAAGAGTTTTATGCGCGGCAATACAATGTCATGCAGACATCGCTCCATGGTGGGTTCAATGGCAAAGCCTCCCCACCCCTCTCCGTGATTGTAATCCAGAGGAAGATATCTGTTCGAGGCGGATTCAGATGTCACCGACCACTCCTATTTACCCCCAAGGTGTTTGCTCTACCTTGGCATGATGATGTTAGTCATATCATGCATATGTTGCCTTGCAGTGCCTACTTTTGACATCATATATGTCATCTGCTTAGTTTAGACATGTTCTGTAATGCCACCTGTTTAGTTTCTCTATCATATATGGGAATTGTGCAGTCTCATGTCTTTTAGCCAGCCATAATATACGTGAAATGTGCAATGCCATCCTGTTTAACCAGGCATCATATATTTGAATGATATCTTGCCCATCATTTTCTTCATTACATTTCCATTTGTCGACAATGTTTGTACATTAAACTACTCTTCCTGTGAATCAGCCATTTGGGTGGGAGATTGAAAAATCTGGAGTGAAAACAAGGCCTTCAAATACAGCGGTGCTACTGTCAAAGCAGATCTCTTGTTGGGTCCCGATAGCTCATCGGAGATGGATTCGTAGACAGATGACCAGTCCTATTCCCCCACCGAGGTGTATGCTCTAACTTGGCACGGTTATACTGCTCATATCATGCATATGGTGTCTTGCGTTGCATAGATTAGACATCATATACACAATATTCAACACAATGTTCTTAGTTTAGACATCATATCTAATGCCCTCTGTTTAGCATATAAATCACATATGTGAATTAAATGATGCGATCATGATTACTTAGATAACATGTAGGTGAATTATGCCATGCGATCCTGTTTAGTTATTCATCATATCTTTGAATTATGTTATGCTATGCTATCCATTTTAGATAGACATCATATATGTGAAATTATGTCATGCTATCCGTTTTAGTTAAACAATATACATGTCAACTATTTCATGTCCTCTGTTTTCCACACTATCTATTGCATCTGTCTCTCATACAATGTATGTACATTCAACTATGTTTCCTGTTTATCAGCCATTTGAATTGGAGCGGGTGATGCCAAAGATTCAGCGGACTAAAAACACGGTCTTCAAATAAAACAGTACTACCTCTTGGTGGAGATAGCACCCCGGTTGTACATGCACAAGAACCAACCCTACCACACATTACCCAAACTCTTGCTGATTGTACCCCTACTGCGATGGACAGAGAACCAGCTTCACCCAATCTAACCCCAACCCCAGCAGATAGTAACCCAGTTCCTGTTGACACAACACCATCTCCACCACAGAGCTCCCAAACAAGAGAAGTTAGTAGTAAGGCAGCTTCAAAGGCCCAAAGGGCCAGTACTACCACGGCGAACCCCAACTCCACCAGTTAGTACGCCTTTTCCTGTGGAGGAAGCACAACCAGCTAGTCGTAGTTTAGCAACTATCGCATTTGATGTTGTTAAATCGTATGTTCGTATCTTCCCATCTTGGAAATATTATACTAAAGATGAAGGAAAATGCCATTCTGGTGTGTTTGTCCAGGAGTTATGTGTAAGTAATGTTATTCATGGCAATTACTTTGCTTTGTCCCATACATCCTACCTCCATGATGGTTATAATACAACAAATTTTCCCATTTTTCTCTATAGAGAAGGACCGATTTGGAAACTCATGATGAGGTAATGTGCTAATACCTTTGCTATCTTCAAAAATGCTTGGTGGCAGTATCGGAATTACCTGAAGAAAACGTACTTCACCGGCAAAGAAACTCGTCAAATTCCCTTACGTTCTCCTGAGACACATTCTTTGGGCGATGATCGAACGCCTTTGTTCTATCTTGGTCCCGAACCAAGAATGTGGCAAGGTCTATGAGCTCATTTTCTATTTTAAGTACTATATTTTTGCGTCTTACTGTACTCTGTTCATGTAGAACAAGTGCCTAAACTTGAAGAACAATTGTTCTAATTTAAGATTCCATTGCTATCATAGTTCAAAAAAGCGTTAGGCGTTAATTGTGCGTTTTGCCACCGCCTTGCGCTTTACTGACCAAAGTGCATGCCTATGCGCAGTTATGCACAAATTAAGCGTAGTTATGCGTAATGCGTTACGCCAACGCCTAGAGCCTAGGCGCGCTTAAGCGCTCGCTTAGGCGCGCCTTTTTTAACTATAATTGCTATCGTGCATACTGCTTTGCTCTTGTATCACTGTATTTACTCATACAAACTTATTTTTAAATTGAAGGATCTAATCGAAACTTCAATGGCACAGCAGGTATGTTCACGCATGTTTCTTTAGCAGGCTTGCTCTTATCAATAGCTCTGTTGATTTCAATTTTAATTGTGTATACAGTTGACTTCTCATATCATGCACATTACTAGCATCACAACAGAGCCGATAGTGTTGTTGTACATGTATACCCGTGGTACCCATCTGAAATCTTGTTGTGCCGTGTAGTTTCCCACGCTTTGTATTCTTTCACTGCTGCTTTGTCTTGAACTGATATGATTTGAACCGTGTCTCTATTTTGATTTGGCAAGACAATGCAGTGACCATAAAACATATTTATATGTTTGTTTGATGCTTTTATTATGTACTAGTACTTGGCAATAGAAGACTTGGTAGTTTAATCCTGTCCACCTTACTAATGAACTGGTTCACCGAAATGAGTTTCATATACTAGTACATGCTAAATTGTTATGCGTCTGCTTGTTTCTTCTTTTAGAATGCTGACAGAATATTGGGGAAAAGTGCCTTATTAAGCAATGGTAAAGGAAGTAATGCAGATAAGGTTCAGGATAGTGACACATCCTTGTTGGTCTCCAACAAAGCTGATAAAACAGCTAAGGAAGACTATCTCGAAGACAATGAGACAACCCCAAAGTCCTGTCTTGGTTCAGTGTTGGAGTTACTAGCCACTACCGCTTGCACAAGCTATTCAAACTCACTGTCTGAATTAGTTCGGTTTCTTGAATCTCAACTACAAGCTGAAAGACATCGATTAGCTGTGCTGCGACAAGAAGCGGAAGGACCGCGGAAGTCCCTGGAGCATTTAGATGCATACTTTCTGGTGCAACAGCAAGCGTTGGAGGATTTTAGCGCCAAACAGGACAAAGCTAATAAGCTTGCTAAGCTTATTGCCAGCATGGTGGATACCATGTTTCTTGAGCTCTTATGAAGTTGTTTGATTATGCTCTTGTTTTGTCTTTGCCGCGTTTATTTGGTAATCGGTGGCCAATTTTGACGCCAAAGTGTATGTAATATCTTTGCTTTGTTCCCTATATTTACCTTTGGTGGCGAACTTTGATACCCAGTGGATGTAATATGTGTAATAGCGGTAATTGGCTAGCGTTAATTGCTTGCTTATTTATTTCCTTATTGTCTTGTTTAGTTGTTTGCTTGTAGTCACTGCAGTTCTTTTTCTGTGTTTTTCTAGTGGCCACAATAACCTATTTTTGGAAACTAGGCCAAAATAACCATGGCAACACACGGACTGTTGTAACCATGGGCCTCTTGCGGGCCGTATGATTCATGGGCCTTCTACGGGCCGTAGGATCCATTGACCTTCTATACGGGTCGTAGGATCCATGGGCCTTCTACGATCCGTACGATCCATGGGCCTTCTACGGGCCGTAGGATCCATGGGCCTTCTACGGGGCGTATCATCATTTCGCCAATCATGGGTCGTACTATTCGTGGACAATAATGGGCCGTTTATTGGCCGTATTTGATAACTCTATGAAAACAGCCCAACGGGTTTTTTTCGACATGAAAACGGTCCAACGTATAAACGGGCCGACTATAACCACGGGCTGAATTTGGCCCACAAGCAGAAAATGACAGTAACGGATCGTAAGTAAACGAATGTGGAAATGAGCCCAAGAATAAATGGGCCCCGAGAAAGCCAAAAGATAACATGGGCTGGAAACGGCCCAACGGAATAATGGACCGTTAATGGGTATAAAGTGATACACTGTTCATTACGGGCCAGTTTCACCACGGGCCGTTAATGGGTATAAAGTGGTACACTGTTCATTACGGGCCAGTTTTACCACGGGACGCTAAATGGGCCAAGAGTAATAAGGGCCTCATATGGCCGAAAGACGTCATGGGCCATACATGGGCCGGAAGTTAAAGCGAAATTTGGAATTATATTGGGCGGCCGGATGAGCTCTGGGCCTAATTCGATTAGGCCGTAAACGGGCCCGGGGTTAGCGGGTTGTAAATGGGCTATATGCGAACAGGGCGTTAACAGGCTTGCCGTGGGCCGGCCCGCAACCTTTTGACCAGGGCCGACCTTTTCACAGGAATGGGCCTCTGTTGGGCCGTGCCACGTGTCGACGTATCATAGGCGCTTTGTGTCCAATGAGTGGATGACATCTGTCCCAACGGTGAGCCGACACGTGTTTCCTCCAGCCAATGATGATTTTACACGTGAAAAATCCCCATTGGTCGAGGCTGTTAACAGGTTATCGGATCCAAAACCGGACCCGATAGCTTAACGACGTTCCTTTACGGTGGATACCACGTGTCGGTCACCCTTGACGAAAGCACTTCTGTGACGCGTGATTTATCGTCATGGAAGTGGACACTTCCATGATGATAATTTTAGTAATGTCATGGAACACTTCTACGACAACACAGGTATGACTATCTTGATTCTGTCATAAATTTGTCATGGAGTACATGCATGACAAAAAACGCGACCTATTGTGACAAACATGTATCACAACAGAAGTGTTTGTTTTTATAGTGTATGGTGGATTTGAAGGCGACTCCAGGTGAGAGATGGATCAGTCGTCTGCAACCAAAGTCATCGAGCGCGAAGCACCACACCAGCTCGCTGGAGGTCGCGGACAAGGCCGCCGAGCTCAATGGTCATGCACACCCTGCACGAGTCGACCGGACCGGCTACGACGTCCTTGCGGTCTTGCCAGAGAAAATCTTTGATCACACGAGTAGCCGTCTTCATGATTGTGGCATTGTGGGCTATAGCAGAGAGCGGGTGCACGGGCATATAGTAGAGAGCACATGGCGCATCAGTGCAAGACGTTCGCCGCGAGAGAGCAAGGAGGCCCTCCAAGTAGATAGCTTCTTGTGAAGACGAACAATAAGGGGCTCGAGGCAGAGGTTTGGATTCGTCTGGTCAAGGGGGCAATTCCAGATAAGTAATAGGGAACGATGCCGCGGAGGTGGAGGGCTCTCAGGCAACCAACTAGAGGGAGGAAGAGGAGGACGCTGGCCCAAAAGATGCGGGGCAACTGGGTCCATCCACATTG
The DNA here is from genome assembly GCA_021605145.1 of Aegilops bicornis. Taxonomy (NCBI): domain Eukaryota; kingdom Viridiplantae; phylum Streptophyta; class Magnoliopsida; order Poales; family Poaceae; genus Aegilops; species Aegilops bicornis. The sequence continues at coordinate 720,559,319 of CM038670.1, read as the reverse complement.
GAGGAAGAGGAGCACAAGGGCGCAAGGAGAGGAAGCGTGCGGCCACTTTGCCGCGGGAGTGCCACCTGAGGAGCCGAGGCGTGGCGTTGTGCAGTTACAGGCGATGTGGCCAAAAAACCTACACCTCTTGCAGCGCACATCACGCAGGCACTCAACAGAAGGGTGGCCCTTGCCAAGGTAGTGGGGACAAACGCCCTTCATGGGCTGGGGGTGGCACAGGCGAGGAACACTGACGTGGCGGAGGACGACGATGAGGGCGAGGATCGGACAACACTTTCGACCGGAGGCAATTTGCCATACCTCCTTGACCGGGGCCTCTGCCAGCTCCGGGATGGGTAGAGGCGATGGATTTCCGACCTCAGGCTGCGCCGAGCCACAGGCGAGACAGGATATGAGGGGCAAGGAGCGCCTGGCTATAGGCGGGGGCAAACGTCAGGGGAAGGCACAGGCGAGGATGCCACTTTCAACCGAAGGCAATCTCCTTCCTCGACCGGCGCCTCCACCGGCTCCGGGATGGGTTGACGCGATGGATTTCCGACCTTAGGGCGTGCCGAGCCACGGGCGAGACAAAGGACGAGGGGCAAGGGGCTCCTAGTTACAGGCGGGGGCAAACGTCCGGGTGGCGGGGGGCGAGGCATGGGCGAGGAATGGTGACACGACGAGGACGAGGATGACACTTTCGACCAGAGGTGATCTGCCATCCCTCCTCAACCGGCGCCTCCGCCGGCTCCGAGATTGGTTGACGCGGTGGATTTCCAACCTCAGGCCACGCCGAGCCGTGTGCGAGGTAAGGGAAGGAGGAAGACGGGGCAAGCTCGGAGCACACCAGTTCCTAACTCTCGCCGCACAACAATAGGACAGGGAAGATCCAGCCTCAGTAGAGCACGCAGAGGATGGGCTCGACTCCAGCCAGGGAAGCCCGGGAGCGTCAGACGGTGGACGCTGGGGCCACCAGCGGCAGACTAGTAAGGGCATCTCCAGCCGCGCCCCCAACAGCCCCAGGCCACTTTTTTTTTCGGCCGCGCCAAAAAACGCCTCGCCCTAGGACGCCGAAAATCGCTAGTTTGGACCTTTTTTCCGCCCGGCGGTCATAGGCCGAACCGGCCTGAGGAGTTGCTAGGGGCTCCGCGCTAGGGAAAAGCACGCCTGGCCCACACCGGCAGGGAAAAGTTAAGGTTTTCTTCCCCCGACTTGCCTCGCACCCCCCGCGCCCTCGGCCACCACTAGCTATATCCCGGCGACGGCCGCCGGCCTACTCCGCTAGATAGCCATTCCCCGCCGGAAAATAGCAGCGCTTCGCCGCGGCAGCCCCTCCCGCAGCAGCTGGGTGTTTCCGGCCGCGGAGGCGCGGTTTAACGGCGGGTACACGCCCACCGAGCGCAAGGTGTTCGGCGTTTGGTATCTCGGTGATGGACTCGGATGAGGAGGAAGAGCTCGCCACTGCCGAGGAGGAAGCCGCGCCGACGCCCGTGAAGAAGAGCATCGATGGTGCTCGCCGCCCTCGCCAGTCTTTGGCGAGCAATGAAAAGCCGCGTCGAGGTGGCTCGGCGCCGGGCGGTGAAAGCAAAGAACCGGCATCATCTGCAAGGCTATCGTGCATGCTCTACTCCGACTACTTCGCCGATGCTCCACTTCATGGCGAGAGAACATTTCGCGCCGTTATTGGATGAGCCGAAGCTCTTCCTCGTGATTATGAATTCCATCCGGAGTTCGACAACTACTTCAAGTGCAAGATGGATTGCCTTTGGCGCTCTTGGATTCACCTCCATCCGAAGTGCACGACAGCGATGAGGATGCTTGCATATGGAGCTCCCAAAGTGATTCACTCGGCGACTATGGGCGCATGGCCGAGTCCACCAAAGATAGAGTGTTTCTACAAGTTACGTCGGGCGATGGTGGCGGTGTTTGGGCCACAATACTTGAGAACACCCAATGCGGAAGACACCGCCGGATCCTAGCCTGTAATGAAGCAAGAGGATTTCTGGGATGCTTGGAAGCATCGATTGCATGCATTGAAATGGAAGAACTGCCCATTTGGTTGGCGGGGATGTACAAAGGCGTCAAAGGCGGTTGCGATGTGGTGCTTGAGGCGGTAGCCACCACAGGACCTCTGGATTTGGCACTCCTTCTTTGGTATGCCAGAACTCACAATGACATCAACGTCTTTGCAGTGCTCTCCTGTTTTTGCCAAGCTCGTTGAGGGTCATTCTCCTCCGGTGAACTTCGAGATCAATGGGCACCAATACAACAAGGGGTACTATCTAGCTGATGGCATCTATCCGAGATGGTCGACATTTGTGAAGACGATCTCAAACCCCGTAAGGTGGAGGCAAGAACGCCCTGTTTGCGAAGCTTCGGAGGCTTGCGGGAAGGATGTCGGCGGGCATTTGGTGTGCTCCAATCTCGATTCGCTGTTGCTCGGTACCCGCTCGGACACAGTCGAAAAGATCAAATGTGGGAGATCATGACTTGTCGTGTCATCTTGCACAACATGATCATCGAGAGCGAGCAAGAAGACCCAAGTGTTTGACACTAAACCATACTACAGTGAGGTCCTCTAGCCGAAGTTGATCACCAGCTACCGGCAACTTGGACTGCCTATCTCAGTATGGTCAGGAGATCCGAGACCCACAGGTGCATCATCAACTGCAGAAAGATCTGATTGAGCACCTATGGAGGCTCAAGGGGGACGCTTTGAGCACCTATGGAGGCTCAAGGGGGACGACGCGTGATGAAATATGAGTTTTTATTTGTTGAACTATATAATTTGTATTGAACTATTTGTTGTAGTATTTTGTTGAAGTATTTGATTTTTCTGTAATAAAATATGTGATAAGGAATAATTGTGTTGATAATTGAACGCCGAGACATGACGAAACCATGCCGAATATGGGCCTATTCTCGCCCATATGGGCCGTTTATTCGCCAAAATTGGGCTGCAAAGTGAGCCAATTTCGGCGCCTGGGGGTGACGACTGGGCGCAAAACCGCCCTCAACGCTAAGTGTATCGCCGGCTCGCCCCCAGGGAGAGATTTGTATGCGTCCTGGGGGGGCCAACGACTGAAGATGTCCTAACATCATGGTGCGTAGCAATCCTACGAATCAAATGACCTGTATTAGAAAAAAGATCTACGGATTGTAATTCCGCAAAATTTCTATTAAAAATCTTTTAATCCAAGAAGTCCTGAATTGTACATCTACATGTCACCTTCTGTTCTTTTTTACCTAGCCTGGATCATTTCTTTCTCCGCTTCTCACTCTTAGCAGGAAGGCTTTCATGAAGTTTCATCCGGCCTCCCCCCTTGTTGAAAGCGTGATACGTAGCTACACTGGGAGATAAACTAGCGAAACAAAATGGAAGATCTAAAAGTTTTCATGAGCTTCTGGGTTGCGGCATATCCATCATACCCTGGGACATGAACACTATGACACCACATTGGTGAGGTGCTTTTTTCTTTCCTCTTTTGAGATTACCTGAGCTTTTGGTTGCTTTACATAGCAATATACAAGATATAAACCAAGTGCAAACAAGAGACCACACTAATGGTACACTGCATATGTTACACACAGATGTTGCTAGTATTTACTCGCCTAATTACTAAGCTAAGAACTCCCATAAATTAAACAGATTGGCTAGGCAGCTCCCTAGGAACAAAATTAAATGCGCCAAGCCTCTGAAACCTGCTGCTTCTTAACATCAGCCATGTGATCAACACCACCAATATGAATGTCAGAAATAAAAATATTTCCATGTCAATCATTAATATCTTGGACCCATTGCAAGCCTGCAAAAGACAGTATAAGAATCATATGTAACTGATTTTGACTTAAGAGAGCTACGCTAAGTCGCAAAACCAAGAATGGAATTGATTAAGAGTATCAAACTTTCAGTATTTAATAAAAATAAAGTGGAGGTGTTGTACTACAGAAAAACAATCGAATTCCTAGTATTTTAAGAAAAAATTGCTAAAGGGTTGAGTTTGTCCCATTGACTGTCCACCACCATGTCACGTTCCTTTTTTAAAACTTTATAGCAGAGATTCAGAACTACCCAGTGAAATTTCTATGGCCTTTAGAACAATTTCTAAAGTTTAGTGACTTTGCTTTTAATTACACTTGTAACAAATGATTATCCCCATTGAACTACACGATAAAAATTCCATGAAATGAAAAACAAACCTGTTAGTACTGACTCCACTGCTGCATTCGGAATGAACAGTCCAACAATCCGCTGATTGTCATTCGTTGTCACTAGACGGACAACACGTATTCTTTTGTGATTTTGATAAACCTGTTCAATTTCAGAAAGAAAGCACAAGTGCATTAAGCAACCATTTCAATGGCACAGCTGTCCAGTTCAAGCATAAAATGCAGACAGAAAATCAATCCGCAACTTCATTTTGTTGTGACATACTGAGCTTCTACTATTACCCTTAGACAAGATCTAGTTGAATTCTGGAGGGCCGACGATTGACGTTCATCCATAAAAGCTGTCTTTTCGGATGAAGATATCGAATGATTCCCTATATGGTTCCCTAATGTTGTTTATCACCCAGTTACTTGGTGTGGCAAACTGGGCTTCTACCATTACCCTTTGACAAGATTTAGCCGAATTCTTGAGGGCCGATGATTGACGTCCATCCATAAACATTTGTCTTTTCGGACAAAAGATATCCAATGGTTCACTATATGTTCTCTAATGTTGTTTATCACCCAGATACCTGTCAAACTAAGAAAGATATCTTTATGTGTCATCTCTGCTCTAAATAAGGTTCCTGGTACTGAGTGGATATACTACTAGTTAACATGAAACTTGCCGATATACTACTAGTTAACATGAAACTTGCCACCTTAGCCAGGTTAACCGTAACTTCGTCTAAAATGCTTCAAGTAGCCCGCTGCTATACTTCTTGTCATCATAAATGCACTTATATTGTTGGCTGCTTGCAAGCAAAGTTTCTACTTAGCTTTGTTCCTTCGACGCCATCATTTTCTTTCTTCTGTATGGCTTCACTGAGTTATTTACCTTAACCTAAAGGGTGCAGTTCTACAAATATTGTCTAGGTCAACCAGAAAACCGTCGGAGGCAAGATCCCAAGACCCATGATCATACAAGCGCACTGAATTATAGAGGAGCCCTACCACTCAGTGCTGAGGAATAAGTAGCAAGACAAAATGCATGTGAATAAGTGACAGAGTAAACCTGTTTAGCTAGGGCCTTCTCAATTGTGCCCCACACTGGAAGTATCAGACCACCCAAAATGTTAAACTCCTGCAGCCTTCTTCCTACTGTACAGTAGCTCCCAACTTTGCATTTGGATCCATGCATACACTGAAATGAGGTAAAAAGGTGCTTGGTAAGTAATATGCATAGAAGAGGGTAAATGTACACAAGCGTCTGCAATATATGCTCATCCTTCAATTGAACAAGTCATAAGTGGAATATGGAAAGCAAACTTAACCCAGAACTACGAAAATAATTACAACACAATGGATCCATAGACACAAAGTAACACAATATTATTCACTATACACAGCACCTCCAGAGATTCATGTGCTGAGTCAGTCATGGAGCTTGAATATCCTTTGGAGGGTTTTGCTCAAATAAATGACAAGAAAAAAAATACATGCCCTCCGTTCACAAATATAAGATGTTTTGGATATTCCAATACGGACTACATACGGACTGAAATGAGTGAACACACGCAAATGTGTCTATATACATCCTATTCAGAAAAAAGTTAGAACATCTTATATTTGTGAATACTCCCTCTGATCCATAATTATTCAAAGCACAATTGTATACCGATTCGTAAGTCAAATACTTCCTCTGTTCCATAATTCTTGTCGTGGTTTTAGTAATTTGAACTAAAAACACGACAAGAATCATGGAACGGAGGGAGTAATATATATCAAGACCCATGCCAACTTGCACTTCTCTCCGACGTCTCTAAGTCATTATTTCCCTACCTGAGTGGAATGGCTACATAATATTACACCAGATGAATGGCAGGTGAATCAAGTGCAAAGCTGCATGACTGAGGTCATAGGTTTAATCCTCGTCCACACCAGAGTTTTTAGGAAAATGTCATCATGTTAAACTGTTTATAAATCACAAAAAAAAATCATCTTACCTGTTTCGATGAAACATCATATTCATCCTGCCAACCTTTGCTAACTTTGTCTATTGATGACACCTTCCTGTACTTGCCCTTCAGTTCACTTAAAGGCATCTCCCTGCAATGGAGCGGCAATAATAAATATGAATTGACGCCATTTACACAAGACAATGTCTTTCTAGGTTGCTACATGGTGGCTATAGATAGTGATCGTGAAGCAGTATGCGTCTTAAAAAAATCACATAAAAAATGCGCGAGAAAAAAAGTTATGATGAACAGAAAAATACCTTAATGCTTCACCAATAGCAGGTCGAATTATCTTGTATATTCCTTCAGTTGAGCTGTGCGTGAACAATATAAACTTGAGTCATCAATCAGATCAAACAGATTTCACATGAAAGGAGAACAAGTAAACACCGCATATATATTTACATGAATCACTCATACACCAAACCGCATTCCAATCTCACATTGTTGCCAATAAATAAATTGACCTTCTAATCACATTTATTTTCTTAAAGAGTATGTACTCAAAGCTTAGGTTTCTTGTGGAAGTATCAACGGATTACACTAAGGACTTGCAAAAAAAATGGTACTTTTGAGGGTGCTGTAGAACTGGCAAATTTGGCCCCACCAGACAGCGATAACCTGACGCAGTTGTAGCGTGGACTGGGCTGCGAGCTAGCCAATCGACAGGACAGGATCGCCGGATGGCATGCTGGTTGAAGCATCAAGAGAAGGAGCCGTGTGATGCCACCAAGGCAGCTTGTCAAATGAGATCATGCAAGCACTGGTAATCATTTGTCTCCCGTCATGGCATTTCAATCCAGCAAGGCAAAACGGGTAAGGAAGTAACATGTCCCTATGTAGTGGACACACATTGTCACACTTAAGGTAATATATAGAAGAATGTTTTTTTGTGTTCCGCCAAGGCTACACCAGCGTAGTTCTCTTATAATTTCTCAAAATATGTGTGGCCCCTAGGTCCTACAAGTAATTCTCACCAAAGATGGTATTTTCAAATTTATACCTCTTGCAAAGATTCCAACTTTTCTCATTCCCTCCTGCCATCAATGGAAGGGGGATACTTCTTAAACAATGCAAATATATAGCTCACTAAAATAGCCAAACAATTCAAAGTCTTTGCATTTTCTCGAAGAAGAAAAATATATATCTTCATCATTCAACACAACATACCCTTCAAGAGCTAGAGTGAAGTGTCTTCTCCCCATCCATTCCCTTTTGGACTCATAAAACCCATCATTAGAAGAGCCAGCACCATCATTCTCTCTTCCATCCAGCATTGCCTTTGCCGACTTCACACGTTAACATGTTCATGAAAGAATTCATGCACAAATGATAAATATTACAGTCCAAAAGAATTCATTTGTTCTTTCATTGATAACATTGTGGGCATGATTGCTTGTTATCAATGAAAGAATTCATGCACAAATGATAAATATTACAGTATAGAACAGGTGTTTCTTGCACTTAAATATAACTAGCAATCATGCCCACAATGTTATCAATGAAAGAACAAATGATTGAGACAAATGTTTCTTCTTACCTCCCAGGTAACTCCCCTATCAATGGTGAAAGTAAACAGTATTGTTGAAGCACCAGACAAGCTATCAACATGAACGGTCTGCAGCAAAACTCACATTGTGACTTTATGGTTAACAGAAGTAAAAGCTCCCATGAGAAGGATAAAAAAGAAGCATTACCTTTGGTGGCTCTTTCAATTCAATATTCTTACCCTTAATATCAACAATTCCAGAATCCAGCTGCCCTTCTCTTCGTGCATTGTGAAGGACAACATCAAGTATGCTTATAAAGAGATCAAACAACCTGCTCGTAGAAAGTGTTAGCATGCATGGCCAACCAATTGTTCAGAAGTCATGCATGAAAACTCACCTATTCTGGATGTCAGGAGCCAATCCCAGAAGGCGGTTAAGGAAGCGAGCAACGTCATGCATATCTGCATCAACAATACGACCAGAAAGCTTCCCTGCAACTTTACCATTGCCTGAAGAAATCATTTAGTGAGACCTTTTTCTATTGACAAGAGATAGAATAGGACATACAAATTGTAAATCATACTGACAGGTGCAACTTCAGTTTATGATCATCTGAAGAGTTTATGATCAATCTGAAGACTGACATTTAACATCAAACTCAAATAACTATGCAAGATTACCAAGAAGGACAAAAGACCAAACCTTGTTCTCCCTCCGGTCTTTTTTTTTGTTTGCGTTTAACTTCCAGCCCGCATACCAAGGAGGAGCATTCAGCAAAAAATGGACTATTTTGCCCCTGGATTGCTACGGAGGAGACGCTGCGTAGTTACTCTGCGCATGCGAACGATTGGCTCAGCCTGCAGCCTCCAATTTTCGCACCCACGTACTCCTCACTCTCTCTCCTCTCCATCTCTCTGCACACGGCTCTCTATGAAAAATCTTCTCTGCGTCCGCACCAATCTCTCACCCCATTACATGTCCTATGAGCAGGAAGGGACGAGGGATATGGGAGAGAGAGAGAGAGAGAGAGAGAGAGAGAGAGAGATGGGAATTATTGCGGCTTCGCGTGCGTTCGAAACGGAAGGGATCAGAGGGGTACTATTGGAAAGAGCAGCACAAATATGCTATGGCGCAGAGCATTGTGGGAAAAACGGGATTTTCTTAGATGCAAACAAAAAAGGACACCGGAGGGAGTATTAACAACTTATGCCAGGAAAAAAAACAGATGAAAGATACTCCCTGCGTCCCATATTAATTGACGCTGAAATGACTGTATCCAGTGCTAGATACATCCATTTGGGCGTCAATTAATATGGGACGGAGGGAGTAGCAAACAGGTGACAAAAATAGGCGGAAATGTAAGCACATTAAGCTTTAAACATGCACACATATACAAAATTCATTTAGCAATGAAAGCATAAAAACAGAAAGGAACCGGGTCTTTAGATAAACATACATATGAGAGCATAAAAACAGAAAGGAACCGGGTCTTTAGATAAACATACATATGAAAGCATAAAAACAGAAAGGAACCGGGTCTTTAGATAAACTTACATACTGTGGCATCCCTTATAATTCCAACTGATACTAGAGCAACCTTTGCCTCAGTAATGAATTCTTCGATGCTGGCCTGGTTGTCAGAACACCTCGGAGGAACAACTGGAAAAGAATCCTGGTCACCTTGAAACCAACTCTTAGAATGGTGTATAAGGCATGAAAAAGAGGGGAAATTGCTGAAAAATAACTGAAAGTATACAAACCTGCTCCATTATTCCCCTATACACCATGGTTAGCGCCTTTTTCCCATAAGTGCTATCGTAGTTGAAAGCACTTAGAGAAGGTCCAGCCCTGAAGATGTTGAAATCTAGGGTCAGAAATGTTGATGCTTATTACAAAGTTGGTTGAGACCAGCAAAAACCTGCGATCGCCTTGTGTTAAAGCTCCAAGAGACTCGAGTCTTTTTGCCACAATTGATGCAAATCGTTTTTCACCACCAAGATTTGTAAAAAGAAGCCTACATTTGGATTTCCAGATCTGTTATTAGGATATGTAACTCATTCTACTGTCTAGATCACAAAAATAGTGTGAAAAAGAAATAAATTCAACATGAACTGTGCCAGGACGACCAAATATAATTAGCAGAGGGCAACCCTCACACACTGAACAATATCTTTTGCTTGATTATCTCAGCATTTGAGTACTGTGTGATTTATGTTGCGTGCATAGCAATTACTAACCCTGTGAGACCAACAAGTCCAGTGAAATTGTTGTTGACTAGATTTCTCTATAAGGATTCTGGAATCACATTGAAAATATTACAAGACATAATCGATGGTAGACAGGAAACATAGCCTGTCATGCAGAACCTATAACCTCCTAACTTCAACAATTACAAGAAATTATCTGTAGCCTGCATAAGCCTTTTAGAAGGCAACATATTGCGTAGAAAACAAGTGCATACTCATTGTTATGCAGATTTGGAAAATATATATATTAATACTGTTTCTACACATATGCATTAGCAAATCATCAATCGTTCCAGATTCCAGGTGATAAACATCTGCAGTTACATATAATACATCGACAAGTTAATAATTGTTCTACCTATCCTTGATAGTTGCTTCTATCGCTAAGTGGAAAAAAAATCCAATCTAGATCTAACTTTTCATGCAGAAGCAGACAATACCATACAATCTTGATTCTAGTCATAGTTTAAAACTTAGTACCGGAATAGAGGATTATAACTTCAGAAGCAAAGGTGCAAATTTAGGGCCTCTTTGATTCGTAGGATTTTGAAAACATAGGAATGAGAAAAGTATAGGATTGGAGTGGCATGCCCACTTGAATCCTATAGGATTAACAAGGAGTGTTTGATGGCACATGAAAAACAAAGGAAATATAAAAAGAGGTTGGAGTGGATGTTAGATTTCCTATGAAATGTAGTACAAAAGATTCCATAGGAAAAATTCCTATGGGATTCAATCCTATGAATCAAAGAACCATCATAGGAAAAAATCCTAAGGATTTCAATCCTTCAGAAATCCTATAAAATTCCTTTGAATCAAAGGAGCCCTTACAAATTAGATCTACAAGAAAGACTTGACATATGAATAAACAGCAGACCTATATTGCGGTGCAGATGTTTGATTAGAGCGATGTGTTCTCCCAAACTGCTGTATTGCACGGTCTGCACTCCAGGAGTTCTAGTGTTACATGTACTCTCCTTCTCTGCAAATTTTGTTTAAGCATTTTAGCATCATTACAAATAGATGATTGGCGTGAAGTTGCAACAGATGGGAAAAATGGAGATACAAAAACCTGGTTTTTGCCCTTCTGTCAGCATGTAGGGAAACACCAGCTGATCCCGCTTCAGATATAATTGCAATTAGTTTTTTGTCATCCATGAACTGCTGCTTTTCATGCATATTGATCATCTCCATTGAGACTTCTTTCCTACAAGCAAAAAAATATACACGTATGGGATAGCTGACAAGAAAAATGTAAAACAAATAACATAAGTAAGCTATCTCACGCGTTCCGCGCCTGATAAATAACGCCTTTTCCATCTGAAGCTCTTATTAGCATACCACGTCGTCCAGTTATTTCTGCGACCTTGTCAGGCCCCCCTAGCTACAAAATTCAAATAAAATGGAATGTTCTTAATATGTTATAGCCTAAAGCAGAGAATGGGTTTAATTAAAATCTACACAACATATCCCTTTACACAGAAATTTCAAGTTCTAGATATAAGATTTCATCTTCAGGCAAAAACAGATGCCAACAGGGAAGCTCTTCCAGCAATGCTTACTCAAGCAGTACACAAATGGTTTTACATCTCGACATCCCTTTCTTCTGCTCTGAAATGCAATATTGTAATACCATCCATTACCCTAGCACTCACCATTTATAATAGTTATATACCAAAATATCCAGAAAGCAAGAAACGAAATAGAGAATCATCATACAATCCTATCAGTTCATACTAGAAGAAACGTAGGTAGGTGTATGAGAATATTTGTAATGCTCCAAGGTCTGTAATCTCTAAAAAAAAAGGCCAGTCCCCTGCATGGGAACTCGTTAGACCTCAGGATATTGGGCCTCACTTCACCCCAAAGAGTGAGTCCGGAAATACTATGTTAGGATCCGAAGGCATTATATATTGTGGTATGAATTAAATCGTTACTTTATTAGGGCCACATTGGCCACCACTAATTGGGTTGGGAATGACAATCTTTGCAAATATTAATATTCTGAACTTCAATATACAGAAAAGTCCAATACAAGCTCAGAAATTAGAGAGAACAACCAGGATTATGATAATCAACATTCCTACGAGAAGTAAGCTAAAATTACCTGATCAATGATATCATCCAGAGGATTATTAGGGAGATCCAAGGAACGTATGACATCCAAAATCTTCAACTTTCTCTCTACTGCGGAGTCATACCTGACAATAAGACACAACAAAGCATTTATAAATCGTGCAGATGATCATAAGCTGATGAGGATTGTGGTTCATCAAATACACAAAATACCTCTTTGAAAAATCAGCTACATTAGCATCATGCTCCATTTCCTGGCCTTCTATCTTCTTACATGAGTAGCATGACCAATCATCAGTCAACATACCAGTCCAAGGTGGTGTCAGACAGCTAGGATGAACACGTAGAGAACAACCAGAGCAATTGAGCAATAGACTCTTCTCCTGAAAATAAAGATATTATTATATCCCTCCGTCTTTATTTACACCCAAGTAAACTTTATAAGGTTTGATGAAGTTTATATAAAATAATATGAACTTCCACAATAATAAATATATATGGTCCAAAAGTATATTCAATGTTAATTCTAATGGTATTGATTTGGTATTGTGGATGTTTTTTTTTTGTACAAACTTGATCAAAGTCTACTTAAGACAAAGCTGATAAGCAGAGTAAATAAAAACGGAGGGAGTACAAAAGAACTTTACAAGAAAAAACTCAAACGAATTTTCACTTCCACAGATACATATTCTCCTGCCAACATTCTACAGTGGTTTTGGCATGGTTATCAGTTATAACTAATCACAATATTAAACAGCAAATGGTACTGACAAATATGGAAGAAAGAAGTACGAAAGCAGCCACGGTCATGAGTTTAACTTGCAAAAAGAATGGCACTCCGTATAACTTAAGAGCAATGATGTCAAAGAATCTGACAGATCTGAATTGTATTCAACAATATAGATCTGTATGATCCTATTTAACACAAAAGAACCAAATAATAAACAATAAAAGTCACCTCCTCTGAGTTGCAGATTTGACACATGTGGAACTCCTCATCCGATTCTGATGATTCATGGTCTGATGACTCAGCTGAAACATTATAAGTAGATTAACAATTATCAAAAGAACATAAATTAAAAAGTTCAGCATATCTAATCAGAAGTACTCAAGTAGCAATAGCTCTGTCTCAAAATATCACACTATAATAAAGCATTGTTGTGGCTGCTAAAAGCAGCTGTCTCAGCAAGTATAGTTGCAACCTACACAGCCATAGCGGACACGTAATCGATAGCATGTAATGAGCATTAAAGAGATGTTTCTGCTTTCTTGAGTAATCAATTGTTGCATATTTGAATTTTCGAAGGGAACCTTCTTGCACATTTATTATGCATCTTATTGCTAAATACTGCAAGGAACATTTTGTAGTTATTTCCTTTTGTATCAGGGGCTTCCCCATCCAGTTTTTTTTGTGGGGGTACTCAGTCCCATCTAATCATCTTGATTGTTCCATGTGTGCCTGTAAAGCAATAATTGGTTTATGGTCTACCTGATCAGTGATCAAGATTCAAGAGAAACAGCACAAAGGCAGAGGGCAAGTTCTATGCTAGCACTTTTAGACCTCATTATTCATCTTTTCATCCATTACTAGTAAAAGGTACATGCTTCGCATGTCATAATATTTGCATCTATCTAACCTCCAAAAGGCGGTGCGTAGAGGAAACAGATTAGCATATGACCAAATGTAATGCTGTCAGTATCATGCATCATTTATATTGCTTGCACCTGCTGTTATTCTCACTTTTTTCTTCTTCCGTTTAGCATCTTTTAGATAGTTCTTGACTTCAGATAGGCCCGGGAGATTCATTTAGGGGGTAAGGACTTAGGACTAAGGAGGGAGATAGAAGGCTTTAGGAGGAATGAAAAATGTCTAGGCTATGGGAGGCTGAACTCCATGTGGCACAATCTAGTGCAACAGAGGAGCAATCCAAAGGTTAGTAGCGTAAGGATTTGCCAACTCTCCACCACTGGCTCATGTTTGAAGTTATTCCCACACTATACAAGGATATATGTTCCACTGTTATATTCATACTGCCTCACACGTTTTATTTTTTCCGTTCATTACTTCATTTTTCAAATGTTTCTTTCAAGTTACTAAATTTAATTTCTGTAAACATTCCTGAGCATATTACACACACTAAGCACCGTCATACACTATCCTGTAGACCTTGATTTCTGATCATCAAATAGTTAGCAACAGCTGCACCTATAACTTTTACATAGCCTTTCCAGACCCTTGTGTGATAGCATTGAGGGCGAGGCGACATCATAGACACAATCTAACTTTGTGTAATAGCATTGAGCAATGAGAATAATAGGCTGCTGCCCAGAGTGTCTAACCCACTATCCACCAAGATATTTTAAGTCGGTTAGTTTCTTTCTTCTGTCTAGAGAAAGTATAATCAAGTCAAGAGTCCCATAATTCTTACAGATATAAGTGAGTTTTTTTTCTATGCTATAAAAAAATTATTTCCTCGTCATCTTTGAGAATATAGATTATACAAGTATTTTTGGTGATTTCAGTAACTATGTCGTTCCAATGAGTACATTAACAGCTGTATCCGATGTCATAAATGAAAGTACTTTCACATGAACCAAACTTGAATTGCTAATTCCCAAAAGTTGCCACGATGTTCCCAGCAAGTATATTGACAGCTGTATCCAGTAGAAGAATACATGTTACACGAACAGTTTACATTGAAAGGCTGGTCAAAATCATATTTGTGCTGGCATTTAAATTAATGTTTCAATACAGCTATGCTATAACAGAAAGTGACACAACCTGGAACTGCACTACTGACTAATAAGCAATAAAAGGTTTGCTACATGGCTGGCAGCTGAGACTATAATCAAGTGATCCCCAAAAAAACTTACATGGAGAATAGTCACCACTATCATCATCGCTCACATCTTCCATTTTTGCTACTTTCCTAACTCGCCCTTTAAAAGATACATCTTGTGCAGAATGCCGCTTACGCTGGATCTCCGTGACTTTTTCTTCACCTACAATAGCTTATTTAATTAAATAGTAAAGAAGCAGACAACTAGAATAACCAAAAGACCTGAAACAAGATATGACCAAATGAAAATGATTCAGGGAGGATGCAAAATGAAATAGTGAAATACCCCTAAACAGGATGTTCCAGTTCCCTAGATGAAAGGGTCACATTCTAACCCATTAGTTTGTTTATGCGACTATGCGAGTAATAATGGATATAACTGAAAATGTATAGTTGACCAGTAAAAGGAAATATCACTAGAGTGAGCACTAACTTCTCGCCTTCTAGGTAACAATATTTCATGTGTCACACACAGTACTTTGCATGCAACAAGGACTAAAAGATGTGGAAGTCGGTAAAACCTGGCTAGGGTTAACATGCTAAAACAACTAGCACAAACCTTGCTGAAAAGTATCAGGTTTTGGAGGTAAAGGGTAATTTTCGTCCACCAGCTTCAGAAGAAGCTCCCGGGGACCAGAAACAAAGTCTTCCATTTCAACACCCTGTTTCAAATTTGAAATAATCAAGCAGTCACTTTGTAAGTTGCTACAAACGCTAGAGAGAGAGAGAGAGAGAGAGATGTTCAGCAGGAAACATGAGCAGCACATATTTTGTGACAGCTTCCTCTGTTCGAGCCTCTCCAGTACTCTGAAGACCAATCACCACACATTTGTTCTCAGCCAAAGCCTCCTTAGCCAACTTCACAACAGCAGGGACCTTTGCAGACATGCACATATGCCTGAAGAAACGCTGCAAAAAGTAGCCATCAATTTTATATGAGTAACAGTGTAAGTACTTTTTAGCATGTGAGGCAATTATCTAGGATATTCCTTATGCTATACTGTAAGCTGTGCCAAAATGGAAGAGCAAAAAATGACTCTAGAAAACCATGCAGTCATGGAACTGTAAAAGATGCAGAATTGCAAAGGTAATAAAATTCAATGAAGTTAGTTTCCAGAAAATGTAAGGATGCAACACCTGATGACTTGACCAATATAGCCGCCATATTTGATTTGAAACACCTTTCTCTTCTCCAGAGATTTCACCTGCTGATAGGAGCTCAAGGCGCAAGTCCGCCCAGAATTCGGCTGCCTTTCCGTACATATTCTGCATTGTAGATAAAAATTAAAGCAACTTTATCGTAAGCTAATAGTCTTTTATGTTAAAAAGTGGATAGAGAGCCTAAAAATCAATTACTTGTTGTAACACATGAATATCATTACAAATAAACATTTTCTCAAACACAAACAAACAACAAGTTGGAATACAAACTACAAAGGGTTTTACTTTACGATAAGCAAAAATTGACGGGAAGAAGACATGAAAGTGCAAAGCAACCATACCACCAAAAATAAAGCTATAAGACAAAAAAAAATATACACTAATATTTTATGGTTTTTACCGTCATTCTTTCCTCAAGAGGAGCCTCCACAGTATCAAAATCTGCCCCCTTATAACTTAGTGTACGACAAACATACATACCCCTGCAAGACATTTAATGAAAGGAGTACTCAATATATCATTCTGATTAAAAGAACATGCATCAGCTAATAGTTCAAACAGATTAGAGTAGATGAATTCCAGTTGATTTCCCATTTATACACAGCACAATTGACACATGGTAATTGGTACCCATTCATATGGGCTCTTCGTGTCATGGTGCATGAGATCTGGAAAGACCACTAACCTAGCTTTCATGTCCATGGCAACAAGTTCAAGAGCACCCACACCACCTTTCTCAAGAGCACCTGCATATGTTTGCATAAAGTATGAAGAACTACAACATTTGATAAATTCTACTGGGTTTTACAGCAGTTCCTTCTAAGCATAAAGCATGCAATGCTTCACTAAAATGACTCGCAGAATCCAAAGGGAACACAAAATAACTGCCTAACATAAACCAACGCAAAACCCAAATACTCACTCACTGTCTTGCAAAGAAAACTGAAAACCACAGAATGCACTCCAGAAATGATGATTTAGATTAATTAAAGGTGGAGCTTGAATTACTCGAAGCAGCAAAAAACCAAAGATACTACCCAACAACTATATTAGCAGTCTATTTCTAAAACTTCTGGCCAACCAAGTCATTCTTTGCACAGTGAAGTCAGATGATCCTACTGTGTGATCTCAACATATTTAAGGACAGCTTGCAATTGCTGTGTTGTGTTATGCAGCTTGTGCTGCACTGCCCAATCTAGTTAGTTAGGAAAACAATTACTTATTGTGCTGTCAACTTAAGCATATGCTTTCAACTAATTGTTACATGAAAGATTCAAGTAAAAGGATAAATCAGTTAACCTAAAAATTGCGGAAAATCCTGAAATGATGTTCCGTCCCCCCAGAGTCCGAGTCGAACCATATAGCCCAAATTCCGTGGTTCTGATGCACCAGTTGCTGAGCAGTAAACAACACGGGCCTCAGGTAACTTTTCCTGTTATGTCATATAGATGATGTCATAGTATTAATTCAACATGTGTATATGGAATATATATTCTTTCAAACATGACGTACCAATATCAGATGGCAGCAAAATTCAATTAATGCCATCAGTATTGTGTGCCTTCACTATTTGTTTATTACACAAAATTTAAGTTATTAAAATAAGACAAGGATAACCCACAGTAAATGTTGTCAGCTACTTCTGAAAGACATTAAAAGTTTAGCATGATATAATTGCGGGTGAAAACTTAACACAAACGCATCAAAAAAATTGTTCATACTGTGAAAATCAAAAACACGGCATGCAGCGACATATTAAGGTAGATTGCATACTCTTATATTGACTGAACTCTGATATGTGTTGCGCATGCACACTTAACAATTGTATTTTTTTTCATACTGTGAAAACAAAAATACTTGGCATGCAGTAACAGATTAAGCTAGATTGCATACTCTTATATTGAATGAACCCCTAGAACTTGATGAAATCCATCATATCATGGCAATCAGCCCATCAGAAGGCCCTTATTTTTCTAAAAATATTACAAAAGAATACCCTAATGTTCAGATTAGATTAAGAAATGTTAGTATTAAGGATATTTCTAACATTCACAAAGTTGGAAACATAGAGAACAGTGAAGACTTAATTTCCAGCCAGATTATGATTCCAGCCATAGACAAACCTGGATCTCAAGAACTGCTTTACCAGTGCGGGTGGGCTGGCTCCCTGCATCAGGAATCAGATTTTTGGCCTTGTGGCACTGCAAGGAAAATATAAATTGAGCACAAAATACACTCAGCTATACAGATATGGCTACAAAACAAACGCAGCATTAAAAAAAAGATAAAATTCAGCTCTGCTAGTTCTTTCTTTTTACTGCAAATATAAATATCTAGAGCAAATCTGTAGTAAAAAGAAAAAAAAATCTCATTTCCTACGTACAAGAAAATTACCTCATCGAACACTATGAGACCATCAAACCCATTTCCACACCATTGGACTAGTTGCTGCAAACGAGAACGGCCTCTCTCGGATGATGCTATCAAGCTGCTGTACGTTACAAAAATTACGCCATTCTTTATCCCAATGGCCTTCGAGTCTAGCTTAGAATATGGTAGCTTATTTAAAGGATGCACTGCATAACAAATATAGCAATATCAATTGTAAATATCAGCCATAAATATGAGATGCAAACTTTTTTTTTGGCAAAGAATATGAAGCGCAAACTGAGTACACAAAACAATCTGCCTAGCAGTTGGAAGAAAAAAGTCAAAAACTATTTTTTGTGGAGAATTTCTCTCAAGGATGCAAATGCAAATGCCAGGAGTAGTATGATCAAATGTTATCAATACATGATGCTCCTCACAACTTCCTACAAAAAGTCATGTATGGACAGTGCCTGTCGAGATCCTTGGTATTCAAACACTTAATTACCTAAACAGGATAGCGCCAATATTCAGGCAGACGTCATTGTAAAGGACTAAAGGTTATATATTCTCTTTTATCCAAGGTTCTCTTTTCCCTATACTGGACCTTTCTGAGACATGTCATTTTAGGATCATAAGTTTTCCTAATCCTGATCATAAGATCGTTAGGATCGTGATCCTTCTGCAATCCTGCCAATCGTTTGCAAACAAAATATTATGTTTAGGTAATTTATATGCTTCATGTAGTTTATTTCCAAGCAGGAAAACATATACCAAATACATGCACTTCTATCATCGAGATGCTATGATTTATTGCTTAAATTTCACTTGTAGTATTTCAATGTGCCACAGATACCCATTCATACTGTGTGCGGTATTTAAAATTTAGAACTTAATATTTCAAATTTAGAACATAATGAATTCATGCATACTTAACAGGGATGTACATACATACCACATCCAATCACATATAGACAATCTAAAAATATGCAAAATCACCCCCACACAGCCACTGGAAAGAATGGTGTTGCTCTTCCAGCTTGCCACTTGGTGCATCTGGAAGGCACGAAATGCCTTGCCAGCCAGCGCTATCATGATCAACAGAGGCAAGATTGTGGGCCAGCGGCCTGATGCGACATTCCAACTTTAGTTTTCCGAGAATGGTAGTCGATCCATGAGTGTATTGTTTATGTACGTACGGCCTGGTGCCCTGGTCCTAGGCTTGTCATTAAGCTCTTCGGTTTTTTCAAAGCATAGAGACGCGTAGCTTTTGCATTTTCTTGAGAAGATACGCAGTAATTTCCATGTAGCAAATTGTCAAGTCAAGTCGCCATAGGACCCGAAATGGCAACTTCAATTAGTCATGACCAGGCAGCAGATATGGAGCGGGTGACTGGGCTCACGGTGCTACGGCTACTGCTACAGGGAGTAAGAAGACTCAGAAGAGTTTCAGTTTCAATGACAGGCTCAGGAACAGGTTCCCAGTTCCTGCCAACTATTTGCAATGGGGTATATATATTTACTATATCATTTTTGCATTAACTTTATGGATTATTTGGAGTGCGGTATAGTAAATATATGGCCCGCTATGATGCATCTATTGCTAGATTGAAACATATACCGTTTATTAAATTCTACCTAAAATAACAGTCGCACTTAGCACTCCCTGCTAGCATTTTCTAGATAAATGCTGTGTTGTTAAATCCACATGTCAATCCACATACAGTTCAAGATGCTATCATGTAGATCCGCAGGGGTCACACACAGTTGGTGCAATGCAGATGGCATTGACTCGAGGTGAAATGTCATCCAATTTAATAGCTTTCATACCTTGCGCATTTTGCACCAACATCATCTAAATCTCTTCGAGCATCATACTTCAAGTCAGAACCAACCGATACCCACCTGGAAATCGCAACTAGAAATTCAGCTAAAGGTGTGGTGAAGAAGACATAATGGCAGAAATTCTTTAACAGTTCAGCAGAGCATTGACTGGATGGGAATTATTGCCAAAAGTCTTACACTGCCTTATGCCTTCCCTGTTGCCAATTTTCCCAGATTAATCCAGCAATTGTCCGGCCCTTACCAACACCAGCACCATCACCAACAAAAAAACCTGCTCTATCACCAGTAGGGAGATGATGAAGGTGCCGCTGTCATACAACAACACAAGGATTTACAAGAGGTGTGATGGTACAAATAAAATAATAGCCAAATCATAGAATGTGAACAAACCTGACAAGCATAAACTATTGTCTCGATTTGTAAGCAAGATAATGTCTTAGTTTGATCCAACTCATCCATGATGTTCAACTCATAAGTCGGTTCAGGAGGTTGTACAGCTGACAGCGAAGAAGTCTCTACTACCGGATCCGGATGAGGCAGACCAAGAGATAGTTTGGGAGGCCTCTGGAAAAGTGGAAATATGGCAAATTATAAAGGAATTAGGTATAAAAATAGTAATAACTGTAAGTACTGCAAAGCATTTCCACAAAGTGCAGACTGAGCCATGAAAGTAAATGGAATTCTTACATAGTCAGTGAAAGTTTCGCCGACGGTACCACCTTCATCTTCATCGCGCTCAACATCAATTGCAACCTGTTTGAAAAAATCCCAGTAAGTGCAAGTTTGCGAGCCCGATTATACACCAATGAGGCAGACATGGAGACATTGGATACACCACCAGAGCAGCTGAATGTTTATGAGAAATGCCACGGACATTTCACACACACTATTTAGCAGACGCACGTGTTGAACAAATGGAGAATGCGACATGAATCAATAAATTGTGTGATGCTAAACTGCTCGACGCCTCCACGCATGATGTCATGCCATACCACCCACCAATCAACATACCTCATTGATCTCCTCGGGCGGCTCTGTGGCGGGCAGCCCAATAGGGACGGTTGTCGTGACAGCAACCAGCTGTGGCGGCTGCGGCATGCCTGGCGGCAACACCGGGAGGAACGTCGGGGGAACAGGGACTGACGCTGGGGGCGCGCCGTTGTTGGCGGCGGTGAGGAAGTTCTGGAGCTTGGAGAGGTCCACGGCGAGGTCGACCCGCACTGCGGGCAGCGGAAGTTGACTAGGCCGTGGGGCACGTTGAGGACGGCCTGGCAGCGCACGCAGGGGAGCTGGATCTTCGTGGGGTCCACCCCATGCGCCTGCGACGTCTGTGCCGCCTGCGACGCCCGCTTCCGGTGCTGCGGCGGAGCGGGGAGGGCGGGGGCGGGGGCGGCGGAGGATTTGGGCGGGGAAGGCGTAGAGGAGGAGGGATTGGGCATGAGCTGCGGGGGCAGCCGCTGCGCCATCTGGCACTTGGGGCAGATGAACTCCGTCATGCCGGGGGCGACGGCGAGGACGCCGCGGCAGCCCGCGCAGCGCACCTGGATGAGCGCGGAGGCCGGCGAGGGGGAGGAGGAGCCGCCGGCCATCGGCGGCGAGGGTTTGGAGGGGACAGGGGGAACGGGGGTGTGTCTGATGGAATTCGGTCCTCGCTCTCGGGAAGAGGAAGGGGCAACGGGGAGGGGGAGGGGGCGAAACCGAAGCGGCAGCGGAGTGGGTTGGTTGGTCCGTCTGCGCCTAGCCAACAGGCTACAGGCCTAGTAGTAGAACGAACATTCGAGGGCTCGAGGTTTAAATTTTGTTTTCGTATTTGCTCCGGAAGTGCTTTGCATTTGCATTTGCTACTACTCCCTCTGTTCCTTTATATAAGTTGTATAGTTTTTTATAAAATTTCACAATACAAAATGCCTTTCTTCTAATTCATCATAATCCCTTTTTTATCCCTGTAGAAAAAAAAGGAAAGTATCTCCCTCTTGATTTTATGTATCTCTTTTTATAGAAAAAGAAGGAAAGTATCTCTCCCCTGATTGCATGTATCTCTTTGTTTCAAAGCATAACTGGTTTACTTGTCAGTAATCATTTAATTTGACAGGGATAATTTTGTATCAACATATCTATAATTTGTTGCCTTGGTCACCGTGCCTAAAAATATACACCTTTGATAAAGGAATGAAGGGAGTAGGTTTTGTAGATTGGGGATTTGGAGTATGTAAACTGTATTATTAATTATTAAAGGAAGTTCATACATTGTTCGTTCTCCTTCCGGCTCCACTAAAGTAATATTTTCTTTTGGACCGCAACCCCACTCAATTTGGGAAAATCATATCTCTTTTCTTTCTTTGTTAGGATGCACTTACGTGTCTCCCAGCAGATCCATTGCCTAATAACAAAATCAATCATCAATCAAAAATTGCCCCAATAATTTCAATCAAAAACGGTCTCCAACATTCCCATACGATTCACGACCATACACGCCAAATTAATTTATCTTCTATCTACATCTATATATATACTACCTAAAAAAAGACATAACGTTTCGCTCAACCTTCGTCCGCCTCCATTCCATGCTTGGCACATCGAGAAAACCAGGGGAAAACCTGACCGCTATAACCCACTCATGCATGTTCATCCTCTTTACTCCCTCTACTAGCTAACTGGTCGTGCGTTGCAACGAAGCATACATACTCTACATGGATTATCCACTGAGAGGGAGGAAGAAGATGGCAGTACCTTGCTTGCCCGTGATGCCATGGAGGAAGAGATGGGAAGCAGCCGCCGGGAGGGGATGCTAAGTAGCCAACAAGTCATGTACTCGGGAGCAACTATCGGGAGGGGATGGGGACCAGGCAGGCGACCAGCAGCGGAGGTGCTGGAGCGGTGTAGCGCGGTGGCTAGTGTCGATGAGGACTTGGCCAGCCGCCAGCCAGGTCGGGAAGGGATGGGAGGAGCGGGAGGGGGCTGGAGGAGGGTCGAACCCTAGCTATTGAGGAGCGGGAGGGGTTACGGGCGTAAATTTGGGGCTTTCTTTGCCCATCAGTTAATGGGCCAGTAACGATTAATCGGCATGGCAACCGATTATATCAGTCTGATGGGCCAGTTAATTGGCTTGACGAGTTATTGCGGTGAATAGGTGCTATTTTGGTCGACCACTCTTCATCAGCGGCGGTTGCTGTTCTGGTGCGTTGGTTCCATGGGGCCTTAGCACGGGACTTCCCGACTGTCTACTACAACAATGTTTGCCCGGCTCTGGCGAGGGAGGGACGATGACAGCGGCGCGCCTTCGGCTCGCTTCAGTGCTTGTAGTCGTCGCTAGATGGTTTACGGTTCTGGATGTAATTTTTATTATTTTTAGTGTCCGTTGTACTACCATGATTGAAGATGAATAGATTGAAAGTTTTTCTGAAAAAAACTGATTATTAGATGAATTCTTTGGGTTCAACATCAATCGCGTCTCATATATACCTTCACCCGCTGTCACCACCTACACAATCCAATCTCACCACATATGTTAATGCCCATACTTGGTAGCGCTCGTAAGAAGATTTAGTACTATCAAATTGTATACATTGATGGATTAGGCAAGACACTTGGTCAGATATTTTATTTTCTTTTTAATATGGGGAATCTGAAGCCAGGAGTACTATGTTTAAATTTGCCAAACGAAAAAAGGATTAGTTTCCATATTACTGTGAGATCCTACGAATTTGGGATATGCACGGGTGAGAAAACAACAAGTGTTTTTTAGCACGTTACACACATGAGCGCTCATACATACGCGCATAGATTCACCCCTATGAATGCACACACGCATACCCTACCTCTATGAGCACCTTTGAGAGACTGAGTCGGCATATCATATTGAAATTTACGAAGTCGCCGTAGGCGCCTCGTTATTGATGGGAACGTCTCCTCCCACTGAAAGCGCATTGTTGGAAACTTGGTGGGTTGAGATACTACTGTCCCTCTAACCATCCAACCACAAGTTGGGAACAAGTGAATTGAGGAAGGGAATGAGTAGGACGAGGAAAGTAAAGTACAATTTGGTTTAGATTATTTCAACTTACTTTATTTTTATTTTTTATGTAGCATTGCTTGAGATTACAAAAAAGATCTACAAGAAACAAGAGGGCGTGGAGAGGGGAAAATCCAACGGAGGGAGCCGGGGGGAAGAGGTGAGGTGAACGTACCAACTCATGACTATATATACAATTGCCCGTGCATTGCAACGGGGTATATACATTCTAGTGTTTCAACACCAATCATGTCTGACATATATGTTACACCCACCATATTTTGTGTAAGATTTGATTTGAGCATGGTTAGGGGAAGCTAAGGACACGCTTGATTTAGTTGAGGTTTTGGTGGAATGCAAGAAAAGTTTTGATTCGGTTGAGATTTTGGTAATATTTCTTGATTTGATTGAACGCATGATATGATTTCGGTAGGATTTGATTGAGTTAATGCATAGTAGGACAAGGAAACACTACTATAGAATGCTATTAACGTGACACTACAATCAGAGACCCTTCAATGAAACTGTGCGTGATACATTAATCGCAAACGGTGTTGTAAGAAAACCGTCAAAAATGATACGAACTGTGTGCGATGTGATAACCTACAAGTATAGGGAATCGCAACAGTTTTTGAGGGTAGAGTATTCAACCCAAATTTATTGATTCGACATAAGGGGAGCCAAAAATATTTGCAAGTATTAACAGTTGAGTTATCAATTCAACCACACCTGGAGAACTAAATATTCGTACGTATCCAACGTATCTATAACTTATGAAGTATTCATGTTGTTATATTATCATTCTTGGATGTTTTACAATTATTTTGTATAAACTTTATATCATTTTTTAGGACTAACCTATTGACATAGTGCCCAGTGCAAGTTGTTGTTTTTTGCTTGTCTTTTACTTCGCAGAAAATCAATACCAAGCGGAATCCAAATGCAGCTAAACTTTTTGGAGAACTTTTATGGACCAGAAGACACAAATTGGGCCAAAGAAGTACCAGAGGGGTGCCCCGAGAGGGCACAACCCACTGCTGGCCTGGGGGCAGGCGCGCCACAGTGGGCTGTGCCCTGTAGTGGTTGAGGAGTTCCGGACTAGGGGTGTCCGGATAGCGAACTATCATCATCGGCGGACTCCAAGACTATGAAGATACAAGATTGAAGACTTCGTCCCATGTCCGGATGGGACTTTCCTTGGCGTGGAAGGCAAGCTTGGCGATACGGATATGTAGATCTCCTACCATTGTAACCGACTCTGTGTAACCCTAACCCTATCTGGTGTCTATATAAATCGGAGGTGTTTAGTCCGTAGGACGAACAACAATCATACCATAGGCTAGCTTCTAGGGTTTAGCCTCTTTGATCTCGTGGTAGATCCACTCTTGTAACACACATCATCAATATTAATCAAGCAGGACGTAGGGTTTTACCTCCATCAAGAGGGCCCGAACACAGGTAAAACATCGTGTCCCTTGTCTCATGTTACCATCCGCCTAGACGCACAGTTCGGGACCCCTACCGAGATCCGCTGGTTTTGACACCGACATTGGTGCTTTCATTGAGAGTTCCTGCGTATGCGTCACCGATAGGCTCGATGGCTCCTTTGATCATCAACAACGACGCGGTCCAGGTGAGACTTTTCTCCCCGGACAGATCTTCGTGTTCGCGGCTTTGCTGCGGGCCAATTAAGCAGCCATCCGGAGCAGATCGAAGCTTCGCCCCTGGCCGTCGAGTCGATTCGGAAGATTTAAACTATACGGTCGATATCCGCGGAGACTTGATCTTGACGGATTCGAGCCGCAAAGCGCCGCCACACCGTCTCGATGGGCATGATCTAGCTCTGCGGCGAGCAGTCCCACGAGGCTGCACTGCATCCGCTCCGACCCTTAATCCGGGCGGATTCCCCGATCAGGACGGCGGTTGGACACCGCCTCGGGGCCTTTAATCTCTACGGCAATCGAGAACTCCATCCTGTCGCTGCGAAGACCTCGACTCCAGGGTGCCGGACTCCTCTCCGGACTCCGAACCCTCCACGCCCTTGCCAATCGAATCCGATTGGGCACCCGTCATGGAGTTCACTGCCGCAGACATCTTTCAGCACTCGCCCTTTGGCGACATCCTGAACTCACTAAAGTCTCTCTCTTTATCCAGAGAGCCTGGCGGATTACGGACAGGAAGGTTGGGATGCGGACGACGAAGAAATTCAACGCCCACCCACCACCCACTTGGTAGCGGCCGTCGACGATCTAACCGACATGCTAGACTACGACTCGAAGACATCGACGGTATGGAGGGGCGATGCGGAGACAAGCTATAACGCCCTCGATGCGGCTATATCTCCCACGTGTCGAAGCACGACTTAGAGGCATAACCGCATTGAAAGCAATGTCGCAAGTGAGGTAATCTTCACACAACCCATGTAATACATAAGGAAAAAGATACATAGTTGGCTTACGATCGCCACTTCACACAATACATAAATAAACATCCATCATCCGAATACACTCAAGGTCCGACTACGGAACCAAAATAAAAGAAGATACCCCAAATGCTACACGGATCCCCGATCGTCCCAAGCTGAGCTCCACTCGATCATCGGGAAAAGACACATAGTAACGACCACGTTCCTCATCGAACTCCCACTTGAGCTCGGTTCGTCACTGCCTGCATCGTCGGCACTGCAACTGTTTTGGTAGAATCGGTGAGTCACGGGGACTCAGCAATCTCACACCCGCGAGATCAAGACTATTTAAGCTTATAGGAAGGACAAAGTTGTGAGGTGGAGCTGCGACAAGCGACTAACATATATGGTGGCTACATTCGCAAAAGAGGCGAGAAGAGGAGCAAAGCACGATCGTGAAGCTAGTAGCGATCAAGAAGTGATCTGAACTACTTACGTCAAGCATAACTCCAACACGTGTTCACTTCCGGACTCCGAGAAGAGACCATCACGGTTACACCTTGATTGTTGTGTATTTTAATTAAGGTCAACTTGGGTTTTCTACAACCGGACATTAACAAATTCCCATCTGCCTCATAACCATGACACGGCTTTGAAAGATAATACCTGCGGGGTGTCCCAACTTAGCCCATTATAAGCTCTCACGGTCAGCGAAGGATATTCCTTCTACCGAAGACCCGATCGATCTCGGAATCCCGGACTACAAGACATTTCGACAGCAATAAAACAAGACCAGCAAAAGCAATCCAATTGTCTTGACAAATCCCGATAGGAGCTGCACATATCTCGTTCTCGGGGCACATCCGGATGAACACTACGTCTGACGGCAACCGAAGATGCCCCAAGTTGCCTCGGTGGCACCGCAAGTGGCTCTAGTTTGGACCAACGCTCGAGGAGCATTGGCGGGGGTTAAATAAAGATGACCCTCGGGCTCGCGAAAACCCGGGGAAAAAGGCTTAGGTGGCAAATGGTAAAACCAAAGTTGGGCCTTCTTTGGAGGAGTCTTATTCAAAGCGAACTGTCAAGGGGTCCCATAAATCACCCAACCGTGTAAGGAACGCGAAATCAAGGAACATAACACCGGTATGCGGAAACTAGGGTGGCAAGAGTGGAACAAAACACCGGGCATAAGGCCGAGCCTTCCACCCTTTACCAAGTATATAGATGCATTAATTATAGCAGATATATTGTGATATCCCCAACAAGTAAACATGTTCCAACAAGGAACAACATCTCCATGTTCCAATAAGGAACAAACTTCATCTTCACCGCAACTAGCAACGCTTATAAGAGGGCCGAGCAAAGCGGTAACATAGCCAATCAACGGTTTGCTAGGAAAGGATGGTTAGAGGTTTGACATGGCAATATGGGTGGCATGATAAGCAAGTGATAGGCATCGTAGCATAGGCATAGCAAAAGAGCGAGCATCTAGCAAGCAAAGATAGAAGTGATTTGAGGGTATAGTCATCTTGCACGCAAAGTTCTTAGAGTTGTCGAAAGCTTGATCCTCGTGGCGTTCTCAACAGGCTCCTCGTTCACGTACTCGTCTCCCGGCTCTACCCAAAGCAAGAACACAAACAAAGGAACCACAATAAATCACGGTGCAATGCACAAGCAACATGATGCAATATATGGCATGATATGTGGGATGTGATATGCAATGCGTATGCATGCTCCGGAAGGAAAATGATGAACCAGGCATCAACTTGGCAAACCAAGTATGACGCTGGAAAGATGAGATGATTTCGGTTGAAATCGATATAAAGATCACCGGAATCGGATGCACGGTTTGCAAATGGCAAGCAAAACAAGAATGGCACAAACCTGCCATTAACAGCATGATACCACATAGCAAGCAACAAGAAATTAAGCTACTGCACCCAAACGTACCAGAAAAGCATATGGCAGTGATCTACTCAAGATGCTTGACAAAAATGAACACTGAGCTACGGCTAAATCACATCATAACAGGTCCAAACAAGCATGGCAAAAGTGCAAAATATATCAGTTTCACAGACTTAGTGAAATTACTGAACATGGTAAAATCAGCATCAGGAAGCAATGTTCAGAGCAATGAAACAGCATGCTACAGGACCTTATAATAGCAAACCAAGGCATGGCATGAATCTACTCAAAGTATAGAACAAAAGTCCCTTACTGACTATAAGCCAAAAAGGATCGGAAAATATAGTAACACCCATGTCAATATAGCAAGTTCCGTTAACAGATTCAGCAACAGGGCATGACAAAAACAGATAACAAGTAGGCATGTTTAAGAGCTCGATGCACTCACTACAGAGTATCTCATGATAAACTAAGCATACATCCATCAAGAAGACATGGCATAGAAGCTACACATGTCAAGAACAACATCATAGCCTACACGGATCAACCACAACAACCTTGGCAAAATTGAATAACATGTAAACAATCTGCCAGGAAACATTTTATAGCAAAAGTATAGCTCGATTGACTCAAGCCATGGCACTCCATAATTGCAAACAAAGGCATGGATGGATAGAGAATAACCATATGTTCAAAACATCCTTACTGAAGTATCTCAAAATATGCATGGATCTCTCGGTAGCATCAAGTTAACATGGCATAAAAATATCAGCAAAACAGGGGCTGAAATTAGCAACATCATGAAGCCTAGTTTGCATGCTTGTGCTAGTCACCACAGAGATCACAAAAATACATGGCATACACCCCTGGAAATATTGCATGGCATATTACAAAACACATGTAGGACTCAAATTCATAGGATGCACACATCAATCATGGCAAAAATGACAAAAGTGCATGTTCTGTTAAGAAACAGAAACTAACATCACATAGCCCTCTTCTAACAGAATTTCGGGCATCAAGATGACCTCAAATGAAAATGATGCAATGAGATTAAATGATCTACTCTTCGGGCGAACATTTTGACATATTACACGCACGAAACGGAGCTACGGGTACAGAGTTATGGCACGATGAAAATGCAACAAATTATCACAGAATTAAAGACTTAGAGGAAAAACGGGGCTCGGGGGAAAGTCAACCCTTCGTGATCCGATCGGATCTGGCCGGATCGAGGCGGCGGCGCGGCTCGCCGGAGTCGGTCGGGAGGAGAGGTCGGCGGGGCGGCGGAGAGGAGGCGGGCCGGGGCAGGGGCGTGAGGCGGCCATGCGGGCGGAGCAAGGCGTGGCGGCGCGTGAGCGACGGCGACCATGGCCGGCGGCCGGGCGCTGTGAGGCGGCCGGGCGTGGAGCCGGCGAGCGGCGGCGGGCCGACGGAGGCGGCGACGCTGCCGGAGGGCCTCAGACGGCTCGCCTCAGCGGGTCGGCGATGTGGCGCGGTGCCCACGTGGCAGCGTGATTCGCCGAAGCCTTGGCGGACGCGTCTGGTCGGACGTGTCGGCGCGCGAGGGAATTTCGCTAGGGTTTGCGGTTCGGGGGAGCTATATTTATAGGTAGAGGAGCTAGGAAGCTCCAAATGGAGTGTAGTTTTCGCCCACACGATCGTGATCGAGCGACGGAGAGCATGGAAGTGACTTAGATGGTTTATTGGGCTGTTTTGGAGGGTGTTGGGCTGCAACTTAAAAGAGGCCTTTGCGAGTCACGGTTAACCGTTGGAGTACCAAACGAGCTCCAAATGACCCGAAACTTGATGTGGTCTACGGTGGTATACCAAGGCCACTTGGCAAGGCTCGGTCCATTCCGAGAAAGTTTAGTACCCGCTCACGGAAAAAGCGTAAAAGGGACGCCGGGGACATAGGAGTGCGGATTGCAAAAGCGGACAACGGGAAAATGCTCGGAATCATGAGGCGAACACGTATGCAAATGCGATGCACATGATGACATGATATGGAATGCATGACATGGACAAAATGCAAAAGAGAAAAACCCAACCACGAGGGAATATCATATCACAATGCCGAAAATGGCAAGAGTTGGAGTTACAAATATGGAAAGTTACATCCGGTGTTACACAACCAAGACCCAAATACCAGGAGCCTTTGGAAGGCCACCTCGTCATCGACATATATATGGTGGACATCCCAAAAGATGGGAACGACGATGGAACAACGGAGGATGACCCTCCAAGAAAGCAGCCCAAGAGCCGGCGTCGGCGTCGCTCTAAATCCCGCCACAAAGAAGAATGAAGATTCCGGCACCGGAGATAACAATACACCGGACGGTGCGAAGACAATCCACTCCAAAGCAAAATCCAAAGCGAGGAAGATGGAGACGCCAACCCTCACGGGAGAGCGGCGAGAAGAAGAGGTAGAGGATTATATGCCTCCCTCCGAGACAAAGCAAGCCTCGACGATGATGAATTCGTCGTGCTGAGAATCCCGTCGAACAAGAGCGTTTTAGACGCGGGCTTATAGCCACGGCGAACAGCCTAAAGAAAAAGCAACAACTTAGAGCTGATCAGATCTGCTAGCCGACGGATGGACCAAGTCCTCGCAAATTAAAAGCATGAGCTCGAACGCCCTCCAAAGCTACCCTAAACGCAAGCTGCTCCCCGATTAGAGGAGGAGGCTTACGAACCCGCATCACCAGGAGACAATCTGGCCGACCGACCACCCCGTGGTCGCGACGGAAGAGGCCTCTAGGCCCTTCACTAGAACCGTACCCGGCATCGCTCAAAAAGCACACGGCCAAAGGGGAACGCGCTCCGGACTGCGAGATATATTGGAGGACAAGGCAAGACAATCAAGATCGATATATGGATCGCGTGGGCCAGATGCGTGTGGCGACAACCGTCGCGCCGGACCACGATAAGTCCGGCCGGGCCGAACAAACAGACCAAGCTATTTGGAGCTCCGTCGTGATATCGCCCGATCTGAGGCGCCGACACCCACTATGCTTCACAGACGAAGTAATGGATCATCAAATCCCCGAAGGGTTTAAACCCGTCAATATTGAATCCTATGATGGCACAACAGACCCTGCAGTTTGGATCGAAGACTATCTCCTTCACATCCACATGGCCCGCGGTGACGATCTTCACGCCATCAAATACCTCCCCTCAAGCTTAAAGGACCAGCCCGGCATTGGCTCAACAGCCAACAGAGTCAATTGGGAGCTGGGAGGACTGGAAGCCGCATTCCTCGATAACTTCCGGGGCACTTGTAATGCGACCACCGACGCCGATGACCTAAGCCACATAATTCAGCAGCCAGACGAATCGGCCGGACAATTACGGACACGGTTCTTAACCAAGAAAAACCAAATCGTCGACCGTCCGGGATGCGGAGGCCCTCGCGGCCTTCAAGCATAACATCCGTGACGAGTGGCTTGCCCGGCACCTAGGACAGGAAAAGCCGAAATCCATGGCAGCCCTCACATCACTCATGACCCGCTTCGCGGGTGAGGACAGGTAGCTAGCACGCAGCAACAACCTCGGCAAAAATTACGGCGGTCCGGACTTCAAGGACCGAAATGGCAGGTCAGCGTCGTAACAAAACAAACGCCCGTTAACGGCGACAATATTGAGGATCTGACGATCAATGCCGGATTCGAGGCTCTAAACCCGGTCGTGAAAAAAGCCATTCAAAAGAACTACTCCGGGTCCGTCCAATTTGGACCGAATACTCGACCGCTTGTGCGGATGCACGGCACCCCAAAAGCCAGCTTAACCACACCAACAGGACTGTTGGGTATTCAAGCAGTGCAAGTTAATTGCGAAAGCAATGACAAGGGGCTACATAGCGATGGCGAGGACGAGACCCAACCGCCGAACAATAGAGGATGTAAGGGTTTCCCCACAAAGTGCGGACGGTGAACATGATATATGCAACGCACATACCCAAAAGGGAGCGGAAGCGTGCACTCGAGGATGTCTACTGCGATGGAGCCAGTTGCCCGGTTCAATCCATGGTCCTCCCGCCCGATCACTTTTGACCGAAGGACCACCCCACCAAAGATCCGCCACGGTGGATTCGCCGACCGTCTTAGACCCAATCGTCGATGGATTTCACCTAACCGAGTCCCGATGGGCCGGCGCGAACTGAACACTGCTTTACCGTGATACGGTCGCAAAATGGGCATAGACCCCTCAAGGATTAAACCTACCAAAACGACCTTTAAAGGCGTCATACCGGTGTAGAAGCCAATTGTACAGGCTCAATTACACCGAAGTGGTCTTCGGATCCCGGATAACTTCCGAAGCGAGGAGTTAATCTTTGACATAGTCCCGTTCTGCGGCGGCTATCATGCCTTGCTTTCCGGACGTGCAGCGTTTGCAAAGTTCAACAGCGGTGCCGCACTACGCATACCTCAAGCTCAAGATGCCAGGCCCTCGAGGAGTCGTTACGGTCAACGGAAACATCAAGCGCTCTCTCCGCATGGAGGAACATACTGACTCTCGCGGCGAAGTGCAATGCAGCCTCTTAAGGCAATTCTCGAGTCCGCCGTTAAGCGGCCGGACATACTTAAGCGCCGGAGTAACATACAACAAGACCACAGCACGTTCAGAGCATCGCAGCGTAGCGATGCGGCTAACCCCAGCCCTGCGAACGTCAGCAGGTCCTTCGCATACACCATTACGCTCTGAAGATACCATGGGCATGGGGAGAGGGCACGACCACGATAAACCTGCATTGCGGCTCAACCACACGGGGGCTCTCACGTGTGTCGTTCCTTTTTCTTTTCTTTTTTACCTTTTACTTTTTACCCGAGAGGACTCCGTTTGTCGAAGCCTGTCCGGCGGCAGACCTGCCGAACTCACGATGCAACAGCTAGGGAAGGATAAAGGCTACAACGAATATCTGGTGGTCTCCATTACGAGCATTTTTATACACCAATCTGCAGCCTACCCCTGGAGGGGGACATGTTTAACAGTTCCATACCTTGCTTATCGCACTATTTGTATCGTTCTGCATTCATAGCAGTACTTATTGAATAAAACAATGCAACACCTTTTTGCTTATAATTGCATTTCTTTTTTCATACATATGTTCATTCACGGCATATTACATCCGTACACTTTGGTACGGCTAATATACACCAGGGGCTTATGTTTCCCGCGTTAAGGTGTGATGAGTCCGAACACTTTCACAAGTGCGGCACCCCAAACTTATAGCACTATATGCATCGGCTCCGAATCATGTCTTGGGTCAATAGTTGGGTTTGCGGCTCCGTGTTTTGGTACCTTACGTTCCGTTATATCGGCTAAGGTAGCACCGGAGAACCACTGCGATTCCGCCCAGGCTGGGTTAACGCCTCGATGGAGAAAGCTAAACTGACCGTCATGATGAGGCGAGAGACCGATCGCTGTTCGAGAGGTTTTTGTGAGTCCTTAAAGACTTATGCCGCTTAGAGCGAGGAGCGGATCTTTGTCTGCCAAAGGCGTGATAAGCGCCCCAAATTGACCTTCGAAGACTAGGGGCTTCATGAAATTTAAAATTATAGAATTCTATGGCTAAGTGAGAGTGTTCAAGCATTATAAGTCCGGTTGCCTTGTTCATTTGTGTTGAGCGCCTCCCTAGATGGACCCAAAAATGGGAACAAGAGCTCAAGTTTATCCGAACACCCCAAAGACTCGTGGCATGGGGGCTGAAAGCCGACGACTTGCCATCTCTCGATTTGATAAACAGCCGCATATAAGGTAATATTTTAAATTAACAAGCGTTGCTTAGCGCATATGAACTAAGTTTTCAGCGCACAGGATAACAAAATGCGAGTCTACTCAAATATTACATCTTTGGAGCACTCACCCGCAATAGTGCGGGCGCCCTTCAGCACTCTCATAATACATCTTGGGCGTGCGATGCTCCTTGCCCTCTGGTGGCGGGTCCGTCACGAGCTTCTGGGCATCCATCTTGCCCTAGTGCACCTTTGCGGGCAAGGCCCGACAGGCACCCTCGATACAAGCGGAATGCTTGATAACTTCAACCCACGGGCACGCATCCACCAGCCGCCGCAGACCAGGCCGTAGCTCCTGTGCATGGCCTCCTTAGGCCACGGCCGAACTATGAGGCCCTTCATGGCCTGTTCGGCCGCCTTGTGGAGCTCGACCATTGCTTCACTGGTCGCTAAGGGCACCGGATGTCCGACCTCGGATACCGAGACCGAAGACCTTCTCCGTCGAGCTCCCTCCTCGGCCCGGTAGAATGCGGCGACATCGGACCTGCTGCAAGGAAGATCTGCGAACGCATACAGAGCTCCGACCGGTAAGCAACAGGTAATTAACACTCACATGCTTACTCTGCATGAAAAATGCCTTACCCGCTGCTATTTTCTTCACCGCCTCAATCTCCTGGAGGGCCTTGCAGGCCTCGGCCTTAGCGGCTTTGGCATTCTCAAGAGCCGTTGCAAGCTCAGACTCTCGAGTCTTCGAGTCACGCTCCAAGTTCTCATGTTTTTTCACGAGATCCTGGAGCTCTTGTTGTACCTCCGCCACCCGCGCCTCCTGCTTCTCTCGCTCGGTGCGCTCTGCGGCCGCATTACGTTCGGCCGCGGCCACCGCCTCCTTCAGGGTCGCCACCTCGTTAGTGGCCCCTGCAATACACACGTTATCCTTGTCATTTTTCTCGCAACCAAATCCTTTTCTGTAAGGTACAATTTTCATAAGGTATTACTCACCTTCTTTTTCCTTGAGCTGCTTCTTCGCATGGCCGAGCTCGTTCTCGGGCCGCTCGAGGTTTTCCTTAAAATTATTGACCTCCGTAGTCAGTGCGACGGAGGTCAGCAGCGCAGCCTGCAATCCCATATTGACATATTTTTTATGACTCCTGCGTTTATCTTTCTAAAGATCCTCAGTCCGGCTTTTCTTTCCGAACACCGAATCGAGCATCAAGGGCTACTGTCTATGCGGTACCATTTTACATATATTGAAATTCTTACCTCAAAGCCTATTAGAAGGCTCTGCAGGCTTGGTCGGCCCGCTCTTGGCGAAATGAACCTTCAATCACCGCACTCATAACGGTGCGGTGTTCCTCTTCGATGGAGGCGCCGTTGAGCGCCTCCGGCCAAATTATCCGGCACCTCCGGTTGGGCCGGAGGCAGCCGGCGTCGTGGTCTTGCCCTTCTTCACGAAGGGTCGCCCGCCGGACTCGGAGCCACTGTGGCCTCGGGGGCGAGTCCGGTGCACAGTCCCGGGAGGGTGTCCTGTGACACCTTCGGGGCCTCCTCCTCCTGGTAGGTCCTTTTCTGGGATCCCACCTCGGCGTAGTCCGCGGCACAGGGGGTGGAGGCAGTCGGAAGGGAATCCATATCCGACGCACCCAAGGACCCGCTCGAAGAAACGGGAAGATCTTTCTTGGGCGGACTGCAGGGTTGTATGCGGCATTAGAAAGACATTATATGGCGAAAAGAAAAAACCTTGAAGTTATTCGGGAGTCCGGATACTTACAATCTCGCCAGGGGCTTGGCCCTTGTAGGCCAATCCTCCTCGTCGTCGCTGGCGTTGGCGGAGCAGTCCGGGGGAAGAGTTTTTCCCTTCTTGGACCCTTCGGCCTCCCTTGTTGGGGAGGCCTTCCTTTTCTTCCCTCCCCCCGTTGGGGGAGAGGCTTTCTTCTTCTCCTCCTCACCTTGGTGGGAGGAGTCGGCCTCAATTCATCATCCGATAGCACCTGAAACGGGAACTCTTCCGGTCCCGTGGCCGTCTTCTTGGCCTTCTTCTCCGGCACCACGTGGGAGTGCCGAGCCAAGACCCGATAAGAGGGCGTCCGCTGGAGTCCTCCGCAATGGGGCCGACGGGTAATCCGTTCGCCTTCGCCACCAGTCCTGTCAAAGGTAAAGGGAGTTTAGATCCCGCATAGAGTCAAACTATGGAAAACAAGTGGTGAAATCACTTACCTCGTCAGCTGGGCGCTGCGAGTGGAATCCGCGATCTTCGGTAGCGGATGCGGGAGCTTCGGTGCCCTTGAACAGCACCTTCCAGACTTCTTCGTACGTAGTGTCGAAGAGCCCGCTCAGGGTCTAGTGCTGCGCCGGATCAAACTCCCACATGTTGAAGCCCCGTCGCTGGCACGGAAGAATCTGGCGGATGAGCATGACCTGGACTACGTTGACAAGCTTGAGCTTCTTGTCCACCAGCTTACGGATACTGAGCTTGGAGTCCGGTCAGCTCCTCCGAATCCCCAAGTCCGGCCACTCTCTTTCCAGGAGGTGAGCCGTGTAGGGATGCCGGATCTGAATTCGCGGGCCGCTGCCCAATCAGGGTCACGCGGCTCGGTGATGTAGAACCACCCCGATTGCCACCCCTTGATGGTTTCCACGAAAGTGCCCTCCAGCCACGTAACATGGGACATCCTGCCCACCATGGCGCCTCCGCACTCCGGCTTGGCTACCCTTCACAACCTTGACTTGACACCTCAAGGTCTTGAGCCTAAGCGAAGTGGGGCTGGATGCAGAGGAATGCCTCGCACACGACAATAAATGCCGAGATGTTGAGGATAAAATTCGGGGCCAGATCGTGGAAATCTAGGCCGTAGTAGAACATGAGCCCCCGGACAAAGGGATGAAGCGGGAAGCCCAGTCCGCGGAGGAAATGGGGAAGAAATACTACCCTCTCATGGGGCCTGGGGTTGGGGACGAGCTCTCCCTCGTCGGGGAGCCGATACGCGCGATGTTGCTAGACAAATATCCGGCGTCATGCAGCTCGGATCTGCCCCTCCGTGACGGAGGAGGCCATCCACTTGCCTCCCGCTCCGGACATAGTTGGAAAGGGTTGAGGTGAGAAGCGCGGACTTGGGCGCTGGAGCTCGAGTTCGCGGAGATGGATAAGCCAAGGAGGAAGAAGGCGCAGGTAAAAGGGTTGGATCCTTATCCCCTTATATTGTTGGACAAAAACATGTGCCCCCACCGGCCTGGTAAAACTCGCTTATCTCCCAAGCGTCACAATCAATGGCGTGGTTGGGTTACCCACGTCCGTATTGATGGGAATCCCGGAATAAGGGGAACACGATCTCTGCCTCGACAAGACGTGCCAAGGAAACCGCTTCGCTAAACACGCTGAGGTGGAACAGTAAAAACAATTTGAGTAAAGGCATGGTAGTGGTGCGACGTCACGCCACAAAATACGTCAGCAGATTGATCTTGTGTAATATTATTCTCTCTACGGTGGTATGTGGAATTTATTTTTGCAGAGCCGGATACTATCCTGGTGTTCACAATCTTCTATAAATTATTCGCAGGAAGAACCCGCCTTGCAATGCCGAAGACAACATGCGCGCCGGACTCGTCGTCATTGAAGCCTGGTTCGAGAACTCTTGAGGAGTTCCGGACTAGGGGTGTCCGGATAGCCGAACTATCATTATCGGCTGGACTCCAAGACTATGAAGATACAAGATTGAAGACTTTGTCCCGTGTCCGGATGGGACTTTCCTTGGCGTGGAAGGCAAGCTTGGCGATACGGATATGTCGATCTCCTACCATTGTAACCGACTCTGTGTAACCCTAACCCTAACCGGTGTCTATATAAACCGGAGGGTTTTAGTCCGTAGAGATCTAACAACAATCATACCATAGGCTAGCTTCTAGGGTTTAGCCTCTTTGATCTCGTGGTAGATCCACTCTTGTAACACACATCATCAATATTAATCAAGCAGGACGTGAGGTTTTACCTCCATCAAGAGGGCCCGAACCTGGGTAAAACATCGTGTCCCTTGTCTCCTGTTACCATCCGCCTAGACGCACAGTTCGGGACCCCCTACCCGAGATCCGCCGGTTTTGACACCGACAGTGGCCTCCTGCACCGCCTCTTCATCCTATAAATTCCCAAATATTCCAAAACCCCTAGGGGAGTCGATATATCAGAAGTTCAGCCGCCGCAAGCCTCTGTAGCCACGAAAAACCAATCTAGACCCCGTTCCGGCACCCTGCCGGAGGGGAAAATCATCACCGGTGGCCATCTTCATCATCCCAGCGGCCACCATGATGAGAAGGGAGTAGTCCACCCTCGGGGCTGAGGGTTTGTACCGGTAGCTATGTGTTTAATCTCTCTCTCGTGTTCTTGTGATGTCACGATCTTGATGTATCGCGGGCTTTGTTAATATAGTTGGATCACATGGTGTTTTCCCCTCTCTATCTTGTTGTGAATTGAGTTTTCCCTTTGATATTTCGTTTTATCGGATTGAATACTTTTATGGATTTGAGAGCACTTGATGTATGTCTTGCTATGAATACCCGTGGTGACAATGGGGTATCATATTGATTCACTTGATATGTGTTTTGGCACTCAACTCGTGGATTCCCAAGGTGACATTGGGGTAATCTATGCATAGGGGTTGGTGCACGTTCTCGTCTTTGTTTCTATAGTAGAAATCTTGGGGCACTCTTTGAGGTTCCTTGTGTTGAATTGAGTATTATGAATCTGAAATTGTTTGATGCATATCGTATAATCAACTCACGAATACTCGCGGTGACATTGGAGTATCTAGGTGACATTAGAGTTGGTTGATGTGTATCATATGGTGTTATTT
The DNA here is from genome assembly GCA_021605145.1 of Aegilops bicornis. NCBI lineage: Eukaryota > Viridiplantae > Streptophyta > Magnoliopsida > Poales > Poaceae > Aegilops > Aegilops bicornis. The sequence goes on along the minus strand of CM038670.1, from coordinate 720,520,251 downwards.
TAGTATGAACTCTTGGTTAGATTGATCAGAAAGAATAGCTTGGCGTTATTTTAGTACGAACTCTAGGATAGATTGATTGGAATGAAGGAAATATGCCCTAGAGGCAATAATAAAGTTGTTATTATATTTCCTTATATCATGATAAATGTTTATTATTCATGCTAGAATTGTATTAACCGGAAACTTGATACATGTGTGAATACATAGACAAAACAGAGTGTCCCTAGTAGGCCTCTACTTGACTAGCTCGTTAAGCAAAGATGGTTAAGTTTCCTAGCCATAGACATGTGTTGTCATTTGATGAACGGGATCACATCATTAGAGAATGATGTGATGGACAAGACCCATCCGTTAGCTTAGCATAATGACCGTTTAGTTTTATTGCTATTGCTTTCTTCATGACTTATACATGTTCCTCTGACTATGAGATTATGCAACTCCCGAATACCGGAAGAACACCTTGTGTGCTATCAAAGTCCTGGCAACGTAATCGGGTGACTATAAAGATGCTCTCTGGTGTCTCCGATGGTGTTTGCTGACTTGGCATAGATCGAGATTAGGATTTGTCACTCTGAGTATCGGAGAGGTATCTCTGGGCCCTCTCGGTAATGCACATCACTATAAGCCTTGCAAGCAATGTGACTAATGAGTTAGTTACAGGATGATGCATTATGGAACGAGTAAAGAGACTAGCCGGTAACGAGATTGAACTAGGTATGAGGATACCGACGATCGAATTCTCGAGCAAGTAACATACCGATGACAAAGGGAACAACGCATGTTGTTATGCGGTTTGACCGATAAAGATCTTCGTAGAATATGTAGGAGCCAATATGAGCATCCAGGTTCCACTATTGGTTATTGACCAGAGATGTGTCTCGGTCATGTCTGCATAGTTCTCGAACCTGTAGGGTCTGCACGCTTAACGTTTGATGACGATTTGTATTATGAGTTATGTGATTTGATGACCAAAGTTTGTTCGAAGTCTCGGATGAGATCACGAACATGACGAGGAGTCTCGAAATGGTCGAGAAGTAAAGATTCATATATAGGACGATGGTATTTGGACACCGGAAGTGGTTCTGGGCAACCCCCGGCAAAGATATGGGCTTAATGGGCCAAGTAAGGGAACACACCAGCCCACAAGGGGCTGGTGCTCCCCCTATAGGGCCAGCCACGTGGGGAGAAAGGGAAAGGAGAGGAGGGAAAGGAAAGTATGAAGTAGGACTCCTACTTCCTTCCCCTCCCCCCTCCTTCCTTTCCCCCTTTGTCCAAATATGGTAGGGGGGGCGAATTGGACTAGGGCCCAAGTAGGATTCCTCCTACTTCAGCGCGCCCTAGGCTGCCTTCCTCCCTCTCCCTCCTTTATATACGTGGGGAGGGCACTCCTAGAACACACATCAATTGTTCCTAGCCGTGTGCGGTGCCCCCTAAGAGCAATTCTAACAAATCATAGCATCATTATGGATTTCTCAAATAGGTGTGTCCAGCAAGGATGATTGTGACAAACTAAAAAGCAAAACAAGCAAAGACTCATATAATACAATACGCTCCAAGCAAAACTCATGATATGTGACGAATAAAAATATAGCTCCAAGTAAAATTACTGATGGTCGTTAGAAGAAAGAGGGGATGCCTTCTGGGGCATCCCCAAGCTTAGTTGCTTGGTTCTCCATGAATATTACCTTGGGGTGCCATGGGCATCCCCAAGCTTAGGCTCTTTTCACTCCTTATTCTTTCATCCATCGTGATCTCACCCAAAACTTGAAAAAACTTCAATCACACAAAACTTAACAAAAACCTTCGTGAGATCCGTTAGTATAATAAAGCAAATCACCACTCTAAGGACTACTGCAAACCCATTCATATTTTATTATTACATTATACCTACTGTATTCTAACTTTACCATGGCTTATACCCCCCAATACAATCCATAGACTCATCAAAATAAGCACACAACCCAACAAAAACATAATCTGTCAAAAACAAAACAGTCTGTAGTAATCTGAACTTTAACCATACTTCTGTAACGCCAAAAAATCTTAAAATTAAGACATCGTAGGCAATTTGTATATAAATCTTTTGTAAAAAAATCAGAGTTTTTTGTCGCTTCAGTGATCTTTAACAATTCTTCTACGGGACACAAAAGTTTTTGTTTTCTAACAAGATCAAATCAACTATCACCCAAAACATCCTAAAGGCTCTATTTGGCACAAACACTAATTAAAACATGAAAAACACAATCATTATAGAAGTATAATTGTGTATTTATTGAAGAATAGAAAGAAAATAAAAAAAATCAAAGATAACTATTGCGTTGCCTCCCAACAAGCGCTATCATTTTACGGCCCTAGCTAGGCATAATGCATAGATTCAAGTATTATCATCTTTAGTTTTTGCTCTATAGGTTGCCCTCATGATTGATTCATATGGTGGCTTAATTCTAGTCCTAGGAGAGTGTTCCATACCCTTTCTCAATGGAAACTGAAATTTAATATTCCCTTCTCTCATATCAATCACGGCACCTATAGCTCATAAAAATGGTCTACCAAGTATTATGGGACAAGACGAATTGCAATCAATGTCAAGAATGATAAAATCTATGGGCACATAGTTCCTATTTGCAAGAATAAGAACATCATTAATTCTTCCCAAAGGCTTTTTAATAGTAGAATACGCCAAGTGCAAATTAAGAGAACACTCTTCAATATTGGTAAAACCAAGCACATCTCATAAAGATTTCAGAATTGTGGAAACACTATCACCCAAATCACATAAAGCAGTGCACTCATAATTTTTAATCTTGACTTTAATGATGGTTTCCCATTCATCATATAATTTCCTAGGATTGAAATCTCTAGTTCCAATTTTTCTTCTAAAGCTTTCATCATCGCTTCCACAATATGTTTAGTAAAAGCATTATTTTGTTCATAGGCATTGGGTGAATTTATCATGGATTGTAACAAAGAAATACATTCAATCAAATAGCAACTATCATAACTAAAGTCTTTGTAATCCAAAAGAGTGGGCACATCAGTAATTAAAGTTTTTACCTCTTCAAACCCACTTTTATCAATTTTTTCAACAAGATTTCCCCCCTCCAAATTATGAGGACACCTTCGAGCTAAAGTTGGCTCTTTTTCAGCCCTATTATTATCAGTTTCAAAATTACTAAACAAGGAATCAATAGATGAAACACCAATCATCTCAACATCTTCATCATTACTATGAAAGCAATCAGGCGAAAACGCTCTTTCTAAAAATTCTCTTTTAGCTCTAAGCATAGCGGTTCTTTTCTTACTTTCACCTATAGAAACATATAAAGCTTTAATTTATTCATTAATATCAACCTTATGTGGAAAAAAATTAATCTTGATATTTTCCACATCATGTGTAATTCTATCAATGTTCCTAGACATATTATCAAGTTTACTCAATGTTTCTTCTATCATAGTATTGGAAACCTTTTGAGCATTGATAAATTCTTTAATATACTTTCAAGATAATAGGGCATACTATTGTTATTATTAGAAGAATTACCATAGGAATTGCCATAATTATTAGAGGAATTTCCAGGAAAAGGCCTAGGATTAAAATTACCTCTATAACCATTGTTATTAAAATTGTTTCGCGAGACAAAATTCACATCTACGGGATCACTATTTTTCTCAATCAAAGTAGACAAAGGAACATAATTAATATCAATAGGAGCATTATTACTAGCAACCAATTTCATAAGAGCGTCAACCTTTTCACTCAAATTACTAAATTCTTCAAGAGAATTGATCTTTTTACTAGTAAGAGCTCTTTCGGTATGCCATTGTGAAAAATTAGCCATAATATTATTAAGCAATTTAGTGGATTCACCCAATTAATTTCCATAAAATTACCACCCGCGGCGGAATCTAAAAGATTTCTAGAAACAAAATTCAATCCCGCATAAAAAAAATTGTATGATCATCCACATATTTAAACCATGAGTAGGGCAATTTCTTATCATCAATTTCATCATTTCCCAAGATTGGGAAACATGTTCATGCTCAAGTTGCTTAAAATTCATGACTTGATTTCTAAGGGAAATAATTTTCGCGGGAGGAAAATACTTAGTGATGAAAGCATCTTTGCACTTGTACCAAGAATCAATACTATTTCGTGGCAAAGATGAAAACCAATTTTTTGCACGATCCCGCAAAGAAAAGGGAAACAATTTAATTTCACAATATCATTGTCCACATCTTTTTTCTTTTGCATATCACACAATTCTACAAAAGTGTTTAGATGGGACGCGACATCCTCATTAGGATTACCGGAAAATTGCTCTTTCGTAACAAGATTCAACAAAGCGACATTAATATCATAAGACTCCGCACTAGCGGTGGGAGGAGCAATCGGAGTACTAATAAAATCATTCTTATTAGTATTGGAAAAATCACACGATTTGGTATTTTCTTGAGACATCGTGACTACGCAAACAAGAACACAAGCAAACAAAGGATCAAAGGACAAAAGGCAAACGAAAAATATTTTTTTATTTTTGAAAAAATGTTTTAGAAGTGGGGGAGATGAAAACGAGAGGAAAATGACAAATAAAGTAATGGCAAGGAGATGAAAGTTTGTGCGTAGGAACTTGATAGATGTTGATGATGTCTCCCCGGCAATGGCGCCAGAAATTCTTCCTGATTGCTTGTATTTGCGTTGGTAATTCCCCGAAGAGAAGGGGATGATGCAGCACAACAACGGTAAGTATTTCCCTCAGTTATGAAACCAAGGTTGTCAATCTAGTAGGAGAACCAAGCAACACTATGTAAACAGCACCTGCACATAAACAACAAAAACTTGCAACCCAACGCGTAAGAGGGGTTGTCAACCCCTCCTGGATATTGAGATTGATTAAATTGTATGAGATTTGATAAATATATCTAAAAAAACACACACAAAAAGTGCATCAAGGTATTTTTGGTTTTAATATGATAGGAAATAGATCGGGCTCCCGTAGATTTCACTAGAGGCTTCTCTCGAGAAAATAGCATATGGTGGGTAGACAAATTACTATTGGGCAATTGATAGAAAAACAAATAATTATGACGATATCCAAGGCAATGATCATGTATATAGCATCACGTCCAAGATTAGTAGACCAACTCCTGCCTGCATCTACTACTATTACTCCGCACATCGACCGCTATCCAGCATGCATCTAGTGTATCAAGTTCATGGAAAACGGAGTAGTGCAAGAAGAACGATGACATGATGTAGACAAGATCTATTCATGTAGGAATAGACCCCATCTTGTTATCCTTAATAGCAACGATACATGTGTGTCATGTCTCTTTCTGTCACTGAGATTGAGCACCGCAAGATCGAACCCATCACAAAGCACCTCTTCCCATTGCAAGAAAAATCAATCTAGTTGGCTAAACCAAACCAAAGTTTCGGAGAAGAAATACGTGGCTATAAAGATCATGCATAAAAGAGTTCAGCAAAGACTCAAATAATATTCATGGATAGATCTGATCATAAACTCACAATTCATTGGATCCCAACAAACACACCGCAAAAGTCATTACATCAAATGGATCTCCAAGAACATCGAGAAGAATATTGTATTGAAGGTCAAGAAGAGAGAAGAAGCCATCTAGCTACTACCTACTGACCCGTAGGTCGGAGGGGCAACAAGGATGACAAAGAACCCCTCTGCGATCGTTGCCGCCTCTGGCAGAATGCCGGAAAAAGCCTCTAGATTGGATCTCGTGGTTCTGGAACTTGCGGCGGCTGGAAAAGTATTTCGTCAATCCTCCTAGGGTTTTTGGGATTTTAGAGTATATATAGAGGTGGATGGGGGTGGAGAAGCTTCCCGTGGTGCCCACTACCCACCAGGGCACGCCTGGGCCTTCTGGCGTGCCCTGGTGCCTAGTGGGCCCCACGGGCCTCCTCCCGTGCACTTCTTTGGCTCCATGGGTGTCCTCTGTCCAGAAAAAAATCTCCAAAAAGTTTCGTGGCATTTGGAGTTCGCTTAGTATTGATATTCTGCAAAGTAAAAAACAAGCAGAAAATAGCAACTGGCAGTGGGCACTATGTCAATAGGTTAGTCCCAAAAACTGATATAAAGTTGCTAGTAATGAGTATAAAACATCCAAGATTGATACATTAATAGCATGGAACAGTAAAAAATTATAGATACGTTGGAGACGTATCAGGCCCCAGTTGTCATTGGGATCAACCGTTATTTTTCACTTAATAAGGATGCAATTCCTTTCGTGCGAAGATATAGCTGGCGGGTCCCAGCTGTCATGGGGAGGATTCATTTTTTGGGCGTAATAAGGGGTACCTGCTTGCGTGCGGCCATGGACCATGTGGGTCCCTACTGTCAGCCTCCACACGTACATCCCTCTTTCGATGTTGTCGTTTGTTGACATCTTGACCACGCCGTGCTGATGCTACCTCTTGAGCATGCGTTGGTTTTTCCCTTGAAGAGGAAAGGGTGATGCAGCAAAGTAGCGTAAGTATTTCCCTCTGATTTTGAGAACAAATGTATCAATATATTATGAGGCCACACGCAAGTCCCTCGTACCTACACAAACAAATAAGAACATTGCAACCAACACGATAAAGGGGTTTTCAATCCCTTCACGTCCACTTGCAAAAGTGAGATCTGATAGAGATGATAATATTTTCGGTATTTTTATGATAAAGATTGCAAAGTAAAAATAGATTGGAAACTTATATGATGGAAAATAGACCCGGGGGACATAGGTTTCACCAGTGGCTTCTCTCAAGATAACATAAGTATTACGGTGGGTGAACAAATTAATGTCGAGCAATTGATAGAAAAGTGCATAATTATGAGAATAACTAGGCATGATCATGTATATAGGCATCACGTCCGTGACAAGTAGAACGACTCCTGCCTGCATCTACTACTATTACTCCACACGTTGATATGTCTCCGTCGTATCTATTTTTCCAAACACTTTTGCCCTTGTTTTGGACTCTAACTTGCATGATTTGAATGGAACTAACCCGGACTGACGTTGTTTTCAGCAGAATTGCCATGGTGTTATTTTTGTGCAGAAATAAAAGTTCTCGGAATGACCTGAAACTTCACAGAGATTATTTTTGGAAATAATAAAAAATACTGGCGAAAGAATCAAGGCTAGGGGGCCCACACCCTGTCCACGAGGGTGGGGGCGCGCCTACCCCCCTAGGCGCGCCCCCTGCCTCGTGGGCCCCCTGGTGCTCCACCGACCTCAACTCTAACTATATATATTCGTGTTCGGAGAGAAAAAAAATAAGAGAGAAGGATTCATCACGTTTTACGATACGAAGCCGCTGCAAAGCCCTAATCTCTCTCGGGAGGGCTGATCTGGAGTCCGTTCGAGGCTCCAGAGAGGGGAATCCGTCGCCATCGTCATCATCAACCATCCTCCATCACCAATTTCATGATGCTCACCGCCGTGCGTGAGTAATTCCATCGTAGGCTTGCTGGATGGTGATGGGTTGGATGAGATTTATCATGTAATCAAGTTAGTTTTGTTAGAGTTTGATCCCTAGTATCCACTATGTTACGAGATTGATGTTGCTATGACTTTGCTATGCTTAATGCTTGTCACTAGGGCCGAGTGCCATGATTTCAGATCTGAACCTATTATGTTTTCACGAATATATGTGAGTTCTTGATCCTATCTTGCAAGTCATTAGTCACCTACTATGTGTTATGATCCGCAACCCCAGTGACAATAATCGGACCACTCACAGTGATGACCGTAGTTTGAGGAGTTCATGTATTCACTATGTGTTAATGCTTTGGTAAGGTACTCTATTAAAAGGAGGCCTTAATATCCCTTAGTTTCCATTAGGACCTCGCAGCGACGGGAGGGTAGGACAAAAGATGTCATGCAAGTTCTTTTCCATAAGCACGTATGACTATATTCGTAATACATGCCTACATTACATTGATGAATTGGAGCTAGTTCTGTGTCACCCTATGTTATAACTGTTGCATGAATAATTGCATCCGCATAATTCTCCATCACCGATCCAATGCCTACGAGCTTTTCACATATTGTTCTTCGCTTATTTACTTTTCCGTTACTCTTTGTTACAATCACTACAAAAGCATCCTTTATTACTTTTGCCACCGTTACCATTACTTCCATACTACTTTGCTACTAAATACTTTGCTACAGATACTAAGCTATCCAGGTGTGGTTGAATTGACAACTCAAATGCTAATACTTGAGAATATTCTTTGGCTCCCCTTGTGTCGAATCAATAAATTTGGGTTGAATACTCTACCCTTGAAAACTGTTGCGATCCCCTATACTTGTGGGTTATCAAGACTATTTTCTGGCGTCGTTGCCGGGGAACATAGCTCTATTCTTTGAGTCACTTGGGATTTATATCTGCTGGTCACTATGAGGAACTTGAAAGCCGAGAAAACCAAAATTTATCCCTCAACTACGAGGGGAGGTAAGGAACTGCCATCTAGCTTTGCACTTGATTCACCTTGTGTTTTGAGTAAGCTTGCGACACCTAAACCTGCTTCTGCTATTAATTCTGATATGTAGCATGTTATTGATGGTGCCACTTCTGCTATGCATGATACTTATGATGAAACTACTTCTATGCTTGATACTACTGTGCCACTTGGTGAATTTCTTGGTGAACAACTTGCTAGCGCTAGAGAGAATGAAATTATCAAACGATAATATTGATGAAAGTGATGATGAAGATTCTCCCCCTAGATATGAATTGCCTGTTGTGCCTGAGGGTTATGTTATGGATGAAGAAACTGCTAGAGACTTCCTTGCTTGCAATGATAGGAGTGATCTTAAAAAATTATTAGCTAAGTTGAAAGAAAAATCTTTGAATGCTAGAATGAAATATGATCCTGCTTATGCTACTTCACCTATTTTTTGTTACTGATAAGGATTATGTTTTCTCTGTTGATCCTGAGATAATTACTCTGGTTGAATATGATCCTTTCTATGGCTATGAATCTGAAACTGTTGTGGCACATCTTACTAAATTAAATGATATAACTACCCTGTTCACTAATGATGGGAAAACTCGCTACTATTATATCCTTAAATTATTTCCGTTCTCATTAAAGGGTGATGCTAAGATATGGTTTAATTCTCTTGATCCTGGTTGTGTGCGTAGTCCCCAAGATATGATTTATTACTTCTCTTCCTTATATTTCCCGCTCATAAGAAACAAGCTTCTTTAAGGAAATATATAATTTTGTGCAAATTGAAGAAGAGAGTCTCCCACAAGCTTGGGGAGGCTTCTCCAATTACTTAATGCTTTGCACGATCATCCTCTCACGAAAAATGAAATACTTGATATCTTTTATAATGGACTAATCGATGCTTCCAGAGACCACCGGATAGTTGTGCTTTGGTTGTGTTTTCAGGAAAGAACTGTTGATGAAGCTGAAATTCTATTGAATAATATGTTGACCAATGAAAATAATTGGACACTTCCTGAACCAACTCCTAAGCCAACTCCGAAGAAAAGGGGTATTCTATTTCTCAGTCCTGAAGATATGTCTTGATAACCCACAAGTATAGGGGATCAATTGTAGCCTCTTTCAATAAGTAAGAGTGTCGAACCCAACGAGGAGCTACAGGTAGAACAAATATTCCCTCAAGTTCTATCGACCACCGATGCAACTCTACGCACGCTTGACGTTCGCTTTACCTAAAACAAGTATGAAACTAGAAGTACTTTTGTAGGTGTTTTTGGATAGGTTTGCAAGATAATAAAGAGAGCGTAAACAAAAACTAGGGGCTGTTTAGGTAAAATACACAATAAAGTTAGTGTAGCGAGTGTGGAAAAGTGGTGGTAGGAGTTGCGAAATTGTCCCTAAGCAGTTGACTACTTTACTAGACCGATAGCAAGTATCATGTGGGAGAGGCCACTGCTAGCATGTCATCCCTCACTTGGAATTCTATGCACTTATGATTGGAACTATTAGCAAGCGTTCGCAACTACTAACGTTCATTAAGGTAAAACCCAACCAAAGCATTAAGATATATTGGTCCCCCTTCAATCCCGTATGCATCAATTTCTATGCTAGGCTGGAGCTTTTGTCACCCTTGCCCTCCAATACATAGTCCTATCAACTTACAACTAACCCTATGGTGTGATCCACGCGCGCGCTCATATGATGGGCACCAAAGGACAGCAACATAACCACAAGCAAATTAAATCAATCATAGCAATTCATCAACCACCGATAGGAGAACGAAAATCTACTCAGACATCATAGGATGGCAACACATCATTGGATAATAATGTGAAGCATAAAGCACCATGTTCAAGTAGAGGGTACAGCGGGTTGCGGGAGAGTGGACCTTTGTAGATAGAGGGGGTAAGGTGATGGAGATGTTGGTGAAGATGGCGGAGGTGTTGGTGTAGATCGCGGTGATGATGATAGCCCCCGGCGGCGTTCCGGCGCTACCGGAAGAGAGGGGGAGAGAGCCCCCCTCCTTCTTCTTCTTCTTCCTTGACCTTCTCCCTAGATGGGAGAAGGGTTTCTCCTCTGGTCCATGGCCTCCATGGCGTGGGAGGGGCGAGAGCCCCTCCGAGATTGGATCTGTCTCTCTGTCTCTCTCTGTTTCTGCGTTCTCTGATTCTGCCCTGGCACCGTTTCTTTTATATCTGGAGATCCGTAACTCCGATTGGATTGAAACCTTCGCCCAGATCTTTTTCCAAAAATTAGCTTTCTTGCGGCCAAAGTAGAGCATCAACCGCCTTACGGGTGGCCCACGAGGGTCAGGGGCGCGCCTGCCTGGAGTGGGCATGGGCCCCACCCTCGTGGCCACTTCGGGCACCGTCTCGCGTTGATTTTACTTCCCAAAAATCACAAATATTCCAAAATAATTCATCGTCCGTTTTTATCCCGTTTGGACTCCGTGTGATATGGGGTTTCTGTGAAACATAAAACATGCAACAAACCCAATCGCATCGGGCCTTTGGATCAATATGTTAGTCCCAAAAATAGTATAAAAAGTTGCCAAAAGTATATGGAAGTTGTATAATATTGGCATGGAACAATCAAAAATTATAGATACGCCGGAGACGTATCAGCAACCCCAAGCTTAATTCCTGCTCGTCCTCGAGTAGGTAAATGATAAAAAAGATAATTTTTGATGTGGAATGCTACCTAGCATAATATTGATCATGTATCTAATCATGGCATGAATATTAAGATACGAGTGATTCAAAGCAATAGTCTATCATTTGACATTAAGACAATAATACTTCAAGCCTACTAATAAAGCAATCATGTCTTATCGAAATAACATAGCCAAAGAAAGCTCATCCCTACAAAATCATATAGTCTGGCTATGATCCATCTTCACCACACAAAGCATTCAAATCATGCACAACCCCGATGACAAGCCGAGCAATTGGTTCATACTTTTTAACGCGCTTCAGCTTTTTCAACCCTCACGCAATACATGAGCACAAGCCATGGATATAGCACTATGGGTGGAATAGAATATGATGATGGGGGTTATGTGAAGAAGGCAAAAAAGGAGAAAGTCTCACATCGACGCGGCTAATAAATGGGCTATGGAGATGCCCATCAATTGATGTCAATGTGAGGAGTAGGGGTTGCCATGCAACGGATGCACTAGAGCTATAAGTATATGAAAGCTCAAACTGAAAACTGAGTGGGTGTGCATCCAACTTGCTTGCTCATGAAGACCTCGGGCGTTTGAGGAAGCCCATCATCGGAATATACAAGACAAGTTCTATAATGAAAATTCCCACTAGTATATGAAAGTGATAACTCAAGAGACTATCTATATGAAGAACATGGTGCTACTTTGAAGCACAAGTGTGGTAAAAGGATAGTAACATTGCCCCTTTTTATTTTTTTCTTTTTTTTTGCGGGCTTCTTTGGCCCCATTTTTTATTTAGGCTTCTTTGGCCTCCTTTTTTGGGGGGTGGGGGGCAATTCTCTAATAATGATGATCATCACACTTTTATTTACTTACAACTCAATTTTACAACTCGATGTCTAGAACAAAGTATGACTCTATATGAGTGCCTCCGGCGGTGTACCGGGATGTGCAATGATCTAGCGTAGCAATGACATGAAAAAACAAACAAGCCATGAAAACATCATGCTAGCTATCTTACGATCATGCAAAGCAATATGACAATAAAATGCTCAAGTCATGTATATGATGATGATGGAAGTTGCATGGCAATATATCTCGGAATGGCTATGGAAATGCCATGATAGGTAGGTATGGTGGCTGTTTTGAGGAAGATATAATGAGGCTTATGTGTGATAGAGCGTATCGTATCACGGGTTTGGATGCACCGTGAAGTTTGCACCAACTCTCGAGGTGAGAAAGGGCAATGCACGGCATCAAGAGGCTAGCAATGATGGAAGGGTGAGAGTGCGTATAATCCATGGACTCAACATTAGTCATAAAGAACTCATATACTTATTGCAAAAGTTTATTAGCCCTCAAGAAAAGTACTACTACGCATGCCCCTAGGGGGATAGATTGGTAGGAAAAGACCATCGCTCGTCCGCGACCGCCACTCGTAAGGAAAGCAATCAAAGAACACCTCATGCTCCGACTTCGTTACATAACGGTTCACCATACGTGCATGCTACGGGACTTGCAAACCTCAACACAAGTATTTCTCAATTACACAATTACTCAACTAGCACGACTCTAATATCACTACCTTTATATCGCAAAACTATTGCAAGGAATCAAACATATCATATTCAGTGATCTACGAGTTTTATGTAGGATTTTATGACTAACCATATGAATGACCAGTTCCTGTCATCTCTCTAAATAGATATAAGTGAAGCAAGAGAGTTTAATTCTTTCTACAAAAGATATGCCAACGCTCTAACAAATATAAGTGAAGCAAAAGAGCATTCTACAAATGGCGGTTTTCTATGTGAAGAGAAACAGGCAATCCAAACTTCAAATGATATAAGTGAAGCACATGAAGCATTCTATAAAGACATACTCAAAGAATATAAGTGAAGTGCAATGAGAATTCTATAAATCAACCAAGGAATATCTCATACCAGCATGGTGCATAAAATAAAAAAGAAAACTTAAAGCAAAAGACACTCCAAGATTTGCACATATCGCATGAACGAAACGAATCCGAAAACATACCGATACTTGTTGAAGAAAGAGGCGATGCCTTCCGGGGCATCCCCAAGCTTAGACGCTTGAGTCTCCTTGAATATTTACTTGGGGTGCCTTGGGCATCCCCAAGCTTGAGCTCTTGCCTCTCTTCCTTCTTCTCACATCGAGACCTTCTCGATCATCAACACTTCATCCACACAAAACTTCAACAGAAAACTCGGTAAGATCCGTTAGTATAATAAAGCAAATCACTACTCTAAGTACTGTTGTAAACCAATTCATATTTTGTTTTTGCATTGTTTCTACTGTAATATAATTTTTTCATGGCTTAATCCACTGATGTAAATCGATAATTTCATCAAAACAAGCAAACTATGCATCAAGAACAGAATCTGTCTAAAACAGAATAGTCTGTAATAATCTGAACATTCACCATACTTATGATATTGAAAAATTCTTCCAAAATTAGTAAAAATAAACAATTTTTATATAAAGACAGTTCAAAAATAATCAGATCCGTTTGACGTTCCAGTAAAAAATTAAAAATCACGCACTACAGCCAAAGTTTCTGTCCAGCACCGTACAAACCAACAAGCATTGTAACCATCCTAAAGGCAAACCTTGGAACATTATTTTTATAATACAATGGAATTGTACAAGGGGATAATTATTTTTTGATGAAAAGTTTCTGTAATCAAGTTTCACAAAGTTTCCGTGAGCATGAACAAAGTTCAAGGAGTTCTCCCACTTCAACAATGCTTGTCTCTCTCACTTTCACTTTCCTTTTTTGAAAAGGTTTTGGGTTCCCCTCTTTATTTTTTTTGTTTTTAAACTATATGAAAGCACTCAACAGAAATAAATGACTCTCTAAAACTTCCGGGTTGTCTCCCTGGCAGCGCTTTCTTTAAAGCCATTAAGCTAGGCATATAGTACTCAAGTAGGGAATCCACCCGGATCCCAAGGTATATCAAAGTCAATTTTAATTAACAATGATTTGTAATTTAGTAGTGAGCACAAAGCAACATATATCAAGCAATGACAAAGTCTAACTCTCTTCCTATGCATCGGCATGTCATAAAAGAACAATTCATGCACACATACTAAAGGCCAATGCATAGTATAAACAGTTTCTTGCAATTTTATCGTATTGGAAACATAGAGAGGTGAAGATATAGTTCCTATCTTATAATAGTTGCAAGTAGGAGCAGAAAGCACATGCATATTATATTCATCAAAATCATCATGTGTAATAGTAAAAGGCAACCCATCAATATAATCCTTAATAAGAGCAAACTTCTCCGATATAGTGTAGTTGGGAGAATTCAAAAAGATAATAGGACTATCATGCGTGGGTGCAATAGCAACAATTTCATGTTTAACATAAGGAACTATAGCAAGTTCATCTCCATAAGCATAATTCATATTGGCATCTTGGCCACAAGCATAGCAAGCATCATCAAAAGGGATATTCAAGAGAATCAACGGATCATAGCAATCATCCTTCGTAAGCACGAAGGAAATTAAACAATGTATGAGTTGAAGAGTTACTCTCATTAGAAGGTGGGCACGGTAGCTAATCCGCTCTTCCTCCTTTTGTTCTTCGCTCTCCTCCTCATCTTTTTCATCCAATGAGCTCACAGTTTCATCAATTTCTTCTTCCATAGACTCCTGCAAAATATTATTCTCTTCTTGGACAGCGGAGTAGTCCTCAATATATGGTTCAACATAGGCATTAGAAGCATAATTATCATAGAAATATTTAAGTATGGCAAAAATTTCAGATTTATAAAGAGTAGCACCATACTTTTCAATCAAAGAAGCAATTTCATAAGCACCCTTAAAAGCAACAAATTCTTCAATTTGTTGCACATCATAATAACTATAAACACCTTTAGCATACGAAGATAAGATTCCATTATCAATAAACTCACATTGGTAGGGAAGGTGTTTCTTAGGGTTTTCAGAACAACAGGTAAAATCATATATATATAACATAAATAGCATAGCATTGCAAACGATGAATTTGACCCAGTATAAGTTTCCCTTTTTCAGATATACGGTCTCGCACATAACATGCATGCTCATCTAAAGATTTTCCCTCAACTAAGCTAGTTGGGGTTTCAGCACGAGCACATAGGGATCGAAGATGATCCAAGTAATAAGCTTCTGGAGTGTGGTAGATTTTGAGTGGTTCTTCAACCATTGGTTCAGTAGGTACAACTAATTTTTTTGGTATTTTGCGTTTCCTACCCATAACTAAAGATAGAAAACAACTAAGAACAACAAATAAAAATTACTTAGTGATAAAGCAAACAAGCACACGCGAGAATATTCACCCCACGCTATTGCTCCCCGGCAACGGTGCCAGAAAAAGGTCTTGATAACCCACAAGTATATGGCATCAATTTTAGCCTCTTTCGATAAGTAAGAGTGTCGAACCCAACGAGGAGCTAAAGGTAGAACAAATATTCCCTCAAGTTCTATCGACCACCGATACAACTCTACGCACGCGTTCGCTTTACCTAGAACAAGTATGAAACTATAAGTACTTTTGTAGGTGTTTTTGGATAGGTTTGCAAGATAACAAAGAGAGCGTAAATAAAAACTAGGGGCTGTTTAGGTAAAAGACACAATAAAGTTAGTGTAGCGAGTGTGGAAAAGTGGTGGTAGAAGTTGCGAAATTGTCCCTGCTACCTCGTGAGCACTGCGTTGGATTTCCTTGAAGAGGAAAGGGTGATGCAGCACAGTAGCGTAAGTATTTCCCTCAGTTTTTGAGAACCAAGGTATCAATCCAGTAGGAGGCTACGCGCGAGTCCCTCGTAGACCAAGACAAAGCAAATAACTCCTCGCAACCAACGCGATAAGGGGTTGTCAATCCCTTCACGGTCACTTACGAGAGTGAGATCTGATAGATATGATAGGATAATATTTTTGGTATTTTTGTGATAAAGATGCAAAGTAAAATAAAAGCAAAGTAAAATAAGCAAAGGAAATAAATAAGTGTTGGAAGATTAATATGATGAAGATAGACCCAGGGGCCATAGATTTCACTAGTGGCTTCTCTCAAGAGCATACGTATTTTACGGTGGGTGAATGAATTACTATTGAGCGATTGACAGAATTAACCATAGTTATGAGAATATCTAGGTATGATCATGTATATAGGCATCACGTCCGAGACAAGTAGACCGACTCCTACCTGCATCTACTACTATTACTCCACTCATCGACCGCTATCCAAAGAAGCATCTAGAGTATTAAGTTCAAGAAAAGCGAAGTAACGCCTTAAGCAAGATGACATGATGTAGAAGGATAAATTCATGCAATATGATAAAAACCCCATCTTGTTATCCTCGATGGCAACAATACAATACGTGCCTTGCTGCCCCTCATCACCGGGAAAGGACACCGCAAGATTAAACCCAAAGCTAAGCACTTCTCCCATTGCAAGAAAGATCAATCTACTAGGCCAAACCAAACTGATAATTCGAAGAGACTTGCAAAGATAACCAATCATACATAAAAGAATTCAGAGAAGATTCAAATATTGTTCATAGATAATCTTGATCATAAACCCACAATTCAACAGTCTCAACAAACACACCGCAAAAAGAAGATTACATCGAATAGATCTCCACGAGAGAGGGGGAGAACATTGTATTGAGATCCAAAAAGAGAGAAGAAGCCATCTAGCTACTAATTATGGACCCGAAGGTCTGAAGTAAACTACTCACACTTCATCGGAGAGGCTATGGTGTTGATGTAGAAGCCCTCCGTGATGGTTTCCTCCTCCGGCGGAGCTCCGGAACAGGCCCCAAGATGGGATCTCGTGGGTACAGAAGGTTGCGGCAGTGGAATTAGGTTTTTGGCTCCGTATCAGATCGTTTGGGGGTACGTAGGTATATATAGGAGGAAGAAGTATGTCAGTTTAGCAAGAGGGGGCCCACAAGGGTGGAGGGCGCGCCCTAGGGGGGTGGGCGCGCCCCCCTACCTCATGCGTTCCTCCTTTCTTTCTTGACATAGGGTCCAAGTCTCCTGGATCATATTCGGTGAGAAAATCACGGTCCCGAAGGTTTCATTCCGTTTGGACTCCGTTTTGATATTCCTTTTCTTCGAAACTCAAATAGGCAAAAACAGCAATTCGGGTTGGGCCTCCGGTTAATAGGTTAGTCCCAAAAATAATATAAAAGTGGATAATAAAGCCCAATAATGCCCAAAACAGTAGATAATATAGCATGGAGCAATAAAAAATTATAGATACGTTGGAGACGTATCAGGTATCCCCAACCTTAATTCTTGCTCGTCCTCGAGTAGGTAAATGATAAAAAAGAATTTTTGATGCGGAGTGCTACTTGGCATAATTTCAATGTAATTCTTCTTAATTGTGGTATGAATATTCAGATCTGAAAGATTCAAGACAAAGGTTCATATTGGCATAAAAATTAATAATACTTCAAGCATACTAACTAAGCAATTATGTCTTCTCAAAATAACATGGCCAAAGAAAGTTATCCCTACAAAATCATATAGTCTGGCTATGCTCTATCTTCACCACACAAAGTATTTAAATCATGCACAACCCGATGACAAGCCAAGCAATTGTTTCATACTTTTAACATTCTCAAAACTTTTTCAATCTTCACGCAATACATGAGTGTGAGCCATGGATATAGCACTATATGTGGAATAGAATGGTGGTTGTGGAGAAGACAAAAAGGGAGAAGATAGTCTCACATCAACTAGGCGTATCAACGGGCTATGGAGATGCCCATCAATAGATATCAATGTGAGTGAGTAGGGATTGCCATGCAACGGATGCACTAGAGCTATAAGTATATGAAAGCTCAACAAAAGAAACTAAGTGGGTGTGCATCCAACTCGCTTGCTCACGAAGACCTAGGGCATTTTGAGGAAGCCCATCATTGGAATATACAAGCCAAGTTCTATAATGAAAAATTCCCACTAGTAAATGAAAGTGACAAAATGAGAGACTCTCTATCATGAAGATCATGGTGCTACTTTGAAGCACAAGTGTGGTAAAAGGATAGTAACATTGTCCATTCTCTCTTTTTCTCTCATTTTTTTATTTGGTCCTTTTCTCCCTTTTTTTATGGCCTCTTTTTTTTCGTCCGGAGTCTCATCCCGACTTGTGGGGGAATCATAGTCTCCATCATCCTTTCCTCGCTTGGGACAATGCTCTAAAAACGAAGATCATCACACTTTTATTTTCTTACAACTCAACAATTACAACTCGATACTTAAAACAAAATATGACTCTATATGAATGCCTTCGACGGTGTACCGGGATATGCAATGAATCAAGAGTGACATGTATGAAAGAATTATGAATGGTGGCTTTGCCACAAATACGATGTCAACTACATGATCGTGCTAAGCAATATGACAATGATGGAGCGTGTCATAATAAACGGAACGGTGGAAAGTTGCATGGCAATATATCTCGGAATGGCTATGGAAATGCCATGATAGGGAGGTATGGTGGTTGTTTTGAGGAAGGTATATGGTGGGTGTATGATACCGGCTAAAAGTGCGCAGTATCAGAGAGGCTAGCAATGGTGGAAGGAAGGAGAGTGCGTATAATCCATGGTCTCAACATTAGTCATAAAGAACTCATATACTTATTGCAAAAATCTACAAGTTATCAAAGCAAAGTATTACGTGCATGCTCCTAGGGGGATAGATTGGTAGGAAAAGACCATCGCTCGTCCCCGACCGCCACTCATAAGGAAGACAATCAATAAATAAATCATGCTCCGACTTCATCACATAACGGTTCACCATACGTGCATGCTACGGAATCACAAACTTTAACACAAGTATTTCTAAAATTCACAACTACTCAACTAGCATGACTCTAGTATCACCATCTTCATATCTCAAAACAATTATCAAGCATCAAACTTCTCATAGTATTCAACACACTCATAAGAAAGTTTCACAAATCTTGAATACCAAGCATATTAGGATTATTTAAGCAAATTACCATGCTATTTTAAGACTCTCAAAATAATCTAAGTGAAGCATGAGAGATCAATAGTTTCTATAAAACAAATCCACCACCATGCTCTAAAAGATATAAGTGAAGCACTAGAGCAAAACTATATAGCTCAAAGGATATAAGTGAAGCACAAAGAGTATTCTAATAATTTCCAAATCATGTATGGCTCTCTGAAAAGGTGTGTACAGCAAGGATGATTGTGGTAAACTAAAAAGCAAAGACTCAAATCATACAAGACGCTCCAAGCAAAACACATATCATGTGGTGAATAAAAATATAGCTCCAAGTAAAGTTACCGATGGAAGTAGACGAAAGAGGGGATGCCTTCCGGGGCATCCCCAAGCTTTGGATTTTTGGTGTCCTTAGATTATCTTGGGGGTGCCATGGGCATCACCAAGCTTAGGCTCTTTCCACTCCTTGTTCCATAATCCATCAAAAAAACTTTCACCCAAAACCTGAAAACTTCACAACACAAAACTCAACAAAAATCTCGTGAGCTCCGTTAGCGAAAGAAAACAAAAGACCACTTCAAGGTACTGTAATGAACTCATTATTTATTTATATTGGTGTTAAACCTACTGTATTACAACTTCTCTATGGTTTATAAACTATTTACTAGCCATAGATTCATCAAAATAAGCAAACAACACACAAAAACAGAATCTGTCAAAAACAGAACAGTCTGTAGTAATCTGTAACTAAAGCAAACTTCTGGAACTCCAAAAAATAATCCAAAATAGGAAGACCTAGGCAATTTGTTTATTGATCAGCAGCAATTGGAATCACTATTTTATCACGTTCTGGTGATTTTTAACAATTGTTTTCGGTAACAGAAAGTTTCTGGAAATTACAGCAAGATCAAATAACTATCATCCAAGAAGATCCTATAGGTTTAACTTGGCACAAACACTAATTAAAACATAAAAACACATCTAACCAGAGGATATATCAAATAATTAATGAATAACATAAGGAAAAATATTGGGTTGTCTCCCAACAAGCTCTTTTCTTTACAGCCTTTTAGCTAGGCATTGATAATTTTAATGATGCTCACATGAAAGACAAGAATTGAAGCACAACGAGAGCATCATGAAACACGTGACAAACACATCTAAGTCTAACATAATTCCTATGCATAGGCATCTTATAGAAAAACAAATTATCATAGCAAGCAAAAACTAGCATATGCAAGGAAGCGGAAAAGAACAATAGCAATCTCAACATAACGAGAGGTAATTTAGTAACATGAAAATTTCTATAACCATATTTTCCTCTCTCATAATAATTACATGTAGGATCATAAGAATATTCAACAATATAGCATCACATAACATATTGTCAACACGATCCACATGCATGCGAAGTTGACACTCTTCCAAAATAGTGGGATTATCATTAACTAAAGTCATGATTTCTCCAAGCCCACTTTATAAAAAAAATTCATAAGATTGAATGTTATCCAAATATGTGGGATCTAAAGTTGACACTCTTCTAAACCCACTTTCATATTATTGCAAACACTATTATCAATCTTATATTCATCATGGGGCTTAAAGAAATTTTCAAGATTATAAGAAGAATCTCCCCAATCATGACTATTGGACATAGCAAAACTAGCATCCCCAAGCTTAGGGTTTTGCATATTATTAGCATAATTTACATCAATATAATTTATAATAAAATCATTGCAATCATGCTTTTTATTCAAAGATCTATCGTGAAGCACTTCATCACAATTTTCAGATTCTGGATTTCGGACAAAAGTTTATAAAGATAATCTAGTGCATCCAAATCACTAGGAATTGGTTCATCATAATTGGATCTCTTAAAAGATTGGCAAGCGGATGAGGATCCATAGATATTAGCTTCTCTGTTTAGGAATAAATACTCAACTATTTCAACCAAACAAGCAAACGAGCCAAGTAAGACATCAAGGCAAACGAAAAAGACGAACGGAAAAAGGCGAATAAAAGGGCAAGGGTGAAGTGGGGGAGAGGAAAACGAGAGGCAAATGGCAAATAATGTAATGCGGGAGATAAGGGATTTTTGATGGGTACTTGGTATGTTGAATTTTGCGTAGACTCCCTGGCAACGGCGCCAGAAATCTTCTCTGCTACCTCTTGAGCACAGCGTTGGATTTCCTTGAAGAGGAGAGGGTGATGCAGCACAGTAGCATAAGTATTTCCCTCAGTTTTTGAGAACCAAGGTATCAATCCAGTAGGAGGTCCCTCGTACCTGCACAAAGCAAATAACTCCTCGCAACCAACGCGATAAGGGGTTGTCAATCCCTTCACGGTCACTTACGAGAGTGAGATCTGATAGATATGATAGGATAATATTTTTGGTATTTTTGTGATAAATATGCAAAGTAAAATAAAAGCAAAGTAAAAAAGCAAAGGAAATAAATAAGTGTTGGAAGATTAATATGATGAAGATAGACCCGGGGGCCATAGATTTCACTAGTGGCTTCTCTCAAGAGCATAAGTATTTTACGGTGAGTGAACGAATTACTGTTGAGCAATTGACAGAATTGAACATAGTTATGAGAATATCTAGGTATGATAATGTATATAGGCATCACGTCCGAGACAAGTAGACCGACTCCTGCCTGCATCTACAACTATTACTCCACTCATCGACCGCTATCCAGCATGCATCTAGAGTATTAAGTTCAAGAATACAGAGTAACATGTAAGCAAGATGACATGATGTAGAGGATATATTAATGCTATATGATAAAAACCACTTCTTGTTATGCTCGATGGCAACAATACAATACGTGCCTTGCCTCCCCTCATCCTTTGGGAAAGGACACCGCAAGATTGAACCCAAAGCTAAGCACTTCTCCCATTGCAAGAAAGATCAATCTAGTAGGCCGAACCAAACTGATAATTCGAAGAGACTTGAAAAGATAACCAATCATACATAAAAGAATTTAGAGAAGATTCAAATATTGTTCATAGATAATCTTGATCATAAACCCACAATTCATCGGTCTCAACAAACACACCACAAAAATAAGATTACATCGAATAGATCTCCACGAGAGAGGGGGAGAACATTGTATTGATATCCAAAAAGAGAGAAGAAGCCATCTAGCTACTAACTATGGACCCGAAGGTCTGAAGTAAACTACTCACACTTCATCGGAGAGGCTATGGTGTTGATGTAGAAGCCCTCCGTGATGGGTTCCTCCTCCGGCGGAGCTCCGGAACAGGCCCCAAGATGGGATCTCGTGGGTACAGAAGATTGCGGCGGTGGAATTAGGTTTTTGGCTCCGTATCTGATCGTTCGGGGGTACGTAGGTATATATAGGAGGAAGGAATACATCGGTGGAGCAAGAGGGGGCCCAAGAGGGTGGAGGGCGCGCCCCCCTACATCGTGCTTTCCTCCTTTCTTTCTTGACATAGGGTCCAAGTCTCCTGGATCATATTCGGTGAGAAAATCACGTTCCCGAAGGTTTCATTCCGTTTGGACTCCGTTTGATATTCCTTTTCTTCGAAACTCTGAAATAGGCAAAAAAAGCCCAATAATGTCCAAAACAGTAGATAATATAGCATGGAGCAATAAAAAATTATAGATACGTTGGAGTCGTATCAGTCCCTAAGCAGTTGACTACTTTACTAGACCGATAGCAAGTATCATGTGGGAGAGGCCACTGCTAGCATGTCATCCCTGACTTGGAATTCTATGCACTTGTGATTGGAACTATTAGCAAGCGTCCGCAACTACTAACGTTCATTAAGGTAAAACCCAACCAAAGCATTAAGATATATTGGTCCCCCTTCAATCCCATATGCATCAATTTCTATGTTAGGCTGAAGCTTCTGTCACCCTTGCCCTCCAATACATAGTCCTATCAACATACAACTAACCCTATGATGTGATCCACACGCGCGCTCATATGATGGGCACCAAAGGACAGCAACATAACCACAAGCAAATTAAATCAATCATAGCAATTCATCAACCACCGATAGGACAACGAAAATCTACTCAGACTCATAGGATGGCAACACATCATTGGATAATAATATGAAGCATAAACACCATGTTCAAGTAGAGGGTACAACGGGTTGCGGGAGAGTGGATCGCTGTAGATAGAGGGGGGAAGGTGATGGAGATGTTGGTGAAGATGGCAGAGGTGTTGGTGTAGATCGCGGTGATGATGATGGCCCCCGGCGGCGTTCCGGCGCCACCGGAAGCGAGGGGGAGAGAGCGCCCCTCCTTCTTGTTCTTCCTTGACCTTCTCCCTAGATGGAAGAAGGGTTTCCCCTCTGGTCCATGGTCTCCATGGCGTGGGAGGGGCGAGAGCCTCTCCGAGATTGGATCTGTCTCTCTGTCTCTCTCTGTTTCTACGTTCTCCGATTCTGCCCTGGCACCGTTTCTTTTATATCTGGAGATCCGTAACTCCGATTGGATTGAAACCTTCGCCCACATCTTTTTTCCAAAATTAGCTTTCTTGCAGCCAAAGTAGAGCATCAACCACCTTACGGGTGGCCCACGAGGGTCAGGGGCGCGCCTGCCTAGAGTGGGCGTGGGCCCCACCCTCGTGGCCACCTCGGGCACCGTCTCGCGTTGATTTTACTTCCCAAAAATCACAAATATTCCAAAATAATTCTCCGTACGTTTTTATCCCGTTTGGACTCCGTTTGATATGGGGTTTCTGCGAAACATGAAACATGCAACAAACAGGAATTGGCACTCGGAACTGGATCAATATGTTAGTCCCAAAAATAGTATAAAAAGTTGCCAAAAGTATATTGTCGGTGTACTAAAGTAGGGGTACCTTAGTACCCCGAACTTGTCTGCAGGCGATCATAGCGTCCCGTGGCAAGCCTCGCCGAGGCGTCGCCAAGACCCTCCACACCATTCGAGAAGACAAGACCCGGCAAGAGGAGCTTGCCGGGAAGGCCTCTCTAGGCACGAGACAAGGCCCCGACAAGAAGAGCTTGTCGGGAAGGCCGCTCGAGCACGCAGAAGACAAGGCCCGGCAAGAGGAGCTTGCCGGAAGGCTCGAGCACGACAAGTCTCCGAGCGCGACAAGATTCGGCCGCGGCAAGGCGCTTGCCGCGGCATGCAACCTCTCTCCGTCCCCGCTCCAGCTCACCCAGCGACGTGTCGCCATGGGACCGTTCCATGGGCGCGTGTCGAGCGGGTACAGCCAGCGGAGAGCAGCGATAAGCGGCTGACAGGCTCGCCATCGTGGCGAGCGGAGGTGCACCTGACGGCCTCTGTTGCACTGTTTGGGCGACAATGACGGGCGTTTATTGCTTTTGTCCCTTGCCATCAGAGTTAGGTATTTTTGCACTGTACACTGTTAAAGTAGGTGTACCAACTCCTGTTTTTACATTTGTACCCCCGCCTATGTTGCCACCTGTCGGAGACCCCTTGAGCATATAAAAGGAGGCCCGAGTGCAACGTAGAAAAGGTTCGGTTCCATTCGTTTCGGTTGGCAAGGTTCGACTGGCCATAGTCTAGACACACTCAAGCTAGGTTTTGTAGCTCGCATTGCTCCCTAGCAAGAACACAATAGATCAAACAAGCAGCAGGAGGAGTTTTATCTCTCCGGAGAGCTCCGAAGCTGGGTAAACTGCTCGTGTCGTCGCCTCGATCCGCTCTTCGTGCGATCTCCGCCCCCTTGAACCACAAAGGGGTGCGCCCGCCGGCCCCATAGGTGTCCGTGGGTACGATCAGCCACCCGACATCTCTGGCGCGCCCGGTAGAAGCGTCGAGGCCGTGTGAATCTGATCCGGCGTTCACACGAGCAGCGTCATCAACATCTTCCTCAACATGCCACCGAAGAAGAAGGCTTCGGCGGCGGCAGAGCCGTCCGCGTCGTACCCACCCTCACCGCAGCAAACGGGTGGTGGGGCTGACGCTGGCGGAGGAACGGGCGCCGACGAAGGTGCTCGCGACGTTGCCAAGTCCAAGGACAAGGCACCGTAGACCTCGGCGTCCGCGCATCCCCCGCGTCCATCTTAGGAGACGCGAGACCAACAACGTCATGGCGTTCACAACGCCATACGTTCGTTGGATCGAGATCCTCAAGACCAGCATGCGCGCCAACATGCTGGCACGAGTGAGATACGGTCGCCCGGACGGGCGCCGCCTTCTAACGTAGTTAGAAGTCCGGCGTGTCCCGCTCCTCGCACCGTTCTCCA
The DNA here is from genome assembly GCA_021605145.1 of Aegilops bicornis. Lineage (NCBI taxonomy): Eukaryota > Viridiplantae > Streptophyta > Magnoliopsida > Poales > Poaceae > Aegilops > Aegilops bicornis. The sequence continues at coordinate 720,494,922 of CM038670.1, read as the reverse complement.
ATGCCGCCCACTACTCCAGCGAAGCTCTGGCGAGAGCTCGGCTGCTCCTCGACTACCCTCCAACGGCCGACAAAAGGTCGACGAGTGGAGGGCCACTATCGAGCCTCATCGGCTTTGCCAGCGGCGGCGCTCCGCGGCAACCAACGCCATCATTGCCGCGGTGAGGCGACAAGGCTCGAGCCGGTGGCGGCGAGGCTGTCGGAGGTGCAACCACCGTGCACTCTCCGCCAAGAAGGCCAAGATCGCCGACTCGCCGGATCCACCTCGGCAGCGACTCCGCTGCGTCGTCGGATCCATGAAGCTCGCCGCGATCAGCGCCAAGTTCTTCATGAGCGACAACAAGAGGGCGCTCGAACTTCGCGTGAGCGCCCGAAGATAAGCGTGGCGTCGGTCCGACAAGCGCTGGGCCTTCTGTTGACATGCACGCCCGGAGGGGCCAGCGACTGCCGTCTGCAGCGGTAGGTTGTCCTGCGTTCACTCGTGAGCTGCGGCAAGTCCGATGGCCCAGCCGATAAAACTTCAAACCAGACGTCTTGGGAGAAGTATGATGGCAGGACACACCCGTCGAAGTTCCTCAAGATCTACACCATCGCGGTGCAGGCTGCGGGGGCGGGGCGACAAGATCCTCGCCAACTACTTCCGCTCGTGCTCAAGCCCAACGTCGAGATCTTGGCTCATGCACTTGCCGGACAGCTCCATATCCTCTTGGGCAGATCTACGCCATCGGTTTGTTAGCGCTTTCACGGTGGCCACAAACCTCATGGCCAAGAGAGTGACCTTCACTTGCTCGCCCGAAGGAAGGAGAGTCCTGCGCAAGTTCATTCAGAGGTTCAACCGTGTGCACTACAACATCCCGGAGCGTCCACCCTGCCGCGGTGATCGGCGCATTTCATCGTAATGTGCGGAACCGCGAGATGAGGGAGGAGATGGCGATGTGCAAAGTCAAGGACGTCGATGAGCTGTACGCCTTGGCCGACAAGTGTGCATCGCTACCGAGGAAGGAGGAGACTCCACGGAGAGAATGCGTACAGGGTCTCGACAGTGATGACACCGCCCGGCAAAGAAGGGCCGCGGCGAGGCAACAGGAAGAAGAAGAAGCGGAGAAGTGCTAGCTGTCGAGCGATCCGTGACGGAGGCGGCGACAAGAACGCCAAGGCTGGTGGCTCCGGCAAGGAGGTTGTTACCGACGCCAACCACCGCCGGTGGCGGCCGCCGACAAGCGGTGACAGCTCCGGCAAGCGATGCAAGATCCACCGCACCAAGGGCCACGATCTCCGGAGCTGCAAAAGGTCGAGCAGCTTGTCGAACAGCAGAGAGCTGAGTACGAAGCGGCGCGACAAGGAGAAGGCCAGGAAGGTCTTTGGAGGAGCAAGAAAGAAGCGTCTCGGCGGGGAGGGCGCGCGGCAAGGTCAAGCGGCGACAAGGAGATCGACCTCCCAGCGGCGCGACAAGGATGAAGATGAGGACGACGACGAAGACATGGAAGACGCAGCGACGCCGACGGCAGGAGTTTCGAGAAAGCCACGGAGGTTCTCTGCGTTGGCGGAGGTGCCTCCTGCATACCTCCCACCGCCAACTCAAGCAATGGATCACGGGAGGTCAATGCAGCGGAACCATCCGTGGAGTCACGCAAGCCTCTCAAGTGGTCCAAGACGCCTATCATTTTTATATTGAGGACCATCCTGATCGCATAAGCTGCGGTCGGGTGCCTGCCGATGTTGGTCTCTCCAACCATCCGCAACCTCAAGGTCACAAAAATGTTAGTTGACGGCGGGCCGGCTTGAATCTGATTTCCTCCGGTGCTCCGGAAGCTTCAAATCCTGACGGCAATGAGCTCGAAGAGACCGGAACCTTCCAAGAAATCAATCCGGGAAGGAGCAAGCCGAAGGGAAGATTACATTGCGGTCACATTTGGCGTGAGCTGAACTTCAGGGCCGAGAGGGTTACGTTTGGCGTCGCCGATTTTCCATTGCCTTACAATGGGATACTTGGCGTCCAAAGACTCGCCAAGTTCATGGCAGCCTCTCACTCGCCTACAACCTACTCAAGATGCCGGGCCCGATAAGCGTCATCTCTGTCCATGGCGACAAGAAGGATGCCCTTATCTGCCGACAAGATCTTCCGGGATGCGGCAGCCGCGACAGTTGCCGGACACTTGCGCTGAAGCTCCGGGGAAGAAGACCAAGTCCAAGTCCGGCAAGGGCTCTGATGCTCACTCCGGCAAGCGCACCTCTTCGGAGTGCTGCGCTACCGTCGAGGACGCACCATCGAGCTCCACCGGCAAGTGCAAGAAGATGGTGGCTCCGCCGAAGACCAAGAAGGTGCCCGCCGAGGAGGACGGCGCTGGTGGTACCTTCACCATCAGTGCCTCTCTCGACCCCAAATAGGAAGGCGCGCTCGTTGCTTTCTGAGGCGAATGTCGGCGTGTTTGCATGGCAACCGTCGATATCCCCGGTGTTCCCGGGAAAGTGATTGAGCACCGCTTTGGCCGTTTGTCCTCATCTGCGCCCGTCAAACAAAAAGTCGAGGAAGCAAGCGGTGGGCGCCAAGAATTCATAGCGAAGAGATCAAGAAACCGAAGCGGCAGGCCTTGTCGGAGGAGTGCTCCATCCCTACGTGGTTGGCCAATCCAGCGTAGTGGTCGCCAAGGCAAATGGGAAATGGAGACTTTGTATTGACTTCACGGATGTTAATAAAGCTTGTCCCAAAGATCCATTTCCCTTGCCGCGCATTGACCAGATTGTTGACTCCACGGCTGGGTGTGATTTGCTTTTCGTTTCTTGATGCCTACTCAGATACCATCAGATCTTCATGGCTGAAGAAGATGAAGAGAAGACCGCGTTCATCACACCATGTGGCACATCTTTGTTTCATCTGGATGCCTTTCGTTTTGAAGAATGCTGGTTCAACATTTGCAAGGGTAGTCCATGACGCTTTTGAGCCGCAAATGCACAGAAATGTAGAAGCCTACATGTATGACATAGTGGTCAAAAGCAAGGACAAAGCAACTCTGGTTCAAGATCTGGGCGAGACCTTTGCAAATCTGCGCCAAGATCAACCTCAAGCTCAACCCGAGAAGTGCGTGTTTGGAGTCCCTTCCGGCAAGCTTCTCGGGTTCTTCGTGTCTCTCGGCGAGGATTGAAGCCAACCCGACAAGATCAAGGCCATTGAGCAGATTGAAGCACCAAAGCGCGTCAAGGATGTCACGAAGACTTGCGGTTGCGTGGCTGCTCTCGGCGGAGTTTATTTCTAGGTCTTTGAACGCAGCCTGCCATTTTTCAAAATCTTGAAAAGGCAGGTCCAATGAAATGGACTCCCGAAGCGGAGGCTGCTGCGAGGACTTAAAGAGATACCTGTCCTCCACTCCAACACTTGTCGCACCTAGGCCACAAGAGAAGTTGCCTGCTATATATAAGCGGCAACCAATCAAGTGGTTAGTGCTGCGTTAGTGGCGGAGAGGGAGGCGGATGACGAGCCGACAACGCGGCAAGCACATTCAGCGACGAAAGGTGGGCTTCGCCGACAAGCTCTGGTCCCGACAAGGACGAATCCGCGCGAACACATGAACAGACATCTGAGAAAAGGATGGTGCAGCGCCCGGTCTATTTTGTCGACTCCCTCCTGCAAGGGGCTAGGTCAAGGTATTCGGTGTGCGTAAATTGCTTTTCGGCCTCCTCATGGCCTCGAGAAAGCTGCGCCATTACTTCCAAGCACATGAGATCACAGTTGTCACTCGCTTTCCCACGAAGAGGATACTGCAGAATCCGTGCGGCAGGCAGGATTGTCGAGTGGGCACTGGAGCTGTCAAGCTTTAAATCTTAAGTTTGAAAGCACATCAACTATCCAAAGCAGAGCCTTGGCAGAATTCATAGCAGAATGGGCGCCAACGCCCGGATGAAGAGATTAGGAGGCGAGCATTCCGTCAAAGAAGCAAGCAAAGAGTGGCTGATGTACTTTGATGGTGCCTTCTTCTTTGCAAAGGCGCCGGTCTTGCCGGCGTCGCTTATCGCACCCACCGGAGAGCACCTCAAATCGTCGTCCGGATGCACTTTCCCAAGGAGCAAGCGACAAACAATACTGCAGAGTATGAAGGTTTGCTTGCGGTCTCGTGGATCGCCGTGGACCTTGGGATCAAGAAGCTTATTGTCGGGGTGACTCGCAACTCGTCAGTCCGCCAAGTCAACAAAGATTACCAGAGTCCGTTGATGGAAGCCTCGTTGATGAAGTGAGGAAGCTAGAAGAGCACTTTGATGGCCTGCAAATGGAACATGTTCCAAGAGCTCGTAATGATATTGCTTGTGACCTATCAAAGTCTTGGCGCTTAAGTTACACAATGGAACCGAGGATTTTTCGTGCTCAAGTGACTCGACCAACCGTAACACCGTCATTGGGACGAAGCAAGAAGAGGAAGTTGGCCTCTGGTGACTACTTTCCGAGAGCTTCCCGAAGCCGTCGTTGCAAAGGTCCCCAAGATCAACACCAACAGTCTTTGAGGAGCGATGCTGCTCAAGCCAGACCCTGTGGTTTGTCCTGTTGAAGCAGACGCTCCCGACAAGTCTTGTTCCGGCAAACTTGTCGGGGAGCATCTAGCTCCGGCAGGGCCGCATGCTCTTGCCGTGGAAGCTGATGTTCCCGCAGCAGCAGATGTGCCTTTAGTCCTTGTTGTTGAGCCGCAAGCTCCAGCATGGGCACAGCAGATTGTTCGTTTCCTTCAGACAGAAGAACTTCCCGAAGAGCAAGAAGAAGTGGAAAGAGTAGCCCGACAGTCGAGTATGTACCAGTTGGTCAACAGCATACTGTACAGAAGAAGACTCAACGGTGTGAAATTGAAGTGTATTCCGGGGAAGAGGGGATGAAGCTGTTGGCAGAGATACACGGAGGCATATGTGGTCACCACATTGGCGCAAGAGCACTTGCCGGCTAAGCTTTCCGGCAAGGTTTCTTCTGGCCGACAGCCCTCCAGGATGCAACTGCACAAGTCACCAAGTGTGAAGCGTGCCAGTTCCATTCCAAACAGATACACCAGCCAGCTCAAGCTCTCCAGACGATCCCTTTATCCTGGCCATTTTGATGCAGGGGCTCGACATCCTCGGCCCCTTCCCGAAGCTGTCGGGGCTTTGAGTACTTATGCGTCGCCATCGACAAGTTCACAAAGTGGCGGAAGTGGAAGCAGTGAGGAAGGTGACAGACGATCGTGATCAAGTTCTTCAGTCGATTGTTTGCCGTTTGGAATCCCTAACAGGATCATCACCGACAACGGCACACAATTCTGATCGCACCTTCATGCAAGACGTCCAAGACCTTGGCGCCAAGGTCTGCTGCTTCGTTGCTCACCCGAGAAGCAACGGTCAAGCGAGAGGGCAAATCTTTGAAGTCTTTGTGCGGGCTCAAGACCAGAACTTTCGACAGGCTGCACAAGTGCGGAAGAAACTGGATCGAGGAGCTGCGGTGGTTCTTTGGTCGATCAGACGACGCCAAATCGAGCCAGCGGCGAGCACCCTTTGCTCTAGTCTATGGAGCGAGGCAGTTCTCCCCACGGAACTTCGTGTACGGATCGCCTCGAGTACTCACTTATGATGAGCTTGAGCAAGAGCAGCTGCGACAAGATGACGCTACCGCTCCTCGAGGAGGATCGTCTTGAGGCCGCTGTCGCGAGCCGCTCGCTTCTGACAAGCCTGCGTCGCTACCATAGCTGCAGGGTTAGTGCCGAAGTCTCGAGGAAGGCGACCTTGTTCTTGGCGTGTTCAGTCCGCCAAGAATTCAAACAAGTTGGCCTTGAAGTGGGAAGGCCCTTATCGGGTGAAACGAGTCACTAGGCTGGCGCTGTCATACCAGAGACCGAAGATGGCATTCGGTGAGCAACTCACGGAACATTGAGCATCTTCGTAAGTTTTACCCATAAAGCGCGGTTGTCGGAACCCGTTCGGCAACCACCTTTGTACAAGTCTTGCCGCTGTTGCATGTAATCCTTCAGACAAAGCCGGGCGCAGACCCCGTGCATCGATAAAGCTCATATGTTGCGCATGACTTGTCAAGTTCATGCTTTCATCATTTTATTGCATGTTTTGGCTAACACTTTGTGCAGCAACCATACCCGATAGCAGAATCAAGCCACTAGGCTCCATAACGTTATTTCCTCTTCTTTTCTTTTCTCAAAGAAAGAAGCCCCCCTCGCGCACAAGTTAACCAGGGGGAAGGAGGAGATAATACTATGGACCGAGCATCGCCCAAGGAAGTTTAAGCCTCATCGGGAAGCAAGAGATGGAAAAGCTAAGTTGCCAAAGTTTGAGCAATCAATTTTAAATTTTTAAGTTATCTCCCTTGAACGACCGTACTTTGTATGGAAAACACATGCTGCGGAGGAACCAAATCGTGGATCGGCGCCCTTACTTTGTTTGAGTCCGCTCAACAACTTAAGTGAGCTGCGGCTAGTCCGCGACAAGGTTGCTTGTCGGTGGCGACCCCGCCAAAGAAGTGCTGAAGTTCCGCACTTTTCGGCGCCATGACAAGGGTGCTCGTGCACGCAAGTTTCCACAAAGCGTGGGGTAATAACATACAAAGCCAAGAGTCGAGTAAAGGAAGTAACGTAGCAAATGTTGCCCAGAATAAAAGTTATATTACAAAAATAACTTATTGCGGCCTTTGGCTAAATCGTTCTCGAACTGAAATAACAGCGAAGAGGAGAAGAAGAAGGCGCTTGACACCAAGCCCGGCAAGCCAGAGTTGCGGGGCTGCGGCAAGCCGTAGTTGCCGGGGCAGCGGCAAGCCAGAGTTGCCGGGCTGCGATATCAGATAAGCCCTTCGTCCTTTTCAAGCATCCTTTTCATTAAAAACATTCTACTCGGATACAATCCGTGGGGAATGAAAAACATGAAAGGGAAGATTACAAGTATTAATTGCGGATAAGGCCCGAAGGCTTACAAATTAAAAAGATAAGATGCCCGTAATCCTTTTCCTGTCCCTCTTTTCAGGAGGTAGGTCAAGGAGGCAAGAAGGGCAAAAGAAACGCCTAGGCGAGCTACAGGTGCCGAAGGCACCAAGAGAACATCCCGGAGCTCCCGAGGGCTTGACGGAGATGGCAGCGCCGAAGCGGGGCTCGAGGCAGGCGGCGGGGCGTCGCCTCGCTGTCGAGGCACTACGCCCTCGTACTCGACTTGACGGCCTTGTCGCCATCCCTCTTCCCTTCCGCAGCCTCCCTCGCCACGCCCAAGGAGACGACCGGGGAGTTCAAGGAGCAGCGACGGATGATGGAGTCGCCCGGTGGCCTTGGCGGCGCCCGACAACTAATCGGGCCTGCTACCCTCGTCGTCGCTGTCGCTCTCCTCCTCGTCACTCTCGCTCGGAGGGGAATCTTCGTTGTCGGAGGAGCTATCCACGCAGCACTTCGCCCGAGTACTGAGATCCCCGAAGACCTTGACGGAGAGGAGATCACCCTCCATTAACTTAAAATGGAGGGTAAAGCCCGCCCTCAGGCTGTGGATGCGAGTGAACGTCTTCCACCCACGATCAAGATACATCACATTAGGGGCTGGGAATACAACACAGACTCGCATGCCACTGATTCCACAGCCCCTCATGTGCAGTCTCAGTGTCTCGGGCGGATCCGACTCCATCACGCTCGCGAACGGAGCTGGAAGCCGGAGGCGACGACAAGGCGCCCGGCGCAGCCTGACGAAGAACTCGCAAGGGTCGTCCCCGGTATGGACCGCCGCAGGGAGGGGAACCGCCGGCGGAAGCGGAGACGGCGCGCCGCCCCGTCCGCCTCTTCCCCGAGCGCCTCGACCTCGTCCACGACCTCGCCCCCTCCCTCTTCCTCTTGGGGCTGGCTCTGCCACCCAGGCGTGGGGTTGGGAGGAGGCGCTGCCATGGCGACCCTCGCCGCCAGCGATGAAGGACCAAGGTTCCTTTTCTCCATGACGAATGGGAGAAAGGGGAGCGGCGAGGAAAGGAGGAGATGGGAGAGTGCGGGCTTCTGCACTCCCCTTCCGCTCTTTTTAAGGAAGCAAGGTGGGGGCTCGACCGCCTCGCTCGACAAATCAGGGCATAGGAAGAGCAGGGAATCGGGGCCAACCTGCTGCCTCTGCTCGTAATGGCCCAGTTTTCCACTTCCATCGTCCGTGACCCCAAGAGCATGGGAACCACGTGGCGGGGATGCAGAACTGAGGCGACGGGTGAAGCGACCCCGCACGCCGCCCACTTCCCCACGGCCACGCAATTGACGCGTGCCGTTCTGGGCAACGCGCGGAGTGCAGATGGGTTTGGTTTGGACCCAGGCCGCTGCGTGCCGTGCCTGTTTTGGGCTGGCCCAACAGCGCTCGGCACCGTATGGCCCGGACCGGGGCTCTGTCGGTGTACTAAAGTAGGGGTACCTTAGTACCCGAACTTGTCTGCAAGCGGTCGCGGCGTCCGTGGCAAGCCTCGCCGGGCGTCGCCAAGACCCTCCACAGCCATTCAGAAGACAAGACCCGGCAAGAGGAGCTTGCCGGAAGGCCTCTAAACGCAGACAAGGCCCCGACAAGGAGAGCTTGTCGGGAAGGCCGCTCGAGCACGCAGAAGACAAGGCCCCGGCAAGAGGAGCTTGCGGGAAGGCTCGAGCGCGACAAGTCTCCGGCGCGACAAAGATTCGGCCGCGGCAAAGGCGCTTGCAGCGGCATGCAACCTCTCTCCGTCTCGCTCCGGCTCACCCGGCGACGTGTCGCCATGGGACCGTTCCATGGGCGCGTGTCGGCGGGTCATGCAGCCAGCGGAGAGCAGCGATAAGCGGCGGACAGGCTCGCCATCGTGGCGGCGGAGGCACACCGACGGCCTCTGTAATCGCTTTGTTTGGGCGACAATGACGGCATTTATTGCTTTGTCCCTTGCCGTCGAGTTAGGTATTTTTGCACTTGTACAATGTTCAAGTAGGTGTACCAACTCCTGTTTTTACATTTGTACCCCGCCTATGTTGCCACTGCCGGAGACCCCTTGAGCATATAAAAGGAGGCCCGAGTGCAACGTAGAAAAGGTTCGGTTCCATTCGTTTCGGTTGGCAAGGTTCGACTGGCCATAGTCTAGACACACTCAAGCTAGGTTTTGTAGCTCGCATTGCTCCCTAGCAAGAACACAATAGATCAAACAAGCAGCAGTAGGAGTTTTATCTCTCCGGAGAGCTCCGAAGCTGGGTAAACTGCTCGTGTGCGTCGCCTCGATCCGCTCTTCGTGCGATCTCCGCCCCCCTCCGAACCACAAAGGGGTCTGCTCCGCCGGCCCCATAGGTTTCCGTGGGTACGATCAGCCACCCCGACATATATGAAAGTTGTATAATATTGGCATGGAACAATCAAAAATTATAGATACGATGGAGACGTATCAATATGCAAGAGGCAAAGAAATCTATGAAAGAAAAAGGTATTGAAGCTGAAGATGTTAAGAATTTACCTCTTATTGAGGAAATACATGGTCTTAATTCATCACCTATTGAAGAAATACATGGCCTTGATAACCCGACACAGGTAGTAAAGGTAAATTCTCTCTACAGATGTGATAAAGCTGAAATCCCGCCTACTAAGTTTGCTAGCCAATGCTTAGATGAGTTTGATAATTTTATGGTTAAGCAAGAAGATTTCAATGCTTATTTTGGTAGGCAATTAAAATGTAATGCTTATATGATTGAACACTTGAGTGATTATATGTCTAGAGTTAAAGGTGAACTTAAACTCATTAGTAAACATGCTTCTATGGTTACCACTCAAGTAGAACAAGTGCTTAAAGCTCAAACTGATTTGCTCAATGAATTGAATAATGAGAAAAATGATAATGCTGTTAGAGTTATGACTAGAGGGGGTAAAATGACTCAGGAACCTTTGTATCCTGAGGGCCACCCTAAGAGAATTGAGCAGGATTCTCAGAGAATTAATGTTGATGCACCTAGTCCTTCTAAGAAGAAGAAAAAGAAAAATGATAGGACTTTGCATGCTTATAGTGAACCTGTTGTTGACACACCTGAGAATCCCAATGATATTTCTATTTCTGATGCTGAAACACAATCTGGTGATGAACATGAACCTAGTGATAATGTTAATGATAATGTTTATTTTGATGCTCAACCTAGTAATGACAATGATGTACAGATTGAACCTGTTGTTGATCTTGATAACCCACAATCAAAGAATCAACGTTATGATAAGAGAGACTTTGTTGCTAGGAGGCATGGTAAAGAAAGAGAACCATGGATTCAGAAACCCATGCCTTTTCCTCCCAAACCATCCAAGAAGAAGGATGATGAGGATTTTGAGCGCTTTGCTGAAATGATTAGACCTATCTTTTTGCGTATGCGTTTTGCTGATATGATTAAAATGAATCCTTATGCCAAGTATATGAAGGATATTGTTACACATAAGAGAAAGATACCGAAATCTGAAATTTCCACCATGCTTGCTAATTATGCTTTTAAGGGTGGAATACCTAAGAAACTTGGAGATCCAGGAGTACCAACTATACCATGCTCCATTAGAAGAAACTATGTTAGAACTACTTTATGTGATCTTGGAGCCGGTGTTAGTGTTATGCCTCTCTCTTTATATCATAGACTTGATTTGAATAAGTTGACAACTACTGAAATATCTTTGCAAATGGCTGATAAATCAACTGCTATACCTGTCGGTATTTGTGAGGATGTGCCTGTTGTGGTTGCAAACGTTACTATTTTAACGGACTTTGTTATTCTTGATATTCCCGACGACGATAGTATGTCGATTATCCTTGGTAGATCCTTTTTGAATACTGCAGAGGCTGTTATTAATTGCAATAAAGGCAATGCCACTTTTCATGTTAATGGTAATGAGCATACGATACACTTTCGGAGGAAACAACCTCAAGTCCACAGTATCAATTCTATTGGGAAAATTCAATCAATTATTATTGGAGGTTTTGAATTTCCTCTTCCTACTGTCAAAAAGAGATACGATATTCTTATTGTTGGGGATGTGCATATCCCCATTGAGGTAACATAGTGTTATTCGAAATTTCTCCGGTTTCATGTTATTCGAAATGAGTTTGTTAACAAGACCTGATCAACCTTGATAGTGGATTCCTTTTGATGAGCATGAGATGGATGAAGTTAGAAGGCACAACCTTCTGTACCTTCTTTTACTTTCTGTTATTTAGATTAAATAAAGGAAAAAATAGTATTTTCTGTCAGTTTTCTGAATTATCCGTGCAATAAAAAATACCCCGAAAATAAAAGTTCACCAAATGCCCTGAAAATGATATATGATTTTTGCTAGAATATTTGAGAATATCTGGCACTGAGAACACAGCAGGGGGAGCAACCACCTGGCCACGAGGGTCCAGGGTGCGCCCACCCACAAGCGCGCCCACGCCTCGTGGGCCCATGGTGGCTCCTGCACTTATTCCAGCCACCACACACTCCTTCTTCCTCCCAAAAATCACCAACCAGCTCAAGCACGAGTTCTAGCTCATTTTTACTAGATTTTCAATCTCCTAGCTCAAAGCTCCACTCACAAAACTGCTTTGGGAGATTGTTCTTCGGTATGTGACTCCTCCAATGGTCCAATTAGTTTTTGTTCTAGTGCTTTTATCATTGCAAATTTTTGCTGCCTAGGTGACCCTGTTCTTAAGCTTGCATGTCAAATTTATATGGTCCCAAGTAGTTCTAATGCATGATATAGACTCTAGGTACTTGTGGGACTAGTTGCTATTATTTTTTTTGAGTTTAGTTCACTTTTATTTGAAGTTACTAAAAATTTCAGAAATTTTCAGAAAATGATGAAGAGACTTTTGAGGGGTTCTTCGAGCCGAAGCTCGAAGGATAAGCAAAGTGAATAAGACGAGAGGCCCAAATATAATCTACCTCGCGTCGCGGAAGTTCGGCCTTGTGAATGGCCTTATGACAATTTCTTGAGAGCAGCCGGGATTTATGATGATTTTTATGAGTTGGCTGAGAATGTAGGCCTCACCGACTTCCTCCGCGACCAACGCGAACAGTATCTCTTACTCACTAATATTTTTGTGCAAAATTTTCATTTCCATGCTAGGAGGTCACCACCTTTGGTGGATTTCTATTTATATGATGAGTATAAGGAGATGTCCCTCTATGAATTTTGTGAGGTTTGCAAGTTGCCCTTTTCGGGCAGCATAGAGGAACCACATCGTAACGATGTGGAGGGGTTTATTGACAGAATTGATGTAGGGGAAACTAGGAAGGTTTCCGATGCAAGAATTACTAGCATACATTTTCCTGTTTTACGTTACTTTGTAATATTTGCTAGTAGATGCTTAATTGGTCGCGGAAACTGTGGCAACCTTAGTGCCCCTGATATTGTTATTTTGTGCCATGCCTTGTTCCGTGATGACACATTTAGTATGGGCGCTATTGTTGCAAAGCGGTTAAATCTTAACCGTACTAAGGCCCCATCTTGGGAGGTATCTTCGCCTCGCGCCTCGCTACACATTTTAACATATCTATTAGGCATTATGAGAAAGAAGAAAACTTGCTGCCTCCTGTTTCTCCAGACTATAAGAGTATGGTAGCACATGATTTTACCGTTAAGAATAGGGAAAAGATGCTTAAGTACAAACTGATATTTGATAAAGTTCGCCCTGAGATTATTACTTTGCCTGCTCCTTCCTTGTTTGACTTATCTGCAGACCAGTACCTTGTTCCGCCGGAAGCTATTCACGCCTACTGAAACTCCACACCAACTACAGAGCCAGAGCCGGAACCACAATTTGTTCCTCCATGACAGTCTGTTTACCAGTGGGATCCGGAGGAGATTGCCAACCAGTGGCAACCCGAGGCTCCATCACAGTACGACCCCAACTATAACTTTGGATATCCACCAGGCCAACCGTGGCCATAGACCAACTTAGGCCAAAAGCCTAAGCTTGGGGGAGTACATATTTCTCACCGACATTACATTCATGTCCACACACTCATGCTAGTTGTCGGTGCTCATACTTTTTCATTGTAATATCCATGCTAGTTTATTTTTATTTTTATGCTTTCTTCTTGTGTGTTTGATAAACCTTAAGAAAAAATATATTTTAGTTGTAGCTTTTAGCTAGTTTACTTTTCATGCTGTAGTAGTAATAATTAAAAGAAAACCCAAAAAGACTTCTTGTTGTTCTTTTGCTTGTTGGGAGCTTTCTCGTGTAAATAGTTTTATTTCTTTTCTTTTCTTTGGGGGTCGAGAGGAGAAGACCATAATGAAAATGTTGAAGTGGCTCTTATATGCATTATTGTTGATTTAACCAAGAGCCCATATTGCCTTGTCTTCTCTCGCTTATTGAATGCCTGCAGATTCCAAATTTTAGTCCAATGCATGTGCACTATTATTATTATTCACATTGTTCGGTCGTGCAAGTGAAAGGCAATTATGACGATATATGATGGACTGATTGAGATGAGAGAAGCTGGTATGAACTCGACCTCTTTTGTTTTTCTAAATATGATTAGTTTGTCGTTCCTGATTCAGCCTATTATGAATAAACATGTTTGCAATGACAATTAGAGATTATAGTTGCTTATGCCATGCTTAATTTGCTAGGAGTTTATAATGGTTTACCTTGCGTGCCAACATGCTATTAAAATGGTTGTGATGTGGTATGATAGGGTGGTATCCTCCTTTGAATGATTCGAGTGACTTGACTTGGCACATGTTCACACATGTAGTTTGATACGTCTCCAATGTATCTATAATTTTTTATTGTTCCATGCTATATTATATTCTGTTTTGGACATTATTGGGTTTATCATACACTTTTATATTATTTTTGGGACTAACCTATTAACTGGAGGCCCAGCCCAGAATTGCTGTTTTTTTTGCCTATTTCAGAGTTACGCAGAAAAAGAATATCAAATGGAGTCCAAACGGAATGAAACCTTCGGGAATGTGATTTTCAGAACGAACGTGATCCAGAGGACTTGGACCCTACGTCAAGACATCAACCAGGAGGGCATGAGGTAGGGGTGCGCGCCTACCCCCCTGGGCACGCCCTCCACCCTCGTGGGCCCCCTGTTGCTCCACCAACGTACTCCTTCCTCCTATATATACCTATGTACCCCCAAACTACCAGATACGGAGCCAAAAACCTGATTCCACCGCCGCAACCTTCATGCACTGTGAGATCCCATCTTGGGGCCTGCCCGAGCTCCACCGAGGGGGCATCGATCACGGAGGGCTTCTACATCAACACCATAGCCTCTCCGATGATGTGTGAGTAGTTTACCTCAGACCTTCGGGTCCATAGTTATTAGCTAGATGGCTTCTTCTCTCTTTCTGGATCTCAATACAATGTTCTCCACCTCTCTTGTGGAGATCTATTCGATGTAATCTTCTTTTTGCGGTGTGTTTGTTGAGACCGATGAATTGTGGGTTTATGATCAAGATTATCTATGAACAATATTTGAATCTTCTCAAATTCTTTTATGTATGATTGGTTATCTTTGCAAGTCTCTTCGATTATCAGTTTGGTTTGGCCTACTAGATTGATCTTTCTTGCAATGGGAGAAGTGCTTAGCTTTGGGTTCAATCTTGCGGTGTCCTTTCCCAGTGATAGTAGGGGCAGCAAGGCACGTATTGTATTGTTGCCATCGAGGATAACAAGATGGGGTTTATATCATATTGCATGAGTTTATCCCTCTACATCATGTCATCTTACTTAAGGCGTTACTCTATTCTTATGAACTTAATACTCTAGATGCATGCTGGATAGCGGTCGATGTGTCGAGTAATAGTAGTAGATGCAGGCAGGAGTCGGTCTACTTGTCTCGGAAGTGATGCCTATATACATGATCATACCTAGATATTCTCATAACTATGCTCAATTCTGTCAATTGCTCAACAGTAATTTGTTCACCCACCGTAATATTTTTGCTCTTGAGAGAAGCCACTAGTGAAACCTATGGCCCCCGGGTCTATTTTCCATCATATTAATCCCCCGACCACAAGTTATTTCTAGCGTCGTTTTTATTTTACTTTCTTTACTTTGCATCTTTATCATAAAAATACCAAAAATATTATCTTATCATATCCATCAGATCTCACTCTCGTAAGTGACCGTGTAGGGATTGACAACCCCTTATTCCGTTGGTTGCGAGGATTTATTTGTTTGTGTAGGTGCGAGGGACTCGTGCGTGGCCTCCTACTGGATTTATACCTTGGTTCAAAACCGAGGGAAATATTTACGCTACTTTGCTGCATCACCCTTTCCTCTTCAAGGGAAAACCAACGCAGTGATCAAGAGGTGGCATAGTTGAAACAAAATCAACATTGCCTTCACGATATTTATGTTCATGGTGGATTATATCATACTCATGCTTGCACTCAATGTTTATTAATTTTAATGCATGTTCATGACTATTGTCGCTCTCTGATACGTCTCCAACGTATCTATAATTTTTTATTGCTCCATGCTATATTATCTACTGTTTTGGACAATATTGGGCTTTATTATCCACTTTTATATTATTTTTGGGACTAACCTATTAACCGAGGCCCAACCCAGAATTGCTGTTTTTTTGCCTATTTCAGAGTTTCGCAGAAAAAGAATATCAAACGGAGTCCAAACGGAATGAAACCTTCGGGAGCGTGATTTTTGGAACGAACATGATCCAGGAGACTTGGACCCTACGTAAGAGAAGCTTCCAGGAGGCCACGAGGTAGGGGGGCGTGCCCTCCATCGTCGTGGGCCCCATGTTGCTCCACCGACGTACTTCTCCTCCTATATATACCTACGTACCCCC
Source organism: Aegilops bicornis (assembly GCA_021605145.1). NCBI lineage: Eukaryota > Viridiplantae > Streptophyta > Magnoliopsida > Poales > Poaceae > Aegilops > Aegilops bicornis. The sequence continues at coordinate 720,479,177 of CM038670.1, read as the reverse complement.
AAACGATCAGATACGGAGCCAAAAACCTAATTCCACCACCGCAACCTTCTGTAACCACGAGCTCCCATCTTGGGGCCTGTTAGGAGCTCACGAGGGGGGCATCCATCATGGAGGGCTTCTACATCAACACCATAGCCTCCGATGAAGTGTGAGTAGTTTACCTCAGACCTTCAGGTCCATAGTTAGTAGCTAGATGGCTTCTTCTCTCTTTTTGGATCTCAATACAATGTTCTCCCCCTCTCTCCTGGAGATCTATTCGATGTAATCTTCTATTTTGCGGTGTGTTTGTTGAGACCGATGAATTGTGGGTTTATGATCAAGATTATTTATGAACAATATTTGAATCTTCTCTGAATTCTTTTATGTATGATTGGTTATCTTTGCAAGTCTCTTCGAATTATCAGTTTGGTTTGGCCTACTAGATTGATCTTTCTTGCAATGGGAGAAGTGCTTAGCTTTGGGTTCAATCTTGCGGTGTTCTTTCCCAAAGTGATGAGGGGCAGCAAGGCACGTATTGTATTGTTGCCATCGAGGATAACAAGATGGGGTTTTATCATATTGCATGAATTTATCCCTCTACATCATGTCATCTTGCTTAAGGCGTTACTCTGTTTTTATGAACTTAATACTCTAGATGCATGCCGGATAGCGGTCGATGAGTGGAGTAATAATAGTAGATGAAGGCAGGAGTCGGTCTACTTGTCTCGGTCGTGATGCCTATATACATGATCATACCTAGATATTCTCATAACTATGCTCAATTATGTCAATTTCTCAACAGTAATTCGTTCACCCACCGTAAAATACTTATGCTCTTGAGAGAAGCCACTAGTGAAACCTATGGCCCCTGGGTCTATCTTCATCATATTAATCTTCCAATACTTAGTTATTTTCTTTGCTTTTTACTTTGCATCCTTATCACAAAAATACCAAAAACATTACCCTATATATCTATCAGATCTCACTCTCGTAAGCGACCGTGAAGGGATTGACAACCCCTTATCGCGTTGGTTGCGAGGAGTTATTTGCTTTGTGTAGGTACGAGGGACTCGCGCGTAGCCTCCTCTTTGGATTGATACCTTGGTTCTCAAAAACTGAGGGAAATACTTACGCTACTTTGCTGCATCACCCTTTCCTCTTCAAGGGAAAACCAACGCAGTGCTCAAGAGGTAGCAAGAAGGATTTCTGACGCCGTTGCCGGGTAGTCTACGCAAAAGTCAACATACCAAGTACCCATCAGAAACTCTTATCTCCCGCATTACATTATTTGCCATTTGCCTCTCATTTTCCTCTCCCCCACTTCAGCCTTGCCGTTTTATTCGCCCTCCCTTTTCCATTTGCCTCTTTTTAGCTTGCTTTTTGTTTGCTCGTGTGTTGGATTGCTTGCTTGTCACGATGGCTCAAGATAATACCAAATTGTGTGACTTTACCAATACCAACAATAATGATTTTCTTAGCACTCCAATTGCTCCTCTTATCGATACTGAATCTTGTGAAATCAATGCTGCTTTGTTGAATCTTGTCATGAAAGATCAATTCACCAGCCTTCCTAGTGAAGATGCCGCTACTCATCTAAATAGCTTCGTTGATTTGTGTGATATGCAAAAGAAGAAATATGTTGATAATGATATTGTCAAATTTAAGCTATTTCGTTTTTCGCTTAAAGATCGTGCTAAAGCTTGGTTTTCGTCTTTGCCTAAAAATAGTATTGATTCTTGGAACAAGTGTAAAGATGCTTTTATCTCTAAGTATTTTCCTTCCGCTAAGATCATCTCTCTTAGAAACGATATTATGAATCTTAAGCAACTTGATCATGAACATGTTGCACAAGCTTGGGAGAGGATGAAATTAATGATATGTAATTGCCCTACTCATGGTTTGAATTTGTGGATGATTATACAACAAATTTATGCCGGATTGAATTTTGCTTCTAGAAATCTTTTAGATTCGGCCGCGGGAGGCACTTTTATGGAAATCACTTTAGGAGAAGCTACTAAACTCCTAGATAATTTATGGTTAATTATTATCAATGGCACACTGAAAGATCTACTAATAAAAAAGTGCATGCAATAGAAGAAATTAATGTTTTGAGTGGAAAGATGGATGAACTTATGAAATTATTTGCTACTAAGAGTGTTTCTTCTGATCCTAATGATATGCCTTTATCCACTTTGATTGAGAATATAATGAATCTATGGATGTGAATTTTGTTGGTAGGAATAATTTTGGTAACAACGCGTATAGAGGAAACTTTAATCCTAGGCCTTATCCTAGCAATTCCTCTAACAATTATGGAAATTCCTACAACAGTTCTTATGGAAATTTTAATAAGATGCCCTCTGAATTTGAGACTAGTGTTAAAGAGTTTATTTATTCGCAAAAGAATTTTAATGTTTGCTTGAAGAAAAAATGCTTAAAGTTGATGAATTGGCTAGGAACGTTGATAGAATTTCTCTTGATGTTGATTCTTTAAAGCTTAGATCTATTCCTCCTAAGCATGATATCAATGAGTCTCTCAAATCCATGAGAATTTCCATTGATGAGTGCAAGGAAAGAACCGCTAGGATGCATGCTAAGAAAGATTGCTTTATGAAAGCGTGTTTTTCAAATTACTATGAAAATAAAGATGAAGATCTAAAAGTTATTGATGTGTCCCCTATTAAATCTTTGTTTTGAAATATGAATCTTGATAATGATGGGACTGAACATGATCCACCTTTACCTAGAAGGCGTTCCAAAAATTCAGAGTTTTTAGATCTTGATGCTAAAATTGATAAAAGTGGGATTGAAGAAACCAAAACTCTAGATGCTAATAAACCCACCATTTTGGATTTTAAGGAATTTAATTATGAAAATTTCTCTTTGATTGATTGTATTTCCTTGTTGCAATCCGTGCTAAATTCTCCTCATGCTTATAGTCAAAATAAAGCGTTTACTAAACATATCGTTGATGCCTTGATGCAATCTTATGAAGAAAAGCTTGAGTTGGAAGTTCCTATCCCTAGAAAACTTTATGATGAGTGGGAAACAACTATTAAAATTAAGATTAAGTATCATGAGTTATATGCTTTATGTGATTTGGGTGCTAGTGTTTCCACTATTCCCAAAACTTTGTGTGATTTGCTAGATTTCCGTGATTTTGATGGTTGCTCTTTAAACTTGCACCTTGCGGATTCCACTATTAAGAAACCTATGGGAAGAATTAGTGATGTTCTTATTGTTGCAAATAGGAATTATGTGCCCGTAGATTTTATCGTTCTTGATATAGATTGCAATCCTTCATTTCCTATTATTCTTGGTAGACCTTTCCTTAGAACGATTGGTGCAATGATTGATATGAAGGAAGGGAACATTAGATTCCAATTTCCATTAAAGAAAGGCATGTAACACTTTCCTAGGAATAAAATAAAATTGCCATATGAATCTATCATGAGAGCAACTTATGGATTGCCTACCAAAGATGGCAATACCTAGATCTATCCTTGCTTTTGTGCCTAGCTAGGGGCGTTAAACGATAGCGCTTGTTGGGAGGCAACCCAATTTTATTTTAGTTCTTTGCTTTTTTGCTTCTGTTTAGGAATAAATATTTGATCTAGCCTCTGGTTAGATTTGTTTTTATGTTTTAATTAGTGTTTGTGCCAAGTTAAACCTATATGATCTTCTTGGATGATAGTTATTTGATCTTGCTGTAATTTCCAGAAACTTTCTGTTCATGAAAACAATTGTTAAAAATCACCAGAACGTGATAAAATAGTGATTCCAATTTCTGCTGATCAATAAACAAATTTCCTAGGTCTTCCCATTTTGGCTGATTTTTTGGAGTTCCAGAAGTTTGCGTTAGTTACATATTACTACAGACTGTTCTGTTTTTGATAGATTCTGTTTTTCGTGTGTTGTTTGCTTATTTTGATGAATCTATGGCTAATAAAATATTTTATAAACCATAGATAAGTTGGAATACAGTAGGTTTAAGACCAATATAAATAAAGAATGAGTTCATTACAGTACCTTGAAGTGGTATTTTGTTTTCTTTCGCTAACGGAGCTCACGAGATTTCTGTTGAGTTTTGTGTTGTGAAGTTTTCAAGTTTTGGGTGAAAGTTTTTTTGATGGATTATGGAACAAGGAGTGGCAAGAGCCTAAGCTTGGGGATTCCCATGGCACCCTAAAGATAATCTAAGGACACCAAAAAGCCAAAGCTTGGGGATGCTCTGGAAGGCATCCCCTCTTTCGTCTACTTCCATCGGTAACTTTACTTGGAGCTATATTTTTATTCACCACATGATATGTGTTTTGCTTGGAGCGTCTTGTATGATTTGAGTCTTTGCTTTGTAGTTCACCACAATAATCCTTGCTGTACACACCTTTTGAGAGATCCATACATGATTTGGAAATTATTAGAATACTCTTTGTGCTTCACTTATATCTTTTGAGTTATATAGTTTTGCTCTAGTACTTCACTTATATCTTTTAGAGCACGGTGGTGGATTTGTTTTATAGAAACTATTAATCTCTCATGCTTCACTTAGATTATTTTGAGAGTCTTAAATAGCATGGTAATTTGCTTAAATAATCCTAATATGCTAGGTATCAATATTAGTAAAAACTTTCTTATGAGTGCGTTGAATACTAAGAGAAGTTTGATGCTTGATGATTGTTTTGAGATATGGAGGTAATAATATCAAAGTTGTGCTAGTTGAGTAGTTGTGAATTTGAGAAATGCTTGTGTTGAAGTTTGCAAGTCTCGTAGCTTGCACATATGGTAAACGTTATGTAACAAATTTGAAACATGAGGCGCTCTTTGATTGTCCTCCTTATGAGTGGCGGTCGGGGACGAGCGATGGTCTTTTCCTACCAATCTATCCCCCTAGGAGCATGCGCGTAGTGCTTGGTTTTTGATGACTTGTAGGTTTTTGCAATAAGTATGTGAGTTCTTTATGACTAATGTTGATTCCATGGATTATATGCACTCTCACCCTTCCATCATTGCTAGCCTCTTCGGTACCGTGCATTGCCCTTTCTCACATTGAGAGTTGGTGCAAACTTCGCCGGTGCATCCAAACCCCGTGATATGATACGCTCTTTCACACATAAACCTACTTATATCTTCCTCAAAACAACCACCATACCTACCCATTATGGCATTTCCATAGCCATTCTGAGATATATTGCCATGCAACTTTCCACCATTCCGTTTATCATGACACATTCATCATTGTCATATTGCTAGCATGATCATGTAGTTGACATAGTATTTGTGGCAAAGCCACCTTTCATACTTCTTTCATACATGTCACTCATGGTTCATTGCATATCCTGCACATCACGGAGGCATTCATATAGAGTCATACGTTGTTCTAGTATCGAGTTGTAATCATTGAGTTGTAAATAAATAGAAGTGTGATGATCATCATTTAATAGAGCATTTTCCCAAAAAGAAAGAAAGAAAGAAAGGCCAAAAAAAGAGAAGGCCCAAAAAAAGGAAATAAAAAGGGGCAATGCAACTATCCTTTTTTCCACACTTGTGCTTCAAAGTAGCACCATAATCTTCATGATAGAGAGTCTCTTGTTTTATCACTTACATATACTAGGGGGAATTTTTCATTATAGAACTTGGCTTGTATATTCCAACAATGGGCCTCCTCAAGTGCCCTAGGTCTTCATGAGCAAGCAAGTTGGATCCACACCCACTTAGTTTCTTTTGTTGAGCTTTCATACATTTATAGCTCTAGTGCATCCATTGCATGGCAATCCCTACTCCTTGCATTAACATCAATCAATGGGCATCTCCATAGCTCATTGATTAGCCTCGTTGACGTGAGACTTTTTTTGTCTTCTCCACATAACCCCCATCATCATATTCTATTCCACCCATAGTGCTATATCCATGGCTCACGCTCATGTATTGCATGAAGGTTTATAAAGTTTGAGATTACTAAAGTATGAAACAATTGCTTGGCTTGTCATCGGGGTTGTGCATGATGAGAGCATTCTTGTGTGACGAAAATGGAGCATGATAAACTATATGATTTTGTAGGGATTAACTTTCTTTGGCCATGTTATTTTGAGAAGACATAATTGCTTAGTTAGTATGCTTGAAGTATTATTATTTTTATGTCAATATGAACTTTTATCTTGAATCTTTCAGATCTGAATATTCATACCACATTTAAGAAGAATTACATTGAAATTATGCCAAGTAGCATTCCACATCAAAAATTATCTTTTTATCATTTACCTACTCGAGGACGAGCATGAATTAAGCTTGGGGATGCTTGATACGTCTCCAACGTATCTATAATTTTTGATTGTTCCATGCTATATTATCTACTGTTTTGGACAATATTGGGCTTTATTATCCACTTTTATATTATTTTTGGGACTAACCTATTAACCAAGGCCCAGCCCAGAATTGCTGTTTTTTGCCTATTTCAGAGTTTCGCAGAAAAAGAATATCAAACAGAGTCCAAACAGAATGAAACCTTCGGGAGCGTGATTTTTGGAACGAACATGATCCAGGAGACTTGGACCCTACGTAAGAGAAGCTTCCAGGAGGCCACGAGGTAGGGGGGCGCGCCCTCCACCCTCGTGGGCCCCATATTGCTCCACCAACGTACTTCTCCTCCTATATATACCTCGCACTTCCCAAACAATCGACACGGAGCCAAAACCTAATTCCACCGCCGCAACCTTCTCAGAACCACGAGATCCCATCTTGGGGCCTGTTCCGGAGTTCGCCGGAGGGGGCATCCATCACGGAGGGCTTCTACATCAACACCATAGCCTCTCCGATGAAGTGTGAGTAGTTTACCTCAGACCTTCGGGTCCATAGTTAGTAGCTAGATGGCTTCCTCTCTCTTTTTGGATCTCAATACAATGTTCTCCCCTCTCTCCTGAAGATCTATTCGATGTAATCTTATTTTTGCGGTGTGTTTGTTGAGATGGATGAATTGTGGGTTTATGATCAAGATTATCTATGAACAATATTTGAATCTTCTCTGAATTCTTTTATGTATGATTGGTTATCTTTGCAAATCTCTTCAAATTATCAGTTTGGTTTGGCCTACTAGATTGATCTTTCTTGCAGTGGGAGAAGTGCTTAGCTTTGGGTTCAATCTTGCGGTGTCCTTTCCCAAAGTGATGAGGGGCAGCAAGGCACGTATTGTATTGTTGCCATCGAGGATAACAAGATGGGTTTTTATCATATTGCATGAATTTATCCCTCTACATCATGTCATCTTGCTTACAGGCGTTACTCGCTTTTTATGAACTTAATACTCTAGATGCATCTTTGGATAGCGGTCGATGAGTGGAGTAATAGTAGTAGATGCAGGCAGGAGTCGGTCTACTTGTCTCGGACGTGATGCCTATATACATGATCATACCTAGATATTATCATAATTAAGCTCAATTCTATCAATTGCTCAACAGTAATTCGTTCACCCACCGTAAAATACTTATGCTCTTGAGAGAAGCACTAGTGAAACCTATGGCCTTCGGGTCTATCTTCATCATATTAATCTTCCAATACTTAGTTATTTTATTTGCTTTTATTTTAATTTGCATCTTTATCACAAAAATACCAAAAATATTATCCTATCATATCTATCATATCTCACTCTCGTAAGTGATTGTGAAGGGATTGACAACCCCTTATCGCGTTGGTTGCGAGGAGTTATTTGCTTTGTGTAGGTACGAGGGACTCGCGCGTAGCCTCCTAATGGATTGATACCTTGGTTCTCAAAAACCGAGGGAAATACTTACGCTACTTTGCTGCATAACCCTTTCCTCTTCAAGGGAAAACCAACGCAGTGCTCAAGAGGCCTTAATATCCCTTAGTTTCCATTAGGACCCCGCTGCCACGGGAGGGTAGGACAAAATATGTCATGCATGTTCTTTTCCATAAGCACGTATGACTATATTCGGAATACATGCCTACATTACATTGATGAATTAGAGCTAGTTCTGTGTCACCCTATGTTATAACTGTTGCATGAATAATCGCATCCAACATATGATGTCCCACAAGTATAGGGGATCTATCGTAGTCCTTTGGATAAGTAAGAGTGTCGAACCCAATGAGGAGTAGAAGGAAATGATAAGCGGTTTTCAGCAAGGTATTCTCTGCAAACACTGAAATTATCGGTAACAGATAGTTTTGTGATAAGGTAATTTGTAATGAGTAACAAGTAATGAAAGTAAATAAAGTGCAGCAAGGTGGCCCAATCCTTTTTGTAGCAAAGGACAAGCCTGGACAAACTCTTATATAGAGAAAAGCGCTCCCGAGGACACATGGGAATTATCGTCAAGCTAGTTTTAATCACGCTCATGTGATTCACGTTCGTTACTTTGATAATTTGGTATGTGGGTGTACCAGTGCTTGGGTGCTACACTTACTTGGACAAGCATCCCACTTATGATTAACCCCTATTGCAAGCATCCGCAACTACAAAAGAAGTATTAAGGTAAACCTAACCATAGCATGAAACATATGGATCAAAATCAGCCCCTTATGAAGCAACTCATAAACTAGGGTTTAAGCTTCTGTCACTCTAGCAACCCATCATCTACTTATTACTTCCCAATGCCTTCCTCTAGGCCCAAACAATGGTGAAGTGTCATGTAGTCGGCATTCACATAACACCACTAGAGGAAAGACAACATACATCTCATCAAAATATCGAACGAATATCAAATTCACATGACTACTAATAGCAAGACTTCTCCCATGTCCTCAGGAACAAACATAACTACTCACAAATCATATTCATGTTCATAATCAGAGGGGTATTAATATGCATAATGGATCTGAACATAATGGAAGTTTCCCCGGCAGAACAGCTCCACCGGAGCCCTAGATTGGTTCCGCCAAGGTTCCGCCTCGTGGCGGTGGAGTTTCTTCCCGAAAGCTTGCTTATGATTTTTCTCGGACGAAAGACTTCATATAGCAGAAGATGGGCATCAGAGGGCCACCAGGGGGCCCACGAGGCAGGGGGCGTGCCTAGGGGGGTAGGGCGCGCCTCCCACCCTCGTGGCCAGGGTGTGCTCCCCCCTCTGGTAGTTTCTTCGCTCAATATTTTTTATTAATTCCAAAAATGGCTTCCGTGAAGTTTTAGGACTTTTGGAGCTGTGCAGAATAGGTCTCTAATATTTGCTCCTTTTCCAGCCCAGAATTCCAGCTGTCGGCATTCTCCCTCTTCATGTAAACCTTGTAAAATAAGAGAGAATAAACATAAGTATTGTGAAATAACGTGTAATAACAGCCCATAATGCAATAAATATCGATATAAAAGCATGATGCAAAATGGGCGTATCAACTCCCCCAAGCTTAGACCTCGCTTGTCCTCAAGCGGAAGCCGATAACGATAAATATGTGCACATGTTTAGAGATAGAGGTGTCTATAAAATAAAATACGGACATGAGGGCATCATGATCATTCTTTTAACAACAACATATAATGCTCAAGTAATAATCTATTCACAACGTCAAGTATGAATCAGAAACTTCATTGAGAACCAACAAACTATAATCTCAGTCATTGAGGCAATTGCAATTTATCATAACATCAAATAGAGTCAATATAAGAGCTTTTCAGCAAGTACACATACTCAACTATCATTTAGTCTTTCACAATTGCTAACACTCACACAATACTTGTGGTTATGGAGTTTTAATCGGACATAGAGAAAGATAGGGGCTTATAGTTTCGCCTCCCAACCATTTACCTCAAGGGTAATGTCAACAATAATAGCTCATGCTAACTTACATCCAATTGGATATATATCAGGATCTTTCCAACACAATGTGCTTGCCAAAGGATAAAATGTAAAAAGGAAACATGAAGATCACCATGACTCTTGCATAAGGTAAAAAGTGAAAGATAGGCCCTTCGCAGAGGGAAGCAGAGGTTGTCATGCGCTTTCGGTTGGATGCACGGAATCTTAATGCAAAAGAACGTCACTTTATATTGCCACTTGTGATGTGGACCTTTATTATGCAGTCTGTCGCTTTTATTTCTTCCACATCACAAGATCGTATAAAGCTTATTTTCTCCACACTAATAAATCATACATATTTAGCGAGCAATTTTTATTGCATGCACCGATGACAACTTACTTGAAGGATCTTACTCAATCCATAGGTAGATATGGTGTACTCTCATGGCAAAACTGGGTTTAAGGGTATTGGAAGCACAAGTAGTATCTCTACTTGGTGCAAAGAATTTGGCCAGCATGTGGGAGAAAGGCAAGCTCAACATGTTGGATGATCCATGACAATATACTTTATTTTGGATATAAGAAAACATAACCCATTACATTGTCTTCCTTGTCCAACATCAACTCTTTAGCTTGTCATTTTAATGAGTGCCCACAATCATAAAAGATGTCCAAGATAGTATATTTATATGTGAAACCTCTCTTTCTTTATTACTTCATATTAATTGCAACGATGACCAAAACTATGTTTGTCAACTCTCAACAACTTTTAATCATCATACTCTTTATATGTGAAGTCATTACTCTCCATAAGATCAATATGATCGCTTTTATTCTTTTTATTCTTTCTGTTTTTTTATTCCCTCAAGATCATAGCAAAATAATCAAGCCCTTGACTCAACACTAACCTTTATTATATAGCTCACGGACTCGATTACATAGAGGGATCATAAAGCAAAACTCAAAACTAAATCATACTAAAACTTTATTCTACTAGATCAAGATATTACCAAAAGGATCAAACTAAGAAAAACGATAAAGATAGGAGTGTGATGGTGATACGATACCGGGGCACCTCCCCCAAGCTTGGCAATTGCCAAGGGGAGTGCCCATACCCATGTGATTATGTCTCTTTTGCTGGTGAAGGAGATGGAGGTGATGACGGATAGTCGCACATCGAGCGTAAGAGGTCCTCCAATTTGCGGATAATGCCCTTGAGTGCGATGATATGCTCCTTCAACAAAATATTTTCACGTGTGAGATACTTGTTTTGTATACGAGCTAACTCAATCATCTTGAAAGCTTCGATCTTAGTTGGGGTAAGAATGTGACGCCTGGATAATTAAGCTACAGCAACCCTCTGGAAATGATGCCACATCACCTCGGTTAGTGTTGATAATCTCACGCTAGTTCAAAACCGGTTCGAATTCAAATTCAAAATCAAGCAAATAAAAGTTTTTTAAATATTAAAACTAAAATGTTCGGAGTGAGCCAAATAATGCATAGGTAATTATGGTAAAGAAACCACACTTTTAAAAAATGTTTAGATGCTTAAATGTGAATGAAACAACAACATAACCAATATAATAAATGCCTTTTATTAATTATAAAATGTTAAAGTATTTTATTTAGGGGTTTAAACTTTTGTAACAAAGGTATAATTAGTAATACTGATTTTGGTACAACTTTTATGTTTTTTTATAAAACTTAAATAAGATGAGACTAAAAGTAAAATAGTAAAAGGAAAAATAAATAAATAAAGACAAAACAAAAAAACAAGAAAAAGGGAGCCCCCACTGGGTCAACCGACCTAGCTAGTCAGCCGGCCGGCCAGCCCACTACCCCCTGGCCTATATCCCCGCTAGCCCCCGAAACCCTAACTCCCCACCCCATGATCCCCACTCCCTCTGTTTCCCCCTTGATCCAGATCGGGGCAACGGCGCCCCGACTCCATCGACCCGTCGACCGCGTCGCCCATCGTCCCTGGAGCCCCATCGCTGCCGCCGCTTGGACCTCGTCGGAGCCACCACGCCAGCCTGCCTCCTCGCCTCCTCATCTCTCTCCTCGACGGAGCGAAGTCCCCGTCCGCCTCCTCGACCCCCGCTGCCCTACCCTACGCTCCCGCGGTGAGGCCTCGTCCTCCCCCTTCCCTGCCTCTGCTCGATGCCGACCGCGCGCACGCGCACCACCACATCAGGCACACCGTCGCCCCCCGCGCTCTGGCCGCGCCTGGCCTTGCCCTCCTCACCGCTACTCCGCCCAGTCACCGCGGCCCCGCCCCGCCCGGCGTGTCACCTCACGCGCTCGCGCCTGTGCTGTGGCCGACTACCGCGTGCTGCTGCTTCTGCGGCTACGCCCCCCACTCCTTGCGACCACCACCGTGCCACCGGCCCCGCCTCACCCGCCTGCTCCCCGCGCCCCGTGCGCGCTCACCGCAGCCGCCGCCCTTGCTCCTCGCGCTGAAACCGCCGCTGCTCCCTGCCGTCTTCCCCCGAGCGCCTCAACACGGGCAGGCGTGCCCGTCCCTCGCCGTCGCGCCGTCCTGCCTTGCACTGCACGTTCCCCTGTCCGCAGCTGCAAAATGGACGTATCACACCTCCTACCGCGTTAGGGCACACCTAGCACTGAACATTGTCAAGTCAAGCATTGTCATGCATATGTTTGCATTATATTTATTGTTTCTTCCCCCTCTTCTCTCGCTAGACACCGAGACCGACGCTGCTGCTGGTGCCCCGATCGACTACGTTGTTGACGACCCCTCCTTCTTGCCAGAGCAACCAGGCAAGCCCCCCCTTTGATCACCCGATATTGCCTATTCCTCCTCTCTACTGCTTGCATTAGAGTAGTGTAGCATGTTACTGCCTTCGGTTAATCCTATTCTGCTGCATAAATGCTTAGTATAGGATGCTAGTATTCCATCAATGGACCTACACTCTTGTCCGTCTGCCATGCTATACTACTGGGCCGTGATCACTTCGGAAGGTGATCACGGGCATATGCTATATACTTTATACTTTTACATTACTTTTGATACTGTTCGGAGATGGGGGCTGAAGGGGCAGGTGGCTCCATCCCAGTAGAGGTTGATACGTCTCCAACGTATTTATAATTTTTGATTGCTCCATGCTACTTTATCTAATGTTTTAGGCAATATTGGGCTTTATTATCCACTTTTATATTATTTTTGGGACTAACCTATTAACCGGAGGCCCAGCCCAGATTTGTTGTTTTATGCCTATTTCAGTGTTTCGAGGAAAAGGAATATCGGACGGAGTCAAAACGGAACGAAATCAACTGGAGAAGTTATTTTTGGAAGGAAAGCCACCTGATGGACTTGGAGTGCACGTTAGGAAAGAAGGGAGGTGCTCAGAAGGGTGGGCGGCGCGCCCCCTGCCTCGTGGCCCCCCCTTCGGTCCACCGACGTTCTCTTTTCACCCATATATACCTACGTACCCTAAAACTTCCAGAAGAGAATATAGACCGGGAGTTCCGCCGCCGCAAGCCTTTGTAGCCACCAAAAACCTCTCGGGAGCCCGTTCCGGCACCCTGCCAGAGGGGGGATCCCTCACCGGTGGCCATCTTCATCATCCCGACGCTCTCCATGACGAGGAGGGAGTAGTTCACCCTCGGGGCTGAGGGTATGTACTAGTAACTATGAGTTTGATCTCTCTCTCTCTCGTGTTCTCGACTTCACACGATCCGGATGTATCGCAAGCTTTGCTATTATAATTGGATCTTATGTTGCTTCTTCCCCTCTACTCTCTTGTGATGAATTGAGTTTCCCCTTTGAAGTTATCTTATCGGATTGAGTCTTTTATGAGAACACTTGATGTATGTCTTGTCGTGATTATCTGTGGTGACAATGGGATATCACGTGCCACTTGATGTATGTTTTGGTGATCAACTTGCGGGTTTCATGACATTGGGAACCTATGCATAGGGGTTGGCACATGTTTTCTTGATTCTCCGGTAGAAACTTTGGGGCACTCTTTGAAGTACTTTTATGTTGGTTGGATGAATCTGAGATTGTGTGATGCATATCGTATAATCATGCCCACGGATACTTGAGGTGACAATGGAGTATCTAGGTGACATTAGGGTTTTGATTGATTTGTGTCTTAAGGTGTTATTCTAGTATGAACTCTTTTATAGATTGATCCGAAAGAATAGCTTTGAGGTGGTTTCGTACCCTACCATAATCTCTACGTTTGTTCTCCGCTATTAGTGGCTTCGGAGTGACTCTTTGTTGCATGTTTAGGGATTGTTATATGATCTATCTATGTTATTATTGTTGAGAGAACTTGCACTAGTGAAAGTATGAACCCTAGGCCTTGTTTCCTATCATTGCAATACCGTTTACGCTCACTTTTATCACTTGTTACCTTGCTGTTTTTATATTTTCAGATTACAAAAACCTTTATCTACTATGTTTTTTGCACTTGTATCACCATCTCTTCGCCGAACTAGTGCACCTATACAATTTACCGTTGTATTGGGTGTGTTGGGGACACAAGAGACTCTTTGTTATTTGGTTGCAGGGTTGCTTGGGAGAGACCATCTTCATCCTACGCCTCCCACAGATTGATAAACCTTAGGTACTCCACTTGAGGGAAATTTGCTACTGTCCTACAAACCCATGCACTTGCAGGCCCAACAACGTCTACAAGAAGAAGGTTGTGTAATAGACATCAAGCTCTTTTCTGGCGCCGTTGCCGGGGGAGGCTAGGTTAGTGAAGGTATATCTTTAGATCTTGCAATTGAATCTTTTTGTTTCTTTTTAGTTAGTTTATAAAAGAAAACTACAAAAAAATGGAATTGAGTTTGTCTCATACGCTTCACCTTTTTAATATCTTTCGTGAGTATGATGGAAAGGATAATTGTGCTCAAGTGCTAGAAGAAGAAATCTCTAAATTGTTTGGCACTAAATATTTGAATGATGAGCATGATTGCAATGTTGTTAGTACGAATTCTTTGAATATCCATGATGCTAATGATATGCAAAGCCACAAGCTTGGGGAAGCTATGTTTGATGAAGATGATATTTTTTGTCCCGCAAGCTTTGATGAGCAAATTTGCTATGATGAAAGCATGCCTCCTATCTAGATGATTATTGTGATGACGGCATGCTTTAAAGAATAATGATAACCATGAAACTTGTCATCTTGATCTTAATTTTCAATCATATGATGGTTATTTGTTGAGTTTGCTCCCACTACTATTAATGAGAAGAAATTTGCTTATGTGGAGAGTAGTAAATTTTCTATGCTTGTAGATCATGAAAAGAATGCTTTAGGTGCTGTTTATATTGTTGAATTCATTCATGATGCTACTGAAAAGTATCATGAGAGAGGATCATATGCTTCTACATATTGCAATAATATCAAGTTTCCTCTCTATGTGCTTAAAATTTTAAAGTTATGCTTGTTTTACCTTCCTATGCTAGTTGATTATTGTTCCCATAAGTTGTTTGCTCACAAAATACCTATGCATAGGAAGTGGTGTCGGGGAGGCTGATCTGGCCCACGAACACCTATGGGACCGGCGGACCGAGCCCCTTTCGGTTCGGCGGGGGGCGGAGGTCGCACGAAGAGCAGATCGAGGCGAAGCACATGAGCAGTTTACCCAGCTTCGGAGCTCTCCGGAGAGATAACACTCCTACTGCTACATGTCTGAGTGTATTGAGTTCTTGCTCAGGAGCGCTGAGTGCTACAGTACACACAAGCTGCTAACGAGACCGAGCGTGAGTGTTCTCCGGCTTCGAACCTCTCTAGCCTCCTTTCCTACGTTGCGCATGGGCCTCCTTTTATATGCTAAAGGGGTCTCCGACAGGTGGCAACGTAGACAAGGGTAAAAATGGAAAAGGAGTGGTTGGTACAGCTACTTGTACAGTGTATCATACCTAACCACGACGGTAGGGGACAAAGGCATTAAATGCCCGTCTCACGTCGCCCTAACGGTCGGGAAAAGGGGCCGTCGGGCGCCACCGCTTGCCGGATGGCAATCTTGTCGGCGCCGCTTGCCACCCGCGCTCCGGCCCGCCTGACCTCTTGCCACGCTTGGCGCTGGAAAGGTCCCGGCGACACGTTAGTGGATGTGCTGGAGCCTTGGTACTGAGTGGCGATGCAGCGGCAAGTGCCTTGCCGCGGTTGTTGTCTTGTCGCGTCCGGAAGCTTGTCGCTCATCGGCCTTCCGGCAAGCTCCTCTTGCCGGGGCCTTGTCTCCCTAGGTGCCTTGGGTGGCCTTCCGTCAAGCTCCTCTTGCCGGGCCTTGTCTCCTTGGCTTGAATACTTTGTTCTTGAATGGCTCCAAAGGAACCACGGAGGACCTTGGCGATACCCGGTAAGCCTTGCAGCGGAGGGCTGCAACTGCCCGTGCACAAGTTCGGGATACTAGGGTACCCCTACTCTAGTACACCGGCAGAGCCCCAGACTGGGCCACACGGTGCCGAGCACTGTTGGGCAGGCCCAAAACAGGCTGCAGACGCAGCGGCCCGGGTTACGCCGTAACTCACCCCGGACCCACCACGCCCTCCACGAACGGCACGCGTCGAATGCGGCGTCGTGTGAGAGATCGTGGGTGAGATCGTGAGTGGTTTCTTTATTCGGAAAAAAGGAACATCCGCCCCCTCCCTCTTTATAAGCAGGGGAAACAGGAGCAGTCCGCCCATCTCGCCAGTTGCTGTCCAATCTCGAAAAAACCCCCGCTGCCTCCCCCTTCTTCCCAAGGCTGAAGAGAGAGCAGCGCCCGCCTTCATCGCCACCAGCACCACCAACGCCGTCGATCTCCCTCACCGCCTCCGCCATGGCTCCGAAAGCCGACAAGGGGAAGGCCATGAAGTCGGCCGAGGCGCAGCGGCTTGTGGCGCTGCGGAAGGAGCGGGCAATCTTTCCCCCCCAGCTCGCCACGAGGGATCTGAGGTAGAACTACTACCTCTTCTGGTCGACGGAGACGTGAGCGCATCCGCGCACGAAGGTACTCCCAGGTGCTGCTTCGGAACTGGCTCCGAATGGGTACCCTTTCTTCGCGTTGTTCTTCTCGCGGGCTCGCCCGCCTTTCTCTGAATTTTTCAGTGATATCATGAACACCTCACGGGTTCCGCCTCCTTGACTTCACCCCAATGCTGTTACGACCATGGCAGTTTTCGCACATCTCTGCGAAAACTTTGTCGGAGTCCATCCAAACGTAGCCCTTTTCCGCCACTTCTTTATGCCCCGAGTTGAGAGAGGAGAGCCTCTTGCCGCGGAATCGCTTGGATCTCAAGGATTGGCAAGAAGGAAGCTTATCTGGAGGAGAGCTCCGCAGCAAGTGGGAGGAATGGAGGGCAGACTGGTGCTGGATTGTCGAGGAGAACCCGCATCCATTTACCGCCCAGCGCCAAACCCCAATAGTGCGCGGCAACGATTGGAGCAACGTGGCACCGGAAGACGCTAGACTGAAGATTGCCGTCACCCGGATCCTGCGCCTCAGGCTTGCCGGGCTCACTGTAGGCACCGTTGGCGCAGACTTTCTTCGCCGCTGCATCACCCCCTTGCAGGAGAGGAGGAGACCCGCCTGGGAGTTCCAGAATGCGGCAGATATCATGAGGCTGCGCCCGGGCCTAAATTTCAACTTCACTGTCTTGGAGCTGGACGCGATGCTCTTGGAGCTGTTCAAGCCCGATCCTGATCATCCCGAAATGTTCAGGTTGCCGAAGGGTGTCGTTCCATCAGGCAACAATTCCTCACTCGACCGCATCCGCGTAATGATGCCACAGCGACTCGCATGGAATCGTTCCAACCTGGCAAGAGCCTGCAGATGACGTCGTGCGAGTGTTCTTTGACAGCCTGGTAGAAGTGCCGGTCCACCCCGATGAACAGAAGAGCCTCACCCGCGACACCACCGATGATGAGATGCAGCGCATCGCCACCAGGCTGGAAGAAGCGGTAGCAACGCTGCCGCTGGGCGAAGTTCGGATTCACCGTGGAGGAGGCAGAGGCAGCAGAGGCGGCAAGCCTTGTCGGCGAAGAGAGTTTGCGGCGAGGAGGAGCTTGCCGAGCCTGAAGCTGAGTCGAGCGAGCCCGAGGGCGCCTCCTCCTCCTTCAAACAGCTTACCGCGAGCGGAGCCCAGCTCCACCAAGAAGGCGTCTTCGCAAGGCGAGACGAAGCGGGCGACAGACGGGCTAACAGTCAGCGCCGCGTGGCCAGCTCCACCGCGGCAAGCACTGTTGCCGTGGGAGCACCTCACGCCGCTGCGGCAACTGGAGCGGGGCCCTCGCAGACCACCGCTTCTGCTCCCGCCAAGCGGCCAAGGGAACCTACTCCTCCGCCTCGTCACACTGGAGGCGAGCCAGAATTTGATCTCTCCGTGCTCAGCTCTGACGAGGAAGAAGAAGAGTAAGATTCGTTGCTGTACTTGTAGTTCTTCGATTTGTCGCTTTGTCTTGTATCTGATTTGCTTCACTCTGAACCCATTCCTTTTCAGGACGCTGGCCCAGAGAGCGTCGAAGAGAGCCAAGGCCCCGGTGATTGTCATCGAGGACGAGCCCACCGCGACAGCAGGAGGCGCGTCCGAGACCACCTTGCCTGACGCGGCAACTCTTCCTCAAAGCAGCCCCTAGCGCAGCCCCCAGCGTAAGTATATGGTTTACTTCCTGCTGTTAGGCGCGCATGGGTGCTCTTTCTTTCTTGATATCTCGATCGCTGATTTGTGTAGGAAGCAGAGCAGCCTTACGAAGTGCCTCAAGCCGCCTGACATGCCTTCTGCTTCGACTACACCGCCAAGGGAGGATTCCCCGGCAAGGGAGGCTTCTCCGGCAAGGGGCAGTTCTCCGGCGATGGACAGCACCAGCGATCCCCTGGTGGCGGAGACCATGACTGCAGACCCTAGGCAGGTAATCCTCTTGCTTGAAAACTTTCCTCGTGTTCTTCTTCTTCTGATTTCCTTTTTGAATATTTGCTTGACTTTTCTTCATTTTTCGGTTGTCAGATCCATCCGCCACAGAGCCAATGGAGACCGAGGCCGCCGGCGAGGAGGACACGCGCGGCAATACTGACGACGCTGCTGCCATCGGAGAAGGAGCTGGCGCCGACGAGCCCGCCGGCGAAGAGGCCGCTGCCGCCGCCAGAAGCCGGGCGAGGTCCGGGCGATCGCCGACGGCCTGAGGCCGCAGGAGCGCCAGCGCCACGCCGACCGCCAATCCCTCCGCCCGGCGGCAGCGTTGGCTCCAAAGGGCCCCAGCCGCGCCTATTTGAAGGCCGGCGATGGCGTCTTCATCAAGCTCCCATGGGCGTCGAGCTCCAGGGCGCCGGCCGAAGGAGAAACTTTTGATGAAGAGCTGCTCGCCTCCACTGGACTGACGCTGGTCGACGCACCAAACAGCAGCGAGTAGTCGAGGAGGAGCAGCTGCGCGAAATCTTGTCGCTCTACCGCGCCCGACAAGCCAAGCTGGAATCCCGGGAAGCGCTTGTCGCGAAGGCGGGAGCAGACATCGAGAAGCGCGCGGAGGAGCTCCGGGGCCTCAACCAGGAAGCTCTCCGGTCCTTGGCAGAGGAGCGGGAGCAACTCGCCGAGGAGCGCAAAGCCTTCCTCCTCGAGAAGGCCGAAGCTGAGGAGCAACAGCGGCTTGCCGCCGAGAAGCTATCTGCGCAGGAAGGCGAGTTGGCGCTTGAAGGAAGGTTAGTCTTGACAGCCATGAGGAGGATCTAGCCACGCCGCGAGCAAACATTTGGCGGGGCTCTCAAGGAAGAAAAGGATGTCGCCAGCTGCCGAGGCCACCAAGAAGGAGCTGGAGACGAAGGTCATGCAGCTGGAGGCCAATCTCAAGGAGAGCGGCGAGGAGTTTGCTGCACTCAAGCATGAGCGCGAGAAGGACGCCTACACTCTTGGCGAGCTGCAGGGCCGTCTCGCCGAGAGGAGCAAGGAGCTCAGCGCCGCCAAGGACTCCAACGCAGATCTTGAGTTGAAGCTGACCACCTTGACTCAGGCGCTGGACGACGCCAAGGAGTAGGAGGTGGCCTTGAAGGAGAAGATCAAGGCCGACGAGGCGCTTTGGCGAGTGCTTGCCGCCTGTAATACCTTTAGGGAGAATGTGGAGCACTGGACCGAGGGTCTCGTGGATGTTGCTGCAGCCATCGGCTGTGAGCCGGGCGCACTGGGGATGGGGGATCTTGGATATTCCTCCGATGAGCACCTCCGACCCAGCGCCAAGCTCAGCTTGTTCTTCAAAGGCGTGGTGACGGCCCTCCAGCGACTCCGGGAAGAAATCCCAAAGCGGCTGGCCGAGGAGTCGCGCCAGATTTGCGCGGGATGAAGGTGGCCTTCAATCCAGTTCTTTCCGCACTTGTGCAGCCTGTCGAAAGTTCTGGTCTTGAGCCCGCGCAGCACTTCAGCATTCGCCCTCTCCGCTTGACCGTTACTTCTCGGATGAGCAACATAAGCGAATCAGACCTTGGTGCCAAGATCTTGGACGTATTGCATGAAGGTGCGGCTCGTGAATTGCGTGCCGTTGTCGGTGATGATCCTGTTAGGGATTCCGAAACGGCAAACAATCGACCTAAAGAACTTGATCACGATCGTCTTGTCACCTTCCTCATCGCTTCCACTTCCGGCCACTTTGTGAACTTGTCGATTGCAACGCATAAGTACTCAAAGCCCCGACAGCTTGGGGAAAGGGGCCGAGGATGTCGAGCCCCTGCATCGAAAATGGCCAGGATAAAGGGATCGTCTGGAGAGCTTGAGCTACCTGGAGGATCTGCTTGGAATGGAACTGGCACGCTTCACACTTGGTTACTTGTGCAGTTGCATCCTGGAGGACTGTCGGCCAAAAGAAACCTTGCCGGAACGCTTTGCCGCCAAGTGCTCTGGCGCCAATGTGGTGACCACATATGCCTCCATGTAACTCTGCCAACAGCTTTTTTCCGTCTTCCCGGTGAATACACTTCAATTTCACACCGTTGAGTCTTCTTCTGTACAGTGTGTTGTCGACAAACTGATACATACTTGACTGCCGGGCTACTCTTTCCGCTTCTTCTTGCTCTTCGGGAAGTTCTCCTGTCTGAAGGAAACGGACAATCTGTTGTGCCCATGCTGGAGCTTGTTGCTCGACAACAAGGACTAAAGGCACATCTGCTGCTGCAGGAACATCTGCTTCCACGGCGAGAACCTGCGGCTCAGCCGGAGCTTGACGTTCCCCGGCAAGCTTGCCGGAGCAAAACTTGTCGGGAGCGTCTGCTTCAACGGAACAAACCCTAGGGCTTGCCGGAGCAGACTGCTCCTCAGCACCCTTGGTGTTGATCTTGAGGACCTTCTTGACGGCGACTTCGGGAAGCTCTGCCGGAAAATAGTCACCAGAGATCAACTTCCTCTTCTTGCTCTGTCCGGTTGATGGCGTTACAGACGGTTGAGTTAGCTTGAGCACAAAATCCCTGGTTCCACAGTAACTTAAGTGCAGCGACTTGACAGCGCCATCGGCAATGTCATTCTCGAGCTCTCGGAACATGTTCCATTTGTAGGCCGTCAAAGTGCTCTTCTAGCTTTCTCACTTCATCAACATAAGCTTCCATCAACGGACTCGATAACTCTTGTTCACTTGGCGGATGACAAGCTGTGAGTCACCCCGACAATGAGCTTCTTGATCCCAAGGTCTCTGCGATCTCGAGACCGCAAGCAAACCTTCATACTCTGCGGTATTGTTTGTTGCTTGCTCCTTGGGAAAGTGCATCTGGACTACGTGCTTGAGGTGCTCTCCGGTGGGTGCAACAAGTAGCACGCCAAGACCGGGCGCCTTGCAGCGAGAAGGCACCATCAAAGTACATCAGCCACTCTTTGCTTGCTTCCTTGACGTGGATGCTCGTTTCTGGAATTTCTTCATCTGGTGTTGGCGTCCATTCTGCTATGAACTCCGCCAATGCTCTGCTTTGGATAGTTGAAGTGCTTTCAAACTTGAGGCCAAAGCTTGATAGTTCCAGTGCCCACTCGACAATCCTGCCTGTTGCTTCTGGATTTTGCAATATCCTCTTCAGCGGAAAGCGAGTGGCGATCGTGATCTCATGTGCACGGAAGTAATGGCGCAGCTTTCTCGAGGCCATGAGGAGGCCGAAAAGCAATTTCTGCACACCGTAGTACCTTGACCTAGCCCCTGCGGAAGGGAACCGACAAAGTAAAGCTGAGCGCTGCACCATTCTTTTCTCGCATCTTCTCATGCGTCTGCGCAGATCCATCCTTGTCGGGACCAGAGCTTGCGGTGAAGCCCCTCGCTTTCATTTGGATGAACCTGCCATGGTTGCTAGCTCATCATCCGCCTCCCTCTCCGCTACTAACGCAGCACTAACCACTTGATTGGTTGCCGCTATATATAGCAGCAACTTCTCTTGTGGCTTAGGTGCGACAAGTGTTGGAGTGGAGGACAGATATCTCTTCAAGTCCTGCAGCGCAGCCTCCGCTTCCGGAGTCCATTTCATCGGACTCGCCTTTTTCAAAATTTTGAAAAATGGCAGGCGCTTCAGCAGACCTAGAGATAAACCTCTTTGAGAGCAGCTCACGCAACCGGCAAGTCTTCGTACATCCTTGACGCGCTTTGGTGCTTCAATCTGCTCAATGGCCTTGATCTTGTCGGGATTGGCTTCAATTCCCGGCCAGAGACGAAGAACCCGAGAAGCTTGCGGAAGGGACTCCAAACACACACTTCTCGTGGTTGAGCTTGAGGTTGATCTTGCGCAGATTTGCAAAGGTTTCGCCTAAATCTTGAATCGAGTCGCCTTGTCCTTGCTTTTGACCACTATGTCATCCATGTAGGCTTCCACATTTACGTGCATTTGCGGCTCAAAAGCGTCATGGACTACTCTTGCAAATGTTGAACCAGCATTCTTTAATCCGAAAGGCATCCGTGCGAAACAAGTATGTGCCACATGGGGTGATGAATGCGGTCTTCTCCTCATCCTCTTACGCCATGAAGATCTGATGATATCCCGAGTATGCATCCTGATATGAACGCAAATCACATCCTGCCGTGGATTAAACAATCTGGTCGATGCGCGGCAAGGAAATGGGTCTTTGGGACAAGCTTTATTGACATCGGTAAAGTCGATACAAAGCCTCCATTTCCCGTTTGCCTTGCGTACAACTACAGGATTGGCCAACCACGTAGGATGGAGCACTCCTCTGACAAGGCCTGCTGCTTCCAATTTCTTGATTTCTTCTGCGATGAATTCTTGGCGCTCCACTGCCTGCTTCCTGACTTTCTGCTTGACGGGCCGCGCATGAGGACAAATGGCAAGATGGTGCTCAATTACTTTCACAGGAACACTGGGGATGTCAGACGGTTGCCACGCAAACACGTCGACGTTCGCCCATAGGAAAGCAATGAGCGCGCCTTCCTATTTAGGGTCGAGAGTGGCACTGATGGTGAAGGTACCACCAGTGCCGTCCTCCTTGGCGGACACCTTCTTGGTCTCTGGTGGAGCTGCCATCGTCTTCTTACACTTGCCGGTGGAGCTCGATGGTGCGTCCTCGACGGTAGCGCAGCACTCCAAAGAGGTGTGCTTGCGGAGTGGGCATCGAGCTCTTGCCGACTTGGTCTTCTTCTTCGCCCGAGAGCTTCAGCGGCAAGTGGCTTGAAATCTGTTGCAGCTTTGCTTCCGGTAGATCTTGTCGGTATGCAGATAAGAGCATCCTTCTTGTCGCCAGGGCAGAGATGACACTTATCGGGCCTGGCATCTTCAGCATGTTGTATGCATAGTGAGAGGCTGCCATGAATTTGGCGAGTCTTTGGACGGCCAAGTATCCCATTGTAAGGCAATGGAAAGTCAAGAACGTCAAAAGTGACCCTCTCGATCCTGAAGTTCAACTTCGCTGCCAAATGTCACCAAGAACGTGATCTTTCCCTTGACTTGCTCCTTCCCGGATTAATTCCTTGGAATGTGCGGTTTCTTCGAGCTTCGCCATCGTGGATCTGGAGTTTCGGAGCACCGCGGAGGAGATCGAGGTTCAAGCCGGCCCCGCCGTCAACTAGCATCTTAGTGACCTTGAGGTTGCGGATAGTTGGTGAAACCAACATCGGCAAGCACCGACCGCGATTCTGGCGATCAGTGGTCCTCAATAACAAAGATGATAGGCGTCTTGGACCATTTCGTGAGGCTTGCATGACTCGATGGATGGTTACGCCGCATTGACTTCCCGCATCCACTTGCTTGAGCTGGCGGTGGGAAGTATGCAGAAAGCTTGCCGTCAACGCCGCAGGACCTCTGTGGCTTTACGGAACTCCTCCTCATCGGTCTCGTCATCATCCATGTCTTCATCATCGTCGTCTTCATCCTTGTCGCGGCCGGGAGGTCTGTCTCCTTGCCGCTGCTTGGCCTTGCCGCGGCGTCCTCCTCAGCCGGGACGTTTCTTGCTAGCTCCTCCAGCACCTTCCTGGGCCTTCTCCTTGTCGTGTCGTTCGTATTCAGTCTTCTGCTGCTCGACAAGCTGCTCGACCTCTTTGCAGCTCTGGAGGTCCTGGCCCTTGGTGCGGTGGATCTTGCAGGATTGTTTGTTGGAGCCGTCACGCTTGTCGGCGACCGCCCACAGCCCTGGCAGTTGGTGCTGGCAACCTCCTTGCCGGAGCTACCAGCTTTGGCTTTCTTGGCGCCACCTCCGTTGCGGACTGCTCAACAACTAGCACATCTTTGCCTTTCTTCTTCCTGTTGTTCCGCGCGGTTTTTCTTTGCCGGGCGGTCTCCTCACTATCGAGATCCTCCTGCTTGATATTCTCTCCGGGAGTCTCCTCCCTTCCTCAGCACGTGCACACTTGTCGGCCAGGGCATATAGCTCACTGACGTCTCTGATCTTGCACATCGCCATCTCCTCCCGCATCCTGCGTTTCGCACGTTCTGATGGAACGCGCTGATTACCGCGGCAGGGTGGACATCAGGGATGTTGTGCTGTACGTGGCTGAATCTCTGAATGTACTTGCGCAGGGGCTCTCCTTCCTTCTGGGCGAGCAGATGAAGGTCGCTTTCTTGGCCATGGGGCTTGTGGCGCTGTAAAGCGCCGACAAACTGATGGCATAGATCTGCCCAAGAGGATATGGAGTTGTCCGGCAAGTGCATGAGCCAGATCGACATTGGGCTTGAGCACCGGTGAAGTAGTTGGCGGGATCTTGTTGTCTCGCCCGGCAGCCTGCACCGCGATGGTGTAGATGCTTGAGGAACTCCGACGGATGCGTCTTGCCGTCGTGCTTCTCTGGTACCTCTGGCTTGAAATTCTTCTTCTTGGGCCCTTTGGACTTGCCGCAGCTCACGAGTGAACGCAGGGCAACCTACAGCGTACGGCAAGTCGCCTGGTTCACCTGGCGCATGCATGTCGACAGAGGGCCCAGCGCGCTGGTCGGATTGACGCGGTGCTTCTCTTTGGCGCTCGATCACGAGTTCGGCGTCTTCTTGCTGTCGTTCGTGAAGAACTTGACGTTGATCGCGACGAGCTCGTGGATCTGATGATGCGGTGGAGTCGCTGTCGAGGTGGATCCGGCGAGTCGGCGATCTTGGCCTTCAGGGCGGAGAGTGCATGGTGGTTGCACCCCACGGTTTCATCGCCACCGGCTCATGTTTGGCGATCCTGCGGCAGCGGCGATGCACTTTCGGTTGCGCGAACATCGCCGTTAGCAAAGCCGATGAGACTACGAATGGTGGCCCTCCATTCATCGACCTTGTCGGCTGTTGGAGGGTAATCCAGAGCAGTTGAGCTCTCGCCAAAGCTTCTGCTGGAGTGGTGGGTGGCAGTGGCGAACGGCGCGAGGAGCGGGATATGCTCGGACTTCTAACTATGTTAGAAGGAGCAGTATCCCGTCCAGGCGACCGTGCCTTATTCGCGCCAGCATGTTGGCGTGCATGCTGATCTTGAGCATCCCGAGATCCACCAGCTCGATCTTGGTCCAACGAGCGTATGGCGTTGTAAATACCATGACACTGTCGGTCCCGCGCCTCCTGAGACGGGCGCGGTGCATGTACGGACGCCGAGGTCTGCGCAGCCTTGTCCTTGGACTTGGCAGCACCGTGGGCTCCCCCGTCGACGTCCATTCTTCCGCCGGCGTTTACCCCACCACCCGTTTGCTCCGATGGTGGTGGGTTCGACGCGGACGGAACATCTGCCGCCGAAGCCTTCTTCTTCGGTGGCATGTCGATGAAGATGATGAAGATCTAGCTCGTGCAGACGCCGGATCAGGTTCACACAATCTCGGCGCCCCTACCCGCGCCAAAGATGTCGGGGAGGCTGATCTGCCCCACGAACACCTCTGGGACCGGCGGACCGAGGCCCCTTCGGTTCGGCGGGGCGGAAAGGTCGACGAAGAGGCAGATCGAGGCGAAGCACACGAGCAGTTTACCCAGCTTGAGCTCTCCGGAGAGATAACACTCCTACTGCTGCATGTCTGAGTGTATTGAGTTCTTGCTCAGGAGCGCTGAGTGCTACAGTACACACAAGCTGCTAACGAGACCGAGCGTGAGTGTTCTCTGGCTTCGAACCTCTCTAGCCCCTCTCCTACGTTGCGCATGGGCCTCCTTTTATATGCTAAAGGGGTCTCCGACAGGTGGCAACGTAGACAAGGGTAAAAATGGAAAAGGAGTGGTTGGTACAGCTACTTGTACGATTGTATCATACCTAACCCCGACGGCGGGGGACAAAGGCATTAAATGCCCGTCTCGTCGCCCTAACGGTGCGAAAGGGGCCGTCGGGCGCCACCGCTTGCCGGATGGCAATCTTGTCGGCGCCGCTTGCCATTCACGCTGGCCGCCCGACCTCTTGCCACGCTGCTGGAAAGGTCCCGGGCGACACGTTAGTGGATGTGCTGGAGCCTTGGTCTGAGTGGCGATGCCTTGCTGACAAGCGCCTTTGTCGGTTGTTGTCTTGTCGCGTCCGGAAGCTTGTCGCTCACGGGCCTTCCGGCAAGCTCCTCTTGTCGGGGCCTTGTCTCTTAGGTGCCTTGGGTGGCCTTCCCGGCAAGCTCCTCTTGCCGAGGCCTTGTCTCCTTGGCTTGAATACTTTGTTGTTGAATGGCTCCAAAGGAACCACGGAGGACCTTGGCGGTCACCCAGTAAGCCTTGCCACGGAGGGCTGCAACTGCCCGTGCACAAGTTCGGGATACTAGGGTACCCCTACTCTAGTACACCGACAGGTGGGTTGGACTTAAATGTGCTAGTCATATTCTTCATGATGCTCCCTTTATGTTTCAATTCTTATCTTTTATGTGAGCATCATTGAAATCATCATGCCTAGCTAGGGGCATTAAACGATAGCGCTTGTTGGGAGGCAACCAATTTTATTTTAGTTTCTTACTTTTTGGTTCTGTTTAGTAATAAATAATTTAGCTAGCTTCTGTTTAGATGTTGTTTTGTGTTTTAATTAGTGTTTGTGCCAAGTAAAACCTTTGGGAAGACTTGGGTGAAGTCTTTATGATCATGCTGTAAAAAAACAGAAACTTTAGCGCTCACGAGATTAGCTAGAACGTTTTACTGGAGAGTGATATTTAGTTTATTCTTTTTGCAGATGATTACTAGACAAATTCCTCAGGTCCACCAATTTATTTTAGAATTTTTGGAGTTCCAGAAGTTTGCGTTAGTTACATATTACTACAGACTGTTCTGTTTTTGACAGATTCTGTTTTTCATGTGTTGATTGCTTATTTTGATGAATCTATGGCTAGTAAAATAGTTTGCAAACCATAGAGAAGTTGGAATAAAGTAAGTTTAAGACCAATATAAATAAATAATTAGTTCATTACAGTACCTTGAAGTGGTGTTCTGTTTTCTTTCGCTAACGGAGCTTACGAGTTTTCTGTTAAGTTTTGTGTGGTTGAAGTTTTCAAGTTTTGGGTAAAGATTCGATGGACTATGGAATAAGGAGTGGCAAGAGCATGAGCTTGGGGATGCCCAAGGCACCCCAAGGTAATATTCAAGGATAACCAAGAGCCTAAGCTTGGGGATGCCCCGGAAGGCATCCCCTCTTTCGTCTTCGTTCATCGGTAACTTTACTTGGAGCTATATTTTTATTCACCACATGATATGTGTTTTGCTTGGAGCGTCATTTTCTCTTGTTAGTATTTGCTTGCTGTTATTTATAATAATGTTTTTCATCTTTAGTTTCAATAAAAAAGTCAAGGATAGCCTTTGCCATGCTTATTTTGCTACTATACATGTTGCTGTTTGAAAACAGAAAGTTTACCGCTGTTGCAAAAATTCCTCAGAAAATTCAGAGCATGATATAATGTTGAAACTTTTTGCATATAAAGCTATGATAAATTTACTACAGTGGGAATTTTATTTCATAATTATTGGAGTTAGGGAAGTTTGATTAATATTGCATTCTTTACAGACTATACTGTTTGGACAGATTGCTGTTATGTTTGCATTGTTTGCATATGTTTGCTTGTTTAATGATTATATTTGAGGATAGGAGTATTAAATATGCAGAGGCATTTAGTATTCAATGTTGGATAATAATTTTAGTAATTTTTTACAGTAGAAAATGATAAGGTTTTGCATTGGTTTATACTAACCTATCTCACGAGTTCTTGTTGAGTTTGTTGTGAATGAAGCTTTTGATAAAAAGAGAAACCATGATATGAGAGGAATTAAGGAGACACAAAAGCTCGAGCTTGGGGATGCCCAAGGCACCCCAAGATATAATTTCAAGAAGTCTCAAGCATCTAAGCTTGGGGATGCCCCCGTTGGCATCCCACCTTTCTTCTTCAACAACTATCGGTTAGTATCGGTTGAGCCTAAGTTTTTGCTTCTTCACATGAGTTTTGCTATCCTTGCAAATGTCATTTTATTTTGTTTTGCTTGCTGTTTGGATACAATACCAAGATCTGAAATTCCTAAATGAGAGAGAGTCTTCGCATAGTTACATAATTATTTAGCTACTCATTGATCTTCACTTATATCTTTCGGAGTAGTTTGTCATTTGCTCTAGTACTTCACTTATATCTTTTAGAGCACGATGGTGGATTTGTTTTAAAGAAACTATTGATCTCTCATGATTCACTTATATTATTATGAGAGTCTTAAATAGCATGGTAATTTGCTTAATAATCTTAATATGCTAGGCATACAAATTAATAAAAGAAAAATTCTTATGAGTGTGTTGAATACTAGGAAAAGTTTGATGCTTGATAATTGTTTTGAGATATGAAGAGGGTGATATTAGAGTCATGCTAGTTGAGTAGTTGTGAATTTGAGAGATACTTGTGTTAAAGTTTGTGATTCCCGTAGCATGCACGTATGGTGAACCGTTATGTGATGAAGACGGGGCATGATTTATTTATTGGTTGTCTTCCTTATGAGTGGCGGTCGGGGACGAGCGATGGTCTTTTCCTACCAATCTATCCCCCTAGGAGCATGCGCGTAATAATTTTCTTTGATAACTTGTAGATTTTTGCAATAAGTATATGAGTTCTTTATAACTAATGTTGAGTCCATGGATTATACGCACTCTCACCCTTCCACCATTGCTAGCATCTCTAATACCGCACACTTTTCGCCGGTATCATACACCAACCATATACCTTCCTCAAAACAGCCACCATACCTACCTATCATGGCATTTCCATAGCCATTCCGAGATATATTGCCATGCAACTTTCCACCGTTCCGTTTATTATGACATGCTCCATCATTGTCATATTGCTAGCATGATCATGTAGTTGACATCGTATTTGTGGCAAAGCCACCGTTCATAATTCTTTCATACATGTCACTCTTGATTCATTGCACATCCGATACACCGCGGAGGCATTCATATAGAGTCATATTTTGTTCTAAGAATCGAGTTGTAATTGTTGAATTGTAAGAAAAATAAAAGTGTGATGATCATCATTTTTAGAGCATTGTCCCAAGTGAGGAAAGGATGATGGAGACTATGATTCCCCCACAAGTCGGGATGAGACTCCGGACGCAAAATAAAAAAAAAGAAAAAAAAGAGGCCATAAAAAAAAAAGGCCCAAATAAAAAAAAGAAAAAAATGAGAGAACCAGAGAGAAGGGGCAATGCTACTATCCTTTTACCACACTTGTGCTTCAAAGTAGCACCGTGATCTTCATGATAGAGAGTCTCCTATGTTGTCACTTCCATATACTAGTGGGAATTTTCATTATAGAACTTGGCTTGCATATTCCAATGACGGGCTTCCTCAAAATGCCCTAGGTCTTCGTGAGCAAGCGAGTTGGATGCACACCCACTTAGTTTATTTTGTTGAGATTTCATACACTTATAGCTCTAGTGCATCCGTTGCATGGCAATCCCTACTCTCTCACATTGATATCTATTGATGGGCATCTCCATAGCCCGTTGATACGCCTAGTTGATGTGAGACTATCTTCCCCTCTTTTTGTCTTCTCCACAACCACCATTCTATTCCACATATAGTGCTATATTCATGGCTCACGCTCATGTATTGCGTGAAGATTGAAAAAGTTTTGAGAATGTAAAAAGTATGAAACAATTGCTTGGCTTGTCATCGGGGTTATGCATGATTTAAATACTTTATGTGGTGAAGATAGAGCATAGCCAGACTATATGATTTTGTAGGGATAACTTTCTTTGGCCATGTTATTTTGAGAAGACATGATTGCTTTGTAGTATGCTTGAAGTATTATTATTTTTATGTCGAAATGAACTTTTGTCTTGAATCTTTCTGATCTGAATGTTCATATCACAATTAAGAAGAATTATAATGAAATTATGCCAACTAGCACTCCGCATCAAAAATTCTTTTTTATCATTTACCTACTCGAGGACGAGCAGGAATTAAGCTTGGGGATGCTTGATACGTCTCCAACGTATCTATAATTTTTGATTGCTCCATGCTACTTTATCTACTGTTTTAGGCAATATTGGGCTTTATTATCCACTTTTATATTATTTTTGGGACTAACCTATTAACCGGAGGCCCAGCCCAGATTTGTCTTTGTTTTATGCCTATTTCAAAGTGTTTCAAGGAAAAGGAATATCCGACGGAGTCAAAACGGAACGAAATCAACTGGAGAAGTTATTTTTGGAAGGAAAGCCACCTGATGGACTTGGAGTGCACGTCAGGAAAGAAGGGAGGTGCTCACGAGGGTGGGTGCGCGCCCACCCCCTGCCTCGTGGGCCCCCCTTCGGTCCACCGACGTTCTCCTTTCACCCATTTATACCTACGTACCCTAAAACTTCCAGAAGAGAAGATAGATCGGGAGTTCCGCCGCCGCAAGCCTCTGTAGCCACCAAAAACCTCTCGGGAGCCCGTTCGACTCACGGAGGGGGATCCCTCACCGGTGGCCATCTTCATCATCCCGACACTCTCCATGACGAGGAGGGAGTAGTTCACCCTCGGGGCTGAGGGTATGTACCAGTAGCTATGTGTTTGATCTCTCTCTCTCTCTCTTTCTCTCTCTCTCTCTCTCTCGTGTTCACGACTTCACACGATCTTGATGTATCGCGAGCTTTGCTATTATAGTTGGATATTATGTTGCTTCTTCCTCTCTACTCTCTTGTGATGAATTGAGTTTCCCCTTTGAAGTTATCTTATCGGATTGAGTCTTTTATGAGAACACTTGATGTATGTCTTGCCGTGATTATCTGTGGTGAAAATGGGATATCACATGCCACTTGATGTATGTTTTGGTGATCAACTTGCGGGTTTCGTGACATTGGGAACCTATGCATAGGGGTTGGCACACGTTTTCTTGATTCTCCGGTAGAAACTTTGGGGCACTCTTTGAAGTACTTTTATGTTGGTTGGATGAATTTGAGATTGTGTGATGCATATCGTATAATCATGCCCACGGATACTTGAGGTGACAACGGAGTATCTAGGTGACATTAGGGTTTTGATTGATTTGTGTCTTAAGGTGTTATTATAGTACGAACTCTTTTATAGATTGATCCGAAAGAATAGCTTTGAGGTGGTTTCGTACCCTACCATAATCTCTACGTTTGTTCTCCGCTATTAGTGGCTTCAGAGTGACTCTTTGTTGCATGTTGAGGGATTGTTATATGATCTATCTATGTTATTATTGTTGAGAGAACTTGCACTAGTGAAAGTATGAACCCCAGGCCTTGTTTCCTATCATTGCAATACCGTTTACGCTCACTTTTATCACTTGTTACCTTGCTGTTTTTATATTTTCAGATTACAAAAACCTTTATCTACTATCTATTTTGCACTTGTATCACCATCTCTTCGCCGAACTAGTGCACCTATACAATTTACCATTGTATCGGGTGTGTTGGGGACACAAGAGACTCTTTGTTATTTGGTTGCAGGGTTGCTTGAGAGAGACCATCTTCATCCTACGCCTCCCACGGATTGATAAATCTTAGGTCATCCACTTGAGGGAAATTTGCTACTGTCCTACAAACCTGTGCACTTGCAGGCCCAACAACGTCTACAAGAAGAAGGTTGTGTAGTCGAGATCAGAGGTGGGCCTGGGTTCCTGACGGCCCCCGACTGTTACTTTGTGGTGGGGCGACAGGGCAGGTTGAGACCACCTAGGAGAGAGGTGGGCCTGGCTCTGGTCGGCGTTCGCGGATACTTCAATTAACATGCTTAATGAGATCTTGGTATTTGATCTGAGTCTAGCCACTGGCCTATATGTGGGAACAGTTATGGGCACTCGACGTCGTGGTATCAGCCGAAGCCTTCTTGACATCAGCGACTGAGCGGCGCGCGCCGGGTTGGACCGCGTAACGCAACTTCCTTTGAAATGGAGGTTGCTAGGTCTGCTCTCCGGCCGCCCGCGCAACATGCAGGTGTGCAATGGGATTTAGATCGGCGTGCTAACCTCTCTGTTGTGCCTAGGTAGGGCTGCGACGTGTTGATCTTCCGAGGCTGGGCATGACCCAGGAAAGTGTGTCTAGCCAAATGGGATCGAGTGTGTTGGGTAATGTGGTTCACCCCTACAGGGAAGTTTATCTATTCGAATAGCCGCGATCCTCGGTAACAGGACGACTTGGAGTTGTACCTTGACCTTATGACAACTAGAACCGGATACTTAATAAAACACACCCTTCCAAGTGCCAGATATAACCCGGTGATTGCTCTCACACAGGGCGACGAGGAGAGGATCGCCGGGTAGGATTATGCTATGCGATGATACTTGGTGAACTTACCATCTACTCTCTTCGACGTGCTGCAAGATGGAGGCTGCCAGAAGCGTAGTCTTCGATAGGATTAGCTATCCCCCCTTATTCTGGCATTCTATAGTTCAGTCCACCGATATTGCCCATTTACACAGATACCCATGCATATGTAGTGTAGATCCTTGCTTGCGAGTACTTTGGATGAGTAATCACGGTTGCTTTTCTCCCTCTTTCCCCCTTTCCTTTCTTCCTGGTTGTCGCAACCAGATGCTAGAGCTCAGAGCGAGGCCTTGCCGTCGGCATTTACTCCTACTACATGTGAGGTTCTTACTACTACGTGCAGGCCGCTGACGACAATCAGGAGTAGTTTAGGAGGATCCCAGGCAAGAGGCCTGCGCCTCTTTCGATCTGTATCCCAGTTTGTGCTAGCCATTTTGTGGAAACTTGTTTAACTTATGTCTGTACTCAGATATGTTGCTTCCGCTGACTTGTCTATGATCGAGCACCTGTATTCGAGCCCTCAAGGCCCCTGGCTTGTATTATGATGCTTGTATGACTTATTTTATTTCTAGAGTTGTGTTGTGATATCTTCCCGTGAGTCCGTGATCTTGATCGTACACGTTTGCGTGTATGATTAGTGTATGATTGAATCGGGGCATCACAAAGAAGATTGTGATCAAGTTGAAGGATGTCTTCTGCTACCGGAACTTGGTCCTCCGTGGCCTTCTTGATCCCTTCATCCTTGTTGATCTCCATGGGTTCTTCTCTCTTCAGCTCTATCTTCATTAGCCAAGCATCGTTGTCACCATTGTTGGAGGAGGGGGACGACATGATTCCTGGCCTTGACAATCCTGACATAAAACAGTTCGAAACAAGGACAGAGGATAATTGCGTGATACGGTGGTTAAAACCTTCAAGAGATTATATAATGAATTTTTACCGACCAAAAGAATTATCGTGCAAGAAAACGGAGTCCGGAGAGCGCACGGGGTGCCCACGAGGCAGGGGGTGCACCCAGGGGGTCGAGCGCGCCCTCCACCCTCCTGGAAGCCTCGTGTCCTTCCCGGACTACTTCTTATTTTCCTATTTTCTTAAATATTCCAAAACGGAGAAAAATTGTCATTAGAACTGTGTTGGAGTCGGTTACTTACCGTACCACATACCTATTCCTTTTCAGAGTCTGAAACGTTCTGGAAAGTGTCTGAGGGAGTCCTGGATTAGGGGGTGTCCAGATAGCCGGACTATGACCTTTGGCCGGACTCCTGGACTATGAAGATACAAGATTGAAGACTTCGTCCCGTGTCTGGATGGGACTTTCCTTGGCGTCGAAGGCAAGCTTAGCAATACGGATATGTAGATCTCCTACCATTGTAACCGACTCTGTGTAACCCTAACCCTATTCGGTGCCTATATAAACCGGAGGGCTTTAGTCCATAGGACGAACAACAATCATACCATAGGCTAGCTTCTAGGGTTTAGCCTCTCTGATCTCGTGGTAGATCTACTCTTGTACTACCCATATCATCAATATTAATCAAGCAGGAGCAGGGTTTTACCTCCATCGAGAGGGCCCAAACCTGGGTAAAAACATCGTGTCCCTTGTCTCTTGTTACCATCCGCCTAGACGCATACGATTCGGGACCCCCTACCCGAGATCCGCCGGTTTTGACACCGACATTGGTGCTTTCATTGAGAGTTCCTCTGTGTCGTCATCTTTAGGCCCGATGGCTCCTCCGATCATCAATAACGATGCGCTCCAGGGTGAGACTTTTCTCCCCGGACAGATCTTCGTATCCGGCGGCTTTGCACTGCGGGCCAATTCGCTTGGCCATCTGGAGCAGATTGAAAGCTACGCCCCTGGCCATCAGGTCAGATTTGGAAGTATGAACTACGGCCGACGTCGCGGAGACTTGATCTTGACGGGTTCGAGCCTGACCAAGCGCCGTCTTGTCACGGGGGGCATGATCTAGCTCTGCTGCCGGACAGTGTCCTGGAGGCCGCACCAGTGTCCGCTCTGACCTTTAGCTCGGAGCCGACTGCACCGATCGAGGACGGGTGGTTGGACACCGCCTCGGGGGATGCGATCTCTATGGCGATGGAGCCGTACACCTACCCCGTCCTTTCCGAAGCTCGTGACTCCAAGGTGCCGGACTCCTCTCCGGACTCCGAGCCTTCCGCGCCCCCGCTAATCGAATCCGATTGGGCGCCGATCATGGAATTCACTACCGCGGACATCTTTCAGCACTCGCCCTTTGGCGACATCCTGAATTCAACAAAGTCTCTCCTTACCAGGAGAGCCCTGGTCGGATTATGGTCAGGAAGGTTGGGATGCGGACGACGAAGAAATTCAAAGCCCACCCACCACCCACTTCATAGCCACTGTCGATGATTTAACTGACATGCTCGACTTCGACTCCAAAGACATCGACGGTATGGACGACGATGTAGGGGAGGAGCATGAACCAGCGCCTATAGGGCACTGCAGAACCACCTCATCTTACGATGTATACATGGTGGACACACCTAAAGGAAGCGACGACGAGGAACAACGGGACGCTACGAAGGATCGCTCCATCGAAAAGCAGTCAAAATGGCAACGTAAGCGCCGCTCAAAGTCCCGCCTCGACAAAGACCCAACCATAGAGCAGGGCGAACCGGTGGACGACGAACATGCTATCGAGCAACCATCCGAACAGGACAATCTGGATAAACAACCCGTCTCCGGTGAAGATAACAGTCCGGACGATCTCACGCCGGACAAGTTGCTAGAGCAGAAGAACCTCCACAAAAGGCTCGTGCCACTGCACGTAGCCTGAAAAAGCAGAAGCGGAAGCTCAAAACAGCGGAAGATGCACTCAGAATTAGATGGAGCAAAGTACTCAACACCGCAGACAAATACGGCGAAAGTCGCCGAACAAAGAGTTACCCAAAGCGAAAACTACTTCCTGAATTTGATGAGGAGGCCGTAGAGCCCCCGCAATCAAAAAACAAAGAGGCCACCCGGTCGGATGGACGACCCCATGGCAAACAGAGAGCGGCAAACGGCGCCGCACACAAGCCGACACGTGATCCGCACAAGGATTCACATCAAAAAGATGGCCCAGTTAGATCTATCTACAGGCCAAGAAAGCAAGCTCTAGTAAGCAAGGCAACACATCAAGTATCCGAACATCACGGTACACCTAAACATAGGGGTGCCGCACACCCCCTGTGTTTCACCGATGAGGTGCCGGATCATGAATTTCCAGCGGGATTTAGGCCCGTAAACATAGAAGCATACGACGGAACAACATACCCTGGAGTCTGGATTGAGGATTACATCCTCCACATACACATGGCTAGAGGAGATGATCTCCACGCCATAAAATACTTACCCCTCAAGCTCAAAGGGCCAGCCCGGCATTGGCTTAAAAGCCTTCCCGAAAACACCATTGGAAGTTGGGAAGAGCTCGAGGATGCTTTTCGGGCAAATTTTCAAGGGACCTATGTCCGACCTCCGGATGCCAACGATTTAAGTCACATAGCTCAACAACCCGGAGAGTCAGCCCAGAAATTCTGGAACAGATTCCTTACTAAAAAGAATCAAATAGTCGACCGTCTGGACGCCGAAGTCTTAGCTGCTTTCAAACACAACGTCCGAGACGAATGGCTCACCAGACACCTCGGCCAAGAAAAGCCAAGAACAATGGCCGCATTAACAAGCCTCATGACCCGCTTTTGCGCGGGAGAGGATAGCTGGCTAGCAAGATGCAGCACCAGCGACCCAAGCACATCCGAAGTCAGGGATGGAAACGGGAAACCACGACGCAGCAAGGACCAGCGTCGGACCAAGGGAAACAGCCCAAAGAGCACGGCAGTCAACGCCGAATTCAAAAGCTCTCGGCAGAATCATAAAAAGCTGCCCCTTAAGGATAACATGGACGAGCTATCTAACTTAAACAAAATCTTGGACAAGATATGCCAAATCCACGGTACTCCCGGGAAGCCTGCAAACCACACCCACAGAGATTGTTGGGTCTTCAAGCGATCCGCAAACTCAATTCCGAACACAAGGGGCTCGACACACCAAGCGAGGACGACGACGAAC
The DNA here is from genome assembly GCA_021605145.1 of Aegilops bicornis. Classification (NCBI taxonomy): domain Eukaryota; kingdom Viridiplantae; phylum Streptophyta; class Magnoliopsida; order Poales; family Poaceae; genus Aegilops; species Aegilops bicornis. Next base: position 720,442,307 of record CM038670.1, on the reverse strand, counting down.
CCCAAAAGCAGAGCACCGGAAAACAAAAGAATTTCCCACAAGAAATCAAAACAGTGAACTCACTTCACGTGACAAAAGGGAAAAATAGAGCGGCACCCATAGAGGTACGCGCCATACGGACTATCCCGGAGGAGTCCCGCCACTGGTTGTTAAAACCAATCACCTTCGACCATCGGGATTACTCTAGAAGTATACGGAACGCAGGTTGGACTTCCTTGATATTAGATTCGATAATTGGCGGACTCCAAGTTTCACAAGTCTTAATGGACGGCAGCAGTGATCTAAACCTGGTATACCAGGACACAATCCGCAAAATGGGGATAGACCCAACCAAATTTCGCCATAGCAACACTTCCTTTCAAGGGGTAATGCCAGGCCCATATGCCCATTGTATGCGGGCTCTCATCGCTAGAAGTTGTGTTCGCTCACCCGACAACTTCCGCCATGAAAGTTAACCTTCCACCTCGCCCCATTCACAAGTAGCTATCAAGCACTATTGGGACGCGAAGCTTTCGCCCTCTTTAACGCAATACCGCATTATGCATCTCTTACACTTAAAATGCCCGGTCCACGCGACATCATCTCATTAAAGGGAAACATCGAGGGTTCCTCGAGTCCGGAAAATTGTGCGGATGCCTTGACAGCCCCATAATAAACCGGCTTCACCAATACAAGCACTTAGACAGGTCGTCCAAACCCCGGACACGGCTGGACGAGTCCGGCGTAAACATACAAGGGCTCGCTACACGCATACCCCCGTACAAGGGGCTCCACGCATCCACAACAAGAGACAATAAAGCTCAATTTTGTTCATTCTTTGAATTGTACTTTGTTTATTTAATATAACGTACATTTTCGCACGATCCTTTTCAACTAAGTTCCTCTCTTTCACAGATGAACACCGTGCTACACCCGTCCAGGATACGGCACAACATAGACACACGCGCAGACGTGCAGTAGGGACCGTTGCAAGGATTCTTTTCAGATTAAGACCCTGTGTAAACCTTTTTCACTGTCTCTTGTTGATACACATCCCCCGGTTTCTTGCTATAACCGAGGAGGAGGCTGGCGTTTTGGCATAGGCCACGTCAGAATTTTGCACGTACCTGGACACCAGGGGCTTTTTTACCAAGGGCGATTGTTCGACCCGTTTTCATAAAGACCGAATACCTTAGGGAGTGTTCGGCGTCTCGAGTTAGGCCTTATATGCATCAGCTCCGAATCATGTCTTTGGTCAAATGTTGGGTTTGCCGACTCACGTGTTTTGCTGCCTTATGTTCCGCTCTATCGGCTAATGCGGCACCGGAGAACTCATCGCGATTGTGCCCCGGTTGACCGGGGAGCACCTCGAGAGAAAGCCGAAAACCGACCGTCATGATATAGCGTGAGACTGATCAACCACTCGATGACCACTGGAATCTTTAGAATTCCTCCGCATTGACGAAGGGCCGTTTCCGGCCAGCACATCTGGCGCCCGAATTGGTGAGCGGTGCCCCTAGGGGCTATGTAGTAGCCCCACTGTCGAACTCCTATGGCTAAGTGAAAGTGATAAAGCATTATAGTCCGGTTGCCTAGTTTGCTGCGCTATCACCTCCTTTATAGGACCAAGACGTTGGATCAAGTGTGAAAATGTGTTTTACAAACACCCCGCATTATATGCGTGGGGCTGAAGCCAAAGACTGCCATCTTTCAGGTTATATACACATATACATTAACGGCCGCACATGAGGTATTCTTAATTCTTGAAGGCACAAGTATAAAAAGCTTTTATATTCCATCGAAACATTGTTTCACAATAATACATGTTATCCGAACATAATATCCTTCGAGCACTGCGTCTCTATTAAACGAGCGCCCTGCAGAACTTCCTGAAAATAGTGCTCGACAAGTACTCGGCTTCCGTCTGGATATTGGGATGCAACATCGGTGGCCTTCATCTCCGCCCAGTGTGTCTTGACACGGGCAAGAGCCATCCGCGCACCCTCTATGCATGCTGACCGCCTCATTGCCTTGATATGCGGCACCGCACCAAGGAACTGCTGCACCAAGCCAAAATAACTCTTCGGCTCGGGCCTTTTCGGCCACAAATGAGTCACGACATTCTTCATGGCAAGTCCGGACAACCTATTCAGCTCTGCCCATTCGCCAAACGATCGGTTAATGGAAGTGGACACTGGACTACGGACTGCGACAAAAAAGCTCTTCCATCTCGTGATCTTTTGATCTCGGCAGTGTTGACGCGTCCATGCACTCGCCGCCAAGTCCAGATAAGCATCCGCACTACTCCACAGCCAGTCCAACTGAGCATATTTAGGATCCGTGAACTTCCTCCGCAGCAGAAAAGGCTTTCCAGCCACGATATCTCCGGCCTGACGTAGCTCCTCCTTCATAGCTCTCATCGCAGAGCGAGCATCCTTGGCCTCGGTGGTGGCCTTCTTCAGGTCCTCTTGCTCCGCTCGACCTTCTTTTTCAAGAAGCTCACAGCGGTCGGTAGCATTCTTCAACTTCACGGCCATTTTGGCCATTTCCTTTTTGCTTCGGCAGTGAGCAGCCTGTTCGGCTCTTAGCTCTTCGGCCGCCTTTAAGGCATCCGCATCACTTTTTCTGGCCTGCTCCGTGGCTCGGGCAAGCTCCGCCCGAAGATTCTCCATGGCAGCGGCACCATCTGCATCAAGCATACATGTTGTAAGGCACGGGCATCAAGCTCCCTTACTAGGTGTCCGCGGAGAAACTGCATACCTTGTGACTCGTCCAGCCGCTTATTGACAAGCGCGATGTCGGCATCCGCCACGTCAAGTTGCCGCTTTAGTTCGGCAAATTCATCAGTCCGGCTAGCCACCGGACGATCCGCCACCTACATAGGAAGGGCGACATATTATAGCTGGGATTATGATCCTCGGCACGCCGTCATTTTTGACAACGCAACGAGTCTCAGGGGCTACTATCTACATAGGGCGCATCTTATATATGCGGAACCGTCAAAAGGTACATCATTGCACGTACCTCGAAACCCGTCAGTAAACTCCTGGCAGCCTCGTACAACCCACTTTCCACGGACGAAATATTTTCAATCACCGTACCCATCAATGCACGGTGATCCTCTGAGATAGGCACTCGCCCGAGCAGACCCCTCAACTCCTCCAACCGTGCACCAGGAGGTGCCGGACTCGTCTGATGGCCTTTTTCGAAGGCCGGACACGGAGGGCTCTGGGGGGGCCTACGACCGCCCTCCACCCCTGCCGGATTCGGGGAAACCCTCCGCGAGGACACCTCAGGATCGTCCGCCTCGCTAGGCGGTACGGCAGGGGGAGGCGCCCGCTCTCCATCATCTCCGCACGAAGATCCCCAAGACGAAGCTCACTGAGAAGGGCTGAGATCCGAACTACAAGGTAAAATTTCGGTCATCTTCAGAGATAAAATAGGGATGTCTCTTATTTTAGGAAAAACTCCCCTCTCTACTTACGGCTCACTGGAGGGCTGATCTCCTTGGGGAAATAATGCGGCCGGGGCATCTTCCGACGCAGGACCCTCTGGCGAGGATTTCTTCCCGCGCTTTGAGGCCTTGGTCTCCGGATCTTCAGAGGCGGTCCTCTTCTCCCCTTGGATGGAGGGATTCTCGATCCCTCCTTGCTTGATAACCTCCTTCGCGGAGATAGTAGCTTCCTTGTTCCCCCCTTCGCCTTCTTCTAAAGGTGCAGCCTCCAACATCTTGGTTAACACGGGATCCGGCATGGTCTCAGGGAGGGGGGCCAGACACCTGATTAGTTTTGCTTTTGCTATCCACTCATGTTTAGGGGACAACTCTTTTAAGGGCAAGTTTATGATAAATATACGGATAGCGTGTCCGGGTACGGGACTACTTACTTGAGCATCCGGGTGATTGTAGCTCAGACCTGCGTCCTCGGTCAAGTCCGCACACATTGCTTGTGATCCGAAGAACAGTTTGTACATCTCCACAGGCGTTGCGCCCATAAAATGTTGGAGAGCTCGTGGTCCCTCCGGATTGAACTCCCACAGGCGGAGGGGGGCGACGCTTGCAGGCGAGGATGCCAATCAGCATGACTTGTGCTACTACGACCAGATTGATCTCTCTCTCTAGGAGGTCTCGAATACGGCCCTGCAACAAGGGCACGTCCTTGGATGGCCCCCAGTCAAGCCCTTTATTGACCCATGACGCCAGCCGCGGTGGAGGACCCGAGCGAAAGGCAGGTGGCGCCACCCATTTGGTGCCCCTGGGAGCTGTGATATAAAACCACTCTTGTTGCCATAGACTGAGCTCCTCTTGAAAAGAGCCCTCGGGCCATGGAGAGTCAGCATTCTTGCTTATAACAGCCCCTCCGCTTTTCTGCTGTAGCCCCTTGATCATCTTCGGCTCCACCTTGAAGGTCTTGAGCCATAATCCGAAGTGAGGGGTAATGGAGGAAGGCTTCACACGACGATGAACGATGAGATGTGGAGGATGGACTCCGGATCCAAGTCGTGAAATTCCAGCCCGTAATAAAACATGAGCCCCTCACGAAGGGGTCCGCTGAAACTTAGCCCCGAAGGAAGTGAGACACGAACACCACGCTTTCACCGGGCTTGGGAGTGGGAATAACCTGCCCTTGAGCAGGCAGCCTATGCGAGATTTCGCCGGTTAGATACCTGGCATCTCTTAGCTTTAGGACGTCTTCTTCCGTGATGGAGGAAGGCATCCACCGGCCTTGGAGGTCGGAGCCGGACATCATCGAAGGTTCAAAGCGCCTGAATCTGGAGCTTTGGGTGTTGGAACTCGAAGCGAGGGGCGGATTCGATGGAGATTGAGAAAAAGGAGCGGGGCCTTGGTCTCTTTATAAAGAGGTTGAATACCAGGAGCCCTCCCCGTGACCGTTCGGGACTCGCCTTCGATAGAGGAGGCGTGCCAACGGGCGCGGTTGGGTTACCCACGCCCGTATTGATGAGAATCCCGGAATAAGGGGACACGATCTCTGCTTTGACAAGACGTGCCAAGGAAACCGCCTCGCTAAACGAGCTGAGGTGGGATAGTGAAAACAATTCGAATAAAGGCTTGGCCGTGGTGTGATGTCACGCTGCGGAATACGTCAGCAGATTGAACTTGTGTAAATGTTATTCTCTCTACGGTGGTATGTGGAACTTATTTTGCAGAGCCGGACACTATCCTTGTGTTCAAAATCTTCTATGAAGTATTCGGAGGAGGAACCCGCCTTGCAATGCCGAAGACAATATGCGCGCCGGACTCGTCGTCATTGAAGCCTGGTTCAGGGGCTACTGAGGGAGTCCTGGATTAGGGGGTGTCCGGATAGCCGGACTATGACCTTTGGCCGGACTCCTGGACTATGAAGATACAAGATTGAAGACTTCGTCCCGTGTCCGGATGGGACTTTCCTTGGCATGGAAGGCAAGCTTGGCGATACAGATATGTAGATATCCTACCATTGTAACCGACTCTGTATAACCCTAACCCTATTCGGTGCCTATATAAACCGGAGGGCTTTAGTCCATAGGACGAACAACAATCATACCATAGGCTAGCTTCTAGGGTTTAGCCTCTCTGATCTCGTGGTAGATCTACTCTTGTACTACCCATATCATCAATATTAATCAAGCAGGAGTAGGGTTTTACCTCCATCGAGAGGGCCCGAACCTGGGTAAAAACATCGTGTCCCTTGTCTCCTGTTACCATCCGCCTAGATGCACAATTCGGGACACCCTACCCGAGATCCGCCGGTTTTGACACCGACAGTGTCCCTTATGTATTCCTCCGGTGTTACGGTTTCAATAACATTAGTTTCAACATTTATAGGATTACCTGAGATATAATGTTTGATTCTTTGACCGTTCACCACCTTCGGATTTGTGCCTTCGAAGTTGTTGATTTTTATGGCACCGGAACGATAGACCTCCTCGATAACATAAGGACCTTCCCATTTAGAGAGAAGTTTTCCTAAAAAAAATCTTAAACGAGAGTTGAATAGCAACACATAATCACCTACATTAAACTCACGCTTTTGTACCCTTTTGTCATGCCACCTTTTAACTTTTTGTTTAAACAGTTTGGCATTCTCATAAGCCTGGGTTCTCCATTCATCTAGTGAGGTAATGTCAAATAACCTCTTCTCACCGGCAAGTTTGAAATCACAGTTGAGCTCTTTAATGGCCCAATATGCCTTATGTTCTAATTCAAGAGGTAAGTGACATGCTTTTTCCATAAACCATTTTACACGGAGACATACCCATAGGATTTTTATATGCAGTTCTATAGGCCCATAATGCGTCATCAAGTTTCTTGGACCAATTCTTTCTAGATCTATTAACAGTCTTTTGCAAAATTAATTTGAGCTCTCTATTACTCAGTTCTACTTGACCACTAGATTGTGGGTGATAAGGAGATGCAATTCTATGATTAACATCATACTTAGTAAGCATTTTACGGAAGGCACCATAAATAAAATGTGAACCACCATCAGTCATTAAATATCTAGGGACTCCAAACCTCGGAAAAATAACTTCTTCAAGCATATTAATAGAGGTGTTATGATCAGCACTACTAGTTGGAATAGCTTCTACCCACTTAGTAACGTAATCAACAACAACTAAAATATGTGTATATCCATTAGAGGAAGGAAACGGTCCCATATAATCAAAGCCCCAAACATCAAATGGTTCAATAACAAGTGAATAATTCATAGGCATTTCTTGACGTCTACTAATATTACCAATTCTTTGACATTCAGAACAAGATAAGACAAACTTACAGGCATCCTTGAAGAGAGTAGGCCAATAAAAAGTGGATTGCAATACCTTATGTGCAGTTCTATCTCCAGCGTGATGTCCTCCATAAGCTTCGGAGTGACACTTGCGTAGGATTTGTTCCTGTTCATGCTCAGGTATACAACGTCTAATAACACCATCTACTCCTTCTTTATAAATATGTGGATCATCCCAGAAGTAGGTGGTATAAATTTAGCAACAATGTAATTAGCATAATCAGCATACCATGGAGTAGTACGAGAAGCATTTATGGCAGCTAATTGTTCATCAGGAAAGCTATCATCAATAGGTAGTGGGTCATCAAGAACATTCTCTAACCTAGACAAGTTGTCTGCAACGGGGTTCTCAGCTCCCTTTCTTTCAATAAAATGCAAATCAAATTCTTGTAGCAAGAGAAACCATCTAATAAGTCTAGGTTTAGCATCTTTCTTTTCCATAAGATATTTAATAGCAGCATGATCAGTGTGAATAGTTACTTTAGAATCAACAATATAAGGTCCAAACTTATCACAAGCAAACACAACTGCTAAGAATTCTTTTTCAGTAGTAGCATAATTTCTCTGGGCATTGTCTAGAGTTTTACTAGCATATTGAATAACATTTAATTTCTTATCAACTCTTTGCCCTAGAACAACACCTACAGCATAATCACTAGCATCACACATAATTTCAAAAGGTAAATTCCAACCAGGTGGCTGAACAATAGGTGCACAAATCAATCCTTTCTTAAGTATTTCGAATGCTTCTACACAATCATCATCAAATAAAAAAGGTACATCTTTTTGTAATAGATTAGTCAGAGGCCGAGAAATTTTTGAGAAGTCCTCAATGAACCTCCTATAAAAACTGGCATGACCAAGGAAACTTCTTATACCTTTGATGTCCTTGGGACACGACATCTTTTCAATAGCATCAACTTTAGCTTTATCAACTTCAATACCTCTTTCAGAAATTTTATGCCCCAAGACTATACCTTCATTAACCATAAGGTGGCATTTCTCCCAATTCAAGACAAGGTTAGTTTCTTCACATCTCTGCAAAACTCGATCAAGGTTGCTCAAGCAATCATCAAAAGAGGATCATAGACGGAGAAATCGTCCATGAAAACCTCACAAATCTTTTCACAAAAATCATAGAATACAACATCATGCACCTTTGAAAGGTAGCAGGTGCATTACATAAACCAAAAGGCATACGTCTATAAGCAAAAGTACCGAAAGGGCAAGTAAAAGTGGTATTTGCTTGATCATCAGCTGACACAGGTATTTGAGAGAAACCAGAGTAACCATCTAGAAAGCAGAAATGTGTATGTTTGGATAATCTTTCTAGCATTTGATCAATGAAAGGCAAGGGGTAATGATCCTTTTTGGTAGCTTTATTTAATTTTTGAAAATCAATTACCATCCTATAACCTGTAATAATTCTTTGAGGAATCAATTCATCTTTATCATTAGGAACGACAGTAATACCTCCCTTCTTAGGGACACAATGAACATGACTTACCCACTGACTATCAGCAACGAGATAAATTATACATGCTTCAAGGAGCTTTAATATTTCCTTTCTTATCACTTCTTTCATCTTAGGATTTAGCCGTCGTTGATTATCAATAACTGGTTTGGCATCTTTCTCCAAATTTATTTTGTGTTGACATAGAGTGTGACTAATGCCCTTAAGATCATCAAGAGTATATCCAATAGCAGCACGGTGCTTCTTCAGAGTTTTCAATATTTTCCCTTCTTCATGCTCTGAAAGGTTAGCACTAATAATAACATGATATATCTTCTTTTTATCAAGATAAGCATATTTAAGAGTATCAGGTAATGGTTTAAGTTCGAACATGGGATCACCCTTGGGTGGAGGAGGATCCCCCAGGATTTCAACATGCAAGTTGTGTTTCAGAATAGGTCCCTGTTTAAAGAATACTTCATCTATTTCCCTTCTTTCATTCATGAACATACCATTTTCATGGTCAAGCAAATATTGTTCTAAAGGATCACTAGGGGGCACGACAATAGAAGCAAGACCAATAATTTCATCCTTACTAGGCAATTCCACATCACGGGGTTGTCTACGAAATTTAGAAAAATTAAACTCATGAGACATATCACCCAAACCAATAGTAACAACATCCTTTTCGCAATCTATCTTAGCATTAACAGTGTTCAAGAAGGCTCTACCGTCGATGTCAAAACCGGCGGATCTCAGGTAGGGGGTCCCGATCTGTGCGTCAAGGCTGATGGTAACAGGAAGCAAGGGACACAGATGTTTACCCAGGTTCGGGCCCTCTCGATGGAGGTAAAACCCTACTTCCTGCTTGATTAATATTGATGATATGGGTAGTACAAGAGTAGATCTACCACGAGATCGTAGTGGCTAAACCCTAAGAGCTAGCCTATGATGGTATGATTGTGATTGTGATCGGCCTTCTAAGGACCAACCTCTCCGATTTATATAGACACCGGAGAGGGCTAGGGTTTACATGGAGTCGGTTACAAGGAAGGAAATATAATATCCGGATCGCCAAGCTTGCCTTCCACGCCAAGGAAAGTCCCATCCGGACACGGGCCGAAGTCTTGAGTCTTGTATCTTCACGCTTCAATAGTCCGGACGGCGTACACAGTCCGGCTGTCCGCATACCCCCTAATCCAGGACTCCCTCAGTAGCCCCTGAACCAGGCTTCAATGATGATGAGTCCGACGCGCAGTCTTGTCTTCGGCATTGCAGGGCGGGTTCCTCCTCCGAATACTCCAAATTAACTTTCGAACACTTAAACCGTGTCCGGATCCACAAGATGATCTTCGCATGCCATCGTAGAGAGAATGATGTTTTACAAATGCAACCTGCTGACCACTTTATAAGCAACGTGACGTGTCATTACGGTCGGGTTATTATTCGAACCGTCTTTCCACAACCAGCCATAGCGCATATTGCGAGGCGGTTTCCTTGACACGTCTTGTCAAAGCAGAGATCGTGCCCCCTCATTACGGGATTCTCATCAATACGGGTACGGGTAGTCCCACCACATCATTAATCGTGGCGCTTGGCAAACAACCGATTCCCAACGGCAAGTGGGGAGGCGCACTGCTTTCGTCGCCTCTATAAAGGGATAAGATTTCCTCATTTTTACCCACACCTTCTTCCTTCTCTGCCCACTCTTGCCTCCTCGAGCTCCAGCGCCCAAGCCCAAGTCTCCTCCGCACAGCTAGACATGTCCGGTGCATGAGGCAAGTGGGTGGCTTCCACCGTCAAGGAGAAGCACATCACAGATCTTTGGGCGGCCAGATACTTGGCCGCAGACATAGCACACCGGCTACCGGACGCTGGGCAGGTCATTCCGACCCCAGGACCCCACGAGAGAGTCGTGTTCGTTGCCCATTTCGTTCGTGGACTGGGATTTCCACTCCATCCCTTCGTCCGCGGGCTCATGTTCTACTATGGGCTAGATTTCCACGATCTAGCCCCGAATTTCGTCATCAACATCTCGGCGTTCATCGTCGTTTGCGAGGCTTTCCTCCGCATCCGGCCTCACTTCGGCCTGTGGCTGCAAATCTTCTGCGTGAAGCCGAAGATTGTATGCGGCTAACAAGCAGAGTGCGGAGGGGCCATGGTGGGCAAGATGCCTAATGTCACCTGGCTGGACGGCTCCTTTGCGGAGACCGTAAAGGGATGGCAATCGGGGTGGTTCTACATCACCGAGCCGCGCGGCGCCAACTGGGCGGCAGCCCCCGAATTCCGATCCCCCTATCCGGCTCACCTCCTGGGAAAAGAAGGGCCTGTCCTGGGGCGATTCCACGGAGCTGGCCGGACTCAAGACATGCATAAAAAGCATGAAGGACAAGAACATCAAGCTTGTCAATGTGATCCAGGTCATGCTCGTTCGCCGGATCCTGCCCTGCCAAAGGCGGGCGATAAATCTGTGGGAGTTCGTCCCGGCCGAACACCAGACGCTCCGGAAGCTCTACGGCATGACACACAAAGGCGCATGGAAAGTGTTGTTCAAGGCCTCTGAAGTACCTCCTCACACATCCGAGGACCGCGGACTTCACGCAGCGCGGCCCCTAAATCCGGTGAGTTTTGAGACCACCCCCGGGTTTAGTTTTTTTCCAATACATTCATGCGGTAGTTTTAAGTATTTATGTATATTTGCCTCAGGACTATGTGAAGACAAATGGAGCAGATTGATCGTCTGCTCCATTGCCGGAAGATCCAGCGGATGCTTTCTCGATGGAGATGTCGGGTCCCAGACCGTACAAGGTGCTGGAGAAGAAGGCCGAAAAGAAGGCCCTGGGGACCAGGAAGGGTCTCCGGCGTAAGGCTGCGTTCGAAGCCTCGTCCGAAGACGACGAGGCGGACTCCTCCCACGAAGGGGAGGAGGAAGAAGAAGACGCCCCATCCGAGAAGGATGAGGGGCCCGGCGAAGCGGGCCAGGGGGCCGGAAAAGGCCCTCGGCGCAAGGCCGTGATTCCTCTGTCGTCTGATGACGACGAGACACATTCCTCCCGCGGAGGCGGGGGGAATCAAGAAGAGATTCCACCTCCCCGCACCATGGGGGAGAAGAAGAGGAAGGCCGCCCCGGAGGGGGAGGCTGGGCCCAAGAAGGGGAAGGTAACCCCTCCGGACTATTCCGCCACGGCCGCTCACAGCGAGGAGGGGTGGCTGCCCCGGGGGAAGCCCCCGGTGCGATCGTAAGTGTCCACATCCTATCATGGTTTCACTTCATAGCTTTTGTACTTATAGTGCCGAACATATATGCAGTCCGGCCAGGGCTCACCCCAAGGAATCCTCCTCCGGGTCCCTGAGCGATTCGGCGATAAATTCGCTCCCGGCGGCCACTACCCCTCCACACGCGGATGACACGGAGGTGTTGTCCCTAAGGCTCTCAGAGCATGGGGAGGTGACTCTGGAGACGCCCCATGGCGGGATTCCAGACATCGGGCATGCGGGGTTCAAGATCCCCGCGGATCGCGTCGACGAGGGCCGCAACAAGGCGGACTTCCGACCAAACACTGCTCCAGAACCTCCAACGGTTCCGGACTTGGGCAGGCAGCCCCTCGTTAGGGAGGGTGAGCCGCCTGTGCCGAGGACTTCCAGCGCATCAACGGCGCCGGATAGCCTGGTGGGAGCGCTCCGAGGCGCCTCCATGGAAGAAGAGCACCGTACTCTTATGAGTGCGGTGATTCAAAAGGTTCTGTCCGCCAAGAGCGGACTAACCGAAGCCTGCACAAGCCTTCTAACGGGATTTGAGGTAAATAAGAAATGTATGAAATTACCACCCGATAGGTAGTAGCCCCTGAAACTCTGGTTGGTGTTCTGAAACAAAAGCCAAACGGAGGGTCAACTATAATCCACAGGAGTCTAATAATAAGTATTGTTGTGAATAAGCAGGTTGTGCTGCTTGCTGCTGCTGCCCGTACTGCCGAGATTGCCGAACTGAAGCGGCACCTGGAGCAGGCACAGGGAGAGCTCGTCCTCACGAAGAGGCAGCTCGAAGAGAACAAGGGTAAGTAATTCCCCGTTTGTATGTGTTTAAAGATAAGCAGAATTGGTCAATCTAATGCCAAAGCGTTGTGACTATGTAACAGGGACCGCCGTCGAAGTGGCGTCCCTGAAGAAAGCGATGTCCGAGGCTGAAGACAAAGCGGCCTTGGAATGCAAGGAGCACGAAAAGCAAAGTGCTAGAGTGGGCGAGGTACAATAGGAGCTCCAGGACCTCGGCAAGAAGTTCGAGTCCATGGAGCATGATCTGAAGGCGAAAGAGTCCGAGCTTGCGAAGGCCCTTGAGAGTATAAGAGACGCCAAGGCCGAAGCCGAGAAGTCAGAGCAGGAAATCTAGGAGGCCAAAAAGATAGTAGCGGGTAAGAAGTTCTTTATGCAAAGCAAACATGTGGAGGAGGCGTTTCTTTTACTTACTCGGATTCAGAGCTCTCCAGGGGCATTCGCAGATCTGCCACACAGTCAGATTCGACGTATTTCAGAGTTCTACCGTGCCTAGGAGGGAGCTCAATCGAGAAGCTGTTCTCGTCCCGATGTCGGGCCGAACACCCAACGCCTCTGAGTGACCAACTGAAGCAGTTGGTCAAACTCCAAAGGACGGACGAACTGGCTATGAAAGATGTCATAGTCTGGATGTGGCCTGGCGAGCTCCTGCCCACTAGCTACTTTGGCCTAATCAAGCGGATGGTGGATGCCTGCCCGCGGCTTGAAGTGATCAAGCGATCCGTTTGCATTGAGGGTGCCCGCCGGGCTTTTGCCCGCGCGAAAGTGCATTGGGGCAAGATGGATGCGGAGAAGCTGGTGAAGGACGGGCCGCCGGAGGGCAAGGCACATCGCCATCCCGAAATGTACTATGATGGCGTTATGAAGGGTGCTCATCTCGTGGCCGATGAAATGTACCAAGGACACCATTTTCGAATGAATTCACTCCTGTCATATTTGTAATTTAAAGACGAAGTTACTTGTGCTATGTAGCACTTTTGAGATTTAAAATATTACCTTCTGTGCGGCTGTTTATAAAATTCTGAAAGTAGGCCAGTCGTCGGCTTCCGCCCCCACGTAGCTAGTACTGGGGTGTTCGTGGAAAACCCAGACACTCTTTATCCAAATGTTTGGTCCCTCAAGGAGGTGCCCGGCGCAGCGAACAAAGCAATCGGACTATTCGGCTTTATAACTTTCACTTAGCCATAGAAGTCTACAATTTTAAATTTCAGCGAAGCCCCTGGAATCTGGAAGACCGAATTGGGGCGCTATACACGCCTAGATCGGACGAAGCCGATTTATCGCCTAAAGCAGAAAATCTTTAAGGATTTTAGAACCTCTCGAACAGCGACCAGCTCTCGCCACATCATGCCCGTCATTTTTTGGCTTTCTCTCGAGGTGCTCGTCCGAGTACAACACAATCGCAGTAGTTCTCCTCAAGGCTAACTTAGCCGATATAACGGAATGTAAGGCACCAAAACAAGGGAGCCGGGCTATCCCAACTGTAGACCCAAGACACGATTCAGAGCTGATGCATATAGTGCTATAAGTTCGGGTGCCGCCTTTGTTGAAAGTGTTCGGACTTTAGTTGCCATATAGCGAGGCGCCATAAGAAGCCCCTGGCAAACCGGCCGCACCAAGGTGTACGGATGCAATATCAAATAAACATTTATAAGAGAAAAATGCTCAAATGAGAATAATAAGCTGACGCTATGTATAATCTCGCATTGATGAAAAATACGTTTAATCGTACATTTACAATGGATGCGTTAAGCAGAGATAAAATAGGACTATTTGGCATGTCCTATCTAGGGGCAGGCTGTGTTCAGATAGATAAAGCAGGTATAATGGTCGTAAATAGATTCCACCTGTGTATTTCCTTCTGTGCACAACGTCTGTTGCCTCCGTGGATGTCTCTTCCCTATAAGTCCGGCAATTTGGCTTTTTGAGGATGCTGCGCCAACACGGTGTCCTGAAAGGTAAGAGGGAAAGAGTATCAAAGTATTTGGCGGTTACCCGCACTGTTGACTGAGTCGTTGATGCGCCTCCGCCTATGCCCATGGTATTTTGAGTGTGTAATTATGTGCACATGGCATGAATGCTGCTTTGGTAGGGCTTGAGCGGAGGTCGAACTGCTAGTCGCGCTCTTGTCGTGCCTTATGATCCTGTTGCGGGGTGCTCCAGACTCGCATGACTGTGCTTGAAGTTGTTGTTGCCGGATTGGTTTTTTGGAGAAGGCCGCATTGTACTTCCTCCGCAAGGGCTGCGGTATGTTCTTCTGTTCGTAGAGAGCGGTCCATGTTTCTGTTCACCGTTATGACCCCGCATGGTCCTGGCATCTTGAGCTTGAGGTATGCGTAGTGTGGTACCGCATTGAATCTAGCGAATGCGGTTCGCCCGAGCAGTGCATGATAACCACTGCGAAAAGGGACGATATCGAAGATTAACTCTTCGCTTCGGAAGTTATCCGGAGATCCGAAGACCACTTCCAATGTTATAGAGCCCGTACAACGGGCCTCTACTCCAGGAATTACACCTTTAAAGGTGGTTTTGGTGGGCTTGATCCTTGAAGGTTTGATGCCCATTTTGCGCACTGTGTCCTGGTAAAGCAGGTTCAGGCTGCTGCCGCCGTCCATGAGACCTCGCGTGAGGTGGAATCCTTCAATGATTGGGTCTAGGACCAATGCGGTCGAGCCGCCATGACGGATGCTAGTAGGGTGATCCCTACGATCAAAGGTGATCGGGCAAGCTGACCAAGGGTTGAATTTGGGGGCGACTGGCTCCATCGCATAGACGTCCCTTAGTGCCCGCCTGCTCCTCGCTTGGGGGTTGCGCGTGGCGTAGATCATGTTGACCGTTTTCACCTGGGGGGGGGGGGATTTCTTCTGTCCCCCCGTGTTCGGACGTCGGGGCTCCTCGTCATCGTCGCTATGCAGCCCATTGTCCTTGTCTTCGGCATTTATCTTGCCAGCCTGTTTAAATACCCAGCAATCTCTATTGGTGTGGTTTCCTGGCTTGTCCGGGGTGCCATGAATTTGGCACGAGCGCTCCAGTATGCGGTCCAGACTGGACGGTCCCTGATTATTTCTTTTGAACGGCTTCTTCCACTGACCGGGCTTGGATCCACTGAATCCGGCATTGACTGTCATGTCTTCGGTGCTGTCGTCGTTGTTCTGTCGCTTATGTCTGTTATGCCGTGGCTTGCCGTTATTGTCGCGGCCATCTGAATTGCCAGACTATGGCGTAGTGCTGCTGCAGGCCAACCAACTGTCCTCGCCCGCGCAAAAGCGGGTCATTAGTGTTGTAAGAGCTGCCATGGACTTGGGTTTTTCCTGGCCGAGGTGTCGAGCGAGCCACTCATCACGGATATTATGCTTGGAAGCCGCCAGGCTTCGCGTCCGGACGATCAACTATTTGGTTCTTCTTAGTTAGGAACCGAGTCCAGGATTTCTGGCTGACTCTCCGGCTGTTGAGTAATGTGGCTCAAGTCGTCGGCGCCGGTGGTCGCATATATGTGCCACTGAAATTGTCGAGGAATGCGTCTTTCCGTGTTTTCCCAGCTGCCAATGGAGTTTGCTGGCAGGCTGTTTAGCCAGTGTCGGGCTGGTCCTTTGAGCTTAAGGGGAAGATATTTGATGGCGTGCAGATCGTCTCCGCGGTCCATGTGAATGTGGAGAATAAAATCTTCTATCCATACTGCAGGGTCTGTTGTGCCATCGTATGATTCGATGTTTACGGGTTTGAACCCTTCTGGGAATTCATGATCCATTACTTCGTCAGTGAAGCAGAGGGGGTGTGCGGCGCCTCTGTGCCAGGCTATGTGGCTACGCAGGTCGAATTGCTCTAGATGGCTATATTCGTCCCGGCCGGACTTGTTGAAGGTGTGTCCGGCGTGACGGTCATCGTCGCGTATCGAGGCACGCCCCCGCGATCCGTAGATCGATCTTGGCCGTCCTGATTTGTTACCCCGGGCCGTAGTATGTTGGCGTGGGGGTGTTGGCTGGTGTGCGGACTGGTATGCCGCTTTGTCATGGCCATGAGGTGGCCGGTCAGTCGTGTGGTGCTCGAGTCCGTATTCCTCGGCTGCCAGGACTTCACTCCATCTGTCTGTGAGCAGGTCTTGATCAGCTTGGAGTTGTTGTTGCTTCTTTTCGTGCTCCTCGCGGTGGCTATAAGCCGGCGGCCAGCGTTCTGCTCTACGGGATCCGCAGGCACGCCGAACTCGTCGTCGCCGAGGCTAATCTCGTCTTCAGAGGGGGGCATGTAGACGTCTTCCTCCGGGTATTCGTCCGTCGCCTGTTCCTCTGGGCTGACCTACTCGTCATCATGTTCGGCCTGTCGAAGGCGGGCTGTTCGGGGTTGTATTCTTCTTCGGCACCATTCAGATTGTTTTCGTCTCCTGGGCCGGTATTGGTGTGGCGGGGCTTGGAGTGGCGCCGACGCCCATTCCTTGCTTTTTTCCCCGAGGTTTTATCCTCCGTTGCCTCATCGCCATTTGTTTCCTTGAAGTGTCCACCATATATATATATATATATATATATATATATATATATATATATATATATATATATATATATATCACAAGAAGAGGTGGCTGTCCACCGCCTAGTGAGCGGTGGTTCATGTTCTTCTCTGCATCGTCGTCCATACCGTCGATGTCTTGAGTCGAAGTTCAAGACCTCGGTTAAGTCATCGACCGTGGCGATGAAGTGGGTGGTGGGTGGGCAACAAATTCCTTCGTCGCCTGCCTCCCACTCAAGCCAGACATAGTTCGGCGCAGAGCCTCTTGAGAAAGAGAAAGACTTTAATGAGTCTAGCATGTCGCCAAAGGGCGAGTGCTGGAAGATATCCGCAGTGGTGAACTCTATTACTGGAGCCCATCCTGGCCCGACGGGCTTGGGAGTGTGCGGGCTGGAACCAACGTCCGGATATGAATCCGGGGATTCGGAGTCACAGGCCACCGTAGAGGTAACGCCCGTGTTCGGCTCCATCGCCGATGAGTGTGCGACCTAGGGCGAGGTCCATCCTCCGATCCTTAGGGCAACGCATGCTTCCTGGATCTAGGCCCGGGGGCGATGCAGGGGATGATGCCCTGAGCTTCGTCCGACGGCAGGTCTAAGCCATGCTCGTCGTGCCTGTTCGGTGCTCCTGGCATGGCCCAAATCCATCAAAGATCAAGTCTCCGCGGATGTCCGCCATGTAGTTCAGGTTTCCGAACCTGACACGGTGGCTGTGGACGTAGCTATCGATCCGCTCGGATGGCCAAGTGAGTTGGCCGCATGCGGCCGCCGAACACGAAGATCTGTCCGGGGAGGAAAGTTTGCCCTGGACGGTGTCGTTGATGTTGATTGAAGGAGCCATCGAGCCTGACAGTGACTACACAGAGGAACTCTCAATGAAAGCACCAATGTCAGTGTCAAAACCGGCGGATCTCGGGTAGGGGGTCCCGATCTGTGTGTCAAGGCTGATGGTAACAGGAAGCAAGGGACACAGATGTTTACCCAGGTTCGGGCCCTCTCGATGGAGGTAAAACCCTACTTCCTTCTTGATTAATATTGATGATATGGGTAGTACAAGAGTAGATCTACCACGAGATCGTAGTGGCTAAATCCCAAGAGCTAGCCTATGATGGTATGATTGTGATTGTGATCGGCCTTCTAAGGACCAACCTCTCTGGTTTATATAGACACCGGAGAGGGCTAGGGTTTACATGGAGTCGGTTACAAGGAAGGAAATATAATATCCGGATCGCCAAGCTTGCCTTCCACGCCAAGGGAAGTCCCATCCGGACACGGGTCGAAGTCATGAGTCTTGTATCTTCACGCTTCAATAGTCCGGACGTCGTACACAGTCCGGCTGTCCGGATACCCCCTAATCCAGGACTCCCTCATCTACCAAATATAATGGGACAAAAGCTATCTTGTGGGGAGCCAAGAATAAGAAAATCAGTAGGATACTTAACTTTCCCACACAATACTTCAACATCTCTAACAATCCCAATCGGTGAAATAGTATCTCTATTGGCAAGCTTAATTGTAACATCAATTTCTTCTATCTTAGCAGGTGCAATATCATGCATAATTTGTTTGTATAAGGAATGAGGTATTGCACTAGCACTAGTACCCATATCACATAAGCCATGATAATAATGATCTCCTATTTTAACAGAAATAACAGGCATGCCTACCACAGGTCTATGTTTATCTTTAACACCAGGTTTAGCAATTCTAGCAGTCTCTTCACAGAAGTATATAACATGCCCATCAATATTATCAGCCAAGAGATCCTTAACCATAGCAATATTAGGTTCAAATTTAACTTGTTTAGGAGGTTTGTGTGTCCTAATATTACTTTTGTTGACTAAAGTTGAAGCTTTAGCATGATCCTTTATTCTAACAGGGAAAGGTGGTTTCTCAACATAAGTAGTAGGAACAATAGGATCATTATAAGTGATAGTCTTTTCTTCAACTTTAATAGGTGCAACTACTTTTACTTCAATGGGAGGATTATATTTAACCACTTCTCCTTAGGGAGATCAACATGAGTAGCAAAAGATTCACGAGAAGAAGCTACTATCTCGTAGTCAAGTCCATATTTAGTGCTAAATTCACGGAAAGCATCGGTATCCATAAAAGATTTGACACAATCAAACTTAGGTGTTATACCTGACTCTTTACCTTCGTCGAGGTCCCAATCTTCAGAGTTGCGTTTAATTCTTTCCGATAAATCCCATTTGAATTCAATAGTCTTCATCATAAAGGAGCCAGTACAAGAAGTATCGAGCATGGACTGATTATTACGAGAAAGCCGAGCATAAATTTTTTGAATAATCATTTCTCTTGAGAGATCATGATTGGGGCATGAATATAACATTGACTTAAGCCTCCCCAAGCTTGAGCGATGCTTTCTCCTTCGCGAGGCCAAAAATTATATATATAATTACGGTCACGATGAACAAGATGCATAGGATAAAACTTCTGATGAAATTCCAATTTCAATCGTTTGTAGTTCCATGATCCCATATCATCACATAGCCTATACCATGTCAATGCCTCTCCCTTCAAAGATAAAGGGAAGAACTTCTTCTTGATAACATCATCGGGCATACCTACAAGCTTAAATAATCCACAAACTTCATCCACATAGATTAAGTGTAAATCGGGATGCAATGTTCCATCTCCTGCAAAAGGATTAGCTAGCAGTTTCTCTATCATACCCGAAGGAATTTCAAAGTAAACATTTTCAGTAGGTTCAGTAGGTTGAGGAGCAACTCTTTGCTCTACTGGTCGGGGTGAAGATACCCCGAACAAGCCCCTCCGAGGATTACTTTCCATAGTAGCAAGTGACAGTAAATATCAACACACTATATAAATTTTTCCTTACCAAATTCCACCTACCAAAGGCGCTTCACTCCCCGGCAACGGTGCCAGAAAAGAGTCTTGATGACCCACAAGTATAGGGGATCTATCGTAGTCCTTTCGATAAGTAAGAGTGTCGAACCCAACGAGGAGCAGAAGGAAATGATAAGCGGTTTCCAGCAAGGTATTCTCTGCAAGCACTGAAATTATCGGTAACAGACAGTTTTGTGATAAGGTAATTTGTAACGAGTAACAAGTAATGAAAGTAAATAAAGTGCAGCAAGGTGGCTCAATCCTTTTTGTCGCAAAGGACAAGCCTGTACAAACTCTTATATAGAGAAAAGCGCTCCCGGGGACACATGGGAATTATCGTCAAGCTAGTTTTCATCACGCTCATGTGATTCACGTTCGTTACTTTGATAATTTGGTATGTGGGTGGACCGGTGCTTGGGTGCTGCCCTTACTTGGACAAGCATCCCACTTATGATTAACCCCTATTGCAAGAATCCGCAACTACGAAAGAAGTATTAAGGTAAACCCTCTGTTGGAAAAGGCAGTGCCTAGAAGGCGCTTAGGCACGCCTAGGCGCTAGGCAATGGCCAAACGCCTCGCCTAGGGCATAAATGGAGGTCTAGGCTGGGCAAGCAAGGATTGGCTATCCAAGCAAGACATCATGCCACATACTGCACTGATATGCCAAACGGATTATATTCCAATGGTAGTAGACGGTAATTAACTTATTTATATGCCCTAAACTAATATCAACACCCATATAATAATCACAAATATACTACGAGTAAAAACTATATTACCGCCTAGGCTGCGCCTAGGGCGCTTAGGCACCGCCTAGGCACTAGGCGAAGGCCAACCGCCTCGCTTACGCCTACCGCTTTTTCCAACCTTGGGTAAACCTAACCATAACATGAAACATATGGATACAAATCAGCCCCTTACGAAGCAACTCATAAACTAGGGTTTAAGCTTCTGTCACTCTAGCAACCCATCATCTACTTATTACTTCCCAATGCTTCCTCTAGGCCTAAACAATGGTGAAGTGTCATGTATTCGACGTTCACATAACACCACTAGAGGAAATACAACATACATCTCATCAAAATATCGAACGAATACCAAATTCACATGACTACTAATAGCAAGACTTCTCCCATGTCCTCAGGAACAAACGTAACTACTCACAAATCATTTTCATGTTCATAATTAGAGGGGTATTAATATGCATAATGGATCTGAACATATGATCTTCCACCAAATAAACCAACTAGCATCAACTACAAGGAGTAATCAACACTACTAGCAACCCGCAGGTACCAATCTGAGGCTTTGGGGCAAAGATTGGATACAAGAGATGAACCAGGGTTTGAGAGGAGATGGTGCTGGTGAAGATGTTGATGGAGATTGAGCCCCTCCCGATGATAGGATCGTTGGTGATGACGATGGCGATGATTTCCCCCTCCGGAGAAGTTTCCCAATGAGCAACGGCTTCTGGGCCCTAGATTGGTTCCGCCAAGGTTCTGCCTTGTGGCGGCGGAGTTTCTTCCTGAAAGCTTGCTTATGATTTTTTCTTGGACAAAAGACTTCATATAGCATAAGATGGACATCAGAGGGCCACCAGGGGGCCCACGAGGCAGGGGGGCGGCCCAGGGGGTAGGGCGCGCCTCCCACCCTCGTGACCAGGGTGTGGCCCCCCTCTGGTAGTTTCTTTGCTCAGTATTTTTTATTAATTCCGAAAATGACTTCCGTGAAGTTTTAGGACTTTTGGAGCTGTGCAGAATAGGTGTCTAATATTTGCTCCTTTTCCAGCCCAGAATTCCAGCTGCCGGCATTCTCCCTCTTCATGTAAACCTTGTAAAATAAGAGAGAATAGGCATAAGTATTGTGACATAACGTGTAATAACAGCCCATAATGCAATAAATATTGATATAAAAGCATGATGCAAAATGGACGTATCAACATAATTCTCCATCACCGATCCAATGCCTACGAGCTTTTCACATATTGTTCTTCGCTTATTTACTTTTCCGTTGCTACTGTTACAATCACTACAAAACTATCACTGTTACTTTTGCCACCGTTATCGTTACTTCCATACTACTTTGCTACTAAATACTTTGCTGCAGATACTAAGTTATCCAGGTGTGGTTGAATTGACAACTCAACTACTAATACTTGAGAATATTCTCTGGCTCCCCTTGTGTCGAATCAATAAATTTGGGTTGAATACTCTACCCTCAAAAACTGTTGTGATCCCCTATACTTGTGGGTTATCACACATCGACCGCTATCCTGCATGCATCTAGAGTATTAAGTTCATAAGAACAGAGTAACGCATTAGGCAAGATGACATGATGTAGAGGTATAAACTCAAGCAATATGATATAAACCCCTTCTTTTTATCCTCGATGGCAACAATACAATACATGTCGTTTCCCTTTCTGTCCTTGGGATCGAGCAACGTAAGATTGAACCCAAAGCTAAGCACTTCTCCCATTGCAAGAAAGATCAATCTAGTAGGCCAAACCAAACTGATAATTCGAAGAGATTTGCAAAGATAACCAATCATACATAAAAGAATTCAGAGAAGATTCAAATATTGTTCATAGATAATCTTGATCATAAACCCACAATTCACCGGATCTCGACAAACACACCGCAAAAAGAGTTACATCGAATAGATCTCCAAGAAGATCGAGGAGAACTTTGTATTGAGATCCAAAGAGAGAGAAGAAGCCATCTAGCTAATAACTATGGACCCGAAGGTCTGTGGTAAACTACTCACACATCATCGGAGAGGCTATGGTGTTGATGTAGAAGCCCTCCATGATCGATTCCCCCTCCCGCGGAGCGCCGGAAAAGGCCCCAAGATGGGATCTCATGGGTACAGAAGGTTGCGGCGGTGGAAATAGGGTTTCGTGGTGCTCCTGGTTGGTTTCGGGGTACGTAGGTATATATAGGAGGAAGAAGTAGGTCGGTGGAGCCACGAGGGGCCCACGAGGGTGGGGGCGCGCCTAGGGCGGCAGGAGCGCCTCCCTGCCTCGTGGCCTCCTCGTTGATTTCTTGACGTCCACTCCAAGTCATCTGGATCATGTTTGTTCCAAAAATCATGCTCCCGAAAGGTTTCATTCCGTTTGGACTCCGTTTGATATTCCTTTTCTGCGAAACACTGAAATAGGCAAAAAAAACAGCAATTTGCACTGGGCCTTGGGTTAGTAGGTTAGTCCCAAAAATAATATAAAAGTGTATAGTAAAGCCCATTAAACATCCAAAACTGATAATATAATAGCATGGAACAATCAAAAATTATAGATACGTTGGAGACGTATCAGCCGAGAACACCAACGCGATGGACAATGGTTAGACCCAGGAAGGGAATGACCCGGAGGCGGCGAAGCCATAGCTGTGTAGGGATGTGGGTGAGTAGAGGGATGGCTTGGCCAGTGGTGGGAGTAGGAGGGGACGGTGAGGCCTGTGTGGCAGCACAAGCGGCCACAGGAGGCAGGAGCAGACGGTCCCGCCGATGCTGGATTTGGCGGCTGGAGCAAGAAGATCAGAAATTGAAGAAGCACGACGGCCGTTGGATTGACATCGAACGGTCACTTCTGCTAGAATCGTTTGTTGACTAATAGGCCCACAAGTCAGCCCATTTCCTATTTTTTTAATAATTTACACCTCATTTGCAACTTCTTATGCAATTTATTGCAATCCATTTTCTTTTTGTTGGCCAGGGCCAGGGTTAAAAATTTAAATGAAATTTCACATATTTCAGTGTGGTCCAAACTATTTTTAATACCGAAATGTCGAGCCAGATTTAAAGTACTTTGAAAAATATATTTAAATTAGGTTAAAACCGAATGAAATTGGAATCTAAAAATGTGAAAAAAATTCACAAATTTGAAAGTCCAATTTGTCGTTTATTTTTTATATTTACAACCCATTTCATATTACTTTTAAAATTTGCAGCCGTCTTGAAAGAGTTGCAGCCCAGCAGGGCGGAAAAAAAAGTAGGCTTGGGTTGGGTATGCCTGGATTGGGTATTCTTCAGAAAAAATAAACTGGGCTAGCCATTTTCACAAAGAAAAAATAGCTGGGATGGTCATGTGGTGAACATAAAATGGAATTCTGGGCTAGACGGGCCACAACCCAGTTGAGACCCTGCTCCATCTCAACAATAACAAAAAAAATACTGCTTGAGCAGCTACGTCCCAAGTGTCAGCCGCTCTTGTGAAGTTCTCTTGTCTATTGACTATAGGCTGACAATGTCGTGGGTTCTAGATGTCAGCAAACCACTAGGAGGAAGCATTTCTTTTTTGCTTGTATATACCAAAACTGAGGAACTTGCTTGCGTATGGCCATGGACATGGTGGGTCCCTACTGTCATCCTCTCCATGTACAGTCCTCTCCCTATTCCTCTTATTTGTTGACCATGTTGACAATGCGAGAGGGCGGCGCCGCGGCGAGCGCACCAAGGCACGCGGAGGACGACGGCGAGGCCTCGGACAGGAACAAACAGGAGCCGAGGAAGATGCGACGGTGAAATGCGGGTGAACAAGAGTACAAGGGTTGACTGGTTCGGCTACAGGGTGGGGCTGACGTTGGCGTTAATGATTTAGGAGACAGTGGGCGGCGATGCGTGCGCTGAGGCGCAACCAGCTATGGGAGGCGGGAGCAGGTGGCCCCGCCGGCGCTGGTTTGATTTTGGCGGCTGGAGGAAGACGCGACTGAAGAAACACGACAGACTGTAAAAGCAGCAGGGGCACTTAACAACCATAGCTGAAAGCAGTATGAGTACTTATACAGGTTCAACCATACAAAGCACGCCTCGAACAGTGCTACTTTGCCTACAGTCAACCAAGGGTGAGTTACCAAGCCTCAGGACAAGGCCCAGGCGCCACCCCACGCATTCACAACTTTCTGAAAGCGGCTTCATCTCGCAATATGGTCAATAAACAGGATATTCGCTTCAGAGCCATGGAAAAGCGTGAACATAACCTTCTGTCCTATTCTCCAAGACGACGGGCCTTCCTTATTTGAGACCACCCATGAATAAGTATCTTTTAACCTCTAAGAGAAATGGAGTAGGTCGACATAAACATCATGTTGTGACCAAGCGCAAGTCTGACCCGACCATGGTCATGCATCTGTATAGAAACAATAAAGCTGGGCAGTTTCCATTTCAAGAAGATCACAACTGTAAAACTATGTATAATTAAGAGTTTATGAACAACATATATAACAAAAAATAGCTCGTACCATCAGTTTTTTGACATAGTTGGACATGTTCAATGTATGCACCAGTGGCACACATAACCCATGTGGCCTTCCACCATTGAAACGCCCCACAAGGACCTCAAGACAATCAATAAAGTGTAGGAACTGATGGATGTCGTCCCAGTCAACTTCAGTGGCATCAGTAACAGTCGAGTTCTTATCAAATAACAAACGAGTAGTGTCCTACACTTTGTAATAACTTACATGTGCCACCAATTATAAGAAATATTAGTTAGAAGTAGCATCTTCCTGAGAGAAAGGAATCACAAATTGTTGCTACTTCTAAAGTCAAATTGTGATTAGTTAGACAGAATAGGTGGATTAAGGGGGCAACATGCAAGAACCAGATACAAAACTAACATGGATGAACTACTGGAACGACGTCGGGGTGGAAGGTCACAGAGAAGATGAGACCAGGTTCTGCTATTTCCATCAACATTCGTGTGCCAACTTTCAGTCCGTAACACTTGAGAAAGTTTATCCAAGTTCGGACATAAAAAAGGAGCTATCTTCTTGGTTCATGAACCCAACTGTGAACTTATATCCAATATGACCATTAAACTGATGTATTCAGTTATGGCAAGGTCGGCCTTCTTGAGTACATGTGTTTTGGCAGGAAAAATAATATGAGAACACAATTTATTCGCTATCCAAATATAGAAATAATTTCCTCTTTCATGTCAGTGTTGACCATGGTACTAGTACCTTTTATCCAAATATAGCAATCCAAATTTTCAAATTAGTCGACAGCATGTTCAAAAACCCCAACCCTCCCGGATAGAAAAAAAGATTCTAGAAACATACTGTGCGCATTTAAAAATCATGTGTTAGGATGAGAAGAACAAGTCTGGCGTCTCGCCAAGGGTGCAGAAACCTGTAGGGTCCTCGCACTTTGTGCACTCTAAAAGAAACACACTAGATTCAGTAAGAAGAAAAATCCATCAACGGTGGCGGTTGCCATCTAGGATTACCGGCGACCAAGGGACTGGGATTTATCAGGGATGGATGAAGATTTCATACCTGGTTCTCCATGAGAAAACCCTAAGCAATCGTTGAGGAAAGGTTTTCTCTGAACAAGCAGACGAGGGAGAAGGGGATTCAGGCCGAGTGAAATATTGCTGCTTTGTCCGTCCAACTTACTGCTACTGCTGGAAAGGTGGATTTTTTTGTGATTTGACGGCTCATTGGGCATTACTGCGGCGCTACGAACAGGGTGAGTCTATCGTGCAGTTGTGCACTCTAATTTGGTGCATGGCACGTGGACCCCGTTGCCGAATGCCCCACATATCAACAAAAGGAAGTAGAAAGGCAGAAGTAAGTAGTTACACATAAATATATTTTTGATAGAGGGATACTCCCTCTATAAAGAAATATAAAAATCCTTTATATCACAACTTTATATGTAAGGGAAATCAAGGGGGATATATATAACATAATAAGGGGTTCAGATGAGAATAAAATACTCAGATAGGCTGACGGGTCTGGACTTTGGGCCACATGCCGGTGGGCCTGCACGTTTGGGGGCCATGTGTTCTAACTCGGCGCATTTCATCCGGTAAATATTGCATACAATCGGTACGGCGCTGTTTTTAGATGCTGTCGTAAGGCGAATACAGAAAATTAAATAAAGCACGACAACTATTAGAATGAAACCGAATGGCAGTTCCTAACTAACAATCAGAGTTGAAATTCTTTCACGATATCGTACGTGATAAATAATACTGTAGTACTACTTATACAAAAAGGACACTTGTTTCACCATGCCATATTACATCAAAAGCTCTCGGAGGATAGATCAGTTCGACAGTTGTGTGCTGCTACTGAAGAATTTCAAAGTTGATTAGAACCAGCTCTCTTTGTCAAGAAAGTTCGATTTTGACATCATCCCCAACCGCAAGATTTAATAGAGTTTTGAACCTTGACCATCTATATTGCATGTTGCAAAAGTTCCTTCCGCAACAACACTCACGCTGCAGGAAAGTGAAGACTTATTTTCTCCAACATCATCAATGTTGCAAAAGTTTCTTCCACAACAACACTCATATAGCAGAAAAGTGAGGAAGGAAAAAAATCTGCAACAACACCTATGTTGCAAAAGGGTGTGTGCAACATGTGCTCTTGCAATGGTGAGGACGAGGCTAGGCCGCTGGGTGACACCAGATCTAACAGATGGCGAGGCGGCGGATCTTTTAGAAGTATCCGCTAGCGGACACGTAGCATGCTCCATATAGTAATAAAGATTAGTTGGAATTTTGAGCAACGCGGACTGACATAGGACTATTCCTCTACGTGCAGGCCTCATTTGATGGCAACACACAAATACACCTTGATCAAGGTTGTCTAGGTAGAGAGGAGGAGCAACACGGAAGGAACCAGTGAAGGTTTGTAATGGTCCGATGGAAGTCATTGGTCTTTGTTGGCTGCAGCGGTTAGCCTAGTGGTGTGAATAAGGTGGCACAGTTTCTGTTATGTACATTTGCTAGTAATTATTATTTTTTAAAACAAGGAGGCTCTCCCCGGCTTCATTACCAGAATGAAACCACTACCAGAATAAACCCCTATGCCTACGGCCCAGGCCGTAGGCATAGCTCTGATTCCCGTCGGGATAGGCCTATGCCGACGGCCCCCGTAGGCATAGGGCCGTCGGCATAATATACGTCGGCGTATCTCGGGATGCCGTCAGCATAGATGATTTGCCGACGGTGTCCGTACATCTATGCCGACGGACAGGGCCGTCGGCAACATTCCACGCTAACGATGGCCGCCGTCAAGTGCTGCCCATAGAGGAGACGCCACGTTGCAGGGCTATGCCTACGGCGTAGCCGTCGGCATAGATTTGAAACTATGCCTACGGCTAGGCCGTAGGCATAGCCTGCCACGTGGCGGCGTCCACTAGCTCCGTGGGCATGGCTATGCCTACGGCGTAGCCGTCGGCATAGATTTCAAACTATGCCTATGGCTAGGCCGTAGGCATAGCCCTGCCACATGGCGGCGTCTACTAGCTCCGTGGGCACGGCTATGCCTACAGCTTGGCTGTCGGTATATATCTAAAGCTATGCCTACGGCTATGCCGTAGGCATCTGTGCAAGGCTATGCCGACGGCCAAACTGTAGGCATAGTTTAGATATATGCCGACGGCCTAACTGTAGGCATAGGCTCCACGTGTCGTCCTCTGGTAGCTCATGGTAACCCTATGCCTACGGCTAAGCCGTAGGCATAGTTTCCGTCTATTTTTTTTCCTTTTTTCTGTTTGATTTCAATTCAAATTCACAGCATATATATATATGATGAAACAGACATACACAACATATATAAGTATCATCCTCACAACAAACACCATCACAACAATATAAGTATCATGACAAACATAACCATCATCACAAACATAAGCATCTAAAGAAGTACACAAGTCATCTAAAAGATCACAAGTCATCTAAAAGACCATAAAGACCACAAGTCATCTAAAGAACACAAGTTTATGATCACCACCACCGTCACCCAAAGGCTTAAGCGCAAGGACATCCACCACCACCGCCAAGGTCATCACCGCCAAGTCTGCCGAAGCCTAGGTCATCACTGCTAGCGGCAGCGCTACCGCCAAGACCGCCGCCGCCTCCGTGGATAGGAGTGACCGGGCTCCGTGACTCGGGAGTGATGCCAAGACCAGCACCACCACCAACGGTAGATCCACCAGTTCCCTGGATGTTGAAAAGACATGTTAAGGGGATATATGATTGTGTTGAATAAACAATATGCTTTGGGTGAATAGTTTGAGATGTACTAACCGGCGAGGGGCCAGGGTTCTGTGTCAGAAACTCCTAAAAAGTAAGAAGCACTGGTTGTGGTGGAGGAGATGGTGCTGGTTGCAATTGAGGAACCCTACCGGCCGCCGTTTCCTCAAGGAAGTGTTGCAACGTGCGATCCCTCTGCTGATGGTATGCATGAAGGCTCTCGTGCCACGCCATGGTCTCCTGACGTGTGTACTCCAAGTAGGCCTACAGTATGACACGATGGAACTCACAAAACATCTCAATGCAGAAAATAAAGTGAGCAATGAAGATAAGAGGGAAAATACTTACAGAGTTCCGCTCAGCAATGAGGGACTGTGACTACACACTGGTCATGGACGTGCTCGTGCGCTGGCACATGCTCGGGTTGGTAGCTCGGAGCTGTGTGTAGGATATAGAAGGAGTGATCACAACATCCAGAAACGGCGACCGACCGTGCTTCTTCCCCATGCTCACCACCACCCTCTCGTCCAGATCCGCCGCAATGGGGTCGGTGTGCAGGATGTAAACTCGAGATACCCCTCGAGTAGGCCTTCTTATACTCCAGCGGTCTTGCCATAGTACTTGGCCTCGCCCGAACTTGGGCTTCTTTCGTGTATGGGCAATCTCCCACGCCTCCATGTGTGAGGCGGCGCTTGATTTCTCCTCCTGCACCACCAAACAACCAAACAGAGGTTAGTCATACATAAGAAAGTGATGGTAAAAAGAAGAAGAAAAATGTTTAATGTACATAGATATACCTCAAGTGTCTTGTGAAGAAAGTGGTTTCGGTTTCCACACGAGCATGTACTCCCTCCCTGCCTCTGTTAGCCTTGTTTCTAATGCTCGTAGCCGCCCAAGCTCCATCGTTATCACACCACAGATCCACCAATGCTGCCCAGGACTCGTCTTTTCCATAACACCAATTTAGACACACCTACATAATGAAAGTATACTGACATGTCAACACAAAATGATGAAATGTACCACAAACATCGGAAATAAAAATCTTTTATACTTACCGCCAAGTACTGGTGCCTCTGCAAGGTAATGTCCGTCCTCCGCGCTTCTTCCTTGGTCATCTTCACACCAAGAGCGTCGTGATAGTATGTCGAGATGGCCACCCAACGCACCTCGTACTGCATCTGGCGGGCCTTACTCTTGGCTTGGGAAAGCACGATCTGGTCGGCAATGGCCTTGTGCTCCGGAAGAACTCGATAGTATTTCTACAATCTTTCATGAAATCAGAATGGAAGAAGCCATGAGTTAAATCATTCATGAAACCAGAATGGACTTGTGCTTCTGAAGAGAACTCACCCAAAAATTAGTGATCACGGCCTTAGCATGGGTCTCATAGTCCGTGTGGGGGGCCGCTACCGATGGTCCCAGCTCGTGGCCAAAACCAGCGGTCCGGTGCTGATCGATCCGGACAAGACAGCCCCGCCAAGATACCTTCAAAGAAGACGGTGATGAGGCCGTTGGGAATACGGGCCCCTTTAGGATATATCCAATTGCTGCAAAACAATGAAATATTAGCATGTGACAAGCAAAATAAAGAGAAATATAAGCATGTGACAAGCAAAATAATGAAATTATTATAAAGTGGCACTTACTCTTTCCCCGTGGGCTCGATGAGCCACTTCTGCTCCTCGGTAGCAGGAATCTGCTTTGGTACCTTTGCGTTACCACGCAGCCATCCCTTGTTGCCAACCCCCTCCCCGCCACCACCATCACCCCCGCCACCACCATCATCCCCGCCACCACCCTCCTCCTTGTCTGCCTCCTCCTCCTCCTCGTTCCCCTCCCCCACCTCCTCCTCCTCGTCCCCCTCCCCAACTTCCTCCTCCTCCTCCCGAACCTCCTCGTCCTCTTCCTCCTCGTCAGAGGGTACCTCACTAGAGGAGGGTACCTCACTAGAGGAGGGCCTCGAAGGCAACACCCCTAAGTCGGTGAGGGTGCGCTGTTTCTGGCCGCGACCCCCTGTAGTGGCTCTCCCCCACCCTCGCCCTCTAGGGGCTCTCCCCCCACCCCCTCGCCCTCGAGGGGCTCTCCCCCCGCCCCCTCCTCCGTTGGGGGCCCCTCTCCCTCGACCTCCCTGTGAGGAGTCATCATCAAGTAGTCGGGGGGGGGGGGGAGGATTACATGCTCGACCACTCCGACTAGGCATGTTGACGACCTTGCGTAGGAAACCCACGCCGTCAACATTCCCCTTGCCCATGTTCCACAAACCTGCATTGAAAAGAGAATAAACAATTAGCACATTAAAAATGAAGGAAAAGGCATAATAATAAGGAATAATAAACACATTAATAAAAAGCATAAAAAGGCATTTTCCTAAACCATAGAAAAAAGACTTGAAACGTACATCTGCTAGAACCCATACGAATCATCACTGTTGTAACCTCTTTCTTGGTCGGTCTCATCATCACTATCAATCATATCATCTTCGTTGTCTGGCGGAGGTGGATGCTCTTCCTCGTCGTCAGCGTCTTCGTTTAACTTTTCTAGCATAAGTATGTCATTTTCATTGACAATGGTCTCACCATCATTCCGTGCATAAATCGTCGTTTGGATCCACATCATCATCACCCAATGGTCTAAGCGTCATCGTTTCTAACCACATCATCATCATCAGGTTGCTCTTGATAGAACACTCCCTCGTATGTCATGGGGTTAATGTTGTAGTAATCGTCTTCATTCGGGTTCGGTAGCTTACCATGTGGCGACACCTTGAACACAACTTCCCAACCCTTTAGGTACTCTTTCTGGCATGGGTAAGGAAGATAATATACTTGTGTAGCTTGGGTAGCCGCAATGAAGAGATCGGCTCCGGCATAGACAGTTGATGGTTTAACTTCAACCAAACCAATGGAAGGCGTATGTTTTACCCCCTCCCGCGGATCGAACCATCGACATTTGAACACAGACAGACTTAGGGTCTCGCGCCCCTGGTGGAATTTAATCTCGTATATATTTTGTACCCTTCCGTAGTAGTCTACTGAATTTTGACCGGAGGTGTACACTCCGATATTTATAGTTTTGGGATTAGGCCGGCTGTTCTCGTGTTCCTCTGTATGGAAGCGATACCCATTCACATCATACTTTTTACATGTCATGACGGCAGGGTGCCGTCCGTGGCGGGGGGGGGGGGGGCACACCACGGAGCCCCAAGACGGGCGTCTACGCATGCCACAACCCTGCCACACATGCATCAGGAGCCGTGCGATGTTTCGGGGGCATAGCTACGCCCCGAAGGCCACCCCGAATCCCGATTGACCAGAGATCTAGCCCTTTGACTTTTGCGGACGGGCTTTGACCATGGTCTCTTCCACCTGGTTGCGACACGCCCCGCCAACAGCAACATCCCGAACACGGTCTGGACACAACCCACCACTAGATTCCCTCCGGTTCTACCGCACCAAGACGATTCCCCCTCCAAGTGAGGGCGGCTACTGTCTGTGGAGGGGGGCCACACCACGGAGCCCCAAGACGGGCGTCTACGCATGCCACAACACTTCCACACATGCATCAGGAGCCGTGTGATGTTTCGGTGGCATAGCTACGCCCCGAAGGCCACCCCGAATCCCAGTTGACCAGGAGATCTAGCCCTTTGACTTTTGCCGGACGGGCTTTGACCAGTGGTCTCTTCCGCTTTGGGCAGTGTCTGCCCACAAAGAACATCCCCCGAAGACGGTCTAGACCCAACCCACCACTAGATTCCCTACGGTTCTACCGCACCCGCACGATTCCCCCCTCCAATGACGGCGGCGGTGCCGTCCGTGGAGGGGGGCCACACCACAGAGCCCCAAGATGGGCGTCTACGCATGCCACAACACTTTCACACATGCATCAGGAGTCGTGCGATGTTTCGGTGGCATAGCCACGCCCCGAAGGCCACCCCGAATCCCAGTTGACCAGGAGATCTAGCCCTTTGACTTTTGCCGGACGGGCTTTGACCAGTGGTCTCTTCCACCTGGTTGCGACAGGTCTGCCCACAGCAACATCCCCGAACACGGTCTGGACACAACCCACCACTAGATTCCCTCCGGTTCTACCGCACCCGCACGATTCCCCCTCCAAGTGACGGCGGCGGTGCCGTTCGTGGAGGGGGGCCACACCACGGAGCCCCAAGACGGGTGTCTACGCATGCCATAACACTTCCACACATGCATCAGGAGCCGTGCGATGTTTCGGTGGCATAGCTACGCCCCGAAGGCCACCCCGAATCCCAGTTGACCAGGAGATCTAGCCCTTTGACTTTTGCCGGACGAGCTTTGACCAGTGGTCTCTTCCACCTGGTTGCGACACGTCTGCCAACAGCAACATCCCCGAACACGGTCTGGACACAACCCACCACTAGATTCCCTCCGGTTCTACCGCACCCGCACGATTCCCCCCTCCAAGTGAGGCGGCGCTGCCGTCCGTGGAGGGTGGGCCACACCACGGAGCCCCAAGACGGGCGTCTACGCATGCCACAACACTTCCACACATGCATCAGGAGCCGTGTGATGTTTCTTGGCATAGCTTCGCCCAAGGCCACCCCAATCCCAGTTGACCAGAGATCTAGCCCTTTGACTTTTGCCGGACGGGCTTTGACCAAATGGTCTCTTCCGCTGGTTGCGGACAGTGTCCGCCCACAACATCCCTCAAGACGGTGCTGACCCAACCCACCACTAGATTCCCTCCGGTTCTACCGCACCCGCATGATTCCCCCCTCCAAGTGACGGTGGCGGTGCCGTCCGTGGAGGGGGGGGGCACACTACGGAGCCCCAAGACGGGCGTCTACGCATGCCACAACACTTTCACACATGCATCAGGAGCCGTGTGGCGTTTCGGTGGCATAGCCACGCCCCGAAGGCCACCCCGAATCCCAGTTGACCAGGAGATCTAGCCCTTTGACTTTTGCCGGACGGGCTTTGACCAGTGGTCTCTTCCACCTAGTTGCGACAGTGTCTGCCCACAGCAACATCCCCGAACACGGTCTGGACACAACCCACCACTAGATTCCCTCCGGTTCTACCGCACCCGCACGATTCCCCCTCCAAGTGACGGCGGCGGTGCCGTCCGTGGAGGGGGGGGGCACACCACGGAGCCCCAAGACGGGTGTCTACGCATGCCACAACACTTTCACACATGCATCAGGAGCCGTGCGATGTTTCGGTGGCATAGGCACACCCCGAAGGCCACCCCGAACCCCAGTTGACCAGGAGATCTAGCCCTTTGACTTTTGCCGGACGGGCTTTGACCAGTGGTCTTTTCCACCTGGTTGCGACAGGTCTGCCCATAGCAACATCCCCGAACACGGTCTGGACACAACCCACCATTAGATTCCCTCCGGTTCTACCGCACCCGCACGATTCCCACTCCAAGTGATGACGACGCTGCCGTCCATGGAAGGGGGGCCACACCACGGAGCCCCAAGACGGGTGTCTACGCATGCCACAAAACTTTCACACATGCATCAGGTGCCGTGCGATGTTTCGGTGGCATAGCTACGCCCCGAAGGCCACCCTCTAACCAGATTCCCTCCGATGTCGACCAGTTCCCCCCTTCGTGACACGGCGGCAGCGACGTCCATGAGGGGGGCAATCGATATACCATTGGGGTATGATTTTTGTTTAGACAAAGCACATTTGTATTGTAAAAAAAAGAAAATAATAAATAATACTAATAAATACAGGTATGCCTACGGTAAGGCTGTAGGCATAGCTGCGCACACCGATCTGAGGTATGCCTACGGTAAGGGCGTAGGCATAGCTGTGCACACGGTCATGGATCGATGACGTGGCGATGCACGTGGATTGATGACGTGGCAGAGAGCATGGGCCAGGCCTACGCCGACGGCTATCCCGTCGGCATATCTCTGCCACGGTAAAGTAAAAAAAATACAGGTATGCCTACGGCACTGAGGTATGCCTACGGTATGGCCGTAGGCATAGCTGTGCACACAGTCGTGGATCGATGACGTGGCGATGCACGCGGATCGATGACGTGGAGGCGTCCAGGATCGGGGATGTCAATATATCTATGCCAGCTATGCCGACGGCCTGGCCGTGAGGCATAGGCTCCACGTGGTAGCTCGTGGTAGCCCTATGCCTACGGCTAAACCGTAGGCATAGTTTTTGTCTCATTTTTTCCCCTTTTTCCTGTTTGATTTCAATGCCGACGGCCGCCGTTAGCCCTGTCGGCATAGTTCCTACGTCGTCAAACGGTCGCCTCTGACCGGGTAGGCGGGCCTCATCTAAGCCGACGGCCTCATCTATGCCGACGGCCCCCGTAGGCGTACCTTCAGAGGTCCCGGGCATTAGTATGCCGACGGCCCCCGTCGGCGTAGATCAACATGTGCCGACGGCTTTTCTATGCCTACGGCCTGCCCTAGGCCGTCGGGATATATCAATCTATGCCTACAGGGGCCGTGGGCATAGATGAGGCCGTCGGCAACTACGCTAATTCTGGTAGTGAACCAAGCGAGTTCATGACTCATTTGCTAATTCTCAACAAAGTCGCATCTAAAACCCATAAGATTTTATTAATTTAAAAAAAATAGAAAACGCATACAAGTCTTCATATATAATCAAATGATGTAAAAATTAGACGAGGCTTAGTTAATTCTCATCTAGATTAGAGCCAGCCACACCTTCTTGTGTTAAGCACTGCACCGAAAGCATCAAAACGAGATAAAACAAATGCAAATGGGAATATTATATAAAAGTTAAATGCCCTTAATTAGCAAGCATCTTATGGACAAGCATCCATCGAATCTTCCCATTTTTATTTTCCCACATGACTCTACGCAACACAAGAACACAATAAGAGACTTGGGAAGCACAACAAGTGGACAACGTACAATACACTAATGACCCCTTGCGTAGAGGTGGCCCGGGAGCTTGGGTTTCATCACTACCTGTAGCGGGAACTTGCGCGGGGTCGACAGGCCGAAGATCTCCTCCATGCTCAGCTGATCCGTCGCCACGCCATCGGGGAGCTTGCACTCAAAGCCATGCAGCAGGTTGGCGAGGCTCACATGGATCACCTTCAGTCCCAGACCATATCCGGGGCACATCCGCCGTCCGGAGCCAAATGGCAGCAGCTCGAAGTCATGCCCCTTGATGTCGATCTTGCTGCCGACGAACCGTTCTGGTATGAACTCCTCCGGTGAATTCCACACTGCCGGGTCGCGGCCGATGGACCACACGTTGATGAGCACGCGCGTACCAACGGGGATGTTGTAGCCACCGACGGAGGCGTCCTCACGGGACAGACGAGGTGCCAGCATGGGTGCCACCGGGTGCAGCCGCATGGTTTCTTTGACGATGGCCTCCACATAGGGAAGGTTGGGGATGTCGTTCTCCGTCACCCATCGTTCTCGCCCCACCACGCGGTCCAGCTCCTCTGTGGCCTTGGAGAACACCTCGGGTTTCTTGAGCATCTGCGACATGGCCCACTCCACCGTGATCGCCGTGGTTTCCGTGCCGCCAGCGATGAGGTCCTGCACGTGATCAAAGTAGTTTAGTGCAATTAATGGTTCAGAATTAGCATCAGCATAACCTGATAAGTTCCTTTAATATGCATTTTTGTGGAACATCTCTAACTGAAAAGTTCTTTTATTGTAACAGTAAAGGTCAACGGGTAACCCGGAGCTCCCTCGCCAACCTGCCCTTCTGGCTCGTATATTTGAATAACGGAAAGATGGACTGACCTGAATGAAAGCTTTGACGCCGTTCCGGTGGAGCTTGACCTCAAGATTTGGGTCGCTGGCTATCTCCAGCAGCACGTCAACCATGTCCCGTGACACGAAGCTCTCGCCCTGGAGGCGTCGCCGCTCGTTGTGGTCGTCCAAGACATGTTCCAGGAACCGATCAAACCTCTTGCTCAGCTTCTTCATCCTCCTGACGTACCCCTGCAGGTCCATCCAGTCGAGCCATGGGATGGAGTCGCCGATGTTGAGCACGCCGTTGAGGAAGAAGAGCTCGTCTATCATGCACTTGAACTCCTCGGGCGTCACGATCGCCGAGCCGTCCTCGCCCGCCGCCTGCTTCTCCAGGTACTTCCTGCCCAGCACCATGCGCGAGATCACGTTCAGGCTCAAGGTGGACAGGTGGTCCTTGAGCAGCACGACGCGGCCGGAGGCCTCGTGCAGGCCGCGCAGGAGGGCGCGCATCTCCTCGCGCCGGATGTAGGCGTACGACTCGAGCCGCTTGGCGCTGAAGAGCTCGGTGAGGCACACCCTGCGCGCCTGGCGCCAGTGCGCGTTGTACGGGGACCATGTGATGGTGCTGTTATCGTAGGCGGTGTACTTGCCGGCGGCGGTCCTGGGCCGGTCGGTGAACGCCACGTCCTGGGTCTTGAGGAAGAACTTGGCCATCTCGGCCGAGGAGCCGACGACGACGGGGAAGGACCCGAAACGGAGCTGCATGAGCGGGCCGTACTGCCTGGAGAGCGCGTGGATGGAGCGGTGCGGGAGCGTGCCGATGAGGTTGAGGTTGCCGATGATCGGCCATGGCTTGGGACCCGGCGGGAGGTTGCAAGTGCCTTTGCGGCGGAAGACAACCGTGAAGAAGAGAATGGTGGCAAGCACGACGGCGAGGAAGGGCGCCCATGGTGGTAGCTCCATTGAGATTTGAGAGTGGGTGGCGTCCGAGCAATTCCTGAGCTTCTGACTTCCTATTATTAAGTGGCTGGCCAAGTGACCGATCAACCGCTGACGAGCCATCGCGGAGTTAATAACTACGCTCTCTTAGTCAAAAAGAAACTGAACTGGTTAGTCTTGTGTCAGTTTCCTTCTAAAAATTAGATGAGGTCCCAAGCACATGATGCATCAGACAAGGACGCTTCCCGCGTCATCGTGTAATACGTCTGCCTATGCGCAAAAGCATCAATCACCATACGTCCGCTGCAGGTTCTGACGTAATTAGTTGTGTTCTTGTGATAGGTTAATGTTAAGGAGGTCTAAGAGCAATTTATTCCACGACTTATAAAGGAGGGGCGATGAAGGCAATGTGTCTTCGGATCGCTTAGTGTTTGTAGTCGTCGTTAGGTGGTCTATGAATTTGGATGTAATTTTTTATATTTAGTGTTCCTTATA
Organism: Aegilops bicornis; assembly: GCA_021605145.1. NCBI lineage: Eukaryota > Viridiplantae > Streptophyta > Magnoliopsida > Poales > Poaceae > Aegilops > Aegilops bicornis. The sequence goes on along the minus strand of CM038670.1, from coordinate 720,404,561 downwards.
CTATGACAGATGATGAATTGATTGGAAGGATTCCCGCGAAAAAGATCGTTTAGGAAACTAACCCAACTAGTCCTTCTCCCAAACCTATAATCCCTCAAATATTTTAAAAGTTATCCCTCATAGCTTACCCATACGGGTCAAATAAATTGGAGCAGACAGAAATGAATTATCCTCAAATCCCTTTCTCTTCATCTCAGCCGTATTCATGGTGCAGCCACAGGTGCGCCGCCCCGATTAGACCCGCCCGGCTATAAAGGCAGCACGCCGCCATGCCAGAGCCAAACCCTAGGCGCGCCACCCTATTTTCCTTTGGATTACCCCCAACCCACGCCGCCCGCGAGCACCAACGAACACCCCGCCACCATATATACCTTGGTGCGCAGCCGCCCAACATACTACACCAAGCTCTCCGCCACCCGTCAGGCACAAATCACGATGGAGGTAGTTGCGGGGCATCGCCGCTTGCGCCGAGCCGAGCTCCTTGAAGTAGGAGGAAGATGTTGAGGAGATGGAGGAGGAAGCGTTGAGGTGGAGGGCGCCGTGTTAGTCTTGTGTTAGTTTCCTTCTAAAAAAATTAGATGATGCATCACGCGTGATGCAATAGACAAGGACGCATCATGCATCATCACTGAATATCTCTAACGGCTTGAATTCGTCTTTTCTGATACTATTCACATTTGGACTTTTCTTTTTTGTTTCTCAATGTGTATTTTGAGTTTGGATTTGAATTTTTAGGTGTTGTGGACACATATGTTGTAAAAATTCACGAATGTTTTTTGAGGTTTTTGAAAATCTTAAATTTGAATTTTTCTTAATTGATAACACGGGAGCATGTAAGAGTTGGGTGCATTTGAACTCGAGAGCAGAAACTCCACGTCTCATACCTTTGCAGAAGTTCAACAATATATATACAACATACGCTATTTCCTCTACATACATGATATAGAAGGGTTGTGTTGGGAAATCCAATATGGCTCCCGAGCTCAGCTACTCTCTATATCAGGACCACTCAGCTGCTTCAAGATTGATGAAGGAAGGAGTATTTTAGTCTGTGTTCCTCATCATAAATCATGTATATGCTTGTCCCTGTTTCCCACCTGTCAAATCCTGTCGATAGGCCTGATCTTATAAACAGTGCATGTCAGTCTATGGTTCCTCTCTCTCACCAATTTTATATTCGCAGTAACATCTCTCCGTTCTGCATTGATTGCCTTGACTAGTACTAGCATCTTTGAATTTGAAATTTTCTATGCATCACAGCACACCGGCTGCTAACTAGAGTGGCGAGACACACTTGAGACATTATTAGTGAATTTTAGATAGTTCACATTAAACAGATGAGGGAAAAACTACGACAAAATATCACACTGCAAATGTCTTGCCGAATATGATGGTTTACGTACAAAGACATAGTGCACAACCCAACACAGCAGAAGATGTAGTGTCAGTTTGCATTGCAAAAATGGGACAAGTAAGTATTTGTATTATAATCTAAAAAAAATAAGTAATCCTCTTCACATATAGTATTCCATAGGCACAGTAATGAACAAACTGTCATGTTCCGTCAACTAAATTGGACAATGAACAAAGACCTTTTCCTTTTTCTGATTTCTGTTCCTAGACAAACAAAGGACAAATACAGATTTGCCTGGTATCCCAGTTAGATCCTAATTAGCACCAGATTAACACAGACTATTGTACCATCAACATAAAAAATATTTCACACAATCAAACCTAAATACCGTCTTGCCGCCCGGTCTTTTAATTAATTGTTGAAGACACAGACATGAACAGAATGCACATCAGATGGATCATGCAGTAAAACACTTTGCACTAAATGACTTGACATAGTTTGTGAACAAAACAAAATGGTTTGGACATCAGAATTTGTTCATACCACATCTACACAAACCAATTTGTCATTATATTAAACAAAAAGCTCCACCGTCCAGCATCACTAATGTTGGCTGATGCTAGTAATAAATTAGCCGATTCAAAAATATGTGCTAAAATTACATGTACACTGCACCAAATCAACCGCTTTCACACTAATTGAAAGGAAGGAGATCAGAAACAGAGGGGCATTATCAAGCAAATGAGGAACTGCACGTACGAGTGCTGCATGCGCCCCATGGGGTATGGCTGGAGTCGAAGGATGCGCCGGATCCATCTCCATAAGCTGGACACGAAGATTACGTCGGATCCACGCCCCATGTCCACCAGAGTACAGGGGCACCCGATCCATGCGCTCTGTCCGCCGGAGTCGAGGAGGGAGATTACAGATCGGGCACCCCAGCAGGTGCGTCCATGGAAAGCAAACTTCTCCTCTCCCCTCCGGCCACAACGCTTCATCACCGCTGGCTACGAGCCTCCTCGCCGGCAGCTAGAAAGAACATCAGCTCGATCCACATCTTGGAAGGAGTCTATGGAGACGCCAGATCCATGCTCCTGGCCGCTTGAGAGTATGAACAAATCAGAGCGAGTCTGACCTGCATGGCCAAGGCTCCAAGCGCGGTCGGCCCGGTCGCCGGCACGAACTACAGAGAGACCGGCGGTGGTCGTCGGCATGAACGAGGGAGACAGAGCTCGTTTGGGGGCAGAAATCATGAAGAGGGACGAAAGGGACGAAAGGATAGCGTCAAATCTGTACCGCTGGGGGCCACCAAGCCTGTATTTCCTTCGTATCCTGATTCGTATATCTCATGAAATGGAAAAGTGGCACAGATCCTAGATATCTGGGCGGCCCAGATAACGAGCTCAGCTGAGCTCGGGAGCCAAATAGCCACTCTCGGTTGTGTTACGCTGCGGCTGTAAATTATAGCACAGAAGCATGTGTTCCTAAATAAAATAGCATCTGATTACCTTGCTGTCAAGAGGACGAATCACTGTTGGCCTTAGGGCGTGAGAGGATTCATTCTTAATGTGAACTTCCCCTTCTACCTGCGAGCAAATATTAGAAGTGTGATGTGGTTTAGTACATCATAAAACTTGAAGATAAAATGCAGATACAGTTAAGGTGTTCTCAAAATCTTACACTGGTGTTTTAGAAATCATCTCGTTAACATACGTCGCAATCTCAACTTAGATAATGCAGGCATATAGAAATAGGCTATGGCATTAATAATTCCCTCTGCCAAATTATTTAACTAGGATATGGCTGGCAACTGTAGAAATGCCGTGATGTCATTTCAGCAACATACTGTGAAGGTTGAACGAAATTTCTTGCCAACATCGGTAAGATTTGCTAAAATTCGGGAAACATCCCATTGTCATCACATATACATAGGCAAAACAAGCTTAAGTTCTCAGTCCTACATATCAGGATGAATAACTAGTTACCCTCTTACGACGACAGAAAAAGCATGACAAGAGATTGCACATCTAAAACTAGGATCCATAGATATGATTGCAGGATCGGCGAGCTAAAGGCAGAAACAATTGCAGGTATGTACTCCAAGCATCAGCCGATCAGGTTCAATCTGCAAAACAAGAACAATTCAAAGAAAATAAATGCCCAAATAAGTCAAAAGGTGCAGAGTGAAAAAAGAAATGTCGAATGTGCTTTTTGGAGAAAGAAACACCGATGCATGTAGAGTTTTGACTATCAAGTCCTTTTTATGCTTGTAAATTTCATGGAAAGGATTATTTTTGCGACGGTTGCAAAAGGAGATGTTCAGTGCTATAAAATGTTGCTGGTTTACACCACAAAATTTGTTCATTTAGTGCTAACAAATGCTCTTCTCCGCAGAAAATCTACAGGCATATAAAAACTACAACAGTCATGTGCATAACATTTATTCCAGATTTTTTTTGACACTTAATTATTATTATTTCGATCAAAACATTTAATTATTATTATTTTACTGTTTACCACAGGAGCATGTGAGCTCAGGTGCCATTTCCCTGCTTTCAGTAAATGGCATACTCTTGAAAAAAAGGTTTTTTTTTTAAATTTCATGCCTCGGCGATTAAGGAGGCATATTTGGGCATTTCAGATGGCATTACCATCTCACTGAGTCAGTTCATTATGCGGGGAAGGGTGACATTGCCCTGAGTAAACAATTTACAGCTGCAAAACATCATCAAAGCTCGCTTCATTTCATTCCTCGCATGGCATGTAACAAGAAAAGGTCGGGTTCAGATACTTGGTCACAAGTCAATAGCAGCTACATATCTCCCACAGCCAAATCAGTTTACTGAAAGGATATTACCTGTTGGAAACTTGGTGGTACCGCTGGTTCACCCATTTCGATTTGGTAAGCCACCAGTTGCCATCATCTTCTGCATAGCACTCATTGTATTCATCACTCTTGCCAAGTCCTCCTGGAGCTTTTTCTGACTTTCCTCCATCACTATCACCCTCTTCCTTAGAGCGTCTGCCTCATCTTCAGCCCTTCTTTTAGCCCTGACAGCTTCCGAGACTGCACTTTCCTCGGAGTTTTTGGGGCGACTTTCCTCTGTTACTACCACCTTATTTCTCAGTGTGGAGACTTCATCTCCAGCCTTTCGTTTGGCCCTTGCAGCTTGCGTGTCTGACCTTTCCTGCAGGTCTTTGGGGGAGGGCCCAGGTGTATGCCTGCGTGCACTAACCCTCCTGTTTGCACCGATGGCAGGTGCATAGTCGTCTCCTGAGCCTTCTGGACTCTCAAGAGATGGGTCACCAGATCGTGACTGCACAGTGAGCAAGGGCAGATTGTTTTTTCATTCAAGGAATGTATGAATAAATCATCCACATAGAAAACATATAAATAAGAGACCTCTTCCTGACGCATCCGCGCAAAGCTCTTGGATCCGGTTTTATTGATATAGGTTGATTTGGCTCGAGAAGCTTTAGATGCAGCACTTCTGGCCTGTGTTTAAAAGCATATATCAATCATCCAAATTATCCAAAATGTTTACTCCCTCCCGTTTCAAAATAGATGTCTTTTCAGAGTTGGGCAAAGAATTAAGTTTTGGTGAAATGTCTATATTGCCCATATCTTCTTTCCTCCATTAATTACCATTTTTCCACCAAAGCAAGGTATGCAAGCACAAGAGGAGTTAACTATCTCTTTTCTGCTGACATTGATTAAGGGCAAAGTAGAAACACAATGACTTAAATTGCATTGGAAGTGTAGAAGTACAAGTATTTTGAGAAAAATGGAGGCAAAAAGGGCATCTATTTTGAAATGGAGGTAGTAGTACATTGTTGAAACAAATGAAGAGAATGCACAGCACTACCTTTGCCTTTTCGGTATTCCAATATGCAACAAGGACTCGCCATTGTTCTTTTGTGACACGAGGATCTCGATCAGCAAGGCGTTCCTCTTCGGTTGTATGAGAATCATAGTGTTTCCGTTTTAAATAAGATTTCCAAACCCGCCACTTGTTTCTTATTGACCTCAGGACCGACAACTCGTGAGGTGGATCAACATCAAATTTAAGCTATACCAAAGAACAAGGAGTGTGAAAAAAGTTAACAGGCAGGGAAAAGACCAACATTAGCAATGAATACCTTAATAATGTGCCACATAACATCCTTGTTCTCCTTTGGAATATTTTTCCAACTTATATACGTGAGAGGTGCCAATATTCCATCTCGTGCTAGTGCGCCTAGAAAGTTAATCAACATGTTTGCATTTTCTCCAATTGGCAGGCCCGAAGTGTTCAAGGAGATTGGCACACGTACACCCTCAGGCAAGGTCCACATTTTGACACAAAGATTACCTCCTGCTTTGTGTCCCTTTTTACCTTGTTCCTGCTCCTCAGAATCAGTTATATCGTGCAGGAATACCTTATTGGAACCCTCAGGCATCAGACGGTCATGAAACACATTATATTTCTTCTTGGCAAGGGCCCTTCTGACCTCTAGAGGTAATAACCGACAATAATTCCGCGCGAAATGCTCAGGGTCAGACATATCAGTATTTGAAGGAGTTCTTGTTAAATCAAGGTCATCTAGTTCATCAGAGATTTCTTGAGGCAACTTATGCGCAGACGGTGTGCTAGGGTAAAGACCAGCGCTCATTCTACCAGTGTCCGGATAGTCAGGATCAGACATGCTTCCATCTGGAGATACAGCATCATCGTTCTCACTTTCTACAGATTCAGTGTCTGTCATGGCAACTGACACTTCACAATCTGGAGATGCAGGACACTGCTGAAGAGGCTCCCAGTCAATCGATTCGTCATTCATAGCATCTGCTGGCACTTGGACATTAGGACCAAAACCCTGCAGGTCACCAGGGTCACTTTCTAGAGGTTCATTTTCTATAGCAGCAGCTGAATCTTTGGCCAAACGTTTACTACGTCTAAGCAGAAGCCCTGCATTTGATGAAGCTATTGAGCCTTTTCTATTCTTCTTCTGAGTCCAACCACTAGTCTGCTTGGAAACATTAACTTCAATCTGCCCCTTCTGGGTTTCATCATTAGGGCGTACATTTTTCTGTTTTAGATCAGCCATCTTATTTGGAGCCGCAACCTGTTCCCGCTCCTTAAGAGTCGAGCTGTTGCCAGGCCTCTCATTAGCCTTACTTTGACGCTCAAAGTCGACCTGGGTTCCATGACTACCGCTATCAGAGGTCTGTCCTTCTGCCTGCTGTATAATGTGGTTCAGTGGTTCTAGATGTCTCTTCTTGCCAATAGTCTTAGCATTAGCTAACTTTGATTTTTTCTGCTTGCTACTACACGATGCAGGAAGAGACCACATGGCTTCTCTATTAGTTGCAGGACTGATATGCTCACGAATTGCCTGATTTGTGGTCGATGCCTTTCTCTTCTCTACATTAACAGAGTTGGGTTCAACAGCGCATCCAGTTGGCCAAATGCTCTCCCTCGAAACTGTTTTATTGATCATCTCAGGAGATGCCTCTTCTCCATGTTTTGGTTGGTCGACAGGTGGATGAACCACCCCATCAAGATCCAGACAGTATAACTGACTGCCTTCTGCATGAACCACCGCATCATGAAAAGGCTGTTTGTGCACCTGCTGTATGATCTGAGCAGGAGTCTCCGTATGCCTCTCCCCTATACTTACAGTTTGGGGGCTAACGGAGCATCCGACTCTCTGGTTTCTACGGGTTGCAGTAGCCTCATCTATCAGTTCAGTATGTCTCGCCTCTCCATAAACTTCATGGCTGAGAAGTCCATCCTGTATCTCCTCTGAATGAGTGACTCTATGCAAGCGTGCCAGCTGTGCTCGCTTTGGCTGAATAGTGTAACCAGGGTGCTGATCATTTACATGATCTCTGACCTCATTTAGAGGCAAAGCTTGTCTCTCCTCGTTGCCTACAATACGACGGCCAAGGGGCGGTCGATTTCTCTGAAGGCTATTATTTGCAACGGTCTCATTTGCCACATGTATTTGTTCTCCATCAATCATATGATCAGTATACCCCTGTTGTTCATCAGGTTCTGCTCGTGGCAGCCCTGCGCGCGTAGCATAACTAGGACGCTCTTGCCATTTCTGCATCACAGGTAAAGAAAGGTGTGCCCTATTTAGGGAAATAAGGTCGATGGATCATCCAGATCTCCGACCAACTGAGCTAGACAGAGTATATGAAATCACGAAATGAGGAGGAGAAGGCTCTTTGTTCTACACCTATATAAACCAGCGTGAGATGAAGATGGTAATAGATTCCAATTGAATTGCAATTTTTTCGACTGTGCAATACCAAATCCACAACCCAACATAATCGAGATGTATATATATACCTCCCGAGCAGCAACAATCGGTGGGACAGATGCGGCGGCGAGCGGCACGACGGCCGCCTCGGCGGAGGAGAGGATGTAGTTCCGGAGGCGCGCGGAGTTGACGGCCAGCTCGGCGCCGCAGAGCGGGCAGACGCAGCGCGATAGCCCGACCGGCACGCTGAGGAGCTCGCCGCAGGCGCCGCACGGAAGCCTGGCCCCGCGCGCGTCCGCGGCGCCTCGCGGCAGGGGCAGCGCCCTCCGCCGGGGCGGCGGCATGAGCTCCGGAGGGAGCGACTGCGCCGTGCCGCAGTCGGGGCAGACGAACTCCGTCAGCCCCCGTTCCACCTCCAACGTCTCCTCGCACCCCGCGCAGCGCACCTCCAAGAACTCCTCGGCCGCCGCCGCCGTGGCTAGCGGCGGTGGCGCCATTGCCTTCGAGCTAGGGCGTCATTTCTATTTCGGCGGCGGGGGGAGGAACGCCGATGGCTGGCACGGTCACAATCTCACACACTAGTTTAGGCATGGGCTAAAATATTGGCTACTAAAACCTCCCGTAAAGTTTCCAATAAATCTTTTTTTTAAACACGAGCTCGTACTTACCCACATACACTCATCAGAAGGCACACGGGGCTGAAATATATTCAGAAAAATACAAACACCGGATAATGAAAATGGAGTGGAAATTTTTATGCAGACGTAAACAAAAACAGAACTTCGTTTTATGCGGACAGAAGTGAAAAATGGAAACAAAGAGGCAACATGAAAACAAAAGTGAAAATTAAAAAAATGGATTTTTTTTATGCGGACATAAACAAAAACAGAACTTCGTTTTCCGGCTGAAGAGACATGGAAATGAAAGTTTCCATTTCCGTTAATATGATTTTTTTTGTTTCTATATAGGCATATGGATACTTTGTAGCTTAACCATCAAACATCACACAATTATACAATTAGCAAAATGGCTCATGGGTGCCAACTTCTAGTACCATACAAGGAAGTTAGACCTGATTGTAACCTCAATGAAGGTTGAGCCTAAAATTCCCCCTGATAGATTATTTTATGATGTTACAATGTGTTTTTCTTGTAAGAGGATGACTTGATACACTATGTTTTGCTTATATATGGATTTTGTCCTTCTGATTGCCACAAATGTGTCTGTGTTGTCAAAGTTGGAAAAAAATATGCACAAATGCATATCTTCTAATATAATTAACATAATATTTTGTAGTCTGACTTCTCGATGTTTCTGTATTTGTTTCTGCTTTCATAAAGAAAATACAGAAACAAATATGGTAGCACCAATTTCATCCATTTTCGCTCCGTTTTCATCCCAATGCATATCTTCTAATATAATTAACATAATATTTTGTAGTCTGACTTCTCGATGTTTCTGTATTTGTTTCTGCTTTCATAAAGAAAATACAGAAACAAATATGGTAGCACCAATTTCATCCATTTTCGCTCCGTTTTCATCCCTAGTGTCAAGTCTAGGATTTTAACTCTGATGGACTCAAGATATCACTGTTCCTCTGACCATCCAACCGCAGGTTGGTTCACAGTTACCGATAAGTCTTGGCATTACAAAGATTAACTTACTAACACATTGGCTAGCCGAAAGTTCGTGGCTAATACACAAGCAAGCCAAGAGAATTTGGCTACGAGTTGATTAATTATCAACTTACCATGGTCCTCTCACAAGACTTGGCAATTGTTTTTGTAAATTTTGGAGTTGTAGAATTTTGGTATGCCAAAGTATTGACTAGCTAATTTTTGGCTTGCAACCAAGCATGACCAAAATGCAACGAAAAAAAATCCAAAGAGAAGTTTGAACTTACAAATCTACCTCAGTGCGCAGAAGCCAGTTTTTTTACATCTCATCCCCACCGCCTTTGCACATGAAAATGCTTTCATTTATTTCCGTATATCATATGGTGATCGTGAATGCAATGAGGTATTGCGTAGCAGTTTGTGTAAAAGGTTTTGATGGCATATATTTCTTTACAGAGGAAGTAGTACGCGATGGATATTTAAATGTATGAACTATGGTATTTGACTCGATTTGAATTGTGACTTATTCATATGTTTTATATTGAATCATTAACTTACTAAAATCAATTAACTTAAACCCTATCATGGTTTCATATAGTTGTTCTGCATTTTGGGGATTTTTAAAATTGATGGGAAATCGGGTGTAGACACCATGAGACGCTACCCCACAAAAAATTCATGAAAAAGAAGTGTCATGTGAAAAAAAACATGTGTACTTCTTTTATCTATTGTCTTGTTATTTTCTCTACTACACAAATGCTTTTACTGTTCTCATGGTAGCAGTATTTACACTCAGAAATTGTTTCAGGTTATTTGAGCACTCTAAGAGACAAAGCCACTCTCTGAACCTTAGACTAGTCCTAACTCCAATGTTCCATAAAATTCTGAAATAATTCACGAACATAGGGAATATTGCAAATGATAACCTACAAAGATGCATACTAAATATATGGCACTTCATGTTTCTTTTTGAGTTTTGTTCAAAGCAAAGGCAACATGGATTTATTTATCCCTCCTTTTTTATGAGCTTTGCAAGTTATCGTTTCATAGCATTCCTTACATCCATGAATATTTTTCACATTTTCTACAAAAAACCGAAATAGAAAAAATAACTATCCATACCGAGGGTGTGGTTCATGTTAAATGGTTTAGAAAAGTGTAGGGTTATTGCAAAAGATTTCATAGTTTAGGTAGGAGTGTTAGAGTGCAAAGCTTATAATTCATTTCATCGAAACAAAACATTCCACGTTGTAGCTTAAATAAGATAGAGCAAATCCGGTGACTAGCGACATGATGTAACTCAACCTCAGTTCCATCTAACATCAGCATCAGCAATCTCAGTCCTATTGGAACAGAGTGATCTACAATTTGCATCTTCCAACTAGGATAGCGCCTTGGTGGAGAGCGGAGGGATAGGGGCGTGCGACGGCAGCACCGCAGTGAATCCTGAAGATATGTATAGGGCACATCTCACTCAGCTTGGGGCTGAGCTCCAAGCATGTGTCATGGAAGATATGCCAAGGTTTTAAGGATACCGCAAATGGCAGAACATAGGAACAAATCTACTCATGCTCAGCTTAATATTTAGTTGGAATCATTTTCAGCTTCTTTATGTTGGATAAACAGCAACTAGTATTCACTAAGGGCCAAAGGCCATTACATATACATATGTGGTAAAGTGCAGGAATCCCCTTATACAATGGGGAAGAACCGAAAAGGGAGGGACTATACACATCTAACACCCCCCCCCCTCAAACTCATGGTGGATCAACAACACTGAGTTTGGAGAGAAGAAAATCATGTTGCGCTCGAGTTTGTGCCTTCGTGAAGAAGTTCGCCAACTGTAACTCAGAGGGCACATAGTGAAGAGCGAGAGTCTGATCCTGCACAGCAGCACGCACAAAGTGGGCATCCACACCAATGTGCTTGGTGAGCTCATGCTTCACCGGGTCACGCGCAATACTGATAGCACCGGTACTGTCTGACAATAAGGGAGTCGAGGTAGTAGCAGACACACCAAAATCTTCAAGTAACCACCGTAACCAGATCACCTCATTCGTCAACATAGCCATGGCTCGCAACTCAGCCTCTGTACTGAGCGAGAGACGGCAGTATGTTTCTTTGTCTTCCAGGCAATGAGAGAGCCACCAAGAAAGACACGGTAAGCAGACAACGAGCGTCGATCAGAGGGATCACTAACCCATGTAGCATCAGAGTAGGCCTGGAGCTCAAGAGAGATGGAGCGGGGAAAGAAAAGGCGATGAGAGATCGTGCCACGAAGATATCGAAGAACACGGAGGAGATGACTATAGTGGACAGAGGTGGGTGCTGAAACAAACTGACTCAATATGTGAACAGGATAGGAGATATCGGGACGCGTAACGGCAAGGTAGACAAGGCTGCCAACAAGGTGGCGATGGCGAGTGGGATTAGGAAGAGGGTCACCATTAGAGGCACGAAGCTGAACATTGAGCTCCATAGGAGTCACAACAGTGCGCTCATCACCAAGAGTAGCACGATCGAGAAGATCCTGAATATTTTTTCCTGGGATATGTAGAAGCCATCAGAGGTCGAGGAGATCTCAATCCCAAGAAAATATCAAAGTGGACCAAGATCATTCATGAGGAACTGGTCGCGAAGACAGGCCTTAACAAAGGCAATGTAGTCAGAGTCATCACCGGTGATGATCATGTCATCAACATAGAGAAGGAGAAGAGTACGACCACGTGGAGACATGTGAACAAACAACGCGGGATCATGATCACTGGGCAAGAAACCAGCTGCAGTCACCATAGAGGCGAAGCGCTCGAACCAGGCACGAGGGGCCTGTTTAAGACCATAGAGGGAGCGGCGAAGTCTACAGACCATATCATCAGGAGCATAGTACCCCGGTGGTGGCTGCATATAAACCTCCTCACGCAACTCACCATTGAGAAAGGTGTTCTGAACGTCAAGCTGAGACACAGGCCAATGACGAAGAGAAGCCACAGCAAGGAGAGTGCGAACAGTGGTCATGTGAGCCACATGAGCGAAAGTCTCGTCATAATCACGCCCTTGTTCCTGCTGAAAGCCACGAGCCATAAGACGAGCTTTGTAACGCTCAAGAGAACCATCGGAGCGGGTCTTAATCTTATAGACCCACTTGCACATGATGGGACGAACACCAGAAGGAGGAGAAAAAAGACCCCACGTGCCATTGCGCTCAAGCGCCGCAAGCTCCTCGGCCATCGCAAGCTGCCATTCAGGCTGAGTCATGGTAGCCCGATAGGTGTTGGGCTCAGCAATAGCAGAAAGACCATATCGGTCAGGAGAATAGTGATCAGGTGGGCGACAAGGCCTAACGCGAAGGTTATGGACCGGTGTAGGCGTGAGAGGAGGTGCACCAGAGGTAGAGGGCACGTCAGTAGGATCATCCACGGCACGAGGACGATGAGTGTAGTGGAGAGGAAAAGGGGAGTGAGGACGAAAAACTGGGGAGGAGGGTGGGGAGGGAGATGACGAGGGAGAGGAGGAGAAGGGAGGGGATGGTGGAACCGGTGGTGTAGGGAGACTCATCGGGGGAGAGGGAAGAACAGGGGGCACAGAGGGAGATGTGTCGAGAAGGAGAAGGAAGGAAATATCGTCCACGGAAAAGCTCGAGGAGGAGGGACGCGGATAGTAAGAACGAGACTCATCAAAAGTCACATCATGCAAAATGCGCAGTCGGCGGCCGACAGGATCCCAACAGCGATAGCCCTTGTGCTCGTCACTGTAGCCAAGGAAAACACACTCAACTGACTGAGCAGTCAACTTGGTTCGCTCTCGCGGAGCAAGAAGAACATAGCACACGCATCCAAACATACGAAGAGCAGAGTAGTCAGGAGAGCGACCAGAGAGACGCTCCATAGGAATGCCACCCTTCAAGGCAGCCGATGGTTGAATGTTGATGAGGTGGGTGGATGCGGAAACGGCCTCATCCCAAAAATGGGGTGGAAGAGAGGCGGCAATCATCATCGCCCGAGCCGTCTCAAGCAAATGGCGATGTTTGCATTCAACAATGCCATTTTGAGCATGGGCACTAGAGCAAGAGAATTGGGCAAGAGTACCCTTCTCCGCAAGAAAACCACGCAACAGGTGAGAGATATACTCTCCAGCTGAGTCAGCATGGAAGATACGAACAGGCGTGGAAATTTGAGTGCGAACCATGGCAACAAAACGCTTGTATATGGGGAGAACCTCGCTGCGAGATTTCATACAATAAAGCCAAGTGTAGTGAGAGAAATCATCAATAAACAGAACATAGTAGCGATGACCCCCTTTCGAGTCAAAAGGAGCAGGGCCCCATACATCAGAATGAACTAAGTCAAAGGGACGCTGAGATACAGACTCACTGGTAGGATAAGGTAACTGAGTCTGTTTGCCAAGCCTACAACCATCACAGTGCAACGAAACATCACCAGAGACAGATCCTAAGACGCCTTGTTGTACTAATGAGGACAAGCGAGAGCCGCAGGTGTGACCAAGTCGATGATGCCACTGCTGGAAGGACGCAGAAGAGGAGGCAGCAAGAGCATGTGAGCTGGCATATGTGGTAGCAGCGGAAGGAACACGAAGCCAGTCAACCTCCCAAAGGCCCTCGGACTCACGGCACTGAGGGCCAGCGCCAACCAGAGCCTGAGTGCGATGATCCTGAATAGAACAAGAGTCGGCATCAAGAATGACACGACAGACAGAATCAGTAAGTTGAGCAGCGGAAAAGAGATTCATGGTAAGTCGAGGAATGTGAGAAACACTACGAACCGAAAAAGACGGAGTGGAAAGGATGCCACGACTAGTAACAGGAAGAGGTGTGCCATCAGCAGTGAGAACATTAAGGGGAAAATCAAGAGGGCGAAGAGAAGATAAAGCAGAAGAATCCGAAGACATATGAAATGAAGCTCCAGAATCCAGAACCCATGAGGATGTACCTGACTAAGTAGTCTCCGACGGGGGCGGAGTGGTGGCGGTAGTCATAGTGGCAACAGAACTCGTCGAGGGAGAACCAGAGGAAGCCAACATGCGCTTGAGCCGCACAATATCTTGGTCAGTAAGCGACGAAGTCGAGGAAGACACACGAGTCCCAGTAGAAGAAGAGCGCTTCAGGTCTCTCCGCTTCTTGTGACAATCAGACTCTGGGTGACCTGGCCTGTTGCAGTAGCCACAGAAGGTGTGCAAGCGCGACCGACCCTCTCCTGACGAAGCCCCCCTGGAGGTGTGGGCAGGAGCGGTGGAGTGGTGAGGCGAGCAGACAACACAGGAGCTCGGGCAGCAAGAACAGTGGGAACCACAAGCAGGCCAGCAGAACGAAGGAGTGTCTCCTCAGCACGAAGCTCAACAAGCACCTCCGAAAAAGGAACACGACCACGAGCAAGCAGGTGAGCACGCCGAGGCTCAAACTCTGGACAAAGGCGAGATAAGAACTCATGGAGGCGATGAAACTCCAAGTCTGACCGCACAGTCTGGCAACAACGGCAAGTACCACAGACAACTATCCTGAGAGAGTCAAGCTGACGCCAGATAGCAGAGCTCTGTGAGTAGAACTCATCAACAGAAGAGTCACCCTACTGAAGAGCGTGCTCCTGGCGCACCACAGATAAGTAGAGAGCATCACCAGATGGTTGATATTGCTGACAAAGATAAGCTCACATCGCAGCAACAGTATCGAGACCCATGAACTCAGATGCAAACTGAGGTAAGGCACTCGCAGTGAGAACAACAGTAGCTCGAGCATCATCATTGCACCACTGAGTGTAAGCAGACAGATCATCCCGGTAAGCAGAAAGAGCATCTGAGTAGGCGGATAGTTGCTGATCATAAGCATCAACTGGAGCATCATCAAGGGCCTTGGCTGTATCCCGATCAGCTTGAGAAGCATCAACAGCAAGGACAGGCGGCACTGGTGGGAGAGGAGCCACAAGAGCAACAGGGCAAGGCGGACAGGGAACCTCACCAGAGAGAACGCCCCACGGGAGAAGACCGCGCATGTGGATGCACATGAAACCCACAAACTCCGCGTAGTTGGCGCCATCAAATATCACCGAGCACCGAGGAACAACCACATAGCCCGACGAAGACATGACGAGCTCAATTTTTTTAGGTCAACTACGCTGCTGAGTCAACCACCCCGAGCCCCAGCCAGAGAGGTAGAACGCAAACCCAAGCGAGAGGCGCTCGAGCGAATCCGAGGCGGGGACGCCGAGCACGGGACGAGAAGTCCCCGGCTGAATCCGAGGTGAGGACGCCGAGGCGGAGCAAGGAGCGGCGGCGGCCGATCGGCTGTGAGGCGGCGCTTGGCCGGGTCCTAGCTCGGGCGGCGGCAGACGGGCAGCCGGCGTGAAGCGGCGGCTGCCCAGCAGAGGAGGCGGCGGCTGCTCAAGCCGCTTCGGGACGGGCAGCCGGCAGAAGGCAAGCGGTCCGGCAGAGGAGGCTGGTCGAGCCGAGCCGAAAGCGGCGCGAGAGGCGGCAAGAATCGGTCGGGCGCGATCCGCGACAAGGTGGCTGCCAGCAAGAGGCGACGGTGACGGGGCCAAGGCAGCCGGATCCGCGTCGGGAAGGGCAGGTTGAAATGAATCGGGAGAGAAGCTAGCACGGAGTTGCAGCATGCGGGAGAGAGGGGAACTTAACATCTGATACCATGTTGGATAAACAGCAATTAGTATTAGTATTCACTGAGGGCCAACGGCCATTACATATACATGTGTGATAAAGTGCAGGAAGCCCCTTATACAATGGGGAAGAACCGAAAAGGGAGGGACTATACACATCCAACACTTTACATGTGTACATCAGAGCAAACAAGCCAACAGATCATTTGGGTCTTAATATGACCTTCCATTTTGACAGATATAACCTTCCATAACATATACAAATTGAGATGTGGCATTAATATTTCCCTCTGCCAGGTTATTTGACTATGCTGTGGCCGACAACTGAAGAAATACCATGGGGTCACTTCAGCGACATGCTGTCAAGTTTGAAAACAAAGTTCCTTAACGACATTGGTAAATTTTGCTTATGTTTGGGCAACACTCCTTTGTCATCACATACATCAGCAAAATATGATTAGTTCTCTTTTCAGTCCTACATATCAGGATAGACAACTAGTTGCCCTCTTACAACAGTGCAAGAAACATGACAAAAGATTGCGATCATATGGGTGAAATGTGACCACTTCTACCCGAGAGAAACCATAAATGGTGCCTATAAAACTAAGATCCGGCTAAAAGGCGAACACTACTGCCGCTTTGTACCCCAAGCATCAGTCGATCAGGTCCAATCTGCAAAACAAGAATAGCCCGATAAGTCAAACGCACACAGATTGAAAATAAAAACACCGTAGTGCTTTTCTCAAAGAGAGAAAAACAGCAAGGCATGTAGACTCCCTAGTCCTTTTTGTGCTTGTAAATTTCATGGAAAATGTTATATTGCACTATGTGCAAAAGAGAAGTCCCGTGCTATAAAATTTTGCCGATCACCACAAAATTTGTTCCTTTGGACTAAAAAATGCTCTTTTCCCCATGAAATTTTGCATGCATATAAGAAACTACAACAGTCAGTGCGGTTTTCTTTTCACTATTTTTTTGACAATTCAGTTATGTTTATTTTACTGTTCACCGCAGGTGCATGTGAGCTCAGGTGCATTTCGCTGCTTTCAGTAAACCGCATACTCTTAACATTTTGGGGTTAATTATTTTTATTTCACAGCTCGGCTCTCGAGGAGGCGTATTTGGACATAATGAGATGGTATTACCATCTCATCGAGTCTGCATTTGGACATATGAGATGGCATTGCCATCTCATCGAGTCCGTTGATTATGCGAGGAAGGATGACGTGGCCCTGAGTAAACAATATGCGGCTCCAAAACATCATCGGAGTTCGCTTCATTTCGTTCCTGGAACATAACAAGAAAAGGTCTGGTTTAGATACATTGTCGCAAGCCAATATCAGCTACATATCTCCCACAGCCAAATCAGTTCACTAAAAGGATTTTACCTGTTGGAAACTTGGTAGCATCACTGGCTCATCCGTTATTCCATTTGGTAAGCCACCAGTTGACATCACCTTCTGCATAGCACTCATTGCGTTTGTCACTCTTGCCAAGTCCTCCTGCAGCTTTTTCTGACTTTCCTCCATCACTATCACCTTCTTCCTTAGAGCGGCTGCCTCATCTTCAGCTTTTCTTTTAGCCCTCGCAGCTTCCAAGACTGCATTTTCCTGAGAGTTTTTGGGGCGACTTTCCTCTGTTACTACCACCTTCTTTCTCGGTGTGGAGACTTCATGTCCAGCCTTTCGTTTGGCCCTCGCAGCTTGCGGGTCTGACCTTTCCTGTAGGTCTTTGGGGGAGGGCCCAGGTGTATACGTGCGTGCACTAGCCCTCCTTTTTGCACCCATAGCAGGTGCATAATCATCTTCTGGGCTTTCTGGATTCTCAAGAGCAGGGTCACCAGATCGTGACTGCAAGGTGAGCAAGGCATTTCAGTTCTTGAGCGCGTCCAGGAGACAAGGGCAAAAACTATGAGTTCGGATTTATAGTTACATGTAAAATATAGTAATGGACTTGCTGGTATATAATACATAGGATTTTTTTCTTTTCATTCAAATAACATACGAACAAATCATCCAGATAGAAAACAAGGACATAAGAGTTACCTCTTCCTCAAATATACGTGCAAAGCTCTTTGATCCGGTTTTAGTGATATAGGTTGATTTCGCCCGACAAGCTTTACCTGCAGCACTTCTGGCCTGTGTTTAAAAGCATTTATCAATCATAAAATGTCTACACCTCCGTTTCAAAATGGTTGTCTTTTTTAGAGTTGGGCACAAGAATTAAGTGTTGGTAAAATGTCTATAACTCTATATGGCCCATCTATTTTTCGTCACAAGGTCATTAAATTACCTTTTTCTTCCCATGAAGCAAGGCATGCAAGCACAAGAGTTAATTAGCTCTTTTCTGATGACATTGATTAAAGGGCAAAGCAAGAATACAAATGAGTTAACTTTGCGTTGGAAGTGTAGAAGGGCAAGTATTTTGAGAACAAATGGAGGTGCTAAAAGGACTTCTTTTTTGAAACAGAGGGAGTACAGTGTTACAACAAATAAAAGAGAATGCACAGCACTACCTTTGCCTTTTCCGTATTCCAATATGCAATAAGGACTCGCCATTGTTCTTCTGGGACACGAGGATCTCGATCAGCAAGGCGTTCCTCTTCAGTTATATGAGGATCATGGTGTTTCAGTTTTAGGTGACATTTCCAAAACTTCCACTTGTTTCTTATGGAGCTCAGGACCGACAACTCGCGAGGTGGATCAACATCAAATTTAAGCTATACCAAAGAATAAGCAGTGTGAAAAAAGTTACAGGCAGGAAAAAAAAACATTAGAAATGCATACCTTAACAATGTGCCACATAACATCCTTGTTCTCCTTTGGAAATGTTTTCCAACTTACATATGTGAGAGGTGCCAACACTGCATCTCGTGCCAGTGCGCCTAGAAAGTTAATCAACATGATTGCATTTTCTCCGATTGGCAGGCCCGAAGTGTTCAAGGAGACCGGTATCCGTACACCCTTGGGCAAGGTCCACACTTTGAGACAAAGACGACCTCCTACTTTCTTTCCCTTTGCAAGGGCCCTTCTGACCTCTAGAGGTAAATAATTCCGCGCGAAATGCTCGGGGTCAGACATATCAGGAACTAAAGGAGTCGTGGTTACATCAGGGTCATCTGATTCACCAGAGATTTCCTGAGGCACCTTATGTACAGATCGGCAATAGTCCTCATCGTTATCTGGATGGTCAGACTCAGACATGCTTTGATTTGGAGATACAACATAGTCCTCATCGTCATCACTTTCTACAGAATCAGTGTCTGTCGTGGCAACTGACACTTCACAATCTGGAGAGGGGGGACACTGCTGAAGAGGCACCCATTCAATTGATTCATCATCCATAGCATCTGCTGGCACTTGGACATTACGACCAAAATTCTGCAGGTCACCAGGGTCACTTTCTAGAGGTTTATTTTCCATAGCAGCAGATGAATCTTTGGCCAAACGTTTACTATGTTTAAGCTGAAGCCCATCATTTGATGAAGCTATTGAGCCTTTTCTATTCTCCTTCTGAGTCCAACCACTAGTCTGCTTGGAAACATTACCTTCAGTCTGCTCCTTCTGGATTTCATCATTAGTGCATACATTTTTCTGTTTTAGATCAGCCAGCTTATTCGGAGGTGTAAAATGTTCCCGCCCGTTAAGAGTTGAAGTGTTGCCATGCCTCTCATCAGCCTTACTTTGACGCTCAAAATCGACCTGGATTTCATGACTATCAGTATCAGAGGTCTGCCCTTCTGCCTGTTGTATATTGTGGTTCAGTGATTCCATATGTCTCTTCTCGGCAATAGTCTTGGCATTAACTAACTCTGATTTTTTCTGCTTGCTACACCTTGCAGTAGTCTCCTTTATAGGAAGAGAATAAATTGCTTCTCTATTAGTTAGATGATTGGTAGGCTCGTGAATTGCCTGATCCAGATGCTCTTTCTGTGTGTGTTCTGAACGAGCTGCATCAGACTGTTGCTTTTGCATATGTTGCTTCACCTGATTTGTGGTCGATGCCTTTTTCTTCTCTACATTAACAGAGTTGGGTCCAACTGAACATCCAGTAGGCCAAGTGCTCTCCCTTGAAAGCATTTTATCGATCATCTCAGTGGATTCCTCTTCTCCATGATTTGCTTGGTTGACTGGCGGATGAACCACCCCATCCACATCTAGACAGTCTATCTGACTGCCTTCCGCATGACTTTCATGATAAGGCTGTTTGTGCGCCTGATGTATGATCTGAGTAGGAGTCCCCATATGCCTCTCCCCTATACTTGGAGTTTGGGGGCCAGTGGAGCATCCAACTCTCTGGTTCCTATGAGTTGCAGTAGCCTCGTATATCAATTCAGTATGTCTCGCCTCTCTATAAATTTCATGGCTGAGAGACCCATCCTCCATCTCTTCTGAATGAATTACTCTACGCAGGCGTGCCAGCTGCGCTCGCTTTGGCTGAATATGGTAACTAGGGCGCTGATCATTTACATGATTTCTGACCTCATTTTCATTTTGAGGAAAAACTTGTCTCTCCTCATTACCTACAATACCACGGCCAAGTGAAGGTCGATTTCCCTGACGGTTATGATTTGCAACAGTCTGATTAGCCACATGTATCTCCTCACCATCAATCATATGATCATGATACTCTTGTTCATCCCGATGCACGTGAATGAAACGACTGGGACGCTCTACCTGCGTCCTCCGTGGAGGAATTAACCTCGCATCAGGTTCTGCTTGGTGTAGCCCTGCGTGCATTGCGTAACTAGGACACTCTTGCCATCTCTGCATCACAGGAAAAGAAAGGTGTGCACTATGAATCTTGATGGATACCCAGGTGCCAGTGGGAGTGTGCATCAACTGAGCTGGACACACTACAAAGATGCATATATGAAATCATCAAATAAGGGGGAAAAGCCAGAAAGGCTCTTTGTTCTACACTTAAACTAGCGCGAGATGTACAGTATTATTATGGGGCAAAAAAAGGTAGTTTTTTTCCCCCAAATGTATTGCAAAATTTTCGACTCTGCAAATCTGCAATACCAAAATCGCAGCCCAACATAATGGAGAAGTATATATACCTCCTGGGCAGCAACAATCGGAGGGACGGATGCCGAGGAGCGCGGTGCGACGGCCGCCGCGGCGGAGGCCAGGATGTAGTTCCGGAGGCGGGCGGAGTCGACGGCCAGCTCGGCGCCGCAGAAAGGGCAGGCGCAGCGCGATAGCCCGACCGGCACGCTGAGGAGCTCGCCGCAGGCGCCGCACGGCAGCCTCGCCCCGCGCGCGTCCACGGCGCCGCGCGGCAGGGGCAGCGCCCTCCGGCGGGGCGGCGGCATGAGCTCCGGGGGGAGCGACTGCGGCGTGGCGCAGTCGGGGCAGACGAACTCCGTCAGCCCCCGCTCCACCTCCAACGTCTCACTGCACCCCACGCAGCGCACCTCCAGGAGCTCCGCCATGTCCTCGGCCGCCGCCGCCGTGGCTAGCGGCGGTGGCGCCATCGCATTCGAGCAAGATTAGGGCGTGGTTTCCGTTCCGTTTCGGCGGCGGGGCAGGCACGGTCAGGGTGGATGTGGGCTTGGGGTTTGCGGCGCCGCGGAACTTTCTAAAAACATTTCACTTAAATCCTAGTATCATTTTAGAATTTTTTGAATTGCTTACCACATGTGTCACGTGGTCACTTAAATCCTATCCTGGTTTTAGATATTGCATTTTTTACGTTCTCTAAACAGATGAAAGAAAAATCAAGGATGTAGACACCATGAAAATAGTGCCCACAGAAGTTAATAAAACAAATAATGTGTGATGTGAAAAAGCAACATACAAAATTCATTTATCTCTTGACTTTTCTTGGGGGTTCTATAACACAAATGCATGGTTGTTTGAGAGCAGGGGGGCCTCTGCAAGGCCGAAATAGACTCCCCGTTCAGCTTCTATGTTCTTCAATCGGATTGGGCTAATTTGGTTTCTCATTTGTCTCCGGGTAGTATTTGGGCGTGCCCGCTCTGAACCCCCTCATTTCTCTATAAAGCAGTCGTGTTCTTCCAAATTGTCCAAACATATGCAATGATTCATTGGGATAGAGAGAATGAGAGAAAAGAAATATATAAACAAAGAAAGTGGGAAAACGGTCCAAGGTGGGCCGCTCCGATGTGGCGGGTTGCCCGGACAACCCCATCTCCCCATATGGGCGAGTTTGATGGTTTTATGGTCTGGACAAATGAGGGTGTTCAGTCTATCCACGCTCGGGCATATGGGAAGGATTTCAGGGCCTTCAATGGATCCGAGCCCCCCACCAACATGTCAACAATGCTAGCCAAGAAGTGAACCTAGCTTTCAACCAAGCTATCACTTGTTATTTATGTGGTAGTTAGAAAATTATGTACATGTGAATTTATCTGTAAATGCTTTCACATTGTACACTTCTTATGGGTTTTATAAATAAAAAAATGTAGTAAAGTTCAATGGTCAAAGTTGTAATTTTCTAGAAATATTTTTTATATTACCTTTATTGTCTTCGTTTTGAGAATATCGGGAGCACCCTGAGGAACTCGAAAGCAAAGATCCACAGTAACGAGCAACAAAACTTGCAGATGAAGCACAAAGTACACAAATAAATTGAAGTAAATATGCCCTAGAGGCAATAATAAAGTTATTATTTATTTCCTTATTTCATGATAAATGTTTATTATTCATGCTAGAATTGTATTAACCGGAAACGTAATACATGTGTGAATACATAGACAAACATAGTGTCACTAGTATGCCTCTACTTGACTAGCTCGTTAATCGAAGATGGTTGAGTTTTCTAGCCATGGACATGAGTTGTCATTTGATTAACGGGATCACATCATTAGGAGAATGATGTGATTGACTTGACCCATTCCGTTGGCTTAGCACTTGATCGTTTAGTATGTTGCTATTGCTTTCTTCATGACTTATACATGTTCCTATGACTATGAGATTATGCAACTCCCGTTTACCGGAGGAACGATTTGTGAAGGAAATATGCCCTAGAGGCAATAATAAAGTTATTATTTATTTCCTTATATCATGATAAATGTTTATTATTCATGCTAGAATTGTATTAACCGGAAACATAATACATGTGTGAATACATAGACAAACAGATTGTCACTAGTATGCCTCTTCTTGACTAGCTCGTTGATCAAAGATGGTTATGTTTCCTAGCCATAGACATGAGTTGTCATTTGATTAACGGGATCACATCATTAAGAGAATGATGCGATTGACGTGACCCATTCCGTTAGCTTAGCACACAATCGTTTAGTATGTTGCTATTGCTTTCTTCATAACTTATACATGTTCCTATGACTATGAGATTATGCAACTCCCTTTTACCGAAGGAACACTTTGTGTGCTACCAAACGTCACAACGTAACTGGGTGATTATAAAGGAGCTCTACAGGTGTCTCTGAAGGTACTTGTTGGGTTGGCGTATTTTGAGATTAGGATTTGTCACTCCGATTGTCGGAGAGGTATCTCTGGGCCCTCTCGGTAATGCACATCACTTAAGCTTTGCAAGCATTGCAACTAATGAGTTAGTTGTGGGATGATGTATTACAGTACAAGTAAAGAGACTTGCCGGTAACGAGATTGAACTAGGTATTGAGATACCGACGATTGAATCTCGGGCAAGTAACATACCGATGACAAAGGGAACAAACGTATGTTGTTATGCGGTCTGACCGATAAAGATCTTCGTAGAATATGTGGGAGTCAATATAAGCATCCAAGTTCCGCTATTGGTTATTGGCCGGAGACGTGTCTCGGTCATGTCTACATAGTTCTCGAACCCGTAGGGTCCGCACGCTTAACGTTACGATGACAGTTATGTTATGAGTTTATATGTATTGATGTACCGAAGGTTGTTCGGAGTCCCGGATGTGATCACGGACATGACGAGGAGTCTCGAAATGGTCGAGACATGAAGATTGATATATTGGAAACCTATGTTTGGATATCGGAAGTGTTCCGAGTGAAATCGGGATTTTAGAGATGCAGGGAGGTTACCGAACCCCGGGAACATAATGGGCCTTAGTGGGCCTAGGTGGAAGAGAGGAGGCGGCTAGGGCTGGGCCGCGCCTCCCCCATTCCGAATAGGACTAGGAGAGGGGGGCGCCCCCCCTTCCTTCTTCTCCTCCACTCCTCCCCCCTCCCAAGTCCTAATCCAACTAGGAAAGGGGGGAGTCCTACTCCCCATGGGAGTAGGACTCCTCCCGGCGCGCCCTCTCCCTTGGCCGGCCGCACCCCCCTCCCTTGTTCCTTTATATACGGGACAGGGGGCACCCCATAGACACAACAATTGATCGGTTGATCTTTTAGCCGTGTGCGGTGCCCCCCTCCACCATAGTCCACCTCGACAATACTATAGCGGTGCTTAGGCGAAGCCCTGCGTCGGTAGAACATCAACATCATCACCACGTCGTCGTCTTGTGAAACTCTCCTCAACACTCTACCGGATCGGAGTTCGAGGGACGTCATCGGGCTGAACGTGTGCTGAACTCGGAGGTGCCGTGCGTTCGGTACTTGATCGGTCGGATCGTGAAGACGTACGACTACATCAAACGCGTTGTGCTAACGCTTCCGCTTTCGGTCTACGAGGGTACGTGGACAACACTCTCCCCTCTCGTTGCTATGCATCACCATGATCTTGCGTGTGCGTAGGAATTTTTTTGAAATTACTACGTTACCCAACAGTGGCATCCGAGCCTGGTTTTATGCGTAGATGTCATATGCACGAGTAGAACACAAGTGAGTTGTGGGCGATATAAGTCATATTGCTTACCAAAGATGTCATACTTTGGTTGGCGGTATTGTTGGGACGAGCGGCCGGACCGACATTACGCGTACGCTTACGCGAGACCGGTTCTCCCGACGTGCTTTGCACAGAGGTGGCTAGCGGGTGTCAGTTTCTCCAACTTTAGTTGAACTGAGTGTGGCTACGCCCGGTCCTTGCGAAGGTTAAACAACACCAACTTGACAAACTATCGTTGTAGTTTTGATGCGTAGGTAAGAACGGTTCTTGCTCAGCCCGTAGAAGCCACGTAAAACTTGCAACATCAAAGTAGAGGACGCCTAACTTGTTTTTGCAGCGCATGTTGTGATGTGATATGGTCAAGACGTGATGAGATATAAGTTGTTGTATAAGATGATCATGTTCTGTTGAAGTTACTGGCAACTGGCAGAAGCCTTATGGTTGTCTTTTATTGCATAAGATGCAAGCGCCAAATAATTGCTTTACTTTATCGCTATGCGATAGAAATAGTTGCAAGAGCAATAGTTGGCGAGACGACCATGTGACGACACATTGATATAGATCAAGATGATAGAGATCATGGTGTCATGCCGGTGACAATGGAAATCATGACGATACTTTGGAGATGGAGATCAAAGGCACAAGATGATCATGGCCATATCATTTCACATATTTTGATTGCATGTGATGTTTATCTTTTATACATCTTATCTTGCTTTGATTGACGGTAGCATTATAAGATGACCTCTCACTAAATTATCAAGGTATAAGTGTTCTCCCTGAGTATGCACCGTTGCGAAAGTTCTTCGTGCTTAGACACCACGTGATGATCGGGTGTGATAGGCTCTACGTTCAAATACAACGGGTGCAAAACAGTTGCACACGCGGAATACTCAGGTTAAACTTGACGAGCCTAGCATATAACGGTCATGGCACGGAACACTTTGAGACCGAAGGTCGGCGTGAATCATATAGTAGATATGATCAACACAATGATGTTCACCATTGAAACTACTCCATCTCACGTGATGATCGGACATGGTTTAGTTGATTTGGATCACGTGATCACTTAGAGGATTAGAGGGATGTCTATCTAAGTGGGAGTTGTTAAGTAATATGATTAATTGAACTTTAATTTATCATGAACTTAGTCCTAGTAGTATTAGCATATCTATGTTGTAGATCAATAGCTCGCGTTTGGCTCCCCTGTTTTATTTTGATATGTTCCTAGAGAAAACTGAGTTGAAAGATGTTAGTAGCAATGATGCGGATTGGATCCGTGATCTGAGGATTATCCTCATTCTTTGCATAGAAGAATTATGTCCTTGATGCACGGCTGGGTGTCGGACCTATTGCGAGAGCGTATGCGGGCGTTATGAACGTTTGACTAGCTCAATTTGATGACTACTTGATAGTTTAGTGCACCATGCTTAACAGCTTAGAATTGGGACTTCAAAGACGTTTTAAACGTCATGGACCATATAAGATGTTCCAGGAGTTGAAGTTAATATTTCAAGCAAATACCCGAGTTGAGAGATATGAAGTCTCTAACAAGTTCTATAGCTAAAAGATGGAGGAGAATAGCTCAAGCAGTGAGCATGTGCTCGATTGTCCAGGTACTACAATCGCTTGAATCAAGTGGGAGTTAATCTCCCAGATAAAATAGTGATTGACATAATTCTCTAGTCACCATCACCAAGTTAGTAGAACTTCGTGATGAACTATAATATGCAAGGGATGACGAAAGCAATTCCCAAGCTCTTCGCGATGCTAAAATCGGCGAAGGTAGAAATCAAGAAAAACATCAAGTGTTGATGGTTGACAAGACCACTAGTTTCAAGAGAAAGGGCAAAGGGAAGAAGGGGAACTTCAAGAAGAACGGCAAGCAAGTTGCTTTGCTCAAGTGAAAAAAACCAAGTCTGGACCTAAGCCTGAAACTAAGGGCTTCTACTGCAAAGGGACTGGTCACTGGAAGCGGAACTACCCCAAGTAATTGGCGAATAAGAAGGATGGCAAAGTGAACATAGGTATATTTTATATACATGTTATTGATGTGTAATTTACTAGTGTTTATAGCAACCCCTCAGTATTTGATACTAGTCACTACAAAAAAAATACAGTTCCGTGATGATACGTGTTTGTCACAGTAGGTCGCGTTTTTTGTCATGCATGTACATCCATGACAAATTTATGATAGAATCAAGATAGTCATACCTGTGCTGCCGTATAAGTGTTCCATAACATTACCAAAATTATCATCACGGAAGTGTCCACTTCCATGACGATAAATCGCGCGTCCTGAAGTGCTTTTCGTCAAGGGTGATCGACACGTGGCATCCACCGTAACGAACGCCGTTAAGCTATCGGGTCGGGTTTTGGATCCGATAACCCGTTAACAGCCACGACCAATGGGGATTTTCCACGTGTAAAATCATCATTGGCTGGAGGAAACACGTGTCGGCTCACCATTGGGACAGATGTCATCCGCTCATTGGACCAAAGGCGCCTATGATACGGCGACACGTGGCACGGCCCAACAGAGGCCCATTCCTGTGAAAAGGCCGGCCCGTTTGACTTGGTCAAAAGGTGGCGGGCCGGCCCACGGAAAGCATGTTAACGGCATGTTCACATATAGCCCATTTACAGCCCGCTAACCCAGGGCCCGTTACGCCCTATCCGAATTAGGCCCAGTAGCGTCATCTGGGCCGTCCAATATGATTCAGCCCGTTTTAATTTCCGGCCCATGTGTGGCCCATGACTTCTTTCGGCCCATATGAGGACCTTTGTAACTCTTGGCCCATTAACGGCCCGTGGTGAAACTGGCCCGTAATGAACAGTGTATCACTTTATACCCATTAACAGCCCGTTATTCCATTGGGCCGTTTCCAGCCCAAGTTATCTTTCGGCCTTCTCAGCGCAACGGCCCGTTATGGTCCACGAATAGTACGGCCCATGATTGGCGAAATGATGATACACCCGGTAGAAGGCCCATGGATCCTACGGCCCGTATGAGGCCCATGGATAGTACGGCCCATAGAAGGCCCATGGATCGTACGACCCGTAGAAGGCCCATGGACCCTACGACCCGTAGAAGGCCCATTGATCCCTAAGGCCTGTATAGAAGGCCGATGGATCCTACGGCCCGTAGAGAAGGCCAATGGTCCTACTGCCGAACGAAGGCCCATGGATCATACGGCCTGCAGGAGGCCCATGGTTACAACGATCAGGTGTGTTGCCATGATTATTTTGGCCTAGTTACCAAAAATAGGCTATTGTGGCCACTAGAAAAACACAGAAAAAGAACTGCGGTGACTACAAGCAAACAACTAAACAAGACAATAAGGAAATAAATAAGCAAGCAATTAAGGCTAGCCTATTACCGCTATTACACATATTACATCCACTGGGCATCAAAGTTCGCCACTAGTGCAAATATAGGGAACAAAGCAGCATATTACATACACTGGCCGTCAAAATTGGCCACCAGTGCAAATAAACGCGGCAGCAAAACAAGAGCATAACTGAAACAACTTCAGAAGAGCTCAAGAAACGTTATCTGGGTATCCACCATGTCGGCAATAAGCTTAGCAAGCTGATTAGCTTTGTCCTGTTTGGCGCTAAAATCCTCCAACGCTTGTCGTTGCACCGGAAAGTATGCATCCGAATGCTCCGAGGACTTCCTCAGTTCTTCCGCTTGTCGCAAAGACCGGTGATCGATGTCTTTCAGCTTGTAGTTGAGACTCAAGAAACCGAACAGACAGTGAGTTTGAATAGCTTGTGCATGCGGTAGTGGCCAGTAACTCGAACACTAAACCAAGACAGGACTTTAGGGTTGTCTCGCTGTCTTCAAGATAGTCTTCCTTAGCTGTTTTATCAGCTTTGTTGGAGACAACAAGGATGTGTCACTATCCTGAACCTTATCTGCATTACTTCCTTTACCATTGCTTAATAAGGCACTCTTCCCCAATATTTTGTCAGCATTCTAAAAGAAGAAACAAGCAGACACATAATAAGTTTAGCATGTACTAGTATATGAAACTCATTCCGGTGAACCAGTTCATTAGTAAGGTGGACAGGATTAAACTACCAAGTCTTCTATTGCCAAGTACTAGTACATAATAAAGCATCAAACAAACATATATCTATGTCCTATGGTCCTTTGCATTGTCTTGCCAAATCAAAATAGAGACACGATTCAAATCATATCAGTTCAAGACAAAGCAACAGTGAAAGAATACAAAGCGTGGGAAACTACACGGCACAACAAGATTTCAGATGGGTACCACGGGTACATGTACAACAACACTATTGGCTCTATTGTGATGCTAGTAATGTGCATGATATGAAAGTCAACTGTATACACAATTGAAATTGAAATCAACAGAGCTATTGATAAGAGCAAACCTGTTAAAGAAACATGCGTGAACATACCTGTTGTGCCATTGGAGTTTCGATTGGATCCTTCAATTTAAAAATAAGTTTGTATGAGTAAATACAGTGATACAAGAGCAAAGCAATCATAGTTAAAAAGGCGCGCCTAAGCGAGCGCTTAAGCGCGCCTAGGCTCTAGGCGTTGGCAAAACGCATTGCGCATAACTACGCATAATCTGTGCATAACTGCGCATAAGCAGCGCTTTGGTCGATAAAAGCGCAAAGCGGTGGCAAAATGCACAATTAACGCCTAAGCGCTTTTTTGAACTATGATAGCAATGGAATCTTAAATTAGAACAATTGTTCTTGATTTAGGCACTTGTTCTACATGAGCAGAGTACAAGAAGACGCAAGAATAAAATACTTAAAAATAGAAAATGAGCTCATAGACCTTACCACATTCTTGGTTCGGGATCGATGCTGAGAACAAGACGTTCCCAGTCATCGTCCAGTAAATGTGTCTTAGGAGAACGTGAGGGAATTTGATGAGTTTCTTTGTCGGTGAAGTACGTTTTCTTCAGGTAATTCCGATACTGCCACCAAGCATTCTTGAAGATAGCAGAGGTATTAGCATAGGTTACCTCATCCTGAGTTTCCAAATCGGTCCTTCTCTATAGAGAAAAATGGGAAAATTTGCTGTATTATAACCATCATGGAGGTAGGATGTATGGAACGAAACAAAGTAATTGCCATGAATAACATTACTTACACATAACTCCTGGACAAACACCTGCAATCGCATTTTCCTTCATCTTTAGTATAATATTTCCAAGATGGGAAGATACGCTTTATCTGATTTAATAACATCAAATGCGATAGATGCTAAACTTCATTGGCTGGTTGTGCTTCCTCCACATGAATAGGCGTACTAATTGGTGGAGTTAGGGTTAAATGCGTGATAGTCTTGGCCCTTTGGGCCTTGGAGCTGCCTTACTAACTGCTCTTGTTTGGGAGCTCTGTAGTGGAGATGATGCTCTGTCAGCGAGGCCCGGGTTACTATCAATTTGGGGTTGGGGTTAGATTGGGTGAAGTTGGTTCTCTGTCCATCGCAAAGAGGGGTACAATCTGCGAGAGTTTGGGTTATGTGTGGTAGGGCTGGTTCTTGTGCATGTACAACGGGTGCTATCTCCACCAAGAGGTAGCACTGTTTTATTTGAAGACCGTGTTTTTATTCCGCTGATATCGCATCACCCGCTCCAATTCAAATGGCTACAGGAAACATAGTTGAATGTACGGACATTGTATGAGAGGCGGAATGCAATAGATAGTGTGGAAAAAGAGGGCATGAAATAGTTGACATGTATATTGTTTAACTAAAGCGGATAGCATGACATAATTTCACATATATGATGTCTATCTAAACCGGATAGCATAGCATAACATAATTCAAAGATATGACGAATAACTAAACAGGATCGGATGACATAATTCACCTACATGTTATCTAAGTAATCAGGATCTCATCATTTAATTCACATATGTGATTTATATGCTAAACAGAGGGCATTCTATATGATGTCTGAACTAAGAACATGGTGTTGAATATTGTGTATATGATGTCTAAACTATGCAATGCAAGACACCATATGCATGATATGAGCAGTATAACCGTGCCAAGTTAGAGCATACACCTCGGTGGGGGAATAGGACTAGTCATCTGTCTCTGAATCCATCTCCGAGGAGCTATCGGGACCCAGCAAGAGATCTGCTTCGACAGGTAGCACTGCGCTCTGAAGGCCTTGTTTTCACTCCAAATTTTTCCATCTCCCACCCAAATGGCTGATTTACAGGAAGAGTAGTTTAATGTACAAACATTGTCGACAAATGGAAATGTAATGAAGAAAAGGATGGGAAAGATATCATTCAAATATATGATGCATAGTTAAACAGGATGGAATTGCACATTTCACATATATTATGGCTGGCTAAAAGACATGAGACTGAATAATTCCCATATATGATATAGAAACTAAGCAGTGGCATTACAGAACATGTCTAAACTAAGCAGATGACATATATGATGTCAAAAGTAGGCACTGCAAGGCAACATATGCATGATATGACTAACATCATCATGCCAAGGTAGAGCAAACACCTTGGGGTGGGGGGGTAAATAGGAGTGGTCGTGGCGATGCAGAATCGCCTCGAGCAGATATCTTCCTCTGGATTACAATCTGGAGAGGGGTGGGGAGGGTTTGCCATTGAACCCACCATGGAGTGATGTCTTCATGACATTGTATTGCCGCACAAAACTCTTCTCTTTTTCTCTACATGTTCAGCATGACTATGTACAATATCTGACATGCATACGAAAAAAATATGGTGAGAGCATGCAGAAATTTAGAGTGATGGTAACAACCAGTGGATCGACGTTTTTCCGTTGAACCAAAATAGCACTAATGGATCGATGTGATGTATAGTAATAAGTGATGCAACAAGTGTACAACCTCTTTGCCATAGCCGTGTCGATCTCAGCATCATTGGGTTGGTCATTTGAAGCGGTTGAGGCGGTGGTGGTATGCGAGGTGTGGAGGAAGATCCAAGGAATCAGAGACGGCGTCCAAGGCACTGCTTTCTGTTGTGATGGATGGATTACGTCGTTGGAGCAGCTCCGGTGACCCGTAAGACGTCAAGGGTGAAGCAGCACAAGACAGACATCGTCAATCTCAAGTGAGATTCTAATAGCATCTCCAATAGATCATGTAAAATGGATGTAAAATTAACATCACCAAAAACCACCTGACTACAACAGATGAGGTAAAAACTGTTGACTCAACTTAACTGTCGAAACTGAAATTTCTTGTGGAATCTGAATACTCTTGTCGGCCGAACGCAATGGTAGCGAGAGGCACTTGACATGTAGTTTAGGGAGGGCCTGCAGTTCATCTTCAACCCGCACTTCCCCGAGCCGCCATCCACCACCGGCGAACCCGCCCGGCCCAGCGCCGCCTCGCCGCCCGAAACAACTCACCACCGCCTGCCAGCCCTCTAGGCCCCGCCCCCCACAGACCCTAAGATAGATAGTGGGGTACCTCTCCGGTGAGCCCCGTTCAGCTGGGTGGTTCTTCCTTAACTCTCGCAAGCCCCCAACCCTGAAAATTGGTGACCCAAAAGTCAATTCAGTCCAATCAAGTGTGGCGTGTCGGAGAGCAGAGCATCACGAAGCGAGGGGAGAGCAGCGGCAAGAATCGGGCGAAGCGATCGAGCGAGAGCCGGAGCAGCAGCAGCAGATCCGGCTGGTATGGACGCCGTCGCCGAAGGGGCCTCGCACTGGGGGAGAGCCGCCGCGGAGATGTCGCCCGCGGAGCCGGCTTCAAGGTAGCCGCTCCATGGAGGTGCGGGATGGAGCACCGTCGGCGCCGGGAGGTCGAGTTAAGGAGAAGGTGCGATGCGATGAGTGTACAACCTCTTTGGTGGCGCCGAGTAGGCCTCGGCTTCGTCGAGGAGTCGGTGAGGATGCTGCGGTTCCGGTGGAAGCAGGTTAAAGGCGGCATTGTGGGGATGGAGCAACGCGATAGACGAGGCGATCATCGGAGCAGCTCCTTGGAGGTGGAGGGCGGGCGGCGAACGGCGGGACGGCGAGATGGACGACAGATCCTCATCTCGGGAGGTGGACGAGGGCGTCGAGCTGTTGCGGTGGGACGACGTCGTCGGGAAGAGGCTCCGGTGGGCAGCGGTGACGTGGCGGACGGAGGAGGTGGGGTTTCAGCGGCTAGAGCGGAGAGGTTATGGCGGCACAGGATTTCAAATGGCGAAAAGGCGATGGGAGGGTGAAGCATGACTTAGGGACGCCGCTTGTCCAAAATGTAGGGTGTTTACAAAAGTACCCCCACCAATTTGAACTAGCGGCCCTTCGGCTCGAGGTTAGAAGGGGATTTAGTGTTGGGATTTGGCGGTGGAGGGAGTTTCGTAGCGTTGTAATTTCGGGATAGCAAAGGCGCGGGTTGTGAAAGCGCCCAGTTTTGGGAGCACGATATCTGAATTTTCGGGATATAACAAGACGTGGTTGAATTTTAGGGACAAGCCTAACGTGTAGTAATATTGTACTTGTACGTACCAAATCAATTCGCACTTCCCTCGCGAAAAAAATAAAACTATTCACACAGAGAGAGTCTTGCCCCGTTTTACTATACAAATGCTATTCAAAGCTACTCCCTCCTTCCATCTATATAGGGCCTAATGCATTTTTTGATGCTAACTTTGACCAAATATGAGAGCAATGATATATGACATGCAACTTACACAAAGCACACCGTTAACTTCGTGCATGAAAGGTTCTTTCAATGATATAATTTTCACATTGTGCATGTCATGTACTATTAATCTTGTCAATAGTCAAAGGCGGTCTTAAAAATCTCATTACGCCCTATATAGATGGAAGGAGGAGTATGAATCCATGTTATGTCCGATTAATTTTTTTAAACTATTTGTATAATGCATGTAACCTACTCATACCAACATTTTAGTGCATTCCAAATGTCTATACTACCGCTGCAATTGGAACTAAATTTGAATTCGTTTCTCTATTTCAATAAGAATCTACAATCATGATTGTTGCCAACTTCAACCATCATAGTTTCCTTGCTATCCATGAGATATAAATCGGATGACCTATAATGCAGGATGGCGGGCACACCATCATCAACAACTCCATTTTTATAAGAGTAGAGATAAACTATATTAAATGTAGTATAACATGTTCATAAACACACCATGTGTATCACCGTTATATATATTCACACATGCGTCGGTTTAAAACACTATGATAAATTCTTCAAATATCCGAATTAAGCTTTTTATAATGAAGTATATATGATCTCTATTCGTCTTTTACACCCACACAACCCTCTTATCTTTGTAGCTAGCACCAACTTTCTCTTGTGCATGCACACGCCCGCATCCCTCTCACCCTCCCTCAGCATTCTCTAGCTCCATCGCGCAAATTCGTCTTTTCACTTTAGGTCGTTCACCCATGGTGTGTGTAGGCCCCCAGCTCCTTCTGGCACACATCGATCGATATGCCTCTCTAGCCAGTGTGCCTAGCACAAACACAAGCTTCCCCTCTTCTCTTGTCACCGTCCATGCCTCACTCCCACCACTCTTTTCATCGTTCTCGTACTACACCTCCTCCCCTTCGATATAGTATGCCTCTCGTGCCACCTCCTACATGCATCCCTCTATCTCTATCCTTCTCCTTGTGCCTCGTTTGCTTCTAACACACACATGCATGTATACCGATCGATCTCCCAACATATACCTGGATCGACTTTAACTACCACCCCATCAATCGGCGTACCTCACAAGTTATGTCTCTCCTTTCTCTAACAAAGGGCGATTGATCTTCCTATGTAGTTATGTCTGCTTACCACAGCCACATCATCCCCCCTCATCATTCGTGCATGCCTCCTGACCCGTCTCTCACACGCACGTGCCTGAGACAACAAGCAGCCATCTCCTCTCTTATTGATATTGCAGCGTGCCCTCCGTTTGTCTAGCAAGCCTATCCCACCATTTGTTAGAAGCAACTCCACTACCACCCCCTCCAACACTCTAGCTCTGTCTCTCTCCCAACCTTATTCCTCTCCTGCACATATGCATGGATGCTGATCGATCTCCCTTAATACATGAGGCAAATCGATCTCCTTAATACATGAGGTAGGCCTCTCTCCTCCTCCACACTATACCAGCCATTGTACCTCTATAGTTAATTGGGCCTCCCTCTTCCCCCACCACACACCGATAGTCGGCCAGCTGCGGTAGGTATCCATGCCACAGAGACAAACTGCACATGTCCCCTCTCATGTTCCAGTAGGCCAGCCACTCTATATCTTTGACGTGGGCACACACAAATTCGATGGCACTCTTTATCGATCTCGCGCGCGCACACACGCACATCATCCCTCTTTTCGATTATATGGACAGCTCAAGCCGGTGATACCTCCACTCTCTTCTCGTGATCGCCCCCTCTATATATATGTTATATCCAGGACTCTATTTCACACACATTGCATATGTTACATTTTTTGATTGACACCCCCCCCCAAAAAAACTCTCAAGAACCCACACACTATATCTCTCTAGGTTTGTATCTCTCACACAACCCCATGTAGGTGGTGTACGTATAAAAGAAGAGAATAGGTGCACCGTGCACGTACTCACGCTTCGTGCCCAGCCACACCCAGCGGGTACGGTGGAGCTCATTTCTTTCTGAAATGGCAACCCACGTGCTAATTTGAACGCCTGTGGCGGTTGTTTACCTAGGGAGGTCGTGTACCACGCTGCATGAAACAAAGTTCGACTTGACGCGTTGCGCGTTATTTTTAAATAAAGTTATAGCGCTCAATGGCGCATTACGTAATATAGAATGATTTTTATGGAGAAAAAGGTAGTCCGCTCACTATATACAATGGAGCCTTGCGTGCCTGGTTTGTCGCTCTTCAGAGTATCTCACACAAGGCTGCGGTGGCCTCTCTCTCTCTCACCGTTGGTCATTGATCCGGCCGCATCTCGTCCGCCGGGGGAAAGGGAGAGCGGTGGCCTCTCTCTCTCTCTCACGGTTGGTCACTGATCCGGCCGCATCCCGTCCGCCGGGGGAAAGGGAGGAAGTGCATCGTTTCTCCGTTCGACGGTCTTTGAGGCAACGCGTCGATCTGCGGTACACGCCGTTCTCTCGACCAAGCTCCGGTCTGGCGGGGCCTCGCCACACCTTTCGTAGATTCCGCCCGCCGCCGCTCACCTAGTTACATCCGGCGACCTCCGTGTATCCCCTCGGCCTTGCTCCTTTGCCCGTCTTCCCACGTCATTTGCATGTGGATCTTCCATAGTTCTTTGCCCAAAGCGTGGCTCGTCCGGCGTACTTTCCATATTGCATTCTCGTCCTCACACCGTTTTAGACAAACACAACCGTGTTGTTATCTTCCCTTAGGGCAAGGAATATGCTTCTTTTTGTCATCGCATGTGTCATCAAGCATTATTGGCGATAATTGTTTCCTTTCTACCTCTTTTTTGCGAGACAGGGCTATCCATTTCACCTCGTTGCTATTGCGACCTTTTGGTGAACTGCACAAATCACTTTTTCTTAAGAGTGTTTTGTGCGGTTGTACTAAAATGTCACATGGGCAACGTCTCTACATTTCAGTCTTGTTGCACAAAGGGAGATTGGTTTTGCTCTATCCTCCTCATCCAACTCCGAGCCTAATCTTCTCCAACTAGTTAGTCTTAAGAGAGGCGCAAAGGTGACCGGCTTCTATTTATGTGTTTATTGTTTCATCAGCAGTCCTCTATTATCGTAATCACACTTAATATCTTTGGAATAGGGACGCTCAGCTCTCTTTTAGTGGAACTGCACAAAATGATCAGGATGTTGCATGCTCCAGACAACTACTTTTGTTCCCAACATGCCTTGTTGATTTAGACAGAGCTGGGGGACGTTGCTGCCAATGAAAGCATGGATCAATTTTAATTTAACACCTTCTCACAACTCTGTCTTCAGTTGTGATGTAATTATTAGCTCTGATCTACTAATAATTGACATGCATTAGCAAGGAAGTTAGTTTTTTATTGTTTCCGAAAGAGCATCGATGGCAAGACACGCGAAACAGAAGCTGAAAGCTCACACCATTATACAATTTCATGTCTCAATAGAAAATTATTTGTATAGTACGTCAATTATGTAAACAAATGATGGAAGCTTGATAGCATTGCCAGAAGCCTCTTCATCATCCGGGTCCATGTGCCATGCACATAATTATACTCCTTCGTTCCTAAATATTTGTCTTTTTACAAATTTCAAACGGGCATATTTTAGAGTGTAGATTCACTCATTTTTCTTCATATGTGTACTTCCTCCGTTCCTAAATATTCTATTCGTCTTTCTAGAGATTTCAACAAGTGACTACACACAGAGCAAATTGAGAGAATCTACACTCTAAAATATGTATATACATCCGTATGTGCCAGTCCATTTGAAATCTCTAAAAAGACAAATATTTGAGTAGTCACTCGTTGAAATCTCTAGAAAGACAAATATACTCCAGAGTATATTTAAGAACCGAGGGGGTAGTGCACAACTGCATGGGAGACTCAGCTCGGTCGTTGCGCCGCATTAATAGTGAGTAATGAGCAGTCAAATCGTAAGCCCCACCTTTCCACTGTAAGTTGCTCTGAAGAAGCAACCATCAATACGCTCTTCTTTGAATCCGCTCATACTCCATCCGTCACTGTTTATACAACGCGCTTCAGAAAAAAGAAAAAAGATTTGTGGGACCAAGGCGACTAGCGATCGGCCTGAAAAATAGCATTGGTAGTTATAGCACGGAGTCTATTACTAGAGGGAATAATGCGTACACACATGCATGCAGTGCTTCCACCCCGGGTACACACATGCATGCACTTACTCCACTCCGTGGTACTGTAGTACAGAGTACATGGAGAGAAAATTGTGGACTTGATTGCAGTTACCACGCCCTAATTAATTGAGAATTAAACCAAACGCGTCTAAAGTTTCTCTGGTGGTGGAAATGCATTGAGAGAAATGCATCATAATGAAGCGGCATACATGGCTGTGACGGAGGGAGGAGTAGTATGAAGGTTCAAAACCAAATGCAGGTATGGCGATTGGTCAATGCACCTCCTCTTAGCATATCAGCGACATGTGGGGACAGGAGTGTGAGCAAACCGATCTCAATTGACGGCAAAGAGCCAACCCGCCGTTCCTTGAGAGAGACGAGGAGCGAGAACACACAGACGGGTTCGCATGGAGGCCAAGATATATTCGAGCATGGTTGGTTGATCGATATCATTCATTACATGTTGGGCTACCGTTTTCCGCCCTTCTCCGGAATAAACGTGTACTTTATCAGAGATAAAAAATAAAATGCAGGCGGCTCCACCATGCGGTTCTAGT
This sequence comes from Aegilops bicornis, assembly GCA_021605145.1. Classification (NCBI taxonomy): domain Eukaryota; kingdom Viridiplantae; phylum Streptophyta; class Magnoliopsida; order Poales; family Poaceae; genus Aegilops; species Aegilops bicornis. Next base: position 720,366,626 of record CM038670.1, on the reverse strand, counting down.
AGTAGTACTACTCGTACTCTTGAAGCTTGGCTCTTCGCCTCTTCGTGAAGTCGAACAATGATGGTACTCCGCATGTTGGGTACTACAGTGTATGCCTCTGACAATCTAACACCGAATGGACTGATGCATGTCCACCGAGGGTAGGTTGCATTAGTCAAAAGGCGTAAGCGAGCTTCACCTTGTCTTGCAAGCTTCTCCTCGTTCTGCAAGTTGATGGGACATACCAAAAAGTAGTGCTAATCCATACTCCCTCCTTTCTAGTTAATATGGCTTAATCTTTTTTGCGGGTAAATGAGAGAGCTTTATTCATATATAAGCATTCTTAGGGAACTTTGTGCTTGGCTATTCGCCTATTCGGGAAGTCGAACAATAGTAGCACTAGTAGTATAGTGTATGCTTCTGGCAATCTGACACCGAATTAACTGTTGCACGTCCACCGCCTGAGCGAGGGAGAGCTTGCTTTAGTCAAAATTTTCTCCTTGTCCTGCGAGCCACCGCGCGCAAGTAATCCTAGTCCATACTGCCTCCTCTCCGGTTAATATGGATTAATTTCAAATTAGATAAATACACTGTCTGTCACTGTATATTTTTAAAAATATTGTCAGTTGACTACATAATAAGCTCATTGCGCTCCATATATATATTTTTACGTGTTTATACGGTCACTAGCTCACCCCGACCGAGTATGTGTGTGCATGCACGTGTAGGTTGAGCACTTAAGCGTGACCGTGTGTGTTCGTCGTGTGCTCGGACATGCATGCATTAGAGGCGTCAGCTGCGTTTTGCGTCCATGTGTACGTGTGGATCGTTGCATACACGTAGGGGAGTACGTGTAGGGGCCACTAAGGAGCAGTCAAATCACACGATAAGTTAGTCGGAAGAAGCAACCATCATTTCACTCTTGAATAACACGTCGCAATATAAAATGGTTGATATGGAGAGAAAAGAAAACCACTATATATACACTAGCAGGAGGCCTAAGCTAGCACGCTTGCTAAGGTTGCTCTCTTCACAAGCATAGAACGACGGGCCTGATCCCACGGTGGGGAAGGGAACAATGTTCTGCGTGAGACGCGATCGACATCGGCGAGGAGAAAACCCACGGTCGGTGCGTCCCAATCGGGGTCACCGCGGTATGGGCCGATGCCGACCCAACCGCCCTTCTAGCTACAGCCCGGCGTCCCGGGTAGTCCATCTTCCTTTTGGAGCCGGCTTGCTCCATCGCCGTAGCTCCATCTCCATGTCGATCTTTCTCTACTTCTACCGGCTTCTACTTGTGATGAGTTTATGTCTCATGAACTAGTGCCGCATACTATTATTCTAATCACACTTCTTCAATATCTTTGCCATCGGGGATGCTCAGTCGATTTTAGTGGAACCGCACAAAAGCATCGTATGATCCGAGGGTGCGATCGTCTTTCCTTCGACGAGTTCTACTGGCGAGGAATTAAATCATGTTTAGGGTTTACGGTTTAAGTCGTAGTGACCCCATCAGTAGTTTTTCTTTCGTACACGCTCTCACAACTTTTTTATTTACTTGTGAAGTAAATATTGGGGCTATGATCTGTGAATCATTGAGATCCATCAGCATGCGTGTTAGTTTTCCTTTGTATTTGATGGAATGTTGTAACGGGGCAACCTTGGAATAGGAATGAAAATGGAGTGGAAAGTTTCCGTTTTCGGAGAAAAATGGAAGCAGAGAAACCAACGTTTCGTTTCGTTGGATCGCGCCATCGAGCAAAACCAACGTTTAAACCACTTTGTCGTGTTCGTGTCTCACCATCCTCCACGGCTCGACCCCACGGTCGCTTCGGCATGCCACTCGCCATAAACCGAGTATACGATAACTTTCCCGCCTGCTTGTCGATGGATCGCGCCATGGAGTACTACTAGCACTACTGGAAGAGATTGGCGAGTTGGGGGAGGATAGCTAGTTGTAGCACGGACTCCCAAGAACTTTTTACATGCATGTTGTAGCCGACTATTGCGATCTTTGAACGCGGAGCAGCCGCGTGCACCCGGAAGCGGCGCGGGCGACGCTCTCTCGGCCGGTGCGCCGCTTCAATGCCGACGCCAGTGAGAGGTCGCCTCCGCTGTGGCCGGGCATGAATGCGACACTGACCGTTTCAGGCGGGAAGCACGCGCGGGTGATGAAGAGGGTTCGGGTTGGTCAGGACCGGCCGTGGCAGCGGTCCGGACGTGCGCAAACAAGAGATGATGTACGTTAATATTGCTGCGTATATAATTAACAACGTAAATAATGTGCCGATTGGACAAATATGATTGGAGATGGAGATGGAAATGGAATTTTATGTAAACACGGATATGCATGTCTATGTCTATGTGTGTGTCTTGTGACGACTCTCGCGACCACAGAAGCGGGGCGTGTTTTTGATTGAGTTTTCTTTCTTGGTACGTTAGAAAATCAGTTTGTCTAATTCACATCTAGATGTTATTTAAGGATATCACATCTAAGCTCCCACAAGTATATAATGTAGCAACAAGAAACAAAAAAAACAAGGACAAAAATATAGACCACAAACAGAGTGGACATCAACTTAGATGTGACATAACTATGTCACATCTAGATGTGTCCTAAACAGACCCTTAAAAAATTGCCCTCCAGTTTTCGTTTCTTTTTTCCGGGAGCGCGCGTATTCTATTTAAAACCACTGCTATGGAGAGATTTTTTAATCCATTATAGCCTCTTGTTTGATAGAGTTTCTCGCGTCTCGCTATCTCACCCTCTCCATATCAAAACAAGATGACCGTGTCCACTCTATCTCTCTCCTCACCGGTGGTCACAGATCCGTCCGAATACCCCAAATCCCGTTATTGCGGGAGGTGAGGAGGTGCAGCGTTAACGTTATGCGCCCGTCGGAGGGAGCCGATGCGCACCATCTTCTCGGGCAGTCTTTGGCCGCGGACGAAGATCCTCTGCGCCCTTGTTCACTTTGCCGTCGTGTGGGCAGATCCCTTCCTTTGCCTAAATGACATCTCGCCCACACAGGTATAACTTCTTGTACTTGGTCCAGCTCCCGGTGGCTGCGTGCGGGTTTTCTTCTATGCGACTACTCCCGGCTCCCCATGCATAGTAGCTAGGGTTCGTCGGCTGGTCCAACATCACCTACTATTACTATTATAGAGGAAATGCCACTCGAAAAGTTGTCCTGATTTATGCCTCGGTGGAGGTATACATGTTGTTTCGACAAAAAGTACATGGTGGTTGTGCGGTCATTGTCCATATGGTGGTAGTACTATCACTGGTTAAATGAAGAAATGCTTTTTTCTTGGGTATCCTGGTTTAGTTCCCATCAAGACATAATTATGATGCTTCTGTTTGTTGGTGTACTTTTCATTGACCCTTTTTATATTTTTGGAAACAGCGATGCGTGTCTCCATACCCGGGCATGTCTTCCTCAATTTTAGTGGAACTGCATAAAATTGGATGGCCATTGTTGTTTCGCCTCATTGTCCTCTGCCACGTGGTTCTTCCTTCCTCGAGCTTGATTAGTGAGAAGAAACAGACCACAACGAGGATTTGTCGAACTTCATAGGTGTCTCACCCAAACTTGATGCCAAATGGATGATGCATCACCATGAGGACCTAACGGTGCTCATGGTTGCGCCTCATGGTTGTGTCGGCTGGTGAAGCTGATCGATTTTCGACGAAAAACAAGTTGTCTTCCATCAATGCTCTTTGCTTGTTACACACACAGATGATATCCTTTGTCAGTTCACCTTGGTTGCGTTGGAGACGCAGTCGTCTTACACGTTGGTGCAATTTTATCACACAATTGGCTATGAACCAAATGTTTCCTCGAAGAAGGATCGACGTTGGTACTAAGAGCGTAAGTTTTGTATTGATTTCTAAGCCTTCTCACAACATTGTCTCCAGCTCCCCTGTAATTTTATTTGTCCAGCTATTAACTTTGATTAAAAAAATGGTGTGGACTAAAAACCCGGATGGACGCAGTAGCGCTCCATTTTTATTTACTCCGCATATTAGATTTGACTGAAGTCAAACTTTGTAATACTCTCAAACCTTTCCGATAATTGAAATTAAAATTCTTTATTTGTACACACTCTCACACGTTTCTGATAATTTGGCGCATGTGTGGTTGTTCACTTAAGGGAGGGTAGTGTACCACACGTGAAGGACAGGAAGTGCGACCAGGACGCGTGGGCGTGGAGTTTTCTTCACTGTACATTAAATAAAGAGTTTCGTTTCGTACTTACACAATTTAAAACGATTGTTATGGAGAGAATAAGAAAACCACTCCACTATATATTAGTCGTATACACACGAGAGTACTATATGGACGCAGCTTCATTGACGTAGTGCACTGCCTTTGGGTTTATGACAGGTGGGCCCAAAATGTGGTAGCTCACATCATACAACCAAAAGCAGATGGAGTGAAGGCATCGGAGCTCAGTCCGTACTACATTAGTATATATATAAGCGGGAGCCTCAACGCTTGTTCGCTAGGGTTTGCACTCTCCACACGCTCGCCGCAATACATATGTGTTACACGCTGGAGGCTCAGCGTTCATTTGCTAGGGTTTGCTATATTCACAGTCTCTCACCCTCTCTTCACCAGATCTTAACAAGACTGCGTTGGCCTCTTGTCTCTCTCTCCCCCTCACGGTGGTGAAGGAGGCGTCCGTATCCCGTCGACCTTTGGGAAGGGAGGAGGTGCAGCATTAACTCTATCGCCTTGGTGAGGGAGGCAATCCACTTTGCCGCTTGTTCTCTTTCACCCAGTAGCTTGGGCGGGAGGGCCACCGACCCCTTCTTCCTCGCTGCCATACGTGGTGTGGGCAGATCCGACCTCCGCCACGCCTTGCCACATCCCGGCGACCCTAAGGTATAAGTTTCTTTGAAACCGTCGTTGCTCTAGCTGCATGTGGATCTTTTTCGATCTGTAGTCGAATCTAAGTCTTGGTTCAAAGAGGAAAGAAAGGTGCGGTGGGGTGGAGCATGAATCTAGGACGTGGTTCAATGAGGAAAGGAGGGAGGAAAAGTAGTATAGACTGGCTATCCAGCCGCTTTGTTGGTCGAAAAGGAAAAAAAGGGGTAACCTAGTACACACATCTGTAAGGAACTGATCTCTTTGTTGAGAAGGGAAAGAAACTGGGGGGGGGGTCGGGTAGTTTGTGCAGGACTAGATTTGCTGCCCTCACATAGGAAAAAAGTTCAAAGAGAACAAATATGGGACCAACACAGCTATGTTGCTTGGCTACATACTCTGCATCACCCATTTATACGTGTGGGCAGCACATGGTGCTAGCATGTCCCATACAGCTATTTTCTTTGTTGTAAATCTAAGAATGCCCCCGGAAAATTGAAGCAATGCCACTGTTAAAAGTAAATTACATTTTTTAACGAATGTTGTTTCAAGAGAGTGTCTCTGTTAATATGAATCAATGCAACCATTTTAGAAATGCTACTATCCTACTTTTTTTTCCATCCAAGACATGCATTTGATATTTTTGAGTGGGACGCCCTTGCTATGAGCAGCGTCGAGTGTTTTTTCCTATTCCTGTGTTCAGTTTAGAAGTAAATAGTTACTCTGCTGAGATATTCCTGTGTTAAGAGTTTGTTCTAAATATTGTCTATGTAATGCCAGGCCTTGTGTTTGATTGCAAAGTTGAGCTTGGAATGTTGTGGCATGCGGCATCACGAGATGTTCACCGTGCCTCCTGAGAATAATGCTTCGTATTGTTTTGCATGTCGATCTAATGCCAGTGATTTGCTTGTTAAGAAGATCATCCCCTTCTGTTGTTTCCATGCGTAAGAAGTTCATCGTCTGATGTTTCAGAGCATGTTTGGTTCCAATAAGTCACACGACTTATAAGTCGGTGACTTAAAACCGATGACTTATAAGTCACGCTGTTTGGTTGTCACGACTTATAAGTCACGACACACCTTCCCACACCAATCAACATCATGCGGTGGTGGGACCCACGCATAAAGGGATGACTTATAAGTTTTAAGTTGGGGTGGAGCAACTTATGACTTATAAGTTGAGGTGACTTATAAGTCGGGTCTGTTTGGCAAAATAAGTCACTTTTTTCATTTTTCGACTTATAAGTTGGTGACTTATTTGGAACCAAATAGGCCCTCATTCATAGCCTATACGACATGTCGGGTAGGTTAGACGTGAAACCACATGATCTTTCGACCAACTCATGATATTAGGTCGTGATTGGATCGTCGTTTTCCAACCAAAACCGCTTGTAAAACTGACGCTTGTAAATTAAAGCAGATGGTCTCGGGCGAAGGCGCTTGGTTGGTCGATTTTGACTAGTAAAATATCGGAAGTACTTCACACACGATAAAAACGTTGAACGACACTCAGACGATTGCTAATCCAGCCGTTAGCTGCTGTTTCAGCCTTGCCCATGGATGGCGTGATACGCACGTCGTGCATGTATCGTCTGGTAATGTCGTCCATATATCAGTGCTCATAAAATATACACTGGTCTCTCAAATCACACGCATAACCCGCCGGTTTTACTTACAGACCCCGGGCCTTCCGATGACGAGTAAATTACACTTGTATGTTAATACAGGTTTGAAATAAACCAGAGCTCCCAAGCGCGGCCTTACCGTTTCATGCCGTCTCAGTTTCTCGAAGGTGCTCATAGGTGTCCGATGATCCTGGCTTCTGAATGAGCAGCAGCGGTATGTATCAGACCTCCGTAGGGCCCGCGAGGCCCAATCCATTGTCCTTCGAGTTGTTGCGCTCGCTGTGGCGCCGAGCATTGTTAACATGGTCAACGGACATGAGGATTCAGGAGATGACTTTATTTTGACTGGATGACACTAGGGACCCACTAGGGCCATAGCCGTCGTCACGCAAGTGCCTCCTTATTATGTACAACTATATATTTTTGCTTTCTCCTGGTTTCACGACATCACGGTCCCACACCATTGTCAACCTATGTAGTCAATATAAGCGAGAGAATTGCACAAGGTGCGGCCGATACCGGGACCAAGCAGCTCGAGCGGTATTTGTGTTTTTGAGGCGTGAGCACTACTGAGTTTTTCTTGGCGATGATTTCGTTGTTGTTCGGAGGAGATCGAGGTATTAATAGCGGGCTGTGGCCCGTCTAGCCTGCAGATATCCAGCCTAGATACTACTTTTTCAAGATGAAAATGGCTAGCCCAGCTATCGTCTTTTGAGGAATACCCGAGCAAGGTCAACTTGTTATTCTCCGCTCATTGGCTGCAAATCTTTCCTAGGAGGGATGCATTAGGCTTAACAGGAAAATGGGCTTTAAAAATAATAAATGGGATGTAATTATAAAAACTGGGCAGTAACTATAAAAAAATGCACTAAACACAAAATTAGTTTATAAAATATTATTTATGGATTTTGAAAATCTTAAATTTTCATTGTTGCACGCGCAATGTTTCGTTGGATTTTTACGTAATACAAATGTATATTTAATTTGACTAGAAATTTCGGGATAAAATATTTGGATCCCATCAAAATGTGGGAAATTTTATTGAATTCTGTCTTCAACGGTTGGTTGAAATTATTAATCGTTGTCCTAGCTAGAAAATGGGCTGTACTTTTAACAAAGCTGTAAATGGGCTGTTGTAAATTCCATTAGAATTCAAAAATGGGCTGTACATTCTTAAAAAAGCATAAATGGGCTATAAGTTCTACGCCACACACTTGTGGGCCTACTAAGTGTGCGTCCCTAAAAAAGATAAGTTGGCCAGCGTATGCAAGGCTTTGTCAACTTATTATAGTGAACACACACGGTTCTAGCAGCGATGGCGTTGGATGTCTATCCAACGGATGTAAATCCTTCTTCAATCTCGTATATTCTTAGCTTGGCCGCCCAAAAATGATTCCTCCCACGACATCTGGGGTGCACCATTTAGGAGGCTGACACAGGCCTACTAAGTTGGAGGCGTACCAAGGGCTTTGTCAACTTAGTCAATATAAGCGATTCTAGCTTCAAGTGACCGTCGATGTCCATCCAACGGCCGTAGTGCTTCTTCAACCTCTGGTCTTCTTGGTCCGGCCGCCCAAAGCGGCGCCGGTCATGCCGCTTTGCTCCACGCCTCCGTGGCGGGTCTTGCTGCCGGAGGCCTCACCGCCCCATACTACTCCCAACGTTGGCCAGGCCATCCCTCCACTCACCCACACCCCCTGTTATTCTGCGGCGACGGCAGCCTCACACCGCAGCCGAACCAGTCAACCCTCGTACTCCTCTCCGTGCGGGCTTCCACTGCTGCGTCTTCCCCGGCTCCGCGTCGTCCCCTTCCTAGGCGTCGCGGTCGTCCACCGCCCTGGTGCTCTCGGCGTGGCGTGGTCAACGTGGTCAACGACCGACTTCCATCGGAAAAGTACTGTACATGGAGAGGCTGACAGCTGGGTCCACGGCGGCCGCAAGGAAGAGCCTCCTTATTACGCGCAAAATAATTATTCCTCCACCTGACAGCAGGGACCCACCAGACGGGCCACCTTATTTCATGAAAAAACCGTTTCCCCCCTGACTGCTGGGACCCACCGGACGGGCCACCGTATTTCGTGAAAAAACGTCCCCCCCGCTGTCAGCTCGGACCCACCGGAAGTGCCTCTTTATTACGCACAAAAAAAAATGAATACTCCCCCTGCTAGCTGGGACTCACCTTGGTGGGAAGCTGACTTGTGGGCCTACTAAGATGGGGACGGAGGGCTTTGTCAACTTCGTCAATATGAACTATTCTAGCTCCGGTGGCCGTCTGATGTCCATCCAACGGCAGAGTGCTTCTTCAACCTCTGGTCTTCTTGCTCCGGCCGCCCAAAGCAGCGCCCGGTCGTGCTTTGCTCCACGCCTCCCGTGGCGGCTGTCTTTGCCAGAGGCCTCACCGTCCCCTACTATTCCCACCTTAGGCCAGGCCCTGCGGCGACGGCAGCCTCACACCGCAGCCGAACGAGTGAACACCCATACTCCTCTCCGTGTGGGCATCCACTGCCGCGTCTTCACCGGCTCTGCATCGTCCCCTTCCTAGGCCTCGCCGTCGTCCACCGCCCTGGTGCTCTCAGCGCGGCGTGGTCAACGTGGTCAAGGAACGACTTCCATCGGACGTGACTGTATGTCGAGAGGCGGCAATTTGGGTCCACCAGACGCGACAAGGAAGTGCCTCCTTATTACACGGAAAATAATGATTCCTCCACGACAGCGAGGACCCACCGACGGGCCACCGTATTTCACAACGCTTCCCTCGACTCTGGGACCCACCAGCTACATCTTCGCACGCAAGGAAGTGCGTTCGGGCAAAAAAACAAAGCGATTCGCTCCACGACGGCTGGGACCCACCGGCTACATCTTCGCAGTAAGGGCGTGCACGGCGGTCGGGACCCACCTGGTCGAAGCGTGCGTAGCGCTGTCATTCTGGTCGCGAACCTGTACATACATACTGGTCGATGTAGAGGCGTGCAAGTGTCGATGTAGAGGCGCGCACGTAGCATGTACACGTACGTACAATGGCGAGGGTGCAAGAAAGAAAATATGGCCACGTACGTACATACGAGCAGGGTCTCAAACGCCTACTCGCGCATACGTACATGGCTGGGTCGGAACGGAGAAACAGCGTCGTCGTCGTGTTCATGGGGAGCCAACCGGCTGGGTCGGAATGAAATGCGTGGTCGTGTTCATCGGGAGGGCTTGGACGGAACAGCGATGGAAGCGAGGCTGGCGTACCGCACAAAGGAGGAAGCGGACCTCCTACATTCTAGCAGGGTCCTGTTGATCGGGAGGGTGTGGCGTACCGCAAAATGGAGAAAGCGGACCTCCTACGGTCGAAGCAGGGGTCCTGTTGATCGGGAGGGTGTGGCGTGCCGCCAAAGCGGAGAAAGCAGACCTCCTACGGTTGAAAGCAGGGGTCCTGTTGATCGGGAGGGTGTGGCGTACCGCCAAAGCAGGGCCAAACGGACTTGTGTTGGGCGCTACGGTCAGCAGGGGTCCTGTTCGCCGGGAGGGTGTGGCGTGCCGCAAAAGCAGGACTCCACGGGATCTGTTAATCTCCACCGTCGACCTCCTCCGGCCTCCACGGGCTACCGTCGACCTCCTCCAGCCTCCACGGGCTCCTGTTCATACAGCCTCCACCGCGCTTACTCCACGGGCTCTTGTTCAACCACCCTCCACCATCTCTTGTTCATCCAGCCCTCCACCATGTCTTTGTTCATCCAGCCCTCCACCGTCTCTGTTCATCCAGCCCTCCACACCACGGGTCTGTTCAACCACCCTCCACGGCCACCCCTCTACCGCTCTCTGTTCATCCAACCCTCCACACCACGGGTCCTGTCCATCCGGAGGCAACGCCACGCTCCACCGCTCATCCAACCCCCCCCCATAGCGCTCACTATTCATCCAATTGATCGACTTGATTAGCAGCGATGGCGAAGAATCGCTCCATCGGGTTCGATTAACGACCATCGATCGATCGCTCGGGTTCGATGTCGTAGCCTGCGGTTACAATCGCTTTCGGGTTCAATTAGAGCCCAACGCCTCGCTCGGGTTCGATTAGAGCCAACGCCTCGCACATGTCACGAGAAAGCAGCGCATCGCTCGACCCCGACCTCCCACTTGTAAGCAACTCCACGAAATTTTCCTCCCCTCGCTTCTACCACGGTTTTTTCCATCATGGACGGCCCAAAGACTGTCATGCAGCTGCGTCTCCGGCCCGCCTAGGACGAAAAGCCCATTTTCTGTCATGATTTTTTGTCATAGAAGTAGGAGCCCACCACATCTATGATGATACCGGGTTTTGTCACAATTATCATCATAGAAGTGTCATATATATGACAGAAAATTTTTCATTCGGCCCAAAATGTCACGGATGTGTCTTTTTTTTGTAGTGAGTTTAGTTGCTAAGAATAGTAACTCGAAACGGGAGTTGCAAAATGAACAGAGACTAATTAAGGGTGAAGTGACGATGTGTATTGGAAATGGTTCCAAGATTGATATGATCATCATCGCACACTCCCTATACTTTTGGGATTAGTGTTAAACCTAAAATAAATGTTATTTAGTGTTTGCGTTGAGCATGAATATGATTGGATCATGTTAATTGCAATACGGTTATTCATGTAAGTTAGAGAATAATTATTGTTATGTTTACATGAATAAAACCTTCTATGGTCATACACCCAATGAAAATGGTTTGTTGGATCTCGATCGTGGTGATACACATTTTCATAATATTGAAGCCAAAAGATGCAAAGTTAATAATGATAGTGCAACTTATTTGTGGCCTTGCCGTTTAGGTCATATTGGTGTAAAGCGCATGAAGAAACTCCATGTTGATGGGATTTTGAAAACACTTGATTATGAATCACTTGATGCTTGCGAACCATGCCTTATGGGCAAGATGACTAAAATTCCGTTCTCCGGAAAAATGGAGCAAGCAACTGGCTTATTGGAAATAATACATACTGATGTATGCGATCCGATGAGTGTTGAGGCTCGCGGCGGGTATCATTATTTTTTGACCTTCACAGATGATTTGAGCAGATATGGGTATATCTACTTGATGAAACATAAGTTTGAAACATTTGAAAAGTTCAAAGAATTTCAGAGTGAAGTGGAAAATCATCGTGACAAGAAAATAAAGTTTCTATGATCTGATCGCAGAGACAAATATTTGAGTTACGAGTTTAGTCTTCAATTAAAACAATGTGGAATAGTTTCACAAATTCGTGCCACCTGGAACACCACATCATAATGGTGTGTCCGTACTTCATAACCGTACTTATTGGATATAGTGCAATCTATGATGTCTCTTACCGATTTACCACTATCGTTTTGGGGTTATGCATTAGATACAGCTACATTCATGTTAAATAGGGCACCATCTAAATCCTTTGAGACGACACCGTATGAACTATGGTTTGGCAAGAAATCTAAGTATGCGTTTCTTAAAGTTTGAGGTTGCAATGCTTATGTGAAAAAGTTTCAACCTGATAAGCTCAAACCCAAATCGGAGAAGTGCGTCTTCATAGGATACCCAAAAGAAAATGTTGGGTACACCTTCTATCACAGATCCGAAGGCAAGATATTCATTGCTGAAATGGATCCTTTCTAGAGAAGGAGTTTCTCTCGAAAGAAGTGGGTGGGAGGAAAGTAGAACTTGATGAGGTAATTGTACCTGCTCCCTTATTGGAAAGTAGTTCATCGCAGAAATCGGTTTCTGCGACACCTACACCAATTAGTGAGGAAGTTAATGATGATGATCATGAAACTTCACATCAAGTTATTACTGAACCTCGTGGAGTCAACGAGTAAGACCCGCACTGTAGTGGTACAGTAATCCTGTTCGGAGGTTATGTTACTAGACCATGACGAACCTACGAACTATGAAGAAGCGATGGTGAGCCCAGATTCATAAAATGGCTCGAGGCCATGAAATCTGAGATGGGATCCATGTATGAGAACAAAGTGTGGACTTTGGTTGACTTGCCCGATGATCGGCAAGCCATTGAGAATCAATGGATCTTCAAGAAGAAGACTGACGCTGACGTTAATGTTACTGTCTACAAAGCTAGAATTGTCACAAAAGGTTTTCGACAAGTTCAAGGTGTTGACTACGATGAGAGTTACTCACTCATATCTATGCTTAAGTCTGTCTGAATCATGTTAGCATCTGCCACATTTTATGAAATCTGGCAAATGGATAAACAAAACTGCATTCCTTAATGGATTTATTAAAGAAGAGTTGTATATGATGCAACCGTAAAAGTTTTTGTCAATCCTAAAGGTGCTAACAAAATATGCAAGCTCCGTGATCCATCTATGGACTGGTGCAAGCATCTCGGAGTTGGAATATACGCTTTGATAAGTTGATCAAAGCATATAGTTTTATCTGAGACTTGCGGTGAAGCCTGTATTTACAAGAAAGTGAGTGGGAGCACTACAACATTTACGATAAGTATATGTGAATGACATATTGTTGATCGGAAATAATGTAGAATTATTCTCGCAAAGCATAAAGGAGTGTTTGAAAGGAGTTTTTACAAAGAAAGACCTCGATGAAGCTGCTAACACATTGATCATCAATATCTATAGAGATATAACAAATCGCTTGATAAGTTTTTTCAATGAGTACATACCTTGACATGATTTTGAAGTAGTTCAAAATTGAGCAGTCAAAGAAAGAGTTTCTTGACTGTGTTACAAGGTGTGAAATTGAGTAAGACTCAAAGCCCGACCACGGCGGAAGGCAGAAGAGAATGAAAGTCATTCCATATGCCTCGACCATAGGTTCTATAAAGTATGCCATCTTTGTGTACCAGATCTATTGCGTACCTACCACTAAGTTTGGCAAGGGAGTGCAATAGTGATCTAGGAGTAGATCAATGGACATCGGTCAAAATTATCCTTAGTGGAATAAGGATATGTTTCTCGATTATGGAAGTGACAAAAGGTTCGTTGTAAAGGGTTACGTCGATGCAAGTTTTGACACTAATCTAGATGACTCTAAGTCTCGGTCTAGATACATATTGAAAGTGGGAGCAATTAGCTAGAGTAGCTCCGTGCGAGCATTGTAGACATAAGAAATTTGCAAAATACTTACGGATCTGAATGTGACAAACCCGTTGACTAAAATTATCTCACAAGCAAAACATGATCACACCTTAGTACTCTTTGGGTGTTAATCACATAGCGATGTGAACTAGATTACTGACTCTAGTAAACCCTTTGGGTGTTGGTCACATGTCGATGTGAACTATGGGTGTTAACCACATAAATATGTGAACTATTGATGTTAAATCACATGGTGATGTGAACTAGATTATTGACTCTAGTGCAAGTGGGAGACTGAAGGAAATATGCCCTAGAGGCAATAATAAAGTTATTATTTATTTCCTTATATCATGATAAATGTTTATTATTCATGCTAGAATTGTATTAACCGGAAACATAATACAGGTGTGAATACATAGACAAACAGATTGTCACTAGTATGCCTCTACTTGACTAGCTCGTTGATCAAAGATGGTTATGTTTCCTAGCCATAGACATGAGTTGTCATTTGATTAACGGGATCACATCATTAGGAGAATGATGTGATTGACATGACCCATTCCGTTAGCTTAGCACACGATCGTTTAGTATGTTGCTATTGCTTTCTTCATAACTTATACATGTTCCTATGACTATGAGATTATGCAACTCCTGTTTACCGGAGGAACACTTTGTGTGCTACCAAACGTCACAACGTAACTGGATGATTATAAAGGAGCTCTACAGGTGTCTCCGAAGGTACTTGTTGGGTTGGCGTATTTCGAGATTAGGATTTGTCACTCGGATTGTCGGAGAGGTATCTCTGGGCCCTCTCGGTAATGCACATCACTTAAGCCTTGCAAGCATTGCAACTAACGAGTTAGTTGTGGGATGATGTATTACAGTACGAGTAAAGAGACTTGCTGGTAACGAGATTGAACTAGGTATTGAGATACCGATAATCTAATCTCGGGCAAGTAACATACCGATGACAAAGGGAACAAACGTATGTTGTTATGCGGTCTGACCGATAAAGATCTTCGTAGAATATGTGGGAGCCAATATGAGCATCCAGGTTCCGCTATTGGTTATTGGCCGGAGACGTGTCTCGGCCATATCTACATAGTTCTCGAACCCGTAGGGTCCGCACGCTTAACGTTACGATGACAGTTATGTTATGAGTTTATATGTATTGATGTACCGAAGGTTGTTCGGAGTCCCGGATGTGATCACGGACATGATGAGGAGTCTCGTAATGGTTGAGACATGAAGATTGATATATTGGAAACCTATGTTTGGATATCAGAAGTGTTCTGGGTGAAATCAGGATTTTACAGGAGTACCGGGAGGTTACCGGAACCCCCCGGGGAACATAATGGGCCTTAGTGGGCCTAGGTGGAAGAGAGGAGAGGCGACTAGGGCTGGGCCGCGCACCCCTCCCCCCCAGTCCGAATAGGACAAGGAGAGGGGGGCGGCGCCCCCCCTTCCTTCTTCTCCTCCACTCCTTCCCCCTCCCAAGTCCTAATCCAACTAGGAAAGGGGGGGGGGGAGTCCTACTCCCGGTGGGAGTAGGACTCCTCCCGACGTGCCCTCTCCCTTGGCCGGCCGCACCCCCTTGCTCCTTTATATACGGGGGCACGGGGGCACCCCATAGACACAACAATTAATCATTTGATCTTTTAGCCGTGTGCGGTGCCCCCCTCCACCATAGTCCACCTCGATAATACTGTAGCGGTGCTTAGGCGAAGCCCTGCGTCGGTAGAACATCAACATCGTCACCACGCTGTCGTGCTGACGAAAGTCTCCCTTAACACTCGGCTGGATCGGAGTTCGAGGGACGTCATCGGGCTGAACGTGTGCTGAACTCGAAGGTGCCGTACGTTTGGTACTTGATCGGTCGGATCATGAAGACGTACCACTACATCAACCGCGTTGTGCTAACGCTTCCGCTTTCGGTCTACGAGGGTACGTAGACAACACTCTCCCCTCTCGTTTCTATGCATCACCATGATCTTGCGTGTGCGTAGGATTTTTTTTGAAATTACTACGTTACCCAACACTTTGTGTGCTACCAAACGTCACAACGTAACTGGGTGATTATAAAGGTACTCTACAGGTATCTCCAAAGGTACTTGTTGGGTTGGCGTATTTCGAGATTAGGATTTGTCACTCCGATTGTCGGGGAGGTATCTCTGGGCCCTCTCGGTAATGCACATCACTATAAGCCTTGCAAGCATTGTGACTAATGAGTTAGTTGCGAGATGATGTATTACGGAACGAGTAAAGAGACTTGCGTAACGAGATTGAACTAGGTATTGAGATATCGACGATCGAATCTCGGGCAAGTAACGTCTTGATGACAAAGGGAACAACGTCGTTGTTATGCGGTTTAACCGATAAAGATCTTCGTAGAATATGTAGGAGCCAATATGAGCATCCGTGTTCCACTATTGGTTATTATTTGGAGGCGTGTCTCGGTCATGTCTACATAGTTCTCGAACCCGTAAGGGTCCACACGCTTAAAGTTAGATGACGATCGGTATTATGAGTTTTGTGTTTTGATGTACGAAGTTAGTTGAGTCCGGATATGATCACGGACATGACGAGGAGTCTCGAAATGGTTGAGACATAAAGATTGATATATTGGACGACTATGTTCGGACACCTGAATGGTTTCGGGAGTTTAGGACACATCTGAGATGCAGGGGGTTCTGGAACCCCGGGGAGTTTAATGGGCCAAGATGGGCCTTACTGGAGAAGAGGAGGGGCGGTTAGAGCTGGCGGCGCGCCCCCTCCCCCGCTAGTACGAATTGGACAAGGAGGGGGGGGGGTGATGAGGACATAGACCTGGGGTAGGGTAATAGGCCTGACCTATGCGTCCTATCCAAGGTCACTGTCTTAGAAACAAAGAAGTTCAAGAGGCAATAGGGAGGGCCCAACAAAGGAGTCGAGTGCAATCCACTCGACCTATCATTCACTCGGAGACCCCTCCTTCTTTAGGTCTCTCGACCACTCAAGCATTCGACCGTGCAAGAAACCACTCGACATACCGAAGATCTAAAGTCGCTCAGCACATCAACGGTCTGACGTTTATTCATAGACTTAATGATCATTTATAGCACTTTATTGCGGACGTTACCTGTAACGCTCCTTCTTTATGTACTTTGAACCCTTGGTAACGGGAGATGGCGGGGGTCCTGGCGCACTCTATATAAGCCACCCCCTCCTCTGAGACAAGGGTTCACACCCCTGTAAACACACACATATATAATCCAGTCGACCGCCTCCGGGCTCCGAGACGTAGGGCTGTTACTTCTTCCGAGAAGGGCCTGAACTCGTAAAACTCGTGTGTACAACTTCACCATAGCTAGGATCTTGCCTCTCCATACTTACCCCCCTATTCTACTGTCAGTCTTAGTACCACGACAGTTGGCGCCCACCATGGGGCAGGTGTCTTAGCGACTTATTGGAGAAGTTGCGATTTTTTTGATCCCCATCATCATGGTTTCCGACGGAGGATTGGCCGAGGGCCATGAGATCCGTCTCGCCGCGCTTGTGTTTGTCGCCGATGACTCCGCTTGGCTCCAAGAAGCTCCACTCGACGTCGAGGCGCTCCCCATCCGAGGGGCGACGCAGTTTCGCGCATGCGTCCGTGGCGTCCTTCTTCGACAGTCGTCGACTCAGTACCGGTTGGCTCCTGTGGCGTCCTCGCTCCCCGCTGTTCGTCTGCGCAAGCATTTCGGTCGGTTGCAGCTCCAGCGGTGGGTGAGGCATGCGGTGGCCCGCCAATTGGACACCCCGCAAGTCGCGGCAATCGAGCCCCACGAAACACTCTACGGCCTGTTCGACTGGCTCCGTCGAGACTGCATCCGAGTGCGACAACAGTGACCCCACGGCGGAAGTCCTGATGGTCAATAGACCATGCAGTCCTCTTGGCTTCCCCTGCGGTGATGGTGGCGATGGCGGCGGCGATCCGTCGGCGTCCACGAGGAGTACCGCCCCGAGCCCCTCCCTTCGCAGCAGAGGGAAGAGCTTCGCCGCCGTAACATGGATGCACTTCACACTCCTATCGTCGGAGAAACCCCCGAGGCCCGGGCCTTGGAGGATGCGCGCCTGGCCAACTTGGCTGAGCGCACTCGACTGGAGAACCTCCAGCACGCACTCGATGAGCGTGCTTGGCAGCGGATTCCTAGGTCCAGTCGACGACAACTTTTTCCGCCTCCAACTCAGGTATACCGAGCTCTGATTCAGAATCTCACAGCTGCAGCCCGAATAGCAGAGTCGATTCAACCTTCCCAGTCAGAAGCTGGCAGAGGTTTGATGCAGATCCGGGCTTTACTCCGGGCAGCGAGAGAGCAGAACACAGCAGTGTCTCAGTCGCGGAACATGATCCACAGCAGATCTGTGATGGCAGACACATTTTAGTCGGCTCACAGCCCAAGATCGCCTCCGAGGCGTGAGGGACGTGGAGACCGGAGAGATCAGTACAGAAATCGTGAGCAGTATGATCACCGACTCGACCACGAGGACCGTCGTCGAGTGCCTACACCTCCCCCGAGGAGTGGGTCATATGTGCCTCGGCAGCACGATGACAGACGCCCTCATAGTGTCGGACGAAGAATTCCAGTCGACCCCAGAGAGACGGACTTTGATGCAAGATCTATTCTCGTTCAAGGTCCGGTTGACAGGAACAAAGCACACAGGGAGAGCCATGATAGGGATTATCCGGCTGGCAGCAGAGTGCATGTTTCGGGCCCCGAGTGTTTCAGCAGAGCCATCAGAGCAGCAGTGATTCCTCCCAACTTCAGGTTGGGGCTGGAGTCAGCAAGTTCACTGGTGAGTCCAAGCCTGACACTTGGCTTGAGGACTACCGAGTGGCTGTGCAGATCGGTGGTGGCAATGATGAAGTGGCCATGAAACACCTTCCTCTGATGTTGGAAGGCTTAGCCAGAGCATGGTTGAATCAGCTAGCACCTGACAGCATATATAGTTGGGAGGAACTTGCCCGAGTGTTTGTTAGAACCTTTGAAGGTACATGCAAACGACCAGTAGGCTTAACAGAGTTGCAATCCTGTGTGCAGAAACCGAATGAAACCTTGAGGGATTATATCCAAAGATGGATCACGTTGCACCACACAGTGGAGAATGTGTCAGATCACCAAGCAGTTTGTGCCTTCAAGGAAGGTGTCAAGTATCGAGAATTGAACCTGAAGTTCGGTCGGATCGGGGATATGTCTCTGAGTCGGATGACGGAGATTGCCACCAATTATGCTAATGGTGAAGAGGACGGTCAACTTCGGAGTGGCAAGCACACAACAGTTGCCCAAGAAACCGGAGGAGGGAATTCCAGTCGGAAGCAGAAGCGCAAAGCCGAGCCAGCTGCTCCTGGTGAAGCCTTAGCCGTGACTCAAGGAAAGTTCAAGGGGAAGCCCAAAGGGCCGTGGAACCCCAAGAAGGTGAAAGATCAAGATGGAAATGATGTGTTGGATTTACCATGCCACATTCACACCAAAAAAGATGAAGAGGGTAATCTCATTTACCCTAAACACACCACTTTCGGCGATTAGTCGGCTCCAGATCCAGCAGTTCCGAGAGAAACAACCCAAGGAGAAGGAAAAGGAGTCGGACAAGGATGAGGATAAGGAAGAAGAAGATGATGGTTTCCCCAACGTCAATTCCACTCTGATGATTTTTGCTGATGTTGAGAGCAAAAGTCGACTGAAAGTCATTAACAGAGAAGTGAACATGGTCGATCCGGCGACACCCAGTTATTTGAAGTGGTCTCAGACTGCCATTACATTCGACGGTCGACCACCCGGTATATAGCCACCCACAGGAGGCAAGCATTGGTGGTCGACCTAGTGGTGGAAGGCACTCGGCTGACTAAGGTGTTGATGGATGGTGGCAGTGACCTGAATATCCTTTATGCTGAAACCTTGAAAGGAATGGGCATTCCGATGTCCAAACTTAGTGAAAGCAATATGAGTTTCCATGGGGTTATACCTGGCAAGAAGGCTGAATCACTCGGCCAGATCGCCCTCGATGTGGTTTTTGGTGATTCCAAGAATTACCGCAAGAAAATTTTGACATTTGAAGTCGTGGATTTCTAGAGTGCTTATCATGCTATTCTGGGTAGGTCTGCTTATGCACGTTGTATGGCTCGACCATGTTACGTGTACCTCAGATTGAAGATACCTGGTCCCAGAGGAGTGATCACTATCACTGGCAATCGGCAGAAGGCAGAAGAGTGCTTCCAGAAGGGATCAAAGATCGCCGATGCACAAATGGCAGTAGTAGAATTGCAAGAGTATCAGAAAAATGCAGATCCGAGTGATTTGCTGCGAGCCAAGAAGCCTGCCATAGACTCTACATTTCAGTCGTCCGGTGAAACGAAGCCGATTCATATTCACCCGACCGATCCCAATGCTGCTCCAACTCACATCTCAACAACACTTGACAGCAAATAGGAAGAAGCGCTCATCCAGTTCCTCCGTGAGAACTGGGACATCTTTGCATGGAAACCTTCTGACATGCTGGGTGTTCCCAGGGGGCTGGCTGAGCACCATTTGCGAGTCGACACAAAAGTGAAACCAGTCAAGGAACATCTTCGACGGTTCGTCGTACAGAAGAGAAAAGCAATTGGTGAAGAAGTGGCTCGGCTCCTGGCAGCTGAGTTCATCCGAGAGATTTACCACTCCGAGTAGCTCACCAATGTTGTCATGGTCCCCAAGAAGGATGACTCACTTTGCATGTGCATTGACTTCAAGCATATCAATCAGGCCTGCCCGAAAGATCATTTTCCTCTCCCCCGCATTGACCAAATAGTCGACTCGACTGTGGGGTGTGAGCGCTTGTCCTTTTTGGATGCCTATTTCGGGTATCATCAGATCCGTCTGTATGGACCCGATGAGATAAAAAAAACTTTCATCACCCCATTCGGGTGCTTCTGTTATGTCACCATGCCATTCGGCCTCAAGAATGCTGGAGGCACATTCATGAGAATGATTCAAAAGTGTTTGCTCACTCAAATCAGTCGGAATGTGGAAGCTTATATGGATGATATTATGGTCAAGTCGCGTAAAGGTTCCGACCTGCTGGCTGACCTTGCCGAAACCTTTGCCAACCT
The DNA here is from genome assembly GCA_021605145.1 of Aegilops bicornis. Classification (NCBI taxonomy): domain Eukaryota; kingdom Viridiplantae; phylum Streptophyta; class Magnoliopsida; order Poales; family Poaceae; genus Aegilops; species Aegilops bicornis. The sequence goes on along the minus strand of CM038670.1, from coordinate 720,345,991 downwards.
CAGGAGGTATGATATCAAGCTTAATCCATCAAAGTGCACATTCGGAGTTCCTGGCGGAAAATTACTCAGTTTTCTCGTTTCCGAACGAGGGATCGACGCTAACCTAGAGAAAGTTGGTGCTATACTCCGGATTAAACACCCTGTGCGTGTGCACGATGTCCAGAAGCTTACTGGTTGTTTGGCCGCCTTGAGTCGATTCATTTATCACCTCCGTGAAAAGGCATTGCCTCTTTACCGACTGATGAAGAAGTCTGATAAGTTCGAGTGGACTCCTGAAGCTAATGTAGCGTTTGTAGAGCTCAAAGCCCTTCTTTCCACCCAGCCGGTGCTCGATGCCCCAATCAGCAAAGAGCCTTTACTGCTTTATATTGCAGCCACTGGACAAGTTGTCAGTACAGTACTCACGGTCGAGCGGGAAGAAGAAGGAAAAACCTATAAAGTTCAACGCTGATACGTCTTCGTTGTATCTACTTTTCCAAACACTTTTGCCCTTGTTTTGTACTCTAACTTGTATGATTTGAATGGAACTAACCCGGACTGACGCTGTTTTTAGCAGAATTGCCATGATGTTGTTTTATGTGCAGAAAACAAAAGTTCTCGGAATGACCTGAAACTCCACGGAACATCTTAGAAAAAATAATAAAAAATCCTTGCCAAAGATGAAGACCAAGGGGCCCACACCCTGTCCATGAGGGTGGGGGGCGCGCCCCCTACCTCGTGGGCCCCCTGGAGCTCCTCCGACGCCAACTCCAACTCTATATATTTGCTTTCGGAGAGAAAAAAATAAGAGAGAAGAAATCATCGCGTTTTACGATACGGAGCCGCCGCCAAGCCCTAAAACCTCTCGGGAGGGCTGATCTGGAGTCCGTTCGGGGCTCCATAGAGGGGGATCCGTCGCCGTCGTCATCATCAACCATCCTCCATCACCAATTTCATGATGCTCACCGCCGTGCGTGAGTAATCCCATCGTAGGCTTGCTGGACGGTGATGGGTTGGATGAGATCTATCATGTAATCGAGTTAGTTTTGTTAGCGTTTGATCCCTAGTATCCACTATGTTCTGAGATTGATGTTGCTATGACTTTGCTATGCTTAATGCTTGTCACTAGGGCCGAGTGCCATGATTTCAGATCTGAACCTATTATGTTTTCATGAATATATGTGAGTTCTTGATCCTATCTTGCAAGTTTATAGTCACCTATTATGTGTTATGATCCGACAACCTGAAGTGACAATAATCGGGATACTTCTCGGTGATGACCATAGTTTGAGGAGTTCATGTATTCACTATGTGCTAATGCTTTGTTCGATTCTCTATTAAAAGGAGGCCTTAATATCCCTTAGTTTCCATTAGGACCCGCTGCCACGGGAGGGTAGGACAAAAGATGTCATGCAAGTTCTTTTCCATAAGCACGTATGACTATATTCGAATACATGCCTACATTACATTGATGAATTGGAGCTAGTTACATGTCACCCTATGTTATGACTGTTACATGATGAACCGCATCGGGCATAATTATCCATCACCCGATCCAATGCCTACGAGTTTTCCATATCTTTGGTTTACGCTTATTTACTTTCCCGTTATTCTTTATTACAATCATTACAAAACACCAAAAATATTACTTTTGATTTCATTACTCTTTTGTTACCGTTACCACCACTATCATACTATTTTCTTTGCTAAATACCTTGCTGCAGATATTAAGTTATCCAGGTGTGGCTGAATTGACAACTCGATTTGCTAATACTTGAGAATATTCTTTGGCTCCCCTTGTGTCGAATCAATAAATTTGGGTTGAATACTTTACCCTCGAAAGCTGTTGTGATCCCCTACACTTGTGGGTTATCAAGACTAATTTCTGACTTCGTTGCCGGGGAGCATAGCTCTATTCTTTGAGTCACTTGGGATTTATATCTGCTGAACACTATGAAGAATTTGAAAGACGCTAAGACAAAAATTTATCCCTCAACTACGAGGGGAGGTAAGGAACTTCCATCTAGCTCTGCACTTGATTCACCTTCTGTTATGAGTAAGCTTGTGACACCTAAACCTGCTTCTGCTATTCGTTCTGATATGTTGCATGTTATTGATGATTCCACTTCTTCTATGCATGATACTTATGATGAAACTACTTCTATGCTTGATACTACTGTGCCCCTTAGTGAATTTCTTGATGAAAAAATTGCTAGGGCTAGAGAGAAAGAAATTATTGAAACTAATAATGTTGATGAAATTGATGATGAAGATATGCCTGTTATTCCTGAGGGTTATGTTTTTGATATGGAATCTTCTGCAGCTATTTTTGCTGCCAAAGATAGAAACGAACTTAAGAGGCTATTAGTTAAATGGAGTAAAGAATCTCTTAGAGATAGAATGAAACCTGGCCCTGCTTTTGCTGCTTCACCTATTTGTGTTCCCGATAAGGATTATGAATTCTCTGTTGATCCTCATATATTTACTTTGGTTGAGTCTGATCCTTTTCATGGTTATGAATCTGAAACTGTTGTGGCACATCTTACTAAATTAAATGATATAGCCACCCTGTCCACTAATGATGAGAGATCTCGCTACTTTTATATCCTTAAAATATTTCCGTTGTCATTAAAGGGTGATGCTAAGATATGGTTTAATTCTCTAGATCCTGGTTGTGTGCGTAGTCCCCAGGATATGATTTATTACTTTTCTGCTAAATATTTCCCTGCTCATAAGAAACAAGCTGCTTTAAAGGAAATATACAATTTTGTGCAAATTGAAGAAGAGAGTCTCCCACAAGCTTGGGGAGGCTTCTCAAGTTACTTAATGCTTTGCCTGATCATCCTCTTAAGAAAAATGAAATACTTGATATCTTTTATAATGGACTAACCGATGCTTCCAGAGATTACGGATAGTTGTGCTTTGGTTACATTTTCGTGGAAAGAACACCGGATGAAGCTGAAATTCTATTGAATAATATGTTGACAAATGAAAATAATTGGGCACCTCTGAGCCAGCTTACGAGCCTATTCCTAAACCAACTCCGAAGAAGAGAGGTGTTCTATTTCTCGATCTGAAAGATATGCAAGAGGCAAAGAAATCTATGAAAGAAAAAGGTATTAAAGCTGAAGATGTTAAGAATTTACCTCCTATTGAAGAAATAGATGGTCTTAATTTACCGCCTGTTGAAGAAACATATGATCTTGATCAATTACCTATTGAAGAACCTCCTGATCCCGATAACCCGACCACGGTAGTAAAGGTAAATTCTCTCTATAGATATGATAAAGCTGAAGTCCCTCCTACTAAAATTTCCAGTCAGTGCTTGGATGAGTTTGATAACTTTATGTTTAAGCAAGAAGACTTCAATGCTTATTTTGGCAGACAATTGAAACAAAATACCTATATGATTAAACACTTGGGTGATTATATGGCTGATGTTAGATGTGAACTTAAACTTGTTAGGAAACATGCTTCTATGGTTACCACTCAAGTAGAACAAGTACTTAAGGCTCAAAATGATTTGCTCAATGAAATGAATAGTAAGAAAAATGATTATGATGTTAGAGTGGCTACTAGAATTGGTAGAATGACTCAGGAACCTTTGTATCCTGAAGGCCACCCTAAGAGAATTGAGCAAGATTCTCAGAGAAATAATACTGATGTGCCTAGTTCTTCTCAAAAGAAGAAAAAGAAAAATGATAGGACTGTGCAAACTTCTAGCGAACCTATTGCTTAACCACCTGAGAATCCAAATAATATATCTATTTCTGATGCTGAAACACAATCTGGTAATGAACATGAACCTAGCGAAAATGTTAATGATTATGTTCATGATGATGCTCAACCTAGTAATGATAATGATGTAGAAGTTGAACCTGCTGTTGATCTTGATAACCCACAATCAAAGAATCAACATTATGATAAGAGAGACTTTGTTGCTAGGAAACATGGTAAAGAAAGAAAACCATGGGTTCAGAAACCCATGCCTTTTCCACCCAAACCATCCAAGAAAAAGGATGATGAGGATTTTGAGCGCTTTCTTTGAAATGATTAGACCTATCTTTTTTGCGTGTCTGATTAACTGATGTGCTCAAAACTAATCCTTATGCTAAGTATATGAAGGATATCATTACTAATAAAAGAAAGATACCGGAAGCTGCAATTTCCACCATGCTTGCTAATTATACTTTTAAGGGTTAAAGAATACCAAAGAAACTTGGAGATCCAGGAGTACCCACTATACCATGCTCCATTAAAAGAAATTATGTCAAAACTGCTTTATGTGATCTTGGAGCCGGTGTTAGTGTTATGACACTCTCTTTATATCGTAGACTTGATTTGAATAAGTTGACACCTACTGAAATATCTTTGCAAATGGCTGATAAATCAACTGCTATACACAGCCGGTATTTGTGAGGATGTGCTGTGGTGGTTGAAAATGTTACTATTTTAACGGACTTTGTTATTCTTGATATTCCCAAGGACGATAGTATGTCTATTATTCTTGGAAGACCTTTTCTAAATACTGTAGGGGCTGTTATTGATTGCAACAAAGGCAATGTCACTTTTCATGTTAATGGTAATGAGCACACGGTACACTTTCCGAGGAAACAACCTCAAGTTCATAGTATAAATTCTATTGGAAAAGTTCCATCGATTATTTTTGGAGGTTTCGAATTTCCTCTTCCTACTATCAAGAAGAAATATGATATTCTTATTATAGGGGATGTGCATATCCCCGTTGAGGTAACATAGTGTTATTCGAAATTTCTCCGGTTCCATGTTATTCGGAATGAGTTTGTTAACAAGACTTGATCAACCTTGTTAGTGGATTCCTTTTGATGCTCATGAGACGGATGAAACTAGAAGGCACAACTTTCTGTTATTTAGTTGAAATAAAGTAAAAATAGTGTTTTTCTGTCTGTTTCCTGCAATATAAAAATACCCCAAAAATAAAATTCCTCCAAATGCCATGCCAATTTAATATGATTTTTTCGGGAATATTTGAGGATTTATGGTGTAAAAATTATCGCGGGGGGAGCTGCCACCTAGCCACGAGGGTGGAGGGCGCGCCCTACCCCCGAGGGCGCGCCCCCTGCCTCATGGGCCCATGGTGGCCCTCCTCCACTTATTCCTGCATCCATCCTCTTCTTCTTCCTCCCACAAACACGAATATCTAGCTAAAACACGAGTTCTAGCCCACGTTGCTGTGATTTTCGATCTCCTTGCTCAAATCACCTCTCACAAAACTGCTTGGGGAGATTGTTCCTTGGTATGTGACTCCTCCATTGGTCCAATTAGTTTTTGCTCTAGTGCTTTATTCATTGCAAATTTGTGCTGCATAGGTGACCATGTTCTTGAGCTTGCATGTTAAATTTATATGGTTCCAAGTAGTTCTAATGCTTGATATAGGCTCTAGGCACTTGTAGGAGTAGTTGTTATCAATTTTATCGAAGATTGGTTCACTTTTGTTTGAAGTTACTAAAAATTTCAGAAATTTTTCAGAGAAAACAATATGTTTACGAAGATGTTCCAAGGTGGTTCTTCAAGGAAGCAAGGCCCTAGGCTTGCAATGCGCGATGCCGATGAGGAGCCCCCAAGGGACGCTCCCGTGAGGCCCTGTGAATGGCCTTGGAAAATTTTATGGATCGGCGGGAATCAAAGAAGAATTTAACGCATATTTTAAACGACGGTCTTGTGGACTTGAGGCGCATAAATGCCCACGATATCATGATCTCACTAGTTCATTTGTGAGGAGGTTTGAGTTTTCATCTTCGCGTAATTCTCCTTCTATCATGTTTGATCTTTATGATAAATCTTATACCATGGACTTAGAGGATTTTACTTTTGCTTGCAAACTCCAACAATGGGGTAGTACTGTTGATCCCCGTAAATATGAATTTAGAGACTTTCTTGCTAGTATAACTGTGGGGGAATCCAGAGATATAACGCAAGCCACTATAGGGAGCATTCACTTTCCCGCTATACATTATTTTGCTCTCTTCATAGGTAGGTGCATAAATGCTAAGGATGAAGCATGTCACATGTGTGTCCCTGACCTTAGCATTCTCAGGAGTGCTGTATTAGGAGACCAATCTTATCATATGGGAGCCATTGTAGCTCCTAGGTTGCATCATAATAGATATAACGGAGATTTCTTTGGAGGAATTTATGCAACCCGCTTAGCTAATTTTCTTGATATAGACATTCGTGAGGGTGATATGGAGTTGCCCCCTACTTATTTAGATTTTGATTCTATGGTTTCCCACCAGTTTGCCGAGAGGACTGAATCACCTCTCCAGTATCGACTAATCTTTAACAAACGGCATGTTGTACGTATTACTCTTCTGCTCCTGCCTTCTTTGATTCTCGAGACAAAAGGAAGATATGTTATTACCAGAGAGGAGGCGGATGAGTACGAGAGGAGGCGGAGGCAGCTCAACGCATACGCTGCAGCTCGGGAGGCGATAGCCGCATCGCATGATCTGACCCAGCTACACCTACGGGTATCTGCTTCTTGATTTCCGACAAATCCTGTGCTGGCATCCTATACGGTCGCTTCGATATAGGGCCTGTTCCTGGCAACAGCTCGACTAAAAACTCAATGTCTCTATCCGGCGGCATTCCTGGCAACTCTTCCGGAAATACATCAGGATAATCCATCACCAATTGGTACTTCTTCCTGTACCACTCACGATAAACAATTAACTTGTGCTCTCCTCGGCTCGTCTTGATAATGCATTTTAATCCTTCTTCCTTCAGGTGTGGTGAGCAAAATTGACCTTGTGGTACAATCTATGTTTCCTCCATACTTTGATAACCAATCCATTCCTAATATCACATCCAATCCTTGGGATTCCAGAACTATTAGGTCTGAGGGGAAACATAGTGTCCAATCCTTAGTGGCAGTCGATCACACCATTTACTAGCCATGTACTCTTCCCGGGTGAGGTTACTAGCATGGGTGACCTAAGGGCTTGGGTTGGTAACTTGTACTTATCCACAAATCCCCTTGATATGTATGAATGCGATGTTCCAGTATCGAAAAGAACAACTGCGGTAAATGACTTAACCAAAAACTTACCAATTACTGCATCGGGCTGATCTTCAACCTCCTCCACTTCAAGGTGGTTCACCATCCTCTGTTGAAAGGGTTGGGCTTCTTTCCGAGCTTCCATTGCCATTTCCATTCTGCCTTCGGGCCGGTCATTTTGCATAGTGCCCGATCTTGCGGCACTTAAAGCAAGTAATATGACTTAGGTCTACCTTGGATGGTGTAGACGGGTTGGTGCGGTTACTGTCCGTTGCTTCCTCCATTCCCGTTCCCATTCTTGGTGCTTTGTTATGGTTATCTTAATTTCCTCCTCCATGGGTATCTTTGAAACTGAATTCCTGATTTAGGGGTATAACGAGGCTTCTGCTGGGCTCGAGTTATACTTCCCTTGTCCATACTTCCGCTTGCAGTTCTCAATTCTTCTTTGCTTTCCTTCAATCATGAGAGCTCGGTCTACCAACTCCTGGTAGTTGTTGAAATTTGCTACCATCAACGGCATCTTGAACTCATCATTCAGTCCTTCTAGAAACTTCTCACCTTAGCTGCATCATGTAGCGTCATCCGGGGCATAACGTGCTAATTTGCTAAAATCATCCACGTCTTGTGTGACAGTCCTTCCTCCTTGGCGTAAGTTGCGAAACTCACGCTTCTTCATGGCCATGGCTCCTGCTGAAACATGGGCTGTCGAAAAGCTTGCTGGCCATCCCATGTGGCCGGTGTCTCTACAGGGTAAGTGGGCTGAAATTCTCCCACCATCTTTGCTGCGGGTCCTTCAAGTTGATCTGCTGCAAACTTCACTCTTTCACCATCTGTGCATCCTGTAGTGGTCAACTCCCTTCCTATCTTGCGGAGCCAGTCATACTGCTACAATCGGCTCGGTGCTCTTTGGAATACACCGCGGATTTAGTCTAAGGAAACGAGTCGGATGATCCGCGGTGGTGGTGGTGGCGGTGGGTTGTTGTTGTTGTTGTTGTTGTTACGCACCAATGTTTGAATCGAGGTATTACGCTGCTGGATCAATTGGGTGATCTCTGGCGGGAAAAGCGAATCCGGGTCGGCGTCTCGGAGGCATCGATGGGTTTAGAAAAGAAGAGAAAGTAGAATGGAATGAGGTCTAAGGGAATCACTACCCAAATGCACATGAGCAAATGCACACAAAATCACTTCATTCAATCAAACAAGGGCTTACAACGATCTAACTATCGCAAAAGTGCGTGTACTATACTGTTTACATGGAGGGAATACTACTAATATGTGGGGGACTTCTACTAATTTGAACCGGTGGAAGACTCCATAATGTCTGCTCGACTTCGTCTTCAAAGTCGGGTTCACTTGGATCCGAATCGGTGTCGTCGATGTTGATGTAGTCGCTTGGGCAACCGACATCTTGGTCTTCATTCCTGAGCGCCAACTTCTTCTTGAGTTCTTCGATCTCGTACTTAAGATCGTTATTGTGTCTTGCCAGAGCTACGATCTCGTCCATGTAGTCCTTGCGTGTAGTCTTTAGTTCTTCTTCCAGTTCGATGATCCTTTCCTTCGTCTTCTGCAACTCCAACATGTCATTGCACATCTGGTTCTCCTGGCGGCGAATGTGCTGATTTAACTCCTGGATGAAAGCTGCAATGGATCTATCCTTCTTGGTATTGACGACGTCCCAGTTGTCATCTCGGCGTCCGCAAATCTGGTAGATTGTGTCCTTAAGGTCTTCTTGATAAACTTCTCCAATGCGTCCCATGGTGATGTGAGCTGCCATGCTCTTTCCCAGACTCCAAGTGGGTGCACTGAAAACACTATCTATTGGCTTGGTGATTGGGGCGAATGTCCTTCCTGGAACGTGAGCATGAATCTTCAGTAGCTCCTCTTCGAGAGTGGCGTTGAAAGTTCCGGTGAAGCTTGGTAGTCCAATGTTCAGGTACTTGGTAACTTCCTTCAAGTGAAATCCAAAAGGTGTGCCTTCATCTGGTTGGGTGTACTTGATCTTCGCGTCCGTCATCCTAAAGAGAGTAGAAAAGATGAGGAGTTAGAAAATGAGAAGAGAGTAGTGTTCTATGGCTTTATCTTAGTGGTCGTGTCCTACGGTCGGCGTGTGCTCGATACCATTCTCTGTCATGACCGGACCGAATGGATCTAGCGCTCTGTGCTCGATGTCATCCCTGGATCGATGTCTTGACACAAAGACCAAGATGCCGAAGGGTTTATAGCGAGTAGCAATCACACACTTATTACATCGTTGTCCACAAGGGAACTTAATACAATAATATGGCTTAAGGCCATCTAATAATAACAATGGAAGGCTTGGAAAGCGAGTGAGTCCATCAACTCCAACGGCATCACCGAGTATAGAACCACGACCTAACACCTTACTCGTAAATGCGAAAAGTGCATAGCGTGAAAAGTTGCAGCCCAAAACGGGTCGACATGGAATATCTTTGGCAATGTAACACATAGAGAGCAATGAAGCAATAAGCCTATACTACATGCATATTTGGCTGGTGGTAAGGCTCTCTGTTACATTTTTTGCATAAAGCTGATTTTTCCCTACATCAAAGGAATAATTTTATTTAACTATCATGGTGGTTGTTAAACATTGAAGATGGTTGGACATCCTCAATCCCAATTAAAAGTACTCATTAAAAACCCAATAACATTTATTAGAAGTAACATGTTGAGATTCACATGATAATCAAGTGCGGATACTCAAATTGTCCATAACCGGGGACACGGCTAATCATGATTAGTTTATACACTCTGCAGAGGTTTAGCACTTTTCCCCACAAGACTCGATCGCCTCCGCTTGGTTCTCGCACTACATGGTGTTTGAGAAAGCGGATGACCGAGACATAGTCTTTCGTAAGCGCTAGCACCTTACATGTGGGTAGACCGTACCAACCTACATCCCCTACATCAGCTAGCCTACCCGTAAGAGTTCGCACAACTTAGTCAACTACGCCAGAGCCCATAATTGGCTTGTGGCTGCACACGGAAGTTTCGATTTGAATAATCTTATGATCCCTTAGAGCACAGGTGGCGGTCCGAAGAAATACTGAGCAAGTCCTGATAGAAACCAGGTGCCTCAATCCACCCAGATGTGTGTTTAGGTTGCCACCTTAGATAAACCATTAATTAACAATCTCACATCTGTCATGGATATTCACTCACCCAATCCACGTCTACTAGCATAGCATGGCATAATAAGCAAGCGTAGAAGTAACTCCCAAGGTTTCATAAGTAAAAGCAGTAATAGGTACTACCTCAATCTACTTCCCATCCCACAATTTAATTAGATCCTAAACATGCAAGTGTTTGAGGGTTTGATCTAATGCATAAAAGCTGGGTAGTAGAAAAGGTATGATCAAAGTGTTACTTGCCTTGTCGATGATCCGCGAGTCCTAGAGATTCGAAATAACAAAGCGGCGCACTCGGTGATCTAACGCAGACAAACAACAAGCATACAATAAGTACTCATCTAATGCACAGGGAAATCTCGAAAAGATCTAACCGGATAGTTCAACTTAAGAACCACAGTTGCAAAAGAATCGAATCGAATAAAGCATCGAAAGTCGGAACTCGAGAGAGAACGTCTCGGTTTAGCGAACTGAAATTAGGTCAAAATTTCACAGTAGCAAAACTCTGTGAAAGTAGGGTAATCGAACGGCGGTTTCGTTCTGAAACTCCAGCGCTTGAATCACGATTCGATAAGCGAGCAAGAAATAAAACAGTTTTGAAAATCGGATCTGAAATCAAATCGAGAAAATAACGGATTAATTCCGATTAAAAATAAAAACGACGAACGAGTTAAAAAGTGAGCGTTAGATTAACGAATCGAATCTAACGAAGCGCGTTCGCCAGGCGAGCAGTTCGGTGAACGTTCGTTAGATAAGAAAACCGAATAAAAATAAAACCAATCTAGGTTTTAAAAAAAAACGAACATCTTTAAAAAAAAAAAAAAAATAAACCGGACGGTTCGAGGGGATAAACCGAATCGGCGAGGGCGGCGGTGGCTACCTCCGGCGATCGCCGGGCGGGCGCCCGGCTCCGGAGAGGCGGCGGGTTCGGCCGAGGGCGGCGGTCCACGGCGGCGGGCGGCGTCCACGGCGGGCGGCGGCCAAGCGTCGGGCGGGTGGCGGTCGGCTGGTGGGGGGTGAGAGAGGGCCGGGTCCGGGTTATAAAGGGGGGCTGGCTTGGGGAGGGGGCAGGGGAGCGCCCGGTCCGGCAGACTCGGCGGGCAGCGTCTTGTGGCCAGGGTTTCTCCGCTCGGGCGGCGGCGAGGGAGGAGGCGGAGGTGGGCAGGCGCTGGCCTAGGCTCGGCTGGCTTGGGCCGGGCCTCGGTCCAGGGGGCTATTTTTTTTTATAAAAATCAAACCAAAACAAATAAAATAAATATCAAATGAACTCCAAATTAATTAAAACAAATTTTCCCCGACTCCTAAAATGAGTCGAACAAAATGAACTTTAAAAACAATATACATGCATAAATTTTTTAAAATGCTCATTTTGCCTAAGCAAAATAAATCTTCCAAAACCAAATTTGATTTATTTATAATATCTTCATTTTTCCTATTTGTGTGGGAAAGTCATATTATTCCCTCTCGAAATATTTTTATAGGAAAACTTTATGAAGATAATTAAATAAATCCAAATGATCCTATTTTCAAAATTTGGAAAATCCCAAATATGAAAATAATGAAACTTCCAACTCTCTCCGAGGGTCCTTGAGTTGCGTGAAATTTCTAGGATCGGAAAAATGGGAGAAAAATATGATATGCATGATGACCTAATGTATAACATTCCAAATTGAAAATTTGGGATGTTACAAACCTACCTCTTAAGATGAATCTAGCCCTCGAGATTCGGGTTAACTAGAAAATAGGTGAGGTGGTCCTTGAGCAAAACTTCCTCTCTTTCCCGGTGGCTTCATCCTCAGTGTGGTGGCTCCATTGAACTTTGCAAAACTTGATAACCTTGCTGCGGGTAACTCTGCTGGCATAATCGAGAATCTTAACCGGTTTTTCCTCATATGTCAAGTCATCCTTCAACTGTATTGCTTCCAATGGTACTGTGTCTCTTAATGGTACCTCTGCTATCTCGGGGTGACATTTCTTCAACTGAGAAACATGGAATACATCATGAACCCCCGACAGTCCTTCCGCAATTCCAACTTATAAGCAACTTCTCCCATGCGTTGCAAAATCTTATACGGTCCAACGAAGCGGGTGCTAACTTTCCTTTAACTCCAAAACGCTTAACTCCTCAAGCGGGGATACTCTCGAGATATACTCTGTCTCCAACTTCATACTCAATCGCTGCGCTTTGAATCGGCATAGCTCTTTTATGCAGGACTGGGCTACCTTGAGCACATCTCGAATCAACTTAACTTTCGTTGAGACTCCTTAATCAAATCTGGTCCAAACAAGCGGCGATCTCCAGTTTCGTCCCATGACAACGGTGTCCTGCACCTTCTTCCATACAAAGCCTCGAAAGGTGCCATCTTCAAACTGGTTTGGTAACTGTTATTGTAGGAAAATTCTGCATACGGCAAATTATCGTCCCAGCTAGATCCATAATCTAGGGCACAAGCTCTTAGCATGTCCTCCAAAATCTGATTGACTCTCTCAGTCTGTCCATCGGTCTGTGGGTGGAAAGCTGTACTGAATTCCAATCTAGTTCCCAATGTTTCGTGCAACTGGTTCCAAAATTTCGAAGTAAATTGGGTTCCTCTGTCTGATACAATGCTCCTCGGAACTCCGTGTAAGCATACAATTCTGGTCATGTATATCTTTGCCAACTTAGCACTTGCTATAGGTAGTCTTGACTGGAATAAAATGAGCTACCTTTGTTAAGCGGTCGACTATAACCCAAATCGAGTCATATCCTGAGCGGGTCTTTGGCAAACCTGTGATAAAATCCATGCCTAGTTTATCCCACTTCCATTCGGGTATCGGCAATGGTTGTAACAATCCTGGCGGCTTCGATGCTCTGCCTTTACTTTCGACATACGTCACAAACTGCTACATACTCCATAATATCCTTCTTCATTCCGGTCCACCAGAAAGTATTCTTCAAATCCAAATACATCTTGGTATTTCCTGGGTGAATCGAATAGGGTGAATCATGGGCTTCTTGTAAAATCAACTGCCTGATCTCTGGGTCATTTGGCACATAAACACGGTCTTCAAACCATAAGGTATCGTGTTCGTCCTCACGAAATCCTTTAGCTTTTCCTTTGCTCATTTTCTCCTTTATAGAGGCAACTTCCTTATCCGCTTACGGGCTTCTCGATTTTGTCCATCGATGTCATTGAATCTCCAATGCTGCTACATAGCCTCTCGGTACTATTTCCAAACATAGCTCTCGAAGGTCCTCGGCTAACTCATTGGGTATTCCTCCCATCATTAGGGCATTGACGTGGCTCTTACGGCTCAATGCGTCTGCTACGACATTAGCCTTTCCGGTGATAATGCAATCTCATATCATAATCCTTGATTAGCTCTAACCATCTCCTCTGCGAGATTCAATTCATACGTGTGAAGATGTACTTCAAACTCTTGTGATCCGTATATACTTCACAATGATTTCCAATGAGAAAATGTCTCCACGTCTTCAAGGCATGCACAACGGCAGTGCTAACTCCAAATCATGAGTGGCATAATTCAACTCATGGGGCTTAAGTTGTCGTGAAGCATACGAAACAACTCTTCCTTCCTGCATAAGCACTGCTCCAAGTCCTCGGCGTGAAGCGTCGCAATATACCCTCATAATCCTTAGTCCGATCTGGCAATATCAAAAGCGGTGAGGTAACCAATCTTTTCTTCAACTCCTGAAAACTTGCCTCACAGTCCTCGGTCCATATGAATTTATTTTCCTTCTTCAACAATTCAGTCATAGGCTTTGCAATCCTTGAGAAATTCTCAATGAATCTTGGTAGTATCCTGCGAGTCCAAGGAAACTCCGAATCTACACTGTCGTTGGTGCTTCCCATTTGGTTCTGGTCTCAACCTTTGTGGGGTCAATGCTATCCCTTCTCCGGAAATAACATGTCCGAGAAATCCAACTTCCTTTAACCAAAACTCACATTTCTTTGAACTTGGCATACAACTGGTGTTCCCTCGGTTTCTCCAAAACCAATACGCAAATGTTCCTTGTGTTCCTCTTCATTCTTGAGAAAATCAAAATGTCATCAATGAACACCACGACGAACTTATCCAAAAACTCCATAAACACTTTGTTCATCGGGTTCATGAAATAGGCGGTAGCGTTAGTCAGTCAAATGACATAACGGTATATTCGTATAGTCCATATCTCGTGGTAAATGCTTTGTCTTGGGTATGTCCTGCTCCCGAATCTTCAATCGATGGTACCACGATGTAAAGTCGATCTTGGAAAACACCTTGGCTCCTTGCAAGCGATCAAACAGGTCATTTATCATAGGTAGTGGGTACTTGTTCTTGATTGTTACTTCATTCAATCCACGATAATCAACAACCATTCTTAACGATCCATCCTTCTTCTCCACTAGCAAAACGGGTGATCCCCAAGGTGAAGAGCTTGGGCGTATAAAACCTTTATCCAAAAGTTCCATAATCTGCTTCTTGATTTCCGACAAATCCTGTCTTTGGCATCCTATACGGTCGCCCGATATAGGGCCTGTTCACAACAACAGCTCGACTAAAAACTCAATGTCTCTATCCGGCGGCATTCACGGCAACTCTTAGGAAATACATCAGGATAATCCTTCACCATGGTACTTCTTCTGTACCACTCGATAAACAATTAACTTGTGCTCTCCTCGGCTCGTGCCGTGATAATGCATTTTAATCCTTCTTCCTTCGTGTGGTGAGCAAAATTGACTTTGTGGTACAATCTATGTTTCCTCCATACTTTGATAACCAATCCATTCCTAATATCACATCCAATCCTTGGGATTCCAGAACTATTAGGTCCGAGGGGAAAACATAGTGTCCAATCCTTAGTGGCAGTCGATCACACCATTTACTAGCCATGTACTCTGCTCCGGGTGAGGTTACTAGCATGGGTGACCTAAGGGCTTGGGTTGGTAACTTGTACTTATCCACAAATCCCCTTGATATGTATGAATGCGATGCTCCAGTATCGAAAAGAACAACTGCGGTAAATGACTTAACCAAAAACTTACCAATTACTGCATCGGGCTGATCTTCAACCTCCTCCACTTCAAGGTGGTTCACCTGTCCTCTGTTGAAAGGGTTGGGCTTCTTTCCAGAGCTTCCATTGCCATTTCCATTCTGGCCTTCTGGACAGTCATTTGCATAGTGCCCAGTCTTGCGGCACTTAAAGCAAGTAATATGACTTAGGTCTACCTTGGATGGTGTAGACGGGTTGGTGCGGTTCTGTCCGTTGCTTCCTCCATTCCCGTTCCCATTCTTGGTGCTGTTATGGTTATGCGAATTTCCTCCTCCATGGGTATCTTTGGCCCGAATTCTGATTTAGGGGTATAACGAGGCTTCTTTGGGCTCGAGTTATACTTCCCTTGTCCATACTTCCGCTTGCAGTTCTCAATTCTTCTTTGCTTTCCTTCAATCATGAGAGCTCGGTCTACCAACTCCTGGTAGTTGTTGAAATTTGCTACCATCAACGGCATCTTTGAACTCATCATTCAGTCCTTCTAGAAACTTCTCCTGCTTAGCTGCATCATGTAACGCGTCATCCGGGGCATAACGTGCTAATTTGCTAAAATCATCCACGTCTTGTGCCAACAGTCCTTCCTCCTTGGCGTAAATTGCGAAACTCACGCTTCTTCATGGCCATGGCTCCTGTGAAACATGGGGTGCGAAAAGCTTGCTGGCCCGATCCCATGTGGCGGTGTCTACAGGTAAGTGGGCTGTGAAATTCTCCCACCATCTTTGCTGCGGGTCCTTCAAGTTGATCTGCTGCAAACTTCACTCTTTCACCATCATGCATCCTGCGTTGGTCAACTCCCTTCCTATCTTGCGGAGCGGTCATACTGCTACAATCGGCTCGGTGCTCTTGGAATACACCGGTGGATTTAGTCTAAGGAAGCGAGTCGAGATGATCCGCAGTGGTGGTGGTGGCGGTGGGTTGTTGTTGTTGTTGTTGTTACTGCACCAATGTTTGAATCAGGGTATTCTGCTTTGGATCAATTGGGTGATCTCTGGCGGGAAAAGCGAATCCGAGTCGCGTCTCGGAGGCATCGATGGGTTTAGAAAAGAAGAGAAAGTAGAATGGAATGAGGTCTAAGGGGAATCACTACCCAAATGCACATGAGCAAATGCACACAAAATCACTTCATTCAATCAAACAAGGGCTTACAACGATCTAACTATCGCAAAAGTGCGTGTACTATACTGTTTACATGGAGGAATACTACTAATATGTGGGGGACTTCTACTAATTTGAACCGTGGAAGACTCCATAATGTCTGCTCCAGCTTCGCCGTCTTCAAAGTCGGGTTCACTTGGATCCGAATCGGTGTCGTCGATGTTGATGTAGTCGCTTGGGCAACCGACATACTGGTCTTCATTCACTGGCGCCAACTTCTTCTTGAGTTCTTCGATCTCGTACTTAAGATCGTTATTGTGTCTTGCCGAGCTACGATCTCGTCCATGTAGTCCTTAGCGTGTAGTCTTTAGTTCTTCTTCCGATTCGATGATCCTTTCCTTCGTCTTCTGCAACTCCAACATGTCATTGCACATCCGGTTCTCTGGCGGCGAATGTCTTGATTTAACTCCTGGATGAAAGCTGCAATGGATCTATCCTTCTTGGTATTGACGACGTCCAGTTGTCATCTCGGCGTCATAAATCTGGTAGATTGTGTCCTTAAGGTCTTCTTGATAAACTTCTCCAATGCGTCCCATGGTGATGTGAGCTGCCATGCTCTTTCCCGGACTCCAAGTGGGTGCAATCAAAACACTATCTATTGGCTTGGTGATTGGGGCGAATGTCCTTCTGGAACGTGAGCATGAATCTTCCAGCTCCTCTTCGTGCAGAGTGGCGTTGAAAGTTCCGGTGAAGCTTGGTAGTCCAATGTTCGTGCCTTGGCAACTTCCTTCAAGTGAAATCCAAAAGGTGTGCCTTCATCTGGTTGGGTGTACTTGATCTTGGCGTCCGTCATCCTAAAGAGAGTAGAAAAGATGAGGAGTTAGAAAATGAGAAGAGAGTAGTGTTCTATGGCTTTATCTTAGTGGTCGTGTCCTACGATCGTGTGCTCGATACCATTCTCTGTCATGACCGGACCGAATGGATCTAGCGCCTGTGCTCGGTGTCATCCTTGGATCGATAATGCTGACACAACCTGATGTTGAAGGGTTTATAGCGAGTAGCAATCACACACTTATTACATCGTTGTCCACAAGGGAACTTAATACAATAATATGGCTTAAGGCCATCTAATAATAACAAGCGGAAGGCTTGGAAAACGAGTGAGTCCATCAACTCCAACGGCATCACCGAGTATAGAACCACGACCTAACACCTTACTAAATCAAATGCGAAAAGTGCATAGCGTGAAAAGTTGCAGCCCGAAAACGGTCAAGACATGGAATATCTGGCAATGTAACACATAGAGAGCAATGAAGCAATAAGCCTATACTACATGCATATTTGGCTGGTGGTAAGGCTCTCTGATTTACATTTTTTGCATAAAGCTGATTTTTCCCTACATCAAAGGAATAATTTTATTTAACTATCATGGTGGTTGTTAAACATTGAAGATGGTTGTACATCCTCAATCCCAATTAAAAAGTACTCATTAAAACCCAATAACATTTATTAGAGGTAACATGTTGAGATTCACATGATAATCAAGTACCGGATACTCAAATTGTCCATAACCGGGGACACGGCTAATCATGATTAGTTTATACACTCTGCAGAGGTTTGCGCACTTTTCCCCACAAGACTCGATCGCCTCCGCTTGGTTCTCGCACTACATGGTGTTTGAGAAGCGGATGACCGAGACATAGTCTTTCGAAGCGCTTAGCACCTTACATGTGGGTAGACCGTACCAACCTACATCCCCTACATCAGCTAGCCTACCCGTAAGAGTTCGCACAACTTAGTCAACTACGCGAGCCCATAATTGGCTTGTGGCTGCACACGGAAGTTTCCAGTTTGAATAATCTTATGATCCCTTAGAGCACGGGTGGCGGTCCGAAGAAATACAGCAAGTCCTGATAGAAACCAGTGCCTCAATCCACCCAGGATGTGTGTTTAGGTTGCCACCTTAGATAAACCATTAATTAACAATCTCACATCTGTCATGGATATTCACTCACCCAATCCACGTCTACTAGCATAGCATGGCATAATAAGCAAAGCGTAGAAGTAACTCCCAAGGTTTCATAAGTAAACAGTAATAGGTACTACCTCAATCTACTTCCCATCCCACAATTTAATTAGATCCTAAACATGCAAGTGTTTGAGGGTTTGATCTAATGCATAAAAGCGGGTAGTAGAAAAGGTATGATCAAAGTGTTACTTGCCTTCTTTGATGATCCATGAGTCCTAGAGATTCAAATAACAAGCGGCGCACTCACGGGTGATCTAACGCAGACAAACAACAAGCATACAATAAGTACTCATCTAATGCACAGGGAAATCTCGAAAAGATCTAACCAGATAGTTTAACTTAAGAACCCTGGTTGCAAAAGAATCGAATCGAATAAAGCATCGAAAGTCGGAACTCGAGAGAGAACGTCTCGGTTTAGCGAACTGAAATTAGGTCAAAATTTCACAGTAGCAAAACTCTGTGAAAGTAGGGTAATCGGAACGGCGGTTTCGTTACGAAACTCCAGGCGCTTGAATCACCTGATTCCGATAAACGAGCAAGAAATAAAACAGTTTTGAAAATCGGATCTGAAATCAAATCAGAAAATAACGGATTAATTCCGATTAAAAATAAAAACGACGAACGAGTTAAAAAGTGAGCGTTAGATTAACGAATCGAATCTAACGAACGCGTTCATCGAAGCGAACGGTTCGGTGAACGTTCGTTAAATAACAAAACCGAATAAAAATAAAACCAATCTAGGTTTTTTTTAAAAAAAAAACCGAACATCTTTTTTTTAAAAAAAATAATAAACCGGACGGTTCGAGGGGATAAACCGAATCGGCGAGGGGCGGCGGTGGCTACCTCCGGCGATCGCCGGCGGGTGCTCCGGGGCTCCGGGGAGAGGCGGCGGGGTTCGGCGTCGAGGGCGGCGGGGTCCACACGGCGGCGGCGGCGCCCACGGCGGCGGCGGCGGCGGCTTCGGCGGGCGGGTGGGCGGTCGGCTCCGTGGTGGGGGTGAGAGAGAGGGCCGGGTCCGGGGTTATAAAGGGGGGCTGGCTTGGGGAGGGGGCAGGGGAGCGCCGGGTCAGGCAGGACTCGGGGCGGGCGAGGCGTCTTGGCGGCGGGCTCTCCGCTCGGGCGGCGGCCATGAGGAGGAGGCGGAGGTGGGCGGGCGCTGGCACTGGCCTGGCTGGCTTGGGCCGGGCCTCGGCCCAGTGGGGCGCTGTTTTTTTTTTTAAAATCAAACCAAAACAAATAAAATAAATATCAAATTAACTCCAAATTAATTAAAACAAATTTTACCCGACTCCTAAAAATGAGTCGAAAAAAATGAAAATTAAAAACAAAATACATTAATAAATTTTTTAAAAATGCTCATTTTTGCCTAAGCAAAATAAATCTTCCAAAACCAAATTTGATTTATTTATAATATCTTCATTTTTCCTATTTGTGTGGGAAAGTCATATTATTCCCTCTCGAAATATTTTTTTATAGGAAAACTTTATGAAGATAATTAAATAAATCCAAATGATCCTATTTTCAAAATTTGGAAAATCCCAAATATGAAAATAATGAAACTTCCAACTCTCTCCGAGGGTCCTTGAGTTGCGTGAAATTTCTAGGATCGGAAAAATGGGAGAAAAATATGATATGCATGATGACCTAATGTATAACATTCCAAATTGAAAATTTGGGATGTTACATTTGCTATCCTTCACTTGTACTAAGCGGGAATACTGCTTGTGCATCCAATCCCTTAAACCCCAAAGTTATTCCATATGAGTCCACTATACCTTCCTATATGCGGTATCTACCTGCCGTTCCAAGTAAATTTGTATGTGCCAAACTCTAAACCTTCAAATAAACATTCTGTTTTGTATGCTCGAATAGCTCATGTATCAACTAGGGCTTCCCTTATCTTCCATGTTAGGCGGGTTATTCTCAAGAGGAGTGGACTCCGCTCCTCACTCACGAGAAAATGGCTGGTCACCGGGATGCCCGGTTCCATGCTTTATGCAAACTAAATCAAAAATAATTGCAAAAAAAAACTCCCCCTGGGACCTGATGTTAGTTGGAGGCACTCGTTGTTTCGAACAAGACATGGATTGATGCTTGTTGGTGGAGGGGGAGTATAAACTTTACCATTCTGTTTGGGAACCGCCTATAATGTGTGTAGCATGGAAGATATCGCCATCTCTTAGTTGTTATGTTGACAATGAAAGTATGCCGCTCAAAATATTATTTATCTCTATTGCAAAACCAAGCTCTGGCACCTCTACAAATCCCTGCTTCCCTTTGCGAAGGGCCTATCTATTTACTTTTATGTTGAGTCATCACCCTCTTATTAAAAAGCATTAGCTGGAGAGCGCAGGTGTCATTTGCATCCATTACTATTAATTTATATTGGGTATGACTATGACTGGATCTCTTTTACCATGAATTACAATGTCTAGCCAATCCTTGATCTTTAAAGGTGCTCTGCATTTATGTTTTGGCGGTCTCAGAAAGGGCTAGCGAGATACCATCTTTTTATATCATTTTATGATTGTTTTGAGAAAGTGTTGTCATACAAGATTTATTATTATGACTCGCTAGTTGATTATGCCATTCATATGAGTAAACATGAGACCCGAGAATTATTGCAAATGTGGTTAGTTATAATCTTTCTTTGAAAACTTGAATCTTTGGCTTGCCATATTTACAACAACAAGAGCAAACAGAGTTTGTAAAAGTTTTCTTTTTCTCTTTCGGTTTGTCAATTTGTATT
Source organism: Aegilops bicornis (assembly GCA_021605145.1). Classification (NCBI taxonomy): domain Eukaryota; kingdom Viridiplantae; phylum Streptophyta; class Magnoliopsida; order Poales; family Poaceae; genus Aegilops; species Aegilops bicornis. The sequence continues at coordinate 720,324,922 of CM038670.1, read as the reverse complement.
GCTTGAGGACAAGCAAGGGTTTAAGCTTGGGGGAGTTGATACGTCTCCATCGTATCTACTTTTCCAAACACTTTTGCCCTTGTTTTGGACTCTAACTTGTATGATTTGAATGGAACTAACCCGGACTGACGTTGTTTCTAGCAGAATTGGCATGATGTTGTTTTATGTGCAGAAAACAAAAGTTCTCGGAATGACCTGAAACTCCATGGAACATCTTAGAAAAAATAATAAAAAATCCTTGCCAAAGATGAAGACCGGGGGCCCACACCCTGTCCACGAGGGTGGGCCCCCCCTAGGGTGCGCCCCCTACCTCGTGGCCCCCCTAGAGCTCCTCCTCCGACAACTCCAACTCTATATATTTGCTTTTGGAGAGAAAAAAAATAAGAGAGAAGAAATCGTCGCGTTTTACGATACGGAGCCGCCGCCAAGCCCTAAAACCTCTCGGGAGGGCTGATCTGGAGTCCGTTCGGGGCTCCGGAGAGGGGGATTCGTCGCCGTCGTCATCATCAACCATCCTCCATCACCAATTTCATGATGCTCCCCGCCGTGCGTGAGTAATCCCATCGTAGGCTTGCTGGACGGTGATGGGTTGGATGAGATCTATCATGTAATCGAGTTAGTTTTGTTAGGGTTTGATCCCTAGTATACACTATGTTCTGAGATTGATGTTGCTATGACTTTGCTATGCTTAATGCTTGTCACTAGGGCCCAAGTGCCATGATTTCAGATCTGAACCTATTATGTTTTCATGAATATATGTGAGTTCTTGATCCTATCTTGCAAGTCTATAGTCACCTATTATGTGTTATGATCCGACAACCCCGAAGTGACAATAATCGGGATACTTCTCGGTGATGACCATAGTTTGAGGAGTTCATGTATTCACTATGTGCTAATGCTTTGTTCCGATTCTCTATTAAAAGGAGGCCTTAATATCCCTTAGTTTCCATTAGGACCCCGCTGCCACGGGAGGGTAGGACAAAAGATGTCATGCAAGTTCTTTTCCATAAGCACGTATGCCTATATTCAGAATACATGCCTACATTACATTGATGAATTGGAGCTAGTTCTGTGTCACCCTATGTTATGACTGTTACATGATGAACCGCATCCGGCATAATTATCCATCACCGATCCAATGCCTACGAGATTTCCATATACTGGTTTACGCTTATTTACTTTCCCGTTTTTACTGTTACAATCATTACAAAACACCAAAAATATTACTTTTGATTTCATTACTCTTTTGTTACCGTTACCACCACTATCATACTATTTTGCTGCTAAATACCTTGCTGCAGATATTAAGTTATCCAGGTGTGGCTGAATTGACAACTCAGTTGCTAATACTTGAGAATATTCTTTGGCTCCCCTTGTGTCGAATCAATAAATTTGGGTTGAATACTTTACCCTCGAAAGCTGTTGCGATCCCCTACACTTGCGGGTTATCAAGTGCCCAGTGTACTATGTTTCTGAAGTCCTGACTCCATCCAAATAGAGATATCCGCATTATTAGAAGCTTGTCTATGGGATTTACATGACCATGAAGAAGGTTGCACACTATTTCTCTGATCACTCCATTACAGTCATCAGCGACGCACCATTATCAGAGATTCTAAACAACAGAGATGCAACTGGTCGAGTGGCAAAATGGGCGATTGAACTCCTTCGCTTGGATATCAAGCTTGAGGCAAAGAAAGCTATCAAGTCCCAAGCAATAGCGGATTTCCTCGCCGAGTGGATCGAGCAGCAACTACCGACTCAATTTCACTCGGAGCACTGGACCATGTTCTTTGACGGATCCAAGATGCTGAATGGTTCCGGTGCTGGGGTGGTATTGGTATCCCCCCGAGGAGACACACTCAGATATGTCCTCCAGATTCACTTTGATTCCTCCAACAACGAAGCTGAATATGAAGCACTTTTGTATGGGTTGCGTATGGCCATTTCACTCGGCGTCCGTCGCCTCATGGTCTACGGTGACTCGGATTTGGTAGTTAATCAAGTGATGAAGGAGTGGGACGTTAGAATCCCAACTATGACTGGTTGCTGTAATGCAGTGAGAAAGTTGGAAAAGAAGTTTGAAGGGTTAGAGCTCCATCATATACCCCGACTAAAGAATCAAGCAGCTGATGATTTGGCAAAGATAGGTTCCAAGAGGGAGGCCATTCCCGATGCGTGTTTTTGGAACACATTCATACACCTTCAGTTCAAGAAGATCCTTTCACTGAAGAGCCCCCGCAGCCTAAGAGTGCCACAGATCTGACTCAAGTCGAAGTTCCAGCCATGGTCGATTTGATCATGGAAGTTTTGGTCATCACTCTCGACCGGACAGTGCCATACATTGCGTACATCCTTACGAGGGAACTCGCAGAGGATGAAGAGGAGGCTCGACAGATCGTCCGTCGATCCTAAGCCTTTACTGTGATAAGAGGGCAGCTGTTCAGAGAAAGTGTAACTGGAGTCAGCCAGAAATGCATAACACCAGAAGAAGGTCGAGTGATCCTCAATGACATCTACTCGGGGACCTATGACCACCATGCGTCCTCTCGGACCATTGTGGCCAAAGCATACCGAGAGGGATTTTATTGGCCACGAGCAAATGAAATGGCGAAAGATATAGTCGACAAATGTGAAGGCTGCCAGTTTTACTCCAACATGTCCCACAAGCCTGCATCAGCCCTGAAGACCATTCACTACAAAAAAAAGACACATCCGTGACATTTTGGGCTGTACGATTTTTTTTCTGTCATACATATGACACTTCTATGTAGATAATTGTGACAAAACCCGGTATCATCATAGATGTGGTGGGCTCCTACTTCTATGACAAAAAATCATGACAGAAAATGGGCTTTTCGTCCTGGGCGGGCGAGACGCAGCTGCATGACATTCTTTGGGCCGTCCATGACGGAAAAAACCGTGGTAGAAGCGAGGGGAGGAAAATTTGAGGAGTTGCGGTTACGGTGGGAGGTCGGGGCCGAGCGATGCGTGTTTGTCTCGTACGTCGCTGCTGCGTGTGTGCGAGGCATTGGCTCTAATCGAACCCGAAGCGAGGCGTTGGGCTCTAATCGAACCCGGCGATTGCCGCTGCGAACTACGCGTTCTTGAACCCGAGCGATCGATCGATGGCTGTTAACTAAACCCGATGGAGTGATTCGCCGCTCTGCTGCTAATCAAGCCGATCGATTGGATGAGCGATGGCGTTGCGGGGAGGGGGGTTGGATGAACCGTGAGCGGTGGCGTTGCCTCTGGATGAACATGACCCCGTGGTGTGGAGGGCTGGATGAACAATAGACGGTGGAGGGGTGGTTGAATAGGACCCCGTGGTGTGGAGGGCTGGATTAACAGTAGACTGTGGAGGGCTGGATGAACAGTAGACGGTGGAGGGGTGGTTGAACAGTAGCCGGTGGAGTAGCACGCGGTGGAGGCTGGATGAACAGGAGCCCATGGAGGCTGGAGGAGGTCGACGGTAGCCCGTGGAGGCTGGAGGAGGTCGACGGTGGAGATGAATAGTATCCCGTGGAGTCCCGTTTTGCGGTACGCCACACCCTCTGATGAACAGGACCCCGTTTGCCGCGCGCTCAACACAAGTCCGCTTTCGTCTGCTTTTGCGATGCCACACCCTCCCGATCAACAGGACCCCGTTTGACCGTGGCGCTCCAACACAAGTCCATTTCGTCCGCTTTTGTGGTACGCCACACCCTCCCAATCAACAGGACCCTGTTTTGACCGTAGGAGGTCCGTTTCCTCCGTTTTGCGATCGCCACACCCTCTCGATCAACGGGACCCCCATTTCGACCGTAGGAGGTCCGTTTCCTCCCGTTTTGCAAGACGCCACACCCTCCCGATCAACAGGACCCGTTGAGCGTAGGAGGTCCGTTCCCTCCGTTGTCTTGATACGCCAGCCTCGCTTCCATCGCTGTTCCGTCCAAGCCCTCCCGATGAACACGACCACGCATTCCGTTCCGACCCAGCCGGTTGGCTCCCCATGAACACGACGACGGCGCTGTTTCTCCGTTCGACCCAGCCATGTACACGAGCCCTCGCCCGTGCGTATGTGCGAGTAGGCGTTCGAGACCCGCCCGTATGTACACATACGTGGCGTATTTTATTTCTTGCACCTGGCGGCTGTGCGTGCGTGTACATGCTACGTGCGGCGCCTCTACTACGACACGTGCACGCCTCTACAACGACCCGGTATATGCATTACCGTTAGCGACCAGAATGACAACGTTACGTGAAGCTTCACCAGGTGGGTCCCGGTATCGAGCACTTCCTTGCGTCGAAAATGTAGCTGGTGGGTCCCAGCAATGAGAAGCGAATCGTTTTTGCTGGGCGTACTTCCTTGCGTGCGAAGATGTAGCTGGTGGGTCCCGGCGGTCGAGAAGCGAATCGTTTTTGCCCGGACGCACTTCCTTGCGTGCGAAGATGTAGTAGTGGGTCCCGGCGATCGGGAAACATTTTTTCATGAAATACGGTGGCCCGTCCGGTGGGTCCCCGCTGTCAGGTGGAGGAATAATTATTTTGCACGTAGTAAGGAGGCACTTCCTTGCTGCGACCGTGGACTCAGCTGTCAGCCTCTCCACGTACAGTCCACATCCGATGGAAGCCGTTCCTTGACCACGTTGATCACGACGCGCTGAGAGCTCCAGGGCGGTGGACAACGGCGAGGCCTACGAAGGGGACGACGCGGAGCCGGGGAAGACGCGGCAGTGGATGCCCACGCGTAGCGGAGTATGAGGGTTCACTGGTTCGCTGCGGTGTGAGGTTGTCTTCGCCGCAGAATAACAGGGGGTGTGGGTGAGTAGAGGGATGGCCTGGAGAGCGGTGGGAGTAGTAGGGGCGATGATGCCTTCGCCGCACCACAGACGGCCACGGGAGGCAGGAGCACGAGGCACGACCGGCGCTGGTTTGGGCGACTGGAGCAAGAAGACTAGAGGTTGAAGAAGCACTACGGCCGTTGGATGGACATCGTACGGTCACTGGAGCTAGAATCGTGCATATTGACTAAGTTGACAAAGCCCTCCGTCCCCGTCAACTTAGTAGGCCCACAAGTCAGCCGGCCACTATACTGGGTCCCAACTAACAGGGGGAGTATTCATTTTTTTGTGCGTAATAAGGAGGCACTTCCTTGCTTGCGAAGATATAGCTGGTGGGTCCACGCTGTCGGTGGCGATAACGTTTTTTTCACGAAATACAGAGGCCCTTTCGGTGGATCCCCGATGTCAGGTGGAGGAATCATTATTTTGCGCGTAATAAGGAGGCATTTCCTTGCGTGAGGCCGTGGACCCAGCTGTCAGCCTCTCCACGTACAGTCCACTTCAGATGCATGTTGGTTGTTGACCATGTTGACTAGGCCGCACCGAGAGCACCAGGGCGGTGGATGACGGCGAGGCCTAGGAAGGGAACGACACGGAGGCAGGGAAGACTCGGCAGTTGTTTACTGGTTCATCTGCCGTCACCGGAGAATAACAGCAGGTGTGGGTGAGTAGAGGGATGGCTAGGCCAGCGATGGGAGTACGGTGGGGTGGTGAGGGCTGCGCGGAAGCATAGCCGACCCTTGAGGAGGAGGAAGCGAGTAGTCCCTTGGCGCTTGTTTGAGCAAATGGAGCAGGAAGAGCAGAGATTGAAGAAGCACGACGGCCGTTGGATGGACATCGTCACGGTCCTTTGGAGCTAGAATCGTTCATATTGACTAAGTTGACAAAGCCCTCCGTCCCCGTCAACTTAGTATGCCCACAAGCCAGCCTCCCACCATGGTGGGTCCCAGCTAGCAGGGGGAGTATTCATTTTTCTGTGCGTAATAAGGAGGCACTTCCGATGGGTCCGAGCTGACAGTGGGGGGAACGTTTTTTTCGCGAAATACGGTGGTCCGTCCGGTGGGTCCCAACAGTCAGGGGAAAACGTTTTTTTCGCAAAATACGGTGGCCCGTCCGATGGGTCCCAGCAGTCAGGGGGGAAACGTTTTCTCCGTGAAATACTGGTGGCCCGTCCGGTGGGTCCCTACTATCAGGTGGAGGAATAATTATTTTGCACATAATAAGGAGGCACTTCCTTGCGGCTGCCGTGGACCTAGCTGTCAGCCTCTCCACGTACAGTACTCTTCCGATGGAAGTCGGTCATTGACCACATTGACCACACCGGCCGAGAGCACCACGGCGGTGGACGACATCGAGGCCTAGGAAGGGGACGACACGGAGCCGGGGAAGACGCGGCAGTGGATGCCCACGCGGAGAGGAGCACGAGGGTTCACTGGTTCGGTTGCGGTGTGAGGCTGCCGTCGCATGAGAATAACGAGGAGTGGGTGAATGGAGGGATGGCACGGCCAGCGGTGGGAGTAGTATGGGGACGGTGAGGCCTTGGCGGCCTGACCCGGCCACGGGAGGAAGGAGCATGCGGCACGACCGGCGCTGCTTTGGGCGGTGGGGCAAGAAGACCGGAGGTTGAAGAAGCACTACGGCCGTTGGATGGACATTGTTGACCACGCCGCGCCCGAGAGCACCAGTGGCGGTGGACGACGGCGAGGCCCTACGAAGGGAACGACATGGGGCAGGGAAGACACGGCGGTGGCTACCTGTGATGGAGAGTATGAGGGTTGACTGGTTCTGCCGTCGCCGGAAAATAACAGGAGGTGTGGGTGAGTAGAGGGTTAGACAGGCCGGGGATGCGAGTATGATGGGGTGTGAGGCCTGCCCAGACCTGCCCGCCACGGGAGGCGGGAGCGGCGGTTCCGGCAGCTGGTTTGGGCGGTGGCAGGAAGATCGAGATCAAGAAGCACGGTTGCCGTTAGATTGACATCTAACAATCGTATTTGGTAGAGTCGATTGTTGACTAAGTTTCTTTTTGCGAAACCTTGTATGCGCATGAACTTGGTAGGCCCACAAGTCAGCCTCCAAATCATGGCGAGACAACATAAAGCCCATTTGCTATTTTTTATAATTTGCAGCCCATTTGCTAATTCTTAAGTAATTTATTACAGCCCATTTTCTACCCAGGACCACGGGTCAAAAATTTCAACCTTATTTTGCATATTTCGGTGGAGTCTGAACTGCTGTAATCCTGAAATGATAAACATTTTTTTAAGAACTTATTGATTTGCCAAAAAAATCGTTTTGTTTTTGTGAGCAAATAAGACGTGGGACAATTGAGTTGTTTTAAGGGAAAACTAGTGGTAAAAAAATCAGCGCTGGGTGGGAAAAATAACAAAAATAAGGATGTAAATATGAAAAGGGAATTTCATGTGTTTTCAATATAATGATACGTCTATATGAACTAGTAAAACTATAGGTAGAGATTAGGAAACGGATGTAGGACATGCGTTTCAAGAGGAAAATATAACTGAGCTGTGTGTTTGATTCAGTAAAAAAAACTTACTGCGGTGTTGTAAGACAAAATATAACTAACTTATTTGGCGGGCGAGAGGCCGATGAGATACCTGCTGGATCTTTGTGCCCCGTTGTCGCCATGGGCTGGGCCTGTTAAAAACAAACCAACCAACCTGGGCGATCTGCAGCCAGTGAAACTTGCTTGACCTGAAAAAACAATATACGTGCTCAATAAGCGAGAGAATTCTACAAGTATGCATCGATAATTGGGATGCATCACGGATATTGTTTTTTATCGTGATAATAAGTGCATGCACTTGTTTGAAAAAATTGGAGATCAGGAATTCAAATGGCGGGTGCTTATGCTACCCATCAAATAAAAATCAGGTGCCTGAAAATTCGTTTCGAAACAAATGATTCAGCTTTATATCCACGCCGACCCTCGGCATGATGGTTGGAAGCAAATGCAAGTTCATACCAAAAGATCTTTAACAACAATACCAACTTGCGGACGACAAGGTAGTACAACTACCAATACCTAACTAACTTATAATCTTTTTACTCCACGGCCCTAGTGTTAAATGCGGTAGAAAATCTTGCAGAGGACCTGTTCCCGCTCCTTATCTTGCTCCAGGTCCCCGAGGTGGTACTGGTGCATCACCCAGTTGGTCCTCTCCTGGTCGAAGTTCTTGTTGGTGTGCAGCACTAGAACCTTTTTTGGTGCCCGTCTGCCGGCCGTTGACCATCACCGGCAAGGTATTGCCGGTCTTGTGCCACATCGCGTGCATGCCGCACTCCGACTGTATCTTGCAACGCGTCCACATGCCCCTTTTGAATGCCCTGGAATTGCACTGGAAGAATTGCTTCCTTAGGCCACTCAGTGTGATACCTGCAGTATTGTGGAATACAAGTTTTAGTGTACGTAGTTGGCATTTTCATAACATCTTTGGCATGTTGCGATCCACTTGTTTCACTTTTTATTAACTGTCAAATTGTAATTGCTTCACCAGGTCTGCCTCTAAAAAGAAAATTAGAGATATAAACAAAGGAATATGTTTGTGCAAGTAGACGGCCGATCGGTGTCTTACCTGGAAGTTTCTCACGTTGGGTGTAGCATATGTTGTGCTCGCTGTCGATGGTTCGTATGAACAAATCGATGAGAGACTAAAATCTCGCGCTGTCAGCACTCACTTTGGCCTCAAGGTGCTCGATCAGCTCCTGATCCGTGGGATCGAACTTGACGCGAGCCGGCAGCACCGGCCAATCCTTCTTCAACTTGCATCGGTAATTCTAGTTATATGGTACTCAATGTATGATCAATCGACTGTTTTAAGTGAATGATGAAAGATTTGACGGATAAGTGGTACTCCAAATCTGAAGTCCAGAATACCCGAACACGCCGCCAGGATTCTTGTGTCACCTCACGCGCAGCGTGTTGTCACGTCAATTCAATGTGTGGACATGATGAATAATTTGACCGACGTATACTAGTACTGCTACTGTACTACTTACTAGTCGTATTTAGTGTCACAATTTATACATATGGCTTCTGCACAGCATCTCCATCATCATTATCAGTACATCCTACGCAGGTGAGTTAGGATGCACTTGATCCCAGGAAGGTATCTATCCTTGAAACCAGAGGAGTGCTCCAAACTAACAACAGTACATAATATCCAACAAAAGAGGGTCGTGCTACATCAGCAAAATACATGGCTCGGTCTAGATATCAGCACGAATCAAGTTGTGCATATTTGCTGTTGGCATGAACCACATCGCCGCATGTCGGGTTTGCAAAAGCAATCCATCGCATGGAAGCTTGATGCCTTTCACACACTGAAGATTACCTGGCAACAAGCTGTGTCGACGAATCTCTGGATATGGTGATTCATGAAACCCATGGTATGATGTGTAAACACAACCCCCCCCCCCCTCGCGAATGGAAGTTGCATAGCATAGTAATCATCGCCAGTGATATGATCGATGATTGGTTGGATGATCGGATAATTGAGCCCGAGGAACAAGGAGTGATTGCCGAGGCTGTAAACCCGCCTCCAATTGAATACGCCTGGCCCAACGGAGCTGGGATCTTTCTCGAACATGAAGCAGCCATAGCCATCAATGTCATGAACGCCCCATGCATTGTACTGCATGCGGTTTGATGTAATGGTTTGGTCAATTTGGCACGTGCGAATGAGCATCAAATGACCGCCGTCAGCTAAACGAGCGATAAACCACCACCCATCGGCTGGTATGATTCCGTGTCCTGGAATCATGAAGGCCAGCGCATTTGCGTCTGCTGCAACAATTCAAATTGGAGACCAAAAGGACAAAATAAACAATCATGTTTAGAGTATGTGTGGAATTAAGATTATTATAACAGTGACACATATCATATACAGAGAATTGCAATGCCGTGGTCATAATCATACCCCAAGTTAAAAAAAATAAGCCAATGGCTTTCATATTCTAGAAACATGTCATGGTTCAAACATCATGTAACAATGAGAGGAAAACAACTATGACAACGCCTACTCATATTCTACCATAGCACTTACTACTACTGTTCTCATACTCAACTCTAAGCAATAACATGCGTTGTTATAAAAATCTTGTAAACAAGAGTAACATATAGCAATCATGATGTTATGCTCATAATATGTATTCTAACAATCATTAGATGCCAATTGTTCTCATATCAACTCTAACAATAACATGTGTGGTCATAAAAATCTAGGAAATGAGAGGAACACATAACAATGATGTGGTTATAGACATGCTATGCATTCTAAATTTGTAACAAATGAACAGGCAGTCGTATTCATAAGGTAAAGATGAGATGACATAGAACAATTACACGATGATAGATTCCACCAAAGATAGGCAGCCAATCGTGCGTCGATCACGTAAACGATGCCATCGTGCACTATAGCATCGATGCGAAATGTTGCCTCAACAGGATTGATGATGAGCCATAAGCATGTATGGCTTACAGATTCCAGATAGACTAATCCCATGTTGAACAAGGCAATGAGCTTGTAATCCATGTAGTCTTATGATGGTGTGGGCACTTTGCAGATTACAACTTTCTGCAAACAGAGGTCGAGCCAAAAGCTTGACGCGTCTCATGCGTAGTAGGCAGGAGTGTCCGGCGGGCCGCGAGGCTCGATGTCGGCGGTATCCAACGATGGAAGGGTGATCTCTCGCTGGGTGTAGATATCCACGAGACGCCACGGACTACCGGTGTGGTGGATGAGGACAATCCAGTTGGCCTTCATGCCCGCCAATGAGTGGCCGCGCATGAAGTACAGTGGATGGGTAGTGGTAGCATGTCGAGGGGCACCACGGCAACCTCCGTAGGATTGTCAAGTCGATTATGCGGGCCACTGCGAGGATCGGGCATCAACAAGCGGGGTGTCTTGAAAAGAGCCGGCCGGTTGCGTATTTAGTAGACGGTACAAAGACACCGAGCATGCGGCCAGACGGACGGTCCTGAGTAGGTCCATACGACTACACATCTGCTCCAAGAGAACATTGGGGAGGGAATTCCAATCGCAGCTCTGCGTGTCAGTCGGTTCTGCCATTGGGGTTTTCGGTGCCTGCGAGCCAGCGGGGAAGTGGATTTGGGCGGGCGAAGAAGCTTCTCCTCGTGTGGCCGAGCAAAGGAGCGGGGGATATGGTACGCGAGCTACCAAGGAAGATGGCGCAAGCGGCAAAGGAGCGGGGTAACTGGTGTGGGGCCAACGATGGGGAAGAGAGGAGGAAGAAGAAGAGAGGAGGAAGAAGAGTGGAAGACGGGGAAGAAAGTGCATTAAATCTCAATTCTACTAGTACTACTACCAGGATATACCGTCCTTTGGAGTGTAAATAGTTACACCGATGACATATGGGTCTACCACAAGAGGGCCCATATGTCAGTTAATGGAGGACAGAGGTGCGTAGGCGTATTTGCGGAAGCATGCTCTACTGGCAAACATGATGGCGATCTTGGTAAGGCTGATTTAGTAACAACAACACGCTGGTTCAGCTTATTAATTACGTGTCCCATCTGCTGCAGCGTGTATTGTCACTTCACTGCGAAGACTAGTTGAATAGTTCTCTCTGACCGAGATGGGGAATAATGGATCGCGAGGACTTCCTTTCTACAATATCCCTATGCCTCTACGCTCACTTCACTCATTTTGCTCTGTACCTAGTCACTTGTTGAAATCTGTAGAAAGACAAATACTTCGTATTTGGGAACAGAGGGAGGCTTTTACTCCGTACTATTTGGGAACAGAGGGAGTGTCACCATATGGAGGGAACAGAGGAAGCTTGAAAAATGAACATGTCAATGGCAGGGAGTAAGCCCCATGCATGCATGCATGCATGCAACATGCAACACTCACACGTACACATGGACGCACGCAACACTCACGCACCCATGCGGCACACAGCACACGCACGCAACACACACAACTCACGCTCAAGTGCTCAACCTACTCCCTAGTCCGTGAAAGACTGTACATTTAGAGATTTACACATTGACCAGGGCATAATTAACGCCCAAAAGTAGCAGACTTATGTGTGCATGCGACCATTGAGATAAGAAGATTAAATGAAGGCCGTTGCATGCTGTAATTAAAGATGGACATGTAGCCTATACCTACAACACAAGTTGGTGCATTAGTCAATCAATATCGATTTATATTAAAGGCTAAATGCATTGGAAGTGTAGATGTACATTATGTACCACACTCTTTGTTTTGTAGCCGATGTACACTCTTTGTTGGAAGACCGAGGGAGGACACGTGCATGCACTCACATACACAGCCTGAGGCGGTTTTGCGCGCAAGGGTTGGACTCGTGTCACGCTGCGTAAAGTTTTGTTTAACTGATTTCTTTGCTCGCCAACTTGGCAGTGTGGGACCCGAAACCAGGTGACAATTTAACTATCAACAAAGTGCCACGTCGACTATGTGGCCGGTCAAGAGGGTGCAATACGGATTGCTCTACGATGAGCTAGTGATCGTATAATCGCCGCAAAACTATATATAGTGACCGTAAAGAGCGTATTGTTACATACGTTGACCGCCAGTGTATTTTTCTCGTTTCAAATTAAGCCATATTAATCGGAAAGGATGCAGTATGGACTACTACTAGTACTAGTACTCCTTTGATGTGTCCCGTCAACTCGCCGAACGAGGAGAAGCTTGCTTACTACGCCTCTCCCTCGCCCACGGGCATGGTGGTTCGTAGGACGAGGAGAGGGTTTTGACTACAGCGCCCTCTCCCTCTCCCTCCCTCTCCCTCTCCCTCGCCCTCGCCCTCGCCCTCACGGTGGACGTGCAGCAGTTCAATCGGTGTCAGATTGCCAGAAGCATATTGTCTTTGTAGTATCATCATTGTTGGACCTTCCGAAGAGGCGAAGAGCCAAGTGCAAGGTTGACACGAGTATGAACCGTTGAACCTCCCGAAGAGGCAAAGAGCCAAGCGCAAGGTTTTATAGGAGTTGTCGTCCTAGTAGGAGTGTACTACAACTATAGCGAACGATGCTACTGTATGATGCCGCCACGTCACGTATATCCAAAGTTGTGCCACCTTTTTTTCTCAAAGAGCGTGTTGGAGCTCGTGCAACAACCACACAAGTTGCACGTACACATAACACATTTACTAGTAATAAATTCTAAAGGACAAATGCCAGTATGCCACACAAGTTCATCTCCAATTCATGTGATAAATTTGTGCACGACTAGTCTACATATATTCACAGCACTACCGTTCACAATTACCGTACTCCACTTACACGTTATAGATGGACTACATGCATGTCCTCCTCCGTGTTCCAGTCCAGCTGTTCTTCATGGATGGCACGATCCATAGCGGTGGGCAACGGGAATCATTATCGCAGCTTTCTAGTCCGGTTCCACACGATGGAGACTCATCCAAGCTGAAGCGGCATAAATCAGGGATAGCGTGTCCCAGCATGTCGTTCATCCGGCGGTGCGCACTGAAGACACAACCATGCTTCATGAGCAGCAGCCTTACATACGTGCCGTTACGGAAGGTGGCATCCGCTTCACAATGGGGTAGTTGTCCCCGATGAAAAGCGAGTACTCTCCAAGAGTGTTCCTCGGCACCCACGTAGCATCACGGGGTCGAACTTCGGCGCCGTTCATCCGTACACGCGGCATCCCAGATCTAGACACATGGTGGCGTACATAGTCAAGGTCCATGCATAAGAATGTTGTGCTCAAATATGGCGGTCGATGTCGCGGCAAAGAAATAGTACTACTCCGGTATAGAGGAAGTAAAATAACCGGCTTATTATATATAGCCACTCTTGGCTACATGGATGAGATAGTAAGACATGGAAAAACAAAAATGGTGGCAGCTAGTGGGTTCAAGTCTTCAAGGGCCTAGCTATCTATACACGTTCTCCAAGGTAAAAAGTACTCCCACTAGTACTACTAAGTATACTACTAGTACAACAATGAAAGAGAAGGCGAGAGGGTTAAAAAATGGAATACCTGGGTAGATGGTGACGGTCCGATCGTGGTAGATTGTGTGACCATGTTGCACATCAGTGGTACCATGGGTAACGACTGCTAAGATAGTTGATCCCAATATGCCAAAGTCAGCTACAAGGTTCCAGGTTAGACCGAATCATGGATGCGAATGCACATCTAGGATCGGTGATCTTATTTTGATCGGGGGATGACTGGTCCCTGCAAAATAATGGAGTACCGTTAGGGATGCAAATGATGGTTTATGCATTCCGTTTGTAATCTCCCATATCGTAGGATGGCAACTAGATGAAACAAGTCTCCTAGCTTGTCACCGCGAAGATGCGGCCTAGATGGCGCACGACGTCTTCGAACGTGTAGGGGTCAAATCTGCCGTCGCCAACATGCGCCAGCCTCTGCCGTTACTGCGTCGTGCATTGATGGCAATCCTTATGTTGAACATCGCGATGAGATAGTAATAAATAAATGGCAGCGTCGGCTTTGTCGGCGGGTCCGCAATTGCTATCTTCTTCAATCTCATGTAGGCATCATCATACGTATTCAAGCCCAGCCTGTCCGGAAGGCCGATCCCAATGGTGGAGAAGGGGTCTACCGGAACAGCCGAACTGATGTGGATGTTGTGCAAAATGTGGTGGTATCCGGCCGGAGGTATGCAAGCCAATCTTCGTTGGCACCGACCCAGACCTATATATAAGACGGTGGGCAGCGGAGAAATTACATGATGGAAACGGAATAACTAAGTACTACATGATCAAACTCCATTACTGACCTGGTCATCGGACAAAATCCGACTACCTCTCAACATCGGCAACTCTAGCGGAGTCAACGTGCAACCATGGACAGGGAGCGGTGGACAGTTTGAAGGATTGTCCCATAGAAGAACCTTCTCCTCGAGGACGCATGGAAGACCAACAAGCATGGCCTTTTCCCAAGCCTGTTTAAGTAGCTTCTTGAAAAAGTTGGTGCAGGAAGCACCGAGTCTTGCGGCGCTGAGGACGTCGGAGCGGCGTGCGATTTCTCCCAGAGGATCGTCGTCCAAGGTCTCCCAGCCCCGACGAGGAGGAGAACCGCCTGGCGAATCCATGGGAGCAGCAACGAACTACCTTCTCTTCGGGAGGGGAATCTGGCGAGGAGGAGATAAGAGCGTAGTAACCGCAGGCCTCGTCCCTTCCAACTGTAGATCGTTCCTCGTGAGCGGGTGAGGCTATTATTTACTACTAGTACTAGCATTATGGAGCGTTATGGGATTGCATTATCACTGTAAATAATAGCACTAGTAAGAAATTTTGGCACTAGGTAGTAGTTTTTGGCGTGGATTAAGAAATTTTGGGTATATTTTTGCCATTTTTGTACACGCCAACTAGTGTCAAAAAGCGTCTTACATTATGTGACGGAGAAGTACGTGATCAGTCTTGTAGCAAGCACCAAAGATTACTTTTCTCAACTAGTAGTGCGATGTCTTTGTACTTCTAGTCTAGTCTAGTATAGTGCACCAGTTTTGAACTCTTGAATCTCGGGGCCAAGGAGCTACGGTTGGAAGTGGAGGGTACTCTGTTCTCTAGAACCATCGTTGTACTATCAATGCAGGGGAAGTACACCTGCGTAGTGGCCTAGTGGGTACTCTCGGTGCTATATTCAGCCGCTCCTCTCACGTAGGAGTAGCTGGCCTACTCAGCCGCTCCTCTCACGCACACACTAGCAGCCTGTTTATCAGCGACGGTTACTGCGGGGGCAGAACATTTGAGTTATTTGATATAGCGAGACTAGGCTTTTCGCTTCCATTTGTGGAGGTGTAATGGATCTCGTCGAACTTTGTTAGTAGTTCCTTCTTTATGAATGAGATGAAGCAAAGCTTTTGCCTCCGTTTAAAAAAACACGTCAAGAGGAATTTCTTTTATAGTAGAGCCGATAATGGAGTGAAGTCCATCGTGCAACATCACAAGCTCTGAGTAGTAGTAGAGCACTTTACGTGCAGAGCCATATTGCACGATTCCCAATGCCCCTTGAACTTTTCCGTCTCCTCGGGCTTAATTGGGAGGCGCTAGTGTAAATATGCTACAAGCTGATGACGAAGCTGCAAGCGAGGTGCGGCTAGGGCGAGCATGCGAGCCACAGGATGTTGGGAAGGAAAACCCGTTCACGTGGCTAGGCTGTCCAGTGCACCCAGATTGTGGGGCCGCACGTCCGTTCGACTTCAAAACTCAAACTACCCATGTAAAATATGGCTCGCAGCGAAGTGTAGTAGTACTATTTAAAAAAAAAGGCTGCCGTGCGTTCGGCCGGGTTCGAACCCACAAAACGAGGTATACACTCCCGCGACCACTAGTAGTACTCGTTGGAGTACAGCGCAACCTAGAATCGCCTTTTGTCGCTAGTAGTACGTACATTGTTCCTTACAAGAAAGCCCTAATAATGCAAGAAACAACTAAAATGCCAAGAAACTACTACCACTTGCATACGTGGTAGACTTAAGATAAGACTACCTTATCAACCATTGTACATGCTCTTACCAACAAAAATCCTCGAGTGACCTCCTACCTCCGCCCGTCCACCTAGTCATCCTCGGCCATGGGGACAGCTACCGCCACCGGCTGAAAGCGAGGTCAAAACCGCCCGGCTGTCACGGAGCCCATGTTGCGGCAGCCGGATGCCAGCTCTGTCCGGCCTTCGCGACCACTAGCTAGCCAAGATAGCTCCGTCCATTTGCTTATGCGCAAGGCTTGCTAGCTAGATTAGCGCAGCGGTATGGCGGCTTGCTTCAGCGCCAGCATCGGGCCAACCATCGGCTCGGCGAAAGGCCATCACAATGACTTGCTCGCTTCGTGAGTCACGCTTCGGGCCAGCCTGCCAACCCGTCACGGAGGCGGTCTGGCGTCCGGCCCGTCCGTGAAGCGGCGGCCAACTCGCTCATCACTTGGCGCCACCGGCGAACACGCATCGATTACTCTTTGAAGTATTGTTCAGGAAAAATAATGATTTGAGGGGAATAACAGGATAGAAGGTCGGATGTGGGTCCCTCGTGTCAGCGGTCAAACAAAATGTGTTGGTTTAAGCTGCCTCATCGGCCGCAGACGTGTGGGCCAACCACATCATAAATGGGTTTAAACGAACCTAATCGGTAGGAGTACTAGGTAGTAGTTTTTGGCGTGGATTAAGAAATTTTGGGTATGTTTTTGCTATTTTTTGTACAATAGATTCTTCCTAGGGCTGGTCGAAAGTGGTAGTTTTTTGTTAAATACTCTACATATTGTAAGTAGGAGTGAAAGTTAGGCTTTGGAAGCCAATAAGCAAGTATAGTTACATAGTGCATATGTGTACATGATTGGAAGTAAATATCAACCATGAGTGACTAATATCTTGATGGAAAACTCGAAACTATGGAATACTAGGAAAAAAATGCATGGTTGGAAATACTAGCAATGTTCATATACATTGCAGCGAATCATAAATAGAATAATACTTATTCACAAAATTGGAACAAAACACTCTAATTTTGATATACATATGTTTCAATTAGAATATATTCCTTGGGCTGCTTTGGTGAGGTCGGGAGGGATGTGGTTGGTTTTAAGATACTAATTATGGGTTTTTACGCAGAATTGGTAGACAAGTGGGATGTTGGTGAGAAAAGGCAACAACTTACCTCACAATCGTTAGATGTAGATCTAATGGTCGGAAGCTTGACGGATGGCGAGACACACCGGCATCACCAACTTAGTCTTGTGTAGGAGTACTAGCAAGATCCGTGCATTACCGGAACATCGAGATGCATTTTTTATAGAACACTTGTTGTGATTGACCCTTGTGGGAGTAATCCCATGTGTAAAAACTAATGATATCTCGAGAAATATGAGATAAGGTGAAGAGGAGTGGGGTGTGGTGGTGGTTGGTGGTCGATTTGGCGGAGGCATGGGGATTGGCCCGGCCGGCCCGGCCACCGGGCCGATTTGTTCCAGAGGCTTCCTTTCTTAATTGCTCAACAATGAGGTTTGTTGGAGATAGGGATGAACGAGGGAAGGCCTTGTGTGCAAATGTGGAGAGGGGTGCGGGTATATTTTAGTTTAATTTCCATCCGTCGGATATAGATCGGACGGTCTATATTGCAAGATGGCACACGTACCATCATCACCACCTCGGTTTTTTATAAGAGAAGAAATATAAGTATGGAGATACAAACGTATTATCGATACTTGCTTCCGTAAACTAGCATCTACATTCTATTCAACGCCTCGGCATGTGGGGCCTTAGCACAATGACTTCTCATTGTGTAAAACAAAGATTTTCCGTCGCCCGACAAGGAGGGGGAGTGACGGCGCCGCTTTGGCTTGCTCTAGTCCTAGTAGTCATACTAGGTGGTCTAAGCACATGTAGATTTATTCTTTTTCATGTCTCATGTTACGTCTTGCCACATTTGTTGATGAATAGGCGGTAAGTTATTCACGGGAAACCCTTGATGAGCGTGTTTGCGAGAGAGAGAGAGAGGTGTGCGTGTGTGATATGTTAGAGACCGAGGCAATGATAACAGATTCTTTGTGTCTATGTGTGTGGAGGATAGAGAGAGACATGTACATGGGGCTTTGTGTTGTGTAACATGGAGACACATATACATAATTAGAGAGTGAGTGTGTGAGATACACATGCGGACATGGGGAGAGATGAGGATCTGGATAAACGGGTTTTTGTGCGTGTTTGTGCACGCGTTTGTGTGTGAGAGGGAGAGAGTGTACGCGGAGTAGAGAGACCATTGATGATGTAAACCTAGTATAAGGGAAGGGGGAACGGTGTGACATGTGTAGTAGCGGGATATCATGGGTGCTGGCTGGGGGAGCAGACTATTTGGAAGAGACATCGAGTGTGTGTGTGGGAGAGGGGTGTGAGAGCGAGAGAAAGAGAGAGCTAGCGACGGAGAGAGAGAGAGGAAGAGAGGGGGCGAGAGGGTCGTTTGTGTCCATAAATGGCGTATAGATAGGGAGACAATGTTGATGTTGTCGAAATTGGCCTATGAACAGAGGCGCAAAGAAGCGAGTCATCGTGTGTGTGATAGGGACTTCATGAGAGATCTAGAATAGATGGTGTAGAGAACAATGTGCGAAATCGAGAACGATCATACATTAGGGAGCTATGCAAAGAGTCACGACATATATGTATGCAGGGAAGGAGCTAGGGCGGGTCCGCCTATGGGAGAGATAGAAAGAGGAGAGTGGTGCACAAGGAGACAAAGTGTGCTTGTTTGCAGTGGGGGTGGTGTGTGAGGTGAGTGCGCGAGAACCACATAACTAGGGAGATATACGTTTGGGGGTGACGTTTTGTGTGTATGGGAAATATACACTCTACATAGTGTGTGTGCTTGGGTAAGAGAGATAGCGGGAGACCTAGAGAGTGAGGGAAGAGATGTGTGCATGCCCAAGAGGCAAAGTGATAGAGACCTATGTTGGGGTCCGGACTTTACAAGAGAGAGGGGTGTTAATGTGCTCGTGTGTTGGTGTTTGGGGGAGATAACGACTTCTCTATGTGTGTGTGTTTGCTGGTGGTGGGGGGGTTGACTTCAGATAAAGAGTGAGGTGTCTATATTTGAGGAATTTTAGCGTAATTGAGATATTGTGCACTCATGGTTGATCCATTTGTTTCACAGTTTGTACTATGAGATAATGATACTTTTGAACATGCGTGATATACCTTGATGTACCAGAATTACAAACCTAAGATTGGAATTTTGGAATTCGACTCCATCATTAGCTTTTGTAATTCATTTAAGCGGAGGTACATTTTTTAAGCCAGGATTTACGTGATTTCAAATTCATATATCAAACCTAGAGGTATACACATACGGGCATGTTCAAACTTTATAATCATCCACTTTATTCATACACATACACATTTTTGCTTTTGTCATCATATTTAGGATAAACACATTTGGAATTTCATTTGAATTGGACCGTATGATGGTATTTGCTTGTAGTAGCTCAATGATCCATTTGAATTGAATGGACAATCTAAGTTTCGAGTTGGAGACATTGATTTTCAAAACTTGCACATTTTTTGTGTGCAAAACAAACAAATTGTCGGCCATGATATCATAGTCGGCCGTGCGAGCAGAATACTTATAATTTTAGGCACCAAAAGCTTTCAAACTTCCGCTCACATCGAAATATCGCCCGAAAGTTTAGCCATGCGATATTCCTGTTTTGCCCCTGCCACCTGAACGGAAAAGGGCTGGTTTGGTAACTCCATTGTTTTCCCCTCTTTGCCCCCCACATTCTTCCCAGGCCCTCCTTCCCTCCCCGACCCCCCAACCACGGCAAGCCGCCGAATCTAGTCCTCCACCGCAGCGGTGGACCTCACACCCATGGGATCTACCTTCCACACCTTGGAATCCCCAACTGCCAACTCACCACTTCACCGAGCCGTTTCAGCCCGGCTTGTCCACCGCTCGAGATCTCCTTGACCGCCATCATGGTCCACCGCACCGGATCTGTAACGGCACCCTCCACCATAGCGTAGGCCCTTCACTGACTCCCTCGTCTGCCCCTTCGCTGGCCCTTCATACAAGCCCTCGTCACTGCAATAGATCCGCCTCACCGAAAGCACTATACAATGCGCCCGCCGAAGCCTTCATCCACTGCACCGGACCCGCTCCACGGACGCCATATTCAACTCCACCAGCCCTGCTTTACCGACGCCGCAGCCTCATCAGGTTATTTCGATTTGTACTCCTTCGGTTTTTCTCTTTATCGCGCAACTGTTCACTTACCACAAATGAGCTTTCTTGTATGTCGACAGGCGCCGCAACCGTAGCACCGGAGCAGCTTCGGCGGCAATGACCCAAACTCAACCTAACACGAGCACCATCGACGATCCTTAGCTATCAAGTATGATAACGATACCCATACGCCGCCGAGAATCGGTACTATTATCCAACGGCGGCGCCTCGTTCACTTTCCTAGCATAAGCACCGCACCTTTGAATTTCTTCAGGGCATCATTCAGTTTTTCATGAGACGCGTTATTCTGCTTGCACCTGTAGGGCCATACTTCTGGTAGTGAACATGTTACATGTGTTAAATTACATACCAGTGCACCTATAGTTAATATGCTTTAGTTTTTTTTCTGATGCCACCTGTTGGTTCCATCAGACTGCTTAATGTTCTCTATGCTTAGTTACACATTAGCAAACTAGCATGTGGTTCCGCTGCTTTTTGTTCGTTTTACCCTACATTTTCTGATGCTAGCTATTACATCACTGCTCCGAGCCTCTGTTCATTACTTGTTTGTGTGTTTTTGATCTTCCCAAGTTGCATGACTAATTTGATGCTTCTATTAATTATGGAGCTGCCAACCCCATCAAGCAAAATATTTGTTCTTTTGGTGTTGGCACCTCGAACAAACATAAAAATAGAGGGAAGCGAGATATATTGTCGTGTATGCACACCCTTCTTTCATTAGTTTAGATGAACCATTGATGATCAATTCGGACCAAAGGCATGCGTTTAAAATTAATTTTACCTAAATAGATGGTGCAGAATAAACTACAATAACTAGATTTGCAACCACGGGATCTTGTGATATCTTCAAAGAAGATTGCAGCGACTAGGCTTCACAAACAACATATGGTAAGCGGTGTGTTTTAGTACAAGTTAAATGTAATGCGAGTGGGCTGCTTTCTTGGCTTGTGCCCTCAACGTGTAATCCTATCGAATTACAAATAGTTCGGTTATGCGCTTTGTTGTATTGCTTGATTGAATGCTTGTTTGTTGTTACGTTATACCTGAGTTGGCCAATATGTCGTGATTACTGCTGTACTATCGTAAAGAAATGCATGCCTATTTCATTTGAATCCTTAACTTTTCCTCTCAACTTCATCACAAGACTGTCTTCGTAGTTTATATGAGGCCACACTGTTAAGAGCTTTCTCAAATTATTTCAACTGCTTAGATGCCTTGGCAACTTAAATATAGCGGTTGTACACTCCCTTTCAACTTTCATCTTACCATTTTAATTTATTTTCGGCTGATGCTGCTTCGAACCATTTAAATATAGTTTGCATGCTCGGCAATAATTAAATCCATCGTTTACCATGTAAGCTTCTTTGCTGGATCATACGATAACTATCTCTTACTTATGTCCGATGGAAACCTTTCAGGATGCCGTTCACACTAGGACACAATGTACAACCCGTAATCTATTTATGGAAGCGGTCGCCATCCATGTTACCAGATGGTAGCGATTCGGAGGCAACACCGCGGGCGATGCGAGCACATATATTATAGTGTTTGAGGCTCTACTAGAGGCGAGAAAGAGATGGTGTGGCTGCCATGAATGAGGTAATCTTTATCTTGAAATTTGGAAATTACGGAATTAGCGGCACGCATTATGCAAGCAACCCAAGAATTGGAGGAAGTAAGAATGTTGCATTTGAAGACGGAGGAGGTCCTGCTGTTTCTGCTATCTGAAGCCTAAGGTAATCCCGGTTCTTCTTTAGATACTAGTTGAAATTATCATTAGATTATTGTACTTGCATGTTGTGTCATGTCTCTGAATGGATTGTGTTGCAAGACCCCCTATGTTGTCCGGAATTCCATGTTGTCCATGTGTTGTAATGATCCGAATTTTTTAGGCGAGGTAATCCTCGATTACTTGTATGATTGACATAAGGTGAATTGTTTTTCATGTGAGCATATTGTATTGGATGAAATAACTGTTTGAATCAGAGTGTATCCAACCTACTGAATTCGAAGATCACGACATTTCTAAATCATAATCATATATAAAGGTGGAATAAATCTTTGTTGTGGTTTTGAAGAAATAAATAACAAAACGGGTAATTATCTGTGGATATTTGTAATCGAATACAAACTGGATTTGAATTTAGTTTGCCAGGTCCTAGGGCAAACGTGAATGCTAATTCTCCAAATTTTTGAACGAAGCGGCTAAACACCCACTATAATTTGTGGGCTGCCCGAAGCAAGTGTTTGCGAGATGGAAATTCTTGTCTACCCACGACACTTGACATCCTTATCAACCAGATTTACTGCAGTCGATAGGGGTAGACTAGTAACTTCAATCGGGCGTGACCTGACGGCTTCGAGCCCATTCGGACACGGTGGGCGTAAGCGTGGGCGGCAAAACACATTTGATTCAAGCTCGTCCGAAAGACATGTGTCTCTTCCTCCATTTACCCATTCATACGGTGGGCGGCAAAACAAACTCTCCTCGTCCGAAATCGATGTAGGCTAATATTTTAAATAAGGCAGATGTGTAACTTCCATCGGACGTGACACAACCGCCCTACTGTCGACCCGTTCATACACCGTGAAGGCGCCAACCGTGGTGACAAAACACCCTCTCCTCGCCGAAATAGTTACCGCAAATATTTGGGAGATCTTGAGATTACCGTCCTATCCCCAACCGGCCGCGATGTCTGAAATTTTAAGCAGGGGATAAGTTTGTAACTTTCCCCATTTTGAGAAGCGTCCCAAAGTTTGAGATCGCCCCTCCTCCATTTCCCCATTCATACACCGTCGTGACACGACAACCTCCGCCCTGACCAGCCTCCTCCGTCCACCACCCCATCCTCCACCTTGCCGAGCCGCTACCCCTACCCCGTCGTCCACTTTGCAAGAGATGGGCGTCTCTCATCCTGGCTGGACCAGGATCCTTTCATTGCCTCCTCTCGCTTCATCGGCGCCGTCGTCCACCTTGCCGTTGCCGCTCCTACGACCGCCTCGTCCACGGCAACAGGATATATCCCCGACCTGGCTGTCTGTCGTCTAAAGTCTTGTTCCCCGCCGCCGACAGCCATCGCACCTGCATCACCCTCAACGTATCAGCATAGGCCTACACGGCGTCACAAGAGAGGTGGTACTCTTCCATATGTGCTTAAGTTATTGATCTCACCCGGAAAATAGATTGTAATTTGTTTACTATACTTTTCTTGTCCGTACCAAATCGTAGTGGCTAGTTGAAACCAAACATTGGTTCTTGAAGTAGCTTTGTCGGTTTGCACCTTGAGATCCGCCATGGCACGGGCACTATACTCATAAAGCTTATGGTTTCCCCCTTTATATTCACTACCATCATCGTAGGTGCTTCGTGGTCGTGCTAGCACTGCTCCTCAAGACCTCAACCCAAAGCTTACGTGTTCAAATCTGAATTTGATATGATGCTCATATCACTAAAAGCGAAAGCGTTTAATTGGTCACCTAATGTTCCTATATTCGTTTTGAAAAGCATGTGCGCCACCCACTGGTCCAGCTAGTTCCACTTTCCTGATTTTTCTCTTGATGCTTAGGGTTTTCCCCTTTTATCTACTCTACTATGATCTCCGTAGGTGCTTTCTGTCGTACTAGCATTACTCCACCCTTGAAGCTAAACAACACAACACTTTTCGAGAATTAAAGCTTAGTTGTTCAAATATGATTGTGATATGATCACGATATTAGTTAACCGACACATTAAGTTGGTTAGCTAAAGGTCCCACTTGAGTTTCCAAATGCATGTCACGACATATACAGAGACAGCATAATTGCATTTCTTTGTCACTTGTTGACCGTACTTTCTTGTCCATACCAAATCTTAGTTGTTATTTCAAAGCAAACATCGGTTGCTAACTACCCTTCTTGCGCGGTTTGCGACTTCAGATCTGCCATCCCACCGCCACGGTCAACACTGTACTTATCATGCTTATGTTTTCCCCATTTTATGATGACCACAATCAGCCTCGTGGTTAGGTAATAAGTAATAGCACTGCTCCACCCATCGAGCTAAACAAGCTTAGTTGTACACATTCATATCTGATATTATTGCTGATATTAGTAAAACTGAGAGATGTTTATTTGGTTAGCTAAATGTTCCTACTTTAGTTTCGAAATGCATGTGAGCCACATATGGAGAGACCGGAAAGAATAGTATTTCTCTGTGCGCTCTGGTTCATCGTGGGTGGCCAACCGACATTGTATTGAAACACTTGTAATATCTTCAATCTGCTTGCTCTTCTACTCTTCTTTAAGATGATACTCTTCTCTTACGGTCGACTGGTCAGGTCGAATTGTTCTCCCTAAGTATATTTTGAATCTGTCAGGTCAGGTCGACTTGTTCTTCTTTACTATATGTTGAAGCTATCATCTGCGAAGTGTCATCACTTCTGGAGCTCTCATATTTTGAGGGGTAGGCCACATTATATTAATGCACAACAAATTACAGCATGCATGGCATCTTTTAAAAGAATTGCAGAGATAGCACAAAGGGGTTTACAGGGAGGCAGTATTGGATTAGAATCACTTCTGCATTACAAAGAAAATCTCAGGTGTTTTTATGTTTTCATGCATGTCAGATATTGAACATTATCAAAATGAATATGAGAATGGGCGCACGAGAGGAATATTGCGGAGCGATCCTTTGGCTAACAAACTTGGCATGGTGGAGGATGGCCTATCTTATTCACCCATCAAGGTGCTTGCTCTAACTTTGCAAAGTTGTATTGGTCGCACATATTTTGCATCCGACCTCTTGCATTTCTTGTACTTTGTTACACATCTACTTAGTTTAAGCATCATATATGAGTATATGCCATAACTATCCATTTTCTGTACCTATTCCATGTGTCGTCACACTATGTTTTTCCAGTCAAATGTTGTTCTTTCGTGATAGATGTCCAAAAGGAAGAGGGTGAGTGCAGATCCTCAAGGAGTACAAACTAGGTATTTGGAAAAGGTAGTGGTACTTGCTAAATCAGATAGATCAGTAGCCACAGAAAACACAGGCCCAACTGTACCACACTTTACCCCTACTCCAGTGGCCAAACCCCTATTAGAACTGCTGGGAGCCCAGCGTCAGGTACTGTCTATGATATCAATTCAAAATTTGAACTCCTAAATTTCTGCTTGTGCCTTACCTTCTCTCTTGTATGAAAACTAATTTCAGATGAATCTCCTTGCTCAAAGGATCATACGATCTCAAAACAATAATGGGCTCTGCATTGCTCTTGTCGATTACCTCTCTCCCTTTTGCCTTGTAACGTATTTGTACTTAATTAATTGCTATTTGATTATGTATCATCGATGCACTTTTGAGCTTCATTATCCTTTGTTTCTTCCAATATTATTTGATCTATATTTACTCTTTGCAAAATGTAGAATAATGGCAACACTTATAAAGAATTTTCTTTGGGGAATTTATTAAATTATCCTTCCATCAACATGAAGAAGAGCTTTGTCCAGCCCGTGTTAACATGTAATGTAAGTTCATCCTTCTCAAGCCTTCAAACTTTGTTCTAGTATAGATTTGGATAGGCATCATTGCCTCCACTTCTTTATTTGCTTTGCTGTTTACATCTGATTGGATGTTTGCAACAACTAACGATTTCAAATTGTAGTTGCAAAAACATGTTCCTTATGCAAAACAGATCCATTTATTTGCTTATATAATTGTGAAACACATTACGTGTCTCCTTGTTTCTCTTTTAGTCGTATCTCTTACGCCAGTGAGAACTTTAGGGAAGATAGTGAGCCAAACCATCTTGAGGACAGCGAGATGACCCCAAGGTCCTGTCTTGATGAAGACAGTGAGTTGAAGCTACTCACCCGATGGGTGTGAGACAACCTCTATGCAACATTGCCTCAATTAGTTCGACTTCTTGAGTCTCAACTTAAAGCGGAAAGGCTTGCTTCAGCTCAGCTCCGACTTGAAGTCAAAGATGCAATGAAGATGTCGAGGAGGACTTCATGTCGCACCATCATGCCTTAAATCTAGTGTTGATGCATCTATCGTTGACACAACTAAGGTCTACTCGGCTTCTTCATTTGTTTGGGGGCCCCAGGCACAGCTAGGCCTAGTGCCTTCAAGTGCTCTTAGTTTTGTATATTCTTTTGTTGGTAGCGTTTATTTGCCTTTGGTGGCGAACTTTGATGCCCGATGGATGTAATATGTGTGATAGCCGTGATAGCCTAAGCGTAAGTTGCTTGCTTATTTATTTCCTTGTTGTCTTGTTTATTTGTTTACTTGTAGTCATTGCAGTTCTTTTTCCGCGGTTTGCTAGTGGCTGCAATAACCTATTTTTAAAACTAGGCCACAATAACCATGGGCTAATATTTCTTTGTAGTTACATTTGGGCCTTCTACGGGCCGTAGACACAATGGGCCTTCTACGGGACATATCATTAATGGGCCTTATACGGGCCATATGATCGATTGGCCAAACATGGGCCAAATAGACTGCATTCTGGCCGTAAACGGGCTAGAGTTGGAATCGTCCGTTCATGGGCCGACCATAACGGGCCATAGTTAATAGGCCGTATTTGATGATGCAATGAAAAGCATTAGCGTGTTAACGGACCACAAAGCGGGCTGGCCTGTAACCACGGGCTGAATTTGGCCCATAAGCGAAAAATGACAAAGAACGGGCTGTAAGTAAGCGAATCTTTGAAATGAGCCCTAGAATAAATGGGCTCGAGAAGGCCGAAAGATAACATGGGCTGAAAGCATTAGCGGAATAACGGGCCCTTAATGGGTATAAAGTGATACACTATTCATTACGGGCCGGTTTCACCACGGGCCATTAACGGGTGTAAAGTAATACCTTTGTTCATTACGGGCGATTTCACCACGGGCCGTTAATAGGCCAAGAGTTACATAGGGCCTCATATGGGCGAAAAGGCGTCATGGGCCATACATGGGCCGGCGAAAACAGCAATTTGGAATCATATTAGGTGGCCCGGATGACGCTACTAGGCCTAATTCGGATAGGGCGTAACGGGCCTTGGGTTAGCGAAATTTGTAAATGGGCTATATGTGAATAGGCCGTTAACAGGCTTTACATGGGCCGGCCCGCCACCTTTTGAGCAAGTCAAACGGGCCGGCCTTGTCACAGTAATGGGCCTCTGTTGGGCCGTGCCATGTGTCGACGTATCATAGGCGTATACATCCAATGAGTGGATGACATCTGTCCCAGCGGTGAGCCGACACGTGTTTCCTCTAGCCAATGATGATTTTACACGTGGAAAATCCCCATTGGTCGGGGCTGTTAACGGGTTATCGGATCCAAAACCCGACCCGATAGCTTAACGGCGTTCCGTTACGGTGGATGCCACGTGTCGGTCACCCTTGACGAAAGCACTTCTGTGACATGCAATTTATCGTCATGGAAGTGGCCACTTTCGTGATGATAATTTTGGTAATGTCATGGAACACTTCTACGACAGCACGGGTATGACTATCTTGATTCTGTCATAAATTTGTCATGGATGTACATGCATGACAAAAAACGCGACCTACTGTGACAAACACGTATCATCACGGAAGTGTATTTTTTTGTAGTGATTCCACTTGTCTGGCCCTTTGCTATTTGGGGATTAGATATGGTTGGACCCCTGAGGACTGGTAGGAGCGGCTTCACTCATGTGCTTGTAGCAGTCGACAAGTTTACCAAATGGATTGAAGCCAAGCCTATCAAGAATCTTGAAGCCGATCTTGCAGTTAGCTTTATCGGAGAGTTGACATTCAGATATGGGGTTCCGCGGCATCATCGCGACAACGGGTCAAACTTCGATTACGATGATTTGAGCCTTACATGCTTCCCAAGGCACTCGAGTCGGCTATGCTTCAGTCGCCCACCCCCAGTCGAATGGACAAGCGGAAAGAGCAAATGGCTTGATTCTCAAAGGACTAAAACCCGATTGATGCGTGATCTCAAGCATGCAGCAGGCGCCTGGGTTGATGAACTTCCTTCAGTTCTTTGGGGATTGAGGACAACTCCCAATCGGTCGACTGGCCGAACTCCATTTTTCTTGGTCTATGGAGCTGAAGCTGTTCTACCGAGTGACTTGCTTCACAATGCACCCCGAGTCGAGCTTTTCTCTGAAGATGAAGCAGAACAGGCTCGACAAGATGCAGTCGATCTCCTGGAAGAGGAAAGAGAGATGGCCCTGATCCAGTCGACCATCTATCAACAAGACTTGCATCGATATCATGCCAGAAACATGAGGGGTCGGGCATTTCAAGAGGGAGATCTGGTTCTCCGAGTGGATCAGCAGAAACCACACAAGCTCGCTCCTGCCTGGGAAGGTCCCTTCATTGTCACCAGAGTGCTCCACAACAGAGCGTACCACCTCTACAATGTTGAGCACAAGAAAGACGAGTCGCGCGCTTGGAATGCGGAGCTGCTCCGCCCCTTTTATACTTAAGCACTCATTCCGTTGAGATGTAATAAGAAATACCTTTGTAGTCTGTTTGTTAAAGACAAGAGCTTTACAGTCTTCTAAAAATGATTGTCGCTGCTTATACTTGTGTCTGAAATCCCCCAATGGGTGACTTAGCCGCGAATCCGTTTTGCCTAAGTTTATAAAATCCTACCGAGTGGTGGGCAATCCTCTCACTCGGGGGCTTAGCCGCGAATCCGTTTCGCCTAAGTTTGAAAAATCCTACCGAGTGGTGATCAAACCTCTCACTCGGGGCTTAGCCATGATCCGATGCTAGCCTAAGTTTGAAAAAATCCTCTACCGAGTGGTGAGCAAGCCTCTCACTCGGGGGCTTAGCTGCAGTCCGATGCTAGCCTAAGTTTGAAAAATCCCTACCGAGTGGTGAGCAACCCTCTCACTCGGGGGCTTAGCTGCAGTCCGATTGCTAGCCTAAGTTTAAAAAAATCCTCACCGAGCGGTGAGCAAGCCTCTCACTCGGGGCTTAGCTGCAGTCCGATGCTAGCCTAAGTTTGAAAAATCCCACCGAGTGGTGAGCAAGCCTCTCACTCGGGGACTTAGCTTCTGATCGATGCTCGCCTAAGTTTGAAAAATCCTACCGAGTGGTGAGCAACCCTCCCACTCAGGGGCTTAGCTGCAGTCCATTGCTCGCCTAAGTTTGAAAAATCCTACCGAGTGGTGAGCAACCCTCCCACTCGGGGGCTTAGCTGCAGTCCAGTACTCACCTAAGTTTGAAAAATCCCAGCAAGTTGTGAGCAACCCTCTCACTCGGGGGCTTAGCTTCAGTCCAGTACTCGCCTAAGTTTGAAAAATCCCACCGAGTGGTGAGCAACCCTCTCACTCGGGGGCTTAGCTGCAGTCCAGTACTCGCCTAAGTTTGAAAATCCTGCCGAGTGGTGAGCCACCCTCCCACTCGGAGGCTTAGCTGCAGTCCAGCACTCGCCTAAGTTTGTAACACAACACTATACGCAAGGACGACGAGGTGCAGGTCGACTGCAACCCTCTCCTCGGAGCTACGTCACAAGTATAACGTGGGCTCCATCCCTATCTGCAAGGACGATGAGGTGCAGGTCAACTGCAGCTTCTTCCTCGGAGCTGCTTCACAAGTACAACGTATGCTCCATCCTCATCCGCAAGGACGACGAGATGCAGGTCGGCTGAAATCCCTTCCTCGGAGCTACAACTCAAGTACAAAGATTATTCCGAGTGAAGAACAAATTCCATTCGAAGGCAAACACAAGCATATTCAAAGATAAACCAAGTTCAGATAAACCCAAAGGTTCCGGGCCGCGAATCAAAAGTACTCGAGCATCAAGCCCGAAGAAGTTTAACGATTACACAACCACACGGCATTCTGAGGCAAATAAAGGTGAGGCATAATGTTTTTTGGTCACTCGTCAGGAGAAGGACTAGCTGGGTCACAGAAACACTCAAGATATATGTTGTCTGCGATATGAGTGGCGGCGTCAAGAAAAGTGTCCATGAAGGACTGGAAAGTGTGTCTTTTTGTGTTGGCAACCTTGAGCTCCGCCAGCTTGTCTTCTTTGACATCCTTGCAGTGCACTCAGACCAGAGGCAGGCGGCGTCGGCGCCCAATGGCAGATGACTTCTTCCATTCTTGCACTCGGTCAGGTATTTGGTTCAGTCGGACCATCAGAGACTCGAGGTCTTGAGACAGTTCCGCCTGAGACCAGAGTTCAACATCAACCCGAGTCATCGCAGCCTTCAGGCGGGCAAGATAAGCGACCATGCTGTCTATGCGAGACTCCAACCGCAACACATTCATTGCAACATCATCCTTGACTGGGAAGTTTATGGGATCAAGACCCGTCTCGACCCGCCCAGTTTCTGCTTCAAAGTCCTAGCAAAGTTCTGCACAGTCGAATGAATGGTGAGTCGACAATATAAAAAGATCAGGCAATCGACCATAACAGAGTCAGTCGAACATAAGTACCTTCAAGCTTTAAGACCAGTTTCGCAGCAAGCTGGCCCAGATACGATTCCAAATCACTTTTCTTGGCTTTGAGGATCCCAATCTCGTTAGTCAGCCGGTCCTTGTCTTTCTTCAGTCATTCGACCTCCCGGTTGGCGTCAGAGACAACAGTCTTCAGCTTGGAGTTCTCTTCTTCTAACTTGCCGACTGAAGCAAGCTTCTTGTCTGCAAGTGCGGTTTTCTCTCGCGCTTCCTTCTGCGCGGCAGCAAGGTCCAGATCCTTCTTCTCCATAGCCTGCTTTATTTTGTCTAAAGAAATAACATTCCTCAGACGAGCTTGGAGTTGACGATTTTCACTACATACATCTGCGAGTGGAGTCACTCGGTTCAAAAAATGGAAAGGAAAAGTGCAAGTCGTAAGATGGACCATTGACGATTGGTTACCTCCCATGGCAGCTACTTCGTCATGAGCAGTCTTGATATTCTTCTTGGCCAATTCTAGATCAAGGTTGAGGCTGATTTGCTGCTTGTTCATTGTAGAAAGCTGAGCCCCAAGATCACAAGATTTCTGCAGTCAATGTATAAGCCATATCAGTCGACTGAAATAGAAAGACATCACAGTGACAGCTACTCTAAGACTACGCAGAATCAAACATTCAACGACAGTCTCGGGGACTACACCCAGTGGGTGCACTTAGCGTGCCCCCACTGGTTTGAGTAAACACTCGACATGGTCTCCTTGCGAGTTGTAAAAAGCAGTTCTCGAGACCATAGTCGATCGCCGCCGATCAACCACGGTCTCGGGGACTACACCCAGTGGGTGCACTTAGCGTGCCCCCACTGGTTCTCGTTCCATTCGACCTGGTCCGCCCAGACCGAGTGACAAAATTCAGATTCTCAGACCACAGTCGACTGCCCGCAGTCAACTATAGCCTCGGGGACTACACCCAGTGGGTGCACTCAGAGTGCCCCCACTAGTTCAAAGATTCAATCCAAGTTGACTCAAATTGACTTGTGCAACTTCAAAGCAGTCACACCCCCGTAGGTGATCGGACGAGAAATATGATCAATCGGAAATCAACTAACCTGGACATTGGTCTGCAGAGCAGCTCCAGCGTTGAAGGCCACCTGACTGGCCTCATGCACCACTTTCATTTGCTCCATCACAAGATTCAACTGAAGAAGAGCTTCCTTGGCGGCACTCGGTGGGTCGTCTGGAGTTCGATACGCAGTAAAAAGCGACGATGGCAGAGTAGTTGAAGCAACTGCTAGGTCTGATGCGTGGAGTTGTATTGGAGCAGCAGGGGTCTGAGCAGCTGATCCTAGTGGACAATCAGTCGATAGTGGGATAGCAAAAGTGACATTGGTGCGAGCTGGATCTGTCGATCGCTCGACCGCCATCCCAGGCACCAGTGTCGACTGAGGAACCTGAACCTCAGATTCTTTCCCACTCAGTCCCTTGTCCCTCCTCCTCCTCTCCCTCAGCGTTACTTCTTCTTCATCATCCGGAAGCACAACAACGTCCCGTGGAGCTGCAACAAACAGAAAAAAATCAGAGAGACAACTGACGGACAATCCAGTTGACCAAATAAATTTGAGTCGGGTAGACTTACTGGCTTTGGAGGTAGCTGCATCGTCGGTTTCTTCATTGTTTGGGACCTTGTCAATGTCCATGTCAGTCGCGGCAGAATCCGGGCTGGAAAAGTTCATCATTCACTCGGTCAGGACAGGAGAGTCAGTCGGAACAAGAAAAGCGAGGGAAAAACGCTACCCGTACAAACAGGAACATCCATCTTGATTCTAGGCAAGGTCTTCCGAGCCTTCAGGGGATTGATCTTAGGCTGCTTGGTGACTTTCTCAGCCAATTCTGGAGTCGAAGATCGAGCGCGCTTTTGAGATGGAACGCTCGAAGCCGCAACCTTACCGCACCTGCCCGCGGGATCATGATGCTGCTTGGATCGACATTCTGAACGAGGCGGTGACTCGACTACCTCCTCATTGTCCGACTCGTCACTCTCATCTTCGTCATCGTCGGCTGGTGACTCCCATTCGCCACTCTCCTCCGCGCTGTCCTCGCCCTCTTGGTCCTACTCCAGAGCTTGTTCGCCATTGGGCATTGAGTACATCTCTGTATAAATCTACAAGACAATAATCCGAGTGGAAATCAGTCGGATTAGCAAATAGTCGGGAAATACGTCCAAGTACAATCGGTGATAGCTGTCAAACCTTGTCTGGCTGGTTGCTGTCGCTGTAAGGGTTGACTCTCCTGGCGCCCCTGGGGTTGTCCTTGTTCCCAGTGATGCCCCTCAGCCACTCGGCCACTGTTTTGGGCGGCACCTCCTCTGGATGAACACGAGCAGTGTCACCGACCCCGGAGTACATCCACATAGAGTGGTCACGGGCCTGGAGCGGTTGGATACACCGACTGAGGAACACCTCTAGCAGATCCATGCCGGTGATGCCTTGGTTGATCAGCTGAACCACCCTCTCGACCAACATGCCTGTCTCCGCCTTCTCCGCGGCGATCACTTTCAACGAAGATGGAGTTTGAACACGATCGAAAGAAAAAGGTGGGAGTCCAGTCGACTGGCCTAGAGTCGCGATGTCCTCGCAGTAGAACCAGGTCGACTGCCAGCCCCTGACCGACTCAGGAAGGGTCATCGAAGGAAAATAATTCATCTTCCTCTTCTGGATGCCCAGACCCCCACACATCTGGATAACATGGGTTTTCTCGTCGTTTGAGTTTGCTTTCTTCACTGTTTGGGAGCAGATGGTGAAAATGTGCTTGAAAAGACCCCAGTGCGGTCGGCATCCCAGGAAACTCTCGCACATGGACACGAAGGCGGCAAGATATGTGACGGTGTTGGGAGTAAAATGGTGGAGTTGGGCCCCAAAGAAATTCAAGAAACCTCGAAAAAAGGGGTGTGGAGGAAGCAAGAAGCCGCGGTCGACATGGGTGGCTAGCAGAACACACTCACCCGGTCGCGGCTGCGGCTCCGTCCCCCCCCCCCCCCGACAGCCGTAGCTTCATGGACGATCAGACCTAACTCAGCCATCTCATCCAAGTCATCCTGCCGAAGCGAAGATCGGATCCAATCTCCCTGGATCCAACCCGACGGCAGCCCTGAGCGTGACGAAGATCCCCGATTCGTCTTCTTGCTTTTCGCCGCCCCCGTCGCCTTCTTCGCGCGTTCCAGCGCCACCTTTTTTCCTTCCCCATGGCGGCGGAGCGGCGGCGTCGAGAGTGGAGAAGCCGGATGGGGTGGAGGAACAAGAGGAAGAAGAAGGAGAATGGGCACGCACAGTGCGGATGCCTCGGCCTCATCGCTTTTAAAGGCCCACTTCCGAGTGGCTGACGCATGGGCCTGGGCGATCCTGCCAAATCCCTCAACAGTTGCACGTGGCATACGTGGCGAAAAAGGTGGCGCGGAAATCGAAACGTCCTGTTTATCCACTCCGATTACCACGGCGCGCTCCGCCTGGTGCGCTTCCCCCGAAATTTTGAATCCCGCGAAATCCGGGATCCTTTGCAACCGATCACGCCAAAGATTTCGCGTCAAAGACAACACTTCATGGGTGACATTATAAAAACCAATCAACAATTCCTGAATCGATCAAGGCGACTGAAACGAAGCCGAAGTACCAACGCTGGCCTCCGTCCAGAGATGAATAGCTGAGAGAAACAGAGCAAGATCAACTTCAACCTTCTCTTCACTCGGACCTCAATCCATTACGGCGGCTAATGATGAGGACATAGACCTAGGGTAGGGTAATAGGCCTGACCTATGCGTCCTACCCAAGGTCACTGTCTTAGAAACAAAGAAGTTCAAGAGGCAATAGGGAGGGCCCAACAGAGGAGTCGAGTGCAATCCACTCGACCTATCATTCACTCGGAGACCCCTCCTTCTCTAGGTCACTCGACCACTCAAGCATTCGACCATGCAAGAAACCACTCGACATACCGAAGATCTAAAGTTGCTCAGCATAGCAACATACTGACATTTATTCGTAGACTTAATGATCATTTATAGCACTTTATTGCGGACATTACCTGTAATGCTCCTTCTTTATGTACATTGAACCCTTGGTAACGGGAGATGGCCGGGGTCCTGGCGCACTCTATATAAGCCACCCCCTCCTCTGAGACAATGGTTCGCACCCCTGTAAACACACACATATATAATCCAGTCGACCGCCTCCGGGCTCCGAGACGTAGGGTTGTTACTTCTTCCGAGAAGGGTCTGAACTCGTAAAACTCGTGTGTACAACTTCGCCATAGCTAGGATCTTGCCTCTCCATACTTACCCCCCTATTCTACTGTCAGTCTTAGTACCACGACAGGCGGCGCCCCCTTTCCTTTCCCCTCTCTCCTTCCCTTCCTTTGCCCCTCCTACTCCAACTAGGAAAAGAGGGAGTCCTACTCCCGGTGGGAGTAGGACTCCTCCCTGGCGTGCCCTTCTCCTAGCCGGCCGCCCCTTCCCCTGGTCCTTTATATACGGCGGCAGGGGGCACCTCTAGACACAACAATCGATCTCGTGATCTCTTAGCCGTGTGTGGTGCCCCCCTCCACCATAATCCACCTCGATCATATCGTACTGGTGCTTAGGCGAAGCCCTGCATTGGTAGTAACATCATCACTGTCATCACGCCGTCGTGCTGACGGATGTAGGGACCAGACCTCAAACAGTCTGATCTCTGTGCATCCGTGTCATCCCTGGATCGGTAATGCTGACACGCACCGTACTTGAGGATTTATAATAGAGTAGCAATCACACACTTATTACATCGAATGTCTCAAAAGAGAACGTATTACAATAAATATGGCTTAAGGCCATCTAATACGATAACAGCGGAAGGCTTGTAAGATAAAGTCAGTCCATCAACTCCAACGACATCACTGAGTGAAAGACCATGACCTAAGGCACCTTACTCGTCGTCTGAAAAGTCTGCAACATGATACGTTGCAGCCCGAAAACGGGTCAGCACATGGAATATGCTGGCAATGTAACACCAAAGAGTAATGAACAGAATAAGGCTATCACTACATGTATATATGGCTGGTGGATGCTGTATGGTTAATATGTTTTGCGACAAGCCAATTTTTTCCTACAACAAAGGAATAAATTTTATTTAACTATCATGGTAGTTGTTAGACATTGAGAATGGTAAACCCCATCTCAATCCCAAATTAAAGTAATTTAAACCCAATCAAATTATATTAAGAGTGATGAGATCCACATGAAAATCCAAGATCCAGATACTCAAGATGTCCATAACCGGGGACACGGCTAACCATGATTAGTTTGTACACTCTGCAGAGGTTTGCGCACTTTTCCCCACAAGACTCGATCTCCTCCGTTGGATTTCTCGTGACTACATGGTGTTTGAGAAACGGATGACCGAGACAAAGTCTTTCGAAGCGTTAACTCTTTACTCGGGTAGACAAGTACCACCTACATCCCCTACATCTCGCTAGCCTACCACTGAAAGAGGTCACACAACATACTCAACTATGCCAGAGCCCATAATGGCTTGTGGCTGCACACGGAAGTTTCTAGCATGAATAATCTCATGATCCCTTTGAGCCTGGGTGGTAGTCCATAGGAGAATCACACGGTACCCCGGGATTTCCAATAATACAGGCAATCACTGGGTTCCCCAGGTGCCTCAATCCACCCAGATGTGTATTAAGGTTTCCACCTTAAGTTAACCATTAATTTACAATACTCACATCAGTCATGAATACTCTCAAACCCAATCCACGTCTACTAGCATAGCATAGCAATATAAGCAACGTAGAAGTAACTCCCATAGGTTTGATAATAAACAGGTGAATATGTACTACCTCAACTACTTCCCAAACCCACAATTTAATCAGATCCTAACCATGCAATTGTTTGAGGATTGATCTAATGCAATAAAACTGGGTAGTAAAGAGGTATGATCAAAGTGTTACGTGCCTTGCTGATGATCCACGAAACCTAGAGACTCGTAGTAACACGCTTCGCACTCCGGGTACTCTATCGCAAACAAACAAGCATACAATAAACAATCAAGCAAAGATGCACGGGTAAAACTCAAATAAGAAGATCTAACCAGAAAGTTCATCTTAAGAACTCCGGTTTGCAAAAAGAATCCAATCAAACAAAGCAACAAAACTCAAACTGCGAAAGAAACAAGCTTCGCTTACTAATCTGGACTAAAGACAATTTTTTACAGTAGCAAAAACTTGTTTAAGTTGATTAAACAGAAAGAGGGTTTCGAGACGAAACCCTAGGCGCTTGAATCGCCTGATTCTGCTAAACGAGTGAAAAATTAAACTAAAACGAAAATCGGATCAGAAATCACGATAAAAAACAATCACGATAAATCCGAGAAAAAGAAAAACTAACGAACAGACTAACGAACGGACGTTCGTTGTCTGCGGTTAAACGGTGAAAACCGTTTGTTAACATGAACGAACGAATGAACGGGTGTTCGCTAAATAACTAAACCGAAAAAATAAACCGAACCGGATCTAAAAAATGGATCTAGGGTTTCGAAAAAGAAAACGATCGGTTTTCTTGCGAAAACCGAGGCGGCGGCGGCTACCTCCGGCGGGTCGGGCGAGACAATGGCCAGCGGCTCGGTTCAGTCTTGGCAGCGTGACTAGCGAGGCGACGGGTGGCGGCTCCGGTGGCGTGGCGGCGTCGGCGTGGCGGCGGCGGCTAGGGTTTCAAGGCGGGTGGGGCGGGCTCACGGGCTCGGCGCGGCTTATAAAGCCCCCTCGGGGCGGAGTCACGCTCGGGTACGGCCCGGAGTCGGTTTCTTTTTTCTTTTTTTAATAATTCCGACGTGCAGAAAAAGAAAGAAAAGAAATATTAAACGGACTCCAAAAATCCTGAAATAAATTTTCCCCGTCCTTTAAAAATAAGCCGGACAAGGTGAACATTTATTTGGGGACTCTAATGCAATTTTGGAAAATGCATATTTTCCTAATTCAAATAAAATAGCGATAAAATTCCGAATAAAAATCTTATTTGATTTTAATATTAATTCTCCAATATTTCATTATTTTTTGAGGAAGTCATTTTATCCTCTCTCTTTTATTTTAATAAAAGAAATATTCAAAGAGAAAATAATTAAAATCAAATGATCCTCTTTTCAAAATTTGAGAAAAACTCAAATATGAAAATAACGAAATTCCCAACTCTCTCCGTGGGTCCTTGAGGTGCGTAGAATTTCTAGGATCAAGCCAAAATGTAATAAAATATGATATGCAGTGATGATCTAATGCATAACATTCCAAATTGAAAATTTGGGATGTTACAACGGAACTCTCCCTCAAAGCTCGGCTGGATCGGAGTTCGAGGGACGTCATCGAGCTGAACGTGTGCTGAACTCGGAGGTGCCGTACGTTCGGTACTTGGATCGGTCGGATCGTGAAGACTTACGACTACATCAACCGCGTTGTGCTAACGCTTCGACTTTCGGTCTACGAGGGTACGTGGACACACTCTCCCCTCTCGTTGCTATGCATCACCATGATCCTGCGTGTGCGTAGGAAAATTTTGAAATTACTACGTTCCCCAATAGTGGCATCCGAGCCTGGTTTTAAGCGTAGATGTTATATGCACGAGTAGAATACAAGTGAGTTGTGGTAGATACAAGTCATACTGCTTACCAGCATGTCACACTTTGGTTCCGCGGTATTATTGGATTAAGTGGCCCGGACCGACATTACGCGTACGCTTACGCAAGACTGGTTCTGCCGACATGCTTTGCACACAGGTGGCTGGCGGGTGTCAGTTTCTCCAACTTTAGTTGAACCGAGTGTGACTACGCCCGGTCCTTGAGAAGGTTAAAACAGCACTGACTTGACGAACTATCGTTGTGTTTTGATGCGTAGGTAAGAACGGTTCTTGCTCAGCCCGTAGCAGCCACGTAAAACTTGCAACAACAAAGTAGAGGACGTCTAACTTGTTTTTGCAGGGCATGTTGTGATGTGATATGGTCAAGGCATGATGCTATATTTTACTGTATGAGATGATCATGTTTTGTAACCGAGTTATCCGCAACTGGCAGGAGCCATATGGTTGTCGCTTTATTGTATGCAACGCAATCACCCTGTAATTGCTTTACTTTATCACTAAGTGGTAGCGATAGTCCTAGAAGCAATAGTTGGCGAGACGACAACGATGCTACGATGGAGATCAAGGTGTCGCGCTGGTGACGATGGTGATCATGATGATTAGCCGAAGATGGAGATCACAAGCACAAGATGATGATGGCCATATCATATCACTTATATTGATTGCATGTCATGTTTATCCTTTATGCATCTTATTTTGCTTTGTTTGACGGTAGCATTATAAGATGATCTCTCACTAAATTTCAAGATAAAAGTGTTCTCCCTGAGTATGCACTGTTTCCAAAGTTCGTCGTGCCGAGACACCACGTGATGATCGGGTGTGATAAGCTCTACGTTCATCTACAACGGGTGAAAGCCAGTTTTGCACACGTAGAATACTCGGGTTAAACTTGAAGAGCCTAGCATATGCAGATATGGCCTCGGAATACTGAGACCGAAAGGTCGAGCGTGAATCATATAGTAGATATGATCAACATAGTGATGTTCACCATTGAAAACTACTCCATTTCACGTGATGATCGGTTATGGTTTAGTTGATTTCGATCACGTGATCACTTAGATGATTAGAGAGATGTCTATCTAAGTGGGAGTTCTTAAGTAATATGATTAATTGAACTTTAATTTATCATGAACTTGGTCCTGGTAGTATTAGCATATCTATGTTGTAGATCAATAGCTCGCGATGTTGCTCCCCATTTATTTTGATATGTTCCTAGAGAAAAACTATGTTGAAAGATTTTAGTAGCAATGATGCGGACTTGGTCGGTGATCTGAGGATTATCCTCATTGTTGCACAGAAGAATTATGTCCTTGATGCACCGCTAGGTGACAGACCTATTGCAGGAGCATATGCAGACGTTATGAACGTTTGGCAAAGCTCGGTATGATGACTACTTGATAGTTTAGTGCACCATGCTTTACGGCTAAGAATCGGGGCTTTAAAAAATGTTTTGAACGCCACGGAGCATATAAGATGTTCCAAGAGTTGAAATTAGTATTTCATACTCATTCCCGTGTCGAGAGGTATGAGACCTCTGACAGTACTTTGCCTACAAGATGGAGGAGAATTGCTCAGCTAGTGAGCATGTGCTTAGAATGTCAGAGTACTACAGTCACTTAAATCAAGTGGGAGTTAATCTTCCAGATAAGATAGTGATTGACAGAGTTCTCTAGTCACTATCACCAAGTTACTAGAACTTCATGATGAACTATAATATGCAAGGGATAACGAAAACGATTCCCAAGCTCTTCGTGATGCTGAAATCGACGAAGGTAGAAATCAAGAAAAACAGCAAGTGTTGATGGTTGACAAGACCACTAGTTTCAATAAAAGGGAAAAGGGAAGAAAGGGGGACTTCAAAAAGAACGGCAAGCAAGTTGCCGCTCCCGTGAAAAAGCCCAAAGCTAGACCCAAGCTTGAAACTGAGTGCTTCTACTGCAAAAGAAATAGTCACTGGAAGTGGAACTGCCCCTAGATACTTGGCGGATAAGAAGGATGGCAAAGTGATAAAGGTATATTTGATATACATGTTATTGATGTGTACTTTACTAGTGTTTATAGCAACCCCTCGGTATTTGATACTGGTTCAGTTGCTGAGAGTAGTAACTCAAAACGGGAGTTGCAAAATAAATAGATACTAGCTATGGGCAAAGTGATGATGTGTGTTGGAAGTGGTTCCAAGATTGATATGATCATCATCGCACACTCCCTATACTTTCGGGATTAGTGTTGAACCTAAATAAGTGTTATTTGGTGTTTGCGTTGAGCATGAATATGATTTGATCATGTTTATTGCAATACGGTTATTCATCTAAGTTAGAGAATAATTGTTGTTCTGTTTACATGAATAAAACCTTCTATGGTCATACACCCAATGAAAATGGTTTGTTGGATCTCGATCGTAGTGATGCACATATTCATAATATTGAAGCCAAAAGATGCAAAGTTAATAATGATAGTGCAACTTATTTGTGGCACTGCCGTTTAGGTCATATTGGTGTAAAGCGCATGAAGAAACTCCATGCTGATGGAATTTTGGAATCACTTGATTATGAATCACTTGATGCTTGCTAACCATGCCTTATGGGCAAGATGACTAAGACTCCGTTCTCCGGAACAATGGAGCGAGCAACTGACTTATTGGAAATAATACATACTGATGTATGCGATCCGATGAGTGTTGAGGCTCATGTGGGTATCGTTATTTTCGACCTTCATCGATGATTTGAGCAGATATGGGTATATCTACTTAATGAAACATAAGTCCGAACATTTGAAAAGTTCAAAGAATTTCAGAGTGAAGTTGAAAATCATCATAACAAGAAAATAAAGTTTCTACAATCTGATCGTGGAGGAGAATATTTGAGTTCTGAGTTTGGTCTACATTTGAAACAATGCGTAATAGTTTAAGAACTTCATGGCACCCGGAACACCACAGCGTAATGGTGTGTCCAAATGTCGTAATCGTACTTTACTAGATATGGTGCAATCTATGATGTCTCTTACCGACTTACCACTATCATTTTGGGATTATGCATTAGAGACAGCTGCATTCACGTTAAATAGGGCACCATCTAAATCCGTTGAGACGACACCATATGAACTGTGGTTTGGCAAGAAATCAAAGTTGTCATTTCTTAAAGTTTGGAGTTGCAATGCTTATGTGAAAAAGTTTCATCCTGATAAGCTCAAACCCAAATCGGAGAAATGTATCTTCATAGGATACCCAAAGGAGACAGTTGGGTACACCTTCTATCACAGATCCGAAGGCAAGACATTCGTTACTAAGAATGGATCCTTTACTGTACCTGCTCCTTTACTGGAAAGTAGTTCATCACAGAAATCTGTTCCTGTGACTCCTACACCAATTAGTGAGGAAGCTAATGATGGTAATCATGTAACTTCAGATCAAGTTACTACCGAACCTCGTAGGTTAACCAGAGTGATATCCGCACCAGAGTGGTACGGTAATCATGTTCTGGAGGTCATGTTACTTGACCATGACGAACCTATGAACTATGAGGAACCGATGATGAGCCCAGATTCCACGAAATGGCTTGAGGCCATGAAATCTGAGATGGGATCCATGTATGAGAACAAAGTATGGACTTTGGTTGACTTGCCCAATGATCGGCAAGCCATAGAAAATAAATGGATCTTCAAGAGGAAGACGGACGCTGATAATAGTGTTACTATCTACAAAGCTAGACTTATCGAAAAAGGTTTTAACAAAGTTTAAGTTGTTGACTACGATGAGATTTTCTCACCCGTAGCGATGCTTAAGTCCGTCCGAATCATGTTAGCAATTGCCGCATTTTATGATTATGAAATTTGGCAAAAGGATGTAAAGACTGCATTCCTGAATGGATTTCTGGAAGAAGAGTTGTATATGATGCAACCTGAAGGTTTTATCGATCCAAAGGGAGCTAACAAAGTGTGCAAGCTCCAGCGATCCATTTATGGACTGGTGCAAGCCTCTCGGAGTTGGAATAAATATTTTGATAGTGTGATCAAAGCATATGGTTTTATACATACTTTTGGAGAAGCCTGTATTTACAAGAAAGTGAGTGGGAGCTCTGTAGCATTTCTAATCTTATATGTGGATGAGATATTGCTGATTGGAAATGATATAGAATTACTGGATAGCATAAAAGGATACTTGAATAAGAGTTCTTCAATGAAAGACCTCGGTGAAGCTGCTTACATATTGAGCATCAAGATCTATAGAGATAGATCAAGATGCTTGATAAGTTTTTTCAATAAGTACATACCTTGACAAGATTTTGAAGTGGTTCAAAATGGAATATTCAAAGAAAGAGTTCTTGCCTGTGTTACAAGGTGTGAAATTGAGTAAGACTCAAAGCCCGACCACGGCAGAAGATAGAAAGAGAATGAAAGTCATTCCCTATGCCTCAGCCATAGGTTCTATAAAGTATGCCATGTCAGGTAACAGATCTATTGTATACCCTACAATCGAGTTTAGCAAGGAGTACAATAGTGATCTAGGAGTAGATCACTGGGCAGCGGTCAAAATTATCCTTAGTGGAATAAGGATATGTTTCTCGATTATGGAGGTGACAAAAAGGTTCGTCGTAAAGGGTTACGTCGATGCAAGTTTTGACACTGATCCAGATGACTCTAAGTCTCAATCTGGATACATATTGAAAGTGAGAGCAAATAGCTAGAGTAGCTTCGTGCAGAGCATTGTTGACATAGAAATTTGCAAAATACATACGGATCTGAATTTGGCAGACCCGTTGACTAAACTTCTCTCACAAGCAAAACATGATCACACCTTTGTACTCTTTGGGTGTTAATCACATGGCGATGTGAACTAGATTGCTGACTCTAGTAAACCTTTTGGGTGTTGGTCACATGACGATGTGAACTATGGGTGTTAATCACATGGTGATGTGAACTATTGATGTTAAATCACATGGCGATGTGATCTAGATTATTGAGTCTAGTGCAAGTGGGAGACTGAAGGAAATATGCCCTAGAGGCAATAATAAAGTTATTATTTATTGCCTTATTTCATGA
This sequence comes from Aegilops bicornis, assembly GCA_021605145.1. Taxonomy (NCBI): domain Eukaryota; kingdom Viridiplantae; phylum Streptophyta; class Magnoliopsida; order Poales; family Poaceae; genus Aegilops; species Aegilops bicornis. The sequence continues at coordinate 720,281,298 of CM038670.1, read as the reverse complement.
TAAATGTTTATTATTCATGCTAGAATTGTATTAATCGGAAACATAATACATCACTACAAAGAAAAATACACTTCCGTGATGATACGTGTTTGTCACAGTAGGTCGCATTTTTTGTCATGCATGTACATCCATGACAAGTTTAAGACAGAATCAAGATAGTCATACCTGTGCTATCGTAGAAGTGTTCCATGACATTACCAAAATTATCATCATCGCGCGTCACAGAAGTGCTTTCGTCAAGGGTGACCGACACGTGGCATCCACCGTAACGGAACGCCGTTAAGCTATCGGGTCGGGTTTTGGATCCGATAACCCGTTAACAGCCCCGACCAATGGGGATTTTCCATGTAAAATCATCATTGGTGGAGGAAACACGTGTCGGCTCACCATTGGGACAGATGTCATCCACTCATTGGACAAAAGGCGCCTATGATACGTCGACCGTGGCACGACCAACAGAGGCCCATTCACGTGACAAGGCCGCCCGTTTGACTTGCTCAAAAGGTGGCGGGCCGCCCATGTAAAGCCCGTTAACTGGTGCATTGCGCATATAGCCCATTTACGACCCGCTAACCCAAGGCCCGTTCGCCCTATCCGAATTAGGCCCGATGGCGTCATTTGGGCCACCCAATATGATTCGGCCCGTTTTCACTTCGGCCCATGTATGGCCCATGACGTCTTCGGCCCATATGAGGCCCTATGTAACTCTTGGCCTATTAACGACCCGTGGTGAAATCGGCCCGTAATGAATAAAGGTATTACTTTACACCCATTAACGGCCCGTGGTGAAACTGGCCCGTAATGAACAACGTATCACTTTATACCCATTAACGGCCCGTTATTCCGTTGGGCCGTTTCCAGCCCATGTTATCTTTCGGCCTTCTCAGAGCCCATTTATTCTTGGGCTCATTTCCAACATTCGTTTACTTACAGCCCGTTACTGTCATTTTCTGCTTATGGGCAAAATTCAGCCTGTGGTTACAGTCGGCCCGTTTGTGGTCCATTAACACGTTGGGCCGTTTTCATAGCGTCATGAAATACGGCCTATTAACGATGGCCCGTTATGGTCGGCCCATGAACGGACGATTCCAACTCTAGCCCGTTTACGGCCATAATGCGGCCTGTTATTGGCCCATGTTTGGCCAATCGATCATACTGCGCGTATAAGGCCCATTGTTTCTGCGGCCCGTAGAAGGCCCATTGTTTCTATGGCCCGTAGAAAGCCCACTATTTATATGGGCCGTAGAAGGCCCACTGTTTCTACGGCCCGTAGGTCCAGTGTCACTATAGTAAATATTAGCCCATGGTTATTGTGGCCTAGTTTTAAAAAATAGGTTATTGCAGCCACTAGCAAACCGCAGAAAAAGAACTGCACTGACTACAAGCAAACAAATAAACAAGACAACAAGGAAATAAATAAGCAAGCAACTTACACTAGGCTATCACGGCTATTACACATATTACATCCATTGGGCATCAAAGTTCGCCACCAGTGCAAATATAGGGAACACAGCAGCATATAAACGCCGCAGCAAAACAAGTCCAGAACTGAAACCACTTTAGAAGAGCTCAAGAAACAATATCCTAGGTACCCATAATGTTGGCAAGATGCTTAGCAAGCTTATTAACTTTCTCTTGTTTGGCGCTTAAGTCCTCCAGCGCTTGTTGTTGCACCAGAAAGTATGCATCTGAATTCTGCAGGGACTTCCTCAGTCCTTGACTTCTTGTCGCATAACATCTCGATCGATGTATTTCAACTTGAAGTTGAGACTCAAGAAGCGAACTGATTCAGTAACGAAGTTCAAGAGCTAGTGCCAGAAGTGGTAGCCCGATAACTTTCGAACACTACATCAAGACAGGACTTTGGGGTTGTCTCGGTGTCCTCAATATAGTTTTTATCAGCTTTACGGGAGACCAACAAGGATGTCTCACTATCTTGAACCTTATCTGCATTACTTCCTTTACCATTGCATAACAGGTACTCTTCTCCAATATTTTATCCGCGTTCTAAAAGAGAAACAAACAAACACATCTCAGGTTTACAATGTAGTATATGAAACTCATTTTGGTAAACCAGTTCAGTAGTAAGGTGGACAGGATAAAAGCATGAAACAAACATATATCTATGTAGTATGGTCACTGTATGGTCTATATCATTCTAGTTTATGTTGCCAAATCAAGATAGATACAATTCGAATCATATCTATTTAAGACAAAGCAGCATAGACAGAATATAAGTGTGGGAAACTACACAGCAATAACAACACTTGTAATCTGCATGGCATGAGAACATAACTGTTTATTCAATTGAAACTGAAATCAACATAGAGCAAGTTACAACATCAAACAGCCAAACACGTTAAAGATACAGGTTTAAACATACCTGTTGCGCCATTGGAGTTTCAATTGCATCCTTCAAATTTGAAATTGGTTGGTATCAGTAAATACAGTGATGCAAGAGCAAAGTAGTATGAACCATAGCTACGGAACCTGACCTAAGAACAATTCTTCTTCTGCTTTAAGCGTTGACTTCGGGTTCGGAGTGGTGGTCCTCGTGATTTGGGCACTGCAGTTGCCTTACTAACTGCTCGTGTTTGGGTGCTCTGTGGTGGAGACGGTGTTGTGTCAACGGGAACTGGGTGTCTATCTGCTGGGGTTGGGGTTAGAAGGGGTGTAGCTGGTTCTCTGTCCAACTGGTTAGGGGTAAAATCTGCATGAGTGTGGGTTATGTGTGGTGGGGCTGATTCTTGGGCAAGTACAACTGTGGTTCTATCTGCATCGACAGGTAGCACGATCTTTTCTGAAGACCGTGTTTTTACTCCCACAGAATCGCCATCACTCCCTCCAATTGAAATGGCTGATAAAAAAGAAAAGTAATTGAGTGTCTGAGACATTGTAAGATAGACAAAGTGCAATGGATAGTAGGGAAGAAAAGCAGGGCATGAAATAATTCACATTTATGTTGTCTAAGCAAATAGAATAGCAGGACATAATTTCACATATATGATGGCTAATTAAACAGGATAGCATGACACAATTTCACATGTATGATGGCTAACTAAACATGATAGAATGACACACTTCAAAATATGATGACTATGTAAACAGGATGACATGATATAACTATACTATGTGTCTATTAAAGTGGTTGGCATGCCATAAATCACAAACATGCCGTCGATGGAAACATGATGGCATGATATAATTCACGGATAGAATTACATAATTTAAAATATGGTGACTATGTAAACAGGATGAGATGATATAACTATATTATGTCTTTAGAAAATGGGTTGGCATGCCATAATTCAGATACATGCTGTCTATGTAAACATCATGGCATGACATAATTCAAATATATGATTTATATACTAAGGAAGTGAGCAAAGGGCAATTGCATATATGATGTGTCAACTAAGGAGATGGCATTCAATATTGTGTATATGATGTAAAAACTAAGCATTACAATACAACATATGCATTATATGAGTAATATAACCCTGCCAAGTTTGAGCATACACCTCAGGGGGATAATAGGACTGGTCATCTGCCTCTGAATCCTCCTCTGAAGAGCTATCTGAAACCAACAAGATATCTCGCTTCAAAGGTAGCATTGTTCTGCTCTAAAGACCTTGTTTTCACTCCAGATTTCTCCATCACCAATTCAAATGGATGATGCACAGGAAGAGCAGTTGAATATACAAACATTGTCGACAAAAGCAATGAGAAATACAAAAAACGGACGGCATGATATAATTCACATATATGACGCTTGCCTAAACAGCATGGCATTGCATAATTCACATACATAATGCCTTGCAATAAGATAACATTGCATAATTCACATATATAATGTCTTGCAACAAGATGGCATTGCATAATTCACATATATGGTAATTAGACACTAAACAGGTGGCATCCACACAAAGCATGTCTAAACTAAGCAAATGACATAGCAATGCAAGATACCATACGCACGATATGAGTAACATAACCCTGCCAACTTAGGGCATGCACCTCAGGGGGGAAATATGACTGTCATCTGTCTCTGGATCCTCCTCTGAGGAGCTATCGGTAACCAGCAAGACATGCGCTTCGTCAGATAGCATTGTCTGCTCTGAAGACCTTGTTTCCACTCCAGATTTTTCCATGACCGTGCCAAATGGCTGATGCACAGGAAGAGTAATTGAATGTACTAAAATTGTTGACAAATTTAACACATAATAAAAAAATGATGGCATGATATAATTCACATATAAGATGACTGGCTAACCAGGGTGGCATTGCAAAATTCACATATATGATGCCTGGCTAGACAAGATGGCATTGCATGATTCACATATACGATAAAGAAACTAAACAGATGGCTTGACACAAAGCATGTATAAACTAAGCAGATGGCATCTTTAATGTATACAGTAAGCAATGCAAGGCACCATATGCATGATATTACCAACATCAGCATGTCAAGTTAGAGCGAAGACCTCATGGGGTAAATAGGAGTGGTCTTCTCCTTCTGAATCCCCCTCAGAACAGTTATCTTCCTCTTGATTACGATCCAAAATGGGTGGAGGGGGGGCTGCCTTTGCGCTCACCATGGAACGACGTCTGCATGAAATTTTATTGCCATGCAAGGCTCGTCTCTTTTGCTCTACATGATCAGTTCCATTGTGTACAATAACTGGCATGCATAGGAATAAAACATAGTGAGATTATGTAAGGAGTGCATGCACAAATCCAGAGTGATGGTAGCAAGCTGTGGATAGACCCAAAACCAATGATAGCAAAGTGATAATAGCTTTAGTTAAAAAATACAGATAATGGCTCCTTTAATGTTTGTTTGCACCCAACATGAAACTCATAGTAGACACCGGAGATTAACCAGATAGTATTGATTGTTGCCCCAATATGTACCCCACAACCATTTAAAAACTCAAGTTTCAGCATTAGTTTGGACCTGACTCGGAGTCTAATAGGTGAACACGACGATAATGTACCATGTCATCATATTAAGCGACGCATAAGTAAGCACACACGAAGAGTGCGACCTCTCTTGCGGACCCATGTAGTCCTTAAGGTCATCTGCTCAGTTGATGATGGTAATGCAGTTTTCATGGTTGCCGGCGGCGGGGAAGAAGATCTGAGGCGGCGAAAGACAGTCTGGAGAGCGGATCCCTGCTGTGGTGAACCCTTCCGTCGTTGGAGCGGTGAGCTGAGGTGGAACACAGCCGCAGGAGCGGGACAAACCACACAAGGTTTTCTTTGACACATATCTCGTAATGTGAAGTAATTGAGTAAGGGCTTGTTTGAATTTGAGGATTCTAACAATGCAGGGATAGGAAATAGACAGGAATAGGATAGGAATGCACGTGCAAAACAGAGAATTTAAAAACATAGGATTTCTGCCAATCTGGGTGTTTGATTCACAACAATTGGAAGATCACAGGATGCAAAAAAGCATGGTGAGATTAAGTCAAACCACAAGAAAATGTACGGTTATAATGCTATTATGCTACTATCTCTTAGTCTTGTGCTTGATGAATAGGAATATGAAAGGGAGGAGAAGTGGAAATTAGAATTCCTACGGTTTTTCTTTCAAGGAGACACTAAAGGAACAAATCCTACAGTTTTCCTTTGCTCCATTCCTTTGCACCAAATTCATGAAAAGTAGTACCATAGGAAACTTTCCAATTCCTATGTTTTTCATTCACTTTTCCTTTCAAGCACTGGCGATTCTAGTAGGCAGGCTTGAGCAGGGAAAAGCCTACACTCAAAAAATGTTTTTTTTGCTACTTCTACTACTTTGGACCCAGGCCACTGCCCTACTAGCTCAACTCCCAGGCCCATCTACAAATGCAAAGCTCAAACCTACAGAGATAAATAATGATGGCGTTCAAGAGAGTCCATCACGGATAGCTAAGTTGCCTGGTACCTCACTGCTTGTCATATAGTATGATAAAATAATCGTATTTCCCGTTACTACGAATGCTCAGTGGACAATATATATAACATGTAGAGTATAAAAGAGATGCAACAAGTGTACAACCTCTTTGGCGAAGCCATGTCGATCTCAGCGTGATTGGGTTGGCCGGTGAGGATGCTCCGGCTGACTTTCTTTGTCGGAGGAGGGAAGAAGATCTTAGGCGTCTGGATATGGAGCCCAAGGTACTGCTCATTTGTGATGGAGGGTTTAAATCGTTGGAGCAGCTCCGGTGAGTTGTACGACGCCGAGGTCAAGCAGACAAGAGAGACAACGAACAACGTTAACCTGAGTGGAATTCTAATAGCATCTCCAATACATGACGTAAAATACATAACCACAAAGTGCTAGATGTAAAATACATCAGCCGCTCATCTCTGAACTTAACTGTCGAAACTGAACTTAACTGTCAAAACTGAACTTAACTGTCGAAACTGAACCTAACTGTCGAAACTGAATTTTGATGTCGAAACTGAATTTTGTTGTCGAAACTGAACGCACTAGAAAGGTGAGGCTACACGTCGGTTGACTGACTTTTTAATCACTGGTCAGTCGATTTTGCCGCCGTTGGATACGAAATCAAGGGCCTGCGGTTCATCTTCAACCTCCACCCCCCTGAGTCGCTAGCCACCACCGGCCAAACAGCAGCCCCCCACCGCCCGCGGCCGGCGGTGTGCCGCCCCGCCCGCCCCGAAAACACTCCCCACCGCTGGTCCGCCACCCCAGCCATCCCTCTAGGCCCCCACGTGCCGAGCTTTTTCTCCGGCGATCCCCACGCCACCGCCCCGCCAACGCCCGCCCACCGCCGGCGACCACCGCCCCCATCCTGAACCCTAAGATAGATAGTGGGGTACCTCTCTGGCGAGCCCCCCTCCCCGCTGCGGCTGGTTCTTCCTTCACCCCGGCGAGCCCACCCCTTGAAAATCGGCTGGCCCAAAAGTTGATTCAGTCGACTAGAGTGTAGCCAAATCGGAGCAGCATCGCAAGCAAGAGCGAGAGCGAGAGCAGCAGCGCGAGCAAGAGCAATAGCAAGAGCAGACCAGGCAGGGGACCGAGAGCAAGAGAAGAGCAGCAGCGCGAGCGAGAGCTAAAGCAGCAGCAGCTCCTACTGATGTGGACGTCGCCGCCGAGGGAGCGACGCCGTGGAGGAAGTGGCCGGCGACGCTGCCGTGGATGGAGCCGCGTCGTGTCGGCTCGGGACCGAGCGCCGGCAGCACCGTGAGATCGAATCAAGAAGAAAATGCGGCGATTAGTGTACAACCTCTTTGGTGGCGCCGATTAGGCCGCAGCTTCATCCGAGGAAACAGTGATGATGATGCTCTTCCGGTGGTGCAGGTGAAGACGGCGGTGTGGGAATGGAGGTGGCGCGAAAGACGAGGGGAACGCCGGGGCAGCTCTTTGGAGATGGAGGACGGGGTGGCTGAACCGGCGGGACGATGAGATCGACGACGGATCCTCATCCGGTACGGTGGATGAGGGACGTCGAGGTGTTGTTGTGGACGATGTCGTCGGGGAAGAGGCTCCGGCTGGGTGGCGGACGGAGCAGGGTGTGGGGTTTCCTCGCGGGTTTTTGCGGCCTCGGTGTATGAATGGGTGGGCAGATGGGATGGCAGTGGGGAGCCAGTGCTTAGAGACGCACTTGTCCTAAATGTGGGGTAAGTTACGAAAGTACCCCCCACCGATTTGAGGCGGTTCTTTCGGTTCAGGGGTACCACGGGCATTTCGCGTGTCGGGATTTCACAGGAGGTGGGAGTTTTCGCGCGTGTTGTAATTTCGAATAGCAAGGCGCAGGTTGAGATGGAGGAGTTGTCGGAGCACAACGAGACAAAGATATATCTTAAATATTTCGGCTAACAAGGCAGGGGTTGAAGAGGCGGAAGTTTCAAAGACGATAGATGAGACGCTAGCTTCAATTTTCGGCATAACAAGTAGCGGCTTGAAATTTCGGAAGAACAAGCTTAACGTGTACCCAAAGACAATTTGCACCTCAACACGGACAACACACACACAAACACCATTTAGACTAGAGTAAGGTACACGTGCATTGCGCGCATGAGATTTGGCAACCAAATTACGAATAAATACCACATTATAGCATGCAAGCTTTGAGTCATATATGCATGATGTAGATGTTTGTTTAATTCTTATAGTTCATTTCATTCAAAATCATCTAATTTTTATAAGAAAGCTAATCTATTTTAAGATTCATGGAATTGTGCGTTGTAAGACATAAAGTAAAAAACAAATAATGGCAAATCATGTAGAAAAACATTTGGGCAATTCTGATACGGAAGATTCTTGAACAAATAAGAAGTGCTTGTGTTTTGATGTTTGTGCATTATGCTTAAGTTCAACCATGGAGTCTTCTAGATTATACATGTGGCGAAATCTGGTGGAATCTAGATGATATCCAACGGCCAATAGTGCTCAAATTTGCCATCTTTGGACCATCGGATTCGTCTCATCCAACGACCATCTTTCGAAGTTAAAGTTACCCGCACACAATATAAAAAAATATATAATATAATATATATAGGGGTATAGATATAGATATGTGATGCGAAAGCCGCCCATCATCTCCAATTAGAATAGTGTGTCCATGCACGGATGCGACGTGGGCAAATGATGTCTGCCATCGGTATCTCAAATTCAAATCGATCTGACCTTGCTCAATGTGTATACATTACAACATGCTCGTTTCCAAACCACACCGCGCAGATCTCCGTTATATTCATGCATGCATGGGTTTCAAACATCGTGATCTCTTATTCAAATATTTGAATTCGACTTTACATTGATTATGACCTCACCTATTCTTTTACACCCACACAGTAGTCTTCTCTTTATAATTGTACCACTAACTTTCTCTCGTGCATTCATGCACACACGCTACCAGTCGGCATTATCTATCGCACGCATGCAATCTTTTTCTTCAAGCCGGTCTCCCATGAAGGCACACACCCACACACATCCCCCTCTCCATCATACTGGGCATTCTTTATCTCTCACGCGTGCATGCGCAACGATCGATGTTCCTCTATGTATGTGTGTATATAGCTAGGTCTTTCATAGTTTTCCACAAACCGATCAATCGATATATCCAGTGAGGTCTCACCCTCTTTCCCACGTCCACATCGATCAATCTATACCTCTATATATAGGATTAACATAAATAGCTAATACACCCACATTAATTATATATCCAACGTCCCCCTCTCATCATCCATGCCTTCCGCTTCATCTCTCAGACGCGTGCACAATGGCAAAGACAGGGGCAGTAAGGGCCCTGCCCCCCCCCTAACATCACTATATATCGAGGCTAATATGAATGTGATCATTAGACAATTGCTGCTAAAAAAGGTTTAATTTCATGAATTGACCCTCCTCATAAAGGATTAGCAATGCTTGGCCCCCTAGCTCATTTATTTTTCATGGCTCCGCCACTGCGTGCAACAGCGCACGTGTTCGCCCCCTCTCTCTATATATCGATCTCGCACTTGTGCATTCCTTCATAGTCTCCCTCCACTCGGCCCCTCGCACCATATTCTAGCCCCCCACCGGATTTTGCCACATGTACAATCTAGCAGACTCCATGGTTGAACTTAAGCATAATGCACAAACCTCAAAAAGCAGTGGTTCTCTTTTGTTCTAGAATCTTCCGTATCATAACTGCCCAAACTTTTTTTCTAGTTGAATTGCCATTATTTGTTTTTTACTTTATGCTTTACAATGCACAATTCCATGAATCATAAAATAGATTAAGGGCTTCTTTGATTCAAAGGATTCTCAAAGGAATTTTGGAGGATTCTAATCATTAGGAATTTTTCCTATCTTGGTTGTTTGATTCGTAGGATTGTAAACCATAGTAATTTTTCCATATGATTCATTTGCACTAGATTTCATAGGAAACATCCCATCCACTGAAACCTCTTTGAAAGAATTCTGCGTTTTTCTATGCACAATCAAACACTCGTACAATCCTGTAGGATTCAAGACGACATTCCACTATAATCCCATGTTTTTCCTATTCACGCGTTCTTAGCTTTTTTATAAAAACTAATTGATATTGAATGACATGAACTATAAGAATTAAACGAAGGGCTACATCACACATATATGACTCAGAGCTTACATGCTATCGTGGTATTTATTCATAATTTGGTTGCAAAATCTGATGCGTGCAATGCACGTGTACCTTACTAGTACTTCGAGTATGTGCAAAACACATAAATTAGAATACAAATGGCACGTTACACAGTGTCTCTCCTACAGTTCATGAAGCCACGTGGCATATGTGGAGGCGTTGTCACGACCTCCTTGCTTGGATTGATCACAATGACGTGCTGTTGGTTCCAGAAGAATGTACTCGTCCCCCCTGAGCCATACTGGCGGTACATGCACGAAGCGAAGATGTGCACGCATGCCACGCACGCACTCATTCCCTCGCACGCACACGCGGGTACACGGGCGGACGCAATTTTGTACCAAGATCCACCCCATGTGATAATTTGACGCGTGTAAAGTCGTTCACTTCATTGATGGTCAATTAATACAGCGCATGCAAATTGAGTGGACGTGAGGGCGGAAGAAAGACATTATTACTCCACTGTGCGCATGCGAGTAGTTAAATCGTGGGTTGCTAGTAGTACTTCCATTGGTCTCCTTCGTATTTTGTGCCAATTTTTGACAGTAACATAATATTTACGCATTTGAGCAGTGTAGTACTTGAAATTTATGTTCCGCTAAACTCATGGGGAGCCGTTTCGGGCCTCGAAACCAAAACCATCAATTAATCTTTACCTTGTTCCCATCACATTCAAAAGCCTGCTCACACCTACTAGTACGTACCAAACCTGAACGTGTTCCTAGGGGCGGATCCATGTTGGCACAACCGGTGTCACAGGACACCGGGTAAAATTTCTGCTTACCCTGTATAGCCCCCTATATTTAGGCTAGGACACCGGTCAATTTCAGAGCTGGACACCGGCTGGACCGGACTGAAGCTAGCGAGCCAAGCAACGAGATAAACCAAGCGCGGCCCAACTAGCAGTAGCAGACCATGCGAACGGTTGGAGGTAGCCAGATCCATTTTTCACCTAAAACAAGGCGTATGATTGATTGGATCAATCTTCTCCTCTATTTAATCACAGCGAGCTGGCATCCCGTTCTCGGCCAGTCGTCCTCGATGCTTCGTCGCTCCCCCAGCCGGCCCTACTCTCGCGGCCACCCACACTTCGGCCACTTGCAGATCGCAAAATTACTCCCCACTTGGTAACGTTGTCAATCTCTCACATGTTAATCTAGTTCTTTTTTTCTGAACTGTATTTCTAAGGATTTTAGATTTAAGGTATTGCAGTTGAAAGTGGATTGCCACGGTTTTCTAATTTCTATTAGGGTTTCACATCTATTTGGATTATTTGTTGACCGCGCACGGTGGGGAGTAAAACACAATCCAAGTTATGTTATCATACGCAGTCAAGGTCTATTGTTGTATGTTGCCAAGAAAATTTGTTTTTGTCGTTAAGTGTTCTGATATTTTAGTGTCCAATTTTACATAATCAGCAAATATTTCAAGGGAAAAACTTTATTTCAGTAACCATATTTACTGACATTTTAAGTTATTTTTGAGAAACATAGTACATCCGCAGATGCCCAGATACACATACACTTATACTCCATCCATCCTAAATATAAGACTTATTGGTAGTTTAATTTGAACTACCAAAACGTCGTATATTTAGGAACGGAGGTAGTATATCCTAAAGAGATATGCGAATGTTAATTTTTATATATAGTAATGTTCGGTATCCATCGTGTATAGCGTACACATGGACACCGGGTCATTTTGGTTCTGGGTCCGCCCCTGCGTGTTCCCACTATGCAGGTATTAGTACTACTAGTGCTAGTACTTAGGTTATAAAAAGGGGAACTACCTAACCGAAAATTACTCTACCTTTCCTCCTCATAAGTGCTTCTTCTTCGTCCGTCGTTGCCATGGCCGGTGGGCAGAGCTCTAGGTCGAGAACTACTCGTAACAAGAGAGCGGCAACCAAGGCTGAGGAAAAAAAAGAGGGCTCGCAACCACGCAGAGACCTCGAAAGATCTCTCACGGGCAGGCGATGGCTCCTAGGAGCGCCCTAGCTGCGCCTAGCCGCGGAGGCGAACATGCCGAGCCGGCGGAGCTGGAGTCGTTATCCCTCGACGGCATGCCCGATCAGCTCAATAAGCACCTCAATAAGCAGAAGGAGTTCATCCAAGGCTTGACGGAGTTGCTGAAGGAGAGCCTCGACGACATGCCTACTGAGCTCAATCAGCAGGGGGAGTTAACCGCCGGCTTAGTTATGCTGTTGAAGAAGAGCATTGCCTCGGAGAAGAAGGCGACCGGCGAAATCCTGCGACTTCAGGAGGACAAGGCGAAGCTCTGCCACGAGATCGACCTGTTGAAGGAGAAGAAAGTCGGCTGGAAGAAGCTGCAGAGAATAGTAGTTCCTCGATGAAGATGCTGCAGGCCCTCGTCATGGAACAGAAGGAGGAGTTGGCGAAGCTCCGCATCGAGCACCCGGCTGCTGTCAAGGTACGTAATGCGGCCGTGCAACAGATGATGAAGGCTCGCGTCGAGAAATCCCACATCGAGAATGAAGAAGATGGTGGAGGAGACGCGCAAGGAGATGGAGGTCGTGGATGCGATGAATAAGCAGTTACGACTCTGCGGCGAATTAGATCATTTGGGGTGATAATCTTCCTTCTTCTTTTGCTGCTGTGTTTCATCTTTTGCTTCGGGTGTTTCGCCGCACGTTTCATGTTCTCTGCGAGGCATGAATAGAACAATGGTTTTTGTTTTTTGAGGGAATGAATAGAACAATGCTAACAATGAGATGACTAGCAAATTAGATCATTTTTTATCGCCATATGGCACTTTGGGCTGCCGTGTTTACGTGCTCCTCCGTCATGATTACTACTCCGATTGGAAAACTTGAGTATACCGCCGGTTCTTTGCTCCTCCTCGATCAGGTCGTCGGCGCATTTATCTGAGCAGTCAGATCACAAGGCCCCGCCTTCCAGCAATAATGAGCCGTCAAATCACAAAGGCCCTCGCCTCTCGTGAAACCGACCAAGCTAGACTGCCCCGCCCTCTAGCCTTTTTAAAAAACGTATACTTTTGTACAGCAGTAGTATCGATGGATTGGCCATGGAGCAAAACTTGAAATTAAAAAAAGGTGGTACATATAGAGAGCGCTGTCGCCAAATTATGCATATAGTACTATTAAAAGGCTAGTCACAATAATGGTGTCCAGCACAACCCACCCCTCAAATAAAACTAAGCACCACAGAATTCTTGGACAAAACTAAGCACCACGAAATTCTTTGACAACTAAACTGCTGGCTATATGATGTTGGCAATATATATTGTACGTATATAATGTGAAGAAATGAGTGGTAGTACTATACCAACTAAAAGATGAAATGTAAGAAATACTAGTATGTACTTACTGAAGAGTTAAAGTATCAAGAAGAAACATAACATAGTTCTGCCGGGGCTCGACAACACACCCCTCAAATTAAATTAAGCACACCTGAAATTAAAATTTGCAACTATTCCGGTAGACACTACATTAGAACCACCATGAGAAACGACACTGCCACCTTACTCGGAGTCCTCGTCCACGTCCTCGACTTCGTCCTTGTCCCTCTTCCTCTTGGCCGATACTTCTTTGCTTGAACCGCCAACTTGGTTGTTGCTCTTCATCCAACCCTTGTAGATATTGAAACAAAGGTAGCCATCCATTGCGATTGTCTTGGATGTGGTCTATATCTAGTACATTCCGCTGCCATGCATGACGATGAAACGTGTATGGAGGTTTCTCCAGTTTACCGTACGAAGGATGAACCATGGCTCCTGCTAGGGTCAGCATTGAAGGCTAATGAGAGGACACCAGCCGATTCTTTTGGAGGTCGAAGGTGTTGCCTACGACGGGGCCTATCCGATGCAGGACTTCTTTGTTGTTACCAAAGTCTACAGTAACGAATTTGACTAGGTTGCTCTCGAGGAAGTCCTTAAAATCCTGGCACTCAACGTCGGCATGGCATATGTGGTAGACCAAGCATAAGTCATGCACGCAAACCTGGATCACGGCGGGCTTCTTCCTCTCTTCATCCTTTAGATCCTTCTCTCGTCCCACGACTGTGGTGTACTCAACATCTAGCCCAGCGACCCACTCATCATCTGTGTCTTCGAACATGCGTTTGAAGCGAGAAAGGCATCCTTTCACCGTCGCGGAAGTAAAGGCATAGATGACGTCGAACTCATCGCCAGTGATGGTTCTAACCTTGTACTCACCGCCGATCGGGGAGATTTGGGACGCCATGGATTTGGGAGGAGGGTTAGGATTAGTGGAACTGCCGTAATGTGAATGGGCCGGGACGACTAGGAGCGAACCGCCGTAGTATTAAAGGATGTGCGGGGGCAGTAGGAAGCGAACTGCCGTCTTGACGGCGAGGTAGTGGCTTTCCATTCTCCCATGATACGGGCTTTCGAGAGCCCTTGGATCTGAGATCAAACGGTTGCATGGCGTGATTCTAGACCTATGGGTGAATATCCTATCCTGGAGGGTTATTCTTAAATTTTTCAGCAACTTAGCATGCGACCGTTTGATCTCAGATCCAAGGGCTGCCAGCAGCCCGTATCATGGTCGCGCCTACCACAACCGTCGCGTCGCTCGCGCGGTCGCGCCCTTGGAGATTTAACACGGTGCGTTAGGTTAGCTATAAGTGTTGGCATGTCATACATAGTCATCACTTAGTCACTCATACTACAACAAGGTTGGCTATAAGGTTGGCTATAAGTGTATTTTTTTTACTCCTCTCTATCTCTTTCTTCGTACTCCCTCCGTCCCATAATATAAGAACGTTTTTGGCACTAGCTAGTGTAGTGTCAAAAACGTTCTTATATAATGGGACACAGGGAGTACTAGTATTTATTGCATTTGCCAAGGAGTGACCTCTTCCAATGAAATGGTGTTGCTAAGTTTGCTTCATTTAATTAGCTATAGACTCAAAATTGTCTTTTCACCTAGGTACACGCGCTTAGCACCGTTTCTTCCTTGGGTCACCAAACTAGTCTCTCTCTTCTTGATTAACTTGCCACATCGGACTTTATGCCTATGTGGCAAGCTTAAGCACCTAGGAACAAGTAAGTACAATGGCCTGTTTGGATCCATGAGTTAGAGTTAGTTTAGGTTAGTTTGGACTCAACTAACTCAAAAATATCCAAACAGGAGGGTTAGTTTGGGTTAGATGCATCTAACCCATTCAAAAAATCTAACCCACCCAAGAGGTGCTTATTTGGGTTAGTTCTTCTCAGGATCACTAAAAAACATGTTTTTCTCCCACTTCCTCGAAGCTTCTCGTCCTCTCCCTCCATCCCTCTTGCACCATCCGTGAAGGCGCCTCGCCGTATCCCCGCTCCATCTAACCATGCCATCCAAACACCTCTTTGGCTAGAGTTAGTTCACGGTTAGTTCATGGTTAGAATCTAACTCTAACCTCTAACCGAGTTAGAGTATCCAAACAGGGCCGATAGTGCGCTTTACATGGCATTTTTGCATATGTGGAGGAAAGAGAGGCAAGGAAAAAGTGGAGAAGTGGGCTCTCATGCAAGAGCCAGCCTCTACTACATGGTGGAGCATTGGGAGAGGCACCTGTATGGAGGTGGTCAGGAATCGGGAGACTCACGCCGGTCGTAGCGCCGCAGTTAAAATGGTAATGGCAAGTCAAATCATGGGGCCCCACCTGTCCAGCAAGAACTTCATTTGTCAAATCACACAGCCCTACGTTTGCAGCAGCCTACTCCCTCGTCTTCTCGCGTCTCTGTCAAACTGACTAGGCGGAACTGTCCCACCATCTACCGGGCAGGAAAAGCCCCGCCCTCGACTTTTAAATAGTATACAGCATACTAATTTTGTATCCATGGATTGCGCCCGCGCCATGGAGCAAAGCGTCTAGAAAACGGCGGTACACATGTACGGAGTATACAGCACGCCCGTCGCGTTCGCGTCGCACCCCAGACGGTCGATCGGTCTGGCACGCTGCTCTCTGAATGGAACGCGCGTCATATTGCGTTCGCACACACATGTGGGACCACACTTGAGAACCTACCATAGGCACACTCCCCGGCCCCGCAAGTCGGGTGACTTCATAGAAGAGGGAGACGAGCGATAGTACTAGAGAAGTGTTGTACTACGTTGGTGCCTGGACGATCCCTGCAAGACACGGAAGATTAGTTCGTCCATGCATGTGACCAGACTCCAGCAGACATGCCTGGATTGGCTATCATCTACATATCGTGCAGGCTGTGTTGTACATGGCTGTAGTTGTGGTGAGAAATCTAAAAAAGGTTTCTTGTCATCTCGCAAAATTATGTGTCATGTGCTTCGGATCACTCCGAGGGTTAAACAGCGACACCTGAGATGGGCTAGTCATTGGGGGCACATGCACGAACAGTGACTACTCGGCTGCCATCTAGGTCAAGCGGCTATGTTAATTAGGACATCTATCGACGGGCCCCTTTTCTACGAGTTTATCTTTAATTTGAGCTTTATTCCTCTTCTAGTTTGTCCGTAGGAATTCATGTTGTCTCCTGTGGGCAGTGAGGTTATGATTTCTTGTCATGTGGCATTTTTTCGTGCATGAAGACTTCTCGACAGTCATTGACGAGGTCAAGCCGGCTCCGGTAGACAAAAGAAAACTAAGTACTACTCCACTATATAGGCAGGAGCCTCCGTGCTTGCTTGCTAGTGTTGCTCTCTTCACACTATCTCGGCCTCTCCAGATCTAAACACGACAGCGGTGGCCACTCTCTCTCTCTCTCTCTCTCTCTCTCTCTCTCTCTCTCTCTCTCTCTCTCTCTCTCTCTCTCTCTCTGCTCACCGCTGGTCATAGATCCAGCCGGATCCTCTCTGTCGGGGAAGGTGAGAAGGCGCAACGTTTACGCGATCGTCCTCGGCGACGGCTCTTACCCACTGCTGGGCGCGTCCCGATCAGCCTGCCTTGCCGTTCTCTCCCAAGCACCGCTGGCGAGGGAGGGCCTCCGACCCCTTCTTCCTCGCTGCCGTAGTGTGGGCAGATCCGACCTCCCGCCGCCCACCTAGCGACATCCCGGCGACCATCAGGTATAACTTCCTTCGAAACCGGCCTTGCTCTACTTCCCGAGCTCCTGACGTCGCTGCATTTGTAACTTTTACAATTTCTCAGGCCCCCTCGTAGATAAGATCGATCGGCTGTTCGAAAACCACCTAATGTTTTATGTTTAAGAGGTAAAACTAGTTCATGCACTCGAATCTAGTACTACTTGGTTCAGAAAAGGAAGAAAGGGGTGGGGGTGGGGAGGATTTTTACTGAATCTAGGACTTGGTCGAAAGAGGAAATAATTGGGGCGAAAAAGTAGCAGAGGTGGCTATCCAACTGGTCTCTAGGTCTAATAGGAAATAAAGGGAAACGCAGTACAAACTCAATATAAACCCAATCTATTGGTTGAAAAAGGAAAGAAAGTGGGGGCGGGGACAAGTCAATGTAGTAAGTCCAAAGACGAGATTTGCTAGCCTCACACGAGATAAGGTGGCTATACCGAACAAAAATGGGACCAACCCGGATATCCTGTTACGATGTTTGTTGCCCCGAGCCACTCTTATGTAATGCCACTTTGGTAAAATGTAGCAATCGCCTTTGTTAAAAAGTAAGGACACGTTAAACCAATGTTGTTTTCAATGTAATGCCTCCGATAATATGAATCAATGGCACTTCTTTACATGTCCTGCTAAAATTTCCCATTAAGATAAGTTGGTTCTTTTAGTTAGAAATGCAAGCATCTGGTCCGCCTACTCTCCCGTGCCCAAAGTAATGTCGTATTTAACTGTTTTCATAGTTAATCCTAATTCCCACACTAATATCTAGCAATGCCACTGCTTTAGAAATTGCTACTGTCCTTGTAGGATTGCCATTCAAATAAGGAACATGCTTCTTTTCATTTGATGCATGTTTCATCACTTGTTAGTCACCCTCCTTTCCACCTTTTTTGTGCAAACAGAGATATACATTTCACGCTCGATCTTAGTTGAACTGCACAAATGATATCCAAATTATAGTTGAGCATTCCAGGATCTTCACAACCAATCTTGATGTTGCTCGATTTTATTGCAACTAATGAAGAAGAAGCTCTGTGGGTTTCGTTTTCTGATGGAAATGGAACCGGTCGAGCCCTTTTCTTAAAAAATGAAGAAGAAGCTGCTAGCTCATGGGACATTGCTTCATTTTAGGTGAACTGCACCAAAAGGTCCCATGAATTGAATCATCCATGTTGGTGACTGAAAGAGCCAGCTTGACATCCCAGTCTAAGCACCCGGCCTCCATCCTTGCGGCCTTGCGGTACACCTCGTTTGCCACACTCGACCCTAGTGTCACCGATAAAATGAAGTAATAATATAGTTAAAATAGAGCGAGTGTCATCTCTATCATTTCATTTCCAATGTAGATAAAGAAAGTGCTTCTCTTTGTTAAAGTATGTTTCATCAACTAGTCCCATTGTTAATGTTTAAGCGTTTACATGGCCTGGGGTGCTTAATTTTAGTTGATATGTACAAAAATAGAGATTTGAATGTCTCAAAGGCGCCTCCTTGTACTCTTGTTGTACTGGATGTTCATCAACGGCGGAAAGGTGTATCTGGGAGACTTGGGACGATGTCCGATATGAGGTGTACCATATGAGGCGTCAGCAGGCCCATACCGCCCTCATGACATGGCATACTATGATACTATCGCAATATTTTATTCTATTTATTTTGTGTGTTTCATCAACTAGTGCCACTATAATGTAATCACGCCTTTTCATTATCTGTGCAAACAGGGTTATTCAGCTGCATTTTGGTGGAACTGCACAAATGTACATATGGAACCGGCATATATGCAGAAAAGTGCGAGGTGTGCCAAGTAAAATTACCGACACCAACCATGCTTTGCATGCACGCATTGGCATCCACCACCACCGATTGGGATGTGTGGCGCTCTCTGTGGATGGATCTTTCTCGGCAGCAAATCATCTAACCAAATACTAGTAGCTTATATTGGCAGTTTTCTAGGGAGTACTCTTTTCTGAAAGAAGCACCAATCTATTTTTCTTTATTTGTACACTGTGTCACAACTTTGACCCAAAGGTCCAGAGCTATTTAGGGTAATTGGCGTAGTACTCGGAGACTGATTGTAAGCATGAGCAGGTGGAAGATTAGATAGTGCGAAGCTTACCTTAAACCCTACCGCCGCCGTTGAAACGAGGCGAGCGTCGAGGGAACCGTGGAGAACGGCGGGGAAGCGACGTCGCGCCATCCGGCCTCCTCTTGCGGTGGGAGAATGAATACTCCTGTGGCTCCGGCTGGCTCTACACCCTCACGAACGGTACACCATACTCGATCGATTCGTTATCCTATGGATGCTCAACCTTCAACCTGTCCGCCCACCACCTCTGCCTGACTGTCGCCTCGGGCGAATCTGTCTGCTCCATCGCCCATAGGAGATACTCGATGAACTCGGAGGACTGCAGCGTGACTGCCGCCGAGGAGTACATGTACATCGCCACCCTCATCGCCGTCGTCTCGCTCTTTCGCATACATTGCCACATGGCCCGCACCGTCCTCGAAATCTCCCACTCATTGTCAAACCAACTAAGGATCTCCTTCAACTCAGCTAACTTTGCACAGTGGCGGCGATCTTTGATTCATTCTTTGCATCCTCTCCATAGATGTCGCTACAGGTGGTCCGATGCTAGCTTTGGAAGATGGGAGGAGAGGCGGTGGTCTTGCAATAGAGAAGAGGGAGAGGAGAGGAGGTGGTTTTGGAATGGAGATGATGGAGAGGAGAGGAGGTGGTTTTGCAATGGAGAGAAGATCGAGAAGAGGGAGAGGCGAGACGGTGGTTTTGGAATGGAGATGATGGAGAGGAGAGGAGGTGGTTTTGGACTGGAGATGATGGAGAGGCGAGGGGTGGTTTTGCAATGGAGAAGATCAAGAGGGAGAGGCGAGGCAGTGGTTTTGGAATGGAGATGATGGAGAGGAGAGGAGGTGGTTTTGCAATGGAGAAGAGGGAGAGGAGGCGTCTGGCGGCGATTTAGGATTGGGCGAGAGGGCGGTAGCTGCGACTAGATCAAAATCAAAATCAATTTACCCTTCAATTAAGAAAGCGACCCCACATTAACTAGTCTCCCTTTTATTCTGGGTCATAATTGACCATGATTTTCGCACATAAAATATATGTTATACGTGCAAAAATAATATAATTTGAAAGTACATTCGAATCTGAACCAAACGATACAATTTTTGGTGACATGCATTCACATTTTGCTTGTCACATACAGTACGTGGTCAAACTTTGACCCAAAATATGCAAAACAACAAAAAAATACTTCCAAGACCAGCGCCGCTCTTCCGCTCTTCTCCTCTTAAACCACCGCCGCTCCTCTCCTGTTCCAATCTAAATCCAGCGCCGCTCCTCTCCTCTTCCATTTCAAAACCACCACCCCTCCTCTCCAGTTCAGGTCCAAAACCAGCGTCGCTCCTCTCCCGTTCTAATCCAAAACCAGCTGCTCCTCTCCTCTTCCATTCGAAAACCACCGCCAAGTAGTGAAGGTGCTGTGGAGAAGTAGATCGATGGAGGAGTACAACCGATACGTGAGGATCGCAGACGGTGACCCTGTGAAGCTAGCTAGGATGTTGGAGATACAGTCTTCGTTTGACAACAAGGACCAACTAGCGGCGACGGCGACATCCATGGCTAAATATCTGCAACAGAGCGAAAAGGCGGCGATACTCCCAGAGGGAGTCGCGCGGGAGTACATAGAGCTGCTCCTCTGAGCCATGGAGCAAACAGATTCACCGAATCCGATCGTGAGGGAGCGGTGGTGGGAGTATCGATCCCAGATGGAGAATCCACCAGAGATTGAAGGATCGAGCATCTACAGGGTGCCGTTTGTGAGGGTGTCCTACCAGAGCGAGCCGGTGGAGTCTTTGTCGACCGAACCCAACTGCAAGAGGAGAAAAGCAGTTGGCCCGATGACGCTTCCCCGCCATCGTCTCCCTCGTTGTTCACATCGTCTCACGGGGCGGCTGTTTACCGCCGAGGAATAGGAGGGGGCTGCCCCCCAGCCCAATAGTCGGGCAGGTTGTGAATTGTCAGGAGGAGCTTAGGGTTGTCAGTATTTGCAGGTTGTGAATTGTGTTTTGTGTTGTGTATTTTGAGAGTACTTTCAGATATGAATGTCTTTTGAATTTCAGATTTGCGATGTTGAGCATATGAAGAATTTTATGAATTCTAGAGATCTATTTTAGCACTTAAAAAATGTAGTTTCATAGGAGTATAAAAGTGCAGACGAGAAGAAAGCGCAAGTTTCAGTTTCAGATAAGAAACTGCAAGTTTAGTTTCAGATAAGAAACTGCAACTTTCGTGAGGCGAGCATTTATATTAACACGACCTTTTCAAACAGGGTTAACATCATGTTGGAAGTTTTATTCATGGTCGAAAATGGAACTACCAGCCGATTAACATCATGCTGATCAACATTCATGCATAGCACATCTTCATATTATGCACAGTCAAATTGCACACACACTGTCGAGTGTGCTAAACACAGAGAAAACGAGGGACGAATTTTTGGCATGTGTTGTACGTGGTTTTTGGCTGCCCCGTCTAGTCTTTCATTTTTAACATGCGCAGCCCACGACCTCGGATGGGAGGGCCTGTTTGTATTTTCTTAGGGCCGTCATATGTCTACCGGCCTATGGACCTCTCATCCGAGGTTTTATTTTTGGCAGCCCAATTTATGTATTTTTTGAAGAAAAAGCAGAGGTCTGTTCTATTTTTTCTATATAAGAATAGGAACGCCAGGTACAACTTATGTTTCCCTTCAAACTATATTATATATATTTAAATTATTTTATATGTTATTATATATTATTTTTATTGTCATCATATATTTAACAGATACTTACATATGTAAGAAAACAATATTCCACATCTTATTAACTTATAAAAATAATTTCTTAACAAATAAAATCCTGGATTGTTTTGGCACGAAAATCCTAGTGATTGTGTACAAAAGCTTGGTAAAATTTAAGGACGAATGTAATAATATCACTTATTATTTAAATATATTTATAACAAAATGCTCAGCCCTTTTTTATTTTTTGATAACATTGCTGGCCCAACCCAATATTATAATTAGAATCAGCCCAGCAAAATCGTGTATCTAGATAAAGTGCAAATGGTCTGTAATTTTTTTAGGAAATAAAATAAGTGGGCCGCATGGACGCTACATTAATTGTTCACCCAGCCCAGCTAATGGCTGTAATTCAAAAAAAGATCAAAGTGACTGTAAATTCTACCGCGCAAAAAAAGACTGTAAATTCTGAAAAATGGGTTGAATACATGCCACATTTTTGAGGCTGAAATGTGGGCCAATAGGTCGAAGCCAACGCAAGTCGTTGTCAATTTAGTCAACAAATGATTCTGACATGTTAGCCGTTGGATTTACATCCAACGACCGGCATCCATCTTCAATCTCTCGTCTTCTTCCTCCAGCGCCGCCGGGACCACCTCCCGCCTCCTGCTGCTAGCAGCTCTGCTTAGCACGCTTCGCTATGAAGCGCTACTCCACCGTTGGCCGTGCCATCCTCCACCCCTCCACACCTCCTGTTCTTCTCCACCGATTGCCGAACCACACACGCACTAGAACAGTTAACCCTCGTACACCTCTCCGTCTGCGACTACTCCAGCGTCTTCCCATCTCCGGCTCATTGCTGTCAGGGGCCTCGCCGTCGTCCACCACCTTGGATCGCTTTCGGCGGCGTGGTCAACATGGTCAACGAACGACACCATCGAAGTAGGTGTGGGTGGAGAGGTTGACAAAGGTCCTGACCGCACACAAGGAAATGTCTCCTTATTACGCCGCAAAATAATGATTCCTCAACTCGACATTTGGGACCCACCGAAGGGCCTCTCAGATTTCGCGAAAAAACGTGCCCCCGCTGACTTGTCGGACCCACCAGCTATCTTCGCACGCAAGGAAGTGCCTCCTTATTACGCACAAAAAATGAATACTCCCCTTCCGGCTAGAACCCGCATATCTTTGGGAGGCTGACTTGTGGGCCTACCAAGTTGGCCAGGCGGAGGGCTTTGTCAACTTAGTCAATATGAATGATTCTAGCTCCTCATTACCGACGATGTTCATCCAACGGTTGTAGTGCTTCTTCAACCTCTGGTCTTCTTGCTCCAAATTACCAAACCGGCGCCGGTCGTGCGTGCTCCTGCCTCCCGTGGCCGGCTGTGATGCCGCGGAGGCCTCACCGCCCCCTACTACTCCCACCGCTGGCCAGGTCATCCCTCTACTCACCCACACCCCCTGTTATTCTGCGGCGACAGCAGCCTCACACCGCAGCCGAACCAGTGAACCCTCGTACTCCTCTTCGCATGGGCATCCACTATTGCATCTTCCCCGGCTCCGAGTCGTCCCCTTCCTAGGCCTCGCCGTCGTCCACCGCCGTGGTGCTCTCGGCGCGGCATGGTCAACGTGGTCAAGGAACGACTTCCATCGGACGTGGGTATGCGTGGAGAGGCCGAGCTGGGTCCTGACGCAGCAAGGAAGTGCCTCCTTATTAGGCGAAAAATAATGATTCCTCCACCTGACAGCGGGGACCCACCGTGCGGGCCACCGTATTTCGCGAAAAAAAGTTCCCCCTAACTGCTGGGACCACCAGCTACACCGTCGCACGCAAGGAAGTGCGTCCGGGCAAAAAAAACGATTCGCCCCCCTGACTGCTGGGACCCACCAGCTACATCTTTGCACGCAAGGAAGTGCGTCCGGGCAAAAAAAACGATTCGCTCCCCTGACTGCTGGGACCCACCAGCTACATCTTCGCACGCAAAGGAAGTGCGTCCGGGAAAAAAAAGGATTCGCCCCTCTGACTGCTGGGACCCACCGGCTACATTTTCGCACGCAAGGAACTGCGTGACAGTCGGGACCCACCTGGTCGAAGCGTACGTAGCGTTCTCATTCTGGTCGCGAACATGTATGTACATATATACTGGTCGATGTAGAGGCGCGCACGTGTCGTAGTAGAGGCGCCAGACGTCGTGTCATAGTAGAGGCGCCGCACATAGCATGTACACGTCGTCTGGTGCGGCGGTGCAAGAAAGAAAATCTGACCCGCGTCACATTACATACGGGCGGGATCTAGAACGCCTACTCGCGCATACGTACATGGCTGGGTCGGAACGGAGAAACAGAGTCGTCACCGTGTTCATGGGGAGGCAACGGAATGCGTCGTGTTCATGGGGAGGCAACAAAATGCGTCGTGTTCATTGGGAGGCAACGGAACCCGTGGGAGCCAACCGGCTTGGACGGAACAGGCGATGGAAACGAGGCCTGGGTACCACAGAACGGAGGAAACGGCCTTGTGTTCGACCGGCCACGTTCGGAACGGGGTCCTGTTGATCGGGAGGGGTGTGGCGTACCGCAAAATGGAGGAAACGGACCTCCTACGGTCAAAACGGGGGTCCTGTTGATCGGGAGGGGTGTGGCGTCTGCAAAAGCAGACGAAATGGACCTCCCTACGGTCGAAGCAGAAGTCTTGTTGATCGGGAGGGTGTGGCGTCTGCCAAAAGCGGAGAAAGCAGACCTCCTACGATCAAACGGGGTCCTGTTGATCGGGAGGGTGTGGCGTGCAGCGAAAGCAGACGAAAGCGGACCTCCTACGGTCAAGCAGGGGTCCTGTTCATCGGGAGGGTGTGGCGTACGCATAAGCAGGACTCCACGGGATCTTGTTCATCTCCACCGTCGACCTCCTCCGGCCTCCACGGGCTCCTGTTCATCCAGCCTCCACCGCGCTACTCCACCGGCTCTTGTTCAACCACCCTCCACCGTCTCTGTTCATCCAGCCCTCCACCGCTTCTCTGTTCATCCAGCCCTCCACACCACGGGGTCCTGTTCAACCACCCCTCCACGGCCACCCTCCACCTTCTCTGTTCATCCAGCCCTCCACACCACGGGTCCTGTTCATCCGGAGGCAACGCCACCGCTCCTTTGTTCATCCAACCCCCTCCTCCCCATAGCGCTCCACTGTTCATCCAATCGGGTTCAGATAGCAGCCATCGATCCATCGGGTTCAGTTAACAGCCATCGATCGATCGCTCGGGTTCAGTAACGCGTAGCCTGCAGTGCAATCGCTCAGGTTCAGTTAGAGCCCAACGCCTCGCTCGGGTTCAGTTAGAGCCAACGCCTCGCACGTGTACGAGAGAAACGCGCATCGCTCGGCCCCCGACCTCCCACCGTAACCGGCAACTCCCCGAAATTTTCCTCCCTCTCGCTTCTACCACGGTTTTTTCCGTCATGGACGGCCCAAAGAATGTCATGCAGCTGCATCTCCGGCCCGCCTAGGACGAAAAGCCCATTTTCTGTCATGATTTTTTGTCATAGAAGTAGGAGCCCACCACATCTATGATGATACCGGGTTTTGTCACAATTATCGTCATAGAAGTGTCATATGTATGACAGAAAAAAAATCGTTCGGCCCAAAATGTCACGGATGTGTCTTTTTTTTGTAGTGCATGTGTGAATACATAGACAAACATAGTGTCACTAGTATGCCTCTACTTGACTAGCTCGTTAATCGAAGATGGTTGAGTTTCCTAGCCATGGACATGAGTTGTCATTTGATTAACGGGATCACATCATTAGGAGAATGATGTGATTGACTTGACCCATTCCGTTAGCTTAGCACTTGATCGTTTAGTATGTTGCTATTGCTTTCTTCATGACTTATACATGTTCCTATGACTATGAGATTATGCAACTCCGTTTACGGAGGAACACTTTGTGTGCTACCAACTGTCACAACGTAACTGGGTGATTATAAAGGTACTCTACAGGTGTCTCCGAAGGTACTTGTTGGGTTGGCGTATTTTGAGATTAGGATTTGTCACTCCGATTGTCGGAGAGGTATCTCTGGGCCCTCTCGGTAATGCACATCACTATAAGCCTTGCAAGCATTGTGATTAATGAGTTAGTTGCAAGATGATGTATTACGGAACGAGTAAAGAGACTTTCCGGTAACGAGATTGAACTAGGTATTGAGATACCGACGATTGAATATCGGGCAAGTAACATACCGATGACAAAGGGAACAACATATGTTGTTATGCGGTTTGACCGATAAAGATCTTCGTAGAATATGTAGGAGCCAATATGAGCATCCAGGTTCCGCTATTGGTTATTGACCGGAGACGTGTCTCGGTCATGTCTACATAGTTCTCGAACCCGTAGGGTCCGCACCCTTAAAGTTAGATGACGATCGGTATTATGAGTTTTGTGTTTTGATGTACCGAAGGTAGTTCGGAGTCCTGGATATGATCACGGACATGACGAGGAGTCCCAAAATGGTCGAGACATAAAGATCGATATATTGGATGACTATGTTCGGACACGGACCGTTTCGGGAGTTTGACACATCTTGAGTACCGGGGTTCTGGAACCCCGGGGAGTTTAATGGGCCAAGATGGGCCTTAGTGGAGAAGAGGAGGGCGGCTAGGGCTGGCCGCCCTCCCCTCTAGTCCGAATTGGACAAGGAGGCGGCGCCCCTTTCCTTTCCTCTCTCCTTCCCTTCCTTTTCCCTCCTACTCCAACTAGGAAAGAGGGAGTCCTACTCAGTGGGAGTAGGACTCCTCCTGATCGCCCTCCTCCTAGTCGGCCGCCCCTTCCCTGGTCCTTTATATCTGAGGCGGGGGCACCTCTGGACACAACAATTGATCTCTTGATCTCTTAGCCGTGCGCGGTGCCCCCCTCCACCGTATTCCCCTCGATCATATCGTAGCGGTGCTTAGGCGAAGCCCTGCGTTGGTAGCAACATCATCACCGTCATCACGCCGTCGTGCTGACGGAACTCTCCCTCAAAACTCGGCTAGATCGGAGTTCGAGGGACGTCATCAAGCTGAACGTGTGCTGAACTTGGAGGTGCCGTACGTTCGGTACTTGGATCGGTCGGATCGTGAAGACGTACGACTACATCAACCGCGTTGTGCTAACGCTTCCGCTTTCGGTCTACGAGGATACGTGGACACACTCTCCCCTCTCGCTGCTATGCATCACCATGATCTTGCGTGTGCGTAGAATTTTTTTGAAATTACTACGTTCCCCAACATAAATAAAGTAGTACAATGATACGAGATAAATCATGTCATGACATAATATGCACAATATCATGATCCAAAGTCAAGAGTTTACAGCAAGTCAGCAACTAACAGACAAAAGGTTACACATGAACTAAACGCTCGCCCTCTTTCTCGTTCATTTCTTAGATCTGTTGACATGATCAAGATGGCATTGCATGTTGAGTGAAGATCGAAGCTGCTGACGATGTGGTGTCAAATGATCATACCGTCAGGGGACATCAAACATATCGATGAAGTTTCATGAGCGCTTGGCCCGTCTTGAACGCCGCATGGGTTGTGAAGGATTCGGATTCTGAATCAGAACGGTGATACAGGTTATGTAAATGGCTGTATATGTTTTGCAATGAGCCAGTCAGTATTGGAGCTAGAGAGGAGCATTACCTTTGCGAAACCTGGAGGAAACGATGGTCCACCTGTTGGCTCGTCTTGAGAGTTTTTACTAACAGGCGTTTTGTGTGCATTTGTTGACCTTGCAAGTCACCAGTTGGTGCTGTCTTATGTATAGCGCTAACTGCGCTCTTCATATTCGCCAAATCTTCCTGCATCTTTCTCTGGCTTTCTTCCATTGCCATCATTTTTTCCTTCAACGCCGACGCCTCGTCTTCAGCTCTGCGTTTAGCCTCCATGGCCTCCTTGAAGGATGCTTGCAGGACTGCCTTCCCTCGTGGGACCTTCGAGGAGTCGTCGTGTGCGGCAGAATCACCTCCTGAACTCTCTACCTGCTTACAAAGTCGTGCCTGCACATGCAACGGAACTTCAGCTCTTATGTGCACGGTCCACAAAACAAATTCATTTAGTAAGTTTAGTTGTGTCTCACAATGGCATCAGCTGTTGCCTTCTTCATAGGTTTCCCATTCTTGGGTGTATGAGTCATTATGAAAAAATCCTCAACACTAGGCCCATCCTTGTTAGGCCGTTTTTGCTTCTGCGCACACAAATTAACACAATAAATCCATCATCGATCGCGAAAGCAACAGAAGCAACTTTGAATTACCTCCTCGATTATCCTTGCAAAGCTCTTTGTTCCTGCAGTATGATGAGCGACCACATTTGACTAACGAGCTTTACTGCGAGCACGGCCTGAGATCAGAGAGAAATATAACAATAATTCAACAAGCCTAAAACTTGCAAATCAAGCTCAGCCACACACAAAAGTATAATTTCCAGGAATACCTTCGCTTTTTCAGTACTCCAATGAATGAGGGAGGCAGCTTATGGAAAAAGCTGGGGAGGAGGCGGCTTATTTTTCAAGCCGCCAAAAGAACTGGCCCTTAGTTGGAATCATATTCAGCTTCTTTACATGTGTACATCATCAGAGCAAACAAGCCAACAGGTCATTTTGGTCTTAATATGACCTTCCATTTCGACAGATATAACCTTCCATGACATATACAAATTGGTATGTGGCATTAATATTTCCCTCTGCCAGGTTATTTCACTATGCTGTGGCTGACAACTGAAGAAATGACATGGCGTCACTTCAGCGACATGCAGTGAAGTTTGAACAAAGTTCCTTAACGACATTGCTAAATTTTGCTTATGTTCGGGCAACACTCCTTTATCATCACATACATCAGCAAAACATGATTGCTTCTCTTCTCAGTCCTACATATCAGGATAGACAACTAGTTGCCCTCTTACAACAGTGCAAGAAGCATGACAAGAGATTGGGATCATATGGGTGAAATGTGATCACTTCTACCCAAGAGAAACCATAAATGGTGCCTATAAAACTAAGATCCGGCTAAAAGGCGAACACTAGTGCCGCTTTGTATCCGAAGTATCAGTCGATCAGGTCCAATCTGCAAAACAAGAATGAGCACGATAAGTCAAAGGCACACAGATTGAAAAGAAAAATACCAAATGTGCATTTCTGAAAGAAAGAAAAACAGCGAGGCGTGTAGACTCCCTAGTCCTTTTTATGCTTGTAAATTTCATGGAAAATGTTTTTTTCACTATTTTTTTGACAATTAAGTTATGTTTATTATACTGTTCACCACAGGTGCAAGTGAGCTCAGGTGCATTTTGCTGCTTTCAGTAAACCACATACTCTTAATATTTTGGGTTTAAATTATTTTTGTTTCACAGCCTGGCTCTCGAGGAGGCGTATTTAGTGTGAGCTCATGTGCATTTCGCTGCTTTCAGTAAACCACATACTCTTAACATTTTGGGTTTACTTATTATTGTTTCACAGCCCGGCTCTCAACGAGGCGTATTTGGACATAATGAGATGGTATTACCATCTCATCGAGTATGCATTTGGACATATGAGATGGCATTACCATCTGCCATCTCATCGAGTCCGTTGATTATGCGAGGAAGGATGACGTAGCCCTGAGCAAACAATATGCGGCTCCAAAACATCACCGGAGCTCGCTTCATTTCGTTCCTGGCACATAACAAGAAAACGTCTGGTTTAGATACATTGTCGCAAGCCAATATCAGCTACATATCTCCCACAGTCAAATCAGTTCACTAAAAGGATTTTACCTGTTGGAAACTTGGTGGCATCACTGGTTCGTCCATTATTCCATTTGGTAAGCCACCAGTTGACATCATCTTCTGCATAGCACTCATTGCATTTGTCACTCTTGCCAAGTCCTCCTGCAGCTTTTTCTGACTTTCCTCCATCAAGATCACCTTCTTCTTTAGAGCGGCTGCCTCATCTTCAGCTTTTCTTTTAGCCCTCGCAGCTTCCAAGACTGCATTTTCCTGAGAGTTTTTGGGGCGACTTTCCTCTGTTACTACCACTTTCTTTCTCGGTGTGGAGACTTCATCTCCAGCCTTTCTTTTCGCCCTCGCAGCTTGCGGGTCTGAACTTTCCTGTAGGTCTTTGGGGGAGGGCCCAGGTGTATACCTGCGTGCACTAGCCCTCCTTTTCGCACCCATGGCAAGTGCATAATCATCCCCTGAAGTTTCTGGATTCTCAAGAGCAGCGTTACCAGATCGTGACTGCAAGGTGAGCAAGGCATTTCAATTCTTGAGCGCGTCCAGGAGACAAGGGCAAAAACTATGAGTTCAGATTTATAATTACATGTAAAATATAGTAATGGTCTTGCTGGTATATACAGTAATATATAGGATTTTTTTTTCTTTTCATTCAAACGAACAAATCATCCATACAGAAAACAAGGAAATAAGAGTTACCTCTTCCTGAAATATCCGTGCAAAGCTCTTTGATCCGGTTTTATTGATATAGGTTGATTTTGCCCGAGAAGCTTTACCTGCAGCACTTCTTGCCTGTGTTTAAAAGCATTTATCAATCATGAAACGTCAACACCCTCCGTTTCAAAATGGATGTCTTTTTTAGAGTTGGGCACAAGAATTAAGTGTTGGTAAAATGTCTATAACCCTATATGGCCCATCTATTTTTTCATCACAAGGGCATTAAATTATCTTTTTCTTCCCACGAAGCAAGGCATGCAAGCGCAAGAGTTAATTAGCTCTTTTCTGATGACATTGATTAAAGGGAAAAGCAAGAATACAAATTAGTTAACTTTGTGTTGGAAGTGTAGAAGGACAAGTATTTTGAGAAAAATTGGAGGTGCTAAAAGGACTTCTTTTTTGAAACAGAGGGAGTAAAATGTTACAACAAATAAAAGAGAACGCAGAGCACTACCTTTGCCTTTTCCGTACTCCAATATGCAACAAGGACTCGCCATTGTTCTTTTGGGACACGAGGATCTCGATCAGCAAGGCGTTCCTCTTCAGTTATATGAGGATCATAGTGTGCCCGTTTTAGCTGACATTTCCAAACCTTCCACTTGTTTCTTATGGAGCTCAGGACCGACAACTCGCGAGGTGGATCAACATCAAATTTAAGCTATACCAAAGAATAAGGAGTGTGAAAAAAGTTACAGACAGGAAAAAACAACATTAGTAATGCATACCTT
Organism: Aegilops bicornis; assembly: GCA_021605145.1. NCBI lineage: Eukaryota > Viridiplantae > Streptophyta > Magnoliopsida > Poales > Poaceae > Aegilops > Aegilops bicornis. Next base: position 720,250,164 of record CM038670.1, on the reverse strand, counting down.
AACAATGTGCCACATAACATCCTTGTTCTCCTTTGGAAATCTTTTCCAACTTACATACGTGAGAGGTGCCAACACTGCATCTCGTGCCATTGCGCCTAGAAAGTTAATCAACGTGATTGCATTTTCTCCGATTGGCAGGCCCGAAGTGTTCAAGGAGACCGGTATCCGTACACCCTTGGGCAAGGTCCACACTTTGACACAAAGACGACCTCCTGCTTTCTTTCCCTTTGCAAGGGCCCTTCTGACCTCTAGAGGTAAATAATTCCGCGTGAAATGCTCGGGGTCAGACATATCAGCAACTAAAGGAGTTGTCGTTACATCAGGGTCATCTAATTCATCAGAGATTTCCTGAGGCACCTTATGTACAGATCGGCAATAGTCCTCATCGTTATCTGGATGGTCAGACTCAGACATGCTTTGATTTGGAGATACAACATAGTCCTCATCGTTATCACTTTCTACAGAATCAGTGTCTGCCGTGGCAACTGACACTTCACAATCTGGAGAGGCGGGACACTGCTGAAGAGGCACCCATTCAATTGATTCATCATCCATAGCATCTGCTGGCACTTGGACATTATGACCAAAATTCTGCAGGTCACCAGGGTCGCTTTCTAGAGGTTTATTTTCCATAGCAGCAGAAGAATCTTTGGCCAAACGTTTACTACGTTTAAGCTGAAGCCCTTCATTTGATGAAGCTATTGAGCCTTTTCTATTCTTCTTCTGAGTCCAACCACTAGTCTGCTTGGAAACATTACCTTCAGTCTGCTCCTTCTGGATTTCATCATTAGTGCATACATTTTTCTGTTTTAGATCGGCCAGCTTATTCGGAGGTATAAAATGTTCCCGCCCCTTAAGAGTTGAAGTGTTGCCATGCCTCTCATTAGCCTTACTTTGACGCTCAAAATCGACCTGGATTTCATGACTATCAGTATCAGAGGTCTGTCCTTCTGCCTGTTGTACATTGTGGTTCAGTGATTCCATATGTCTCTTCTCGGCAATAATCTTGGCATTAACTAACTCTGAATTTTTCTGCTTGCTACACCTTGCAGTAGTCTCCTTTATAGGAAGAGAGTACATTGCTTCTCTAGTAGTTAGATGATTGGTAGGCTCACGAATTGCCTGATCCAGATGCTCTTTCTGTGTGTGTTCTGAACGAGTTGCATCAGACTGTTGTTTTTGCATATGTTGCTTGACCTGATTTGTGGTCGATGCCTTTCTCTTCTCTACATTAACAGAGTTGGGTCCAACTGAACATCCAGTAGGCCAAGTGCTCTCCCTTGAAACCATTTTATCGATCATCTCAGTGGATGCCTCTTCTCCATGATTTTCTTGGTTGACTGGCGGATGAACCACCCCATCCACATCTAGCCGGTCTATCTGACTGCCTTCTGCATGAATTTCATGATAAGGCTGTTTGTGCACCTGATGTGTGATCTGAGTAGGAGTCCCCATATGCCTCTCCCCTATACTTGGAGTTTGGGGGCCAGTGGAGCATCCAACTCTCTGGTTCCTATGAGTTGCAGTAGCCTCGTATATCAATTCAGTATGTCTCGCCTCTCTATAAATTTCATGGCTGAGAGGCCCATCCTGCATCTCCTCTGAATGAATGACTCTATGCAGGCGTGCCAGCTGCGCTCGCTTTGGCTGAATATGGTAACTAGGGCGCTGATCATTTACATGATTTCTGACCTCGTTTACATTTTGAGGAAAAACTTGCTCATTACCTACAATACCACGGCCAAGTGAAGGTCGATTTCCCTGACGGCTATGATTTGCAACAGTCTGATTAGCCACATGTATCTCCTCTCCATCAATCATATGATCAGGATACTCTTGTTCATCCCGATGCACGTGAATGAGACGACTGGGATGCTGTACCTGCGTCCTCTGTGGAGGAATTAACCTCGCATCAGGTTCTGCTTGGTGTAGCCCTGCGTGCATTGCGTAACTAGGACACTCTTGCCATCTCTGCATCACAGGAAAAGAAAGGTGTGCACTATGAATCTTGATGGATACCCAGGTGCCAGTGGGAGTGTGCATCAACTGAGGTAGACACACTACAAAGTTGCATATATGAAATCATCAAATAAGGGGGGAAATGCCAGAAAGGCTCTGCAATACCAGCGTGAGATGTATTATGGGGCAAAAAAAAACCCTTTTTTAGGGGTAAATTTTTTTTCCCAAATGTATTGCAAAAATTTCGACTCTGCAATACCAAAATCACAGCCCAACATAATGGAGAAGCATATATACCTCCCGGGCAGCAACAATCGGAGGGACGGATGCCGAGGAGCGCGGTGCGACGGCCGCCGCGGCGGAGGCCAGGATGTAGTTCCGGAGGCGGGCGGAGTCGACGGCCAGCTCGGCGCCGCAGAAAGGGCAGGCGCAGCGCGATAGCCCGACCGGCACGCTGAGGAGCTCGCCGCAGGCGCCGCACGGCAGCCTCGCCCCGCGCGCGTCCGCGGCGCCGCGCGGCAGGGGCAGCGCCCTCCGGCGGGGCGGGGGCATGAGCTCCGGGGGGAGCGACTGCGGCGTGGCGCAGTCGGGGCAGACGAACTCCGTCAGCCCCCGCTCCACCTCCAACGTCTCGCTGCACCCCACGCAGCGCACCTCCCAGAGCTCCGCGGTGTCCTCGGCCGCCGCCGCCGTGGCTAGCGGCGGTGGCGCCATCATATTCGAGCAAGCTTAGGGCGTGGTTTCAGTCCCGTTTCGGCGGCGGGGTAGGCACGGTCACGGTGGGTGTGGGCTTGGGGTTTGTGGCACCGCAGTGGGCTGGGGTTTTGCGTGCCCGCGCTGGCTTGCACGGGGCACGGCTGCAGGAACTTTCTAAAAACATTTCACTTAAACCCTATCCTTGTTTTTAGATATTGCATTTTTTATGTTCTCTAAACAGATGAAAGAAATCAGTGGGTGCAGACACCATGAAAATAGTACCCACAGAAGTTAATAAAACAAATAATGTGTGATGTGAAAAAACAACATACGAAATGCATTTATCTTTTGTCTTTTCTTGAGTGTTCTACTCCCTCCGTTCCTAAATAATTGTCTTTCTAGAGATTTCAACAAATGACTACATACGGAGCAAAATGAGTGAACCTACACTCTAAAACATGTCTATATACATCCGTATGTTATAGTTCATTTGAGATGGCTAGAAAGACAATTATTTGGGAACGGAGGGAGTATAACGCAAATGCATGGTTGTTTGAGGCTAGGGGACCTCTTCAAAGCCGAAATAGTCTCCCCGTTCGGCTTCTATGTTCTTCAATTGGATGTGGCTAATTTGATTCCTCATTTGTCCCCTGAGAGTGCTTGGGCGTGCCCGCTCGAAACTCCCTCATTCGTCTATGCAAGCAGTCGTGTTCTCCCAAGTCGTCGAAACACATGCAATGATTCATTGGATAGAGAGAATGAGAGAGAAGAAATAAAAAGGAAGTGGGAAAGCGGTCCAGGGTTGGCCGCTCCGATGTGGCGGGTTGCCCGGACAACCCCCACCCCTCAATATGGACGAGTTTGAGGGTTTTTACGGTCTGGACAAATGGGCGTGTTTGGTGTGTCCACGTTCAGACATATGGGGAGGATTTGAGGGCCTTCGTTGGATCTGCGACCCCCACCAACCACTGGCATGTCAACAATGCTAGTCAAGAAGTGAACCTAACTTTCAACCAAGCTATAACTTGTTATTTATATGGTGATTAGAAAATCATCATGTAAATTTATCTATAAATAATTTCACATTGTACACTTCTTATGGGTTTTAAAAATAAAAAATTGAGTAAAGTTCAATGTCAAAGTTATAATTTTCTAGAAATATTTATATTACGTTTACTGTCTCTGTTTTGAGAATACGGTAAGTGTTGGAAATATTAGCACTTTCTCGAATAATCTAATCCACGAGTAGACAGTAAACATGGCAAATACAGTATGCATCTCATACCGATGCCTAAGCATGTGAGCACGTACAGTACATAGAACCGAATCATCTATGAACAACATATATACGGCTAGCACATGAACGAGCAAATAGGGGATGAACAGTCATACCCTCCGGTTGGCCAAGCCAACGCGGCGGCGGCAGCGGCGGCCTCAGCATCAGCCAAAGGCCTTCTTCTTGGCGGCGGCGGCGGCAGCCATGGGGTCGATGAAGGCGAAATAGTGGAAGCAGAGGCGGGCGGAGACGGGGACGGATCGGGAGCAGTCGCGTCGAGACGCTCCCCAAAAACCTTATTGCCGTTCCCCCGGGCAGGATCTCGAGCAGCGAGTTCCGGAGGCACCTACTCTCCCGATGAACCGTGCACGCGGTCGTCGGGATGGGATCGCCGGAGGCAAGACAGAGAGGAACGATGAGATGACGGTTAGGGTTGTACGAGAGGGAGTGAGTGAACTGAGTTAGGGTTCACTCCAGTGGCCAGCGCCTTCTTATATAGGCTGTCAGGTAGATGGGCCTGGGCCAGGCCCACGACCGAGTCCGTGAACAGCCCACAGTTAAGCGACTCGTTAGTTAATACGAGATTAATTAACCATTCTTGACCGGCAAAAATAAGCTTCGGCTCGGCTCATTCCCGCAACCCGCTGCGCGCGCGCGTCATGACGAGGCGAGGCGTGGCGAGGCGAGGCGGGCGGAGGAGGAGGAGGAGCGCGCGTGTACAGCTCCTATTCCCAAGCTCTCAATAGCAAGTGGTAGAGCAGCCCTTATAAAGAGGTCTCACTCTTCTTACTATAACAGTATGGGACTAAACTTCCCACACTTCTCACCACTTGACGTACACATGCATGGGCCTTAGAGATTAACTATGGATTATTGTCTTATATGGGCCTAAGCCCATCCATAATCCATCAATCCCCTACCAGATCTCGAGGCACATAAGTTTGTCAACTGTTCCAAACAATGTTTGATATACCAGAATTTTCAGTGGAGACTGTTTAGTTGAACTTCCACCTAGAGCAATAGGATTAGACTTCTTCATAACTGAACAATGGACTATGCCTTGAATTGTCAGTTTGGTGTATAGAAGTTTCTCCTATTGTCGCTGATACGTGGCTGCCGAAGGCTAAACCCCATGGGTAGAGCTTATTAGTCATACTCCGTACCTTCTCATGAGCTTCCTAGAGATCACCCAATCTCATAGACTATGACCAGCAGTCAGGCTCACATAGGTGTGTTCCTCCAAAGAATGCTATGTAGGTTAGCATCTTGCTTACATAAGCTTTGGAACACATTAAGACAAAAGTCACTGCCTTACGTAATTGAGAGTATTATTGCATCTCCAGCGGAGTGGGTTAATTAGGGATACTCTCCTCGGTTGGCCATTGGATTGTTTTCCCAGGTCCTAATTCACGGGATCTCCGATCACATAGGTTGGGTTACCCCATGGGAACTTACGTGGGTCTCATACCCATCTTCCTCGATGCATTTTCTATCACAATCCGTGATAGCCCTTTAAATAAAAGTCTGCCAGATTATTAGCCGTCTGGATATAATTCAACGCTATTACTCCGGAGTTTCTTGATTTTCTGACAGATTTTAATCTTCTTCTTATGTGCTTTGTGGATTTCAAGTTGTCCTTTGAACTCTTAGCCTTGGCAATCACTGTTTGATTGTCACAGTTCATAAGGACATCCCGGACTGGTTTATCAATCACCGCAAATCCATCAAAAGCTCTCGGCCGATACCTTGACGCATGATGTGTCTAATGCTGTGAGTTCTTCTTCCATCGTCGATCTGGTTAAGATCGTCTGCTTGCAAGACTTCTAGGAAACAGCACCACCACCAAGTGTGAAGACATGTCCACTTGTGGCTTTCATCTCATCAGCATCAGATATCCAGTTAGAAACACTATACCCCTCAAATGCGTCGGGTACCCGAATAGTGAATCCGTAGTTCATAGTACCTTGCAAATAGCGCATCACTCGCTCAACAAAGATGCCAATGCACATCTCTGGATTGAAACAAACCGGCTCGGTTTGCACACAACAAATGAGATGTCGTAAAGTAGCACAAGCTAGGTACATGAGTGAACCAACCACTTGAGAATATCTCAATTGATCTACTGATCATGCCTTGAACTTTCGAATCCATGCGCTAGGATCATATGGTGTTGCGTAAGGTTTGCGGTCCGAATATCCAAAAGCGGCTCAAAATCTTCTCAACATAGTGTGATTGCAAAAGTGTAATTCCACCCTCAGTATTTCTCAGTAGCTTGGTGTTCAAGATAACATCAGCCACGCCAAGGTCTTTCATCTCAAAGTTATGAGATAGAAAAGCCTTGACCTCCTCAATGACCTTGAGGTGGGTCCCAAATATCGATATGTCATCGACATACGTACCTGATATAACTCCTTCGCTGACATAGCGATAGTATACATATTTGTCGACTTCATTAACAACAAAGCTAACAGATGTCAAAGTTGTATTAAACTTCTCATGCCATTGCTTAGGCGCTTGTTTCAGGCCATGCAAAGATTTAACTAGCTTACACACATTTCTTTCCTGACCATTTACTACAAAGCCATCTGGCTGTTGCATGTAAATTTCCTCGTCTAGCTCTCCGTTAAGGAAAGCCGTCTTAACATCCATCTGATGAACGAGAAGACCATGCGAGGCAGACAATGCGAGTAACACTCGAATGGTTGTCAGTCTAGCCACAGGTGAGTAAGTATCAAAGAAATTCTCTTCTTCTTTTTGGGTATAACCCTTGGCCACAAGCCTAGCCTTGTACTTCTCAACAATACCATCAGACTAAGCTTCCTCTTGAACACCCACTTACATCCCAATGGTTGGCAACCATAAGGACAATCAGTGATCTCCCATGTCCCGTTAGCCATGATGGAATCCATCTCACTACGGACAGCATCCTTCCAGTAGTCAGCATCTGGAGATGCATAAGCTTCTGAAATGGAACTGGGAGTGTCATCATCCACGAGGTACACGAGGAAATCATCACCAAAAGACTTTGCAGTCCTTTGTCTCTTGCTCCTAACAGGAGCTTCGTAAATCATCCTCGATGAACTTTCATCACTTTTGTGTTCATAATATTCCATCGGAATGGCGAGTTCGAGAGTCTCATCAGATTCCAGTCTAGAAGTGCTTTGCATATCTCTCATGGGGAATATATCCTCAAAGAATGTAGCATCCTTAGACTCTATAATTGTACCGACCTTCTGGTCAGGTACCTCAGATTTCACCACTAGAAATCTGTAGCCAACGCTATTCTTAGCGTAACCCAAATTAACGCCGTCCACGGTCGGCTAAATGATCAAACGATCAATTGTTGTGTCTATGGGGTGCCCCCTGGCCACGTATATAAAGGAGTGGAGGGGGGAGAGGGCCGGACCCTATGGCGCGCCCTGGAGGAGTCCTACTCCCACCGGGAGTAGGATTCCCCCCTTCCAAGCAGTAGGACTAGGAGTCAAGGAAAGGGAAGAGAGAACAGAAGGAAGGAGGGGGCGCCGCCCCTCCCCCTAGTCCAATTCGGACTAGTCAATGGGGGGGCGCGCAGCCTGCTTCTCCGTCTCCCCTAAAGCCCAATAAGGCCCATATACTTCTTGCCCCGCATTCCCGTAACTCCCCGGTACTCCGAAAAATACCCGAACCACTCGGAACCTTTCCGATGTCCGAATATAGTCGTCCAATATATCGATCTTTACGTCTCGATCATTTCAAGACTCCTCGTCATGTCCCCGATCTCATCCGGGACTCCGAACTACCTTCGGTACATCAAAACATATAAACTTATAATATAACTGTCATCGAAACTTTAACCGTGCGGAACCTACGGGTTCGAGAACAATGTAGACATGACCGAGACACGTCTCCGGTTAATAATCAATAGCGGAACCTGGATGCTCATATTGGCTCCCACATATTCTACGAAGATCTTTATCAGTCAAACCGCATAACAAAATACATTGTTCCCTTTGTCATCGGTATGTTACTTGCCCGAGATTCGATCATCGGTATCTCAATACCTAGTTCAATCTCGTTACCGGCAAGTCTCTTTACTCGTTCCGTAATACATCATCCTGCAACTAACTCATTAGTTGCAATGCTTTGCAAGGCTTATAGTGATGTGCATTACCGAGTGGGCCCAGAGATACCTCTCCAGAGCAATCGGAGTGACAAATCCTAATCTCGAAATACGCCAACCCAACAAGTACCTTGAGAGACACCTGTAGAGCATCTTTATAATCACCCAGTTACGTTGTGACGTTTGGTAGCACACAAAGTGTTCCTCCGATAAACGGGAGTTGCATAATCTCATAGTCATAGGAACATGTATAAGTCATGAAGAAAGCAATAGCAACATACTAAACGATCAAGTGCTAAGCTAACGGAATGGGTCAAGTCAATCACATCATTCTCCTAATGATGTGATCCCATTAATTAAATGACAACTCATGTCTATGGTTAGGAAACATAACCATCTTCGATTAACGAGCTAGTCAAGTAGAGGCATACTAGTGACACGATGTTTGTCTATGTATTCACACATGTATTATGTTTCCGGTTAATACAATTCTAGCATGAATAATAAACATTTATCATGATATAAGGAAATAAATAATAACTTTATTATTGCCTCTAGGGCATATTTCCTTCAATCTCCCACTTGCACTAGAGTCAATAATCTAGTTCACATCGCCATGTGATTTAACATCAATAGTTCACATCTTTATGTGGTTAACACCCATAGTTCACATCAACATGTGACCAACACCCAAAGGGTTTACTAGAGTCAGTAATCTAGTTCACATCGCTATGTGATTAACACCCAAAGAGTACTAAGGTGTGATCATGTTTTGCTTGTGAGATAATTTTAGTCAACGGGTGCATCACATTCAGATCCGTAAGTATTTTGCAAATTTCTATGTCTACAATGCTCTGCACGGAGCTACTCTAGCTAATTGCTCCCACTTTCAATATGTATCTAGACCGATACTTAGAGTCATCTAGATTAGTGTCAAAACTTGCATCGACGTAACCCTTTACAACGAACCTTTTGTCACTTCCATAATCGAGAAACATATCCTTATTCCACTAAGGATAATTTTGGCCGCTGTCCATTGATCTACTCCTAGATCACTATTGCACTCCCTTGCCAAACTTAGTGATAGGGTATGCAATAGATCTGGTACACAGCATGGCATACTTTGTAGAACCTATGGCTGAGGCATAGGGAATGACTTTCATTCTCTTTCTATCTTACATCGTGGTCGGGCTTTGAGTCTTACTCAATTTCACACCTTGTAACACAGGCAAGAAACTCTTCCTTTATTTGTTCCATTTTGAACTACTTCAAAATCTTGTCAAGGTATGTACCCATTGAAAAACTTATCAAGCGTCTTGATCTATCTCTATAGATCTTGATGCTCAATATGTAAGCAGCTTCACCGAGGTCTTTCTTTGAAAAAACTCCTTTCAAACACTCCTTTATGCTTTGCGAATAATTCTACATTATTTACGATCAACAATATGTCATTCACATATACTTATCAGAAATGCTGTTGTGCTCCCACTCACTTTCTTGTAAATACAGGCTTCACCGCAAATCTGTATAAAACTATATGCTTTGATCAACTTATCAAAGCGTATATTCCAACTCCGAGATGCTTGCACCAGTCCATAGATGGATCGCTGGAGCTTGCATATTTTGTTAGCACCTTTAGGATAGGATTTTTATTATTTATTATAATATATTCCGTGGAGTTTCAGGTCATTCCGAGAACTTTTGTTTTCTGCACATAAAACAACATCATGGCAATTCTGCTGAAAACAGCGTCAGTCCGGGTTAGTTCCATTCAAATCATACAAGTTAGAGTCCAAAACAAGGGCAAAAGTGTTTGGAAAAGTAGATCTGAAGGAGGCGTATCAACTCCCCCAAGCTTAAATCCTTGCTTGTCCTCAAGCAATTCAGTTGACAAACTGAAAGAGAAAAAAGAAAATCTTTTACAAACTCTGTTTGCTCTTGTTGTTGTAAACATGAATAGCTAGCATTCAAGTTTCAGCAATTATTATGAACTAACCATACTCACAATAACACGTGGGTCTCACAATTACTCATATCAATAATATAATCAGCTAGCGAGCCATAATAATAAAACTCGGATGACAACACTTTACTTAAAATAATCATAACATGATATAACGAAATGGTATCTCGCTAGCCCTTTCTTATACCTCAAAACATAAATGCATAGCACCTTTAAAGATCAAGGACTGACTAAACATTGTAATTCATGGTAAAAGAGATCCAGTCAAGTCATACCCAATATAAACCAATTATAATGAATGCAAACGACAGTGTGCTCTCCAACGGGTGCTTTTTTAATAAGAAGGGTGATGACTCAACATAAAAGTAAATAGATAGGCCCTTCGCAAAGGGAAGCAAGGATTTGTAGAGGTGCTAGAGCTCGATTTTGAAATAGAGATAAATTATATTTTGAGCGACATACTTTCACTGTCAACGCGACAACTATGAGATGGCTGTAGCTTCCATACTACATGCATTATAGGCAGTTCCCAAACAGAATGGTAAAGGTTTATACTCCCCCTCCTCCACAAGCATCAATCCATGGCTTGCTCGAAACAACGAGTGCCTCCAACATTCAACGGGTCCCAGGGGGAGTTTTGTTTAATTATTTTGATTTGCTTTGATCTTTTTGGATCATGGGACTGGGCATCTCGGTTACCGGCCCCTTTCTCGTGAATGAGGAGCGGAGTCCACTCCTCTTGAGAATAACCCACCTAGCATGGAACATATAGGCAGCCCTAGTTGCACATGAGCTGCTCGAGCATACAAAACAAAATTTTTATTTGAAGGTTTGGAGTTTGGCACATACAAATTTACTTGGAAAGGCAGGTAGATACCGCATATAGGAAGGTATAGTGGACTCATATGGAACAACTTTGGGGTTTAAGGAGTTTGGATGCACAAGCAGTATTCCCGCTTAGTACAGTGAAGGCTAGCAAAAAGGCGGGAAGCGACCAAGCTGAGAGAGCGACAACAGTCATAAACATGCATTAAAATTAATTTACACCGAATATAAGCATGAGTAGGATATAATTCACCATGAACATAAATATCATGAAGGCTATGTTGATTTGATTCAACTACATGCGTGAACATGTGCCAAGTCGGGTCACTCAATTCATTCAAAGGAGGATACCATCCCATCATACCACATCATAATCATTCTAATAGCATGTTGGCAAGCAAGGTAAACCATTATAACTCATAGCTAATCAAGCATGGCACAAGCAACTATAATCTCTAAATGTCATTGCAAATATGTTTACTTCATAATAGCTGAATCAGGAACGATGAATCATCATATTTACAAAAACAAGGGAGGTCGAGTTCATACCAGCTTTTCTCATCCCAATAAGTCCATCATATATCATCATTATTGCCTTTCACTTGCACGACCGAACGGTGTGTATAATAACAAGAGTGCACGTGCATTGGACTAAGCTGGAATCTGCAAGCATTCAACTCAAGAGAGAAGACAAGTAATATGGGCTCTAAGTTAGATAAACAATAATGCATATAAGAGCCACTAAGCATTTTCAATATAGTCTTCTCGACCCCCAAAGAAAGGAAAAGAAATAAAAACTATTTACATGGGAAAGCTCCCAACAAGCAAAAGAAGAACGGGAAATATTTTTGGCTTTTATTTTTAATTCGATTACAAGCAAGGAAAGTAGACTAACTAACTTTTTTGTTTTTTTCTTAAGGTTTATCAAACACACAAGAAGAAAGAAAATAAACTAGCATGGATATTACAGTGAAAGAGTATGAGCACCGACATCTAGCAATGAGTGTGTGTGAACATAAATGTAATGTCGGTGGGAAATCGTACTCCCCCAAGCTTAGGCTTTTGTCCTAAGTTGGTCTATTGCCGAGGATAGCTTTGGTGATACCCGTAGGTGTAGTCAGTCGTGATGATGCAGCTGCTATCGCCTCCTGAATTGCAGCGTGGCGTCGAGCTGCCTCTGCTCTCCTCTCATATCCATCTGCCTCCTCTCTGGCAATAATATATTTTCCTCTCGCCTGAAAATCAAAGAAGGTAGGAGCAGGAAGAGCAACACGGACCACATGCCGTTTGTTAAAGATTAGTGGATACTGGAAAGGTGGTCCAGTCCTCTCAATGAACTGGTGAGAAAACATAGAATCAAGATCTAAATAAGAAGGGGGTAACTCCATATCACCCTCACGAATGTCTACATCAAGAAAATTAGCTAAGCGGGTTGCATAAATTCCTCCAAAGAAATCTACGTTACGTCTATTAAGATGCAACCTACGAGCTACAATGGCTCCCATATGATAAGCTTGGTCCCCTACTGAGATCAGGGCCACACATGTGACATGCTTCATCCTTAGCATTTATGCATCTACCAATGAAGAGAGCAAGATAATGTATAGCAGGAAAGTGAATGCTCCCTATAGTGGCCTGTGCTATATCTCTAGATTCCCCCACAGTTATTCTAGCAAGAAAGTCTCTATATTCAGATTTAGGGGGATCCCTGATACCACCCCAAGATGGAAGTTTGCATGCAAGAGTGAAATCTTCTAAGTCCATGGTATAAGATTTGTCATAAAGGTCAAACATGGTGAAGGAGAATTACGAAGATGAAAAATCAAACCTCCCCACAAATGAACTTGTGAGGTAACGATACTGGGGGCATTTATCAGCTTCAAAGTCCTCAAGACTGGCATTACGCAAATATGCGTAGAATTCTTCTTTAATTCCCACTTGATTCATAAAATTTTCCGAAGGCCATTCACAGGCCTCACGGAGGCGTCTCTTGGTGGTTCCTCGTCACCATCACGCATTGCAAGCACAGGACCTTGCTTCCTTGAAGAACCACCTTGGAACATCCTCCTAAGCATATTGTTTCCTCTGAAAAATAATTCTGAAATTTTTAGTAACTTCAAACAAAAGTGAACCAACTTCAATAAAAGCGATAGCAACTACTCATACAAGTGCCTAGAGCATATATCAAGCATTAGAACTACTCGGAACCATATAAATTTGACATGCAAGCTCAAGAACATGGTCACCTATGTAGCACAAATTTGCAATGAATAAAGCACTAGAACAAAACTAATTGGACCAATGGAGGAGTCACATACCAAGGAACAATCTCCCCAAGCGGTTTTATGAGAGGTGCTTTGAGCAAGGAGATCGAAAATCGCAGCAAAAGTTCTTTGGAACACGAGCTTGAGTTGGTTTTTCGGGTTTGTGTGAGACAGAGGAAGAAGATGGGTGCAGGGATAAGTGGAGGAGGGCCACCGTGGGCCCATGAGGCAGGGGGCGCGCCCTCCACCCTCGTGGCCAGGTGGCAGCTCCCCCTGCGGTAATTTTTGCACTAAAAATCCTCAAATATTCCCGAAAAAATCATATTAAATTGGCATGACATTTCGAGGACTTCTATTTTCGGGATATTTTTATATTGCACGGGTAAGTCGGGAGACAGACAGAAAAATACTATTTTACTTTATTTTTACTAAATAACAGAGAATATAAAGAGGGTACGGAAGGTTGTGCTTGTAGTTTCATCCATCTCATGCTCATCAAAAGGAATCTACTAACAAGGTTGATCAAGTCTTGTTAACAAACTCATTCTGATTAACATGAAAACGGAGAAATTTCGAATAACACTATGTTACCTCAACGGGGATATGGACAACCCCAATAATAAGTATATCATATTTCTTCTTGACAGTAGGGAGAGGAAATTCAAAACCTCCAAATATAATCGATGGAATTTTTTCAATAGAGTTGATACTATAAACTTGAGGTTGTCTCCTCGGAAAGTGTACCGTGTGCTCATTACCATTAACATGAAAAGTGACATTGCCTTTGTTGCAATCAATAACAGCCCCTGCGGTATTAAGGAAAGGTCTTCCAAGAATAATAGACATACTATCATCCTCGGGAATATCAAGAATAACAAAGTCTGTTAGAATAGTAACGTTTGCAACCACAACAGACACATCCTCACAAATACCGACAGGTATAGCAGTTGATTTATCAGACATTTGCAAAGATATTTCAGTAGGTGTCAACTTATTCAAGTCAAGTCTACGATATAAAGAGACAGGCATAACACTAACACCGGCTCCAAGATCACATAAAGTAGTTTTAACATAATTTCTTTTAATGGAGCATGGTATAGTAGGTACTCCTGGATCTCCAAGTTTCTTTGGTGTTCCACCCTTAAAAGTATAATTAGCAAGCATGGTGGAAATTTCAGCTTCGGTATCTTTCTTTTATTTGTAACAATATCTTTCATATATTTAGCATAAGGATTTGTTTAGAGCACATCAGTTAATCGCATACGCAAAAAGATAGGTCTAATCATTTCAGCAAAGCGCTCAAAATCCTCATCATCCTTTTTCTTGGATGGTTTGGGAGGAAAAGGCATGGGTTTCCGAACCCATGGTTCTCTTTCTTTACCATGTTTCCTAGCAACGAAGTCTCTTTTATCATAACGTTGATTCTTTGATTGTGGGTTATCAAGATCAACAGCAGGATCAACTTCTACATCATTATCATTACTAGGTTGAGCATCATCATGAACATCATCATTAACATTTTTACTAGGTTCATGTTCATTACAGTTGTGTTTCAAAGATCAGACATAGAGATATCATTTTGATTATCGGTGGTTCAACAATAGGTTCACTAGAAGTTTGCACAGTTCTATCATTTTTCTTTTCTTCCTCTTAGAAGAACTAGGCATATCAATATTATTTCTCTGAGAATCTTGCTCGATTCTCTTAGGGTGGCCTTCAGGATACAAAGGTTCCTAAGTCATTCTACCAGTTCTAGTAGCCACTCTAACGGCATAATCATTTTTCTTACTATTCATTTCATTAAGCACTTCTTTCTGAGCTTTAAGTACTTGTTCTACTTGAGTGGTAACCATAGAAGCATGTTTGCTAACAAGTTTAAGTTCACCTCTAATATTAGCCATATAATCACTCAAGCGTTTAATCATAAAGGTATTATTTTTTAATTGTCTACCAAAATAAGCATTAAATTCATATTGATTAAACATAAAGTCATCAAACTCATCCAAGCAATCGACTAGCAATTTTAGTAGGAGGGACTTCAGTTTTATCATATCTATAGAGAGAATTTACCTTTACTACGTAGCCGGGATATCGGGAGGTTCTTCATTAAATAAGTAATGGAGATCATATACTTCTTCAATAGGCGGTGAATTAAGACCATGTATTTCTTCAATAGGTGGTAAATTCTTAACATCTTCAGCTTTAATACCTTTTTGTTTCATAGATTTCTTTGCCTCTTGCATATCTTCGGGACTGAGAAATAGAACACCTCTCTTCTTCGGAGTTGGTTTAGGAATAGGCTCGATGGTGGCTCGGGAGCTGGCTCGGGAGTTGGCTCACGAGGTGCCCAATTATTTTCATTTGTCAACATATTATTCAATAAAATTTCAGCTTCATCCGTGTTCTTTCCACGAAAAGAGAACCAGCACAACTATCCAGGTAATCTCTGGAAGCATCAGTTAGTCCATTATAAAAGATATCAAATATTTCAGGTTTCTTAAGAGGATGATCAGGCAAAGCATTAAATAACTTGAGAAGCCTCCCCCAATCTTGTGGGAGACTTTCTTCTTCAATTTGCACAAAGTTATATATATCCCTCAAAGCAGCTTGTTTCTTATGAGCAGGGAAATATTTAGCAGAGAAGTAATAAATCATATCACAGGGACTTTGCACACAACCGGGATCAAGAGAATTGAACCATATCTTAGCATCACCCTTTAATGAGAACGGAAATATTTCAAGTAAATAAAGGTAGCGCGATCTCTCATTATTAGTAAACAGGGCAGCTATATCATCTAACTTACGAAGATGTGCCACAATAGTTTGATTCGTAGCCATAAAAAGGATCAGATTCAACCAAAGTAATTATATCTGGATCAATGTAAAGATCATAATAATCCTGATCGGGAACACGAGATAGGTGAAGTAGCAAAAGCAGGGTCGGATCTCATCCTACCTCTAAAATATTCTTTACTCCATTTAACTAGCAACCTATTACGTTCAAGACTATCCTGGGAAGCAAGAATAGATTCAGTAGATTCAGCATTAAAAAGGTAATCCTCAGGAATAGCAGGCCTACTTTCATCATCACTAACATCATCGTGTTCAGTTTCAATAATTTCTCTTTCTCTAGACCTAGAAATTTGTTCATCTAGAAATTCACCAAGAGGCACAGTAGTATCAAGCATAGAAGTAGTTTCATCATAAGTATCATGCATAGCAGAAGTGGCATCATCAATAACATGCGACATATTGGAACGAATAGCAGAAGAAGGTTTAGGTGCCGCTAGCTTACTTATAATAGAAGGTGAATCAAGTGCAGAGGTAGATGGCAGTTCCTTACCTCCCCTCGTAGTTGAGGGATAAATTGTTGTCTTAACGTCTTTCAAATTCTTCATAGTGTCCAGCAGATATAAATCCCAAGTGACTCAAAGAATAGAGCTATGCTCCTCGGCAACGGCGCCAGAAAAAGGTCTTGATAACCCACAAGTATAGGGGATCGCAACAGTTTTCGAGGGTAGAGTATTCAACCCAAATTTATTGGTTCGACACAAGGGGAGCAAAAGAATATTTTCAAGTATTAGAAGCTGAGTTGTCAATTCAACCACACCTTGAATCTTAGTATCTGCAGCATAGTGTTTTGTAGCACAATAATATGATAGTGATGGTAACGGTAACAAAAGTAAAGAAAGCGAAGTAATGTTTTTGGTATTTTGTAGTGATTGTAATAAGATGTAACGGAAAAGTAAATAAGCGTAAACCCGTATATGGAAAACTTCAGAGGCACCGGATCGGTGATGGATAATTATGTCGGATGTGGTTCATCATGTAACAGTCATAACATAGGGTGACACAAAACTAGCTCCAGTTCATCAATGTAATGTAGGCATGTATTCCGTAAATAGTCATACGTGCTTATGGAAAAGAACTTGCATGACATCTTTTGTCCTACCCTCCCGTGGCAGCGGGGTCCTATTGGAAACTAAGGGATATTAAGGCCTCCTTTTAATAGAGAACCGGAACAAAGCATTAGCACATAGTGAATACATGAACTCCTCAAACTATGGTCATCACCGGAGTGGTCCCGATTATTGTCACTTGAGGTTGCCGGATCATAACACATAGTAGGTGACTATAGACTTGCAAGATAGGATCAAGAACACACATATATTCATGAAAACATAATAGGTTCAGATCTGAAATCATGGCACTCGGGCCCTAATGACAAGAATTAAGCATAGCAAAGTCATAGCAACATCAATCTCAGAACATAATGGATACTAGGGATCAAACCCTAACAGAACTAACTCGATTACATGATAAATCTCATCCAACCCGTCACCGTCCAGCAAGCCTACGATGCAATTACTCACGCACGGCGGTGAGCATCATGAAATTGGTGATGGAGGATGGTTGATGATGACGACGGCGACGAATCCCCTCTCCGAGCCCCGAACGGACTCCAGATCAGCCCTCCCGAGAGAGATTAGGGCTTGGCGGCGGCTCCGTATCGTAAACGCGATGAAACTTTCTCTCTGATTTTTTCTCCCCAAAAGCCAATATATGGAGTTGGAGTTGGCGTCGGAGGGCATCCGAGGGCCCACGAGGTAGGGGGCGCGCCGAGGGGCGCGCCCCCCACCCTCGTGGACAGGGTGTGGGCCCCTGGTCTTCTTCTTTGGTGAGGAGTTTTTTATTATTTATTATAAGATATTCCGTGGAGTTTCAGGTCATTCCGAGAACTTTTGTTTTCTGTACATAAAACAACATCATGGCAATTCTGCTGAAAGCAGCGTCAGTCCGGGTTAGTTCCATTCAAATCATACAAGTTAGAGTCCAAAACAAGGGCAAAAGTGTTTGGAAAAGTAGATACGACGGAGACGTATCACCATAGAAGGTTTTTATTCATGTAAACAGAACAACAATGTTCTCTTACTTAAATGAATAACTGTATTGCAATAAACATGATCAAATCATATTCATGCTCAACGCAAACACCAAATAACACTTATTTAGGTTCAATACTAATCTGGAAAGTATAGGGAGTCTGCGATGATGATCATATCAATCTTGGAACCACTTCCAACACTCATCGTCACTTCCCCTCAACTAGTCTCTGTTTATTATGTAACTCCTGTTTCGAGTTACTAATCTTAGCAACCGAACAAGCATCAAATCCTCAGGGGCTACTATAAACACTAGTAAGGCACACATCAATAACCTGTATGTCAAACATACCCTTGTTCACTTTGCCATCCTTCTTATCCACCAAATATTCAGGGCATTCCGCTTCCAGTGACCATTTCCTTTGCAGTGTAAGCACTCAGTTTCAGGCTTTGGTCCAGCTTTGGGCTTCTTCGCGGGAGTGACAACTTGCTTGTCATTCTACTTGAAGTTCCCTTCCTTTCCCTTATGCTCTTTTCTTGAAACTAGTGGTCTTGTCAATCATCAACACTTGATGCTCTTTCTTGATTTCTACCTTCATCGATTTCAATACCATGAAGAGCTCGGGAATCGTTTTCGTCATCCCTTGCATACTATAGTTCATCACGAAGTTCCAATAACTTGGTGATGGTGACTAGAGAACTCTGTCAATCACTATCTTATCTAGAAGATTAACTCCCACTTGATTCAAGCGATTGTAGTACCCAGGCAATCTGAGCACATGCTCACTAGTTTCTCCTCCATCTTTTAGCTATAGAACTTGTTGGAGACTTCATATCTCTGAACTCGGGTATTTTCTTGAAATATTAACTTCAACTCCTGGAACATCTCATATGGTCCACGACGTTCAAAAACATCTTTGAAGTCCCGATTCTAAGCCGTTAAGCATGGTGCACTAAACTATCAAGTAGTCATCACATTGAGCTAGCCAAACGTTCATAACGTCTTCATCTTTTCCTGCAATAGGTCTGTCACCTAGCGGTGCATCAAGGACATAATTCTTCTGTTCAGCAATGAGGACAATCCTCAGATCACTGATCCAATCCGCATTATTGCTACTAACATCTTTCAACATAGTTTTCTCTAGGATCATATCAAAATTAACATATGAAAACAACAACGCGAGCTATTGATCTACAACATAATTTGCAAAATACTACCAGGACTAAGTTCATGATAAATTTAAGTTCAATTAATCATATTACTTAAGAACTCCCACTTAGATAGACATCCCTCTAGTCATCTAAGTGATCACGTGATCCAAATCAACTAAACCATAACCGATCATCACGTGAGATGGAGTAGTTTTCAATGGTGAACATCACTATGTTGATCATAGCTATATATGATTCATGCTCGACCTTTCGGTCTCCAGTGTTCCGAGGCCATATCTGCATATGCTAGGCTCGTCAAGTTTAACCTGAGTATTCCGCGTGTGCAATACTGGCTTGCACCCGTTGTAGATGGACGTAGAGCTTATCACACCCGATCATCACGTGGTGTCTGGGCACGACGAACTTTGGCAACGGTGCATACTCAGGGAGAACACTTTTATCTTGAAATTTAGTGAGAGATCATCTTATAATGCTCCCGTCAATCAAAACAAAATAAAATGTATAAAAGATAAACATCATATGTAATTAAAAATATGTGACATGATATGGACATCATCATTTTGTGCCTTTGATCTCCATCTCCAAAGCATCGTCATGATCTCCATCTGTTGGAAATATGCCCTAGAGGCAATAATAAAATGATTATTATATTTCCTTGTTCATGATAATTGTCTATTGTTCATGCTATAATTGTGTTATCCGGAAATCGTAATACATGTGTGAATACATAGACCACAACATGTCCCTAGTGAGCCTCTAGTTGACTAGCTCGTTGATCAATGGATGGTTATGGTTTCCTGACCATGGACATTTGATGTCATTGATGACGGGATCACATCATTGGGAGAATGATGTGATGGACAAGACCCAATCCTAAGCATAGCACAAGATCGTGTAGTTAAATGCGCTAGAGCTTTTCTAATGTCAAGTATCATTTCCTTAGACCATGAGATCGTGCAACTCCCGGATACCGTAGGAGTGCTTTGGGTGTACCAAACATCACAACGTAACTAGGTGGCAATAAAGGTACACTACAGGTATCTCCGAAAGTGTCTGTTGGGTTGGCACGGATCGAGACTGGGATTTGTCACTCCGTATGACGGAGAGGTATCTCCGGGCCCACTCGGTAATGCATCATCATAATGAGCTCAATGTGACCAAGTGGTTGGTCACGGGATCATGCATTATGGAACGAGTAAAGTGACTTGCGATGCTTGAGATTGAGCGAGGTATTGGGATACCGACGATCGAATCTCGGGCAAGTAACGTACCGATTGACAAAGGGAATTGTATACGGGATTGATTGAATCCTCGACATCGTGGTTCATCCGATGAGATCATCGAGGAGCATGTGGGAGCCAACATGGGTATCCAGATCCCGCTGTTGGTTATTGAATGGAGAGTCGTCTCGGTCATGTCTGCGTGTCTCCCGAACCCGTAGGGTCTACACAGTTAAGGTTCGGTGACGCTAGGGTTGTTGAGATATTAGTATACGGTAACCCGAAAGTTGTTCGATCGGAGTCCCGGATGAGATCCCGGACGTCACGAGGAGTTACGGAATGGTCCGGAGGTAAAGATTTGTATATAGGAAGTCCAGTTTCGGCCACCGGGAAAGTTTCGGGGGTCACCGGTATTGTACCGGGACCACCGGAAGGGTCCCGGGGGTCCATGATAACCCACAAGTATAGGGGATCGCAACAGCTTTCGAGGGTAGAGTATTCAACCCAAATTTATTGATTCGACACAAGGGGAGCCAAAGAATATTCTTGAGTATTAGCAGTTGAGTTGTCAATTCAACCACACTGGATAACTTAGTATCTACAGCAAAGTGTTTAGTAGCAAAAGTGGTATGATAATAAAAGGTAACGGTAGCAAAAGTAAAGATAAATGTTTTTGGGTTTTGTAGTGGTTGTATGATGTAGCGGAAAAGTAAATAAGCGAAGAACAATATGTGAAAAGCTCGTAGGCAATGGATCGATGATGGATAATTATCTTGGGATCACGATTCCTCATGCAATAGTTATAACATAGGGTAATATAGAACTAGCTCCAGTTCATCAATGTAATGTAGGCATGTATTCCGTAAATAGTCATACGTGCTTATGGAAAAGAACTTGCATGACATCTTTTGTCCTACCCTCCCGTGGCAGCGGGGTCCTAGCGGAAACTAAGGAATATTAAGGCCTCCTTTTAATAGAGAACCGGAACAAAGCATTAGCACATAGTGAATACATGAACCCCTCAAACTACGGTCATCACCGAGAAGTATCCTGATAATTGTCACTTCGGGGTTGTCGGATCATAACACATAATAGGTGACTATAGACTTGCAAGATAGGATCAAGAACACACATATATTCATGAAAACATAATAGGTTCAGATCTGAAATCATGACACTCAGGCCCTAGTGACAAGCATTAAGCATAGCAAAGTCATAGCAACATCAATCTCAGAACATAGTGGATACTAGGGATCAAACCCTAACAAAACTAACTTGATTACATGGTAAATCTTATCCAACCCATCACCGTCCAGCAAGCCTATGATGGAATTACTCACTCACGGCGGTGAGCATCATGAAATTGGTGATGGAGGATGGTTGATGATGACGGCAATGACGAATCCCCCTCTCCGGAGCCCCGAGCGGACTACTGAATCAGCCCTCTCGAGAGAGATTAGGGCTTGGTGGCGGCTCCGTGTCGTGAAACGCGATGAAACTTTCTTTCTGATTTTTTCTCCCGAGACGGAATATAGGGAGTTGGAGTTGAGGTCGGAGGAGGTCCAGGGGGCCCACGAGATAGGGGGGCACGCCCCCGTGTCTCGTGGACAGGCCCTGGGCCCCCTGGTGTATTTCTTTCGCCCAATAATTCTTATGAATTCCAAAAAGTGCCTTTGTGGATTTCCAGGACATTCTGAGAACTTTTGTTTTCTACACATAGAACAACATCATGGTAGTTCTGCTGAAAACAGCGTCAGTCCGGGTTAGTTTCATTCAAATCATGCAAGTTAGAGTCCAAAACAAGGGAAAAAGTGTTTGGAAAAGTAGATACGTTGGAGACGTATCAACTCCCCCTAGCTTAAACCTTTGATTGTCCTCAAGCAATTCAGTTGATAAACTAAAAGTGATAAAGAAAAAAATTTACAAACTTTGTTTGCTCTTGTTGTTGTAAACATGAAAAGCCATCATTCAAGTTTCAGAAAATATTATGAACTAACCATACTCTCAATAACACATAGGTCTCACAATTACTCATATCAATAACATAATCAGCTAGCGAGCCATAATAATAAAACTCGGATGACAACACTTTCTCAAAATAATAATAACATGATATAACAAAATGGTATCTCGCTAGCCCTTTCTGAGACCACAAAACATAAATGCAGAGCACCTTTAAAGATCAAGGACTGACTAAACATTATAATTCATGGTAAAAGAGATCCAGTCAAGTCATACCCAATATAAACCAATAATAATGAATGCAAATGACAGTGTGCTCTCGAGCGGGTGCTTTTAATAAGAAGGGTGATGACTCAACATAAAAGTAAATAGATAGGCCCTTCGCAGAGGGAATCTGGGATTTGTAGAGGTGCCAGAGCTCGATTTTAAAATAGAGATTGAATAAAATTTTGAGCGGCATACTTTCGCTGTCAAGCAACAACTATGAGATGGCTGTATCTTCCATACTACATGCATTATAGGCAGTTCCCAAACAGAATGGTAAAGGTTTATACTCCCCAACCACCAACAAGCATCAATCCATGGCTTGCTCGAAACAACGAGTGCCTCCAACATACAACAACAGCCACAGGGGAGTTTTGTTTAATTATTTTGATTTGCTTTGATCTTTTTGGATCATGGGACTGGGCATCCGGTTAAGCCCTTTCTCGTGAATGAGGAGTGGAGTCCACTCCTCTTGAGAATAACCCACCTAGCATGGAAGATATAGGCAGCCCTAGTTGTAACATGAGCTGCTCGAGCATACAAAACAGAATTTTTATTTGAAGGTTTGGAGTTTGGCACATACAAATTTACTTGGAACGACAGGTAAATACCGCATATAGGAAGGTATAGTGGACTCATATGGAACAACTTTGGGGTTTAAGGAGTTTGGATGCACAAGCAGTATTCCCGCTTAGTACAAGTGAAGGCTAGCAAAAGACTGGGAAGCGACCAACTGAGAGAGTGACAACAGTCATATACATGCATTAAAATTAATTCACACCGAGAACAAGCATGAGTAGGATATAATCCACCATGAACATAAATATTATGAAGGCTACGTTGATTTGATTCAACTACATGTGTGAACATGTGCCAAGTCGAGTCACTCAATTCATTTAAATGAGGATACCATCCCATCATACCACATCATAATCATTCTAATAGCATGTTGTACGCATAAGGTAAACCATTATAACTCATAGCTAATCAAGCATGGCACAAGTAACTATAATCTCTAAATGTCATTTCAAATATGTTTACTTCATAATAGCTGACTCTAAGCGATGAACTCATCATATTTACAAAAACAAGAGAGGTCGAGTTCATACCAGCTTTTCTCATCCCAATAAGTCCATCATATATCGTCATTATTGCCTTTCACTCGCACGACCGAGCGATGTGTATAATAATAAGAGTGCACGAGCATTGGACTAAAATTTGGAATCTGCAAGCATTCAACTCAAGAGAGAAGACAGGGTAATATGGGCTCTAAGTTAAATAAACAATCATACATATAAGAGCCACTAAGCATTTTCAATATGGTCTTCTCGACCCCCAAAAGAAAGAAAAGAAAATAAAACTATTTACACGGGAAAGCTCCCAACAAGTAAGAAGAAGAACGAGAAATATTTTTGGATTTTCATTTTAATTTCTACTACAAGCATGGAAATTAAACTAACTAATTTTTTTGGTTTTTCTTAAGGTTTATTAAACACACAAGAAAAAGCTAGAAAAAGAAATTTAAACTAGCATGGATAATACAATGAAAGAGTATGAGCACCGACGACTAGTGTGTGAACATGGATGTAAAGTCGGTGAGAAATACGTACTCCCCCAAGCTTAGGGTTTTGGCCTAAGTTGGTCTAGTACCAAGGACCGCCTAGCTGATATCCGTAAGTGAAACTGGGGTTGTACTGAGATGCAGAGGCAACAGCCCTCTTGAGCGGCGTGTTGGCGAGCTGCCTCCATTCCCTCTCATATTCGGTGGCTTCTTCCCTCGTGACAACATATCTTCCTTTTCACGATAATCAAAAAGGTAGGGAGCAGGAAGAGTGGCGAGGGACGACGTTAAATCATCATAGATTAGTCGATAATGGAGGAATTGTTCATTCCTCTCAAGAAAATGATGATGGAACATAGCTTCTTTATCCAAATAAACATGAGGTAAAATCATATCCCCCTCTCGTGGGGATATATTAAGAAAGTTAGCCACACGGTTGCATAAATTCCTCCAAATAAATATCCCTTTCTACTATTATTCTGCAACCTTCGTGCAACTATTGCCCCCAAGTTATAACCTTTATAACCTGACACAGCACTCTTGAGGACACAAAGATCAGGGACACACATGTGACATACCGCGTCCTTACCGTTAATGCATCTACCAATAAAGAGAGCAAAGTAATGTATAGCAGGAAAATGAATGCTCCCTATGGTAGCTTGTGCTACGTCCCTAGATTCTCCTACAGTAATACTAGCAAGAAAATCTCTAAATTCAGATTTGGGAGGATTATTAATATTACCCCACTGCGGGAGTTTGCAAGCGGTTGTAAAATCCTCTAAATCCATGGTATAAGATGTATCATAAATATCAAACATGACACTAGGAGAATTACAGCATACGGTTGTATCTAAACCTCCGCACAAAAGAATCAGTCAACTGATAGTACTGCGGACACTTATCTTGTAAGAAGTCCTCCAGCTTGGCATTACGCACATATGCATCAAATTCCTCCTTGAAGCCTGCTTCGACCATAAAATCATCCGATGGCCACTCACAAGCCCGTACATTTGCGTCCCTCGTGATTCAACATCTTTCTCACGTATAGCAATCCTTGGCCCTTTCTTTGCCGAGGAGCCTCCTTGGTACATTCTTCTAAGCATATTTCTTTTTCTGAAAATTTCTGAAATTTTAGTAACTTCAAAATAAAAGTGAATAAAACTAAACAAGATTGATAGCAACTACTCCAACAAGTGCCTAGAGCCTATATCATGCATTGGAATTGCTTGGGACCTCAAAAATTTAACATGCAAGCTCAAGAACATGTCACCTATGCAGCAAAAATTTGCAATGAATAAAGCACTAGAACAAAAACTAATTGGACCAATGGAGGAGTCACCTACCAAGCAACAATCTCCCAAAGCAATTTTG
Source organism: Aegilops bicornis (assembly GCA_021605145.1). Lineage (NCBI taxonomy): Eukaryota > Viridiplantae > Streptophyta > Magnoliopsida > Poales > Poaceae > Aegilops > Aegilops bicornis. The sequence goes on along the minus strand of CM038670.1, from coordinate 720,224,648 downwards.
TGAATGGAGCTTTGAGGAAGGTGATCAAAAATCGCAGCAAAACGAGCTAGAACTCGCGCTTGAGCTGGATGGGGATTTTTTTGGGTAGAAGATGGAGTGTGTGGGTGCTGGCATAAGTGGAGGGGAGCCACCAGGGGCCCACGAGACAGGGGGGCGCACCCTACAGGGGGGGCGCGCCCTCCTCTCTCGTGTCCTGGTGCTTGGCCCTCCTGCAGTGTTTTCAGTGCCTAAAGTCCTCAAATATTCCAGAAAAAATCATACTAGATTTGCAGGGCATTTGCAACACTTTTATTTTTGGACTTTTTTTTAATGCATGGATAATTCAGAAAACAGACGGATAATACTATTTTTGCTTTATTTATTCTAAATATCAGAAAGTAAAAATAGGGTACAGAAGGTTGTGCCTTCTAGTTTCATCCATCTCGTGATCATCAAAATGAACCCACTAACAAGGTTGATCAAGTCTTGTTAACGAACTCATTCCGAATAATACGGAACCGGAGAAATTTCGAATAACACTAAGTTACCTCAACGGGGATATGAAAATCCCCAACAATAAGAATATCATACTTTTTCTTGACAGTAGGGAGAGGAAATTTAAAACCTCCAAAAATGATAGTTGGAACTTTTTCAATATAATTGATGCTATGAACTTGAGATTGTTTCCTCAGAAAGTGTACCGTATGCTCATTACCATTAACATGAAAAGTGACATTGCCTTTGTTGCAATCAATAACAGCCCCTGCAGTATTAAGAAAAGGTCTACCAAGGATAATAGACATACTATCGTCCTCGGGAATATCAAGAATAACAAAGTCCGTTAAGATAGTGACATTTGCAACCACAACAGGCACATCCTCACAAATACCGGCAATGTATAGCAGTTGATTTATCAGCCATTTGCAAAGATATTTCAGTAGGTGTCAACTTATTCAATTCAAGTCTACAATATAAAGAGAGAGGCATAACACTAACACCGGCTCCTAGATCACATAAAGTAGTTCTAACATAATTTCTTTTAATAGAGCAAGGTATAGTTGGTACACCCGGATCTCCAAGTTTCTTTGGTATTCCACCCTTAAAAGTGTAATTAGCAAGCATGGTGGAAATTTCAGCCTCCGGTATCTTTCTTTTATTTGTGATGATATCCTTCATATACTTAGCATAAGGATGTACTTTAAGCATATCAGTTAAGCGCATACGTATGAAAATAGGTCTAATCATTTCAGCAAAGCGCTCAAAATCCTCATCATCCTTTGACTTGGATGGTTTAGGAGGAAAGGGCATGGGTTTCTGAACCCATGGTTCTCTTTCTTTACCGTGCTTCCTAGCAACAAAATCTCTCTTATCATAATGTTGATTCTTTGATTGTGGGTTATCAAGATCAACAGCAAGTTCAATCTCTACATCATTGTCTTTGCTAGGTTGAGCATCAACATGAACATTATCATTAACATTATCACTAGGTTCATGTTCATCACCTGATTGTGTTTCAAAGATCGTAAATAGAAATATTATTGGGATTCTCGGTGTGTCTACAGTGGGTTCACTAGAAGCATGCAAAGTTTTATCGTTTTTCTTCTTCTTCTTTTTAGAAGAACTAGGTGCCTCTAAATTGTTTCTCTGAGAATCTTGCTCGATTCTCTTAGGGTGGCCTTCAGGATACAAAGGTTCCTGAGTCATTCTGCTAGTTCTAGTAGCCACTCTAACAGCAAAGTCATTTTTATTATTCAATTCATCAAGCAAATCATTTTGAGCTTTAAGTACTTTCTCAGCTTGAGTAGCAACCGTAGAAACATATTTTCTAACGCGGTGAAGTTCATCTTTAACTCTAGCCAGATTATCACCTACGCGTCCTATCTCGAAAGCATTATTCTTTAGCTCTCTACCAACATAAGCATTAAAACTTTCTTGCCTATTCATAAAGTCATCAAATTCATCTAAGCATGGGCTACGAAATTTAGTAGAGGGTATTTCAACTTTATCATATCTACAGAGAGAATTTACCTTTACTACCTGTGTCGGGTTATCAAGACAATGTAGTTCTTCAGGCGGTATATTAAGACCATGTATTTCTTCAATATGTGGTAAATTCTTAACATCTTCAGCTTTAATACCTTTTTCTTTCATTGATTTCTTTGCCTCTTGCATATCTTCAGATCGATAAATAAAACACCTCTCTTCTTGAATTGGGTTTAGGAATAGGCTCAGGAGTTGGCTCAATTGGTTCAGGAATTACTTCAGGAACTGGCTCGGGAAGAGTCCAATTATTTTCATTAGTCAACATATTATTCAATAATATTTCAGCTTGTCGACTGGTCTTTCCCTGAAAACACAACCAGCACAACTATCCAAGTAGTCCTTAGAAGCATCAGTTAGTCCATTATAAAAGATATCAAGTATTTCATTTTTCTTAAAAGGATGATCAGGAAAAGCATTAAGTAACCGGAGAAGCCTCCCCCAAGCTTGTGGGAGACTCTCTTCTTTGATTTGCACAAAATTATATATTTCCCGCAAGGCAGCTTGTTTATTATGAGCAGGGAAATATTTAGCAGAGAAGTAATAAATCATATCCTGGGGACTACGCACACAACCAGGAGCAAGAGAATTATACCAAGTCTTAGCATCACCCTTTAATGAGAACTGAAATATCTTAAGGATATATAAATAGCGATACTTCTCATCATGAGTAAATAGGGTGGCTATATCATTCAACTTGGTAAGATGTGCCACAACAGTTTCAGATTCAAGGCCATAAAAAGGATCAGATTCAACTAAAGTAATAATATTAGGATCAACAGAGAATTCATAATCTTTATCAGTAACACAGATAGGTGAAGTAGCAAACGCAGGATCAGGTTTCATTCTAGCATTAAGAGACTGCTACTTCCATTTAGCTAATAATTTCTTAAGATCATTTCTATCATTGCAAGCAAGGATTTCAAGAGCAACTTTTTCATTCATAACATAACCCTTAGGAACAACAGTAAAACATAATCATTGGGGAACCTTCATCATCACTATCATCAATAATAGGTTCTTCAATATTTTCATTCCCCTAACTCTAGCAAGTTGTTCATCAAGAAATTCACCTAATGGCAAAGTAGTATCACACGTAAGTAGTTTCATCATGCATAGCGTAGTGGCATCATCAATAACATGCGACATATAAGAATTCATAGCAGTAGCAGGTTTAGGTGTAGCAAGCTTACTAATAACGGAAGGAGAATCTAGTGCAGAGCTAGATGGCACTTCCTTACCTCCCCTCGTAGTTGAGGGATAAATTGTTGTCTTAGCGTCTTCCAAGTTCTTAATAGTGATCAACAGATATAAATCCCAAGTGACTCAGAGAACAGGGCTATGCTCCCCGGCAACGGCGCCCGAAATTGGTCTTGATAACCCACAAGTATATGGGATCGCAACGGCTTTCGAGGGTAGAGTATTCAATCCAAATTTATTGATTCGACACAAGGGGAGCCAAAGAATATTCTTGAGTATTAGCAGTTGAGTTGTCAATTCAACCACACCTGGATAACTTAGTATCTGCAGCAAAGTGTTTAGTAGCAAAAGTGGTATGATAATAAAGGTAACAGTAGCAAAAGTAAAGATAAATGTTTTTGGGTTTTTGTAGTGGTTGTAACAGTAGCAATGGAAAAGTAAATAAGCGAAGAACAATATGTGAAAAGCTCGCAGGCAATGGATCAGTGATGGATAATTATGCCGGATGCAATTCCTCATGCAATAGTTATAACATAGGGTAATATAGAACTAGCTCCAGTTCATCAATGTAATGTAGGCATGTATTCCGTAAATAGTCATACATGCTTGTGGAAAAGAACTTGCATGACATCTTTTGTCCTACCCTCCCGTGGCAGCGGGGTCCTAGCGGAAATTAAGGGATATTAAGGCCTCCTTTTAATAGAGAACCGGAAAAAAGCATTAGCACATAGTGAATACATGAACTCCTCAAACTACGGTCATCACCGAGAAGTATCCCGATAATTGTCACTTTGGGGTTGTCGGATCATAACACATAATAGGTGACTATAGACTTGCAAGATAGGATCAAGAACACACATATATTCATGAAAACATAATAGGCTCAGATCTGAAATCATGGCACTCGGGCCCTAGTGACAAGCATTAAGCATAGCAAAGTCATAGCAACATCAATCTTAGAACATAGTGGATACTAGGGATCAAACCCTAACAAAACTAACTTGATTATACATGGTAAATCTTATCCAATCCATCACCGTCCAGCAAGCCTATGATGGAATTACTCACGCACGGCAGTGAGCATCATGAAATTGGTGATGGAGGATGGTTCATGATGACGACGGCGACAAATCCCCCTCTCCGGAGCCCCGAACGGACTCCAGATCAGCTCTCCCGAGAGAGATTAGGGCTTGGCGGCGGCTCCGTGTCGTGAAACGCGATGAAACTTTCTCTCTGATTATTTTCTCCCCGAGACGGAATATATGGAGTTGGAGTTGAGGTCGGAGAAGGTCCAGAGGGCCCACGAGATAGGGGGGGAGCGCCCTACAGGGGGGCCCTATCTCGTGGACAGGCCCTGGGCCCCCTGGTGTATTTCTTTCGCCCAATAATTCTTATAAATTCCAAAAAGTGCCTCCGTGGATTTCCAGGACATTCCGAGAACTTTTGTTTTCTACACATAGAACAACATCATGGTAGTTCTGCTGAAAACAGCGTCAGTCCGGGTTAGTTTCATTCAAATCATGCAAGTTAGAGTCCAAAACAAGGGAAAAAGTGTTTGGAAAAGTAGATACGTTGGAGATGGCTACTCATTTAAATCCGAGAATAATGGTTGTTCTATTTATATGAGAGATACGTTTTATGGTCATGCCCCGCTGGTCAATGGTTTATTCTTAATGAATCTTGAACGTGATGTTACACATATTCATAGTGTGAATACCAAAAGATGTAAGGTTGATAATGATAGTCCCACATACTTGTGGCACTGCCGCCTTGGTCACATTGGTGTCAAACGCATGAAGAAGCTCCACACAGATGGACTTTTGGAGTCTCTTAATTAGGAATCGTTTGACACGTGCGAACCATGCCTCATGGGTAAAATGACCAAGACTCCGTTCTCCGGAACAATGGAGCGACCAACCAACTTATTGGAAATCATACATACTGCTGTGTGCGGTCCAATGAGCGTTGAGGCATGCAGTGGATATCGTTATGTTCTCACCCTCAATGATGACTTGAGTAGATATGGGTATGTCTACTTAATGAAACACAAGTCTGAGACCTTTGAAAGGTTCAAGGAATTTCAGAGTGAGCTTGAAAATCAACGTGACAGAAAAATAAAGTTCCTATGATCAGATCGTGGCGGGGAATATTTAAGTCACGAATTTGGCACACACTTAAGGAAATGTGGAATCGTTTCACAACTCACGCCGCCTGGAACACCTCAGCGTAACGGTGTGTCCGAACGTCGTAATCGCACTCTATTGGATATGGTACGATCTATGATGTCGCTCACCGATTTACCGCTCTCTTTTTGGGGCTATGCTTTAGAGACTGCCGCATTCACTTTAAATAGGGCTCCGTCGAAATCCGTTGAGACGACACCGTATGAATTATGGTTTGGGAAGAAACCTAAGCTGTCGTTTCTAAAAGTTTGGGGATGCGATGCTTATGTCAAGAAACTTCAACCTGAAAAGCTCGAACCCAAGTCGAGAAAAATCGTCTTCATAGGATACCCTAAGGAAACCATTGGGTATACCTTCTACCTCAGATCCGAAGGCAAGATCTTTGTTGCCAAGAACGGATCCTTTCTGGAGAAAGAGTTTCTCTCGAAAGAAGTAAGTGGGAGGAAAGTAGAACTTGATGAATACTGCCTCTTGAAGCGGAAAGAAGCGCAGCTCAGGAAGATGTTCATGTGGTGCCTGCACCGGCTAGAGAGGAGGTTAATGATGATGACCAAGGTACTTCGAATCAAGTTGCTACTGAACTTCGTAGGTCCACGAGGACACGTTCCACACCAGAATGGTATGGCAACCCCGTCCTGGAAATCATGTTGTTAGACAATGGTGAACCTTCGAACTATGAAGAAGCGATGGCGGGCCCAGATTCCAACAAATGGCTTGAAGCCATGCAATCCGAGATAGGATCCATGTATGAAAACAAAGTATGGACTTTGACAGACTTGCCCGATGATCGGCGATATAGAAAATAAATGGATCTTTAAGAAGAAGACGGACGCGGATGGTAATGTTACCATCTACAAAGCTCGACTTGTCGCTAAGGGTTATCGACAAGTTCAAGGGGTTGACTACGATGAGACCTCACCCGTAGCGAAGCTTAAGTCCGTCCGAATCATGTTAGCAATTGCCACATTCTACGATTATGAGATATGGAAAATGGACGTCAAAACGGCATTCCTTAACGGCTTTCTTAAGGAAGAGTTGTATATGATGCAGCCGAAAGGTTTTGTCGATCCTAAGAATGCTAACAAGGTACGCAAGCTCCAGCGCTCCATCTATGGGTTGGTGCAAGCATCTCGGAGTTGGAACATTCGCTTTGATGAAATGATCAAAGCGTTTGGGTTTATCTTGAGACTTATGGAGAAGCCTGCGTTTACAAGAAAGTGAGTGGGAGCTCAGAGCATTTCTCATATTATATGTGGATGACATATCGTTGATGGCAAATGATATAGAACTCTTGGAGAGCATAAAGGCCTACTTGAATAAGTGTTTTTCAATGAAGGACCTTGGAGAAGCTGCTTACATATTAGGCATCAAGATCTATAGAGATAGATCAAGACGCCTCATAGGTCTTTCACAAAGCACATACCTTGATAAGATATTGAAGAAGTTCAATATGGATCAGTCCAAGAAGGGGTTCTTGCCTGTGTTGCAAGGTGTGAAATTGGGCTCGGCTCAATGTCCGACCACGGCAGAAGATAGAGAAAAGATGAGTGTCGTCCCCTATGCCCCGGACATAGGGTCTATCATGTATGCCATGCTGTGTACCAGACCTGATGTAAACCTTGCCGTAAGTTTGGTAGGAAGGTACCAAAGTAATCCCGGCATGGAACACTAGACAGCGGTCAAGAATATCCTGAAGTACCTGAAAAGGACTAAGGATATGTTTCTCGTTTATGGAGGTGACGATGAGCTCGTCAGAAGGGTTACGTCGACGCTTAGCTTCGACACGGTCTGGATGACTCTAAGTCACAAACCGGATACGTGTATATTTTGAATGGTGGGGCGATGGTAGTGCGATTTGCAAGCAAAGCGTCGTGGCGGGATCTACATGTGAAGTGGAATACATGGCAGCCTCGGAGGCAAGACATGAAGCAATCTGGATGAAGGAGTTCATTCTTGACCTAGGAGTTATTCCTAATGCGTCGGGGCCGATGACACTCTTTCTCGTGACAACACCGGAGCCATTGCCCTTGCCAAGGAGCCAGTTTCACAAGAAGACCAGGCACATCAAGCGTCGCTTCAACTCCATTCGTGAAAATGTTCAAGATGGCGACATAGATATTTGCAAAGTGCATACGGATCTGAATGTCGCAAATCCATTGACTAAACCTCTTCCGCGAGCAAAACATGATCAACACCAGAACTCTATGGGTGTTCGATTCATCACAATGTAACTAGATTATTGACTCTAGTGCAAGTGGGAGACTGTTGGAAATATGCCCTAGAGGCAATAATAAAATGATTATTATATTTTCTTGTTCACGATAATTGTCTATTGTTCATGCTATAGTTGTGTTATCCGGAAATCGTAATACATGTGTGAATACATAGACCACAACATGTCCCTAGTGAGCCTCTAGTTGACTAGCTCGTTGATCAATGGATGGTTACGGTTTCACGACCATGGACATTTGATGTCATTGATAACGGGATCACATCATTGGGAGAATGATGTGATGGACAAGACCCAATCCTAAGCATAGCACAAGATCGTAGTTCGGTTAAATGCGCTAGAGCTTTTCTAATGTCAAGTATCATTTCCTTAGACCATGAGATCGTGCAACTCCCGGATACCGTAGGAGTGCTTTGGGTGTACCAAACATCACAACGTAACTGGGTGGCTATAAAGGTACACTACAGGTATCTTCAAAAGTGTCTGTTGGGTTGGCACGGATCGAGAATGGGATTTGTCACTCCGTATGACGGAGAGGTATCTCCGGGCCCTCTCGGTAATGCATCATCATAATGAGCTCAATGTGACCAAGTGGTTGGTCACGGGATCATGCATTATGGAACGAGTAAAGTGACTTGCCGAACGAGATTGAGCGAGGTATTGGGATACCGACGATCGAATCTCGGGCAAGTAACGCATCGATTGACAAAGGGAATTGTATACGGGATTGATTGAATCCTCGACATCGTGGTTCATCCGATGAGATCATCGAGGAGCATGTGGGAGCCAACATGGGTATCCAGATCCCGCTGTTGGTTATTGAGCGGAGAGTCGTCTCGGTCATGTCTGCGTGTCTCCCGAACCCGTAGGGTCTACACACTTAAGGTTCGGTGACGCTAGGGTTGTAGAGATATTAGTATGCGGTAACCCGAAAGTTGTTCGGAGTCCCGGATGAGATTCTGGACGTCACGAGGAGTTCCGGAATGGTCGGAGGTAAAGATTTGTATATAGGAAGTCCACTTTCGGCCACCGGGAAAGTTTCGGGGGTCACCGGTATTGTACCGGGACCACCGGAAGGGTCCCGGGGGTCCACCGGGTGGGTCCACCTATCCCGGAGGGCCCCATGGGCTGAAGTGGGAAGGGAACCAGCCCTTGGTGGGCTGGTGCGCCCCCCATGGGCCTCCCCCTGCGCCTAGGGTTGGAAACCCTGTGGGTGGGGGGCGCCCCACCTGACTTGGGGGGCAAGTCCCCTCCCTTTGCCCCCCCCCCCTTGAGATTGGATCTCTAGGGGGCCGGCGCCCCCCCAGGGCCCCTATATATAGAGGGAGGAGGGAGGGCTGCGCACCCAAGCCCCTGGCGCCTCCCTCTCCCCCCGTAACACCTCTCCCTCTCGCTGAGCTTGGCGAAGCCCTGCCGAGATCCCCGCTGCTTCCACCACCATGCCGTCGTGCTGCTGGGTCTCCATCAACCTCTCCTCCCCCTTGATGGATCAAGAAGGAGGAGACGTCTCTCCCAACCGTACGTGTGTTGAACGCGGAGGTGCCGTCCGTTCGGCGCTAGGATCATCGGTGATTTGGATCACGGCAGTGCGACTCCATCAACCCCATTCTCTTGAACGCTTCCGCTCGCGATCTACAAGAGTATGTAGATGCACTCCTCTCTCTCTCTCTCTCGTTGCTAGATGACTCCATAGATTGATCTTGGTGATGCGTAGAAAATTTTAAATTTCTGCTACGATCCCCAACACCATCGTCACCGGCATGACACCATGATCTCCATCATCTTGATCTATATCAATGTGTCGTCACATGGTTGTCTCGCCAACTATTGCTATCGCATAGCGATAAAGTAAAGCAATTATTTGGTGCTTGCATCTTATGCAATAAAGAGACAATCATAAGGTTTCTGCCAGTTGCCGATAACTTCAACAAAACATGATCATCTTATACAACAACTTATATCTTATCACATCTTGACCATATCACATCACAACATGCCCTGCAAAAACAAGTTAGACGTCCTCTACTTTGTTGTTGCAAGTTTTACGTGGCTGCTACGGGCTGAGCAAGAACCATTCTTACCTATGCATCAAAACCACAATGATAGTTTGTCAAGTTAGTGCTGTTTTAACCTTCTCAAGGACCGGGCATAGCCACACTCGGTTCAACTAAAGTTGGAGAAACTGACACCCGCTAGTCACCTGTGTGCAAAGCACGGCGGTAAAACCAGTCTCAGCGTAAGCGTCTGGCGTAATGTCGATCCGGGCCGCTTCATCCAAAAATACCGCCGAACCAAAGTATGACATGCTGGTAAGCAGTATGACTTGTATCGCCCACAACTCACTTGTGTTCTACTCGTGCAAATAACATCAACGCATAAAAGACCTAGGCTCAGATGCCACTGTTGGGGAACGTAGTAATTTCAAAATTTTCCTACGCACACGCAAGATCATGGTGATGCATAGCAACGAGAGGGGAGAGTGTTGTCCACGTACCCTCAAAGACCGAAAGCGTGGCGTTAACTGTATTTGTTGATGTAGTCATACGTCTTCACGATCCGACCGATCAAGTACCGAACGTCGGCACCTCCGGAGTTCAGCACATGTTCAGCCCGATGGCGTCCCTCGAACTCCGATCCAGCTGAGTGTTGAGGAGAGTTTCATCAAAGACGACGGCGTGGTGGACGATGATGATGTTCTACCGACGCAGGCTTCGCCTAAGCACCGCTTCTGATGTACCGAGGTGGACTATGGTGGAGGGGGGCACCGCACACGGCTAAAAGATCAAACGATCAATTGTTGTGTCTATGGGGTGCCCCCTGGCTACGTATATAAAGGAGTGGAGGAGGGGGGAAAGGGCCGGACCCTATGGCGTGCCCTGGAGGAGTCCTACTCCCACCGGAAGTAGGATTCCCCCCTTCCAAGTAGTAGGAGTAGGAGTCAAGGAAAGGGAGGAGAGAAGAGAAGGAAGGAAGGGGCGCCGCCCCTCCCCCTAGTCCAATTCAGACTAGTCAAGGGGGGGGGGGCGCACAGCCTGCTTCTCCCTCTCCCCTAAAGCCCAATAAGGCGCATATACTTCTTCCCCCGTATTCCCGTAACTCCCCGGTACTCCGAAAAATACCCGAACCACTCGGAACCTTTTCGATGTCCGAATATAGTCGTCCAATATATCAATCTTTACGTCTCGACCATTTCGAGACTCCTCGTCATGTCCCCGATCTCATCCGGGACTCCGAACTACCTTAGGTAAATCAAAACATATAAACTCATAATATAACTGTCATCGAAACTTTAAGCGTGCGGGCCCCTACGGGTTCGAGAAAAATGTAGACATGACCGAGACACGTCTCCGGTCAATAACCAATAGCGGAACCTGGATGCTCATATTGGCTCCCACATATTCTACGAAAATCTTTATCGGTCAAACCGCATAACAACATACGTTGTTCCCTTTGTCATCGGTATGTTACTTGCATGAGATTCGATCGTCGGTATCTCAATACCTAGTTCAATCTCGTTACCGACAAGTCTCTTTAGTCGTTCCGTAATACGTCATCCCGCAACTAACTCATTAGTTGCAATGCTTGCAATGCTTATAGTGATGTGCATTACCGAGTGGGCCCAGAGATACCTCTCTGACAATCGGAGTGACAAATCCTAATCTCGAAATACGCCAACCCAACAAGTACCTTCGGAGACACCTTTAGAGCACCTTTATAATCACCCGATTCGTTGTGACGTTTGGTAGCACAAAAAGTGTTCCTCCGGTATACGGGAGTTGCATAATCTCATAGTCATAGGAACATGTATAAGTCATGAAGAAAGCAATAGCAACATACTAAACGATCAAGTGCTAAGCTAACGGAATGGGTCAAGTCAATCACATCATTCTCCTAATGATGTGATCCCGTTAATCAAATGACAACTCATGTCTATGGTTATGAAACATAACCATCTTCGATTAACGAGCTAGTCAAGTAGAGGCATACTAGTGACACTCTGTTTGTCTATGTATTCACACATGTATTTTGTTTCCGGTTAATACAATTCTAGCATGAATAATAAACATTTATCATGATATAAGGAAATAAATAATAACTTTATTATTGCCTCTAGGGCATATTTCCTTCACTTTGGTCCAAGCTTACGCTTTTTGGGGATTGGCACATTGACTTTCGCCAAACAACCCCAAGTGCGCAAGTAAGAGAGTGTAGTTCTTTTCTTCTCCCATTGCTCATAGGGAGTAGTCTCATTATCCTTCGCGGGAACTTTATTCAAGACATGACATGATGTGAATACAGCCTCCCCCCACCATACCTTGGATAAACCCGATGTATCTAACATGGCGTTAGCCAAATCTGTTAGAGTACGGTTTTTCTGTTCGGCAACCCCATTTGACTAGGGGGAATAGGGAGGCGTCCTTTCATGAATAATACTATGCTCCGCACAGAATAAATCGAACTCACTAGAAAAGCACTCTCCACCACGATCAGACCGGACTCGTTTAATTTTCTTCTCAAGTTGGTTCTCAACTTCACCCTTATAGATTTTAAAGTAGCGTAGAGCATCATCCTTTGTGTTTAACAAATACACATAACAGAATCTAGTGGAATCATCAATCAAGGTCATGAAGTATTTCTTTCCACCTTTAGTCAACACACCATTCATCTCACAGAGATCCGAATGTATGAGCTCTAGTGGTGCTAGGTGTCTCTCCTTCGCAGGCTTATGAGGCTTACGAGGTTGCTTTGCTTGCACACACGCATGGCACTTAGAGCCTTTGGCTAAAGTGAAACTCGAGATTAGATTCATCTTAGCCAGCCGCGTCATACAACCGAAATTTATGTGACAAAGACGTGAATGCCAAACCTTACATTCGTTCACATTAGAATGAATTTGGTTCACCACTTTATTACAGAAATCCTCCAGGGAAAGGCGGAACAAACCACCACAATCATATCCTTTTCCAACAAATAGTCCATACCGAGATATGACTACTTTGTTAGACTCAAATACTAACTTAAACCCTTCTTTACATAGAAGGGAGCCACTAACGAGATTCTTCTTGATGGCGGGGACATGCTGCACGTTCTTTAGTTGCAAGATCTTTCCCGAAGTAAACTTCAGATCTACCGTGCCAACACCATGAACAGAAGCATGCGAGCCGTTCCCCATCAGGACGGAACAATCTCGTGTGACCTGGTAAGAAGAAAACAAAGACACATAAGCACACACATGAATATTGGCACGGTGTCAACCCACCAATCGGTGGACTGACAAGCTGAAAGTATGGTAAACAGATTACCATACCCTGATGCCGCATCATTGTTGCTCAGAGTCACATTGACAGACTTTGCATCCTGTCCTGGCTTCTTATACTTGTTTGGGCACTTGTTTGCCCAATGTTTCTCTGAACCACAAGTGAAGCAGCCATCTTTCTTCTTATCTTTCTTCTTACCCTCCTTCTTGAAGGTAGTATTCTGCTGGACAGAGTTCATTCCCTTGAACTTATGGAAGTTCTTCTGCACCACATTGGCGCTAGAAGAACCCTCTGCCCCTTTCACGTGTGAGTCCTTTGCTCGCGAGTTCCGCTCAACACGTATATAACCGAGGCCCTCCTGAACAGAGAAGTCACGTCTCAAGTGCTTGAGAGAAGTAACGGTTCCTCCATCCAGAGGGAGTTTTGCAATAATGCAACCCGCGACAAACTTGTCCGGTAACTCACACTTCAGAGCTCCAGCTCCTTAGCGATGCATTGTATCTCATGGGCCTGGTCCAATACAGAACGGTTATCAACCATTTTGTAATCATGGAACTGCTCCATAGCATACAACTCGCATCCAGCATCGGTTGCGCCGAATTTAGCTTCGAGCCCATCCCACAAATTCTTGGCAACGCGCATATGGAGATATGCGTCCACAAGCTTGTCTCCGATCACAGTAAGAACGGCTCCCAGAAAGATGGTGGTTGCCTCCCTAAACGCATTCTCCTGTTCAGGAGCAATCGCTACCGTGGGAGACACACCACTAACCCAGAACACGTTCATTGTTGTGAGCCACAAAGTGGTCCTCGTCTGTCAACGCTTAAAATGCGTTCCAGTAAACTTTTCCGGTTTTAGAGTAGCGGCGAAGCCATGAGTCGAAAAGTGCCTAAAATAAGGTTTTTGGATTGTTGGAAATATTAGCACTTTCTCGAATAATCTAATCCACGAGTAGACAGTAAACATGGCAAATACAGTATGCATCTCATACCGATACCTAAGCATGTGAGCACATACAGTACATAGAAACGAACCATCTATGAACAACATATATACGGCTAGCACATGAACGAGCAAATAGGGGATGAACGAGTCATACCTTCCGGTTGGCCAAGCCAACGCGGCGGCGGCGGCAGCAGCCTCGGCATCAGGTAAGGCCTTCTTCTTGGTGGCGGCGTCGTCAGCCATGGGGTCGATGAAGGGGAAGTAGTGGAAGCAGAGGCGGACGGAGACGGGGACGGATCGGGAGCAGCCGCGTCGAGACGCTCCCCAAAAACCTTATTGCCGTTCTCCCAGGCAGGATCTCGAACGACGGGGTTCCGGAGGCACCTGCTCTCCCGACAAACCGTGCACGCGGTCGTCGGGATGGGATCGCCAGAGGCAGCACAGAGAGAGGAACAGTAGATGACGGCTAGAGTTTTACGAGAGGGAGTGAGTGAACTGAGTTAGGGTTCACTCTAGTGGCCAGCGCCTTCTTATATAGGCCGTCAGGTAGATGGGCCTGGGCCAGGCCCACGACCGAGTCCGCGAACAACCCATAGTTAAGCGACTCGTTAATTAATACGAGATTAATTAACCATTCTTGACCGGCAAAAATAAGCTTCGGCTCGTTCCCGCAACCCGCGGCGCGCACGTCGTGACGAGGCGAGGCGAGGCGGGCGGCGGAGGAGGAGCGCGCGTGTACAGCTCCTATTCCCAAGCTCTCAATAGCAAGTGGTAGAGCAGCCCTTATAAAGAGGTCTCACTCTTCTTACTGTAGCAGTATGGGACTAGACTTCCCACACTTCCCATCACTTGCCGTACACATGCATGGGCCTTAGAGATTAACTAGGGATTATTGTCTTATATGGGCCTAAGCCCATCCATAATCCATCAGTAAGCACCCTGAGGAACTCGAAAGCAAAGATCCACAGTAACGAGCAACGAAACTTGCAGATGACGCACAAAAGTACACAAATAAATAAAGTAGTACAATGATACGAGATAAATCATGTCATGACATAATATGCACAATATCACGATCCAAGGTCAACAGTTTACAGCAAGTCAACAACTAACAGGCAAAAGGTTACACATGAACAAGCAGCTAAACGCTTCTTAGATCCATTGACATGCATTGCATGTTGAGTGAAGATCGAAGCTACCGTCAGGGGACATCAACATATCGATGAAGTTTCACGAGCGCTTGGCCCGTTTTGAACGCCGCATGGGTTGTGAAGGATTCGGATTCTGAATCAGAATGGTGATACAGGCTATGTTAATGGCTGTATATGTTTTGCAATGAGCCAGTCAGTATTGGAGCTAGAGAGGAGCATTACCTTTGCGAAACCTGGAGGAAACGATGGTCCACCTGTTGGCTCGTCTTGAGAGTTTTTACTAACAGGCGTTTTTTTGTGCATTTGTTGACCTTGCAAGTCACCAGTTGGTGCTGTCTTATGTATAGCGCTAACTGCGCTCTTCATATTCGCCAAATCTTCCTGCATCTTTCTCTGGCTTTCTTCCATTGCCATCATTTTTTCCTTCAACGCCGACGCCTCGTCTTCAGCTCTGCGTTTAGCCTCCATGGCTTCCTTGAAGGATGCTTGCAGGACTGCCTTCCCTCGTGGGACCTTCGAGGAGGAGTCATGTGCAGCAGAATCACCTCCTGAACTCTCTACCTGCCTACGAAGTCGTGCCTGCACATGCAACGGAACTTCAGCTCTTATGTGCACGGTCCACAAAACAAATTCATTTAGTAAGTTTATTTTCTTGTGTCTCACAATGGCATCAGCTGTTGCCTTCTTCATAGGTTTCCCATTCTTGGGTGTATGAGTCATTATGAACAAATCCTCAACACTAGGCCCATCCTTGTTAGGCCGTTTTGCTTCTCGCACACAAATTAGCACAATAAATCCATCATCGATCGCGAAAGCAACAGAAGCAACTTTGAATTACCTCCTCCTCGATTATCCTTGCAAAGCTCTTTGTTCCTGCAGTATGATGAGCGACCACATTTGACTGACAAGCTTTACTGCGAGCACTTGCGGCCTGAGATCAGAGAGAAATATAACAATAATTCAACAAGCCTAAAACTTGCAAATCAAGCTCAGCCACACACGAAAGTATAATTTCCAGTAATACCTTCGCCTTTTCAGTACTCCAATATGCAACTAGAAATTGCCACTGTTCTTTGAGAACACGAGGATTTCGATCAGCAAGGCGTTCCTCTTCCGTCTCATGAGTATCGTAGTGTTGTAGTTTCAAGAAAGATTTCCAACTCCTCCACCTCTTTCCTAAGGACTTCATGATCCATAACTCACCAACTGGAGCAATGTCAAATTTGAGCTACACCAATAAACAAAGGCTATTAAAGAAGTACAGCCACACACAAAAAAACAGCAATATTTATTTATACCTTGACAATATGCCAGATTATATTCTTGTTTTTCTCCGGAACACACCTCCAATCATGATATGTTAGCGGTGCCAATACGCCATCTCGTGCTATTGCACACAAAAAGTTACTTAGGGTGCCTGCTGCTTTTCCAACAGGTTCACCTGAAGTGTTCAATGAAACAGGTATGCGCACACCCTTAGGCAAGGTCCACACCTCAAGACTGAGTTTCAGACCACAACGGAGACGTCTGTGGTTTCTTTTGGTACCTGCTTGAAAAAAAAATCAGATATACGAACAACCAAAATAACTGTAGGAGTATCTGAATTGTATGCATGATCTGACACTATCTGGCTTGAAAATGGTAAATTGCCTAGAGTCCTATAACTTATCATATAATTATAAATGATAAAGAAGGTCTGGCCCAAATGGTTCAGTCAACGAAAAAGAGGGAACTAGTCTGGTTAAGACAGTCAGATACTTCTCACATGATACCTAATTTGAACTGGCCTAAACCTAGTAAAACTACTCAGTTTTGAGCTCATTTGTCTATGCATGACCAGTCCAAGAAAACAAATTGTATCCTGCTGTGATATATAAGGTTTTGGGAGCCTGGCTGGAGTTGAACACAGCAGCACATGCCCCCCTACCTCCTTCCCTGTAAAGCATCGAAAGGCATCACTTTCAAAATTCTAATATTTTGAGTTTTGAGATCCAAAGGCATGATTCGTAATTCCTTATGTCTGAGATATGTTAAATCTCATTCTTCTGTTTTTTCTGTTCACTTTCCATCCTTTTCTCTCTCCAAAGGCATCACTTTTCTTTTGAGATGTGTTAAATCCAAAGAGACCCTAAATATATTGTTTAAATTCTGCAATTTGACTTTGGACACACAAGTCCAGAAGTTAGCCACTAGCCAGTGAGCCAAGAACCCAAAGTTTCATTATGACCTGAAACTGAACTCTGATCCTCCAGCACAACTGATTACACCGAACAGCATAGTTACTCTATTACAAGCACTGCCATTGCTCAGCTGCCCTTGTTATGCAGCTTACTTTTAGGGGCTGCTATTATTTATCTGGAGAACGTGAAAGTACATGTTCATGGTCTAAAAATCGAAGAGTACAAATAAGGAAATAAATAGCATTTGGAAATTAAACTGGGTTCAGATAAAATCACGTCCTTATTATCTTTCCTATTTACACTACCTCTCAACAACAGATCAAACACCTGGTGTCCTGTCATGTACTCCCTCCATAAACTAATCTAAGAGCGTTTAGATCACTAAAATAGTGATCTAAACGCTCTTAATTAGTTTACAGAGGGAGTAGAAAGAACAATGTTTAACGTCCCAAGTTCCTCTCATAGCAAACCCTTCGATGTGATGGATCCACTCAAACTTGGATAAAATTGCCATTCTGGCATGACTAAGCATTAACAAAATGTAAGAAAAGGTAACATTGAGTTCATCAGCTATATAATCTTACTGATTTCATAACTCTATTTATCATTGCTGTAATATTATTGCTTATATTTATGTTCCCTAAAAAGGATCCCTCTTTAGAAGGAGGTTAATTCTGCACTATGGCACACACAGGATAATATGAGTGAAGGGCGAGGCGCAAATTACCAACATTCTGGAGAGTCAGGCTACAAGGGTCGTCTCCTTCTGAATCAGTTAAATCATGAAGGCTTCCCTCGCCATAGTTTGCCTGGGACATGGTATGCTCAAACAATGAATTAGATCTCAGCTCTGGAAGGGCCTTCCTAACCTCAGAGGGGATGTAATTACGTGCAAACTGCTCGGGATCAGACAAGTTGAGATCTGAATTGGAAGTTGGTGTAGTTAAATGAGGGCTGTCTAACTTGTTAGAGCTTGGTTCATGCATCTCACGCGGAGGGGATGGACTAGGCTTTAAATTGTTGATGATTCTATTAATATCTGGAGAGTCCGATAAACTCTGTTCTGGTGAACCAGCATGCTGCCAATCAGGATCACTTTCTGTTGGTTCACTCTGTTCTGGAGAGCCAGCATGCTGTGAATCAGAATCATTTTCTGTTGGTTCACTGACTCTGACGGTGGCTGGTATGTGGCTAATCGAAGTTCCTTCTTGACTCTCAAGAAACTCATTTTGAACAGGTTCTTGGTCTATGGAAGCAGGTGAATCTTTCACCAAACGTTTGCTGCGCCTAAGTTGAAGACCTGGATTGGACGCAGCTGTCAAACCCTTCTTTTTTTGCTTGGGGGTTCTGCAACTGAAAGATTTTGATTGTTCCTTTTCTACATGGATCACTTGATTTTCCGGTTCCATATGAACCGCTGAATCAGATTGTTGTCTTTGCACCTGTTTTATAGGGTCATTTGCTTCATGCACCTTCCTCCTCTCTGCAAATGCAGCATCACTGCAAGCTGCGTACCCGACTCTCGTTCCATTGCTGTCCCTTGTAATTATCTCGTCGGCCGCTTGAGTGCATAATTCTTCTGTATGATTTACCTGGCTGACACACTGTTGTTGCTTTTCCTGGACATGAATCACCCCATCTGCATCCTCTGCATGAGCCTTCTCTGTACATATTGCACGACAAGAAGGCTGTTTTTGTGCCTGTTGTATGGTCTGATCGGGAGTGAGCAGCTGCCTCTTTTCTATATTTACAGTTTGGGGGGCAGTAGATCGCCCAGTTCTGCAATTTATATGCGTTGTGGAAGAGTGAACTTGCGCCTGATGGCGTTCATGATTTTGAGGCTCTTCATGTCTCCTTTCGGGACTAACAATTCCAGGGCCAACTGGACGCATGCTTGTCCGCTTAGTAAAAATTCCATTAACATCATGTACCTCCCCTCTCTCAATCGTAGAACCAGGATTATCCAGATCTGCCTGCTCTGGGATAAGCTGATTTGGATGATTTGTTTGTACCTGTTCCATACAATTTGGCTGATTATCAGGCTCTGTCCACAAAAGTCCTGCACGAATCCCCAAATTAGGATGTTCTTGCCGCACCTGCATTGCATAGAGGCACGAAAAAAGTACACTATTAGATACAAAAGTGTAGCATACTTGTAATAACAATGATAATATGCTTCAATGTAATGAGCTCATACTAAGAAAACTTGGCTCAAATTAAGCTGGTAATCATGAAAAAACAATTTTGTTTAGTTCAGACTACATCCATTCTTGACTCTCACACACAAGCTGGGTGCCGAGCATCAGAAACACATCACACTCTTCAGCAACACTTTCTCCACTCACAGTGCATCACTTTACCCCCATCTCATTCATACACAGGGGCATAACCATAAGGAAGGACTCGACATTTCAATTGATATGAAGTAAAACAGCTTTGTTAGATTGACCCTAGTTACATATTGTAGTGTGGAAAACTGGAAATAGATTTACTGTTCTCAATAAACAAATTAAACAAATCGTCTATCAGTTTGGTGAACACATATCAACGTTCGGTAAAAATGCAAAATTGTTTAACACTAGGAACAAATTTCCACCTTTCTCAAGCGAAGGCATACTAGCAATTGAACTACGCCTGATACTAGCATACCTGCTGGGCTTGGAGGATGGGTGGGGCCGAGGGGTCGCCGAGTGGCAGCACGGGCACGGCGCCCTCCGCCGTGGCGGACGAGAGGAGGTAATGCCGGAGCCGCGCGGTGTCGATCGCGAGCTCGGCGCCGCAGACCGGGCAGGCGCAGCGCGCCAGCCCGACGGGCACGCTCAGGAGCGCGCCGCAGGAGCCGCAGGGCAGCCGCGCGCCCCGGACGTCGGCGGCCGCGCGGGGCAGGGGCAGCGCCTTCCGCCGCGGCGGCGGCGGCGGCATGAGCTCCGGCGGGAGCGACTGCGGCGTGGCGCAGTCCGGGCAGATGAACTCCGTCAGGCCCGGGTCCACCTCCAGCGTCTCGCCGCACCCCGCGCACTGCACCTCCAAACCCTCCGGCGAGTCCTGCCGCGGCGGCGCCATGGCTGCTCGACGGCGACGGCGACGGCGAGTTTCGCGTTCGACGGCGACGGCGACGGCGAGTTTCGCGTTCGACGGCGGCGCTCTGGGGGCAAAACTGTTGCAGTGTGCGCTTTCTCTCTAGGGACACTCTCCGCCTAGGTTTTGCTCCCCGCCCGAGCAAAATAGACCCCTTTTTTTTTCTTTCTCTAGAGACACAGAGAGTGAAATAAAAACCGACGTTGTGTTCAGTGTTGAAGAATTTCCTAAGCAATGGGCAGGAAACACTTGGGATGCGTTTGGTTCACATATTTGTTTTAGGGCATTTTGCATACTTATCTCAGATGAGCCTGATTGGACAAATGCAAACTAAAAAATACCTTCTGTGTGTGAACGCGGTTGTTCTGGTCGCGAGCACAGGTGCTCGCGTTATCAGGACAACTCAATAGGGCTTCGAGATTTGTCTCTCGCTAGCTGTTCCTTCCTTTTTAATTCACGGGAGGAAAGAATACCGTATAGGTCTGCGGTGTACGAACCGCCGGTGACGGAGGCCGCGGTTGGGGCCGTGACGGGAGATTCCCTGAGCCGTGGCTCGGTTCTGCGTTCTACTCCCGATCCGTGGCTCAGGTAATGGATCTCCGGTAGGGGGCGGTGGACAGCGTAGTAAATGTCGAGTCAGATGGAAGAAGGAGCTCTCTCCCACCCGTGGCCACGTTATCCTGCAGCGCCATTGACGCCCGCCGAGGTCTGCGGCGGAAGGAAAACGCGGTGGCGAGTCCTCGATGGAGTTCCTCATGCAACCGATTAGGAGGTAAACCAAATCCCTCAGCCCCCGTCCCCCCCCCCACCCCACCACCACCACCCCCGCCCCTCCCCGTCTCAAGAGAGTTCCTATTGGTGGATATGTGCCTCTCATCCATGGATTTGGTGGACTGCAGGACCGCGGTGATGGAGGAGGTGAACGACAACGGGCTACCAATGGAGCCTCTGCTCTACCCAGCTGTGGCGACAGGAGTCGAAGAGCTGCCCCCAATGGCCACAGGTAGTGTTGTGAAGGCGGTTTGTCGGCGGATGTGACAACAAGGCAGAGGGTTGATGAACTGAACATAAGCATCCGAAAGCAATCCATAGGTCAAATTGATCCAAAAACTCCCTGGCCGACTCGCAGTAATCTATTGGCTAATGGTGTTTGTCCACTTTGAAGTATACTATGCAAATGCCACATTCTGACTTGTGTGTAGTCAGCCCAGTTTAGCAGTAGGCTGTATATGAATTTTTTTGGAGAAAGAAGATGCTCTGAAATTGGAGTAATTGTATACAACATTTTGGAAAACGCTTGTGTGCTTCCCTCATAGGCAGTACTTTGCAAACTAGCAGGGACAGATGGTTAATATAAAGCATAGCAGTGTTGGTATTTGTTTATGGATACTAGATTCTAATAGTAGGGGATGGATAGCAGAATTGAGCTGGGAACTAGTAGTTCGAAAATTAGATCATGGAATACAGGGAAAGTAAGAATATAAGTTAGAGCATGGACTAAAAGGCGGGCTTGTTTGACATGATAAATAAAAATTGGTCATTTATGGAACACGAATATAATTTGAATTTGGTAAACATGTCATGTTGGCAGCCTTAACCTGGGTGCCTACCAGTAGGTGTACTAGGATAACAAAAAGGCAAAGCAATCCTGGATCAGGATACCACAATCTCGTTGGGAAGGTTTCTGATATGCAGCTTGAGGGGGACAAAAAAATACTAGGGATCGTGGATTGTGGATAAAGCGAATGAGTATGAGATCGAAATGTTGAAAACTCTGGATGTAGGCATAAGAGGATATCATCGACTTCATTCCGGTACACATACAAGCTGTGACATATTGATCTATCAAAAATGCAGGGTCAGAATTGGAGTTGCTGCTCCTGGGAGGGCGCCTTGCCCTGGGCGACCCAGCTCCCTTGAGAAGGCAATAAGGGGGTTTGCTGACAAGCCAGGCAGCATTGTAATCGTGCCAGCATTGGGGACAAGCTTCGATACACTTGGGGAGGCCTATGATTTTTACAATCTCTACTCATGGGAGAAGGGATTTGGAATAAGGTACGGGAAGAGTAGGCTGAATGTGGAGAGAACAAAATGCATGCAGGAAATCGTCTGTGGATGTGCAGTATGTATTTGTAACCTCCTGGATTATTTCATAAAATTGGTCTGCTTCTTGAGTCTGTGAAACCTGATTTTTGCATTTGCTTTTATGATTGGAGTTTTGCAGGGCAAAGCAGGGGTGGAGAATACTAGATCGTGCCGATGCGAATGCCCAGCATTAGTAAGGTTGCTCCGTTCATAGGACAATGGTTGGTACATATCTGAACATCGTGAACAGCACAATCATTCGCTATCTCCAACATATGGGCAGACAATTCACTGGTCGTCCCACAAGCACATTGATGCCTATAGCAGAGACTTGGTGGAGCAGTTACGACAGAAAAATGTGAATTTAGCCAAAGTACACAGTATAATTGGGAGCTTTTTTGGTTCAATGGAAAAGGTGCCTTTCACAAAAAGGGCTCTGAAAAATTTGTGTGATAAAATCAGTAGAGAGCAGACAGAGGATGATGTGAGGAAAACGATGGAGGTTTTTGCAGATCTGGGTTCAAGAGATCCACACTTCACGTATCGTGTCCAGGCGGACCAGGATGGGCGGATAACGACTTTTATGTGGGCAAATGGGAGTAGCAGGCTGCAGTACACATTCTTTGGAGATGTTGTTACCTTCGATACGACATATAGAACAAACATGTACAACATGCCATTTGGTCTGTTCGTAGGTGTGAATAATCATTTCCAGAGCATCATCCTAGCTGGGGTTTTGGTCCGTGATGAGAAGGTCGAGACATTTGAGTGGGTTTTTACAGAATTTGTTAGGATGATGGGCGGAAGTGCACCAAAAACCATTCTGACAGGTGTGAATCCATACTGTACATACTCTGTGTGTGAAAAATGTTTGTATTGATGTTACGAAAGCATGGTTGTCTAATATAATTTGGTGCTGTTGTGCAGATCAAAACCGAGCGATGGAGGTCGCCATTAAAAATGTGATGCCTCAAACGGCACACCGATGGTGCAAGTGGCATGGGCTGAAGAAGGCGAAGGAATCACTCGGCTCGTTGTACACCAAGAAGAGCGAGTTCAGGGCAGAGTTCCACAAGGTAGTAAATCACATGCTTACAATCGATGAATTTGAGGAAGGTTGGAAGATATTGGTGGAGAAATACAATCTGAAGACACATGACTACATGACACAACTGTATGACATAAGACACAAGTGGGCGAAGCCATATTTTGAAGGTGTTTTCTGTGCTAAGATGACCAGTACCCAATGCAGCGAAAGTGCGAATCACATGCTGAAGAACTATGTCCCGCCTGGTTGTCCAATGCATTTGTTTGTGAAGAAATACATGAGAATTCAGTTTGACAGGGAAGCTGAGGAGAACTACGAGGAGAAGCGGACACGAATAGTAAGATCTTTTTCATAATTTGGCACCATATGTGCAGTAGTAATTTTTGGTCACTAATTTGGTGCATCTAACATTTCAGGGCAGACCACTG
Organism: Aegilops bicornis; assembly: GCA_021605145.1. Taxonomy (NCBI): domain Eukaryota; kingdom Viridiplantae; phylum Streptophyta; class Magnoliopsida; order Poales; family Poaceae; genus Aegilops; species Aegilops bicornis. Next base: position 720,200,843 of record CM038670.1, on the reverse strand, counting down.
TACAAAGAAAACTTAGCTATTGAGAGACATGCCGACAAGATATACACACGAGCTATGTTTGAGCAGTTTGGGCATATTCTCTATGAGTGCGGCGCATACCAAGTGGAGGATCTCGAGAAAGGGAAACTGTATCTTGCAATTCATACGGAAGCCGCACGGAGAAAAAAATGGTGTAGGGTATCATATAAGGTAATGTTCTTGAAGGAGGTGAGGAATTTGACTGCGAGTGCGGGCAATTTTCACACATGGGGCTCCTTTGCAGCCATGTTCTGAAGGTATGGTTTCTGAAAAAATGAAGAATACGCTTTTTGAGATGTGTATACACTATGGCAGGCTGTGATGCACTAAATGAGCATTTTGAAAAATGCAGGTGCTGGATTTCATCCGTATTACCGAAATACCATAGAAGCACATTGTCAAACGGTGGACCAGGGACGCGCGTGACGTATTACCAGCTCACCTTACTCAATATCAGAGAGATAATGCACATAAAAATCCATTCAGCTTCAGACATTTTAATATGTATATGCATGCCATGGAGTTGGTGCGGATGGGTGATGCAAGTGTCGAAGCATATGAGAAATTCATGGTTCTCATTAAGAACTGCATGGTGGAAATGCAACCATTTGCAGAAATTAGGGATGGGCTGGGTTTGGAGGACAGGATAGCTGAACATGGAGATGTTGTTAATCAACTACCAGTACGAACACCTCTTGCTGCGCAAGTGGCGGTGCATTTATGGCTACGGCGAATCATGATGCTACTTCTGCAAATGAGAGTGGCAACAGACTCGCTGGTTTTTGGCGCCAAAGAAGAGGAAAGAAATGGGGCGCCCAACCACCAGCCGTGAGAAGGCACCGCACGAGGGGCTTAGCAAATGGACAAGGTTCTGCAGCATATGTCGGTAGTAGGGGCACAAGAGGACTACGTGCCCGGACATGGGTGATGCCCCGAAGCCTGTTCGCAAGCCAGCGAGGTGCAAAAATTGTGGAATCGAAGGGCACAGGCGAAACAACTGCCACAAAGTGGGTGATCTGCGGATGATTGGGCTGTGAGCAATTGCATGTGTGCGTTGGTAGTTCCATCACTAGAACTATTTGTTTAGACTATGAACCTGTAGAACTTCATGTGTGCGTTGATAGTTCCATCACTAGAACTTCTTTATTTCCATGCTTGCTGGGTTTATTCAGCTGCTGTTTGGCCAACTATGTATAATCTGAAGCTACTGTATGCTACAAATGGTTTGGAACTTTGCGTATGAGGGCTCGTCGGTAGAACTTCTCTATTGTCATGATTTCTGAATTTTGTGCCACAATGGAGCTTCTGGACTGTCATGATTTTCTGAATTTTGTTTCAATGTGATGATGCATTATGGAATTTTGATTACTGTGAAACATGTCTTGGCTTCTGAATTATGTTCCACAGTAGAACTCATGTACTGTAATGATTTCTGGATTATGTTGCAATGTGAGGATGCATTATGGAAATTGGATGACTGTGAAAACGAGTCTTGGTTTCTGAATTTTTGGTGTCTGTATTTCTGAATGACAGGTGCGTGCTCTCTGGGATGCCGCACGCCCATTGTTGTGGTAATCCCTTTCAAATTTCAAAGTCTGTGAGCGGGAAGACGAGCAGCAGCAAGGAGATAAGGAGCGGAGTAGACTGCCTGGGCTAAGCCATTCCTCTGTACTGGTAAAACAGAGACTGACCATTAGAAGGCAGCTCTCGCCATGGCTCCAACCATTCTATCTCTCTCATTGTCTGGGCTTGCAAAATCAGATTCAAGTGACGAGGTGGATGGGGTATCCACAAAGGTTAGTTTCTCCTTGATCTAATCTAAGTTTAGCAAGCTTTGGAAGGAAGCTATTTCTAACACTACGCTAGATTAAGTGCAGAGTAGAATGAGCGAGAGGGAAGGGGATGAATGAATCGTGATGGGTAAGGTATGAAGCGGCGCAGCAGCCGGCGTTGGCCCAGAATCGGCGTGAAAATGGCCCACCCCGTTTGCGTACATCTGAGCCAGAGCCCAGGTGACTCATGCTGGAAATATGCCCTAGAGGCAATAATAAATTAGTTATTATTATATTTCCTTGTTCATGATAATCGTTTATTATCCATGCTATAATTGTATTGATAGGAAACTCAGATACATGTGTGGGTACATAGACAACACCATGTCCCTAGTAAGCCTCTAGTTGACTAGCTCGTTGATCAATAGATGGTTACGGTTTCACGACCATGGACATTGGATGTCGTTGATAACGGATCACATCATTAGGAGAATGATGTGATGGACAAGACCCAATCCTAAGCCTAGCACAAAGATCGTGTAGTTCGTATGCTAAAGATTTTCTAATGTCAAGTATCATTTCCTTAGACCATGAGATTGTGCAACTCCCGGATACCGTAGGAATGCTTTGGGTGTACCAAACGTCACAACGTAACTAGGTGGCTATAAAGGTGCACTACGGGTATCTCCGAAAGTGTCTGTTGGGTTGGCACGAATCGAGACTGGGATTTGTCACTCCGTGTGACGGAGAGGTATCTCTGGGCCCACTCGGTAGGACATCATCATAATGGGCACAATGTGACCAAGGGGTTGATCGCAGGATGATGTGTTACAGAATGAATAAAGAGACTTGCCGGTAACGAGATTGAACAAGGTATCGGCATGCCGACGATCGAATCTCGGGCAAGTACAATACCGCTAGACAAAGGGAATTGTATACGGGATTGATTGAATCCTCGACATCGTGGTTCATCCGATGAGATCATTGTGGAACATGTGGGAACCAACATGGGTATCCAGATCCCGTTGTTGGTTATTGACCGGAGAGTTGTCTCGGTCATGTTCAAGATGGTTCCCGAACCCGTAGGGTCTACACACTTAAGGTTCGATGACGCTAGGGTTATAGGGAATAGATATACGTGGTTACCGAATGTTTTTAGGAGTCCCGGATGAGATCCCGGACGTCACGAGGAGTTCCGGAATGGTCTGGAGGTAAAGATTTATATATGGGAAGTCCTGTTTTGGTCACCGGAAAAGTTTCGGGTGCTATCGGTAATGTACCGGGACCACCGGGAGGGTCCCGGGGGTCCACCAAGTGGGGCCACCAGCCCCAGAGGGCTGCATGGGCCAAGTGTGGGAGGGGACCAGCCCCAGGTGGGCTGGTGCGCCCCACCAGGCCCAAGGCGCCTAGGGTTTGGGGGGGCGCCCACCTTGCACGGGGGCAAGTTTCCCCCTCTCCCTCCCTTGGCCGCACCCTAGATGGGATCTAGGGGCTGCCGCACCCCTTGGGGTGGGAACCCTAGAGGGGGCGCAGCCCCCTCCCTCTACCCTATATATAGTTGAGGTCTTTGGGGCTGCCAACACATGAGTTTTGAACTCTCCCTGGCGCAGCCCTACCTCTGTTTCTCCTCATCTCTCGCGGTGCTTGGCGAAGCCCTACTGGAATACCACGCTCCTCCATCACCACCATGCTGTTGTGCTGCTGCTGGACGGAGTCTTCCCCAACCTCTCCCTCTCTCCTTGCTGGATCAAGGCATGGGAGACGTCACCGGGCTGCACGTGTGTTGAACGCGGAGGTGCCGTCCGTTCGGCACTAGGATCTCCGGTGATTTGGATCACAACGAGTACGACTCCTTCAACCCCGTTCTCTTGAACACTTCCGCTTAGCGATCTACAAGGGTATGCAGATGCACTCTCCTTCCCCTCATTGCTAGATTACTCCATAGATTGATCTTGATGTTGCGTAGAAAATTTTGAATTTCTGCTACGTTACCCAACAGTGGTATGAGAGCTAGGTCTATGCGTAGTTTCTATGCACGAGTAGAACACAAGTTGTTGTGGGCGTTGATTTTGTTCAATTTGCTTACCGTTTTTTTTTGACAGAAAGACTGTAAGGGAACCCCTTACAGTATAATTGGCGCAACAATCCCAAATTGCAAGTACCATGCCTTGAACCTGGGTGGGTGGGAAGGCATCAGCCCCTTCCCACCACTAGGCTATGCCTTAGTCTGCTCAATTTGCTTACCGTTACTAGTCTTATCTTGATTCGGCGGCATTGTGGGATGAAGCGGCCCGGACCGACCTTACACGTACTCTTACGTGAGACAGGTTCCACCGACTGACATGCACTTGTTGCATAAGGTGGCTAGCAGGTGCCAGTCTCTCCCACTTTAGTCGGATCGGATTCGATGAGAAGGGTAAATAGCAATTGGCATATCACGTTGTGGCTTTTGTGTAGGTAAGAAACGTTCTTGCTAGAAACCCATAGCAGCCACGTAAAACATGCAAACAACAATTAGATGACGTCTAACTTGTTTTTGCAGGGTATGCTATGTGATGTGATATGGCCAAAAGAATGTGATGAATGATATGTTATGTATGAGATTGATCATGTTCTTGTAATAGGAATCACGACTTGCATGTCGATGAGTATGTCAACCGGCAGGAGCCATAGGAGTTGTCTTAATTTATTGTATGACATGCGTGTCATTGAACAATGTCATGTAATTACTTTACTTTATTGCTAAACCGTTAGCCATAGTAGTAGAAGTAATAGTTAGCGAGACAACTTCATGGAGACACGATGATGGAGATCATGGTGTCATGCCGGTGACGATGATGATCATGGAGCCCCGAAGATGGAGATCAAAGGAGCAAAATGATATTGGCCATATCATGTCACTTTTTGATTGCATGTGATGTTTATCATGTTTATGCCTCTTATTTGCTTAGAACGACGGTAGTAAATAAGATGATCCCTCATAATAATTTCAAGAAAGTGTTCCCCCTAACTGTGCATCATTGCGAAAGTTTGTTGTTTCGAAGCACCACGTGATGATCGGGTGTGATAGATTCTAACATTCACATACAACGGGTGTAAGCCAGATTTACACACGCGAAACACTTAGGTTGACTTGACGAGCCTAGCATGTACAGACATGGCCTCGGAACACAAGAAGACCGAAAGGTCGAGCATGAGTCGTATGGTAGATACGATCAGCATGAAGATGTTCACCAATGATGACTAGTCCGTCTCACGTGATGATCGGACACGGCCTAGTTGACTCGGATCATGTAATCACTTAGATGACTAGAGGGATGTCTATCTCGAGTGGGAGTTCATAAGATGAACTTAATTATCCTGAACATAGTCAAAAGGTTTTTGCAAATTATGTCGTAGCTCGCGCTTTAGTTCTACTGCTTTAGATATGTTCCTAGAGAAAATTTAGTTGAAAGTTGATAGTAGCAATTATGCGGATCGGGTCCGTAAATCGAGGATTGTCCTCGTTGCTTCCTAGAAGGCTTATGTCCTTAATGCACCACTCGGTGTCGAACCTCGAACGTCGTCTGTGGATGTTGCGAACATCCGACATACACGCTTTTGATAACTACGTGATAGTTCGGTTAAATGGTTTAGAGTTGAGGCACCAAAGACGATTTCAAACGTCATGAACATATGAGATGTTTCGAGGGCTGAAATTGGGATTTCGTGCTCGTGCCCACGCCAAGAGGTATAAGACCTCCGACGAGCTTCTTGGCCTACAAACTAAGGGAGAAAAGCTCAATCGTTGAGCTTGTACTCAGATTGTCTGGGTACAACAATCACTTGAATCGAGTGGGAGTTAATCTTCCGATGAGATAGTGATGTTTCTCCAAAGTCATTGCCACCAAGCTACTAGAGCTTCGTGATGAACTATAACATATCGTGATAGATATGATGATCCTTGAAGTATTCGCGATGTTTGACGCCGTGAAAGTAGAAGTCAAGTAGGAGCACCAATTGTTGATGGTTAGTAAAACCACTAGTTTCAAGAAGGGCAAGGGCAAGAAGGGATACTTCATGAAACAGCAAATCAGCTGCCGCTCTAGTGAAGAAACTCAAGATTGAACCCAAACCCGAGACTAAGTGCTTCTATGATAAGGGGAACAGCCACTGGAGCAGAATTACCCTAGATACTTGGTAGATGAGAAGGCTGGCAAGGTCGATAGAAGTATATTGGATATACATTATGTTAATGTGTACTTTACTAGTACTCCTAGTAGCACCAGGGTATGAGATACCAGTTCGGTTGCTAAGTGTTAGTAACTCGAAATAAAAGCTACGAAATAAACGGAGACTAGCTAAAGGTGAGCTAACGATATGTGTTGGAAGTATTTCCAAGGTTGATGTGATCAAGCATCACACGCTCCCTCTACCATCAAGATTGGTGTTAAACCTAAATAATTGTTATTTGGTGTTTGCGTTGAGCATAGACATGATTGGATTATGTCTATCGCAATACGGTTATTCATTTAAGGAGAATAATGGTTACTCTGTTTATTTGAATAATACCTTCAATGGTCTTGCACCTAAAATGAATGGTTTATTAAATCTTGATCGTAGTGATACACATGTTCATGCCAAAAGATATAAGATAGTAATGATAGTACCACCTACTTGTGGCACCTTTGCCATGTAAGTCATATTGGTATAAAAGCGTATGAAGAAGCTCCATGTTGATGGATCTTTGGACTCACTCGTTTTGAAAAGTTTGAGACATGCGAACCATGTCTATTGGTGTATATGCATGAAGAAACTCCATGCAGATGGACCGTTTGGACTCACTTGATTTTGAATCACTTGAGACATGCAAATCATACCATATGGGCAAGATGACTAAAAGCCTGCTTTCAGTGAAATGGAACAAGAAAGCAACTTGTTGGAAGTAATACATTTTGATGTGTGCAGTCCAATGAGTGTGAGGCATGCAATGGATATCGTTATGTTCTTACTTCACGGATGATTTGAGTAGATATCGAGTATATTTACTTGATGAAACACAAGTTTGAATTATTGAATGGTTCAAGTAATTTCAGAGTGAAGTTGAAGATCTTCGTGACAAGAGGATAAAATGTCTATGATATGATCATAGAGATGAATATCTGAGTTACGAGTTTTGGCACGCAATTAAGACATTGTGGAAATTGTTTCACAATTAATACCGCTGGAACACCATAGTGTGATGGTGTGTCCGAACATCATAGTTGCACCCTATTGGATATGGTGCGTACCATGATGTCTCTTATCAAATTACCACTATCGTTCATGGGTTAGGCATTAGAGACAACCGCACTCACTTTAAATAGGGCACCACATAATTCCGTTGAGATGACACCGTATGAACTATGGTTTGGAGAAACCTAAGCTGTCGTTTCTTGAAAGCTTGGGGCTGCGACGCTTATGTGAGAAGTTTCATCCTGATAAGCTCGAACCCAAAGCGGATAAATACATCTTCATAGGACACCCAAAACAGTTGGGTATACCTCCTAATTCAGACCCGGAAGCAAAAGATTGTTTCTAGAAATGGGTCCTTTTCTCGAGAAAAAGTTTCTCTCGAAAGAATTGAGTGGGAGGATGGTGGAGACTTGATGAGGTTATTGAACCATCACTTCAACCAGTATGTAGCAGGGCACAGGAAGTTGTTCCTGTGGCACCTACACCAATTGAAGTAGAAGCTTATGATAGTGATCATGAAACTTCGGATCAAGTCACTACCGAACCTCGTAGGATGACAAGGACGCGTACTGCTTCAGAGTGGTACGGCGATCCTGTCTTAGAGGTCATGTTGCTAGTCAACAATGAACCTACGAGCTATGGAGAAGCAATGGTGGGCCCGGATTCCGACAAATGGCTCGAGGCCGTAAAATCCGAGGAGGATCCATGTATGAAAACAAAGTGTAGACTTTAGAATAACTGCTTGATGGTCGTAAGGCTATTGGGCATGTATGGATTTTAAAAGGAAGATGCATAATGATGGTAAGTATCACCATTAAGAAAGCTCGACTTGTCATTAAGATGTTTTCCGACAAGATTCAAGGAGTTGAGTACGGTGAGGCTTTCTCACTCATAGCGATGCTAAGAGTCTGTTGGAATTGGATTAGCAGTTACTGCATTATTTATGAAATCTTGCAGATATGATGTCAAAACATTGTTTCCTCGACGTTATTCTTGAGGAAAGGTTGTATGTGATACAACCATAAGGTTTTTGTCAGTCATGAAAGATGCTAACAAGTATGCAAAGCTCCAGCAATCCTTCTAAGGACTGGAGTAAGCATCTCGGAGTTGGAATGTACGCTTTGATGAGATGATCAAAGATTTTGGGTTTATACAAAGTTTATGAGAAACCTGTATTTCCAAAGAAGTGAGTGGGAGCACTATAGCATTCTGATGAGTATATGTTGTTGACATATTGTTGATCGGAAATGATGTAGAATTTCTGGAAAGCATATAGGGTTGTTTGAAAGGTGTTTTTCAATAGAAAACCTGGATTAAGCTGCTTGAACATTGAGCATCAAGATCTATGAGGATAGATCAAAAACCGCTAAATGGTACTTTCAAATGAGCACATACCTTGACATGATCTTGAAGGTGTTCAAGATGGATCAGCCTAAGAAGGATTTCTTGCCTGAGTTGTAAGGTATGAAGTTAAGACTTAGAGCTCGACCACGGCAGAAGAGAGAGAAAGGACGAATGTCGTCCCCTATGCTTCAGACGTAGGCTCTATAGTATGCTATGCTGTGTACCGCACCGGAAGTGTGCCTTGCCATGAGTCACTATAGGGTACAAGAATGATCCAGAATGGATCATTAGACAATGATCAAAATTGTCCTTGGAGTAAATAAGGACATGTTTCTCGATTATGGAGGTGATAAAGAGTTCGGCGTAAAGGGTTACATCGATGCAAGCTTTAACACCTATCCGAGTGACTCTGAGTAGCAAACCGGATACGTATAGTGGAGCAACCATTTGGAATAGCTTCAAGTGGAGCGTGGAAGCAGCATTTACAATATGACCTAGAGATTTGCGAAGTACAGACGGATCTGAATGTTGTAGACCCGTTGACTAAAACCTCTCTCACAAGCAAAACATGATCAAACCCCAGAACTCATTGAGTCTTAAGCAGACTAAGGCATAGCCTAGTGGTGGGGAGGGGTTGATGCCTTCCCACCCACCCAGGTTCAAGGCATGGTACTTGCAATTTGGGTTTGTTGCACCAATTATACTGTAGGGGGTTCCCTTACAGTTTTTCTATCAAAAAAACTCATTGAGTCTTAATCACATGATGATGTGAACTAGTTTATTTACACTAGTAAACTCTTTGGATGTTGGTCACATGGCAATGTGACCTGTGAGTGTTAATCACATGGCGATGTGAACTAGATTATTGACTCTAGTGCAAGTGGGAGACTGTTGGAAATATGCCCTAGAGGCAATAATAAATTAGTTATTATTATATTTCCTTGTTCATGATAATCGTTTATTATCCATGCTATAATTGTATTGATAGGAAACTTCAGATACATGTGTGGGTACATAGACAACACCATGTCCCTAGTAAGCCTCTAGTTGACTAGCTCGTTGATCAAGAGATGGTTACGGTTTCACGACCATGGACATTGGATGTCGTTGATAACGGGATCATGTCATTAGGAGAATGATGTGATGGACAAGACCCAATCCTAAGCCTAGCACAAAGATCGTAGTTCAGATGCTAAAGCTTTTCTAATGTCAAGTATCATTTCCTTAGACCATGAGATTGTGCAACTCCCGGATACCGTAGGAATGCTTTGGGTGTACCAAACGTCACAACGTAACTGGGTGGCTATAAAGGTGCACTACGGGTATCTCCGAAAGTGGCTGTTGGGTTGGCACGAATCGAGACTAGGATTTGTCACTCCGTGTGACGGAGAGGTATCTCTGGGCCCACTCGGTAGTACATCATCATAATGTGCACAATGTGACCAAGGGGTTGATCGCGGGATGATGTGTTACGGAACGAGTAAAGAGACTTGCCGGTAACAAGATTGAACAAGGTATCGACATGCCGACGATCGAATCTCGGGCAAGTACAATACCGCTAGACAAAGGGAATTGTATACGGGATTGATTGAATCCACGACATCGTGGTTCATCCAATGAGATCATCGTGGAACATGTGGGAACCAACATGGGTATCCAGATCCCGCTGTTGGTTATTGACCGGAGAGTTGTCTCGGTCATGTTCAAGATGGTTCCCGAACCCGTAGGGTCTACACACTTAAGGTTCGATGACGCTAGGGTTATAGGGAATAGATATACGTGGTTACCGAATGTTGTTCGGAGTCCCGGATGAGATCCCGGACGTCACGAGGAGTTCTGGAATGGTCCGGAGGTAAAGATTTATATATGGGAAGTCCTGTTTTGGTCACCGAAAAAGTTTCGGGTGCTATCGGTAATGTACCGGGACCACCGGGAGGGTCCCGGGAGTCCACCAAGTGGGGCCACCGGCCCCAGAGGGCTGCATGGGCCAAGTGTGGGAGGGGACCAGCCCCAGGTGGGCTGGTGCGCCCCCACCAGGTCCCAAGGCGCCTAGGGTTTGGGAGGCGCCCACCTTGCTTGGGGGCAAGTTTCCCCTCTCCCCTTGGCCGCACCCTAGATGGGATCTAGGGGCGGCCACCCTGGGGTGGGAACCCTAGAGGGGCGCAGCCTCCCTCTCCCCTATATATAGTTGAGGTCTTTGGGGCTGCCAACACATGAGTTTTGACCTCTCCCTGACGCAGCCCTACCTCTCTTTCTCCTCATCTCTCGCGGTGCTTGGCGAAGCCCTGCTGGAATACCACGCTCCTCCATCACCACCACGCCATTGTGCTGCTGCTGGAAGGAGTCTTCCCAAACCTCTCCCTCTCTCCTTGCTGGATCAAGGCATGGGAGATATCACCGGGCTGTACGGGTGTTGAACGCGGAGGTGCCGTCCGTTCGGCACTAGGATCTCCGGTGATTTGGATCACGACGAGTACAACTCCTTCAACCCCGTTCTCTTGAACGCTTCCGCTTAGCGATCTACAAGGGTATGTAGATGCACTCTCCTTCCCCTTGTTGCTAGATTACTCCATAGATTGATCTTGGTGTTGCGTAGAAAATTTTGAATTTCTACTACGTTACTCAACAACTCACGGCGTTGGAAGGCCGTGCGGGCAGACGTGGGCCATGTGAACTGTTCAAAAAACACCATACGTGAATAATACTTGGGCATGTACGCTCGTGTTTCTGGATCATGAGGCGAGCGAGCGGGGGGGGGGGGGGGGGATATCGCGACCACCTGTGCTCGCGCTCAGAAGATCACTTTCGCTTCTGTGTGGTTTGATTGCCTGCATTAAGTTCCATGCATGAGGGGAGCAATTAGTCAGCATGCTATTTCATTTCCCGCGTCGTTGTTGTTAGACAAACAACGCGTTGTTTGGTTGCAAATGGCTAAAGATGTGATCATTACTTCTCACTGGTGATGACCTTACCGCACACTGAACATTGTCTTGTCCTACCTAGGAAACAAATGGCAGTTTATCCTAACTACTGGCAAATGATAGTACAAATTATTAAGAGCCAACATGGCTGAATAGGAAAAAGTTCAACGATGATAACTAGGTGGAATTTTATCCTCTTCCTCTTCTTCTTCTGCTGTTGTGATGCTTCTTCTTCTTCCTTTGCCGCTGCTGCTGCCTCTTCTTCTTCTTTTGTTCTTCTGCTTCAGATCCTTGTCTGACCTCTGTTATCCCACATTGCCTGAGCCCACTCCAAATTTTTGTTCTTCCATGCTTCTTTGTTGAACGCCTCCACACCATGGCCGGAGCTGATCACCTCATCAAGAGTCACATCTTCCTCCTCCGACACAAGTTCATCAATTCCCCATTGCAGGATCCAGTTGTGAATGATGAAACATGCAAAAACAAGCTTGACCTTGGTAGGGTAAGGGTGGAATGGTTTCTAATCTAGGATCTTAACCATGTTCTTCAGAGCTCCAAAGGCCATCTCAATAGTAACTCTAAGGCTGGAGTATCTAAGATTGAACAGTTCTTGGGGAGTCCTAAGATGGTTCCTATCAGAGAACTCGTTCAGATGGTACCTGGTTTTCTTGGAGGGTGGAAGAACACCTGGCTGACATGCATAGCCAGCATCTCCTAGGTAGAACTTGCCATCGGGGATGTTGATGCCATCATGACGACTCATGCTATCACTGAGAATGTTAGCATCATGTGTCGATCCTTCCCAGCCAGCACAACGTGAACTTCAGATCGATGTCAACAGCAGCTACCACATTTTGGCTTGTGTAGTGCTTCCTCCCTCTATATGTTGCAGCTTGTGACCTCGGCACTCCGGCAGTGACATGAGTACCATCTATTGCTCTAATGCAATCCTGGAATGGCATTACAAGATGCTGTTATGGCCACAGCAAAACAATAACAACATATCAAGGCATGAACTACACATTGTCAGTGCTCACCTTGATGTATGGATACCATCTTGGGCTAGTGCGAATCTTGGTAGGAGTCCGGCCGGTCGGTGACCTGATCATCTCTCTCTAAGCTCCCCAACAACATACAACACTTGCTTGAAGTACATGGAGACGGTCTCCATGGATCTCCGAAGGTGTTGTGTACAACCATGAACCTCTGGTTATGACCAACAACATGGAGGAACATGGCTACTCGCTTCCGCAGCGGTGTGGATGATATCTTCTAGCAGCCCCTGCTCCTAAACGTCTGCACAAGCCCGGCGAAGGTGCTCTTTTCATTCAAGCATCAACAGAGTCTCTGTGTCGTTGCAGTTGTAGTTGTAGTTCAGATTCGCTATCCTCTCATGATCCCGGATTAACATCGGACCATACCGGATGGGAGGTTTGTCATTCCGACGAACAACTCTCACTACTAGGGAAAAGCCTAGCAGCAGCGCGGGTTTTGGGCCTATTAGTAGCGCGGGGGCCGGCGCTACTAATAAGGCGCTACAGCTAACGTATAGCGATGGCTGCCACCCGCTACTACTACTACGTCCTTTAGTAGTAGCGTGGGTAAAAACCCGCGCTACTACTACCAGCGCGGGTACTCATGCTATCAATGAGAATGTTAGCATCATGTGTCGATCCTTCCCAGCCAGCACAACGTGAACTTCAGATCGATGTCAACAGCAACTACCACATTTTGGCTTGTGTAGTGCTTCCTCCCTCTATATGTTGCAGCTTGTGACCTCGGCACTTCGGCAGTGACATGAGTACCATCTATTGCTCTAATGCAATCCTGGAATGGCATTACAAGATGCTGTTATGGCCACAGCAAAACAATAACAACATATCAAGGCATGAACTACACATTGTCAGTGCTCACCTTGATGTATGGATACCATCTTGGGCTAGTGCGAATCTTGGTAGGAGTCCGGCCGGTCGGTGACCTGATCATCTCTCTCTAAGCTCCCCAACAACATACAACACTTGCTTGAAGTACATGGAGACGGTCTCCATGGATCTCCTGAAGGTGTTGTGTACAACCATGAACCTCTGGTTATGACCAACAACATGGAGGAACATGGCTACTCGCTTTTCCGCAGTGGTGTGGATGATATCTTCTAGCAGCCCCCTGCTCCTAAACGCGTCTGCACAAGCCCGGCGAAGGTGCTCTTTTTCATTCAAGCATCAACAGAGTCTCTGTGTCGTTGTAGTTGTAGTTGTAGTTCAGATTCGCTATCCTCTCATGATCCCGGATTAACATCGGACCATACCGGATGGGAGGTTTGTCATTCCGACGAACAACTCTCACTACTAGGGAAAAGCCTAGCAGCAGCACGGGTTTTGGGCCTATTAGTAGCGCGGGGGCCGGCGCTACTAATAAGGCGCCATACTAACGTATAGCGATGGCGGGTGCCACCCGCGCTACTACTACGTCCTTTAGTAGTAGCGTGGGTAAAAACCCGCGCTACTACTACCAGCGCGGGTACTCATGCTATCACTGAGAATGTTAGCATCATGTGTCGATCCTTCCCAGCCAGCACAATGTGAACTTCAGATCGATGTCAACAGCAGCTACCACATTTTGGCTTGTGTAGTGCTTCCTCCCTCTATATGTTGCAGCTTGTGACCTCGGCACTCCGGCAGTGACATGAGTACCATCTATTGCTCTAATGCAATCCCGGAATGGCATTACAAGATGCTGTTATGGCCACAGCAAAACAATAACAACATATCAAGGCATGAACTACACATTGTCAGTGCTCACCTTGATGTATGGATACCATCTTGGGCTAGTGCGAATCTTGGTAGGAGTCCGGCCGGTCGGTGACCTGATCATCTCTCTCTAAGCTCCCCAACAACATACAACACTTGCTTGAAGTACATGGAGACGGTCTCCATGGATCTCCTGAAGGTGTTGTGTACAACCATGAACCTCTGGTTATGACCAACAACATGGAGGAACATGGCTACTCGCTTTTCCGCAGTGGTGTGGATGATATCTTCTAGCAGCCCCCTGCTCCTAAACGTCTGCACAAGCCTGGCGAAAGGTGCTCTTTTTCATTCGAAGCATCAACAGAGTCTCTGTGTCGTTGTAGTTGTAGTTGTAGTTCAGATTCGCTATCCTCTCATGATCCCGGATTAACATCGGACCATACCGGATGGGAGGTTTGTCATTCCGACGAACAACTCTCACTACTAGGGAAAAGCCTAGCAGCAGCTGGTTTTGGGCCTATTAGTAGCGCTGGGGCGGCGCTACTAATAAGGCGCCATACTAACGATAGCGATGCGGGTGCCACCAGCGCTACTACTACGCCCTTTAGTAGTAAGCGTGGGTAAAAACCGGCTACTACTACCAACATGGGTTTTTTTGAATTTTTTCGAAAAAATATTTTGATTTTTTCCCTAATTTTCAAATTTCCGAATTATTTTAACCTCAAATCTCTAATCACCCCTCATCGCTGCTCAATTTAATCTCTAGTCGCCCCTCATCATTCCAAATCATCTAACTTCCCGGACGGTCACCCATCCTCTCACTACTCCAGCCTGAGCACGCTTAACTTCCGGGTTCTATTCTCCCTCGTTTCCAAGTCTGCACTTGTTGTTTTCCTGACAATAGTAAGATGTCAATCCTATTAACCTCGGGAATTTAGCTTGAGCATGAAGTCACACATTTCACTATTTGAGTTTGAAACTATTGTTCTAAAAAATTAGTAACACTAATATTTCTTGAATAATTAGTTTGACCACAGTTTGACCATATTTTGGCCATAGTTTGACCAGATTTGACCAAAATTCAAAAAAACTAAAATAATTATTTAGTAACACTAATATTCTAGAATGATTAGTTTGACCATTGTTTGACCATAGTTTGACCACACAGTTTGAATTTTTTTCGATTTGTTCCACTCTAGATCTTAAAAGCCCCGTAACTTTTTTTCTGTTTGGTTTTTGAGGATTTTGAAAATGTTTAACGGGGTTCCCCCGTTAAATTTGGATGTAACTTTTCGAGTAGATGATTTTTCATATAAAAAACTTTTTCGTCCGAGTTAGTATGCAAAAGTTATGCCCATTTTTACAAATTCTCGAGAGATTTTGCAAATAAAGTCGAAATTCATATTTGCAAATTTTCCCAACAACTAGACCACATATCACATGGGAAACTTATTTTCTTTTATTTTTTTGATATTTTCATCATTTTCTTTTATTTTTTTAAACTGAAAAGGTGATCGGGGGTAGAGTTTGAAAATGGGACCTTTAGTAGTAGCGCGGGTTTTTACCCCTCGCTACTACTATGGCACCACTTAGTAGTAGCGAGGGCTAAAAGCCAACGCTACTGCTATCAAACTTAGTAGTAGCGAGGTTTTAAAAACCCGCGCTACTACTATGGCATGTCCCGGGGGCACGGTAGAGACCGCTTAGTAGTAGCGAGGGTTAAACTGCGCTACTGGTAAGTAGCAGTAGCGAGGGTTTTTAACCCTCGCTACTAGTAACTTTCTGTGTATAGGCTTTTCCCTAGTAGTGTCTCTTATGGACTAACAGGATCGAGGTCTGAACAACAGCCATCAGCGCAACTGCCTGAACTAGAAGCTTCGTCCGAGCCATCCACAACCTAAGCGACATCCATGATGCGGTCAGCAATGATGCAATCGACCCTAAACGCTCCTATGGAACGACCTAACAGAGGAGAGGGAGGGGGTAGCTTACCAGCTTCGGGGTTGGGGAGACATGGCGGAGACAAGGATGGCCGGACGGAGTCGAAGAAGAAGGGGAGAAGAAGCTGCCGCTGCCGGGGAGTCCTGCTGCCGCCACCAACATCGTCGCCACCGTCGCAGGCGCAGATCTAAGTCGTCACTGCCGCTGATACCAATGAAAAAGGAGGGCTTGTCCTAGAGGTGAGCGAGTAAAAGGGGTGGCGAGGGTATATTTTCGCGCCATCCTGCCTCGGCTAATTTTCCCCTCCAACCATCTCCGACTGGACCCCCCTGCATCGCGTCCTAGTCGCGTCTTCGTTTTCTACCCGCCTCAGCGTGGCTCGCTGGAAACGGTCGATTCCAGCATTCCCAGCGAGCCAGGCTCTAGGGTGCTTTAAGTTCCGTGCCGTTGCGAGCCAGGTCTGCTTGCAGACAACCAAACAACCCATTTTCATCTCGCCCGGCCCTGGTTGGGCTGTATGCGGCCTACCAAACATGTCCTTGGTATCATGCCTAGCGTTGCACTGCCAGCAACCCCTGATTTCCTGGAAGCAACAACCAGTAACGCTAATCGCCGGTGATTAAAGCGTTGCTCATTGCATCTGAAAGTTTAAGATCGTGTGAGTAGCAAACAGTACAATTCTTTTGAAGGTGGCGAATATATTCATCAATTGTCAAGGTAGTACAAAGAACACCAGAATCCGTAGACCACCAAAAGTAAAAATACATCTAATTCCTTAGACCATCCAAGCAGGCAAGCACTAGAGCGAGTAGAAGGTGTGTCACCGTCATCACCCCTCCCTTGTTAGAGCCGGGCAAACCTAAATAGTCGTGGAGTCGTTGTGCTAAGACTTCATAGGACCAGCGCACCAGAACAACAACCGCCATCGATGAAAAGACACATAGATTGGAAAGATCCAACCCGTGGACGCATGAACATAGACTAACGAAGACCGGATCCATGTGGATCCAGCGAAGACAAACGCCAAACGAATCCCGCGAAATCCACCGGAAAAAAACCCCACACGCCCACCGACGACACTAGAAACATCACCAAAACGAAGGCTGGGCGGGAAGAACCTTATTGCAGCTTTAAAGAATCGTTGTCGTCTCGCCTCTCCAAGCAAGAGACAAACCCTAACAAAGATTAAAAAAAACTAAAAAGGAAGACCTCTTGCCGGCAACCGCTGGGATTTACCACACCTCCATGGCCCTAAGACCATAGGAGACGAGGTAGACCGGCGGCGCGCCAGCGGGAGGCACCAGAAACAAGAACTTGGGTGCCCTTGCGTACGGCAACCTGTTTGGTAGCCTCCCAAATACTATCTCTCAAATAGTGCAACCTTGTGGGAGCAAGAGCACAGCATGGAAGCATTGACTTGTAACTGTACTTGACCATCTACAAACTTACCAATCGACCATCTCACAATCTGAACCTCCAAATAGCACATACAGACAGTGATCCGTTGGTTCGATCAATTCAAGGGGATTAAAGGCATTTTCGGCGCAGTTGCGCGTAATAATACCGTGGTTGATACATCAGTACATACAAGAGTCCAAAAACTTAATTTATGGATACGTCGCCGTCGGATCAAGAAGTCACGGCCTCATCGATGTCACCAAGGAACTACTGCTGCTACAAATGAAGTTGGATCTTACGACGATGGTGGCAAAGAGGCCGCCGCCGCCTTCAGTCCCTTCATGTCATGGCCATTGCCATCGGTGAGCGCGCAAACCTAAATATTTGGAATCCACGTTTGTTCTGCTATACATTTTGCTCAATCGTGTATGATGTTCTTGTCGCCGTCGCAGTTGGTATGATACTGAGCTTCGGAGCAACCGTCGCCGTAGTCTACGTCGTGTACAGGCACGTCAAGAAGCACGACGTCCCCGCCGTCAGCATCATCGCCGCGAGCGACAAGACGGCGGCGAGTACGAGCACTACGGCGCTGTACGCGGTGGTGCCGGACTCCCAAATACGGGACGCCACCGTCGAGGGGTTCCTCAAGGAGATCGCCGGCGACAAGCCCATCCGGTTCACCGCGCGGCAGCTCTGGGGCTTTACCAACAATTACTCGGCCCGGCTCGGCGCCGGGGGCTCGGGGGTCGTGTACAGGGGCATGCTCCCGAACGGACTCGCGGTGGCCGTGAAGCGCCTCCACGCCGGCCGCGACGATGGGAGCTCCGAGGAGCGGTTCATGGCCGAGGTGAGCACCATCGGGAGGACCCACCATGTCAACCTCGTCAGGCTCTTCGGCTTCTGCTTCGACGCCGACGTGCGCGCGCTGGTGTACGAGCACATGGAGCGTGGCCCGCTCGACGCCTACCTCTTCGACCGGCGATCCGGCGCCGCCGTCGGCTTCCCCACGCTGCGTGACATCGCCGTCGGCGTCGCGAGGGGCCTCCGGTACCTCCACGAGGAGTGCCAGCAGAAGATCGTGCACTACGACGTCAAGCCCGGCAACGTGCTCCTCGACGCCGGCCTCGCTCCCAAGGTGGCCGGCTTTGGACTTGCGCAGGTGATGAACCGGGCGGACACGCACGCGGCCGTCTCGGGGATGCGCGGCACCCCCGGGTACGCCGCGCCGGAGCTGTGGATGCAGGTGGGCGTCACCGAGAAGTGCGACGTGTACAGCTTCGGCATCCTCCTGTTCGAGGTCCTCGGCCGGAGGAGGAACTTCGACGAGGCGGCGCCGGAGAGTCGGCGGTGGTTCCCGAAG
Organism: Aegilops bicornis; assembly: GCA_021605145.1. Taxonomy (NCBI): domain Eukaryota; kingdom Viridiplantae; phylum Streptophyta; class Magnoliopsida; order Poales; family Poaceae; genus Aegilops; species Aegilops bicornis. The sequence continues at coordinate 720,182,128 of CM038670.1, read as the reverse complement.
CTGGTGTGGACCGAACACGAGCGCGGCGAGCTCGCGGAGGTCGTTGATAGCCGCGGCAGCGCGGAGGAGGAGAAGGGCAGGGAGACGGCGAGGAGGATGTGCGAGGTGGCGTTCTGGTGCGTGCAGCAGCTGCCGGAGGCGAGGCCGACGATGGGCAGCGTGGTGAAGATGCTGGAAGGGGAGATGGACATTCCTCCTCCGCCGAATCCGTTCCAGCATCTCATGGCTGTGCCGGAGGTGGCGTGGACGTCAAATGGTCGAGCGAGCACCATTGTTGGGAGTGGTTCAAGACGCGATCACTCCATCCTCGCCGTGGATAGTTGAGTACGATTTTATTTTTTCAATCAAAAGACAATAGTTTAAGGACCCCACTACAAATCTGATGTCAGATTTTTTACCACGGCAAATTATATTCTTTGAGGATGGCAAGTTTAGTTGGCTGATAAATCTGTCTTAATATATTTTGTCAGAAAATTGCCGTGCTTGCAAACTAAATTTGTCATCATCACACTAATACAAATTGACATGAAAAACGTCAGATTTCTCGAGCCTAAAAATTTGACATCATATTTTTAGTGTTTTCACACAAAGTGTGTGTATATATACCAGGCATACACGTTAGTACAATGTCAACAAAGTACTCTAAGACATCGAGAACACACATAGCCAAATTATTAAGAGAGGAAAAAAGGGACAATACACCAAAAAGACATGCTAAGAGCACCTATAGCCGACCCCTCAAACCTGGTTAAAGGAGTAAAATCTGGTTTTGAGGGGTTAAACCGCACCTGGCTGATCCCTTATCACCTTTAAAGGAGGAAATAAATTACTCATCGTCGTTGCCACCGCTTATATTTACTTGAGTAGGGCCGTTTCTCGGGGGGGTGGGTGGGGGGGTGGGGGGATCCCTTCCCGCATCACCCTTACTCGAGTTGTGCTTGCAAACTAAATTTGTCATCATCCCACCAATACAAATTGACATAAAAAACGTCAGATTTATCATGCCTAAAAATTTGATGTCATATTTTTAGTGTTTTCATACAAAGTGTGTATATATATACCAATTATGACATATACATTAGTACAATGACAACAAACTACTCGAAGACATCGAGAACACACATAGCCAAATTATTAAGAGAGACTAGTAAGCTTGCATGTGCAACGCACGTCTTAATTTTCACATGCCTCGGTAAACCATGATAAACATGCATTAAAATACCCCTGATTCAACAGTGGGCATATAGTGGGCATATGGTCCATATATTGGTCGTGAAAAAGACTATGCGCATGAAATATATGTAATATAAAATAAATAAACAATTGGTAAAAAAGACATGCCACCACAAACAAAGAACAAATTGTGGTGGAGAAAATCGAACATAACGATTTTGGGCAACAATGGCCAACCATCTCATGACTTGTGTAGATTCACTTCAAATTTGATTGTGAGATATCTTCTATTACAAGGCGCTAATGAATAATAATAAACCAGAAAGGGCATATAGAAACCAAGCAATAAATCCACTTATACAAAACTATGGCATCTCTCTTGAAATGTCTTCACCAAGCTTCCGCAAAAAAAGGTCTTCACAAAGATTTTATTCTGCGCTTCCCATTTATCCTTATTCGTTAAGGAAAAGGTATTAAGCTGCTCATTGGTGCTAACTGCTGTGCACACAACAGTGAAGACCAACACTTTCATATTTGTTCACAAAATAGATGACGCTTGGGAAGCATGACTCATATGGCCATATACTTTTAGTATTTACTGCTAGTGTAAGTAAATTATAACAATAAAAACAGGCAGAAATACATTCATATATAATACGACATGGTACCATAGTTTACATATTATAGATCTCAGTTGAAATAAAATGCTAGTGCACCCACCCAAGATTCAGCCATGTTGAGACCAACCAGCAAAAAAAAGGTTGTTAACTCCACAAAAATAAGATAATTGTTTTTCCACTATATTTAATAATTTAAATCACATATTTTCTCCATTCTATTAAAGTAACTGGCCAAGCTCAATTTTCAGGTCTAAAGTTCCAAGCCTAATGAAAAGAATTCATATAGACATACCTGAATAATGGTTGTATGATGGTTAAATTAGCCAACCACTTTCCCTAAAAAAGATTTGGATTCAAGATGTTCTACATGAACAATTGTGTATTCAATGCCCAAGTATTAAGGAGCCAATTTGAGTTTTGCTAGTATACACCCTCATTCCAATAATATCATTTCTACGAATAAGAACCTTAGTTTGTTTTTTATAGTTATTCCACCACCTGGGTGAAAAGATCTAGAAATGACTTCACCATGGTTAAAACAAAAAAAATACTTTATGTGGCACATATAATATGCTGCCCTGGTAAACACAAACTTAGTAAATAGAAGATGTTTAATCCGGAGAATCATGAATTGTCATCTTGTAAATGAAGCATAGAACACCTTGCCTTGAAATAGCCGCAACATGTTGACGGGCAAAATAGATATAGCCTATGCCCATAGAATTAGTGGGAAGGGCGAGATAGTGCGCTACTATGTCAATCTATTTCTACACATTCTGTTCAAGATAACCAGAAGATAAATGCGTAGTCAAGTAACACCATATCTCTTGGCATCAAGCATGATTGTCCAGCATATTTTGAAAGATGTTCAAGATAATCATAAGATAAATGTGTAGTATCCGTTTCAAAAAAGAAAGAAAGTTAAATGTGTAGTCAAGTAATACCATACCTCTTGCCGTTAGCGCTCATGATAATAAAAATTAAAATTCAACTCCATACTCCTTTCTGACACGGTGGAAACCTATCATTTATCTAAACCAATAGGCTGGTCTTCACTCTACAACCAATCCAAGCAAGTAGAGAGCCAACTCAGCTAAATGTGATGCGCCGATATGGGGATGGAGGCGCGGCGATATGGATACAGAGACACGGGATACGACAATTTCTAAAAGCATCAATACATCGATACTGCATATATATAAAAATAATTAACAAAATGGCATACAATAAAACATGGAATAATTGATTGGGTGAGATGAGATAAAAACACTGCCCTATTTGTAGCATCCATGGCTCTTTTCAAGTCCTTGTGGTACGGTCTTAGAGATGCTATATCCCATGTTGGTATGTCATTTCCTAGCGTGAACAACAACATCAGCAGGCCAGCGGCAGCAAGCAACAACACTATACAGAAACTCAAAGCAGCAAAGCTATAGAGCGGCAGCAACAGCAAGCCAGCACAGCACCAGCGTCGAGCAACAAGCGAGCAGCCAGTTCAGCAGGCACGCACGCAACAGGAAGTGCCCAGCGCCCACCACACCAGGGGATCATCACAACATGCAGGAGTCAACAGCAAGGAAGGAGTGGATGACAGCGGCAACAACGATTAAGGAAAGAGATTACCTTTCTGACGACAGCGACGGCGATTCGGCTCCAGGCTTGCGGAGTTGCGGTGATTGGATTCCACGCAGCGGTGAGCGACCCCAGGCAGCAGCGGCGGCAACTCGTGCGGTCGCTCGATCCAATCCCATGACATGTTCAACCTAGGACCACACTGGCGCTCCACAAGCCCGGGCGCACGACCGCTCCGTGGACCCAAAATTTTACTGAGCTGGGCGGCGCCACGGGCCCATCGCCGGCGTCCTAGGCGTCGAGGAGCACATTGTTCGGTTTGACATCACGGTGCGCGATGCGGCGGTGCAAGATCTCGAGGGCCTCGGCGAGCAGCGTGACCACAACGGCGGCATCCAGCTCCGGGATGGGCGCGCTGCGAAGGCGGACCATCACCATGTGCGTCCACGCCTCGTCCTCGTAACCGCGTGCATCTGGAAGACGCTGGGTTTCCCGCGGAGGCCAGCTTGGACTCGAGCCCGGCCAGGCCGTAGTCCAGGTCGGCGAGGCGCGTCCGGTCATTCGACTTGACGGCGTAGTGGTCGCCGGTGGAGCAGGACGCGCAGCAGCGGACGACGCCGAAGCGGTCCGACCAAATCTCCTCGCCGATCTCGGGGACGGATTGGAAGCTCCTGCCGTCCTGCGTTGGCGGCATCCCCGAGCGAGGATAAGGGCAGGGTGCGGCGCGACTTTCGTGCGATGATTGGGCCGATGACGGCGGCTGGAGGTGGGATGCGGTGAGATGTTTGTTTCCAATTCTACTACTTGTGCAGGCGTGGGATATGTACTACTCTGGCAGAGTTTTCGTCCGCCCGTCAAAATTGCTAAAAGCAGTTTGGGTTGAGGGTTAGCATAATTTAATGGTGAGATTGAATTAAGGGATCCTGATCGTGAGGCTGTTATTAATCCGTGCTGTTATGAATAGCCTAGGCTAGGTGCACTTAGCGATGAATATGTTCCCTTGTTTAATAGTAGTAGAGAAAAAAAGGAACGATGCACCGAAAAAGACATGCTAAGAGCATCTATAGCCGATCCCTCAAACCTAGTTAAAGGAGTAAAAATCTGGTTTTGAGGGGTTAAACCGCACCTGGCTGATCCTTTATCACCTTCAGAGGAGGAAAAAATGTACTCATGGTCGTTGTCGCCGCTTATATTTACTCGAGCAGGGACGTTTCTCCAGGGGGATAATCCCTTCCCGTGTTGCCCTTCTTCCTCATCTGAACCACACCAAGGCCCAAACCCACCCCAAATCCCCTGCCAGCGCTCTCGCCTGCCACCACAGCCACCACACACCTCATCCCAGGATTCCAATCGCCCGACGTCGATGGCAGGATCTTGCCGTCGGAGGACACTGCCACCGATTCGAAGCGCGGATCCACCGTGGCACGTAGCCGACCCAAGGCCGGCAGGGCGCCCCCTCCTTTTTTTTCGAAAAGGGGGAAAACCCCGGCCTCTGCATCACTACGATGCATACGGCCCTCTTATTAACAAAATAAAATAGTGCCAACATGGTTCGAAAGGTCCTCATAAATCTTAAAAAGCGAAAAAAGCTCACAGAGCCAAAAAGGCTAGAAACATCAGCTAGCCACATCAAGATGCCACAACCGGCTGGGTAAACTAGATAGGAATACTAAATGCCTATCCTATTACATGACCGCCATCCAAACCGGTTGAAGATATCCCGAGCTACCATCTCCCAAATGATGCACTCCAAGAACCAAATGCTCCCTGGCCTCCGTCTGGGTGAGTAGCGACCACGAACGGATCAGTGCCGTAGTCCGGAATAAAACCTGCAAAAAATGAATACATGATATTCTGTTAAAGACTAAATCGTTTCTGCAATTCCAGATAGTCCACAACAAAGCACAAACCCCAACTCTAATATGTCTCGCTAATTTAGGCTCAATCCCATTAAACCATTTAGCGCCCCCTCCTGCTCCTTCGCCGACCTGCTACTATTGTCGCCTAAGAAGAAGTACCATGGTGTGCCGCCACGATCATGGGGGACACAGACATCAGCGTCTAGTACTAGCTAGGCTCCTTCCAGGTGACAGAGCTGGTCGCAAGGGTGACGACAAGAAGACGATGGCCCTCTACAATAGTCGGGTGAAAATTGACTTCCCCATCAGCAGCCGTGAGGTCCCAGCAGCCGTTATAATGACCCCTAATTGGTCTCCCGTCCCGAGTTGCGGGGAAACTAGGAGGCCTTCAATAGGCCCGAGGTAGCGCGCGCCGATGGAGACAACATGGCCGAATTTTGCCGGATGTATCCGGAGCTCGTCGCCAAGGAGCGCTGGCGGCTCGAGATGTACAAGCGGGGGGATGCCGATGAGGACGAGACCAAGTCGTCCGATGGGAGATCGGACCAAAAGTTATTGAGCTCTTGTTTACCGACTCTGTATCCCGCTTCGGCTCCAGTCTGGGGGCATGAATTGAGAGAAGATCATGGCCGAAATAGAGGACGAAGAAGATGATTGATTTTCTTATTTCATTCGAATTGACTAGTTTAAATTCGAGTTGTGCAATGTAGTTTGAACCTACTTGTGCTATTTTTGGTTAGTTTGAATCAAATTGGGTTATCGATGCTCAAATTTGCGTGATTTTTTAGAAAGCTAAATTTAGGAGTTTGTTAGGATCCATTTTTTTAACGAGGCAAATGTAAGAAGTTAAGATATAAAGGGGCAAATTTTAAAAGATCAGCTAGGTGTTCTAGGGACGATACACCGGCAACAAATAACACCATTTAGCAGTATGGTTTTAAATAGCCCGCTATAGCTCGCTATAGCCTTTTCAGTAGGGTGCCGCTAAATGGTTGCCTTCACAAGTAGCCCGTTCTAGCCTGTTATAGCCCGCTATAACTAATTTGAAGGTCCGTCGTTATTTTTTATAGTCCGCTATTTAGCACTAACACATACTGGTTCTCTTGTTCTCCGTTTTGGAAATAATTCTAGAGGAACAAACTCGACCGTCTGAATTAGTACCATTAAGGAGATCCATGAGGGGGGATGCAATTTCAGATGATTATATTATCTTTCTCCACAACTATCCAACATAGATACTTTGTGTTAGTTATATTAGCCTAGGTTCAAGGACAAGAAGGTGTGACTTTGTGTCGTTGGGATACTTTGTGTTCCCCACAACTATCCAACATAGATTAGCTTCCCTTAAAGGAAGTGATACATCTTATTTTCCATGTGTTCTAGTTAATTATAATCCTATCCAATTCACTTGTGTTATCATTGCTTGCTTGCTCGTTGTATAGATGTCACATCTAGTTGGATATTTAGAGAACTTACTTTATCCATGATCCCCAAAATTTGTTAACAAAAGTTTAAAGTTTTGTAGTCGCCTATTCATCCTTGTTTAGTCCACATCTTTGGTCCTACAATGAGAAGTTGATACATTCTCTTATTTCTCAACATCGAGTATTATGGGATTGGGATGATAGCCTAAGACCAACTCTAGCAGACCCCGCATCCCGCCGGCCCGCAAAACGCGTTTGCAGTTCGCGGAAAACGGCCTTTGCGGGCCGGCGCGGACGGCCACAGATGCAGACCCCCAAACAGACCCGTATAGAAGTATATTCGCGAAATATGCGTTTTTACGGGGTCGGCTTTACGGGGTCTGCTCGGACACCGCCACGTCGACCCGCAAACAGAAAACGCCCAATTCTCGCATTTCAGTTCCCACAAATAAGTTCAAATTCAAACAACATAACACAGTTTCATGCGCAAATAAAAGCCAAGTTCAGTACGACAAACACAAAAGAGGGCATTGCAAAAGGTACGACCATGTCCGCATCATCTTGGTCAATCTTCACTCCGCGCCATCGAGTCCACCTTGAAGTTCATCGCCACCACTGAATCCACCTACGACGCTTGTTCCAACTCCCGCACCAAAATCATCGACATTGCCGCCATATGGAGCAGAGAAAACATCTCCGGAACTATAACACGCACCAGCCGACGCAACCATTCTCCTCTTCAAGATTTCTCTCCTTGCCATATCATGCCATGTTTTGGTGAGATCGTCCATGTCATTGCGGTTCATTAACATGATCTTGTTCTCTTCGGCGAGCAACTTGGACATGGCTTTGTTTTCCACGGCGCGTGCTCTTCTCTCCTCAATGGCAGCTTTGCGCAACCCCTCTTCCTTGAGCAATTGCCACTTTTCTTGCTTCTCCTTTGCCTTCTTCTCGGCCAACTCTTTCTTGATCTCCAACGACTTCAACAGCATCAACTCGTTTGATTGCACCATGGCATCAATCTTCTCCCTCAAGCTCGATGCTTCTTGCTCTCTCTTCATCTTCTCCTTAGTCTTCTTGTCGCCATCGGGCTTGTTCAAATTTCTTGGGCCATCATCTTCATCCATGTTTGTAAGTGAGCCTCTCTTCGGTGGGGATTCTTTGTCGATCAACTTCCACTTCTCGCACTTTTGGAGCAACTCCCAACAATGCTCTAGTTTGAAGAATTTGCCTTCCGAAGCTTCCATGTCTTTGTATCTATGTTGGGCAATCTTGTCCTACATAATGTGAACAAAGTGAAATGATGCAATCACTTCCCATGATGCAAATATGATGATGCACAAATTGAACAAAGGCAAAACAAACTCACATAGTCGGATTCCACGATTCCACTTGGAGGTGCATTGCGTACTTGCTCCAAGCAAGCCGCCCAACGGCTGCACATAGGCTTGATCACCTCTCAACGCCCTTGAAGCGACCAAAATGTGTATGGAGTCCTATTGGGGTACTTTTTTGTTGGGGATCATTGCAGAAATTAAAAAAAAAACTACGCATCACCAAGATCAATCTATGGAGAGACTAGCAACGAGAGAGAGGGGAGTGTATCTTCATACCCTTGAAGATCGCGATGCGGAAGCGTTACTAGAACACGGATGAGGGAGTCGTACTCGCGGCGATTCGAATCGCGGAAGATCCGATCTAATGCCGAACGGACGACGCCTCCGTGTTCAACACACGTACAACCCGGGGACGTCTCCTCTTTCTTGATCTAGCAAGGGGAGAGGAGAAGTTGAGGGAGAGCTCCGGCAGCATGACGGCGTGGTGGTGGAGCTTGCATTTCTCCGGCAGGGCTTCGCCAAGCACTACGGAGGAGGTGTTGGGAGGGAGAGGGCTGCGCCAGGGGAAGGGTGCGGCAGCCCTCCCACCTCCCCTCTATTTATAGGGGCAAGGGAGAGGGGGGCCGGCCCCCTCCAGATGGATCTAAAGGGGGGCGGCGGCCAAGGGGGGGAAGGCTTGCCCCCCAAGCCAAGGGGCGCCTTTAGGTTTCCCAAACCCTAGGCGCATGGGCCCTAGGGGGGTTTGGCGCCCAGGCCACCTAGTGGCTGGTTCCCCTACATATTCAGCCCATAGGGCCCTCCGGGGCAGGTGGACCCTCCCGGTGGACCCCCGGAACCCTTTCGGTGGTCCCGGTACAATACCGATTAATCCCCGAACACTTCCGGCGACCGAATAAGGACTTCCCATATATAAATCTTTATCTCCGGACCATTCTGGAACTCCTCGTGACGTTCGAGATCTCATCCGGGACTCCGAACAACATTCAGTAACCACATACTAGTTCCCATAATAACTCTAGCGTCACCGAACCTTAAGTGTGTAGACCCTACGGGTTCGGGAATCATGAAGACATGACCGAGCATCTCTCCGGCCAATAACCAAGAGCGGGATATGGATACCCATGTTGGTTACCACATGTTCCACGATGATCTCATCGGATGAACCACGATGTCGGGGATTCAAACAATCCCGTATACAATTCCCTTTGTCAATCGGTACGTTACTTGCCCGAGATTCGATCGTCGGTATCCCAATACCTCGTCCAATCTCGTTACCGGCAAGTCACTTTACTCGTTCCTAATGCATGATCCCGTGACTAACTGCTTAGTCACATTGAGCTCATTATGATGATGCATTGCCGAGTGGGCCCAGATATACCTCTCCGTCATACAGAGTGACAAATCCCAGTCTCGATTCATGCCAACCCAACAGACACTTTCAGAGATGCCTGTAGTGTACCTTTATAGCCACCCAGTTACGTTTTGACGTTTGGTACACCCAAAGCATTCCTACGGTATCCGGGAGTTGCACAATCTCATGGTCTAAGGAAATGATACTTGACATTAGAAAAGCTTTAGCGCATTTAACTACACGATCTTGTGCTATGCTTAGGATTGGGTCTTGTCCATCACATCATTCTCCTAATGATGTGATCCCGTTATCAACGACATCCAATGTCCATGGTCTGGAAAGCGTAACCATCTATTGATCAACGAGCTAGTCAACTAGAGGCTTACTAGGGACATGTTGTGGTCTATGTATTCACACATGTATTACGATTTCCGGATAACACAATTATAGCATGAACAATAGACAATTATCATGAACAAGGAAATATAATAATAACCATTTTATTATTGCCTCTAGGGCATATTTCCAACAGTCTCCCACTTGCACTAGAGTCAATAATCTAGTTACATTGTGATGAATCGAACACCCATAGAGTTCTGGTGTTGATCATGTTTTTCTCGTGGAAGAGGTTTAGTCAACGGATCTGCGACATTCAGGTCCGTATGCACTTTACAAATATCTATGTGTCCATCTTGAAGATTTTCACGAATGGAGTTGAAGCGACGCTTGATATGCCTGGTCTTCTTGTGAAACCTGGGCTCCTTGGCAAGGGCAATAGCTCCAGTGTTGTCACAGAAGAGAGTCATCGGGCCCGACGCATTGGGAATAACTCCTAGGTTGGTAATGAACTCCTTCATCCAGATTGCTTCATGTGCTGCCTCGGAGGCTGCCATGTACTCCGCTTCACATGTAGATCCCGCCACGACGCTTTGCTTGCAACTGCACCAGCTGACTGCCCCACCATTAAAAATATATATGTATCCGATTTGTGACTTGGAGTCATCCAGATCTGTGTCGAAGCTAGCATCGACGTAGCCCTTTACGACGAGCTCTTCGTCACCTCCATAAAAGAGAAACATATCCTTAGTCCTTTTCAGGTACTTCAGGATATTCTTGACCGTTGTCCAGTGTTCCATGCCGGGATTACTTTGGTACCTTCCTACCAAACTTACGGCAAGGTTCACATCAGGTCTGGTACACAGCATGGCATACATAATAGACCCTATGGCCGAGGCATAGGGGACGACACTCATCTTTTCTCTATCTTCTGCCGTGGTCGGGCATTGAGCCGTGCTGAATCTCACACCTTGCAATACAGGGAAGAACCTCTTCTTGGACTGATCCATATTGAACTTCTTCAATATCTTGTCAAGATCTTGATGCCTAATATGTAAGCAGCTTCTCCAAGGTCCTTCATTGAAAAACACTATTCAAGTAGGCCTTTATTCTTTCCAAAAATTCTATATCATTTCCCATCAATAGTATGTCATCCACATATAATATGAGAAATGCTACAGAGCTCCCACTCACTTTCTTGTAAACGCAGGCTTCTCCATAAGTCTGTGTAAACCCAAACGCTTTGATCATCTCATCAAAGCGAATGTTCCAACTCCGAGATGCTTGCACCAGCCCATAGATTGAGCGCTAGAGCTTGCATACCTTGTCAGCATTCTTAGGATCGACAAAACCTTCCGGCTGCATCATATACAATTCTTCCTTAAGGAAACCATTAAGGAATGCCGTTTTGACGTCCATTTGCCATATCTCATAATCATAGAATGCGGTAATTGCTAACATGATTCAGACGGACTTCAGCTTCTCTACGGGTGAGAAGGTCTCATCGTAGTCAACCCCTTAAACTTGTCGATAACCCTTAGCGACAAGCCGAGCCTTATAGATGGTCACATTACCATCCGCGTCTATCTTCCTTTTAAAGATCCATTTGTTTTCTATGGCTCGCCGATCATCGGGCAAGTCTGTCAAAGTCCATACTTTGTTTTCATACATGGATCCTATCTCGGATTTCATGTCTTCAAGCCATTTGTTGGAATCTGGGCCTGCCATCACTTCTTCATAGTTCGAAGGTTCACCGTTGTCTAACAACATGATTTCCAGGACAGGGTTGTCGTACCACTCTGGTGTGGAACGTGTCCTCGTGGACCTACGAAGTTCAGTAGTACCTTGATTCGAAGTTTCATGATCATCATCATTAACTTCCTCTCTAATCGGTGCAGGCACCACAGAAACATTTTCCTGAGCTGCGCTACTTTCCGGTTCAAGAGGCAGCACCTCATCAAGTTCTACTTTCCTCCCACTTACTTCTTTCGAGAGAAACTCTTTCTCTAGAAAGGATCCATTCTTGGCAACAAAGATCTTGCCTTCGGATCTGAGGTAGAAGGTATACCCAATAGTTTCCTTAGGGTATCCTATGAAGACGCATTTTTCCGACTTGGGTTCGAGCTTTTCAGGTTGAAGTTTCTTGACATAAGCATCACATCCCCAAACTTTCGGAAATGACAGCTTAGGTTTCTTCCCAAACCATAATTCATACGGTGTCATCTCAACGGATTTTGACGGAGCCCTATTTAAAGTGAATGCGGTAGTCTCTAAAACATAACCCCAAAATGATAGCGGTAAATCGGTAAGAGACATCGTAGATCGCACCATATCCAATAGAGTGCGATTACGACGTTCGGACACACCGCTATTACCGAGGTGTTCGTGCAGCGTGAGTTGTGAAACGATTCCACATTTCCTTAAGTGCGTACCAAACTCGTGACTCAAATATTCTCCTCCACGATCTGATCGTAAGAACTTTATTTTCCTGTCACGTTGGTTCTCCACCTAACTCTGAAATTCCTTGAACTTTTCAAAGGTCTCAGACTTGTGTTTCATCAAGTAGACATACCCATATCTACTTAAGTCATCAGTGAGGGTGAGAACATAACGATAGCCACCGTGAGCCTCGACGCTCATTGGACCGCACACATCAGTATGTATGATTTCCAATAAGTTGGTTGCTCGCTCCATTGCTCCAGAGAACGGAGTCTTGGTCATCTTGCCCATGAGGCATGGTTCGCATGTGTCAAATGATTCATAATCAAGAGACTCCAAAAGTCCATCTGCATGGAGCTTCTTCATGCGTTTGACACCAATGTGACCAAAGGCGGCGATTGCCACAAGTATGTGGGACTATCATTATTAACCTTACATCTTTTGGTATTCACACTATGAATATGTGTAACATCACGTTCGAGATTCAATAAGAATAAACCATTGACCAACGGGGCAAGACCATAAAACATATCTCTCATATAAATAGAATAACCATTATTCTTGGATTTAAATGAGTAGCCATCTCACATTAAACAAGATCCAGATACAATGTTCATGCTCAAAGCTGGCACTAAATAACAATTATTGAGGTTTAAAACTAACCCTGTAGGTAAATGTAGAGGTAGCGTGCCGACGGCGATCACATCGACCTTGGAACCATTCCTGACGCCAAGATCGTGACCTCGCCCTTCGCCAGCCTCCGCTTATTCCGCAGCTCCTGTTTTGAGTTACAAATATGAGCAACTGCACCGTATCAAATACCTGTGAGCTACTACGAATCTTGGTAAGGTGCACATCAATAACATGTATATCACATATACCTTTGGTGTTGCCGGTCTTCTTGTCCGCTAAGTACTTGGGGCAGTTCCGCTTCCAGTGACCATTTCCCTTGCAATAAAAGCACTGAGTCTCGGGCTTGGGTCCATTCTTTGGCTTCTTCCCGGCAACTGATTTACCAGGCGTGGCAACTCCCTTTCCGTCCTTCTTGAAGTTCTTTTTATCCTTGCCCTTCTTAAAACTAGTGGTCTTATTCACCATCAACACTTGATGTTCCTTTTTGATCTCCACCTCCGCTGATTTCAGCATTGAATATAACTCAGGAATGGACTTCTCCATCCCCTGCATATTGTAGTTCATCACAAAGCTCTTGTAGCTAGGTGGGAGCGACTGGAGGATCCTGCCAATGACCGAGTCATCTGGGAGATTAACTCCCAACTGAGACAAACATTTGTGTAACCCGGACATAGTGAGTATGTGGTCACTGACAGAACTGTTTTCCTCCATCTTACAACTGTAGAATTTGTTGGAGACTTCATATCTCTCGACCCGGGCATGAGCTTGGAAAACTATTTTCAGCTCTTGGAACATCTCATATGCGCCATGCTGCTCAAAATGCTTTTGGAGCCCCGGTTCTAAGCTGTAAAGCATGCCGCACTGAACCAGGGAGTAATCATCACTACGCTGATCGCCAAAGCGTTCATAACGTCTTGAGTTACTGGGAAAATGGGTGCGTCACCTAACGGTGCTTCAAGGACATATGCTTTCTTGGCAGCTATGAGGATGATCCTCAAGTTCCGGACCCAGTCCGTATAGTTGCTACCATCATTTTCAGCTTGGTTTTCTTTACGAACGCGTTCAAGTTGAGGGCAACATTAGCATGGGACATTTGATCTACAAGACATATTGCAAAGATTTTTAGACTATGTTCATGATAATTAAGTTCATCTAATCACATTATTTAATGAACTCCCACTTAGATAGACATCCCTCTAGTCATCTAAGTGATACATGACCGAGTCAACTAGGCCATGTCCGATCATCACGTGAGACAGACTAGTCATCATCGGTGAACATCTTGATGTTGATCGTATCTACTATATGACTCATGTTCGACCTTTCGGTCTCTCGTGTTCCGAGTCCATGTCTATACATGCTAGGCTCATCAAGTCAGCCTAAGTGTTTTGCATGTGTAAATCTGGCTTACCCATTGTATTCGAACGTTAGAATCTATCACACCCGATCATCACGTGGTGCTTCGAAACAACGATCCTTCGCAACGGTGCACAATTAGGGGGAACATGATACGTCTCCAACGTATCTATAATTTATGAAGTATTCATGCTATTATATTATCCATCTTGGATGTTTTATGGGCTTTACTATGCACTTTTATATTATTTTTGGGACTAACCTATTGACCCGAGCCCAAAGCCGCCTCGCTTTTTTCCTTGTTTGATGTTTCAAGAAAAGGAATATCAAACGGATTCGAAACGGAATGTAACCTTCTGGAGAAGTTATTTTTGGAAGGAAAGCTACCCGATAGACTTGGAGTGCACGCCAGGAAAGAAACGAGGGAGCCACGAGGTAGGGGGGCGTGCCCACCCCCCTAGGGCGCGCCCTCCACCCTCGTGGGCCCCTCGTGGCTCCCCTAACGTATTTCTTCCGCCTATATATATCCATATACCCTAAAAACTTCGGAGGACAAGATAGATCAGGAATTCCGCCGCCGCAAGCCTCTGTAGCCACCAAAAACCAATCGGGACCCTGTTCCGGCAGCCTGCCGGAGGGGGGAACCCTCACCGGTGGCCATCTTCATCATCCCGGCGATCTCCATGATGAGGAGGGAGTAGTTCACCCTCGGGGCTGAGGGTATGTACCAGTAGCTATGTGTTTGATCTCTCTCTCTCTCTCTCTCTCTCTCTCTCTCTCTCTCGTGTTCTTGATTTGGCACGATCTTGATGTATCGCGAGCTTTGCTATTATAGTTGGATCTTATGTTTCTTCTCCCCCTCTACTCTCTTGTAATGGATTGTGTTTTCCCTTTGAGGTGATCTTATTGGATTGAGTCTTTAATGATTTGAGAACACTTGATGTATGTCTTGCCGTGCATATCTGTGGTGACAATGGGATATCACGTGACTCACTTGATGTATGTTTTGGTGATCAACTTGCGGGTTCCGCCCATGAACTTATGCATAGGGGTTGGCACACGTTTTCGTCTTGATACTACGGTAGAAACTTTGGGGCACTCTTTGAGGTTCTATGTGTTGGTTGAATAGATGAATCTGAGATTTTGTGATGCATATCGTATAATCATACCCACGGATACTTGAGGTGACATTGGAGTATCTAGGTGAAATTAGGGTTTTGGTTGATTTGTGTCTTAAGGTGTTATTCTAGTACGAACTCTAGGGCAGTTTGTGACACTTATAGGAATAGCCCAACGGATTGATTGGAAAAAATAACTTTGAGGTGGTTTCGCATCGCACTACCATAATCTCTTCGTTTGTTCTCCGCTATTAGTGACTTTGGAGTGACTCTTTGTTGCATGTTGAGGGATAGTTATGTGATCCAATTATGTTATTATTGTTGAGAGAACTTGCACTAGTGAAAGTATGAACCCTAGGCCTTGTTTCCTAGCATTGCAGTACCGTTTACGCTCACTTTTACCACTTGTTACCTTGCTGTTTTTATATTTTCAGATTACAAAAACCTATATCTACCATCCATATTGCAATTGTATCACCATCTCTTCGCCGAACTAGTGCACCTATACAATTTACCATTGTATTGGGTGTGTTGGGGACACAAGAGACTCTTTGTTATTTGGTTGCAGGGTTGCTTGAGAGAGACCATCTTCATCCTATGCCTCCCACGGATTGATAAACCTTAGGTCATCCACTTGAGGGAAATTTGCTACTGTCCTACAAACCTCTGCACTTGGAGGCCCAACAACGTCTACAAGAAGAACGTTGCGTAGTAGACATCAAGCAGTTTCTGGCGCTGTTGCCGGGGAGGTGAGTGCTTGAAGGTATATCTTTAGATCTTGCAATCAAATCTTCTTGTTTCTTGTTTTATCATTAGTTTAGTCTATAAAATAAAACTACAAAAAAATGGAATTAAGTTTGCCACATACGCTTCATCTTTTTAATATCTTTCGTGAAAATGATGGGAAGAAAATTGTGCTCAAGTACTAGAAGAAGAATTACATAGAATGCTTGGCATAAAATATGTGAATAATGAGCATGATTGCAATGTTGTTAGTATGAATTCTTGAATACCCATGATGCTAATGATATGCAAAGCCACAAGCTTGGGGAAGCTATGTTTGATGAAGATGATATTTTTTGTCCCCCAAGCTTTGATGAGGAAATTTACTATGATGAAAGCATGCCTCCTATCTATGATAATTATTGTGATGACACGTATGCTTTAAAGAATAATGATAACCATGAGACGTGTCATCTTGATCTTAATCTTCAATCATATGATAGTTATTTTGTTGAGTTTGCTCCCACTACTATTCATGAGGATAAATTTGCTTATGTGGAGAGTAATAAAAATTATATGCTTGTAGATCATGAAAAGAATGCTTTATGTGATGGTTATATTGTTGAATTCATTCATGATGCTACTGAAAATTATTATGAGAGAGGATCATATGCTTCTACATATTGCAATAATATCAAGTTTCCTCTCTATGTGCTTAAAGTTTTAAGGTTATGCTTGTTTTGCCTTCCTATGCTAGTTGATTATTGCCCCCATAAGTTGTTTGCTCACAAAATCCCTATGCATAGGAAGCGGGTTAGACTTAAATGTGCTAGTCATATTCTTCATGATGCTCTCTTTATGTTTCAATTCTTATCTTTTATGTGAGCATCATTGAAATCATCATGCCTAGCTAGGGGCGTTAAACGATAGCGCTTGTTGGGAGGCAACCCAATTTTATTTTAGTTTCTTGCTTTTTGGTTCTGTTTAAGAATAAATAATCCATATAGCTTCTGTTTAGATGTGGTTTTGTGTTTTAATTAGTTTTTGTGCCAAGTAGAACCTTTGGGAAGACTTGGGGTGAAGTCTTTATGACCATGCTGTAAAAAAACAGAAACTTTAGCGCTCACGAAATTAGCTTCAACTTTTGACTGGAGAGTGATATTTAGTTGATTCTTTTTGCATATGATTACTAGAAAAATTCCTCAGGTCCACAAATGTAGTTTAGAATTTTTGGAGTTCCATAAGTATACGTTTGATACAGATTACTACAGGCTGTTCTGTTTTTGACAGATTCTGTTTTCCGTGTGTTGTTTGCTTATTTTGATGACTCTATGGCTAGTAAAATAGTTTATAAACCATAGAGAAGTTGGAATACATTAGGTTTAACACCAATATAAATAAATAATGAGTTCATTAAAGTACCTTGAAGTGGTGTTTTGTTTTCTTTCGCTAACGGAGCTTACGAATCTTCTGTTAAGTTTTGTGTTGTGAAGTTTTCAAGTTTTGGGTAAAGATTCGATGGACTATGGAATAAGGAGTGGCAAGAGCCTAAGCTTGGGGATGCCCAAGGCACCCCAAGGTAATATTCAAGGATAACCAACAGCCTAAGCTTGGGGATGCCCCGGAAGGCATCCCCTCTTTCGTCTTCGTTCATCGGTAACTTTACTTGGAGCTATATTTTTATTCACCACATGATATGTGTTTTTCTTGGAGCGTCGGTTTATTTTCTTTAGATTTGCTTGCTGTTTGAATAAAATACCAAGATCTGAAATTCTTAAATTAGAGAGAGTCTTCACATAGCTACGTAATTATTTAACTACTCATTGATCTTCACTTATATCTTTTTGGAGTAGTTTGTCATTTACTCGTGTGCTTCACTTATATCCTATGAGTAAATGGTTGAATGATTTGAATGTCATAAATCTGAAATTATATATGTTTCATATGCCTTTCCCATGGGGAGTAATGACTTCACATATAAGAAGTAGAGGTGGTAAATTTATTGAAGGTTAGCAAACATTGTATTGGTCACTTGAACAATTCATGAAAGAATATTGAAGGAAGAGAGATTTCACATATAATACTATCTTGGATATCTTCTATGATTATGAGCCCCATTAATTATTTTCAAACCTGAGCAAATTAGTTGAAGTTGGACAAGGAAGACAACATAATGAGTTATGCTTGGGTATATTTGTATAGAAGTTACATTGTTTTGGATCCTCTAACATGTGGTGCTTGCTATTTAGAATCCTTTGATAGCCAAAATATCTGTACTAAGCGGGAATACTGCTTGTGCATCCAAACTCCTTGAACCAAGTTTCTTCCCTGAGTGTCCACCATATCTACCTATATGCGGTATTTACCTACCGTCCCAAGTAAATTTGCATGTGCCAAACTCTAAACCTTCAAATAATAATCTGTTTTGTATGCCCGAATCGCTCATGTAGCGACTACGGGTTAGCAGTATCTTCCATGCTAGGTGGGTTATTCTCATGATGAGTGGACTCCGCTCATCATTCACGAGAAAATGGTCGGTAATCGGGATGCTCAAATTCCACGATCAAAAGATCGAAATCAAATCAAAAATAATTGCAAACAAAACTCCCCCAGGATTGATGTTAGTTGGAGGCACCCGTTGTTTCAGACAAGCCATGGATTGATGATTGTTGGTGGAGGAGGAGTAAAAATATTTACCTTTCTGTTTGGGAACCGCCTATAATGTATGTAGTATGGAAGATATTGGGAACTCTTGGTCGTTATGTTGACAATGAAAGGATACCTCTCAAAATTATTTTCATCTCTGTTTTTGCTCTGAGTTCTAGCACCTTGGCAAATCCCTGCTTCCCTCTGTGAAGGGCCTATCTTTTACTTTTATGCATGAGTCAGTAGTATTCCTTCTCATTCCAACCAACTCTTTAGTTGGCAAGCATCATGTGATGGAAAGATCTAAGCATATATGGCCATTCAAATATATTTGAGCATGAATTATTACTGTTGACATTACCCTTGAGGTTAAATGTTGGGAGGCGAAACATTAAGCCCCTATCTTTCTCTGTGTTTGATGAATACTATTTGTTCCAAAAATATGCTTTGAGTGGTAGCAGTCATGGAAGACTATATGATAGTTGAGTATGTGGGATTTGCTAAATCAAAGCTCTGACATAGACTCTTCCTGAAGATAAGATGAATTGTAATTGTTTGATGACTAATAACACGGTTTGTTAGTTTTGAAGAAAGTTTATGATCTATACTTTAACATGTGAATAGTTTGTTACTTGATCATGAAAAGTTCTATGAGTTGAGCTACTGTTATGACATATGATGATGCTAGAAAAGGTGATTGAAATTATCATTGATCAAACTTGTGCACCTGCTAGCATTCACACTTCATAAATTATTTCTTTTATCATTTACCTACTCGAGGACGAGCAGGAATTAAGCTTGGGGATGCCGATACGTCTCCAACGTATCTATAATTTATGAAGTATTCATGCTATTATATTATCCATCTTGGATGTTTTATGGGCTTTACTATGCACTTTTATATTATTTTTGGGACTAACCTATTGACCCAGAGCCCAGTGCCAGTTCCTGTTTTTTCCCTTGTTTCAAGTTTCGAAGAAAATGAATATCAAATGGAGTCGAAACGGAATGAAACCTTCTGGAGAAGTTATTTTTGGAAGGAAAGCTATCCGATAGACTTGGAGTGCACGTCAGGAAAGAAACGAGGGAGCCACGAGGTAGGGGGGCGCGCCCACCCCCCTAGGGCGCGCCCTCCACCCTCGTGGGCCCCTCGTGGCTCTCCTGACGTATTTCTTCAACCTATATATATATATATCCATATACCCTAAAAACTTCGGAGGACAAGATTGATCAGGAGTTCCGCTGCCGCAAGCCTCTGTAGCCACCAAAAACCAATCGGGACCTGTTAAGACTGCCGGGAGGGAACCCTCACCGGTGGCCATCTTCATCATCCCGGCAATCTCCATGATGAGGAGGGAGTAGTTCACCCTCGGGGCTGAGGGTATGTACCAATAACTCTGTGTTTGATCTCTCTCTCTCTCGTGTTCTTGATTTGGCACGATCTTGATGTATCGCGAGCTTTGCTATTATAGTTGGATCTGATGTTTCTTCTCCCCCTCTACTCTCTTGTAATGGATTGAGTTTCCCCTTTGAGGTTATCTTATCGGATTGAGTCTTTAATGATTTGAGAACACTTGATGTATGTCTTGCCGTGCATATCTGTGGTGACAATGGGATATCACGTGACTCACTTGATGTATGTTTTGGTGATCAACTTGCGGGTTCCGCCCATAAACTTATGCATAGGGGTTGGCACACGTTTTCGTCTTGATTCTCTGGTAGAAACTTTGGGGCACTCTTTGAGGTTCTATGTGTTGGTTGAATAGATGAATCTGAGATTGTGTGATGCATATCATATAATCATACCCACGGATACTTGAGGTGACATTAGGGTTTTGGTTGATTTGTGTCTTAAGGTGTTATTCTAGTACGAACTCTAGGGCTGTTTGTGACACTTATAGGAATAGCCCAACGGATTGATTGGAAAGAATAACTTTGAGGTGGTTTCGTACCCTACCATACTCTGTTCGTTTGTTCTCCACTAGTAGTGACTTTGGAGTGACTCTTTGTTGCATGTTGAGGGATAGTTATGTGATCCAATTATGTTATTATTGTTGAGAGAACTTGCACTAGTGAAAGTATGAACCCTAGGCCTTGTTTCCTAGCATTGCAATACCGTTTACGCTCACTTTTACCACTTGTTACCTTGCTGGTTTTATATTTTCAGATTACAAAAACCTATATCTACCATCCATATTGCATTTGTATCACCATCTCTTCGCCGAACTAGTGCACCTATACAATTTACCATTGTATTTGGGTGTGTTGGGGACACAAGAGACTCTTTGTTATTTGGTTGTAGGGTGGCTTGAGAGAGACCATCTTCATCCTACGCCTCCCACGGATTGATAAACCTTAGGTCATCCACTTGAGGGAAATTTGCTACTATCCTACAAACCTCTGCATTTGGAGGCCCAACAACGTCTACAAGAAGAAGGTTGTGTAGTAGACATCGAAACACTTACTTGAAATTTTAGCGAGGGATCATCTTATTTAAGCTACCGTCGTTCCAAGCAAATAAGATGTAAAACATGATAAACATCACATGTAATCAAATAGTGACATGATATGGCCAATATCATTTTGCTTCTTTTGATCTCCATCTTCGGGGAGCCATGATCATCATCATCATTGGCATGACACCATGATCTCCATCATTGTTTCTTCATGAAGTTGTCTCGCCAACTATTATTTCTACTACTATGGCTAACGGTTAGCAATAAAGTAAAGTAATTACATTGCGTTTTCATTGACACGCAAGTCATACAATAAATTAAGACAACTCCTATGGCTCCTGCCGGTTGTCATACTCATCGACATGCAAGTCATGATTCCTATTACAAGAACATGATCAATCTCATACATCACATATATCATTCATCACATTCTTTTAGCCATATCACATCACACGGCATATGCTGCAAGAACAAGTTAGACGTCATCTAATTGTTGTTGCAAGTTTTTATGTGGCCGCTATAGGTTTCTAGCAAGAACGTTTCTTACCTACGCAAAAAACCACAACGTGATATGCCAATTGCTATTTACCCTTCATAAGGACCCTTTTCATCGAATCCGATCCGACTAAAGTGGGAGAGACAGACACCTGCTAGCCACCTTATGCAACTAGTGCATGTCAGGTGGTGGAACCTGTCTCACGTAAGCGTACATGTAAGGTCGGTCCGAGCCGCTTCATCCCACGATGCCGCCGAATCAAGATAAGACTAGTAACGGCAAGTAAATAGACAAAATCGACGCCCACAACAACTTGTGGTCTACTCGTGCATAGAAACTACGCATAGACCTAGCTCTGATACAACTGTTGGGGATCGTTGCAGAAATTAAAAAATTTCTACGCATCACCAAGATCAATCTATGGAGAGACTAGCAACGAGAGAGAGGGGAGTGTATCTTCATACCCTTGAAGATCGCGATGCGGAAGCGTTACTAGAACGCAGATGAGGGAGTCATACTCGCGGCGATTCAAATCGCGGAAGATCCGATCTAATGCCGAACGGACGACGCCTCCGTGTTCAACACACGTACAGCCCGGGGACGTCTCCTCCTTCTTGATCCAGCAAGGGGAGAGGAGAAGTTGAGGAAGAGCTCCGGCAGCACGACGGCGTGGTGGTGGAGCTTGCATTTCGCCTGTAGGGCTTTGCCAAGCACTACGGAGGAGGTGTTGGGAGGGAGAGGGCTGCGCCAGGGGAAGGGTGCGGCAGCCCTCCCACCTCCCCTCTATTTATAGGGGCAAGGGAGAGGGAGGGCGGCCCCCTCCAGATGGATCTAGAGGGGGGGGGGGTGGCGGCCAAGGGGGGCGCCCCCTTTAGGGTTTCCCGCAAACCCTAGGCGCATGGGCCCTAGGGGGGTTTGGCGCCCAGCCCACCTAGGGGCTGGTTCCCCTCCATATTCAGCCCATAGGACCCTTCGGGGCAGGTGGACCCTCCCGGTGGACCCCCGGAACCCTTTCGGTGGTCCCGGTACAATACCGATAAACCCCCGAACACTTTCGGCGACCGAATAAGGACTTCCCATATATAAATCTTTATCTCTGGACCATTCCGGAACTCCTCGTGACGTTCGGGATCTCATCCGGGACTCTGAAAAACATCCGGTAACCGCATACTAATTCCCATAACAACTCTAGCGTCACCGAACCTTAAGCGTGTAGACCCTACGGGTTCGGGAATCATGCAGACATTACCAAGACATCTCGCCGGCCAATAAACATCAGCGGGATATGGATACCCATGTTTGTTCCCACATGTTCCACGATGATCTCATCGGATGAACCACGATGTCGGGGATTCAAACAACCCCGTATACAATTCCCTTTGTCAATCGGTACGTTACTTGCCCGAGATTCGATCGTCGGTATCCCAATACCTCTTTCAATCTCGTTACCGGCAAGTCATTTTACTCATTCCATAATGCATGATCCCGTGACTAACTGCTTAGTCACATTGAGCTCATTATGATGGTGCATTGCCGAGTGGGCCCAGAGATACCTCTCCGTCATACGGAGTGACAAATCCCAGTCTCGATTCGTGCCAACCCAAAAGACACTTTCAGAGATACCTGTAGTGTACCTTTATAGCCACCCAGTTACGTTGTGACATTTGGTACACCCAAGGCATTCCTACGGTATCTGGGAGTTGCACAATCTCATGGTCTAAGGAAATGATACTTGACATTATAAAAGCTTTAGCAGAGGAACTACACGATCTTGTGCTATGATTAGGATTGGGTCTTGTCCATCACATCATTCTCCTAATGATGTGATCCCATTATCAACGACATCCAATGTCCATGGTCAGGAAAGCGTAACCATCTATTGATCAACGAGCTAGTCAACTAGAGGCCTACTAGAGACATGTTGTGGTCTATGTATTCACACATGTATTACGATTTCCGGATAACACAATTATAGCATGAACAATAGATAATTATCATGAACAAGGAAATATAATAATAACCATTTTATTATTGCCGCTAGGGCATATTTCCAACATTTTCTATCTTGCGGAAGTATTGATCTTCGATCCTTTGCCAATACCTCTTGGCGGTTTGAGAAGTTCCCGTGCATGCATCAAGAGACACCGCACTCCATGCATTGATGAGAACTTGATCTTCCAAGATTGTGTAGTTCTTTGATCTTTAGATTTTCCCAGTTTCTTTTTTGCGATACGCTTCTGCTTCGACCTCCTCCAATTCTTCCTCACAACCATGATCGTCCACACAGCCCTCCGTTTCATTGTAGTCGACTGTGGTGACCGGGGCTTGATTAATGTCAATGGCGTTGGTGTCCAACAAGTTCACGAACTCGACTATTGCATTGTACGAACCACCGCTATAGTGAACGATAAGCAGTCACGAGCTATCGCAAAAATGGAGGAAATCAAAGAAAATCGCCATGACCGAAGATGCATACCTTCCGGCCATTTCATCGAATACCTCGCTTGCGGGGGAGCAACACCGTTGAACGGCATCGCCGGGGCACCTCTTTCCGGGATGGAGTGGTCGGATGAAGGAGGCGGCTTCGTTGTAGCCGGAATCCTCTTCCTCTTGCCGCCGGCGGCCTTGGTGACCTTCTCCGTTGCCGACTGAGATCGCGCAGTAGCGTTGGCGCCCGGAGCGCGGGCCTTCGCGGCGGGGGCTGCCGGATTCCCGCCCTGCACAACCACGTTGCCCTGCCGCTTGCGAGCAGGTGTGGCGTTAGCTTGGGCGACGGTGGGGCCAACATGGCCAACGACGAGATCCACCGAGGGGAAGGAGCGTGTGCGACCTCGACGGTGACGAGGGACAGCAGGGAGTCGTCCATGGCGGCGAAGGACGGCCGAGGAAGATGCACTGGAGCGTGCGGTGGCGGGGCAATGGTGGCGGAGGGTGGGGGAGCGGGAAAGGCCGCACGGAAATTTCCCTCCCGCCAAATCTCGCTGCGGATAGGGGCTGAGCTCGGGTCGTCCTCCTAGCCCGTGAAACTAGAGGTTGGGGGAGACGTTTTGCCGCGCCCCGCAAAAATATTTGTGGGCCGGGGCGGGATGTGCGGGGTCCGATCGGGCAGGTTTTCCCGCCCCGACCCGAACTTTGGCAGTTATTTTGAGGGCCGGGGCGGGATGTGGGGTCTGCTAGAGTTGCTCTAATAGGGTGTGCAAGCATGGCGTTGAAAAGATTTTGCTAGTATTATTATGTTATTGGTGACTGATTACGTTTAGCCATCCAATCAATTGTTGGACCGTTCGGGTGCATCGTGTGCGCCTCCTGCCTACTATGTCTTCCTTCGATCCTACAACTCTCCATTTTTTCTCGTCTCTCCTGAACAACCACACAATCTCGCGTCTTCTTCCCCCAAACCCTCTCAATTGAGATCCTCCTCTCCCATACCCCCGCCTCTTGTCCCAACTGTTATGGGGGCGCTAGGTGTGTCTTCCTCCTCCTTCTCTTGCTCCCCCTCACCAGATTCCTTAAGTGGAGGTCGAGTTAGAGTTTCGACCTAGAGTTTTTTGTGCCGACGACTCAATGATGAAGGGTGGGGTGAGGGTGATGAGTTCATTTTTCTGCGGGGAAAACTTTCAATCTATCCATGGACTATCAAGGTAGTTGTCGGTGTCAAAACCGACGGATCTCGGGTAGGGGTTCCCGAACTATGCGTCTAAGGCAGATGGTAACAGGAGGCAAAGGACACGATGTTTACCCAAGTTTGGGCCCTCTCTATGGAGGTAATACCCTACTTCCTGCTTGATTGATCTTGATGAATATGAGTATTACAAGAGTTGATCTACCACGAGATCGTAGAGGCTAAACCCTAGAAGCTAGCCTATGGTATGATTATTCTTGTCCTACGGACTAAACCCTCCGGTTTATATAGACACCGGAGGGGGCTAGGGTTACACTGAGTCGGTTATAACAGAAGGAGATCTACATATCCGTATAGCTAAGCTTGCCTTCCACGCCAAGAGAGTCCCATCCGGACACGAGACGAAGTCTTCAATCTTGTATCTTCATAGTCCAACAGTCCAGCCAAAGGATATAGTCCGGCTGTCCGGATACCCCCTAATCCAGGACTCCCTCAGTAGCCCCTGAACCAGGCTTCAATGACGATGAGTCCGGCGCGCAGATTGTTTTCGGCATTGCAAGGCGGGTTCCTCCTCCGAATACTCCATAGAAGATCTTGAACACAAGGATAGTGTCCGGCTCTGCAAAACAAGTTCCACATACCATCGTAGAGAGAATAATATTTCCACAAATCTAATCTGCTAATGTATTATAGCATGACATCACACCATGGCCCGGTCATTATTCGAACCGTCTTTCACAACTAGCCACCGCACATATCGTGAGGCAGTTTCCTAGGCACGTCTTGTCGAAGCAGAGATCGTGTCCCCTTATCACGGGATTCTCATCAATACGAACGTGGGTAACCCAACCGCTTATCAATTACGGCGCTTGGGGATCAAGCGAGTTTTACTAGGCAAGTGCGGGCGCATAGTTTCGTCCGCCTTTATAAAGGGATAAGGACTTCACCTTTTTCACCCACGCCTTCTTCCCTCTCGCATATCCATTCTTGCGCACTCGAGCTCCAACACCCAAGCTTGCACCTTTTCTCCTCAAACTGCTTCAAATATGTCTGGAGCGAGGCAAGTGGATGAAATCCTCCGTCACGGAGGAGGAGGACATCAAGAATCTGCGGGGAGCCGGATACTTGGCCGCGGACATCGCGCACCGGCTGCCCGGGCAGATCGTCCCTACCCCGAAACCTTACGAGAGGGTAGTCTTCCTCACCCAGTTCGTCCGCGGCCTCATGTTCTACTACGGGCTGGACTTCCATGACCTGGCCCCAAACTTCATCCTCAACATCTCGGTGTTTATCGTCGTGTGCGAGGCCTTCCTCCGCATCCAGCCCCACTTCGGCCTGTGGCTGAAGACCTTCAATGTCAAGCCGAAGGTTGTAGGCGGCCAGCAAGCGGAATGCGGCGGCGCCATGGTGGGCAAAATGCCCAATGTCACATGGCTTGAGGGCTCCTATGTGGAGACCATAAAGGGGTGGCAATCGGGGTGGTTCTACATCACCGAGCCACGCGACACCAACTGGGTGGCGGCCCCCGAGTTCCGATCCGGAATCCCCACGTGGCTCACCTCCTGGAAAGAGAAGGGCCTGTCCTGGGGTAACCCGGTAGAGCTGACCGGACTCCAGACCTGCATCAGGAACATGATGAACAGGAAAATCAAACTTGTCAACGTGGTCCAGGTCATGCTCTTCCACCGGACCCCCCCGTGTCAACAACGGGTATTCAATTTGTGGGAGTTCGACCCGGCCGAGCACCAGGCGCTGCAGGAGATTTTCGACACGACGCACAAGGACGTCTGGAAGGTGCTGTTTAAAGGCACCGAGGTACCTCCTCCCCTTACCGAGGATCGCGGACTCAGTGCAAAACGCCGCGCCAATCCGGTTGGTTTTTACACATCACAAGATGTTTAGTTTCCTCAGCTTAATCATATGCAGGATCTGAGCCCTCATGCCTTTGACAGGACTGGGTGGAGACGGCCGAGCGGATTGACTGCCTAGCCCCCCTGCCCGAAGATCCAGCAGATGCTCTCTTGACGGAGATGCTGACTCCAGCACCTTACGAGGTGCCAGCGAAGACGGCCAAGAAGAAGGCCACGGGGACCCGACAGGGTCTCCGGTGCAAGGTTGTGTTGGACTCATCATCCGAACACTCCGACGCGCACTACTCCCACGACGACGAGGAGGAAGAGGAAAGTTCTCCCCCAGCCGGGGGAGACAAGAAAAGGAAGGCCGCCCCAACCGGGGAGGCCAAAGGTTCCAATAAAGGAAGGACCCTCCTTCCGGACTGCTCCACGACCGCCGCCCACAGCGACGACGAGTGGTTGCCCAGGGACAAGCCCCTGGCGAAGTCGTAAGTATCCGGATACCATAATAATTCTTGATATATTTTATCGCACTGCTTCTCATCACGCCGAACATGATTATGCAGTCCGTCCCGAGCCCATATCGACATATATTCATCGGATGGTTCTTTGGACCCGTCGGATATGAATAGTGATTCACTTCCGACCGCCTCCTCCCCTCGCCCTACGGACAACGCCGAGGTGTTGTCTCAAAGGGCATCGAGACGGGGGGAGGTAGTCCTGGAGGTGCCTCAAGGCGACACTCCGGACCCTGGGCGCAAAGGGAGCAAGACTCCCATGGGCTCCGAGTTCGGCCTCCAGCCGAACACCGCGCTGGAACCTTCGGTGGTTTCGGACTCTGTCAGGCGACCCCCTGTGAAGAGGGGCAAGCCGCCCGTGCCGGTGACCTCTGTCCATCCAGAGGCACCGGACAACCTGCTGGAAGCACTCCAAGGCGCTTCCATCGACGAAGAACACCGCACTATCATGAGTGCGATGATGGAGAAGGTTCAGTCTGCCAAAAGCGGACTAACTGAAGCTTGCGCCAGCCTCCTAACAGGCTTTGAGGTAAGTAATTAAATTATAGGGAAATATCACCGCATAGACAGTAGCCCCTGATGCTCTGTTTGGCGTTCGCGAAGAAAAGCCGAATAGAGGATCGAATAATAATCGCAGGAGTCTAATTATAGTATGTCTATGTGAATCTGCAGGCTTCCCTGCTGGTTGCTGCCGCACGTGCTGCGGAGGTCGCCGCACTACAGCAGGACCTTGAGCGATCCAAGGAAGAGCTCGGCCTTGACAAGAGGCAGCTCGAGGAGAACAAAGGTAAGCAATACCTTGTCAATATGAAAAAGAAAGAGTTGGTTGCAGAATAATAGGATCATCATGAATTTTGCCAGGGGCCACGACCGAAGTGGCGACCCTCAAGAAGGCGCTGTTCGAGGCTGAAAACAAAGCGGCCAAGGAGCGCACTGAGCGATAAAGACACGAAGCACGGGAAGGTGAGGTGCAGCAAGAGCTCCAGGTGCTCGTCAAGAAGCATGAGTCCCTGGAGCTTGACTCGAGGACGCGAGAGTCCGAGCTTGCCCAGGCCCTCGAAAGTGCAAAAAATGCCAAGGCCGAAGCCCATAAGGCCCTCCAGGAAGTTGAGGCGGTAAAAAAGATAGCGGCGGGTAAGGCATTCATTATGCAAAGTAGGCATGCAAAAGAAAATTTCCTTTTACTTACCCGAGTTCGGAGCTCTCCGGGAGCGTTCGCAGATCTGCCATGTAGTGTGTCTGACACCGCGGAGTTCTACCGGACCGAGGAGGGAAGCTCGACGGAGAAGTTGTTCTGGTCTCAGTATACTGGGACTGAACACCCGATGCCCGTGAGCGACCAGCTGAAGCAACTGGTCGAGCTCCACAAGGCGGCCGAACAGGCCATGAGGGGCCTTATAGTCCGGATGTGGCTGTCGATTCCCTTCCCAACAGCTACTTCGGCCTGGTGAGGCGGCTTGTAGATGCCTGCCCACGGCTGGAAGTCATCAAGCGGTCCGTCTGCATCGAAGGTGCACACAGGGCTCTTGCCCGTGCAAAGGTGCACTGGGCGAAGATAGACGCCGAAAAGCTGGTGAAGGAGGGGCCGCCGCAGGGCAAGGAGCATCGCCACCCCGAAATGTATTATGAAAGTGTCTCAAGGGTGCCCGTCTCGTGGAGGATTTAATGTACCAAAGATATAATCTTTGAATGAACTTGCTCATGTGATCCTTGTATTTATGAAAACTAGTTCATGTTCGTTATGCAACGCTTTTGTATTTAAAATATTACCTTCATGCGGCCGTTTATAAATTCGAGAGTTGCTAGTCGCTGGCTTACATGCAACTAGTGTTGGGGTGTTCGAGATAAATCTGAGCACTCTTTTTCCCATTCTTGGGTCCTTCAAGGAGGTGTTCAAATAGAACGAACCGTGCAATCGGACTATAATGCTTTATCGCTCTCACTTAGCCATAGATGTCTACAATTTTAAATTTTGGCGAAGCCCCTAGTCTTTGGAAAGCCGAATTTGGGGCGCTATACACGCCTAAGCCGGACAAGGCCGGCTCCTCGCCCGAAGAGGAAAAAGTCTTTAGGGACTTGATACCTCTCGAACAGCGACCAACTCTCGCCTCATCATGACAGTCAGTTTTAGCTTTCTCTACAAAGGTGCTCGGCCGGAAGAACCGGGGCACAATTGCAGTAGTTCTCCCAGTGCTACCTTAGCTGATATAGCGGAACGTAAGGTACCAAAACATGGGAGCCGGGCAAACCCAACTATTGACCCAAGACATGATTCGGAGCTGATGCATATAATGCTATAAGTTCGGGGTGCCGCACTGTCGAAAGTGTTCGGACTTCTCACGACGAATTATGGGGTATACGGAAGCCCCT
The DNA here is from genome assembly GCA_021605145.1 of Aegilops bicornis. Lineage (NCBI taxonomy): Eukaryota > Viridiplantae > Streptophyta > Magnoliopsida > Poales > Poaceae > Aegilops > Aegilops bicornis. Next base: position 720,152,226 of record CM038670.1, on the reverse strand, counting down.
GGCATATTGGCCGTACCAAAATGTATGGATGCTGATTGTCATAGATAAGCATATATATAAAAGAATATAGGATGCAATAATAGACTAGTACTATGCATTCTTTATTTAAGAAATGCGTTAAAGCATACTGATACAAGTGGTGCGGTAAGCAAACAATAGGACTATTTGACATGTCCCATCCAAGGGCAAGATGCGGAGTGGTATCTTAAAATAGGTATTTAGCTCGTTATCAGAGACCACCTGGGGATTCCGTTGTACGATGTAGCTTCCTGCCTCCTTGGGTGTTGTATCATGTGTCCGACGACCGTACTGCCGGACAAGGCTTCCAGAGAGTAGAGTCCTGAAAGAGAGAGAGTGATTGTCGGATTTCGGGTTCTGGCAGACCCTTGAGGTTCGAACTCTGGGTGCGCACGAAGATCTTTCCCCTACCAGCTCACACGTTAATGGTTTGCAAGGGATCTAAACTAGGAACGATGATCAGCACAAGAGACACAAGATTTATCTTGGTTAAGCCACCGTGTGGTGTAATACCCTACTCCAGTGTGTGGTGTGGTGGATTGCCTCCGGGGCTGATGAAGAAAAGTACAAAGGAAGAACAGCCTCGCGATGGGCTGTTCTTGAGCTGGTGCGATGGACCGCTTGGGTGAGTCCAGTCGCTTCTCTCTCTCTCTAGTGGGTTCGACCTGTCCCCTCTCTCTGTGGTGGCTAGTCCTATTTATATATGGAGGCCCAGGGCCTCTTACCAAATAATTAGCGGGAAGGCGCCAAAAATTGACCATTTTGAAGGGGAACATCTAGTACACTTATCCTGACTAAAGTTGGTCTTCGGCTGCCAAAGGCTCTGACGGTGACGCCGTCCTAGGCTCCACGATGACCTCCGTCCTACCGCTCTGCTGGTCTTGGTCTTGTTGCACCGAAGCGGTAACCTTTGCCTGATGCCTTGGCCTGTGCTTGCCTCCTTTGCACCAAAGGGGAAATGAGGACACTGCACAGTGGCGCCCCGCACCGATCTCGATCGTCATGGCTTGCGTCACGGGGCACCCTCGTGAGGTACCGCCTTGATCTCTCCGCCTCTGGTGAGCCCTGCCTGACGAGGCTTCTCCCGAGGAAGGTTCCCTGCCGTCCCAGCCTCACAGGCTTGGCCCTCGTGAGGGTCTTGAGCTTGAGCCGATGAAGCTGGGCAGCGCTGGGCCCCCACTTGAGCCACGCTGCAAGCAGTGCAAGTCTGGGACCCCCGTTCCCGAACGCCGACAAGAGCCCCCGGCCCAAGGCGCGCCGGACTTGGCTTAGCGAGAGAAGCGAAGGGCAAGGCGAGCGCCTTGAGCCCCAACAACAGCCTGCGGCCTTGGGCGCCGCGTGGAGATTGGTCATGGGCGTCTCCGCTTCCCCACGACGCCTTGGCAACCGTCCTTCTGACAAAAAGGAGGCCCGGGCCAGACTTGGTGCTCGTTCTTGCTCGCCTTGCTCCAGATCCCCTTTCTCGCCCTTCTCCTCCTTGCTTCTGAAATCCTCCAGATCTATCTCAATCCTTCCCATCCTGCAAGCCATGGCGCCTCGCAAGACTCCATCCGAGGCACAGTACCTCCGGCTCTGGATCCTCCGGTTGTGGAGAAGAATCTCATCCTTGTCTGTTTGGAGGGACGGTGGCGCAGGCAACGAGGGAGCGGCATTCTCAAGGCCGGCTCCGATCAGCCTGAAGGCTAGGGGAGCACCTTCTACCCGTTCTTTGTGAGCGCTATCATCGCCGGTCTGGTCCCTCCTTTTTCCGAGTTCTTCCTTGCTGTTCTTCGCCAATACAACTTGCAAGCTCTGCATCTCCACCCCAACTCTGTTCTTCTCCTGGCGATTTTCGCCTATTATTGTGAGGCTCACGTTGGGATAAAGCCCTCGGTGGCTTTGCTGCGTCATTACTTTTACCTCCGGGTCTCTCGTGGCCCTATTACTGCATGCGCGAGCTTTATCGCATAATCCAGCTCCAACTCCATCTCCAAGCCCGGGACGAGGATCGAAGGCTTGAGGAGCAAGTGGGTCCTGAGTGGATGTCGGCGCATCCACCCCGATCAAGGCCAGCTGCAGTCGGGGCAGCCCAAGACCGCTGATACATGGTCTCGCGCGGAGCTCATCGACCCTTGTGCGAAGATGGTGCTGAAGAGGATGGACGCGGACCTAAGGCCAGGCAGCTTGGGGGCGGCGAAGCTGACCGGGGCCACGCTCCTGAGGGAGTTCCTGGAACACCGGGTGGCTCCACTCCAGGATCATTCGCTCCCGTTGTGGAGGCTTGGGGAGGCAGGTGACGCTCTTCGCCTGAGCTCCGAGGCCCTCTCTGACGAAGATCTGGTCGCGGCTCTCCATTCCTTGGTCAGGGGAGACGTGGCGAGGCCGGAGGGCGCTCCCGTCCCCCTGTTCCTTCGCGACGACTGGGAGCAAGTGGTGAACGCCATGCCCACCTTCAATGGTGAGGGGCTGGCGCCCGCCAGGGCGCCCGAGGATCTGGCGATGTTGGCGACGGTGAACGATTCCTCCAGCAACTCCAGCAGGATTGAGGAGGAAGAGGAGGAGGTGGAGGAAGAAGGGTCTGACTTCGAGGCGACTGGTGAGGAGTCGGGGGATTCCTTCCCTCGGCGCAGGTCCCACGCCCTTCGCTCCATGCCGGACGATGATGAGGCCGGTGCCAGGCGAGGGGGGGGGGGAGGATTCTCCCCTGGTTCCGAGGAAGGGCAGGTCGGGGCTGGTTCTCCCAAGGTCCGTTCTGGATCCGGGGCGGTCTGAGGCCAGCTCCGGCCTTCCCGACGCGCCTGTTGCTTCTGGGCCTCCCAAGTCTGACCCTAGCTGCAGGCTTTCAGGCTTCAAGTTCGGCCGGAGGCTGCTTGAGTCCATGGACAACGACCAGTAAGTGTTCGATCCGTGTTTTGCTTTGCTTCTGCCGCCGAGGCTTGACGTCTGTATTCTCTTGGCCAGGTCGGCACCTGCGGCAAAAAGGCCGAAGGGGGCTTCTGCGGCCCTGCTTGAGGCGGGTTCGCCTGCCGGGGAAAGGAGGCAGCGAAGCTCGCGCCTCCCCTGCCTGGTCATCCTCGCGAGCCCAGCAGGGGCACTCTGGCGGTGAGTCAGCCCCCATGGCCCCGCTAACTCTGGAGGTGCCCGCGCTTGACGTTGTCGCTGAGGTGCCCAAGGCCCAGGGGGCTCCTCCTTCCCAAGCCGCAATCACGCTGCCGTCTTCTACACCTGCTCCACCGGCTCCAGTCCCTTCTGATCCCTCGGCCATCCTGGACCAGGCTGCCAGCGAACTGAGCCGGCTGCAAGAGGATCTCCGGAATGCTGATCCTCGTCTGGTGGCGAGGCGCCTGGAGCTAGCTTCTGGCTGGGCCCGCTCTGCTGCCTCCGTCTGAGCGGCGCTGAACCAAGCTGCGTCAGCCTCCGATGGGGAGAAACAAGCCGCCTGCCAGGCCAGGGCCGCTCGCGATGCTGCCCAGGTTGACGCCGCGGACGCCCGGGACCACTGCAAGGCGCTGGAGGTCGAGCTTCAAGGCCTGCGCGACGAGCTCGTCAAGGAGTTTCGCGCCCGCCAGGAGAAGGAGAAGGAGAAGGAGATGGAGGCTCGGGAGACCGCCGTCAAGGACCGGGACGCTGAGCTTGATGACTACCGTGGCCGGTTGGAGACGCTGGAACAGTCGGTGAAAGCGGAGAGGATCGAGCTAGACAGGAAGGCAAAGGTCCTGGCTGAGGATCGGGTGGCCTTTGCCAGGTTGGAGGAGAAGGCTCGCGCCGCGTTGAAGACGCTCTACGAGGGTGGCCTGGAGAAGCCGTTGGCTGGTGCAGAGGACGGCCCCACCGAGCTGCTTCCTTTCTTGGTCCGTGCACTTGAAGATGTCGCGGACGGCCTTGGCCCCACGGCCGAGGCCGAGGCGCATGCCCTGTCTTCTGCAGCGCTGACGCGTGTCCTCAGCCACGTCTACCTTCGCGACCCCAGCGTCGACCTTGACGGCCTGCTGGAGCCTGTGAGCGGCGACCTTGCCGCTGCTGCTGCTAAGGCCGTGAAAGGCCAAGCCGAGGCCCTGCTGGGGAGGTTCCACGCCTTCAGCTCCTTGCCTGGGCGTGGTGCCGCCAGCTCCGCGGCCTCGGGAGGTGGAGGCGCCACAGGAAAGTGATCCCTTTGCAGCTTCCGCTCTGTTTTAATTCCTACAAAATGCACCATGCCTCGTGGAGGCGTTTAAACCTGTGTCTGGCGTTGTGAAATGACTTATGGCTTGTAATATTTGCTTTGAATTCGCATTCTTCCCTCCTACTTGCGTGTGTTCTACGTCGGCAGGGCCCGACCCCGCGCATACCTCAGCCGCCGTTAGCCCCGACCGGAAACCAGGACGGGACCAAGGAGTGAGGGGCTACGTGGCAAGTTAGGCTCCTGAGTCGCGATGCTCAGGAGTCCCCCTTGACGCGCGAACAACAAGTAGGGACGGGAGGCGTAGGAGTAGATTGGTCGTTTCTCGCCGGCGAGGGCCCGGCCCACAGCATACCTGGCTATTAGCCCCGACCGGAGACCAGGACGGGACTAAGGAGTCAGGGGCTACATGACCAGTTAGGCTCCTGAGTCGCGATGCTCAGGAGTCCCCCTTGACGTTCAAACGAATTTTCATACCTTGGCTCCGCTCGGGGAGGCGCGCGACGACCAGGTCCGAGGCACCTGGCTGGGTGGCGTACGTTCGGGCGTGGCTCGGGCGCAGCCTCAGGTCCAGCCCTCGCTGCACTCCCGAGGGATGCGCGGCGATGGCGCCTGCACACCGAGCCTGGGCTCCTCGAGGTTGATACGGATTTGTGAGCCGCCTTAGTTGTTTATCACCAGCGGAGCATAGCGCTTCCTGTATGTGCAGGCATAGCAGCCGCTCCTCGGTAGTTTCTCATAGCTGCTATGGAGCATGGTGCTTCCACTGGTATGTGGGAGGGGACTCCCCTCCGGGAGGAGCCCCCGGGGCGTGTACAGCCCCGCCCTGACACATGGTCGGCACGGTAGGGCTAGGAGAGGTGTATCTGGGCACCCGTGAGCCAGCGCGGGACTCACGAGGCTCTACCTCGAGGCGGGTTGCACCTGGCTCTAGGCCTTTATCAATGGTGTGTTCCTGCAGGGTGGTTAGAATGCAAATGCTCTACGTCCTCAGGTCCCGGCCCTCGAGTGAGCTCAGCCACCGCTGGTATGACACGTCGCGATGCCGTGGGTTAAGGCCAGGGGGTGAGGGCTGGAGAGCCAGTAAGAGCCCATGAGTCGCGATCCTCAGGTACCCCCCTTTTAATGTGCAAGCGCTTTGCATTAGGGCGGAGAGGTCCGCGACAGGTAGTAGGCAATAATTATGTGAATCAGGTTAAGCGTGGAGGAGCAAATCCATCTAGATAGGTGCGGAGAAAGCATATGCCACTGGGTCTGGCCCGAGCAGCTTGGGCATAATGCAGCCCGAGGGGCGCCCCCAACAAGGTAAGTAAAGAACATAAGCAAAACGGATACATGCCGCAGGGACGGACCCACGCGGCCTGGGAATGATATGCAGCCCGAGGGGCGCTCCCAGCTGAAAACGGAACTTGGAAAGGTGTCACCTAATATGGTCGGAGATGGCGGGATGTTGAGGTAGCGGATGACGCGTGATGAGGAAGCCGACCCTCACGAGTCCTCCGGACCTGGAGCCTCGGGAGGCTCCGGAGGCACGGGGGGTTCCTCGAGAGCCATCTCCATCTCTGCCAGGACCACGTGCTGCTTGACCTCATGAGCCTCCAGAGCGCACCTCAGCAGGCGCTGATGGGAGGCGACCGCGTTCGGCAGGCTAAAAGGCATGCGAACGTAGCTGTGAGGTGGACCCTCGCAACGCCCCATGCGTGAGGGCCAGAGGTGCCCCTGAGATACGACCCGATTGAGCCCTGGTATGTCGATGCAGACTCACAGCCCAGCATCCTCGCCTGGATGTGGGGCCACGGCAGGCAAGCGGCGACAGCCGCGTATGACTCTTGACTCCTGTAGCTCCCGGGTGTTCCTCGTGATGAACTCCCCGAGGGTTTGGCCCTCCTTGCCTCATACCTTCCTGAGAGAAAGCGTGCCTTGAAGCACGCCTCCAAGTGGTGCCCGAGCGCCTCCTTGTGACCGCTTAGGTCGGTGGCTCACCATGAAAGAGCCCCGAGCCCCGCTGAGGAGGCGCCAGGCGCCGCCTTCCTATGCGACAGGGCGGGCGCCTTGAACGGGCGCTGGTCCTGTTACACGCCTGGAGGTGCCTTCCCCACGAGGGCTTGGACCAGCGAAGCCTTCTTCTTCTTAGGGATCGCCTCGGGAAGTCTCCCCACTCGTGATCCGGGTCTTCGATTGCTGCGGCTTGGAAGGCACGCCAAGAGAGCACATCGCTTCCCTTTCCTCACAAGGCAGCACCTTTGTGATGACTCCTCCGCTTCCTGGCATCTTGAGGATATTGTAGCCATGGTGAGTCACCACCATGAACTTGGCCAAAGCTGGGTACCCGATGATGGCATTGTATGGCAGGCGAATGTGGGCGACATCGAAGTCAATGAGCTTGGTGCGGTAGTTGTTGCGCTGTCCGAAGGTGACGGGAAGGCGAACTTGCCCTATCGGGACGGTGGAGCCATTGGTGACTCCTGAGAAAGGCTTGGTCGGCTGAAGCTGATCGTATGGCACTTGGAGATCGTTGAATGTATCGACAGATAGGACGTTGAGTCCTGCTCCGCCGTCGACGAGGGTCCTGGTGACATGCACATTGCTGATGACTGGTGAGCAAAGCATGGGGAGGACCCCGGCCGTTGCCGCGCACTTGAGCTGATCCGCTGAGCTGAACGTGATAGCGCACGACGACTGACGGAGTCCCGGATTAGGGGGTGTCCGGATAGCCGAACTATCACCGTTGGCCGGACTCCTGGACTATGAAGATACAAGATTGAAGACTTCGTCCCGTGTCCGGATGGGACTTTCCTTGGCGTGGAAGGCAAGCTTGGCGATACGGATATGTAGATCTCCTACCATTGTAACCGACTTTGTGTAACCCTAGCCTATCCGGTGTCTATATAAACCGGAGGGTTTTAGTCCATAGGACGAACAACAATCATACCATAGGCTAGCTTCTAGGGTTTAGCCTCTATGATCTCGTGGTAGATCTACTCTTGTACTACCCATATCATCAATATTAATCAAGCAGGAGTAGGGTATTACCTCCATCGAGAGGGCCCAACTCGGTAAAACATCGTGTCCCTTGTCTCCTGTTACCATCCGCCTAGACACACAGCTCGGGACCCCCTACCGAGATCCGCCGGTTTTGACACCGACATTGGTGCTTTCATTGAGAGTTCCTCTATGCCGCCGCCATCGTGTAGGATGCCTCATCTCGCCTTTAAAGACGGTACTATCACCAAAGAAGCCTTGGCCATCGGGTCGACTCTTCGCTAGGCGGTTTTCTCATGACCGCTAGTTCGCCGCCGCTACCGACGGTGACCTCTCGAGTCATCGAAACCAATCTCCATGTTAGTTCGAACTTGCCGAACAGTTAGATCCGATCGAGCTCTCCTCCGTAAACGAGCTCTTGGATCGCATCGCCGCCTCGAGTCGCCACAGACTACGACCGGATCGGGCCTAAAACCGATCTGAGAGAGATCAACTCTCCCCAGGCTACCCATCATGTTGCTGTGATAGAGGAGCCATGCGGTAATTCTTCTTCTATCTTAAGGACTAGCTACGTCCGGATTCCCGATCCCTCTGTCGGATTTCGGGTTCCGGCAGACCCTTGAGGTTCGAATACTGGGGTGCGCGCGGAGATCCAACCCTCCACCGTCTCGCACCACGCCGTATCGCTGGGACCTAAACTACTAAACGGAACAACACAAGAGACACGAGATTTATACTGGTTACGACCACCATTGTGGTGTAATACCCTACTCCAGTGTGTGGTGTGGTGGATTGCCTCTTGGGATGATGAGGAACAATACAAGGAAGAACAGCCTCGCGAGGGTCTGTTCTTGGCGGGTGTGATGAACTGCTAGGTGGTGTTCAGTTGCTCTAGCTACTGGTTTCTTGATGAGGATTCCTCGTCTCTCCAAGATGCCCTAACTCTAGGTGTGGCTACTCCTATTTATAGGCGAAGGCCCTGGGCCTCTTCCCAAATATTGAGCGGGAAGGGCGCCAACAATTGGCCATTTTGAAGGGGAACAACGGGTACACTTATCCTGACTAAAGTTGGTCCTCGCCCCGCCAAAGGCTCTGGTGATGACGCCTCGCTTGGGCTCCACGATGACTCCCTTCCAAATTGCCGTTGGGCGGTCTTGGTATTGTTGCACCAAACAGATGCCTTTGCTTGATGCTCTCGCCGCGCTTGCTCCTTTGCACCAAAGAGGAAAGGAGGACACTACGCTGGGCTGGCGCCCGATCGCGCCCTTGGTCGCCATGGCTTGGCGTCATGGGCACCTCGCGAGGTACCCCGCCTTGAACTCTCCGCCTCCTCATGAGCCAGCCTGACGAGGCCGTGCTCGAGGAAGCTCCTTGTCGTCCGCCTCATGAGGCTTGGCTCCTCGCGAGGGTCTTGAGCTTATGCGTTGATGAAGATGGGCCGTCATGGGCCTCCTTCAAGCCACGCCCAGGAGGCAGGCAAGTCTGGGGACCCCTGCTCCTGTAACGCCGACAAGAGTCTCTGGCCCACGGCTACCAAATTGGCCGAGCAGAGAGGCGAAAGGGCAAGTGAAGCGTCATGGGCCCTAACAGCCTGCGGCCTTGGGCTCAAGCGTGGCGGTTGATTGGACGTGGGCATCGCTTCCCCCCATGCCTCCTCATTTCGCGTGCCTTGCTAGACGGACACGCTGCAGTACACATCCGCTCCCTCTCTCGCTGTTCGTCAGGCGCCTGTCCTTCCCCCTCTCGAACTCCAGCTTGCCTTTTCAATCCAATCTCGAATCTCCCCCCCTTTCAATCGCCATGGCTCCGATGAAGAAGGGGAAAGGGAAGAAACCTGTGCCTCCGCCTCGCTCGCCGCTGCCGGCGGCCTCCCCGTCGACCCGTCGATCATACTCAATCTAGAGGGCTTGGGCAAGGTTAGTTCGGCTCTAGCCACCACCTTCAATGAATGCGGGAGGACGACGGCCTGGCCCAAGGCCCCACTTCTCCATCGATGTGATAGTCACCGAGGTCCCAGATTTTGTCGACGCCTGTGGGCGGGGCTGGTTCTCCCCTTTCTCGATTTCTTCAATGCCGTGTTTTCCCACCATCGCATCCACATGATGCATCCGGGTCCCGAGTCCATCACTCTCCCTCTCGGTCTTCACCTTCAGATGTGAAGAAATGATGGGCATCCTTCCTTCGCTGCCTTGCTGCGCCACTTCTTCTCTCTGCCACTTTGTCGACCCCACCCAATGCTCGGCGTGTGAGCTTGTCAGCCGCCCGAGACAATGACCTCAGGATTGACTTCAGCCTCCCTCCGCCGCTGAGTTCCGCGAGAGGTGGCTGTGCGTGGATGTGGGGGTGCCCAGCCCCGCTATCGGAGCCAACCTCGCCATCTGTCCCCAATTCAGTGGGGCAGAGAGGCGCTTTCAAGCCCTCGGCTCATCTTTGTCCGGCACTGCTTAGCGTTTCGAGGTCGCTTGTCGTGACAAAGACCCAAGGTGGTGAAGGAGTTCCTGATGTGCCGCTGCTGTTCTCTCCAATGCCATTCCCACCGGATGTGGGCCTTCAGCTGGCCCGGGTGATCGTATGAGGCTCCGTGAAGAAGACTGACTCAAGCGCTAAGGAAAGTGCTCCTGGTCCCGATCGGCGACTCCCAACCCCGGTGGCATCCGACATGGAGGGGCCTTGCTGTACCTCCGCTGCATCAGGGGTGATTTTGTGAACCAGATGCCTATCTTCGATGAATGGGGCGCCCGCTGGTCTCTGTGGGGCCTCGCAAGAATCCAAAGGATGGTGACATCCCTTCCAGTCGGCCAAGGCGGCTCCTCCTCAAGTGGCGGAGTAGGGAGGCACGAGGCGCCAGAGGCTGAAGGGACCCCTGCCGGGGTGACAGCGCCGGGCGACGCTCATGAGGGAGCATCTCCCGAGGCCCACGCCGCCATGGCTGAGGGCGGCAGCTCATAGCTCACCGCGGCAGAGGCTCCCGAGGCCCGAGCCGCTTCTCTTGGTGAGGCGACCAGCAGCGTGCGTCAGGTGGGTGCCCCTGACGCAGGTCGCCTTGATGCTCCTCCCTCGTTGCAGGCCGACCCCTGCGCTCAAAATCTTGGGTCGCTTCCGCGTGGACTTCGAGGCCCTCCGGAAGAGAAGGGAGGCCCTGGGCGATGATTACCCTTGTCGTCTGAAGCGTGAGGGAAGTACTTCGCCACTGATGAGTAAGCCTTGTCCTTCTCCAGCTCTTGATCCTTCTGCTGCCTGTACTGATCCTTGCACTGCAGGCCCCTTCCTGCCGAGTTCACGGAGACGGGTGAAGAGCCGCCCCCCTCGGCTTCGCCCCTTTCCTGGCCCTGAGCGCCTCCGAGCAAAGGGAGCCCTTGTGGTGAGGGCGACCGAGGCGAGCCGCCCCGAGGCGACAGGGCCTCGAAGGCTACCGCGACCCTTCTTCGCGAGCCTTCTCATGGCATGGCTAGCCTATCAGGCTTCTCGCCTGGTCGTGGACGGCGATTGGCCGAGGCGCTTCTCGCGCTTCTTCGTCTGGGGTGGGCTGGCTCCTGTGCCGGGCTTCCGGGCGCGCGTGTCTGCGGCCGTCGCGAGGGTGCCAGCCCCAGCCCCCCGCCCGGAGGGGGAGCGCTGACTCGTGGGCCCTGGCTGCTGTTGGGGCAGGTGATGGTGTGGAAGACGTGCTCGAGTGTGCTTGGGAGCGTCGCGCTCTTCGCCAAGGATTCCTTCGAAGGGCGGCTGATGCGGTGAGCCTGCTTGGTGAGGAGCTCGCGGATGAAGACGCGCGCCTTGAGGCCGAGGGCCTGCGCCTGGCCGCAGAGAGGCGTGAGCGGGAGGGCGCTGGCCGCCTTTGCGCGCCACCGCGATCTTGATGATGAATAGGCCAAGGCGTCGCTGGCAGCCTCTCGGGAGGCCTGTTCTCGGGCCGTCAAGGAGGCCTGGGAAGCTAACAGGCGGCAAGAGGCGGGCGGAGGAGCGGGCACGGGAACTCCTGGCCTGGTGTCACTCACTGGAGGAGCAGGTGGAGCTGCATGAGGCAGCCCTCGCGTCGATGAAGGTGGCCTCCGGCGACCCGGCGGAGCTCCAGAAGCGTGAGGAGGCGTTGACGGTCGAAGCCGCCGAACGTGCGCGCGCGTACGAGCGTTTGGAGACAAGGTAGCGCTTGGTGACGCAGGCGGAGGATGATGTTGCCGCACGGGAGGCCCGTGTCCTGGAGGAGGTCGGGCGTCGGGTGGCGACGACGCGCTTGAACCTCGAGCGCGAGTTCGAGGAGAGGCTGGAGTTGATCAGGCCGAGGCCGAAGGCGGGACTGCTGCCTTGAGGGCCAAGCCGGAGGAGGCGACGGGCGGGCCGATGCTTGGGCCGCCTCGAGGTGGCGCAGGGGAGTCAACCACCTCTCGTGCCGGGTGCTCCTTCTTCGCCGACGGTGGAGGAGGCCGAGGCCGTCAGCGCCGTAATCGCGGACGAGATACGCCACGGGCGAACCTCGAGCATGAGCACGGCCCCATGCTCACCACGCCCGGAAAGAGCCAACACAGCCTTTGGGTAACATCTGCGAGGCGGTTGTTGGCGAAAGCCGCACGCTGATTAACTACGCCGCAACCTCCAGCTTCTTCATCGATGTGGTGACGCTGCCGAGGCGCGGTCGGTCAGGGCCAATAGGTTGGTGGAGGAGAGGAGCCGCGCGCTGCTGGGGCGCGCCTTTTCTCGTGTCTTCAGCCATCTCCAGGACATGGACGCCCACTTCGACTTTGACGCAGCCATCGCCCTAGTTCCCCAGGCCGTCCGAGGCGACCTGGCGCACTGGGTGGAAGACAATGTGGATGCTCTCGTCAGGGCCTTCGCTTCGGACAACGACGGCGTGGTCGTGGCCGCCGATGAGGGCGGCGTGGTGAACGACCCTGACGCCACCGATGGCCACGCAGACGGCGATGGCGAGGCCAGCGACGCCAGCAACAGCTCGGGAGGTGCTCCTGAGGACGCATTGGGGGATTTATCCGACTGATTGTGCATTGTCCCTGTTCCATTACCCTGCATGAATAGAACTCAGGCTTTGGCCTGATGGCTGTGAGAGCATTTTGGGAGGGGGAGCCCCTCATGTAAAACTTGTGTTCATCGTATTAGCAGGTGTTACATCGCCCATACGCCTGCGCCAAGTGGTTGGCTAAGCGACGTGCTGGTTGGCCAGTTTACCTTTGTTTCGTACGAGCCCTGAGATAGCCTGTGGGAGGCTGCGGTGACTTGAGTGTCTCCTGATCGAATCCGTAGGACCTGCAGTAAAAACCCTCCGGAGAGGACGGCGGCGACAGTTGGCTGCTTGCGCAAGCTAGGCCTGGCCCGGCTCGCGAGGGGCTCGCGAGGGGAGGCAGCTGAGGCAGAGTAGTAACCGAAACGCGAAAGATTTGCTCGAACGAGACTAAGCACCCCTTCCCCGAACACACGCAAATCTCGAATTCGAATCCAACTTAAATCCGGCGGGGGAAACCAACAACCAAAGGGAAAGGCGAAGAAAGCAGAAGAAAAGCCGTGTCCGGCACCTAGTCTAGTCTTGGACGTCTTCTCACCAGCGCGGAGCTAAGTGCTGCCACTGGGCGTGGGAGGGAGCCCAGGCTCGAGGCCAACCCCGAGACTCCGGGCGTGTACAGCCCTGCTCATTATTACGTGAGAGTGTCACGGGTGGCGAGCTTCACAGTACCGGGTCTTCTTCAGTGTACCGGCCTTGCTTCATATCGCCAGACGAGGGCCCCGCCTTGCGCCACACTCTAGTGCCATCAACGACGACCGGAAACCAGGATGCCGCCGATGGGGTAGAGTGGTCACCAGCGGTTCCCCCAACGACCACGGGTCCTCCGCCAGGGGCAGGCCCTGAGGCGCCTCCCCAGCAGAGGGTCTACCTCCTGAGAACGCCTTGCTCCGAACGCCGCAGTGGCGATGTCGGATCTCTGCCCCTCTCCGGCAGCCCCCTGCACCCTCCTCCCGAGGGGTAGGAGATCATGGGAGCGGGCAACCGCCGTGGCGACCTGCACCTCTCCCGCGATCTATGGTTAGCGATGTTTGCTCTTGAGGAAGTAGCGGTACCGATAATCGCCGCCCCGTGTGACCAGTGGGACCGCCCCGAGGCTCCCCGGAAGAGCTCGGCTTCCGGGGCCTCATCTCCCCAGCTCGGGCTGAGGAGCGAGCCTTGTTCTCCCTCATGCGAGTGCCCTTGGTCCATCATGTGGGGCACGATTCTTCGGGCGCCGCCATCCCGGCGGCCACGCCAGAGTGCCGAGCGTGCCATGCGGCTGCTTGATGCGCCCACCGTGGGGTGGTGGCGCGGCGGTCCACCTGGGCCGTGGGTTACGTCGAGTCCTTCTTCTCCGCCGGCCGGGGGCGGGGGCAACCCCGCCGCCGGCCCGGTGCTGACAGCTTCGCCGGTGTTGGAGTAGCTTTGGAGCCCGCGGGCACGCGTGGAGCCCCCTTGCGGGCTGCCCTGGGCCTGAGATGGAAGCTGGGTGCAGAAGGGTGAGCCTCGAGGCGGGCGGCCAGAGCTCTGCCACTCGCTTCCAAAGAGCACGCCGCTGCCGCTCTCCCAAAGCAGCCTCAGATCAGTAGCTCTCGGGCCACTGTGAGCGCGGCCCTCGAGTTCGCCTACTCCCGGCGGGTGTATGGTGACGTGGTCGCGGCGTGATTGGAGGCCCTTGCTGCCGACCGCGCCTGCCGCGGCGTGAGAACCATCGAAGCTCGTCTGTCCGCGCCCGCGACCCCTCTACGGACCGCGAGCTGCCTGGGGCACGGGGTCGCCCGAGGCGAGCGGCTCTGCGCGGGCAGGCCACGCCGCCCAAGGACATGGTGATGACGATGCGACGGAACACGAGGCGGCAGAAGGTGGATTTCGGTGCACCCCTACCTGGCGCGCCAAATGTCGGATTTCGGGTTCCGGCAGACCCTTGAGGTTCGAACACTGGGGTGCGCGCGGAGATCCAACCCTCCACCATCTCGCACCACGCCGTATCGCTGGGACGTAAACTACTAAACGGAACAACACAAGAGACACGAGATTTATATTGGTTCAGGCCACCATTGTGGTGTAATACCCTTCTCCAGTGTGTGGTGTGGTGGATTGCCTCTTGGGCTGATGAGGAACAATACAAGGAAGAACAGCCTCGCGAGGGTCTGTTCTTGGCGGGTGTGATGAATTGCTAGGTGGTGTTCAGTTGCTCTAGCTACTGGTTTCTTGATGAGGATTCCTCGTGTCTCCAAGATGCCCTAACTCTGAGTGTGGCTACTCCTATTTATAGGCGAAGGCCCTGGGCCTCTTCCCAAATATTGAGCGGGAAGGGCGCCAACAATTGGCCATTTTGAAGGGGAACAACGGGTACACTTATCCTGACTAAAGTTGGTCCTCGCCTGCCAAAGGCTCGTGATGACGCCTTTGCTTGGGCTCCACGATGACTCCCTTCCAGCCCGTTGGGCTGGTCTTGGTCTTGTTGCAATCAAACGGATGCCTTTGCTTGATGCTCTCGCCTCGCTTGCTCCCTTTGTACCAAAGAGGAAAGGAGGACATCAAGCTGGGTCGGGCGCCCGGACCGCGCCCTTGGTCGTCATGGCTTGCGTAATGGGCACCTCGCGAGGTACCCCTGCCTTGAACTCTCCGCCTCCTCATGAGCCAGCCTAAGAGGTCGTGCCTGAGGAAGCTCCTGGTCGTCCGCCCCGCGAGGCTTGGCCCCTCGCGAGGGTCTTGAGCTTGCGTTGATGAAGATGGGCCGTCATGGGCCTCCTTCGAGCCACGCCGCAGGCCGCAGGCAGGCAAGTCTGGGGACCCCCGTTCCCAGAACACCGACACCCTCCATGCCGGATTCCCGCAGAGGGATGGATGTCGATCAAGCCCTGAACTTAAAGTCAGGCGGCAGGTTGGACTCATTGGATAACACTCAAAAATCCAAACTTCCGAGTTCGGAAACTTCTCGCCCCTCGAGTCCCAAACTGGACGGGTTCCGGATCTAGTTCCACCCGCCCACCCAAACATTAGCGATCTCTCTCAATTCGCAAGAGCCCGCTGAAACAAAGTACATCATTATCGGGCCAGATTCCTCCCGGTTATGGACAGGATAAAGGATCGCCGAGAGGAGGACGCAGTCCCAATTTTCTGCAATAATTGCACGGACAAGGGAATCCTAAACGCCATAAGTCGTCGCGAAATTACACGCTTTGCTGACTTGGTGACCATAGTACAAAAGTACTGCGCGATGGAGAGCGTCTGGAAAACTGAAAGTAAATTTAGGGATAATCCGGCCCCGAATACATCCCTAGTCCGAAATAAAAGGGTGCATCATTATCAAGCACCTGGGTTAAATACCAAAAAACCAAAACCCCGTAAATGGTACGGAGCCGTACTGGAGGGTTGGCTAAACGGACCCTGCAAAATTCATAGCACAGAGGGCGACACTCCAACTCATAGCCTTCGAGCATGTTGGATACTACGGCAGGTGGCCAAAAGTGGCGAGGAGCTTCTAGCTTCAGAATCCTAGCCCAACAACACCAGTACGGTGTTAACAGTCTTCGAGACTTTCGCATCAAATAACATGCGAAAACGAACACTCCGCAACCTTGCCGAAGTCTACCAAGTAGCAACAATAAATCCATGGAGTGACACGGCTATTACCTTTAATGCCAGTGACGAACCTAAATTCCGAACATCCCGAGCACCAGCCGCATTGGTCCTCAGTCCGATAGTGGACGGCTTGCGCCTTACTAAGGTACTCATGGATGGCGGCAGCAGACTAAACCTCATCTATGAGGAAACCCTCCGAAAAATGGAAATAGACTGAAACTGCATTGAGCGAAGCAGCACAACCTTTAGAGGAATAATCCCTAGCCGGGAAGCATGCTGCACAGGAAAAATCACACTTGACGTAGTGTTCGGCTCGCCGGACAATTACAGGTCCGAGGAGGTCACATTTCAAGTGGCCCCGTTCAACAGCGGATATCATGCTTTATTAGGACGAGAGGCATTCACAGTTTTTCAAGCTATACGCCATTATGGGTACATGAAGCTTAAAATGCCCAGACCTAACGGAATCATCACTCTCGCTAGTGATCCGAACATAGCACTCCGTGCGGAAAACAAGACAGCCGCACTAGCCCTCGAGGCACTATCCGAAGCCCTAGTGGCCGAGGAACTCACCGCGATGTGCTCCACGGTCAACAGGGACGATGTGATACTTGAAAAAGATCCAAGTCCACTTCTTTTAAACCAGCGGATGAAATAGTCAAATTCCAAGACCACCCAACGGTCCCTGCAAAGACGGCTTCCATTGGGGCACAATTAAACCCTGATGTAGACGCCGCACTACGAGAATTTCTACAAGAAAAGCGACATCTTTTGCTCGGCACCCTTCGAGACATGCCAGAATCCCACGCCACCGGCCGAGCACAGCCTAAATATCCTAAAAGGATTCAAGATACCAAATAGGCTCTTCGGCGCTTTTCCGAACCCAAGAGACAAAGCATGGGAGAGGAGCTAGCCAAACTTTTAGAAGTCGGATTCATCAGAGATATAAAACATCCGGACTGGCTAGCAAACCTGGTGATGGTACCAAAGAAGGATAAATCCTGGCGCCTATGTGTTGACTTTAAAGACCTTAATAAGGCTTGCCCAAAGGATCCCTTCCCCCTCCCTCGAATTGATCAAATTATCGACGCTACAGCAGGACACGACTCATTGTGCTTCCTCGACGCTGCATCTCCGGCTACCACCAAATCAAGATGGCGGAGCTGCACCAAGCTGCAACAGCATTCATCACTCCATACGGCCCGCTCGCTTCAACACAATGCCCTTTGGGCTCAAAAACGCCCGGCGCAACATATCAGCGCATGATTCGTATATGTCCGCAAACCAGATCGGCAAAACAGTGGAAGCATATGTAGATGACGTGGTCGCCAAAAACCAAGCACGCCAAAACTTTAGTAGACGACTTGAGGCTCACATTCGACAATCTTCAAAATATGACATCAAGCTCAATCCGGAAAAATGCGTCTTCAGTGTTCCAGCCGGAAAGCTACTGGGCTTCATTGTGTCCGGTAGAGGAATTGAAGCAAACCCAGCCAAGATCCGAGCTCTGTCACAATTGGATATTCCAAAAGACCTCAAACAAATACAAAAATTGACGGGATGTGTGGCGGCCCTAAGCCGCTTCATTTCCCGTTTGGGAGAAAATGCGTTACCCCTTTAACGCCTCCTTCGGCGCACCGAACACTTCGAGTGGACGGATGCCGCCACGGCCGGACTCGAAGAAATAAAGGCCATCTTGGCAATAAATCCGGTCCTGACTGCGCCCAATGTGGGCGAACCAATGCTATTATATATCGCCGCAACATATCAAGTTGTTAGCACGGTGCTCGTTGTCGAACTAGAAATAGACGGACACCGGTTCCCTCTTCAAAAACCGGTTTACTATGTGTCCACTGTCCTAACTCCATGCAAGTCCCGGTACCCACACTATCAAAAGATAGCATACGCGGTGTTCATGGCATCCCGGAAGCTCCGACACTACTTTCAAGAGTGCTCGATAACGGTAGCTTCCGAAGTACCTCTTAACGACATTATAAATAACCGCAATGCGACGGGCCGGATTGCCAAGTGGGCCATAGAGCTCCTTCCATTCGACATAACTTATAAGCCACGGCGAGCTATCAAGTCGCAGGTTTTGGCTGACTTCGTGGCCGAATGGACTGAAGCCGAACTCCCTAAAGAGTACGGCGCATACTCCAATTGGATCATGCACTTTCACGGCTCCAAAATGTTGGCCGGCCTGGGGGCTGGCGTCGTCCTGACATCCCCAACCGGGGACACAGTCCAATACGTCCTTCAGATAATGTATACGGACTCCAACAACGCGGCCGAATACGAGGCCCTTCTGCACGGCCTCCGGATGCCAATCTCCATGGGCATTCAACGCCTAGAGGTGCGCGGGGATTCGAACCTCGCTATATCTCAAATAAACGGAGACTTTGATGCCAAAGATCCGAAAATGGCAGCATACCACAATGCGGTCCTAAAAATGTCAGCACGGTTCGAAGGGCTCGAATTTCATCATATAGCCTGGGATAACAACCAGGCGATGGATATATTGGCACACATTGGTGCAAAACGCGATGCCGTCCCACCCAATATCTTTTTGGAACGGCTGTTCAAGCCATCCGTACTATGGGAAGGGGAGTCCGGCAATAACAATCCGGACCCAACCGCACTACCTGACGCCAAACACTCTGACACAATCGGAGGCTCTGCCACCGAGATAACACCCTCCGCCCATTTAAATAATGGCGGTTGTCGCCCCGTGGACGGAGCCATTCCTAGCCTACCTAACTAGGCAGGAACTCCCCGAAGACCAAAATGAGACCCGCTGCATAGTATGGCGATCTAAAGCCTATAAAGTCCATGAGGGAGAGCTTTATAAGAAAAGCACTACCGGAGTCCTTCAAAGGTGTATCTCCGAAGAGGAAGGGCGAAACCTCCTGGCTGAAATTCATGCCGGACTGGGTGCGCACCACGCCGCAGCCCGGGCCCTTGTAGGCAAGGCCTTCCGTACAGGATTTTATTGGCCGACGGCCCGGGCAGATGCCCAGGATTTAGTCCAACGATGCATCGGCTGCCAGCTTTTTGCTAACCAAAGCCACATGCCACCCACCGCCCTCAAAACTATACCCATCACCTGGTCGTTCGCGGTCTAGGGGCTTGACATGGTTGGACCCCTTAAGGGAGGAACCCACAAGCAAAAATACCTATTGATCATGGTGGATAAATTCACCAAATGGATAGAGGCCAAGCCTGTTAAAACGGCCGAATCTGGACCGGTGATAGACTTCATATCAGGGGTAGTGCACCATTACGGTGTCCCCCATAGTATCATCACTGATGACGGCACCAACTTCACAGCCGATGAGGTCAAATTATGGTGCAAAAACATGGGCATCAAGCTCGATTACGCCTCAGTCTATCACCCTCAAACCAACGACCAAGTCGAACGAGCAAATGGTCTGATCATGAGCGGCATTAAACCCAGACTAGTGCGGTCCCTCAAGGAATCTAACACGCATTGGGTTGAGGAGCTCGACTCCGTACTCTGGGGGCTGCGGACCACGCTGAATCGTATTACCGGATTCACACCATTCTTTATGGTGTACGGCGCAGAGGCAGTCTTGCCTCATGACATAATACATGACTCACCTCGGCGTGCGCATGTACGAAGAAAGAGAAGCCGAGCTCGATAGGCAGGACAGTTTGGACGCATTGGAGGAGGAGCGCGAGGTGGCAAATGCTCGTTCGCATTTTATCAACAAAGAGCTCGAAGATATCAAAGCAGGGAAGTATGGGCCAAAGCTTACAACGTTGGCGAACTAGTTCTACGCCTGCCGGACAAGAAAAAGGACAAACTCAAGCCCAAATGGGAAAGTCCCTTCATCATCGACCAGGTCCTGACCGGTGGAGCATACCGTCTGCGAAACGCGTCGGACAACCGACTCAAGCCGAACCCATGGAACGCAGCCCGTCTTCGAAGATTCTACGCCTAAGTGCCGGACTCCAAGTTCGTCTCCTTCCTCTGTCCACATTTTTTATTTTTGTTGTCTTTTATTTCTCTCCTTCCTCCTCCTTCTTTTTTGCAGCCTCTAGAGGCTCGTTTGCGCTTTGTTCGCACATATTTGACGCTACCAGCACGCTCATTATACCGGGGCTTCTTTACCAGAAGGTTATTTTATACGGGCTTCATGCCCAACACATGCGTCAAACTTCCGCATGTACCTTTTATTCTTCATTATAAGCATCGATATGACTTAAGTTTTGGCCAAGCTGGGTTGCCTGGCTCCTGTGCTTACCCCTACGTTCTCGATTGTTTGGCTAGGTGGTAAAGGGAGCACCTCTGCGATTGTTACTGTCGGGTCAGCCGGATGTGTACCTCAGACTGGGTGAAGCCGAAAGCTAGCGTTCTTAAGGGAATATTCGGTCGATGAACTGAAAGATGATTTTTAAACTATTTACCCATCTGCCCCTGTGATGATTTTCTACTTTCATAGCAGCTTTGACATGCACTTTAGGGCATGCATCCCAAATAAAAGGAACCCTTAACGGAACTATTCTCCCTAGAAGATGTTTCTTACTATCCATGTAATATAACATAACTAGTTGGGCACTTGTCTGATACAACACTAATGACCCCTACGCCTTGTCTCCATGCATACCACGGTTCTTATGTAACCACGAAGGTATTCGGACACACTCCAGACTATTGGTCCTCGAGGTCGGGCGAAAAGGTCCGCTACGACAAACGATCTACAATCCGGCTAGAAGACATTTTTCATGTCATATTTATTTACAAAGTCAACTTGACTCATTGTATTCCTCCTCAATGCCATCTAACGGGCTATCTAATTTACAATCTTGCTGAGAATACTTGGCGGCCAATTCTACTTGGCCATACACTAAGCTTACAGGATCTCCTTCCCATCAGGCCCCCACAGTCCGACCTCGCCATGTGGTTTGGGTCAGCCTTCGTGTACATTGTCTTCACCATGGCTCAGCCTCCTGGCGCCTCGACAGCAGCCGATATCTTCCATAGTCGGAAGCGCCCGCTGTGCTCCTTGAAGCCACTCCGCCAGCTCTCCAATGCCTTGAGCGGGGAGATAGATGGCCACAAGGCTGGCCGACGCCTTTCATCACCTGCCGAACTTCGTTCGTAGCCGACGTGATTCGGGAAGAAGATCACCCGAAGAACTGGGCATCTCCTCTTCAGGACGACCTGTGAGCAAACCTACATACATGTTTATGTTAGTCGCCTTCCTCGCCGAACTCTTTTAAAGTTTGTTCAAGCACTTACTGAAAATTCCGCGCCAAAGCCGTCAATTCTCCTTTACGGAGTCAGACAACTGGGCACGAACATCCTTTAGTTCCTCACCCAGTTGGGTGTTGGCATCTTGGAGGTTATTTTTCTCCTGCCGCACCCTCGTAAGCACGCTCTCGCCGGCTTTTAGCTGACATAAGAGCTGTTGCCTGTCCGGATCTAGTCCGGCGCCATCTGCAATATTTTTGACAGATTTACACACCCGCCGCACTTCATAAACTATTTATCTTTTGAAACATATGTTACCAGAGGGGGTCTCTGTGGCTCCCCCATTGCGGCTAGTGCGGCCTCAAGTTGGGCCTTGCATTCTTCAAGCTCCGGGACAATCGGGTATTCATTTCTCAGAAGATCCTGCATAACAAATGATCCTTAAATCAGTTATTCTAACTATTTTAAGTCTCGGGGCTCTTGGCATATATAAATGTCAAATTTTCTCACCCGTATGTCCTTTACATACTGCTCCGTGGCTCTGGCTAGACCATCTTGAGCGGCACGGAGGTGCGCATCTCCCGAATCGAAGGCATTCAAGGCCTCTAGGGAGAAACACGCGTCACAAAGAACTGTCCGGCGGCGCCTATGATTCATGGCGCTCTCCACCTCGGAGTTGGTGGCGGACAATTTGTCGGCATCCTCTGTCGACAAAGAACTGTCCGGCGGCGCCTATGATTCATGGCGCTCTCCACCTCGGAGTTGGTGGCGGACAATTTGTCGGCATCCTCTGTCGGAGGAGCATCCGACACACGTCTCGTGCTCGCCTCAGCCTCCGGACCCGGCTTTGAAGCCTGGCCGGTGAAGGTTCGATTGGCAACCCCTCCAGACTCAGTCCGACGAGCGCTCTTTTTCCTGAAAAGAGCACCAGCGTTAGTACGCCTTCCAGGAATCAATCCTGAGAGTGTGGAGACACGCCATACCGTTGCGGCGGAGTTTCGATCAGGACCGCATTTCTTTTTAGGCTGCGGGGTCGCACTGCCCCTTGTTGGCTGGCCACCGCGGGCTCGGCTTCCTGCCTCGAAGGTACCCCCTGCGAAACACCATTGGTATACGGTGATAAAAATATGCATGGGTGGGTCGTTATCAGGATTTTGGGACCTCGGTCTCGCCATTACTGTGAGGTCGAAGTATTCCGGTAATCGGCCGTAATGGCAACCAAGGCATTGTCGATGCTAAGTTGGTAGAACACCCGTCGATCAACTCCACCTTTATATCCGGATCCTCTTCGAGGTCGGATCGAGGGACCGCCCGGATCCTCGGGTTGTGGGGCGGGCTGTATCTTCTCCACAACGGGCAGTTCCTACGCAGAAACCATGAAATGAGATATTTAACCACGGGAACATGGATCAGACAGGTCACAAAGATATTTGCTTACCCAGCTTCGAGGATTATTCGAAGAAAACTCCTTCAGTGGATTGACGCTGAGGAAATCCTCCTCCTCCCCTTTATACATGTAAGACAAGATCTTCACCAGTTTGGTGACCGATCCCGGCCCTTTGCGGCCATGGCGGGTGGCATCGTCCTCCCCGTTGAAGTCCCACATGGGGTGGCCCCTATATTGGAGCGACTGCACCCCCCTCATAATACGGATTGCCATGACTCCAATCATGGTCAATCCGGCATGAGCCAGTAACCTTATTCGGCTCATCAAATAGAGGACATCCTGGTCATCTTCCCTCCGGGGGCTTGAGGCGCCACTTAGGCGCTTCTTCAGAAGGAGCATTGCTGAACTCCGGAAGGCCGATCCGAACAGGATCCGGCAATGGACGTCCTCCACATAAAACCATTCCGAAGGCCAGTCTTCGGACGCCTTCTTTGGGGTTCCAGATAGGTATCCGGTCCCGGCGATGCGCCATAGCTCGGCTCTGCCCACTTGTTATATTGACCCCTCATGAGAACGGGGTACTAGGCAGAATAATCTCTTCCACAACCCGAAATGAGCCTCGACGCCCAAGAACAGCTCGCAGAGGGCCACGAAGCCCGCAATGTGCAAAATGGAGGGGGCGTAAGGTGGTGCAATTGGAGGCCGTAGAACTCCAAGAGCCCCCAGAGAAACGGATGGATTGGAAATCTGAGTCCTCTTACTAGGTAAGAGATGAAGCATACCCGCTCTCCTTTAGAGGGATCGGGGACACTCTCCACTTGCTTTCCGCCCTTGTAGGTGGCGAGTCCGGCTCGAACCGGAACCATGAAGGCCGGGGGAAGAAATCCCTTGGTTTGGAGCATAACTAGCTCGCTATATGGATCGAGCATCTCTCCCACTTTCCGTGCCGAGGGCTGGGAGTGCGAGAGGAGGAGCCGCGTCGACCGTCCATGATGGAATGGGCTTTGGTCGAGGCGCTCGATGAAAGCTTCGCAAAGGAGGGATGATGTGACTCGAGATCTAGATCCTCGCCCTTTTATAGGCAGCTCATTTTGCGCAGCTAGGGGGTAATTGTAAAATACCTGGCCTTTCGCATTCATTCAATCACGTGGAAGATGGCCATTATTGGGCGTAGAAGCCAAGGAGCGCAACATTTATCAGAAGCCGGACACTATTCGACAAGTATATGGAATTTGGAGAAGAACCCGCCTCGCAACACCGAAGACAATCAACGCTACCGACTCATCGTCATTGAAGCACTGGTTCGGGGCTCTTGAGGGAGTCCCGGATTAGGGGGTGTCCGGATAGCCGAACTATCACCATTGGCCGGACTCCTGGACTATGAAGATACAAGATTGAAGACTTCGTCCCGTGTCCGGATGGGACTTTCCTTGGCGTGGAAGGCAAGCCTGGTGAGACGGATATGTAGATCTCCTACCATTGTAACCGACTTTGTGTAACCCTAACCTATCCGGTGTCTATATAAACCGGAGGGTTTTAGTCCATAGGACGAACAACAATCATACCATAGGCTAGCTTCTAGGGTTTAGCCTCTACGATCTCATGGTAGATCTACTCTTGTACTACCCATATCATCAATATTAATCAAGCAGAGTAGGGTATTACCTCCATCGAGAGGGCCCGAACCTGGGTAAAAACATCGTGTCCCTTGTCTCCTGTTACCATCCGCCTAGACGCAGAGTTCGGGACCCCCTACCCGAGATCCGCCGGTTTTGACACCGACAACGACCATCTGAGAGGGCGTGTGGCCTCAGGCTTGGGAAGGACTGCATTCACCTCGCGAGCAAACTGCTTGAAGATGCGCTGAGAGGCTGGGGCCTGAGCGCCACCTAGGATGCAAGCGATCGCGCGCGGCTCCTGGAAGCCCCCAGCCCCCTCGTCCTGATGATGGTCTTCGTACCTCCTGGGCGGCTGCGGCAGAGGAGGGAGCCCTGCGTTGCCTTGAGGGCGGTCCTCGTGAGGCTGCTCCCTCCAACCTCCCTCGCGAGGCTGGTCCTGCCAGCGGTCCTCGCGAGGTCTGTCACGCCATCCTTGGCGAGGGCCACGGTCTTCCCAGCGTCATGTGCCTCTTCCTCCTCCTCGGCCGTAGCCCCGATCATTGCGCTCGGGGCGTCGGCCGATATGCCCTTCTCGCACGGCCCTGAGCTCCTGGCCTTCGTTGGGGTTGTGGGTGTGGAGGTCATGGTATACGCAGCGATGCGGCTGCCTTTGGATGACTCGGGCTGATCCCTGCCTCGCTTGGTGTGCAGTTACGCCATGAGCACGGCAGCCCCTTGCGCTTCACGTCCTTGACCTTGGGCTTCTTCTCTTACGGATCGGCGGCGGAAGCTCGAGGAGGAGAGGCACCCTTCCTCAGCCTGGCGCATTTGGTCGCCAAGTTGAACAGCTCGAGGGATGTGCAGGTCTTCATGCATTGCTAGCTCCTCCTTCATCTTGACGTCCACGCACGCCATCGGAGAAGGCTGAGATGATGGCTTCCTCGATCACCTTGGGGATCTTGAGGCGGCATTGTTGAAGCGCTGGATGTACTTTTGCAGGGTCTCTCCTGGCTGCTGCTTGATGCGGCGCATGTCGCTCACGGCCGGAGGCCGGTCGCGAGTGCCTTGGAAGTTGGCGATGAAGCGGGTGCACATCTCGTCCCAGGAGGAGATCGTGCCGGGAGCCAGGTTCAGGAGCCAGGTTCGGGCTCCGTCCTTCAGCGCCATGGGGAACCAATTTGCCATGACCTTTTCGTCCCCTTTGGCAGCTTCGATGCCCTGCTCGTAGAGCTGAAGGAACTCCGCGGGGTCGGCAGTGCCGTCGTAGCGAGGAGGCAGGTATGGCTTGAACTTGTCGGGCCATGCGACGCGACGTAGCTCGGCGGTGAAGACGCGGCAGCCTGCAGTGGCCACTGGGGCTCTCTGCTGATGCGGAGCTTGCCCTTGTGGATTCCCGCGCACCGCTGCCTGGAGCAGCGCGGGGTCTTGACGCGGTGGCGCTGGAGCGCGATCGCGGTGCTCCGGTGCTGGGAGCACGCGAGCACCTTCTTGGGGACGAGGGATCTCCTGGCAGCTCCTTTCTTGTTGCATGGGCGCCAGACACGGAGGGTCTCGGCCCGGGGCCACGCGCCTTGGAGCCAGGGCGCCTTCTTGGGGAGGAGGTGGCGGGGGCACCTCCGGCTCCCTGCCTCCCGCGCGGGGTGAAGGGCGAGGCAACGAGAGGGACCGCACGGGGGAGCCCCCTGCGGCGCGGTCGAGCTCGGCGACGCGGTCGAGCCACTCCTCGTAGACATCGTCAATAGGGTGGTAGCGCAGGAGCTCGTTCGCCACGATGAGCGCAGCTCGAGCCTCCATGGGAGCGCGGTGCGCGCGGGACGAAGAACCAGCAGGGCGAGCGAAGGAGTAGCGGTGCGGCCTTCTCGCCTCATCGATGGATGCAGGGACGAGGCCTGCTGCTCGTTCCCCGCCTGGCCGGTGGCGGTAGGCGACGGGGAACGACGGGGGTGTCCGCCGACGGGAGCCGTCTGGGCGACTCGAGCGACACAAGCAGCCCGGCGCTCGGCGCGGGCTCGGCGAGCGTCAGCCATGGACACGACGGAAGATCACACGCGACCAGCGGAAGAAAGATTACGGCGCAGCCCTACCTGGCCTGCCAAATATCGGATGTCGGGTTCCGACAGACCCTTGAGGTTCGAACTCTGGGGTGCGCACGGAGATCTTTCCCCTACCATCTCACGCGTTAATGGTTTGCAAGGGATCTAAACTAGGAACAATGATCAGCACAAGAGACACAAGATTTATACTGGTTCGGGCCACCATGTGGTGTAATACCCTACTCCAGTGTGTGGTGTGGTGGATTGCCTCCGGGGCTGATGAAGAACAGTACAAAGGAAGAACAGCCTCGCGAGGTGCTGTTCTTGAGCTGGTGCGATGGACCGCTTGGGTGAGTCCAGTCGCTTCTCTCTCTCTCTCTCCCTCTAGTGGGTTCGACCTGTCCCCTCTCTCTGTGGTGGCTAGTCCTATTTATAGAGGGAGGCCCTGGGCCTCTTCCCAAATAATGAGCGGGAAGGGCACCAACAATTGCCATTTTGAAGGGGAACATCTAGTACACTTATCCTGACTAAAGTTGGTCTTCGGCTGCCAAAGGCTCTGATGGTGACGCCGTCCTAGGCTCCACGATGACCTCCGTCCTGCCACTCTGCTAGTCTTGGTCCCGTTGCACCGAAGCGGTAACCTTTGCCTGATGCCTTGGCCTGTGCTTGCCTCCTTTGCACCAAAGGGGAAACGAGGACATCACAGAGTCGGGCGCCTCACCGATCTCGATCGTCATGGCTTGCGTCACGGGGCACCCTCGTGAGGTACCCTGCCTTGATCTCTCCGCCTTCTCGTGAGCCTGCCTAACGAGGCTGCTCCTAAAGAAGGTTCCTGTCGTCCGCCCCGTGAGGCTTGGCCCCTCGCGAGGGTCTTGAGCTTGAGCTGATGAAGCTGGGCCGCGCTGGGCCCCCACTTGAGCCACGCCCGCAGTTGCAGGCGAGCAAGTCTGGGGACCCCGTTCCCGAAGCAGCCGGCGATGATGAAGGTAGTAAGCCCGTAGTGCAGTTAAACCGTATTGTGAGACGCGCCGTGATCTTGCCCCCGCCTATACCCATGGTATTTTCAATGCGTAATCATGCACGCGTGGGACGGACTTTGCCATTGTACTAAGACTAGGGCGGGGGCCGAATTGCTAGGCGAGCTCTGAGCGTGCCAGGCGATCCTGTTGCAGGTTATTCCGGACGCGCTTGACGGTGTCCGGGGGCTTGATCGCTGAACTGGTGGATTGCCTCAAAAGGCTGCTTTGTGCTTCTGCTGCGAGGGCTACAGTGTGCTCCTCCATACGGAGCGAGCGTTCTGTGTTTCCATTGATTGTGATGACCCCCCTAGGTCCTGGCATCTTGAGCTTGAGGTATGCGTAATGCGGTACCGCATTGAATCTTGCAAATGCGGTGCGCCCGGCGAAGGCGTGATAGCCGCTGCGGAACGGGACATATCGAAGATTAACTCCTCGCTTCGAAAGTTGTCCGGAGATCCGAAGGCCACTTCCAGTGTGATTGAGCCCGTACAATGGGCCTCTACACCTAGAATAACGCTTTTAAAGGTCGTTTTCGTGGGTTTGATCCTCGAGGGGTCTATATCCATTTTGTGCACTGTATCCTAGTAAAGCATGTTCAGGCTACTGCCCCCGTCCATAAGGACTCGAGTGAGGTGATATCCGTCGATGATTGGGTTTAGGACCAATGCGGCAGATCCGCCATGACGGATACTCGTGGGGTGGTCCCTACGATCAAATGTGATCGGACAAGAGGACCATGGGTTGAACATTGTGGCGACGGGCTCCATCGCGTATACGTCCCTTAGTGCACGCTTCCTTTCCCTTTTGGGGATGTGGGTTGCGTATATCATGTTCACTGTCCTCACTTGTGGGTGGAACCTCTTCTGTCCTCCGGTGTTCGGCGGCCGTGGCTCCTCCTCATCATCGCTGTGCAGCCCCTTGTCCTGGTCTTCGGTATTTAACTTGCCGGCCTGCTTGAACACCCAGTATTCTCTGTTGGTGTGATTGGCTGGCTTATCGAGGGTGTCGTGTATTTGACACGAGCGATCGAGTATGCGGTCCAAACTGGACGGGCACAGAGTACTTCTTTAAATGGCTTTTTCCGCTGACCGGATTTAGAGCCTCTGAATCCGGCATTGACTGCCGTGTCCTCGGTGTTATCATCATTGCTGCGGCGCGTGTGTTTGCTGTGACGTGACCTGCCGTTGCTGTCCTTGTTATCTGAAGTGCCAAGGTTCCTTGATATGTTATTGCTACGAGCCAGCCAGCTATCCTCTCCCGCGCAAAAGCGGGTCATGAGTGTCGTGAGGGCTGCCATTGATTTCGGCTTTTCCTGGCCGAGGTGCCGGGCGAGCCACTCGTCACAGATGTTGTGCTTGAATGCCGCTAAGGCTTCTGCATCCGGACAGTCGACAATTTGTTTTTTCTTTGTTAGGAACCGTGTCCAGAATTGCCTGGCCGATTCCCCTGGTTGTTGAATGATGTGGCTCAAGTCATCGGCGTCTGGTGGTCGCACATAAGTTCCCTGGAAATTGTCGAGAAATGCATCTTCCAGATCCTCCCAGTAGCCGACGGAGTCCGCTGGCAGGCTATTCAGCCAATGCCGAGCTGGTCCTTTGATTTTTAATGGGAGGTACTTGATGGCATGTAGATCATCACCACGGGCCATGTGGATGTGGAGGAGGAAGTCCTCGATCCATACCGTGGAATCTGTTGTACCATCATATGATTCGATATTTACAGGTTAAAAACCTCCTGGGAATTCATGCTCCATTACTTCGTTGGTGAAGCATAGGGAGTGTGCCGCGCCTCTGTGCTGGGCTATGTCGCGACGCAGCTCGTATGAGTCTTGCCTGCTGTATTCGGCCCGTCTAGAATTGCTTTTACTGTATCCGGCGAGGCGGTCACCGTCCCTTGTAGGGGCACGGCCCCGTGATCCACAAATCAATCTAGCGTGTTTTGCCCTATCTTCCAATACGTCTCGCAGGTCTCGCGTGTTTCCCGTTGCCTTGGTATGTTTGTTTGAATGGCGGCAGGGTGCAGGCTGATTTTCAGGCCATACCGCCTCTCTATCTCGGCCACAGGGTGGCCGATCAGCCGCATCGAACGCGGGGTGACCTCTGGAAGGGCGTTCAAGTTCGTACTCCTCAGCCGCAAGGACTTCAGTCCATCTATCTGCTAGCAGATCCTAATCAGCTCGAAGTTTTTGCTGCTTTTTCCTCAGGCTATTTGTTGTGGCAATAAGCCGGCGCTTAAAGCGCTCCTGCTCGACGGGATCCTCAGGCATGACAAATTCTTCATCGTCGAGGCTCGCTTCATCTTCGGAGGGAGGCATATAGTTGTCGTACTCCGTTTCTCCCTCTGCCGCTCTCTTAGGAGGGCTGGCTTGTTCATCCTCCGGCTCTTGATCGTTCTGGAGGGGATTGTCATCATCTTTGGCACTGTCTGGAGTACTGTTATCTCCTATGCCAGTATCACCACTTTTGCTGTGGCGAGACTTAGAGCGGCGCTGCTGATGTCGGCGCTGGGGCTGCTTCTTGGAGGGGTCGTCCTCAGTTGTCTTGTCGCCATTGCCTTCTTTGGGTGTGTCCGCCATGTATATATCATATGATGAGGTGGCGGTCCAGTGCCCTGTGGGCAGTGGTTCCTGTTCGCCTCCGGCATCGGTCTCCATACCATCGATGTCTTCGGAGTCGAAGTCGAGCATGTCGGTTAAATAAATCGACAGTGGCTACTAAGTGGGTGGTGGGTGGGGATTGAATTTCTTCGTCGTCCGCATCCCACTCTAGCCGGACATAGTTCGACCAAGGTTCTCCAGATATGGAGAGAGATTTCAATGAGTCAGTATGTCACTGAAGGGCGAGTGCTAAAAGATATCTGCGGAGGTGAACTCCATGATCGGCGCCCAATCGGATTCGATAGGTATGGGCGCGGGTGGTACGGAGTCCGTGGCCGAGGACGAGTCCAGCAGTTCGGCGACACGGCTCTCGTGAAGGGTAAGGTCAGTATTCGGCTCTATCGCCACTGAGGGCGCGGCCTCCGTGGCGGAGTCTATCCTCCCGTCCTCGGATGGCGCGATCTGCTCCGGGCTAGAGGCCGGAGTAGTTGCTGGCGTGATCTCCCGAACATCGTCTGACGGCAGAGCTATATCGTGCTCGCATGATCGTGCGGCACACCTGGCATGGGCCCGAATCCATCGAAGATCAAGTCTCTGAGGATATCAGCAGTGTAATTCAAGTTTCCAAACCTGACCTGATGGCCAGGGGCGTAGCTTTCGATCTGCTCCAGATGGCCAAACGAGTTGGCCCGCAGTGCGAAGCCGCCGAACATGAAGATCTGTCCGGGGAGGAAAACCTCACCCTGGACCGCATCGTTGTCGATGATCGAAGGGGCCATCAAAAATTGCAGCGACGACACAGTGGAACTCTCAATGAAAGCACCAATGTCGGTTTCAAAACCGTGGATCTCGGGGGGGTCCCAATCTGTGCGTCTAAGGCGGATGGTAACAGGAGGCAAGGGACACGATGTTTACCTGTGTTCGGGCCCTCTCTATGGAGGTAATACCCTACTTCCTGCTTGATTGATCTTGATGAATATGAGTATTACAAGAGTTGATTTACCACGAGATCGTAGAGGCTAAACCCTAGAAACTAGCCTATGGTATGATTGTTCTTGTCCTACGGACTAAACCCTCCGGTTTATATAGACACCGGAAGGGGCTAGGGTTACACAGAGTCGGTTACAACAGAAGGAGATCTACATATCCGTATCGCCAAGCTTGCCTTCCACGCCAAGAGAGTCCCATCTGGACACGAGACGGAGTCTTCAATCTTGTATCTTCATAGTCCATCAGTCCGGCCATAGGATATAGTCCGGCTGTCCGGATACCCCCTAATCCAGGACTCCCTCAGTAGTACAACAAACATCAGAAGTCAAAAATTACATCTAAGTCTGTAGACCACCTAGCAGCGACTACAAGAACTAGAGAGAGCCAAAGGTGCGTCATCCTCATCGCCCCTTCCCCATTGGAGCCAAACAAACGTTGTTGTAGTAGACAGTCAGGAGGTCACCATGCTAAGGCCCCATAATACCAGCTCCCCATAACAAAAAACAATGCCGATGAAGAGAAGCATAGACCGAAAGGATCCAGCCTATAGACACATGAATGCAGACTAGATCCAAGTGGATCCACCAAAGACAAACGTCGACCGAATCCTACAAGACCCTGGGAGACACACCTCCACATGCTCTCCGAAGACGCTAGAAGAACCAACTAGATGGGGCTAGGAAGGGAAAACCTTATTCCATCTTCAGGGAAACGCAACCGCCTCACCTTCCCCAGCAGGATACAAACCCTAACAAAACGAAAAAACACCTAAAAACAGAGCCCTCCCGTCGGCAAGGGTCGAGATCCATCGCGCTTCCATGGTCCTAGTACCACAAGAGATAAGGTAGACCAACGTCGACGCAAGCAAGAGGCAGGAGAAACCCTATCATGAATGCCCTTGGTTGGACGAGCGAAGGGGTATGACTGATTTTTTTACGAGGGTGATGAGTCCAGACTCACAATATATGAAAACAATACTTCGACTAGTCAAAATTATTATCGGCGAGTCTTAAATGGCGAAGATCAACACCTCAAATCTTTGGTAGCGAATTTAGTGATTTCTATGTGTCGAATACATTCGTTCAACATACTTTTAGCTTGTTTTTGGTTTGCTACAAACACAATGTATGCATGATGCAATGACTTCGAGTGTATGTTGCATATATTACATTCATGTTGTAAGTTGCTTCTGCGCTACAAGCATTGACTACTATGTTAAATATTTGTGATGACTTTGTTGCATTCATGATCAACATAGAAAGTCAATGCTTGTCAATTTTGCTAGATCAACATAGAAGTCAACAACGCTTGTCAATTTTGCCTCGTCTCCTGTGGTCCTTGGAGCATGTAGGCGCGGTGGACCCAATCCTTGTCGGCGGGAGGGTTCCATTTTTATATGTTTTTCTGAGTTTGTTAGGGTTTGTGCCATGCTTAGGAAGTGTTGGGGAACGTAGTATTTCAAAAAAAATTGCCTATGATCACGCAAGATCTATCTAGGAGAAGCATAACAACGAGCGGGGAGAGTGTGTCTACGTACCCTTGATGACCCACAAGTATAGGGGATCAATTGTAGCTCTTTTCGATAAGTAAGAGTGTCGAACCCAACGAGGAGCAGAAGGAAATGACAAGTAGTTTTCAGTAAGGTAATGTCTGCAAGTGCTGAAATTATAAGTAGAAGAGTAGTTTGATAACAAGATAATTTGTAACGAGCAAGTAACGATAATAGTAACAAGTATGCAGCAAGGTAGCCCAATCCTTTTGAGGCAAAGGATAGGCCAAAACGGTCTCTTATGATAAGAAAAGCCTTGAGGGTACACGGGAATTTCATCTAGTCACTCCCATCATGTTGGTTTGATTTGTGTTCGCTACTTTGATAATTTGATGTGTGGGTGGACCGGTGCTTAGGTAGTGTTCTTACTTGAACAAACCTCCTACTTATGATTAACCCTCCCGCAAGCATCCGCAACTATGAGAAAAGTATTAATAATATATTCTAACCATAGCATTAAACTCTAGGATCCAATCGGTCCCTTACGGAATAGTGCATAAAATGTGGTTTAAGTTTCTGTCACTCTCGCAACCCACCATCTATTTACTACTCCACAATGCATCCCCTTAGGCCCAAATATGGTGAAATGTCATGTAGTATACATTCACATGACACCACTATGGGAATCACAACATACATACCATCAAAATATCAAACACATATCAAATTCACATGATAACTTGCAACATGATTTATCCCGTGACCTCAAGAACGAAAGTAACTACTCACAAACAATAAACATGCTCATGATCAGAGGGGTATTAATATGTATAATGGATCTGAACATATAATCTTCCACCAAATAAACCATATAATAATCAACTACAAGATGTAATCAACACTACTAGTCACCCCTAGCACCAATCTATAGTTCTGGTAACAAGATTGAATACAAGAGATGAACTAGGGTTTGAGATGAGAAGGTGTTGGTGAAGATGTTGATGGAGATTGCCCTCCCCAAGATGGGAGAGTTGTTGGTGATGATTGTGACGATGATTTCCCCCTCCGGGAGGGAAGTTCCCCAGCAGAATCGCTCCGCCGGAGGGCAAAAGTGCTCCTGCCCAAGTTCCGCCTCGAGACGGCGACGGTCCGTCCCGAAAGTCTTTTCTTTATTTTTTCTATGTCAAAATCACTTATATACCAGAAGATGGGCACCGGAGGTGAGCCGAGGAGGCCACTGTTGGAAATATGCCCTAGAGGCAATAATAAAATGGTTCTTATTATATTTCCTTGTTCATGATAATTGTCTATTGTTCATGCTATAATTGTATTGACCGGAAACCATAATACATGTGTGAATACATAGACCACAACATGTCCCTAGTAAGCCTCTAGTTGACTAGCTCGTTGATCAATAGATGGTCATGGTTTCCTGGCCATGGACATTGGATGTCGTTGATAACGGGATCACATCATTGGGAGAATGATGTGATGGACAAGACCCAATCCTAAGCATAGCACAAGATCGCGTAGTTAATTTTGCTAGAGTTTTTGTAATGTCAAGTTTCGTTTCCTTAGACCATGAGATTGTGCAACTCCCGGCTACCGTAGGAGTGCTTTGGGTGCATCAAACATCACAACGTAACTGGGTGACTATAAAGGTGCACTACATGTATCTCCGAAAGTGTCTGTTGGGTTGGCACGAATCGAGACTGGGATTTGTCACTCCGTAT
This sequence comes from Aegilops bicornis, assembly GCA_021605145.1. NCBI lineage: Eukaryota > Viridiplantae > Streptophyta > Magnoliopsida > Poales > Poaceae > Aegilops > Aegilops bicornis. Next base: position 720,118,453 of record CM038670.1, on the reverse strand, counting down.
GACGGAGAGGTATCTCTGGGCCCTCTCGGCAACGCATCATCAGAATGATCTCAATGTGACTAATGATTTAGCCACGGGATCATGCGTTGTGGAACGAGTAAAGAGACTTGCCGGTAACGAGATTGAATGAGGTATGGGGATACCAACGGTCGAATCTTGGGCAAGTAACATACCGATAGACAAAGGGAATTGAATACGGGATTGATTGAATCCCCGACATCATAGTTCATCCGATGAGATCATCGTGGAACATGTGGGAGCCAACATGGGTATCCAGATCTTGCTGTTGGTTATTGGCCGGAGAACGTCTCGGTCATGTTTGCATGGTTCCCGAACCCGTAGGGTCTACACACTTAAGGTTCGGTGACGCTAGAGTTGTTATGGGAAATAGTATGTGATTAGCGAAGCCTGTTCGGAGTCTCGGATGAGATCCCGGACATGACAAGGAACTCCAGAATGATCCGGTGGCGAAGATCGATATATTGGACGAAGGGTATTGGAGTCCGGAACTGTTCTGGGGGTACCGGGTGACGACCAGCGTGTCCGAAAGGGGTTTCGGAGGCCCGACAAGCGTTGGGGGCCTTATGGGCCAAGGGGAAGGGGCACACCAGTTCACTAAGGGGCTGTGCGCCCCTCCCACCCCCTCTCACATAACCTCGAGAGGTGAGGGCGCCTCCCCTAGGGCGGCCACCCCTCTCGGCTTGGGGGGCAAGTTTCCTAGGGGTGGGGGCGCCCAAACCCATCTAGGGTTTCCCCTGTGGCCGCCGCCCCTCCCCTAGGGAACCCTAGGGCGCCTCCTCCACCCCCTTCCCCGGAAGAGAGAGGGCAGCCACACCCTTCCCCTGGCGCAGCCCTCTCCTCCTCCAACTCCTCCTCCTCCTCCGTAGTGCTTAGCAAAGCTCTGTCGGAGAACGACGAGTTCCATCGCCACCATGTCGTCGTGCTGCTGGAGTTCTTCCTCAACTTCTCCTCTCCCCTTGCTGGATCAAGAAGGAGGAGACGTCCCCGGGCTATACGTGTGTTCAACGCGGAGGCGCCATCTGTTCGACGCTATATCGATCTTCCGCGATTTGAATCGCCGCGGGTACGACTCCATGAACCGCGTTCTTCTAACGCTTCCGCTTAGCGATCTTCAAGGGTATGAAGATGCACTCCCTCTCTCTCATTGCTAGCATCTCCTAGATTGATCTTCACGTCGGAAAATTTTGAATTATTACTACGTTCCCCAACAGTGGCATCATGGGCTAGGTCTATGCGTAGATTCTATGCACGAGTAGAACACAAGTAGTTGTGGGCGATGATTTTTCAATTTGCTTACCGTTACTAGTCTTATCTTGATTCGGCGGCATTGTGGGATGAAGCGGCCCAGACCGACCTTACACGTACACTTACGTGAGACAGGTTCCACCGACTGACATGCACTTGATGCATAAGGTGGCTAGCGGGTATCTGTCTCTCCCACTTTAGTCTGATCGGATTCGATGAAGAGGGTCCTTATGAAGGGTAAATAGCAATTGGCATATCGCCGTTGTGGATTTTGCGTAGGTAAGAAAAGTTCTTGCTAGAAACCCATAGCAGCCATGTAAAACATGCAACAACAATTAGAGGACGTCTAACTTGTTTTTGCGGGGTATGCTATGTGATGCGATATGGCCAAAAGGATGTGATGATTGATATATGTGATGTATGAGATTGATCATGTTCTTGTAATAGGAATCACGACTTGCATGTCGATGAGGATGACAACCGGCAGGAGCCAAAGGAGTTGTCTTAATTTATTTTATGACCTGCGAGTCAATGTAAACGCCATGTAATTACTTTACTTTATTGCTAACCGTTAGCCATAGTAGTAGAAGTAATAGTTAGCGAGACAACTTCATGATGACACGATGATGGTGATCATGCCGCGCCTCGAAGATGGAGATCAAAGGTGCAAGATGATATTGGCCATATCATGTCACTTTATGAATTGCATGTGATGTTTATCAGGTTTGCATCTTATTTGCTTAGAACGACGGTAGCATATAAGATGACCCCTCACAAAATTTCAAGGAAGTGTTCCCCTAAGCGTGCAATTGCTATGAAGGATCGTTGTTTCAAGCACCACGTGATGATCGGGTGTGATAGATTCTCGACGCTCGCATACAACGGGTGTAAGCCAGATTTACACATGCGAAACACTTAGGTTGACTTGACGAGCCTAGCATGTACAGACATGGCCTCGGAACACAAGAGACCGAAAGGTCGAACATGAGTCGTATATTAGATACGATCAACATGGACGTGTTCACCGTTGATGACTAGTCCGTCTCACGTGATGATCGGACACGGCCTAGTCGATTCGGATCATGTATCACTTAGATGACTAGAGGGATGTCTATCTGAGTGGGAGTTCATTAAATAATTTGATTAGATGAACTTAATTATCATGAACATAGTCTAAATTTTCTTTGCAAATTATGTTGTGGATTAATAGCTCGCGCTTTATCTCCTTGTTTTAATATGTTCCTAGAGAAAGACTAAGCTGAAAGATATTGTAAGCAATTGTGTGGACTAGGGCCGTAGTCTGTGGATTGTCCTCACTGCTACACAGAAGGCTTCAGTCCTTGATGCACCGCTCGGTGTGCCAACTCCTCTGGCGTCGTCTTTGGATGTTGTGAACATCTGGCAGACACATTCTAAGGACTACCTGATAGTTTAGTGCACCATGCTTTACGGTTTAGAGTCAGGGCTCCAAAAGTGTTTTGAACGCCATGGAACATATGAGATGTTCCAAGAGCTGAAATTGGTATTTCAGGCTCATGCCCATGTTGAGAGGTTTGAGACCTCTGACAAGATCTTTGTCTACAAGATGGGGAGAATAGCTCAGCCAGTGAGCATGTGCTTAGAATGTTTGGGTACTTCAATCACTTGAATCAAGTGGGAGTTAATCTTCCAGATAAGAGAGTGATTGACCAAGTTCTCTAGTCACTATCCCCAACCTACTAGAGTTCCGTGATGAACTATATAACATGCAAGGGAAGTTGATCCCGGAGCTGTTCGTCGTGCTTAAGGCTGTAAAGGTAGAAATCAAGAAGGAGCATCAAAGTGTTGATGGTTATCAAGACCACTGGTTTCAAAGAAGGGCAAGGGCAAGAAGGGAAACTTCATGAATGGCAAGCCAGTTGCCGCTCTAGTGAAGAAACCCAAGAACCCAAACCTGAGACGAAGTGCTTCTATTAGGGGAACGGTCACTGGTAGCGGAACTGCCTCAAATACTTGGTAGATAAGAAGGCTGGCAACTTCAACAAAAGTATATTTGATATATGTGTTATTGATGTGTACCTTACTAGTACTCCTAGTAGCACATGGGTATTAGATATCGGTTCAGTTGCTAATATTGGTAACTCGAAACAAAAGCTATGGAATAAACGGAGACTAGCTAAGGGCGAGGTGACGATATGTGTTGGAAGTGTTTCCAAGGATGATATGATCACCATCACACGCTCCCTCTACCTTCGGGATTAATGTTGGACCTAGATAAATGTTGTTTGCATTGGTGTCTGCGTTGAGCATGAACATGATTAGATCATGTTTATTGCAATACAGTTATTCATTTAAGACAAAGAATAATGGTTATTCTGGTTACATGAATAATACCTTCTATGGTCATGCACCCAATGTGAATGGTTTATTGAATCTCGGTCGTAGTGTTACACATGCTCATAACATTGATGCCAAAAGATGTAGAGTTGATAATGATAGTACCACTTTCTTGTGGCACTGCCGCTTAGGTCATATTGGTGTAAAGCGCATGAAGAACCTCCATGCTAATGGACTTTTGAGTCACTTGATTTTGAATCACCTGACACATGCGAACTATGCCTCATAGGTAAGATGACTAAAACCCCGTTTTCTGGAACAATGGAACGGGCAAGTGACTTGTTGGAAATCACACATGCTGATGTGTGCGGTTCAATGAGTGTTGACCCACGCGGTGGATATCGTTATTTTCTCACCTTCACCGATGAATTGAGTAGATATGTGTATATTTACTTAATGAAGCATAAGTCTGAAACATTTGAAAAGTTCAAGAAATTTTAGAGTGAAGTTGAGAATCATCATAACAAGAAGATCAAGTTCCTACGATCTGATCAAGGGGAGAGTATCTGAGTTATGAGTTTGGCAATCACTAAAGACAAGGTGGAATCGTTTCACAGTTGACGCCACCTGGAACACCATAGCGTAATGGTGTGTCCGAGTGTCATAATCGCACCCTATTGGATATGTTGCGATCTATGATGTCTCTTACCGATCTACCGCTATTATTTTGGGGTTATGCATTAGAGACAATTATATTCACTTTAAATAGGGCACCACCTAAGTCCGTGGAGACGACACCGTATGAACTATGGTTTGGCAAGAAACCTAAGTTGTTGTATCTTAAGGTTTGGGGCTACGATGCTTATGTCGATAGGCTTCGGCCAGAAAAGCTCGGACCCAAAGCGGAAAATTGTGTCTTCATAGAATACCCAAACAAGACAATTGGGTATACCTTCTATCTCAGATCTAAGGGCAAAGTGTTTGTCGCTAGGAACATGTCCTTTCTCAAGAAAGAGTTTCTCTCGAAAGAATTGAGTGGGAGGAAGATAGAACTTGATGAGGTTGTTGAACCTTTACTTCAACCAGAGAGTAGCGCAGCACAGAAAGATGTTTCTGTGGCACCTACCTCAGTTGAAGAGAAAGCTAATGATGATGATCATGGAGCTTCAGATCAAGTTACTATCGAACCTCGTAGGTCGACAAGGGTGTGTACAACTTCTGAGTGGTAACCCTGTCTTAAAGGTCATGATTTTTGGACAACGATGAACCTATGAGCTATGGAGAAGCGATGGTGGGCCCGGATTCTAACAAATGTCTAGGAGCCATGAAATCTGAGATAGGATCCATTTATGAGAACAAAATATGGACTTTGGTGGACTTGCCCGATGATCGGCAAGCCATTGAGAATAATTGGATCTTTAAGAAGAAGACAGCCGGTAATGGTAATATCACCATTTGTGAAGCTCGACTTGTCTCAAAGAAGTTTCCGACAAGTTCAAGGGGTTAACTATGATGAGATTCTCTTAATCGTAGCGATGCTAAAGTCTGTTAGAATTATGTTAGCAGTTGCTGCATTTTCATTTACGAAATCTGGCAGATGGATGTCAAAACAAAGTTTCCTTGACGGTTTCCATGAGGAAAGGCTGTATGTGATACAACCAGAAGGTTTTGTCGATCCTAAGGATGCTAAAAGGTATGCAAACTCCAGCGATCCTTCTATGGACTGGAGCAAGCATCTCGGAGTTTGAAAATACGCTTTGATGAGGTGATCAAAGCATTTGGGTTTATACAAAGTTTGCAAGAAACTTGTATTTTCAAGAAAGTGAGTGGGAGCACTACAACATTTTGATAAGTATATGTGGATGACATATTGCTGATCAGAAATGATGTAGAATTTCTGGAAAGCATAAAGGGTTGTTTGAATGGAGTTTTTCAAAGGAAGACCTGTGTAAAACTTCTTACATGTTGGGTATCAAGATCTATAGAGATAGATCAAGACACCTGATAAGACTTTCACAGAGCACATACCTTGACATGATCTTGAAGGAGTTCAAGATGGATCAGTCAAAGAAGGAGTTCTTGTCTGAGTTGTAAGGTGTGAAGTTAATATTGAAGCTCGACCACGTCAAAAGAAAGAGAAAGGACGAAAGTCGTCCCCTATGCCTTAGCCATAGGCTCTATATGATATGCCATGCTGTGTACCGCACCTGATATGGATGTGCCTTGCCACGTGTCTGACAAGGGGGTACGAGAGTGATCCAAGAATGGATCATTGGACAACATTCAAAATTGTCCTTAGGAATAAGGAAATGTTTCTCGATTATGGAGGTGATGAAGAGTTCGACATAAAGGGTTATGTCGATGCAAGCTTTAACACCTATCCGGATGACTCTGATTAGCAAACCGGATACGTATAGTGGAGCAACCATTTGGAATAGCTCCAAGTGGAGCATAGTAGCAACATCTACAATATGAAATAGAGATTTGCGAAGAACACACGGATCTGAATGTTGCAGACCTGTTGACTAAAACCTCTCTCATAAGCATAACATGATCAAACCTTAGAACTCATTGAGTGTTAATCACATGGTGATGTAAACTAGATTATTGACTCTAGTAAACTCCTAGGTGTTAATCACATGGCGATGTGAACTAGATTATTGACTCTAGTGCAAGTGGGAGACTGTTGGAAATATGCCCTAGAGGCAATAATAAAAGGGTTATTATTATATTTCCTTGTTCATGATAATTGTCAACTATTCATGCTATAATTGTATTGATCGGAAACCGTAATACATGTGTGAATACATAGACCACAACATGTCCCTAGTAAGCCTCTAGTTGACTAGCTCGTTGATAAATAGATGGTCATGGTTTCTTGGCCATGGACATTGGATGTCGTTGATAACGGGATCACATCATTGGGAGAATGGTGTGATGGACAAGACCCAATCCTAAGCATAGCACAAGATCGTGTAGTTCGTTTTGCTAGAGTTTTTCTAATGTCAAGTATCATTTCCTTAGACCATGAGATTGTGCAACTCCCGGATATGTAGGAGTGCTTTGGGTGCGTCAAACGTCACAACGTAACTGGGTGACTATAAAGGTGCACTACAGGTATCTCCGAAAGTGTCTGTTGGGTTGGCACGAATCGAAACTGGGATTTGTCACTCCGTATGATGGAGAGGTATCTCTGGGCCCACTCGGCAATGCATCATCATAATGAGCTCAATGTGACTAATGAGTTAGCCACGGGATCATGCGTTGCGGAACGAGTAAAGAGACTGGCCGGTAACGAGATTGAACGAGGTATGGGGATATCGACGGTCGAATCTCGGGCAAGTAACATACCGATAGACAAAGGAAATTGAATACGGGATTGATTGAATCCCCGACATCGTGGTTCATCAGATAAGACCATCGTGGAACATGTGGGAGCCAACATGGGTATCCAGATCCCTCCGTTGGTTATTGGCATGGTTCCCGAACCCGTAGGGTCTACACACTTAAGGTTCGGTGGCGCTAGAGTTGTTATGGGAAATAGTATGTGGTTACCGAAGGTTGTTCGGAGTCTCGGATGAGATCTCGGACGTGACAAGGAACTCCGGAATGGTCCGGAGGTGAAGATCGATATATTGGACGAAGGGTATTGGAGTTCGGAATTGTTCTGGGGTACCGGTGACTCAAAGGTGTCCGAAGGGGTTTCGGAGGCCCCGACAAGCGTTGGGGCCTTATGGGCCAAGGGAGGGCACACCCGCCCACTAAGGGGCTGTGCGCCCTCCCACCCCCCTCTCACGTAACACCGAGAGGTGGGGGCGCCTCCCCTAGGGCAGCCGCCCCTCCCGGCTTGGGGGGCAAGTTTCCTAGGGGTGGGGGCGCGCAAATCCATCTAGGGTTTCCCCTGTGGCCGCCGCCCCTCCCCTAGGGAACCCTAGGGCTCCTCCTCCACCCCTTCCCCTTATATATAGTGAGGGAGAGAGAGGGCAGACACACCCTTCCCCTGGCGCAGCCCTCTCCTCCTCCAACTCCGGAGAACCACGAGCTCCATCGCCATCATGTCATCGTGCTGCTGGAGTTCTCCCTCAACTTCTCCTCTCCCCTTGCTGGATCAAGAAGGAGGAGGCGTCCCCGGGCTGTACGTGTGTTGAACGTGGAGGCACCGTTCGTTCGGGGCTAGATTGATCTACCGCGATTTGAATCGCCGCGAGTACGACTCCATTAACCGCGTTCTTGTAACGCTTCCGCTTAGCGATCATCAAGGGTATGAAGAAGCACTCCCTCTCTCTCGTTGCTAGCATCTCCTGGATTGATCTTGGTGACACGTAGGAAAATTTTGAATTATTACTACGTTCCCCAACAGCCACAACCCACCAGGGAGCGCCAGGGGGCCTGGCGCGCCCAGGTGGGATGTGCCCACCTGGTGGCCCCCCTCTGGTGTTTATTGGCTCCAGTATTTCATAAATATTCCATAAAAAATCCTCGTGGAGTTTCAGCTCATTTGGAGTTGTGCAGAATAGGTGGCCTGCCGTAGCTTTTTCAGGTCCAGATTTCCAGCTTCCAGAATTCTCCCTCTTGGTGTGTACCTTGCAAATTATGAGAGGAAAGGCATTAGAATTACTCCAAAAAGCATTATTATGGATAAAACATTGTAAATAACAGTAAGAAAACATGATGCAAAATGGACGTATCAACTCCCCCAAGCTTAGACCTCGCTTGTCCTCAAGCAAAAACCGAAACCGAAAAACATGTCCACATGCTTTGAGAGAGACATGCCAATAGAAACAAAATACGGACATAGAAGCATCATGTTAATTATTATAACAACCACAAATTTAAACATAAAACTTTTATCATACACTTCTCATTAATAAGTAATAGTTCATCACACAATCGAAGTATAAAGCAAAAACTCTATTAGAAACCAATAAACTATGCTCTCAGTCAACTTTGCAACTATAATTCACCATCTTTTCAGGAAGGGTCACATGTCGGAGCCTTTATGCAAGTCCACATACTCAACCATCATATAGTCTTCTATGATTGCTAACACAAACCTTGTACACATGAGCAAAACATTTCAATTCGACACATAGAAAGATAGGGGCTTATAGTTTCGCCTCCCAACATACTCACCTCAAGGGTGATGTCAACGATAATAACTCATGCTATCTATATTCAACTGGACATATGTGCCTAGATCTTTCCTCACCACATGATGCTTGATACGTCTCCAACTTATCTATAATTTTTGATTGTTCCATGCTATTATATTATCTGTTTTGGATGTTTAATGGGCTTTAATGTACATTTTTATATTATTTTTGGGACTAACCTACTAACCGGAGGCCCAGTGCAAATTGCTATTTTTTGCCTATTTTAGTGTTTCACAAAAAAGGAATATCAAATGGAATGAAACCTTCGGGAGAGTTATTTTTGGAACAAACGTGATCCAGGAGACTTGGAGTGGACGTCAAGAAAGCAACGAGGAGGCCACGAGGTAGGGAGGCGCGCCCAGGGGGCAGGCGCGCCCCCACCCTCGTGGGCCCCTCGTGTCTCCACCGACCACCTTCCTTCGCATATATATACTCATATACCCCGAAAACATCTGAGAGCACCACGAAACCCTATTTCCACCGCCGCAACCTTTTGTACCCGTGAGATCCCATCTTGGGACCTTTTTCGGTGCTCCGCCGAAGGGGGAATCGGTCATGGAGGGCTTCTACATCAACACCATAGCCTCTCCGATGATGTGTGAGTAGTTTACCACAGACCTTCGGTTCCATAGTTATTAGCTAGATGGCTTCTTCCCTCTCTTTGGATCTCTGAGGGAGTCCTGGATTAGGGGGTAACCGGACAGCCGGACTATATCCTTTGGCCGGACTGTTGGACTATGAAGATACAAGATTGAAGACTTCGTCCCGTGTCCGGATGGGACTCTCCTTGGCGTGGAAGGCAAGCTTGGCAAATACGGATATGTAGATCTCCTCCCTTGTAACTGGCTCTGTGTAACCCTAGTCCCCTCAGTGTGTATATAAACTGGAGGGTTTAGTCCGTAGGACAACAACAATCGCACTGTAGGCTAGCTTCTAGGGTTTAGCCTCTACGATCTCGTGGTAGAACAACTCTTGTAATACTTATATCATCAAGATCAATCAAGCAGGAAGTAGGGTATTACCTGCATCGAGAGGGCCCGAACCTGGGTAAACATTGTGTCCCCCGCCTCCTATTACCATCCGCCTTAGACACACAGTTCGGGACCCCCTACCTGAGATCCGCCGGTTTTGACACCGACATTGGTGCTTTCATTGAGAGTTCCACTGTGCCGTCAACGTAAGACTTGATGGCTCCTTCGATCACCGGTAACGATGCGGTCCAGGGTGAGGTCTTCCGCCCCGGACAAATCTTCGTATTCGGCGGCTTTGCTCTGCGGGCTAACTCGCTTGGCCATCTGGAGCAGATCGAGAGCTACGCCCCTGGCCACCAGGTCAGGTTCGGAAACTTGAACTACACTACCAACATCCGCGGAGACTTGATCTTCGATGGATTCGATCCCATGCCAGGTGCGCCGCACGATCACGACGAGCATGATATAGCTTTGCTTTCAGACAGTGTTCGGGAGATCACACCTGCAACTACTTCGGCCCTTGATCCGGAGCAAATTGCACCATCCGAGGACGGGCAGATAGACCCCCCCATGGAGGCCGTACTCTCAGCGGTGATAGAGCCGAACACTGATTTTACCCCTCGCGAGAGTTGTGCTGCCGAACCATTGGATTCGTCCCCGGCCACAGGCTCCGAACCGCCTACGTCCGTGCCTATCGAATCTGATTGGGCACCGACCATGGAGTTTACCTTCGCGGATATCCTTCAACACTTGCCTTTCGGCGATGTGCTAAATTCATTAAGGCCCCTCTCCTTGTCAGGGGAACCTTGGCCGAACTACGTCCGACTAGAGTGGGATGCGGATGACGAAGAAATTCGTTGCCCACCCACCACCCACTTGGTAGCCACTGTCGACGATTTAACCGACATGCTCGACTTCGACTCCGAAGACATCGACGGTATGGACGACGATGCAGGAGACGAACAGTAACCACCGCCCACAGGGTGCTGGACCGCCACTTCATCACACGACATATAAATGGTGGATACACCCAAAGAAAACAATGACGAGGAACGGAAAGAAGCAGTGAAGAACAGCTCCTCGAGAAGCAAACAAAGCGTCGACGTAGACGCCGCTCTAAACCTCGCCTCGGCAAAAACAGCGATAACAGCGAAAGAGAAAATAACACCCCGGTCGACTCCAGAGGAAACGACGACCACACTGACCCAGCGGCAGAGCAAAATGAAGCCGCGAACGGCGAACATAGTTCGGATCTGATGTCCGAACACGGTAACGCCGATGATAAAGCTGACAAAACTCCCTCCGAGGAGGAAAATAGTCCGGACGAAGATGTGCACATCGTCCCGGAAAAACACTTGGAACAAGAGAACCTCCGCAGAAGGCTTATTGCCACAGCGAGGAGTCTGAAGAAGCAGAAGCAAAGGATCAAGGCCGCACAAAATACGCTCAACAGCAGATGGAACAAAGTGCTCGACAACGAAGAAATGCATGGTGGAAGTTACCACGCAAAGAGCCATCCAAAGCGCAAGTTATTGCCCGAATTCGACGACGAGGCCGCGGAGCCCACACAGCCGAAAAACAAAATGGCCAACCAGTCGGATCAACCAACCCGTGGCTGCGATAGAGCGGCTAACAGGGCCGCACATAAGTCAACACACGGCCTACGTGAGGACTTGCGCCAAAAATCTAGTATGACCAGATCCATCTATGGATCTAGGAAGCGCGCTACGGCACAGTATCAAAACCGAATACCACAACTGTCCGAACACCTCAATAAATCTAAATACAGGGGTGCCACACACCCCTATGTTTCACCGATGAGGTGTTGGACCACGAATTTCCAAAAGGATTCAAACCAGTAAACATAGAGGCATACGATGGGACCACGGACCCTGGGGTCTGGATTGAGGACTTTATCCTCCATATCCATATGGCTCGCGGAGACGATCTCCACGCCATCAAGTACTTGCCCCTCAAGCTTAAAGGACCAGCTCGGCACTGGCTAAAAAGCCTCCCCGAAAACTCCATTGGAAGTTGGGAGGAGCTCGAGGATGCTTTTCCGGTCAATTTTCAAGGGTTCTATGTCCGACCTCCGGATGCAGACGATTTAAGTCATATAATTCAACAGCCCGAAGAGTCAGCCCGAAAGCTTTGGAACAGGTTTCTCACTAAGAAGAACCAAATCGTTGACTGTCCGGACACCGAAGCCTTAGAAGCTTTCAAGCACAGCGTCCGAGACGAATGGCTAGCCAGACACCTCGGCCAAGAAAATCCGAGAACAATGGAAGCCCTAACAAGCCTCATGACCCGCTTTTGCGCGGGCGAGGATAGCTGGTTAGCCCGCAGTAGCACCAGCGACCCAAGCACAACCGGAGTCAGGGATGGGAATGGAAAACCACGACGCAGTAAAAACAAGCACCGGAATAAATAAGACAACCCAGATAACACGGCGGTAAATGCCGGATTCAGGGGCTCTCGACTAGGCCAGCGGAAAAAGCCTTTCAAAGGCAACAGAGATGGACTGTCCAGCCTAAACAAGATTCTAGACAAGCTATGTCAGATTCACGGCACCCCCGAGAAACCTGCTAATCATACCCACAGAGAATGCTGGGTCTTCAAGCAGGCCGGTAAGCTAAACGCCGAACACAAGGGGAGGGAGACGCCAAGTGAAGACGAGGACGAGCCTCGCCAAAGAAAGCACCGGGGTCAAAAATTCCCACCGGAGGTCAAAACAGTGAACATGATCCATGTGATCACGAGGAGAAGCAAACATGCACTCCGAAACACACGAGCCGTAGGGCCCATCACCCGTAAGCCCAACCCCTGGTTGACCCATCCGATCACTTTTGACCGTAGGGATCACCTGACAAACATATGGCAGAAGGATTGGCTGCCTTGATGTTAGACCCAATAATAAACGGCTACCATCTCACACGAGTCCTTATGGACGGAGGCAGTAGTCTAAATCTGGTATGTCAGGACACAGTCCGCAAAATGCGCAAAATGGGGATAGACCCGTCAAAAATCAGCCACAGTAATAATACCTTCAAGGGAGTAATACCAGGCCCAGAGGCCCGCTCCACAGGCTCTCTAATACTAGAGGTCGTATTCGGTTCACCCGACAACTACCGAAGTGAAAAGTTAAACTTCGACATCGCTCCATTCCGAAGCGGCTATCAAGCACTACTCGGACGAACAGCTTTCGCTCGTTTCAACGCTGTACCGCATTACGCTTCTCTCAAGCTTAAGATGCCTGGTTCGTGCGGCACCATCACAGTAAATGGAAATATTGAGCGTTCCTTACGCGAGAAGAATGTGGGGCTGCTTTAACAGCCAAACACTAGACGGCCTCACCGACCAGAACAAATGACCGGTCGTTAAGACCACGAACACGGTTAGACGAGTCCGGCGCATCATTAGATATACTTGAGATTGGTTTGATGGTTATACCCTTATAGACAGTACAAGGGACTTCCCGCGCGTAAACAGCGCTAGTTCGGCTCAACTTTACTTATCTTGAATTTTAAATGGTTTATTTAGAATAATCAATTTTTTGCACGACAATTTTCAACTAAGTTCCTCTCTTTTACAGATGACAATCATGCTGCACCCGTCCAGGATAAGGCACAACGGAGGCACAGGCGCAGACGTGCAGCAGGGACCCGCTCAAAGGTTTCTCTTTAGATTAAGAGCCTGCGTAAACCTTTTTTACTGTCTCTTGTTGTTCACATCCTCCGGATTCTCAGTACAACCGGGAAGGATGCTGGCGTTATTGGCATTTGGCCATGTCAGAATATTGCACGTACCTGGACACTCAGGGTTTATTATCAAGGGCATTGTTCAGCCCGACATATGTTATAAAGACCGAGTACCTTAGGGAGTGTTCAGCGTCGCGAGTTTGGCCTTATATGCATCAGCTCCGAATCATGTCTTTGGTCAAATGTTCGGTTTGCCCGGCTCCTGTGTTTTGCTACCTTATGTTTCGCTCTATCGGCTAAGGTGGCACCTGGAGAACTACTGTGATTGTGCCCTGGTTCACCCGGACGAGCACCTAAGTAGAGAAAGCCGAAAACTGACTGTCATGATAAAGCGCGAGACTGGTCAACCACTTGATGACTTAGCGGAATATTCGGGATTCCTCCGCATTAACGAAGGGCCGTTTCCCGGCTAGGCATGTATGCGCCCCGTATTCGGACGAGCGCAGAGCTACCAGGGGCTATATAGTAGCCCCACTGTCAAACTCCTATGGCTAAGTGAAAGTGTTAAAGCAATATAGTCCGATTGCCTAGTTCGCTGTGCTATCACCTCCTTAATGGACCAAGACGTTGGATCAAGTGTGAACACGCGTCTTCTGCGAACACCCCTGCATTATATGCGTGGGGGCTGAAGCCGACGACTACAAACTTTCAGGTTATATACATATATACACAAACGACCGCACAGGAGGCATCATAGTACTTTCAGGCAAAAAGTATAAACACAGCCTTTATAATTTAATAAACATTGTTTTTACAATGGGAATACATGTCATTAGAACATAATATTCTTCGAGCACTAAGCTTCTATTGAACGAGCGCCTTCAAGGACTTCTTCAAAGTAGTGCTCGGCAGCTACTCGGCCAACGGCCGAACCCTGGGTTGCAATAGCGGTGGCCTCCATGTCTGCCCAGTATGTCTTGACACGGGCAAGTGCCATCCGCGCGCCCTCTATGCACGCCGACCTCTTCATAGCGTCGATGCGCGACACAGCACCAAGGAACTGCTGCACCAAACCAAAATAACTGTTCGGCCTTGGCCCTTCCAGCCACAGGAGATCCACAACAGACCTCATGGCAAGCCCAGACAACCTATGGAGCTCGGACCATTCGGCCATCCGCTCATTCAACGGAAGCGGACGCGCTGGAACATTAAATTGCGACCAGAACAGCTTTTCCACTTCACTATCTTTTTTGTCTTCGAAGTATTCGGCCGCATCAGCGGCACTTGCTGCCAAATCCAGATATGCGTCTGCAGAACTCCACAGCCGATCAAGAGGAGCGTACTTAGGATCTCCAAACTTCATCCGCAGCATAAAGGGCTTCCCAGCCAAGATATCCCCATCCTGACGCAGCTCCTCCTTCATCGCTCTAATTGTAGAGCGGGCGTCCTTGGCCGCCACCGTGGCCTTCTCCAGGTCCGTCATCTTCGCTCGATTTTCATTTTCGAGAAGCTCATAACGGCCGGCGGCATCCTTCAATTCCACAGCCATCTTGGCTATTTCATCCTTGCTTCGGCAATGCGCAGCCTGTTCGGCTCTCAGCTCTTCAACCGCCTTTAGGTCAGCCGCATCACTTTTCCTGGCTTGTTCCTTGGCTCGGGCAAGTTCGGCCCAAAGGGCCTCCACGGCGGCAGCTCCATCTGCAGTCACAACATATTAAAGATACTAGCATTATGCTCCTCTTACTATGTGTTGATCACAGGAGAAATCACGTACCCTGTGCCTCGTCGAGCCGTTCGTTCACAAGCATGATGTCGGCATCTGTCGCATCAAGTTGCTGCTTTAACTCGGCAAACTCCACAGTCCGGCTAGACACCGGACCTTCCGCCACCTGCATATGAAAGCGGCCTGATTATTACCTGGGACTATGATCCTCTATTTGCCGCCGTTCTCGACAAAGAACCAGTCTCGTGGACTACTATCTCGCACAGGCACACCTAACATGTGCGGTACCATAAAAAACATACACTATTTCACGTACCTCAAAGCCTTTCAGCAGACTCATAAAAGCTTCATGCAACCCGCTCTCGGCGGATGAAATCCTCTCAATCACCGTACCCATTAGCGTATGCACTTCTGAGATAGCCGCTTGCTCTAGAAAATCCTTCAGTGCGTCCGGTTGCACACCGGACGGTGCCAGACTCTTTCAGTTGCTCTCTTTAGGAGCCGAATACTGAGGACTTCGGGCAGCCGAAGGATTACCCTCTGGCCTTGCCGGATCAGGAGAATCCCTCCGCGACGATACTTCGGGGTCGCCCGCCTCATGAGGCGGGAGGGCATGGGGAGGCGTTTCGCTCTCCATCATCTCCGGAAGAAGATCCCCCGTAGACGAACTCTGCCGAGAAGGGCTACGATCCGAACTATAAGATAAATGCTTCGGTTATTTTCCTCAGAAGTAAAGCAGGGTATTTTTACTATTAAGTCCCCTTTTACTTACAGCTCGTTGGAGGGCTGATCCTTGCTTGCATCAGGCGGCAAGGGTACCACCCGGGGCAGGACCCTCTGTCGAAGATTTCTTCCCCCGTTTGGAAACCATTGTTTCCGGGTCTTCAAAGGCGGTCCTCTTCCTTCCTTGGGGAGAGGGAATTTCAGATTCTTCTCCCCGGTTATCCTCCTTTGCGAAGGCACTAACTCCCCCGGTTTGGATAAACAGTGAGCGAGGTCCGCTTTCGGCCTCTTTATTCCCCCCTTTATCTTCCCCTGAGAGCGCTTGATAAGGCACAAGCTCCAACATCCTGGCTAGTACAGGATCCGGTGAGACCTTAGGGAGGGGGGCCGGACACCTGATCATTGTCGCCTTTGTTACTCAGTCCTGATCAAAGAGCGACTTTTCAGAATAATGTTATGATAAAAAAAAGATAATGTGTTCGGCTACGCGACTGCTTACTTGGGTATCTGGACGATTGCAGCTCCGACCCGCATCCTCGGTGGTGTCCGGACACCTTATTTGTGGTCAGAAGAACAACTTGTACATCTCTTCGAGCGTCATGCCGAGGAAGTGCTGAATAGCTCGCGGTCCTTCCGGGTTGAACTCCCACATACGGAGGGGTCGACGTTTGCAGGCCGGGGCTTGGCGAACTAACATGACTTGCATTACCGTGGCCAGACTGACATCTCTTTCGAGGAGATCTCGGATGCGGCTCTGTAGTGTCGGCACATCCTTTACTGGCCCCCAGTCCAGCCACTTGCTGATCCATGACGTCAGTCGTGGTGGGGGGCCCGAGCGAAAGGCAGGGGTGGCCACCCACTTGGTGCCCTGGGGAGCTGTGATGTAAAACCACTCCCGTTGCCATAAGCTAGACACCTCCTGGAAGGAGCCCTCTGGCCATGGGACGTCAGCACTTTTTTCTTATTACGGCACCTTCGCACTCTGTGTGTCACCCCTCGATCTTCTTCGGCTCCACATTGAAAGTCTTGAGCCACAGGCCGAAGTGAGGGGTAATGCGGAGGAAGGCCTCACATACGATGATAAATGACGAAATATGAAGGACCGAGTCTGGGGCTAGGTCATGGAAATCCAGCCCATAATAATACATGAGCCCCCTGACAAAAGGATCTAAAGCGAGGCCTAGCCCTCGGAGGAAGTGAGAGATGAATACAACGCTCTCGCCGGGTTCAGGAGTGGGAATGACCTGCCCTCGAGCAGGCAGCTGGTGCGAGATCTCGCCGGTCAGAAACCTGGCCTCTCTTAGCTTCTTGACATCCTCCTCTATGACAGAGGAAGGCATCCACCGACCTTGAAGGTTGGATCCGGACATGATTGGAAGTCCGAAGCGCCTGACCTAAGCCTCGGGTGTTGGAACTCGAGGTAGGGGGGGAAGGATTCGATTGAGTTCGAAGGAAAAGGATATGCCTTGGTCTCTTTATAAAGAGGGTGAATACCAAGCGTCCTCCTCTTGACCATTTGGGACTTGCCTACAATCGAGGAGTAATACCAATGGACACGATTGGGTTACCCGCGTCCGTGTTGATGAGAATCCCGTAATAAGGGGGACACGATCTCTGCTCCGACAAGATGTGCCAGTAAAATTGCCTCGCAAAGCGTGCAGGCTGATTGGAAAAACGGTTCATGTAAAGAACATGCCATGGCGTGATGTCACATTATGAAGGGTCGTCAGCAGATTATATTTGTGGAATATTATTCTCTCTACGGTGGTATGTGGAACTTGTTTTGCAGAGCCGGACACTGTCCTTGTGTTCAAAATCTTCTATGGAGTATTCGGAGGAGGAACCCGCTATGCAATGCCGAAGACAAACTGCACGTTGGACTCATCGTCATTGAAGCCTGGTTCAAGGGCTACTGAGGGAGTCCTGGATTAGGGGGTATCCGGACAGCCAGACTATATCCTTTGGCCGGACTGTTGGACTATGAAGATACAAGATTGAAGACTTCGTCCCGTGTCCGGATGGGACTCTCCTTGGCGTGGAAGGCATGCTTGGCAAATACGGATATGTAGATCTCCTCCCTTGTAACTGACTCTGTGTAACCCTAGTCCTCTCCGGTGTCTATATAAACTCGAGGGTTTAGTCCATAGGACAACAACAATCATACCATAGGCTAGTTTCTAGGGTTTAGCCTCTACGATCTCGTGGTAGATCAACTCTTGTAATACCTATATCATCAAGATCAATCAAGCAGGAAGTAGGGTATTACCTCCATCGAGAGGGCCCAACACAGGTAAACATTGTGTCCCCCGCCTCCTGTTACCATCCGCCTTAGACGCACAGTTCGGGACCCCCTACCCGAGATCCGCCGGTTTTGATACCGACAATCTCAATACAAAGTTCTCCTCGATTCTCTTGGAGATCTATTTGATGTAATTCTTTTTGCGGTGTGTTTGTCGAGATCCGATGAATTGTGGGTTTATGATCAAGATTATCTATGAACAATATTTGGTTCTTCTCTGAATTCTTATATGTATGATTTGATATCTTTGCAAGTCTCTTCGAATTATCAGTTTGGTTTGGCCTACTAGATTGATCTTTCTTGCAATGGGAGAAGTGCTTAGCTTTGGGTTCAATCTTGCGGTGTCCTTTCCCAGTGACAGTAGGGCAGCAAGGCACGTATTGTATTGTTGCCATCGAGCATAAAAAGATGGGGTTTATATCATATTGCTTGAGTTTATCCCTCTACATCATTTCATCTTGCCTAATGCGTTACTCTGTTCTTATGAACTTAATACTCTAGATGCATGCTGGATAGCGGTCGATGTGTGGAGTAATAGTAATAGATGCATAATCGTTTCGGTCTACTTGTCACGGATGTGAGGCCTATATACATGATCATGCCTAGATATTCTCATAACTATGCGCTTTTCTATCAATTGCTCGACAGTAATTTGTTCACCCACCGTAGATTATGCTATCTTGAGAGAAGCCACTAGTGAAACCTTTGGCCCCTGGGTCTATTTTCCATCATATAAGTTTCCGATCTATTTTATTTTGCAATCTTTACTTTCCAATCTATATCATAAAAATACCAAAAATATTTTATTATCTCTATCAAATCTCACTTTTGCAAGTGGCCGTGAAGGGATTAACAACCCCTTTATCGCGTTGGTTGCAAGGTTCTTATTTGTTTGTGCAGGTATAAGGCGACTTGCGTGTAACCTCCTACTGGATTGATACCTTGGTTCTCAAAAACCGAGGGAAATACTAACGTTAGTTTGCTGCATCACCCTTTCCTCTTCAAGGGAAAACCAACGCATGCTCAAGAGGTAGCAAGAAGGATTTCTGGCGCCGTTGTCGGGGAGGCTTACGCCAACTCAAGTCAAGATTTGATCTCCCAGCAACTAGCCAAGTCTGGTGTCGTTGCCGGGGAGATCTACGCACAAGTCAAGACATACAAAGTACCCATCACAAACTCTTATCCCTCGCATTACATTATTTTCCATTTGCCTCTCGTTTTCCTCTCCCCCACTTCACCTTGTCCATTTTATTCGCCTCTTTCCCGTTTATTTTCTTGCGCCATGGCAAAATCAAAAAGGGCTAAGGGTTCTCTCTCGGGTTTTAATACTTTGGATAGTCCCTTTGTCCTCTCTAAGCTCATAAATAATGATGCTATGGAAAGACCTACCGGGGTTATTAATGAGGGTTTGAATAATTTCGATGAAGATGATCCCGGAATTTTCCATTATTTACTTGATGAGTCTTTGAAAGATGCTTGGGATAGGCTATTAAGGATCCAGCTAGCTATGTGCCCCAATATCAAATTGAAATATACCTAAAAAGCTTTTATGTTGGCTTGCCCTCTTCGTTCAAGCAAGTTTTAGATTCTATTTTTGAAGAAGGTTTTATTGAGGGGGATCCCATAGATACCTATGAAACAATGAAAACTATTTTTTGGCACCCCATGAGTGAGAGGGTTGAATCCACCTCTCTTTTGTGCTTTTACCAAAATGAAATTATTAAAGAGATGAAGGCTAGTTAGATGCAAATTTCCGTAGCGTACTTAATCTTTCTTCCACCATTAATGGCCACGTGCTTTCTCAAAATAGAAAGATAAATGCTATAGATAAGAATTTTTCTCATTTCTTTCCCAACACCAAAGATGGTAATACCTAGATCTATTCTCGCTTTTATGCCTAGCTAGGGGCGTTAAACGATAGCGCTTGTTGGGAGGCAACCAAATTTTATTTTTCTTTCTTTCTTTTTGTTCCTGTTTAGGAATAAATAATTCATATAGCCTCTGGTTTGATGTGGTTTTATGTTTTAATTTGTGTTTGTGCCAAGTAGAACCAATAGGATCTTCTTGGGTGATAATTATTTGATCTTGCTGAAAAAGACAGAAACTTTGCGCTCACAAAAATAATTGCTAAAATTCACCAGGACGTGATAAATTGCCAATTCTTTTTGCAGTAGATCTTTATACCAATTATCCAGGTTTTTCTAGTTTTTCAGAAGTTTTGGAGTTCCAGAAGTATTCGAACAAATCAGATTGCTGCAGACTGTTCTGTTTTTGACATATTCTGTTTTTCGTGTATTGTTTGCTTATTTTAATGAATCTATGGCTAGTATCGGGGGTATGAACCATAGAGAAGTTGGAATACAGTAGGTTTAACACCAATATAAATAAAGAATGAGTTCATTACAGTACCTTAAAGTGTGGTTTGCTTTATTTCGCTAACGGAGCTCATGAGATTTTCTGTTGAGTTTTGTGTTGTGAAGTTTTCAAGTTTTTGGGTAAAGATTTGATGGATTATGGAATAAGGAGTGGCAAGAGCCTAAGCTTGGGGATGCCCAAGGCACCCCAAGGTAAAATTCAAGGACAACCAAAAGGCTAAGCTTGGGGATGCCCCGGAAGGCATCCCCTCTTTCGTCTTCGTCTATCGGTAACTTTACTCGAGGCTATATTTTTATTCACCACATGATATGTGTTTTGCTTGGAGCATCTTGTATGATTTGAGTCTTTGATTTTTAGTTTACCACAATCATCCTTGCTGTACACCTTTTGGGGAGACACACATGAATCGGAATTTATTAGAATACTCTATGTGCTTCACTTATATCTTTTGAGCTACATAATTTTGCTCTTGTGCTTCGCTTATATCTTTTTAGAGCACAATGGTGGTTTATTTTATAGAAATTATTGATCTCTCGTGCTTCACTTATATTATTTTGACAGTTCCTTAGAACAGCGTGATAATTTGCTTTGGTTATGAATTTAGTCCTAATATGATAGGCATCCAAGATGGTTATAATAAAAACTTTCATATAGAGTGCATTGAATACTATGGGAAGTTTGATACTTGATGATTGTTTTGAGATATGAAGATGGTGATATTAAAGTTGTGCTAGTTGAGTAATTGTGAATTTAAGAAATACATGTGTTAGAGTTTGCAAGTCCCGTAGCATGCACGTATGGTAACCGTTGTGTAACAAATTTGAAACATGAGGTGTTCTTTGATTGTCATCCTTATGAGTGGCGGTCGGGGACGAGCGATGGTCTTTTCCTACCAATCTATCCCCCTAGGAGCATGCGCGTAGTGCTTGGTTTTTGATGATTTGTAGATTTTTGCAATAAGTATGTGAGTTCTTTATGACTAATGTTGAGTCCATGGATTATATGCACTCTCACC
The DNA here is from genome assembly GCA_021605145.1 of Aegilops bicornis. Taxonomy (NCBI): domain Eukaryota; kingdom Viridiplantae; phylum Streptophyta; class Magnoliopsida; order Poales; family Poaceae; genus Aegilops; species Aegilops bicornis. The sequence goes on along the minus strand of CM038670.1, from coordinate 720,096,913 downwards.
CTTCCATCATTGCTAGCCTCAGTACCGTGCATTTCCCTTTCTCACCTTGAGAGTGGGTGCAAACTTCGCCGGTGCATCCAAACCCCGTGATATGATACGTTCTATCACACATAAACCTCCTTATATCTTCCTCAAAACAGCCCCCATACCTACCTATTATGGCATTTCCATAGCCATTCCGAGATATATTGCCATGCAACTTTCCACCATTTCATTTATTATGACATGCTTCATCATTGTCATATTGCCTTGCATGATCATGTAGTTGACATCGTATTTGTGGCAAAGCCACCATGCATAATTTATCATACATGTCACTCTTGATTCATTGCCTATCCAGGTACACCGCCGGATGCATTCATATAGAGTCATACTTTGTTCTAGTATCGAGTTGTAATCTTTGAGTTGTAAATAAATAGAAGTGTGATGATCATCATTAATTGAGCATTGTCCCATGAAAAAAAGAGAAAGGCCAAATAAAAAGGAAAGGCCAAATAAAAAATAAAAAATAAAGGCCAAATAAAAAAAGGAAGGCCCCAAAAAAGGGACAATGCTACTATCCTTTTTCCACACTGCTGCTTCAAAGTAGCACCATGATCTCCATGATAGAGAGTTTATTATATTCCAACAATGGGCTTCCTCGAATGCACTAGGTCTTCGTGAGCAAGCAAGTTGGATGCACACCCACTCAGTTTCTTTTGTTGAGCTTTCATACACTTACAGATCTAGTGCATCCGTTGCATGGCAATCCCTACTCCTTGCATAGACGTCAATTGATGGGAATCTCCCCAGCCTGTTGATTAGCCGCGTCAATGTGAGACTTTCTCCTTTTTGGTCTTCTTCACACAACACCCATCATTATATACTATTCCACCCATAGTGCTATGTCCATGGCTCATGCTCAAGTATTGCGTGAAAGTTGAAAAAGTTTGAGATTACTAAAGTATGAAACAATTGCTTGGCTTTTCATCGGGGTTGTGCATGATGAGAGCATTCTTGTGTGACGAAAATGGAGCATGACCAAACTATATGAATTTGTAGGGATGAACTTTCTTTGGCCATGTTATTTTGAGAAGACATGATTGCATAGTTAGTATGCTTGAAGTATTATTATTTTTATGTCAATATTAAACTTTTATCTTGAATCTTTCGGATCTGAACATTCATGCCACAATAAAGAAAATTAAATAGAAAATTATGCTAGGTAGCATTCCACATCAGAAATTCTGTTTTTATCATTTACCTACTCGAGGACGAGCAGGAATTAAGCTTGGGGATGCTTGATACGTCTCCAACGTATCTATAATTTTTTATTGTTCCATGCTATTATATTATATGTTTTGGATGTTTAATGGGCTTTAATATACCTTTTTATATTATTTTTGGGACTAACCTACTAACCGGGGGCCCAGTGTAAATTGCTGTTTTTTTGCCTATTTCAGTGTTTCGTAGAAAAGGAATATCAAACTGAATCCAAATGGAATGAAACCTTCGGGAGATTATTTTTGGAACAAACGTTGATATGTCTCCAACGTATCTATAATTTTTGATTGCTCCATGCTATTATATTATCTATTTTTGATGTTCAATGGGCTTTATTATACACTTTTATACTATTTTTGGGACTAACCTATTAACCAGAGGCCTAGCCCAAATTGCTGGTTTTTTGCCTATTTCAGTGTTTCGAAGGAAAGGAATATCAAACGGAGTCCAAACGGAATGAAACCTTCAGGAACGTGATTTTCGGAACAAACGTGATCCAGAGGACTTGGAGTGGACGTCAAGCAATCAACAAGGAGGCCACGAGGCAGGGAAGCGCGCCTGTCCCCCTGGGCGTGCCCCCACCCTCGTGGGCCCCTCATAGCTCTCCTGACCGACCTGTTTCGCCTATATATATACTCATATACCCTGGAAACATCAGAACAACAGCTAAAACCCTATTTCCACCGCCGCAACTCTCTGTACCCGTGAGATCCCATCTTGGGGCCTTTTCCGGCGCTCCGCCGGAGGGGGCATTGATCACGGAGGGCTTCTACATCAACACCATCGCCTCTCCAATGATGTGTGAGTAGTTTACCTCAGACCTTCGTGGCATAGTTATTAGCTAGATGGCTTCTTCTCTCTCTTTGGATCTCAATACAAAGTTCTCCTCGATTCTCTTGGAGATCTATTCGATGTAATCTTCTTTTGCGGTGTGTTTGTCGAGATCCGATGAATTGTGGGTTTATGATCAAGATTATTTATGAACAATATTTGAATCTCCTCTGAATTATTTTATGTATGATTGGTTATCTTTGCAAGTCTCTTCGAATTACCAGTTTGGTTTGGCCTACTAGATTGATCTTTCTTGCAATGGGAGAAGTGCTTAGCTTTGGGTTTAATCTTGCGGTGCTCGATCCCAGTGACAGTCGGGGAAACAACATGTATTTATTGTTGCCATTGAGGATAAAAATATGGGGTTTATATCATATTGCTTGAGTTTATCCCTCTACATCATGTCATCTTGCTTAAAGCGTTACTCCGTTCTTATGAACTTAATACTCTAGATGCATGCTGGATAGAGGTCGATGTGTGGAGTAATAGTAGTAGATGCAGGCAGGAGTCGGTCTACTTGTCACGGACGTGATGCCTATATACATGATCATACCTAGATATTCTCATAACTATGCTCGATTCTATCAATTGCTCGACAGTAATTTGTTCACCCACCGTAATACTTATGCTATCTTGGGAGAAGCCACTAGTGAAACCTATGACCCTCGGGTCTATTTTCCATCATATTAATTTCCTGTCAACAAGCTATTTATGTTGTCGTTTATTTTGCTCTCTTTACTTTTAATCTTATCATAAAAATTCCAAAAATATTATCTTATCATCTCTATCAGATCTCACTTTTGCAAGTGGCCATGAAGGGATTGACAAACCCTTTATCGCGTTGGTTGCAAGGTTCTTATTTGTTTGAGTAGGTACAAGGGACTTGAGCGTGGCCTCCTACTGGATTGATACCTTGGTTCTCAAAAACTAAGGGAAATACTTACGCTACTTTGCTGCATCACCCTTTCCTCTTCAAGGGAAAACCAATGCGGTGCTCATGAGGTAGCAAGAAGGATTTCTAGCACCGTTGCCTGGGAGTCTACGCACAAGTCAAGACACACCAAGTACCCATCACAAACTCTTATCCCCCGCATTACATTATTTGCCATTTGCCTTTCGTTTTCCTCTCCCCCACTTCACCCTTGCTGTTTTATTGGCCCTCTTTTCCGTTCGCTTCTTTTTCGTTTGCTTCTTGTTTGCTCGCGTGTTGGATTGCTTGCTTGTCATGATGGCTCAAGACAATACTAAATTGTGTGACTTTACCAATACCAACAACAATGATTTTTCTTAGCACTCCGATTGCTCCTCTTACCGAAGCTGAATCTTGTGAAATTAATGTTGCTTTGTTGAATCTTGTCATGAAAGATCAATTTGCCGGCCTTCCTAGTGAAGATGCCGCTACCCATCTAAATAGCTTTTGATTTGTGTGATATGCAAAATAAGAAAGATGTGGATAATGATATTGTTAAATTGAAGCTATTTCCGTTTTCTCTTAGAGATCGTGCGATAACTTGGTTTTCGTCTTTGCCTAAAAATAGTATTGATTCTTGGAATAAGTGCAAAGATGCTTTTATCTCTAAGAATTTCCCTCCTGCTAAGATCACCTCTCTTAGAAACGATATTATGAATTTTAAGCAACTTTATCATGAACATGTTGCAGAAGCTTGGGAGAGGATGAAATTAATGATACGTAATTGCCCTACTCATGGTTTCAATTTGTGGATGATTATACAAAAAAAAATTGCCGGATTGAATTTTGGTTGTAGAAATCTTTTAGATTCGGCCGCAGGAGGCACTTTTATGGAAATCACTTTAGGAGAAGCTACTAAACTCCTACATAATATTATGGTTAATTATTCTCAATGGGACACTAAAAGATCTACTAGTAAAAAAGTGCATGCGATAGAAGAAATTAATGTTTTGAGTGGAAAGATGGATGAACTTATGAAATTTTTTTGCTAATAAGAGTGTTTCTTCTGATCCTAATGATATGCCTTTGTCTACTTTGATTGAGAATAATAATGAATCTATGGATGTGAATTTGTTGGTAGGAATAATTTTGGTAACAACGCGTATAGAGGAAACTTTAATCCTAGGCCGTTCTCTAGTAATTCCTCTAATAATTATGGTAATTCCTACAACAATTCTTATGGAAATTTAAATAAGATTCCCTCTTAATTTGAAACTAGTGTTAAAGAGTTTATGAATGCACAAAAGAATTTCAACGCCTTGCTTGAGGAAAATTTGCTTAAAGTTAATGAATTGGCTAGGAACGTGGATAGAATTTCTCTTGATGTTGATTCTTTGAAACTTAGATCTATTCCACCTAAGCATGATATCAATGAGTCTCTCAAAGCCATGACAATTTCCATTGATGAGTGCAAAGAAAGAACCGCTAGGATGCGTGCTAAGAAAGATTGCTTTGTGCAGGCCTGTTATTCTAGTTTTTATGAGAATAATGATGAAGATCTAAAAGTTATTGATGTGTCCCCTATTAAATCCTTGTTTTGCAATATGAATCTTGATAATGATGGGACTGGAGATGAGTCAACTTTAGTTAGAAGGCGTCTCAAAAATTCGGAGTTTTTAGATCTTGATGCAAAAATTGGTAAAAGTGGGATGGAAGAGGTCAAAACTTTAGATAGCAATGAACCCACTATCTTGGATTTCAAGGAATTTAATTATGATAATTGCTCTTTGATAGATTGTATTTCCTTGTTGCAATCCGTGCTAAATTATCCTCATGCTTATAGTCAAAATAAAGCCTTTACTAAACATATCGTTGATGCTTTGATGCAATCTTATGATGAAAAACTTGAGTTGGAAGTTTCTATCCCTAGAAAACTCTATGATGAGTGGGAACCTACAATTAAAATTAAAATTAAAGATCATGAATGCTATGCTTTGTGTGATTTGGGTGCTAGTGTTTCCACGATCCCAAAAACTTTGTGTGATTTGCTAGGTTTTCGTGAATTTGATGATTGTTCTTTAAACTTGCATCTTGCGGATTCTACTATCGAGAAACCTATGGGAAGAATTAATGATGTTCTTATTGTGCAAATAGGAACTATGTGCCCGTAGATTTCATTGTTCTTGATATATATTGCAATCCGTCAAGTCCTATTATGCTTGGTATACCTTTCCTTAGAATGATTGATGCAATCATTGATATGAAGGAAGGGAATATTAGATTCCAATTTTCGTTAAGGAAAGGCATGGAACACTTCCCTAGAAAGAAAATTAAATTACCATGTGAATATATTATGAGAGCCACTTATGTATTGCCTACCAAAGATGGCAATACCTAGATCTATCCTCGCTTTTATGCCTAGCTAGGGGCGTTAAACGATAGCGCTTGTTGGGAGGCAACCCAATTTTATTTTGGTTTTTTGCCTTTTGGTTCTATTTAGGAATAAATAATACATCTAGCCTATGTTTAGATGTGGTTTTGTGTTTTAATTAGTGTCTGTGCCAAGTAGAACCTCTGGGAAGACTTTGGGAAAGTCTTTGCGATCTTGCTGTAAAAAACAGAAACTTTAGCGCTCACGAGATTAGCTACAACTTTTTACTGGAGAGTGCTATTTAGTTGATTATTTTTGCATATGATGAATAGATAAATTCCTCACGTCCATCAATTTATTTTAGAATTTTTGGAGTCCCAGAAGTTTGCTTTAGTTACAGATTACTACAGACTGTTCTGTTTTTGACAGATTCTGTTTTTCGCGTGTTGTTTGCTTATTTTGATGAATCTATGGCTAGTAATGGAGTTTATGAACCATAGAAAAGTTGTAATACCGTAGGTTTAACACCAATATAAATAAAGAAAGAGTTAATTACAGTACCTTGAAGTGGTGTTTTGTTTTGTTTCGCTAACGGAGCTCACGAGATTTTCAGTTAAGTTTTGTGTTGTTAAGTTTTCAAGTTTTGGGTAAATATTTGATGGATTATGGAACAAGGATTGGCAAGAGCCTAATCTTGGGTATGCCCAAGGAACCCCAAGGTAAAATTCAAGGACAACCAAAAGCCTAATCTTGGGGATGCCCCGGAAGGCATCCCTCTTTAAATCTTAAATCTATCGGTAACTTTACTTGGGGCTATATTTTTATTCACCACATGATATGTGTTTTGCTTGGAGTGTCTTGTATGATTTGAGTATTTTCTTTTTAGTTTATTACAATCATCCTCGCTGATTACACCTTTTGAGAGAGACGCACATGATTCGAAATTTGTTAGAATACTCTATGTGCTTCACTTATATCTTTTGAGCTAGATAATTTTGCTCTAGTTCTTCACTTATATCTTTTAGAGCACGGTGGTGGTTTTATTTTATAGAAATTATTGATCTCTCATGCTTCACTTATATTATTTTGAGAGTCTTAATTGCTTTAATTTTGAAATTAATCCGAATGTGATAGGCATCCAAGATGAACATAATAAAAACTTCCATATTGAATTCATTGAATATCATGAGAAGTTTGATACTTGATAAGTGTTTTGATATATAAAGGTGGTAATATTAGAGTGTGCTAGTTGAGTAATTGTGAAATTGAGAAATACTTGTGTTAAGGTTGGCAAGTCCTGTAGCATGCACGTATGGTAGAAGTTGTGTGATAATTTTGACACATAAGGTGTTCTTTTATTGCCTTCGTTATGAGTGGCGGTCGGGGACGAACGATGGTCTTTTCCTACCAATCTATCCCTCTAGGGGCATGCGTAGTAGTACTTTGCTTCCAGGGCTAATAAACTTTTGCAATAAGTATATGAGTTCTTTATGACTAATGTGAGTCCATGGATTATACGCACTCTCAACCTTCCACAATTTTCTAGCCTCTACGGTACCGTGCATTGCCCTTTCTCGCCTTGGGAGTTGGTGCAAACTTCGTCGGTGCATCCAAACCCCGTGATATGATACACTCTATCACACATAAACATCCTTATATCTTCCTCAAAACAGCCACCATACCTACCTATTATGGCATTTCCATAGCCATTCTGAGATATATTGCCATGCAACTTTCCATTGTTCCGTTTATTATGACACGCTCCATCATTGTCATATTGCTTTGCATGATCATGTAGTTGACATCGTATTTGTGGCAAAGCCACCATTCATAATTTTTCATACATGTCACTCTTGATTCAATGCATATCCCGGTACACCGCCGGAGGCTTTCACATAGAGTCATATTTTGTTCTAAGTATTGAGTTGTAAGTAATAAAGGTGTGATGATCATCATTATTAGAGCATTGTCCCACGTGAGGAAACGATGATGGAGACTATGATTCCCCCACAAGTCGGGATGAGATTCCGGACTAAAAATAAATAAATAAAAGAGGCCAAAGAAAAAAAAGAGAAGGCCCAAGAAAAAAAAGGAAAAACTGAGAGAAAAAGAGAGAAGGGACAATGTTACTATCCTTTTTCCACACTTGTGCTTCAAATTAGCACTGTGATCTTCATGATAGAGAGTCTCCTATGTTGTCACTTTCATATACTAGTGGGAATTTTTCATTATAGAACTTGGCTTGTATATTCCAATGATGGGCTTCCTCAAAATGCCCTAGGTCTTCGTGAGCAAGCAAGTTGGATGCACACCCACTTAGTTTCTTTTGTTGAGCTTTCATATATTTATAGCTCCAATGCATCCGTTGCATGGCAATCCCTACTCCTCTCATTGACATCAATTGATGGGCATCTCCATAGCCTATTGATTAGCCGCATCAATGTGAGACTTTCTACCTTTTTGTCTTATCACATAACCCCCATCATTATACTTTATTCCACCCATAGTGCTATATCCATGGCTTGCGCTCATGTATTGCGTAAGGGTTGAAAAGGCTGAAGCGCGTTAAGAAGTATGAACCAATTGCTCGGCTTGTCATTGGGGTTATGCATGATGATAACATTTTGTGTTACGAAATTGAAGCATGGCCTAACTATATGATTTTGTAGGGATAAGCTTTCTTTGGCTATGTTATTTTGATAAGACATAATTGCTTGGTTAGCATGTTTGAAGTATTATTGTTTTTATGTCAACATTAAACTTTTATCTTGAATCTTTCGGATCTAAATATTCATGCCACAATAAAAAGAATTACATTGAAAATTATGCTAAGAAGCATTCGACATCAAAAATTCTGTTGTTATCATTTACCTACTCGAGGACGAGCAGGAATTAAACGTGGGGATGCTTGATATGTCTCCAACGTATCTATAATTTTTATTGTTCCATGATATTATATTATCTGTTTTGGATGTTCAATGGGCTTTATTATACACTTTTATACTATTTTTGGGACTAACCTATTAACCGGAGGCCCAGCCCAAATTGCTGTTTTTTTTCCTATTGCAGTGTTTTGAAGGAAAGGAATATCAAACGGAGTCCAAACGGAATGAAACCTTCGAACGCGATTTCCGGAACAAAGCGTGATCGAGAGGACTTGGAGTGGGCGTCAACCAATCAACGAGGAGGCCACGAGGCGGGGCGCCCTTGCCCCCCAGGCGCGCCCCACCCTCGAGGGCCCCTCGTAGCTCTCTGACCGACATCTTTCGCCTATATATACTCATATACCACAGAAACATCGTAACAGGAGCCAAACCCTATTTCCACCGCCAGCAACTCTCATGCGCTTGAGATCCCATCTTGGGGCCTTTTCCGGCGCTCCATCGGAGGGCATTGATCACGGAGGGCTTCTACATCAACACCATAGCCTCTCAGGATGATGTGTGAGTAGTTTACCTCGGACCTTCGGGTCCATAGTTATTAGCTAGATGGCTTCTTCTCTCTCTTTGGATCTCAATACAAAGTTCTCCTCGATTCTCTTGGAGATCTATTCGATGTAATCTTCTTTTGCAGTGTGTTTGTCAAGATCCGACGAATTGTGGGTTTATGATCAACATTATCTATGAACAATATTTGAATCTCATCTGAATTCTTCTATGTATGATTGGTTATCTTTGCAAGTCTCTTCGAATTATCAGTTTGGTTTGGCCTACTAGATTGATCTTTCTTGCACTGGGAGAAGTGCTTAGCTTTGGGTTAAATCTTGCGGTCCTTGATCCCAGTGACAGTAGGGGAAACGACACGTATTGTATTGTTGCCGTCGAGGATAAAAAGATGGGGTTTATATCATATTGCTTCAGTTTATCCCTCTACATCATGTCATCTTGCTTAAAGCGTTACTCCGTTCGTATGAACTTAATACTCTAGATGCATGCTGGATAGCGGTCGATGTGTGGAGTAATAGTATTAGATGCGGTGAGTCGGTCTACTTGTCATGGACGTGATGCCTATATACATGATCATACCTAGATATTCTCATAATTATGCTCAATTCTATCAATTGCTCTACAGTAATTTGTTCACCCACCGTAATACTTATGCTATCTTGAGAGAAGCCACTAGTGAAACCTATGGCCCCCGGGTCTATTTTCCATCATATTAATTTCCCGTCAACAAGCTATTTCTGTCGTCGTTTATTTTGCTAACTTTACTTTTAATCTTTATCATAAAAGTTTCAAAAATTATTATCTATCATCTCTCTCAGATCTCACTTTTGCAAGTGGTCGTGAAGGGATTGACAACCCCTTTATCGCGTTGGTTGCAAGGTTCTTATTTGTTTGTGTAGGTACAAGGGACTTGAGCGTGGCCTCCTACTGGATTGATACCTTGGTTCTCAAAAACTGAGGGAAATACTTATGCTACTTTGCTGCATCACCCTTTCCTCTTCAAGGGAAAACCAACGCAGTGCTCAAGAGGTAGCAAACGTGATCCAGGAGACTTGGAGTGGATGTCAAGAAAGCAACAAGGAGGCCACGTGGCAGGGAGGCGCGCCCAGGGGGGTAGGCGCTCCCCCACCCTCGTGGGCCCCTCGTGGCTCCACTGACCTCCTTCCTTCGCCTATATATACTGATATACCCCCAAAATGTCCGAGACCGCCATGAAACCCTATTTCCACCGCCACAACCTTCTGTACCCGTGAGATCCCATCTTGGGGCCTTTTCCGGCGCTCCGCCGGAGGGGAATCGACCACGGAGGGCTTCTACATCAACACCATAGCCTCTCCGATGATGTGTGAGTAGTTTACCACAGACCTTCGGGTCCATAGTTATTAGCTAGATGGCTTCTTCTCTCTCTTTGGATCTCAATACAAAGTTCTCCTCGATTATCTTGGAGATCTATTTGATGTAATTCTTTTTGCGGTGTGTTTGTCGGATCCGACGAATTGTGTGTTTATGATCAATATTATCTATGAACAATATTTGGTTCTTCTCTGAATTCTTATATGTATGATTTGATATCTTTGCAAGTCTCTTCGAAATATCAGCTTGGTTTGGCCTACTAGATTGATCTTTCTTGCAATGGGAGAAGTGCTTAGCTTTGGATCGATGTTGTAGTGTCCTTTCCCAGTGACAGCAGGGGCAGCAAGGCACGTATTGTATTGTTGCCATCGAGGATAAAAAGATGGGGTTTATATCGTATTGCTTGAGTTTATCCGTCTACATCATGTCATCTTGCCTAATGCATTACTCTGTTCTTATGAACTTAATACTCTAGATGCATGCTGGATAGCGGTCAATGTGTGGAGTAATAGTAGTAGATGCAGAATTGTTTTGGTCTACTTGTCACGGATGTGATGCCTATATACATGATCATGCCTAGATATTCTCATAACTATACGCTTTTCTATCAATTGCTCGACAGTAATTTGTTCACCCACCATACATTATGCTATCTTGAGAGAAGCCACTAGTGAAACCTATGGCCCCGGGTCTATTTTCCATCATATAAGTTTCCGACCTATTTTATTTTGCAATCTTTACTTTCCAATCTATATCATAAAAATACCAAAAATATTTTATTATCTCTATCAGATCTCACTTTTGCAAGTGGCCGTGAAGGGATTGACAACCCCTTTATCGCGTTGGTTGTAAGGTTCTTATTTGTTTGAGCAGGTATAAGGCGACTTGCGTGTAACCTCCTACTGGATTGATACCTTGGTTCTCAAAAACTGAGGGAAATACTTACGCTACTTTGCAACATCACCCTTTCCTCTTCAAGGGAATACCAAGGAATGCTCAAGATGTAGAAATGCTTGCCAAAGGAGAAAAATAAAAAGGAATAGAAGGAAAACTTTGACTCTTTTCATAAAAGTAAAAGATAGGCCCTTCGCAGAGGGAAGCAGAGGTTGCCATGCGCTTATTTGTTTGCATGCTCAACCCATTAGTACAAAAGAACATCATGTTACATTGCCCCTTAAGATGACAACCTTTATTATGTTGCTTTTATTCTTTGTTATCCAAGTTCGTGCAACGCTCAATTTTCTCTTACACTAAAAGATCTCACATATTTAGAAGCAATTTTATTGCCTTTTTGCACCGATGACAACTTACTTGAGGGATCTTGTTCAATCCCTAGGTAGGTATGGTGGACACTTGAAAAAGATTTGGGTTCAAGGGTTTTTGGATGCACAAGTAGTATCTCTACTTAGTGCGGAATTTTTGGCTAGCAAAGATAGGGGGCAAGCATCACATGTTAAAGGATCTTTGACAATATGACTTCTATGTGAATATAAACATACATAAACCATTACGTTGTCTTCCTTGTTCAACGTCAACAATTTTGTCATATAATATTTTGATGAGGGCTCACAATCACAAAAGATTTCTAGGATAGTATATTTATATGTGAATCTTCCCTTCCCTTATTAATTCTTTCATGAGTTGCATCACTGACCAATGCTATGTTTGTCAATCTCTAATAAAATTTTCTTATACTTTTCCTTATATGGTGCTATCACCTACCATAGGATTAGTATATGATCTTATTGATTTATTTCCTTTTTTGGTTACTTTCTTTCTCTTTTTATTTTCTTTATTTGCAACATGAAAGTAAAGAAAGTAAAAACTCGAACTAACTTTATTATATAACTTGCACCTGATAACAATGATAGATCACTAAGCAAACTCTCAAAGAAGAAAAGATCGAACTAAACTTTATGCATCTAAGCAAAAGATTGAACTAAGATAAGTGAAAGCAAAAAGATGGTGGGGTGATACGATACCGGGGCACCTCCCCCAAGCTTGGCGGAAGCTAAGGGGAGTGCCCATACCCGATACTAAATTCTCCTTTGGTGGTGATGAAGAAGGTAATGGTGGTGGTAAGAAGATAGGGGATTTGCCCTTTGCTTCCTTCAGCTTCGTCTCGATCTTCATCAGTCAAGCATCTTCTTCCGTATTGTTGGAGGAGCAGGAAGACACGATGCCTGGCTTGATAAATCTGACCGGAAAAAACAAGAAAAGAGAACAGAGGATTTCTTCGCGATACGGTAGTTAACAAGTTCGGGAAGTATATATAGATTTTTTTATCTTGGAGGACAAGTACACAAAATAAAAACAGAGTCCTAAAGGTGCCCCAGGTGGGCACCAGGCATGCCTGGCACGCCCTGGTGTCTTGTGCCCACCAGGGGACGCTTCTTGGGAGTTTCTTTATTCCCAAAATTCTAAATTATTCTAAAACTGATAAAAAATATTTTTGCAGACTTTTCGGAGTCTGTTTACTTACCGTACTATGTACCTCCTTATTTTGATGATTCTGGAGTGTTCCAGAAGGAATCTTTTATGTGTTCTTCCGGTGTCAAAGTTTGGACAATATTGCTTTCAACATTAATAGGCGTACCTGAGATATAATGTTTTATTCGTTGCCCGTTGACAACCTTCGGGTTAGTGCCTTCGAAATTATTTATTTTGATGGCTCCAGACCGGTAAACCTCCTCGATGACATAAGGACCTTCCCATTTTGAGAGGAGTTTGCCTGCAAAGAATCTGAAACAAGAGTTGTACAAAAGAACATACTCTCCGACTTTAAACTCACGTTTTTGAATTCTTTTTTCATGCCACCTTTTAACTTTTTCTTTGAATAACTTTGCATTTTCATAAGCTTGGGTTCTCCATTCATCTAATGAGCTTATATCAAATAGCCTTTTTTCACCAACGAGTTTGAAATCATAGTTGAGTTCTTTAACTGCCCAATATGCTTCATGTTCTAACTCAAGAGGCAAATGACAAGCTTTTCCATAAACCATTTTATAAGGAGACATACCCATAGGATTTTTATATGATGTTCTATAAGCCCAAAGTGCGTCATCTAATTTCTTAGACCAATTCTTCCTGGACCTATTAACTGTCTTTTGCAAAATTAATTTCATTTCTCTATTGCTAAGTTCAACTTGACCACTAGACTGAGGATGATAGGGTGATGCAATTCTATGGTTAACATCATACTTAGCAAACATTTTATGGAAAGAACCATGAATAAAGTGTGAACCACAATCAGTCATTAAATATCTAGGGACTCCAAACCTTGGGAAAATAACTTCCTTAAGCACTTTAATAGAGGTGTTGTGATCAGCACTACTGGTTGGAATAGCTTCTAACCATTTAGTAACATAATCAGCAACAACCAAAATATGTGTATACCCATTAGAAGAAGGAAAAGGTCCCATGAAATCAAATCCCCAAACATCAAATGGTTCAACAACAAGAGAATAGTTCATAGGCATTTCTTGACGCTTATCAATATTACCTATTCTTTGGCATTCATCACAAAATGAGACATACTTACGAGCATCCTTGATGAGAGTAGGCCAATAAAATCCAGACTGCAATACCTTGTGGGCAGTTCTATCTCCAGCATGATGCCCTCCATAAGCTTCGGAGTGACATTTCAATAGGATTTGTCCCTGTTCATGCTCAGGTACACAATGTCTAATAATACCATCACTACAAAAAAATACACTTTCATGATGATACGTGTTTGTCACAGTAGGTCGCGTTTTTTGTCATGCATGTACATCCATGACAAATTTATGACAGAATCAAGATAGTCATACCTGTGCTGTCGTAGAAGTGTTCCATGACATTACGAAAATTATCATCACGGAAGTGTCCACTTCCATGACGATAAATCACGCGTCACAGAAGTGCTTTCGTCAAGGGTGACCGACACGTGGCATCCACCGTAATGGAACGCCGTTAAGCTATCGGGTCGGGTTTTGGATCCGATAACCCGTTAACAGCCCAACCAATGGGGATTTTCCACATGTAAAATCATCATTGGTGGAGAAAACTGCGATGTCGGCTCACCGGGAGACAGATGTCATCCACTCATTGGACAGAAGGCGCCTATGATACGTCGACACGTGGCACGGCCCAACAAGTTTAATTGGGCCGCCCAATTAAACGCCCACAAGTTTTACGAACCATAATGGGCTGGCCCAGCTAAAGGCCCATAAGATTTTGTGGACCATAATGGGCCGGCCCAGCTAAAGGCCCACGAGATTTTGCGGGCCATAATGGGCCGGCCCAGGTAAAGGCCCACAAGATTTTGCGGGCCATAATGGGTCGGCCCTAAAACCCACAAGATTTTTGTGTGCTATAATGGGCGGCCCGGTAAAGGCCCACAAGATTCTTGCAGATCATAATGGGCCGGCCCAACTAAAGGCCCACAGATTCGCCGACATTAATGGGCGGCCCATTTGTGAACCCACAAGATTTTGAGGACCCTAGTAGGCGGCCCATTAACGGCTGCCATGTTTTGGGCCAAATGCCGCCCATATCGATCCGTTCCATTAATGGCCTGCCACGTTCGGCCCTAAAAGTGGCCCATATGAGATCCGCCCGTTATAAGCCTACCACGTTACGGGCAAATTACGGCCCGGTCAGGTCCGACCCTTTAAGAGGCTTTGGGCTCAATTATGGCCCATATCAAATTGACCCAAGCTGGACACTATGCTTTTGGGCCCACTTGCTAAAGGCCCACTTAGTAATTCGGCCCGATATTAGCTTTGGCACATTAAGGGCTCGTTTAACATTTCGGCCCTATATTAATTTCGGCCGTTAAAAGCCCGTCATATAGTTGGGCCTAACTACGCCCGATTGCATCCGGCCTGCTTTCATGACCGATATCTGATTGGGCCAAACAAGGACCGAGACAATTTTGGCCTGTTAAAAGCCCTTAATTTTATTCGCACAATCATGGGTCGGGGTTCATTTCGGGCTGCTGCCGGCCCGTGAGCTGTTTAGCACGTCTCAGGCCCAACCTACATCGTGATTGCATGACGGCCCAATTATGCACCGTAATTTTAGGTTTGGCCGGTTTACTGCGAAGATAGGATATATATACAGTAAAATAACTGCAGCATCGTGAATAACAAAAAACCTAGACTATACAATAAATAAATTACGGCATATTACATGCACTAGGCATCAAAGTTCGCCACTATGATAATAAAGCACAAGCAGACAACAGATTACATACACTGGGCATCAAAGATCGCCACCAGTGCAAATAAACACGCCGACAAAATAATATACAAAACCGGCACTTCAATAGAGTTCAAGAAAGGTTAGCCTTCTTTGAGGAGGCTGCGGTATAGCGGTGAAAGCAAGATGATGAGGCTAGCTTGTTCAACACTTATATCTTCCTCACTCTGAAAGATAAACAAGCGAAGACGGATGATAGGTTTTGCGTAAAAGTATCGGTCTTGACAATTCATCACATTTCTTACTAACGAATAAAGTGACACAGTTTAAAATTGCATTAACACAATATGGTATTGTTCAGGTCAAGACATGGCGGAAATGACATTGTAAAGGAGTTGGCGACTTCACGACAACATTGGATTACGATCAAGAACTCATAAGTATCAATGGTTAGTGTGCTTTGTCAATTTATACCATTTCAAATTGGCAAATAAAGAGAAGGTTTAAATAATAGTAGAATGATATGACATTGTTCATAGTTAAGACATTGCGAGAATATGACATTGTCTTTGTAGTGGGTAGGTTCACCACACCACTGGATTACGGATGAAGAAAATAAGCATACATGTAGTGCAAAAGAAGATCACTTGCTCTGTATAGTTTAATTTACATGGTATGAAGAAGGAACTTGGTTGTACAACTGAAAACTTAAATTGAGGAAGGACAAACTTTTTTTATGAACTACATAATAAACTTTAAATAAACAATTTGATGCAAACACCAAAAATAAACAGTTGTTGCAGTCATGCCTAACCAAATATGTACAACAAAGTTTGAAGGCTTGAGATGGACAAACTTACATTATTGGTGAAGACAGGCTCTATAAAGGCCTTGTCCATGCTGATGGGGGGGGGGGATTCAA
Organism: Aegilops bicornis; assembly: GCA_021605145.1. Classification (NCBI taxonomy): domain Eukaryota; kingdom Viridiplantae; phylum Streptophyta; class Magnoliopsida; order Poales; family Poaceae; genus Aegilops; species Aegilops bicornis. Next base: position 720,080,636 of record CM038670.1, on the reverse strand, counting down.
ATTTACCACAGAATCTTCTTCAAAAGCATTGCCTTTATTCTACATTTTGTTAAGAGTAAATATAGATGTGATAATATACGAAAAAATGGAGAATATTTAAGATAAGATGAAGAATGATGCTACATAACCAAGTAGCTATAAATGTAAGTGCATGATGCAGGCAAAAAGGTACAGCCAAGAGCAATGCACAACTAAACTTCTTGATTACCAACCTTATGGTAAGAGTAAATATAGATCGATGTGTAGAAAATGGAGGGCAAAGGAAAATAAGCTGCGAGTGATGGTACATGAACAACTACTGTCATTATAAGTACATCGATAAAGGACAGCATGTACTTACAAGAACAATGCAGAGCTAAAAAAACATTGGCATTTGATATATTCTACACTAATGTAACCATTCATACAGATCAGATAATTTGGAGCGAACAATTGATAAGCAAGCTATCATGCATACTGCTGTCACATAATGAACCAGGTATGTATGCAAGTACAGTGATACAGGACAATAGGTACTAATAAGAGCAAAGCAGCGGGCAACATATTTGTGATATCATGTCGTTCTTTTCAAACCGGAATTGTTCTTCGAGCATATTTCCCGCAAAAAAGATTCGTAAGGCACATGCGGAAAAGTAGAAGTTCAAATTGTCATGTGATTTCATAGATAGTACCTCATCCTAGGAACAAGACCAGTGCATAACAAGGTTTTTCCATTCAATGTCTTCTAAATTTAGCACAGGAGACTTCACCAGAAATTCGTTTATAGACTTGCCACCAAAGTGTGATTTCCTCAGGTAACACCGATACTGCTCCAATGCTTCCTTGAAAAGCACAAGCAAGCTTTGCTCGTCATGACTATCCAGATTGACCCTCGCCTAGTTACAACAATGTAATGTAAATCATTGATGTGTTCAATCAGCAGAAAACAGGAAAATAATAACCATGAATAATAGCACTTACACGTAAGTTGGACAGGAAGATGTGAAAATGGTGTTTGTCTTCACAATAATATTCCCATGATGGGCATATATGCACGTAGTCTCTAACAACATTGAAAGCATTGTATTTTAAACTGGGAATAAATGGAATGGGGTTCCAATCTGCAGGAATGGGCCGTCTCTGCAGTTGGGATAGGTCTTTGGCCGGTGGACTTCTTTGTACTTTTTCTTTGAGTGGGATTTTTTACGTGGTACAGCTGGTGCTATGGCAAATGAAACCGGTATACCTTTTCTTTGGAGTACAGGTCTGTGTGGTGGCGCTAGTGGTGTGGCAGTGAAATATGGATCTGATCTGCTGGAGTCGGTCCTACGTTTTGTGTCACTTTGGTTGTACATCCAATATAAGTGGGGTGCTTTCGATTTCTCGGCACCACCATGTTTTTCAAGGACTTTCTTGGTGCTCCGTCGAGTTCGGCAATCCCTCTTCCTTTTTGATGTCTGATGCACACGAACAACATTTGAGTGAAAAAACATGGTATGATGACAGATGGAATATGTATTGATAATGGATGGGCATGGCATCTCAACATATATGATGAGTAAACTAAGCAGATGGCGGTGCAACAAAGTAGAAGAAATGCAAGACAACATATGCAAGATACCGCAATCAATAAAACATTGCCAAATTAGAACAGGCACCTTGATGGGTGAGCAGGACATGCTATACGCCTTTGACTCCTCGAGGTTAGAATAGTCATTAGGATCATATTACGAACAAGAGTCAGCAATTGGGAAGCGTATGAGTTTCATTGCATCGAGAATGGCACTCAATGCCTTGGTGCCAATTTTGTAAGTCATTGCGGTGAAGCTTCAAGAGTGGACTGCTGCTAGTGCGACACAAAGCAGCTACACGGATCATAGTGTAGATATCACGGGAAAACCTTAAGCATCGAGTAAAATCAGCAGAGTGGAACTTGCGGAATATATGTGCTAGTATTGCCGGTGCGGCTAGAAAACTTCGGATACTAGCTCTCTTCAAGTGAAGGTCTTGATACTGTTAATATCGATTGTAACTCTCATGGGCGACACAGCTCCGCGCATGTCCTTGCTATTCTTATAGGATTCATGTGGTCAGGCCACTACAAATCCTATTCATATGTTTACATTATCCTATGAATCTAAGAGGCTCAAAGTGTCCATCACAACCGACCGTATAGACCTCTACACTGCAAATGTCACCGCTCATCTTGATTACAAAGGAACATCTTGTACTACTAGCATACTCCCTCCGTTCCAAAATATAAGTCTTGGTAGAGATTTCCACTATGGATCACATACAGATGTATCCGGATACATTTTAGAGTGTAGATTCACTCATTTTGCTCCATATGTAGTCCATGGTGGAATCTATACAAAGACTTGTATTTAGGAATGGAGAGAGTACATATTAAAGAAGAACGGAAGAGGAACATTGTAAAGAAGAGCAAGCAGATTTTGGATAATAAAATGTTGGTTGCGTAGTGCCCACACAAGATGAACCAGAGCGCATTAAGAATGCAACTCCCAGCTGTCTCTCGACCATTTCAAAGCGGTTGGATGAAGATCCCTCGTCTCCTAACCCTTCTTCTTCCTCGTCTCTTAATTCTTCCCATACAGAACACCGCTCGGGCCGCAGGCAGGTCCACCGACCCACACCGCCTGTGTTCCTCAGCCACCCCCACCCCCCACCCGAGTCGAGTTTTCTTCGTTCGGTGAGGCCCCACAACCAACCGAGCCTTGGATCGCACCGTGAACTCAATGAGCTCTGAAAAATCGAGTGACCCATTTTTGAAATTTAGTCTCTGTGATTTAACTAGTGTGGAATATATAAAGGGAAAACCATAAGCATTGGGAGTATAGTGTTGAGTGTGCCATGGCGGATCTGAAGGTGCAAACCGGACAAAGGCAACCATAACCAAGACAAGAAATCAGAGTAAAGCGGTGGCGATCTATTTTCTTGCTACGATAAATAAGTTGAGCAGAATCTGAAAGAGTACCGCCTCAGTGCGGCGCCATGTCACGCATCTCTGCTGAGAATTTGACGGTCTTCTTGATGGCGATAGCGATATTTGTCGGCGTGGAAGCAGATCTAGGAGGGTAGGCGGTGGCGGCGAAGTGCGATGGGCGAGGCGGTCGTAGGGCCAGCGCCCGGCAAGGTGGACGGCAGCGGGGATGAAGCGAGAGGACGGGATGCAAGGATCCCGGTCGAAGGCGTGGATGAGAGAGGTCGATCTCTTGTAATGGACGGCAGCGTCGGGTATCGGCTCGGCATGGTGGAGGAGGGCGGTGGATGGGGTGGCGGACGGCGGTGGGCGGAGGAGGGTGGGGTGGAGAGGGTGTTTTAGCGCCCACGAGTACTGAATGGGGAAAAGGGAGGTAGAGAGGAAGGGGACCATGTATTCAGTGGCGCTTGTCTCAAATGCGAGGAAATTTACAAACTTAGCCCCGTTTCAAATTTCTACTACATCACAGCAACATTAGTTGGTTGGGGATAGGACAGTAATCTCGCATACACGAATATTTACCGGCGAGAGTTTGTTTTTGGCGTAGCGTGTCACGAATATGAATCGGGGAGGAGTCGATTTGGCCGAGGGCACACTTGTGTTTGGCACCCAACGTGTACGAATCCGGGTGAGGCGGTTACGTCACATTTGGGTGAAATTACAAACCTATCCCTATCGAAACCTATAGAAATCCAGCAGATAGGCTTTGCGTGGCGAGGATAGGCGGTGATTTCCATCTCACAGATTTTGGTTTGAGGCGGGGTTCTTTGCGACTTTCCCCGCTTCGTTCAAATTTTGCACAGTGCACGTTTACCGTGCCAACTCAATTTGAATCCCGTTTGTATTCTACTATTTTTTCAGGCGGGATCCATTTTCAATTGGAATTACATTCTATATACATCAATTTTTTTATATATACTTTCAAAAGCACAACAAAGAATTCTGCTCCTTTATATGTATAATATGATTTACAAATACAACGATCTCAAAATCTTAAGGTTGAATTGAAAAAATTAACCAAATTATGTTCTACTAAAATGTATGGATCAGTAATATCTACATATTAAATAACATAGATGTGCGTGAATTCATATGAGTATGCATGTTTGATAGATCAATTTTGGTTCGAGTATAGATTACATGTATCATCATCTCGAATTCAAATATTTGAATCCCTTTATTGTTCACTCCTTTCACGCCCATCTCTCTCGCATGCATGCTCCTTCAGGTAGCTATCACTCTCTTTTCTCCAGCTCACCCGCACGCTCACTTCATGTTTCTCCTATCCTCGCAACATGGTCTCTCAACGTCTCCCTTGAGAAGTGTCACACTCTCCCTATCATTATACATTACACGGTTTTCATTATCTCTCATGTCTCTACTGTTCTCTGGTATCACTCGGTACCTAAGCTTTCTTTTTCACCGCCACACACACAGTCTCCACTCGTCTTTCACTTTGTCTTTCTCTCTATGGGATTCTCTCACACACCCTATATGTCTCTACATATGACTCATACCACTAAAATTACTCTCTCTCTCTCTCTCTCCTGTAGACACAACATTTGTTGCGGTCTCCTTTTCGTCTCCATTCCAGACTGACATTATTCATTTGTTTACCGGTCAGACAACCCCGACTACCGTCTCCTCTCTCTCTCTCTCACAGACACACACACAAAACTCCTGCTTCCACTCCCCTTCCCGACTACCGTCTCTCTCTCACACACACAAAACTTTCGCTTTCGCATCCCCGACTCGTATTTCTCTCACAAACATTTATCGACTGGCTAGCCTCTAGATAGGTTTATACACCCGCACACTCGTGCTTCCACAATCGCATACATGTCTCTCTCCCGCTCCTTGTATCTATGTAGCTTTTTCTTCCCTTCTTGAGACACGCCCTCTCGATTGTGCACACACACACTATCGCCTCATTTTAAGCTGATACCTACCACACACACACACACACTACTTGTGTCTTTGTCACACATGCACTCCGTCTCCTCCACTCTCCCTCTCTCTCACACACACATGGGATTTTTGCAACAACTAGCAAGATGCCCATGCGTTGCACGGAACATCAAGATGCATTTGTATGAGTAGTTTATCTTGTGGGGGAAAAGGATGAACGAGCGAAGGCCTTATTTGCAAATATGGAGAGGGGTGTGGGTATCATTTTGCAAAATTGCCATTGTTTCCTTCCTATCCATCAGATATAGATTGGACGGCCTATATTGCAGGATGGCAGGCACACGATCATCATCGACAATGCTTTTTATAAGAGTAGGGATAAAAAATAGAGTTGGTGATGATGGTGGGCCTGCCATCCTGCAATGTAGGTCGTCCGATTTATATCTGACGGATAGGAAGGAAAATATAGCAATTTACCCGCACTCTTCACCATATTTGCAGATAAGGCCTTCCCTCGTTCATCCTTTTCTCCCACAAGATCTTGATGTTCCGTACAGCATACGGGCATCTTGCTAGTAAGAGTAGAAATTAGACATATACCACTTCTCGAATCTTCAAACCAACAACATTCCTCCCTTATCTCATCAAAACCGCCAAAGGAATATATTTTGAGTGAAACATAACATATTTTTAGTGATATACGTATTTCAAAACTAGACCTCTTTTTTCTATCAAATCGGTGAATATGTATTAATCTACTTTCATCGTGTGGCAACGCATTGGCACATTGCTAGTAGTTATTATAATTTTTTGGACACCAGACAAACGGTGGAGTACATATCTGAAGAGAAGAGGCGCCGCATACTTGATCGGCCTCTCATTGTCTCGCACACATGAGTGTTACGTAAATGCGACGTTAACAAATAAACCCTAAAACCCTAGGCGCCACGATTGCTGCATTCGCATACCGGTGCGTGGTGGAGCACCTTTGTAGGAGTTGATGGTCGGGACCACAGGTGAACGACTTGGAGCGCGGTGGCTCGCCAGTTGCCACAGATCGAGTAGCCACGTTTAAAATATTGTTTTTTTAGCGGGGTTAAGAGTTTTGATTTTCAATGGCACGTTATAAGTAGTAAGTAGTTTTTAGAACGATTGGTATGGAGCGAAGATGTAATTCATAGTACTACGTACCTCCTTGGCGTATGATTGTATGGGTTTATGTTGCGAGATGTTGAACCTGGTAGTTCTAGGGCAAATACTATGGTTTAGATTTAGATGTTGGTTTTCGATGTCGGAAGGAAACCCTTCTTTGATTAAAAAACTACTACATCCATTACGGTTTACTAGTCCCCATCGTACTTTGGGTCAAAGTTTGTCCATGAATTTTACTTGTAAAATGTGAATGGAAAAGCGAGATTTTGTTATACCCAAACAAAAAAGGACTGGAGGGAGTGATTGCTTTCGACACAGACGCGACCTCTCATAAGCGCAAGCATTGAATCACGCCGCCAAAGAAGACGCACTCGGCTGCAGGCCCGGCCGAAAGCACGCCTCCTCGCGCCGCGTGCAACCAGCTTAAGATTGCCCTGCCTTCATTGAATCCCATGGTGCAGTAACACGTCCTTCCGCGAGCCGGCAGGCATTTTAGAACAGAAAACATGACTAAAATATACTCCCTCCATCTCATAATGTAAGACATTTTTTGACACTATACTAGTGTCAAAAAGCGTCTTATATTATGGGACGGGGGAGTAATTAATTTACGCATGGTCTTGACTTGTTGTGCTCGCCGTAGCGAGGAACTAGTAGAGGTTTTCCTTTATTTATAACTCTCCTCACATTTTTTTGGCTTTGAAGTGAATCATGGTTGTGGACATTATGTATGAATGTGCAGATATCTGTGAACATGAGTTTGATGTGGAAGTTGAACTTGGAATGTCAGGCTTGCGCGTGAACTATACCATGTCTAATGCTTCGTCTGTTATTGTTTGGAAAGTAATTGTTGTTATTACATGACCCGAAAACAACATTTTGTGCCACATCAGTAGATGCACAGACATCACAACAGGCATCTTGTTGGATAAACATTTGAACCTAGCTATTATGAAGGAAATTTTGTATTGACAACAGTTTTAGATAGCAGGAGACGCCTAGCCTGCTCTGCCTCTCCTAGCTTATTTACGGCTTCTTCCATCTCTTCTTTGGCTTGGGTGAAGAGAGCATCTGATTGCTCTTTTAAACTTCTTCAGAACTCAGCTACATTCTCAAGGGCTGCTGCACGCTTTCTTTCAGCCTTTACTAATGCCACGAGGACACGAACAGTGGCGACTCCACGGCTTGTGTGTAATCCACGCATCATCCTCGAATTTGCACCTTGTGTCTAATCCAAAGATCATTAGGGAAGCGGCACCTTGTGTGTAATCCGACCTCATTTTGGAAACATGATCTCGAGGTTGACCATGCTTCCCTCCTCGCAGGAACTGCATCCTGACATGAAGTTACTTCTTTTTTAGATCAATACTCAGAGAAACCTAGATCCATTTAGTAGAAGCCAGATAAATAGAACTCAGAGAAGTGAATTCAAAAGGAAAAGAAATATAAAAACAGACTACAAGGTGAGAACACCCACTTCCTACATCAAGTTAAAAACGAAACAATTAGGACGATTAAGACTCTTCTTATTACACATCAAAGAACACCACGCTTAAGAGAAACAGAAACTACAACATATACACATCGAAGAACGCGAGGCTAAACGAAAGTAATTGAAAGGGTGTTACTTACCAAAGCTCATTTTACAGGTTTGGTGCAGCTCCTCTTTAACTTGCCACGCTCCTTAAAGATGTCCCGAATATCCCGTGTTTGGTCTTCATTGCTCCTCTGCATGTTCACACTCGTTGTTTTAAAATCTCAACATGGCAAGAAAAATACTACTAGTGATACTCGAGCATGTTGTGGGCAACATTAAAGCACTCGTCTGCCATGTTAGAGCATCTCCAACAGAATCGCATAGCGGGCGTAGTAAAAAGCGTTCTGATCTTTGAGATCGAGAAGTAGATACTAGAGAGTAGAGGATAGTTCTCAGCATAGATAGATAAAAAGATAATTCAGCTACTTCTCATCGTCCGACTCCTCCTCGGTGATGTCCTCCTCCGACGTCTGACTGTAGGCGTGAAGATACCGATCATCGTCGGATTCCCAGGGCGACACTGCTCCTAGCCTCATGTTGAATTGAGCGTCCGCTTTTCGCCTACGCTTGTCCTCGCGATAGGCGGCTCGCTCCGCCCTCCTGTTATCCCTCTCCGCCCTCCTTTGCGCGTAGAACTCGCGCTCGTTGATGATGTCCTGCGGGAAGTGTTGGCGCCACAGCGCAATGGCTTCCTCGTCCATCTCGGTGAAGCCGAGACGGTGCTCCCGCCTCCGGTTGTCGCGACGATCCTTGTCGGTGCTAAGCCGCGGCAGGCCTCGAGCTCCTGCGCCCGCTCCCGCGTCGGCACGTTGGGGAAGTTCAATGTTCTATGAGGCCACCGGAGGCGCCACGCCGCCGTGTCGTACGCGCGGGCGGCCTCATTGGCGGTGTCGAAATTGCCGAGGCCGAGGCGCATCCTGCGAAACCGGATCTCGGCGGAGAAGCCGCTGGAGGGGCGCGCACGAACGCCGCGGTATCCCCAAGTTTCCCAGCGATGCGGCGGCATGGTGGCGTGGCGGCGGCGAGGCGAAAAAGAGCGGGGAGAGAGCGGTGGCGAGGCACAGAGCGGTGGCAAGGCACAGAGTGGTGGGAGGGCGTTGGATTTTATAAAGCGCGTCGGACGCCGCGCTCCAAAACTAGCGCACGCCCGGCCGCTTTTTCCCGCGCGCGTGATCCTTTCCCGACGTCTCTACTATCTCTACTCTCTTCTCTATGGTTATATTTATTTTATATTTAATATTTAATATTTATCTCTACTTCCTTTACTATCTACTTTTTTTTCTCTATACTTTTTTTTCTTGCAATATAGGTCGTCCGATTTATATCTGACAGATAGGAAGGAAACAAATGGGAATTTTCTTGCGAAAGATACCCATACCCTCTCCAGATTTGCAAATAAGGCCTTCCCTCGTTCATCCTTTTCTCCCACAAGATAAACTACTCATACAAATGCATCTTGATGCGTGCAACGCATGGGCATCTTGCTAGTTCTAAAAACATTTCCATCATTTGCCACACTACAGGTTGCAGATGAAAAATCTACCCGAACACAACGCGATACAGAGCGGCGCACAATTACCACCTGATATTCTGTTGGACAATGGAGGCTATAACCAATTACTTTTACGGGAACAATAGGACCCAGGAAAATTGAAGGGTAGGTATGAACAAAATTGGAAATGCACATGTACTGCTAAGTGATTCAATACACACATTACCAATCAAGGAGGAGAACGATGGTCGCGACGGCCTCTGTGAGTCATGGTCGGCAACGGGAGTCAGTTCATTGTCCACGACGGTGGTACTTCTGCGCTTGGCGTCGGCTTCTGGTAAGCAGATCCGAGACCGTGGAAGACGATGCCGGGGAAGAGGCTCCGTCTACGACGACGGTGGACCGCACCAGTCTGGCGTCACGAGGTCGTCGATGAGGCAGATGCTGCTATCATGGGACGAGTCTTGCCCGATGTAAAGGGGAGGAGCACGAAGGCTGCGGTGCTGTGAAGAAGTCTATTTTGCGGTGGGGATAGAAAATGGGGAGTATTCAGGTGTACTACTCTAGGTGCCGGGTGGGGTTGGCTGGGTAGGGTGAACCTGAGATTACGAAAACAGCCCCCTACCAAGCATCGTCCGTAGGCCTATTCGAAGGCTATGATGGTAACTTCCTTCGCTTTCGAATCGTGGTCGGGAGATTTTCCCACCGACCTCAAAATTTTGTGAAACCTTTGGACTCCCCGTGTGGCGTGTTGAGTGATTCGGCTAAGCAACTAGCGAGTAGTAGTAGTAAACTCTGCATATTAGGTTTGACCGAAGTCAAACTTCCTAAAGTTTGACCAAGTTTATATAAAATATAAACATTTACCATAACAAATATGTATGATGTGGAAGTATATTCAATAATGAATCTAATGTTATTTATTTGTTATTGTATATGTTAATATTTTTTGTTATAAGCTTTCTGAGAGTTTACAAAACTTGACTTTGACCAATGCTAATACGCGGACTTAAACAAAAATGGAGGGAGTACACATTTGTTTTCTTAGTTTGTAGTGAACTAATCATTTGTTGAAATTGTGAAATAAATATATTAGGCTATTGACTTTGAATGTAATGGTCTATACAATTCAATAGTTACAATCATTGTCGAATTCCAAGATGTATACAAGGTCTATAGTACTTCACAACATGCTCAAACTCACATAATCCCAGTCAAATGAGAATCTAAATGCATTTCATAGTTATTACTTTGTAGGATGCAACAAAAACAACCAAAACTCTACATCAGCCATTATAGAAGCAACATTTTGACATATCCCATTGTGTGAATGAAACGTGCAGAGAGAGCTTTTGAAGATGGAGCAGATAGGTGGGAAAGATTGTATGTATGTGGACGAGATAGTAGGAGACAAACCTAACGAGACAGAGAGAGAGAGAGAGAGAGAGAGAGAGAGAGAGAGAGAGAGAAAGAGAGAGAGCAAGAAGTTAGGTCTGTGAGAAAGATGGAGACATGTAATATACGTGAGATGCGTGTGCATCCGGATTCTGTATACGTGGAAAGAGAAGAGACAACATGTTTGATGAGCGAGCTGGAAAAACATGGACGAGAGGGGAAGGAGCTCATGGGTTGAGGGATTGATAATTTTGTGCGGGGGAGAGAGGGATTGGTAATTTTGTGCAAGAGAGAGAGAGGGTGGGGGGAGGAGTCGGTCGCCACCGTCGTCACATCACCCTGCTTCCAAATGACCCCACATTTCTCTAGCGCGGTGTGGTCGCGGTCTTCGATCTGCTCGATGCCCTCTTTGAAGATTGAGGTGTTGTGCATGTTGGGGTGCAAATAAGCACAAGCGAGAGTGGTCGCCGTATAACCTTGGTTGGGGATGAATTGTGTGCTCGGGGGAGTGTGTGTGTTGTGCTGCGTGTGTGTGTGCGTGTGGGTGTGTGTGTGTGTGTTTGTGGGATATTGAGCGAAAACAAACCTAAGGAGAGAAATGGGTATTCACGAAGAGATTGTGCGGGCCTTGAGGTGGGCGGGGGCGAGTGAGGGTGTCGAGAATATGCTGCGTTGATGCATGTGTTGCATGCGATCGTCTGAGAGGATGCATTTAATCGAGAGAGATGGTTGTTGTGTTACGGATGCTCCTCTCTCTCTCTCTCTCTCTCTCTGTCTCTGTCTCTCTCTCTCTCTCACACACACACACAAGTAAACTAGAAGACCGTTCTCTCATGTATACATGCTACCTCTTGAGCACTGTGTTGGATTTCCCCGGAGAGGAGAGTATGATGCAGCAAAGTTGCGTAAGTATTTCCCTCAGTTTTTGAGAACCAAGGTATCAATCCAGTAGGAGGCCACACACAAGTCCCTCATACGTGCACAAAACAATAGCTCCTCGCAACCAACGCGATTAGGGGTTGTCAATCCCTTCACGGTCACTTACGAGAGTGGGATCTGATAGAGATGATAAATAATATTTTTGGTATTTTTGGTATAGAGATGCAAAGTGAAAAGTAAAAGGTAAAGTAAAAACAAAGCAAATATTAAAGTGATGGAGATTGATATGATGAGAATAGACCCGGGGGCCATAGGTTTCACTAGTGGCTTCTCTCAAGAGCATAAGTATTCTACAGTGGGTGAACAAATTACTGTTGAGCAATTGATAGAATTGAGCATAGTTATGAGTATATCTAGGTATGATCATGTATATAGGCATCATGTCTGAGACAAGTAAACTAGAAGACCGTTCTCTCATGTATACACAACGTATCGGCATATGTCTATGTCTCACTCATGCATGATCATTTGCACATTCACACCTCTCTATGTCTGTATCACACGCACACCGTCTCCACATTGCCCTTCCGCCACAACACACATATGGACACATACACACGTTCTCTCTCAGTCACACACACCAAATAAGTATTTAAAAAAACTAGGGCGCACCTAAAACGTCCAAATCCAAATAAACACAAATTGGAGCTCAATTCAAATATATGGAAATATTGCAGCGTCAAGAACTTTCCTAGGAAAAAAACTTGAGAAATATTCGAGGATTGTTTTCAGACACACAAAAGGTTCGGGGATGTCCTTGAAGCGCGACACGGTGACGCACAGATTCGATCAACCGCGTCATGCGGTTCACGCGCTTGCACAGGATTCCGTATCGTGGCTGTGGTACTAACTTCAAAAAAAAAAGCACTGCCTAAGTCTAATGTTTACGTGTACTAGTACGGTTTTCTTTTAAGTTTGACCAACCTTATATAAAACTAAAGTAAGCTCCCATACGCGCACTCATCAATGTGCCGCCACCGCCGTTGCACATGCCGGCGCCCGCCTGCTCCGGCAAACAATTTCTCGCCCATCATCGATGTGTCGCCGCCATCCCTGTGCCATGAAGACGAAGGCTCGCCCGCTCATGTCGTCTGCAGTCCCTCCTCGCCATGCCGCCGCGCTGCCAAGCACGCGAGCAGCTGGTGGAGCCGTGTCTATGCATGCAGCGTAGGAAGAGGAGGATGAGCGCGTGCTCCAGCACGCCGGCGAGGAGGAACTAGCGTGTCATTGTCATCTCCGCCCACGCGGAGGAGGCGCGCATGGTGGCTGTCACGGCGGAAGCCGTTCGCGCGTGCGTCAAGCCCGCAAACCGGGTGCGGACGCGGAATCTACCTTCGAGACCTTGAATGCCACGTGGATCCTGCAATCTGAAGGAGCAATTTGGGTCAGTCGACTCATGTGAGCCGTTTGATGCGACATGGATGGCTAGAAGGGATTCTTCCACCTCTTTTGCCGTCTTCTTCCTTCGCTCCGTCGAACTTCTTTCACAAATCGACTGACCCAAATTATACTACTAGTACGAACGTATTAAGTACAGTAGGAACACGAAGATACGAGCAGTAGTACCAACTGCAAGAAGAACAGTAGTAAGACATAGTACTAGTACTACTCTATGTACTAAAGAGTTCAAATAACGAGAAAGAACATAAACATAGTTCTGCTGGGGCCTCAGCACAACACACCCTTGAAAATAAACTAAGCAACTAGTCCGCTTGACACTGCAGTAGAACCAGCATGAGCGACGACACTGCCGCCTACTCAGAGTTCGAGTCCATCGCCCTCGACTTCGTCCTCGTCCCTCTTCCTCTTCATCTTCACCGACGCTTCTTTGCTTGAACCGGGCACTGGGCTCTGCTTCTTCATCCAACCCATGTAGATATTTAAACAAAGGTAGGCATCCATTGCTGCGTACATGATGTGATCTTCATCTAATGTCTTCGACTCCCATGCATGATGAAACTCGTGATGAGGTTTCTTCGCTTTAAGCGTCTGAAGGATCAATCATGGCTACTGCCAGGGTCAGCATTGAAGGTTGAGAGGAGGACACCAGGCTTGCCTTCTGGAGATCGAAGGGCTGGCCTACAACGAGACCTATCCGACGAAGGACATCTCTGTCGTTCTTAAAGCCTACAGTAACGAATTTCACTCCTTTGTCCTTGAGGAAGTTCTTAAAATCCTGGCACTCAACGTCGGCATGCATATGTGGTAGACCAAGCAAACGTTATGTACACAAACCTGGATCATGGCGGGCTTCTTCCTTTCTTCGTCCTTTAGATCCTTCTCTCGTCCCAGGACTGTGGTGTACTCAACATCTAGCCCAGCGACCCACTCATCCGTTGAACTGTTGAACATGCGTAGGAAGCGAGCAAGCCATGCTTTCACCGTCATGATCCACGTGTGTAGATGACGATGAACTGATCACGCCGGTGATGGCTCTAACCTGGTACTCAGCCGCGCCCATGGAGATTTGGGAGGCCATGGATTTTGGAGGAGGGTTAGGAGAAGTTGAACTATTGTACTGCAAAAAATTGGGAGCGAACTAATGTGAAAGGACGGACGACCGGGAGCGAACTGTTGTGAGGTAGAATACGGGACGCAGTAGGGCGTGCGAACGGCGTGGGGTTGCTGGCTTGCCTGGTGGA